>OZ024872.1:33508187-36008187 GCA_964017185.1 Rugalucina vietnamica
TGTGTTTTTTTTTCAGATGAGAAACCAATTGCAGATCTTTTAAGAAATATTTGGTGGCGTTAAATAGAGGCGCTTTCTACCGAAGACCACTAGCTGGACTCCCTATACGCTATGGCAATCAAGTCATTGGAGTAAATAAACATAAAAACATGATAAAAGTAATATGGGCACATGCTGAACTTTCTGGGAATTATACCAGTCATAGCGGTAAAAAAATGTGTGTGACACAACTCTACATGGCAGGGGTGGATGAGCAAGAAATAATGCAAAGGACTGGACATAGATCTGAGAAAAGTGTACAGAAGTATAAGGTTGCTTCAAGTGAAATTCAGAAGCGAGTAGCTGCTGTATTAGATCCTCCAAAGGAAAATCTAGTGCCCTATGAAACCTAAGCTGGAACTAGCTGAACACAAATGCTGCACTCCGCCTGAGCAGTCTGATACAGAGTCTGGTAGGGCAGTGCTTGGCGAGAGACGGCCTTATTTCGCCAACTGTAATGTTTATTTGAGATATTAAATATTTGCTGAAGCCCACAGTTGTTGATATAGGCGATTCTTAAGTTTATGATATTTTTGAGGAAAAATCAAGGCACTCAAATTTGATTGGATATAAACAAAATTATCAATTTTGACCAAAAAAAATCGATGTTTGTTATCATAATTGTTGGTTGATTTTATTTTGGTGACTTTGTTTACCTTTAGACTTTAATGAGGGTGACAAGAGACTTTAATAAGGGTTACAAAATGTTGCCTATTTCTGAAACGTAGTCACACTTTTGATTGTATTGAGGGTTGACGAATAAATTGTTTAAATTCATGATTTTAATGAATACCCACAAAGTATGTTCTATTTGCCTTTGCCGAAGGCTCACATGGTGAGCTTATAGGATATCCATGCTCTGGCGTCCGTCCGTCACCTGTTGTCGTCGTCCGTCCACAATTTCAAAGATCTTCTCCTCTGAAACCACTTGGCCAATCAAAACCAAATTTTACATGAAGCATCTATAGGAAGGGGGAACCAATGTGTATATAAGAAATCCAGGTCACATGACCAAGATGGCCACTACGCCCATATATAGTAAAAACCCTTCAAAAATCTTCTCCAGAACCGGTGGACCGATTTCAAAGAAACTTGGCATGAAGCATTGATGGCCTTGACCTATTTTACTGCAAGGTCAACATAGGTCGCCAATGCATTTGAATGAGGAAAACTTTTAAAATGTCATTTAAAGTGAAAGTCTTGCAGGAAATGGGCAGTAGGACTGAATATTAATGATTCTGAAAAAAATTGGACCATAGAGGCTCATGTGCCCCACCCCGTGGCAATATACATGTATATCTCCATAATATTCAAACATCTCTGAAACCGCTTGGCCAAACAAAGCCAAATGTTATGTGAAGCATCAACAGGAAGGGATAACCAATGTGTATATAAATATAATCCAGGTCACATGACCAAGATGGCCGCCATGCCCATGTATGGTAAAAACCCTTCAAAAATCTTCTTCTCCAGAACCAGTAAAACGATTTCAATGAAACCTGGCCTAAAGTATCGATGGCTCAAGTACTACAAAGTGTATATGAATCACGACCCTGGGATGACCTTGGCCTATTTTACGGCAAGGTCAACATAGGTCCCCAGTGCATTTGAATGGAGAAAACTTTTTAAAAGTCATTTAAGGCAAAGTGAAAGGGCAGTAGGACTGAATATTAATGATTCTGAAAACAAAATTGGACCCAAGGGCCTCATCTGCCCCCACCCCGGGGTATTGTATATGTATATTACCATAATATTCACACATCTTCTCCTGTGAAACTGCTTGACCAATCAAAGCCAAATTTTATGTGAAGCATCTATAGAATGGGGGAATCAATGTGCATATAAATAATCTAGGTCACATTACCAAGATGGCCGCCATGCCCATACACGGTAAAAACTCTTCAAAAATCTTCTCCAGAACTGGTGGACCGATTTCAAAGTTTGCTTTGGTCATAGTTTGATGTCTTTTTTTTTTTCTTTATTTATTTTTTTTTAAATTTTATGACTACCCAACTTTTATAAATGAGAATTGTTACGTTACCATCTAGTTTATCACACTGTAAATGCATCATGAGCAGTACATTGTTCTTAGAAAGTATAAATGTATGAGCTGTGTTATGAGAAAATTGGTATTTGGTTGTTCTGACCAGGTCCTGGGTGTTTTGACCAGATCCGAAAGCTATTATACAACCACAGAAAATGGCTCTAGATTTGGAAATTTGGGTTAACAAACGTTATAGGGGTTGAACAGCTATGCAAAAATCCAGTTTTTCAGATGACGCAGGTCAGTCAATACCAGGGAAGCTCTCACTCACACATACATGTACTATCAGGGCCTTTGATTTGATTTAATTATGCAATGAAAAGTAATCAGGCTGATTTGTTTTGTATGTGATTAAGCTGATCTGTGATTGTGTTTGATAGTTGGATGTTTGTATCAAATAATCAGGGTGTCGGGTGTGGTATATGAGCCTTCGCACGAGAAAACCAACAATCTGGGTTTCTTACCAGGCCTGACAAATATCTGTCTGTACAGTCCTAGATTTAAGAAGCTTGAAAATTTGATTTAACAGGAAGAGGGATTTTACTATTCCTGTACTGAAAAGAAAGGCGCTGATCAGCTGTACAGTTACTGCACACCTGACCTGTGCCTTTGGTTTCGCATATGCAGATTGTTGGTTTTCTGATGCGGCGGCTCATATATGAAAATTAATTGTTCTTTAATGTTTATCACATGATTATTTTAATAAAGAATGAAACTTTCATTTTTGTTTGACTAAATCGAAAATGCAAAAGTGGGGAATGGCAGAAACTTACCAGGGAGTAATTAGTCAAATTATCCCTTGTATAGTTTCACAATAGACAGTATTTATTTTGCATTTTCTGTTGCAAAATTCAACGATTTTAGCTGACCTGAGCCGAATGCTCATGGATAGCTTATAGGATGGTACTCGAGTCGGCGTGTGTCCGTAAATCTTCTTCTCTGAAATCCCTTGGCCAACTGAAGCCATTTTTAGCTCGCCTGCACGAAGTGCATAGAGCTATTGTAGTCACGTCGGTCGTCCGCGTTTACGTCCGCGTCACACTTTCGGTTAAAGTTTTTTAGAAGTCTATATCTCTTGACCATGTTGATGGATCAAGTTGATACTTTGCATGTTGATAGATATTGGTCTGAAGTTTTACGCAGTACCATCATGACCCACCCTGGGTGACCTTGAGGTCAAGGTCAGGGACTTAGAAATTTTGTGTTTAAGTTTTTGTTTTGGTTAAAGTTTTTGTAAGTCAATATCTCTTGACCATATTGATGGATTGTTTTGATACTTTGCATGTTGCTAGATATTGATCTGAAGTTTTACGCAGTACCATCATGACCCACCCTGGGTGACCTTGAGGTCAAGGTCACGGACTTAGAAATTTTGTGTTTAAGTTTTTGGTTAAAGTTTTTGTAAGTCAATATCTCTTGACCATATTGATGGATTGTTTTGATACTTTGCATGTTGCTAGATATTGGTCTGAAGTTTTACACAGTACCATCATGACCCACCCTGGGTGACCTTGAGGTCAAGGTCACGGACTTAGAAATTTTGTGTTTAAGTTTTTGGTTAAAGTTTTTGTAAGTCTAGTATATCTCTTGACCATATTGATGGATTGAGTTGATACTTTGTATGTTGCTAGATATTGGTCTGAAGTTTTATACAGTACCATCATGACCCACTCTCGGTGACCTTGAGGTCAAGGTCATAGACTTAGAAATTTTGTGTTTAAGTTTTTGATTTAAGTTTTTGTAAGTCTATATCTCTTGACCATGTTGATTGATCGAGTTGATACTTTGCATGTTGGTAGATATTGGTCTGAAGTTTTATGCAGTACCATCATGACCTACCCTGGGTGATCTTGAGATCAAGGTCACAGACTTAGAAATTTTCTGTTAAATTTTTTGGTTAAAGTCTAAATCTCTTGAACATGTTGATGGATAAAGTTGATACTTGCAGGTTGATAGATATTGGTCTCAGGTTTTATGCTGTACATCACAACTCACCTGGATTGCCTTGAGGTCGGACTTGGAAGTTTTGTGTTTAAGTTTTGGTTAATGTTTTTATAAGTCTATATCTCTTGAACATGTAAATTGATCAAGTTGATACTTTGCATTGGTCTGAAGTTTTATGTTGTACCATCATGACCCACCTGAGTGACCTTGAGGTCAAGGTCATGGGTCATAGATTTTAACATGTAGTGGCATAGCACAAGTCAGGCGAGCTACGCTGTCCTGCGACAGCTCTTATTTATCTACACAAGCTCTAAGGGAGTGGTTATCGTTCGTACACACGGACGAACCATATAATAAGTTGCTTATTGCACTTTAAGCACCCTGCACCTTGTGCATCTCCGGGTTTCTGACGTTGAACACTTAAAGGGTGCAATATTTTTAGCTCACCTGAGCCGTAGGCTCACAGGTGAGCTTATAGGATGGCCATGATCCGGCGTCCGTCCGTCGTCCGTCGTCGTCGTCGTCGTCGTCGTCCACCATTTTCAAAGATCTTCTCCTCTGAAACCGCTTGGCCAATCAAAGCCAAATTTTATGTGAAGCATCTATAGGAAGGGGGAACCAATGTGTATATAAATAATCCAGGTCACATGACCAAGATGGCCGCCATGCTCATATATGGTAAAATCCTTTAAAAATCTTCTTCTCCAGAACCCAAAGGCCTAGGATCTTGAAACTTGGCATGTAGCATAAGTGACTTAAGGTCCACAATGTGTATATAAATAATGACCTTAGGATGACCTTGACCTATTTTACAGCAAGGTCAACATAGGTCGCCAATGCATTTGAATGGGGAAAACTTTTAAAATGTCATTTAAAGTGAAAGTCTTGCAGGAAATGGGCAGAAGGACTGACTATTTATGATTCTGAAAAAAATTGGACCCCAGGGGCTAATGTGCCCCCACCCCGGGGCAATATACATGTATATTTCCAAAATATTCAAACATCTTCTCCTCTGAAACCACTTGGCCAATCAAAGCCAAATTTTATATGAAGCATCTATAGGAAGGGGGAATCAATGTGTATATAAATAGTCCAGGTCACATGACCAAGATGGCCACCATGCCCATATATGGTAAAAACCTTATAAAAATCTTCTTCTCCAGAACCCAAAGGCCTAGGATCTTGAAACTTGGCATGTAGCACTAGTGACTCAAGGTCCACAATGTATATATAAATAATGACCTTAGGATGACCTTGACCTTTTTTACGGCAAGGTCAACATAGGTCGCCAATGCATTTGAATGGGGAAAACTTTTGAAATGTCATTTAAAGTGAAAGTCTTGCAGGAAATGCACAGTAGGACTGAATATTAATGATTCTGAAAAAGATTGGTCCCCAGGAGCTCATATGCCCCCACCCTGGGGCAGTATGCATGTATATTTCCAAAATATTCAAACATCTTCTCCTCTGAAACCACTTGGCCAATCAAAGCCAAATTTTATGTGAAGCATCTATAGGATGGGGTTACCAATGTATATGTAAATAATCCAGGTCACATGACCAAGATGGCCGCCATGCCCATATATGGTAAAAACCCTTCAAAAATCTTCTCCGGAACCGGTGGATCGATTTCAAAGAAACTTGGCATGAAGCATTTATGGCTAAAGTACTACAATGTGTATATAAATCATGACCCTTTGGAGACCTTGATCTATTTGACGACAAGGTCAACATAGGTTGCCAATGTATTAGAATGGGGAAAACTGTTAACATGTCATTTGAAGGGAATAAATAAAATAGAAATTGGCAAATGGACAGAATATTGCTTATTCTGAAAACAAATGGCCCAAGGGCTTCATCTGCCCCTGCACTGGGGCTAAATACCATA
This sequence comes from Rugalucina vietnamica, assembly GCA_964017185.1. Lineage (NCBI taxonomy): Eukaryota > Metazoa > Mollusca > Bivalvia > Lucinida > Lucinidae > Rugalucina > Rugalucina vietnamica. The sequence goes on from OZ024872.1 coordinate 33,514,103, forward strand.
ATATTCAAACATGTTTATTTGCATATGTAGCAGATCTCAGGTGAGCGTTTACAGGACCATTGGTCCTCTGGTTCTACATTATTATGGTAAGGTATTTCGGTATTTCAGATATCTAACACTCATGGTCATATCATATGAAACTTATTTAAGAATACTTTGGTGAGTTGTGAAATAAGTACTCATGTAAGATCATTTATTGCATAGCATTTATATTATTTTATTTTAAAGTTTTCATTGTTGTGTGTTTAGGATGCACGGCAATAGGTAAAACCTATTTATTTCATATTATTATCGTAATGTTACTAAAGACGTTACGTGTCGTTGCTTAGTAATGTATTCTTGAAAATCTGTAACAAAACAGTGAAACCGGTAGAATATAGTGACAGTTACAAGTTATACGGCAATATCGGACTTCCGATTTTTCTATATATATATATATATATAAATAAATTGTTGCTGTTACTTCATTTCATTCTTTTTTCCTATCATTACCGACACAAGGACTTGTTGTTTTTTTATAATATATATATATATAAAGTAACATGAGGAAGATGAAAACCATGTCCATGTGGTAAAAACACTTAAAATTCTTCTTTTCCAGATTGACTGATTTCAAGGAAACTTGGTACAGGCCACCTGCGCTATCTCAAACTCAGTTGTCTCGAAAACCCCACTTATGTCGAATTGATCCCTCACTCCCAAGTGTCTCTCCCTATAATTATGTTATTGTATTTCAACCTTGCTTGTGTCGAAAACGGTTATGACGCAAACTCGGCTGTGTCGAAGTGATAATTCGCTTCCCACAGAAAAAGAACATTAGTTTCACCCTTCCTGTGTCAAACTTCGTAGTCAAAAATTGGTCTTTGATATCTACACACAACCTTTCATCACTGGAATTGTTAAAGAACGTTTTGAAATCATGTGTCAGGTCGGGGAATATACGTTTGAAATCACTATCGATGTGGTAAACATGGTGGAAAGGAGAACCACTCAGTCCGAAAATGTGAAAGAGTTGAGATTTTCTAAGATCATTGGCTGATCTCAATTTGCTTATCTCATCTCCATTCCCCTTGATTTCGAGATAGCGAAGGTGGCCTGTATATAGCATCAGGGACTTGAGTGCGACAATGTGTTCATAAATCATGACCCTGTGATGACCATGACTTATTTTATGGCAAAGTCAACATGGGTCAAAATATGCATTGGAATGGCTAAAATGTCATTTGAAGGGACAAACTTGCAGGAAATTGGCAAATGGACAGAATAGTGATTATTTTGAAAAAAAAGTATGACCCCACGGGCCCAGGGGTTCATATGCCCCTGCACTGGGGCTATATGCCATAATGTTCAAACATGTTTATTGGTATATATATAGTAGATCTTAGGTTAGCGTTTACCAGACCATTAGTCTTCTGGTCTTATTTTTGATCCGCAACATTGTGGGCACTCACTTTTGAGCACAAATACTAAAAATGTTAAAAAAATTGCTAATGAAATTTTCAGTTTTTACAGTATATTGCATGGGCAATTTTTCATAATGAAAAAATTGTAAAATTCATATTTCAGAGTCAGCAAGACCTAACCCTAGCAGACTTAGATCCTGAAGTGTTGAGCAAACCACCATCAAAGAATAAAAAGAAGTCAACTGAATCGTCTCAGTCTGAGACAGCAAAGCTGGCTCCCAGAGAATTCTCTGTAGAAACGGGAACCAGTATATGGGAATCACCATTCCTGCAGGGCATGAAGAAACCAGATTTTCTCAACAGGTATTTGTAAACTTATCTTCATCATGTATCACTGTTTTGAAGAAAACAGATATATCAGTTGAGAAAACGAATTGGTGTTAGATTTTTAGCTCACCTGAGCCGAAGGCTCACAGGTGAGCTTATAGTATACCCATGCTCCGGCGTCCGTCGGTCGTTGTCCGTCCGTCCGTCGTCCACAATTTCAAAGATCTTCTTCTCTGAAACCGCATGGCCAATCAAAGCCAAGCTTCATGTGGAGCATCCTTAGGAAGGGGGAACAAAATTTTATATAAATGGTCCAGGTCACATGACCAAGATGGCCGCCATGGCTATAAACAGCAAAAACCTTTAAAAATCTTCTGCTCCAGAACCAGTTGGCTGATTTCCACGAAACTTGGTATGTAGCATCGGGGACGCAGGCCCATCATAGTTTATATAAGTCATGACCCTAGGATGACCTTGACCTATTTTACGGCAAGGTCAACTTAGGTCGCCAATGCATTTGAATGGGGAAAAATGGTAAAATGCTATTTAATGGGTAAACCTTACTGGGAATAGGCAAATGGACAAAAGATTAATGTTAATGGAAAATTTTGGCCCCTGGGGGGTTGTCTGCCCCTGCCCCGAGGCTATATACATGTATATTTCCATAATAATGAAACATCTTCTTCCCTGAAACCGCTTGGCCAATCAAAGCCAAACTTCATATGGAGCATCCTTGGGAAGGGGGAAAGAAAGTTTGTATAAATGGTCAAGGTCACATGACCAAGATGGCCTCCATGGCTATAAATAGAAAAAACCTTTAAAAATCTTCTTTTCCAGAACCAGAAGGCCAATGATTCTGAAACTTGGTGTGAAGCATCAAGCAATGGAGCTCTACAAAGATTATATAAATCATGACCATGGGATGACCTTGACCTTTTTTACGGCAAGGTCAACTTAGGTCACCCATGCATTTGAATGGGAAAAATAGGAAAATTTCATTTAATGGCAGAAAACTTGCTAGGAATGAGCAAATGGACAGAAAATTTATGTTAATGAAAATATTTTGGGCCCAGGCGGTTGTCTGCCCCTGCCCCTGGGCTATATACATGTATATGACCATAATATACAAACATCTTCTTCTCTGAAACTGCTTGGCCAATCAAAGCCAAACTTTATGTGGAGCATCCTTAGAAAGAGGGAATGAAAGTTTGTATAAATGGTCAAGGTCACATGACCAAGATGGTCGCCATGGCTATAAATAGCAAAAACCTTTGAAAATCTTCTTCTCCAGAACCAGAAGGCCTATGATTTTGAGCTTGGCATGAAGCAGCAGGCAATGGAGCTCTACAAAGTTTATATAAATCATGACCCTGGGATGACCTTGACATATTTTATGGCAAGGTCAACTTAGGTCACTAATGCATTCGAATGGGAAAAATAGTAAAATGGAATTAAATGGGGGAAATTGCTGGGAGTATGCAAATGGACAGAAAATTTATGTTTATGGAAGAAAAAAAATTTGACCCCAGGAGGTTGTCTGCCCCTGCCCTGGGGCTATATACATATATATGACCATAATATTCAAACATCTACTTCTCTGAAACCGCTATACCAATAAAAGCCAAACTTTAAGTGGGGCATTGTTAGGAAGAGGGAATGAAAATTTATATAAAAGGTCAAGGTCACATGACCAAGATGGCTGCCATGGCGAAAATAGCAAAAACCTTTAAAAATCTTTTTCTCCAGAACCAGAAGGCCTATGATTTTGAAACTTGGCATGAAGCATCAGGCAATAGAGCTTTATAAAGTTTATATAAATCATGACCCTGGGATGACCTTGACACATTTTATGGCAAGGTCAACTTAAGTCATATATCCCAGATCTCAGGTGAGCGTTTATAGGACCATTGGTCCTCTGGTTTGATATTCACCTTTTTTGGCCTTATAAGATAGCTTAAGGGCCCTGACCAGAATAATCTAGTAGTATTCATATCATATTCGCATTCTTTGATATAGCATTTGTACCTATTGTACCTAAACAAAATATTTATCAATATGGTCAAAACATATTTATTTTCATATTGCATGTGTGTTTATCATGATGAATAATAAATGCATATCATAAAAAAATTCTGTAATCAGAAAACATGCAAATTACATGGCACAGCAACTATAAAACTCCTTTAAATTTGCTTCCTTTTGATTTTGCTTGTACATGTATTTCTTTAATCTGAAATGTCTAGCCTCTAGCCTTCTGTTATGAACAAATTCTTGTAGGAAATACTGGAGTAGAGTTTGTGACTTTTTAAAGCATTGTATTTTTCAGATCCCAAAGTTCAAGTCCCAATAAATCTGTGGCAACATCCAAAGAGTCTTTATCGAGTAGACCACAATCTCCAGAAGCAATAAACTATGCCTTCACTGGGAGTATGGATGACCTATCCAGTAATTACAGCATGCAGGAAACTGACAGAAGTCCATCTGTCTCTAGTGGGGAGATCCTGGACTCCCCAGGGGATCCAGAATTTCCCAAGTCTCAAAAACGTCAGTCCACATCTCCTCATAGGACTGTTGTAAATGTTATGAGTTCTAAAAAATCAGAAACAAAAAATCTTGTAAAGTCTAAAGACATTAAAGAACAAAATGCTTTTGACAATCCTGCTTTAAGAGAAAATGACTGGTCTTCATTTGTGAATCAGTCGATGGAGCAGTCAGAATCTCAGACTGGTACTAGGACTTCTTATACCAGTCCATTAGTAGAACCAGAACCAGTCTCAATAGACAGGGGAAGTTACTCTGAAGGTGTTCAAACTGCTAGACCAGAGTTATTGGGATTTGACTCTGACTTCAAAGATGAGCAACTGGTTGTGGAAATCGAAAGTCCAAAAGATAACTCTGCGTCACAGGTAAATATAAATTGTACTGTATGTAGTCAGTTTTTCGTCAAACAAGAAAAATACCTAAGGTTTATCTTATCTTTTGTGAACTAAATGAAAGCAAAACATGTAGTAACAGACAAAGGCAGTTAATAATTTCTAAAAGGATTCAGGCTGCAATGACGAGGGATGATGTGTGGGCAGAAAATTCCCAAATTACTGTCGTATGTAAGCAGATGTAAGGCTTGATGACATTCTAGAACTTTTCTATTTTCATTGGAGCCTAAAAGGTTTGCGGCACCAGTACTTTGATCTGCTTACATTTTGTCTATTGAGTAATGGATGTAGAAAATCTAAAGTTCTGATATATGAGCCAGCTAACTACAAAATCTGATCTTGAAAATGCTTAAAAATGGCATGCAACATTGTTTTTCTTCAAACATTAATTTGAATAAAATTGCTTTAATGATTTATTCTCAGTCTCTTTTTGTTTCAGAATGTAACTGTGAAGTCAGGATTTGACTTTTTAGACAACTGGTAATGAAAACCCTTAAAGACTACCTGGGACCAAACACATGAACATGCAAAATAACATTCAAGGTGCTTTTACAAACTTGTGAGGTGTTTGTTAAAATATTAATTTGTATTTTTTATGAAAAATGTATATTCGAGTGTGGTATATGATAACAATTCAGTTAAAACCACTTTATGCCAGTATATGGTGTATAATAATCAATAATGTACAGTGTATATGATATACAGTTGATATCAATCCAGTTCGTCCAATTTTAAATGTAACAAAAGAGACACTTTACGGGATCTGTTGAAAATAATAGTCACATGTAGTTGGTGCGTGCAATAAAAAGGATTAACCATGTCAAACTGTACATGTATACAATATAGCTTGCCAAATAGGTTACTGTATAGGCAGCAACTTTAATGTTCATTACTGGGCGTAATCAACTAGCCCATCTAATCGAGGAGGGAGATCATACAAAAGTTGATCTCAGAAAACGTAAATCATTGTCATGTGTTTACCGTTAGAAATCAGGTACGAGTGTTTTGATTAATCCATTGAATAAGGAAGCCTTTCATTCCATTCATATTTCTTATGGTTAATCTGCGACTTTGATCTTTTCACTATTATACTTAAAGTTTTTACCTATCAAAAATAGTGAAGTCTAATGAAGTATTTGAGCCGCAACCCGAGAAAACGGGTCTTCTGGGTTTCCGACCAGGTCCAACACAAAACAGTCTGTGCAGCTACAGAAGGTGGCTAGAAACTTGAAATTTTGGATTTAAGAAGAAGAGAAATTGTACTATCAGTGTAGTGAAAATAAAGGCGCTGATCAGCTTCTCAGTTACTGCGAAGCTGATCTGCGCCTTTGTTTTGGCATAGGCAAAAATCCGGTTTTCTCACAACACTGCTCATTTATGATTGCTGCCATATGTGACACTATATACAGGGTCAGTGTATGTACAATGTATACAAAAATGTTTCACAGCCATATATTTCAACATTTCATTATATCTTTTTTTTTATACCCCTGGCATTTATGCTGACAGGTATATAGTGTTTTCGCCTTTCTGTTTGTCTGTTCATTAGTAATTCTGGAACGCTCGTAGAATTTATGTCAAAGTTTTGGTTAAAGCTTCTCTAGTGGTGTATATTTCATGAACCAACCATCAGTAATCATTCATATTTGGACCATAGTAACCGTATAGGGTTGAAGCCTGGAAGACAGGTTCTCCCATGATGCAGTTCTTATAACAGAGCTTCCTTAGTGTTGTGCCATGTACTTTCATAGTAAAACTGTTTCCAAAACCAACAATCTGGGTTTCAGATCTGGTCAGACACAAACTGGTCTGTGCAGTCGCAGAAATTAGCTAAAAGCTTGAAATTTCAGGTTTAAGAAAAAGAGGGATTGTACTGTCTGTGAAGGGAAAACAAAGATGATGATCAGCTGTGCAGTTACTGCAGAATGTTGGTTTTCCCATGTGGCAGCTCAAATTACATGTACATGTATATGTAACAAATTTTATATATCCCATTATAAAGTGAAAACCAGTGCCAGTCTATTATTGTTTTGAACCCCCACGTTCCTGGGTAAAACTCTAAGGCAAGTTACCAATACTTAGTGCACATTTCTTTCACCATCAACTGTAATTTGTTCTTCTTGAATCAATGGAAATGCTGTGGAAATATTTTCATGACCAAATCTTCTTGAAAGAAATGTGCAAAAGGGAGTGAGTGGTAGCAGGTCTGATTCTTTTTTAATCGCGCACAAAAAATCATTTGAGCCACGTCATGGGAAAATTAACATTTTGCATATGCGAAAACAAAGGTGCAGATCAGCTTCACATTAACTGTGAAGCTGATCAGCGCCTTTGTTTTTTCTACATGGATAGTAAAATTCGTCTACTTTCTAAATCCAAAATTTCCAGTCTCTAGCCAGCTTCTGTGCTTGTGCAGCTTGGTTTGTGTCGAACCTGTTGGGAAACCAAATTGTTGGTTTTCTCATGATGCGGCTCATTTTGAGTAATGAAGCATCATGGAATGGAAAAAAAAGCTGACAAAAAGCATTATAAAAATAACTTTTATATATATATAATAAAAAGAATGCAAAATAAATTTCTGTCTATACTTAGCAATACATATACCTCTTATGAAAACAAGAAAAAATCTGTTATAAAGCAAATTGTGCAATGCATTAAAAATCTAAAATGGTAGATACTGTTGATTTTGATGTTGATACGAGTACTGTAATATTCCTCAATTTTCAGACAGCAATGGTTGTTATCAAAAGAAAAAGAAGTAGTTTGAGTGTACACTTAGGGAGCCGTAGGTCATGGATCTGTGCCTATGCTATGCCATCAGGCATTAATAATGGTACAAGTACCAGTGGCTACCTTGCTTGGCACTCAGCATTATTAGACCAGCTCTAGTTTCTCTTATGGCATTCATGCTAAACACATTATCCTCTTAAAATACACATAAGAGCCATGTCATGAGAAAACTTGTGTTTTTGCCTATGCGAAAACAAAGGTGCAGAGTAATTGCACAGCTGATCAGCGCCTTTGTTTTTGCTACTCTCAACAATCCCTCTTCTATGTGAATCCAAAATTTCAATTTTCTAGCCTTCTGTGACTGTACAGGCCAGTTTGTGTCAAAGCTGGTTGGAAACCTGAAAAATTGTTTTCTCACGTTATGGCTCATATTATTATTATGAAAACCGTGCAGACTATGGTTTCTTGTATCTTGCACAGAGAAATCTGTCTGAAAACTTAAGGTCATGTTGTTAAAACTGAAAATTTTCTGTGGAAAAAAAATATTTTTCATATTTTACTAATTTGAACTGCCTCAGCAAGGCATTTTTAACGTGTACCTACCATCCATGTTTTGATCAAAAACAAGAAATTTATCGAAATTTTTCAAATGAAATTTTTCATTTCTTTTTTTTTTTCAGTTCTAAAAATTTCTGTTTTCGTAATGTTGCTGTCTGAAAACTTAGGGTCATTACATGAACTGAACATGTGAAAGGAAAATGATGTAAAAATGTGGAAAATTGTAATAAATCTAACTAACATCAAGGCATCTTAATTATACTTTAAGATAGGTTTACAAAGAGTTTCTTTACAAAAGATCACAGGGCACAGTACGACCCACATGGCCGAGCAGTTAAGAGTGCTGTTTCTTAATCACTCGATCCTGTCACAGCTGTGTCTGGTGTGGGTTTGAGCCGGCACAGTATACTATCACTATAGTAAGAGAAATGATGTTTTTGTTGAAATATGAAGACTGAAATGCATTGGCCAATAAGGATTAGCCCATTACGAAAATGCGCCCATGAAATATACAGATTATTTTCAGCAGTAAAAATTTATAATTTCATCGGAAAAATTTCAATATTTTTGCTTAAAACATAGATTGTGGGTACACGTTAGAACTGCCTTGCTATGTTAGAACCGCCTCAGCTAATGAGTACCCACAATCAATGTTTTAGAGCAAAAATAAGAAAAATAGGTATACCCCTGCATACCCCAGTTTTGCTATATAAAAGTGGGGTATAGGGGGTATATATTACATGTTAGAACCACCTTAGCTAACGAGAACTTTTAGAGCAAAAATAAGAAAAATAGGTATACCCCTGCATACCCCAGTTTTGCTATATAAAAGTGGGGTAAAGGGGGTATATATTACATGGACATGTTATCCTGATTAGCTATAAATAGCCTATACTACGTAAATTGAAGAAAAAGACTGCATATCGTGTGATCTATGGCAAAGAAACTTTGTACATGTGAGTGGACATACATGTATATATAAAAATAAATTTGTCAACTATCTAATGCCAGATTTTTTAAGCACTTAAATGGGTATATTCTCCAATTACAATCTTTGAATGAACTCATTTGTTCCAATATCAGGTCCTCTATCCTGAAATCAGTGCATTACTTAACTCTGTCCTACATCATTCATGGGTTGAAATCTGATAGCAAGAAAAAAAACAAACTAGCCTACCCAAGAAATACTTGTATTTTTCATATGGTGGTAATAGTACCCATTACTTCATAATGAAATAGTGACAGGCAAAATAGCTTTGATTTGTATTTATTCTGTATTTTAAAAAGGAATGAAAAATCAAATGAGCAGAGCCGCATAAGAAAACCAACAATATGCATAGGCGAAAATAAAGTCGCAGATCAGCTGGGAAGTAACTGCACAGCTGATCAGCTTCTTTGTATTCACCACACATATAGAACAATCCCTCTTCTTCTTAAATCCAAAATTTCCAGCTTCTAGCCTGCTTCTGTGACTATTTAGGCAGTTTGTGTCGGACCTGGTCGGAAACCACGATTGTTAGTTTTCTCATGCGAAGGCTCAAATCATATCACCCTGACAATACCGAGAAATGGGACTAAAACTTGAGTGGTACAAAAACAAATGGAATGTTTTTAAAGGGAAACCCTTAACATTAAACTTGCAACATTCATTTACATGATACTTTATAACAGATAAAAGAAATGGTACATTGCCACCACCAGTTTAACTGATATACAACTAGCCTAGCAAAACTGTTACATCACAAACACAAAATAGCACTCTTCTACTGATAAACAATGGTCTGAAAATGAACAATATGTTTGAAATAGGAATGTAAAAAGGGCATATAAGCTAGCACTAACTAAAAGTGTAATTGGTTGTGATAAGTTTTGCTAATATTTGTGAATTTGTTGGCTCTGAATTCAAGAATTTTGCTAATATTAAAAGACCCATTTTAAATCTTTACAGACAGCACAAGTACTGGCTGGAAATTTCAAAACTCGCTTATAATTAGGAAATATAAAACAAACACCAGATGACCAATGGTCCTGATATTGCTCACCTGAGATTTGGTCTCTGATAAACAACCTTTAGCTAAGGTCATGTTGGTCAAGATATAAACTTGACCTTGAAAACTCACAAACTTTACACATATTATAACTGTAAAATGTCTGTATCTACCGATTTTCAGGTCACAGGCTACAAAACTATCTGGAAAATCCAATGTTTCCACTTTTTCCCATTTAAAACCCAAAGGTCACAATTTATACAAACTAGAAATTGGCTGCAAGCAAGGCTTTCAGTATACCCCCCGCAAAATTATCTGAAGCTGGCCAATAACTTCCTAAGTCAAACATGCAGAAAATTTGTCAAGGATATCTTTTCAGCATTATAATTCTTCATGTACATCCTCAGTATGCCAGTCACAAGATATTAAAACTTGAGGTTGATTTCATTGTATGCACTATGATCATTATTGTTTATCATGAGAAATGGTAAAAAATTGGCTAAGTAAAATGAAAGCTGTAAATTTGTCAAAAATTAACTTTTCAGCATGAAAATTATTCATGCACATCTAAACTTTATCTGGAACAAATCTACAAAGAATTTAAAAGAAACACTGAAAGCCCTAAGAGGAGCTGATTTCACAAAGTATGCACTATCAACCATTATTGTATATTAGCAATGGTAAAAATGACTATGTTGAAAAATGCTGTAAATTTGTCAAAAATTATTTTTTTCATCATTATAATTCTTCATGCACATTTTTAATATGTGTGGAACATGTCTGTAAAGTATTGAAAAGAAATACTGAAAGCCCTAGGAGGAGTTAATTTCACAAAACATGCACTACCAACCATTATTGTATAAGCAATGGTCAAAAATAGCTATGTTAAAAATTGCTGTAAATTTGTCAAAAATTATTTTTTCATCATTATAATTCTTCATGCACATTTTCAATATGTGTGGAACATGTCTGCAAAGTATTGAAAAGAAATACTGAAAGCCCTAGGAGAAGTTGATTTCACAAACTATGAACCACCAACCATTATTGTATATAAGCAATGATCCAAAAATGGCTATGTGGAAAAATGCTGTAAATTTGTCAAAAATTATTTTTTCAGCATTATAATTCTTCATGCACATCTTCAATATGTGTGGAACATGTCTGCAAAGTATTGAAAAGAAATACTGAAAGCCCTAGGAGGAGTTGATTTCACAAACTATGCACTACCAACCATTGTTGAATATGGCAATTATCGAAAATTGGCTAAGTTCAAAATGCTGTAAATTTGTCAAAATTCATTTTTTTCAGCATAATACTTCTTCATGCATATCTTCAATATCTCTGGCACATGTCTGTAAAGTATTGAAAAGAAATACTGAAAGCCCTAGGAGGAGTTGATTTCACAAAACATGCACTACCAACCATTATTGTATAAGCAATGGTCAAAAAAAGGCTATGTTAAAAATTGCTGTAAAATTGTCAAAAATTATTTTTTCATCATTATAATTCTTCATGCACATCTTCAATATATGTGGAACATGTCTGCAAAGTATTGAAAAGAAATACTGAAAGCCCTAGGAGGAGTTGATTTCACAAACTATGAATCACCAACCATTATTGTATATAAGCAATGTTCCAAAAATGGCTATGTTGAAAAATGCTGTAAATTTGTCAAAAATTATTTTTTCATCATTATAATTCTTCATGCACATTTTCAATATGTGTGGAACATGTCTGTAAAGTATTGAAAAGAAATACTGAAAGCCCTAGGAGGAGTTGATTTCACAAACTATGCACTACCAACCATTGTTGAATATGGCAATTATCGAAAATTGGCTAAGTTCAAAATGCTGTAAATTTGTCAAAATTCATTTTTTCAGCATAATACTTCTTCATGCATATCTTCAGTATCTCTGGCACATATCTGCAAAGTATCAAAAGAGAATATTGAAAGCTGTAGGAGAAGTTGATTTCACAAAGTATGCACTATTAGCACTATGGCAAACATTCTATGTATAGGTTTAAAAAGTCCCATAACTCTTGCAAAACTGACCCTTTGGCCCCTAAATTCATATCACACATGTGTTGTCTAATGGTGCAGGTGTGTTGAAAATTTGAAGAACATCGGGCAAAAACTACTTAAGTTATTTAGCAAAGATGTCAAAATGTTCACGGAATGACGGAATTACGGAATGACGGACAGGCTGAAAACAGTATACCCCCCTAAAACTTCGTTTTGCGGGGGGTATAACTATGATGGGCCAGAGTCCCCGATGCTCCATTCCAAACTTCATTGAAATCAATCAACCAATTCCAGAGTAGATTTCATTAAGGTTTTTACCATAAATTGGCATGGCAGTCATCTTGGTCATGTGATCTGGACCATTTGTATAAGGTTTGGTTTTCTCTTCCTAAGGATACTGCATACAAAATTTGGCTTTGATTAGTGTAACGGTTTTTGAGAAAATTAATGTTTACATTTAATGCATGTATGTAAATAACCTTTGGCCAAGGTCAAGAAATCACATTGACCATGACTACACACATAACTTCATAAACTCAATACAATTGTCTGTATCTACCAACTTTCAGGTCACAGGCTACAAAACTTCCTGAAAAATCCAATGTTTTCACTTTTTTCCATTGAAAAGCTTATGTGACCAAGATTGACCTTGTGGTAAAATAGGTCAAGGTCAACCCAAGGTAATGATTTATGCAAACTATACTATGAGACTTAAGTTTAGCCATTTCTAATTGATTTCCAAATTGCAAATTGGCATGAAGATGAACTGAAACAAACTATTTCACCCGTCAATATTTAAACCTTAAGGGACCACAATTTCTACTTTTCGCCAGAAAGCCATCTTTTTCTGGTGCAATAACCTGCTTCAAAGTATACAGGGGTCCCACCTCAAAATTCACATTGTTTCTCGACATCTTAAAAGTTAACGGTTTATTTCCAAAACAGTCATTTAACATCTTATTGTGCTCGAAAAGAGTACCATAATCGTAGAGAATTAGTTCCATTCCGGTATCAGGTAATGCCCCCAGTGTATGACGTAAATGATGTTGTTTTGTTCCGTGGCCTTTCTCACGAGGCGATCCCATAAGTGTCTAATTGCTGAAATTACGGGCGATTTCGCTTTTTGTACGAGAAAACTTTCGCTTAAGTAAGCCTAAACGGTTTGTGACGTGGTCAAGTCTAGTCTTGCACGTTTACGTTAACGTTTACAGGTCTGAAAACCAAACGGCGATATTCACGTTGTTCGAACCACACAGATTGTTTCCCGTCAGATGTTTCGATAAAAATCCATCTTTTCATGCCGTTAATTAACCAGACTGAAATTCGTAGGTTGCCTAGAAGTCAATTACGTCACTTTGACGTCAAATTGTCATTGCCCTATAATCATGATAGCCTTATGTTGTCTGGCGTCATGATGTCGATTTTGGACGCTGTTATCTGATGGAACATGGTTCAAGGATGCTGTATTGTACTCTTGCAAGCTTAAAATTTCAGTTGGCTTTCTTATTCCCAATGTCTGCACTGAGCATATTCATCTTCTTGTTACGTAGGTTTAACGTCAGGCCATGACAGCGTCCCCTCATGGAATTTTTCAAATGTTTTTGCGGTTTATTCTTAGGCAAAGATTGATAACGTGATGCGCATGGAATGCTGGGCACGTGATTTGCATGTTTTCTTAAACGTAACGTAGCAACTCGTGGGCGTAAGAACAGCACACAAACTCGTCTCCAAACATGAATTTGAGCTTAACTTGACATATCAAAAGCGTATCGAAAGTTTTTAAAGACTTGATTTGGAAATAAACGATGGATAAAATAATTGCTAAACTTAAGTCTTATAGTATATGATGCACAGGAGTCCCCGATGCTAAATACCAAGTTTCATTGAAATCAATAAACTTTACATTCAATATGTAAATTACCTTTGGCCAAGGTCAAGAAATGATCTTGACCTTTAATACTCACATACAAGAACGCCGCGGAGGTCGATATCGCACCTGCACCGGGCGAAATAACTTAAAACGTGAATATAGGTCGAGAGCACCAGGTTAAGGTGTGTTCTGAAAGGATATGTTAAGGACATTTACTATGCAAGCTTTCACACTCGCAGCTATCACTGATGCAGAAAAAAACAAACTTCGACATAAAAATTAACAAAGTCAATGGACCGTGAAATATAGTTCAAGGTCAGCGGGTCAAGGTGCGTGCTTGAAGGGTATGTCAAGGACAATTACTATGCAAGGTTTCACGCTTGCAGCTATTACTGATGCAGAGAAAACAAAACTTTGACGTAAAAATCAACAAAGTCAATGGACCATGAAATATATGGCAAGGCCAGCGGATCAAGGTGCGTGCTTGAATGGTATGTCAAGGACAATTACTATGCAAGCTTTCACACTTGCAGCTATCAATGATCTCGAGAAAACCAAACTTCGACATAAAAAATTTCTAAGTCAGTAGACCGTGAAATATAGGTCAAGGTCAGCGGGTCAAGGTGCGTGCTTGAAGTGTATGTCAAGGACAATTACTTTGCAAGGTTTCAGACTCGCAGCTATCACTGATGTCGAGAAAACCAAACTTGAACGTAAAAATTTTCAAAGTCAGTGGACCGTGGAATATAGGTCAAGGGTACTGGGTCAAGGTGCCTGCTTGAAGTGTATGTCAAGGACAATTACTATGCAAGGTTTCAGACTCGCAGCTATCACTGATGTCGAGAAAACCAAACTTCGACGTAAAAATTTTCAAAGTCAGTGGACCGTGAAATATAGGTCAAGGGTACTGGGTCAAGGTGCATGCTTGAAGTGTATGTCAAGGACAATAACTATGCAAGGTTTAAGACTCGCAGCTATCACTGATGTCGAGAAAACTAAACTTCAACATAAATGTTGACGGACGGACGGACGAACGAACGTACGGACGGACGGAAATTTGAACTCCTATATCGCACCCTGCTATAAGCAGGTGCGATAAAAATCATAAACTCTTTAAGTTGTCCATATCTACCAACTTTCAGGTCACAGGCTACTGAACTTCCTGAAAATCCAATGTTGTCATTTTTTACCATTAAAAAGCCTATGTGACCAAAATTGAGCTTGTGGTAAAATAGGTCAAGGTAAACCCAAGGTCATGATTTATACAAACTATGAAGAGCAGGAGTCCCCATGCTACATATATATTACATACGAAGTTTGTATTGAAATCAATCCACCCGTTCCAGAGAAGATTTTAAGGTTTTTGCTATTTATACAGCCCTGGTGGCCATCTTGGTCATGTGACCTGAGCCATTTATATATGCTTTGATTCCCCCTTCCTAAGAATACTCAACATGAAATTTGGCTTTGACTGGCACAGCCGTTTCAGAGGAAAAGATGTTTGAACAATGTGGATGAAAACAACAACAAAGATGGAGCATGGGTATACTAAAAGCTCACCTTATGAGCCTAACGGCTCAAGTGAGCTAAAAATAAAAGTCACAGGGAAATTTCCAAAAGTTACATTATTAGCTCACCTGAGCCGAAGGCTCACAGGTGAGCTTATAGGATAGGCAGGCATCCGTCGTCCGTCGTCGTCGTCGTCCGTCCACAATTTCAAAGAAGAATATTTCTGAAGCTAGTAGGCCGATCTTGATCAAATTTAATGTGAACCATAATTGGGTTGGGGGATTGATGGCATTAGGTTTTGGAGCAGATGGTATCAAAATTGTGGTTTCCATGGCAACAGATAGGTCCCATAGACTTACAATGGGAAAAAAACTAAAAAAATCTTCTTCTCTGAAACCACTAGGCCAACAGCTTTGATATTTGGTATGTAGCTAATGGTCCTCTACATAAATTATGCCATTCATGCCCCTGGGGTCAAATTTGGCCACGCCCCGGGGGTTGATAGTCTCCATAGACTTACTATGGGAAAAAAAATTCAAAAATCTTCTCTGAAACCACAGGGCCCACAGCTTTGATATTTTGTATACGGCAATGGCTAATGGTCCTCTACATAAATTGTGCCAATCATGTCCCCGGGGTCAAATTTGGCCACGCCCCGGGGGTCTATAGTCTCCATAGACCTACAATAGGAAAAACTAAAAAAATCTTCTTCTCTGAAACCACTAGGCCCACAGCTTTGATATTTGGTATGTAGCAATGGCTAATGGTCCTCTACATAAATTGTGCCATTCATGCCCCTGGGGTCAAATTTGGCCAGGTCCCGGAGGTTGATAGTCTCAATAAACTTGCTATGGGAAAAAAATCCAAAAATCTTCTTCTCTGAAACCACAGGGCACACAGCTTTGATATTTTGTATGTGGCAATGGCTAATGGTCCTCTACATAAATTATGCCAGCCATGCCCCTGGGGTCAAATTTGGCCACGCCCCGGGGGTAGATAGTCTCCATAGACTTACAATGGGAAAAACTAAAAAAAACTTCTTCTCTGAAACCAAAAGGCCCAGAGCTTCTATATTTTGTATGTAGCAATGTTTGGTAGTCCCCATTATAAATTGTGCCAGTCATGCCCCTGGGTCAAATTTGGCCATGCCCCGGGGGTCAATAGTGTCCATGCATAGACTTTCATTGGTCGATTCTCAATTAATTTAAATGTCATGAGCTTACAATGTGATAATCTCTCAGGTGAGCTACAGGACCAATGGTCCTCTAGTTTATACTGTGATGATAAGTTTGAGATGTAGATATAATGGCTTGACTGTGAGCAGATGAAGATTCTTTCTCTTGTAGTTGGCTGGTTTCTTGTACCTAGAAATCAGAAAATATACTATGCGTTTGATTCAAGAAAAATAAACATAGAATTAATGAGACTGGTCATACATGTTTTCAAAACAATCAATAAGCCACCATTACACCATGTGATAATAGATCTAAACATTGAAATCACGACACAGCTTCACCTTTTGTATCCATCTACAAGAATCTTTTTCTATTATTGTTTATATATATTGTTGCGTAACAGCCCAGTCAACAATTTCGCTATCCGGATAGAATCATCATTTTTTGGAAGCATGGCAAGATACACGGTAGGTAACCAAAACGGATCCTTTCAGAGGAAATGTGCGTTGCCCGTTCCTTTCGGATGAAGGGACGGTTCCTTTCGGAGGAAAACGCCAGTATCGTCATGGTTGTGTAAAGAGAAACGATTTTTGAGGTTTTTGAGGTGAAAAGTAAGTACAAAACGTATGCGCACGTAATGACGTGGTAATCAAGGTACAATCTCAGGGCTTTCTATATGTGCACAAACATTTCGTTGTTGTTTACGAGATAAATATGTTGGCCGAGAACTGCATTTTGTGACGACAGCCAGGTGAAAACCCTTGAAAATTGGGAAACTGTCATTGATCAAAACGTTTCAGCACTTCTTGTCACTAGATATTGTATTTGCCAATCTGAAATTAAATAAATAAAGTGGAAGTATACTTGTACTTGATAAATAAACATGTTGGCAGTAACGGTTCCTCAAGGAGACCGGCACATGATCCTTTCGGAGCTGAGGCTATGGATCCTTCAGGAGGAAATGTGCTTACAGGCATTACCTTTACATGATGATATCACTTCCGAGTTATTCTTTCAATCAGTGAAAATGATGACGGGTAACAAAATGTTTGGTACTACACGTATGCACTGTAAATAACTTAGACGTGTAAAATTAAGAGTGTTTCGGTTAGTTTGTCAAAAATAAGGTCGGAAAAGAGAAATCTTTGTGATATTTTCATTACTCCAAATTCTTTTTAATACATAGACATTCCGCACTGTAACAAACAAGTTTTTGTTTATAAACTTTAAGGACAGGAAGTAAGTAAAGAAGGTCCAGAAATTGCAGATGTCTATAAATAGATCAGGGGAAACAATAGTAGAATTAGCTACTCAAAGCCGAAAATCGTTTGATTTTACTAGTTTTGTAGGCTATTTTATGTTTTTACTCGAAGTTTTTTGCTGCTCGCAAAAATAAAAAAGAATCACACGATTAACACCAAATAATGCAGCTTCATAGGTGAATTACAAAATCCACAATCACTTCGCCCTTTGTTTAAATGCAACTAATGCTGCCACGGAAATGGAGCGAGGTCACGAAGTGCAGATTTGCTAGACAGTGCAAATAGAAAATATGGCAATAAGACTTTGACACGTACAGCCCCTTAAATGTTTATTTTTCGGTACACATGTTTTTGATCAAGCCTTTCATGGAGCATGTCTTATATTAGGGAACCACTGGACGGTATTGCTGGATTGTAGGTGTCTAGAGACAAATGATTTGTTTTCTCCTTGATTAGCGCATTTAGGACTGCGGCGACTTGAATGAAATGACAGTATCAGTGGCTATAAAAAAGTAGAGCTAGTGAACATGCCATTCAGATATGCCTTAGTAGTAAAATTTCTCCTAAAGGATCCGGTGCCAGATACTCTGATCACAGCCGGTGCCAAAAAATCACAACTTCAGGCGTGCTCCGAAAGGATCCGTTTCTACATGACTTTCTGGTGATGGTTAATATTTTACTTTTTGTAAGCGAATTAGTGTATTTTGATCGAGTTTTACTGTGTACTAGTACAAGAAATATATTTTATATTGTATTTCGAAGACATTTCGTTGCAAATATCTTCATTTGCGATAAAACAAGTGGTTTGAGTGCAGCCTGTACTGTCGCATTCTTAAACAATGGTACTTATTTCATTTAAAACGGCGAAAACAAAGAAGCACATTGCGAATTTTTGCTTCAGCTACCAAATTCAATCTGTTGTGCATTACGTGGACTATTTATCTGAGGATATCACCCAAGGGTTGTTAACGTTTCTAGCGTCTAAACGTCTTCGTCTACCAATTTCCTCTGAAAGGAACCGTCCCTTCCTCCGAAAGGAACGGGAAACGCATATTTCCTCTGAAAGGATCCGTTTTGGTTACCTACCGTGAAGATAAGGACACTTCACAGCAGAGGTAGGTTTCTAACTAAATGTTGTGAACCTCAACTGTTAACTAAATGTTGTGAACCTCTACAGAAGCTGAAGATGAAGCTAGGTGCCTGTAATCGATTTAAGCCTCCCAGTAATTTTATTTTACTGATCGTTCCAAGGCGATCCTTCCATTGTGGTTCTAATTGTTTTGTTTTGGTGTTGAATTTTGTGCTGTTTGCACCTTATGTACATTTTCACATATTAAGTAATTGAGTGGCTGCCTATTGGGAAATAGTTGCTCATTCGGCTTACGATATGTTCTCTTTGTACATAATTCCTGACAAGTTTTTTTTTCTACACCTCTGTTTTATAGTGGGAATTTCTGTCTGATTGTGCCATTTCCTGATCATTACTCACTTTTGCCTTTCCTGGTCTATCTATCCAGAGCCTGATTCTATAACCCTTTCCAATATTGCAAATGAAAAAAAAAAGTTTCTGTCCCCAGGTGCAGTAGGAAAAGTCTTTGAATTATGTCCACAGTCAACAGCTAAAATTCTGTTGGGAAAGTCAATTATGCTAGACACACTGTTCCTTGGCAAATCTCCCAGATGCAAGTTACCTGTACTTTGTGCACATTTCTTTCAACATTAACAAAAAAAATTGAGCCTTCGCATGTGAAAACCAACAATTTGGGTTTCCGACTAGGTCTGACACAAACTGGCCTGTAGGGTCACAGAAGCAGGCTAGAAGCTTGAAATTTTGTATTTAAGTAGAAGAGGGATTTTTACTATCTGTGTAGTGAAAATAAAGGTGCTCATCAGCTGTGCAGTTACTGCACAGCTGATCTGCATCTTTACTTTTGCACTGCAGATTTCTTGGTTTTCTGGTGCGGCGGCTCAAATATGAAAGCTTACAATTCTAGAACTGCAGGTCCCTCTTTAATTTCATCACTTTCCATAAATGACCAACATCTCGTACTCACACAACCCTTCTTGGGTTTGAAATGTTTAAACTCGAAAAATATGGCATAACCTGCAAAAATGTACACAGTAAAATATAGATCAGCTGGCTAACCTGCACTCTGATACACTTCATGACCTCACTCCACTTTCATGTGGAGAGGTCTACTGGAACATCAATGGAAATATTCAGTCTCAGTAAAATAGTGAAATTGAAAAAAACTGTCAGATAGTCACACAGTCTGATCACTAGTCACTGCTCCATTGGTTACAATCAGACTAGTCATTACTCTATTGGTTACAAAGAACCAAAGATTTCTACATACACATATATCCAGAAAAGACACAGTCAATCAAATTCTTTGCTTATTTGGTTTAATGTTTTATGTCTGAAGTCAAAAGCTATGATAATGTCGGGACTGTCGGTTATCCTATCCACTCTGTTCCTGTGCAAGCATGCCAGAGGGAGATTATTTGTACCAAGTGTATATTTCTATCACCATTAACAGACAAATCCTTTTCTAGAATCACCAAAGAGGAAGAATGGGCGTAAAAACATTTTCAGGACAAAATCTTCCTGAAAGACATGAGCCGTGCCAGGAGAAAACCGGATTTTTGCCTATGTGAAAACAAAGTTGCGGACCATATTCGCGGTGACAGTGAAGCTGAACAGCACCTTGTTTTTTCTACTCGGATAGTACAGTTCCTCTTCTTGTTTAATTTGAAATTTCAAGATTCTGACACTTTTCTGTGGCTATACAGGCCGGTTTATGTCGCACCTGGTCGGAACCCCGAAGACCAGTTTTCTCATGTCGTGGCTCAAATGATCCTGACTTGGTGATCAATCTTGGGTTTTGTGAATCAGACATGCTACTAATAGAGCCACGACACGAGAAAACCTGTCTTCCGTGTTTCTGACCAGGTTCAACACAAACCAGTTGTACAGTCACAGAAGATGGCTAGAAGCTTGAAATTTTGTATATAAGTAGAAAAGGGATTGCACTATCCGAGTAACGAAAACAAAGGCGCTGGTCAGCTTCGCAGTTGCAGCGAAGCTGATCTACGTCTTTGTTTTCGCATAGGCAAAAATCCGGTTTTCTCATAATGCCGCTCAATAGATCTAAATTCTTGTTTTATAAGCCTTGTCACATATTAGCGAAAGTCCCTTGACGCATAGTAGCGTAAAAATGTTAATCTATCATGTTTTGTGATTTCTGGACAAAATCGTTATCCTTTGTGTTCCGTTTGTTTAAAGATTAATTTTATAAAACATCATTCTACATTAATTTTAAAATATCGACCAGAAATTGCACAAAATGACAAATTTACCCTATACGCAAGTCTGCGAAACTTTGCGTCGAGGGACTTTCGCTAATATGTGACGAGGCCTTATAGACGATATTTACCTGGCGGAAGACTATCAAGTGTTTTCTGTATATGAACATCAACATTGAACACAACATAGGTATCTTGTCTGTAGGCGGCTACTGGCGTATCTTGGTGGGTAGTAAAATCAGCACCATTTCTATCTGTTGTTAAGAATTAACCTATTAGTGACAAATGGACTTTCCCACTTATCATTTTGGCGAGTCCACTTTCATTTTTAGGTGAATCAGGAGTAATTTTCAAATTTTATTAAAAGTTTTGATGAAATTGAAATTTCTCTAAGCAAACAGAATAGTCCGAGATGGGATGCCACATTCTGTGGCATTGCATCTGGGGCTATGTTGTTTGCCTATGTCCCATAAAAAAGGTCACCAGTCTTATGGAGTTAATGAAATACAAATCTGTTAAAGAAATAAATATAGGAGAACTGCCTATGAATACAGACCCACCACCTTTCTCATTAATATGTTCACTGCTCTTAAATGATCTTAAAGGTTTTAATTATTATTTAAGGAATTTTCAGACATGTTATTATTACACATGGCTAAAGCCACATAAACACAAGAAGAAAATGTGCAGAAGAGGAACTGATTTTTTTTAAAAATGAAGCAAATAAGGAATTCAGCAAACACTACAGATGCCAGAGTTATACATTTTTATGCTCAAATAATACTCACGAGTTTTTAAATATCCATAATAGATGAAAATTTGAAAAAAGTCATCAAAGTCAATAATTCAATTTGCACATAAATGAAATAAATAATTCTAAATATTGTTAGCTTCCATTTGTTAGCAGCATCGTTTTCACTCTCAGCTAAGATATATGCAAGAAAAAAACAGATTTGAACCATTCATCTACTTGCCTCTATGAATACAAACTTTGTTACTTAAAGTACAGGGTTTCAGGGAAGTTTTACACACCTTTAACATAGACTGATATATAAGGATCAATAAATTGTGAGGCATCTTTGAGACCAATCTTCTCAATTCTGACGGTCAGAACTGGTTTCCCTCCATACGACAATGGCTGAGGTAGAAGGCTTCCTTTCACTGGAACAGAAAAGTATGAAGGTAATAACTTAAGCATCAGGATAATATGTCCATGTAATATATATCCCCTTATACCCCACTTTTATGTAGCAAAACTGGGGTATGCAGGGGTATGCCTATTTTTCCAAAACATAGATTGTGGGTACTCATTAGAACCGCCTCAGCAAGGCATTTCTAATGTGTACCCTGTGTTTTGAGCAAAAATAAGAAAACTATCAAAAACTTTCTACTGAAAAATTTCACTTTTTTCAAATTAGGAAAAATCTGTATATTGCATGGGTGTATTTTCGTAATGGGCCACAATCAACCTTTAGAAGATGTTATTTCTGACCTTGGATTATCTATAAACTTACGTTTTGTGTGATTGAGATCCACATATGCAAGATGTTTGTGTGTAAAAAATATATTTTTTTGTGTGATTAAGATCCACATGATAATCATGATGTTAGAGTGTCAAAAATTAAGTCATAACATGTATTATCTTTTTGTTAAATGTTCAATATATTACATGTATATTTTCACTATGGATACTTGCACACAATAAAGATATTTTATAAACATTACTTATCATTTTTAACATATTTACCTTGGAGAATATTTTTGTTTCCCTTTTAAAAATGATAAAAAAAATGGCGTCATCTCCTTAATCATGTTGCAGCAATGTTGTTTTATTTTCTACTGTTATAAAAATGTAAAATTACCACCAATGAGAAAGTGGACTCATAAGCCGCTGCACAAGAAAACCAACACCATGCATAGGCAACAACAAAAGAACAGATCAGCTGTGCAGGAGCTGATCAACACCTCTGCTTCAGTGGATAGTACAAATCCTCTTCTGTTTATATCCAAACTTTTGAGCCTCTGGCATGTTTCTGTGACTGTACAGGCCAGTTTGTGTCAGCCCTGGTCAGAAACCCCCGAAGACCAGTTTTCTCACATCATGGCTCATATCATGTATTAAAATACAGTCAACAAGATTACCTCTAAGACCCTGTTTTTCCTCTTCCCCATCTAGATCAGGAAATCTACAAAGGTGTCAGTTAAGATAATAATAAACATCTAGGAAAATGGTTAATCAGACAATAAGATCGTAAAACGGTAATGGAAGCTACTTTAGAAATTCTGCTACGATCACCTAAGTACAACATTAATAAATATACTGAGAGGAACTACAAAGTTAAGTTTTCAACTCTGAACAACTACAATTCTTTTTATGCAACTTCTAAAAACACCCTAACAACTAACAACACCAATCATCTAAGTATCATGTATAATGAGAGGCACTAAGAACTTAAGTTTTCAACATCACTTATTTTTTTCTTATTTCTATATATATGTTAAATATAACCAATTGATATGATTACAATCAATTTCACAAAGGCACGACGAGAGCGGTAATGCAAACGTGAGAAAACAAGACCTGTCAAAGAAATATTTTAGGTCACGAGATCAAATTGTACTACATGTATAAATGCGGATGTCAAATACACATCAAACAAATTCTATCTGATTGAAGTTTGTTCTTTTAACATCCGAACACAAGTGCAGTAAATGGTCATGTCCAGAGAAAAGGAAAATATATCATTGAATTTATCAATGTTTTCTCTTGATTTACATCATTATCATAAACTTAGAGGCAATCAATTAGATACAGATCAGTTAGATTTATTATAGAACATTGTTACTGAATGAGATAAACTGTCCAGTCAAAAACGATTATTGGAAAATCAACGTCTTTTATCTGTACTAATGACCTTTCCTTTTTAAAAGTGTATCATTTTCGGAAAACACGCTCACTCGGGCTGTAACCCACTGACCTTGGTTCAAAATATTTTGGATTGACGCAATAGGAATCGTCGTGGTGAACAGAAATTGATTGTAATAGTGACAGTGACAGTGTGTAATATCTGCTTCACCGTTTGTGTTTTAAAAATTAGATTCCGTCAAATGTAAGAGCATTAAATCATTTTTTCTATTTCATCCAAAAGGACATGACAACCCTTTTTGCTGATGTAAAGATGCCGGGAAAAAAAACAACAAAAAAGCATCTGCTATCAATGTTGTAAAATATGCTCAATACATTTTAGATTGTTAACTTGAGATTAAATCCTGCAAAATGCCAAGTTTAACTTGTAACATAAAAAATGAAAGAGCATTTTCAACGTTTTTTATGACAGGAAAAGCTTTTCATAATGTCTATGGGAATTCAGAGTAGGCATTTGTCTACTGGACAAAGAAATCAGATTAATCCGATTTCCGTGTTTACAATGTTTACCATTTAAATGTGAGAGTCACATCAACGTCAGTAATAGAGGAACCAGTTTTTGTATACAGAAGTTTCATTAGAATCAGCAAATGACATACCCATCAATCCAATGATTAAGTGGTTCATTTTTTTTTTTTTCACCGCAAAGCAGGAGTCACCTATACATGTATTTCAAATGTCAAGGTGATGTAACTCACAGCTGAGCCGACCTCTAGTCTTACACAAAATGGAGAAATTGCTATAATATCAGCAGTGTTGAAATCGAAGGAAAACTCTGGAAACATGCTATTTTGTAGCGAAACGAATGGATATGTTAATGACATTCATTTGAAAACGCCTGAAGAATTTTAAGTGTGATTTTCAACGCATGAGGTTCTGTGGAAAAATTATCTTTAGGATGCAGTGGATTGAGACATAATACATCAAACACCAAATCCTTTTATTTCATTAATAAACTCTGGTTTTGGCCATGGCATAAAAAACTGACAATAGACAGTCCACTAGGCAAATTGCTTATTTGTTGACAAACCAATATTGTAGCACAGAAACTACTTTTAATATGCAAATTTGATAACAAGAAACAAAACTTTCTTATTGTTACAAAGCAAGAACTTTCTCAGTTCAAGACTTCAGGTTCTAGCTCCTCTCAGTATATATATCCTGTTTCTCTATAATTAAAGGTTAATGCTATGTAAAACCAAACACTATTTGAAGTGGAAACCATTACCCAGGACCTTGTTAACTTGCTTTACTACTACTCAATAGTCTTAATAAGGAGCTTCGACTTAAAGGGAAAAAACAACAACTAAGCTGATTGGAACAAATGTCCATTAAAGCTATAATTGAGCCACCGCATACAGAAAACAAACAACAAGCATAGGCAAAAACATCAAAACAAAGGAGCAGATCAGCTGTACAGTAACTGCACAGCTGATCAGTGTCTTTGTTTTTGCTATACAGATAGTACAATCCCTCTTCTCCTTAAATCCAAAGTTTCAAGCTTCTAGCCGGCCTCTTTGACTGTACAGGCTGGTTTGTGTCAGACCTGGTCGGAAACCAAGATTGATGGTTTTCTGATGTGAGGGCTGATATATAAGACTTACTGGTGGTTTGCTATATTCTGTGACTGTATCTGTACAGCAGTGACATCAACTGGGAAATCTCTTGACCTCTGGATCAACAGATTTTCTAAAGCTGTAAATACATGTACAGTTGCATGCCAAATTCATGTCCTTTTGACAATTTTTGGGCAACATCACCATTGACGTCAATGGGAAAATGACTATATTAAAATTTCCAAAAATTTGAAAATGTTGTGAGAAAAGTGCAAAAAGTTCGAAACTCCTATCAAAAATTCATTTTTATTGCTTTATTTGCCTTTCAAATGACACCAAAGGCAAGAAAAATATTGACAGGGAGAGGCATAATATTTTTTCTTGTAAACATGAAATAAATTGTAATCTATGGAGTTTCCGATGTTGAAGACATTAAGTTGGCACGTCTGTAAAACTTGTGTGTTTATACAATGTACATGTTACAGTTATTTACCTTGCAGCATACTTGGAAAACAGCATGCTGCATAATAAAAGGAATTTGTTTTTGTATTTTGAAATTTAAGAAAATCAAGAAGCTCCTTATAAACATAATATTACAAACCTTCATTTTCTGATTGTTTGAATTGATTTCTACTATGGCAGTAGAAACATTTTTCTACGTTTTATCTTTATTCACTATGCCGTGACAGGCGAATACTTCCTAATTATAAGCCTCTAAATTCTGAATCCTACACTCTAGAAGTCTCCCTTACAATTTCTGAAAGTATTTTTTATGTTCTTATATAAGTATCTTTGCTATGTAAACAACCATCAAAGTTAAATTAGATTGGTAAATGAATTAATGATTTCATTTGGTAATTTTTATCAACACTTACTTGACTCAATACGTTTCAAATCATCCAAAGATACACCTTCTGCAGATCCAGGAGACTGAAAAATATCATGCTGGATGAAACAAACCGTTTTCTTGTCGACAACTATCAGGAAATAACATTTTGATTCATAAATCTGTAAAGTCCATATGGTAATTACCACTAAAATCAGTAGAGTGAACCCTAGCACAGTGGGAAGGATCCAGTTTATCATCAACCATTGCCTGTTTTCATACTGCTCAAGGTTTTCAGATAAGATTCCAATTAGGATTGAGATCCTCCGAGTCTATCCATTACCTTGATGTTAACAAGTACATATTTAAGACAAATCAGTTCATACTTTAGAATTAAAAGTGACATGATTCATTATGAACAGAAAAAAGAAGACAGGACAGTTTTAATGAAAGCTGTGAGCAAAACTGATACACCCTAGTCTGCTATTAAACTGTTTTACATTGTTTATAATCTTTTAAAATAAGAATATTACAGGTTCTAAAACCCATACCTGGAGGGCTCTGCATCTTAGGTCGAGACAGATAGCTATTTTCCCTAGAATTCTCTGAAAATATACGAGCCACATCATGAGAAAACCAATAATCTGCATATGTTAAAACAAAGGCGCAGATCAACTTCAACTGCGAAGCTGATCAGCACCTTTGTTTTTGCTTCACGAATAGTACAATTCCTCTGCTTTCTAAATCCAAAATTTCCAGTCTCTAGCCATCTTCTGTGCTTGTACACTTGTGTCGAACGTGTTCAGCAACCACATTGTTGGTTTTCTCATGATGTGGCTCATACAATGAGCACGGAATATGATTCATACATGATTGTGTAAGTAGAAAATGGTATTCATTAAAAATATCATCAGTAGACTAAGAAAACAAAACAAAGCAACAGCAGTATTTGAAAGCAACTTTCAGCCCTTCATAAAGTAGTGAAAATAAAGAAAATACAATGTATTATGTTTATGGTATGACAATTTTCATAGAATGTTAAGCCCATTAAAAAATTCAGGATATATATGGACCACATCACGAGAAAATCTGTCTTTGGGGTTTCAGACTAGGTCCAACACAAACTGACCTGTACAGTCAACGAAGAATGCTAAAAGCTTAAAATTTTGAATTAGGAAGGACTGGAGACTGATGTTACTATCCATAATGTAAAATCAAAGGCACTGATCAACTGTGTAGTTATTGCAAACTTGATCTACATCTTTTTTCCACATGTAAAAAAGCAGATTTTCATGATGTGGCTCATACAGTAAAATCAAAGCAAACCTACCCTTTGTTCCTCTGTGAAACTGGACCCTTCTGCTGTGGAAAACTTCTGCAGCTGCTTTGACAATCTGAAACAAATTCAATTAAGGGAGTGGCTTAGTTTTGACAGTCACTTTTTCCGGCAAATGTTCACAACTGAAAGCTGATAGGGTTAAGTAAAAATTAGGAACCCCCACTTTTTATGATCCAGCTACACGCAAAATGCTGTGTTACATTGGTCTTTAGAGAATGATGGTGGTGTTGGAGAAGTACATAGAATTGTATGCAAGTGCCTAAGCCCTATAGAGGGAGACTCAGGGGGTGTAGTGGTAGAGCATCAGACTTCGAAGCATGAGGTCCTGGGTTCGATCTACACTGAGCAAGAGTACTGGTTAATACCCAGGAAGTGGTGGCTACATCCTGACATGACTGAAAAATTGTTGACTGAGACATAAAAAACTTAAGTACAAAAAATAAATACATAAATAAATAATTAAGCCCAATCAGTTTTAAATATTTAAAAAAAAAAGCTGAAACTTGTTTGGATGACAACCTTTGATAGCCATCTATTGCCTCCACAGGTTGACCCCACAGATCAAAGTCGGTGCCTTTCTTAAAAGCAGTATGCCATGCAGTAATCACTTTCTCCTCGTCATCTTTTTCACTCATTTCAATTACATATTTTGATGCAAGTTTGTTTACAAATTGTCAATTAAAATTTTTGACAGGTGCTCTCATAACGATGTCACTAAATACAGTAAAGTAGCGTAAAGTGGCGTAAAGAAGCGTAAAGGGGCGCAAAGGGGCGCAAAGTGGCGTAAAGTTGGCGCAAAGTGATGTAGGATGACATTAAACCGTATTATTTATCAAACATGGGGTAAATGATACACTTTCAGTCATATACATGCACGCAATCCGCATGTAGGTGTTAGGAGAGGGGGTTGGGCGCAACATAGTCTGATGAACAGAAACTTATTTTTGCATTAATTTTGGTCAATGTTTTAAAGTGCAGAATAAAAATATGTGATTGTGTATCATGATGGGTTTGACGGAAGGTACAGGGCATTTATTTTATGATGGTATGCCTTTTCTTATGTTCATAATATTGATATGTTAGAGATACTCTGATAGGCAATGTCTCTGTTACAAACTACAAAGTGTTACACACATGGTGAAATACATGTATGTATGTCAAATATAGATTGGAAATTGTGGTCGTTGTTATTTCTTGCTCTTATTATTATAAATGGAGAGATTTGTTAATGGAGAGAAAGAAGAAGAAATGATTACGTGAATTGAAAATCTTTTGTATATTTAATTAAGATCATGTGTCTTTAACTCAATAAAAGGTGTGAAAACGTGTGTCAGGTTATCGGGCGGTAATCAAATTATCAGCCACGTGTCTATTTGTAAGGTGTTAAAACAATCCACTACTGTTGTTGGATTAATCTCTGATAGCGCGGAACTGATCGTTCCAAGTCGATACTTCTGTGGTGGTTCTTTTCGTTTTATGTCTTGGTGTTTGAAAAAAATTTTGTGCTGTTGGCGCCTTATGTATGTTTTCATATTTTTAGTTAAGTTAAGGTAACTGAGTGGCCACCTATTGGGAAAATAGCTGCTCATTCGGCTTACGATATGTTTCATGGTATAAGTACCTGATTGTTGGTTTGGTTTTTTCCCACCTCGGTTTTTGGAGTGGGAATCTTTTTCTGATTGCGCCTTTTCCTGATCTTTGCCTACTTGTACCTTTTCATTTATTATACATTTATATGGAAATATTTCCTAATTTGAAATAAGAACGTTTCATACCGGCCGTGGTGGTCTCATGGATAGAGTATTATCTTTGCAATCAAGAGGTTGCTGGTTCGATACCCGGCTGGTACATGCCTACGTAATAAAGGCAAACCGCCCATAGGGTTTAATATTTCTTTTCGCCAGAAATACTTTTATTCCCAAAACGGAGACATGCATGGTGTTACAATTTTATTTGATCGGTGCAGCACTATTTTTTTGCAACACAAATGTTTTCATTAATTCTCGAATCCAATAAACATATTTTGGTTCCGAGATTAATCTAGCTTTTACGATTGCGCGACTATGATACGTTCAATCCTTGAGCAATTACTTTTTTCCCCATCCAAAGTTAGTTTGCGCTATTTAAAGCGTCATTCACAGGCATTTGGACTAAACATTCATTAGTCTTCTGGTATACCGGCATTAACATTTGGAGTAGAAAAAAAATGATTGTGCTACGTTTTCCGGCATTACCATTATATACGAGAGGACGCACAACAGACGAACAGACTGTGTTGATAGCGCTCAACTGCATGGTCGCATGTTTAGCGCATGTTTCATTTTCATTTATATTTTAGCTTCTTCGGAAAACCTTGCGAGTCACGATTTCGTTTCAGTTGAATATTCGGCTGTGCCTTTGTGTACATTAATTATTCCTTATACAACCGAGTACGAATATCAAAAAATTTGAATGACGGAAACATGCGCACATGACATTTAAAAAGATATATACCTTCATGGGATGCGCTATCCATTGGACTACTAAGGCCAGTGTAAAACATTCCGTAATTCAAAATTAGGAAACATTTCAAGTTAAATAAACCTGATATGATTATAGCGATGAAAATTTGCAAGAGGGTTTAGATATTTTATCAAATTATTGTAAAAGATGGAAGTTGAAAATTAATGTATCTAAAACAAAAGTTATGATATTTAGAAAAGGGGGACTGTTACCTAGAGATTTAGCGTTTTATTATGAAGGTAAACAGCTAGAAATTGTTTCAAAATTTAAGTATTTGGGGGTGGTTTTTACGACTGGAGGATCTTTTTCAGAAGCGCAACATACATTAGCCGGTCAGGCACAAAAAGCAATTTTTAAAATGAATAAATACCTACATAAATTCACTTTTATCTCACCAAGACATAAACTTGAACTTTTTGATAAGTTGATAACACCTATTTTAAATTATGGTTGTGAGGTGTGGGGGTTTATTAAGGCTGATGCTATTGAGCGTGTTCAGTCATTTACAGTTTTGTAAAAAATTACTTGGGGTGAAGAAAAATATACAAAACGATTTTATCTACGGAGAACTTGACAGAACTAATTTTCTTACGAGACGCTCCATTTTAATTGTTAAGTACTGGTTTAAAATTCTATCGTCCGGTGAAAATAAATACATAAAACAGATATATAATTTAATTTTAAATGATCTTGACACCAAACCCAATATCGTTAACTGGGCTTCACTTTTAAAACATCTTTTATCTTCATTAGGTTTCCATGAGGTATGGGTGAATCAAGGGGTTGGTAATTATAACGCATTTATAGGATTTTTGAAATTACGGTTAACAGACACATTTATACAGAATTGGAGATCACGATTAGAGGAATCATCATGAGCAATATTTTATAAAACGATTGCTGTTTTTCAAATGCAACCATACTTAATAAATATCAATAAATTTAGTAACGCCTTAAGTAGACTACGTGTATCATCACATCGCCTAGTTGTTGAATCAGGTCGATGGGTCAAACCTATTCGTATACCATTTCATGAAAGAAAATGTAGTAATTGTTCAATTCTTGAAGATGAATTCCATTTTGTAATAGAATGCCCATTGTACATTGATTTGAGAAAAAAATATATTTCAAAATACTTCTGGATGAGACCAAATATGTTTAAATTCCTTGATATGCTAAATTCTTCAAGTGCACGTTGCATTCGTAAATTAGGCTGCTATGTTTTTCACGGTTTTAATCTACGGAAAAGTATTTTATATAGGAACAGAAACTAATGTTACCTTTTTATATTACCTTTATCTAACGAACCTATAACTGTACTACATGTGACTTGTTATCTAGGTGAAGAAAGTGCATAAAGCGTTAACATTCTTTTTTTGTTACCAAACATAACTGCCAAAACTAATGTATTCTTGTTGTAGGCATTGATGAAATGTTGTGCATGGTGATATGCTGGATGTAAATACATGTGTTGTATGAATAATCAATTTTATTGTATATAGTATGTATGTTCAGTAAAGATGTTTTTGTTGATGTTCTGATATGATGTCAAACAGTTTATATCTACGTAAAATACGTACAATCTACATTCTGGGTGTCAAAACGGTCTGTTTCAAATAACATGCATAAGTTGTTTGCTACATTACTGAAGTGCATGATCAGTTGACATCATGTTATCATACCTAAGTTATATATACATTTAACTCGAGCTAAGTTAAAACACCTTCTCCAAGAAATAAGAAATAAGTGTGCGTTGGTGTAAAATCGTCTCAAAATTGTTCATAATGGCTATTGCTTATGTCGTACGTCTCAGGTGGATAATAATACTCATTGCAAATTATATTTTCCATGTATTTTGCACGACTTTTTGTATTCAACGGTATATCACTTTGTATTTTTGCTACGTGTTGCACTGTTCATATATTCCATCATACATGTTTTGTATTATGTCCTCATGGGCTTGTTAGCCTACTAGAATCGAAATAAACTATGTTCTATGATTATCACTAATTAATGACACGCGCTAAACAACAGTAGCCGATTGTTTTACCGCCTTACAAACAGACGCTTGACTGATAATTCGATTACCTCACGGTAACCTGACACACGTTTTCACACCTTTTATTGAGTTAAAGCCACATGATCTTAATTAACAAAGGATTTTGAATACACAAAATTATTTCTCTCTTCTTTCTTTCCATTAATATAAAATTCTGAGAGCAAAAAAATAAAACGACCACAACTTCCAATCAATATTTGGCACATTTCACCACGTTTGCGACACTTTACTTTGTACATTAATAGTAACAGAGACATTGCCTATCTGAGTATCTCTAACATATCAAATTATGAACATAAGAAAAAAGCCTACCATCATAAGATAAATGCCCCGTACCTTCCGTCAAACCCATCATGATACACAATCACAAATATTTTTTCTGCATTTCAAAACACTGCCGAAAATAATTCAAAAAATAAGTTTCTGTTCATCAGACTATATGTTGCGCCCATCCCCGCCCACCTCCTCACCCCTACATGCGAATTGCATGCACGCATATGACTGAATGTGTATCATTTACCTCATGTTTGATAAATAATACGGTTTTATGTCATTCTACATTACTTTGCGCCAACTTTACGCCACTTTGCGCCCCTTTGCGCTACTTTACGCCTCTTTACGCCACTTTGCGCTACTTTACTGTATTTAGGCAGACCCCTCTCATAAATTGGTCGCAGAAATCAAATGTCGTTATTATGGGGCGGAAAAAATCGATTTGAAAATGTGATATTTCAAGTTCTTTTTCAACTATGTGACTTCAAATGCTATTGAAGTGAAAATTTTATTTGATTTAATTATTTTGAAGCATGGCTTGATTTTTTTTTTATTCATTACGACATCAAACTACCCCAGTTGTACGCATGCGCGCCTTTAATCCATTATTATTTCCTGTTTTAGATTTATGCGGAAGAACCACAAAATCAACACAATTTTAAGTGTTATCAAAACACTCTGTTGGTTTGTCTTGTATATAGATTGGTAATGTGATTCATAAACTGATCTTTGAAAACAGTGGCATGTCACGGAATCGCCTACAAATGTCTCTAAGAGGACTCAAGTTGAAGGTCACAGACCAGTGAAATTCCTCAAAAATGGGGGGTTCCTACAGTGTTTTGAAGACCTAATGAGCTCCTAGTTTACATTGACAGTTATGTTTGGAGGAAGCTCAAGTAGTGATGTCAATGGTTATGATTTCTTTGCGGATGAAAATGCAGCGAAATGGCAGGGACTCCTCACCACCTCCTTGAACTCTGTGAGTATTGCAATTTCAGAATTTGTCATGATCAGCTGATTAGACATTGCTGATTAGCATGTCTGAGTAATGCATAAGTCATTTGAAATATGGTCTTTTTTGATGATGACAATGTCTTTATTGCCAGTTAATGGTGCGAGGAAGACACAGGAACAGTCATAAAACTTAGCTATAGTCAGAAAAATAATTCTCTATTTGGAGGCGTGTTGCCACCATGTTATTGTTTTTTTTTTTCATAGTCCGTTTTACTATGGTGCTGCTCCATGCCCTTTTTCTCAAAGGCCATACCTTTTTTTCCTAGCACCATGTCCTTTCGTGAATCTCCAATCTGTGCGAAAAGTTTGACTCTGGTTTAATATCTGCACGACGGTCATGCCGATAACACCACTTATAGGCACGACCGATGAGCGGCATTATCTGCATGACAGGTAAATCCAATAATGTCTTGCATTACAAGATTAGTAAACAGGTTTTATTTTAGTTGATTAATATGCATTGTACAAATGCAACTGTATTTAAATTATGCATCAGTCATTTGTAAACACTGTCCCCAACAGGCTGGGGGATAGCCTGGCTACAGTGCGGGGCAATTACTTTTCAAGTGTCTCCACAGTGCAAGGGAAATGACGGGGGTTTTAGCACTAGTATCCTTTTAATACTCCAGGGAGATTTTCTATTGCGAAGGGCGGGGCAAAGAGCAAAGTTTTGACCTCCAGTTTGCCCCCTTGGGATGGGGCTCATGGCAGAGCACTGAAAGCTGAAAAGTCATAATACCCACCCTTCCCCGTAGGTGAGGGAGCAGTGGTTACAAATGACTGATGCATTATATAAACAGAAAATACATGAGCAGGAAAGTTTACGCTTTATGTAACACTTTTACTAACAGGTGCAACAAATGGCCATCTAATTATTTATGTAAACTTTTTCTTTCATCTCCTACTTCTAAAACTTAACTTCAAAGTGCCAGTACTTTGATCATCTATTATTTATATGTCATCCCATAGTATATATTGTCCAGCCATTCAAAAAATGCAAAGTTTTGATTTAATTACTTTTATGACAATACCCCATATGACACCAAGTGAATGTTAATATAATCAACCAAGGTGTGAAAATTGAATGTTCAACCAGGTTTAATTGTAATTACTAACAATAGTTTCAATCTAGATGTTGTTTTTTTTCTTCTAATTTTACTAAGGCATGGCCAGTATCTAAGTTTTGTGTGCAAAAAAGATGATCAAAGTGGCCTCTGATAAAAGTGGATCCTATAATGATCTGGAGAATGGGGAAACAACTAAGATGAACAGCAAATACTACCAGCGAAAAATAATAAGAGTGTTAATTTTGGTGACTAGCGTGCTAAATTGTGCCCTCCTAGCTTGTCATGGGGCACTTCAAGGGTCTTAAAAGTGCTCCTTTTAGCTAGTCATTGCGCGTGTTAAGTGCCCTCTTGGCATGACATTGTCTTCATGCACTCAAAGTGTCCTTTCCTTGATATCTTTACCATGCCAGTTTTTAGTGCTGGAGAAAACACTATACATACTATATTTTGATGTGTTTGCAACAATATGAGTTTGCAACACATAAATGACTTTTCAGTAATTTTTGTAGCATAAAAATTTCAAAAACATGTTTAAAACTCCCACAAATTGCTCACAACTAGTTTTTGACTTGACAATATCTTGCAAATGTTTGGTGGGACACTTTCGCAGCTTCGCGTCGGGCGTATGAAAAATCTCAACACGCTGAAGATTTTGGTGCATGTTGATAAAAATTAATTTGTTCCTTTAACTCGCTTTAGCAGTCACACATTATTGCGTGACTGAGGCATGTGCCGGAGGTATAAAAAATCTCACTGAGTATTGGAGTATGTTTGTGTTAACGTCTCAAACGCGCTATGCACACACTACAGGCACGCAGCAAACATTCAACACACATTTCACACACGCTTGGGGCAAGCAATTTCTCATAAAATCGGAATGCGCATTAAGCCTAACTGGAGGGCCTAAAACGTGCGCCGAACGTTTTTGATGCATATTCAACAAACCAGTAATGCGCATGGAACTTATTCCATTTTTAGGTATAAGACAGACGCCCTGGACACGCCAAGCTTCTTGCATGTTTACCGCACCTGGAGCCCGCAGAGACTTACAGAGATGTTTATCATGGTGCACCAAGTGTACACGCTAATGTGTGACTGTTTAAAACCAACACATATAACATGTCAAGTACCTTTTGACAGTCTTTGCTAAAAGCTCGTGCTAATAAAGACTTACTATTACTACAAGATTTCATTACAGATTGCAGGTGCACTCAGTCTCTTGCAAACAAAATTAAGTGTCTGATTTTCAATTCCATGTGGTGTATAGCCTTGCTGCCTCAGTTAATATTTATCTGACTTGTAAAAAAAGGTCATTCTCACCCTTCTACTGATGAGCATTTGTAATTTGTAGGGGAAGAATGGGCACTCCATATTGGCCAACTGCCTGGATCAGCAAGAATCAGTTTCAAATGGCCATAAAACCACATCATAAAATAATAATGACATATAAGTTATGATAAAGAAAATGAAATTTACCGATATTCGTAACTACTTATGCCTATTAGACTGTGACAAATCTTAACTTCCCTGTTACCTGATAAGTTTAATATTTAAAACCACTTTCATCATTTTAATGTTACTTTTTTTTGTTAGTTCATGACTTTGAAAACATGAACAGGTTGATGTTTCTGGATTTGCCAAACAAAGAAGTATATTGCATTACAGAAAATCCCAGTAAATATATGTCCATGCACAGATTTATCTCAGTTGTAACATCATTTGAGCCGCATCGTGAGAAAACCGGATTTTTGCCTAGGCGAAAACAAAGACGCAGATCAGCTTCGCGGTAACCGCGAAGCTGATCAGCGCCTTTGTTTTCGCTACTCGGATAGTACAATTCCTCTTCTACTTAAATCCGAAATTTCAAGCTTCTAGCTCTTTTCTGAGCTTGTACAGGCCGGTTTGTGTCGGACCTGGTCGGAAACCCCGAAGACCGGTTTTCTCGCGTCAAGGCTAATTTTTTCTGCTCTCAACAACACACTAGTTATTCAGAGACAACCAAAGCAACTGAAAACAACTAGCACATACAAGATTGTTATCAGTTTAAGGCTATATGATGCAAAAATGTGTTAGCATGGATCAGAATGATCAGTGGCAAGTGGTTCCCGCACAGGTATAGGTACATGTACTTACTCTCCGTAACTTGCTTTTACCAGCGTTGGTTGTTCTCTGAGGTGTTGGTCTATCTGGATAAACTGTGTGAGCAAATTCTACAGCCTTTTTTGTGCAAGAAAAATATTGTTCACTCCCACTCCTATTAGCTCTAGCCTCTCGTGGGCTTGAGAGTGTTTAAATTACTGTAAGTTTCATTGTCATATTTACCTGATGATCTGGCCCCGAGGTTGTAAAATGTTTTTCATGCACAACTCTGTGGAGCATGAAATTTGAACTTCTCATAAATACTGAAATAGCTCAAATAAATCGAAATTTTAGATTTAGATCACCATAGCCTGTAATTTATTCTGCCTATAAATGTTACAATGCCAACAATTATTGGCATTTTAACATTTATTAGCAAGATAAATTTTAGTCTCAGCTGAGCTGAGCATGAAAAAAGTTTTATAACCTTGGGACCCGTTTTCTTTTACACAGGTTCTGAAACAAGTGCATCAGTCATCACTCAGTGTCCAGCTCGAGGCTTTGGAGTATGTAGAACATCTGATCATCCAGCTGCTGGCCACGCTGTGTGCCTCAGAGCCCCACGGGGTGCAGGATGTGGAGGACAGGGTCCAGAAGACGTTCCCCGACCCCATTGACAAGTGGGCCATTAGGGATGCCGAGAGGGCAATTGAGAAGGTGGACAATAAGAACAAAAAGAACTCCAACCTTGTCTTGCCAGTTGATAAGATTCACCCACTCCTACTTAAGGTAAACTGCTGAAGAATTCTGTAAAAGTTCGTAATTTTAAGTCACTCGGCCATGGCCATATTAATGCCCCCAACTTCGAAGAAGTTGAGGAGGCATATTGGAGAACTTGAGGGGGCATATTGGTTTGGGTCTGTCCGTGTAGTGCAGTGAGTGCGTGCGTGCAGTCAGTCAGTCTGTGATGCGTGAGCACTCGGTCAGGAACCGTTAGAGCTAGGATCTTGAAATTTGGTATGTAGTTTGTATATGAAAATTAAGAGGACCCGTATTTTTTCTTTCAGGTAAATTCAAGGGGCTAGGGGCCAATTCTGTGGGAGTTATTGCCCTTTTTAATTCTTGATAAAGTGAATAGATAGTGGATACCTTGTGTGCGCAACTCCTCCTACAGTTTTATTCCGATTCTCTTGAAACTTTACAGATGTTGTGACCATGCTTTGAAGATATGCATGTGGTTTGGATATAATCCTGAGATTAATTTTTGTCACTTTTTTTGCAATTTGAACTTAGCCATTTTTCGGGCATTTTGACAATGAAAGTGAATGGTACCTTGTGTGCGCAACTCTTCCTACAGTTTCATGCCAATTCATTTAAAACTTTACATGTAATATGGGCATGGTCTGAAGATATGCATGCGGTTTGGATATAATCCTTGGATTATTTTTTGTCATTTTTTTCACAATTTGAACTTAGTCATATTTTCGGGCATTTTAGTGGATGGATAGAGGGTAACTTGTGTGCGCAACTCCTCCTACAATTTAATACCGATACTTTTGAAACTTTGCAGACATTGTGACCATGCTTTGAAGATATGCATGTGGTTGGGATATACTCCTCAGATTAATTTGAACTTAGTCATTTTTTGGACATTTTTACATCTTGAAAGTGGCTTACCAGTTGAGGGCATAGTGTTTCATAAACACATTTTCTAGTTAATGGAAAAGCCTTTCTATTGGAAACGGTGCAGCTGCCCATCTAGCTGCAATAGTATTAGCTTTCGTAATACAAGTCAATATTTTGAAGAAAAGTGACAAAAAACAACAAAACAAAAAAAAAATAAAGCCTTTCCCATGGATGCATCTCAGTTTTTGTCAAATAATCAGAAAAGAATTTGCTACATGTATGTAGTAAACTCTGGTTTCTGACACAACAATAGTTTTTAGCTCAGTTTTCTTATGTTTTATATCTTGATTTATCCAGTGAATGCCTTTGTATGTTTTATAGGAGGTGCTTGGCTATCGTATAGATTACACAGTGACAGTGTATATAGTTGCAGTACTGGAATATATAGCTGCTGACATACTCAAGGTTTGTAGATTTGAGCCTTGCGTGAAAAAACCAACAATTTGGGTTTCCGACCAGGTCTAACACAAACCAAGCTGTACAGACATAGAAGCAGGCTAGAAGAATGCCTCCTGTTAATATGGCAGTATTGCCACTTGATTACAAAGAGCCACGTCATGAGAAAACTGGATTTTTGCCTATGCGAAAACAAAGGCGCACATCAGCTTTGCAGTAACTGCGAAGCTGATCAGCGCCTTTGTTTTCGCTACATGGACAGTACAACTCCTTCTCTACTCACAT
Organism: Rugalucina vietnamica; assembly: GCA_964017185.1. Taxonomy (NCBI): domain Eukaryota; kingdom Metazoa; phylum Mollusca; class Bivalvia; order Lucinida; family Lucinidae; genus Rugalucina; species Rugalucina vietnamica. Next base: position 33,553,195 of record OZ024872.1, read on the forward strand.
CAGAAATTCAAGCTTCTAGCCTGCTTTTGTGACTGTACATGCCGGTTTGTGTCGTACCTGGTCAAAAATCCCGAAGACCATTTTCTAGCGCCGCGGCTCCAATTACATTAGAGTCCTCAGCTGCTGGGCAGAATTGTGCAAGTTCTGAGTGACTACGTCACTACGGAAAGGAAGGTTTATCATATGAGCCTCAACACAAGAAAACCAACATTGTGGTTTCCGACTAGGTCTGACACAAATTAGGCTGTACAGTCACAGAGGCAGGCTAGAAGCTTGAAATTTCGGATTTAAGAAGAAGAGGAAGTGTACTATTTGTGTAGCGAAAACAAAGGCGCTGATCGCTAAGCGGTTACCGCGAAGCTGATCTACGCCTTTGTTTTCGCATATGCAGATTGTTGGTTTTCTCATGAGGCGGCTCAGTCTTGATTGAGTTTTGCCTACCCAGTAGCCCACTTCTTCATCCTGTTGGCAGATGCAGTAGATGAAAAATCCTATGCATCTGCAGATTTTGTCATGAATCTTCGCATGAGAAAACCAACAGTCTGGGTTTCTAACGAGGTCTGACACAAACCAGGCTGTACAGCCACAGAAAATAGAAAAAACTTGAAATTTCAGGTTTAGAAAAGAGAGGCATTGTACTATCTGTGTAGCGTAAACAAAGACACTGAGTTACAGCTGATCTGCGTCTTCGTTGTCGCATAGGCAAAATCCGGTTTTCTCGTGACTCGGCTCATATGTCATGAATCTGTCCATTTCTTTCAGCTGACAGGAAACTATGTGAAAAACATCAAGCATGGTGAGATAACTCTGCAAGACATTAAAGTAGCAATATGTGCAGATCAGGTGAGTACTGGATTTCACTTGTATTTGAGCCTGTGTGTGAGAAAACCAACAATTTGGGTTTCCTACCAGGTCTGACACAAACCAGACTGTACAGTCACAGAAGATGGTTAGAGGCTGAAAATTTTGGATTTAGAAAGTAAAGGAATTGTTCTATCCGTGTAGCGAAAACAAAGGCGCTGATCAGCTTCACAGTTACTACGAAGTGGATCTGCGCCCATGTTTTCACCTATGCAGATTGTTGGGTTTCCCATGCGGTGGCTGAATTTTAGTATTGAACACAACAGAAGCTAAAATTTACAAACTCTGCAGATGAAACAGCACAAATTTGTGTTTAGGGGCATACATGTATAATGAGCCCTCTCATATTTGGATTTGCAGTTTTTGTCATCTCTTATTTGAATTGTCAACATAGAACTCTGAGTAGTACAATTTCAGCTCAAGAGGTGAGCTTATAGGATGGCCATGATCCGGCGTCCGTCCGTCGTCCGTCCGTCTGTATACGTCCATCCGTCTGTCGTCCACCATTTTCAAAGATCTTCTTCTCTAAAACCGCTTGGTCAATCAAAGCCAAATTTTATATGAAGCATCTATGGGAAGGGGGAACCAATGTGTTTATAAACAATCCAGGTCACATGACCAAGATGGCCCCCATGCCCATATATGGTAAAAACCCTTCAAAATTCTTCTTCTCCGGAACCACTGGACCGATTTCAACGAAACTTGGCATGAAGCATCGGGGACTAGAGTACTACAATGGGTTTATAAATTATGACCTTTGGATGACCCTGACCTATTTTACGGCAAGGTCAACATAGGTCGCCCATGCATTTGAATGGGGAAAATTGTTAAAATGTCATTTGAAAGGCAAATCTTGCAGGAAATGGGCAAATGGACTGAAGGTAGGTAATTCTGAAAAAAAAAATTGGACCCCAGGGGTTGGTCTGCCCCCACCCCAGGGCAATATACATGTATATTACAAAAATATTCAAAGATCTTCTTTCCTGAAACCACTTGGCCAATCAAAGCCCAATTTTATAGGAAGCATCTATGGGAAGGGGGAATCACTGTGTTTGTAAATAATCCAGGTCACATGACCAAGATGGCGGCCATGCCCATATATGGTAAAAACCCTTTAAAATTCTTCTTCTTCTCCTGAAGCAATGGACTGATTTCAACAAAACTTGGCATGAAGCATTGGGGACTATAAATTATGACCTTTGGATGACCTTGACCTATTTTACAGCAAGGTCAACATAGGTCGCCAATGCATTTGAATGGAAAAAACTTTTAAAATGTCATTTAAAGTGAAAGTCTTGCAGGAAATGGGCAGTAGGACTGAATATTAATGATTCTGAAAAAAATTGGACCCCAGGGGCTCATTTGCCCCAGCCCCGGGGCATTATACATGTATATTACCATAATATTCAAACATCTCCTCTGAAACTGCTTGGCCAATCAAAGCCAAATTTCATGTGAAGCATCTATAGAATGGGGGAATCAATGTGTATATAAACAATCAAGGTCACATGACCAAGATGGCCGCCATGCCCATATATGGTATAAACCCTTCAAAAATCTCCTCCGGAACCGGTGGACCAATTTCGAAGAAATTTGGCATGAAGCATCGATGACTCAAGTACTACAATGTATGTATAAATCATGGCCCTGTGATGACCTTGACCTATTTTAAACTGAAATTGTTGTTTTTCTCATGAAGATTAAAATCTGAATGTACATGTATTTACTTCCATTGAAACTTAAAGTTGAATCTTCTCTTCTCCTTTTAAGGTGCTGATGGACATGTTCTCTCAAGAAGAGACAGAAGTGGCCCTACCGGTGGTGGACGAGCCGACAGATCTATATCGCAGAGAGTCGCTGACGTACGAAGATATTGTCAAAGATTTTATCCTCGAGGAGAATCAATATCTTCATGATCTCAACATGATCATTAAGGTGTTCAGGGCACCTTTCTATCAACACTTCCCACGTAGCAAGGTTTGTAACTGAGTGTTTTGGAACTTTGGTACATGTATTGTGATAGCACTAAACCTCATTAGGCGTCTTTTCTTGTGATTTAGTTTATCATCCCTTTCAAGATTGTTTCAGCTCATATGAGACGGGCCAATTAGTAGGTGGAGCGAAACTGGGAGAACCCCTAGAAAACCACCTTGCACACCCGCAAGCCGAACTTGGCTTGTCTCACATACCGTGTGTGGGGCTGGAACCCACACCAGACACAGCGGTGAGATGATCGAAGGGTTATGTGCGGTAATGAAATATCAGTGCTCTTAACCACTCAGCCATGGGGTCGCCCAGGCATCTTTTCTTTGAAATTTGAATGATTCAGATTTTTCAGTCCTAAGAGAAACATTTGTTCTCTTTATGTGAAAGTTGTAGGGATGCATCTAATTAGCACCCACAATACACTATTTTGTACAGACCTTACAAAACGATTCTAGGCAATTTTTGTGTTGCTTTGTTAAAGGCTATATGCCACAACATTTGAAAGTGGTGTCATTTTATTGATTGAAACCCTTTTTTTTCAAGTTTATTCAGTTAAAGGAGCTTTGCCAAAATGCCCTTTCCTGTTGATATTTTTATTCACAGCTTTCATTAAAATTGAGCCACCACATCAGAAAACTAACAATCTGCATATGCGAAAACAAAGGCACAGACCAGCTTCGCAAAAGCTGATAACGCCTTTGTGTTCTCAACACGGATAGTAACATACCTCTAATTTATAAAGCCAAAATTTCTAGCCTCCAGCCTGCTCCTGTGACAGTACAGGCTGGTTTGTGTCGGACCTGATCGAAAACCCAAATTGTTGGTTTTCTCTTGCAATGGCTCAATTGTCTTACAGGACCTGGAAGTGATCTTCAGTAACATTCTAGATATCTACAACTTCACGGCCAACATGTTGAGCTCTGTTGAGGAGCAAGTTGAAGTGGCGGCAGAAAATGAGACGCCAACTGTTGGTATCTGCTTCCAGGATATTGCTGAGGTAATCACAACCAGCCCTGGGCCCAGTTGTTCAAAGTTAACGAAGTCATTAGTTAGCGATTCATTAAAATTTCAAACATGAATATTACAAAGACACTTTTATTTTTAGCTCGCCTGCACGAAGTGCACAGAGCTATTGTTGTCACCTCGGTCGTACCCGTTTACGTGTACGTCACACTTTCGGTTAAAGTTTTTAAAATTGTTATATCTTGATAGTCACTGACCAGAAATCATTCATATTTGGAACATTGCTGCATATGAGGGTCCTCTGTGATTTAGTGTGAAGGGACCCGTGGGGTCTTGCCTGGGGGCGGGGCTAGAGGTCAATATCTAGAACACCTTTGTACAATGCTCAGATGCTGTGTTAGTTTCTCATCAACTGTAAAGCCTAGAAATGTCAAACCTTACATATGACTTCTCCTCGATGTCCCGACTCGGCACCCACATTGACCTACTGACCTTGACCTATATTTCATGCTCCAGTGACTTTGTCATTTTTGAAGCCAACCCTTAATATCTCATCAACTATAAAGCCTACAACCATTAAACCTTGCATATGGCTTGTCCTCGATGTCCCGACTCGGCACCCACATTGACCTACTGACCTTGACCTATATTTCATGCTCCAGTGACTTTGTCATTTTTTAAGCCAACCCTTAATATCTCATCAACTTTACAGCCTACAACCATCAAACCTTGCATATGGCTTCTCCTCGATGTCCCGACTTTGCACCCACATTGATCTAGTGACCTTGACCTATATTTCGTGCTCTAGTGACTTTGTCATTTTTGAAGCCAACTCTTAATATCTCATCAACTATAAAGCCTACAACCATCAAACCTTGCATATGACTTCTCCTCGATGTCCCGACTCGGCACCCTTATTCACCTAGTGACCTTGACCTATATTTCGTGCTCTAGTGACTTTGTCATTTTTTAAGCCAACCCTTAATATCTCATCAACTATAAAGCCTACAACCATCAAACCTTGCATATGGCTTCTCCTCGATGTCCCGACTCGGCACCCACATTGACCTACTGACCTTGACCTATATTTCATGCTCCAGTGACTTTGTCATTTTTAAGCCAACCCTTAATATCTCATCAACTATAAAGCCTACAACCATCAAACCTTGCATATGGCTTCTCAATGTCCCGACTTTGCACCCACGTTGATCTTGTGACCTTGACCTATATTTCGTGCTCTAGTGACTTTTTCATTAAAGTTTTTAGAAGTCTATATCTCTTGAACATGTTGATGGATCAAGTTGATACTTTGCATGTTGATAGATATTGGTCTGAAGTTTTATGCCGTACCATCATGACGCACCCTTGGTGACCTTGAGGTCAAGGTCAAAGACTTAGAATTTTTTTGTTAAAGTTTTCGGTTAAAGTTTTTAGAAGTCTATATCGCTTGAACATGTACATTGATCAAGTTGGTACTTTGCATGTTGGTAGATATTGGTCTGAAGTTTTATGCTGTACCATTATGACCCACCCTGGGTGAACTTGAGGTCAAGGTCATGGCCTTAGAAATTTTTGGTTAAAGTTTTGGGTTAAAGATTTTTGAAGTCTATATATCTCTATGTTGATGGATCAAGTTGAAACTTCGCATGTTTGTGGATATTGGTCTGAAATTTTATGCTGTACCATCACAACCCACCTGAGCGACCTTGAGGTCAATGTCATTGGTCATAGATTGTGATAAGTTTAGTGGCAAAGCACAAGTCAGGCGAGCTACGCTGTCCTGCGACAGCTCTTATTTGTTGATAAAATATTTCCAGGGCAAGTGAAACCATGTTATAGTGAGTGATGTTACTAATGACATATAGCAAAATAATTAGTTTGGGAGCCATGACATGGCCATGTTGTACTGAAAACCACATCATAGTGAGGTGCATTATAATGAGGTTGAACTCAGTTTTATTTTCTAAAATCATGAAAAATGGTAGCTTTTGTTTATCAAGATGTTGACAAACTAGAGTGTGATAAAGTGATGTTAATTTCAGTAGTAGAAAGAATAGAAAGAATAAAAAGTTTGTGAAATCACTGGAATTTATCTGAAATGCTGCATGCTTGTATCATAGAGCGGCTGACTGATTTGGGTGTATTTAGCTCACCTGAGCCAAAGGCTCACAAGGTGAGTTTATAGGATGATACTCGAGCTTTGTCCGTACATCTGTGGGTCTGTTCACACTTTCAGTTACAGATATCTCCAAGACTAGTTAGCCAGTTGCAATAAAATTTATGAAACTTCAGTGGGGCTAGGGATTGATGCATGATGTTTTGAAGCAGATCAGATGAGACCTCTCATTTCCAACAGAAATCTCCCATAGGGTTATAATGGGGAATCCATTCACTTTTTCAAAGATCTTCAGTGAAACCGCTTTGCCAATCAAAGCCAAATTTTACTTGAAGCATCTATAGGAATTTGGAACCAATGTGTATATGAAAATTCAGGTCACATGACCAAGATGACTGCCATGCCCATATATGGTAAAAACCCCAACTACTTTTGTCCTGTGACTATAGTAACTGTTGTTGACTCTCAGGTGAGCGGTGATTGCTACTTGTTTAGAAGGCATGATAACACAGGGGCTTTTTGTTAGAATATCGGACTTAGGAGTGTGAGATCCTTGGTTCAGAGCACATTTATTCCCCAATCTACCAGTTAAGAACCACGACAGAGTTAGCTCCTTCAGGACATGACTAAAAATTGTTGAGTTGAATGTTTTAAAAGCTGTTATCAAACAATTTTATAGGGCATTATTCTAAGGTAGAAATGACTGTTATCCAAGTTAAAAACCAAGAGTGCCAATTTTGAGAATGTTTGAAATTTTCTTCAACTTGCAATAATTTATGAGTATTTGTGTTTTAGGGAGAAGAGTTTAACGTATATGAGAAGTATGTGGATGACATGCTGGCACCTCAAGGCAAAGAGAGACTAAATACCCTGCTGCAGAGGACTGATATCAGCCAAACTTTACAGGTGAGTGTGGAGGAATGGTGTATGCGTCAATTTTCACATATTTGTAAGGGTAAGATTTATACCCCTTTATGCACCAGTCAGTTGTAACCACTGCCCCCGATCCCCCACCCCATATGGGGAAGGGGATAGCCGGGCTAAAGTGCAGGGCAATTTTCGAGTGTCTAAGTGCAGGGGAAATGATGGGGTTTTGACATTAGGATCCTTACCCCAGGGAGATTTTCTGTTGCAAAGGGCGGGGCAAAGAGCAAAGTTTTGACCTCAGTTTTCCCCCTGGGGTGGGGATCATAGCAGGGCACTAAAAGCTGAAAAGTCATAATCCCCGCCCTTCCATTTAGGTGGAGAGCAGTGGCCACAAATGAATGGTGCATTAGTGGTATAAAATTTCATTTATTGCCCGATATATTGAGAATGAAATAGAATAATTTGATCAAATTTTGAAAACACGGCAACGATGACAAGATCTACATTGAAAATCGGGGTTTCTGACCAGGTCTGACACAAACAGGCCTGTACAGTCACAGAAGATGGCTAGAAGCTTTGAATTTCGGATTTAGGAAGAAGATAAATTGTACTTTCCAAGTAGCGAAAACAAAGGCGCTGATCAGCTTCGCAGTTACTGCGAAGCTGATCTGCCCCTTTGTTTTCGCATAGGTAAAAGTTCGGTTTTCTCATGAAGTGACTCATCTTATGTAATTTCTTTATTTTTCAGAACTATGGCAGTGGATTTAAGGATGCCATGAAGTATGTATTACCGAAGTTGTTACTGGGTCCCATCTACCATTGTCTTCACTACTTTGAAGTCATCAAGGTAAATGCTTGTTCTTTTAAAATGTTTGTATATTAGAAAAACTTCAATTTTGAAATTGAAATTTCATTTAACTTGGCCCTGTTCTATATTTTTTTGCAATCTTGCCCTGGAAATATTAAAGTTCCTGAAAATGAGAAATATTTTTTCAGATTTACTGGTTTTTCACTGGACATTGAGATGAAAAGGAAACAATGTGAGAAGACTTGGTAAAGCTACATTGCCAGCCATCAGTTTTCAAAGCCCAGAACACAATGTCAAAAATAGTGAAATGGGATAGTGCCAAAAATAATGTTTTTTTCTTCTAAAATGATAATTCTCTTTTTTCCCACAGGCTTTAATCAGTACTAGTCCTAATGAGGAAGACGAGGAGGCTTTAGAGCAGGCCAGTGGCTTGTTGTCACCTCTTAAATACATCCTGGAAACAAAGTTCTTCTCCGGAAACTATGCCAAGAAAAAGCCATGGTAGGTTCTCAGATTTTTCATTACGAAAACTTGCCCATGCAATATACAGAGATTTTTAAAGTTGGAAAATTTGAATTTTTCCAGTAAAAAAAGTTTGATATTTTTCTTATTCTTGCTCAAAACATTGATTGTGGGTACATGTTAGAACCGCCTTGCCGAGGCAGTTCTAACGAGTACCCACAATCTATGTTTTGAAGCAAAAATAAGAAAAATAGGTATACCCCTGCATACCCCAGTTTTGCTATATAAAAGTGGGGTATGAGGGGGTATACATTTCACGGACATGTTATCCTGATGTTATATGCACCAGTCATTTGTAACCACTGCCCTCCACCTATGGGGAAGGGCAGGGATTATGACCTTTCGGCTTTTATGACCCTTTTTTATGACCCTGCTATAAGCTCAACCCCAGGGGAGGGGGGAACTGGAGGTCAAAACTTTGCCCTGCCCTTCGCAATAGAAAATCTCCCTTGGGTAAGGATGTCATTATACCCCCGGCATTTATGCCGACGGGTATATAGTTTTCGCTTTTCCGTTTGTCCGTTCGTCCGTTCGTATGTTCGTTAGTTTGTTCGTTCGTTAGTTCGTTAGTTCAGTAGAATTTGCGTCAAAGTTTTGGTTAAAGTTTCTCTAGTGGTGTATATCTCATGCAGTTATAGTCAGAAACCATTCATATTTGGACCATAGGTACCCTATAGGGTTTGCCTTGTTTCCATGAGTTCGGACCCCAGGGTCCATGCCCGGGGGTGGGGCTAGAGATCAAAATCTAGGTCACCTTTAATTTGCGACAAAGTTTTGGTTAAAGTTTCTCTAGTGGTGTATATCTCATCAGCCAATTTTCAGAAATCATTCATATTTGGACTTTAAGTACCCTATAAGGTTTGCTTTGTTTCCGTGAGTTCAGACCTGAGGGTTCGTGCTCGGGGAGGTGGGGCTAGAGTTCAAAATCTAGGTCACCCTGAAAATGTGCTATTTACATAGTGCAGGCTGTCAACTGATTCCTATATTCCTATTAAACTCCTATATTTTGGGTCCAAATCCTATATTTTTAAGCACCTCCTATATTCCTATAAGTTCTCCTATATTTTGAAAATATTTCCTATATTTTTAGGAAAATTTGTTGCCGATGAATATATAGTAAATAGTAGTGCTCTGATACTGCCTTTTGCCTCCTTATTTTTCATTCTTTATTTTTTAAAATAAAATCATATTCATACTGTTTATTAAATAGTGCATAAAATTTAATGGTCATTATGTCACTCCTTAGTCAGGGTAACTTTTAAGTCCAAAGCATGTCCCATTTTCATAACAATCCTAGTTTTCATGAAAGTTGTCATGTTTTTATATTGTGTCTTTTTTTTATCTATTTTCTTTCTTCCTTTGCCTTAATTTTGTGGTAAATTGATGCAACTGTACAGTGTACAATTGATCCCAGGAAAGGCTGAGATCACAGAAGACAAAGGTATGTACTCTAGAGCTTCTGGGGGCCTAGGCAGCCCCCAGACCCCCGCCTAATTACATACAGTACATGTATTAATAACATTCTGTTTCTACATTATGCACATTGGAAATTCAGCTAAGATTCAGATTATCTTTGAGAAAGAATATGATAACTCACTCTTTCACTATGAAATTTTTATATTTTTTACTATTATAAATGATCAGTGTGAAAAATAAAAGTAGGTCTAACATGTATAGAAAAAGTTGACCTTAATTTTCTATTTATTCTTTGTATATATATATTTTCAATGAAAAAGCCTGTATTTAAATTTGCCAAAAAATGCCTTTATATAAAAAAAACAACAAAAAAAACAAACTTTAATTCTGTGAGAGTCAGCTAATGGGCCTGTGTAGTATCGATCACCATCCTGCATAATGCTTCATAACACATCATCACATGAATGGTCACCTGTCTGGATTGTGATGCTTTGGAACTGAATGGTTACTTTATCTAGATATTTTAGACATTAATTAATGTAGAAAAAGTGAGTGTGGAGGTAAGGATTGTTAGTATAAGAGCATAGAATGAAGCGATTTTCACAATAAAACTCCTATATTTTTCCCTTAAAATGAGCTAAAACCTCCTATATTTCCTTGAAAAATTTCCTATATAAACTCCTATATTTTTTACAAGACTTGGTTGACAGCCTGATAGTGTTTTTTTTCTTCTCTAAGTTCATATATTAACAAAGACTTATGGAATGTATTCCCATTTGGATCATAGATACCCTTTAGGGTTGAATTAAATTCCATGGCACCAAAATCTAGGGGTGGGGCTGTAGGTCAAAATCTAGGACACATTTATAAAATACAATAGTTACCAAGATTAATATTCTGTAGGTCTATTTCTTGACAACTATTTGTCAGAAAGCATTCATGCTTACAACATAGGTACCACATAAGGGTTAGACCCAAGGGTCCATGCATGGGGGTGGGATGGACCCAAGGGTCCATGCATGGTGTGGGGGTGGGACTTGAGGTTAAGGTCTGGGGCATTTTATTTATTTTTTTTTTATTTTTTTTTTTTTATTAAGAATGACACTCTATTTTCATTCCAATCTAGGACTGAGGACCTGACCCACAATGTCCATGGATTATGTCCTAGATTGAGTATACACGTCAGCTCTGTATACTGCTCTAAAATAGATCTGTCATCCCCCATGTTTGTATGCAATGTGCTTCACAGTGCTTATATCTAAAGTGTACTTGATAAGGGTACTGTCTTTCATTGGGGATTTGAGGTTCAATGTCAGGGGTGAGCATGTGCAGGGTTATATAGGTAGGGGGTAGCAAGGGGGCTTTGTGGCTACCAGCCGGGGGTATACGTGCCTCTCAAGGCACTTTTTCTAGTTTTCCCTGCTTTGCAAGGACAACCAGAAAGTAATTGCCCCACACTTTAGACTGTCTATCCACCACCCTTCCCCATAGGGGGAGAGGGGCTTGGCCACAGATGACTGGTGCATTAGACTTCAATCAGAACAACTTGATGTTAATCAATGCTAGTCAGACTTTCATCAGTACTAGTCGACTTAAATCAGTTCTGATTCTGTTGATGAAGCTTTCCAGCAGAAAGTGGCTTGTTGTCACCTCTTAATTGAGCCATTTCATGACAAAAACGGATTTTTGCATATGCGAAAACAAAGCCGAAGATCAGCTGTGCAGATCAGCGACTTTGTTTTCGCTACACGGACATTACATTCCTTTTTCCCTAAATCTGAAATTTCAAGGTTCTAGCCATCTTCTGTAGCTGCACAGAAGGGTTTATGTCAGACCTGGTAAGAAACCCTGAAGATTGGTTTTGTCACGTCTTAGCTCAAATATGTCCTAGAAACAAAGTTCTTTGAAAACTAAGGCAAGAAAAAAGTTGTCATTTCACACTGCTGTCATTATACACTCACAGTTCCTTGATCACGGCTTCTTATGAGGTGAGCCGCGACGCGAGAAAACCTGTCTTCGGGGTTTCCAACTAGGTCTGATACAAACCGGCCTGTTCACGCACAGAAGAAAGCTAGAATCTTGAAATTTTGAGTATAGGTAGAGGAGAGATTGTACTATCCGTGTAGAGAAAACAATGGTGCTGATCAGCTGTGCAGTTACTTCACACAGCTGATCTGCGTTTTTGTTTTCGCATAGGTAATATCCCGTTTTTTCGCAACACAGCTCAGGTAAAGGTAGACCAGTAGGGTTAACCTCTAGTGTTGTCGCTAATAGAAATGGAACATTAGTATGATTTGCTTTCAGGGATACGACACTTCGTCTGCAGGGTCGGACAGGTCGCCAGGCTATTGTACAGAAAATGACCGAGTTACAGCGGAGCATAGATGGGTGGGAGGGCAGGGATATCTGGCAGAGCTGTAGTGAATTTATCTTAGGTAATCCTTGTTACTGTTAAATGCAGAACAATTTTAAAACCCAACTTTGCTGTAAACATCACAAAACTCTGACAAAGATAATCTTCCATTTGAGTCATGTCATGAGAAAACCAACAATGTTGTTTCTGAACAGGTTAGACACAAACTGAGCTGTTAGAGCGCTGAAGATGGTTAGAGGCTTGAAATTTTGAATTTAGAAAGTAAAGTAATTCTACTATCAGTGTGGCAAAAACAAAGGCGTTGAGCAGCTTTGCAGTGACTGCAAAGCTGATCTGCGCTTTTGTCTTCGCCTGTGCAAATTGTTGGTTTTCTCATGACCTGGCTCATTTCTCAATGCCTAGCAAACAGTGTAGCCTTTAACAGTTTGAACAGACTGCTCCTCAGTGCATCCTGGTATGCACTGTTTCCATATTAAGATTTATCATTACATTTTGAATTTAAGTTTTGCACTTAACTTTTGTTTGGTAAGTGTTTTGTATCTTGGAGCTAAACATTTTGTATTGTAAATGCATTTCAAGAGCATAATATATCACTGTTGTCTTCTTTTTTATCCCATAGAGTTGTAATTCTCATTATCATATGGAGCTGCTGCGTTCCAGTGGATAACGTCATGTAATGAAAAGTGTTATGACCACACATGTACTAACACTTTTGTGGGAAGGCGCAATGTCATTGACGACGTCTGTTAAAACAATGTAAAATTTCATTGAAAACATGTCCACTGTGAAGTGGATAAAATCCTGTTTTAAGACTCATATGACAAAATGAATCTTGCACTCATGGTCATTTTATATGAAATTTGAGCCACCGTACAAGAAAACCAACTATCTGCATAGGTGAAACCAAAGGGGCAGATCAGCTGTGCAGTAACTGCACAGCTGATCAGCGCCTTTGTTTTTGCTACACAGATAGTACAATTCCTCTACTTTCTAAATTCAAAATTTCAAGCTTCTACCCATCTTCTGTGGCTGTACAGGCTGGTTTGTGTCGGACCTGGTCGGAAACCCAAATTGTTGGTTTTCTCATGTGAAGGCTCATTTATTAAACGAGCTAAAGTTGCTTTATGAAATGATCCTCTGTTTATGCTCACACAGCTTCTTTATTTCTGTTTAGATGGTGTCTTGAACAAGTATAATAGAGGAAGGCACACAGAGCGTCATGTGTTCCTGTTTGATGCTCTGATAGTTCTGTGTAAACCCAACCTACGTCGAGCTTCAGTATCGGGACCCCAGGGAGAGTTCAAACTGAAGGAGAAATTCAACGTCAGGAAAATCACTGTCAGAGACCGAGAAGACTGCGAAGGTAAGTGACTTTTCCTGCTCAACATACTTTATTGAGCACCAACTTTATCATGCTCATTCTAACATTAACAGGGTGTCCACGTTCAGGAAAAAAGTCAGAGAAAAATGTATTTTTCCAGGTCAGGGAATTGTCAGGGAATTCTGACATCAGTCAGTGAATTTTGCATTTTGAGCCTTAAGTCGGGCAAAAGTCAGGGAATTTTGAAAAGACAGGTTTTTGAATTGCAAAAGATATCAAGAATAATGGCAGAGACAGTTTTGTATTTTATTGTTTAATGTTTGGACTTTATAATAATTGAATAAGTAATAAAAGAATTATGTTTTCATTCATTATAAAGAATTATACATTATGTTTCAAAGTAATCTTGGCTAAGAAACTGAAGGGTGTGGTGCCCCTTGCCATCCAAGATGCAAAAAAATTACACACAAAATACACAAACATGAGTGAGGGAAATTTGATTCGAAATGCAAAATCTTGGTTTTCTCCTGATGCAGCTCATTTCTGTTTCAGATTGCAAGAATGCGTTTGAACTTCACACAGGAGAACATAGCAATAACATAATACTGGTAGCCAAAACGTCGGAGGAGAAGAGTAATTGGATGGCTGCACTGATCTCACTTCAGACTAGAAGGTGAGCACATAGCGTCCTGCTATGACTGAAAAAGTACTGTAGTATATGAGCAGTTGACACAAAATACAGACAAACTAACAAATATAGCTGTTATAATACTCATAAACTTGAAGAGTAATGTGATTGATGCTGTAATCTCACTACAGGTTGAGCGGTTAAGAGTGCTGTTTTTCAATCAATCATCTCACTGCTGTGTCTGGTGTGGGTACGAACCCCGCACTGGGCACATGTGAGTCTTGCCAAGTTCTGCTTGTGGGTGTACCAGGTGGTTTTTAGCTCACGTGAGCCGAAGGCTTCGGCTCACAGGTGAGCTTATAGTATACCCATGCTCCGGCGTCCGTCCGTCGTCGTCCGTCCATCGTCCGTCGTCCACAATTTCAAAGATCTTCTCCTCTGAAACCGCTTGGCCAATCAAAGCCAAACTTCATGTGGAGCATCCTTAGGAAGGGGGAACGAAAGTTTATATAAATGGTCCAGGTCACATGACCAAGATGGCCGCCATGGCTATAAATAGCAAAAATCTTAAAAATCTTCTTCTCAAGAACCAGTGGGCCGATTTCCATGAAACTTGGTATGTAGCATCGGGGATATAGGCCCATCATAATTTACATAAATCATGACCCTAGGATGACCTTGACCTATTTTACGGCAAGGTCAACTTAGGTCGCCAATGCATTTGAATGGGAAAAAATGGTAAAATGCTATTTAATGGGTAAAACTTACTGGGAATAGGCAAATGGACAGAAGATTAATGTTAATGAAAAATTTCAGCCCCTGGGGGGTTGTCTGCCCCTGCCCCGGGGCTATATACACGTATATTTCCAAAATAATAAAACATCTTCTCCCTTTAAACCTCTTGGCCAATCAAAGCCAAACTTCATATGGAGCATCCTTGGGAAGTGGGAAAGCAAGTTTATATAAATGGTCAAGGTCACATGACAAAGATGGCCGCCATGGCTATAAATAGAAAAAACCTTTAAAAATCTTCTTCTCCAGAACCAGAAGGCCAATGATTTTGAAACTTGGTGTGAAGCATGAGTGACTGGAGCTCTACAAAGTTTATATAAATCATGACTCTGGGATGACCTTGACCTATTTTACAGCAAGGTCAACATAGGTCGCTCATGCATTTGAATGGGGAAAAGTGTTAAAATGTCATTTGTAGGGAAAAACTTGCAGGAAATGGGCAAATGGACTTAATATTGATGATTCTGAAAAAATTTCAGTCTGTCTGCCCCAACACCGGGGAAATATACATGTATATTACAGTGATATTCAAACATGTTCTTCTCTGAAACTGCTTGGCCAGTCAAAGCCAAACTTTATGAGGAGCATTGTTAGGAAGTGGGAATGAAAGTATATATAAATGGTCAAGTCACATGACCAAGATGGCTGCCATGGCTATAAATAGCAAAAACCTTTAAAAATCTTTTTCTTCAGAACCAGAAGGCCTATGATATTGAAACTTGGCATGAAGCATCAGGCAATGGAGCCCTATATTGTTAGCTCACCTGAGCCGAAGGCTCACAGGTGAGCTTATAGGATAGGCAGGCATCCGTCGTCCGTCGTCGTCCGTCCGTCCGTCCGTCCGTCCGTCGTCCGTCCACAATTTCAAAGAAGAATATTTCTGAAGCTAGTTGGCCGATCTTGATCAAATTTAATGTGAACCATAGTTGGGTTGGGGGATTGATGGCATTAGGTTATGGAGCAGATTGTATCAAAATTGTGGTTTCCATGGCAACAGATAGGTCCCATAGACTTACAATGGGAAAAACTAAAAAAAATCTTCTTCTCTGAAACCACTAGGCCCACAGCTTTGATATTTGGTATGTAGCAATGGCTAATGGTCCTCTACATAAATTGTGCCATTCATGCCCCTAGGGTCAAATTTGGCCACGCCTTGGGGGTCGATAGTCTCCATAGACTTACTATGGGAAAAAAATTCAAAAATCTTCTTCTCTGAAACCACAGGGCCCACAGCTTTGATATTTTATATGTGGCAATGGCTAATGGTCCTCTACATAAATTGTGCCAGCCATGCCCCTGGGGTCAAATTTGGCCACGCCCCGGGGGTCGATAGTCTCCATAGACCTACAATAGGAAAAAAACTAAAAAAATCTTCTTCTCTGAAACCACTAGGCCAACAGCTTTGATATTTGGTATGTAGCAATGGCTAATGGTCCTCTACATAAATTGTGCCATTCATGCCCCTGGAGTCAAATTTGGCCACGCCCCGGGGGTTGATAGTCTCCATAGACTTACTATGGGAAAAAAGTTAAAAAATCTTCTTCTATGAAACCACAGGGCCCACAGCTTTGATATTTTGTATGTGGCAATGGCTAATGATCCTCTACATAAATTGTGCCAATCATGACCCCGGGGTCAAATTTGGCCACGCCCTGGGGGTCGATAGTCTCCATAGACCTACAATAGGAAAAACTAAAAAAATCTTCTTCTCTGAAACCACAAGGCCCACAGCTTTGATATTTGGTATGTAGCAATGGCTAATGGTCCTCTACATAAATTGTGCCATTCATGCCCCTGGGGTCAAATTTGGCCACGCCCCGGGGGTTGATAGTCTCCATAGACTTACTATGGGAAAAAAATTAAAAAATCTTCTTCTCTGAAACCACTAGGCCCACAGCTTTGATATTTGGTATGTAGCAATGGCTAATGGTCCTCTACATAAATTGTGCCATTCATGCCCCTGGGGTCAAATTTGGCCAGGCCCCGGAGGTTGATAGTCTCAATAGACTTGCTATGGGAAAAAAGTTCAAAAATCTTCTTCTCTGAAACCACAGGGCACACAGCTTTGATATTTTGTATGTGGCAATGGCTAATGGTCCTCTACATAAATTGTGCCAGCCATGCCCCTGGGGTCAAATTTGGCCACGCCCCGGGGGTAGATAGTCTCCATAGACTTACAATGGGAAAAACTAACAAAAATCTTCTTCAGGCCCAGAGCTTCTATATTTTGTATGTAGCAGTGTTTGGTAGTCCCCATTATAAATTGTGCCAGTCATGCCCCTGGGTCAAATTTGGCCATGCCCCGGGGGTCAATAGTGTCCATGCATAGACTTTCATTGGTCGATTCTCAATTAATTTAAATCTCATGAGCTTACAATGTGATAATCTCTCAGGTGAGCTACAGGACCAATGGTCCTCTAGTTTATATAAATCATGACCTTTGGATAATCTTGACCTATTTTACGGCAAGGTCAACTTAGGTCGTCCATGCATTTGATTGGGGAAAATTGTTAAAATATCATTTGAAGGGCAAAACTTGCAGTAAATTGGCAAATGGACTGCAGTTTTATGTTTTCAAAAAGAAATTGACTGAAGGGGTTGCTCTGACCCAGCCCTGGGGTTATATTCATGGGGTTATGTACATGTATATAACAAGTTTATTGGTATATATCTCGGGTTTCAGGTGAGCGTTTACAGGACCATTGGTCCTCTGGTTCTCTGAGTTCTCCCGTTTTCACTCCACCTACTGATTTACCTGTCTCATATGAGCTGAAATAATCTTGGAAGGGACATAAAAGGGCTCTTAAAAATACCAGCTTTACGAATTCAAAGAATTTTTATGTAAAATAAATTTTGTGTACTAATCAGTTAGTATTGAATGTTTCAGTATGTTGGAGAGACAGTTAGATGGCATTCTTAGAGAGGAAGAGAAGAGAATACCATTGCGGCTTCCCCCATGTGATAAATATAGGTCAGTTCTCTTGTAAAGGATGCTTGGCCAGCAGGTCCTTTTCAGAACTTTATGCATTTATAGGGATTAATTATCTGTGGAGAAATCAGTATGATCTATGATGGACTATGTGTTTTAGATCATTGCCTTTAAGCCTTTGCTCATGAAATGCAATATGTTTGAAGGTCTCTGCATATATGCCATGTGCATTTTTACGGCGCAACATTTAATATTTTTTGGGGAGTGGCGTGGCCTAGTGGGAAGGAATTGCTCCATACCAGCATGACTGAAAAAAATAATTGGCTGGGAAAAAAGATCATGAATCACATCAAAAATCAAATGAGCAGCGTCATGAGAAGAACAGATTTTTGCCTATGTGAAATAAAGGCGCAGATCAGCTGTGCAGTAACTGCACAGCTGATCAGTGCCTTTGTTTTCGCTACATGGATAGTACAATTTCTCTACTTCTTAAATCCAAAATTTCAAACTTCTAGCCTGCTTGTATGACTACACAAGCCAGTTTGTGTCAGACCTGATCGAAAATCTCGAAGCCGGTTTGCTGTTTTCGCGGCTCATTTTCCATTTGTCTGCCATTTCCAGGTTTGCAATAGAAGACTCTGATGACAACATCGTCACAGAGGACCCCAATAATTCCGGTGAGAGTCCACTGATCAAGGGCGGGACCCTGTTGAAACTGGTGGAGCGGCTCACCTACCACATGTATGCCGACCTGATGTATGTACGGACATTCCTCACGACATACAGGTCATTCTGTAGTCCACAGCAGTTACTAGACCTACTCATTGAAAGGTGAGAGAGTTGTTTTCTTTGTTTTTTTTGACACCAAATACACATGTATTGCTATAGATAGTATAAATCAAGGTCAGTCGATAGTGCAATAGAGACATGCTTAAATGTTGCACTCCGAGAAATTTATTGATTCATGAACAATGTCAATTTTCAGTGAAGTTATATTCTCTTTAAAAGCATTAAAATTTTTAAATTTTAAATTTTAAAGATCATTTTATAAAACAAAATCTTACATTTGTGGTCATTTCATATGACATTCATGAAACTAGTTGAAGTCTTGTATAATAAATTATGTTTTAAATGACGACTCGTGAAAGATATATATGTTTGAAATTTTTCATTTTGCAGGTTTGAGATCCCTGACTTGGAGGTTGAAATGGAAGATGATTCAACAGATAATAATGAGAATCTACAAGTCCGGGATGAAATCAAACGATTCCGAAAGGAATATGTGAAACCAGTACAATTTAGGTAGGTGCAAATCAGGATGCATGCTTTGCATGTGGCTGCTGTAATTGAACCCCTTTTCCAGATTTGTAAGATGGCGTTACACTGTAGGATTTAACCTTCTAATTAGTCAAAAGTGTGGAATTTTCTCCCTGTGACTTTTGATAAATTGAACAGATTTATTAACAAAAACTTGTAAAATACTCCAACCAGTGTGCCTGAGCACAGGATAGTCATCAAAAGAGCCGTAGCATAAGAAGATCAACAACATGCATAGGCAAAAACAAAGGCACAGATCAGCTGTGCAGTAACTGCACAGTTGACCAGTGCCTTTGTTTGCTCTACAGATAGTACAACACCCCTTCTACTTAAATCCAAAATATCCAGCTTCTAGCCTGCTTCTGTGCCTTTACAGGCTGGTTTGTATTGCACCTGGTTGGAAACCCAGATTGTTGGTTTTCTCATGCATAGTCATCGAATGAAACTCTTGCCTACTTATTTTGCTCATGACATTGTTTTAGGGTGGTGAATGTGTTACGACATTGGGTCGACCATCATTTCTATGATTTTGAGAGAGATCAAGGCTTATTGGAGAAACTCAAACAGTTCTTGGACACCGTGAAAGGGAAAGCCATGAGAAAAATGGCCGACTCTATACTGAAGGTCATCCAGAGACGGGTAGGTGAAGATTTGAGCCGCCTTGTGGGAAAACCAACAATGTGGTTTTCAAACTGGTCCGACACAAACCGGCCTGTACAAGCACAGAAAAGAGCTAGAAGCTTGAAATTTCGGATTAAAGTAGAAGAGGAATTGTACTATCCGAGTAGCGAAAACAAAGGTGCTGATCAGCTTCGCGGTTACCGCGAAGCTGATCTGCGTCTTTGTTTTTGCCTATGCAGATTGTTGGTTTTCCCATGAGGCGGCTCATTTAGTGTGGGTACAAAAATATGCCCATGCAATATACAGAAAATTTTAGAGATGAAAATGTATGATATATATAAATGTTTTCTCAAAACATAGATTGTGAGTTACATGTTAGAACTGCCTCAGCGTATACCCCAGTTTTACTATATAACACAGACATGGTATCCTGACGACTTGCTCTTTTCGACTTGCTAAAAGGTGTGAACGATATTGAGATTTAAGGAGGTATACATGTCATGGCTCCCAAAATGATTGTTTTTGTTATATGTTTGTAAATAACCTCATTATAACATTGTTTTACCTCTAACACAGACTGTTTCCTTGGACCCATTATAATAACATTGACCTTTTTGATATGAGCTGTGTCAGGAGAAAATGTGGTTTCCAAACAGGTTTGACACAAGCTGGCCTGTACAAGCACAGAAAATGGTTAGAGGCAGGAAATTTTGGATTTAGAAAGTAGAGCAATTGCACTATCCTTATAGTGAAAACAAAGGTGCTGATCAGCTTCGCAGTTACTGGGAAGCTGATCTAAACCTTTGTTTTCGTATATTCGATTTTCGTATATTCGAAATGTTGGTTTTCTTATGACACAGCTTGTATTTTGTTGTCTAGATTGTCTACATAGTTTCACCTCAGGCTGTCTCCTTGGACCCTTAAGATAGCATAATAATGAGGTTGGCCTGTATCTAACCTTTATTAGCTCACCTGAGCCGTTAGGCTCACAAGGTGAGCTTATAGGATGGCCATGATCCGGCGTCCGTCCGTCGGCCGTCGTCCGTCCGTCCGTCCACAATTTCAAAGATCTTCTCCTCTGAATCCGCTTGGCCAATCAAAGCCAAATTTTATATGAAGCATCTATAGGAAGGGGGAACCAATGTGTATATAAGAAATCCAGGTCACATGACCAAGATGGCCGCCATGCCCATATATGGTAAAAACCCTTTAAAAATCTTCTTCTCCAGAACCGGTGGACCGATTTCAATGAAACTTGGCATGAAGCATCAATGGCTCAAGCACTACAATGTATATATAAATCATGACCCTGTGATGACCTTGACCTATTTTACGGCAAGGTCAACATAGGTCGCCAATGCATTTGAATGGGGAAAACTTTTAAAATGTCATTTAAAGTGAAAGTTTTGCAGGAAATGGGCAGTAGGACTAAATATTAATGATTCTGAAAAAAAAATTGGACCCCAGGGACTCATGTGCCCCCACCCCCAGGGGCAATATACATGTATATCTCCAAAATATTCAAACGTCTTCTTCTCTGAAACCGCTAGGCCAATCAAAGCCAAATTTTATGTGAAGCATCAATAGGAAGGGGTAACCAATGTGTATATAAATAATCCAGGTCACATGACCAAGATGGCCGCCATGCCTATATATGGTAAAAACCCTTCAAAAATCTTCTTCTCCAGAACCGGTGGATCAATTTCAACGAAACTTGGCATGAAGCATCAATGGCTCAAGCACTCCAATGTATATATAAATCATGACCCTGTGATGACCTTAACCTATTTTACGGCAAGGTCAACATAGGTCGCCAATGCATTTGAATGGGGAAAACTTTTCAAAAGTCATTTGAGGTGAAAATCTTGCAGGAAATGGGCAGTAGGACTAATTATTAATGATTCTGAAAAAATTTGCACCCCAGTGGCTCATGTGCCCCCACCCTGGGGCAATATACATGTATATCTCCATAATATTCAAACGTCTTCTCCTCTGAAACCGCTTGGTAAATCAAAGCCAAATTTTATGTGAAGCATCTATAAAATGGGGGAATCAATGTGTATATAAATAATATAGGTCACATGACCAAGATGGCCACCATGCCCATATATGGTAAAAACCCTTCAAAAATCTTCTTCTCCAGAACAGGTGGATCGATTTCAACGAAACTTGGCATGAAGCATTGATGGCTCAAGCACTCCAATGTGTATATAAATCATGACCCTGTGATGACCTTGACCTATTTTATGGCAAGGTCAACATGGGTCGCCAATGCATTTGAATGGGGAAAACTTTTAAAAAGTCATTTGAGGTGAAAATCTTGCAGGAAATGGGCAGTAGGACCGAAAATTAATGATTCTGAAAAAAGTTGGACCCCAGGGGCTCATGTGCCCCCACCACGGGGCAATATACATGTATATCTCCATAATATTCAAACGTCTTCTTTTCTGAAACCGCTTGGTAAATCAAAGCCAAATTTTATGTGAAGCATCTATAAAATGGGGGAATCAATGTATATATAAATAATCTAGGTCACATGACCAAGATGGCCGCCATGTCCATATACGGTAAAAACTCTTCAAAAATCTTCTTCTCTGGAACTGGTGGACCGATTTCAAAGAAATGTCGCATGAAGCATCGATGGCTAAAGTACTACAATGTATATATAAATCATGGCCCTGTGGTGACCTTGACCTATTTTATGACAAGGTCAACATAGGTCACCTATGCATTTGAATTGGGAAAAAAATTTAAAAAGTCATTTGAGGTTAAAATCTTGCAGGAAATGGGTAGTAGAACTGAATATTAATGATTCTAAAAAAGTAGGACCCAAGGGCTTATATGGCCGCACCCCCGGCAATATACATGTATATTACCAAAATATTCAAACATCTTCTTCTCTGAAACCGCTTGGCCAATTAAAGCCAAATTTTATGTGAAGCATCCATAGGATGGGGGAGCCAATGTGTATATTAATAATTTAGGTCACATGACCAAGATGGCCGCCATGCCCATATATGGTAAAAACCCATCAAAAATCTTCTTCTCTGATAGATTGATTTCAAGGAAACTTGGTACGAAGCACGATGGCTAAAGTGCTCCAATGTATATATAAATCATGACCATGTGATGACCTGGACCAAGTTTATATAATATGGCAAGGTCAACATGGGTTGCCTTTGCATTTGAATTGGGAAAACTGTTAAAATGACATTTGAAGGGAAAAGCCAGCAGGAAATTGACAAATGGACGGAACATTGAAGATTCTGGAAAAAAAGAAAATGGCCCCAAGGCTTTATCTGCCCCTGCACTGGAGTTAAATACCATAATATTCAAACATGTTTATTGGTATATGCAGCAGATCTCAGGTGAGCGTTTACAGGACCATTGGTCCTCTGGTGATATTTTGTTGTCTAGATCGAGTCCTCCAATGCTGAAAAGGAGTTCACATACCAGAAGACCCCACCCTCTATTGAATGGCATCTTTTCAAACAGAAAGAACAGTTCGACATTCTCACGGTAAACTTATCTTCTATTCAAAATATTTCTGTATTCTTTACACAGTAAGGACATAAAGAAATACTATAAGCTTTATAGACACCACGAGCACTTGCTCACAAATTCAAGAACTCGCTAATAATTCGGAAATAAAAAATTCGCGAAATAAAAGTCATGCAAAAATTTGTGCACCATAGTCCTTATGAATGGTTAGTGTTGTTAGATAGAATCACACTTCAATGTTCATTTTTATGATTAATTTTTGTTCACAGCTTCATCCCATAGAGATAGCCCGTCAGATAACCCTGCTAGAGTTTGACCTGTATCGCGCCGTCAAGCCGTCAGAGTTAGTAGGTAGTGTGTGGATGAAGACAGACAAATACAACACTTCACCAAATCTCCTCAAGATGATTGCTTTCTCTAATATGGTAAGATCTGCCTCAGAATCGCGAAGTCCTGGGTTTGATCACCACTGGCGGCACCATGTTGTGTCCTTGAGCAAGGCACATTAACCAGAGTACTGGTTAATACCCAGGGAGCGATGGCTTCATCCCGACCTGACAGATTTGATCAACTGTACAGTAGCTTCACAGCTGATCAGCGCCTTTGTTTTTGCTACATGGAGAGTACCATTCCTATTCATTCTAAATCCAAAATTTTAAGCTTCTAGCATTTTTAGCTCACCTGAGCCGAAGGCTCACAGGTGAGCTTATAGTATACCCATGCTCCGTCGTCCGTCCGTCGTCCGTCGTCGTCCACAATTTCAAAGATCTTCTCCTCTGAAACTGCTTGGCCAATCAAAGCCAAACTTCATGTGGAGCATCCTTAGGAAGGGGGAACGAAAGTTTATTTAAATGGTCCAGGTCACATGACCAAGATGGCCGCCATGGCTATAAATAGCAAAAACCTTTAAAAATCTTCTTCTCCAGAACCAGAAGGCCTATGATCTTGAAACTTGGTGTGAAGCATCAGGGACAGGAGCTCTACAAAGTTTATATAAATCATGACCTTGGGATGACCTTGACTTCTTTTACGGCAAGGTCAACTTAGGTCGCCAATGCATTTGAATGGGAAAAAATGGTAAAATGCTATTTAATGGGTAAAACTTACTGGGAATAGGCAAATGGACAGAAGGTTAATGTTAATGGAAAATTTTAGCCCCTGGGGGGTTGTCTACCCCTGCCCCGGGGCTATATACATGTATATGACCATAATATTCAAACGTCTTCTTCTCTGAAACCGCTAAGCCAATCAAAGCCAAACTTCATGTGGAGCATCCTTGGGAAGGGGGAATGAAAGTTTATATAAATGGTCAAGGTCACATGACCAAGATGGCCGCCATGGCTATAAATAGCAAAAACGTTTAAAAATCTTCTTCTTCAGAACCAGAAGGCCTATGATTTTGAAACTTGGTGTGAAGCATCTGTGAATGCAGCTCTACAAAGTTTATATAAATCATGACCCTGGGATGACCTTGACCTATTTTACGGCAAGGTCAACTTAGGTCTCCCATGCATTGGAATGGGAAAAAATAGGAAAATGTAATTAAATGGCAGAAAACTTGCTAGAAATGAGCAAATGGACAGAAGATTTATGTTTAAGAAAATATTTTGGGCCCAGGGGGTTGTCTGCCCCTGCCCCGGGGCTATATACATATATATTACCATAATATTGAAACATCTTCTTCTCTGAAACCGCTAGGCCAATCAAAGCCAAACTTTTTATGGAGCATCCTTAGGAAAAGGGAATGAAAGTTTGTATAAATGGTTGAGGTCACATGACCAAGATGGCTGCCATGGCTATAAATAGCAAAAATCTTTAAAAATCTTCTTCTTCAGAACCAGAAGGCCTATGATTTTGAAACTTGGTATGAAGCATCTGGGAATGGAGCTCTACAAAGTTTATATAAATCTTAATCATGACCCTGGGATGACCTTGACCTATTTTACGGCAAGGTCAACTTAGGTCACCCCTGCATTTGAATGAGAAAAAATAGAAAAATGTCATGTAATGGCAGAAAACTTGCTAGGAATGAGCAAATGGACAGAAGATTTATGCATATGAAAATATTGTAGGCCCAGGGGTTGTCTGCCCCTGTTCCGGAGCTATATACATGTAGATGACCATAATATTCAAACAGCTTTTTCTCAGAAACTGCTTAGCCAATCAAAGCCAAACTTTATGTGGAGCATCCTTAGGAAGAGGAAATGAAAGTTTATATAAATGGTCAAGGTCACATGACCAAGATGGCCGCCATGGCTATAAATAGCAAAAATTTTTTAAAATCTTCTTCTTCAGAACCAGAAGGCCTATGATTTTGAAACTTGGCATGAAGCATTAAGGAACGGAGGTTTACAAAATTTGTATAAATCATGACACTGGGATGACCTTGACTTATTTCACGGCAAGGTCAACTTAGATCGCCCATGCATTTGAATGGAGAAAATTGTTAAGATGTCATTTGAAGGACAAAACTTGCAGTTAATTGGCAAATGGACTGAATTTTTATGATTTGAAAAAGACACTGACTCCAGGAGTTATTCTGACCATGCCCTAGGGTTATATACATGCATTGTACCATTCTAGTCTAACAAGTTTATTGGTACATGTATATATCTCAGGTCTCAGGTGAGCGTTTACAGGACCATTGGTCCTCTGGTTTAGCTCACCTGAGCCGTTAGGCTCACAAGGTTAGCTTATAGGATGGCCATGATCCGGCGTCCGTCCGTCGTCTGTCCGTCGTCCGTCGTCGTCCACCATTTTTAGCTCACCTGAGCCGAAGGCTCATAGGTGAGCTTATAGTATACCCATGCTCCGGCGTCCGTCCGTCCGTCGTCCGTCCGTCCGTCGTCCACAATTTCAAAGATCTTCTTCTCTGAAACCCCTGGGCCGATTGTTCTCATATTACACATACACCATCTACAGGTAGGGGGAAATAAAAATTGTGTTTTTTGTTTTGATCGGATAAGGACTCTGGTTGCTATGGCAACTTATGCTTCCCATAGACTTATAATGGAAAAAAGTGAAAATTGCCAATTTTTGCTGTCTTGTTGGAGATATTTGAATTTTGTTTTTGCAAAAATGTTTATTGCGTAGTCCTTTACGTTTCATGTGACTTTTGTCCTAATCCTTCATTTTGATTGGTTGCAGGGGCCCCATATAGGGCAAAATTTCGAAAAACATTCAAAAATCTTCTTCTCAGAAACTGTCAAGGGGATGAAGCCTATACTTTGTATACATGTTCCTGACAGTGACCTCTACATAATTTGTGTTTTTTATTCCAGGCGGATAAGAATTCTGGTTGCTATGGCAACTTAAAGTTTCCATAGACTTATAATGGGAAAAGTGGAAATCGGCTATTTTTCCGCTAAAATTGCAGAGATTTGAATTTTGTTTTTGCAGAAATGTTTATTGAGTAGTGTTTGACGTTTCTTGCGAGTTTTGTCCTAATCCTTTATTTTGATTGGTTGCTGGGGCCCCATAAAGGGCAAAATTTTGAAAAAAACATTCAAAAATCTTCTCCTCAAAAACTGTCAAGTGGATGAATCCTGTACTTTGTATACATTTTCCTGACAGTAGCCTCTACATAATTTGTGTTTTTTATTCCAGTCGGATAAGAACTCTGGTTGCTATGGTAACTTTAAGTTTCCATAGACTTATAATGGGAAAAGTGGAAATAAGCTATTTTTTGAAAACTATTGCAGCCTGAGATCTGAAAAGTGGTAGATGCAAACAACTAATGGATTAGATGAAGGTATATGATTAATTTAGGTCAAGGTCATCTCTTGACCTTGGCCGGTCTGTCGTCTGAACACACTTTTCAAAGATTTTTTTCTCTGAAACCACTTGGCCAATCAAAGCCAAATTTTATATGAAGCATCTATAGGAAGTGGGAACCAATGTATATATAAATAATCCAGGTCACATGACCAAGATGGCCGCCATGCCCATATATGGTAAAAACCCTTAAAATATCTTCTTCTCCAGAACCGGTGAACCGATTTCAATGAAACTTTGCATGAAGTATGGGTGACTCAAGTACTACAATGTATATATAAAACATGACCCTGTGGTGACCTTGACCTATTTTATGGCAAGGTCAACATAGTCAACATAGGTCGTCAATGCATTTGAATGGGGAAAACTTTTAAAATGTCATTTTAAGTGAAAGTCTTGCAAGAAATGGGCAGTAGGACTGAAATTTAATGATTCTGAAAAAAAATGGACCCCAGGGGCTCATCTGCTTTTAAAATGTTATTTGAAGGGGAAAATCAGCAGGAAATTGGCAAATGGACAAAATATTGATTATTCTGAAAAAAAAAGAAAATGGCCCAAGGGCTTCATCTGTCCCTGCACTGGGGTTAAATACCATAATATTCAAATATGTTTATTGGTATATGAAGCAGATCTCAGGTGAGCGTTTACAGGACCATTGGTCCTCTGGTCAAAGATCTTCTTCTCTGAAACCGCTTGGCCAATCAAAGTTAAATTTTATATGAAGCATCTATAGGAAGGGGGTACCAATGTGTTAATAAATAATCCAGGTCACATGACCAAGATGGCCGCCATGCCCATATATGGTAAAAACCCTTCAAAATTCTTCTTCTCCGGAACCACTGGACGGATTTCAACGAAACTTGGCATGAAGCATTGGGAACTAGAGTACTACAATGTGTTTATAAATTATGACCTTTGGATGACCTTGACCTATTTTACAGCAAGGTCAACATAGGTCGCCCATGCATTTGAATGGGGAAAATTGTTAAAATGTCATTTAAAGTGAAAGTCTTGCAGAAAATGGGCAAATGGACTGAAGGTAGGTAATTCTGAAAAAAAATTGGACCCCAGGGGTTGGTCTGCCCCCACCCCGGGGCAATATACATGTATATTACAAAAATATTCAAAGATCTTCTTCTCTGAAACCACTTGGCCAATCAAAGCCCAATTTTATAGGAAGCATTTATGGGAAAGGGGAATCAATGTGTTTTTAAATAATCCAGGTCACATGACCAAGATGGCCGCCATGCCCATATATGGTAAAAACCCTTTAAAATTCTTCTTCTCCTGAACCAATGGACAGATTTCAACAAAACTTGGCATGAAGCATCGGGGACTGAAGTACTACAATGTGTATATAAATTATGACCTTTGGATGACCTTGACCTATTTTACAGCAAGGTCAACATAGGTCGCTAATGCATTTGAATGGGGAAAACTTGCAAAATATCATTTAAAGTGAAAGTCTTGCAGGAAATGGGCAGTAGGACTAAATATTAATGATTCTGAAAAGAACTGGACCCCAGGGGCTCATTTGCCCCAGCCCCGGGGCATTATACATGTATATTACCATAATATTCAAACGTCTTCTCCTCTGAAACCGCTTGGCCAATCAAAGCCAAATTTCATGTGAAGCATCTATAGAATGGGGGAATCAATGTGTATATAAATAATCAAGGTCACATGACCAAGATGGCCACCATGCCCATATATGGTATAAACCCTTCAAAAATCTTCTCCGAAACCGGTGGACTGATTTCGAAGAAACTTGGCATGAAGCATCGATGACTCAATTACTACAATGTTTGTATAAATCATGACCCTGTGATGACCTTGACCTATTTTAAGGCAAGGTCAACATGGGTTGCCTATGTATTTGAATGGGTAAACTGTTAAAATGTCATTTGAAGGGAAAAACTTGTATGGACAGTATATTGATTATTCTGAAAAAAAATGGCCCAAGGGCTTCATCTGCCCCTATTCTGGGACTATTTTCTATAACATTCGTATATACAGCAGATCTCAGGTGAGCGTTTACAGGACCATTGGTCCTCTGGTTCTGTGACTGTACAGACCGGTTTGTGTCGTTCCTGGTCGGAAACCCGGAAAACCGTTTTTCTTTCGTCGCGACTCAATAGAATCTGATGTAACATTATTTCAATAAACATTTTTGTACTTTTCAATTCCAGTTAACGTTTTGGATAGAGAAATGTATCATCGAGATGGAGAATTTGGAGGAGAGGGTTGCGGTAGTTTGCCGGTGTATTGAAATAATGACAGTATTTCAAGAATTGAATAACTTTAATGGTGTATTAGAGGTGGTCAGTGCTCTGAACAGTGCACCAGTTCACAGGCTTGAACATACCTTCAATGTAAGTAGTGGGAAAACGTCCTAAATTTTTTCGATATCCTTTATTTTACTGTAAATAGTAATCTACTATAAACATTCAGATAGATTTTTCATGGTTGAAAAATGCCTTTTAAAGGAAACTAATG
Source organism: Rugalucina vietnamica (assembly GCA_964017185.1). Lineage (NCBI taxonomy): Eukaryota > Metazoa > Mollusca > Bivalvia > Lucinida > Lucinidae > Rugalucina > Rugalucina vietnamica. The sequence goes on from OZ024872.1 coordinate 33,582,487, forward strand.
TTAACTGATTGCAATTAGTACAGGGGCGGATCCAGGATTTCTGAAGAGGGGGTTCAGATGTTGCGATGGCTCCATCCGGACATGACTGAAAAATTGTTGACTGGGACGTTAAACCTCAAAACAAAAGAAAAAAAAAAAACATTTTTGTCAGACTTGGATTGCATTTTGCAAACCCAAAACAGTACCTCAGTGGTCCACATTGCAGAGTGGTGAAGAGCACTGATATTTGAGCCGCGACGCGAGAAAACCGGTCTTCGGGGTTTCCGACCAGGTCCGACACAAACCGGCCTGTACAAGCTCAGAAAAGAGCTAGAAGCTTGAAATTTCGGATTTAAGTAGAAGAGGAATTGTACTATCCGAGTAGCGAAAACAAAGGCGCTGATCAGCTTCGCGGTTACCGCGAAGCTGATCTGCGCCTTTGTTTTCGCCTAGGCAAAAATCCGGTTTTCTCACGATGCGGCTCATTTCATTACCGCACTTAATCTGGTGTGGGTTCGAGCCCCACAAGTGAAACTGATTGGCCCATCATATGAGCTGAAATAATCTTGAAAGGGACGTAAAACTGAATAAATATACACACACACACACACAAAAAAAAACAAAACAAAAAAAAAACAGTATCTTATGGTGTTGATTATTCAACCTTACAGGAAGTCCATAAGAAGGGCGGTCTGATGAAATGGTTCAATGAAGCGAAGGAGCTCAACTCGGACCACTTCAAGAGATACACAGAAAAATTACGTTCCATAAACCCACCTTGTGTTCCATTCCTTGGTAAGCTTTGGTTTCTGTTTCAGCTAATAGAATAAGAATAAATACCCATGTAGCTAGGCTAAGTTTATTTGTAAAATCCTTTTTACTATAACTAAACTTTTGTAATTTTTGTAACGGGACATTTATATATTGATATGTGTACAAGAAAGATTAATGTCACCTGAAACGCAAAACGGTTTTCGCCAAGCTTATCAACCAATTAACCAATATTTTATTAATTGTGTCAGCTCTACTGTTTAGGCATGTCTAATGTCATAGTATCATACAACTCACTTTTATTTCAGGGATGTATTTAACAAACATCCTAAAAACCGAAGAGGGAAATCCAGACTTTCTGCGTGGAGACTATGATGGTCTTATCAACTTCAGTAAGCGGCGGAAAGTCGCTGAGATAACTGGGGAAATTCAGCAATATCAAAATCAGCCCTACTGTCTGACGGTAGAGCCAGATATACGGGTAGGTGAAATTTGTTGGCAATTAAAAAAGTGAAACTGGTTCTAACATGTTTTGAGCTAAAATAATAAAGATATCAAATATTTTCTACTGAAATTTTCATTTTTTACAGCAAAACAAAATCTTTGTATTTTGCATGGACAAGTTTTCATAATAATAAAAAAACCAACAAACAACAGGAAATGCTGAATGTTATTAAATGAACACTTGATAAGTAATAACATAGGTCTATTAAGCCTCCGTGGAGCTGTTATGTCACTTGCCTTGTAAACCAGGGGTCACAGGTTCAATCCTGGGCTTCTCCAGTCTGTCAGATGAGACTATAAATGGAGTTCCCGTCTCCATATGACCTTAATTGCTGGTAGGATGTTTTAACCAAAATAAAGCAATCAAGTTGGACTGCATAGGAAGTTATATGTCATTTCGAAAACCCGGCCCTGGGGTTATAAAACTTTTTTCATGCTCAGCTCAGCTGAGACTAAAATTTATCCTGCTCATAAATGTTAAAATGCCAACAGACTTTTGTGATATAAACCTGAAATTTAAATTTATTTGGGCTATTTCGGCATTTATGAGCAGTTTAAATTGCATGCTTAGCTGAGTTGAGCATGAAAAACACTTTACACGATTTTCAGCAAATGAAATTGACTGTAATGTTGGCAAAGTCTGTTGGGAGGCAGAAATTGCCGAAGGCAAGACGTTAGGACTAAGAGTCTGTTGAGCAGGTGGTGGTGGTGGTGGGGTAGAATCAGACACAGATCGCACTGAAGTTATATTTGCATCTGCTAGGATTTTTTCGAAATCCACAAAGTTAAGCAAAGAGGGCTCCTTAGAGCCACGTATCGTACCTGGCGGGTGGCCTGAATTCGGTGCAATACCGGTACCAGGCCCACCCAGCAAATTGACCCTTTCAATTTCCTCTCTCTCTCCCGTTTCTTCGGTTTCCTGTCGCTTGCGCTTGGAACCACGACGTCTACGAGTAGTGGACATATCGAATCGAAGTCAAATCTTGAAATCAATTAACCAAAAAATTGAGAAATTAAGCAACACGTGTTTTTTTTTAAAATTTTGGAGCGAAAGCAATGACAACCCGGATGTAGAAAAAAGGTTTTACGACATGCCGAAATTTCCAATAAATCAAATCCATAAACGCTTAATAATTTCAAGTTTCCAAAACAAGCGTCTGAGAATTGCAAGCGTTCGATTGTCCTGATCACAAACCCGGAAGTGTTTACTGTTGTGATAAAAAGTAAATAATTGAATATTTAAAGAATTGTAAAAGCTATGTCCGCTCAAAATAAATGGGATTACGGTCAGGCCGTGAATCCCCATTATATCCTTGTTGAAACATTTTATTAGAAGGCGTATGGTATATGTTTTTCCTGACATTTTTTTTTTCTAATTCCCAGGAGTATTTTGAGAATTTGAATCCCCTAGAGGATAGAGATGAAAAATCTTTCAACGACTATTTATATGAAAAGTCCTTGGAAATAGAGCCCAGAGGAGCCCGGCAGTTAAACAAATTTGTAAGTTATCTGACCAATTGTGCCATTTATGAAGAATTTTTATTTTCTCCAAAATATTTGGGATACAATTCGAGTAAAGGAATGCTGCATTATGGAAATCCCTTTGTAAAACAACAACTAGAGTCTGTTACAGGGGAAGGGATGAGCAATGTATACTGGTCAACCACATAGGAGCCATGACATGAGAAAACCAGTCTTCGGGGTGTCCAACTAGGTCTGACACAAACTGGCCTGTACGGTTGCAAAAGATGGCTGGAACATTTAAATTTCGGATATAAGAAGAAGAGGTATTGTACTATCCATGTAGTGAAAACAAAGGCCCTGATCAGCTGTGCAGTTTCTGCATGGCTGATCCACCCCTTTACTTTCTAATTATGCAATAATCTGGTTTTCTTATGATGTGGCTCATAGTAATGACTTGATCATAGCTGTTTGGCTTGGACATTGGGCAAGAAATTTTTAATGCATTACAGTTGTTGACAATGAATAGAATGAAATCAGTCAACCAAAACAAACAAGAGGCTAAATGATGAAGAAGCCATGAGTTGGTAATTTCTGCCATAATTTGAGTAACCTGTCGTATATAAATAGATCTACATCTACTTTGTGTTTGTAATATATAAGGGAAAAAAAAATGGCTTCTATTCATGAGGTATGATTCAAGTTTTACAAAAAGAAGCATGCTAATAAAATATTTACAATAAAATGTTGTTTTTTTCCTTTTCCAGCCCCGTAAAACAAACTATAGTCTTAAGTCACCCGGTATTCGTCCGATGTCTCGCCATAATACATCAGCCAAACCTCATGCATTCCCGTTCCCTGGGTTTGGCTCTGGGTACCAGCGTATTGACGAGGATTCAGAGTCGTCATCCCCGCAGTGTATGACCCCGCCGACACCAACCACGCCCATCAGTCCTTGCTCGACAGCGGGGGCGGAGAATGGGGTATTTGCCAATGTGGTAATAGGTCAAGGTAACAATATCTTTTAAGAAAAAAATACATGTAACTTCTTGAGACTTAGCTGTCATCATGTTTTGCAATTGTGTGTTTTCCACATTTAAGATATTTACATATTAGGCACATTCAGAATTTTAAAGTCGACTAGATTTCAATAATCTTTCACAGACTTATTTGCACCTTCTGAAATAATTAGTTAGCCCTGGCATAAGAAAACCAACAATGTGCATATGCGAAACCAAAGCCGCAGATCAGCTGTGCAGCAACTGCACAGCTGATCAGCACCTTTGTTTTCACTACAAAGATAGTGCAACTCCTCTTCTTAAATCAGAAATTTCACGTTTCTAGACTACTTCTCTGATTGTAGGGGCTGGTTTGTGTCTGCCCTGGTCACAAACACAAATTGTTGTTTTTTTACGCGAAGGCTCATTTTTAACCAATTTTTCTCTGTTGCAGGTCCTGTGTGTACCCAGTCATCTCAGACGACAGTATCTAGTGTACATGTTCCTACTGCTGAACTAGTGTCTCTTGCAATAGACGAAGACCCTATCCCCCTCCAGCCCCCGCCCCTCCCCCCTAGACGGAGAAACAATAGAGAATCCTCTAGTAGCGATGTGTTCAGATCTGGCTCGCCCGACCCGCCGAGGGTGCCCCCCAGAGACCAACCCCCGCCCGTACCCCCCAGACGCGATTCAATGTACAATTCAAATTCTATAAATAGAACATCTAGTGTGTCCCAGTCGAGAACTTTCCAGAATTTCCCTTCGCCAGTGCAACGGACGTCAGCATGTCAGTCGCGTGCTCAGAGCGTGTCACAACAGCCGGTTACCGGACTGGTTCAAAACACTCAAGTGTATAGTGCTACATTGCCAAGATATCATGGAGATAATCGGGACTCCATTGTCCACGTGGAAAATGTTTTCAGTTTTAACGGGGAGAACAGCGATATTCCAGAATTGCCGCCAAGAACGTACAAAACTCATTCTCGGAATACAAGTAGCTAGTCATGAGTGATATGTCGGGATATTGTTAGGGCTTCGTCACAGAAAATAGTACTTAATACATGCTGTTGGGCCTCATCACACAAAATTGTCACAGAAAAATATTAACATAGCGTCTGGCTTCGTCATGGAAAATAGTACTTAATACACACTGTTGGGCTTCAGTACACAAAATTGTCACAGAAAAATAGTACTTAGTGTCTGGCTTGGGTACGGAAAATAGTACTTTATACACACTGTTGGGCTTCATCACACAAAATTGTCACAGAAAAATAGTACTTAGTGTCTGGCTTCGTCACGGAATATAGTACTTACTACACACTGTTGGGCTTTCGTATACAAAATTGTCACAGAAAAATAGTACTTAGTGTCTGGCTTGGGTACGGAAAATAATACTTAATACACATTGTTGGGCTTCAGAACACAAAATTGTCACAGAAAAATAGTACTTAGTGTCTGGCTTCATCACGGAAAATAGTACTTACTACACACTGTTGGGCTTTAGTACACAAAATTGTCACAAAAATAGTTCATGACTTGTCTGGCTTTGTCATGGAAAACAATACAGTACTAAATGTTAACTGTCTGGGGCCAGTTGTTCAAAACTTTATTAGCTTATCGCTGTCCTTAAGCCCTCAATTTGTTAACTATATATCAACTTCAAAAGCAAATACAGTTATTTTTTGTTGTAAAAATGTTCGATTCATTTGCAATGCAAATGATTCTCACATTTTTTTTTCAAGAAAAAAATAACAGTGTATCGTAATATTGCCATTTGAAATTTTAATAAATCTTTAACTAACGACATCATTAATTTTGAACAACTGGCCCCTGGTCTCTGGAATTGTGATAAAAATAAAAGATATACAAGGCTTTTCATTCAAAACCTAATTAAGATTGTTGTTATAATAAAAAAAACGAACAAGAACTCTTTTCTGCAGAAATGGCATAACACATGACACTCAATTAAACTGCAATTTTATGTGAAGATTTTTATAAAACTTTTTTTTCATGCTCCGCTCAGCTGAGACTAATATTTAACCTGCTTATAAGTGTTGGCAGTCTTCATGAAACGTGCCGGACAGAACCAGCAAAGTTTTATTCTGTCCGACAGAAAATTTGATTTTGTCAGACAGATGTCTGGCAAAAGATAACAAGATCACTATAATGTTAAGATATAGGCACTGTCCTGTAAAATAAGCCTTTGTCGAGCAAGAAATTGCAGACTGTCAGACAGCTGTCCAGCAGACAGAAAAAAGATATCGCGAAGTCTGTTGGCTTTTAACATTTAGAAGCAGGATAAATTACATGTACAGGCTTTTGAAATCAAAACCTGAGATTTCAATTTATTTGCGCTATTTTAGTATTTATGAGCAGTTTAAATTTTAGTCTCAGATGAGTTGAGCATGAAAATGATAGGTTTTATAACCTCGAAGCCAGGTTAACCCATGTAATAAAGGCAAAGCACAGCTGTTATACCTTTAGTGGTTCGATAGTTGTCATGCTATAATGTTATAGCAATAAAATTGTCACAATTGTAAGCTCATTTACTATTGTGTCACAAAATTTGAAGCTTTATTTCAGAAAAAAGATGTGATAAAATTGTAACTAGATTTGAGTGCCTCTATGATAGCGAGTCGAGAATATTCTGTCATAAATGAGCCGCCTCGTTGGAAAACCAACAATGTGGTTTCTGAACAGGTCCGACACAAACCCACCTGTACCGTCACAGAAGAGAGCTAGAAGCTTGAAATTTCGGATTTAAGTAGAAGAGGAAATGTACTATCCGAGTAGCGAAAACAAAGGCGCTGATCAGCTTCGCAGTTAATGCAAAGCTGATCTGCGCCTTTGTTTTCGCATATGCCGATTGTTGGTTTTCTCATGTGGCAGCTCAAATGTTTCAAACCAAGTCTGACAGACACAAACTGAGGTGCAAAGCCGCTTTTACCAAAACTTGAACTTCTGAATAGGGCAGTGTAAGGATTCTCCTATCAATATAGTGAAAAGGATGAGTAAATAAGCCAATTTTCTTGTGCTGAGGAACAAACTGGCAGATAGAGTTTAAAAATCTAGTTAGAGGCTAGTTTATCTATGAGCCGCCTCATTAGAAAACCAGTCTGCATGAGGGAAAACAGGCGCAGATCAGCTGTGCAGTAACTGCACAGCTTATCAGCGCCATTGTTTTCGCTACACAAATAGTGCAATCCCTCTTCTCCATGATTCCCAATTTTCAAGCTTCTAGCCTACTGTGACTACTTCCCTGTTTGTCTCAGACCTGGTCCGATCCTTAAATGTTGGTTTTCTCATGCAGCAGCTCCCATCTTTGAGGCTTAGAAAAGTGTTTGACAAAGATTCCAAGAAACTTTGATTGTTGAGAGGTCAACAACCACACATGGTACATATTCCTGCTTGATCATAAATCACTGGACTTGACAGCTTGATTAGGGCATGATAGCTCGATTAATAGTGTCCAGATAGCTCAGTTGGTAGAGTGTTGGTCTTCGGATACGGAGGGCCCGGGTTCAAATCCCAGCGCGTCCATTAAGTTGTTTGGTTGTGCCCTTGAGCAAGGCACTTTACAGGCATTGCTCCTCTCCACCCAGGTGTATAAATGGGCTGCCTGTGGCGCCATTTGTTAGCGGTCGGCATGCATCTCAGTGAACAGGGGAGTTAATGTGGAAGTCGGTTGAACATTCATTGAGAGTGGATAACACTATAAACCGCCAACTTTAACTTTAACTTTAGTAGCTTCACCGATTCGTAACGAAGTAGACCTGCGATTGATCTTCTGATCAAACACATTTCTGTTATGAAGATTTGGTCTTGAAAATATTTTTATGACAATGCTTTCCCATTCTTTGATTCAGGAAGAGTATTTATAAAGGATGAAAAATATGCACTAAGTATTGGTAATCTGCCCCTGGGAGGCTTGTTCAGAAACTTTAGGGAGATCTGAAGCACTAATTCAAACCAAATTGATCATAAATCATTTGAGCTGCGTCATGAGAAAACCGGATTCTTGCCTATGTGAAAACAAAGGCGCAGATCAGCTGTGCAGTAACTGCACAGCTGATCACGCCTTTGTTTTCGCTACACCGATAGTACAATTCCTCCTCTATGTATACTCCAAATTTCAAGATCCTAGCTTTCTTCTGTGACTGTACAGGCCTGCTTTGTGGTCGTAAACCCCGAAGCCCGGTTTTCTCATGTCGCGGCTCATTTCACAAAGCCAGAAAACATCTATACTAGACTGCTATGTCTCGGATGTCAGATTTGTTGTAGATTTGCCAAAGCAAGAATAAATCCTCAAATTTCATATAAAGGGAATACCAAAAACTCAAATTACATACAAATGGTATACCAATTCAGCTTGGTTTGGTTTGCTTTGGTCCGACCGAGTCAAATTTTTCAGTAGCCTATTAACCAGTCATCTCAAGGACACCGCATGGTGGAGGTAGGTATCAAACCCAGGACCACAGGTGCCGAGGTTATAAAACTTTTTTCATGCTCAGCTCATCCGAGACTAAAATTTATCCTGCTCATAATGTTAAAATGCCAACAATTGTTGGCATTTTAACATCTATTAGCAAGATAAATTACAGGCTTTGGTGATCTAAACCTAAAATTTCAATTTATTTGGGCTGTTTTCTCATTTATGAGCAATTTAAATTTTATGCTTAGCTGAGTTGAGCATGAAAAAGTTTCAGTACTCTACCACTAGGCAGCATATCAGCGCCTTAGTTTTCTCTGCTAAATCCAAATTTTCAAGCATCTAGTCTAGTTTGTACGAGACCTGGTCCCAAGGTTTTAAACCTTTTTCATGCTGCCATTTATCCTGCTAATTTTAAGCTGAGTTGAGCATGAAAAGTTTAACAACCTTGGAGCCTAGAGGGAAAACCCATGATTCAATTCTTGTAAACAATTCCTTCCTTAGAAGTGATTCGAGCCACATCATGAGAAAGCCAACAATGTGGTTTCCAAACAGGTGCAACACAAACCAGCCTGTACAGTCAAAGCTGCAAGCTAGAAGCTTCGGATTTAAGAAAAGAGGGATTGTACTATCTGTGTAGTGAAAACAAAGGTGCTGATCAGCATCATGGTTACTGCGAAGCTGGTCTGCACCTTAGTTTTCGCATATGCAGATTGTTGGTTTATTGATGCTGCGGCTCATTTAATGCTTTTAAATTGTTGGGCTTTGGCCTGGTGATAGAGTAAAATACTGGACCCAGTTGTTCAAAGCATCGTTAGCTTAACGATATCGTTAAGACATAAATTTGTTAAGCAAATATCAGCTAAAGTAACAAATACACTGTTATTTTTTGTTGAAAAAATGTGAGAATCCTTTGCAGTGCAAAGGATTCTCACATTTTTTCAACAAAAAATAACAGTGTATTTGTAATATTGCCATTTGAAATTTTAACAAATTAATTTTGAACAACTGGGCCCTGGAGTTATCCTGGGTATGATAACCTCAGTTGTGTAGTGTCCTTGAATAGGCATAAAGAGTTTCCTATAAAGTACTGGTAAACAACCAGGAAGCGGTGGCTCCGTCTTGACATGATTGAAAAATTGTTGGCTGCGGGTTAAGCCGCATCCAAAGCAAACTTGGGAGATTTATCTCTGCTTTGGCTTCAATTGTTGTCATCATGCTTATAATTGTGAAGATACAGGCGATGTTAAGTATGACAAAAATAAAATTGAAATCATGTCATTTTTGGTTCATTTTCCTGTCCATTTTCAGATACTGCAGAAATATCAGAAGTAATGTCGGACAGAAGTAAGTTCAGACTAATTGTCCCCCGCTTTTTCAAAAAAATAAAAAAAGGTGGAGGGACATGGTTTTTGGCTCACTGTGTGTGAGCAACTCCTACAGTTTTATGCTAAATTTGTTTGAAACATTACTGGTGTTTGTGGAGATATGCATAGTTTTAATTTTCAGATCAATTACTTTTTTCGCAATTCAAATGGATTGTGGGTACCTGGTAAGCGCAACTCATCTTACAGTCATATTGCCAGTTCTTTTGGGATTTATAAAACCTTCATAACTGGAAGCATCACAGAATCCCTAAGTTATGAATATATGTAATGAAGTCACTGTGTATGGCTGTCTTTGTCCTGTAGCAAGACACCATAGCTCGATTTTGATCTCAGACACGCCAAAAGATCGATGAGTCGACTGTAGCACATGAAAGGATATTCAGTGTAACATTACAAATACTTACTGTGGGTGCAACCAAAGTGTAACGAAAAACTCGAAGCATTTCGTACATGCACTTTGTGGACTTGTCAATCTTTTGATTTTACTCTCTGTAGTACTGTCAAGTAACCAGTATTTTCATCAAAACACAAACAAAGTTTTTAGTTGTTTTTTTTTTTTTTGCAACTTTTGCTGCTTAACATCCCAGTCAACAGCTATGGAAATGTTGGGACATTGCCTCCATTTAATGGAACTTCTAGGCAACATCAGGATTTATGAATGTCAAATGTGCTTTAAAAGACTACCACCAAAGAAAACTAAGGAATGTATGGATGGTTTGACAAAACCACTTTTCCAGGGCAGACTTAATTCTGAGCAGTCAACCAAGTAATCAGATGGTCAAACGTATGATAAAGCTCGACCTCTAAGCATCTTTCAGCCTGTCAGTTTTCCAATGCGTCAACATGGTGTTCTTGGTTTACAGTATGACCAAAGTTGCTTTTACAATCACTCAAGTACCTGGGGTTGGTAACTCGAAGCCATCTTAATCTTAAGCTTAAGATCAACTTAAGGATTATGGTGAATAACTGAAAAGAACCTTAAGTTACAGTGACAACTTAACAGCATCGCAATTTTACCGTCAACTCAAGCCAACCTTAGCTCGTCTTATCTTATGAAATGGCACCTTTCATTTAAGAAAAAAAAAATATGATAGCAGAGTATCTGGAATAGCAAGGGCATAAATTTTAAAGTGATCACCTTTAGATCATCACATGTTGTAAGTAGGGGCCAGCTTAGTAATTTGTGAGTTTCAAACATCTCAAAGTTACCTATAAAAGAACAGAAAATGAGTTAATTTTCAAAATGTCAACCAATGACCTCTGTCTCAAGATAACCAGTCAAATTTTTGAAAACAGAAACCAACATCTGTCAATTCTATTGAGACAAATCAGAGCCATTTATGTAATTTACATTTCAAAGATGCTGAACGTATTAGACAGGAAATTTCAATTTCTCCTTTCTGAGATGTTTAATGTTCAAAACATCGTTATCGTTAAGACATAAATTTGTTGAGCAATTATCAGCTAAAGTAACAAATACACTTATTTTTTGTTGAAAAAATGTGAGAATCCTTTGCAATGCAAAGGATTCTCACATTTTTTCAACAAAAAATGACAGTGTATTTGTAATATTAATGTTTGAAATTTTAACGAAACGTTAACTAACGACGTCGTTAGTTTTGAACAACTGGGCCCAGAATTGCTAACCTGCTACTTGTGTGGTTGAAAGTCACCTAGCATTCCATCTACATATACTCCTCCTCAAAAAAATCTGGTCACCCAATATTGTAAGATTTGAGCCACCTCGTGGGAAAACCAACAATGTGGTTTCCGAACAGGTCCGACACAAATCAGGCTGTAGAGCTACAGAAGCAGGCTAGAAGCTTGAAATTTTGGAGTTAGGTAGAGGAGGAATTTTACTATCCGAGTAGCGAAAACAAAGGCGCTGATCAGCTTTGCGGTTACAGGGAAGCTGATCTGCGTCTTTGTTTTCGCCTATGCAGATTGTTGGTTTTCCCACGAGGCGGCTCATTTGTAAAACTTGTTCGCATCTGCATATTTTTATATAATTGTGTTTGATACCATTGATTACTCTATTCCCAAACTAAATAAAAGCACTGCAGGCATGCATGATACCCCGCCACGCAAATTTAATTAAGCAAAAATGTTTGTCAATAAATTCTCAAGATAAAGAGCAGAACAAAATTTTGTCATAAATGAAGGACCATAACTCTGTATACATTGATAAAATTTACCCATCTTAAATCCCAAACCACTACTTCCTGATTTGAACTTTCATACAAAGTTTAAGAAAATTGGTTGATAAATTTAATGCACAAAACAGAGGCAGGAAACGAAATTTTAATGTAAATCATGGGCCATAACTCTGTACTTATTTAACAAAATTTATTCATTTTCAATCCCAAACCACTCCTTCCTGATATGAACTCCTGTACAAAGTTTGAAGAAAATCGGTCAATAAATGCTCAAAATAGAGTTCGGTAAATCAAGGGCCATAACTCTGTACTTATTTAACAAAATTTATCCATCTTCAATCCCAAATCACTCCTTCCTGGTATTAACTCCTATACAAAGTTTGAAGAAAATCGGTCAATAAATGCTCAAGATAGAGCCCGGAAACAAATTAACGTAAATCAAGAGCCATAACTCTGTACTTATTTGACGAAATTTACCCATCTTCAATCCCAGACCACTCCTTCTTGGTATAAACTCCTATACAAAGTTTGAAGAAAATCGGTCAATAAATGCTCAAGATAGAGCCCGGAAACAAAATTTTAATGTAAATCAAGGGCCATAACTCTGTACATATTTGACAAAATTTACCAATCTTCAATCCCAGACCACTCCTTCCTGATATGAACTATACAAAGTTTGAAGAAAATCGGTCAATAAATGCTCAAGATAGAGCCCAGAAACAAAATTTTAACGTAAATCAAGGGCCATAACTCTGTACTTATTTGACGAAATTTACCCATCTTCAATCCCAGACCACTCCTTCTTGGTATGAACTCCTGTACAAAGTTTGAAGAAAATCGGTCAATAAATGCTCAAGATAGAGCCTGGAAACGAAATTTTAACGTAAATCAAGGGCCATAACTCTGTACTTATTTGACAAAATTTACCCATCTTCAATCCCAGACCACTCCTTCATGGTACGAACTCCTATACAAAGTTTGAAGAAAATCGGTCCATAAATACTCAAGACAGAGCCCGGAAACGAAATATTTGACAAAATTTACCCATCTTCAATCCCAAACCACTCCTTCCTGATATTAAGTCCTATACAAAGTTTGATGAAAATCGGTCAATAAATGCTCAAGATAGAGCCCGGAAACGAAACGCTGACGGACGGATGGACAGACAGACAGACGGACGGACGGACACTCGAACGCAATTTTTTTTTGAGGGTATAACATAATACCCCGCGCTTTTTTAAGTGGCGGGGTATAAAAAGTGACGTTATGATGCTGTGTCAGGCTTTTACGAACTACTAATGTCATATGGAGATAGGGCATGCAGAAAAATGTGCGGAAGGCTGCAGTGGCTCTGCATTGAACCTACGGCCCCTGAATACAGAGAAGCTTACCAATGCACAATGGAGGTTTTTCACACTGCACTTGTATCCGAAGGAATCCAGCATGTACGCGTCACTAGCCCACACTGACCTTCCAGATCCCCCACCCATTTGTACCATTACTACATTAAATCTGCGTTAAACACTCAGCATGCACAATAGAAGTACGCTGCCTGCAAAAATTGATTTTGTCAAGCATTTTAAAATGACAAAAAAATGCAAAATAATTTACGTTTATTTTTGGGTGGTTGAAACATAATAGGGTGACTGGATTTTTTTGAGGAGGAGTATATGAACAAAGCTATGACTTCATGGCTACTTGCTTAACTTTGCACAGTGCTGCAGTTTGCATTTCAACCCAAACAGGCTTGCCCTTAATTCAAATGAATTAAGTGAAATTGAAATCAGGAGTTGATTTGTTGCTTTATGTCAATGGTAAACATCGGTCATCATTTCATTTCTGAGACTGCAGGTAACAGATTACCAGTACTAAATGAACAATTTTTCATCATATACTGCAACTTGCTTTTTAGCTCACAAGCCGTTAGGCTCAAAAGGTGAGCTTATAGGATGGCCATGATCCGGCGTCCGTCCGTCGTCCGTCCGTCCGTCCGTCCACAATTTCAAAGATCTTCTTCTCTGAAACCGCTTGGCTAACCAAAGCCAAATTTTATATGAAGCATCTATAGGAAGGGGAAACCAATGTGTATATAAGAAATCCAGGTCACATGACCAAGATGGCCGCCATGCCCATATATGGTAAAAACCCTTCAAAAATCTTATTCTCCAGAACCGGTGAACTGATTTCAACGAAACTTGGCATGAAGCATTGATGGCTCAAGCACTACAATGTGTATATAAATCATGACCTTGTGATGACCTTGACCTATTTTACGGCAAGGTCAACATAGGTCACCAATGCATTTGAATGGGGAAAACTTTTAAAATGTCATTTAAAGTGAAAGTCTTGCAGGAAATGGGCAGTAGGACTGAATATTAATGATTCTGAAAAAAATTGGACCCCAGGGGCTCATATGCCCCCACCCCGGGGAAACATCATCTCCTCTGAAACCGGTTGGCCAATCAAAGCCACATTTTATATGAAGCATCTATAGGAAGAGGGAACCAATGTGTATATAAGAAATCCAGGTCACATGACCAAGATGGCCGCCATGCCCATATATGGTAAAAACCCTTCAAAAATCTTCTTCTCCAGAACCGGTGAACTGATTTCAACGAAACTTGGCATGAAGCATTGATGGCTCAAGCACTACAATGTGTATATAAATCATGACCTTGTGATGACCTTGACCTATTTTACGACAAGGTCAACATAGGTCGCCAATGCATTTGAATGGGGAAAACTTTTAAAATGTCATTTAAAGTGAAAGTCTTGCAGGAAATGGGCAGTAGGACTGAATATTAATGATTCTGAAAAAAACTGGACCCCAGGGGCTCATATGCCCCCACCCCGGGGAAATATACATGTATATTACCATAATATTCAAACATCATCTCCTCTGAAACCGGTTGGCCAATCAAAGCCAAATTTTATGTGAAGCATCAATAGGAAGGGGTAATCAATGTGTATATAAATAATCCAGGTCACATGACCAAGATGGCCGCAATGCCCATATATGGTAAAAACCCTTCAAACATCTTCTCCAGAACCGGTGGATCGATTTCAAAGAAACTTGGCATGAAGCATCAATGGCTAAATTACTACAATGCATGACCCTGTGATGACCTTGACCTTTTTTTACGGCAAGGTCAACATAGGTTGCCAATGCATTTGAATAGGGAAAACTTTTAAAATGTCATTTAAAGTGAAAGTCTTGCAGGAAATGGGCAGTAGGACTGAATATTAATGATTCTGAAAAAATGGACCCCAGGGGCTCATCTGCCCCCACCCCGGGGCAATATGTATATTACCATAATATTCAAACATCTTCTCCTCTGAAACCGCTTGGCGAATCAAAGCCAAATTTTATGTGAAGCATCTATGGAATGGGAGAATTAATGTATATATAAATTATCTAGTTCACATGACCAAGATGGCTGCCATGCCCATATATGGTAAAAACCCTTCAAAAATCTTCTTCTCCGAATCTGGTGGTTCGATTTCAAAGAAACTTGGCATGAAGCACCAAAGGCTGAAGTACTACAATGTGTATATAAATCATGACCCTGTGGTCACCTTGACCTATTTTACGACAAGGTCAACATAGGTCGCCAATGCATTGGAATGGGGAAAACTTTTAAAAAGTCATTTGAGGTGAAAATCTTGCAGGAAATGGGTAGTAGGACTAAATATTAATGATTCTGAAAAAAAAAATGGACCCAAGGGCTCATATGCCCACACCCCGGGGCAATATACATAAATATTACCATAATATTCAAACATCTTCTCTAAAACCACTTGGCCAATTGAAGCCAAATTTTATGTGAAGCATCTATAGGATGGGGGAACCAATGTATATATTAATAATCTAGGTCACATGACCAAGATGGCCGCCATGCCCATATATGGTAAAAACCCTTCAAATATCTTCTCTGAAACCAATAGATTGATTTCAGTGAAACTTGGCGTGAAGCATCCATGGCTATAGTACTACAAAGTATATATAAATCATGACCCTGTGATGACCTTGACCAAGTTTATGGCAAGGTCAACATGGGTTTGCATTTGAATGGGAAAAACTGTTAAAATGTCATTTGAAGGGAAAAGCCAGCAAGACATTGGCAAATGGACAGAATATTGATTATTCTGAAAAAAGAAAACGGCCCAAGGGCTTCATCTGCCCCTGCACTGGGGTTAAATACCATAATATTCAAACATGTTTATTGGTATATGCAGCAGACTCAGGTGAGCGTTTACAGGACCATTGGTCCTCTGGTTTCAAAATGGCAGGAGGAAGATGATCAGTCTTAATAAAAGTTAGTCAATTATTCGAGCCACATCATGAGAAAACCAACATGGTTTTTAACAGGCCAAATACAAACTGGTCTGTACCGTCAATGAAAGTGGCAAGAAGCTTGAAATTTTGGATTTAGAAAGTAGAGGAATTGTACTATCTGTGTAGCGAAATCAAATGCGCTGATCAGCTTTGCGGTTACCGCGAAGCTGAACTGCGTCTTTGTTTTCACATATGCAGATTGTTGTCATTTGCAATCAAAACCCTGCCACAAACATTAACACAGAACCCAGGTTGCAGAGTTGACAAGGAGTCTGACAACCATGCTTTTGAAGTAATATGACCTCCAATGAGACTTTGAACTTATGTAATTGGTGTAAGAGGAAAACAACTACCATTCTAAATGAAATTTTATTAGGTTATAAGCCAAATAAGTCATAAAAGAGGAAAAAAGAAGTAATTGTTCAAATGTTTTATCCCATATTTAATGCCTCCAGGTTATGCACTAGTCAATTGTAACCACGGCCCCCAGTCACAAGGAAGGGCAGGGAATAGCTGTGGAAAAAGCAGGCATTTTACCTTTGACTGGTCCTTCCAGTACAGGCTAACTACCTGGGATTTGAATTAATATTTGCAAAACAGCAGTGCAATGAAAACATAAGTGTGGCGGGAATTAGCATGGATTTTACAAAATGCTGTGCAGATGTTTTAGCAGTAGTTAGCTGGATGAAAAGTTTTAGTCCCCACTATTCCCTGGGACTGTGGGCCCGTGGTAACAAATGAGTAGTGCAGATAAAATTTGCTCATTTTGAAAACAAGCTGATCAGCGCCTTTGTTTTTGCTACATGGATAGTACAATAACTCTTCTTCCTAAATCTGAAATTTCAAGCTTCTAATCATCTTTTGTAGCTGCACAGGCCAATTTGTGTCAGACTTGGACGGAAACCCCGAAGACCGGTTTTCTCGCATTGGGGCTCATTTTCAAAGCCTTACAAAAACTTATGTTCCATGAAGACAAATAGGCTAAAGAATGCAAGCAATTAAGCATTTATGAGGTGTATAATTACAGCTTTCACTTCGAACACAAAACGGCACACCAGTTTTATCTACCATATCGTGCCTAAAATTTGTCATATTAATGAAATCTTACAAAATTGAAGACGCCTAATCACAGAATATTATTGCAAGCAAAATTACCAAGAATAGTACGAGGAGGATTTTTCATTTTTCAACTCCAAATAGCACATATTTCAATTCAAAATAGCACGGTTACAATATATTTAGCACAAATCGTTAATTAAACCAACGTTAATGTAGCACATGTACAAAAGCATTATAATCATTTTTTTTTTCCAAATGTAATTTTCTGTTCCCTAGAATTTCTGTCTCTGAACATGTCCATTTTAGCTTGGGTTAGAACAGACAAAGAGCCACTCCTCTTTCATAGAAACTGTGAACTTTGCCCGACCCAACACCCTCTGTATCAAAGTCCACCGTAAACAATATTTTTGCTAATCTTACCCTCAATTAACTGTGATTTTTTTTTCTATTTTTGCAACTATTAAGCAAATCATTAGCAAATTAATTTCATCAATACTATTTTTTCACGGTATATTAACACTGCTAAAGAATATATAAAGAAAAAGTTCAAAGATATAGGTACAACACAATATGGGTACAACATATATTTTTTTTATTTTCACATTTCTAGTCTTTAAATCTTAGAGTGACCCACTTTAGCTAAGGTCAGAACAGACAAGGGCTACTCCTCTCTCATAGAAACTGTGATCTTTGCCCGACCCTACACCCTCCGTGTCAAAGTCGAGGGTGAACAACAGTTGTTGACGTGTGGCGTTTAGGTACACAGGCAGTGTGACCTTGTTATCATCAGCTTTGCCATCAGACCTACAAGATAATGCATCGAAGGATTAAACTATCATTATGTCTACTTTTTTGTTTCATCCACATATTTATTCTCACTTTTTTCAACAGACAGATACCATCTGTCTTCTGGGTACAATTGTCATTTTTCTATTGGTGCACCCTTATATAATAATGTGTTTGTAATCTTTGAACTAAAGTTTTAATGGCCAAGAGAAGGTAGCTGACACAGTTATATATGCAAAGTTTATAATATCTACATAACATTTGAGCCTGTGCATGAGAAAACCAACAATTTGCATGGGCAAAAACAAAGCCGCAGATCAGCTTCGCGGTAACCGCGAAGCTGATCAGCGCCTTTGTTTTTGCTACACGGATAGTACGATCCCTCTCCTACTTAAATACAAAATTTCAAGCCTCTAACCATCTTCTGTGACTGCACAGGCCGGTTTGTGTCAGACCTGGTCGGAAACCCAAATTGTTGGTTTTCTCATGCACAGGCTCATTTGTATATTTAATGAAGCAACAAACTTAAGTGAAACTGTGCTGTGTTCAGAATTCAAAGACTAACAGACAAATGAGCCGCCTCGTGGGAAAACCAACAATGTGGTTTCCGAACAGGTCCGACACAAACCGGGCTGTACAAGCACAGGAGATGGCTAGAGACTGGAACTTTTGGATTTAGGAAGTAGAGGAATTGTACTATCCATGAAGCGAAAACAAAGGCGCTGATCAGCTTCGCGGTTACCGCGAAGCTGATCTGCGCCTGTGTTTTCGCCTATGCAGATTGTTGGTTTTCCCATGGGGCGGCTCAAATGCTGAAAAAAGTTCTGTATTGGTTCAAAAGTTCCAAGTTTATAGGGAAAATTGAAGACAGCTACATACTTGACCCATCTGAGCATGGTGAGGGGCAGATCAGTGGAGATGGTGGAGGACAGCTGGAGTTTGTTGTTCTTACACACAGCTCCCTGTAGTCTTAGTCCTGGAATATTGAGATACAAGAGACTTATCACAATGTTCCATCAGGAAAACATGTCTGTGAAATGTATACCCCTTATTCCCTATTTCTTATAGAAAAACTGGGGTTTGCAGGGGTATACTATTTTTTCTTATTTTGGTCCAAAATATAGATTGTGGGTACTCACAATCAATGTACTATTTTTTCTTATTTTGGTCCAAAATGTAGATTGTGGGTACTCACAATCAATGTTTTGAGCAAAAATATTTAAAATGTCGTAATTTTTCTAATGAAATTATCAGTTTCTACAACCTAAAAAATCTCTGTATAAGGCAATCTACAAGTTTACGTAATGTTAAGTTTCTCGACAGATAAGCCTGTGTACACATGTCTAAGACCCAGAACAGTGTATTCCAAGGAGGCCTGATGTGCATCATTTTCTCTCTATTTGAGCTGCGTCATGAGAAAACCAACAATGTGGTTTCCGAATAGGTCTGACATAAACCGAACTGTACAAGCTCTGAAGTAGGTTAGAGGCTTGAAATTTCGGATTTAGGAAGAAGAGGGATTGCACTATCCGTGTAGGGAAAAAAAGGTGCTGATCAGCTTCGCAGTTACTGTGAATGTAACTGCGAAGCTGATCTGCGCCTTTGGTTTCGCATATGTAAATTGTTGGTTGCCTCATGAGGCAGCTCATTTGTTTGTATTCTGTTTGCATCAACAATTCTCAGATGAAGACTAAGCAAATTCATGGAAATTATGGTATGAAATTTTTGTTTTTGTGTGTTTTAATATTCCAGTAAACAACTTTCCCTTTAATTTGGGACAGAGCCAATACTTCCTAGGTAGGAACAGTACTATACGGAACTTTAAAATGTCTCACCCAAATACAAAACCATCCCAACTTCTTGCTCTTGAGATGAGCCACGACGCGAGAAAAACGGTCTTCAAGGTTTTCGACCAAGTTCAACACAAACCTGCCTGTACAGTCACAGAAAAGGGCTAAGAGCTTGACATTTCTGATTTAAGGATGTTCGCTGCTAACATTTGACATTTCGGAACTTCCGGTTTTTCTTTTCTTGAATATCTCGTAAACGGTTTCAGATATTTTCCTAATATTTTATATGTGGATACATATTGATGATATGCATTGAATGAGCCATGAAAATTGTCAATCTAAGAAACTTCATTTTTTCACCCCATTTTCTGCAACGTTTCAGAAAATTTTAGTTGTCAGTAAAATTTAGGGGTTGGGGTAGATTAAACTTGAATATAACACATCTTCAAATTAACTGCACAAGTTCGATGTTTATTTTAGCTGCAGTATATGTGTACATGGTCTTCTAAGTCAGTTTTTGTGTCGTTGGCGTGCTGGTTTTAAAATTTTAGGTGATTTTATTGAATGGGCTTTAAGAAACAAAACAGCCGAAAAAAGGCAGAAAATTGCGATTTTCAAGTTATTGGTTCTCTCTTATATGCACACTACCCTATATATTTCCTTCTTTTATTTGAACAATATCACCAAGTTATATGTTGTGTGAAAATACAAGAAAAAGTTTGAATCAACAAATATGGGTTTCGCACATTTTAAAATATTGAGTTTTTCTGACTTTTCAAGTATGGAAGTAGGGTTGGAAAAAGAATCGTAAAATTTTGTTATTCGCTTCAAGTTGCAAATTTTTCTATGTTTTTGGTCCAAAATAGTCGGCGTTACGTAAATATTATGACTTTTGAAAGCATTCTAGGTGTATGTTTGTTCAAGACAAGTATGTTTCAAAGAATTGAAAATTAAATTAATTTTACTAAATTTAAAACATGGTGCTCAGAGGTTTCATTCAGAGGCCTGTAGCTTGAAAAAATGCACACTACCCTATATTTATTTTGTTTTCAAATGTCTTGTGTTGTATTTTGGAATCAAAAAAGAGTGGTTAGAAAAAAAGTTTGAATACTTTTTCATTGGCAGCGAACATCCTCAAGAAGAAGAGAGAATGTACTATCTGAGAAGCGAAAACAAAGGCAACTGATCAGCTGTGCAGTTACTGAGCAGCTGATCTGTGTCTTTGTTTTCGCTTTGGCAAAAATCCTGTTTTCTCACGGCGAGGCTCAGATTATGGCCCGCACTGAAGTCATAGCAGACAAATATCATTAAATGAATTTTGGGGTTATGATATCACAAAAGGGGGAAGAGGAATAAGAGTACCAGGTATTTATTCTCACCTGTGACGGCAAAACTAGAGGCGTCCATTGGAGCACTCTTTCCATCTGTTACACTCACCTGGAATGAATAGGAGGAAGGAATGATACACATAAAACAAGTTATGCAAGAATATAGGAGCATTCGCGTGAGAAAACCATCAATCTGGGTTTCTGACCAGGTCCAACAAAAACCAGACTGTATAGCCACAGATAATAGCTGAAAGCTTGAAATTTCAGATTTAGAAAGGAGAGGCATTTCTATGGAGCAAAACACAAAGGCACTGATGAGCTGTGCAGTAATCTGCGTCTTTGTTATAGTAATGCAGATTGTTGGTCTTCTGAATCAAACTCTGCTAATAAGCTACAGAACAGCTTGTCAGCTTCAAGGTGCCACCCAGTGCCAATATCAACATCTAGCTGATTAGCTTTTTGTCTTCAATACAAACATATGTCTTTATCCAAAATCTATGCCACTAACCTGTAAAAAATTCTGTGGACATATTTAAGTTAAGCACTGGTATTTTTTTTATTCTTTTTTATTTCAGGTCAATTAGATTTGTACTCTTTGCCATTTTTTATCATACAGGTTATTAGAAAGTGGCAAACTGAACGGGCAAATTATTCCAAAATATCAACTTTATCTTTTTTTCAGATAGAGTTCATCAAGTGACCAACTGTTGGCCTGCGCTACATATTGCCATTTTTTATCATACAGGTTATTCAAAAGTCAAACTGAAAGGTCAAATAATTCCAAATTATCAACTTTATTTATTTAATCTTATTTTTTTTTTTTTTTTTTTACAAAGGTTTACTTACATCCAGATAGAGTTCCTCCAGTGACCAGCTGTTGGCCTGGGCTACATACTGTCTCGTAGCCGTAATGAATGCCTCAGAGATAAACAGTCCACCCAGCCACACTTGGATATTCTGTAATAGAAAAATACTTAGATTTTAATATGAGCTGTGATGAGAGACAATCGGTCTTCGGGAATTCCGACCAGGTCCAACACAAACCGGCCTGTGCAATTATAGAAGCAGGCTAGAGGCTTGAAATTTTGGGTATAAGTAGAGGAGGAATTGTCCTATCTGTGTAGCTAAAACAAAGGCACAGATCAGCTGTGCAGTTACTGCATAGCTGATCAACTGCCCAGCTGATCTGCACCTTGTTTTCGCATAGGCAATTATCCGGTTCTCATATGATGCAAGACATGAAAATTCTATTACCACTGAATGCATACATCTACTCTCTGATGCTAAATTCTTGATTTCCAATTTGATTCAGCTGTCCAACGCATCATGTTCCAATGTCCATTTCTTCTGACTTGAACACTTGCTATTTAAAACTACCATATATGAGCCGCAGTGAGAATACCGGAAATTTGCCTATGCGAAAACAAAGGCACAGATCAGCTGTGCAGTTACTGCACAGCTGATCAGTTACTGCACAGCTGATCAGCACCTTTATATTCGCTAAATGGATAGTACAAATCCTCTTATTCTTCAATTCGAAATTTCTAGCTTCTAACTATCTTCTTCAGCTGCACAGACCGGTTTGTGTCGGACCTGGTCAGTAATTTGAAGACCGATTTTCTCGCTCTGTGACTCATAATCTAAGAAACAATATAGTACACCTGCAATATACAACTACAATTCATGGTTTATATAGCTTCTTCAAAGCACACAGACTATGAAAATAATTTGTACCTTAAGTTCCTTAGCTCCCCCTTGTTGTGTGACTTGTACAATAGTCTGTAGTTGTTTCACTCTCTGACTGAAGTCCGTGATCCACTGTATAACAGTTATTCCACCTGGAACTGTATACCGCCTCCACGACTGGGGAATCATTCCTGGAATAATCATTGGGAATATTGCTTATTTCGCTATAAAAGCATAAGTTTTCAGAATTTGTTAGTATATTTAAGGATTAATATTCAGATTTTTAGCTTTCCCTGGATGACGAAAAACATTAGACTGTTTTAATTTGGCTTCTCGCTAACATTAAAACAGCTTTTTTTCATCATCCAGTAAAAGCTAAAAATCTGAATTTTAATACTTATATTTACTTTTTATATTTTCAAAGAAGTATCAGTCCTTTGTTTCCAAATATGTTTGCTTATTTTCAGGCTATATGACATTAAATCTGACTTAATGAAGTTTCCGAACAGCCAAAACATCAAAATTTTGGCGATACGCGACATGAAAAACAAACGTCACGGACTGAATTTGATGTCGCTCTGTCTGTAGGCGTGGCTTACGGTCACGTGACTTCCCAATGTTTTCATTGGGCCACCATTGAATCAAAGACTTACCCTTAGCAAGATCCGCCATCATGAGTCTGTGGTGATTGGTTGGTTTCTTGTCCCCAACACAGACCTGTAGGACATCCTGGAGGTCACGGCGTACCTCCGCCAACAGCCGGGCGCCGGCGTTCACTTCACGCTCAAAGAAACGGAACAGAGGATCTTTGATGTTGTCCACAGTTCTCTTCAATGCCCCCAAAGCCTGGAAGAATAGAATCAAACATGTTTTGATTTCATTCTACAGTCACTGAGGATATACATTTCTAGTACCATGTATTTGTTTTGGAAAAAATGATTGAATTTTCATCTGAAAATTTACTTGTCATTGTTATTTTTTTATAAATATCCCATTAAAATGTTATAGCAAACAGTACAAAATTCTTTTCAATCTATCACAAACATATCTCTCATAGAGAATTTCAACTGAGCCACGTCATGAGAAAACCGGATGTTTGCCTATGCGAAAATAATGGCGTAGATAAGCTGTGCAGTAACTGCACACCTTATCAGCGCCTTTGTTTTCCCTACATGGATAATACAATTCCTCTTC
The DNA here is from genome assembly GCA_964017185.1 of Rugalucina vietnamica. Lineage (NCBI taxonomy): Eukaryota > Metazoa > Mollusca > Bivalvia > Lucinida > Lucinidae > Rugalucina > Rugalucina vietnamica. The sequence goes on from OZ024872.1 coordinate 33,606,352, forward strand.
CACATAAATGCATAGCTTCTTTGACTGTACAGACCGGTTTGTGTTAGAACTGGTTGGAAACGCTGGTCCCATTTTCTCACGTCACGGCTCCAATGTAGGAAAAAATCCACTGACTTTTTAAGACTATGATTTTGGCTTCAAATGGTTATACGATAAGGTGCAGGGGGAATGTGGGGGCCCTAGGATGTGAAGGAAAAGGTTGGCTGGTTGCTTTCAGGTTTAACGTCCCAACAACAACGAAGGTCACCTCGGCTTACAGTCTCATCTGACAAACTAAGGATCCCGGGATCAAACTTCTGACCTCAGGTTTACAAGGTAAGTGATTTAACCACTGTGCCATAGAAGCTTCTGTAGGTAACAAGGTGGATGTTTGTTTGGAGTTCACTGGATTGAGGAATAATAAATGCTGTTATTAAAACGTCTAAGAGCCTTTGACCTTTACCAGAAAGAAAGTCACTAAAATATTTGCTAAAAGAAAAGCTAAAATGAAAGTTGTACCCTCTCACAAACTTAAACTGAAGCCTCTATATCTGGTCTAAAACCAATAATGCTACATACGAATACAAACTATGAATTATAATTTTTCTTTCTTAATCACAGAGTTTGTTTTCTTCATCTTATACCCAACACCAAATGAAAACTAGAAAAAGTGCCTTGAGAGGCACGTATACCCCCCGGCTGGTAGCTCCCCTACACCCCTAGGCCCACCACCCCCAACCCATATATGCTCACCAACGCTAATACAATAAACCTGCATTCCCGAATAAAAGAGAGCAACCTCAATAAGTACTATATAAGCTGACTTGTATACTCAATCTAGGACTTGATCGCTGACATTGAGGGTCAGGTCCTCAGTCCTAGATGGAAAATAGAATGTCATTCTTCAATAATATTAATTTAAGAAAAAAAAAAAAAAAAAAGATGTCCTAGATCTTGACCTCTAGCCCCACCCTGGGCATGGACCCTAAAGTCTAATGTCATTAGGCACAAGGCAAACCTTACAGAGTACCTATGGTGCAAGTATGAATGATTTCTAAACATGGTGGTGAAGAAAAGTACAGAAAATAAAATATTTAAAGAAGTTCTAGATTTTGACCTCTAGCCCCACCCCCACACATGGACTCTAGAGTCTGAACCTTACATGGTACCTATGGTATAAGTATGAATGCTTTCTGACAAGACTTTGTGATCCTAGATGTCAAGAAAATAGACTTACAGAAAATTTATCATGGTATCTATCATATTATAAATGTGTCCTAGATTTTGACCTCTAGCCCCACCCCTGGGGATGGTGACATGGAATATGAAAGCAAACCCTATCGGGTATCTATGAACTAAACTAGAATTGTCAGAGGATGACTATAGCCCCGCTTCTGAGCTTTTTGCCAGGGTAAGGAAAACAATGGCGGGCAACAATCCCAAGCTAGATCTTATTAATACAGATGCACATAAAAAGATTGGTCAGATTCTGTCAATTTGTTCTCAAGGTATTGTGCGGAAACAAAATTCTGAGTCAATCAAGGGCCAAAACTCTGTCAAAAGTTAGCAACCAGAGGACCAATGGTCCTGTAAACGCTCACCTGAGTCTGCTGCATATACCAATAAACATGTTTGAATATTATGGTATTTAACCCCAGTGCAGGGGCAGATGAAGCCCTTGGGCCGTTTTCTTTTTTCAGAATAATCAATATTCTGTCCATTTGCCAATTTCTTGCTGGCTTTTGCCTTCAAATGACATTTTTAACAGTTTTTCCCATTCAAATGCATGGGCAACCCATGTTGACCTTGCCATAAACTTGGTCAAGGTCATCACAGGGTCATGATTTATATATACATTGTAGTGCTATAGCCATCGATGCTTCACACCAAGTTTCATTGAAATCAATCTATTGGTTTCAGAGATGAAGATATTTAAAGGGTTTTTACCATATATGGGCATGGCGGCCATCTTGGTCATGTGACCTAGATTATTAATATCTACATTGGTTCCCCCATCCTATAGATGCTTCACATAAAATTTGGCTTCAATTGGCCAAGTGGTTTCAGAGGAGAAGATGTTTGAATATTACGGTAATATACATGTATATTGCTCCGGTGTGTGGGCATATGAGCCCTTAGGTCCATTTTTTTTTCAGAATCATTTATATTTAGTCCTACAACCCATTTCCTGCAAGATTTTCACCTCAATGACTTTTTAAAAGTTTTCCCCATTCCAATGCATTGGCGACCTATGTTGACCTTGTCGTAAAATAGGTCAACGTCACCAAAGGGTCATGATTTATATATACATTGTAGTACTTCAGCCATTGGTGCATCATGCCAAGTTTCTTTGAAATCGGTCCACCAGATTCGGAGAAGAAGATTTTTGAAGGGTTTTTACCATATATGGGCATGGCAGCCATCTTGGTCATGTGAACTAGATAATTTATATATACATTAATTCCCCCATTCCATAGATGCTTCACATAACATTTGGCTTTGATTCGCCAAGCGGTTTCAGAGGAGAAGATGTTTGAATATTATGGTAATATACATGTATATTGCGCCGGGGTAGGGGCAGATGAGCCCCTGGGGTCCAATTTTTTTTCAGAATCATTAATATTCAGTCCTACTGCCCATTTCCTGCAAGACTTTCACTTTAAATGACATTTTAAAAGTTTTCCCTATTCAAATGCATTGGCGACCTATGTTGACCTTGCCGTAAAAAAAGTCAAGGTCATCACAGGGTCATGATTTATATACACATTGTAGTACTTAAGCCATCGATGCTTCATGCCAAGTTTCTTTGAAATCGATCCACCGGTTCTGGAGAAGAAGATTTTTGAAGGGTTTTTACCATATATGGGCATTGCGGCCATCTTGGTCATGTGACCTATTTTTATTTATATACACATTGATTACCCCTTCCTATTGATGCTTCACATAAAATTTGGCTTTGATTGGCCAAGCGGTTTTAGAGGAGATGATGTTTGAATATTATGGTAATATACATGTATATTGCGCCGGGGTGGGGGCATATGAGCCCCTGGGGTCCAATTTTTTTTAGAATCCTTAATATTCAGTCCTACTGCCCATTTCCTGCAAGACTTTCACTTTAAATGACTTTAAATGACATTTTAAAAGTTTTCCCCATTCAAATGCATTGGCGACCTAAGTTGACCTTGCCGTAATATAGGTCAAGGTCATCACAGGGTCATGATTTATATACACATTGTAGTGCTTGAGCCATCAATGCTTCATGCCAAGTTTCGTTGAAATCAGTCCACCGGTTCTGGAGAAGAAGATTTTTGAAGGGTTTTTACCATATATGGGCATGGCGGCCATCTTGGTAAAGTGACCTGGATTTCTTATATACACATTGGTTCCCCCTTCCTATAAATGCTTCTTACAAAATTTGGCTTTGGTTGGCCAAGCGGTTTCAGAGAAGAAGATCTTTGAAATTGTGGACGGACGGACGGACGGACGCCGGATCATGGCCATCCTATAAGCTCACCTTGTGAGCCTAACGGCTCAGGTGAGCTAAAAAATGACAGGCAACAATCCCAAGCTAGATCTTGTCAATATTAATGTGCATACAAATTTTGGTCAGATTCTGTCAAATCGTTCTCAAGATATTGAGTGGAAACAAACTTCTGATGTCAATCAAGGGCCGTAACTCCGTCAAAATTTTGAGAAAAAATGACGGGCAACAATCCCAAGCGAGATCTTGTCAATGCTGATGTGCATACAAAATTTGGTCAGATTCTGTCAATTCTTTCTCAAAATATTGAGCGAGAACAAAATTCTGACATCAATCAAGGGCCATAACTCTTTCAAAAGTTTGCAAAAAGTGACAGGCAACAATCCCAAGCTAGATCTTGTCAATGTTGACGTGCATACAAATTTTGGTCACATTCTGTCAATTTGTTCTCAAGATATTGAGCGGAAACGAAATTCTGACGTCAATCAAGGGCCATAACTCCATCAAAATTTTGCGAAAAATGACAGGCGACAATCCCAAGCTATATCATGTCAATGTTGATGTGCATACAAAATTTGGTCAGATTCTGTCCATTCGTTCTCAAGATATTGAGCGGAAACAAAATTCTGACAACAATATAGGGTCATCCAAGGGCAATAACTCTTCTGCAAATATGGGGAAAACAACATACATTGACACATAAGTAGATATTGTCAATATTGATGCATATGCCAAATTTGGTTAAAGTCTAACCACTGGTTCTCAAGTTATAAGTGGTAACAGAATTATGGACGGAATAACGGAATGACGGAAGGACGGAATAACGGAAGGACAAAACGACGGAAGGACAGGGTGAATCCAGTATAGCCCCACTTTTTCAAAGCGGGGCTATAATAAGAACACATCTCTATGATAGTGTGTTAAGATATGGACTAAAAGAAGAAACATTAACTTAGTAAACAGCACATTTTAAAGGTGACCTAGATTTTGACCTCCAGCCCCACCCCTGGGCATGGACCCTGGGTTCCGAACTCATGGAAACAAAGCAAACCCTATAGGGTACCTATGGTCCAAATATGAATGGTTTCTGACCACTGGTTCATAAGATATACACCACTAGAGAAACTTTAACAAAAACTTTGACGTAAATTCTATGAGCGTTCCGGAATTACGAACGAACAAACGAACAAACTAACTAACTAACATACGAACGGAAAAGCGAAAACTATATACCCGTCGGCATAAATGCCAGGGGTATAATCAGTATGTTTATAACTTTCTAATTTCACAAAAAAAAACATTTAACTTTATTTAAAGGCTTTGATGCCAGTTTATTATCAAAGCAAAATTTGAACCTCCTTATACAACTATGTTGTTGTACAAGCCTCATTACTGTTTTGTTTGTTTGCATTGATGCTTAATGTCCCAGTCAACAGCTATGGTCATGTCAGGACGTTGCCTTCATTTTATGGGACTTTTACCCAAAATTAGGATGTCATGACATCCAAAAAGTGCTTCATTATAACCACCGTACAAAAACAGGAAGGCTTTTATTTATGGATGGTTTGACTTGAAACATGTTTTCTGGACAGGCTCAGACCTGAGTGGTTAATCAGTAATCAGATGGCCAGTCAGATGGAGGCACAAGCAGCCCATATGTTCCTTTAGGACCCAATGGGCAGGGGCCCATTATTCCCACCCGACCACCCTTCAGCACTGTGTTTTACTTCTTAAATATCTTCAAAATGTTATCAAATAGTTTTAAGCTTGTCCGCCCAGCTGTATAAAAACATGCAAGTTTTGAAAGAAGGAAGAATCCGTTTTCTTGTCATGTATGGTAGGTAGAATGAGGTTTGGAAGAATCCATTTCTCCTTGTGTGGTAGGTAGAGTAAGGTTTTAAACCTGTTCCCAAGGTTATAACACTTTTTTCATGCTCAGCACAGCTGAGCATACAATTTAAACTGCTCATAAACACTTAAATGGTCCAAATATATTGAAATTAGATAAAAGGTTTAGAACTCTACAGCCTGTAATTTATCCTGCTTATAAATGTTAAAATCTCAGCTGAGCTGAACATGAAGAAAGTTTAATAATCTTGAGGTTTGGAAGAATCCATTTCTCCCTGTGTGGAAGGTAGGGTAAGGTTTTAAACCTGGTAATAACTTACCACTTCCTCTGCCCCCTGTTAGTAGTTTAGTAGTTAAAGTGTAAGTTTGTTAGTTTGTGAGCTGTCAATATGTCATGTGATACACAGATTTTTCCTATAAAGTTGAAAAAATTGAAAAATTTCAGTAGAAAAAATGTTGATAGTTTTCTTATTTTTGATCCAAAACATAGCGCCCACAATGTATGTTTTGAGCAAAAGTATTTAAAAATCAAAAATTTTCCAATGAATTTTTCAATGCCAAGGATAATAACCATAAGCCATCAATCCTTCGTCAAACTGTTAGTACTTAGGCGTGCAACATGAGAAGATTTCAAATATCTTGAGAGATGAACGCATGATGCAAATAAGTGGAATAATCATGCTTCTGTAGTAAGAAATTTCTAAGTTTGTTTGAGCTGTAAATCAAGATTCATCAAGATTTATATCCCAGCCAAAATATCTTTTTTTTAGCTCAAGACTGCAAAAGAATGTTCTGATTTCAAGTTCATACCTGAATGACAATTCAAGACAGTTCAAGATTTGCAGTGAACACTCAATTGGGCCGCCACATAAGACCAACAACATGCATAGGCGAAAACAAAGGCGCAGATCAGCTGTGCAGTAACTGCAGAGTTGATCAGCGTCTTTGTTTTCGCTACACAGATAGTATTAAAATCCCTCTTCTTCTTAAATCTGATATACCAAGCTTCTAGCCTTTTTCCAAGACTGTACAGGCCAGATTGTGTCAGACCAAGTCTGAAACCCAGATTGTTGTTTTTCTTATGTGCAGGCTCTCATTATAGTAGTTCTGTTGGAATGCGAGTAAACTTAGCAGTTAAGTATAGCTCGATTTTGACCTCAGGTGCGTCAAAAGATCGACTAGTCCCTGAAGTAGCATGTGAAATGTAAATCCGTACAAAATGGCTCAAGTTTTCTGTTACACTTCGGACACCCACACAGTAAGTATTTGCACTGTTACAATCTAAATATCCTTTCATGTGCTACTAAGTAGACTTGTAGATTTTTGCCTAGGCGAAAACAAAGGCGCAGATCAGCTTCGCGGTAACCGCGAAGCTGATCAGCGCCTTTGTTTTCGCTACTCGGATAGTACAATTCCTCTTCTACTTAAATCCGAAATTTCAAGCTTCTAGCTCTTTTCTGAGCTTGTACAGGCCGGTTTGTGTCGGACCTGGTCGGAAACCCCGAAGACCGGTTTTGACGCATCTGAGGTCAAAATCGAACTATATCAGTGAGCGAGAGTTACATTACTTACTACACTAACACCACATATCTAAATTGTTAGAACAGTGCAATAATAAAGCATTTGCCGTATGTGGCATGGTTAGTTAACACACATTATAGACACTAAGGTGCAAAACGAAAGAACAAACTTATATTTGAGCCACCTCATGAGAAAACCAACTTTCTGCATATGCTAAAAACAAAGGCACAGATCAGCTATGCAGTAACTGTGAAGCTGATCAGCACCTTTATTTTTGCTACATGGATGGTACAATTCCTCCACTTGCTAAATCCAAAATTTCCAGCCTCTAGCCATCTTTTGTGCTTGTACAGCTCGGTTTGTGTCCGACCTGTTCAGAAACCACATTGTTGGTTTTCTCATGATGCAGCTCATTTACTGTAAAGATCCTAGAATTTAGCCTGCATAATGTATGGAAGGCAATGCCAAATGGCAAAAAACTTTTATTAGAGATAACAGATAATGTTCCATGTTGCTGAATTGAAGAAATTTTGCAACGTTTCCGTCTTCATGTCATTCATTTGTAATATGGAGTGTAGAAAAATTTCATACCACTACATTTAACCCATTTAAGCCTGGCGTCCCTTTTATGGGACATAGGCAAACAGCATTGCCCCAGATGGGACGCCACGTTCTGCTGCATCCCATCTGGGGCTATGCTGTTTGCTTAGAGAATTTTCATCGAAAAATTAAATAAAATTTAAAAATCACTCCTGGCGGCCCTAAAAATGAAAGTGGACTCACCCACTTGATAATGATTGGAGAATCCATTTGTCAAATATGGATTAAGTTGAAACTAAGCATAACATGTGACAGCTAATCAACACAAAAAACATAAATATAATTTTACAAACAAATGGCTTGTTACCTTGGGAACCAGATCCAGCCAAGTCCTGACCGACGTGTGCAGCGTCCTCATCCATGCCGGTCGTCCGTCGGCCATACGTTTCTGGTCATCCTCCGACTCCCCGGAGGTCATCTCATCATCGTCTTCCAGAAGCTGCATCTTCATCAGTTTGGCGATCATGTCGGAGCCGAAGTTTGTCAGGAGGACTTTCTCCGCGTTGTGGGGGAGGCCCAGCCACGATGGGGTTTGGCGGTCGCTCTCCATGTTGGAAGCAAACTGCACAAATTGCTCTCGTCTATAGATAAAGAGTATATTCTTCAAACAGAAGCTTTAATTGAATTTCTAATTCAGTATGTTAAATTTTAATGGACAATAAATGAAAGTCATCCTAAGACTTAAATTCAAATCTGCAACTATATAGTTATAGGAAGCACTTTTCATTTCCTCTCTGCCAAAACATCTGTCCATAATTTGAATTACTACCAGTAGATATAACAAGCCATTTTTAAAATCTAAACTTTTTTCAAAAATTTTAACATCAGTTAAAAATTCAATCTTTCCGGAAAATAATGGTGTTTGAATAATTAAAATCCATTCATTATTAAGCGAGATATGCACCTTTGAAGTTTACTACTATTCTGAAAACCATCTGTCAAAATCGATTGATTTTACAGGTAAACCCAGTACACAAATATGTGTATCCCGTATATCAGTCAATGCACTATAATGGTAAATCCCGTGAACAGGTATTGACTTCTAGAGCAAAGCGCAGAAAAGCGCATGCGTCAATGTTGCCAAATTTAGTTTCTTTTTGTTGGGAAGGCCCAAATCTTTCGTTCTGCGCAGGTCCGATTCAAAACGAGGTGAGATACATGTGTTCAAAGTTCACCAATCTTTAGGCTTCATTTAGTCATGTGGTATATAAGACATTGAAAGATGTTTTTTGATTGGATCATAGCTGAGTTTCTCCTGCGTCATGTGGTCTAAAAATATTCAAAATTAGATCACTATAAGATATTTTTAGATTAATTTTGCACACACGACACAGTGGGTCAGCATAAAAATGGTGTCACGCTTTTGCTGTAAAGTCGATATGATCTTGGAGTTTGACCTAATTTCATGACTGAATGCATCAATCAATGCTTATAAAAATAGATGCAAATAAAGAAAAAACATTCCGCTATAAAACTAATGTTTTCTTAAAATTTTATCTCTTTTATCAGCTTTGTAACGAGCGAGTTTTCTGAGCGAACTTTGCATGTTGACAGATAGGCTGGCCATTATTTATCGATACCGTTGTCATTACTACTACCAGTGCAATGCCCTGATGACAATTTTTGGATAACATTTTCAGTTTACAGAGAATTTTTCACACCATACTGCAGAAAAACCTTTGCCATTAGTGTTTACTTAGTTCAAAAGAAGAAGCTTGAGGTCTAAACTTGTGCTGTCGTGAATGGATGCGGTACACTTATGTACATGCTTTCTCAATTTTCTTTGATTAAATCATAGCTACAGCCATTTCATAGCTCATGTGAGTCGATATACAAGATCCTTCAACACCACTCACCTCATTCCATCAGGCATTGAAATTTTCTTGCCAGTACCCTCCATGTTAGATACTAGAGTGAAGTCACCTTCAAAACTCTTCGAGGTGAACAATTTCTTGATAAATGCAGACAACAGACGCTGAAAACAGAAATAGTTTACAAGAAATGCACCCATACCAAAATTTAAGACATACTTTAGGAATATTTCTGTACTTAACAACAATCTGAGCAAAAGCAATGGTACATGCGCTTTGAATAAACTCTTTATGGAAAACAAACATTTTAAATCTGTGAATATAGCTAGACCTTTAATACATGATTTTGTGATAACTTACCACAAATGACCAAATGCCACCTTTCACTCAAAATAAACATTGACCACTAAATTTGTGACAAAAACCTAGGGACAAACAAATGCAATTGGCTAATAGTGAATAATGTTGCAGTAAATCACATGTAAAAGGCATGCACCTAAACATATGTTTGTCCTGGATTTTAATGAAGGGCAGAGTGATAGTACGAATCGCGTTAAGTCAATACTGACAATAGTAGCTTTTTTTTAAACATATCGTTTGCTTTCAACAACAAAAGTTGATTTGTTACCTGATCAAATTCGTTGTCAATCTTGCCACCATAGATACATTCCGACAGCAGGGTCTTGATGGCATCCCAGGGCACTTTCTCTGGGGGCAGGTTGGTACGACCCTACAGATAGAAATCATCATGTTGAGCGTTGAAACAAGAATACCAACAATCCAGGTTTCTGCCCAGGTCTGACAAAAAGCAGGCTGTACAGTGACAGTAAAATAGCTAGACGCTTGAAATTCAAGATTTAAGAAGAAAAGGCATTCTATACTTGAAGCCAGTAAAAACGCAACTTTCAGCATATAACCTATCCAACGATTCTTGGATATTTTCACAATGTTATTGTATAAAATCATGAAATTGTCGTCACGATATGAAGGCCATATTCGTCTTGTGCTAAATTAGCAAGTGAAGTAAAGCGATCTGCGTTTGTCGATTAAGGGACACAACTCAAACATGGACAAAACAAAAGCAAATGCACCTTATCAATCCAGCTATACGTTAACCTTTATGACTAGCTCTTTTGTGTTCAAACTTTCGGTCAATGCCAATATTGCTCTAAAGTCTATGTAAACCATTCCGTAGATTGTTTTTTTTCAAGTTTTGATCTTATAAAAGGCCATCAAAGTCAGTACATGAAAACCGGAAGTGAATTCAAGAATGCCATTTTTGAAAATTAAAACTGTCATAAAATGGACCCATATGCTAGAACGTAACATCTCCTGTGTCCAAACTATGGAATGATTCTGTTTTATTGAAGTTTCGGTAGATTCTCAAAATCTGTGGTATTTTTTTCGAAAATTTGAACATTTGGAAATTAATCTTGGTCGTTCTATCAGGTGGAATTGTCGGTATTACACCGTTTTTTGGTTGCTGGCATTCAGCCGCATACTTCCACATTGAAATTGGGTTGCTATGCAAGGTTGAATGGGTTTAAAATCAAATTTTAATGATTTTGTCATTTTCCACCCAAACATCAACCAGAAGTGCTAAATTGAATTCAGTTTTCGCTGAACGATTCTCGGGCGAGGGGCAAGCTGACTTCACTATAAACAAAGCGCACAAGGTGTCCCTGAAAGGTAGAAATAACCTGTATATCAGTTGCGTTTTTAATGGTTTTAAGTATACATTCTACTATCTATGGAGTGAAAACAAAGGCACCAATCAGCTGCACAGTTACTGAAACTGTCTTTGCTTTCCCATATGCAGATTGTTGGTTTGCTAAAGCGGTGGCTCATATTCTAGATCTGACAATTAAAATACACAGTCTTCAAAAAGATGTCTGATTAGTCTCCACAGTCTTTTTCTAGCTTATCGTTTGAGATTCATATAAATAAACCTTGACTTAGGATAGGTTTATGTTATGCATTGCATGTTTAAGCAGATATTTTATAACAAATTGTATAACGTGAAATCTATCTTATATCAAAAAGCCTTCTACATGTTTGTGCCTTCAAAAAGAAGTTCCCACACGTTTAGTAACATAAATAAATTTAAAACAAGAGACACAAAAGATAATAAGAGCTGTCGCAGGACAGCGTGCTCGACTGCTTCTGACCTCTGTCAAACATAAGGCCAAACCCGACCAGTAACCCATACATCTTTTTGCCTTGATGCAATAAGGCAAAATCACTGAACCATGGAAGTTAACTATAACTACCTAAGATTTAGAGGTCTCACTCATATTGTGAAAGAAGTGTGTTCATATATCAACTGAGTGCCAAGACACAAGGCAAAATCACTGAACTGTGAAATAAGGTCACACTGACCTATAAGTATTTCAGGGTCAAAGGTCTAGTGATACTTACTCATAATGTGAAAGAAATATGATCATATACCCATTTGGGCCACAACGTGAGAAAATGTACCTTCGGACAATTTTTTGAGTATAAGAAAAGCAAAGTTACTTTGAATGTATGATGTTTCTAGAGTTTGTTAGTTTTTATTTGACCAGATTATTTCGGTTATTTTGTGAGTTATGACCAATTTACTATATGAACCCTACAGATGTCATTGTCCTGAAAAATTACGTCAAAGTTGCCTAATGCATTTCTGCATGTTAGTAGAGCTTACAAAACGCGATGCATTTGCTTAAAACTGTTAAAGCACAGGTCAGAACCTATTGTTCAGATAGAAGTATACCATCCTTACAAGCAATCTGTCGTAATTATTTTGTCTATTTTTATGATGATGCGGTTGCTATGGTTACCGTTTAACGATAGATATAGGAAAATTATGTGTATTATGGGCTAAAACAAGGGCAGATAACTCCAAATATTGAACAATAATATGTTTTTTAATTCAGTCATTTGGTAGCCCAGTGTTCAAAGATTACAAATACAGTGTTATTTCTAAAACATATTTGACATCATTTTTCTGCTTGTTGCTGCTTTCTACCAGTAATGTCAGAATGTCCGAAGGTACATTTTGTCACGTTGAGGTTCATTTAGTGTTGAGATATAAAGCAAAATCACTGAACCATGAAATTAGGTCATAGTGACCTATAAGTATGTTTGGGTTAATGGTCTGGTCATACTCATTCATAATCAGAAAGAAGTATGAAAAAATACCAACTGAGTGTCAAGATATAAGGCAAAATCACTGAACCATGAAATTAAGTCACAGTGACCCAGGAATACTTTACGGTCAAAGGTCTTGTCATACTCATACATATCGTGAAAGCAGTATGTCCATATACCAATTAAGTGCCGAGATATGAAGGAAAATCACTGAACCCTGAAATCAGATCATATTGACCTAGGTCTACTTTAGGGTCAAAGGTCTTGTCATACGCAAACATAGTGTGAACGAAGTTTGTTCATAAACCACTTGAGTGCTGAGATATAAGGCAAAGTCACTGAACCATGAAATTAGGTCACAGTGACCTATAAGTATATTGGGGTCAAAGATCTGGTCATACTCACTGATAATCTGAAAAAAGTCTGAAAATATACTTATTGAGTGTCAAGATATAAGGCAAAATCACTGAACCGTGAAATTAGGTCATAGTGACCTAGGACTACTTCAGGGTCAAAGGTCTTGTCATACGCAAACATACTTTGAAAGAAGTTTGTTCATAAACCATTTGAGTACCGAGATATAAGGCAAAATCACTGAACCGTGAAATTAGGTCACAGTGACCTATAAGTATATTGAGGTCGAAGGTCTGGTCATACTCACTCATAATCTGAAAAAAGTATGAAAATATACTAATTGAGTGTCAAGATATAAGGCAAAATCACTGAACCGTGAAATTAGGTCACAGTGACCTATAAGTATATTGGGGTCAAAGGCCTGGTCGTACTCACTCATAATCTGAAAGAAGTAAGAAAATATACTAATTGAGTGTCAACATATAAGGCAAAATCACTGGACCATGGAAAGTAGGTCAACCGACCCTTACCGTCGTGACACACAAGACAGTGTCAAAAAGTCAAAAGATGAATGACCAACCATCTTCCTAAGTCGTTTCTATTAAGAAATAAAAAGAAAAAAAAATCGGTGTTCTAGATTTTGACCTCTAGCCCCGCCCCCCTGACTCCGACCCGGTCGGATGCCATGGAACCTAAAGTGTACGAAGTATGAATGCTTTATGATCAGTTGTTGTCAAGATATGGACTCCTTGTAAAAGTTACACAGCAGTACATCTTTTTTTTACAGTGTTCTAGTTTTTAACCTCCAGCCCCACCCCCCAGGCATGGACCCAGAGATCCGATGCCATGAAATGAAACTCAACCCTACAGTGTACCTATGGTCCCAGTATGAAAGCCCTCTGATAAAATTTTTTCAACATATAGACTTCTAGAATACAATATCACAGAAAAGCCATTATTATTAATGGTGTTCTAGATTTTAACCTCTAGCCCCTCCCCCTGGCATGGACCCAGGGACCTGATGCTATGGAATGAAAGCCGACCCTACAGGGTGTCAATGGCCCAAGTATCAATGCTTTCTGATGAGTGGTTGTCAAGATATGGACTTCTAGAAAACTTTAACACAATAATAGCTATTTTTTAAGGTGTTCTAGATTTTAACCTCCAGCCCCACCCCCCAGGCCTGGACCCAGGGGCCCGATGCCATGGAATGAAAGCTAACCCTACAGGGTATCTTTGGTCCAAGTATGAATGCTTTCTGATGAGTGGTTGTCAAGATATGGACTTCTAGAAAACTTTAACGCAAGTGTGACGCGCACGGGAACGGGAACGGGAACGCACACGGGAACGGGAACGTGGACGACCGGGGTGACTGCAATAGCTCTATGCACTTCGTGCAGTCGAGCTAAAAAAGTATGAAAATATACTAATTGAGTGTCAAGATATAAGGCAAAATCACTGAACCGTGAAATTAGGTCACAGTGACCTATAAGTATATTGGGGTCGAAGGCCTGGTCGTACTCGCTCATAATCTGAAAGAAGTAAGAAAATATACTAAATGAGTGTCAAGATATAAGGCAAAATCACTGAACCATGGAAAGTAGGTCAACCGACCCTTACCGTCATGACACACAAGTCAGTGTCACAAAGTCAAAAGATGAATGACCAACCATCTTCCTAAGTTGTTTCTATTAAGAAATAAAAAGAAAAAAAATTTGGGGAGTTCTAGATTTTGACCTCTAGCCCGGCCCCCCTGACTCCGACCCAGAGGTCCGATGTCATGGAACCTAAAATGTATGAAGTATGAATGCTTTATGATAAGTTGTTGTCAAGATATGGACTCCTTGTAAAAGTTACACAGCAGTACATCTATTTTTTTACAGTGTTCTAGTTTTTAACCTCCAGCCCCACCCCCCAGGCATGGACCGAGAGGCCCGATGCCATGAAATGAAACTCAACCCTACAGGGTACCTATGATCCGAGTATGAAAGCCCTCTGATAAAAAGTTTTCAAGATATAGACTTCTAGAATACTATATCACAGAAAAGCCATTATTATTAATGGTGTTCTGGATTTTAACCTCTAGCCCCACCCCCTGGCATGGACCCAGGGATCTGATGCCATGGAATGAAAGCCGACCCTACAGGGTGTCAATGGCCCAAGTATCAATGCTTTCTGATGAGTGGTTGTCAAGATATGGACTTCTAGAAAACTTTAACACAAGAATTGCCATTTTTGAAGGTGTTCTAGATTTTAACCTCCAGCCCCACCCCCTGGCCTGGACCCAGGGGCCCGATGCCATGGAATGAAAGCTAACCCTACAGGGTATCTATGGTCCAAGTATGAATGCTTTCTGATGAGTGGTTGTCAAGATATGGACTTCTAGAAAACTTTAACGCAAGTGTGACGCGCACGCGCACGGGAACGGGAACGGGAACGGGAACGTGGACGACCGGGGTGACTGCAATAGCTCTATGCACATCGTGCAGTCGAGCTAAAAATCAACCCACCATAGCCACTGATTCTATCCAGGTATCCAACATATCACAAGCCACTCTCAGGTCTGACTCGGTCCACTCATACTTCTTGGCCCAGCCCAGAGGGGTGTACCTCATTCGCTCCTGTACAATAGCATGGAACCAGGCTAACAGGAAGTACAGCCGGGCACGCTCGTTTGGTTCCTGAAAAACACATGATTAGGTTCATGACATTTGTGTAGCTAAAACACACAATAACAAAAGAACAATGACCGAGTTGGTTGGTGCCAAATAAAGGAAGTGTGGCTTTTCTAAAATGAGCCGTGTCATGAGAAAACAGGATTATTGCCTATGCAAAAACAAAGGTGCAGATCAGCATCTTTGTTTCCACCTCACAGATAGTACAGTACTTCTTCTTAAATCCAAAATTTCATGTTTCTAGCCTTCTCCTGTGACTGTACAGGCTGGTTTGTGTCGGACCTGGTCAGAACCCCAAAGAACGCTTTTCTCTCAGCTAATTTATGCCACAGGTCTGTTATGTACAAAACACTATCTTTTGATTTCTTATATTTTTCTCCATAAATCTTTTAAAAATCATTGGCTAGGGTTATCTTGAATGTCTTTGAATTATTAGCCAGTTCTTAATTTCACAAGCGAGTACTAGTGCAGTCTATAAAGCTTATACGAGGGTTGTCCGGAAAGTTTTAAGACTGTGTCTGTATCTCAAAGTCATTTGTATACTTTACAATAAAATACATACTGATGATTAAATAAATAATTTGTGTGGAATTGTGGAAAAATATAGTCGAAAAATGAATATTGTCGGAGATATTTGTCTCTAAGGCAACCAATGTAGTGCTTCTCGGAGCACTTTGAATTTGACGTTTTCAAAATATTTGAGACAACAAAACAAATGAGCACGAATAGAAAACCTGGCTCTTCAAAGCAGACACAACTTGCATGATGTCCCTACATTATCTGTTGAAATAGTTCGAGAAATTTCAAGGTGTTCCAATCAATAACATTGTTGCTACAGCTTACGGAAGTGTTCATGTCAATCGAAATGCTGTATAAAAACGCGGCGTTAAAGCAATGCACGGAGCAGCGCCTTACTACCAAACACCGTATGCATGCCGAAATTAGTTCTAAACATACTCCAAATTTGTTGTTGTTGGCTAGATCAAATTATGTGTATGTTTTGTCATTATTTGTTTGCTATGAGCAAAATTTTAGAAAAGATGCAGATAATTTGGGGAAACGCAACAGACAGTTTAATGTTTGAGGGGAAAAGTAACAAACTTAAAATCAGTGCAAAGTAATTGGGAGCTGGCCACATGAGATCTGGCCAATGGTCTTTAAAATAGAATAAACTGTTGTTCTCAGAATAATCAAATATAACATAATTACAATCAAATGTTAGTGCCGAATAGACTTGAAGGCACACTAAAAGGCATCAGATCGGAAGAAAAAATCTTGAAAATTGTAAGGGAAGTGACGTTGTTGACGTCAAAGTGCTCCGAGAGTAGTGACATGCCGATACTAAAAAGATAAAATGAATAGGTTCCAGATGAGCTATTCTTCTGAAATTCTCAGCAATACCTTATGATATATTGCCATGTTCCTGGGTAAAATTTCAATAGATTCCTTTCAGCAGTTACTGAGTTATAGACACAGTCTCAAAACTTTCCGGACAGCCTACGTAGTAATTCTTTTTCAGCGAGACCTGTTTTCACGCGGTGATAAATTCGTGAATATCAGTGAAAATTAAGTTCTTGTGAACAGTTCCGAATTACAGTATTTAGCAGAGGTACTCATGATTATTACCAATTTTCACGGAAAAGGTGCCAAATAAATGCAAAATTATTCAACAAGGCCCTGATGCCTACATCACATAATCTAAACTATGGTTGAACTATGGTCAAACTAAACATGATCAAATTGAGTCTAGTCTGGCCTGAGTGATGTCATACCCAGACCATAGTTCAACCAAGCCTTCCGCTAAGGTTTCACCGGAACAAGTATGGCCGACAGTGTTAAAAATATTTCCTGGTCTACTAATTAATCGATGCACGATCATTTTTGGGCAACTTTTGGCACTTTTAATTGTTTCTTTGATGCTTGCATTTATTTTCCCGTGTTTTTCAGTCTACTGAAATACTCTCTTTTTCTTTGTCTCGAAACCAAAAAAATAGAAGACAGGTGTCCATGGGCCCCGCCATATTCAATTTACCATGGATCAACTAAACACTATTCGATCAGTGTTTAGCTGAAGCATGCGCAATAACCCCTTCCATGACTAGACTAGGATACGAGATCAAAGTCCCTCATTGTCTTAAAACACTAGCAATGATTTCATATTTCGACAATAATTTTTTGAAAGCAAGCAAATCTAACCTTGCACATCCTGGTAGCAGGTATAGTACTAAACGTCCTCAATAGGTTGGCAGAGACACCTGGTGGAGGCTCAAACGTAAACACTCGGCCTGCACGTAATAGGTTAGTGGGCAACTGAAATAGAATTGGAAGTAGTAAAATAGTTTAACAATAACAAATATGACAATACATATTCCTCATGTTCTAACTCAAAGTGCATAAATCTCACATGACCAAATTTTTGAAATATCAAATCCATTGCTTTCTATTCTTGGATGCTTCAAGGATTATTTGATGTGTTTATATGCAGAGAAATATTTAATATTAGTCTTCGCATGAGAAAACCAACAATTTGGGTTTCCGCAAGGTCTGACAGAAACTGGCCTATACAGGCACAGAAGCATGATAGCAACTTAATATTTTGGATATAAGACGAAAAAAGACTGTACTATCCGTGTAGTGAAAACAAAGGTACAGATCAGCTGTGCATCACTACACAGCTGATCTGCACCTTTGTTTTCTCCTATAAAAGGAGTTGGTTTTCTCACAGGGCCGCTCTTATCACTTTTTCTTGTCAAGCTGATGGAACAAGGTGGGCTCACACTTCTGGACAAACAAATTGTGAACAACTTGAACAGACTGCTACTAGAGATCCATATTATCGGGGTTAACATTCTTAACTCCAAGCCAAAAAATAATGACCATTAAAGTACTCACTTTTGGATTGATTTCCATGGTCAAGAACAGCCTGAAGGCTGGATGCGGCGTCAGATTGTGTAATTTCTTCTCGAGCTGTACAAGCCACTGCGGAGCTAGATGTACGTTCTTCAGCATGACCCAGCGACCTGACTTGCTGGATGAGTTGATGACTTTGTCGGCCTGAGTGAAACCTTCTGCTGAACCTGATGACAGAAAAGATACCATCAGAAGAACTCACTTTTACACTACAACTCACAATATGCATGCCTTTATGTGCATCGGTTCTGTTTTAACTAGAATTGTCAGAGAATCTGACTATAGCCCCGCTTCTCAGCTTTTTTGCAGGGTGAAAAAAACAATGACAGGTAACTAAACTATCACAAGCTAGATCTCGTCAATATTGATGCACATACAAAATTTGGTCTGATTATGTCAATTCATTCTCAAGATATTGAGCGGAAACGAAATTCTGACCTCAATAAAGGGCCATAACTCCGTCAAAATTTTGTGAAAAATGACGGGTAACAATCCCAAGCTAGATCTTGTCAATGATGATGTGCATACAAAATTTGGTTGGATTCTGTCAATTCGTTCTCAAGATATTGAGCGGAAACTAAATTCTAAAGTCAATCAAGGGCTGTAACTCTGTCAAAATTTTGCAAAAAATGACGGGTAACAATCCCAAGCTAGATCTTGTCAATGACGATGTGCATACAAAATTTGGTTGGATTCTGTCAATTTGTTCTCAAGATATTGAGCGGAAATGAAATTCTGATGTCAATCAAGGGCCGTCACTCCGTCAAAATTTTGCGAAAAATGACGGGTAACAATCCCAAGCTAGATCTTGTCAATGATAATGTGCATACAAAATTTGGTTGGATTCTGTCAATTCGTTCTCAAGATATTGAGCGGAAACGAAATTCTGACGTCAATCAAGGGCCGCAACTCCGTCAAAATTTTGCGAAAAATGACGGGTAACAATCCCAAGCTAGATCTTGTCAATGTTGATGTGCATACAAAATTTGGTCGTATTCTGTGAATTCGTTCTCAAGATATTGAGCGGAAACGAAATTCTGATGTCAATCAAGGGCCGTAACTCCGTCAAAATTTTGCGAAAAATGACGGGTAACAATCCCAAGCTAGATCTTGTCAATGTTGATGTGCATACAAAATTTGGTTGTATTCTGTGAATTCGTTCTCAAGATATTGAGCGGAAACAAAATTCTGACGTCAATCAAGGGCCGTAACTCCGTCAAAATTTTGTGAAAAATGACGGGCAACAATCCCAAGCGAGATCTTGTTGCTGTTGATGTGTATACAAAATTTGGTCAGATTCTGTCAATTTGTTCTCAAGATATTGAGCGGAAACGAAATTTTGGCAATAATGAAGGGCCATCCGAGGGCAATAACTCTTCTGCAAATTTGGGGAAACTGACAAGCATTTACACATAAGTAGATGTTGTCAATATTGATGCATATGCCAAATTTGGTTAAAGTCTAACAACTGGTTCTCAAGTTATGTGTGGTAATGGTATGATGGAAGGACGGAAGGACAGAATAACGGAATAACGGAACTACGGAAGGACAGGGTGAATCCAGTATAGCCCCCACTTTTTCAAAGCGGGGCTATAATGACCCAGTCACCCATTCTCAAGTCATTTCAGGACGGTGTAAAAAAAAACCTTAAAATGTTAGACATGAACAACAAGCCTAAAAAGAATCTCATTTTCAAGAACATACAAGTTTGCAGCAAATCACAATAAATGCTGTGATATCAAGATTACAATGACTTCAGAATCTTATATAAATGAACTGCGACGCGAGAAAACCGGTCTTCGGGGTTTCTGACCAGGTCTGACATAAACCGACCTTCACAGTCATAGAAGCAGGCTAGAAGCTTGAAATTTCAGATTTAAGATGAAGATAAATTGTACTATCCATGTAGTGAAAACAAAGGCACAGATCAGCTTTGCAATTACTGCAAAGCTGATCTGCGCCTTTGTTTTCACATAGGCAAAAATCCGGATTTCTCACGATGTGGCTCAAAATATAGCTAAATGAAAAGAATGCCACAACCTATCCCAAACAACAGAAGGAGGTGGAATCCCCCTTGTATACATGAATGACTTTGCTACATTCTTTGTAAAATTTAACATTTTTTTCTTACCAATGGCAATAGATGTAATCTGTTTGCTCATTTCAGCAGCCAAATCATCCACTCTGCTACTGGCATCATAGCCTGGTACAGAGCACATTAGCACTGGGGTACTGGCCTTGATCTGTGGAAAAAATAAATTTGATGTTTTAACAGACATTCATTAATCAACTCTACCCAGTTACTTGTTTGATGTAATTTGGGCATGATACTCTTCAGTTAGTCATATAGTCTGAGAGAAAGATTTAACTAAACCCTTGAGATAATATGACCAGGGCCTACCTATCCTGTACATCTTTTTAATATACATAACATAATGAAACAGCAAATAAATCTGTATTTAATTTCTAGAGACAACAGGTTATTGCAGCAATTTTTTTAATGCCCAAATCTCATCAGCTTTTCATTTGTTTTCTTCTTTCTGACATTTTGAAAGATTTCTTTACCTCAGTCTCCACAATGTGTCCCAGGTTGAGTTCTTTGTCAGCAGCGTGGGCGAAGTTCGAGCCCAGGACCTTCTCTACAAACACTCGGGCCATGTCGGTAAGGCGGTCAGGTCTGAATGCCTGGATCACCAGTAGTCCATTAACTGCCTTGCCGATAGCACCTGAAAATTGATAGAATTGATAGAAATATTTAAGTTCTATAATCAAGATTAATGATTATGAAGAAAGAGTGAAGATTACTCATTTGCATACAACAAAAGTAAATCGATTTAGGCCGATCGGTATTCTTTCTTTTTTGATTTTTATTATTCATGATGTTTCTACTTTCTGCAGAAGAATCAAGACAAAATATTTGATAATTAGGCTAATTTCTTTGGCTTAGTATGCCAACTTGCCAGATACACACAATGCTAGCTTCATATTTTTTGAAGGTTCCATGTGATAGTTCGTCTCTCACTAATGAGAAAGACCATCATTATTTCTTGAATAGTGCTGATGTGTGTTGGTGAGTTCTTTGATGGCTGACTAGGCCAATTCTGGCTCTAAACTGTCGGTTGCAAGTAGAGCAAGTCAATGTCATAGAGTCTGATGGTGGCACATTTGTTTTGGCTTTGCGCTCTCTTCGCTTTCTTTCAGCTTCACAGATTCTCTTCTTTTCATAAAGAGCTGCTCCTTTGTTGATGAGACCTCGCCACTTTGATCGCTCCTGTGCAGTCTGTTCCCAGGACCCCATTGGTATTTCGAAATCCTTCAGAGAGGCTTTGAGGGTGTCTTTTTAGCGTTTCTTCTGGCCACCTTGAGAGCGCTTTCCCTCCTGTAGTTCTCCATAGAAAACTTTCTTTGGAAGTCGCGCATCAGGCATTCTTATAACATGGCCAGTCCATCTTAGCTGTGCTAGCTTTAAGACTGTATGCATGCTTTGCATCCCTGCTTTCGTCAGGACCTCTACCTAAGTTCCATGTAATGAATCCAAGTCATGAACATCTTTTCTGAAACGATGGCTCTAGATAATCTTGAAAGCCACATTTACAACCAACACACTGTGAAAAAAAGGGACTGAGGCTCAAACTAGACTAGCAAGGTCTTTACATGCTGTCTGTGACTGGTCCAGAATTAGTTCTTCGTTTTTCTATAAGTTTTTTCTAAAAACTTTGGTTCCATAAAAGAAACTCACTGAGCGGTTTATCCTCCTCCCAGATCTGTGGTATATCTAGCTCTGGGGAAGCACTCTCCAGCCACGCCTGGATTTCCTGGGGAAAAAGAAATGTAGACAGAATCTTTACACAAGAGTCTTTTTCTAGAATAAGGTATTGAAATACTGATGCTCATTTCACATATAATTGTACACAATGGGAAACATCAACATATGTTTCAAACCAGTGTCCTACAATATACGCTGTTACACAATTTCTGACAGAATGCATTTACAATACTATCAAATGTTTTAGGCATAGGTTCATATAAATTGGGTTTGCTAATTTTAATAAATTTTCATGTATGAACATTGTGTTCTTGCCTTTTTTCTTCTTTTCTTTTTTTGTTTCAACTTAACATTTCTTAAAACAGATGTTCTTGCCCATGTCTTTTTTGAGTGTGTGTTTTTGTTTTTGTTTGTTTCAACATAACGTTTCTTTAAACAGCCAAATTTGTCAAGTACTTTCTCAGCTGTTCAAAGCTTTGAACAGTTTTCACTTTTGGAATGCATTTTTCATTGCTATTCTGGAAACAATTTAATTACATATAGAATAAAAAAAACCCTGCAAATCAAAATCAAATGAGTCCATACCACCTTCAATACTGATCACCACACTATTCATGCAAGCATATTGCTAAGCATTTACTGCCGTAAAACTTCAAATCATCAAACTGATGTTATATATACTTTTTTAAAAGTTATCAATTTAATAGAGCTAATTTCCCAGGTTTACATCTGAAAAGCAAAATACTAAAGCTGAGCAATTTTCCACCAGTCTTACCTGAACAACCTGATTGCATTAACATGAAACAAATAAATAAATAATGCTGAATAGAGAAATAGAGGATCTTACACGAGTGGTCATTTCATATGAAATTTATTAAACAAGCCTTTGGCCAGTTTAATAAATTTCATTGAAATAACCACGAGTGTAAGATTCGTTTTATCGTATGACTTTTAAAATAGTATTTAATCGCCTTCAAAGTGGACATATTTTTTAATGAAAATTTACAATGTTGTTACGGACGTTACGTATTCCTGCAAAAGTGTTAATACACGTGTGGTCATACGATTTTTATGACATGACTTTATTCACTGGAAAACAGCGACGCCATATGATAAATATAAATACTTGTAATTTTTATCTGTTTGTTAAGCTGATGCTTTCCATTCATGGTAAACAACTTTCGTCATGTCAGCATGGTCAGTTATCGTAAATGAAACTGTTCCTGGGCAAATCTCCCAGAGCAAGTTAATTAACCACAAATGAGTACATGGTACACATTCTTTCTACTTATTTGAGCTGCGTCATGAGAAAAACAGATTTTTGTCAATGCCAAAAACAAAGGACTTTTGTTTTTGCTACTCCGATAGTACCATTCCAACCCTACTTATACCCAGAATTTCAAGGTTCTAGCTTTCTTCTAAGGGTGTATAGACCGGTTTTTGTCAGACCTGGTCAAAAATCCCGAAAAAGACCAGTTTTCTCGTGTTGCCGCTTATTTGACAACAGTTCTTCTAGAATCAGCAAAGGAGTAAATAAAGTCTAAAAAATTTCAGGTCCATTTGCATACAGGTCAAAATTGAGCCGCATCATGAGAAACCGGATTTTTGCCTAGGCGAAAACAAAGGCGCAGATCAGCTTCGCGGTAACCGCGAAGCTGATCAGCGCCTTTGTTTTCGCTACTCGGACAGTACAATTCCTCTTCTACTTAAATCCGAAATTTCAAGCTTCTAGCTCTTTTCTGAGCTTGTACAGGCCGGTTTGTGTCGGACCTGGTCGGAAACCCCGAAGACCGGTTTTCTCGCGTCGAGGCTCAATTAATATCCAACTGACCCAGTCAATAAAATTTTCATTTGGCTTGAACATCAATGGAAAATGAAATGAGTCACCGCATAAGAAAACCAACAACATGCATAGGTGAATACAAAAGCGCAGATCAGCTGTGCAGTAACTTCACAGCCGATCAGCACCTTTGTGTTAGCTACACAAATAGAACAATTTCTCTTCTTTCTAAATCTGAAATTTAGAGGTTCTAACTATTTTCTGTGACTGCACAGGCCGGTTTGTGTCGGACCTGGTCAGAAAACCCAAACTGCTGGTTTTCTCACATGAAGGCTCATTAATAACATGAACAAAATAAACGAACTTTGAACATGGAACTTATTACTTACACCATTCAACACATATTGACCTTTGTAACGATATAAGACCTTCAAGAGAAGCATTTCTACCTATGATTTACTTAAATAACACACGAAGAGAAAATGTTCACTTGCCAAAAGAATAATGTTGTTTTTTGTTTTCTATCATGTTTCAACTGCGTTTCTATCATAAAATTGATGCATTTTTCACATCCCTATTAAAATGTTAATGTCGCTTTTTTCATGACAATTCAAGCATTTGGTGGTTGTGGAGTTCAGCTTTTACATTTTACTTAACAACTTTGGCTTTAATAAGAGACCGCTGGACTACAATGCTTATAAACCACACCATCAGTCAACAATCCAGGCCTATTAGTGTTTGGCTAGAGTCTGATTGTTTCGAAACCATTTTACCCACTGAATTTTTACTTTATCGCGTTCAAACTTATAAGTACTTCCATCCAGCGATGTTCACGTGATGTGTTTGACACAATATTAACACAACTTACCACATTGCCTCTAACTTCATCCAGCAATCCCTTGAACTGTGGCACCTGACTCAGGCGAACAATAGCAGCTTGCTGTAACATACAAATGAAGAAAACTGTTGCATGTTTGGTAGGAATTAGGTCTTCAAGGTTTTATTTGAAAATTTTATCTGTAGAATAGAAGACAAGTTGCAAATGTAACCCAACGAAATGTGATTGACGACGAATAGTCAAATGGTCATTGAATTAAAGTTGATTAAAGCTGGTTGACCACCTCAATGATGGGAGTCTTGAAATATCCTCTATACATTTCATGGGAAAATGGGCCTAACTGGCTTATAAAATATTTTTCATGCTCAACTCAGCTGAGACTGAAATTTGTCATGTTCATAAATGTTACAATACGATAAATAGTATTAGCTTTAGCGGTTTACACATGAAAACTCGACGATTTTGTCTAAATCAATATTTATGAGTACTTCAAATTTCAGTCTCAGCTGAGTTGAGCATAAAAAAAGTTTAATGACCTAAAGGGATCAGAAGCTTGTTAAATCTGAACATCTACTGGAGTGTCAAAGTGCATGTATTACCTGTTGTTGGTTAAGTCCCTTGATATCAGCGACAGCCTTAGACGGCAACATTCCTTCCTGGCTTCTCAAGAACTGGTGGAACTCCGCGTCATAGGTTAACTCACTGTAAGATCACATCAAATGTTGTCAATTGCAATCATGAATTAGTCCACTACAATCAATTGAATGAGTTTAACAGAGTCCTTGCAAATTTCTATTTAGAACATTGAAGCTCTTGTATTATGAACGTGTCTGCTTCTTTGTATTGAGGTTTAACAATTTTTCAGTCGTGTCTGGATGGAGCCAACACTTACTGGGTATCAACCAGTACTGTAGTGAGTTAATGTGTCCTGCTCAAAGACACAAAACGGTGCCCCGTGTGTGGATCACAGTCTGATGCTCTACCACCAGGCCAATGCACTCCCCTTATTTTAGAACTAAAATGACTTAATAGAAAATTCCTTCATTTTATCAGTTTTCCCCTAATGAACGTCTAATCTGGATCTCAATGTTACCACCTACAGCTTGTAACGCTTATCATCTTTGCAACTATATCAAAATTGGATAAAAAGTTACAAATTTGATGTTTACCTCTGCATGCCATGTAGGTGTATTCTGCAGAGCTGGATAGCAAATGTGATCCTGTCCTGATGCAACATACCACGACCAACACGACTGAATGTCTCCTGAAATACACAAACAGATAATGTCATAAACCCTATGACCAAAAATAAACGGGTTTATCATGCTAGGATTAGTGAACTGATAAAATGGTGAGGTTCTAACAAGCCATTTTATCAGTTTACAGTCCGAGCTTGATAAACCCGTTTATTTTGGTCATGGGGTTGTTATTTACTTTATAATGCAACAAAACACGACAGAGTTCACGAAAAAACTCACCTGATGTGAGGTGATAAACTTTTTGCCATTTCGTTTATTTAGTTAACAGCCCAGTAATCACTCCGCAGAGGGACTTCTCAATATTCGCCATCATAGCAGTACATTTCGTTGATATTTTTCTTGTTCATTGTCTCATCTATGTCAGCATAACAATGACGTATTGTGACATCATAAAACGTTACTAAAATTGATGTCACTAGTGCGCTTCTTTTTGGTGCGTTTAACAAACCGCAACAAGGTCTTTATTTAGTCAGTAGAGGTTGCCTTTATTACATCAGTATCTAAATAAAGGGAATATTTATAAAACCCCTTCATTAGGCTAATATTATACAATTATTGACTATTGAGTCATTGAATATGATGTGATATCCAACAGAGACTACCAATATTGACCGAGGCGAAGCCGAGGTCAATATTGGTAGTCTCTGTTGGATATCACATCATATTCAATGACTCAATAGTCAACAATTGTTTTATTGTATAACACTTTCTTTTAATACAAAACTTGCAAAAAAAAAAAAAAAAAAAAAAAAAAAAAAAAAATCATTTGAAAATGGACTGTTTTCAACAGCTTGCATAAAGTCCCAGCATGACTAAAAAGTTCATTGGGACATAAAGTCTTAAATTCAAATAAATTAAACAGTAGTAAATATCATCTGTAGTTCATCAGCAGGACTGCAAGACATCAATCAATGTACATTTCCATGATAGATATAGTGTTCTAAATTTAGCAACATATATTTAATGGGAAAAACCCCAGGTCATAGAATATGACAAAATATGCAATGGGCTGAAAGCATTGTCTGAAATACTGTCTATTTATAGTTATATAATAATTAGGGTTGTTGCATTATAAAGTAACAATAAGCAAATCAGATACATTCTAAGCAATATATTGAATGTAAAAATAGGTGGTCAAATAATAACTCCAATGAAGTGTACAGAACTTAGACATAAAATGAATTGCAGTAGAAGCTAAATACATTTGTACTTCGATTTTAGTCACTAAAACATGTAATAAAATATACTGGATGAAGTACAATGAAATCCTATAATAAAGTGGCAAAACAGCGCAACTGGTTGTCGCATATATACAAAGCTTTGCAATATATCTAACCTGGAATAGATCTGAGGTTATGATGGAGAGTCTGGCAGCGTACTCTTTCACACCTTTCAGGTTGTCCGAGTTGAGAACAGAGTGGAAAATTTCCAGGAAAAACTGCAGGGAGTACTGGTACAGGAAATGAACCTGGAAAAATTAATAGAGTTGTAAAACCTGATATAAATAGGTTTGTCTACAGTTTGTTATTACAACAAAACATGCATATATGTACCTAGAAGCTTCTACATTAACTTCAAGCAGCATAAATCTTGAAAACTACCAATGAAGTATGGCATGAATTGTTTCCATTATTTACTTGCATATGTTCAATGCTCTTTAAAAACATTGAGTGACTGCACCTTTCAAATAGTGTCTCAAAATTTAGGAGTCTTAACAAAACATTTTTGTGAAGAAATCTTAATTTCCTCTACCTGAGGCAGAGCCTCAAGCAAAATGTGTCTGCTTATGACATTATGGACTATGACAGAACATTTTAGTATAAAACATACCTGTTGCAAAGCCTCCAACGTAAAGTAGATACTGCTACAAGACTGTGCTAGAGGCACATACTGCTGTGATGTCGTCTCTACCTCCGCCATTACAATATCCGTCTCCTCAACTTTCTTCGCGACGTCAGCGGCCTCCGTCTTCAGTTTCTCCAGGTGAGTGATGATGCTGTCGTCGTCTAGGATACGACCTTTGGCCTCATTAAGGGCTTGCAGCAGGGATTTCTCCAGTTGTCTCAGACGTAGCTGGAACTCCCCTGGAAATGACGTCAATGAGCATCATTTTAGAAATATGACCTATCCTTGACATAATTTAAGTACATATGTAACATGCTGAAAACACATTAACATAAAAGTAAATACTGCCTTTGAACATTGAAGATGCCAGGCAAGAATAGATATGCATATCTATCTGCTTCTCCTCTTTTAATAGTTTCCATTAGTAGAATCATGACTAAATTCTATACCTATTAAAACTATTCAAATTGGCAAGAATAGATATCCATCTGCTTCTCCTCTTTTAATAGTTTCCATTAGTAGAATCATGACTAAATTCTATACCTATTAAAACTATTCAAATTGGCTATTTCATGTTGTTAATATTAAAGCATTAATGGAGCTGTTTTTACCTTGCAATTTTAGGAGATCTGATCTCTTTTCATCAACGTCAGGTCTTTCTGCTTTCAGAACCTGGAAAAAAATTGTGATGATGTTTATTCATGTAGATGATAATCATGGACCACATATTTTCTCGCAGTCTCTGCATCAAATTTCCAGAAATAAGAAGAATTTTGCGCCATGCTTACTTTATAATGACATGTTTCTAAGAAGAATTTTGCGCCATGCTCACTTTGTAATGACCAGATTTAACTTTGACATCTGTCATAAACATTTGAGCCGTCATGAGAAAACCAACATTTTGCATAAATGCGAAAACAAAGATGCAGATCAGCTTCACAGTAACTGCAAAGCCGATCAGTGCCTTTGTTTTCGCTACACAAATAGTATAACTCCTCTTTTTTCTAAATCCAAAATTTCCAGCTGCTAGCCATTTTCTGAGCTTGTACAACTCGGTTTGTGTCGGACCTGTTCGTAAATCACATTGTTTTCTCATGACGCAACTTATTTTTTACAGACCTGGTTAAGACATTGATCCTGTAAACTGCTCCTTGTCACAGTAAAGTTCACAAACGTCACTCTGGAGCACAGGTCGGGGGCAAACTCAACCTGAAAACAAGACGATTTCACAACTAACCCATTAACTCATTTAAGCCTGGCGTCCCTTTTGTGGGACATAGGCAAACAGCATAGCCCCAGATGTGATGCCGCAGAATGCGGCGTCCCATCTGGGGCTATTCTGTTTGCACGGAGAAATTTCATCGAAAAATGAGATCAAAAATAAAAATCACTCCTAACACCCCTCAAAATGAAAGTGGACTCATCCAATTGATAATGATGGGAGAATCCATTCGTCAAATGTGGGTTAATGACGAATGGATTCTCCCATCATTATCGATTGGGTGATTCCGTTTTTATTTTTAGGGGTGTTAGGAGTGATTTTTATTTTTTATCTCATTTTTCGATGAAATTTCTCTGTCCTAACAGAATAGCCCCAGATGGGACGCCACGTTTTGCCGCGCCACATTTGGGGATATGCTGTTTGTCTATGTCCCATAACTAACCCATTAACTCATTTAAGCCTGGCGTCCCTTTTGTGGGACATAGACAAACAGCATATCCCCAAATGTGGCGCGGCAAAACGTGGCGTCCCATCTGTTGCTATTCTGTTTGCACGGAGAAATTTCATCGAAAAATGAGATCAAAAATAAAAATCACTCCTAACACCCCTCAAAATGAAAGTGGACTCATCCAATTGATAATGATGGGAGAATCCATTCGTCAAATGTGGGTTAATGACGAATGGATTCTCCCATCATTATCGATTGGGTGATTCCGTTTTTATTTTTAGGGGTGTTAGGAGTGATTTTTATTTTTAATCTCATTTTTCGATGAAATTTCTCTGTCCTAACAGAATAGCCCCAGATGGGACGCCACGTTTTGCCGCGCCACATTTGGGGATATGCTGTTTGTCTATGTCCCATAAAAAGGATGCCAGGCTTATATGATTTAATCATGTTTAAATTAAGCAGAGTAATACTTTTGATTGCTTAATTGTTTGAATGTTTTCTTTTTAAATCTTAACAGTCAAGTCAACAATCTTTCAATCATACATGGATGGGGTCAACACTTACTGAGTACATGTACTTAACCAGCACTATGATTTGAAATGCTCAAGGACCCATGGCAACAGAGGTAGAGGTTCTGGGTTTGACACTCTTCCACTATGCACTTCATCATTCACTTGTTCAAAACTTTGTTTATAGCTTAACGGTGTCATTAAGCCCTCAATTTGTTAACTATATATCAACTTCAAAAGCAAATACACTGTTATTTTTCAACATAAAAAATGACTGTGTATTTGTAATACTCATGTTTGAAATTTTAAACAATCGTTAACTAACGAAATTTTTAATTTTGAACAACCGGCCCGTAATGACAAAAATTACAGAACAAAATTTGTATATACAAGTACAGAACATAAAACATCAAGACTATGGTTTAGCTTTAGAATTTTTCATAACGTATTAAGTGTCACAAATGCTTACATTAGGATCTCTAGTTGACAGGAATATCGTGAACGATGGCGACAAATCAATATCCTGGTCTCCAAGGGTGATAAGGACACGCCCACCAGTACGCCTCAGCTCGCGGTTCAGTACCGGGTTCAGGATGGGGTCGTAACTCTCAACATCTTGCACCAACAAGGGGTTACCAAATCTCAGGGCACTCTCGAGGTTCTTACGGAATGAGTCATCCAGGAAACTGGAAATACGTGAACAAATATGCTTTGAAAAAGTTAAGAATCTGGCATGGTCACATTTTTAAGCTTATAAATGCAGACTCAATCTAGATATTTATGTTTGTTTGTTTTGAGGTTTAACGTCCCAGTCGACAACTTTTCAGTCATGTTGAGATGGAGCCACAGCTTCCCGGGTGTTAACCAGTACTCTGGGAAGTTAATGTGCCTGGGTAAAGACTTGGTGCCACCACTGGGGACCGAACCCATGACCTCTTGATTCAGTCTGCTGTTCTAACACTACGCCCCCGCACTCCCCTCTCTAAATATTTTAGGAAGTTGTTTTCAATACAACAGGTAATTTTATCCTGTCAACCTATTTTAACAGTCAGATTGCAGTTTGCACTATTTCCAAAGCTACAAATACAGTTTTGAGATTCAACATCTGAATCAAGCAATAGTCAGGCAAAACACCTTCATATTTTTAGACAAGTGCAACATGGACTCAGAATTTGAGAATTTTCCAGTATAATTCAGTTGCTGTTCAATTCCATTATACGAGGATGATCCAATAATGATTGAGACTTTTTGAATTATTCCTATGTAAATAAACTTGGCTTATTGTGAATATCTTGTTAGCATTGCTCAATGTATTGTGCACACGAGACACTGGTTAAAATTCACACTAAGACAAATGCCTTCTGTTGCTTAGCAACGAGAGAATGCGAGTCAACTGTCCTTGGCCACGTGGTACCAATGCTTATAAAATGGGTTGCCATGGTAACTGGTGATAAAAATTCCAATCATGGCACACTGTTATTTATAGCGTTTATAAATACCTTTATGCTCTGCAAATATCATTTACATACAGCTGATAATTCAAGTAGGTTGAGCATTTTTGCGAAAAAAGCTGTGTTTTAGTTGTGAAAAAAATCAATGATTTCGGGGGTAGGGGAGAGAAATATCTTATAACCTGAGAAGACATGACACAATTAATTGATTTTAACCTAGAACTGATCAATTATGGGATAAATATTTCACTTGAATTTCAAAAGGGACACTTAGCCCTTTTGTTTTATGTTGCCTAGCAACGATAGAATTTGGAAAATGCTATAAGCCAGAATTCATAGAGGAAAATGGTTGCTAGGCAACCACGTCTCGAGCACTAGAGCAAAACTCGAATTGACCGAAGCAAATTATTTCAGAGATGAATGTTAACACAGGCAATACTCAATTATTATAAGATACCGTTTTTAAAGTTTGTGACATAGCTAGATTTATATAGACTATGTTTGTTCGAATGGGCAAATGGTGGCCATAGATACTGCACGAGTGGTTCTTACATAACCATAGCAACCAAAGTTGATGAGCAAATTTGATAAAACACGCTCCGCAGAAAGATCAAATGTGTATCTAGTGAACGAAATTAGTTAACTTGAGCCAGTCAACAAGGTTTATAAAACAAGAGAAAAGTCTCAATCATTTATTGGATCATCCTCGTAACACCCCTCATTACAATCTGGTTTTCAATACAGCATGGCCATGTCATGACTCCCAAAATGATTATTTTGCTATATGTCTATTATAAGTAACCTCATTTGTACACAGTTCACTTATAACACTGTCTGTTTCTATGGACCCCAAAATCAGCATTATAATGAGGTTGACCTGTAACTAAAGACCTCACCTCGTTTTCGTAATCTTTCTCTCCTTGTATTCATTACAGATGAAAGTCGTAGCCTGCCCCGATGGGTCAATAATGAGAGGATATCTGTTAAACCTCTTCAACATTATGGCATTCTCAGTACATAGGTCGTCGGCGGGTAGGGCGTCAGCTTGCCAACGGAGGCGCTCATCAGCATTGGATAGGTACTGAAATCAAATAGACAGGTATAGGTGTACAACAATCCATTGTTGTATTACAGATTTTTGATTCTGCGAAAACAAAGGTGCAGATCAGCTGTGCAGTTACTGCACAGCAGATCAGCACCTTTGTTTTTGCTCTATAGATAGTGGGATACATTAATACACTGATTCTAAGACTCAACTGTAGGATACTTTTTTTTCTTTTCTAGCAAACACTTTGCCAAAAAGTAGAGCTTACTGTCAACAGACTGCATTATGGAAGGCCATAAAAAATGGTGAAACTCCCCATTAATCAGCTGCTTTAGTAACAGCATAACTATACTTTCATATAAGCATATTAGAAAATGAGCCTTCACATGAGTAAACCAACAATCTGGGGATCCAACCAGGTCTGACACAAACCAGGCTGTACAGCCACGTAAAATAGTTAGAAGCTTGAAATTTCAGAATTAGAAAAAAGATCATACTATCTACGGAGAGAAAAGAAAGGTGCTGATCAGCTGTGTAGTTACTGCACAGCTGATCTGCGCCTTTGTTTTCGCATATGCAGATTGTTGGTTTTCTGATGAAGCAGCTCAATTATGACGTTTTCATTCATGGTAAAAATTCATCTGCTGCTGCAAACTAGCTGGTTTTAGCAGTTACTGTCTCATTGGACATTTTTAGGTCAAATTTCAAAGAAAAATGTTTCGATTTTCGCCATCAGTTTAGCAATGAGCCGCATCATAAGAAAACCGGAGTTTCGCCTATGAAAAAAACAAAGGCGCAGATCAGCTGTGCAGTAACTGCACAGCTGATCAGTGCCTTTGCTCTTGCTGCACAGAAAGTACGATCCGTCATCTTCTTAAAATCGAAATTTCAAGCTCATAGCTTTTTTCTGAGACTGTAAAGCCCGGTTTGTGTCGGACCTGTTCGGAAATCCCGAAGACGGATTTCTTGCGTTGCAGCTGTAATACTACCTCGGTCCTAGCCAGGTCTGATCTGAACTGTAGCGAGGCTTTCTGTAGATGATGAGTCCATACAGAGAATAGGTTTCTTCTCATTTTCTGGTCAAAGTAACCTGAAATATTGTAATGATGCTTAAGTCTGGATGCTAGAAACATTGTCTTTGTTTGCTTGTTTGTTGGTATTGAGGTTTAACATCCCAGTCAACAATTTCAGCAATGTTTGGACAAAGCCACCCCTTTGTGGCTTTTTAACAAGTACTCCAGCGAGTTAATGTGTCTTGCTCCAGGACACAACATGGTGCCATCGGTGTGAACTGAACCCAGTACCTCTCGATTCAAAAACTTTCTCTACCACTAAAATTCTGTATTTGGTCAAAGCAAGATTACAAATAACAATGTGGTGACAGTGTTTTGGTCTTAATTTCAATCAAAAAGGCTCTAAAATCATCATCATCATCATCATCATCATGATCATCATCATCATGTTACCTGTGCCTGTCCATGAGAAAACCAACAATTTGAGTCTCCGACCAGGTCCAACACAAACCGGGCTGTACAGTGACAGCATAAAGCTAGAAGCTTGAAACTTTGGCTATAGGTAGAAGAGGAAAAGTACTATCTGTTTGGTGAAAACAAAGGTGCAGATCAGCTTTGCAGTTACTGCACAGCTGATCTGCATCTTTGTTTTCGCATATGCAAATCGTATATATAACTACCTGCATATGCCATGAAAGCTGACGACAGCATGACATCACCAATGATGGTGGCCATCTGGTTCTTGAAGGTCACACTTCCAGCCTCCCATCTCTGCTTCTCACTGGCTAGACTGTTCAGCAGGGCTACACTTCTCTCAACCTAACAATGGATCAAAGTCGTTTTAGCCTCTTGTCCGCAAATGTGATCAATCTTAACATTTAATCTTGTCAACAGTTGCTCAAAACCGCCTAACTTAAGTAATTCTATGTAAAATGATCAAAGAAAAACGTTTGTTTTGATTTGTTTCTTAAAGTTCAAAATTGTCAATTTTCAGTCATATACTTACAAAGCTAATATTTCCTCAAAAGTATCAATAATAATCAGTACTATGGCAAATAAATACATTTTCTTCATTTGAAAGATCCCCAATCCTTAAAATTGTCTTTTTGTTTGATTTTTTTTATTACTTTATGTCCACAGTCATATCAGGATGGTCAATTAGAATAACCACACTATTTTGGGGCAAGCCTCCGAGAGACAAATTTCCAGAGTAAGGGCACATTTCTTTTACTGCTAAACTGACAAAATGTGCTTCTTAAATCTGAGAACTAGATAGAATGGCTTTTGAAACATTTTCCTGACCAAATCTTTATCAAAGAAATGTGCCAGACATGAGGATAAATAGTGAGTCAGCTTCAATCAGACATTCTCCCGGCAGAGCCATTGTCAAGCCCATGCTCAACATCATACCTTTGTCTCCACTGCTGATAGATCAGCCTTTATAGCCTGTGCCTGACTGATCAACACGGCATACTCCTCCTTATATCTGGCTATACTCTTCTCTGATCATACCTTTGTCTCCACTGCTGATAGATCAGCCTTTATAGCCTGTGCCTGACTGATCAACACGGCATACTCCTCCTTATATCTGGCTATACTCTTCTCTGATCATACCTTTGTCTCCACTGCTGATAGATCAGCCTTTATAGCCTGTGCCTGACTGATCAACACGGCATATTCCTCCTTGTATCTGGCTATACTCTTCTCTGATCATACCTTTGTCTCCACTGCTGATAGATCAGCCTTTATAGCCTGTGCCTGACTGATCAACACGGCATATTCCTCCTTATATCTGGCTATACTCTTCTCTGATCATACCTTTGTCTCCACTGCTGATAGATCAGCCTTGATAGCCTGTGCCTGACTGATCAACACAGCATATTCCTCCTTGTATCTGGCTATACTCTTCTCCAGGTCCATAATAATCTTGTTGACTTCGTCACCCTTCAGTCGGTTCTCTTTGGCGTCATCTTCCAATGTCTGTAGCTCGTTACGCAGTGGCTCTACTCTCTTCAACATGTCAGCGTAATTCAGCTAGAAAAACAAATTAGTTCAATCAGATACTGCACCACATTCAATATCAAAGAAAACACATATTGCAATTTTAATAGAAAAAAAATTGTAGAGTACATGTACATGTAACTCTATTATTGAATACTTTTGTAATTCACTATAAAATGCAAATATTATAATCTGTGAACATAAGTTTAACCAGAACTGCACCAAGGTTTTGGCTCAGTGCAAACATGTTTATAAACCAAAAACATTTCCTAACCTGTGCAATAGCCCATTTCACCATAGGACCACAGGCCACACTGGCTCTGTTGACTTTCTCAAAGTTGAAGTCGGGGTTAGAGAGATACTTGCTCTTCATCTTAGATCGGATCTCATCACTAAAACAAGAAACAATAACTAATCCATGAGCCGAGACGCAAGAAAACCAGGCTTCGGGATTTCCGACAAGGTCTGACAAAAAAACGGCCTGTGCAGCCAGAGACGACAGCTAGAGGCTTGAAATTTCAGATTATTGTACTATCCTTGTAGCAAAAACAAAGGTGCTGATCAGCTGTGCAGGTACTGCACAGCTGATCTGCACCTTTGTTTTCACATAAGCAAAATTTGGTTTTCTTATGATGCAGCTCATTTCATTGATGTCAATATTGGTTGAAAATAAGAATCTTACTTAAGCATGAGGTACATAATTTTTTTTCTGAAGTTACAATTAAGCTAACAACCCGAGAGATCCTATTTGTGTATCTATAACACCCACATAAGATGTGCATCTCTTTATGCAGATGCCTGATCCTTTTAAACAAATAATCATCGACTAATGCGCACCTAATTGGCAACCCAATTTGACAGTCTATGACCCTTCTCCATATAGTCAAGGCTGATTTCCTCCTTTTTTATTCAATTTTACATCCCTTTCAAGATTATTTCAGCTCATATGAGACGGGCCAATTTGTAGATGGGGCGAAAACAGGAGAACTCGGAGAAAAATCATATGGCACACCCACAAGCAGAACTTGCCTTGTTTCCCATTATGGCCCCTGTGGGGCTCAAACCCACATCAGACACAGCAATGAGATGATCAAATGATTAAGCGCAGAAACGAAATATCAGCACTCTAGACCACTTGGTCACCAAGGCTGATTTCAAAGTAAACCAAATTTTAATGACAAGGTAAACCATGCAGATTGGAGCCTTCATTATTTGTGGCATTTTCTCCAGCCTCACTTTGAGGTACTCATTTGTAGCAGCCTGTCACTGCTCTTACTTGAGCCATGTAAGGAGAAAACCAATCTTAAGGGTTTCCGACCTGGTCCGACACAAACCAGTCTGTACAGTCACAGCAACAGGCAATAAGCTTGAAATTTCGGATTTAATAAGGACTTTTACTATCTGTGCAGCAAAAACAAAGGCAATGATGTGCAGTTACTGCACAGCTGATCTGCACCTTTGTTTTTGCATAGGCAAAAAAAATCTGGTTTTCTCTTGATGTGGCTCATTTATGAACAGTGCAATACAATGAAATATTTATTTTACGTTATGGCTATTGACTAAGTGACTCAAGCCAAAGTGAAATAAGTTTTACAATAGATTTAATAAATCTAAATACGAACCTGACATCCTCAGTTTGAAGTGTGACAATATTACCAATAAAGCTATCTTTGATGATCACACTGCGCATGCCCTTCCAGTCCGTGACAGTTTCACCCATTAACAAGCACACAGCCTCCAAGGCCAATTTGACAGCCGGCGGAGGATTCCCCATTGAACGGATTTCAACCAAGTCCTTTTTCTTGATTGATTTCACAGCTGAAGCCAATAGTAACACTTGCTTAAGATCAATACTTGTAAGTGGGATTCTGTTCTTGCTGAGGCCGGCAGGAAAGCTCTTTGAGGGGGTGGGGTGTGGATGGCAGACAATACTGTAAACTAAGCCATTCTGCAGCAAAATTATTGTTCAATGTTGGCAATTTAAGAAATACTGAACCGTATAGAAACATGCCGCCACTCGAAACAGGTATTGTGCCTCATATTTTTTGATTCATTAAAATGTTGGCATTTAGTAACCTTGCTTATAAGATTTTGTTACAGTATTGTACTACCTGGTTATTCGTGGTACATGGGTCACATACGTACCTGTACCAAGTAGCATTTTTCTGAACTCTTT
Organism: Rugalucina vietnamica; assembly: GCA_964017185.1. Taxonomy (NCBI): domain Eukaryota; kingdom Metazoa; phylum Mollusca; class Bivalvia; order Lucinida; family Lucinidae; genus Rugalucina; species Rugalucina vietnamica. Next base: position 33,644,013 of record OZ024872.1, read on the forward strand.
TCAATGACATAATGAACTTCATTTAGACTATTCTACACAACACATATTTACCCACATCAACACCAATTTAGGTGTATTTCCATTTCGTTTTCACTTACGAAAGATCATCTGTCTTGAAATTTACAATGCTTGAGATGAAATTATCCCTCATAATGATGGATCTCATTGCCTTCCAATCCACATCCGGCTCCCCGAGGAGGTAACATATCGCTTCAAGAGCTGTTTTCACGAGGGGAGGAGGGTTGGGCAGGGCTCGAACCTCAGCTAGGTGCTGCTTCTTTATGGATTTCACCGCTATGGAACAGAGGGGCCAGAAAAGTGTGCAAATTAAAAGCATGCAGAGGTAATAAGCAATATCTGAATAAGTATTATGAGCAGGATAAGGCTGTGCTAGATATCTGAAGCGTTTATTGGGTTCTTTTGAATTTAAAAGAGATTTATTTGATTGTTTTATGGTTAATTCGCAGTCCACAATTATTCAGTCATGCCCGGGATGGAGCCTCTGCTTCATGGGGCCAGTTGTTCAAAATTAGCGATGTTGTTAGTTAATGATTTGTTAAAATTTCAAATGGCAATATTACAAATACACTGTTATTTTTTGGATTCTCACATTCTTTCAACAAAAATAACAGTGTATTTGCTTTTGTAGTGAATATATAGTTAACAAAGAAAGCGTTAACAAAGTTTTGAACAACTGGGTCCAGGATATTAAATATTACTATAATGGGGCATAAATGTGTCATGCTAAATCAATTCAGATTCCGAAGCATTATGCATGAGGCCACTGCGCTTTCAAAACATGAATTTTGTAAACAGCAGAATTGTCCGTTTTGGAAGCAAACAAAAAAGCACTAATCAGGCCGTGATAAATATCCAGACTAGTCAAGAATCGCTGCTTGTAGAAATTTTAGTTTTCTGTTGGTTTTTTTTTTCATCTTTTCTATATTCATCATACTCTAAATACAGCCAATATTTTTGTTTCCTATCAATCATTTACATAGGATAAAAATTAAATATGGGCTTCAGATATCCAACCCAGCAAACAACAAAACATGTGAGCTGTGACGCGAGAAAACCTGTCTCCCGAGTTCCCGACCAGATCAAACACAAACCGGTCTGTACCGTCACAGAAAAAAGGCTAGAAGCATGAAATTTTGGATTAGAATAGAAAGGAAGTTGGGTTGTACTACCCGTGTAGCAAAAACAAAGGCACTGATCAGCTGGGCAGTAAGTACAAAGCTGATCTGCATCTTTGTTTTTGCATACGAGAAAATGTTGCTTTTCTCACGACATGGCTCATGTAAAAACATGTTTCACTGAAATAATCATCAGTTCAATGTAAAAAAACCTTTCCCTAAACAATATCATGCAAGCATAAAATGAGCCTCGACGCGAGAAATTTCCGACCAGGTCCGACACAAACCGGCCTGTACAGTCAAAGAGAAAGGCTAGAAGCTGGAAATTTCGTATTTAAGAGGAAGAGGGATTGTACTATCCGTGTAGCGAAAACAAAGGCGCTGATCAGCTGTGCAGTTACTGCACAGCTGATCTGCGCCTTTGTTTTCGCATAGGCAAAAATCCGGGTTTCTCGCGGCGCGGCTCAAATAATTCAGTTCATGTATCAAATGTCAAAACACCTATTAGCAAACAGTATTAACAGTAAACCTGCATTATGCATATACAATAACTGTAGATTATGTGCTGCTGCTAAAGGAACTTGCATTTCAGCCCCATCATTAGAAAATCAACAATGTGGTTTCCAAACAGGTCTGACACAAACCAGCATGCACAGTAACAAAAGAAGGCTAGAAGCCTGAAATTTTGCATTTTGAAAGTAGAGGAATTATACTATCCTTGTAACCAAAACAAAGGCGCTGATCAGCTTCGCAGGAACTGCGAAGCTGATCTGCGTCTTTGTTTTTGCATATTCATATTGATGATTTTCTCATGCGGCGGCTCATTTCTCTGACTAGTTTCAATAGTATATAACCTTAACTTATTTTGTTTTCGTTCACAAGTATTTTATTAAATATTTAACATAAGATATTGACTTAACAAAACAATATTTATTTCAAAGGCTTGAGAAAGCAGATCAAAGCAAAGGAAAATGCGTTCTTGGCTTGTTAACAAATTTCAATGCAGGTAACATTTGCACTTGTTTCACAAGGGTTCAACATTTTTAAGTCTCCTTACTACATGTATTTGTTTCACATACAAGAATGATATAATGTCATAGTATTTCATCTGAAGCTGTACAACATAAAATAACTTTTCACAAAGCTTTCAAACAAAAGGGTTGATTCTTTCAGTCTGTATCAAACTGCAGGAATACGAGTGCAGAAATAGAAATATGAAACTTTAACAAAGCTTTATCAACAAAGAATTATCAGTTAAATTAACTTTCCCATTACCAAACAAAATTAATTTCATCAAATTAAAGTTAAGCATAATTTCGATGCCCAGTACCACATTATCATTCACATCAGGAAAACATGTCCGTGTAATGTATACCCCCTCGAACCCCACTTTTGTTAAGCAAAACTGGGGTATGCAGGGGTATACCTATTTTTCTTATTTTTGCTCCAAAACATAGATTGTGGGTACTCGTTAGAACCGCCTCAGCGAGGCGGTTCTAACGTGTATCCACAATCTATGTTTTGAGCAAAAATAAGAAGAATATCATTTCTTTTCAGCTGAAAATTTTCAATTTTTATACTTCAAAAAATCTCTGTTTATTGCATGAGCAAGTTTTCGTGATGATATCAATTAAGTTTCAAAATAAAACCCCAACCTGCGTGACTTTTTTTTCTCAAAATGAAGCTATTTCACCATAGCACACCACATTCACAAAATTAAACCAGCACACTTTTCCAACTTTCTGCTTTTTTCTTTCTGATGTTTGTGTGGAATTGGCGGGCAGGCAAGATTTTCTTTTTGGTATACATTGGGCAAATAAACATATTGCATAAATGGGTAAACAAGTTGACCTTGTAAATGTTTCAACACACCCCTGAATCATGAATTTTCATTTCACCTCTTATTTGACATGAGATATCATAGAAACAATGATAAAGGCTTATATTATTTGTGTTTAAGCGTTACCAATTTTTAATTAGGGGCTAACTATACACCAACATACCCTGCTGAGCTTCAATAACAGCCGGTTCGACCTGTGACAGGTCATGTTTTACACTGGTCTGTTTCTGGTTGATGACTTTCGTCTGTTCCTGTAACGCCTGTTGGATCTCCTGTGACGTCACTTTCTTGCGCTCTGCCTCTTGTTGGTCTTTAACCTGGTAATGAAATATTCACACCCACTCTTTTAACCAATACTTGAATTATGGATTCACATGACAAATGGAAAGACTCCATCTAACTTAGTCTGGGTGGCTGACCAGGTCCTGAAGTAATAAATTTTTTTTCATGCTCAACTCAGCTGAGCTCAAAATTTTGAATGCTCATAATTACTGACTTAGCCCAAATAAATGGAAATTTCAGGTTTAGATACCAAAGCCTGTAATTTATCCTGCTAATAGATGTTAAAATGCCATCAATTGTTGGCATTTTAACATTTATGAGCATGATAAATTTTAGTCTCAGTGAGCATGAAAAAAGTTTTATAACCTCGAGGCCAGACCTGTCAATAACTGACATCTGCCTTTCAAAAAGGAACATTGGGTTGTTGTATTATGTCCTAGTCAACAAGTTTTTTAGTCATGGCAGGACAGAGCCATCACTTATGGGTTAATTGGGGAGTAAAGTATCTTCTTAAAGGACATGAGCCGTGACGCGAAAAAACCAGTCTTCGGGGTTTCCGACCAGGTCCGACACAAACCGGCCTGTACAAGCTCAGAAAAGAGCTAGAAGCTTGAAATTTTGGATATAAGTAGAAGAGGATTTATACTATCCGAGTAGCGAAAACAATGGCGCTGATCAGCTTCGCAGTTACTGCGAAGCTGATCTGCGCCTTTGTTTTCGCCTAGGCAAAAATCCGGTTTTCTCACAATGTGGCTCACATAATGGTGATCACACAGCAATGATGGATTTTGAACCAAATTCAAATCAGCCAGGGAAACATATAACTGCAGGGGTGCGGTCTTTACATCCAAATAGAAGCCACTTTTGAAGCCGTTTCTCACCACTACATAGGGCGAGTTACTGCTGTACTAGCACCGTTTAACTCTCAACTCTCCTGGAGTCAACCCAACAGAGAAATCCCCTGCAGAGTCTTCATATAGACAAAACCATGGTTGGGTTATCGTCAGTGTGTCTGACAAGAACAAGGCTATGAGACAATAAAGGACAAAAAACTTGACTAGACTACTCAGTCATTTTATTTTTTTTCAGCTAGGGAAATAGCTTAAGAAAAGATAGATATCAAAACTTGTTCTAAAACTGCTTACCATCTGTTTAAGCTTCGAGTTAGCAGCATTGTTCTTCTCTTCCAGTTCAATACGTTTGACGGACAGCGATTTCTGAAGTTCTCCGACCTGTTTCACCGTGTCATGTATCTTCTGTAGACCAATATTAAGATGGAGCTGCTGCTCTTCAAGGTCTGAACGCTTCTCTTGGTACAACTTGGCCTTAGAGATAAAGGGAAGTATAGACTAGTATTTACTGTCATTATAATTATCAAAATATGAGCCACATCATGAGAAAACCAACAATGTGGTTTCCGAAAAGGTTCGACACAAACCGAACTGAACAAGCACAGAAGATGGCTAGAGGCTGGAAATTTTGGATTTTGAAAATAGAACTGTTCTATCCCTGTAGCGAAAAGAAAACAAAGGCGCTGATCAGCTTCGCGGTTACCGCAAAATGTTTGTTTTCTCATGATGCGCCTATGACTTACAAGATTTAAAATTGGTCCCATGCAGCTTGAACTTGCTGATGTGAGATTTCGTTATTAAGTTATTAAGAGTACTAGATACTTATAGTATTATTTATAGTGTTATCAACCTGGCTGCCCAAAAAGTTTCATTGAGTAATACACTTTTGTTGCATTCAGTTTAAGTCGAGGTTATGGTCATGTGAGGTTGTCCCCTCCATATTAAAGGGACTTCTACTCAACCCGTAGATGTCATGGCATCAAAAATGTACTGCAACTGCCAACATATTAACACATCAAAAAAGCACTTACAAAGTGGTTGATAAAGTCCAGATAATGTCTCGGCGTAATGGCCATTGTTCTTCCACCCCTCTTCTGAACCCTACTGTTAGCTTGGTGTAGTGACAGATGGACATACACGAAGGCGTTGATAACTGCGTCCCTGTGGCTGGGGGGTGAGGGAAGGTAGCTGTAGGCCTGGGGGAAATCATCTGGTGGGATGTACTGAAAATTAAAACAGAAATGTGTGGGTATATCAGATACACTGAAATTATCTCTTTTTTTTTTTTTTTTTTTAAAAATGATACTTTAGTAAAGAAACACTGTGGGCCTTATGTCATTTTTTTTACAGACTAGACAATTAAAACTGTGTGGCAATTAATTTGATTTTTTATAAATGTTTTAATATAAAGAAAATTGCAAACACCTATTAACATCACAGAATCAAATCAAACCCTTTAATCATAGGATAAATAATATTTCTACAATTAAGCAAAATAGAAAAATTTCTATAATTTACAAATTAAGGCTAAGAGTGTCCTTCACTGCAAATCGACCATGCTATCGACCAAGCTACCACATAGAAAAGATTCCATAATGAAAGCTTGCCCATGCAATATACAGAGATTTTGTTTAGTTGTAAAAAATGAAAATTTCATCAGAAAAATTTTGATACTTTTCTTATTTTTGCTCTAAACAAAGATTGTGGGTACACGTTAGAACCGCCTCGCCGAGGAGGTTCTAACGAGTAACCACAATCTATGTTTTGGAGCAAAAATAAGAAGAATAGGTAAACCCCTGTAAACCCCAGTTTTGCTATGATAAAGTGGGGTTCAAGTGGGTATACATTACACGGACATGTTTTCCTCATGTAAAAAATAAAGTTATGTAAATGTACACACATTTCCTTTCTCCAGGTCAATCTTGTTGGTAAATTCTTTGCCGACTTGATACAGGGCCCCAGTCGACCAGTCGCCGAACCAGTTGAGAACACATCTGTTAAAGAGGGCAGGGGATGTTGACGCTCGGTCCTTCAGACCTTCTGAGGAGGGGTTCATGGTGAATACCACATGTAGATTCTTCATAACCTGGGAAAATACAGTTGTAACATAAGGCCAGAGAAAATTGTTAAATTCTCACCCAAACTCTATAAGATATTGGGATGGGTGGGTTTTGTGTGTGTGTGTCTTTTTTTATTTTAAGACACACAATCCATTTAAACAAAATTCATTCATTATCTTAACTTTTTATTACAAATATATTTTTTACTCTTTTTCCCACCCAAATAAATTTGAACAGGGGTGGATGGGGATGAGAATCTAAAAATTAATTTTCTCTGGACTAAAAAGACATCTTTAACTCTAATCAAAAGGAAGACAGTTTTTATCATGAGAAAAACAGATTGTTGCATAAGTGATAACAAAGACGCAGACCAGCTGTGCAGTAACTGCACAGCTGATCAGCACCTTTGTCCTTGTCTTCTCTAATCCAAAATTTCAAGCTTCTAGCTTTTTTCCGTGACCAGACCAGTTTTTGTCAAACCTGGTCGGAAACCATGAAGACCGGTTATCTCATGTCAAGGCTCAAATGATATTTTCCCTTACCTGTTGAGTGAACCATTTATACAGTTCCTCTGATGAGTCGAGCATGGATCCCTCTCGCTGGCTACCCTCCTTACACTGTGTCATCAATGTTGTATACTCGTCACCCTCAAACAAGCCAGGTACCTCGCCGTTGGCTAGAAGTGTGTTCATTCTCTCTAGGAAACTGGAGTCCAGGACGTTGGACTCATCCATAATGAAGGCTATCTTCTCACCCTTAAATATTGATTTATCAAATTTTATATATTTGACATAAGTTTAAAATGATTGTTTCTCCATAAGTTATAAATCAAAACTACCAGAGCCAAGAAAAAAGTATTTCCCAACCCTTAAATCATTCGTGAAAAAGCCAAATATATTATCAGAGCCATATGTGTAGCCGACCCATTTATGTGATAACTTTCACTACCGAAAGTTAAACATTTTTCTGAAGAGAACCTCAATATATTGATACGAGCTTGTACGTGCACGGCCATGATGGAAATCTGCACATTTTCACACAGTTCTATGCACATAAAGGATTTACGTGATTTAGGTATATACTGTTACCATTCATATCAGAATACAATATTAATGCATTGTTAAGATATCAAACTCATATAATACCTTGCAACCAGACCTCCTCAACACGATCCTGAGATCCTCGTCAAAGTCTGCGGCCATGTATTTACTGTGCACCTTGATCTGGTACACCGTCAGTCCGTTCATCCACGCAACGAACCGAGACAGAGTTGTCTTCCCTGCCCCCGAGACGCCAATCAGGAGTACATGCCCCTGGGGCTGGCGGAAGATTCTGTCAATACGCAGGACATGGTCGAGGACCTCGTCAAACAAGACAAGTGGGACATCTAACTCTTCTTCATAGAATACCTGTATGAGAAAAAACAATTGATAGAACTTGCAACCCAGCTGCCTATCAAGGGTACATGCCCCTGGGCTGTTGAAAGATTCTGTCAATACGCTAGTTATGATCGCGGACTTCTTCAAATAGGTCAAGCCAGATGTCTAGCTCTTCTTCACAGCATACCTCGGAATTAGAATTGTTTTTCATTGACTTTTGCTAGTTTTAAGTGTGGTTTAACGGTCATGTAAACAATTTTTCAGTCATGTAGAGATGGAGCCAATTGTTTTCTGGGTGTTAACTGGCAATTTTTGTGTGTTAATGTATCTCGCTCATTTAAGCGTAAGAGGCTCTAACTCAGGACATCTCTATTTGGAGTCTGATGCTCAACCACTTAATAGGCCACTTTGCTCCTCTTTTAAACAACAACTGCAAACTGAAACATTATAATGTGTCTCATTACAATCAGGTTTTCAATACAACATGACCGTGTCAAGGTGATTATGATTATTTTGCTATATGTCTATTGTATGTGACCTCATTAGAACATGGTTTTACATATAACACAGTCTGTTTTATGGACTCCTAAGATTATAATGGGGTTGATATGTGATACCAAATCAAAGCTGATTTATTATCTGAACAATTTGATCTGAACTACTCAGTTCCAACTGTGTTAGAGTTTCTCACAAATACAAACCTTTAGTCGAGCCTTGGTGTATTCCCTAAGCCTTTCCCTATCCACTGGAGTGTAATCCTTAGACAGCCAGTTACTGAACAGTATTGGCCGTCCAACTGCCTCCTCTTTGTTGATGCCCGGGAAATGTTTCATAGCTATTATGTCAACGTTCTCGTCGGTCCATTGTCTTTCCTCATCCTCTATCAGCCTGTCAAGATGTTTTTTAAATTCAGTTTTACATCCCTTTCAAGATTATTTCAGCTCATATGAGATGGGCCAATCAGTAGGAGGGGCGAAAACTGGAGAAACCGGAGAAAAACCACCTTGCACACCGAAAGCAGAACTTGGCTTGTCTCATATGTGCCCAGTGCGGGGGCTCAAACCCACACCAGACACAGCCTTGAGACTGTCAAGAAATGAGCAAATTCATGAGCCCCCTGGTTGGTCTCTAATGACAGTCACCTTGAAAGAGTTGACGGGGAAAAATTTGTCGTAAGAATATTTTCATCAAAAATCTCAACAAACAGAATTTAGACGGACCATGGATTAAACCTCTAACTACTGGATCTGCATTCAAATTTGCAACTGACATCACCATGTAGCCTAATTTATGAAATAAGAAACAGACAATGCATTATTTTTGTTGGTACATGTACCAAATTTTACCAAAATAAAGCAATCATACTTTTCAACAGAGTATTACATCCCTAGTTCTTACAAGCTTAGTCAGATGAGCCGCGTCATAAGAAAACCAACAATGTGGTGATGTGGTTTCCGAACAGATCCGACACAAACCAGCCTGTACAGTCACAAAGGATGGCTAGAAACTTGAAATTTTGGATTTAGAAAGAAGAAGAATTGTACAATCCATGCAGCGAAAACAAAGGCGCTGATCAGCTTCCCATTTACTGCGAGGCTGATCTGAGCATTTTCGCATATGTTAAATGTTGGTTTTGTCATGATGTGGCTCAAATCATTACCTGTCTTGGAAGAGTCTGAGAGCCTCATGTGCCCAGATTCTGACTAATCCCTCAACTGACAGGGTTTCTAGGGGTCTAAGGGCCTCACAGATACCTCTGACCCAGCGTGTCATCTCACGGGGGCTGTACACATAGTGGGGCTGCATGTCCTGGGTAAACCGTTCCTGAAGTAAAGTTTAAGAGAACATGAGAAACTATGTTATACCTATATTGGAACAAACATCAAAATGGAATTTTGAAGGCATCAAATCAGCCACATCATGAGAAAACCGGAGTTTGCCTATGCAACAAAGGTGCAAATCGGCTGATCAGTTTCGTAGTAACTGCGAAGCTGACCAGCACCTTTCTTTTCACTACAGGATAGTACAATTCCTCTACTTTCTAAATCTGGAATTTCTAACCTCTAGCCATCTTCTGTGCTTGTGCAGCTTGGTTTGTGTCGGACCTGGTTGGAAACCCTGATGACCAGTTTTCTCGCATCACTGCTCAACTTATGTCATTTCTAAGGCTTTCTTTACATTTCCTTTTGACAAGGGTAACTGTCAGAGTAAACAGATATGGTCATGTTGGTAAGGTCTCCATTGAGATGGAACATCTATCACACACTGGAGTGAATAACACCTAAATGCCATGCAGTAAACAGCTGAAATTTACATTCACAAATGGACAAACATAGCCTCTTTTTTCTGGACTTCTAATCAGGCAATAAATTGATGTCTATGGCAACTCCCTATATTTTACCTGTGACATAAGATAGAACTCCACCATGGCGTTGGTGAGTGGTTCAGCATACGGTTTCAGGCTTGGTACGAGTCTCAACATGGCTCTGTTGAAGGTGCCGTAAATCTGACAGAGAGAAAGCTTTCCTGGGTAGTCAACGTAGACTACTGGCACATGACGCAGGAACCTGTAACACAAATAAATCATTCAGTATCATCCAAAAAGAGTTTATATAGAACTAACAAGTCTCATAAAGCAGCAAACACAAAATGAAGCCAAAATGGCACACAACTCCCTGAAAAGCACACAAATATGCCATGGCATACTGGTCAGGTCCTAGTCAGAATCAAAAATATGTCTAATCACTTTTCAAAATGAATTCCAACTCAACTATCAATATATTTAAGATTATTCTACATTACCTCCATTCTTCCATACAGCATTTAATTTACCTGTGTGACAGAGGCTTTCTACCAGGATCCGTGGGTGGGTTACAAGCCCCCACAAACTGTATCCTCTCAAACTTCACCCACGTCTGATCCGCCGTCCTGTAGAAACCTCCGTACTCCAGAATCTGTCTGAGGAACGAAATCACCCGCTGGGTACCGTACTTGTCCATGCTGGGTAAGTTAATCTCATCACAGAACAGTACCAGCCATTTGTTGAGCTGTACGGGCGCTAGTACGACGCCGTTAGGTGTACGTCGGTATTCACAGTAGTGGTCGAAGGTCTTCAGAAGGAGTTCTGGGGTCGTGGCGCTGGAGAAGTTTAGACCTACCACCTGATGGGGAGAAAAAGTAAACTTCATTTTAAAAGCATGTTAATTAAGTAGATGCATTATTGTTGTAATTTTTGTACGAAAATATAACAATACTGCTATTTGCACAAGTTTTCTGACAAAAAAATAGCATATGGTTTCAAAATGTTTGTAAGTGCTGACAGGGGTTAACCAGAGGACCATTGGTCCTGAGAACGCTCACCTGAAGCTTGATCCTGCAGTATTAAGTCATCATGAAATGACCTTGACCTTGAATACTCACACACCTTTTTTGAATTCATAAGTTGTCTGCATCTGCAAAGTTTCAGGTCTCAGGCTGCAATAGTTTCCAAACCCAGTGATTTATGAGAAAACCACAATTTTAATTTTGATATTTAAATGATTTTGGGTCAAGGTCAAGAAATGACCTTGGCCTTCATTAATTACTTACCTTCATTGACTCCATTGGTTGTCTGCATCTAGCAACTTCCAGGTCTCAGACTGCAACAGTTTCCAAAATATCCATTGTTTCCGCCTTTTCCCATATAAAAGCCTATGTTTCCAAAATTGACCTTGCCGTAAAATAGGTCAAGGTCATCCTATGGTCATCATTTGATCAAACTAGGATGGGCTGGAGTCCCAAATGCTACATACCAAGTTTCGCGAAAATTGGCCTGCCGGTTCTGGAGAAGAAAATTTTTGAGTGGTTTTTACCATATATGGGCGTGGCGGCCATCTTGGTAATGTGACCTGGATTTTGCGATCAAACTTTCGTCTCCCCTACCCATGGATGCTCCACATAAAATTTCACTTTGATTGGCCCAGCAGTTTCAGAGAAGAAGATCTTTGAAAAGTGTGTAGGGACAACAGACTGGCCAAGGTCAAGAGATGACCTTGACCTACATTAATCACATACCTTCATCTACTCCATTAGTTGTTTGCATCTACCACTTTTCAGGCATCAGGCTGCAATAGTTTTCAAAAAATCCATAGTTTTCACTTTTTCACATGTTAAAGCCTATGTTTCCAAAATTGACCTTGCCGTAAATTAGGTCAAGGTCATCCAAGGGTCATCATTTTATCAAACTATGATGGGCTGAAGTCCCCGATGCTACATACCAAGTTTCGTGGAAATCGGCCAACCGGTTCTGGAGAAGAAGATTTTTGAGTGGTTTTTACCATATATGGGCATGGCGGCCATCTTGGTCATGTGACCTCGATTTCGCGATCAAACTTTCGTCTCCCCTACCCATGGATGCTCCACATAAAATTTCACTTTGATTGGCCCAGCAGTTTCAGAGAAGAAGATCTTTGAAAAGTGTATATGGACGACAGACTGGCCAAGGTCAAGAGATGACCTTGACCTACATTAATCACATACCTTCATCTACTCCATTAGTTGTTTGCATCTACCACTTTTCAGGCATCAGGCTGCAATAGTTTTCAAAAAATCCATAGTTTTCACTTTTTCCCATGTAAAAGCCTATGTTTCCAAAATTGACCTTGCCGTAAATTAGGTCAAGGTCATCTTAGGGTCATCATTTTATCAAACTATGATGGGCTGGAGTCCCAAATGCTACATACCAAGTTTCATGAAAATCGGCCTGCCAGTTCTGGAGAAGAAGATTTTTGAGTGATTTTTACCATATATGGGCGTGGCAGCCATCTTGGTCATGTGATCTGGATTTCGCTATCAAACTTTCGTCTCCCCTACCCATGGATGCTCCACATAAAATTTCACTTCGATTGGCCCAGCAGTTTCAGAGAAGAAGATCTTTGAAAAGTGTGAATGGACGACAGACTGGCCAAGGTCAAGAGATGACCTTGACCTAAATTAATCAATTACCTTCATCTACTCCATTAGTTGTTTGCATCTACCACTTTTCAGGCCTCAGGCTGCAATAGTTTTCAAAAAATCCATAGTTTTCACTTTTTCCCATGTAAAAGCCTATGTTTCCAAATTTGACCTTGCCGTAAAATAGGTCAAGGTCATCCAAGGGTCATCATTTTATCAAACTATGATGGGCTGAAGTCCCTGATGCTACATACCAAGTTTCGTGGAAATCAGCCCACCGGTTCTGGAGAAGAAGATTTTTGAAGGGTTTTTACCATATATGGGCGTGGCGGCCATCTTGGTCATGTGACCTGGATTTCGCGATCAAACTTGAAATGCCACTACCCAAGGAGGCTCCATATAAAATTTCAACTAGATCGGCCAAGCGGTTTCAGAGAAGAAGATCTTTGAAATTGTGGACGACGACGACGGACGGACGACGGACGACGGACGGACGCCGGATCATGGCCATCCTATAAGCTCACCTTGTGAGCCTTCGGCTCAGGTGAGCTAAAAAACTGCTAGACTTGAGTCATTTCACACTTAACATACCCAAGCCAACACAGCATATAGACCTGATTTTTGCCAATTAGAACACTTATCTTTGTTGAGACAGTTCCTGTTTGTGTTAAGACTGGGGCTGAATATGCACGAAATGTGTACTTATAATTAAATTTTATAGGCCCTCCTTACCTCCATATCTGGCAATGACCTTAGTGCACTGAACAGTGTCATGGTCTTCCCCGACCCTGGGGGACCACAGAGGACCAGGGGCTTGTGTTCTGCCAGCCAGGTGAACAGCAGGGACTCGTGTCGCACCGTGTCGATGGTTGGTATGACCACATCAGGTGCTGCCACCTTGTGGGTCTCGATCTCGACGACGGGTACCTTGGACTGCCACGGTGTCCATTCTCCAGAAATTGATACCTAAAATGCAGATTGTTATTAAAACTGTGCTTTACTGTCTAATTAATTTTAAAATGTTGTTTGTTGTTGTTTTTTTGTTGTTGTTTTTTTTTTTTCATTCAGTTTTACGTACGTTTCATGATTATTTCAACACATATGATATGATTGGGGGGGGGGGGGGGGGACAATCAGTAGGTGGGGCGATAACGGGAGAACCCCCGAGAAAAAACACCAGGCACACCCGCAAGCAGTGTAAGATTTTTTTCCACAAGTAGTTTTAGGGACATTCATAGAATAATGCCCCTTATTGTCCATCAGGTCGGTCAATAAATTTATTATTTTTTTTTAATTTGAGATTCTACTTATATTGTTCTATAAATCCATAAAGAAATTAAAAACTTGTCGAAAATGGTTTATCAAATTTTGTAGCAGGCATTTTCACCAAAGTCAAACATATGTGATGTTGCAAATATCCATTTTTTTATAAACACTGAACAGACATTCTCACCTCGTAATCAATAATCCTCATCTGGGCACTGGGTGGCAGTGGTATAGTTGTCACACTGCGGATAAAATCACCAAGATCTTCCCGGACTTTCAGTCGACCATCTCCAGCCAAAGACCATAGCAGGCAGTATACTAGGTACTTGGTGATGTATCTCTCCAGCTGATCATTCTAAGACAAACAAAAGATCTGTGTATAAGATTTCAGGTTTCCATGGTTCTGATTTTGTTGATAGAGTTCTTCAGTGTGTAACCAATTATTATTGCATAAATAGCAAGGCCCCTCAGGTAATGTTGAAAACCATGGGTAGACCCTCAGTATTCAACAATTCCCTAAAGACCTAGCGACTGTTAATGCATGACAAAATCATGTTTGATCCCTCTATTATCTTGCCCTCTTCTTTAAGATAGGCAATGCTCTGGTTGATTAAGTTATTACTTAACAACTCAGTCACACATTTTGGTCCAGGCAAGCTGGAGCCAATGCTTTCTGGGTATTTTAAAAGTACTGTGGAAAGTAAATTACCTTTAACTTTTATGAATTTGATGCAAAAATAAATAAACAAATTACCTGCATGGGGAAGTCTGAGTGACTTGAGTTGTAAGTCAAGATATTTCTAACACCCTGGTTCAACATAGAGAACAGTGAATTCATGGCTCGTAGTCTGGTGAAGTCCATGATATGATCTAGGCTCACGGCAAACTCCAGGCATCTGTTCACCAGGCCGTCCGAGGTGAAATGTACTCCAAGGATAGTGGCGCAGTCTCTTTGAACCTGTAAGCACAAAGATCAAATGGGCCATTGCATGGGAAAACCGACAATCTGGGTTTCCGACTAGGTCCCACAAAAAATACGGCCTGCACAGTCACAGAAGCAGGCTAGAAGCTTGAAAATTTGGATTTAACAAGAATTTTACTGTCCATGCAGCCACAACAAAGGTGTTGATCAGCTGTGTAGTTACTGCATTTGATTTCGCATATGCCAAAATCTGGTTTTCTCATGATGTGGCTCAAACTTTCACTATATGTAGGTACTTTAATGGTTTTAAGTTCCAAAATATTTGACCATACAGAGATAGGGCCTCAGTTTATTAATCTGCTCAAAACGCCTTGACAAGCCTATAATTGAGCTCTCTATGCTAGTAGCTTCATGATAGAAGCTACTAGTTTACCACTGCTTATAGCACACTCTTTCAAGAGAAACTGACAATTTGGTTTCCTCAAACTAGAAATGCCTCCATCAAGGAACTTATGGGACAGAATTTTCATAGCTTAGCATCTTGCATTTAACATATTTGTTCCTAATGAATTTGACCAGAAAAACAACATACAGTTCAACCTCATTATAAGGTGACTCACAATAGTGTAATTTTCAATATGAGCCTTCGATGAGAAAAACGACAATTTAGATTTCTAAACAGGTCTGACACAAACTGTCCTGTACAGTCACAGAAGAAGGCTAGAAGCTTAAGATTTTGGATTTAAGAAGAAGAGGAATTGTACTAACTGTGTAGCGAAAACATAATCCCTGACCAGCTTCGCGGTTGACGCGAAGCTGGTCTGTGCCTTTGTTTTCGCATATGCAGATTATTTTCTGATGTGGTGGCTCATATAATGTGGCCATGTCATGGCTCCAAAATTGTTAATTTTGCTATATGTCTATTGTAGATACCCTCATTATAACACGGTTTCACTTATAACGTGGTCTCTTTCCATGAACCCCAAAGATAGCTTTTTAACGAGATTGACATGTACCTGCATGGTGGGTGAGACAATCTCCTCCTGTCCCTCCTTGGCCGCTGCAGGTCCTCCAATCTTATACTCTTCTTCAGTGTCCTCAAGGGGAATATTCTTCAGTTTGTTCATGTAGTTCTCGAACACCATTTCTGGAGTGAGGAGGTCTTCACTGAACCACACCATACCACAGCGACTCACGGTAGCCAGGGTGGCATAACGTAGGTCCTGGACTTCAAACATGATCCGTACCTGAAAATCAGAACACAATATGAGCCTCATGTCAAGAAGAGCTACTTTTGTTTTTAATGTAAGTCAGACTATTTAAAATTCATTTTGACAATGGAAGTTCAAAAAAAATTATGACTTTACTTCACAGATTTTTCATTTCTAGAAAAGCTTCAAATATGACCTTAAGTTCCTGTGAAAATATCCCAACCGAATCTTATTATTGCAAAATATTAAAACCATGAATAATCCCTTCAAACTCAAACTTACATTAGGTGGTATAGCCAGTCTTTCACCATTTGGTAGTGTAAGAAGTTTACTGTCGTCGAGCACAGAGTTGAGATTTTCTACCCATTCTGGGTCTACATCACCGTCAAAGATAATCCACTGTCTCTTCTGTAGTTCACCTCTCACGTTGTCTATTATTCTGTAGGAAGAAAAACATTATACTTGAATACTTTTTCTTGTTTGATTTCTTGCTTAGCAAACATGGTAAGCAGCTGGGATTAGATCAAGTCATCCTTTATCTTAACCACACATTACCAGAGCTGGCTTTACTTAAAGTGGTTTATCAGTAATCAGTGCTCACCTTTTCATGGATAGCTGCCGATTGGTGGAATCAGCTTGAGCACTCAGAAAAGCAATGATATGCTGCCAACTATGCTAAACAGGTGCTAAACTCGATATATCAACCTCTTTTCTTCACAGAAACAGTAATTCAACTTACTTTCTCAGAGTATGTGTAAAGAGACCATCAGTCCATTCTCTGGTGTTGGGGTCCATGTTGCCATATAAGGCTGCCTTGGAAATGGACTGAAATAATAGTGAAATAAAGAAAATAAATCTGGTTAAATATCAAAGATTTTTGAAATTGAAGTTATCTTAGTAATGTGTTTTACACCTCTCATATTAATGAAACAAAATGTGACATTTGCTTTATATGATATAATCAATAGACTAACCTTGGGATCAATAACATGTGCCACGCCTTCCACGCCCTCCAGTCTCTCCAGTGACTTCAGTAGAACATGCCAGGCTGAACTCTTACCACTTCCACTAGGGCCCACCATCATCAAGCCATGGTGTAACTGGGTAATCTGGTATAACTGCAGTACCTATGGAACAAATTACATGTATAACATTTATGAATATCTTTTTTTAACAAGAAAACATAATGCCTTTCTGCCAATAATACATATGGCCTCCAATCCTGCTTAATATTTGTGATTGTTTGTTTAGCATTTGAAACTCCAGCCAAATTTTTTTCAATCATATCAGGACAAAGCAACAATTTCCTGATTTTAACCAGTACTATGAGTACTTAGTGTGTCTTGATCAAGGACACAACCAGGCCCCGAGGTTATAAAACTTTTTTCTTGCTCAACACAGCTGAGACTAAAATTTATCCTGCTCATAAACGGTAAATGCACAATTGTTGGCATTAACACCTATTAGCAGTATAAATTACAGGCTTTGGTGGTTTTAACCTGAAATTTCAATCTATATGGGCTATTTCAATTTTTATGGGTAGTTAAAATTTAAGTCTTAGCTGAGCTGAGCAAGAAAAAGTTTTATAACCTCGGGGACATTTGACGTATGTACCATCCTATACTATTTCATAACATTTTATAACAAATTATCCAGATCTATACCAAACACTTACTTTTTCGACCCAGTTAGTTCCCAATTCATCTCCTTCCCCATACACAAGGAACATTTCCTGACATACTTTCTTCACCTCTCGCCTTAGGGCCGCCATTTCCCCAGGGGAGTATTTCACCCCGGGGAATACGTCGGACAGCAGACTGTGGAGTAGGGGGATATCCTCAGCTACAAGCTTGGGAACTACAGTCTCCATTACACTCTGAATCAATATCTGGAATCAAGAAAATCATTGTTGTTTTAATTCAGTTTTACATCCCTTTCAAGATTATTTCAGCTCATATGAGACAGGCCAATCTGTAGGTGGAGCGAAAATAGGAGAATCCTGAGAAAAACCACCAGGCACACCCGCAAACAGAACTTGGCTTGCCTGAGACATGTCAGTACCAGACTCGAACCTACACCAGACACAGCAGTGAGATGAGTGATTAAGAAACAGCACTCTTAACCACTCGGCCACAGGGCTGCCAAGAAAATCATTGAACATCAATCAGTTAAGTAACATTTTTAGCCTGATAAGGTATGTTCAAGTGAAAAGTATTATTGTACTCTTAGCTTAACTAACATCCCAAAGATACAGGAAACCATCTTAGAACAGTAAAAAGAAATTACCTGAGGGCTTAAATCTATTTCCCTTGCCCTTAGTCTGGTGTGAATTAAACTCAGTATCGGATTTTTGTAGAAGAGAAATAATTTTGTACTAAACCTCTTGTTCTGGTAGGTTCTCAGCGATGGAAGATTCCTCCACTGTTTCTCCTCTTTCTATCATTCCTTCTTTCACTCTCATTATTCTGTCTCTCTTCACATTGCCTGCACTGATCAGTACAGACTTGAGGGCTCGTAGACTGAAGTCGTAGTGGGACTGAGGGGACAGCTGCATGTCACAGAGCCTGAAAAACAGGTTTGTTAAGTTTAATGCCATACGCTTAATCCCAAACATCAGAAAAACATGTCTGTGCAATGAGTACCCCCTTAAACCCCACTTTTATATAGTAAACTGGGGTATGTGGAGATTTTTCTTAATTTTGCTCTAAAACATAGATTGTGAGTACTCGTTAGAACCGCCTCGGCAAGGCACCCCCTCGGCAAGGCGGTTCTAATGTGTACCCACAATCTATGTTTTGAGCAAAAATATTAAATATATCAAATGTTTTCTGGTGAGATTTCAAGTTTTACAGATGATAAAAAATCTCTGTACATTGCATGGGAAAGTTTTCATAATGTCAAAAGTAAAGCTACAGGGCTGCTTAGGACAATGACAAGGCACCAACAAATATTTCATTTTAAGCTGCGTGACGGCTGCCACAGAAAACCTTGGGCTATTAGCCTATTATTACAACTTACTTGAAGAATGGCACTATTTTACTGGCCAGCTTCTCTGCCGTCCTGAATCCCTGGGAGTACAGCATCACCTGGGCAATCAGCTGACCATCTGGCTTGGTCATAGCCAAACTGCGGAACAGCTGTTTCAAGTTGTCCGGGAGGTTAGATCTTCCCGCATAGCCAGGATTCATAGTGATAAAGATGGCCATGTCTGGATTGACCTTGACTTGTTTGCCAATCAATTCTACTACCATTGGACCTAAAAAAAAAAAAGAAGAAAAGCATTATGTTACGTATCTACCTTAAAACTCAAAGATGGCTACCTCTGCATATTAAATCAAGGTCACTGACAATATTTAATACACAGAATCAGATATGTCTGGGCTGACCTCTTACCTCTGTATGTTTTTTTTTTTTTATCTTTTATATTCATAACAACGTATTTACTTGTGATCAAAAATATTGATTTAACTGACGTTTAAAGGCTTGCTTCTGATACTGTTTTTTCGCCGTAAATTTTTGTGTGGATGACGATAGGAAACTTATTTTCATGTCAAAATCTTGATCATAGTTTGACCTGATAGGACCAGCAAACATTTTGAAAATCAGCCAGCAGATAAAGTTTTAATGGCAAAAATGAATTTTGAATACAGAATTTGCATTGGCAAGGGAGATAATCCATGATCATGAAAATGGATACTTTTCGAAATTTTTTACTTGATGATGAATATTTTGTCTCAGGTTCATTTTATAATGATTTTGAGCAATCATAATCTAATACCAAGAATTAAAAAAAAATGCCTCCCTTTCATGAGATTTTTGTATAGAAAATCCCTTTTCAAGAATGTTTTTGACCAAAACATCTTTATTCAACAACCATTTTTTTTTAATTTTTGCAGCACATTTTGCGACAAACTAAATGCTCAATTGTGCCAAGAAAATATTTCACTTAGATAAAAACAGTTGCAAAATATCTGCGAAAAAACATTATCAGACACTAGGAAACACACTTTAAATCTATTTATGACACTAAAACACAAACTTATCTTCAATTCTGCAATGAAACCTACATTTTTCCTTTTCAAGTTAAAAAAAGAGGAGTCAGGAAAATCTGATGTCTTTTCAAAGTCAAAACAAGTAAAGAAATGTAGCATGTTAAGTAAACAGGCTAATTCTTAACAATCAGCTACTAAATTAATCACACTAGTAAAGACTCCAATCAGACTTGGCAACATCAGTCTTCTCATTCAATTGCATAATGCATACTAATAACACTGGATAGATAAAGATAATTTTGTTCTGTTTTTTTTTATTTGGGGTTTAACGTTCCACCAACCGTGAAGGTCATATGGAGACAGGACCTCGGTTTATAGTCTCATCCAATAGACCGGAGAAGCCCGGGATCGAACCTGCAACCCCTGGTTTACCAGGCGAGTGACATAACCACTGCACCACAGAGGCTTCTTGACAACTATTTGAAGCTCAAATGAGAAATGCAACATTTCAAACACATTCTTTGCAATTAAGCATAAAAAGATAATCAAACTAAAACAGATCACTTTGAAGACAAAAGCGCAGGTACACATGAAATGGTCTATGAATTTTTGTTTTCATGTGGATGAAACAGTGTTACTTGCAAGGGTAATAAACAACAGCAAAATAAAATGCTGAAAAGCCGTTTCAGGGTAAATGATTTTGCACAACAACATGTAATAATCATACCCTTTGGCTTTTTACGTGCTGGATCCGCTGTCACACAAGACAAAACATACATAAACATGTAATTAAGACAAATATGGACACAACACCATCTCTTTCACACACTTTTCATTTTAAGGTAGTAATCACACACAAAACAAAACTGTTATTAGTAGAGACACTGCTTCACCAAATAAGTATTTGTTGATTATTACGTAAACTCATACGCATGATGTTATCAAAACTATGAGAGAAAACTTTGACAGCTATATTAAAATTCATCAATTTGGGAAAAATAGCATTTCATAAGAAAGTTTCTATCTTCAATATGATCAGACACTACATGTTTTTGCAAATATCTGTAAGTGCCATATGTGCTATTATATTCCTAATAGAGTTTCTTTAAGACTCGAGCTAATTTGCTTTACAAAACCTAATGATGATAAAGACAGAAAACAAAACATATACCTTTGTCTTTCTTTGTGACAGCAGCCATGTCTTTAAGAGCTTCCTGTATAGTCTGGATCTGTTGGGAGACTGCAGATAACATCCTCTCCTCTAGACGATTGAACTCATCAAAACATCCCCAAGCTCCTACTTGACACAGACCAACAAAGATTCTTCCCATAGCCTATGAAGAGGCAAAATTCATTGCATACACTTTCACTATAACACACTGCAGCTGATAGAAAGTATTTCAAACAGATATGCTATTCATGATCAGCATCATCATCACCATCACCATCACCATCATCATCATCATCATCATCAGCAGCAGCAGCAGCAGCAGCAGCAGCAGCAGCAGCAGCAGCATCATCATCATCAAATGAACTTAGTCAAAATGCTGGTGAGACAATACATGTGAATTCAGTTTTATTTCCCTTTCAAGATAATTCAGCTCATACGAGACAGGCCACTCAATAGGTGGGACAAAAATGGAAGAAACTTGGTAAAAAACACCTGGCCCACCCGCAAGCAGAACTTGGCTTGTCTCACATGTGCCCAGTTTGGGGCTCAAACCCACACCAGGCACAGCGGTGAAATTATCTTCTTTAACCAGCAGTGATTAAGTCCATGTTTTGCCCTTGCTAAATGTCATTTATTACATTAAATACATGTAGTTGCATACAGCTTAAGGTAACTTACCTGGAAGTCAAAGGTCTCGTCACAGTTGAACACCAGGACAAATCTACCGAGTTGGTTTCCCAGTGCCTTCACTGACTCTGTCTTACCGGTACCAGCAGGGCCTGAATATAAACAATCTCTGGGTAAGATAAACAATCTCAGTGTAAGAAAAGTATACTCATTTTTGTCTACCCTTCTCACTCTTTCAGTCATAAACTCTCACACTTATATTAATAACATTATCAGGGTTGAAGACCAGAATAAATTTCCCAAGCTGGTTATTCAGTGCATTCACTGACTCTGTCTTATCAGTACCAGCAGGACCTGAATCTAAACAATCTTGCACAGAGACAAATAATTGGGTTACATATTAAGCTACTACAGGTTTCAACACATCTACCCAGTAGATTGTTTCCAACGCCCGTCACTTACTGTGTTACCAGCTGGATCTGATCAGCTATGCCAAGGGAAATCAAGGGAACCCAATGAATTCTACATGTCTTCTGGCTTTTATCTCCTTTAATTCAGAATCATAGCTTGTTGTTCATTCAGACTGTGCCATTTACTAATCATTGCTTACTTTTACCTTGTTAATACCTATACAGATTATTTTAATAGATGGGCAAAAATGAGCCACTGCATCACAAAACAACCAATTTACATATGCAAAATCAAAGGCGCAGATCAGCTGTGCAGTAACCGCACAGCTAATCAGCGCCTTTGTTTTCGCTATACAGACAGTACAATTCCTCTTCTACTTATATAAATAAGAGCTGTCGCAGGACAGCGTAGCTCGCCTGACTTGTGCTATGCCACTACATCTGTTAAAATCTATGACCCATGACCTTGACCTCAAGGTCACTCAGGTGGGTCATGATGGTATAACATAAAACTTCAGACCAATGCAAAGTATCAACTTGATCAATTTACATGTTCAAGAGATATAGACTTATAAAAACATTAACCAAAACTTAAACACAAAACTTCCAAGTCCGTGACCCTGACCTCAAGGTCATCCAGGTGAGTTATGATGAACAGCATAAAACCTGAGACCAATATCTATCAACATGCAAGTATCAACTTTATCCATCGACATGTTCAAGAGATTTAGACTTTAACCAAAAAATTTAAAAGAAAATTTCTAAGTCTGTGACCTTGACCTCAAGGTCACCCAGGGTAGGTCATGATGGTACTGCATAAAACTTCAGACCAATATCTACCAACATGCAAAGTATCAACTTGATCAATCAACATGGTCAAGAGATATAGACTTACAAAAACTTAAATCAAAAACTTAAACACAAAATTTCTAAGTCTGTGACCTTGACCTCAAGGTCACCGAGAGTGGGTCATGATGGTACTGCATAAAACTTCAGACCAATATCTAGCAACATACAAAGTATCAACTCAATCCATCAATATGGTCAAGAGATATACTAGACTTACAAAAACTTTAACCAAAAACTTAAACACAAATTTTCTAAGTCCGCGACCTTGACCTCAAGGTCACCCAGGGTGGGTCATGATGGTACTGCGTAAAACTTCAGACCAATATCTAGCAACATGCAAAGTATCAAAACAATCCATCAATATGGTCAAGAGATATTGACTTATAAAAACTTTAACCAAAAACTTAAACACAAAATTTCCTTGACCTCAGGTCACCCAGGGTGGGTCATGATGGTACTGCGTAAAACTTCAGACCAATATCTATCAACATGCAAAGTATCAACTTGATCCATACATGGTCAAGAGATATAGACTTCTAAAAAACTTTAACCGAAAGTGTGACGTGGACGTAAACGTAAACGCGGACGACCGAGGTGACTACAATAGCTCTATGCACTTCGTGCAGGCGAGCTAAAAAATTTAAGGTTCTAGCTAGCTTCAGTGACTGTACAGGCCGGTTTGTGTTGGGCCTAGTCGGAAACCAAAATTATTGGTTTTCTCATGCGAAGACTCTAATAATAAGACATACCAAATGGTGAACCTCCAAGCCTAGCCTCAAGTGCCTGTGTCATTGTAAGATAACATCTATCTGTCAGTGGTGTCTGAACCAGCTTCTCCTGCACTCCCAGGTACTCAAACCCATAGTTAAACTTGGCGTTGGCCATCTGGATGGACAACTGTTGCAGGACATCAGTGTTCTTGGGGTCAAAATAGAACCTCATCTGACAGAGCCAGTCAAACGATTTGGGATTGTTCACTTTGTGCTTCAGGAGGTTTCTTGTCACTTGACGTTGGTGAACTAACTCCGTGATCTATGTAGAAATGAAAATGAATGAATTGTTTGACATTCTAAAAATGCTTTTATAATAATGCTGTAATGTCCAAGAGTGATTTTAGATGCTAAAATACTGACATACCTCCCTAAAATCTTAAAGACATTTTTCAATGTGAAAATTAATTTTATACAACAGATTGCAAAATTTTCAACTATAAGTATTGCCAATATACCGCCATAAATGACTATATTTGTCATTATCCTCAATGCAAAAGGTTCACTTACAAGATGCTCTAACTTCTTCCTCCTAACTGGTGGCTGTTCATGCAGTACAGAGTCAGCTAGGATATTCAGTGTCGACTCCACGGCCTGTAGTACACCTTCCATAGGAGCTAGGTTGTTGGGATCTTTGGATGAGATTGCCTGCAGAGCATTGTCCACACTCTCAGACCAGGAAATCTGGGAGGCTAACACCACAAGCTGGGCCTGCAAATAGAATGTTCGAATATTTAACCTACACATGAGAAAACCATGAATCTGAGTTTCTAACCAGGTCAGCCACAAGCCAGACTGTATAGTCACAGAAGCAGCCTAGAAGCTTTAAATTTTGGATGTAAGTAGAAGGGGAATTGTACTTTCCGTGTAGCGAAAACAGTGACGCTGATATGCGCATTGGTTTTCGCCTATGCATGTTGTTGATCTGCAACAAAAGATGATTGGAAGCTGCAAATTTTGGATTTAGAAAGTAGAAACTATTGCAAAAACAAAGGCGCTGATCAGTTTCTAGCTTTTTCTAGCTGTAGGCGCCTTTGTTTTCGCTTCTGCATATTGTTGGTTTTCTAAAGCGGTGGCTCATATGAGAATGGAAATTTATCATTTTTTGTGACTAATTAGACTGCACAGGAAAGTGCCCACCTTTTTGAACAGAAACTTTTCACAACATATACTACAAATACTTAAATTCTAATGATGTAAAATATTCATTTACATTAAAAAATAAGGATTTTTGAGCGTTCTGATATCAGGGTTCATACAGGCAAGGCCAAGGACTTTTCAAGGACTTTTCAAGGACTTTTCAAGGACAAATCTTACCATTTTCAAGGACTTGGGGTGGATGCTGTAGTAGGGGGTTCTGTCTTAACTTCAGTTTCCTTCTTGATAAAGAAGTTTGTGAAAGTCCCAGATAAAGACTGCTCATGTTTCTTATGTCAATCTCCACTCGCGTGTGAGCGCAAAGCACTTTCACCCATTTGAGCCACATCAATATCTTTATTACATGCACGACAATGTGCCTTGTGTTTATTGTCCGTTTCCTTGACCCAAGAATAACGTTTCGGCCAGTCCCTGCTGTACACGCACTTTTCCATTTTGTTAAGAAATGTTGAAATTAAATTTGTGCTCGAAAAAATATCATTTCGACTTCATTTTGGTTCCGTTTAGTCTGTATTCATCGTGGATTTTCATTGCAGATAAAACAGAAGCAATAAATCGTGAACCATTCCTCAAGGGAAGCAACCCAATTACGGTACGAACCGATTCGTGCCATATATTTTCAGCTCAAGTTTTCGCGACCATTTCGCAAGGGAAGCAACTCAATTACCGATTCGCGCCATACGTATTTGGCATGTTTCTTCATTATGGCGCTCTCGCCAATCTTTTTGTATTCAAACATGCCGAACTTCTTCTTAAATGCTCACATTTGATTATGAAACCGAATCTTATTGTCTGGAATACCGGAAGAAGTGAAATTCAAGTGCTTTTCAAGGCCAATGGCTAATTTTCCAGCACTTTTCAAGGCAAATTTGGTTTTCAAGTACTTTTCAAGACAGCCCTTCATTTTCAAGTACTTTTCAAGCCTGTGCAAACCCTGGATATAGAAAAAATAACCTACCTGATATTTATCTACCCATACTAGATACTGGCTGGGATCTATTTTGCCCGCCTTGAACTCGTAGTTGTCTTTGACAGCAGCTGCAAGCAGCTTAGCCAGGGTGACTCTCATCTCTTTTTCAACCAGCGTAAGCCACTCATTGATCTTGGGGTGGGCGGCAATAGATACTGGGCTAGCAAATACAACCTGAAAGAAAGAAATGCTAATTTTATTTAATACTTTTCTTTAACGGCAGGTGTCAGTAACTTAGCCAATGTTAATCTCATCTCCCTAAACTTATTGTGATTATTATATAGTTTGGGCCATTAAATAGATGGTAACTCATTTTACAACCAAGGAGAGGTGTAGAGCCTAGCAGGGCTGGAAGATGCACCTTGAAATGTAGAAATACTCTAGTAAATTCTTCATTTCGTTGGCTCGTTGACAAAACCTCGTAACTGCAAAAAAACAAATTTTTCAGGAGAAGCAATAAACTAAAACTTGTATATAAATGATATATAATTGTGCATGTTTACAAATTGTCGTATATACAAAACTTGATAAATGAAAGCTAGAAGCAGATTCTTATGATGAATTAAAGAATGCATTTATGAGAAATCATACATATGCAACTTTTGCATATCTAAAAGATAAAGATTTTCTTGTATTTAAATTTTTTGAAATTGCACATACGAGGTTTTGTCACCTTTTTTCAAGTCTGTTTACCATTTGTAGTTACGAGGTTTTGTAAGGTCATCGAAAAACTAACTTCCCATTGGACATAACCTACAAGGCTTTGTCACAAGCTGAATTTGAATGTTTTGAATCGCGCCATGTGAAAAAACGATTTTTTGAAAAAAGTGCAGTTACGAGGTTTTGTCAACGAGCCAACGATTTGCCAATTTTTCTATGACCTAGCCATCTTTACAATGCAGAGTATGGCTGTATTTCAACTCTGCAAAAACACTTTGACAGCCACGTCATACAAGATATGGTATCTATAGGTTTTTCAAAAAAAGAAATCATATTTTTGCACACCAGATAGAGAAATCAGAGAAATTCTACTCACCTCCTCCCCCTCTTTGGAGAGTAGTCCTAGGACTTGTGAGCTGTCATCATTGAGGACTATAGTGGCCACTCCAGCAAACATCTTCTTGAAGTGTTTCTGTAGACGAGCAACGTTCTTGCTGTTGCCAATGATCTCCAATAGATCTTCATCTCCCACAAAGTAAAACCTTTAATGTCAAAGAACACAGAATGAGCTATACTGGAAATTAACATTGGTTGAACCCCTACTTATTTGATATGCGATCATACTTTAAATCACTTCAGTTTGAGAGGATTCAAACCACTCTGATAACCTTTTCTGAGAAATTAACTGATGTTGTACCAATTCCCAACAAATATTTGGCTACCCAGGCCAACAGGATCACCGTCGATCTACATAAGAATGGCCAGATTAAGAAAAGGCTTCTATAAAAATGTTATTATTTCCAATTTTAATGAAATGCATGTAGGTCTCAAAAAGACAAAACTTTACCTAGGGAAGGAGGCCCTTTCTCTTTCTAGATATTCTCCTAGAGCCTTCTGTATTTTACCAAGCAAGTCGGCCAGTCTTTCCAACTGTCTCTGTACATTTGGTATATTCACAACATCCATAACAAGGGGATACTTGGCAACTTTCTTCATCAAGGCCAGGAACTCAGTGCTGACTCTGAAATCAAACAATCCAATCAATCAATCAATCAATCAATCAATCAATCCTTTTTGTTTGAAACTAGATCAAATTAATCCTGTCCTGAGTCTCTATAAGGACCAGGATGGTCCGAAAGTTCCTTTCGATAACCTTGTACTTCCAAATTATTGCAAGCACCTTTAAAGTTAAACTAGAATTTGTTTTCTATGTGAAAACTGATGTCTCCCCCCTTTCTACGTGCATGTCCAAAATATGGAAGCAAGAGTTATAGTTCTTGTGCATCACATATCCTGTCATTCTGTTTTATAAGTGTACCAAGTTTCATTGAAATATCTCTTACGGTTTTCAAGTTATAGAGTGGGCACGAAATTGTATCGAAAATAATTAAAGGAAGGGAAATAACTCCAAAGATATGAAAGCAAGAGTAATGATTCTTGTGCATCATGTTTTATAAGTGTACCATGTTTCATTGAAAAATCTCTAATGGTTTTTGAGTTATAGAGCAGACACAAAATTGTATGAAAAATAATCAAAGGGAAATAACTCCAAAGATATGCAAGCAAGAGTTATGGTTCTTTAGCATGACATATTATCTCATCATGCTTTATAAGTGTACCAAGTTTCATTGAAATATTTCTTATGGTTTTCAAGTTATAGAGTGGACATGAAATTGTATGGAAAAATAATCAAAGGGAAATAACTCCAAAGATATGAAAGCAAGAGTTATAATTCTTGTGCATGACACCTCGTCTCATCGTGCTTTATAAGTGTACCAAGTTTCACTGAAATTTCTCTTACGGTTTTCAAGTTATAGGGTGGACACGAAATTGTATGGAAAATAATCAAAGGGAAATTACTCCAAAGATATGCAAGCTAGAGTTATGATTCTTTAGCATGACACGTTATCTCATCGTGCTTTATAAGTGTACCAAGTTTCATTGAAATAACTCTTACGATTTTCGAGTTATAAAGCGGACACGAAATTGTATGGAAAATAATCAAAGGGAAATAACTCATAAAATACTCAAGCCAGAGTTATGGTTCTTGCGCATGACACATCGTCTTATCATGCTCAATAAGTGTACCAAGTTTTATTGAAAAATCTTAAACGGTTTTCAAGTTATACAGCGGACAGGAAATTGTATCAAAAATAATCAAAGGGAAATAACTCCAAAAATACTCAAGCCAGAGTTATGGTTCTTGTGCATGACACATCGTCTGATCATGCTCAATAAGTGTACCAAGTTTTATTGAAAAATCTTAAACGGTTTTCAAGTTATACAGCGGACACGAAATTGTATCGAAAATAATCAAAGGGAAATAACTCCAAAAATACTCAAGCCAGAGTTATGGTTCTTGTGCATGACACATTGTTTCGTCGTGGTCTACAAGTGTACCAAGTTTCATTGAAAAATCTTTAACGGTTTTCAAGTTATACAGCGGACACGAAATTGTATCGAAAATAATCAAAGGGAAATAACTCCAAAAATACTCAAGCTAGAGTTATGGTTCTTGTGCATGACACATCGTCTCGTCGTGGTTTACAAGTGTACCAAGTTTCATTGAAAAATCTTTAACGGTTTTCAAGTTATAGAGCGGACACGATTTGTGACGGACAGACGGACGGACGGACAGACGCACGGGGAAAAACAATATGTCTCCCGACCCTGTCGGGGGGAGACATAATTAACATTAAAATTAACTACTGTGAGTATAATTTTAATTCACAGACAACGCTTCAAAGAAATATAAATTCATACCTCATCAACTAATGTGATACCTTTGCTTTAACCATTCTGAAAGCATATGACCAATGGAAAGTGTCTGGCTTAATATTAGGGCCAGGGAGTGAGAAGCAGTGAAAACCCTTGAAACAGGTAGAAGATGTTTTACATCTGCAATGCCGGTAAATGTTCCCTCCAGATAGACCCAGAACCTCTATATGTATCCTGACATCAAACAGAGCATTGATCATCTCCTTGTAAATGTAAATTTCCATCCTCAGTTCACTTACCCCTGGAATCTTGATGTCTCAACAGGTAACAGGTGTTTAATATCAGCACTACCGGTAAAGATGCCCTCCAGATAGACCCAGCGTCTCTGGACATCTATCCAGACATCAAACAGGGCATTGATCCTGTTCAGTTTATCCTCCCAGGCTAGAGCTTCCTCCTCAAATTGCTGGAATTAAATAAATCAAATAGTTTTAGATTTTTTCAATGGATTATATTTCCCTTTCTTAAAGCATACTATACTTTTACACATCAATCTTCACACAAATCATGAAACATTTAGTCTTGTTCCTAAAATTTAGTATTGCTAGTTTAATTGCCAGCTAAAAGTATATGGTAGAGACCTATGTCCATTTTTGATAGATAATTATTCTAACCATGCTTTTCATAAACTGGCTTAACCTAAGGGCTTTAGCAGTTCTCAGTGTTAACTCTTTTACCAGCAACTGACAAATAATATGAGCCAGACAAGAGAATTAACCTACGACCTATCACAATCTGAGACAACTTACAGAGAAAATTTGTTAAGAACAAATTTCTGAAGGTTGCTGCATCTTAACCAGAGGACCAATGGTCCTGTAAACGCTCACCTGAGATCTGCTGCATATACCAATAAACATGTTTGAATATTATGGTACTCCAGTGCAGGGGCAGATGAAGCCCTTGGGCCATTTTCTTTTTTCAGAATCTTCAATATTCTGTCCATTTGCCAATTTCCTGCAGGCTTTTCCCTTCAAATGACATTTTAACAGTTTTCCCAATTCAAATGCATAGGCAACCCATGTTGACCTTGCCATAAACTTGGTCAAGGTCATCACACGGTCATGATTTATATATACATTGGAGTACTTTAGCCAACGATGCTTCACGCCAAGTTTCCTTGAAATCAGTCTATTGGTTTCAGAGAAGAAGATTTTTGATGGGTTTTTACCATATATGGCCATGGCGGCCATCTTTGTCATGTGACCTAGATTATTTATATACACATTGATTCCTCAATTCTATAGATGCTTCACATAAAATTTGGCTTTGATTGGCCAAGCGATTTCAGAGGAGAAGAGGTTTGAATATATATTATGGAAATATACATGTATATTGCCCCGGGGTGGGGGCACATGAGCCCCTGGGGTCCAATTTTTTTCAGAATCATTAATTTTCAGTCCTACTTCCCATTTCCTGCAAGACTTTCACTTTAAATTACATTTTAAAAGTTTTCCCCATTCAAATGCATTGGCGACCTATGTTGACCTTGCCGTAAAATAGGTCAAGGTCATGAAAAGGTCATGAATTATATACACATTGTAGTGCTTGAGCCATCGATGCTTCATGCCAAGTTTGGTTGAAATCGGTCCACCGGTTCTGGAGAAGAAGATTTTTGAAGGGTTTTTACCATATATGGGCATGGCGGCCATCTTGGTCATGTGACCTGGATTATTTATATACACATTGGTTCCCCCTTCCCATAGATGCTTCATGTAAAATTTGGCTTCGATTGGCCAAGCGGTTTCAGAGAAGAAGATGTTTGAATATTATGATAATATACATGTATATTGCTCCGGGGTGGGGGCGGATGAGCCCCTGGTGCCCAATTTTTTTCAGAATCATTAATATTCAGTCCTACTGCTCATTTTCTGCAAGATTTTTCCTTTAAATGACAATTTAACAATTTTTCCCATTCAAATGCAAAGGCGACCTATGTTGACCTTGCCGTAAAATAGGTCAAGGTCACCGCAAGGTCATGATTTATATATACATTGTAGTACTTGAGTCATTGATGCTTCATGCCAAGTTTGGTTGAAATCGGTCCAGTGGTTCCGGAGAAGAAGATTTTTGAAGGGTTTTTACCATATATGGGCATGGCGGCCATCTTGGTCATGTGACCTGGATTATTTATATACACATTGGTTCCCCCTTCCCATAGATGCTTCATGTAAAATTTGGCTTTGATTGGCCAAGCGGTTTCAGAGAAGAAGATCTTTGAAAATGGTGGACGACGGACGGACGGACGACGGACGGACGACAGACGGACGGACGCCGGATCATGGCCATCCTATAAGCTCACCTTGTGAGCCTGACGGCTCAGGTGAGCTAACAATCAAATAAAACATTTTGATTTTTGATATTTGATATATGTAGCTCACCTTGTAGTATGGGGATAGCTTCATGGCCATAACGCTGTTGATGTGTTCTTTGACCTTTGTGAAGAGTTCGTCCCAGCCTCGAATCAGTCGGCACTTGTTCTGGTAGCTGATCAGTTCCAGCTCGTAGCTACGCCAGATCTCACTCACCTATGAAAATGAACATATTTTTCAAACTTCAAATTTCCAAGCCTTGTGTTAAATGAACTTTGCCACAAGCATTTGAATAATGTACCCATTACAGATACGAAATTAAATCATCCCAAGGGTACCGTCTTCAGAAAATGTATAGGTGCCCTGTTTTGCATTTTGATAAACTCTTCTGATTTTATTCCTTTGTGATTTTTTCTAACTGTTTTCTTTTATTTTGACTTTTATTAATGTATTTACTTTTTTTAATGACATCACATATGGTAAACTAAAATCTTACTTGTTTCAAGAACTCCTCCAGAGCCATTTCTCCCTGTGCGACCAGTATAACATCCCTGACAATGTGCTCATTCTTCTGTAGATCAATGTCCCAGATATGCCCAAGAGTCAGCTCCGACAGCACCCACTTCACGGCAAGTTTCCGGGTAAGCTGTTTCCAGTGACGCTCTTTCAATGCTTCCGATTTCAGCTCCACAATCAACACATTCACCTGTAATTCAAAAATTAGATTTCACGTTATCTATTTACTTGATTTTCTGCTTTACATCCAGGATACGCACCTTAGCTCATACCTGGCTCCGATTTTAAGAACTATTTTTTAAGCTCAGCTCAGCTGAGCGTGAAATTTCAACTGCTAGTAAATGCTGAAATAGTCAAAAATTGTGGAAAATTCAGATTTAAAACTCAAAAACTAGTAATTTATCCCGCTATAAATGTTAAAATGCCAACAAAACAAAACATTTATGAGCAGGATAAATTTTAAGTCTCAGCTGAGTTGAGCATGAAAAAAGTTTTATAACCTCGGGCCCTGAATGATTAGTTACCCAGGTTCCTAGGTATGCCTCGCAGAGAAGACTGCCATTACTTAGTGCACATTTCTTTTGCCATTAAATGACAACCATCCTTCTTAAAGCAGTCAGAAAAGATGAATTTTCAGGACTATTCCTATGAAAATTGGTAAATGCACATCTTGCAATCACTTGGAAAGCCAGTAAGTGGTAATTTATGAGTACTTTGTGCACATTCTTGTAATAAAAGTTTGCCAGTTCTTCGATAAACGGCTGTTTCACACTGTTATATTTTGCTCATTCAGGTTATTTCTAAGAAAAAAGACTAAAACTTAAAAACAATGATTTCCTCAATTTTTTCAATAATTTATCTTGACGAAAAATAAAGTTCTCTAAAGATATTAAACCTACCTTAGCATACATCTGCAGCATCCTCTTGACATGTTCATATGATGCATACGCTCTCAGTCTGGCTGGTAATTCCTTCATTTGGTTCAGCAGACCATCAATTGACTGACGAATCTGAAACAAGATGCCAAAAACCATTAATTTTACATCTTTCATTAATTTGATTCCATTCAGAGCTATATACAAAGTACATGTAAGGGTAATAATCATTATTTTTGATGATTCAATAGAGTTTGCTTTCACTATTAAGTGAGACCTTTAAAATTGTTAATGCATTAGGTGATAATAGATTACATGTATTGTCAGTATGATCCTAAGCAGCCACTGATATTCTAAGCAGAGCCTGAGATTTTATGGTTTGTATATATTTTCCTAGGATGATTTTCAAGAAAAACCAGAGGACAAATGGTCCTGTAAACGCTCACCTGAGTCTGCTGCATATACCAATTAACATGTTTGAATATTATGGTATTTAACCCCAGTGCAGGGGCAGATGAAGCCCTTGGGCCGTTTTCTTTTTTCAGACAAATTAATATTCTGTCCATGGTTGCTTCACGCCAAGTTTCATTAAAATCAATCTATTGGTTTCAGAGAAGAAGATATTTGAAGGGTTTTTACCATATATGGGCATGGTGGCCATCTTGGTCATGTGACTTAGATTATTAATATACACATTGGTTCCCCCATCCTATAGATGCTTCACATAAAATTTGGCTTCAATTGGCCAAGTGGTTTTAGAGGAGAAGATGTTTGAATATTATGGTAATATACATGTATATTGCCCCGGGGTGTGGACATATGAGCCCTTAGGTCCATTTTCTTTTTCAGAATCATTAATATTTAGTCCTACTACCCATTTCCTGCAAGATTTTCACCTCAAATGACTTTTTGAAAGTTTTCCCCATTCCAATGCATTGGCGACCTATGTTGACCTTGTCGTAAAATAGGTCAAGGTCACCACAGGGTCATGATTTATACAACATTGTAGTACTTCAGCCATTGGTGCTTCATACCAAGTTTCTTTAAAATCGGTCCTCAAAATTCGGAGAAGATTTTTGAAGGGTTTTTACCATATATGGGCATGGCAGCCATCTTGGTTATGTGAACTAGATAATTTATATATACATTAATTCCCCCATTCCATAGATGCTTCACATACAATTTGGCTTTGATTCGCCAAGCGGTTTCAGAGGAGATGATGTTTGAATATTATGGTAATATACATGTATATTGCCCCGGGGTGGGGGCAGATTAGCCCCTGGGGTCCGATTTTTTTCAAAATCATTAATATTCAGTCCTACTGCCCATTTCCTGCAAGACTTTCACTTTAAATGACATTTTAAAAGTTTTCCCTATTCAAATGCATTGGCAACCTATGTTGACCTTGCCGTAAAAAAAGGTCAAGGTCATCACAGGGTCATGATTTATATGCACATTGTAGTACTTCAGCCATCGATGCTTCATGCCAAGTTTCTTTGAAATCGATCCACCTCTTCTGGAGAAGATTTTTGAAGGGTTTTTACCATATATGGGCATCGCGGCCATCTTGGTCATGTGACCTGGATTATTTATATATACATTGATTACCCCTTCCTATTGATGCTTCACATAAAATTTGGCTTTTATTGGCCAAGCGGTTTCAGAGGAGATGATGTTTGAATATTATGGTAATATACATGTATATTGCCCCGGGGTGGGGGCATATGAGCCCCTGGGGTCCAATTTTTTTTCAGAATCATTAATATTCAGTCCTACTGCCCATTTCCTGCAAGACTTTCACTTTAAATGACTTTAAATGACATTTTAAAAGTTTTCCCCATTCAAATGCATTGGCAACCTATGTTGACCTTGCCGTAAAATAAGTCAAGGTCATCACAGGGTCATGATTTATATACACATTGTAGTGCTTGAGCCATCGATGCTTCATGCCAAGTTTCTTTGAAATCGATCCACCTGTTCTGGAGAAGAAGATTTTTGAAGGGTTTTTACCATATATGGGCACCGTGGCCATCTTGGTCATGTGACCTGGATTATTTATATATACATGTACATTGATTACCCCTTCCTATTGATGCTTCATATAAAATTTGGCTTTGATTGGCCAAGCGGTTTCAGAGGAGATGATGTTTGAATATTATGGTAATATACATGTATATTGCCCCGGGGTGGGGGCATATGAGCCCCTGGGGTCCAATTTTTTTCAGAATCATTAATATTCAGTCCTACTGCCCATTTCCTGCAAGACTTTCACTTTAAATGACTTTAAATGACATTTTAAAAGTTCTCCCCATTCAAATGCATTGGCGACCTATGTTGACCTTGCCGTAAATAAGT
Source organism: Rugalucina vietnamica (assembly GCA_964017185.1). Lineage (NCBI taxonomy): Eukaryota > Metazoa > Mollusca > Bivalvia > Lucinida > Lucinidae > Rugalucina > Rugalucina vietnamica. Next base: position 33,679,332 of record OZ024872.1, read on the forward strand.
CAAGGTCATCACAGGGTCATGATTTATATACACATTGTAGTGCTTGAGCCATCAATACTTCATGCCAAGTTTCGTTGAAATCAGTCCACCGGTTCTGGAGAAGAAGATTTTTGAAGGGTTTTTACCATATATGGGCATGGCGGCCATCTTGGTCATGTGACCTGGATTTCTTATATACACATTGGTTCCCCCTTCCTATAGATGCTTCATATAAAATTTGGCTTTGGTTGGCCAAGCGGTTTCAGAGAAGAAGATCTTTGAAATTGTGGACGGACGGACGCACGGACGGACGGACGGACAGACTACGGACGCCGGATCATGGCCATCCTATAAGCTCACCTTGTGAGCCTAACGGCTCAGGTGAGCTAAAAAATGTTAAAAAATATGAGCCTTCGGATTTTCGCCTATGCGTAAACAAAGGCGCAGATCAGCTTCCCAGTAACTGCAAAGCTTGTTTTCGCTACATGGATAGTACAGTTCCTCTAATTTCTAAATCCAAAATTTCCAGCCTCTAGCCATCTTCTGTGCTTGTACAGACCGGTTTGTGTCAGACCTGGTCGGAGACCCAGAGAACAGGTTTTCTCACATTGCTCAGATATGGTGAGATATCCCAATTTTGCGACATACCTTCCTTGGTTGTACAGAGAGCCAAGGTTTCTCTTTGAGTTCATCAATTTGGTTCCAGATCTTACTCAGTTCTGACCACACACCCTTCAGGTCCTGTAACTCTTCTAGTGACACCTGGACTCTCTCTTCACTAGCACTAAGCTGTCCTGAAAACACACACACACATTTAATGTACATTTTAACATAGCAATCAAAATTTGATCCTTCGCATGAGAAAACAATTTGGGTGTCTGACCAGGTCCTACACAAAACGAGCTGTACAAGCACAGAATACAAGCACAGAAAAGAGATAGACGTTCGAAAATTTGGATATAAACAAAAGAGGAATTGTACTATCAACATAGCCAAAACATAGGCACTGATCATCTGTGTAGTTACTGCACAGCTGCTGATCTGTGCCTTTGCTTTTGCCTATATGTGTGTTGTTGGTTTTCTTATAAAGTGGCTCAATATCTAATCAGCGCCTAACTACATTGTTTGAAAAGCGCAAATATGAACCATGTGAACTGGAAAAGATTTTTCTTTCAAATTTTAGGAACTTTTACAACCTGTCTGACAGAATGATTATGTAAATCTTGACTTCATCCTAATTACCTTTGACAGCAACGCCTGTGGTGTGCAAATCTTACTATTTTCTATGCATTTCAAGTTAAAGAACATATCTATCAGCATTTTGCAGAATATATTCCCAATTTTATAAAACAGCCATTGGCTTTGCCCTTGCCCTTACAACAGCAAAGAAATCTTACCTGTGTCTACTTTGGTTCTGAAACGATTTGTAAGCACCCAAATTAAGAAATTCAATTTAATTCTTTACTCTAATTCAGTATTACACAGGAGTATAGATAACTACAGAGTACCAACCTGGTTCAGCAAGTTCTAAAGCCTCTTTAGCCTTGGCAATATTGTCTCTAGTTTACACTAATTTAGTATAACACAGGAGTATACATAACTACAGAGTACCAACCTGGTTCAGCAAGTTCTAAAGCCTCTTTAGCCTTGGCAATATTGTCTCTAGTTTACACTAATTTAGTATAACACAGGAGTATACATAACTACAGAGTACCAACCTGGCTCAGCAAGTTCTAAAGCCTCTTTAGCCTTGGCAATATTGTCTCTAGTTTACACTAATTTAGTATAACACAGGAATATACATAACTACAGAGTACCAACCTGGTTCAGCAAGTTCTAAAGCCTCTTTAGCCTTGGCAATATTGTCTCTTTCTTCCTTCAGTCGTGAGAATTTGCCCTCAAAGATAGTGAGAGCCTTCAGAGCTTCACTTGGTGGCAGCTCACCCTGTATACATCAATATACACAAAATTTTAATGCTTCGAAACAGATAGTTTGCACATGGTAGTTACACAGGAATATCTTTGTTTTTCCAATGTGCTGTCCCCACAATGAAGTGCTTTGAGCATATACTGTCTGCATAAAAAAGCGAATTCCACAATTTTCACTTTTTTTTAAGCAGGGCATCAGGAGGTTATAAATGACTTTTCATTCCATTATTCTGTTATCATTTCTAACTATGCCTATAGAAAACTGTAAAATTGAGAATCAAAGCCCACTGCCATTGGCCAGTAACAAAACACAGGCTTAGAAAATTTAAATGAACCTTTGCATAAGCCTTTGTTTTTCCACCCAGGTCTGACAAAAACTGTACAATCACAGAAGCAGGCTGGAAGCTTTAATTTTAGGATTTAAGAAAAGAGAAATTGTACTATCATTGAAGCGAAAACAAAGGTGCTGATTAGATGTGCAGTTACTGCAGAGCTGATCTGCGCCTTTGTTTTCGCCTATGCATGTTGTTGTTTCCCTTAAGCGGCAGCTCAATTAACTTACAGCGACAGGTTTATCTTTCTCCCAGTCAACGAGAAGATCCGAAGTCTTAGTCTCAACAACCTTGTCCTCGGACACGATCTTCATCTGGAGGCTAGCCACCTGGGTCTGGATGGACGAGTCTTTACGCTTCATGATGTCAGCGAATGCTCCCCACTCGCCCTCTATGTTGTCGCTGTACAGCCAATTGGGCGGGAACTGGAATCGCTGTCGCTCGAGGATCCTCTGACCCTCTTTGTACATCTGAGAGGAAATGACATTATCAGGATTATTGTTTGTGACAATATAATTATATGAGAATCCTGTTTAATGCCTTTGAAAAGTCTAAATGCATTCTAGAATTTTTGCTTAATTAGATATAGCCTAGTAGGTTTAAGGTTTTACCCAAAATTGAAAAACTCTTTCTAAACGAGTATGATATTGTTTGGTTGAGGTTATGTCACATTGTTGTGTCATTTGGAGTGTACAACCCAACAACTTGAAGCCATGTTAAAACTTTATTTACTTTACTTCAATTACACAGAAAGCTCATGGAACTTAAATAAGCGTTCTTGAAGGCACAGATGTTGACATTATGTGGTCAAATGTGGTGGAGGAAACCAGAGAACCTAGGGAAAACTACCAACCTTGGATGGGTGACTATCCCATGCCATGACCTGGATTCGAACCCGGACCACAGAGGTGACAAGTGAGTGCTTTATCCAGTACCCTATCCAGGCCCCTGAAGCCATGTTTATCAGTTTAAAAGCAAAACAACTAATTAATATTGAGGTTACAGAAGATGCTTACATCGACTTGTTTCTCCCAGACTTTCATCTTTCTCTTGAGTCCCTGTACTTGTGTAATGAGGCCCACAGCCTCCGAGGTGTTAGCAGTATCAATAGACTGCTGTTCCAGGTCTGTACGAGACTGAAATAAGAAGTAAAATAATATTAAGTCACAATAATACTTGTTACTCCAGAAATTTTATTTTTCTCATCACAATCATTAGAGCTGTGTCATGAGAAAACCTGTCTTGAGCTGATCTACGCCCATTTTTGAATATGCAAAATGTTGGTTTTCTCAAGATACGGCTCACATCATCACGTTGTGGTTACTTATTTGGTGCAAAAATACCAGATTTACACATTTTACAGTTGGATTCACCTTTAATCAGAGTTCTCGCTAACTCCAATATTGGAGTTTTAAACTCTAACTTTTTGATTCTGCCTCCAACTTTTTACAAAGCCCCAACTGTAAATTATAGGAAGAATTCAACAGTTTTGGAAAAACTGTTTTCAAAATCCTAGTGAGAAGTCTGTTAATGATCCATCTACCAATATAACCTTTGTCATAAAAGGAAAGTTCATGTTCACAAATCTATATCATTATTTGAAAAGCTTTTCCCCAGACATTATTTTAGAAACCATCTGACAGTTACCAATGGCTATGCTTGAAGATTATATCAAACCCTGTAAAGTGTTAGCCACGATGTTTGCTAAATTCTTTACCTTTGAAATGTGTCTGTGGAAATCTGTCATTTCTCCACTCAACATGCTTCCAAACTTGCTCAGAACCTCCTTGTGCCACGAGTCATACTTCAGGGTCACTTTAGATTGAACCTGGTGGAATATAAAAACAAAAAAATGGAGACATTTCTACAAAGCAAACTTTCTACCAACATTCAAACTATTCCCATGATTCAGTTTCAATATCACATGAATGCAAATTTGTTGCTCTAAAAATGTTTTTTGTTTGTTTGTTTGTTTGTTTGAATTGATTCTTAATGTCCCACTCAACAGCTATGGTAATGTCGGAATGTTGCTTCCATTTTCGGAATGTTGCTTCCATTTTATGGATGCTATGACATCCAAAAAGTGTTTTAAATATAACCACCGAACCAAGCCAGTGAGACTTATAAGTATGAATAGTTTGACTTGAATCACTTTTGCTGGGCAGGCTCAGACCCGAGCGGTTAACCAGTATTCAGATAGTCAGTCAGGTGCGTAGAAGATTTGCCTGTGGCCACAAACAGCCCATTTCTTTAGGACCCTATGGGTGGGGACCCAACAATGTTTTTATTTTTTTGTCAAAAGTGTGGCAGTTTATAGGGATCAACCATGGTTTTCAGTGTTCAAACATTCGATGGATCACGAGGAAGGTGTTTGAACACAAGGCCGCAGGCCGCGTGTTCAAACACCTTCCGAGTGATCCATCGAATGTTTGAACACTGAAACAAACCATGGTTGATCGCTATTCTTGCATTTTCACTCTAATCCACTTAAAATCTCTTGAAAATAACATTAACAACGTAAAAACGCACCGAAAACCGCGAAGCTTCTTCAACGTCGGCCATTTTGTTTCTATGAAATACATGACGTCACGTCACTTTGACCAATGACGTCGGCCAAAACCCATGTTCAAACGGCACGTGAATTTCATGATTTGAACATGGGTTTTGCGGTTTGAACACGGCTTTCGACCAATCAAAAACGGCTTCAAACAGCTATGTGCATAGATATCTATGCAAGAATAAGACTTAATGTGATATACCTTTTTTCTTTATCTTCTGCTTATGATCACAGTAAAAAATATGGTCAAGTCATAACACTGCCTGCCTTGGGCTTCAATCAGTCAATCCACTTCTTAAAAGTTACAACCCCAACAGGTGAGGGATGTGTTACAGAAATTATTTTATGAGCCTCGTCACGAGAAAACCGGATGTTTGTGAATGCAAAAACAAAGGCGCAGATCAGTTATCCACCCACTTGTTGTATATTCATGTTTATATTGCAGGGTGAGCTGCCACCAAGTGAAGCTCTAAAGGCTCTCACTATCTTTGAGGGCAAGTTCTCAAGACTGAAGGAAGAAAGAGACAATATTGCCAAGGCCTTGCTGAACTAGATCTCTAAACTACAGTTATCCACCCACTTGTTGTATATTTAGGGGATAACTGTATTCAAATTTTTCATTTGGGGCGGTATATCGTCGGATCTATGGTCGGAAATTTTGTTTTACGGCGACGCGTTAGCGGAGCCGTAAAACATGATTTCCGACCGTATTTTCGACGATATACCACCTCAAATGAAAAATTTGAATATTGTTATCCCCATTCTAATGTACTTTTTAACTATAAACATCGAAAAATGCTTTGTTTTTCACATATGTGAGCGTGACGAGCGACGTATAACCACGACGTTAACCAATCAGAAGCGACGTTGCTCATGACGTTAGGTTTCCGACGGTACATCGCAGAATATACTGTCGCAAATTTTTGACGTTATCCAATAAGACGTCGCGTAACATTCTCGAGTGCATTAGAATCATGTTTATATTGCAGGGTGAGCTGCCACCAAGTGAAGCTCTGAAGGCTCTCACTATCTTTGAGGGCAAGTTCTCACGACTGAAGGAAGAAAGAGACAATATTGCCAAGGCTAAAAAGGCTCTAGAACTTGCTGAACCAGGTTGGTACTCAGTGTTAGTGTAAATTAGTGTAAACTAGAGTGAATAAAGAATTGAATCAAACTCCTTACTTTTGGTGCTAAAAATTTTTAGGATAGACTAAGAACAAATAATAGCTGTTTGCTACACATGGGCAAACCCAAAGCTGTTTATAGAATTATATAGAGAAAATATTCAAAACAATTTTGCCTTAATCTACTATATGTTTGGTTTGACTACTCAGCCGATCAGCGCCTTTGTTTACAGTACATGGATAGTACAAACACTCTTTTCTTATATCCAAAATTTCAACCTTCAAGCCATCTTCTGTGACTGCAAAAGTCAGTTTGTGTCGGACCTGGTCGGAAACCCCCAAAAATCGTTTTTCTTGCATTGCTGTCATATAAGACACCCACTTTTCCAAACTGTATGATAACAGGTCCAATCTCTTTCTGAGTCTCCGATGTGTCGAATGTTCTCCTTGAAACCCTGAAATCACAAGGACAAATGATTATCTCCCTGTCTACATGGATTAAGCAGCCTACTTCCATGTTTTTTTTAGTTGAAGGTAATCCTTCCATAAGATCTAGTCTAGTGTCGTTTAGCAGATCCAAGTAAGATTAACACAGATAAATTTCAATTACCCTTTTCTATGGCTAATAATTTGATGTTGTTTTTTAATAGTATTCTGGCTTTGTCCATAAAAATTCTCATCAATTTATGAGACATACATATGTACTCTTGACAGATGGATTCTTTAAGTGTTTTTTTTTCGTTTGTTTGTTGTTGTTTTTTTTCGTTTTTTTTTCTTTTTCATCTTTTTTTTCTTTTGATTAAGTTTTATGTTCCTTTCAAGATTATTACAGCTGATATGAGAAAGGCCAATCAATAGGTGGGGTGAAAACGGGAGAACCCCCAGAGAAACCACCTGGCACATCTGCAAGCAGAACTCGGCTTGTCTCACATGTGCCCTGTGTGTGGTTCAAAACCCACACCAGACACAATGGTGAAATGATTAAGCAGGATAATAAAATATCACCACTTGATAGGGGGCCGCCCTAATGGATTCTTTAGTTTTCTTTGATGTAACAATACTAATCAGACCAAAATAAGAGTTTTAGATAAGGTATGTGCATTTCTTTAGTTCTTGCAAGAAATCCAGACAAACAGGGACTTACTTGATTTCCTCCAGTGAGTTCATCCATGTTTGTAGATCATTGCCAAGTCTAGCATTGAGACCGTCAGATGTCAAATCCCACAGAGCTTGGTAGTTGAACCATACCTGCAGAAAAAAGAAAGATACTGAAGCCAAATATGAAGACAAACATGTAGCAGCTAAAACCAATTAAGTATAATAACACATCAACAAAACTTTTATTGAGCCCAATATTCAATGCACAATGCACAATGATTGCCAGATTCAAGATATAGAATAACTTCAAAAATTACAAAAATTATTTTATGATTTTGCCTGAAAAACTCACCGAGAGGTAGGTATCCAATTCAGTGATTGTTTTCTGTACTGCTTCATAACATTCTTCCACAACTTTCATACCATGTGGTAGTTTAGTGAGACTGTTCTTGTACGTTGTTGTGGCCTCTGATTCCACGTCTAATCCAACCTAAAACACAGAATATGAAATACTGAGAGGTAGGTGTTAAGTAAATTCTTTGTTGTTTTTTTTTCACCACTTTGTAACATTCATTATTAACTTCCATGCCATGTGGTAGTTTCTTGAGGAAAATAAATGAAAGTGGACTCCTCCAAATGATAACCATGGGAAAGTCCATTTGTCACTAATGGGTTAAAGGCATGACTTTACCTGATATCTAGAGTGCTGTATCCTGGGCAGTCCAGAGACAATGGCCATCCAGCCAAACAATTCCTGCATTATCTGGAACCTTGCTTCTTCTACAGGAGGATTAACGTAGATCAGCTGGTTGGTGATTCTCAACTCGTGAATCATGGGCTGGAATTTAATATGATAATGCAAATTAGTCTCCCTTTACCAACCACTACAGAGCATGTATATGAAAGATATGGGGCAAACTTTGTTTGGATTTGTGTCCATGTCCATGCTATTGTTGAGATCCCAATAGATTTCCAATTCTTACTATTTATTTCAAGAAGAAATTAGACCAGAGGACCAATGGTCCTGTAAACGCTCACCTGAGATCAGCTGCATATACCAATAAACATGTTTGAATATTATGGTATTTAACTCCAGTGCAGGGGCAGATAAGCCCTTGGGCCATTTTCTTTTTTTCAGAATCTTCAATATTCTGTCCATTTGCCAATTTCTTGTTGGCTTTTTCCTTCAAATGACATTTTAACAGTTTTCCCAATTCAGATGCACAGGCAACCCATGTTGACCTTGCCATAAACTTGGTCAAGGTCATCACAGGGTCATGATTTATATATACATTGGAGTACTTTAGCCATCGATGCCTCACGCCAAGTTTCCTTGAAATCAGTCTATTGGTTTCAGAGAAGATGATTTTTGATGGGTTTTTACCATATATGGGCATGGCGGCCATCTTGGTCATGTGACCTAGATTATTTATATACACATTGATTCCCCCATTCTATAGATGCTTCACTTAAAATTTGGCTTTGTTTGGCCAAGCGGTTTCAGAGGAGAAGACGTTTGAATATTATGGAAATATACATGTATATTGCCCCGGGGTGGGGGCACATGAGCCCCTGGGGTCCAATTTTTTCAGAATCATTAATATCCAGTCCTACTGCCCATTTCCTGCAAGACTTTCACTTTAAATGACATTTTAAAAGTTTTCCCCATTCAAATGCATTGGTGACCTATGTTGACCTTCCCGTAAAATAGGTCAAGGTCATCACAGGGTCATGATTTATATATACATTGTAGTGCTTGAGCCATCGATGCTTCGTGCCAAGTTTCGTTGAAATCGGTCAACCGGTTCTGGAGAAGAAGATTTTTGAACGGTTTTTACCATATATGGGCATGGCGGCCATCTTGGTCATGTGACCTGGATTTTTTATATACATATTTGTTACCCCTTCCTATTGATGCTTCACATAAAATTTCGCTTTGATTGGCCTAGCGGTTTCAGAGGAGAAGATGTTTGAATATTATGGAGATATACATGTATATTGCCCCGGGGTGGGGGCGGATGAGCCCCTGGTGCCCAATTTTTTTCAGAATCATTAATAGTCAGTCCTACTGCTCATTTTCTGCAAGATTTTTCCTTTAAATGACAATTTAACAATTTTTCCCATTCAAATGCATTCGCGACCTATGTTGACCTTGCCGTAAAATAGGTCAAGGTCATCATAGGGTCATGATTTATATACACATTGTAGTGCTTGAGCCATTAATGCTTCATGCCAAGTTTGGTTGAAATCGGTCCAGTGGTTCCGGAGAAGAAGATTTTTTAAGGGTTTTTACCATATATGGGCATGGCGGCCATCTTGGTCATGTGACCTGGATTATTTATATACACATTGGTTCCCCCTTCCCATAGATGCTTCATGTAAAATTTGGCTTTGATTGGCCAAGCGGTTTCAGAGGAGAAGATCTTTGAAAATGGTGGACGACGGACGGACGACGGACGGACGACGGACGGACGGACGCCGGAGCATGGGTATACTATAAGCTCACCTTGTGAGCCTGACGGCTCAGGTGAGCTAAAAACAACACTTAAATAATGAACTACAATAACATGGTGTGGCTATCAAGATAAAATAGAACACTTTTGCTGCACTTCCCAAATGAAAGTGGAAATTTATAGATAAGGAAAAGAATTGAGCAAACAAGACATTTTTACCTTTATCTTGGGTTCTCCTCCTAGTTTATGAGCAGGTTTCTGTGGGGCATCGGTATCATCCTCATGTAATTTACTCTTGTCATCATCATCTTTGTTCAACAGACACTTGGTCCATGCCTCCAGTCCTGCTTCTAGTCGGGCTGCAAGCCTCTTCTCAACCTAGAAAACATTCATATTACAAGTCAATCATATTAGTTCAGTAGTCACTTGGTCCATGCTTCTAATTCTGCTTTAAGTCAAGCTGCAAGCCTCTACTCAACCTAGAAAACATTTTCTCAATAGGGGTAAACTCGTGGAAAATATGATCAGAAATTTTGTTTATAGTGTCATCGGTTTCTCCATTACATGATTTATGTTCATTTTTCTGACAACTAAATTCTGATTATGCTCAAAATTCATCATCAAACTGTCTTGTAATTCACATTCATGTTGTGAAATTTTTCATAATCTTAATTTTCTTACTTCTTCGTCCAACTTGGCAACCCACTGCGGAAGGTTGGAGAATGAGTGTAGACTCAGATTGTCCACTGCTTTCTGTATCTTGGCCAGAATCTCTTTGAATGTTGTACTGTTGTAAGCACAGGTCTCCAGAGATTTGACTTCAACGTCAATTTCTTGTTCCATAGCAAGCAGGTCATCAACCTAGAAATACAGAAATTTTCAACTTTACATTACAGACTTGGGGGCAAAATCTCTATCCTTTTTTTTGTTCGGCTGTTATCAACTTGAAATACAGAACATCCAAGGTTATCAATGCAGACTTAGATTATCTGCAGTTTTCTGCAAGATTAGAAAGAGTTTTCTGCACTTTGGACAAACTCCCCCAGATTAGTTAAGCTCGCCTTTGTAAAATGTTTGGCTGAGGTTGCTTTTTTGGTTCCACAGCTCTCGATTTTATGCAACATTTGACCAAAAAACACTGGTTACATAGTTTAATAGTACAGGTATTAAGACTCATTGTTTGTCAATGAGCAGTTCTTATCCTGTGAGTAACAGACAGCAAGGAAATTATTTAGGTTTCACTCCTAATTCTACGGGTAGGATGTGTTTTCATTACCTTTTCTTGGAAGTTGAAGATGGTGTCTGCTAGCCGTTGTACATAGGGATCCAACTTGTAGGATTCCCATACCAACTGAACTCCCTACAATAAATCAGAACAGTAAATTTAAGAAATCAAAGACATTAAGATACAGGAAATAAGCCTTTGCATGAGAAAACCAACAATATGGATTACCCACCAACAGGCCTGTAAAGTCACAGAAGCAGGCTAGAACCTTGAAATTTCGGATTTAACAAGAAGAGGAATTGTACTATTCCTGTAGTGAAAACAAAGACGTTGATCAGCTGTGCAGTTACTAATGAATGTTAAATTGCCAACAATTTGTGGCATTTAACATTGATGAGCAGGATAAATTTATGTCTCAGATGAGCTGAGCATGAAGAAAAGTTTTATAATCTTTGGGCCAGGATAACTTACCTCTGAAATCAAGTTCTGAACCTCCTTGTGTAGACCAGCCACCAGCAGACTGATAGACGGCCTCTCTTCAATCTTATCTAGAGTCTGATGGTAGGTCCTCACACTCTCGAACAGAGACATGGCAAACGGGTAGAGCTGGTTAGCCTGGTGGGCCTTGTTGACAATGGACAGGGGCACGCGGAAACCCAGCCACTTCATGTTCCGGACCTGAAACACATTATGCAGAAAACATATCGAGAACCCTGAACTGAGTAATTTGTGTACCTTCTACAATCTAGCTTGTGTATAATATAGAACAGACCCAAGGAATGATTGCAATTACAGCAATGTCAAAACTAGGTGTCAAAAACACTGAAAATCAACATAAAAACACTATTTTCTATTTTTACTTTCACATTCTTTTATAATTTTTCATATAAATCCCAAGAAATTATTTCTTTCCTTTGCTATAAACAGCACAAGACATAGGGAGAGAATTTTGTGATAATTAAAGAAAAAAATTTATTGAGCAATTAGTTTTTTACATTTTGATTTCCACTGAAAAGCAGTGATGACAAAAGAAAATTACAAGAAGCCGTGTTTTCATCAAGCCCAGTACTACTATTGATCATCTTCCACTCACCTCTTTAGACAGTGTGATAATATCCTTCTGGAAGTTGACGCCCAGCCTCAGCATGTTACCTTTCCCCGGGACACGAGACTTGATGCTAACAATCTGGAAAATCCTGCCAGTCACCTGCAGCTGTCTCTGGGTTACCTACAATGAGAGGAGTGGGATGAGCCGCCTCATGGGAAAACCAACAATGTGGTTTCCGAACAGGGTCGACACAAACCGGCCTGTACAAGCACAGAAAAGAGCTAGAAGCTTGAAATTTCGGATTTAATTAGAAGAGGAATTGTACTATTCCAGTAGCGAAAACAAAGGTGCTGATCAGCTTCGCGGTTACCGCGAAGCTGATCTGCGCCTTTGTTTTCGCATATGTAGATTGTTGGTTTTTCCCGGCTCAAATATAGACAATTTTGCTTGCAATGAGACTCATAAGAACTTCAGAATGTTGATAAATGACATTATCAGGTTTGATTATTATTAATGGATAAATTCAACAAAACTGCAGCAAAAATGAAACAAATCTTTGCATATACTTCAACAGCATAATAGCATTTCACATGCTCATTTACAAACACACTTATTGATTAGGCCGAGGTTTATAAATAATTTTTATCATTTGCCTCACGTTTTCTGGTGAAACTATGAATTAGCATGTCAATTGCACGTTCATACATGGATTTGCATTTTACCAAACACTACCTTAATCAAGTTGATGGGGTGTGATACAAGTGTGTATGCGAGAAAAATGTACTGAAATATTAAATGAGTACCTTCCTAGACCATTCCTCAAAGAGTTCCTGTGTGTTGAGTTTGTTTCTGAAGCTGTCTCCATCAGCCTTCAGTTTCTGGCCCTCGACATGGCTCTCCCAACCTTTCCCAAGCACATCCTCAACACGACGGAGGTACGCTGTCAGCTGTCTCTCAATCTGAAAAAAATTTAGGTTTGTTTCAATTGAGGCTTAACATCCCAAATCAATGTTTAAATCATGCCCAGATGGAGTCACTGCTTTGTTCGTTTCAAGCAGTGCTTTGGGGAATAAAAGTGCTTTGCTCAGGGACATAAGGCGCAGGTGGGATTCAACCTCTTTATCTAGTGTTCGACACTCTACCACTAGATCACCATGGTCCCTAATCTGCAAATGCTTAATTCACTCTTAAACTTTTAAGAAACCTAAATAGGATGCATACTTGCATCTTCAAAACTTTAGACAGTAATACGCTTTGAACAATGCAATGTATGGTTTTCAAACCATTGCAACTTAGGCAGTACAATTCTCATATCAAAAATCAACATTTGTTGAAAAAATTCAGAATATGGTCTCATGCTGTATTTCCTACAGTTCAACAAAAGTAAATCCCCAGCTTACCTGTTTAGCAAATATGATACTGCCCGAGACAGAGGGAAAATCTCTTGCCTTGCTCATCTTACATGTCTTACTCTGGGCATACTGAACCTACAAAGTTTGAAAAATATTATATGTTAGTCATTCTAACTAGGAATCAAACGGTATCTACGATGAAAAATAATGTGTCAAAATGTAGTGAATTTTCATGGAGCAAGTCTCAGACTTTCCATATGCAGTAAAGAGTGAAACCAGAGGACCAATGGTCCTGTAAACGCTCACCTGAGATCAGCTGCATATACCAATAAACATGTTTGAATATTATGGTATTTAACTCCAGTGCAGGGGCAGATAAGCCCTTGGGCCATTTTCTTTTTTCAGAATCTTCAATATTCTGTCCATTTGCCAATTTCCTGTTGGCTTTTTCCTTCAAATGACATTTTAACAGTTTTCCCAATTCAGATGCACAGGCAACCCATGTTGACCTTGCCATAAACTTGGTCAAGGTCATCACAGGGTCATGATTTATATATACATTGTAGTACTTTAACCATGGATGCCTCACGCCAAGTTTCCTTGAAATCAGTCTATTGGTTTCAGAGAAGATGATTTTTGATGGGTTTTTACCATATATGGGCATGGCGGCCATCTTGGTCATGTGACCTAGATTATTTATATACACATTGATTCCCCCATTCTATAGATGCTTCACTTAAAATTTGGCTTTGTTTGGCCAAGCGGTTTCAGAGGAGAAGACGTTTGAATATTATGGAAATATACATGTATATTGCCCCGGGGTGGGGGCACATGAGCCCCTGGGGTCCAATTTTTTTCAGAATCATTAATATCCAGTCCTACTGCCCATTTCCTGCAAGACTTTCACTTTAAATGACATTTTAAAAGTTTTCCCCATTCAAATGCATTGGTGACCTACGTTGACCTTCCCGTAAAATAGGTCAAGGTCATCACAGGGTCATGATTTATATACACATTGTAGTGCTTGAGCCATCGATGCTTCGTGCCAAGTTTTCTTGAAATCGGTCAACCGGTTCTGGAGAAGAAGATTTTTGAACGGTTTTTACCATATATGGGCATGGCGGCCATCTTGGTCATGTGACCTGGATTTGTTATATACATATTTGTTACCCCTTCCTATTGATGCTTCACATAAAATTTCGCTTTGATTGGCCAAGCGGTTTCAGAGGAGAAGATGTTTGAATATTATGGAGATATACATGTATATTGCCCCGGGGTGGGGGCGGATGAGCCCCTGGTGCCCAATTTTTTTCAGAATCATTAATATTCAGTCCTACTGCTCATTTTCTGCAAGATTTTTCCTTTAAATGACAATTTAACAATTTTTGCCATTCAAATGCATTCGCGACCTATGTTGACCTTGCCGTAAAATAGGTCAAGGTCATCATAGGGTCATGATTTATATACACATTGTAGTGCTTGAGCCATTAATGCTTCATGCCAAGTTTGGTTGAAATCGGTCCAGTGGTTCCGGAGAAGAAGATTTTTGAAGGGTTTTTACCATATATGGGCATGGCGGCCATCTTGGTCATGTGACCTGGATTATTTATATACACATTGGTTCCCCCTTCCCATAGATGCTTCATGTAAAATTTTGCTTTGATTGGCCAAGCGGTTTCAGAGGAGAAGATCTTTGAAAAGTGTGGACGACGGACGACGGACGGACGGACGGACGATGGAGCATGGGTATACTATAAGCTCACCTTGTGAGCCTGACGGCTCAGGTGAGCTAAAAATGGGTTCTTCAGTCTTTACCCTATGTGGAAAATGATCCTAATCATGCACCAAACATGTTCACCTAGAAATTCAACATCTAATTCGAAGATCTCAGTTTCTATGCATGTCTTACTAAGCCAGAAGTCATCTCTGGATGGTCTACTATTCTAACCACACTGACTCTAGGCAATCTGTTTCCTAGTAATCTTCAGGTATACTTTTACCATTACTTGACAAAAGTTTGTAGTATCAATACAAAAGAAAGAATGGCTCTAGACTATAATTATTTCAAATTTCAACCTTGAATTTCTCATGCAGAGCTTCAATGTCATCTTTCAC
The DNA here is from genome assembly GCA_964017185.1 of Rugalucina vietnamica. Lineage (NCBI taxonomy): Eukaryota > Metazoa > Mollusca > Bivalvia > Lucinida > Lucinidae > Rugalucina > Rugalucina vietnamica. The sequence continues at coordinate 33,694,544 of OZ024872.1, forward strand.
TCTCTGCATGAGCTGGGTCTGATACTCTCGGATAGCTCCCCGGATGTGAGGTCGCACAAACAGGGCGTTGAATCGGGAGAAGATTCGGAACATTTCGTTGGCATTCTTGGCTGTTCCCAGCTGGTCTCGCAGCCTGGCTGTGATCCTGGTCTCAACTCGGTCTATTCTCTCATCATATCTAAAAGTATAAAAATGACATAGGAGCCGCATCGTGAGAAAACCAACAATGTGATTTCTGAACAGGTCTGACAAAAAACGAGCTGTATAAGCACAAAAGATGGCTAGAGGCTGGAAATTATGAATATAGAAAGTAGGAGAATTTTACTATCCATGTAGCGAAAACAAAGGCGACGATCAGCTTGCAGCTACTGCAAACTGCGAAGCTGATATGCCGCTTTTTCGCATATGCAAAATGTTGGCTTTCTCATGACATACCTCATATCAACTTTACAGCCGTCAGATTAGGGGATTGACAAAGGGTAATTTTGTAAGCTGACCAAAAAGCAATACACTGGGCGTTCCCATCTAAAAATGTTTAACAAAAGACATTTTTATGTGCCACTATGGTATGTATTTTACTTAGAAATACACTTGGACCTCATTATAACACAGTTCATTACATCACAGTTTTGGATATAACACTGATCACTGTTGGACCCCAAATGGTCATTTTGGACTATTTTTGCTACATTTAACTCTCATTCTAACAAGGATTGGATAGCTAACACGGAAGTTGGCTTGGACCCCAACAATAGTGTTATAAAGAGGTTGAGATGTGTTAGTATATTTTCTAGTACCTTTTGATGGCAGCCTCCCAAGCATCAGTTCCTTCTTTAGAGACATCTAAACCATCCACCTCCTTCACATTCTCATAGGCTAGATTCACCTCCTACAGTTACAAAATACATGCAGTTTTATGTCATTTATTACTGACCCAGACATTTGTGAAGGCTCAAGGTGAAAAAATGAAAAGTTATTTAAGATCACACTGCTGATTCCTAGGCAGCCGCAGAACAGCCAACATAGGGATTTTTCAATACTCTGCATGCAGATTTTGAAAATTGGATTCATTGTAGCATATGAGCAGCATCATGAGAAAACCGGACTTTTGCCTAGGCGAAAACAAAGGTGCAGAACAGCTGTGCAGTGACTTTGTTTTCGTTACACGGATAGTACAACTCCTCCTCTACTTAAATCCAAAATTTCAAACTTCTAACTATTTTCAGTAATTGCACAGGCCGGTTTGTGTCAGAGCCGGTCGGAAACCCGGAAGACCGGTTTTCTAGAGTCATGGCTCATATGTCCCAGTAAACAGGTATGGTCATCTTCGATTTTTCTGTGTCTTTTCCCAGAAGCAGCAGTGAAATACAATACATGTCCAGCAATGACTTCCGACATGGGATGCTCACCTCTATTGCATTGGCGTCTGCAGCTTCATCAACCAGAGGTTCAAGTTTGGGTGCGGTCTCTTCACCTGGGGTACCCGCTCTGCCCTTGCTCCCCACCACAGGTCGTAACACACGCACAATCACCTGGCGTAGCTGCTCATGCTGACGACGAAACCTGTCAAAAAAAATGAAAAATCATTATATTTTGCACGTTTTTCAGGATTTTTCTCTCATTTGTATTTTATACATGGATTTATCACATTCAGATATCTCAAATTATCCCAGATGTGTAAGTATCAGTCCACACAGAACTTACAGTGTTGAACTCAAATCATAACAAGCAATATTTCAAAGCAGATTTAAGTAGCTACGGCAACAAACCACACTGTGCCAACCTACAACCCTCATTATGTAATATAGTCCAGTCAGCCTTGCTGAAGGTGAAAGAAAAGTGAAAAAGCCATAGCTTTCAGTTCAAGTTATGTCAAAATACTAGCTAAAGCCACTCACTTCCTCATATGATCTAGTCGCCCCTGCAGCCTCTTATGGGCCGGGTTCACCCTCCAGACCATCCTGAGGTGTTCTTCTCTTTTCTTCTTAACAAGGTCACGGAGTAGACCCTGCAGTTTGTCATACTCATCGTCCCAAGCACTGAACACGTCGAAACATGCCGACATGACACGCTCGAACTCATCGTAGGGGATGTGCATCAATCGTCGAGTTCCCAGTACCTGTAAAGAAAAATCAAGCTTATGACACACTTTGACAGTAACAGACTTGCTTTCCTTGAATCAGTTATGAATCAGGTAAAGAGAAAGAAAAGATTACTATTTTCACAACAAAATGTGTCAGATACTCAGATTTCTGTTAAAGTAATTGTTACCTTTAGTAATTGTGTGCTAAGATCTCTAGATATCGCCTCAACGAGCCTAAGAGCTCTCTGTATAGGATATTTGGTGGGCCGGATCTTCCTCATGTGTAGAAATATGGCCTGTAATGACACTCGGATACGGTCAAGCTCGGTGGCTGATAGGAGGTCATTTAGAGGAAAATCTTTCATCAGTTGGTTGTAGTCATTGACGGTTGTCATAGCAGTTTTCAGTCCTGCAAATAGGAGTAAATTAATTGCATGCATGTAATAATGGTATTTACAGTATTTTTCTATAAAGTAAATGTATATACTTTTTTTTTCAAATAATTCACTGACATTCTGTAATCTGTGTTAATAGTGTAGCTGAAAGCAATGTCACTTATTTGACAACTAAACTGTTTTCTTAATACTTTTCACACACTCTAAACTAGACAGACTATCTTCATGATAAAAAAGAAAATTAAGTAACAAAAACATTGGATCACGATGGGGGAAAACAATGATTTCTTGCCTGTAGAACTAACAACGCCCACAGACATTGAGACTGAGCCAAACATTTAAGGTAAAGATACATGTATATGATAATCCAAGAAATATGGTTTAATAAGCAGCAACAGTTTATTCATACACTGATCATGACAACTCTACTAAAGACGTTACGTCGTTACCTTGGTAATGTCTATGACGTCATCAGTGCTAAGGTAGATAATCAAGATACATGTACTAAGGTAAGTAAATTAACACAGTAATGTTCCTTAGATAAAGTGTATGAATAAACTGCTGCTGCTTATTAAACCATATTTCTTGGATTATCAAATGGTAGCAGAGCGAGGTTCAGGATCTTTATGTTTGTGGGTGACAGTAATAGGGTAAAGGCCTGACTAGCAGCTGGAGAAAGGAAAAGGAATGCCAGGGAGGACAGATTAAATGATAAAATGATTGGATAAATACAGAAAATTGAATACAAGAAAATAAACAGAAATATACAGCTTTCAGTGTCTACAACAGCGTATAGTGGTAACAGACTAAGTGTCTACAGCGTATAGCGTTCACAGAAAGGGGTTTCTGAGATTAACTTTATAGCGTCTACAGAGGTTGTTGGTGTTTGGATAGCGTAAGAGAGAAGTGCTTCTAGTGACTGAACATTAGCGTTATAGTGAATACTGTTTCTGTTTGGCAGTTTACAGAGTAATACAGAGGTTGTTTACTGAGAAGTGAGTGTAAAACTTTTGTATTATTGAGCTGGTGATAAGAAGTGTCAGTCATTACAGCATGACAACACGAGTTAACCCACCTTCATTGACAAAGTCTAAAAACTATGAGCGGTTTGAGCAGGAGGTTCTTGCCTGGAGTGAAATAACAGAGCTGAAAAGGGACAAGCAGGGTATAGCTGTAGCTTTATCTTTACCAGAGGAGGATGAGAATCAGATTAAAGACAAGGTCTTTGATCATATACCTATAGATGATCTTAAGGATGACAGTGGGCTAGATATTTTACTTGCGTTTTTAGACAAACATTTAGGAAAAAATGATTTGGCGGACAGTTTAGATAAATTTGAAGATTTTGACGAGTTTAGCAGGAAAGATGGTCAATCAATACAGGAGTACATAGCGATGTTCGATTCAAAGTATAGAAAAGTGGAAAAGAAAAGCATGGCACTTCCTTCTGAGATTTTAGCATTTAAACTAATAAAGAAAGCGAACATCACAAAAGAAGAAAAGATGTTAGTTCTAACTGGGATGAACTTCGAAAATAAGTTAACATTGTATGAAGAAGCAAAAGCATCACTGAAGAAATTTAAAGGAGACAAAATGTGCACCAATGAAAATCAAGCCATTAAGTTAGAACCAGCATACCTAGCGGAGAATGAAGAGGTGTTACTGGCTGCTGGGTATGTGAAAAGTAAACCCAGTAGGCGGTTTAACAACAGAACAGGAACCAGCTGCGATCATGGGTGTAAAGGACCAGCCAACACACGTTCCAGAGAAAATACCTGTCCAAGAGCAGGGTGAAGCAGGAAAATGAATGCAATTGGCTCAGATGGACAGATTATGACATGCAAATGCTGTGGATCTTTCCGGCATCTAATAGCAGATTGCCCCGATAGTTGGGAGAATATGGCTAAACTAAGCATTACAGATGATGAGAACATTGTATTGTAAACTCGTCATGATTAAGGTGAAGACTTGAAACGAAACATAAATTTTGCATGATTCAAATTGTGGATTTTATAACTGAACTGAAAGTGTTTCACTTACTTTGATTATTTCAGCATTTTGATTTACCTTCGCTTTTATCAGTATAATGCTAATCATATTAATGCAAATCATGTTTATTTATACAAAAAAAAAAGAAAGTGTAATGAATGTTAAACTTTATCTAATGAACATTACTGTGCTAATTTACTTACTTAAGTACATGTATCTTGATTATCTACCTTAGCACTGATGACGTCATAGACATTACCAAGGTAACGACGTAACGTCTTTAGTAGAGTTGTCATGATCAGTGTATGAATAAACTGCTGCTGCTTATTAAACCATATTTCTTGGATTATCAATATAAAGTTGCTTACATAAGTTTTACCTGTATCAGTATCAAAGCTGAGTGGCGTGGAATCTCTTCTCATATTTCAGAATCTCAAATGAGCCACCGCATGGGAAAACCAACATTCTGCATAGGAGAAAACAAAGGCACAGATCAGCTGCGAAGCTGATCCGCGCCTTTGTTTCGCTACACGGATAGTACAAATCCTCTACTTTCTAAATCCAAAATTTCCAGCCTCTAACCATCTTCTGTGACTGTACAGCCCAGTTTGTGTTGACCTGGTCGGAACCCAAATTGTTGGTTTTCTCACACACAGGCTCAAATGTCATTTGTGAGCACAATCTACATGTAATTTCCACAAGTCTTACCTGTATCTGTATCAAAGCTGACAGTGGCGTGGAACCTCTTGCCATGTTTCAGTATCTCCAATGTCAACACAATCTCAGCACTTTCTCTCTTCTCCTGTATTCTCAGTAGAGCTCGCTCCAGGTTCAACCAGAAGCTGATCTCCTGTAGGGCGGTTCCTGATGCTGGGTCTCGATCCAGTTTGGTTACCTAAACAGTCAACAAGAAAGTTTAGATTCAAGTATTTAACATTCATTACAATTTGAGTGGCATCATGAGAAAACAAGATTTTTGCTTATGTGAAAACAAAGTCGCAGATCAGCTGTGTAGTAACTGCACAGTTGATCAGCGCCTTTGTTTTCGGTACTCGAATAGTAATCCCTCTTCTTGTTATATCAGAAATTTCAAGCTTCTAGCTTTTCTCCATGTGTCAGAGCTGGTCGGAAACCCTGCATCGTGGCTCCTTCTAGTAAAAGGTAAAGTCTTAAAGGTCATATCTAAAGGTTTTGATTTTGTGAATATGAAATAGACATTGATGAAAGGTATTGATCGCAGAAAATCTCGCCAAATTGTCATCACTGGTTTCGGAGATAGCTTGTTTTGAAATTTGGCATTTTATCTCATGAATATTCATTAGTGCCACTATGACGTCATAGAAGCACATTCAATATTTTGAATATCATCAAAACCAACAACTAAAACCAACAACTTATCATTTAAAAACAATTATAAATCATTTTTACAACTAATTGTTTCAGATTCAAAACTTTTTATGACCGTTTAAGTGAATTATTTGGATTTTTAATTTTTTACCGTTGAAGGGAAACTATTCTTACATGAAAATAGTGCTGTCAATTAGATAAAGTCCCGTAGCTTGGGAGCCAATGTGTATTTTGGGGTTTAGTTTTCGATAAACAAGTCCAAAATACAAATGGGGCCAGCAGACTAAGAATACAAATGATATAGAAGAACGTTTGTATATCCCCTTTAATGACATTCATGTTTTACTTCCTCTAAACAATGCCATATTAAAGAGGCACATTAGTTTAAACTTTAAATATTCATTTAAAAGACTGCATAAGTCCGGACTCGACCTCACAACACTGGCTTACAGTATCCAAACATGTACCTTCTGAATCTCCCTGATCCACCTATTAACCCCACTCTGGAGAGCATTCAAAAACTGCGCGTCTTCAACTTTGTCCCCGAAATCTTCCACTTTCGGCTTCCTACCCTCTTCCTGACATTTCTTGATGACCGTTGACACAGTCTGGTGTATGGGGAGACTAATCTCGGGGATGTCTATGTTCTGTTGGAGATGTAACAGGCCCATCTCAAGGTCCACAATCTTCTTCTCGACGGCTGGTGCCATCTTGTCTCCATCCCTGGTAATGAAAAATGAGTTTTAAAACCATAAATGGAGTTTTCTGAAAAAAAAAAAAAAAAAGAAAAACCAAAAAAAAAAAAAAACACACACAAAAAAAACAAAGATTGCATTTTCTGATTGCTTACTTGGATGCAAATATCATTATATCAATACAAAACAGATTCTGTATTTTTACATATGTTACTACAGTTTTCATAAGCACAACATCTGAAAATTTATACCACTAAAACGATTTACTTCTACACCACAACCTCTGTTTAACAATATCGTTTTTGTCCTGACTGATCCAGTATCTAAATGAGAGTAAAACTGAATAGCTATTCACAGTAAAACCAGTCTTAAATTATGGCCAAGCAATGAGCCAAAAACATGTTATATTGGACCTCTGACCACGTAGGCTACTTAACTCGTAATGATTAATCATTAATTGAGCCTGTGCGTGAGAAAACCAACAATTTGGATTCTGACCTGGTCTGACACAAACCAGCCTGTACAGTCACAGAAGCAGGCTAGAAGCTTGAAATTTCGGATTTAAGTGGAAGAGGGAGTGTTCTATCCATTTAGCGAAAACAAAGGCCCTGATCAGCTTCACAGTATCAGCTTCGCAATTACTGCAAAGCTGATCTGCGCCTTTGTTTTCGCCTAAGCATTTTGTTGTTTTTTTAATGTGGCAGCTCAACTTTATTTCCTGGGCTATAATGAACCTTGAAGTAATACATACCTTTCTGCTTTTCCAGTCTCTCTAATGTATGACTTGAAGTATGGTGACACAGCATTGCTAACATAGGAGTGCAGAGTTTCGTATGGCGACCCATCACCTAGGTTCATTATCTGTAACTGTGAAGGGAATGACTTGTCCGCCTCCACCACTGGGCCTCTCTTGATGAACACCAGGCTGAAAAATATATTAGCCACGTCATGAGGAAACAAACAATGTGGTTTGTGAACAGATACCACAAACTGAGCTGTACAAGCACAAAAGATCGCTAGACGCTGGAAATTTTAGAAGGTAGAGGAATTGTACTATCTGCGTAGCAAAAACAAATCGCTGATCAGTTTCGCACTTACTGCGAAGCTGATCTGCGCATTTGTTTTCACACAGGCAAAATGATTCTCTTCAGACGCAGTAAAGCAAGATACACATCAGCTGAAAAGTCACTGTTCAAAAATGTGCTTACAATACAGATATATATGAGCCGCCTCGTGGGAAAACCAACAATCTGCATATGCGAAAACAAAGACGCAGATCAGCTTCGCGGTAACCGCGAAGCTGATCAGCGCCTTTGTTTTCGCTACTCGGATAGTACAATTCCTCTTCTACTTAACTCCAAAATTTCAAGCTTCTAGCTCTTTTCTGTGACTGTACATGTCGGTTTGTGTCAGACCTGCTTGGAAACCCCGAAGACCGGTTTTCTCGTGTCGCGGCTCATATAATAATACAATTTCTTTCAAAGGGAAATTCATTCATTTCATGGTTCCTTTTCTTGGAAAACTTTTTCATTTCCCATTTAAAGGCTGGTTATCTTTGCTTTTTTTTTTTCTTTTTTTTTCATTTTTTTTTTTTTTTGTTGTTGTTTTTTTTTTTTTTTTTTGGTCTTCAACACAGCATATCACTTTATTTATGGTTTAACTGCATGTCAATATCCTGTTCTTCCAATACGAACTCAACAGAATATGAGGACAAAAAAAAAAAAAAATTGTCTCGTTTCCGGAAACCCTATCGATCCTACTTTTTTGGGGCCTACTCTAAATTTTTTTGAAACATCTGAGAATTTTTTTCGATTTTTAGGCTAATTTTGAATGATTTTCATGTTTTTCCTATACAAAAAATTATTTCTAAAAAAAAATTTTGCCTACCTACCGACCCATAAAAATATTTTGATGTTTCCGGAAACAAGACATTTATGTTTTTGGCCTGATGTGACTTATTGTCCTTCTCTTAGACAATAAAGTGTTGCCTGTATTTCATTTTTACAACACTTTACCGGAGAACCTCTTCAAGATTCAAACTTTTCTTCACTTTACTGCTAAATTTTATAAAATTAGCATGAAAAAAAATTTTTATAAACAAGGGTCATGGGGCCTGATTTCTGGCCTACCTAATAACCTTGGAGCTGGTGAAGTGTACATCAGCCGTGATGACGTAGCTGACATGTCCTTCTGTATCACCTTCCCCAACATCTTCCGATTCATCTGCAAAAATGGAAGATCATTCAATCATATCCATCTATCGATTTGGCTCTTCTATTAAACTTACGTTGCAAAATTTATAATTCTGTACATAACTACATTTCTAAAAACATCATAGGATTTTTTCTGCGTCTGGCTTTTCATTCCCAAATTGGGTGGGCGGCTATAGAACAAAAAATGTTGGGAGTTTCAAGATCAGTAGTGAGATATCATGTTTGTTAATAAAATCTAACTTTTTGATTTTTTTATTCTTGTGGATCTTACCAATAAATTGGTAGATGTGTTGGTAGGTACCATTTTCAAAAATAATAGCAAACACATTTGTTTTAAGGTTATACATGATACAGGATAAACTTACATAGACATAGCTTGAAATTCAAATTGCACGGTTAAGCTTTAGAACGGCCATTTTTGTTGACAGTACGGGCTCTTCAGAAACAAGTAATTTCATTGGTTGATAATTTTTTCCAATTTCTCTATTCACACAGATATCGTGCATGAGATAAGATTCATACCAGGGCAATTCGACCCGTTCCTTCCTACGAAAACTCACTCTATGAGTCACTCTTCCTACATACCGCACCAAAGTCAACTCGTACCCAAGTAAATTGGTACACAAGTCAACTTGCAACCATGTTGCACCTAAGTCAAGTCGCACCCAAGTCAACTCGTACCCAAGTCATCAACTTGCACCCAAATCAACTCGTACACAAGTCAACTGTCACCCAAGTTGATTCGCACCAAAGTCAACTCGCACCCAAGTCAACTTGCACCCAAATAAATTAGCAACCAAGTACCCGTCATCTCACACCTTAGTCAACTCCCATCCAAGTCAACTCGCTCAATGCAAGAGCAAGAATCTAATTGAAAAGGATTTTGAAAGCTGGAAGCTGGGGGAGGGGGGGGGGGAATTCCATCTACCTTCCTACCTCCCTTCCTTCCTTCCACCACTACCTGCCTACCTACCTACCTCCCCTAACCGTACCTATCTTCCTTCCCTCCCTCGCTCCCTACACTACCTCCCTCTTTCTTTACCCGTCTTATCACACTACCCACCTACCTACCAATCTACACTACCTCTCCGCCTACCTAGATACCTACCTATCTCCCTCCCTGCAGATTTGCATACCTACCTCCATACACTATATACCTCCCTCCCTACACTATCTAATTACCCCATCCCTACCTATCTCCATACACTACCACCTTACCTCCCCCTCCCTCCACTACCTACTTACCTACACACCTACCAACCTGCAGCACTCCCTACATTACACTACCTCCCTCCCTCCCTACACTTCCTGCCTACCTATCACACTACCTTCCCACCTACCTATACTACCTCACCACCTACCTACCTACAATACCCACCTACCTACAATGCTCCCTACCAACCTTCATACCTACCTCCCTCCCCACAATACATCTCCCTCCCTACACTTTCAACCTACCTCCCTTCCTACCTCCCTCCCTCCCTACAATACACTACCTACCTCCCTCCCTACACTACCACCCTACCTCCCCCTCCCTTCACTATCTACCTATCTACTTACCTAACCACCTACCTCCCTAACTCACTCCATACATTACTTTACACTACCTAGCTCCCTTCTTCCCTACATGTAAGTACACATTACAATTACACTTCCTACTCTCTACACTAGCTACCTGCCTCCCTACACTACCTGCCTCCCTTACTCCCTACTTACCTTCCTACACTGCCTACCTCCCTCCCTACACTACCTACCTCGCTCCTTACACTACCTCCATTCCTACACTACCTAACTGCTTTCCTACCTACCTCCATCCTACACTACCTTCCTCCCTCTCTACACTACCTCACTCCCTACCGCTTTCTAGTCAGCTCGTACCTAAGTTAACTCGTACCTTAGTCAGCTCGTACCTACTTTTGGTCAACTCGTACCTGATCTTTGGTCAACTCGTACCTGTTTTGGTCAACTCGTACCTATTTTGGTTAACTCGTACCTATTTTTGGTTAACTCGTACCTTAGTTAAGCCGTACCTTAGTCAACTCGTACCTATGTAGATAGGTACGAGTTAGGAAGGAAGGGATGTAGGAAGGAAGGAAGGGAGGAAGGACAGAGGGAAGGAAGGAAGGATGGAAGGAAGTGCCAGTTGTAATATTAGTTTGATTGTCTGCCTGTCTGTCATTCCCGGCGTACATCTACCTACCTATTTATTTATTTATTTACCAGTCCGTTTGTCCGTATTTAACAAACGTTTGATGATAATTATCTGTTTGTATGCCTGTCCGTCAGTCTCGGTGTACATCTACCTATTTATTTATTTATTTAATTATTTATTTATCCGTCAGCCGTAATTAACAAACTATTAATAGTTTTGATATATGTCACCCTTGTAATCCCATCATATTTCCCTGATAATTAAATTAACTCATGCACGTGAATATTAGTTTGATGATAAAAGTACCGCGAGTCCTTAAAGAACTGATGACAGATTGGCATCATGTGAGCAGCTTTAACCACTCTTTCAGGCATAACTAGAGAGCAGTATTTTGCGGCTATATGGCCTATTTCTTTTCCTAATTAGCATGACACGAACATACAAAGCTTTACCATTATTCTTAACCGTGACGAAAATTTGAAAAATAGCCTGGGTTTCTCTCCAGTATGTAAAGCGTAATTTTTCATCATGGTGTTCTAGTTGAGATCAATGCATTTTCACATCATTTTGACATTACTTTATGTGATATGACTTGAATACAAATATACGAGTTATTGAATTGAATTTGCTTACTATTTGCTCAGTGCAGTATGCGGTCCTGGCGATGAAATAAAAGGTGGTTAAAGATGTAAACACTGTAAATATTAGTTCGTAATATAATAAAATAATAATATTGATAAAATAAATCTAAAAATAGGTATGAAAATTACATAGGTACGAGATGACTAAGGTACGACTTAACTAAGGTACGAGTTGACCAAAAGTAGGTACGAGTTGACTAAGGTACGAGTTGACTTAGGTACGGGTTGACTTGTTACCCTCCCTACCTACCTACCTCCCTCCCTACACTTCCTATCTACCTACCTCCTTTCCTCCGTACACTACCTACCCCCTCCCTACTTAGTCCTTACACTTCCTCCATAGCTCCTTCCCTCCTTCGCTCCCGACCCCCCATCTCTAACTCTTGCTCACTAGACAGCTGGATGTACTTGACCGTTATGATAATGTTAAAAGTTTCTAGCGTAAAGTTTATTGTGTGTGTTTGCAGATAAGGCAGCGTGCCTTTATTTCATATTATATGTACTGAAGACTCATTCCCATTTCATTCATGCAAAAAAATATATAGAGATATCAGTCCAGCAGCCTCAATGCCAGCCTGAGCTGAAGATCAATAATTGAATAAGCTGCAGACATGGCCAGACAGGATGAGTCATCAATTGATCATGTGACCACAAATTTAGCTTTCTAGAAGAAAAAACGAATTTTCAACCTTTTGTTGATGAGCGCTGTACAAGTAGAGCAGGAGACTGAGGGTCACTCAAGAATTTTCTGATTTGTTCAGCATTCTGCCTGTCTGCTACAGCGACCTTGAACGCAGGAGATGGCTCCACCTGGTCTTCTAGCAAAACTGGAGTGCAACGACAAAGATACGCGGCAAACTTGTCCACTTCTGCCACTGCTTGGACGGCCGGAGCTGCCTGACCTTCCTGGTCGGCAGTGTCTGCCATCTTCAAGCCTCAAATTCCTTCTTTTTGTCCACGAAAAATCGCTGGAAAATTTCCTGGCACGAGACAAAAATCCGGGAACTATAATCAAGGGAGGTAATTCCGGTATAGCTATATAGCGAAAGGAACGTTCCTTTCGCGAAAGGAACATTTTCACACGAAAGGAAGATTTTGTTTTAAATTTTCGCACTCATTTGCTATAATTCCGCATGTTTTAAGATATAAAGCTATAAATGAAATAGCTATTGGTTTTCGTATGATTTTTGGTGCACTTTAAGTTGACTTTGTATCTTGTATATATTTCAACTTAGGTTAATTTTGATCATTCATTGGAAATCAAGACCCACTGTTTTAGAAACATGATTTACTTCCTTTCGTAGATAAAAAGTCTATAAAAATTGGTTGCAAGTCAAGAAAATTGATACTTTACTAGCTTCCTCAATGTTGAAGTTGATATAAATCTATTCTCAATGTAAGGAAGGTTTTGAGTTTGAATCCCGCGAAATAAGTACAAACGTAAATTCGGTGAAATGTTGTGACGTCACAGCGTTGGTTGCTATTGGAAATTATCAAAACAATATGGCGTCGCGATGAAAACAGACCATATATTTGCATTATTGTGTAAGAAAAAATGATGAAAAAAGCACACAATAGTTCATGTTCTTGTATTTTTCCTTCATAATTACATTCATTACGTAGAAATATGGCATTCCTTGCATTGTGAACTTGATATTTTACCAAAGTAACTACAATTTTAATCAAAACAAATAATAATTCAAGCGAGGTTGGTGGTTGGTAATTCTAATGATGTAGCGGTATTTCCATTGTATTTTTGCACTAGAATTTTGTTTTGAAAATACATCAAACATGTCTAAGAACAAATTAATTAATTTTTATATTTTCATTGCAGGTATATCAGAAGAAAGAAGACATCGCCATGTGTCTGTGTTGTTGTTATGTTTCTTTCTTTTTTCAATCTGATTAAAATCCGATGTTATTTACATTATCTACACAATAACTGTATGTAAGTATGTAAATAAGAAGAAACATCTGGTTTTAATCAGATTGCTTCTTTTTTTTTTCTTTTTTTTTTTTTTTATTAAACTGTACCCCTGCATGGGCCTTCTGTTCTTTCACATGTACTTTTCTCCCAATCAACTCACAAAAAAGTTAAGAACCTTTCTCTAAAACTTTTAATCCCTTTCCGTTGAATGTATAGGGTCAAAAGTTACAAATCGTATAACTTTAAAAGAAACAGAATATGGTTGTTGCTGACCCCAGTAAGACAGACCAAAAAATAATAAAAGAGACCGACAAATTATAGGTGTAAGTATTTGAAGCCATGGCATTTTCTATCAAGTCAATGAAACTAAACTGTCTTTTCTGGTTTGTAAGAGAGACCGACATATTCAAGGTGTAAATAAATGAAGCCGGTGAACATCCTATCTAGTCAAGTAAACTTAGGCGACTCTATATATGTAAATAAATGAAGCCCGGTAAGTTTCTATCTGGTCAATCAATCTAAACCGTCTTTTCTGGTAAGTAAGAGACACCGACATATTCTAGGTATGAATAATTGAAGCTGATGAATATTCTTTCTGTTCAATTTACTTTAATTATATAATTCTCTCCTGGTTAGAAAGAGAGACTGACATATTCAAGTTCTTAATAATTGATGCCGATGAAGAGCCTATCTGGTCAATCAAACTAAACCGTCTTTTCTGGTTAAAAAGAGAGACTGACATATTCAAGTTGTAAATAATTGAAGCTGATGACCAGTCTATCTGGTCAATCAAACTAAACCGCCTTTTCTGGTTAGGAAGAGAGACTGACATATTCAAGTTCTTAATAATTATATAATGCCGATGAAGAGTCTATCTGGTGAATCAAACTAAACCGCCTTTTCTGGTTAGGAAGAGTGACCGACATATTCAAGTTGTAAATAATTAATGCCGATGAAGAGTCTATCTGGTGAATCAAACTAAATCACCTTTTCTGGTTAGGAAGAGAGACCGACATATTCAAGTTGTAAATAATTAATGCCGATGAAGAGTCTATCTGGTGAATCAAACTAAACCGCCTTTTCTGGTTAGGAAGAGAGACCGACATATTCAAGTTGTAAATAATTGAAGCTGATGAAGAGTCTATCTGGAGAATCAAACTAAACCACCTTTTCTGGTTAGGAAGAGAGACCGACATATTCAAGTTGTAAATAATTGATGCCGATGAAGAGTCTATCTGGTGAATCAAACTAAACCACCTTTTCTGGTTAGGAAGAGTGACCGACATATTCAAGTTGTAAATAATTGATGCCGATGAAGAGTCTATCTGGTGAATCAAATCTGGTTAGGGAGAGTGACCGACAAATTCAAGTTCTAAATAATTTATGCTGATCAAGAAAGGAAAATTTTCGCCGGAATGAAAAATTATAAATTATAAAAAGTTATAAATTATGTAGCAAAACTAGTATGATAAGATTATTTTCCGGCATAGAATGAATTATGAGAACCGAAGATCAGTTAAAAAAAAGAAACTACCTCTGTAGAAATAGACACGTACTTAGAAAGCATTTATGCGTACATGTTCCACACACTATTTCTTTTCGTCTGTCTTTCTTTTCTCTTACTTTCTTTTCTTTTCTTTTCTTTCTTTCTTTCTTTCTTCAATGAATAACCAAGGACAAACGAATAAATAATGATAACCATTCAAAGAATCATTACATTTTTTTTTCGTTCATTTTTTTCTTTTTTATCCTTCCCTTCTTTGTCAGCATTCAAAAGCATCTTTAATTGTGTTTGATAATGTAATCTAGTTAAAACTGACAAAGCGTGATTAGTCAATTGGATTAGCGATTAAAGAAGGTTTCCATTAAATTAAAGATTATTATTTTTCGCCATCGTTTTAAAAGTCGGTAAGTATTGTCTTCAAAGTTAAATTGAGTCGGCACATGCTTTATTAAGACGATTTTTATCGTTATCATTTCTTTCGTTCATTTGTTCAAAATGCCGAAAAATTATAACTGTTCCGTGTGTTCAGAGAAGTGTGTTACAGATTGTATATTTTGTGAGGTAAGATTATTTATTTGTTTATTTATTATACTGTAAACTGTATGTCCCTGTTAACAATTTTACACTCACGTTGAAAGTGTAAAAAGAGTTGGTTTGTTCATTCTGTTATTGCAATCTTATGTTATGTTGAAAATGTCCCTGTCAATATTTTTTCAGTCGTGTCAGAATTGTGTGTTTCGGTTATTTAACAATGCCCCTGTCAGTTTATGTCGCAAAAATATTATACACACATATTTTAAAATGAAAAAAAAAATAATAATAATCAGAAGTCGTAATAATTGAATTATCAATTGACGGACGTTTTAATACACAGTATACATGAAACTGGCACGTGCTAGTTTAATGGCGCGTGCTTCTTTATTGAAGTTACATTTTAAATAATGTCATGAATAGACCAAGGCTTATGTATATGCCTAGGTTAATTTAAAGCTATAACATTTATTTTTTATTATTCATTAATTCTTTTTTTGTGGGTAGTAAGTAAGGAATAAGTTGTTAAACATTTATTTAAATAATAATAATAATAATAATAATAATAATAATAATAATAATAATAATATTATTATTATTATTATTATTATTATGTTTAGTTATGCGTAACCTAACTTGGGAAAATCCCATCAAATGTTCAAGCATTAACTAGTATTTTGTAAAAACTGATCCAAACACTAATCGAGTTTTTGTTTTGGCATTTCAACCTTTTACAGTTTTCATAACTGAAGTAGTTAAGAATATAAGCACCGGGTAGACTCTGAGCAGGCATAGATAAAACAAAATATCTTATATTTTATATTACTTATGTTCCAAGGCGATACTTCTGTTGGCTTACGATATGTTTTCTTTAATTCATTTTTATATTGGTGTAATTGAAATGCATTATTACACGCAATTTTTCAAGTTTTTAGCCTTGTTTGAGTTACATTAGAACATTGCTTGCATGAAACATAGATCGTTAATAGACCGCATTGTTTGGGTTACATTAAAACATTACAAAAACTTGCCCATGCAGTATTCAGAGATTTTTTTTCTCTGCTGTAAAAATTGAAAATTTCATTCGAAGAATTTTGCTATTTTTTAATATTTAAGCTCGCTCGAACTGATTCATAGAATTTGATTAGAAACTAAATATTACAAAAACTTGCCAATGCAATATACAGATATATTTTTGCTGCTGTAAAAATGAAAACGTTTGCTAGTTTTGCTTGCATGAAACATAGATCCAGGAAAACATGTCCGTGGAGTTGGGTATACCAGATATTTTTTTTATTATTTTCGATCCAAAAAATAAATTGTGGGTACTCGCTACAACCGCCTCGCCGAGGCGGTTCTAACGCGTACCCACAATGTATGTTTTGTGAGAAAATAATTTAAAAAAAAAAAATCGAAATTTTATATGTACATCAGGAAAACATGTCCGTGCAATGAATACCCCCTTAAACCCCACTATATAGTAAAACTGGGGTATCGCGGCAGGTGTATATCATATTTAATTATTTTTGGAGCAAAAAAAAAAAAAATAAAATATAAAAACTTTTCTGGTGCGAATTTTCATTTTTGCATCTTATTACATGGGCAAGTTTTCTTAATGATACTGCATGGGCAAGTTTTCGTTTTTGATAGGCAATGGGCCAATAAAATAACCAAATCGACAAATCGTTCTATGGTGAAGAGTTTTTCTTTTTGGTATCATTTGAAAGTTGAACTATATTAATAAAGCAAAAATCATTACATTCTAGTCTGCTCCCATCATTCCACATTTACCATAAAATTCTATTCTCCTTTCGTCTCCATAGACTGGGGTATGCGGGTGCAGTATATCATTTTTAATTATTTTTGGAGCAAAAAAAAAAAATATATAAAAACTTTTCTGGTGCGAATTTTCATTTTTTACATCTTATTGCATGGGCAAGTTTTCGTAATTTTACTGCATGGGCAAGTTCTCGTTTTTGATAGGCAATGGGCCAATAAAATAACCAAATCGACAAATCGTTCTATAGTGAAGAGTTTTTCACATGTTTTCACGCTTTTTGGTATCATTTGAAAGTTGAACTATATTAATAAAGCAAAAATCATTACATTCTAGTCTGCTCCCATCATTCACATTTACCATAAAATTCTATTCTCCTTTCGGGTATGCAGGTGTATACCATTTTTAATTATTTTTGGAGCCAAAAAATTAAAATATAAAAACTTTTTTGGTGCGAATTTTCATTTTTTTTACAGCTTATTGCATGGGCAAGTTTTCGTCATGATACTGCATGGTCAAGTTTTCGTTTTTGATAGGCAAGGGGTCAATAAAATAACAAAATCGACAAATCGGTCTATAGTGAAGAAAATCTTCCTTTCTTCTATGCTAAATTTCATTTGCTGGCCTCCATTTAGGCTATATATTCTTATTATTGAACTCTTCTGAATTTAATTCTTTATCCTTTTATTGCAAAAAATATAAAAAGTCAAAAAAAAAAAAAAAAAAAAAAAAAAAAAGCTATGAGACAGCAGTGACAGTAATGGTAAATTCTTCCTTTCGTAGGAATATCTTCCTTTCGTCACCTAAATTAAGTCAGTTTTCCTTATAAAATCCTCTTTTTGCGCCAATTAACTTTATTTAAGATTAAAAAACATTTTACTTGATATCACTTTGTTACAAAGTGTATTCCAAAACAATCTAAAACTGTTAAACATCAATTGTGATATTGATAAAATGTTCCTTTCGTATGAAAATCTTCCTTTCGCGAAAGGAACCTTCCTTTCGCTATTTAGCTATACCCAGGTAATTCATGATTTTGCGAATAGTCCAACGAGCTACCGAAAATTGGCCATGGTCCATTGTGTCACCCCAAAAATTCCAAAAAGCGCTGACCGCGAATTTATGCATATACAAAACAACCCGATGAGAGAGTCCTGTGTACGATAAATTTTGAATACAACGAAGCCCTGGTATCTCGGTCTAATACAAAACTAACAAGAAATATCTTTAAAAAAGATAATCGGCGTGCTTTAAATGGATGTGGGTTATATATTCTGCGTTTTGACTCGAACATAATAAATTGTGCGGTCACAGCCTTATATGCTTGCTTTATGCAGGTTAAACTAAAACATTTTAAAACACTAAATGTAATAGGAAACCTTACTGGAAAATAATTTAGTTTGTTTTAGTTTAACGTCCTGTTCAACAATTTTCAGTCCTCTTTCTGAGAATGCTTCACATGAAGTTTGATTTTCATTAGTACTGTGGGTTATTAGTACAAGAATTTTAAAATTATGAATTAAGACAATACATGCCAGAGCATGGTTTACTAAAATCTCACCAGGTGAACTTTCGGCTCTGGTGAGCTTAAAATGTCGAAACATTGCAAGAATATAAGCTTAGCTTGGCAGCTTACAGTTTGTTTACTATTTTAAATAGCCGACCCCTGGGATTTTCTACCTTTGCCATGGCATAAAGTCAACATATAATACAGATTGAATCATTCTGAAGTACAGTTAAATTGTGTTCCGTACGATGGGATGGCCCTGAGATAAAGATGTATCTTTATCTCAGGATGGCCTAGGTCAGGAACTCACATAAATTAGGTCACTGTCACAGTGCCAGCATATTTTACTCATTTCTACTTCTATTCACCCCTGTTTTTGCTGCAGAACATCCACTGGTGATTTCTATATACCATAATCATACAAGCCTCTGAACAGTGGCCCCTTCGCGGACCCCACCACTAAACTATCCCAACCACCATGGAAAGTCAATTTTGCTATACTAAGATGAAATTTATCATTTACAAACTATAAATTTGCCTCCAGAAGTACATTTTATGCAGATAAACAGCCAAAACGAGTTAAGTCATTGAATTCGGTGATTTTTGTGTCCCATCCATATATTTTCAAGTAGTTTTTCAGCTCTTTGAAGCGGTTTCACCTAGGTTTAGGTTATAGCCCTACGGTCATGTGAAAAAAATAGCAGGAGAAGTGGTCTACAGTCACTCTCTAAGCCGTTTTCCACATGACATACCACAAAAATCCAGCAATTCGGGTTGGCGGTTTTCTATCATATGTCAATGTCATATACACAGGCCTGTTATTTTACGCCTTGATTTTGGTTCTGAAGTAAAAATGAAAATTTTGATGTCTCAATTACTGCTGTCCCAGATTCTTACGTGAATTACGTTACTAAGTTTTAATGTCTCACAAAATACTACTATCGTATGTTCAGCTTACATGCTACATGTTTTTGGGAAGATAATTGATACATGCTTGGAAAATGAATACAAATGTGGGTTAGCTATTGTTCATTTGTCCAAGATAAAGTCAAAGCTAAAGCTGATGAAAAAAATAACACAGTTTTGTGAACTACGTTACCCTACCCATATCATTTTTAAATAAGAGGTAGAAATATTCCAAGTAACAGCAGTGAAAGAACCATACTAAGTAGCAAATAGATAAAGAACTTTACGGGATGTTGTAAACATACGTGGAAATAGGCCAAAGCTCAAATTTGTGAATTACGTCACTGTGAATTACGTTACTACAATTTTACTTAAAGAGAAATAACTCTGAATTCTCATGTCTCTTTGGAATTTATGTGAGTTGTTTGGTTAAATCAAGTCTATTACTGCTCGTAAGTATCAATTCCTACCATACTAGTGTTGCTTTTTTCATAGCTACATGGACTTAATCTATATTTTCTGGGTACACCATCTCTCCATTTTATGTAAATTATACAGATGGACATTATATCAATGCAATATGTGCAAGGTGTCCTTTATAAACAACAAAAATCAAAAGTTAAGACTTATTTTATGTTTTACATACCGGTTATGATTTAAATGTGATTGAGTGTAGGTAACGTAATTCACATGCAGGTAACGTAATTCACTTTTTACGTAATTCTGCTTTAGATCCACGATAGGATCACATGATTCATACTTTCAGTGATATAAGACTTTTGTCGTCTTGGTATATTGTTTTTAATCATTACTGGTATCCTGGTATCCAGATAATCAAAAAAGTGTGTGTAATTCACAGTTTGTGACTTTTTTCAATATACCCCTTAGAAAAGGCACACTGTCTTTGACGCCCTGGTCCACTTATGTTGGTATGGTCCACTTATGTTGGTATCTTTTATCCCAAATGTTCTTTTTGACTTACTTTGCATGTCTCTTGATAGCATTATGTGAAAGAGAGACATGTAAACCATGTTTATAACATACTACATATGATAAAATCTGACATATTTTATGCGTGAATTACGTTACCTTTAACATCTTATGGCATTATTTTCTGACAAAATGTACTTTTTCGATAATATAAAGCTTTAGTATGTTGTATAAAACCTCTTTTAATAGGTTTGTGGTGATTCATTCTTTATTGGTTAGGTGTCTTGTGATCTACAACAAGTTAATGAATAGCAATAATATAAAGAATGTTTACTTAATCTTTAACTTGTACATTTGAAATGGCCCTTTCTGCAAAATGAACAAAGACATATACAATGAATTGTATTTAAGGTGCAAACAGATGTATAATTAACATTCTGTGACACATCTGAGGCAGATAACTTGTAGAGAAATGTGCGATTTCACACAGGAAAGAATGCACTGGTAATGGATTTGTGAATTACGTTACCAACCTAATGTTACATTTTCCTACACAAAAGCCTGGCTCGGCAGGGTCTTTCTTACAGCTCGGCTCGGCGGGGCTTTCATACCCCACCGTGGTTGAGTGTAGGAGTCCCAGAGGTCCCAGGTTCGATCCTTAGCCGGGGCGCCGTTCGTTGTGGCCTTGAGCAAGTCACATTTCGATAGCTCCTGAGGTAATGGTCAGAAATTGATCGACTCAGTATCTGAAGAAAGAAAGAAAGAAAGAAAGAAAGAAAGAAAAGAAAGAAAAGAAAGAAAGAAAGAAAGAAAGAAAGGACATTGATCGACTTAGTATACAGTAAAAAAATACTTCATACCCACACACCTACACATATTATACAGTTTAGTGCATAACCTCTCAACTTCGAGCCCAGCAGACATTTGACGTCGGTTGGACGTCAGATAGACGTCAGACTCCGACGTCATAATGACGTTGGAATTAGGTTGATTTTGAAAGTTTGTTTGACGTCAAAAACAGACGTCATTCTGACGTCAAAAACAGACGTCATTCTGACGTCAGAAAAACAACGTTGGTTTGATGTCTCAAATGTGACGTCATAATGACGTTGGGGTTAGGTTGATTTTGAAAGTTTGTTTGACGTCAAAAACAGACGTAAATCTGACGTGCTAAAACCGATATCGTGAATGTAATTATAATTAACATTCTGAAATCCTGAAGTGGATTCAGAAGTGCGGTGATGCACTATTGTTATTCCCTTTCACTCCTTTTTTTTTTTTTTTTTTTTTTTCCTGGGCGAGACCAGTACTATAGGAGGTTGTTTTTGTGGGTTTTTGTTGTCCCGGGAGCACCCGAAGGCTCAACCGGGAGATTGGTTTTTGTAGTTGTTTTAGGAGAAGCCCGGGATCGAACCTGCGACCCTTGGTTTACAAGGCGAGTGACTTATCCACTGCACCACGGAGGCTCCTTTCACTCCTTTGATAGAGTTATTCGGGATACACAAAATGTTTAAGATGTTAAATCACTCTGTTGTTGCAATGGTATATCTTATTCATGTCAAATTTTATTGCTATATGGTGCTAAAACAAATAAGACATTAGTGTAAATAATAAGACTATTGTGAACAATCAATAATTTAAAATGGTGAAATAAGTATTAAAATATACAAATTTCATTTTCGTCTTAATAGAAGGTTTAATAATTTAGTGAAAGACTTTATTTTGATTAACAAATAATTATTTTTTCTAAATTAAGCATGGTGGGCGAAATATGTGATTTCCGATACGAGACCTAGATATGACTTTTTTAAAAGTGGCAATGTTGAAATTATAATTTGAATTTGATTTTGTTACATAATTTGCGCAAGAAATTATGTCAGTTCAAGGGCAGCTAACTCTGTCGACATATGACGTTAGACTTACGTTTGAATCCGGCGTCATTTCGACGTCATATAATACGTCCACTGACGTCAGGACTGGACGTCAGGTTGACGTTGATTATTGGTTTTATTATATACCTACCAAAAATAACCATTGATACTACCCATTTTCCGAGACAAAAATACGGAATCTTGTATCACCACACTGTCCTGATACGATTCCGTATCACCATCCTCCATTTTTTACCCAACAATATAAAATCCAGCACCTAAAGCCGACATCTAAATCTGAATGACAACCAGAGTAATTTCTATTTTAATTTATAAAACAACAACTGTTTCAGAAGTTAAAGAGGTTCGCTTGTCATCAAAGCAACATAATTAACAAAAAAATAACGACTTTTTTCTAGCTTTGACGTAAGAACTGGCACAATGTTACGTCATCAAAGATTTGACGCAACGTCGTATGGTACGTCGTCATAACGTCGCAAATTTACGATTTGAATTCTTGTGGCTGATCCGACTCGCGTGATCTGGTCTTTCCTGGCGCAGCTACTCGACGTGATCCGACCCATCAGATCAAGTTACTGAAGTAATAATGAGTATGTATGACGTTGTGACCAAAATACAACCAATATCCGACGTCAAGTTGACGTCAGATGCCTGCTGGGGACGTGTTTTTCGTATATGTCGTCCGAGTTAGCTGCACTTAAACTGACATAATTTCTTACACATATTATGTAATAATATCAAATTCAAATAATAATTTCAACCTTGCCACTTAAAAGTCATATCTGAGTCTCGTATGGGAAATCCCATATTTCGCCCTCATGCTTAATTAATGTAGAAAAAATGATTATTTATTAATCAAAATAAAGTCTTTCACTAAATTATCAAACTTTCAATTAAGATGAAAATAAAATTTGTATATTTTAATATTTATTTCACCATTTTAAATAATTATTTGTTCAGAATAATCTTATTTCTCACACTAATGTCTTATTGGTTTTACCACCATAAAGCAATAAAATTTTGCTTAAATAAGATGTATCAACATCAGGCTGAATTAATATCTTGAACATTGTGTATGTCCCGAAAAACTCTATCAAAGGAGTCCTACTAAAACCTCCTTCCGGTTGAGCCTTCGGGTGCTCCCGGAACAACAAACCCACAAAAAAACAACAACCTCCTATAGTACTGGTCTCGCCCAGGAAAAAAAAAAAAAAGGAGTGAAAGGGACTATCAAAAGTGCATCACTGCTCTTCTGAATCCACTGTTATTCAAAAATGCGAAAAAATATACACCTTAAACTATGTATATGACATTAATTCAAACGTCGTTTTTAGGACGTCAGATTGACGTCAGCTTTCAGACGTTAAACCGACGTTGGCTTTAGCACGTCAGATTGACGTCTAGTTTTGACAACAAACAAACTTTCAAAATCAACCTTACTCCAACGTTATTATGACGTTGGAGTCTGACGTCAAACTGACGTCCAACGGACGTCAAATGTCTGCTGGAAGTAACATAGAAAAAAAGAAAAAAGAAAGAAAGAAAGCAAAAGAAACACACGAAACGAATGATCTGATTTTTACCCAAAGTGAAGTTTCATTAATTTGCACACCACACAAGGTCAGAAGTATGAAAAACACAAGGTCTAAATCACGTCTTGATTACGACGTCTAACTGACGAACTAGTTGGACGTCAAAACAACGTCCAATCCAGACGTCCAAAAGACGTCAGGAAATGACGTCTGATAGACGTTGGAAATTGGTTATATGACGTCGCGACCAAAATATAACCAATATCTGACGTCGAACAGACGTCAGGTGCCTGCTGGGAGGCTATCAACGTTGGTACATGTATTATTAGAGAAACACACAGGAACATCTCTGAGTATAGGGTATTCATCAATTCAGAAAATCAAGAAAGCTACACGTACAAATTTCGCGAGAATTGAATCTCTAGTATGGTTAATTCACTGAGCCGATAATTCTCTGATCATCACCTTAGGTGAGGTTGAAGATGGGGGGAGGGTCGGCGGGGGAGGGGAGGGGGGAGGGGCTAACCTCCATCAAATTACGTTTTTTTTTTTGTTTTTTTTTTTTTTGTTTTTTTTTGTTTTTTGTTTTTTTGTTTTTTTTTTTGATGTGTCAGATGGATATGTTATTCAATTTTGCTGTTCGCTTTGTCCGCTGCATGGAAATTTGGTGATGTGAAAGTCAATTTTGTCTCATCGAAAGTGCTACTACAAATGCGATGTGAGCTTACTTTTTTCACAGCATTCAAATCATATTATTCCTATTGTTCATCAAAATGTATTAAGAGTTTTACGGAAGCTGCTTATACGACCTTCGTATTTGCACTTTTGATATGAGTCTTGTCATGGCTGGAAGATATGGCCCACACGATACGAAAAGCAACAGTGCACCAACATATATGCAGTCGTGGTTACTGTTGTTAGGGCATTATGAAACTGGATCACAGCGTAAAGGCGTATGCTGCATTGTGTATGTCGCATCGTGGTGACATGGTCCGAATTAGAGAAACAGATTTCTAATGCCAGGTCGCACTGTCCTATCTACCGAAGCGCGTCACTACAGTCATATTCCAGGAAGCTAAATCATAAAATGAGCCTGTGTGTGAGAAAACCAACAATTTGGGTTCCGACCAGGTCTGACACAAACCGCAGAAGCAGGATGGAAGCTTGAAATTTCGGATTTAAGAAGAAGTATTGTACTATCTGTGCAGCGAAAACAAAGGCGCTGATCAGCTGTGAAGTTACTGCACAGCTGAGCCTGATCTGCGGCTTTGTTTTCGCCTATACAAATTGCTGGTTTTCTCATGCGGTGACTCAAAATGCAATATCCGGCCGGTGTGTAGATATATAAGCCCAAATATCGAAACTACGCCTTGAAATTTACTTTGGACGAGCGCAAAGCATTACTATTGTACCTGCAGCTATGTTCGTGCTTTCAGGAATTTTGTTGGGTCTCCTTTTTGGGGTGGCGAGATCATCAGAAGGCCTGGAAGCCGACGTAAACGGTAAAATAACTACATTTAATTCCCTTTCTCTTTTTGCTTTCGCGCAATTCTGTCTTTGCAATTTCGCATGTATATATGAGCGGCGTCAAAGAAAAATAAAAAAAAAATCTGTTCTTAAACATGGATATTATCTCTAAAATTAATAAGTTTGATTCTATTTTCCTTTAATGATTTTTATGTCTGACGAGATAGTGTAGATGTAGCCTAATACGTATGGGTTTCTGTCTCTCGTACATAGGTGTGCCACAAAATTGCCTCCATTGCATCTGCATGGTGAGTAGAGTTCTAAAATGAGATGAGCCGCGACGCGAGAAAACCGGTCTTCGGGGTTTCCGAATCAGGTCTGACACAAACCGACCGTATAGTCACAGAAGCAGGCTAGAAGCTTGAAATTTCAGATTTAAGAAGAAGAGAAATTGTACTATCCGTGTAGCGAAAACAAAGGCGCTCATCAGCTTCGCAGTTACTGCAAAGCTGATCTGTAGCGAAAACAAAGGCGCTGATCAGCTTCGCAGTAACTGCGAAGCAGATCACCGCCTTTGTTTTCGCATAGGCAAAAATCCGGTTTTCTCACGATGCGGCTCAGATATAAGGTATTTCAGTGTATAAAGATATGTGGTTTTAAGAAAAACTTATGGTTTCGAGCGACCCTAGATAGTAACGTTAATCAAATCTTTATGTGCATAAATTTACGATTTATCGCATGATCTAGTTCGGAAGCTTTGAAAGAAATAACTTCCCTACAAAAAAGATTAAGTTGTTTAGTCATGCATTAGATATTTATTTATTTATTTATTTTTTTTTTATTTATTTTTTTTTTGTCTGTTACGCCTCATTTTATAAATGAAAATAAAATAGCACATAATTTACATAATATGAAAATAAACAACGAAAAAAAAAACAAAAAAAAAAAAACAAGCATATAAGATACCATACTTTGAAAAAGTTTGAAGGGCATATTGCTTTCGGCTTGTCTGTCAGTGTGTCTGTCTGTCTGTCTGTCTGTCTGTTAACTTTTGAACGGTGAATCCTAGGGTTTTGAAATTTCATATGCACTTTCTTCATGAAAAAAATAGTTGATCCGTATTTTTTTTTCATGTCCGAGTTATGCCCCCTTTCTTAGTTACACGTATGTCCCTTTGAAAACAAAATTTGAAAATCTTGTGTGCAAGATATCTCAAAAAGTATTTGAGCTAGAGCCTTGATAGTTGGTACACTAGTTGGGGCTGAGGAGTAGATCACCTGATTAACTTTTGAGAACTCTACCCCAAATTTTGACAAAATCATGGAATTTTGAAATTTTGATTGATTTTTTCACTTTTCGGTGAAATTTGAAACTTTTAAACGGTGAATGCTAGGGTCTTGATATTTCATTTACAGATTCCTCATGTAAAAATAGTTGACCCGTATTTTTTTCATGTCTGAGTCATGTCCCCTTTTTGAGTTATGTCCCTTTGAAAACAAAATTTGAAAATCTTGTGTGCAAAATATCCCAAAAAGTGTTTTAGCTACAGCCTTCATATTTGGTATACCCATTGGGGCGGAGAAGATCACCTGATTAACTTTTGAGGACTTTCCGTCAAATTTTGACAGAATTACGGAACTGTGGAGTTTTAATTCCATTTTTAAGAGTGCATCTGTTATCACTGTTAGTCCTCAAGTTTGTATTTGTGCCCAGGTCTACTCTGTTTGCTTACATGATTTTCATTCAAAATACTGAAATAAATGAATCATATAAACTGTGCCATGTTAGAGACAAGCACACAGTTGGGGGCATAGTGTTTTACAAACACTTATTTCTAGTTACACATGATAGTTCTTGCGAAGAAAAAAATAATTTTAAGTTTTCTGTCAAAAGTTTGAATCTGTGTGGTCCGTTTGTAGGTGGAGTCTCGATGCAAAGCCATTGGCTGTCGTATGGACGTGGGGTCCTTGTCATGTGGTTACTACCAGATTAAACTTCCCTACTGGACAGACTGCGGGAAACCCAAACCAAGTGAGGAACTTTAACACGCAACTCAATTATGTTGCTAGTTAACTTAGGAAGGTTTCAACTATGTAGAATAGCAAGGTCCGTTTGGGAAGCGCGATGGTCTAGCGGTATAGCGTCGGAGACCAGTACTTATACTGGTTAACAGTACACAAGAAGCGGTGGTTCCTTCCCAACACGACTGAAAAATGATGACTGGGACGCTAAACCACAGTACCGTAAACCAAATATGACAGGTGCACACACGTAGCAACATTTATTGTATAAATTTGCAAACCATCAGACATGCATTATACGCACGCTGAAAAAGCGCGAGCTTGACCTTATAGGCCCTCCCAGGGCGGGTTTTGGGGATTCAGTGAGAACGGCTATATTTATTTTCAAGGATTTGGGGAGAAGGGTCATTTATTTTCAGGGATTTGGGGAGGATTTGGGGTTTTAGGGAGCAGGGGGCTGAGGAAAAACATTTTAGGGAGCTGGGGAGAAAGGTCATTTTTCTTTCAGGGAGCAGGGGGCAAGGACCCCCCCCCCCCCCCTGGGGAGCCTCTATAACATCAAACCATAAAATGCATGTGTAGAACTAAGCACTTGAAACCGTCATTTATAACACCGAGCTAGTTTCTGATCAGTTAGTGCGTATCTTAAGTGGTTAGAAACATTAAAATAGATTAGTTTCTATCAGTCTGACAACATTGCACTGCCATACAAAAGTGTTTAAGAAGAGCTGGCGTAATCTTTTATTTCAGGCGGCGGTTGTTCGGGCGACACGGACTGTTGGAAGAAGTGCTCCAACGACTTAACATGTGCCACTCGGTGCGTCAATGGCTACATGGCACGGTACGGAGGTCAACCAGGCTGCCACAAGGACTGCGAGAGCTATGCCCGCCTGCACAACGGTGGTCCCAACGGCTGCAAGAATCCCGGGACCCTGGGCTACTGGCAGAAAGTCAAGAAATGTCTGGGAGGGGAGCAGGTCGAAACGAAACTAGTTTTTATGGAGTTTCTAAAGATGTATAAATCAGACAAACTTTAAATCGGACATATGTTCTTATATGGGCCTGTGCATGAGAAAACCATCAATTTGGGTTTCTGACCAGTGCAACACAAACCAGGCTGTACAGTCAAAGATTAAAGCTAGAAGCTTGAAACTTTTGATACTTAGAAGAGGAATTGGGCTATCCGTGTGGCGAAAACAAAGGCGCTGATCAGCTGTGCAGTTACACAGCTGATCTGCGTGTCTTTGTTTTCGCATATGCAAATCATTGGTTTTCTCATGCAATGACTCATATTATTGAAGTGGTCGGAAGTATGTCCTCTAAATGCGATGATATTTTGTCTGTTTTTCACATACTCAGTTGGAAATGTCCGCCTCTTTGATTTATTTAGACATCATTTTTTTCTATAAAAAGGATTATTTCATGCACATTCAAGCTTAACATTACTATTATTAACGACCAGCCTATGCAACCGAATATCACGCAAGGTATTTTAAAAACTCGTCTATGCATTTTTACACTTATCATGACACCGTGAAAAGATATGTTTACTACTCTTGACAGGCTCAGTTTTGTGGTTTTTGATAGATCATAGAATAGCTATTGTATACCAGGAATTCATATTGAAAAACAATGAAAAACAATGGTATTTAAATGAATGATTGTAATGAAATCGTGACAAGTGGTGTTAACAATTAAATTCCTTGTTTTTGTCTCAAGACAATTTAATATACATGTACAAATATACATATTAAATTTGTTTTAAAAAGCTGTTTCTATTGCATAAGATCCAACCAATCCCCGATTTTTTTCACCATGATTATATACATGTACACAAATTACGAATCAAGCTTTACTACATGTATAAAGCACATGCAGAATGTCTCGCCCTGTCTCTAGCTTTGCGTACACACACACACACACACACACACACACACACACACACACTAAAATGGAAAAAGGAAATTATGCTACTGAAAAATAGATATCACAGTTTCTCTGAGCTCACCTGAAGTCTAGCTACCGAAAGGTTGGTATACAAATGACAAGATGAAACCAGCATTTTCCTAGGTACTCTATAGAATTTGTTTGTTCGAATTGATGCTTAACGTCCCAGTCAACAGCTATGGTCATGTTGGGACGTTGCATCCATTTTATGCCGGAACTTTTACCCAAAAGCAGGATGTCATAATGCACCAGTCATTTGCATCCCCGGCTCCCCCGGGGCCGGGGAATAGCGGGGCGGGTAGCGGGGCTTTTAACTTTTCAATTTTTAAAGCCCGGCTAAAAGCCCGGCACTGCCACCGGGCAAGAGTTTTGGTAAAACCCCTGCTAAAAGCCCCGGTTCCCCAGGGGCTGACAATAACGTGGAACAACAGCTGGGAGTTGTTCTGATGAAACTGAAACATGGGAGAAGGGCCTCATTTTATGCATGTAAATGTTTAGGTGCATTTGGAAATTAAATAAGTACCATAAAGATAATTAAATGTTAAAAATATCATTAAAATCTAATTTGAATTAATGTGACAGTGTATTGGCGGGAAATCATAACCCCGGCAAATCCCCGGCACTGCCGGGACACATCAGAGGTTAAAGCCAGGCACTTTAGCCCCGCTATGTCCCCGCTATCCCCGGCCCCGGGGAGCCGGGGATACAAATGACTGGTGCATAATATCCAAAAAGTGCTTGAAATATATAACCACCCGGGCACCCAAGTAAGCCTCTAAAGCTTATATATGTATGGATGATTTGACTTGAACCACTTTTCCTGGGCAGGCTCAGACCTGAGCGGGTAA
This sequence comes from Rugalucina vietnamica, assembly GCA_964017185.1. NCBI lineage: Eukaryota > Metazoa > Mollusca > Bivalvia > Lucinida > Lucinidae > Rugalucina > Rugalucina vietnamica. The sequence continues at coordinate 33,724,848 of OZ024872.1, forward strand.
CCAGTAATCTGAATCTGAATAGTTCACTGGTGACACGCCAAATGACATTATTTCACCAGGGGGCTCGGATGGGGGAGAAATTAGTCCCTTGAACGCACGAGTGAAGCAAACTTGGACACACAGTCATCAGACATTTCAGCAGAGGAGACAAGTGAATCAGGGAGGTCATTCCAGTCCCTGATAGTCTGTGGAAAGAAACTACTTTTGTACGCTTCTTTGCTAGCTGAAGGTATCTGAAAAGCCAAAAGAATGTTGATTTCTACAACGCCTATTCTTTGGGATAAGGTCATCTGTGGGTATTCTGGCTTTACCCTTTAGACCTTTGTATAGCAATATGTCTACTATCCTTCCTCCTTCCCATTTTCAAGTAATCACTGGTCGGTAGCTTTGCCTGGAGACACAAGCAGTCCATCTAATTCTTTAAGCCCCAGAATTAGACTACATGCCATCATGCGTCATGTTCTCATTAAATACACTATGCATATCTGACGGTTTCGTTTCCTTATCTCGAGGGCCAGACTTTGGTCCGAATTAGTAATTGGTTAAGTTTTACTTACCAAAATTATTCTTTTAAGCTTAGGGCAATTCAGATATGTTCGTTTTACCATGATGGAAATATTCATGAATAATAGCCACAGTAAACTGGCAAAACATGGCAAAGTTCCTCTTCCTGAATCTGAAATTTCAAGCTTCTAGCTATCTTCTGTAGCTGCACAGGCTGATTTGTGTCAGACCTGGTCGGAAAGCCCAAAGACAAGTTTTCTCACATCACGGCTCATTAGTTAACACGGTCAAGTAGTATTCTTTACTGACCATTCCAAGATGGTTCTTCTGTGATTTATCATGATGTTTTCTGTTTATTCTGTCTACCTCTGTTGTACTCTCACCTTTGTATTTGGTAGCACATGTATGATTTTACATTTTTGTAATGTTTTGTGCTGTACTTTCTCCCCCCCCCCCTCTCCCGGCGTCGGGCTAGAACTTTAAATTTAATAGTATTTGTATCAGTCTCTGTTCCTTCTGTTGTTATTTTTCAATGTGACTGGCTTTTAACAGATTGTTTGCATACTTGCATACTATAGTGCACATTCTACATTTTGTATGAGGAGTTATTGGGTCTATGATTTTAGACAAAGATATGTCACTTGCCTTATTATTGTTTGTGTCCTTACAAGTCTTGTGCACCTGTCTTTTGCTTGTATAATAATCAATGCTCAGTTTTGGCTGACAAATGGCATGGGCAATTTTTAAGTTAACCTCATTTCTACATTAAGAATGGCTTACACTGTTATGGCAGAATATTGATGTCAGCCAGTTCACATTTGACAATGGCAGCAGAGAAGAGTTCCTCTAACATCTGAGCCGCCTCATGGGAAAACCAACAATCTGCATAGGCGAAAACAAAGACGCAGATCAGCTTCGCGGTAACCGCGAAGCTGATCAGCGCCTTTGTTTTCGCTACTCGGATAGTACAATTCCTCTTCTACTTAAATCCGAAATTTCAAGCTTCTAGCTCTTTTCTGTGGCTGTATAGGCCGGTTTGTGTCGGACCTGTTCGGAAACCACATTGTTGGTTTTCCCACGAGGCGGCTCATTTGACAATGGCAGCAGAGAAGAGTTCCTCCAACATCTGTATCAAGTCTGGTTAGGGTTGTCAAATATGAATAAAGGCAATATGGAATTTGCATATCACATATTTTATTTGATAAACCAACATTTTTGTAAAAGCAAGTGTAACAAAATATATATCAAAATTTATAATTACGAGTATAGATAAAAATTTAGATACAAAATAACTATTGATTAGGGCAGTTGGGTAACTGATGGTGTGTGAAAGGCTTCTGAAGGAAAAGGTGAAGACAATTTTAAAAGCCTTATCAGGTATGATATCATTGTATATATGTTAATCATATATACATATACATGTAGTTAACAGTAAACGTAAGTCAAAGATAATTAATTTAAGATTTTTCCACATTTTTCCCCACCGACTTGTAGCTCAGTAGATTCAGGGTCTGTCAGAATTTAAAACTCGAAACCATGAAACAAGTTCCTGGTAATTTGTCATACAATGATCACCAGGAAGTTATTTCATGGACATTTTTTCATTGCTTGTTATCTTATTTTGTTTTATACCACTCCCAAATTACCAACAAGTGATATCTGTATTACAAATGAATATTGAATATCTAACTTTAGTCCTTTGTCATTACATGAACATGTAGATGTGTTTTCGTCTGGCAGATTCAGGGGTGGACCTGGATTTGTGGTGTATAGAAAATGTTTTGACTCATTATGATAGCCAACACCTTCAGAAACAAGAATCCGCTTGATGCCACCTTGTCACCCTTGGGCAACTCCCATAATTCAAGATGGCGTTCAAGAGGGTTGTCATCTGTTAAAACTTTTAAGTACAAGACCTATATAGTGCAAAATTCAAACTCTTCTGATCAGATTTTATCAATAAATGTTACAGATGTATCATTTTGTGAAAAAGTTGTACTCTCATTGGTCTTTTGTGAGTGTAAAACAAAAATGGCATCCAAGATGGCCGCCATAATTAAAAAACAGTTGAATTTTCAACCAAATTTCATACTTTTTCATGTTTTCTTAACATTATAAGCGGTGTAGAAGAAGAAATATGCTACAAAGGAACACAACTGACACCACCTTGTCACCCTTTGGCAATTAAATTAATTCAATATGGAGTCCAAGATGGCTGTCATCTATTTCAACCATATAGTACTAAAGGCTTGTAGTGCAAAATCTTGTGTTTTCTGATCAGATATAATCCAGAAATGTCATATATGTATCATATTGTGTAAATGTTGCACACATATGGGATTTATGCCATTTTGAAATAAAATGGAATCCAAGATGACTGCTAAAACTAAGTTAAAAAAGGAATTTTCGATCAAATTTTAGTCTTTTTACACACTTTTTATGTATCAGTAGTGTAGACAAATGATATGCAGCTCAATAATCCAATACATGTCATCCTTAGGTAACTCTCAATCAAAATCGCACCCAAGAGGGTTATCATCTCTTAAGAGAATACAGTTCTTGTGTATATTAACACTTTTGAAGGAAACCTTAACGTCATTGGTAACAACAATGACAGGCTGGACAAAATTGTGGGGTAAACTAAACTGGTACCATGTCATCACTATAAATTATACATGTAGTGGTATGTAACAAGTAAAAATGACAGGGATCAAGAATGCCGTTTTTATATAAATATGATTTGTGTATTGGTCAAATACAATTGCATGCAAAAGGATTTTCATGCTCTCGGGGGCGGACACATCACATTCTCCCACTTGAGTGTAAAATGCTTTGATCAGAAAGACGATCAATTATATCATGAATCATATTGTGATGAAATTGCACGCCCATTGGCCTTTTGTCAGTGATAAATAAAAATGGCATCCAAGATGGCTACCAAAGATAAAAAAAATGTGAAAGAGTTTTACACTATTCTATCATATCTTTACAACTGGTGTCAAAGTGGCATGTAACATAATGAATCTATTTGATGTCATCTTGTCGCCCTTGGTTTACTATCAAAATGCAATATCGCTTCCAAGAGGGTTGTGTTTTGGCCATTTTACGTATATAACTATTTATAATTAATAAAAAAACTTCTATATAATGCAGTAGGTGTTTTCTGATCATAAACTTAGTATGTCACCCATGCATCTACAAGTGTTTCAATGGAGTTGCAGACCAATAGTGTTTAATATAATAAGTGTGAAATAAACTGGTATTGTATATAATATCAAAAGTCTCAATTGCTTCTGGTATTGCAATCACTATTTCTTTATCAGAAATCCCTATTTCTATTGATAATGTCATATGTCAGACGGGGTGATGAGTTGTCTGTTGCATTATTTTTTTTTTTTTTTTCAAATAATATTTTTCTTTTTTTTTCAGGTTTCGAAAACGCTTAACATCATCACATGGGACTTTGTTACTTTTCTAAGATTGACGAATGCTTGCATTGTGAAACCACAGAACCGATAAAAGATGAGCCACAGAGAGTACAAATCATAAGAAACTGCAGTAGAATATACAATAATTGTAAGCTAAAGGCATAGACTGATGATGACTTTTTTAATTTCATACCCATAGATCATGTGTTACAATATACACATCACATACCCACATGGAACAACTATTGAAATATATATTATTAACTGGGCAAATTTATCATCTGTGAAAATGAATAGAAGACACCAATCAACCACGCCCAAATTTCCTTCATGACTGATAGTCTGTTCTGTGGGGTTACCTTCAAAAAGACCAAACACATTCAGATAGGTTGCACAATTTGTGTTTGTATAGGTCACTTAGAGAATGAGATTAAAAAATAAAAAAAAATAAATAAAAATAAATTGTACCACTAACTACAGATGTTTAGGACTTTAAGTGCTTATTAAGGAGACTTTGTATAGCTTTCCCATATACTAAACATCATATCTAACATTTGTTGGGTGCTAATCCCTACCTATCCCATGAATATTTGCATTAACTTCATTTTGTCAACTTGTCTTGGTACTTACATAGAATATCCGGTTTTGGGTATATAAAGTCTCACTGACTGACACAAATATAACTAGTGTCACGTATCTGGATGTATGTGGTCGTTTGTAATGTTAACAAATTCACCACTAGACATACAGTGTGTGGAGAAGTCATATCTAAGGGTGGTAGATTGAATCCTTCTCTTTTTAAATGATAAACTGGTGCAGTCAGTGGTATCTGATATTTCAGAAGTTGTTCAACGCTTGCATGTAATGTACATAAAATGTGATCTTTGGTTATAAATTGAAATGTGATGGTCAGTCAGCTTCAGTCTTTGCGAATAGGGCATGATATACAGTTTATTATGGTTCGAACTCTCTTTGGTTCAGCCTTTGCCAGTTCCTTGGTGGTCTCACCACACTATCATCTATCAATCTAAGCAAAGATATGTACTGTTCCGTTATTAGAACTTACAAGACCTAAAAAGAGAAACGCTATTCTGCTGAAGTAAGAACAACACGCAGCAAATAGTGACCCCATAGGAAAGATGGCATATATGTTACCAATGGACTGGAAACAAACAAACAATAATAACAAAGAAGTAGCAGCTGTAATATCAGAAATTATCGTGATATTGTTGCTTTAGATGTTTTGAAATGTCTGCTGGAGACATTCATTCACTGATCTTTTTTATATTTGTTGCTTTACAGTCCAGTCAACAGCCATAGCTGTTTCTGGATGCTGTCTCCATGTTTAAGATTCCTACCCAACCATAGGATGTCATGGCATGTGGAATATGCTTCAAAATCCAACCATCCACAACTAAGGCTTATATTTATGCATGAATGGTTTTACATAACCGCTTTTCCAAAACAGGCTCAGAGCGTTGACTGGAGGCGCAATCAGACAATCTTTTTGTCACAGCCCTGGGTTTGATCCAGTGCTTCTCTGGTCTTTTGGATGAGACAATTTTACAATGACATAATACACAAGAGGGCTAAATCTGATAAGAAAACACAAGATTTTGCACTATCGGGGCTAAGTACTGTATTGATATAACAGGTGACAACCTTCTTAGATGTTATATTGAATAATGTACATTGCCAAAGGGTAACAGTTAAATCCGCTGGGTTCATTTGTTGCACATTCTTCTTATACACCACTTAAAATGTTAGAGACAATGTAAAATTATGAAATACGGTTGAAAATTCAACTTTTTAAATTTTGGCGGCCATCTTGGATGCCATTATTATTATTATTATTATTATTATTATTATTATTAATATTATTATCATTATTACACAATACTCATAAAGGTGCATTTTCTTTTAGAAAATGATACATATATAACATTTGTGGACTATAACTGATAATGCACTATATTATACTAAAAGGGCCAAGAACTGTATTGTTACAGTAACAGCCCTCTTGGATGCCATATTGAATCATTCTTATTACACAAGGGTATCCACTGGGTTCATTTGTTGCATATTCTTCTACACCACTTACAGAGTAAGAAAGAATGTAAAACTATGGAATTCGGTTGAAAATTCAACTTTTTTTAATTTTGGCGGCCATCTTGGATGCCATTATTATTTTAAAATTGGACAATACCCATGAGAGTACAACTGTTCCACAATTTGATACCTATGTAACATTCACTGACTTTATCTGATAGGAAAACACATGATTTTGCAATATAACTGCTTAGATATGTAAGGTTTTAACAGATCGTAGCACTCTTGGACGCCATCATGAATTATGGGAGTTGCCCAAGGGTGACAAGGTGGCATCAAGTGGATTCTTGTTTCTGAAGGTGTTGGTTATCATTATCAGTCAAAACATTTTCTATACACCGCAAATCCAGGTCCGCCAAAAATATTCTGTTTCTCTGCCGGACTGGTCACAAGTTCTACCAAACAGCTGCCATTGTACTCAGACATGTTTTAGCCCTGTTTCTGTGTTGGTGCCACATCAAAGACATCAACTCTTTTCCCCACATTGTTGTTTTCTGCTATCAAAGCTTAGTCAGTGCGGAAATAGACCCAAGTCCTGAGGTCATAAAACTTTTTTCATGCTCAACTTGGCCATGTTTGCCGAGACTAAAATACAAACTGCTCATAAATACTGAAATGGCCTAAATTAATTTATATTTAAGAAATAGATCAGCTCTAGCAGAAGATTGTTGAGTAATATATCACTGTTTGGAGGTCAGTTGTAAAGCAGAGCAAATCACGAGCGTGCATTTATCTGCGTACAACTGACCGACAAACAGTGATATATATTACTCAACAATTCACGCACTAGAGCTGATCTACTTCGATTCTAACACAATAAACGGAATAAAATCATTTTAAACCTTCCGTTTCTTTAACTTTTCCACCATTGCACTGAAGTCATCCCGCCAAACTTTTGTCTGCAACGCAAATGTTTACATATGTTTGTTACGTTTTGAATGCGTTGAAATGACGTTACACCGTCTAACGTCAAGGTAACATGACTTTTGGGATAGCTGACGTCATAATTTAATCAAAATGGCGTCAAAACGGCGAAAAGAAACATCACGCTAGTCCGCCCAGTGATATATCACTCAATATATCACTGCACGTTACCATTTACTTCTATAGGCAGGGTGTGTTAGAATCCAGGTTAAAATTAAAATAACAACAATTGTATCTCATCACATATTTTAAGTCTTTACAACTAATCACGTAGCTATCAGATGTGTGATCAGCAGTGTTATATTTCATGACAGAATCTTGCATAGATATCTATGTGCATAGCTGTTTAAAGCCGTAAAAGACCTGTTCAAACAGCTAAACCCAAGTTCAAATCATGATATTCATACATGTGCCGTTTGAACATGGCTTTTGACCAAAATCCATTGACGTCATTGGTCAATGTGACATGACATCACTGTGTTCTGTAGAAACAATATAGCTGAGGATCAAGAAATGCCTCGGTTTTCAGTGAGTTTTTACGTCGTTTGTTATTTTCAGCAAAACATCAAAGTAAAATTCCTATGAAAATGCAAGAATAACATATGAGGTTTGCCGAGCTTGGAAGCAGTTTTAACCCTCGGCCTGATGGCCTTGGGTTTCAAACAACTTCTTCGAGCGCAAGCAATCATGTTTGACCTTGTTTGACCTCTATATTTAAAATCTCTGTAACTTATTCCCTATCATGCTAGCTACTAGAACATTTATATATGATCAGCAGTGTTATATTTCATCACATATTCAAAGTCTTTGTAACTAATTCTTCCATCGCCATCTTGGTCTATCTCTCTGAAAGTAAAAGGAACATAAAATTTACATATAATTTTCTACTGATTTCTTGCTTTACGGGCACATAGTCGCTTGTATTTCAATGTAGGACTCTGGAACAAAATGTTAGAATTTGAACCACACTGGTTTCATTTCCTTCAACTAGACACTTTAACTACCCATAGCACATGTACTTTTAAATGCAGGCAGTGGAACATCCATCCAACATATTCCAATATAACTGTAAAATTGTTGACAGGATGTTAAACCACAAAACAAATAAATTGAGCCACGTCTTGAGAATTCAGATTTTTGCCTATATAGCTGTGCAGTAACTGCTCAGCTGATCAGCGTCTTTGTTTTTGCTACACTGATAGTACAATCACTTTTTTTCTTAAATCCAGAATTTTAAACTTCTAGCTTTCTTCTGTTAATGTATGATTTGTGTCAGACCTGGTCGAAAACCCCAAAGACCAGTTTTCTCACGTTGCCGCTCAAATATTTCCTGCTCAATGCATTGAAAATGTTACAATCTTAATCATGCCCAGTGTGTCCTTTAACATATAGGGTCATATAGAAAAAGGTCCTTGGTTTAAAGTCACATCAGAAATACTAGAGAAGCCCTAGATCAAACCAACATTGTTACATCCCCTGGTTTACAAGGCGAATGGCTTAGCCACAAGATCAAGGTGACTGAGGCTCCTTAAAGCAATTTTGAATGTTTATCCACTTAATAATGGTGTCAATGCCCTGTGATTTAAAGGTTTATACCTGAAAGCTGAGTGAACAGCCTCGGCTGGAATGTGAGGTGCTACTTTACTGAACACTTTCTTCAAATCATCAACCGTAAGAAATCCATGACCTGCAAAATATGGATCGGGCATTTTAAACTAGAACTACATGAGCCGTGACGCGAGAAAACCGATCTTTGGGGTTTCCGTTCAGGTTCGACACAAACCGGCCTGTACTGCTATAGGCTTGAAATATTAGCTATAAATAGAAGAGGAATTGTACTATCTGTGTAGCGAAAACAAAGGCGCTAATCAGTTTCGCAGTTACTGCGAAGCTGATCTGCGCCTTTGTTTTTGCATAGGCAAAAATCTGGTTTTCTCACGATGCTACTCAAAATATTCTACAGTTTAAGCCAGTTTCAACATATCTCAACTTATTAATTGTATGATATAAAAGTGAAAAAAAAAATCTTGAAAACATTGCCTGCAACATTATAAATGACGCACAACTTTTTCATTAGAAGATGTAACCCTAACTAAGTATGGACTTATGATGTGAAACATTGACCACTAGAAACATTGTGAAACATTGGTTCTGAACAGATTTTTCAATACTTCAAACCCATATTATTGCATAAATACCCGTGTCACACGATATTAACAGCTGTTTCTTACTGAAGAGAAAGACATGCATTAATATTGCATTTCACGCGTGCACGTGCTGTTAGTACATGGCTTTTACTTATGCTTGTTACAGGGCACCACGAAAAGCATGTGCTAGTAATGAGAAACTGATGTCCGCCCGGAACGAGCATAAAAACGAAAGCTTTTACGCGTATGAATGTGTGACGAGGCTGTAATATATAGTGCACCATATTTCTTTTGTTTCTGCACCTTATTTCTTTCGCAGTAACAGCGATCAAAAATGATTTTGTCATTCATTAACATTCGCTAGGTCCCTCGGACACTCCCCTCGGGACTTAGCGAATAATCATGTTTGATCCCTATAAAAGATTCTTAAAATCCTCTTATCAATCAAACTTTGAATGTAGTTAAGTGAAGTTTGTATTAGTTACCAAATACTAAATATAAACAGGCACTTACACTGCATGTCAAAGGCCATGAACGTGTGTCTGATTTCTTCATCTATATCTCTCTTCACCAACTTCTCCGACATACAAGATATAAACTTCTCTAAACTCAAGCCTAGAAACAAGAAACAATACAAACACGATTTTATTACAAGTTGACTAGACAAATATGATCATATATAGTTTTGGTGGAAGTTTTCTAACCTTTAATGTGAAAACTTTTTTTTTTTCGCCATAGGTGCAAAATTTAAGATGTAGAGCAGTTGTGCAGTTGATCAGCACCTTTGTTTTCACTGCAAGGTTAGTACAATCTCTGTTCTTCTTAAACCCGAAAATTCAAGCTTCTAGCCATCTTCTATGACTGTACAGGCCGGTTTGTGTCAGACGTGATCAGAAACCCTTAAGACCGGTTTTCTAGCTTCAGGGCTCAAATGGTGTTCATTTTCATTGACAATCATGCTTAAAATAAGCTGTTCTTAATTATCCTGTATATTGATTATAATTTAAGCCGCATCGTGAGAAAACCGGATTTTTGCCTATGCGAAAACAAAGGCGCAGATCAGCTTCGCGGTAACCGCGAAGCTGATCAGCGCCTTTGTTTTCGCTACACGGATAGTACAATTTCTCTCCTTTCTAAATCCAAAATTTCCAGCCTCTAACCATCTTCTGTGACTGTACAGCCCGGTTTGTGTCGGAACCCCAAATTGTTGGTTTTCTCATGCACAGGCTCATTTTATATGTGAAACCTTTTTTGTTGTCTGAAGCGTCGCCAATAACCTCTCTAAAACTGTCAAGTATCTGGTCGACCTCATACTGAAATATATGAAAATCATATTAGTCATGATAAGAGAAAGAGAATTAGCAATATAAGGATATGGCGAGTGTAATAGAAAAGAAATCAGACACTGCCAAACAATTGTCCTGGAGATTGAAAGAAGATTTCATGAAGACAGCATATTTCATAATACATGTACATTACAAAAAGTTTGGTTGGCATAATTTAATACCTTTGTGGGTTTGTAACCAAGCAGCTCTACCACAGCGGTCTTCAAGTCATGTCTGGTAAGAAAACCTTTCTGATCTTCATCGGCAGCATGAAAAATCTGCAATGATATGTATGGCATGTAGGTCATAATAGATAATTTGATTTGGAATGCATTTTGTATTGTTTAACAGGAAATTACTGTGTATTTTTTAATTGTATTTTGAATATCAGTTTTTTTGATTTTTTGGAAAGCTTCAATAGACCCCAGCTTCACTTTGCACTGGTAATAGGTAACCACCGATAACAGGTAAAACAAAGCCTCCTGGTATCATATCTCGAACAACTTTAACAACATTGTTACTTGCAAAAATCTTAAAGCATGCAATAAAATTAATTTAATCCTCAGATTTTGTAGACACAACATTGCCACTGTCACTGACCTAGTAAATTATGTGTGACGTCATATGAGCCGCGACGCGAGAAAACCGGTCTTCGGGGTTTCCGACCAGGTCCGACACAAACCGGCCTGTACAAGCACAGAAGCAGGCTAGAAGCTTGAAATTTCGGATTTAAGAAGAAGAGAAATAGTACTATCCGTGTAGCGAAAACAAAGGCGCTGATCAGCTTCGCGGTTACCGCGAAGCTGATCTGCGCCTTTGTTTTCGCATAGGCAAAAATCCCGTTTTCTCACGATGCGGCTCATATAACGTGTGCACAGAACGGTGTGCACAGCACGGTCCATTACATCACCACTACAAATCCTGTTTCCTTCAGTTAATGGAACCAATTCTCGAACAGACTATTTGAGATCGTTTTCAGTTATAATAATACCAGATAATAAGGGAGAAACAGTGTATAATAACCCAGGAGGTATTTAAATTCAAGAAAATATGGTAAAATGCAAGCATGTCACCATGTACATCATTATGAGTAGGTCCAACGTAAACACTAGTCTCCTACTACACTTTATTTCCATGCATTTTTGCTAGCATCAAAATTGAGCAGACTTAGCCAATTTCTATTTGATTTTTTTGGGGGGGGATTAAACAAGTGATCACACAAGAGAGAGTCACTAGGATTGGGAGATAGTACCAGTAACAAAAGGAAAACGATCTTATCGCTCATGCCATTTTCACCGGCACTGTATTTTAACAGGGGTGTAAACAACATTTGTAAAGCTAAAAGATGCTAGGCGTGTTTTCTTCATCAAAATTTGATTTGAATACATAGAAGACAGCTTCTGGCATGAGACAGCATAAACCAGAGGACCAATGGTCCTGTAAACGCTCACCTGAGATCTGCTGTATATAGTACCAATAAACATGTTTGAATATTATGGAAAATAGCCTCAGTATAGGGGCAGATGAAGAACTGGGGCCATTTTTTTTTTCAGAATAATCAATATCCTGTCCATTTGCCAATTTCCTACAAGTTTTTCCCTTAAAATGACATTTTAACAGTTTACCCATTCAAATGCATAGGCAACACATGTTGACCGTGCCTTAAAATAGGTCAAAGTCATCATAGAGTCATGATTTATATATACATTGTAGTACTTGAGTCATGGATGCTTCATGCCAAGTTTCTTTGAAATCGGTAAACCAGTTCTGGAGAAGAAGATTTTTGAAGGGTTTTACCATATATGGGCATGACTGCCATCTTAGACATGTGACCTGGATTATTTATATACACATTTGTTCCCCCTGCCTATAGATGCTTCATATACAATTTTGCTTTGATTGGCCTGGCGGTTTCAGAGATGTTTGAATATTATGGTAATATACATGTATGTTGCCCCGAGGTGGAGGCAAATGCCCCTGGTGTCCATCTCTTTTCAGAATCACTGATATTCAGTCCTACTGCCTATTTCCTGCAGGATTTTCCTGTTGAATTTAACAGTTTTCCCCATTCAAAGGCATAGGCGACCTATGTTTACCTTGTCGTAAAATAGGTCAAGGTACTATAGGGTCATGATTTATAAACACATTGTAGTTCTTTAGCCATCCATGCTTCATGCCACGTTTCTTTGAAATCAGTCCACCGGTTCCGGAGAAGAAGATTTTTGAAGGGTTTTTACCATATGTGGGCATGGCGGCCATCTTGGTCATATGACATGGATTATTTATAATATACATTGGTTACCCCATCCTAAAGATGCTTCACATAAAATTTGGCTTTGATTGGCCAAGTGGTTTCAGAGGAGAAGATATTTGAATATTATGGAGATATACATGTACATTGCCCCGGGGTGGGGGCATTTGAGCCCCTGTGGTCCATTTTTTATCAGAATCATTAATATTCAGTCCTACTGCCCATTTCCTGCAAGACTTTCACTTTAAATGACATTTTAAAAGTTTTCCCCATTCAATGTTGCATTGGCGACCTAAGTTGACCTTGCCGTAAATAGGACAAGGTCATCACAGGGTCATGATTTATAGATACATTGTAGTACTTGAGTCACCCATCTTTCATGCCAAGTTTCATTGAAATCGGTCTACCAGTTCTGGAGAAGAATTTTAAAGATTTTTACCATATATGGGTGTGGCGGTCATCATGGTCAGGTGACCCAGATTATTTATAAACACATTGGTTACCCCTTCCCAGGGTTGGGGTTATTAAAATTGTAATTGTAATTAATTGCAATTTAATTACATTTTTCAAAATAATTGAAAATAACTGTAATCCAGCCTTTACTTTAATTACAATAATTGAAATGTAATGAAATACAGTGTCAAAAAGGGGTGTAATTAACAATTACTTTTAATTACTTTGAATTATTTTAAAAAATCATCTCTTACAAGTTTTAAATATACAATGTATATTTAGAGATTAATATTGTAAGAGTGTACTGCAGATTATCCTGTTGAATCTTGTTTCTTTGTATGTATCATTGAAGTCTATGATCAGTCATACAGTACATAAAGTAAAGAATTTTCCCATTGAGATAAGTTATGTTACAACAGTAGTCAAATTTTGTCTCTTCATCTATTTAGCATGTTTTTTCATCTACTGATAGAATTAAGTATTGGGCACTTTTAAGATGTTTAATCCTTCCCTAAAACTGATGACCTTATAGCTATTTACCATCTTATACGAGGGTTGTCCGGAAAGTTTTAGGACTGTGTCGATATCTTTAAAAATATTTTATGCTATACAAATAAAGATATATGAGTTTATAGACAAGGCCTTCCTGAATAATATATGGAAAAATTGGAATCAAAATCTACATACACTTGGAGATATTGGTCTCCAAGGCAACCGATGTGGCGCTTCTCGGAGCACTTTGAATTTTGTATTTTATAAAATCTGGAGTCAAGAAAACAATTGCCCAATAATTGGCCATATGGCTTTTAAATACAGCAACAACTTGCATGGTACCACGCCATCATCTGTTCAATATGTTCGCAAAATTCCTTTCGACGGTTAACAACTTTGCAAAAGCTTAGAGAAGTGTATGTGTCGATCAAAATGTTGGTAAGAAACTCGACGTCGCCGCACCGGATGAATCGGCGCTCTTTTATCATACAGTGTTCCTGCCGTAATGATTTCACAAATCTAATCAAAATTTCTTACTGTGGGTTGAACAAATTCCAGGCTATGCAAGATCATTAATTTTTCGCCTTTTCGAAACGTTTTTTGTCAGGAAATCGGTGATAAGAGTAAGGGCTACAGGCCGTTCGATGCATGCGAAAAGCGAAACTCCACTTAAAATCGTCGCAAAAGAGTTTGGAGGTAGCCAAATGAAAACGAATGTGTTTTCCTGATATTTGAATAATATTGTTGCCCTCAGAATAATCAAATAAAGTTGAAACTATCAAGCGTTGGTGCCCGATGACCTTGAGAGCCACTTTAAAATGCATCCGATCAGCCAGGTCATTCTTGTAAAATTATAACGGGCGCGACGTTATTGACGTCAAAGTGCTCCGAGAGTAGCAACATGCTCGTATTAAAATGGTTACATTAATATGTTCCCGATGAGCAAATATGCTGAAATTTTCTGCAATAAGTCATGATATAATGATATATTCCTGTATAAAATTACAACCGCTTCTCTTCAATAGTGATTGAGATATAGACACAGTCTCAAAACTTTCCGGACAGCCTACGTACACACAATATGACATTAAGCAATGATTGATCAAAGGAAGTGTGAAAACTCAAACAATCATTATGTTTTCTTTTTTCTGTCTTGATTGGTGTATTACCTACAGGATTCCTTGTTGTTAGTTTTTCACACCTCACTGACAGATTCAAAATCCAATTGGTCACAATATTAAACTGCTTCTTATCAATGTCATCTTTCTGATGTCATTGTCCTATTTCTGATTTAAAAAAGATGGAGTGAACATAAATACAATGTCTCATGTTTTCAAATTAGGAAACTGATGGTAATTTTTGGTCAAAAATTCTTGATCATGTTTCTATGATTGTAAGATACATGCACGGTCAGACAGTATAGCCCTGGTTAGTAATTGTTTAATTTATGGCTGAAGTGACATTTTGCAGCTGTTCGACAGCACATGTACAGTACAAACGGCGCGATGGTTCTAAAATACTCGCGTTGCGCGTGGATTTTGAACATTTTCCACGCAAGAAAAAAAAAAAACGCGCGGATTTTCCGTGAATTTCGCATGAATTTTGCTGCCAGTCGCGGGACTTCCACGCTACGCTCGGTTTCAGAGAAGAAGATCTTTGAAATTGTGGACGGACGACGACGGACGACAGATGGACGACGGAGCATGGCCATCCTATAAGCTCACCTTGTGAGCCTTTGGCTCAGGTGAGCTAAAAACATTTATAATGTGCTTTAGCGTGAGAGACAACAGCTTTTCAGTCATGAGAGAACAGATATACGAGGGATTATCAAAAATTACGTGGACTTTTCCCATAACTTGACAACGGTTTAGGCAAACATATTCAAATTTCAGCTGACGATAAATTTGCTTAACTTCACTAGATTCTGAAAGTTTGGTAAATCTAAAATGTTTAATTAGCAGTTGGTGATGGTTTTTCTAACCCCACCCTCCCCATCACGGAGCACGTCAGAAATGACGTTAAGTTTGGCACTGCAGTATCGCATTTCTTTTGCGTTTTCTTCAAAACGGTTTCGCAGATCACCCCCAAACCTGCCATGTGTCTTAATGAATGCATAACAAAACAATTTATGCCTGCTCAAAAATTATGGTGGACCGGTTGTGCACCTACGTTGTTTTGCTTAGGCATACATGTTTGATTTTTTCATAATGTTTAAGCGATGTATGAATTTCATGCAACACAGATCAACCGGCAATATTGTACAATTTCCATTTGAAACTAATCCTAATTTCTTATTTGTCGGTAAAACTGCATGGTCCTTCAATAAAGCATTAGAAATGAAACTTTGCGTGCACGTTTGTACAAATAGGACCCAAATAAATATCGAAATTCATATCCGTCATTTAAAATGTTCCAACGCCTAAATCATAATGTTAAAAGTCAGCATCCTTATGCCCAGTCCAAATTTATTCTAAAATCAAGGCAATACATTAAAAACTTTATACAGATTGGTAATATAAACCATGCTCCAATAGTTAAACAATCTTTTAACATACTTTAAGCAGTAAAACTGTAAAAATCAGTAGCCCTAAAAAGCACATTTTGTGGTTCAAAATCAGTGTTTTTGCGTCGACGTCACTGACGTCATCGGAGTGCTCCATGGTGGCGTAAGTGGGTGTTTTTATTTCACAATAATTTTGTAATGAATGAAGGGATTGTGATGAAATTTTGCACACTGCTGCATATTGCACAGGTCCATGTGTATTGAAATTTTGAGTGGAATCGAGTCATTAAATCATAAGTTATAAGAAAAGTCCATGTAATTTTTGATAATCCCACGTATATATACTGCTTCCTAGTTATTAACTGATGGTATGAACTATTATATTTGCATAAAATCTTTTGACATTTGATGGGATACATGTGTTAAACATATAACCTTATCATTTGATGGACAGTTCTGTATACACCAGTGGATTCAAACATACCTGTTCATTGGGGACAAAAAGGAGACATGCAAGACAAAAGGTTCCTGTCAGACAATTCTCAGTCATTATCACTACAAGTGTTTTATTTCCATTTATGAATACTTTTGGACTTAAAAAATTCATGCGACTCAACACTTGATGCAAAGTAATTGTATGTAATGAATTACATTAGGCTATTAAAGTAATCTGGTAATTGTATAGGGCATGTTGGGATGACGTCATACAGGTAAGTTTGTTCATTCGGCGGAGGTACATGACTCGGTGTTTATCGCTATGCCATACCATATTTGGAGCGCAAAATATGGGATCAAAATGAAATTTTTCCATCAAAGCATTGCATATTCTATTAGATTTCCGGATATAATTTATTCCAATGTAAGGAATGCGTAATATTTTGGTCAAATTATGGTTTTAATAGCGTCTGAAAGTAGTAAACGCATAGCGATAATGACCGAGGTTACCACCTCCACCGAATGAAGAAAATAGCGGGAAAGGTGACCAATATTGATTTTTATTCACGGAAGAGTACCTTGCCGACATGCCCTATGTAATGCATTACTTTCCTAAAATGCCTAGTAATCAGGGTTGGGGTAATTAAAATTGTAATTGTAATTAATTGCAATTTAATTACATTTTTCAAAATAATTGAAAATAATTGTAATTCAGTCTTTACTTTAATTACAATAATTGAAATGTAATGAATTACAGTGTCAAAAAGGGGTGTAATTAACAATTACTTTTGAATTACTTTTAATTACTTTAAAGAAAAATATCTCTCAGATATATTTAAAGATTAATATTGTAAGAGTGCACTACAGATTATTCTGTTGTATATTTTTTCTTGCACATCTAACTGAAGTATCTGGTCAATCATACAGTACTCAAATAAAAATACATTCTCATAGACATCAGTTACAACAGTAGAAAAAAATTGTCTATTCATCAATAAAACTGTTTTTCATTCTACTGACAAAATTAAGTCGAGGGTACTTGTAAACCTTTTCTAACTTATGATTTATTATCTTACAATAACACCAAACAATGATTGAGCTAAGAAGGTGTGAAAACTCAATTATTGTCTTTTCTTTTGTTCTGTGATTGGTGTATTGTCCTCAATTGCTGTTAATTTTTCACACCTCACTGACAGACTCATAATTGAATAAGATGCATTGTACAGAAATGTGTTTTAGGCTATTTAAAGGTTTTGAAGTCACTTAAACCAAAACCAAAAAAGGTCACAAAATTAAACTCCTTTCCTTCAGGGACCCATTCTATTGCTAATTAGAGTGAACTTGAATATCATGTTTTCCAAATGGGAAACTGAAAGAAATTATTGGTCAAACAATTCATTGTCATGTTTTTATGATTGTAAGGTACCTGTTCGGTCAGATAGTTAAGCTGATGTGAAGACTCTTTTAAGTTACATTATTGGGATGTTCCCGTTTCGCCTACTCCCATTTTGCCTATGATTTGTCCCATTTCGCCTACTCCCATTTCGCCTACACCAGAAATGTTCACTATTCCCGTTTCGCCTACTCATTCAATATGGATGAATAACAAGATAAAATAATGTTTTAAAACATGATATTCATTTAAATATGCAAATACATTTTAAGGGTGAGAGTTAACAATTTTCAGTCACGTCAGAAGAGATATACATGTACTGCTTCCTTATAATAAATCAGGGATATTAGGATTGTTATATTTGCAACTAAATTTTTGGCATTTGATGCGAAAGACATGTCAACCTTATAACCATATCATTTAATGGTTAATTCAATATACATTTACATCATTAGTTTAAAACATTCCTTTTCAATGGGGACAAAAAGACAAGGAAGACACTAAGTACAAAAGGTTCCTGACAGATGATTCTTAACACTCAAAGTGTTGTCAAATTTTAATTCCATTTATCAGCATTTTGGGACTTCGAAATTTCATGCATCTCAACGGTATGTGCAAAGTAATTGTATGTAATGAATTACATTGGGCTAAGTAATTGTATGTAATGAATTACTTTACTGAAATGCCTAGTAATTGTAATTGTAATTTAATTGAACAAATGTCAATGTAATTGTAATTCAATTAATTACTTTTCAAAATAATTGACCCAAGCCTGCTAGTAATTGTAATTTAATTGAACAAATGCCAATGTAATTGTAATTCAATTAATTACTTTTCAAATTAATTGACCCCAAGCCTGCCCCTTCCTATAATTGCTACATATAAAATTTGGCTTTGATTGGCCAAGCGGTTTCAGAGGAGAAGATTTTTGAAATTGTGGACGGACGGACGCTGGAACATGGCCATCCTAAAATATCACCTTGTGAGCCTAATGGTTCAGGTGAGCTAAAAATGGAATTCAGATATGTTTTTTTCAGCAGAGAATTTTTTATCAAACAAATTGAGTAATATATTTTGCCTTGATTTTGGTCGGTTCCATTGTCTGTTAGGGAAATCCAAAACGAGGCTGACATTTGAAACTGTGCCTGTTTTATTGCCCATTGATTGATGAAAGAAAACCAGCCCAAAAACTGTTCATGTGGACCAGAGTTTAAGTTTTATTTAATGTAAATCAAATTATTGTTCGAGAGTTGGTCCCGTTCGAGAAATGGTACCGGTTACAGAAAATACAAACATTTATCAATAACGCCTCTTCTTCTTTCGTTATTCTTCTGCTGAGTTGATTGTAGCCAACAGATCCAAGTTGAAAACCGATTGTTGTACTCATCAGGCAAAAGGTGTCATAGAAAAAAAAGGAGAAAATAGTTGTCAGCGCCTGTTACAAGTGACTTTTCACTTTAGTAAACACAAGAGTATGACGAGTTACCGAACGAGTGAATATTAAAACCGAACCGAATATATATTCTCGGCGTTTCGCCCCATTAATTAAAAAATTTCAGTCATGTCGGGACAGGGGTATTAACCAGTATCATTGAACCCCCATAAGTCGATACCATAAGAAGCAATTGCTTATAAAAATAAAAAGCAAACGATAAAAAAACTTAAAGACAGGGCTGGACTATATAAAATACATAAAAATAAATATAAAACTGATTAGCATTCAGTTGTCATTTTCTCACTAGACTTCAGACCATTCACATCAAATTTCAGCCATTAGATGATATAGCCGTCCAACCCCTTAAAGTCGATACACCCCTAAAGTCGATACCATATTTCTTTTGTTCCTTGTCACGTTGGAACATCACCTTTCGCCACATGACTTTGGGAATCATTTTACTACTCACAACTCAAAATAAAAGAAAATCTGGTTCACACAGGTAAGTTTCATATCAAAAAACTTATCTCCATGCCTATTTTCAGTATTCGCACTATTACCTTTTTTGTCCCAGGCTAAGCATTTATTTTTTCAGAAATAAACAACAGAAAGATTTTGATCTATGTACGTCTGCTGTTGTTTGCATTTCAGCCATAACAGTCTCGCATAACATTTTAAACAAATTAGGCATTTGATAAAAAAAATGTGTTTATCGGTCTTGTGCTGCTTATTGGTATGAGGAAGAATTTTGGATCTAGAAAAGTAAATTTTCACTCATTTTAATCCATCCCAAAATAGAATGCTAAATCCAGCCAAATAAATGGCATTGTTGTGATACGTCGTGATACTTGAGAGAAGTGATTTTAGTGTTTATAGCTTTATATTCACTCATTCTAAAATAAGGTGCAAATCCTGGAGAAAAAAAATGAAGAAAAATAAACTTTTTGAATTACACTTTTTCGACATACCATCACTATTGTGGATCATTCAGGCTTCATCCTGTAAAGTTTCACCACCTTCCCGATATTCTTGCAATTTCTGCATCATTTTGAAACTTGATGGGTATATTCCAATTTGGTAATCAACGTGACGCACTACATATGAACTAAATGTAACCATAACACAAACTCAACGTATATCGCTGACTAACAGACTTCAGTTTCTCAAATAAAGAGCAATATTAAGTAGATTAAATCAAACAATAAACGTCCTTTCATATCTACTATCGAAAAATGTTAGATAATATGTGTATGATGCAGGCTTCTTGATTCAGAATTTTTATGTGTTGTTAACTTGCAACTATAATAACATCTGACCTGCACATCAGAATTATATCAAAACATGTAATGATAATTACATTTGTCCTACATGAGTGGCGGAACTTATAATTACTTTTCTAAATACATCTTGTTATATGGCAGGTATTGTTTTATTCAGCGTCACGTAAATTACTTGCAAACCGCAACATAAATTATTTTTGCAATACAGATACACAATGGCATTAAATATTATCTGAAAGACTTTATCTGGATATATTTACTTCAAACAGACAATCTTGTGTGATCCTATTTCATTTTTTATTATTGTTATACTTTTTGCACAACATTCTATAAAAATGTAATATACGTGATGGAATACTGTAATTTACGTGACGGTAATATTTAAGTCACCTACATTATTTTTAAACTTAGATATGTTTGAGGTTTTGCTAACTTAAAATGAAGCATGGAATTTGAACCAGTCTGCACAAGAAGTAAATCCTTCTATTAATTAACCACGTAATTATTTAGTAAAACAAAACTGTTTTATATTGATAAAAATGTATATTAATCTCAGGGCTGATATTTTTCTGTTGGTCAGTATTTTGGAATGGACAAATGTGAATAACAAATGTAGTATTGCTATGTTTTTGATTGAAGGAGGTGTGATACTTTTAGATTCAACTGTTTTCAACTATAACTGATAAATAGACTTAAACTACCTTTGTATTTTACGTGACAAATGCGTAATTTACGTGACACTGCTTGAAAAAACATCATATTCGGTAAACTTAACAACTGAAAAGTATATAATGGACATTAAAACATTTATTGACGCTGATTCAAAGCACAATCTTAGCTATATAATATGTCATATTGACATTTTGTAAGTAAGTACCGTCACGTAAATTACTGTCACGTTTATTACATTTTCAACTTTAGCATCCTAAAAAACCACCTTAGGGTCATTTGATATTAACTTTGTTTTTTGTGAGATGTATTCATCCTCCATACTTTCATATTCAGATAACGTTGTTTCAAATACCATGTTGGATTTGTAGAAAAATGGTGTCACGTATGATTACATCTTAAAAGGGACGCAATGGTTAAGCAGGGGGATTAGATATATTTGACCAAAATAGTAAAGCAAAATGAAAAATCCATATGTTATCCATATAAAGGACATATTCAACTATTTAATTGACACAGTTTGGTCTGCAATAAGAGAAAGCAGTATTAAGATTTGGACACTCTTCTATAGCGTCACGTAAATTACAGAAACTCTGTGACATGCTTTTTCCGATTTTTGATGTTTGATATTTTTGTTTGTTTACAAGATATAAAATAACCATTTCTTTTACCAAAAGATAATGTCAAATTAAGTAAATCGAACAATGTTGTTTCGTGTGGAAATAGAATTTGTTCATTCTATCGCCTTTTGAATTTTTGCATTTCAGTTTGTGACATGCCGTTTTTGGGGGGGGGTCATGCATTATTCACTAATACCAGAGATCTTAAAAAACATAACTGGGTATCATACTTTATTCAGTTTAAATGGAGATAGTACCAAATTTTGAAAATACAGCCAACCTTGGTGATATATTGAACAATGTCACTCCAATTTTTATTTAACACCCCGAGACAGGGGGTGCGCTGCTTATTTTAGAATGAGTGATAAATTACGCCATTTGCAGCTATTCTTTTTAACTGTGCTCATCCTCAAGAGGAACAGACACAATTTTAGGCAAATTTAACAAGGGTAATCTACTTTTGCATGTATAATTGCTCTCATTCATTCTTGAAACAGTTTTTATTTGTTGTATTGTTATATGGTGCTTCTTAAGTTTCACCTTAACATTTTAAACTAAAACTATTCTCCTTGGCTCCTAAAGAATGGGTGATGCCCTGAGGTATCGACCTTAGGGGTCTAGCAAGTCGCCATTTTGAATTTGGGGTCATCCAGAAAAAAAGCTGGCACTGAGGTGTCTTATGGGATTATTTTAAGTTTATTGGTGGACAATAATTGCCTAGGAGTTGATCTACATTGGTGAGTGTGGTTTAGTATTTTTATAATTTGATTTTCATTTTTATAAGGAATATCTTCTTATGGTATCGACTTATGGGGGTTCAAGGATATAGTCCTAAATACAGTAATGTGATTGGCTTATTCCTGTCACCAAAAAATCAATAATTGATTACCTGTGTTTTACCTGTATTTTGACCCCACGGCACAGAAACTCTGTCTTTAACCACGTTCACCAAAGAAGACCAAATATTAGCCAATTATTTTCCATCAATAAACTTGACCTAACCCCATAAGACACCTCAATGCAAGCTTTTATCTGGATGGCCCTAATTCAAGATGGCCTTTTCCTGCACCCCCTAAGGTCGATACCTCAGGATGTCGCTCGTTCTTTAGGAGCTTAGCAAACTGTTTTTAGTTTAATGTGTTTTGGTGATATTGAAGACACACCACATCACAAGAAACACACACACACACACACACACACACACACACACACAAAAAAAAAAAAAAAAAAAAAAAAAAAAAAAAAAAAAAAAAAAAAAAAAAAAAAAAACTGTTTCATGCATGAATATGGGCAAGTATTCATGCAAAAGTAGCGGTACTTTGTTAAATTTGTCTAAATTTTGTCTGTCCCGCTTGAGGGTGAGCATAGCTATCAACGATAGCTGCAAACTGTGTTTTATCAAGCTATAAACACTAAGCCACTTCTCTAAACTATCACAACAATGCCATTGACTTGGCTGAATGTAGCGTTCTGTTATGGGATGTATTGAAACGTGTGGAAATTGGCCTTTCCGGATCCAAAATTTCACCCCACACAAATAAGCAGTACTAAGACCAATAAGCACATATTTTTCTTCAATTGCTTGCTTTTTTTACATTTAGTATGTGATTGTTGTGGCTGAAATATAAACAAAAACAAATAATACAGAGAGCAAAATCTTTCTGTTGTTTACAACTGAAAAACCCAATACTGAGCCTGTGGTACAAAAAGTAATATAGTCAAGGGGCTAGAAATTTAAAAATTCGATCCGCACAACTTACCCGCCAGAAAAGGTTTGACTGTATAGACGATAAGAACTATCCTTCTACAACATTTCTAGGCACGTCGTACGGTCAGATTGTGGTAGCAATTTTTCAGGAGCAAGCTTTTTTTACAACCACCCCATTTTGTAACTGTTTAAGAAAAAGTGCGACATAGGTAAAACGAATTTTATATAAATGATCCTAAAACTCGTTCTTTACAGCTAAAAACTTGTTTGCACACCTATGCGACTACGGGGACATATGTTTACGTCTAGAAACACGTCCATGTATTATTTATGCCACATCTATGCAGTCCTAATTACCCCACCCATCTAGTTATACACACAAATACGAATACATGTATTTACCCCGGGGGTCAATTTGATCTGCCTTGCAACCCCTAGGACAATTTTTATGGGAGCCAAATCATTCATTAGGACCCCTGAAATGCAACAAAATTTTGTCCTCAACGATAAACTTGTTTACAATATGCAAAAATGGATGGTTCCCATATCAACCGTCAACGGGATTCTTGACCATGGGGGTGTACATACAAAATTGATCAGATATACGCTGTTACTTATTCTAAACCATTGAACCTCGTCTCATTAAAAAGCTTAGACATGGTCCTTTCATCTTATGGTAAATAATACATGTTATCTAATTTGCATCTTCATGAATTTTAATGAAAACATTAAAATGACAGAACAATCGTAAAAAAATCCATAAATAGACTTCTTTCAGGTGCAAACTATCATTGTGACACTTTGTTATTGAACCAGTAATATCATATGACAAATGTATTGATGGCATGTGCCTAAATGAAAACGATCTCATTTACATATTCATGAATATTAATAGAAATGTCAAAACTAGAGGAAAAATGAGGAAGAAAACTATAGACATTGCTAAGTTTTAGATGGGTTATAAGATCTCTCTTGCATCCCTGAAACAAATTCTCATGGCTGCCAGTGTGGTCAGGGCAACTACCTTAATGTCATTAAATATTGTCCACAACACTGAACACATTTGCATGATATAAAATTACATAGTTTCCACACCCACCCTAGTGTGATTATAAAGAATAGAGTGGATTCACAAAAATACGCATATACCAAAAATAGCATGCTCTAGAATACTATAATTGCTCTGATAGTGATGCGTGGATCTAGCAATTTAACCTTAAAACCTATTATTCAAATCGTTGAGTCTGATTATTCGTGAAAATTAATAAAGCACACAAGAAATCGAAGAAAAATATTGATAAAAATGGAGTATACATACTAAATCACTTGTACCAGAGCTGTTAACAAACCAAAATGCTGAGATGTATCAAATGAATGCTATGGTAATGTACTATGACTCTAAAGTCTGACATAAGCATGATCTGGGTTACAATTTCATGAATTTCAATGAAAACATCATAAATAGGAATGAAAAAGTGGAAAACATGAATGGATAAATCTACAAAATTACTTGTATTTGGCAACCAAAAATCCTTAATGCTAAAACTGGCATCAAATGGTTGCTAGGGCAATAGTTAACCATCATGTACTACAATATATGTCTTTTGATTTTTTCTTTTATGAATATTAACAAACCCTTCCGAATTTAGATGAAAATTACGGACAAAATATGGCGGTATACATAAAAATTCACATATATCCTGTATACTGATAGCCCTATAGAGCTATAATTGGTATCAAATGATTACTAGGACAATGTTTGATAACCACATACATCTAATATATATATATATAAATCATCAGTGATTTTTAATGTGTGGGCATTAATGAGATCTTTATAAACAAAAGAACAATCAACAAAAAGGAAAGGGTATACCAGGTCCATATCTCAGCTGCCAATTTCCTTTGAGCGCTGAAAATCGTACCAATAAAAAGCAAGGATAATGCACTATTACCAATGAGTCTGATAGCCTAACCATTAGTTTTTTAAATTTTGTAAATGTTACATAAAATTTCGAAAATTTGTAGTATTAGCAGAAAATTGAAGCATGTGCGCCAATAAAATTTATTGAATCTTGGTTGCCAGCACGCATTCCCTGTATATCTCAATATATGGTAATAAAATGTTGTCCTAGCTATGAATTGGTGCTATTTTGAGTTCTCTACAGCTATTGGAGGTCGAGATGTAAGCCATTTTGTTGGTATACCCATTTGTGTTTCGTTGATTTTCACGTATTTATATAGATCTCATTAGTATCCATACAAAAGAAATAGCTTATTATTTATATATCAGATTATAGTTATAGAATATTGTCCTAGAAATCATTTTGTTCTAATTATAACACACTAGGTCTATCAGTAGCGAAGATACATGTGCTTTTTCTATGTAAACCACCTTAGTTTTCCGTAATTTTCGTCTTGATTAGAAAGGTTGAAACAAAGAAAAGCAAATGACTTATATTTTGTAGTACAGTATGGTAAAATGTTGTCCTAGCAATCAATTTTCAGCATGTAAGGGCTTTTGACTGCCGAAGTCATTTTGTAGGTTTACCCGTTAAATTGTTCCACCTCTTCATTCATATTTATGAAAATTTCATTTAAATTCATGAAATTGAAACTCAGATCATGCTAATATCAGATTTTAGGGTCATAATACATTGGCATAGCTTCATTTGATACTTCTTTCAGCATCCTGGGTTTGTAAACCGCTCTTGTACAAGTGATTTTGTAGTATACCCCCTATTTTTTCAAGATTTTTCTCCCATTCCTTGTGTGTTTCATTAATTCTCAAGAATTTGCAGACATTCATTCCCCGGATAAGCTCAGTGATCATGACATTGTTTCTGGCACTTTGAAAATTGCTATCCCCCCAATAAAGAAACCTAGGAGAAAAGTGTATCGTTATCAGAAAGGTGATTATGAATCTATGAGAGCAGAAACACTTAAATTTGCAAAGGAAAGATACTTCAACGGTTACTCAGATACTCGGTCGGTCCAGGAAAATTTCAATCTCATTACATCGTTTATTCAGGAATCGGCAGATAAACATATCCCCTCAAAAACTAGTCGCTCAGTTTCCTCTGTCCCTTGGATAACACCTGAAATAAGGAGGAAGATTCGCAGAAAAAATGCAACTCATGCAAAAGCTAAAAAGACTGGTAGTGCAAAATTTAGATCTAAATTTGAATCTTTACGGAAAGAGATCAAAGCTGATATCAGGAAGCAGCACGATCTTTACGTGAACAACTTGGTAGGAGATGTTAAGGCTAATCCTAGAGATGTTTACAGGTACATAAACAGTCAGAAAAAAGATACCCAAGGTATTCCCCCGTTGAAAAAGAGAAATGGAAGTGGAATTGCACAATCCGAATTTGAGAAGGCGGAAGAATTTAATGGTCAGTTCTCGGATGTTTTCACTAAAAGTGAATACAAACAGGTCCCTCTTATGGATAGATCTGCCCCATTCATGCATGATATTGTGGTCACAAAGGAAGGGGTGACCAAACTTCTCAAAGGTCTAAACCCGTCTAAAGCCCTAGGGCCTGATGAGCTTCATCCCAGAGTCCTAAAGGAACTGGCTGTGGAATTAGGGCCGGTATTCGCCCATCTCTTCCAGCAGTCAATTGATACAGGTGAAATTCTTAAAGAATGGTCTCTTGCAAATATTTGCCCCCTGTTTAAGAAGGGCGACAGGTCACTTGCCCGCAATTACCGCCCTGTTTCTTTGACATGCATTCCTTGTAAGCTTCTTGAACATATTGTATGCTCAAATATTATGGCCCATCTTGATGAACACGAACTCTTGTCGGACAGGCAACACGCATTTAGGAAATGGCATAGCTGTGAAACTCAGTTGACTACAGTGATAAATGACTGGGCCAAAATCTTAGACAAAAAAGGCCAGGTCGACACTTTTATACTCGATTTTGAAAAGGCTTTTGATACTCCTCCCCATGAACTCCTTAAAAGCAAATTGTTTAGCTATGGAATAGGTGGAACAACACTGAATTGGATAAATGCTTTCCTTTGTTTCCGACAACAAAGGGTAGTGGTTAATGGTATTAAATCGGATTGGGTTCCAGTTGTGTCGGGTGTCCCTCAGGGCACCGTTCTCGGCCCCTTGCTGTTTTCCTTGTATATAAATGACATCTCAGCAGACATTGAGTCTGAAATAAGACTCTTTGCTGATGATTGTGTTTGCTATCGTGAAATCAAGAATGAAGAGGATACATTGAAACTTCAGAGAGACATTGATCGTTTAGGCAGTTGGGCTAGGAAATGGGGAATGAGATTTCAACCTGTCAAATGCAACATGATGCAGCTGACAAATAAACGGTCTAGTAAGATACAGGCTAACTACACCCTTGAGGGCACTGTACTGGAAAACGTTGAAAGCATAAAATACCTGGGTGTAACTATCACAAATGATTTGAAATGGAATACTCATATTTCCAATGTCTGTACAAAGGCTAACAGAACTCTCGGATTCTTAAGGAGAAATTTGTATTCTTGTCCCCCAGATGTGAAAGAAGCAGCTTATAAAGGACTGGTGCGGCCGGTCTTGGAATATGGAAGCTCAGTTTGGGACCCTCACACTCATGGCCTCCAGGAAGAACTGGAAAAGGTACAAAATCGTGCGGCAAGGTTTGTGACGGGAAATTATGTTTTTGAAACTGGGAGCATGACTGGCATTTTAGGTCAACTGAAATGGGAATCTCTTAAGAAAAGGAGGAAGGATAGTAGACTTATATTGCTATACAAAGGTCTAAAGGGTAAAGCCAGAATACCCACAGATGACCTTATCCCAAAGAATAGGCGTTGTAGAAATCAACACCCTTTGGCTTTTCAGATACCTTCAGCTAGCAAAGAAGCGTACAAAAGTAGTTTCTTTCCACAGACTATCAGGGACTGGAATGACCTCCCTGATTCACTTATCTCCTCTGCTGAAATGTCTGATGACTGTGTGTCCAAGTTCGCTACACTCGTGCGTTCAAGGGATTAATTTCTCCCCCATCCGAACCCCCTGGTGAAATAATGTCATTTGGCGTGTCACCAGTAAACTATTCAGATTCAGATTCAGAAACAAATTCAACGATTTGAGTAATAGGCATTTAGGTTAAATTGCTAGGTCCATGCATTCCTATGAGACCAATTATAGTATTCTAGAGCATGCTATTGTTGGCATATGACTATTTTTGTAGGTACACCCTATTCTTTAGAATCACATTGCACAAGGGATGGGTGTTGAAACAATGAAATTTTATATCATGCAAATGTGTAAATTGTTGAGGATAATATTTTATGGCTTTAAGGTGGTCCCTCTGACCACACTGGCAGACATGAGAATTGATTTCAGGGATGCAAGATAGATCTTGTAACCCATCCAAAACCTTGCAATGACCATAGTTTTCCCTCTTGTTTTTACTTCTAGATTTTCGACATTTTTATTAATATTCAAGAATATGCAGATGAGATAATTTTCATCTAGACCCATGATATCAATAAATTTGTCGTTTGAATTTACTGGATCAATATCAAAGTGACATAATGATAGTCAGGGCCTGAAATTAGTTTACTTGTGGGTTTATAACGATTTTTGTGTCTTTTTTTAAGTTTTCAGTAAATTTCATGAATATGCAAGAAAGATAATTTACATTATTTATCATATGATAAAAGGGCGTTGTCTTACCGTTCAACTGAGACCAGGTTCAGTGTTCTAGGATAAGTAATAGTGGAGACATGACCAATTTTGCATGTACACCCCCTTGTTCAAGAATAATGTTAACGGTTGCCATGGAAACTATGCATTTTTTTCATGGTGCAAACGAGTTTATCTTTAAAAACAAAACTTCTTTGCATTTCTTAAGTCATAAAGAACAATGCTGTAATGTTGTAAATTAAAAAAAAGAAAACTAAAACAAAAGAACAACAGCCAACGACTACCACTGGGGAGTGGGGTAACATTACCCCATACTAGAGGCAATTTTCCATCTAATATACTGTTTAAACATATAGTTTTCTACTTGATTATAATCTTACGCTATTGTTTGAGTGTAAAGTATAATTCTAAAAAGATATTTGTTCAGAAAAATATCAAAACAGGAGCACCAGGCGCATTTTCCTCTGATTTCTGCCTATTATAAATACTACGTTGGGTAGGCGTAAAGATTTCGTCCTAGGTAAAAACTGCTACCACAATTTGACCGTCCGACGTGCCTAAAAATGTGTAGAAGGTTTAATTATTTCATATCCACCGTCAAACCTTTTCTGGGAGGTAAGTTGTGCCAGGTCAAAAACTAAGGCTGGTACAGAAAACAGCCCCTGGTCTAATAGTGGAAATACTGAAAATAGGCATGCGAATAAGTTTTTGATATGGAACTTGCCTCCTTGAAACAGATTTTCTTTCATTTTCATTTAATAAATGAATTTCATTTTTCTGGTGTTCATGGAGCTATGAACCGCAGTGGGTCGCGTGCAAAGTGAATGAACCCCGAATGGGTTCATGTAAGCTTTGCTAGCGACCCACTGCGGTTCATAGCTCCATGAGCAACAGAAAAATTAAACTCATTGCTTATATTTACATTCATTTCTCTCTATCGCTTGTTGAAAAATCACCAAGGCGGTCACATTTACCAGCAAACAGAGAATCTACACACAGTGTGTGTTCAAACAGCGGAACGGCGTCGACGTTTACAACGTCCAATCAGATTGGCGAGATTCATGTTTTTTGACGTCAAGTTTGGATTACGTCACGTCGCGTGACACAATGTTGTTCATGGAAGTATGAACACAGATGAACATCTAATGGTTCATCTAAGGGGAATTTAGAAAAATGTAAATATTTGTAAATGAAGACAATATGGCAGTGAAAAAATTCCCAATGACACATGACGAAAGGTGATTTTCCTACTTGAAACGGAACAAAACAAACATGGTATCGACTTAAGGGGTGTATCGAATTTAAGGGGTTGAACGCTACTGTGTGTTAACAATCCTCAAAATTGAGGGAATGCCAATATTCTGGCAAAAGCAGAAAGTAATGAAAGCAAAGACATAGCAGAGCGCCTGTGGGGTTTCTGTATGCTGGGTATGTTGGGTAAAAGTCTTGTAAAATGGAGGCATCATCCCGCCATGACCATTGCTGTTAGCTGGGACTCTAAGCCACAAACGAATCATTCAATAAACAAAACAAAATATTCCACTCGCGAATACTACATGAAACAAATGGCATGAGTGCTACAATGAATTTTTATTTTAATAATTTGAAGACACACCCAGTCCTTTCATCCTGAATCGATTTAAGCATTGACTGATTTTGGACCTTCTTTCGGTCAGATTCTGACATTGGCTAATTCGGACCTTAATCCGATTCAGACCTTGACTAATTCGGACACAATTTCAAAAAGTCATTCATAAAAATGCCAGTTTGTGTTGTTTTTGTTGTTTCGAAGAATGGTGGTGTCGAATTTCGTTAAATTGAAAAAGTATTATAAGGTTTATATGCTTTATTGTGGATATACATAGACAATGGGTTTTTTTTTTCATCTGCAAAAATTCACATTTTGTCCAGTTTAATAAGAATGCTTCGGAAAGCCTGGAGATGGAAATTTACGAGTGTATAAACATGATAGATTGTTAAAGGGAAGATCCAGGGATTGTGACAATATAACAAAGCCCTGGAAATAAGAGATTTATAAATACTGTGTTATGGAGATTTACAGTCATAACTTTATGAGTGTTGGCATACATTGTAATTCAATATACATGTATATGCTCTCAGTTATTACATCTAGTATATCGTGTCTAGTTGTATTTTGTATGTCATGTATGCTTTGCAATGTATGAAATCACTGATGTTGTATTCAATATTTCAAATAAAGAATAGGCTAGAATATTTCCAAAGCAACAAGAGGACTGGACATTCATTCTATACAAACAGCAACATTTCGCGAAAATTAATTGATAGTTGAAGAACGTCTGTCTTAACCAATTATGAGCTCCGTAGCACATTCTCGTTGGCCCGGTTAAACGCGCGAGTCACACTTAAAATGGGATCAATTGACACAAGGGCATCACACTACCACAAGCGCTTGTCCTATCATTTCATAGACATCGATGGAAACTCAAACGAATAACACGTAAATCGTATGTGTTACTCTCAGTCTAAATCGAACATGTCGCTTTGATGTAACCAGTTTGCACAAAGGTCCAACGCTGAACTATTTCTTTTTCGAAGAAACCAGTTTATTCAACACATGTCCCATGACCGAAACGTTGTGAAGCTGGTCTTCAGATAACCGAGTATGCTTTGGTCTCAGAACCATTGACACCCTCACATCAGTCTACAATTAAAAGGTTAAAGTATGCAATGATCAGAAAATGGCGCGATCAGAAAGAAATTCCCACTCCACAAACTGAGGGTTGGGAAAAAACAAAATGATATTTAGGTACTTATAAATACCAAGAAAACATATCGGCGGTCACTCAGTTACCCTTACTTATCTAAAAAATATGAAAACGTACATAAGGCTCAAACAGCACAAAAATTCGATTCCAAAACACAAATTACTGGGGTGGGGGGCTTAAATTGGTTTTACAGGCGCCTAATCTCACTCCCGGGATCTCACCCTCATCTTCTGCAGTGGTTCACAACATTTAGTTAGTTGGTCGGTGCTCGTGGTGAATCTGTAACTAAATAATTCATCAAGGACAAACGAATAAATCAATTAAACAAAATGAGAAAAATGGGAGTTATCGAAGTTTCCAACCAGAGTAGATCAGTTGGCTAAACTTCATTCCGCTTCACTTCGGTATCGCGTTCCACTTTCGTGAGACGGCTTAACATTACTTGCCTTTCAACTACTGTCGAACTGATTATGGATTTTGTTATACTGACTGTAGCTGCATTATTTGGTGATAATTGTGTCGGAAATGTGTACATGCATGTGTATATATAGCAGGAGCAAATATCTACAAATGACAAATATCAATCTCTTCGAAACTACATGGAAACAATTTTAATTCATTTCTTCCTTCGATTCGATGCGATCTACCAATAGACATATGTAGTATTTTCTTCGAAGACATATGGCGTATATACTCAAGCAAAAAGTTAAGAGAAATGAGTTTGAGTGCCTGTAACACAAGAACTGTCATATATAATGAAATGTGAACGCCATATTATTATGAAGTGTCTTTTTATCTTTCAAATGAGGGCTTATTTGCGATGATGACACTTACATAAGCTTTAAAAATCAATGTCAAAGTTGACTGGTTGCCCCTTCATGTTTCAAAAAATGCCATATTGTTTGATTTGTGTATCAATTGTCACTGGAGCTTTGTCACACAATAACCATGTCTCCATAGACACATTTTCTCATAAACAGCTGTACAGTGTACACACTGAGGTGAGCAGACCTGTTGTAAAGCATTTCAGCATTAGCACCATTGCCGGTACCAGGAGAATGTCAGATGAAATCGCCCCAGTATCACCTAGATTACTTACGTCAGAACAACGTTGAGGTCAAGGACTAGGCAACCCACCCACTAGACATGCCTCCCTCTGAACAAGTGTAACACATTCTGTGACAGCAAGATATGGCCTGGTGTGGCATAATGACACCTAAAACTCTCCAGGCTCTTGCTGTGGTGCTTCAGGAGGAAAGGAGGCTGATTTCTCAACACCAAATTCGGCATATTGTTGGTCAGATAAAAGAATTGTCGGTTGGCTATGATGCTTTGTAGCCTGATATCCTTAGGACTGCCAGGCATTTTACAAAATGCACTTACAAAGGGGGTAGGGTTGGTAAATCATCCATAAATCAATTTCTGTGAGTCTTAGAAACACGCATTATGCCTGTATTGAAAGCAGAAAGACCGCTCTTTAACATAGTGTAAGCTGTTTTGGTTTTGCTACTGAAAGGTCACCGCGCAGGGGTCACCGTTGAAAAATCGATGCGCACGGACTTTTTTGCGATTTGACTCCCGATTTTTCCTCTTTTCTCCTCTCTTTCTATCTCTCTTTTTTTCTCTCTTTCAGTGTGTCTTTTTTCAGCCCTAGCAGTTTGGTCGCACTTGTTTGGTTTGAGCGTGGTTGCGATTCCAAGATAACGGTAAACTCAACATTTTTAACACAGAAAAATCACGTTTTTCCAACTTTCTGGACCCCTAACTCGCCTGTTTGATGCACTGTGCAAATAAGCTGTATATTGGTCAAAGCCTACTTACTGGGCAATTGAAAAATATTAAAAAGATCGCACATGCTAGCTTTAATGATGCCGTGAGGGTCGATCAAAAGTGTTTGGCAGCAATTACGCATAAATACGCTCTGGTAGTGGAAAGGATATTGCCATCTAGGAAATGATGCTGATGCAGGAAAAGCAGTATGGCATGTCGCACCATCTTGTCTTGTGCACTGATCTGTTGTCACCAGAAAACTTGTCTTCAAAGTCTATGCTAAATTTTAAGAGGGTCTGGATGGGGTATAATGATTAATGAATAATGGCCTAAAATTTTAAAGAGAGTAAATAAAGAGCAAACAATTTAATGATTAGTGAATTATGAGGTTCTAAAGAATAATGAATAAATGCAATTTTTTAATGAATAACAGGGTAATATAATTAATAACATTTTAAAGAATAATGAATATGCTTAAATTGGCTATGGAATTGTCTTAGATGACCTCCCTGACATTCCAGAATTTCATTTTTTTTTCTGGGATCTAGACGCCTCCAGACCCGATTTAGTTCAAATGTTGTATTCATATTTCGGAAATCCTTGAACTTGATGTTTGGAAAGACATATGTTTGGAAGCCAAGCATGTAGGGGCTCACCTCATGGACCAATTGAAAAAGAAATGTGTCATTTGAAGGCAGAGAAAAATAAATCATTCTGGGCGTTTACTGAGCCAGATACTATTTCACTGTTTCGTTTGCTTATGCATATGTATTTTTTTTATTCTATTACCCCACTTTGCCCTTATTATGTATGTTCCAATCCTATAATGATTATCTTTTCTGTGGATGGACATCATCTTGCGGTTTTATATGACAGAACATAATTATAATGTCTTTTGCAATCAGAAACAAGGCAGCACTATGAAAATTAATGCAAATGTATCTGGCAATTTATATGGCGCAACATAATTTTTTTTCCTCGCTCGCTTCGCTCGCTCGGTATTTAATATATTAATATTAATAAAATGTACTGTACAATCAGGCACAGGCACAAATCACATAGTACTCCTACTAAATAAAAACAGCATTTTATTATAGCTTTTACCCCTGAAGTTACAATTTTTCTTAAATAACCTTTGGTATTGAAAGATTCAGGGTATTCAGTATTTAAGGTGGAGGGGATTATACTCCCAACAGATTTAAAAGGGGATTTGCTAAAAAAATATCAGTATACTATTTCGGAAAGTTTCTATGAGGCTTTGTGGTCTAGCAGAATGTATATGCTTCTCTCAAGATGTTAATATCAAGGTTACACTCAGCAGTCTACAATTTAATATCATAGAACTAGTCCTTGTGGCTTGAGATAAGGGATGCCTTAGGTGGGGAACACCTATTTGCTTATGGATATTAGCTGGGTGAAGAAGGGATGACTAAAAATTATCATATTTTAATGAATAATCGAGCTAATTTTAATGAATAAGCCAAACTTTTAATGACAGTGAATAAATGGCTAAATTTTTAGTGATTAGTGAATACCAGGACCCCCCATCCAGACCCTCTTTTAACGCAAGAGTCTATATGAACACTTTTTACACAAACTAAACAATATTGCAATTTTATGAAAACTGGATTGACGACTAGTCAACTTTGACATTTTTTCCCAGCCA
The DNA here is from genome assembly GCA_964017185.1 of Rugalucina vietnamica. Lineage (NCBI taxonomy): Eukaryota > Metazoa > Mollusca > Bivalvia > Lucinida > Lucinidae > Rugalucina > Rugalucina vietnamica. The sequence continues at coordinate 33,760,366 of OZ024872.1, forward strand.
CTGCCGAAGGTACAAATTCAAATGAAACCTCATTGGAAAGGTAAAAAGACACTATAACCTACTAAAGTTTGAATTTCCAACATTTTACTTGGTTTATTGCAAAAAGCACTTGAACACAACTTTACCTTAACTTTTTTGTTGAGTAGATAAACAATACTACTGCATTGGTATATACAGTGTGCAAGCCATATGTGTTAAAAAAGATCTTATTTAACACAGCATTTTCTTTCTTTGCTGTTCTTGTTCATTTATGATTTTCGACTTATGGTTCAGTGTAAGACGTTCCCGATGGCCATCATGGGGATATCCTGTCAACGAACATGGCTATAAAACTTTTCATATTTGGAAAACAAGAAAGATGTGCATGTTATTATCTTATCCTCTTTAAAGTAGGTTAAATTATATAAATACACATGTAAAACAGTCAAAATTGACGAATTTTCAGGAAGAGAAACGCAATCGAATAATATACCTGATGTTTATCTACATTTTGTAGATATTTTGTGTGTGCAAAATGCAACAATATAATAACCAGTTATTATCTTATTCGAGTTCCGGTAACTGAGTGGCCGCCTATTTGGAAATAGCTGCTCACTCGGTTTACGATATGTTTTCTAAGTATAAGTGTCTAATTGTCAATTTAGTTTTTCCCACTTCGGTTTTTGGAGTGGGAATTTCTTTCTGATTGCGCCTTTTCCTGACCATTGCCTACTTGTACCTCATTAAATGCGTTGCATATTTAATGATACTAGGTACTTCGTATACATTTATGCATGTTTATAACAAAATGATATACGGCAGTTAAATTCTGATTTTGTTTAGCAAGAAATTGTTCAATATGGCCCACCTTCTCTGTTTGAATGTTTTTACTGCTTCCAAAAAATCTAAAAATTATATTTTATTAGAGCAAAGATTCATCAGCATGAAACAAGAAAACCAGAATGTTCTAGCAAATATAATAGCAAATAAAATAGCCTAAAATGCATTACCCCATTTGCTTCTGTCACGAAAATATCCTCAGCCTGAAAGTCTTTTTGTATGATATTCTGAGAATGTAGAACGTGAAACATTCTACTAATTTTTCTAGCAACCACAAGTCTTTGGTTTACATCAATGCAACAGGTATCAAGTGCATCGGTCAAAGAGATGAAGCCAGCGACTGGTCCAGGTCTTTGCCAGAAAATACGATCTGTCCAAATATCAATCCACCGTCCTGTGTATTCTGAAATATACATGTATGATATATTGGTCGGCCCTTACTCCCCTTTAACCGACCCATTTTTCTTGCACATCATATTCAAAAAAAAAAAAAAAAAAAAAAAAAAAAAAAAAAAAAAATGCAAAATTCTAGGTTCGAACATAAACAATATATACATGGTTAAGTACTGTATAAATTGTGATTTCACGAGAACACTTCTCTACTTTGGGTAAATTAATTTGTGGGATGAAGCGGGAGTGTGATAGAAGACGTGTATTTGGATACTGAATTGATCAATTTCAAATTGTCACTTCGTTTAGTTTTGATCTAAAGAAAATTATAATAAGGATCAGGATTTACCAATGGTTAGAGAGTCAGTTGCATTGTCATCACGAGGTCTTTGTTTACTTTTCTGGAAAGCAAATAATAAATGAAAATGAAACTCGATATTGTTCAATAAGTAGCGTATTCATAACTTAAATATTTCATAGAAATATCCAGATTCTGTCTTTTTCCTAGACTAAGTAACATACATTTCTGATAAAGTGATAATTAATCAATAATAGACAATATGTCGTGCTTCAGTCAATTCGCATGACACAATGGTAAAACATTCAATTAAAACATCATTGTTGAGTCTAATCATCAACTAGATGAACATACATGAAACGTAATTTGATCAAACAAGATTTTGGACACAGGAACAACATTATCTGTGAATATCTTTTAAACATTTATACGATAAGAATAAAAACATTTTTTATATGTATTAACGATTTATTTTTTCTTCTCTAATAGATACAGAAAACAAACATAAACATAATAGTCAGGATTGATAGATGAATCATGACATGTCAACCTTTCTCTGCCAGGCCGCTGATAGAGTATAAATCGCAGGGTTTGCGGCCGCATTGACTGGTAGAACTACGACGGCTACCCATGAGAATACCGCGCTATCAATCACTTGGTTTGATAATGCCAGAATACCTAGTGAGAAAACGAATAAGCAAATCACAGTGCATTTTATTGGCTGGACCTAGTGTCAAATAAAGCATTAGACAAACAATGTACAATTGAAAATAAATATATAGAACAAACAATGATTGAAAAGGATATGCCATACCTTAAATAATCACGGTATTGTGATGGGGTTTCAACCAAAAAGTAACAAATTTAATGTAGTATACTGAATAAAGAAAGCATTTCATATTTCAATTGAGTTATAGATCTGCCGCTGTTTTCATCCCAAATAGTACATTCCCCACTTCACCCATAAGAGGGAGGAAGCGCATCAAACGCTTTTATTTTAATATATATTAATAGATATGTTATACCATTGTTATATTCTATTAAGTTTTATTATATTTTGATTATTTATACAAAGTATAGTAGCTAACGAATTTGTGCATTGTATGAACAAAACTACTCTGGTTGTCATATATACTTTAACATCGTAATTAAACCGGTTTAGTTATCTTTTAAAATGTAATTTTGCAAAATATTTTAGAATGGAATGGCACTGCCTTTCCATACATGACTATAAGATATATATTCAAATATCCCATGCATAAGACCAGTTGGACCAGTTGAACAACTATTTCTAATCAATGTGTCTTACCCAATATTGCGACCGGTAACCAACAAAGCAGGTCTGTTACGGCAACTATAAGCAGGCTTCTTGCAATTTTTGTGTCAGTGTTCGTTTTTGATCGGTTCTCTGCAAGCGCTTTTGATGATAGCTTTATTTCTCTGTAAATGGACCATTGCCCAGTAGCAATCAGAGTATATGCCACCGAATTAAAGCCCAAGAAAACTCCAACCGAATAGGAATAACCGCGCAGCCGCGCTCTGGTAATAGGCAGTGGTAAACAAACACCTGACTGTGAATAAAAGTTGTCTTCAAATAAAGAATAAAGTGTCACGGGAATAAGAGCAGTAGCTAAGGCGGTTATCCAGACCAAAATAGATAGCATGCTTGCATGTCGTAAGGTAAGTCGACATTGACCAAGTGGATATTTAATGACTAAAAGCCTGTCCAGTGTAATTAAGCAAACGAACAACACGGACGCTTCGTTTGATATGGTAGAGAATATTCCGGCAATTTTGCACCAACCACTATGCCTCCAGAATTCATCGTGCACTATATACACGTTACGAAAATAGGAATCCGCCGTCGCTATAATAAGCAAATAAAATCCTACAAAACAATCAGAAACAGCAAGATTAGTCACAAACATCCCATAACTTCGTTTCAACTGTGTCCTTTGTTTCATTACGCGAAAAGCTATTGACGAAATATTCGTGAAGATGGCAAATAAACCTATAAGCCATACCAATGGTCTTAGAACTTCATTTCTGATTAAATCGTCACAAGAAGAAAATTCGTCTTTGCTTGGAAAGCAGTTCTCTTCAGGTAGAAATTTTGGTCGAACACAACAGAATTTATACTTTTCTGTTTTAAGCATTTTTAAGTCCTTTAAACCCTGAAGCATAGATTCAGAAAATTCCTTTATCACAGAACTATTCATGTAAATCCTTTCAACTGACAGTCCACCAAAAGAAAAATCCTCAATAACGTCAATAAGACAATGGTTTATTCTTAGCTCTGTCAGATTTAGAAATGCAAACGTACTCTGTGAAATCTTTCTGATATAAAGCTCTGATAACCAAAGTTGCAAAAGAGAATCCAATCCAGTGAATGATTCTGATTCAAGTATTACTGGCTCGAAGTTCCCGGCTAGGTAAAGTCGTTCTAGCACTATCTGAGATACAAACATGTTTGATGTCAAACGCCTGAGTTTATTAAAACTGATATCTAAGATTTTTAAGCGTATCATTGCCACAAAGAAGTCCTTAGGTATCTCAGCAATATCACAATAAGATATGTTTAGATGTGTCAAAAGAGATAAATTTTGCTTCCCAAGATTCATCAGGCTAAATGCAATAGGGTTAGTGCTGACATCTAGCCTTCTGGCCGAAGGCGGTATCGAAATGTTATTTGTTATGTTAAAGGAGACGCTATCGCTATCGCTATCGCCTGTGTGACAAACATCTCTGCCAGAACAGTCGATGGTGAGACCAAAGCAGACACAGGTAGCTGGACACCTGAAAAGGAAATAATATAGGCAAAAGAACATGACTCAGAGTCGCATGATAAAAAAAGAACTTGACTGAGATTTCATCATCCTCTCAGTCACATAGAAAAGGTCAATTAATCAGCGTTTTGGTGACATTGTAGATTGGGATTAAACTTTAAGACTGTCCCAGAGTACTTGTTATTGAGAGTTTTCAATATCTGAGTGACTCAAATGTAATTTTGATACTTTCATAACATTGAACTCAGTGCTTATTTATTGGCAAATACAGAGTAAATTATGGTCCAAATTAACATTCTCGGTAATATTACGGACAAATTATTGTGTAATATGAATGACAAAGTACGATGAATATTTTCCTTTTGTTTCTACAACATAGCAAATAGTCTTCTTAGATACGTTGTATTACATTGCAGGTTTGGGAATTTCAAATTTGATCAAATTGTGATTGTACGCTAGTTTCGAAGGACTATAAGACAAGATATGTTAGTGGGTATTTTCGACATAACAACTCTACTAGTAACTCGGGTTAAAATGGCGCATGCGTATTCATGCAATCCGACGCGTTCGACTTACAACCCGAGCTACTAGAAGTACTCTGAGCATGCGTATTGAAGCCACCCGACTTGTTGGACTTACAACTCGAGTTACTCGGATTGACATGTCGAAAGTTCTCAGTGATACCTGAAATCACAAAACCTTTCGTCGTCTGAGTACGGGCAATCGAAATAATCATCGCATAGGTTTGACTTTGAAATGGTTTTACTCGACAATAGACAGCGGTATATTTCTGAGCAGGACTTCGTATCTGAGAAAAAAAAATTCAAACTAGACACTTGAAATACGAATCGCCATATAATATCTGTAATGTTACAGTAGCAAGGTATTTTGTCTAAATGTTTTCACATCTAAAGGTCGTATTGATAAAGACCGTCGGTTTAATAATGCAAAATTGAATTATTTTCAATGGAAATCAAAATATAAATATTAATGTCAATATTTTCTAGGTCGTTCATTTTTTTTTTTTTTAATTTTATTTTAAGGTCTCACTTTGTCAACAAATATGATATATCTGAAGGTAGTAAATTTTGTATGGCATTATAAGAAAACGAAAAGACATTTTCATATGGTGTGTACGCTATTCTCTGTTGTGCATCTGAACCAACAGCTAGCTCACCCCCGACTCCCTAGTTTGCGGAAGTGCGTAAACAGTAACATCGCTAATTCATTGGAAGAATGCGGGATTGGAAATATTAACCTGTTGCCTGTGAATACGTTGCTCTAAACCCACGACCAGATATAACAATATCGCTGTGGAAATGAATATGTAGTATATTAGCTTCTGTTGTAAAGGCCGTTGGTATGGCCGAACCGCATAGTCGATTTCTTGTTTTGTGATCTTCTTTTAGCTGAAATATGGAAAAGGGAATGCAAGCAGCGGTCACACTTTCTTACGAGTACAGTTATATGCTATAAAGGCAATGAGATAGTATTTGATCAACGCAATGATAAATTGATTTCAAATCTCTATATATCATAAAGACACAATGAACATTAACACAACATAGATTTTTCTTGAGTCAGCGGCAAAATAGCGGTATATGGATTCTCTTCAAGTTTGTTCCACACCAAGATGAGAAATTCGGTTAATGTCCTGGGCCTCGAGTGTGTCTTTGGTACGTTATCGATAATAGGGTTGCAACAAAAATTTCTAGAGAAACTGATGGAAACAAAGTTTTCGTGAAAGCGTAAAAAAAGATTACCTCTAGATAATCGGCTTTACATGTTGAGAAGTCCATTTGTATGTCTATCTCTGTAATGGCAAATATTATGACGAAGTCATCGTGCAACTGTATCGTCCAAAAACAGTCAATAAAATTGTCATACGTGCCACTTCCAGACGTATCTGGTGATCCTATGATGCCAGATGACCCCGTCAAAACGCCGCCGCATTCTGCTTCTCCACCTGAACGTACATAATATACTAGCTTGTAGAAATTTTAGGAAACACACGTATAGGATTTTAAATTGTGCAATCTCTGTGTCTTCTGTTCTTGCCTTATTTATTCTATATATAATTGTGATTCAAATCGATGACAATAATTCTGACCATAGTCACCCATTTTTGCAGAAATTACCCTTATTCAAAACATCACCTTGTCGACAACTATTCGGCGATTTTACGTGTTTTGATTTTTACGTGCTTTAGTGTTTTATACAATAACAAATGTACGTATTGCTTACCGAATAGATTTTAGAATTTAGATAAGAAACACGCGTCTACGCGCGTCTGTCGCACTTGGTTTAATTACGCTGATATATTTTCAAGTAAAAGTCAAATTGGATACACACCAGCGATTGGGGTGAATGTTATGTTGAACCCCGCTTTATTTACACTATAGTCAGAACCAAATATAATGGGTACAATATTTCCAGAGCTAATCATCGCAATTTTTGTCCCCACACCACAAATGACATGTTGATTTAACATTACCTGGAAGAGAAAATCCTAAATACTCAGCGTCAATGAAAAGTTACCACCACTAAAATTTCGATATTTTGAGAAATATTTTTTTTTATTTAATAAATAATTTCATTCATGATTCTGGTCATCGTCAAATTGATTTAGTGACATTAAACAGTTCGACTAGACCTGGGGCTATGGTGCACGTGATGCACGTGGAATTTGTAATTTTCGAATTTTTGAGAACTAGAAAGCCATATTTTCACAAGTCGTCGTGCCTCCTCATGCCTCTAACACCTTCAGTGTAAACGCCTCTAAATCGGTTCAAATTTTTCAAACGGCGGGTGGAATCTAGGCCCTCACTATTAGGAAGTAACACAATTTTGCATTTCTCCACACATTTCAATGGAAGCTTCTGACATTTGTCATGGAGTGCGTATAATCTATACGGCAGTGATGAGTACCGTTTTCGAGTCATGATGAATGACACTCTATGCCATGAAAATGAATGCAGCAGTATCGACAGATATCTATTCAGAATGAATCAAATACAGTGTATTGTCATGTGTTAATTGAACTCGATTTACTGGTGACTTTTCATTGACGCTGAGTATAAGTAGTTACTGTCGGTTATATTTGATCTATCGTAATTATAACTTTGAGTCAATGTTTTATATCGGTTTACAACCACGCAAATAGCAGCATAGCAATCCAGGTGTTTCAAGCATCTCTTAACTAGTTATCAAAACATGAAATTGACATTTCCTGTCCACTTTGAAATGTACATAATCATCTGATATATGTCTGATTGGTCAGAGTAAGATGGAATTGACAGATGTTTTAAAAAAAAATCATTGGTTGTTTGAAAATAATGAAACAGACCAAGGTGATTGTTTGATAGCTTTACTTTCAAATCGCCCATTATTTTAAAGAAATTAACAACTTTTAAAATTTTAAATTGCACCTTGATGACTGTTGTGGACTGTAAATTTCTTGTCTTTGACAACTGATCTCGAGATGTCTGAAACTTGTGAATTGCTAAGCTGGTATTTGCTCGGTTGTAATTCCATTTTTCAAATCTTCTACTTCTGTCGTGGTTCTATTTGTTTTATGTTTGATGTTGAATTTTTGTGCTGTTTGCACCTTATGAACGTTTTCGAATATATAGTTAAATTGAGGTTACTGAGCGGCCACCTATGGGGAAATAGCTGCTCACTTGGCTTACGATATGTTCTCTTTATATAAGTACCTTATTGTCAGTTTAGTTTTTTTAAACTAGGTTTTTGGAGTGGGAATTTCTTTCTGATTTCGCCATTTCTTCATAATTGCTTACTTTTACCTTTTTCTTAACCTCACCATTACCAACCTCTTTACATTTGAGTGAGAAAACCGCAGATATCATAGCTATTTGTCAAGTAAGGCGTACATGCTCGAACATGTTTTCCTAGTTTCTTAGATTTCACATATAATACACTAGAATATAACAATAACCAAAATGTATTACCCTCAAAAAATCTTTAAAACACACATAATCGTCTCTTTCGATATCTATGTATAGAATATTCAGCAATATTGTTTGGTCACTGTCTGCCACTATCGTCCATTCCATTAGTAAATTGTAATCATAAAGGCCCGTATCAGGTTGGTAAAATGGGGTAATATAACTAGAGTCGTTAGTTTTCAAAACGTATCCATGATAACCATAATGGAGATCTACAATATATAAAATGAATACCGAAATGTATACAAGATAAAAGAAAGGGGAAGTTTGCGACCAGGGCCCAGAATTACAACCCTCCCTTAAGCTTAAGGAAGACCTTAGTTCAGGTGGCGAATTTCAGCACCCTAAAAGATGCATATAAAACATACTGAGATCAGAATCAAAGGTTTTATTATCTAAATGATATTTTATTTTACTCGCCTGCAAATTTTTGTAAAGACAATTATTGATTTTAATGGTAAAATATTGAGTCAAAATTTGTCACCTTAACAAAGGTGAGCCTTAACTTTAAGGAAGCATTGTAATTTTGGGCCCAGGTATTTAAACTGTAATGATAAACAACATGAGTCACAACTTTTGTTTCTGAATCACTTCTGAATCACTTCAGACTACGGCGCCATTTACCTCAATTTAATTTAGGGTGAGTCTAATGGTACTATCTGTGCAGTTAACCGGGACAGTTGTATAGCACATAAGCATATCAGCTATGAATAACGACAACCACATGGTAAATGAAATGATTTATTGTCGACTGAAACATGATATATACAGTCGTCGATATTCTCGGACTTCAGGTTTCTCCAGGGATCTCCGTCGTTGGGCAGCTTACTGAATCTGTTGTCCTCGTTTTTGAGTCATCGGAGAGGTTATAATTCGTTTTATTATTCGTTTGTTCTTGATGATTCATTGACTAGTTAGAGATTCACCACGAGGAACTAACTAAATGTTGTGAACCATTGCAGAAGATGAGGGTGAGGTTAGGGCCCTGTAAAACCGGTTTTAAGCCCTCCAGTAATTTTATATTACTGATCGTTCCAACGCGTTACTTCTGTTGTGGTTCTAATTGTTTTGTGTTTTGGAGTCGATTTTTGTGCTGTTTGAGCCTTATGTACGTTTTCATATTTTAGTTAAGTTTGGGTAACTGAGTGGCCGCCTATTGGGGAATTGCTGCTCACTAGGCTTACGAAATGTTTTTATGGTATAAGTGCCTGATTGTTAGTTTGGTTTTTTCCCACCTCGGTTTTTGGAGTGGGAATCTTTTTCTGATTGCGCCTTTTCCTGATCTTTGCCTACTTTATGATATGTTTTCTTGGTATAAGTACCTAAGTGTCATTTTAGTTTTTTCTTACCCCTCGGTTTGTGGAGTGGAAATTTCTTTCTGATTGCACCATTTCCTGATCATTGCCTACTTATACTTTTTTCTATGTATGACATACATACGTGTAGGATACTCCGTCTACAGAACATATAGCAACATTTGATTCTCCTCGTTTTCGAGACCTCAAGTAAATTCATTACTGACTGTTCCAAGTTGATTCTGCTGTGAATGAACTCTGTTTCGCCTTTACAAATTAGGCACTTTTGACGTATCGTTCTCTTTTCCGTGTTAGGTGTAAATGATAAAGCTTTAATACTACAGTAAAATAACGAAAATGCGTTGCCGTCCAAGTTTTAATACATCCACACGGTGCGTTTTCAATACGATACATACGTACCATCCACGAGTTTATAATGTACAAGAAACTGGTCTTCGTTTGGTCTCGCAAAGAAGTGAAAGAATACCCAGTCTGTACGGGCTTGATACGGATTTACCCGTTTCACTCGACCACAAAACCTCTCATAATGAAGCATTCTGTTTCGGGCAAATGCAAATGAAATCTGAAAAACATAATGACCGTCTGATTCAGCAGGTATTTGATAATATTTGCAATACTGCAGCCGTTAACACGTTAGAGACGGCCTATCAAGCATCATTTTGAATAAGTCCAATTTGATTTTAAGGGCATCAGTATTGATTTTAATTTTCATTTCATTTTTTATAAAAATCATCTAAGCAAGAAGAAAAGCCCAAGATAGGAGGTTGCGTTCTGTGGCCTCACATCTTGAGCTATACTGTTGTATTTGCCCCACAAACAGAACGACTGGCTTATTATGGACCAGCAAGACTGAAATTTTGAGACAAGATAGCAGAGTGATTATAGTAACTGACCATGAAGTCATGGTGTTCTTTGAAAAGCTATGCACAACAGCTTATCTGTCAAGTCGTTCTATGGCGGATTTAGACACCCGTGTTTCAAAAATACATGTATATCATATTTTACGTTTTAATCATGAAATTTTCTGAGTGACACATAAGGAAAGTTAAAAAGCTTGTTTGGTGTTGTAGACACAATGAACGAAAACTCAGTTTACGAACTGTGTGATCTACTGCGGCTATGTGAGCATCATATCGATATCTTTGCGTAGAAAACGCACTTTCCATTAGAGGACTCGCTTCATAAGGATCGCACTCAGAATTGATTAACTCACCGAAAGATAATAAGCGTTGCATTCTATGGATTCCTGTACTATCACATACATTATTTCGAACTTTATCGACTTATTTCGCTTAGCAAATATGGTCCATTCACACGATAAGTGTTTGTCTAAATCGCCCTCCTGAGTAATATGTGGCTGGGAAATCCAGCCACTATCGTCAGAGAGTATTTCTCCACACTGAATTTCTGAAGAATAAAAACATTAATATTAACTTTTCACTCAAATTCTACAAATGTGTGTGTGTGTGTGTGTGTGTGTGTGTGTGTGTGTGTGTGTGTGTTACATACATCATGGCTCTTTCATCGTGACACTTGTTTTTCACTGAACATTCACCTGACGTTATTTTGACAATGATAAGTTCGTCCTCATTTTTATTAGCATGCATTCTATTCTATCTGGGGCCCGTTGTTCAAAACTTTGTTAGCTTAACTTCATCGTTAAGACCTCAACTCGTTAAGTAAATGCCGACTACATAAGCAAATACACTGTTACTTTTTGTTGACAAAATGTGAGAATCCTTTGCATTGCAAATGATTCTCACATTTTATCATCAAATAATAACAGTGTATTTGTAATATTGCCATTTGAAATTTTAACGAATCGTTAACTAACGACAGAGTTAATTTTGAACAACTGGACCCTGATGTTCGTATATCGGGACTTGGTTTAATATTATATGCGTACTGAACCTACTTTCCATCGCTCTGTATACCATTAGAAACCCGCTTGAACTGAGCCGACTGTCGGAGAGGAAATGCATTTCTAACTGATTTGTCATTGTCCTCTCTATATCTGTTATATTATGGAACCCACAATAGTTGACATTGTGTGAGTAGAAATAAGGGCTTAGAACAGTTCGTATCAGGCCGACAAACAAACTTGACACAGGACACGTTGTACAGGTCCGCAATGACACTGCATTTAATATCTAAAATAAACAAACATAATGAACTTCATTCAATCAAATGAATACAAAAAAAGAAATGATATTCAGTGCAAGTACACATGGTGCTGATTAACAGCAGAATTCACTGTTCCCGGCTGCTGCAATATGCATGAAATTTCCAGCATTGTGGTAAAAGGAGAACCGCAGCTATCACATTTAATAGATCAATTCCGTAAATAATTTAAACACACTTACACGAAGATAATCAGTCAAACAGCCCCCTGTAGTCACCTCGATCTGAATATATTCAAACTGATATAGGATAGATGCATTGGGGTTCACTTGAATATGCCAAAAACAGAAGACGTTAAAGTCATAGTATCCATCATCATCGAAATCTGGAGATGTTATATAACCAGAACTGCTTTTCAACGTTCCACCACAATGATTTTCTGTGTTTACTTGTAAAGCAAAGGACATAATATACATTAGTATCTATACAGTCTAACATAACAGTTATAAAAATGGAACTTTTTTCACTATTTAAATGCGAAATGAAGCAAGCGCGTTCTAGTTTTAATTAAATGTTCAACGTCATAGTTTATTAGTTGTTTTCAGGAACTATATAAATTAGTCAAATAGTGAGTCTAGAATGCCATTAACATTGTTCTAAACAAAAGTAGAATTTATCCATCTTTATACAGCTGAAAAAAGATTCATAATGTCGTCGCAAGATTATCGCTCCATTCAAATACTTTTCACCTACATGTACACCAAGCGCTAAAGGAGATGTGCTGTTGTTGCTATCAATCTTAGCCTCGCCTTTGTACTTTTTCAATGTTCGGTTATCACCTAAGTTACTCCTTAGCTTTCATTTTTTTCAACTGCGTCATTTGTTTTCTAATTTGTTTTCTTAGATGATATATTTAATTGTTTAATATTATTCGTTGTTCAGATGACAAACCTTGCTTTTCAGCGAAGACAATTTCAAATCCTTTGTATGCGTTAGCAGCGTCCGAGCGAAATTCCAGTGCAAGAGCATTCGCAATAGTCTCTCCCTCATACTTGTCTTTGATTTTTAATCTTCCACACAGAGAAACCTTATTTCTGGATACAGTCGGTTCATATATCTGGAACGTATTAATAAGAGGTAAGGTACCGATTTAATAGGGAAAAAGAATATGGTGAAATGCCGTGAGCGAGTTGACAGTTATCTGTTTTGACTTATTTTCCTATGAGACCTTTTAACTAACTGTGTTAATATTTTGCTATTCGAAATAAAATGCATGCACTGAAGGTACAGGAAACGATTTATAATCATATTTTTCTAAAACCACGCTACAGCCCTTTTGAAACGGACCTGTAAAATCAAAGGTCATGGAGATATACATTTTTGGTATTCTTAGTGACAAAAATGCCACCTAAACCATCACTTTTATAGGTAACACTCACAAACAGACCGATCTCGCATTTGCCGAAACATTTAAAGTCGTCACAAAAAATCAATTTTCTCACATCGCTGCACAATAAATCTTATATCATCGGCTATACAAACGAGGATCAGAATGTGTTGTCGGGTAATTTTGGGGATAATCAGTATTTACTGTTAAGGTCTACATGATTTAAGTGTCAACGAAATCGCATCATAGGAGAACTAAGTAAACTTAATTTTTCATCGAATGGTCACGCTACTGCTTGCGATATAGGTCCGTTTGTTAAAATGGGACTTAAAGACATATTTCCATGTCTATCGATCAATGATAAGGGGTAGGACACTAGAAAATCTGGTGGCCTGACATTGACTCTGAATACATGTAGAGGCCCAAACAGGTAAAATCAATATTGATTTCAGACGGCGGCAGTTTTATTGCACTGGTTATCAGGGATCATAAAACCAATAAACAGTGGATCACATGCATTATCCTTTATGGGCCTCTCTATTGCCCCCCTGCAGAGATGGGATAATCACCTCATTATGACAGTCCTTTGATCCCTGGACCATATGGCACCATTAGGGGGTCATTAACCGAATAAACAATGGTGCCAATATAGCTCATTCAGGAGCTAAGTCTTTAAATGTCTTCCGAGTTGTGGGACATCGGCCTATTTTTGAAGCCGGGCTAGTTTAGGGGTACCCGGCCTGGATTTTTGAGTCCTATAAATACATTAGTCATTATTCAACGTTATGAACCAACCTTAGATGCAATTTTTATTTGAAGGCTTTGAAAAATGTAGCAATGTCCTCGAATAAGTATGGGTCTAAGACTATTGTTGGATCATATAATGGCACGCGATGAATTTGAACCTACATAAAATCTATTCGCATACCCACAGATAATCTTTATCACAATCCTTTGAGTACTCAACTTCAAAATATGTAAGCTCATATCTGATCACGTTTTCATCAGCCACGATTATAGTCCAATGGCAGTTGACATTGTTGTCATAGAACCCATCGCTATTCCTATCAGGGGAGATGATTGCGCCTGATGATTCGTGGATTATCTCCCCGCATACTTCAACTGATTCTGGAAAAGGAAATGTACAATGTATGTGGTTTAATTATCAATCAATGATCAGACAAAACGTAGGCTTGAAATGACTTTGAAACACCATTTGTGGTGCTTATAAACCCGCTCGTTATATCACGGCATGATTTAGTTTACAACGATTCCGAGGCAGTGAAGACGTTAACTGGTCGCTTTGTCTCAAATTAGAGTAAACTACTCGAATAATGGATCACCATAGGTTTAACGAAGACGCAAACCATAGTTCGATACTTACTTTGAACGGCTTGATAGGTTAGATTAAACCCAGCATGAGTGAGGTAGTTGTTCGAAACAAAATTCACATACATAACATTTGACCGTGTCTCCATTGGCGGTCTCTCTCCACCAAACCCACACAATAGGGAAAGTATCGCATATACGTCTGAAATCTGTATGAATAGTGCAAAAAATGAGGACCGTTATATCCAAATAGATCGATTCATTCGCGTTTTATGTTAGAGTTAAAGTACCGAGTAGAAAAAAAAAACAAGTAAAATAAAGCGTGTCGAAGGCGAGCTGTTTTTACTTAGGTCTTTAACTAACTTGTAGTATGACACAACACAAATTGGCAGATTCGTACTGTAACTTCCAATATCAGGAAATTATTGTACGGTTTTTATCACGCATCTTTGCTTAGTATTAATGTGTGGACCCACCTCTTTTGATATTGAATTGTATGTTAGAGTTAAAGTACCGAGTAGAAAAAATAAGTAAAATAAAGCAAGTCGAAGACGAGCTGTTTTTACTTATTTTTTTACGAGGTCTTTAACTAACTTGTAGTATGACGGGGAAATTTGACAGATCCATACTGTAACTTCTTATATCAGGAAGTTACAATACCGTTTTCATTCCACCCCCTTCCTGTGTATTAGTATGTTGGCCCGCCTCTTTTCATATTCAGTTGTATTTAATTAATGTCACAAAAGCTTCAAAGGAAAAACAGAATGTCATACTACAATGGATTTAACAGTCATACTACGAGATAGTCTTTAAAGATGTGCACAATCGTTGGACTAATTCGATTATTCCTTTAATTCACACACTGAATAAAGCCACTATTGCCCATGTGGCTGTTTTACATAATACAAGAAACAAGCACATTCCGTTTAAACTATTTAACCCAGCATTCTTAAATTAAAACACACTATCTCTGAATATCGAAGATGGATGGATTTTGTGTCACTCTTTGGTTTCAGGTCTACTATATTTATTTTTAATTACAACCGCGCAAATACCAGCTTAGCAATTCACAAGTTTCAGACATCTCAAAATCAGTTGTCAAAGACAAGAAATTGATAGTTCACAACAGTCATCCAGGTGCAATTTAAATATAGAAAATATTGTTCATTTGTTTAAAATAGCCAAAAGCTGTCAAACAATCACCTTGGTCTGTTTCAATATTTGCAAATAACCAATGAAATTTTTGAAAAGAGAAATCAACATCTGTCAATTCCATCTTACTGTGACCAATCAGAGATATTTAGGGTAATTATGTACATTTCAAGGATGATCCAAATATTGGACAGGAAATGTCAATTTCATCTTTTTGACAACTAGTTAAGAGATGCTTAAAACACCTGGATTGCTAAGCTGCTATTTGCATGGTTGTAAATTATGCCTCGTCGGAATATAAGCTTACCTTAAGGTAATCAGCCATCTTGCATCCGTATGAATATTGAATTTCGACGTAAAGGACTTGAAAGCGAATGACAAAGTCACTATCAACTCCAACTGTCCAGTAACAATTCATGTTGAAGTCGTAGAGAGAATCAGAATCAAAATCAGGTGAGGATATCCACCCACTAGGTTGTTCCAATGTATACTGACAATTTTTTCTCTGGGCTGAATTAAAACTTGTTATTATTATTATTATTATTATTCAAATGTATACAGACATTTTACTCGTGGCTAAAATTTGTTGTTGTTGCTGCTGCTGTTGTTGTCGTGGTCGCCGCCGCTTTTGTTGTTGCTTTTGTTTGTCAGCTAATACAAGATAACACAAGTCAACGTGATCGAATGATACAAACTAATATATTTTACTGCGTGTTTGTTAAAGAGTGAGACTGAAACAAAGCATAAGTTTAGGCCCATCCAGACGAGTCAAAACGACATAGGGGTTCTGCCACCAATATTTTGAGACACGTGAATAATGCGCGGTGTATTTGAGTGAGTTAGCAATGAGTAATACTCCTGTGAAATCCTAAGTCTGAGCTATTCCCATTAAATAATCGTATGTATTTATTGGGGTTACTATGGCATTTTCCATAAGAATTTTCTAATCACACTAAATGATTCAATACCTTCAGAAAAATCGAAAGTGAGCTGAAATCCGGGTAAAGACAACTCGTAGTCGGAATAAAACTGAACATACAAAACGTTGCTATATGACTCTCCTCTGTTATATTTAGCATTGAACAAGTGGTTTCCGCATATAATGGTCGTGTCTGTGAAGTAATCGGCTTCGATAATCTAATAAAAATATAACTGACAAATTCAAATTTAAAATCACAATTCAGGCACCACGTTGAAGTAAACAAACAACACATTAAGGTTCCTTATTACTATAATAATAGTGTTTTATGCTCATAAATATTTCATAGATTTTTTTTAAAAAATGTGGCATGTTACATACCAGAATAATCCCTAAACCTTAAACTTTCTTATGAATGATAATGTTTTCCAAAGGGAAGCCATTGTAATAGAAGTTTTTAGTGAAATTACCTATTTTTCTAATAAATTTCCATAAATAATCCTTTAAAATAAATTTTTGATTTTAATTGATAGAAACCTTTGTGAAGGTCTAAATAATGTTCTCCAACTAATTTGCAAGCTGAAAAATTAGCTTAGAAACGATTTGCATGAATAGCAGGTGCATCATCTTTATCAGATTTATTACTTTAAATAATATTGTCCGTCACTTATGCAAATACCTGTACCTTAAATATACCATGCCAAATAAATTAAGCAACTTTTACTTTGAACAGTGTCTTCATACGTTTTAGACATTAGGGAAGTTCTTCTGACAATATCTTTTATATATCTAATAAGGGTAAAAACAATTGTTGTGTGGTGTTGAAGTAACGTTGGATTTAAAGTCCTCTGAGATATGTCTCAAATAAAACATAGATAAAATTATTTTGTACAGTATATTTATATGCATTATAGTATGTACACGCTGTGTATACCTGTTAAAATAGGACAGGTAGTCTGTTCATTCAGGTAGAACATACATATACAGTATATTTCCATAGCCTTTTTACATAACAAATAAGCCCATTAATTTGACCTTGATTAGTCTAAAAAAAAACGGGCTTTTTGTCTGCAGATATTTCGGTAATTGTTTCAAACAGAACAAAAATGATAGCAGTTGATAGATTTTTCTACTTACTAACTACCGTGCCAACACTCATCCCACAATATTTCTTATTTAAGCGTAAAACAATGCAAGAAAAATAAAAGCAGTTTTCAAACTAACAGTGCATTTCACTACCAACATGCACGAAAATGCAAATACAAATTCTGGTTATATTACTAGGATAACGTTTGTCATTCATAGCCCTTTCAGGAGATGTAATATCATGAATGATCTGTATCCCAGGACTGAGAACAACATGTTCAAAGTTAAGGGGGGGTTAGGGACTTTGTAAATATATCAATCCACGTTAAATAATTATTATTGGGAGCACGATTCTTAGCTTTCTTTTTCTAATAAGATGGTATCTACAAAATACATGTATGTAAACAAATCTTTAAAATTAATGGCCTTTCATTGGTATAGACGTTTTGGTAGAAAATTTTAAAAAATACAAATAAACGAATCTATTTTGGGACAATAAAACAGAATTACATCTAATAGTTTGCTTTCAGTGCCATGACGATTTTAGTTAGAAATATGTGGGGCATAAAGATTTGATTGAAGTCTTATAAAAGGTTTGTAAATGTCCTGGTACAAGAGCCCATGAGCTACTTGTTTATTACTAAAACAGTAAAAGAATTAGCGAACGAGTGTAAAGCAAAGGAAAACTTACAATACACGAACCCATTAGTGATTTTTTTCTTCAAATTAACAACAATATATGCATAGTATGAGGGTTTTCACAACTGTTCTATACCAACCTTCAAACCATCTTTGTGACACTCAGCAGAGTTCTTGATGAGAGCAGCAGGTATTTGATACTTGATTATATAACCATCCGGCGCTTCTATAATCCACAGCAAATCAACACTGTAGTCATACAGCCCATCACCGTCTGTATCTGGTGATTTTATCATACCCGGGCTACTATTCAGAGTGGTAACACTGTTCGGACCAATGCCTGAAAATATTTCTGTAGCCGTTAAGTATGTCTCGGTTCCAGCAGACAAAACCGCAAACAGTGTTGCTATCGTTTGAAGGTTACGCAATACTAACACCTTAAAACAGTAGCTTGATGGTACCGGGACTTATCAGGAGACAGATACTGATGAAATGTCTGTAGTCAATGTTCACTTAAACAAATTACCTGTTCAGTTTTCTGTTTCTGTAAATGAAAACCCAGACAAACTTCCTGATCGTTCCAAGGCGATACTTCTGTGGTGGATCTTTTTGTTTTATGTCTTGGTGTTTAAAACATTTTTGTGCTGTTGGCGCCTTATGTGTGTTTTCATAGTTTTAGTTAAGTTAAGGTAACTGAGTGGCCACCTATTGGGAAAATAGCTGCTCAGTCGGCTTACGATATGTTTCATGGTATAAGTACCTGATTGTTAGTTTGGTTTTTCCCACCTCGGTTTTTGGAGTGGGAATCTTTTTCTGATTGCGCCTTTTCCTGATCTTTGCCTACTTGTACCTTTTCCTATGATGTATAGGTTACATAAGCTTCACAAAAGACCGTATATAAAGCTAGAATTTGCCACTTTACTGTAGAAACTACTTACCGTTACAGATCCGAAGATCACAGTATCCCCAGATGATATATTCATGTATGGCGTAACACCACGGTCTGCCGGACCCCTCAAAGTTTCGGCAATAATTCTTTGCTCCTATCACACCTCCGTCAGCAGGGAAATATGCGTCATTAGTCCTGGTGTGCTCTTGCGGTGACTGCGCGCTCCAGGACTGGCAGGACAGTCCGTGGTTGGTCATTGCCACAGTTCCCGTATAAGGCGCGTGCACCAAATCTAAGATACAGCTTCGCACAGATGTTTTGTCACCTGATGGGAAGAAAAATACCGTTAGAGGTACATTATTGGAAAGATGTTCCTAACAAGATGGTCTTTCTATTGTCTGCTTAGATAACGTGTAAACAAGTATTATCGTATCTCATTTTCACCCTACCGGTTTACCTCTGACTTTGAGATATAGTAACAAGTATAAGCTTTAACAAAAAGCTTGGTCTACGCTTCGCATTATATACTTAGAAAAACAATTGAGGGATATGGTTTTTGTTTCGATTTCATTGTTTAAGGTTTAATTTTTTTACCCAAATAATTAATAGAAATGTAGCAGAACCATCACTGTGCAAAGATTCCATAAAATTTTCGCGTTGCCTGGAAGCGCTTCTCGCAGACTTGCAGAAACGTTGGAACACCCCTGAAATTGAAGTTCCAACTGTTGCCTACCCTACCCATTTCTGCCATTCCTCCCCTTTTACTGGTTCATTCAACTGCGAAACTGTTTTGATAATCGAAATGCCGGTACTTTTATGTCTAAAATGCATATTAGGAAAAATTCAGAAATCTGTGATTTTTGGTTAAAAATACGATTTTTTACCAAAAATTTTTTTTTCGCTTAAAACATTGCCCTTTAAGCTGCGAGTTTGGTATAGAAAACCGATTTGAGCTACGGGCATTAGTTTAGATTTTACAGCGTTTCAAAACATTTGCTAAAGTCCTGAACATTACCTTAATGGGAATTTGCATTACGTGATTAAAAATTTGTCAACACATTTTAAAAAACGCTATTTTGAGAAAACCAGAGCGCACATTCAAAAACGGATTTCAGTTTCATACTCACAGTGCAAAGGGAAACATTTTAAACGAAAAATTTTTTTTTGGTTAAAAAATGTGTTTTTTACCAAAATTCACAGATTTCTGAAATTTCCCCAAAGTGCGTTTTAGACATAAAAGTGTCGCCATTTCGATTATCAAAACAGTTTTGCATTTGGACGAACCAGTCAGAGGGGATAAATGAAAGATTTGGTTAGGGTAGGGAGTAGTGATAACTTTAATTTTAGGGGTGTTCCATCATTTCTGCAAGTCTGCGAGAAGCGCTTCCAGGCAACGCGAAAATTTTATGGAATCCTTGCACAGTGATGGTTCTGCTGCATATCTATTAATTATTTGGGTAGAAAAAAATATACCTTTAGGAATGAAATCTAAACAAAAACCATATCCCTCCATTGTTTTTCTAAGTATATATAAACTAGAATGTCAAAGAATCTGACCCTACTCCTATTTCATCGTGGTACATGTGACTGAACAGAAATGAAACGCTGCGCGGTCAGAGCATTCATACCTGACGATCGACCGTCACAATACTGTCGGTTCATTTCATTCCGTTGTGGCTTGGATAGAATGTAATTGGCTACACGGCAGGTGGGGCGCGGTCAAAGCTTTCATGCCTGACCATATAGCGTCACAATATCGTCGGTTCATTTCATTCCGTTGTTGCTACGATAGAATGCAATCATGCACCAGTTCCACGAATGTAACAATTATACATGTAATTTTGACCATATTTGCCAGTGGTAAACTGGAGATAAACTGCAATATCCTACCCCAGGACAGTGTTAAACATGTATTATTTAAAGATTTATAGCTAGAATTATCTGTAAGAAAAACAGGTGTTTCGACAGACTATAGAAATACTTAAAATCATGAAAATAGTAGTATATCTACTTATTTACAGAACACTTCCTAACTTTTAAAGCATCATTGATATAGTTAGTAATATTTTTGCTATTTTGTTGGTTTTGTGGGTTTAGAATATGTTTAATTGCTTCAACCCCTTTTCCCAAAACATGTATCGTTTCTGATATAAATTTATTACTTATGCGCAAGGAATCATATTTCTTGCATTCTAAAAGAAAATGTTCCTCTGATTCTACAGATACAGGACAAAAGGGACAAAATCTTCTGTCTCTTGATACTTTTGGTCTACAATATCGCAATGTTTCAATATTAAGGGTATGGCAGCTTAGTCTAAATTAGGTAATTAAAGATCTCTTATCTTTACTAGATTTCATGTTTAAATAACATGGTATATTGGAATTATAAAGCGTACTAAAAAGTTCAAGTTTGCTATCAGATGATGCTTTGATATGTGCCAAATTATTATCTATTTTTTTGTTATAAAATGTTTTTAGAACATCTAAAAACTTGTCTTTACTATAGTTACAAAGGTCTTGCATACCCAAAAGCTTTTCGATATGTTTGATATTTGTAAGCCATGACTTTCCACCTTGCCGAAACAACTGTTTGTCTGTTTGATATAGCTTTTGCAACAACCTGCCAGATGCAAGTTTGACGAGCCTGCAATAATAACTATGCATAAGTTTAAGTATTGATATCAAAACTGGGAGTCGGTTTAGTTCACATCTTGTCGCTAAATTAGAAGTTTAGTTGTGAACTCCTAGGGAAAATTTGCAAGATTTCAAATGCACAAGTTCAAATGGGTATTTATCATTCATCAAATCAATCTTATAATCAGAAATCCAAATTTCACTTGCATAGGTTAATATTGGTTGAATGATAGAATCAAAGAGTTTCAATAAAGTTTCTATATCCATGGTGCTGTATTCTTTAATTTTTGAATTCATACTGAACAAAGCTTTAGTTGCTTTTGCTGATAAATCAAGTGAGGCTTGTTTTAGATTGCCTGTATAAGATATATTGACACCTAAATATTGATAATTATACACTTGTTCAATTGATGAATTTTTATATTGAATATCATTAATCAATATTTTCTTTCTACTATTGAAAATAATTACTTTTGTTTTGTCTAAGTTAACTTCAAGCTTCCATCTGCTACAGTACTGTTCCAAAATAGATATACAATTTTGTAACCCTTTCTCTGTCTCAGATATAATAAGTAAGTCATCAGCATACAACAAACAATTAATGCCAATATCTTCAATAAAAACAGGTTTACAATCTTCATCAAAACTGTCACACAAATCGTTGATAAAAATATTGAAAAGTAAGGGACTTAACCCATCACCTTGTTTAACGCTCCTGTATGAAGTTCTTTCAGGTCCTAATTTATCATCTTTTTTAAATCGAAATTTTGTATTTGAATACAATAAGTGAATTCACAGTTCCACTAGACCTATTGATTTTTGTGTTACACAGCATAAGGTCAGGGTTCACTCGTACCAAAATCAGCTTCTCAGCTACATACTTTGATAGGAAAACAGCAATTAGATTTATTTAATTAGTAAATAAACACTGCTGCGATGAGAGTACTTATATTCCAAACTCTAAATTATCTTATCTGGGTCTTATCTGATACATAAAATCTCTGTTACTTACATGTTTTCTGTGATTTAGTGATTTTATGAAGTTATTATTTCTGCATCTCTCTCTCTCTCTCTCTCTCTCTCTCTCTCTCTCTAACACACACCCACACCCACAAACGCACCCACCCACCCAACCAACCCCCACCCCCCACACACTAATGAAGTATGAAATATTAAGAATAAAAGTCAAGCTCGTGCAACTATTACTGTATATAGATGGACCGTTATGTAGTGAACGGACGTAGAAATGTCGCTCTTGTCATTTTATGGAATATAATGTGAATTTCAAAAAAATGGATAATGATTTATAGTGCCACTAGTGGATTAATGTATATTCTATATGTCTTCGAAAGGAAAAACTCCAAAAAAGAAATCTGGAAGTCATAAATCGAAAAAACGAAAATCAATATCACCATTACAAAACAGTGAATTGAATTCAGGTACTATAAGTAATCGATTTGGGTCAAACGAGCCGTTAAGTAGTCAGTGGTTATTGAATTCTTCATCGCCTATCAACGAAACACAAAAGAAACGTTTTCACAACTATTACACTGTACCAGCTTATTATGAGTTTAGCCCGTTCGTGGACAATCTAAACAACGTACCCACCATGTCTCTAAATTTCCAACAAATACCTCAACAAATGCCCTTTGGTGGGTCTGTGAACATGCAGTCCCCACCCCCGTTTGGATCTGGTCCACAATACAGTGGTCCTAGTGTAGCATCAAGTATGATGCCTCCACCTTCCTGGGCGACCGAGATTATGGAAGACATTAAAAGTATAAAATCTTCAATGGCTAAAATAGACAACATCGAAAAAATGGTGAACAAAATGACAGTGAAAGTTGACACACTCGAAACAAAGGTCAAAGCGATAGACACAAGAGTAAATGATGTTGAAAAATCCAACACATTTCTCAGTGACACATATGAAGACACAAAAACTAAACTGAAGTGCAGATTCTGACATAAAGAAATTAAACAACAGATGTAAAGAGTTTGAAAATACGGTGAAAACATTAAAAGAAAAAAATGACGTGCTTGAGGCGAAGGCAAACGACTTAGAATTCCGCAGTATGAGGGAGAACTTATTATTCCATGGTATGATTGAAAATCAGCACGAGGACTGTGAAGCCATAGTCAAACAATTCATAAAGGAAAAACTAGATATTGACCAAGACATCATAATTGATAGAGCACACAGACTCGGCAAACCAAGGGGTAGAACCAGACCGATTGTCGTTAAATTTCATCAATATTCGGACAGAGAGCTGATCAGAACGAAAGCGGCAGATAAACGTGATTTCCTGAAAACGCAAAATCAAGGTGTCGGGGTGCAGCAGACAAAAGCCGTGTTACTAAAACGAAAGGACTTATCTGCTGCGTTTGATCGCGAAGTAGCTGCTGGAAAAACTGTTAAATGGGCAGGGTCAAAGCTCATGGTACGAGATGGTCCAGGTGGCGATTTCTACGAGGTCGAAGAATAGGAAGAGCCGGAGGAGCTACGCATTGTTGCGTGGAACATAAATGGACTACTGCGTAAACTAACTGATGAAGACTTCTTGGATTTAATTAACTCTTATGATATTATATTATTAGGTGAAACATGGATTAGTAAAAAACATTGTATTGATTTAGAAATAAACGGATACCAATCTGAACATATATTTGGCCAGAAAAGTCACGGAGTAACAAAAGGTCGACAAAGTGGCGGTATATCCGTTTACTTCAAAAATGAACTGAAAGACAATATTTCAATAATTGAGAAACATGACTTTGGTATTATTTGGATAAAACTAAGTAATACACTGTTTCATTTCAACGAAGATGTTTATATATGCTATGTATATATTCCACCAACAAGTTCAAAAGTACGTAAAGATAAAGATTTAGAATTTTTTGAAGAAGTAGAAAAAGGTTTAGAAAAATATAGTAAAATGGGAAAAACATATGTAACTGGGGACTTCAATTCTAGAACTGCAACACTCTCAGATATTTTAGATTTTGATGCCTATTTAGATATTGATGACGATGAAAACATTCAACACATATTAAATATGAGTAATTTGCCCGAGCGTCAAAATCAAGATACAGTATCAGATAAAAACGGAGAGAGATTAATAAATCTATGTAAATCTACAGGACATTTTATTGCAAATGGACGTTTATCAAATGACAAATTAGGAAACTATACTTTTTGTTCAACACGTGGGCATAGTGTCACAGATTATTTGTTGATAAATATATTCAATATTGAGTCTATAAACAATTTTGAAATTTTAGACTGGAATGAATTTTCAGATCATGCAGCATTACAGTTTAGCTTTTTAAGAAAACTTCATATATCTGAACATGTACAATCAGAAAACGATACTGCATCTCATCAAAAGATAGTATTCAATGAAAATATGGTGCCAAATTATAAAGAATTGTTAGAACAAAATATGCATGCATTTGACATTAACTATAATTCTGCAACAAATGTATCAAATAAATTTGAAGTTTTGACAAACTATCTTCATGAAAATGCTTTAAAAAATATTTGGTAAAAATACACATACTAACAAAAATATAAATAACAAAACATTCAATGATCGTCCAAAATGGTTCAACGAAAAATGCTACAATGCTAGAAAAGACTTCAAAAACGCAAGAAATATATTTGCAAGACATAAAACTTTAGAAAATAGAACAACATTTGTAAACATGCGCACCAAATACAATAGAATACGACAAAGAGCAAAATATGATTATAAAAGGATGGAAGGAAAACGATTAGAAGGTATAGCTAAGTCACAACCTAAAAAGTTTTGGAAAACTCTAAACAAGTGTAACACAAAATCCAACAATACGAAAAACAACATAAACTTAGAAAACCTACACTCACATTTCAAAGATTTATTAGGACAGCTTCAAAATAACGCCCATACAAATGACCACAACTTACATGATCAAATTAATAATGACTTAGATTCTGCGATAACAGAACAGGAAATCAGAAAAGCAGTTTTTAAGCAAAAAAATGGTAAATCACCCGGACCAGACGACTTAAGTAGCGAAATCATTAAAGCATCATATGACTTAATTTCTCCATATATTTTATCTCTTTTTAACACATTGTTTAATAATGCAGAATATCCAGAGAGTTGGGGGTTAGGTTATATTGTACCTATATTCAAAGGTGGAGACCCAAAAGAAGCAAAAAATTATCGTGGTATAACCTTAAACAGCATATTGGCAAAAATCTATTCGCAAGTTCTTCTAAATCGCTTAACATCATGGTCAGAAAAGTTCGACAAAATATCTAACTGTCAATTTGGTTACCAAAAAGGGAAGAGTACGATCGATTGCATTTTTCTTCTACATTCTATTATCTCAAAGGTCTTAAGTAATGGGCAAAAACTCTACGCAATCTTTATTGACTACGAAAAATGTTTCGATAAAATAAATCATGTGTTCTTATGGCAGAAATTAATATCCGAAAATGTAGGTTCGAAAATGACAAACGCAATAAAAGCCATGTATTCTCTAGTACGATCGGTGGTCAAACATAAACAGGAAACCTCAGATATAATCGATATAAAATTGGGTGTAAAACAGGGTGATCCTAGTTCATCCTTACTATTCATGCTTTTTGTTAATGACATAATTGACAATATCAACTCTGACTTAGATGGAATCTTTACTATTAATGAAATTAAGTTATTCCTGATAATGTTTGCAGATGACCAGGTACTATTCGCAACTAACCCAACTACACTTCAATCAATGCTTAGCAATATCGAGTCTTACTGTAATACGTGGAAACTAAAAATAAATGTAAATAAAACAAAGGTCTTAATATTCGAAATGTAATCAATACACAAATTACGATTTTTATCTATATAACGAAAAACTCGAGGTAGTATCATCATTTAAATATCTAGGAATATATTTCTTCAAAAATGGGAATTGGCATCGAACTCAAAAATGTATATCTGAACACGCTTCCAAAGCAATGCACAGACTCTTCTCTGTACTCCATAAATTTGAATTCTCTACAAAGGAAAAATGCAAGTTATTTGACCAACTGGTATCACCAGTTTTGAATTATTCATCTGAAATCTGGGGTCTACATAATGCACACGAAATCGAAAGTATTCACTCAAAGTTTCTACGAAAAATTTTATGCGTGCGAAAATCTACAAATTTAACCGGATTATATGGAGAAACTGGTAGGGTACCTTTACAAATAATTAGAAAAATACACATGTTTAGATATTGGATAAAAATATTGCAACTAAATGACAACAACATTGTTAAACAAATGTATCAGTTCCTCAAAAATGACGCTGAGTTAGATCGCACATATGACAAACAAAATTGGGCATATCAAATAAAATCAATATTAGAAAGCCTCGGATTACCTAATTTATGGATAAACCAAGAATTTTACTCGATAAACATGTCCCAAATAAAGCTAAGATTATTTGACCAATATCACCAAAGTTGGTATAGCGCAATAGTAAACTCAAAAAGACTCAGGTTTTATAGCCGATACAAACACACATTCAATTTAGAACCTTACTTTGATATAATTAATGAAAGAAAATTCCAAATAGCGTTATGTCGATTCCGTCTGTCATCCCATAATTTAGAAATAGAGAGAGGACGATATCAAGATAAATCAAGAGATCAACGTTTATGTAAATTTTGTACTGCAAATACGATTGAAAACGAATATCATTTTCTTTTAGTTTGTCCTGCATATTTTGACATAAGAAGAAAGTATTTAAAGCCATATTATTGTAGATGGCCCACTCTTAATAAGTTTGACAAAATTATGTCAAGTACCAATAAAAATGAAATCATAAGTCTTTCAAAATATATACACTTTGCAAATAAACTTAGAAATGAACTACAAATTGAATAGATATTTTCCATTTACTGACTATTGTATAATAATCATTCTAAGCTTCTCTTTAATATTTTATTGTCTAATATTGCCATAAAATGTATGTGACATGTATCTTTATGTTTCTATTTTGTTCACTATAATATTGTATTTTGTAGGCTAGAAGCAATATGTTTGCTTAATGCTGAATAAATATGTTTGTTTGTTGTTTGTTTGTTTATTCAACTGCTCAAACCATTTAAAGGAGCACATACAATACCATGAACCACATTTAAAACAAGTCACGGACCCCGCCCAAGGGGTCTAAAGAAATAGGTGGACTGCTTGTGCCCCCAGACAAAGCTTATACGCTACTGATTGACCATCTGATTACTGGTTAACCGCTCAGGTAAGAGCCTGCCCAGGAAAAGAGCTGAGACAAGTCAAACCATCCATACATATATATTATTTAAGCCTTATTGGTTTAGTTGGCCGGTTTATAATTGAAGCACTTTTTGGATCTCATGACGTCCTAATTTTGGGTAAAATCCAATAAAATCGAGGCAACGTCCGGACATGACTATAGCTGTTGACTAGGACGTTAAGTATTAATTCGATAAAACAAACAAAACGAAGTCACAAATATATCGAATAACTGTTTCTTTTTCATCGTTTGAGTCGTAACATTTGTAAACATCTACATGGAATCTGATTGGGAAATTGGCTTTTTCAGTCTAATTAGGAACAGTTAATTATATTTAAGACAATATTGACAAAAATATATTTTACACACTAAAGCATGTTGCATGTAGTTTTATAAATTATGCAATTAATGTTATTGCCGACTCTCTTTTGTGGAGATGTGCTGTGTTATTACAGTAGAAAAAAAATCCGGTACCAAAAAGTCAAACAAAACTTTTTTTTATATCGGGACCAAGGAAGCACCCAGTGATGATGTCACCTGAGTGGTGCCTTGATGTACGTTCGTACAGGAACTTTGATAAGGAAAATGTCCTGCTTGAGCTTATGAAATTATTTTGTCCATTTTTTTATTTTCCCCCAAATAAGGCCAAACATGAACATTGCAAGGGACTGAGAATCCAACACTGTCAGCATTAGCCAGAATGCATTTCGGACTGAATTAATTTTGATAGGAAGATCACGTCCATTTATGTAGATTTTAAAAAAGCAAAACAATCGCATAGCATGGCAATTCCTGTATCAAATTTCGTAATCATAAACTTCGAAGCACTTCAAATGCAGGAATATGAGCAGACAGTAATGTGGGGTAGCGTATATTATGACTTATGGAAAATAGTGCAGTGATCCTTTAAACATTCTGAGCAGAGCATTATGTTCCGTCGTAAAACAATTTGGTTAGGATATTTAGCAAGATGATTTTTTCATCAACATATTTTAACGTTTGTAGGTCTTCACTTGTGTTCTCTTAAATGGCCTTTTCATGACACCTTATGTTTCTACCTAATGTATCACATCTAGATATTTTAATTTTAAGTAAATGACCTTCATTTGGTAAACAAACTGCTCATTTGGGTGATCAGCTGTTGCTTTTGAATCCGCCGTTTCATTTTGGTTTTGCATTGGTCTTAAGGGCTTTTGACTCTGTGCCGTCACTTCATATATTTACTGGTACATGTATTTACAGATATTTACAATAAGAAGCATTTGTGCGCTTTATTTTGTTGGAAAGTCCTCAAGAAATAGAAAAATGACTTCTGCAGCATCTGGCTGTCAAACTTCCACTTTTTCAACAGAGATGCAAAATCCCAGGAAGACCGAAAACAATAAGCTAAAACATGTAAACAAAGAGGATCTAATCACTGGAAGAATATGGACATTATTTCCATTTAATAACTAAAGAAATGTTCCTTTGGAAGCACTGTAAACATTTACTTTGGAGTTGCTTATATCTAATACAGACATATTGAGCCATTATCTTAATAATTCTACCCAAAAGATATCTACAAAATAATCATATATTACTAAACAAGTATAATTATTAAGTAGAAAAATAGAGAAAATTGCAGAAATTGCATTGATAAGGAATCAATAATGAAATGGCTTACTGTTTCATTGATAAAACAAGCACAGCTGATGGTTTGTTTACATTTTTTGGTACAGCTGAACTCTGACCTGCTATGTGTGAATCAATTACTTGTGTGTACTGCTGGAACTGCGAATAGGCTTATTCTTTAGAGATAGTCTACGCGCTGGCGCGTAGACAAATATACGTGTGTCAGAGCGTGAAATCACCCTATAGATTCGCTGTACGCCAGAAATCCAGTGGTGTAGCTGTCACTGATAGATGAGCGCATTTTTGACAAAGTTTGCGAGATAGTAGTAAGTATTTTGCTTTTTTTTCTGGTAATCGGATTTGGTTAGGGACCGGGCAATATTTATTGGGGGTTTGGGGCCGGTGCAAATGAAAAATTCAGGTAAAAAAACCGTAAGCGCCCCATGGCTGGAGATGAAGTAAAAAAAAGTGCTTGCACCATGGCAGAGAACCATGAAAAAACGAGTTGTCCCATGGCCCAGAGGCAAGATTAGAAAAAAAAAAACTATAGGCCCCATAGGGATCAAAACCTACATTCTAATATAGATGCATGTACAATGGTATAAATTGGAAAAAAAACAGACACAGATCAGCTGGTCAGTAACTTAGATACTTAAATCCATCTAGGTACTAATGCACCAGTGATTTGCCGGGCTAAAGAGCAGGGCATTTACTTTTTGATTGCCCCCGCAGTGTGGAGGAAATGGCAGGGCTTTAACATAAGCATCCTTACCCCAGTAAAATTTTGTATCATGAAGGGTGGGGGAAAGAGAGGGGCTATAACAATTCAATTGTCCCTGCAGTGTAGGGGTTCAAACAGGGCTTTCATTTTGAATGTTATTGTCCCCACCCATCCCCATAGATGGGGGGGAGCAGTGGAAACAAATGACTGATGCATAACTACAAAATTTCAAGCCTCTGACTGCTGCTGCATATATGAGAGGCATTTACTTTAGGCCTGGTTTGGTGGTCTTGGAATCTCAGTACAAGTTTGTGAATGATGAGGCAAAAGTCATGAGGTAGATGGGTTGAAACCAAAGAAAGCTACACAGCTCATGAGATTGTTATTGTCACATTCTATAAATGATTTCATTAAAATATGCATTGCAAATTAAATCAAGAGCTTATAAACTCACTCAAAACCCATGACTTTGGCCAAAATGTTGACTGCAATGTTAAAGCTCAATACAAACGATTCCGGGACATCTCGGCCCATAACAAACTCGGCCCATGACAAACTCGGCCCTTGACAAACTCGGCCCATGACAAACTCGGCCAACAAATCAATGACCATACCAACTCGGCCAATACAAACCCGGCCCCTATTTACTATATACTATGACAACCTCATTGCTGAGTATTATAGGAAGTTATAAACATTGATTTGATAGAAAATATCATTTTAGTATTAGTATATTTGAAGATGACACATATTAGCAACTCCAGGCTGCTTTCCAATCCATATTCTCAATGAAATATGATTGGTAATAAGATTTAAAGCATTGACAAACAATTTCAAGTGCATATCTCAGAGTACCATATTTATTAAAAGATAATTGGTATACTTGCATGTTTTAAATTGTTAAAATTATTAAATGATAAAACAAATATTTATACATTATCGTGTCGGTTTTTGTTTTTTTGTTTTTTTTTTTTCATCTACTCGTATTTAATTGTTAATACGTCTGTTCTAATAAAAATCATGGGGAAAATTTTCTGTCTAATTAAAAAAGATAAGTCCAACAAAGTCTATAACGTTTTTGTCGGCTATGTGCGTTTTAAGAAACGCAATTTTCAAACATATCTGCCACTGTTAATAAAAAATTATCACGTTTTAAAATAAATACATGACTCTTTTTTAATGTCCTCAAAATTTAACCCTTTTAAAATAATAAAAAATACCACGATTTATACAAGTAGAGCATATAAAGACGAAGATATAAATGATTTAAGTATATGAAGACTTTGTAATTTGTATCTATCAATACATGTAACTATAGCATTTTAGACAAGAATTTTTTTTATTTAAATGTCGGAAAGTATAAACAGTATAACATTAGCTATGTAAAGCTATTTACCGACTACAACATACTTGTATATTCCTTTAATCGTACTATAAAATTTATTTTGTATCAATATTATAAATAGAAGCCGAGTTGGATATGGGCCGAGTTTGTAATGGGCCGAGTTTGTATGGGCCGAGTTTGTTATGGGCCGAGTTTGTCATGGGCCGAGTTTGTTATGGGTCGAGTTGTCCAGTTACCAATACAAACTATTTTATGGGAACAGACAGTTGTCGTATATCAATACTACATGCAAGCTGAACAGGAACAGCGATCAATGACAAACTGTTTGGAAATATATGCATTCAATTGTCACAAGAAAAATAAATAATCAAAGCAAAGGCAACTCAACAGTTTAGATAGTATATCGACAACTTCAAATTATCTTTCTACAAAGACAACTGCAAATTAAGAATGTACCTGGTCATTTCGTCCCACAACCATATTACGCATGAAACTTGACTTTTTTACATAATGTGTTGTCTACCAGGTAATCCATAAAACCAATAATACCTAATTGACTTGCCTATTCAATACCATAGTAAAATTTTGTGAAAACATGGTTAATTTGTGCGTAATATAATTAATTCGTACTTGGATGGCCATCCCTGGAAGCCCGCAGGAAGCAGTCCTCCTTCCTTAACCTTCTTTTACAGTATACATGTCACAGGGTATAAGTATATAGCACATTTGTACTGCCTTGCGGTACAAGCCGGCTTTTATAGAGTGTTTGCTTAGCACGCGGGAGAACCTGGTTCGATCCCCGTCAGGGAAGAATGAATTAGCCGAAGTGGTAGTAGGAAAAATGAAACAAGTAAAGAAGAATTAAAAAACCTTTTACTAAATTTTAATCTACAAAATTCCTAGCTAAGTAACAATTTGTAGAGACAACTCTTTTATACTGTGGTCTTACATTCTATAGCTGCAACTGTTATAATTTCATAACAAGGATAGCTTTTAAAAAAGCTAGAAGCGGCTCGTTTAGCATTTTGTATTATTACCACACCGTTTTGGAAATCTATACATTTTTTAAACAAATAAACTTGTATGCTAGTGGTTTCTGAGAAAACAAATTTGTTATTTTGATGTGCATGAGCTCAAGATTACTCTCACACTGATCTCATTAGAATTAGTCGTAAAGTAAATGTGTGTGTGTGTGTGTGTGTGTGTGTGTGTGTGTGTGAGAGAGAGAGAGAGAGAGAGAGAGAGAGAGAGAGAGAGAGAGAGAGAGAGAGAGAGAGAGAGAGAGATTCCGTTACACTTTTATAGGCTAGAAACGGCTCTGCGTGCATAAACATAATGGACAACTGGGATAAAAAAAATGTGTTGATTTCCGACCCACACTAATCAGTCATTAAGTAGGCATAAGCCAATGAAATAGCTATAGAAATTAGAGGTGTTTCGGAGGCGAACAGACACGGCCCAATGTATGGAAGTCGTGTACATGGTTTACTTGGTGTGAATTGTGTCAGTGAAAGTGGGATCCCTTTGATCACGGTGCGAGACCTTCTGCTTGCGGTTTGCCAGATGGTTTTTCTTGTGGACCTCCCGTTTTCGTACCACCCACTTATATGAGCTGAAATTATCTTAAAAGGGACATAGAATTGAATTAAAAAAGAAAAAAAAGGCCGAGTGGACTTGGTTAGACGGAAATGTAAAAAGGCAGAGATGACCTGCTTCCTGGATTTCCTGTTCGGTAATTAGTCGACCCTTACGGCCCCGATATCAGCATACGCAAAATGGTCTACATCCGAACTTTAAAAGAAAAATGATGATTGGCTGGATTTCATTAAACCAATCACTGCTAACGTTTAAAACATCACATGTTTTCGGCTTACCGGATGACTAATTAGTGTAGATCGGAAACCAACCTGTGTAGTCATGCGGAGTGTTCGGTATTTTTCGTAGGTTCCCAGCCAAAATCTAGACTGCTCCACTGCGCATGTGTCGGATTTGAAAAATCCAATAACACAAGTGTGATTGATAATGAACTCGCTCAGCCTAGCGGGCTAAGCCAAAATCCTATCGTATATTCGTCTCGTCGAGACGAGCCGAAACTATAGATGCAACTACATTTTACTGAACTTTTGTAAATAATTCCTATCTATCTTCTGATGCTGAGCCGATCAATTTCTGATCATCACCCCAGCTGTGGGGTGGGTGGCTAAATTTAGAATTTAGTCAAGGAGGGGAAAAACATTTGGAGTGGGCCATTAACACGCCCGGTAAAGTGCAAATTGACCACCGCCGGTGGTCAACGTAAAAAAAGTTGATATACATCCGGTGGTCGTTTTGAGCGTTCAAATGAAGAACAATATTAAGTAGATTAAACCAAAGAATAAACCTCCTTTTATATCGAAAAAAAATTCAGAAAAAAAAACTATCGAAAAAAAAACTAGATGTAAGATGTGCACAATGCAGGCTTCTTAATTCAGAATTTTCAGTGTAAAGTGAACATAATGAGCCCTTACGAAGATAAAAGCAACATAGTAAGTGGTGTGTTTCTAAAGTATTTCAGTATATATTGATATAGTTTTAAACATTTGAAAATGTGTTCTTTACATTGCAGCTCTGTGTAA
This sequence comes from Rugalucina vietnamica, assembly GCA_964017185.1. Classification (NCBI taxonomy): domain Eukaryota; kingdom Metazoa; phylum Mollusca; class Bivalvia; order Lucinida; family Lucinidae; genus Rugalucina; species Rugalucina vietnamica. Next base: position 33,794,684 of record OZ024872.1, read on the forward strand.
GGGCTAATCCTGAATGAAGTGAAAAAAGTGCTTGCCCCATGGCCAAAGAGCTGTAAAAAAAGTGTTCGCCTCATGCGTGAAAGCAAAAGCCTATGAAGGCGAAAGCCTGCATCGGCAATATATTGAGGAAACTCCCCCGGCTTCCCGCGCAGATATTTGTTCTATTATTAGACGAGTCATTTCGAAGAGAACATGTGGAGATAGCAGCAGGAGTTAATCAACGATTACATAGACTCTTATAAATGATAATTAACATGTACCTGATAATCAGCGATAACCAGAAGCAATTGTGGTGGTATGGCGATATACAAATGAATGTTAATAAAATATTTTGATATCAACCAATGTGCCCTATTATAAAGATTATACACATGTCACGACAAATCTGAACAACTTCACCACAAATGGCGTAAGATTGGTAGAAAAAAAATGTGTTCGCCCCATGCTTGAAAGTGACCGAAAAAAGTAGTCGCCCCATGCTATTTTGCAACGGCCCCATTCCCCCAATAAATATTGCCCGGTCCCTTAAGTGCCACCTTTTACCGTTGATTGCTTTTACACATGCATTCGTGCCGTGTAATGGCAAAATTACCACACACACAAAAAAAAAAGATGTTTGTAGGAGCATGCGAAAAGCATTCGTTTTTTATGGCAGTTGAAAAAATGCCGAAAATCGCAGCATTGTCTATCAAACACTTTTAAAAAAAACAATGAATAAAACCAGAAGTATGCGCTTTCTTGGATCTTTCAACATGCCAAATCGCAGTCTGGTGTGATTTGTCTATTTCGAGATATTCAGCAATTAGTGATTAAGAGTTAACAGTCCTTTGATATCTGCATCAAATCGAAACAGCATGGGCTCTTAAATTCAATATATACCGGTACTATTTTTACTAAACTGTAGACGGTTATGGTCTTTAATGTAGACAAATTAGTTAGAAAGTGAGTACCGAAACATTTTACTTACATGATGGTGCAGAGCAAATTCCTGAGCAATAATTATTGCCTAATCCGGCTAAGAAAAACACTAAAATAGATAAAATAAATGGTATCATTTTCGGCGATGTTTTTCCTAAACAAATGAAAATTTTCAGTCACATCCCCATTTGAAATTATACACCAAGTGACTGTCTTCGTAATGGCAAGGCTGTAAAAGGTAAAAATAATGAGCAAATGGAAGTAACTCATGTAAAGCCCTGACACATACGGCATATCAGAACACCCTCAACGATGCGATTCTTAGGGTTTTTCAATAAAGTATTTATTTATCTTATGCTTTTCTGTAATAGTAAAAACAATTTGACTGTGACACATGACCTCACGTGAGGCAGTTTTGTAAACACTAGAAAATGGGTACCCACACACTTTAGACATTTTTCCAGTGCCATGTGAATCACGTGAATATGTCTAGTTTGCCATAATATTCTAAGGTTTCTTTTGCACAGAGAAGTTCCCATGATGAAAAATTAAAAGTTCGGCAGCAGACAGAAAAAAAATGTATTGTCATAATTATCTGTGGTCGTGATTTGTCTAAGACATAAATATTAATTAGCTATTATTTTGTTACATTTTTATTTTATAATTGAAGCCATGATAACATAAAAAAAATGATTTATGAATGTATGGAATTAAATAGCTGATTGACATACACAGAATAGCATAAATGCTACAATTAAGAGAGAAGATGCAAACAGATTTTTCTATTCCCTACTTTTCGCAACCCCAGATCCCATAGAGTTATGTGATTTGATTATGAACGTCGTTTATATATTTTGATTGTTAGCCATTAATGACAAAGATGGAAATGGAATAATTTTGGTACTCTAATTATAACATCACATTTGTTATTATGTCTCCCCCCGACAGGGTCGGGAGACATATTGTTTTCCCCGTGCGTCTGTCCGTTCGCCTGTCCGTCACAAATCGTGTCCGCTCTATAACTTGAAAACCGTTAAAGATTTTTCAATGAAACTTGGTACACTTGTAAACCACGACGAGACGATGTGTCATGCACAAGAACCATAAGTCTAGCGTGAGTATTTTTGGAGTTATTTCCCTTTGATTATTTTCGATACAATATAACTTGAAAACCGTTAAAGATTTTTCAATGAAACTTGGTACACTTGTAGACCACGACGAGACGATGTGTCATGCACAAGAACCATAACTCTGGCTTGAGTATTTTTGGAGTTATTTCCCTTTGATTATTTTCGATACAATTTCGTGTCCGCTGTATAACTTGAAAACCGTTTAAGATTTTTCAATAAAACTTGGTACACTTATTGAGCATGATCAGACAATGTGTCATGCACAAGGACCATAACTATGGCTTGAGTATTTTATGAGTTATTTCCCTTTGATTATTTTCCATACAATTTCGTGTCCGCTTTATAACTCGAAAATCGTAAGAGTTATTTCAATGAAACTTGGTACACTTATAAAGCACGATGAGATAAGGTGTCGTGCTAAAGAACCATAACTCTTGCTTGCATATCTTTGGTAATTTCCCTTTGATTATTTTCCATACAATTTCGTGTCCACCCTATAACTTGAGAACCGTAAGAGAAATTTCAGTGAAACTTGGTACACTTATAAAGCACGATGAGACGATGTGTCATGCACAAGAATTATAACTCTTGCTTTCATATCTTTGGAGATATTTCCCTTTGATTATTTTTCCATACAATTTCATGTCCACTCTATAACTTGAAAACCATAAGAAATATTTCAATGAAACTTGCTACACTTATAAAGCACGATGAGATGATGTGTCATGCTAAAGAATCATAACTCTTGCTTGCATATCTTTGGAGTTATTTCCCTTTCATTATTTTTCATACAATTTCGTGTCTGCCCTATAACTCAAAAACCATTAGAGATTTTTCAATGAAACATGGTACACTTATAAAGCATGATGCACAAGAATCATTACTCTTGCTTTCATATCTTTGGAGTTATTTCCCTTTGATTATTTTCCATACAATTTCGTGCCCCCTTTATAACTTGAAAACCGTAAGAGATATTTCAATGAAACTTGGTACACTTATAAAACAGAATGACAGGATATGTGATGCACAAGAACTATAACTCTTACTTGCATATTTTGGACATTCACGTAGAAAGGGGGGAGACATCAGTTTTCACCTAGAAAACAAATTCTAGTATTTTATCGTTATCATTTAAAAAACACCACTTAAATTGGTTCCATTCCAGCCATTTTGTTTCTCATAATGAATCAGAAAATAGCACAAAACAGAGTAATTTTGAATAAATGCAAAAAAAAAAAAAAAAAAAAAAAAAAAATCTGTATCGGAATAAGAGAGTGTTCGACATTTTCGAGGGGGTCGCTCGAATTCGAGGGGGTCGCTCGAAAGCCCTCTGGGACCCAAATTATCCCAATTTTATATGGAACTTGAAGAAAAATCAAGGTACGACACCCAAAATTTCTGGAAATATACCTTTTCGGGGTGAGGTATGAAAGCCCATGCCGAGCCCGAGCTGCGCTGGTATGCCGGTTATAAATACTTGAATTTAGATTTTTAATCTAAAATGACATTCAGAATAATTCTGGATAAATTTAAAATGGTTTTATTGATCGGAAAGCTTTTTGGTTTTCAATCTTAAACATGTCAGTTTAATTGCTTAAATACTGAAAATTGATAAAAAATCTATCATTTTTAACCAGACTAGGAAAAATGCCTTCAAAGTTCGTTGTACTGTAACCATTACTAAAACCATTGCACCAAATATTCGCTTTTATAAATCATTGCTATTAGGTATTTTAAGCTCACATTTTGGTCAAGTTTTGAATTTTAAAGGCAAAGCTCGGCAGCTTGGCCTTTCAGACCCGACCTATTTTTGGACATCTAATAATATTTATATTTCTGATGCAAAGTCTTAATGAATCTATAGAACTGAAATGTGATTCATAGTTCCATGAACAGCATCGTGCCTCGCGGCGTCCCATGTCAAACTTGACGGGTTCATTCACAAATGCGCGCTACCCACTGTGGTCCATAGCTCCATGAACATCAGAAAAATGAAATTTATTTCTTAAGTCAACAGCTCTAGTTCGACCACCTCAGGATTTATTTGACTGGCTATTGCATGTGAGAAAAAAATCTACATGCGGAATCGACAGATATTATAGCAGATACATGTATTCCCTGAAACTCAAGATAAACACTCTTGGATAGAAATGACCATCGTCCATGAGCGAAAGTGTCCTTGTAGTTTCAAAATGACATCTTCATTTGGAAGTATGTAGCATTTTATAATGCAAGGAGATATTGGGTTTCATGTTTCTATTTATTCCTTCGCTATCTTCTCGAAATGGCCCTTTCGTTCTAATTTCTAAGCCAAGGGTATTCCTGAACACGGTCAATAGATGCCTAATATCTCATTAGGTAATTAACAGCTTGCCACCAGGCAACAATGGCGGCATTAAGATATTGTCATCATTGACGAGAATCAGAAAGAGTGGCATATATTCTACCTTTTATAAAATATGGCACTGGCTGAACCTGGGTACCAGCTTTATTAGTGAATTATTAAAGAAACTGGTTGTCAATAGCTTATCACTGATAACATTATAAGGTAGAAGTAGGCAAAGATCAGGAAATATAAAGAAATTCCCACTCCAAAAACCGAGGTGGGAAAAGCTAAATTGAAAATTATGTATTTATACTAAAAATATATCGTAAGCCGAGCGAGCTGCTATTTCCCAATAGGCGGCCACTCCGTTACCAGAACTTAACTAAACTATGAAAACATACAGCACAAAAATTCAACATCAAAACATAATACAGTTAGAAGCCTCCTTGAGAAGGGGGAACGAAAGTTTTTACAAAATGGTCCAGGTCAAACGCCTCTATGTAATGGTGACATACGTTAAAATATTTCCTCCTTGACAAGGGGGAACGAAAGTTTTTACAAAATGGTCCAGGTCAAACGCCCCTATGGAATTGTGACATGCGTTAAAATATTTTCCTCTCCATGCAGAGCCCAATGTTCTTTTACCTTGAAACTTAGCAGGTATCATAAAGGGCTCGTTTACATCATTAACGTTAATGCCAGTTTTGGTCGCATCTGCATTTAAATGGGGGAAATGTTACAAAGTCATCTAATATTGAAAACTGACAAGAAATGTGTAAATGCACAGAAGATTTATTTCTCAAAAAGAAAATGGCTTTGACACAGGGCGTTGTTTAATCCTGCCCGTGATTAAATGCAAGTATACTGACGTAAAATTAAAATGTGTTCTTCTCTGAAATCAATTGGACTTTCAAAGCGAAATGATGCAAATCATGAGAGACTACATCAAGATCATCATAGGTCGCATGTTTATTTAAATGGGGGAAAACTGATGTCATGAAAATTATTTTGTACTCACATATTGTCTATCCCGTTGATGGTTCCATTACCACATTTTTACTCGAGATTCCTGAATTTCAGATGATTGTCTATCGTAACTGCAAGGCTTTCCTCTTTTTCAGCTTTTTCTCCTTTAATATTTTCATCTTCGCGAGCATAAGATACAGTGCTTTTTTGTACAATGCAGCAAATGGACATTTTATTCCGCTTTTACGTGTGCACACCGTGCATTGTAATTCTTGTTTTCTTTTAATATGTGATTCAGTTACTCTGGTGAGTCGAAACCAGAGGACCAATGGTCCTGTAAACGCTCACCTGAGATCAGCTGCATATACCAATAAACATGTTTGAATATTATGGTATTTAACTCCAGTGCAGGGGCAGATAAGCCCTTGGGCCATTTTCCTTTTTCAGAATCTTCAATATTCTGTCCATTTGCCAATTTCCTGTTGGCTTTTTCCTTCAAATGACATTTAACAGTTTTCCCAATTCAGATGCACAGGCAACCCATGTTGACCTTGCCATAAACTTGGTCAAGGTCATCACAGGGTCATGATTTATATATACATTGGAGTACTTTAGCCATCGATGCCTCACGCCAAGTTTCCTTGAAATCAGTCTATTGGTTTCAGAGAAGATGATTTTTGATGGGTTTTTACCATATATGGGCATGGCGGCCATCTTGGTCATGTGACCTAGATTATTTATATACACATTGATTCCCCCATTCTATAGATGCTTCACTTAAAATTTGGCTTTGTTTGGCCAAGCGGTTTCAGAGGAGAAGACGTTTGAATATTATGGAAATATACATGTATATTGCCCCGGGGTGGGGGCACATGAGCCCCTGGGGTCCATTTTTTTTTTCAGAATCATTAATATCCAGTCCTACTGCCCATTTCCTGCAAGACTTTCACTTTATATGACATTTTAAAAGTTTTCCCCATTCAAATGCATTGGTGACCTATGTTGACCTTCCCGTAAAATAGGTCAAGGTCATCACAGGGTCATGATTTATATACACATTGTAGTGCTTGAGCCTTCGATGCTTCATGCCAAGTTTCGTTGAAATCGGTCAACCGGTTCTGGAGAAGAAGGTTTTTGAACGGTTTTTACCATATATGGGCAAGGCGGCCATCTTGGTCATGTGACCTGGATTTTTTATATACATATTTGTTACCCCTTCCTATTGATGCTTCACATAAAATTTCGCTTTGATTGGCCAAGCGGTTTCAGAGGAGAAGATGTTTGAATATTATGGAGATATACATGTATATTGCCCCGGGGTGGGGGCGGATGAGCCCCTGGTGCCCAATTTTTTTCAGAATCATTAATATTCAGTCCTACTGCTCATTTTCTGCAAGATTTTTCCTTTAAATGACAATTTAACAATTTTTCCCATTCAAATGCATTCGCGACCTATGTTGACCTTGCCGTAAAATAGGTCAAGGTCATCATAGGGTCATGATTTATATATACATTGTAGTGCTTGAGCCATTAATGCTTCATGCCAAGTTTGGTTGAAATCCGTTTAGTGGTTCCGGAGAAGAAGATTTTTGAAGGGTTTTTACCATATATGGGCATGGCGGCCATCTTGGTCATGTGACCTGGATTATTTATATACACATTGGTTCCCCCTTCCCATAGATGCTTCATGTAAAATTTGGCTTTGATTGGTCAAGCGGTTTCAGAGGAGAAGATCTTTGAAAATGGTGGACGACGGACGACGGACGGACGACGGACGGACGGACGGACGACGGAGCATGGGTATACTATAAGCTCACCTTGTGAGCCTGACGGCTCAGGTGAGCTAATAAAAGCCCAACTGGGCACCTCATGGATTTGGGATCTCTGTAGCGTCTACTCTGTATATCCCATAAATATCTGGCTGGGTGAACTACCAAAAATACCAATTGTTTACGGCATATTTAAAAAAAGATCCATTTTTTGTAAAACCTAAAAAAACTAAGAAGAATCAATCTTATTTTCTTTAAGTGGTCAAATTAAAAGAAAAAGAAATATCCACAAAATAACCCATGTCACCATATCTTATTGAGGTTTTCTGACAAAAATTGCACCCTGCCCTCCTCCCTCTAAATCGACACAGCCTCTGTGTATATGTACAACATTTCAGAGTACTCCCACCCTGGGCTTTTTTTTAGATACTTTTGTATGTCTATGTGCATTTTAAGTGTTGTACAGAGATGTTTTCTAGTGATTCTTTCCCATTTACTTTATCTCTGCTGAGATGACGATCAGAAATTCTACGACTTTGTGTCAGAAGACGGTTTTATCTTATTGGTTCGTAGGTCGGCTGAGTCACAATCAGGGTTGCTTTTTCCAGCTATGTCATTTTTATGCGCGTATAATTCAATAGGATGTTATCTGAGAATAATGTTTTTATTTTACCATAACGCTTAGGCAATAAGCTTTCTGGCGATATATAACAATAGGATACTTTATGCAACGTTTTGCTATAGCAAGGCAATATATATATCCGAAAATCACCATTTTTTTTCACATGTATTGACATTGCACTTTTATTTTGGGTGTTTTCTAAGCTGATTCTCTGTGATGTTAAAAAATAAGTAAGGTTCAATATTCGTGTAATATTAAAGGCACATATGTCCCATGTAATATACTTTTTACGGAATTCAGTTTAAACAAAGAATAACAAAGATATGGCGTAGTAAGTGAAACTGTACGTTTGCTATGTTTTTCCATTTTTCCTGGCGTCTTTAGTTGACAGGTCAAAAAATTACACCCATGATTAAAACATGATTTTTTGGTGTCTAGTATTTCATTGTTGAGACAAAAGAAAGTTTAGAATCAATGGAAGTTGAGTTTATCCTCACAGTGAAGAGTATATGTTTCTTAAAAAACATCATTTTTATATAGTCCGTAGCCCCTATTTTCATAATGGAAGTTCAAAGCCAGGTTCCTATTAACAAGGATAAAATGGTCTTATTATCTTTCAGACTGAGGACTAGTAAAACATGTCTGAAGGTTTTGTCAAGAAATTGTATAAGACTGCTGATATGGTCAAATATATTTTTGCATGGCCTGTATAGTCCCTAGCCCCATGGTAAGAGCAAGGACACTCTATCGAGTGAGTGTCCTTGGTAAGAGGCACCTTAGAAACAAAATGTGTGTTGCAGTCAAGGTTTCATCCAATTTTTCATATGCATACACACATGTTAAAGTAACTGGAGCATGGAGCAATGACTAATCTAGGCTGCATATGATCTCATTTAAGCAGCCCAAAACACTGTTTTGAAGCTCCTATACTAGACTATTCCCATACCCACTATGGTGAAATTCGAAAAGACTCGAGAACCAAAAGAATTATCACTGGAATATAAACCTGATAGGACTAAATTTAGGAAAATGAAAATACAAAAAAGATGTTGATTTTTTGCCTCAAGTGCAACGCAAAACAGCAACCCTGATCTTGACTCAGCCGAGATTTTTTATCGGTGCGGTACCAATCCCTGATTTTTGCGGAAAGTTGTGGCACCTCTTTTGGGGAATTCCTTGTTCCAACATGTCTCGTGCGATGCCATTGGTCAGTATTGGTCACATGGTTATAACAGTCCACCATTCGCGTGACACCAAAATATAGAATTCAATATGGCCTCCAGTTAGTTTGTGAATTCGGAGAAATTGGAATAATTGTTGGCAATTTCTACTGAAATCGCCTTTAAAAATGCCAACAAAAAGTGCAAGGAACACCCGCTTCAGCTCAAGATTGCGAAGACGTGGATCATCGAACAGGCAGCCTCAAGAAATTAATCCAAATTCCCGTTAGTTTTTGTCCTTTTTTGTCGAAGAAAGACATTAGAAAACACCAGAACAAAATAATTTATCCAATAGTAGAATATACTGTCTAATTGGATTAGCTCAGTGGTTTCGTAGAAAAATTTCTGAGCTGCATCTATATATAGGCATTCCGTAGGTTGCAGGTTTGCGTCCCGGCATGAGCGAGTATATTTCTGAAAAGATCTGAAGACGAGATGAATGAAATTTATCAAGACAAGATCCAAACCGAATGAATGTAGTCTGGCTGTTGGCTTAAAACATGTTGGTTTCACGGGCACATTAAGGGAAGTCCTCAGTCCTGGCTTTCCTCATCGGGAGGCAGCCATGCACATAATACTCAGTATATTAATGACAGAGTGTAGGACTTTGGTCCCAGATTTCCCTGGTTCAATCCTCAGACCTCAAGTTGAGGAATGGTATGAATGGTGTCAGGTTTGAAAGCTTTGACCATGCTGTGCCTGATCTACTGGGTCTGAATTGTGTGTCTTATTCACCTTTTTTGCATTATCCGCTGGTTCCCAGCTTTAAAAAATCAATATTGGAAATACAGGTAACCAGAACCCCCTGAGGGGGGTTTCTGGTTACCTGTTTTTCGAATATTGATTTTTGTCTGCAGGTAACCAGCCGATAATGCAAAAATGGTGAACGTTAGAGCTGCTGAGAAAAAATAGTATTGGACATGGTAAAATGATGGTTAATTTTATTCATCTTTTTGTAATAGGGCGCTTACAGTTAGACCGCGATTGAAATTGTCGTCATCATGGGGGTATCCGGGATCTTACCAGATCCCATCACATCTTGATTTCAGTCGGGTTAATCTTGGACAAATTTTTGATAGCCAAAAAAATTTCTGGTAATCAAGCCACATCGGCTTCAGAAACACGCTGGTATCGTCTTTATCACGGTATTTTCTTTGCATGCATATTTATCACTCGGTATTGTGGAAAAAAATTTCCAAGATGACCTGATCAATTTATCAATCGTGCTTATGGTATCAGATTGTTGTTCATTGTAATGAATTGCAACAGATTGGATCTACCCATACATTCCAATTTTATTGTGGCTATCACAACGAATCTTGGACAAAGAACGGGCCAAGATGTGATAGTGATACGATCTACGTCAGGGAGTCAGCACACATATACCCATTTAAAGAGCCCTTTTATTGACCAGCAGAAAAAATGGCCTGGCATGTTAGCTAAGTAGGTTAGGTATTGTGTCCTATTCTTATAATTTCAAACAGGTTTGAGATCAACCCACATGTCCCAAAAGATTACTTTCATAAAATATTGGTCATGAAAATATTGTATTTCTTGGACTATTCTTTGTTCTTCATTAATTCAAGAAGGTTAGTTGTCTAGGCCCAGTTGTTCTAAATCAACGAAGTTGTTAGTTAATGATTCGTTAAAATTTCAAACATGAATATTTCAAATACACTGTTATTTTTTGTTGAAAAAATGTGAAAATCCTTTGCAGTGCAAATGATTCTCACATTTTTTCAACAAAAACTATCAGTGTATTTGCTTTTGAAGTCATTATATAGTTAACAAAATGAGGGCTTAACGACACCGTTAAGCTAACAGTTTTGAACAACCGGGTCCTGGTATTTTTTCCATGTACAAATCAGTGGATAATGAGATTGATAAAATCACTCAGAGTTCTCACTAGGATTTTGAAAACAGGATTCTAAGAATCCTTCACTGGAAAAAGTTGGGAGTCAGAAATGAAAACTTGGAGTTTGACCAAGAAAACTTGGAGTTTGACCCTTAATAATATATTTTAAAAAAAATTTTCTCAACTAGGATTCGACTTAAAATTTGCACATGTCCTATAAAAAAAAAAGAATTACAAAAGCCAATACTTGTTTTTTCCAGACGTCGCTAAATTGTTAGAGATTCTGTCAACTTTGCTGAAGTAGAACCAGCCAAAATTTATAAATGAGTGCTTTTATCACGCATGAAGGCAATTAAGACCTATACCGGTGCCAGGAGACTGCTCTATATATTTATTACAAACAAAAATGCTTGTGCTTTAAAGGGACCGATGTAATGTCATTAGTTTTCATGGCTGTAGAAAGGTGCATTTTTTCTTCTTTTCTGCCAATTTCTCATTCAGAATTTCTTAAAGACAATAGAAATTGTGATTCATTCTCTCATTCAGAGAATTTTTAAGCAAATAGCAGTAGAAATGTGCAAAAAACGCAAAATCACACCAGAAAACGATCTCTATTGTATAAATTGTTCCATCTCCGTAGCAGGTTTTCATACCAAAATTACAACGAACATATTTGCGTACACTTTTTTCACTGCAGTGTCTTTTAATTATGGTTAACAATATTTTTCAACAACAGCTTGTTTTCCTATCATCCCTTTGTGTAGATATGGACCTGACAATAAACATCCTATGATGAATCAACACAAATTTGTGATCCGTGAACATTGACCTGTCAATCTCCATCAACAAAAACTTGATTGTCAGCTTACTGTGCTCTGATTGGCTCAGGGCACAATTAGTTCACGCCTACTGCTTCCCCATGTCAGTGGCACATGTCGGTCACTAGTTTGATCTTTGAACAATGTCTAGCGGCTACGCCTTGATCTCTCAGTGGTAGCTAATTTTCTCACCTAGTTTATCGAAAATTTTGGACTCCTCACCAGAAAAAACATGGCGTATGGGAGAATCCACGGCAGTGAATTTTAGGTGTACAAAACGCAAAACATGCGTAAAAATACGCCCAGATTGGAGTTATCGAGAACTCTGATCACTTTACTAGTTTCACCCAATATTCCTCATTTTAGCATGTGCAGAGGAACCAGCAACGCTAGCCTCTGGCGACGAGCCGTCCACATCTGAGGGTTCAACCACGGCCCCACCGCAGTACAACTTACGAAGGCGATCAGGTGAAACTCATCAACACACTCCTGTGAAACGAAGGAAAAGAGCCAAAGGTATATAGATGTTAGCTTCTTTTACAATATCCTGCAACCCTTATGCAATATGTGTTTTAACAAGTCGTGGTCATCAGGTTTTTATCCAAATGAGACCAAAACAGACTGTTCAGCCATTGCTAGGCAAGAGCTTTGAGAATGATAAAGCTGGTTAATAAATTGAGTTCTTCCGGAATCCCTATTTAGAATCTGTCAGCAGCTATTGTTGTCATGGTTATAAAAAAAAAACAAAAAAAAACAAACTTTTTTCCCAAAATAAGTACAAAAAATGGGTGCATACCTCCTACATGTTTGCCCAAAATAAGTACAAAAAATGGGTGCATACCCCCTACATAAACCTTTTTCTACACAGCATTTTGTCCTCCAGAAAAAATACATTTACTCCTCTTATTCCTGATTAAGAACCCAGAAAATGTTAGCTCTGTTCCAACATGACTTAGAAAATCAGCCGAGGTGCAACATAGGAGCCACCTTATGGGAAATTCAACAATGTGGTTTCCGAACAGGTCCGACACAAACCGGCCTGTACAGCTACAGAAGCAGGCTAGAAGTTTGAAATTTTGGAGTTAAGTAGAGGAGGAATTGTACTATCCGAGTATCGAAAACAAAAGCGCTGATCAGCTTCGCGGTTACCGCGAAGCTGATCTGCGCCTTTGTTTTCGCCTATGCAGATTGTTGGTTTTCCCATGGGGCGTCTCATAGTTAAATTTTCTTTATATTCAATATAAATCTTGCTGTTGTTTTCTCCACAGATGCAGCGGTTGGGGGTCGGTATCTACAGGAAGAGCTGCCTGACGAGGTTCTGCTGAAAATATTTAGTTTCCTCCTCGAGTTTGACCTGTGCAGGGCCTCGCAGGTCTGCAAACGCTTCCGAGTCATCGGCAATGATATGGAACTCTGGTATGTCTGACATCATGACTGATTAGGGTATTCCTATGCACTTAGAGAATGATACATGGACTTGCTGCAGACTGGTTCTGTCAAAAACTGATTTCTCACAATTTAAGACAGTTTTGATGTACATGTACTAGTATCTTCATGCTGATAGTGTGAAGTAAAAGCTAGCCTACTAATTAAAATCAAGAAGAATCTATTTTAGTTTTTATTACAACTCAATGCATAGACTGTTGAAATATGAGCCATGTCATGAGAAAACTGGATTTTGCCTATGGGAAAATATAGGTGCAGATCAGCTGTGCGGTATCTGCACAGCTGATCAGCACCTTTATTTTCACTACATGGTTAGTACAATTCCTCCTCTACTTGTACCCAAAATTTCAAGATTCTAGCTTTCTTCAGTTCTTTGGGCATGGGTGAAAGTTTTCAGTATTAATACTGACTTCAGTATTGGGAAGATTTTCCCCCAATGTATGAGTATGGGAAAACCCTAGTTTTCAGTATTGGAAAAATGTTTTTTTCAGTATTGAGAATTTTGGGAACTTTCACCCATGTGTGGGTGTAAAGGCCTGTTTGTGTCAGACTATTGGAAATCCCAAAGACCGGTTTTCTTGCATCACAGCTCATATCATGGTAGAAGAGGGTCATTCAATATTTTACAGCAGTCTTCTAAATGATGTTTTTTTATCTGACATACTGCAGTTATTTACTATTTACAACCACACAAATAGCAGCTGAGCAATCCAGGTGTTTCAAGCATCTCTAAACTAGTTGGCAAAAAATGAAATTGACATTTCTTGTCCAATATTTGTATCAACCAAATGTACATTATCACCTAATATATCTCTGATTGGCCACAGTAAGATGGAACTGACAGATGTTGATTTCTCTTTTCAAAAATTTCATTGGTTGTTTGAAAATAATGAAACTGACCAAGGTGATTGTATAAACGTCTGATCATTACAGGAGAACATTGTACCAAGAAGTATTTGAGTACGACCAGCCATTACTCCATCCTGAAGCACAAGTATTTAACTTCCTAGATATCCTGCCAGGCTTACAGTACGAACAATACGACCATGATAATAATCCGTGGAAAGACAGTTTCCGCCAACTGGTATGTTAGGCCATCCAAATTGTTTGTTTGCAATTGCCTACCCAGAGTTTGAAAGGTCGGATTTTTTTTTTTTTTTTTTTTTTTGTCACGTGGAAATATGCAGTATATATTTTGTTTAATATACATGTAATAATGTAATAAAGCAACCCAGTGCTCAAGTCCAACAGGAATCTTAATCAATTTAAACAGAGCCTATAAAAGTTGACTGAAAATTATTATATTACTAAATCGCCCTTAGCCGCACTGCAAAGCACAGTCATTAAAAAAAAAAAGAAAAAAAAACCTCCAGAAAACCCAATAAAATTTTTTGGGTAGGAGGAAAATAGTGGGTAGGTAGGCAATTGCAAACAAACAATTTTATTTTAGGAATCAAAATCAAAGAAATCAAAGAAATTTGACATTATCACATGGATCTCTAGGTTTCTCTAGGGTCAAATGGAAACCAAATTGTGAGTTCGAAAATATTGGCAAGAACTAAATTTTTTCCAATATGATATGCTAGGAATAGCAAATATAACTTACATAACTTTTTAAGAATGCACTAGTTCTCTGTTGGGAAGTCAAGAACTTTCTTAAAGTTGGGAAATAGATAATTCATGAAATATACGTCATGCCCCAAAATTCCTGAATGTATGGTATACAATGTTTATATGTACACATTTTGTGTTCTGCCTTTTTGAATTGCAAAAATATATTTTTTAACCAAACATATATCTGTAAACACATTGATTGAATGTTTCAGTGTCGTCACCCAGGTGTTCATGTACGTCCAGGCTACTATGACCTGTACAAATCTAGAGGCAAGAGGTTGAAAAGTCGGAAAGGCATGATTGTGAGTTCCATTTCTTTTCTATAAATTCTGTATGTTTAACCACTTCAAAATTGCTTTGAGGGGTGTCATAAAGATAGCACCCTTTACAAAAAGAGTTACATGTATTTTAAACAAGCATTGTATTTGACTGTCATTTATTGGACAGTGATGGAGGAACAGTTGAGCCGCCTCGTGGGAAAACCAACAATGTGGTTTCCGAACAGGTCCGACACAAACCGGCCTGTACAGTCACAGAAGCAGGCTGGAAGCTTGAAATTTGGGATTTAAGTAGAAGAGGAATTGTACTATGATCCGAGTAGCGAAAACAAAGGCGCTGATCAGCTTCGCAGTTACTGCGAAGCTGATCTGCATCTTTGTTTTCGCCTATGCAGATTGTTGGTTTTTCCCACGTGGCGGCTCAGTTTATTTTTGCGCAGTCTTCTTTCTTGCAAACATGAAAATAAATCACCCACAAAAATAATTTGCTTCAGGGTATATGATAATTTAGGAAACCTTTTAGCGCTAGATAACCAGTTGTTTTCTTTCAGTGTTTGATACCATAGAACAAGCATATACCTACATAGAAACCAAAGTCAGAGAGGACGCCATAATGTTTATTGATATGGGAATATTAGTATTGGAACTTCTTTGTATAGATCTGACAATTTTGTTTTTCAGTGTTTTGACACGATAGAACAGGCGTACACTTATGTGGACACCGAAGATGTAGAAGACGCCATTATCTTTGTTCATACGGGAATTTATGTGGGGGAATTCCTTCTTATAGATCTGAATGTCACCATCATAGGAGCTGGTAAGGACAACATATGAGCCGTCTCGTGGAAAAACCAACAATGTGGTTTCCGAACAGGTCCGACACAAACCGACCTGTACCGTCACAGAAGAGAGCTAGAAGCTTGAAATTTTTGATTTAAGTAGAAGAGGAATTGTACTATCCGTGTAGCGAAAACAAAGGCAAAAGTTACTGCGAAGCTGATCAGCGCCTTTGTTTTCGCCTATGCAGATTGTTGGTTTTCTTATGGGGTGGCTCATATTTAGTATGAGTCCGTGATAATGCTTGTTAGTCTCAATATGACATTTCTGACGAGTAAAATAAAAAAATGAAAATAAAAGAAGAAAGAAAACTACTAATTATTTGACTCAAACCTGTCTACTAAGCTACTAAAGTGAGAAATTTTGGAAATGAAAAGATTGCAGTTCTTGTATGGTTCTACTTTTGCTGAGACAATGATTTATATTATGCTCATGCCTTTATTCTGTTCTAGCTCCCAGTAATGTGATGGACCATGTTGTGCTAGAGCGTGATCGTGAGTCAACCGTTGTGTTCGTAGAGGGAGCTAGAGACGCTTACTTAGGATACGTTACCATTAAGGTGAGTTATTGTAAAGTGAGCCGCGTCATGAAAAAAACGTATTTTTGCCTATGCGAAAACAAAGACGTGGATCAGCACAGGAACTGCGAAGCTGATAAGGGCCTTTGTTTTCGCTATTCATCATATAGTACAATTCCTCTGCTACCTATATCCGTTATATCCGAATTTTCAAGCTTCTAGCCACCTTCTGTGCTTGTGCAGCTCGGTTTGTGTCAGACCTGGTTGGAAACCCTGAAGACCGTTTTTCTCACGTCACAGCTCAATTGGCTTTGAACTTTTCAGGGCCATTTGATAGCTTTCGGTTGTTTAAAAGACATGTTTTTTTCCTATTTACTCTATCTAGTATCATCCTGAACTTTGCTATCAATACTCAAACACGGTAAAGATATTTTTGATAGAACAATGCTTCAGTAATGCAACAAGTGAGCAGACTGCTCTTGCAGGAGTAATGTTAAGATTGTCTGCACAGGTTGCCAAGACATTGTGTCCAAGATTCAAGATGATTTTTATTGTTGTTACAGTTTTCACCGGATATGGCCTCAGCGGTACCCCATAATAAACACTATGCATTAGAAATCACGGAGAACTGTACCCCAACCATAGACCACTGTAGAATCAAGAGTACCTCTGTGGGTAAGTGGGACAAGTTGACTAAAGGTGAGCGGGATAGCCCAGTGGTTAGTGTTTCTTATTCCAGATAGAAAAGTATGCACACTGTTAGCGCTATGTCTGTATTTTGATCCACAAAGGCACCGGGGTCGTGTCTTTGAACAGCACACTGACTTCCCAGAGTTTGGGTTAATAACGCGGAAACTGTGACTTTGTCCCAACATGACTTAATTATTGTTGACAAAGGCATAAAACCACAAGACGGGGGCATAACTTAAAAATCTTGAAATGTTATTGTATTGTTTCAACATTGCCTCAACAAATACCTCTTGAGAGATGAGGTTCATCTCCTAAAATCTTTCATAGTTGTATGCAAAATTAATAGTGACTTCTGGAACCTTTTTAAGAATTTACAAAGCGAGTTACTCTACTAATCAGCATGAAGGCTTTTGATTTATGAACTTTGTTACTGTTTGCTGCATTCAGTAGGTGCTGCTGTGTGTGTGTCGGGTACCGGTGCAGATCCCTGTATACGACACTGTACAATCAAAGACTGTGAAAATGTGGGACTCTACGTGGCTGACTACGCACAGGTAATAAATTGATTCTAGAATTCCTCAACATGTTTAAATGCTTATGCTAAATGCAGATTTGTGCCATGTCACAAGAAAAGTGGATTTTTGCTTATGCGAAAAGAAAAGCGCAGGTCAGCTATGCAGTAATTGCACTGATGACCAGCACCTTTGTTTTTGCTACTCAGATAGTACAGCCCCTCCTCTTCCAAAATCTAAAATATCATGCGTCTAGCCTTCTTGTTTGATTGTACAGGCTGGTGTGTCAAACCAGGTCGGAAACCTCTTGTGACGTGGCTCGTTTGTGGCTACATTATTTTTCTGTTTTTTGAGCTCTGCCATAGAAGTGATAAAAGTCGTGAAATTTAGGTAAGGGCATTTGATTTAAATAGTGTTTTACAAATTTATGTGATCTTTCTCTTGGGCTGAAGGGCTGGGGATAGTGGGGTAAGTGGTGGCCTAGTGGTAGAGTGTCAGATATTCTTTCCAAAAATCATTTTCAAAGTCTTGTGTATCGAAAAGATTCCTTGATGAATATTAACCTTCGAATATACACCTAAGAGACACTTATTTGACCAACGCTCTCTGAATGTTTCAAGGGGACGTATGAAGACAATGAAATCAGTGGTAACGCATTAGCGGGTGTCTGGGTGAAGAATCGTGCCAATCCTATCATGAGACGTAATCATATCCATCATGGTCGAGATGTAGGAATATTTACGTTTGACAATGGTTTGGTAAGTACTGTAGATCAGATGAACCGTTTTGCGTTAAAGAGTGGTTGCTTTGCAAAAGATTTTCTTGTTTGTGTCAGTTTAGTGGCAAAGTGTGGTGTTGAATTCCGTTACTGTGCTGTGTCGAGTAAGTAGACGTTTAAGTCTCCAAAGAACAGGCCCGAGGTTATGAACTTTTTTCATGTTCAACTCAGTTGAGACTAAAATTTATCCTGCTCATAAATGTTACAATTGTTGGCATTTTAACATTTATGAGTAGGATAAATTACTAGTTTTTTTTTTAGTTTTAAACCTGAATTTTCCATTAACTGACTATTTCAGCATTTATGAGCAGTTGAAATTTCATGCTCGGCTGAGCGGAGCTTTAAAAAAGTTATATAACCAACGTGGCAAAGTTAGATGACAAATGAAATGCATGAGGCTAATTGTGAATACATGTTGCAATAAGTCACAAGTAAAATGAATGCTTGCCAGTCTTTGTTTGACCTGGATTAAAGTGAATGGAGGAGTGATATTCCCAATCACAATTGCCTCAGTTGTGCTATTTTAATGAGTATACACATTATAGATTGTATGTCATTGAAAGTTAATGTATACCCCTCTGGTTTAAAACATCAACATTAATCTTGCTTTAATCATAATTTTCAGGGTTACTTTGAAAATTGTGATATTCACAACAACCGGATAGCTGGATTTGAAGCTAAGGCTGGTGCTAATCCGACAGTGATTAAATGTGAAATTCACCACGGACAGACAGGTGGTATATATGTGCATGAGAACGGACGTGGACAATTTATTGAGAACAAAATTCACTCCAATAACTTTGCCGGTGTTTGGATTACATCTAATAGTGATCCCACTATAAGGTAAGAGTCCATGAAAGCGGTTACTCTACCAGGTTTAGTCATTATTATAATGTCTGATACAGTGTTCCCGACCAGTGGTTAGAATGCATCATAAGTGGTCGTTAAATGATATCTCAAAAGTGGTGTTAAAAAAATGAAAATCCCA
This sequence comes from Rugalucina vietnamica, assembly GCA_964017185.1. NCBI lineage: Eukaryota > Metazoa > Mollusca > Bivalvia > Lucinida > Lucinidae > Rugalucina > Rugalucina vietnamica. The sequence continues at coordinate 33,813,968 of OZ024872.1, forward strand.
GTTTGATGAAGTGAACTGTAATAGAATTTAAACAAAAAAATTCTAATCTGAATGTGATTGAGGAATCCTTAGCAATAGTAGATTTGAATAGCCTGATCAGAACGCATTAACATTTGAGCATTGCTACTAGATCTGATACAAACCGGCTTGTACAGTCCCCGAAAAAGGTCAGAAGCTTGAAATTTCAGATTTAAGATGAACAGAATTTGTACTATCCCTGTAGCAAAAACAAAGGCACTGATCAGCTTCGCAGTTACTGCGAAGCTGATCTGCACCTTTGTTTTTGCATAGGCAAAAATCTGGTTTTCTCATGATTCAGCTCATTTATATGTTCAGGTCTGTTCTTGGTGTGAATTGTAGGAATATATTTTACAGAATTTTTATGTCCCCCCAACCGAAGGTGGGGGACATATTGTTTTTGGTGCGGTTCCCGTCGGCGTCGGCGTCGGCGTCGGCGTCGGCGTCGGCGTCCGCGTCGGCGTCCGCGTCCGCGTAGCTTCTTTCTTACGCGATATCTTTTGAACCAGTGGATGGATTTTGACCAAACTTGCATAGATACATGGTTGGGAGGGGGGAACGAGTTGATTAGATTTTGGTGACCTTGACCTCATTTTCAAGGTCACCAGCTCATGAAAACTGATCAAATTAGGTTTTCTGACGCGATATCTTCTGAACAAATGAATGGATTTTGAGCAAACTTGCACAAGAGCATTGTTGGGAGGAGGCTCAGAGTTGATTAGATTTTGGTGACCTTGACCTAATTTTCAAGGTCACCAGCCTATGAAAACTGATCAAATTAGGTTTTCCGACGCGATATCTTCTGAACAAATGAATGGATTTTGACTAAACTTGCACAAGGGCATTGTTGGGAGGAGGCTCAGAGTTGATTAGATTTCGGTGACCTTGACCTAATTTTCAAGGTCACGAGTCCATAAAAACTGTTGAAATTAGTCTTTCCAATGCAATATCTTGTAAACCTATTGATGGATTTTGACCAAACTTGCACAGAAGCATTGTTGGGAGGAGGCTCAGAGTTGATTAGATTTTGGTGACCTTGACCGAATTTTCAAGGTCACGAGTCCATAAAAAATGTTGAAATTAGTCTTTCCAACGCGATAACTTGTAAACCAATAGATGGATTTTGACCAAACTTGCACAGAAGCATTGTTGCAAGAAGGCTCAGAGTTGATTAGATTTTGGTGACCTTGATCTAATTTTCAAGGTCACGAGTCCATAAAAAATGTTGAAATTAGTCTTTCCAATGCAGTATCTTGTAAACCAATCAATGGATTTTGACCAAACTTGCACAGAAGCATTGTTGGGAGGAGGCTCAGAGTTGATTATATTTTGGTGACCTTGACCTAATAATCAAGGTCACAAGTCCATAAAAAATGTTAAAATTAGTCTTTCCAACGCGATAACTTGTAAACGAATGGATGGATTTTGACCAAACTTGTACAGAAGCATTGTTGCGAGAAGGCGCAGAGTCGGCTAGATTTTGGTGACCTTGACCTAATTTTCAAGGTCACAAGTCCATAAAAAATGTTGAAATTAGTCTTTCCAACGCAGTATCTTGTAAATCAATTGACGGATTTTGACCAAACTTGCACAGAAGCATTGTTGGGAGGAGGCTCAGAGTTGATTAGATTTTGGTGATCTTGACCTAATTTTCAAGGTCACGAGTCCATAAAAAATGTTGAAATTAATCTTTCCAACTCGATAACTTGTAAACCAATTGATGGATTTTGACCAAACTTGCACAGAAGCATTGTTGCGAGAAGGCTCAGAGTTGATTAGATTTCGGTGACCTTGACCTAATTTTCAAGGTCACGAGTCCATAAAAAAATGTTGAAATTAGTCTTTCCAACGCGATAACTTGTAAACGAATGGATGGATTTTGACCAAACTTGTACAGAAGCATTGTTGCGAGAAGGCGCAGAGTCGGCTAGATTTTGGTGACCTTGACCTAATTTTCAAGGTCACAAGTCCATAAAAAATGTTGAAATTAGTCTTTCCAACGCAGTATCTTGTAAATCAATTGACGGATTTTGACCAAACTTGCACAGAAGCATTGTTGGGAGGAGGCTCAGAGTTGATTAGATTTCGGTGACCTTGACCTAATTTTCAAGGTCACGAGTCCATAAAAAAATGTTGAAATTAGTCTTTTCACTGCAATATCTTGTAAACCAGTTGATGGATTTTGACCAAACTTGCACAGAAGCATTGTTTGGAGGAGGCTCAAAGTTGATTAGATTTTGATGACCTTGACCTAATTTCCAAGGTCACGGGTCCATAAAAACTGTTGAAATTAGTTTTTCCGATACGATATCTTGTAAACTAATTGATGGATTTTGACCAAACTTGCTCAGAAGCATTGTTGTGAGGAGGTTCAGAGTTTATAAGAATTTGGTGATTGTGACCCAATTTTAGACAGGGTCCAAAACAAGTTTAAACTATCACACCTTACATGGTGTCTTCCCTAGAAAAACTTCATATCACAAGGTAACTACACTTCAATTACTAAACGGTTGGGGGGACATAGTTTTCCTCAGAAAACATTGTTTTATTTTTATCTTTTTCAGGAAAAATGAGATTTACAACGGTCACCAGGGTGGAGTTTATATATTTGGAGAAGGTCGGGGTTTGGTCGAGCATAATAATATATATGGTAAGTTTCCATGATTGTGAAATCTCAGAAAAGATTAGAAATTTAGTTGACAGAAATCCTTTTGATACGTTATGAAAAGCAAATGCTTGGTTTTATTTTAGGTTTCATTTTCCTGCAGCATTCTTCATCAATAGCATATAAGATTCAATGAGATGTTTCTCAGGAAGAGAAAAAAAAGCAAAAAAGGAAAAAAGGAATGTTTTTTGGCAAAATGAATTTGACCCACTCATCAAAAGTGTATTTATACTTTCTGCCAAACATTTGACAAGAATTTAATGTTTTCTTTGCTACAGGTAATGCATTAGCAGGTATTCAAATCCGAACCAACAGCAATCCAATAGTTAGACACAATAAAATACATCATGGACAACACGGAGGCATTTATGTGGTGAGTGCATTCATTTCTTCCACTGTTTTAAAAGTTTTAAATCATATTTGGAATGATTTCATCTTGTCCAGATGTAAACAAGGCATAAAATTGGCATTCATGTTATATGTAAACCAGGGGTCGCAGGTTCGATGCTGGGCTTCTCCATTCTGTCGGATGAGACTATAAATCGAGGTCCCGTCAGCATATGACCTTAATTGTTGGTGGGAAGTTAAATCCCAAATCCATCAACCAACCAAGGTCATGGATCATCAGCTGTTTGTGAGAATGTAAGCCACTAAAATATATCATAAAGTAAAAGTTTTGTTTGCTCTCCTCCCTTTTCAAACAGCATGAAAAAGGTCAAGGTCTGATAGAGGAAAACGAGGTTTACTGTAACACACTAGCCGGTGTGTGGATAACCACAAGTAGTACACCGGTGTTGCGGAGAAATAGAATACACAGTGGAAAACAGGTTGGCGTGTATTTCTATGATAATGGCCATGGAGTTTTAGAGGAAAATGATATCTTCAACCATTTGTATTCAGGAGTACAAATAAGGTTTGTGTTGTTTCTGTTCCATGTTTTATATTCAAAGACAAAAACTGTTGTTGGCAAAGATAAATTCTTAAGTAAGCCGAGCGGCTTAGAGTGCTGTTTCTTAATCACTCAATCATTTCACTGCCCTTGTTTTCGCTCTGTAGATAGTATGATACCTCTTCTTTCTATATGTGAAATTTCAATCTTCTACCCTGCTTCTTTGACTGTACAGATGGGTTTGTGTCGGACCTGATTGGAAACCCTAATTGTTTGTTTTCTGGCACAAAGGCTCCAATCTAATTAGAGAATTGCCACAGTGCAATTTAAGAGAAATTTTTATGACCAGAATAAGAATAATAATAAAAATGCATATTTTTCCCTCATGTGAACGAAATTCTTGTCCATGGACAAATGAGCTGCGTCATGAGAAAACCGGATTTTTGCCTATGCGAAAACAAAGGCGCAGATCAGCTGTGCAGTAACTTCACAGCTGATCAGCACCTTTGTTTTTGCTACCTAGATAGTACAATTCCTCTTCTACTTATAGCCAAAATTTCAAGCCTCTAGACTGCTTCTGTGGCTGTACAGGCCGATTTATGTCAGGCCTGGTTGGAAACCCCGAAGACTGATTTTCTCGCGTCACAGCTCAAATACTATGCCAGTGAAAAGCTCCAAATTTTTAGCTTTGTGTCATTCACTCTGTGTCATTTTGTTTCTAGAACGGGCAGTAATCCGCTAATCCGAAGAAACAAGATCTGGGGCGGACAGAACGGTGGAATTCTGGTGTATAACGGTGGCTTAGGAATGATAGAACATAATGAAATCTTTGACAATGCAATGGCGGGTGTCTGGATTAAGACGGACAGTAATCCTGTGTTGCGATACAATAAAATTCACGACGGGAGAGATGGAGGGATATGTATATTCAATGGCGGTAAAGGTAAGGCCGTATGTTTCTGTTGCCAGATAGCACTGTTTACAGTTTAATTCTTGCCTAGTTTGACCATAATAATTGGTTGCATTTCGCATGATGGTTTCTAGCCTTGCTAAAGCTGTCGATAGCTGGCTCCAGCTTGCATTTGAAAGTTTACAGGTCCTGTATATTCTCACGAGTTGTCAATAAAAATGGGAAAACACATGTGCAATAAGTGCTGGTTAACTGCAGTGATTAATTGATGGTTAGGATAAATTGAGTACAGGATCTCAGATTTCTATGTGTAAAGAAAACTGAAAGTCTTAAAAATGTTTCACAGTTGTGTGGGATGATCTGTATAATTGATCAAACGCCACCTGTCACTCAAAATATACACTGACCATCAAATTTGTGATCATAACCTAGGGCAAACAAATGCGTGTGGTTGATTGTGAAAATATGTTACATTAAGTCGTATGTATAATGGGCGCAGCTTAATCTTTCTTTGTCCTGGATTTTAATGAGAGGCGAAGCGATAGTACAAATCACGTTTGGTCATCATGAATTATTTTTTACAGGTATTCTTGAGGAGAATGATATTTTTCGCAACGCTCAAGCAGGTCTCTTAATCAGCACCCAAAGCCATCCCACCCTGAGGCGGAACCGAATCTTTGACGGTCAGGCCGCGGGGGTGGAGATTACAAACAACGCTACTGCTAGTCTTGATGGTAACAAAGTGTTCAACAATAAATTCGGTGGTCTCTGTCTCGCCAGTGGGGTGAAACCCGATATGAAAAGTAAGTTTGTTCAAAATTGAGCCTTGACACAAGAAAACTGGTCTTCGGTGTTTCAGACCAGGCCCCGAGGTTATAAACTTTTTTTTCATGCTCAGCTCAGCTGAGACTAAAACTCATCCTACTAAGAAATGTTAAAATGCAAACAATTGTCGGCATTTTAACATTTATTAGTAGGATAAATTGCAGGCTCTGGTGATCTAAACCTGAAATTTCAATTTAGTTTGGCTATTTTGTCAATTATGAGCAGCTTAAATTTTATGCTCAGCTGAGTTGAGCATGAAAAAAGTTTTATAACCTCAGACCTGGTCTTTGGTGTTTCAGACCAGGTCCGACAAGTACCTGCATGTACAGTCATAGGAGAAAGCTAAAAGCTTGAAATTTTGGATATTAATAGAAGAGAAATTATACTATCCATGTAGGGAAAACAAAGGTGCTGATCAGCTGTGGGGTCACTGCACTGCTGATCTGCGCCTTTGTTTTAGCATAGGTAAAAATCCATTTTTCCCATGACACTGCTCATTTTATGATGTATTTAGGAACAAGTTCTTTAAATTTTGAATTTGCAATATAATCTAAACTATCATATGAGCTGCGCCATGTGAAAACAGGATTTTCACCTATGCGAAAAAAAAAGGCGCAGACCAGCTTCGTGTTAACCACAAAGCTGATCAGCGCCTTTGTTGTCGCTACTCGGATAGACTAATAGTACACATCCTCTTCTACTTAACTCCAAAATTTCAATTGTCTAGCTTTCTTCTGTGACTGTACAGGTCGGTTTGTGTCGTACCTGGTCAGAAACCCTGAAGACCGTTTTTCTCGTGACGAAGAAAGAATATAATGCGTTGCAATGGAAGGTGTTATGCTGATATTTTGAAGGTTACATCAATTAAAGCCAGATGTACGTAATTGACCTCACGGTAGAAAAATTTTATTTTTGGCATGTGGGTGTATTTTGATGTCCTGCATACGAAAATGAAAAAAATCGATACCGTTCCGAGCTTGTTTTCGAGATATCGGCCTTCAAAATCGTCAAATTTGAGAGCGAAAATACATTGACGTCAACGTAAAATGCGATTTTCAGACCCCCTTTTTATAATGCCCCCAACTTCGAAGAAGTTGAGGGGGCATATTGGTTTGGGTCTGTCCGTCCAGTCCAGTCCAGTGGTGTGCAGTCTGTGATGCGTGAGTAACACTTAGCACTCGTTCAGGAACCGTTAGAGCTAGGATCTTGAAATTTGGTATGTAGTTTGTATATGAAAATTAAGAGGAGCCATATTTTTTCTTTCAGATAAATTCAAGGGGCTAGGGGCCCATTCTGTGAGAGTTATTTCCCTTTTTAATTCTTGATAAAGTGAATAGATAGTGGGTACCTTGTGTGCGCAACTCCTCCTACAGTTTTATTCCGATTCTCTTGAAACTTTACAGATGTTGTGACCATGCTTTGAAGATATGCATGTGGTTTGGATATAATCCTCAGATTAATTTTTGTCACTTTTTTTGCAATTTGAACTTAGCCATTTTTCGAGCATTTTCACAATGAAAATGAATGGGCAGTGGTTACCTTGTGTGCGCAACTCCTCCTAGTTTCATGCCAATTCATTTAAAACTTTACATGTGTTATGGGCATGGTCTGAAGATATGCATGTGGTTTGGATGTAATCCTTGGATTATTTTTTGTCATTTTTTTCACAATTTGAACTTAGTCATTTTTTCGGGCATTTTAGTGAATGGATAGAGGGTACCTTGTGTGCGCAACTCCTCCTACAATTTAATACCGATACTTTTGAAACTTTGCAGACATTGTGACCATGCTTTGAAGATATGAATGTGGTTGGGATGTACTCTTCAGATTAATTTTTGTTACTTTTTTTTACAATTTGAACTTAGTCATTGTTTGGACATTTTTACATCTTGAAAGTGACTTACCAGTTGGGGGCATAGTGTTTCATAAACACATTTTCTAGTTGTTAATTTTCTTGATATATTTCAAAAAATCCACGGTAGGATTTTTTAAAAAACTGATATGTATTAGAGAAATTCCTGAACTACAGGTAGATAACGAGAAAGTCCTTAGTTACCGGGTTCGTTTTCCTGCTATAAGCGTGCGAAGAGAGGTAGTCGTTGCTGAATTCAGTACGTTTTACTCGCGACGTCGCTTTTGCGCCAAAATCTCCGACGCTATTTAGTATTCAATATTGCTAACTGTCGCGCAAATGATGTTTTCCTCGTGATAACATGTCCACAATCTATATTTTGAGCAAAAATAATAAATAATATCAATTTTTTTACATTTCTGAAGTCATCTGCATAATTGAATGTACATAGTATCGTATTCCGAACGTAAACTGACGCTAGAAACGACGTTTTGGGCGAAAACTGACGTTACGAATGCGGCGTAAAAATGACGTTTCGACCCTTAGATACGCACGTTCATTTGAGCGCCTTCAATTACGTACATCTGGCTTTAAGTTTGCTTCTTAGGCATTTCTAACAAATGCATGTATCCATTACACACAGAAAGGTCTTAGGTCCTTGTATAATATGGTTCTCACTAAAGATACATTTAATGGATAAATGATTTCATGTTAGAATATTTTATTGTCAAAACTGGCAAAAAATAGGAATTTCTCCAGTTGCACAGGGCGTTATCACAGTTGCATATGACTTAGATCCCCTCAAAATTAATTATTTTTATGCTTACATTTGTGTGTCCCTTTCAGACAATTATATCTATGGTAACCACAATATGGTGGAGAAAGCCGTGAATTCCGGGCAGTGCCTCTACAAAATTTCCAGTTACACAAGCTTTCCAATGCATGATTTCTACAGGTATGTTACTTTAGTTCCTGCCTTATGATGTCAGCGGAAAACCTTCGTTAAAAGTTGGACCGATCAGGCTACACAAAAGATTTGTAGAATTTGTTTTATATACACATCAGGCAATACAAAAGATCTGTTAGTTAACGATTTGTTAAAATTTCAAATGGCAATATTACAAATACACTGTTATTTTTTGTTGAAAAAATGTGAGAATCCTTTGCAGTGCAAAGGATTCTCACATTTTATCAACAAAAAATAACAGTGTATTTGCTTATGTAGCTGGCATTCGCTTAACGGGTTGAGGTCTTAACAATGATGTTAAGCTAACGAAATTTTGAACAACTTAGATCTGTTTGACGACCCCTCTGATGGTATTCTTGAGGGACTGCTGGTTAATTTTGGAAAATAACTAAATAAAAAATCAACAGTAATTGGACATACGAAAATCACATGCATGGAGCATACGTTGATCATTTTCGAAATTCTAAATTACAGGATCCTAGATTTCTTCATAGAAATTAACAGTGACCACCTCCCAAGACAGAAAATGTTCAAAAAAAAAAAAAAAAAGCACAAGGTTGATGAAATTACCAAAGCCAGCAGAATGAGCAGATAGAATATTTGAGTTATTTGACAGTATCTGTTGGCATTTGTGCTTATTAAATCGTTATAATTGGTATATATACCATATTCATTGTATATGGTTGAACCTGTAGCTTTAAGAAGCTTGCTTTAATGTTGCCATCCAATTGCAGGTGTAGAACGTGCCACACAACGGAAAGAAACGCCATATGTTTGAACTGTATTAAAACATGCCATGACGGACATGTAGTGGAATTCATTCGGCATGATAGGTTTTTCTGTGACTGTGGAGCCGGAACTTTAAATAATCCCTGCCGTCTCCAAGGAGAACCCACACAAGACACGGACACATTGTACGACTCGGCTCCGCCCATGGAATCTCACACATTACGAGTAAATTGACGTGACACACAAGTGGCCATACGTGGTTTGGAAATTTAGAAGTCAAGCTGTTGTCAGCCAACGGTGGCTAGCATTTATATACCAGCAGCATTTATTGGTTGCGATTTTACGAAAAATGTTCTGGGGTAACAACATCGTTAGTTAACAATTCGTTAAAATTTCAAACTTGAATATTACAAATACACTGTTTTTTTTTTTTTGTTGATAAAATGTGAAAATCTGTTGCAATGCAAAGGATTCTCACATTTTATCAACAAAAAAATTAACAGTGTACTTGCTTATGTAGTCGGCATTTACTTGACGAGTTGATGACTTAATGATGGTATTAAGCTAATGAAGCTTTGAACAAATGGCCCCTGTACGTTGGAGAGGTGAAGAGATCTTGCAAGACAAGATGTTCCAGTATTATGTGCTATTGACAATACAGTTTTGAAAAGCATTGCATGATTAATACCATGAAAGTAATACAATAGTGTGATAAGGAGTCCTGAGCAAGGTTTGAAAAATGTTCTGTGCTTGGAATAAAGTTTCTAATTTAGGTGTTAGAACTAAAGAGAATGACCAGTTTGAACATAGTTAACATAGGCTATCAGCTGGGTCATGAGAAAACCTGCATGCAAGATCAGCTGTCAGGACTGTGTAGCTGATCAGTGCTTTGTTCTCACTACAAAGCATGAATACTCTGCTTTCTTACTAACAAACTTAAGCACCGTCCATACTTTGTTAGGCCTTCTTCGAAACATTAAAGCTTCTTTGCTACAAGCTTTCTTTCATGTTAGGAACCCGTGAATAAGTTTTCTTATGACATGACACATCCATAATCCACAGAAGCCAAAATCATAATTTTGACGTAGGTGAGCATTAAAGACAGAAATTAGTTTGGCATTTTGAGTTAACTGGTCACAACTTATGACTGGCTCATTATTAAGGTGTAACAGACAGTATAAAGTGAAGACATTTTGAGCATTTGCGTCGGTCTATTGGTTTTTCTACTTGATAGCAAAGCTCGTAAAATGAGCTGCTGCACCAGAAAACCAACAATCTGCATATATGCGAAAACAAAGACACAGATCAGCTGTGCACTTACTGCTTTTGTTTTTACTACACAGATAGTGCAATCTGTCTTCTTCTTAAATCTAAAATTTCAAGTTCTATCCTTTCCCGTGCTTGTACAGCTCGGTTTGTGTCGGACCTATTCAGAAACCACATTGTTGGTTATTTCATCATGCAGCTCAAATGTTAAGTTCATATGAGCCGCCTCGTGGGAAAACCAACAATTTGGTTTCCGAACAGGTCCGACACAAACCGACCTGTACAAGCACAGAAAAGAGCTAGAAGCTTGAAATTTCGGATTTAAGTAGAAGAGGAATTGTACTATCCGAGTAGCGAAAACAAAGGCGCTGATCAGCTTCGCGGTTACCTCGAAGCTGATCTGCGTCTTGGTTTTCGCCTATGCAGATTGTTGGTTTTCCCATGAGGCGGCTCAAATGTTAAGTTCATATATTCAAAATGGCTCTTCTTAAAAGATGTCTAATAAGCGAAGCAAAAGTGTTATAGGTGATATTTCCCTTAATACATGAAATAAAGCAGCTCTAAATAAAAGAAGAAGTACATGATTAAAAGTTATTGCTGATAATAGTTATTGATACAAAAATGGTGATAACTGGTTGAATGCAAAGCATTGTATCCAGGTCATTTTTGTGATCATTATAGTCTTTATCATTATTGTCTCATTATCTTGTATTGTACTATTGCACCAAGTGTATTCATACTGTTGATTTGATAAGGAGAATGTTTGATCATAAATGAAAAGATCATATTTAATATTTCTCAAGAACTATTGAAGCCTAACTATGAGAAAATAAGGATCCAATATGAATCAGCCCCTTGTAAACCTAGAAAATGGCTAGAGACTTAAAATTCTAGAAGCTTGGAATTGAACAATATAGTTGAAACAGAGGTACTGATAAGCCGCACACTTACTGTAATCTAATCTAGGCCATTGTTTCCACATGTACGAATAAAGAGGTATTTTGATGATGTCACTCATTTGTTTTGCATTCTCACTGGAATGGCTTAATCGTTGCCCAGAGTTTATAAAACTTTTTTTCATGCTCAGCTGAGACTAAAATATATCCTGCTCATAAATGCTGAAATAGCCGAAATGAATTGAAATTTCAGAATTAGATCACCAAAGTATGTAATTTATCCTGCTCATAAATGTTAAAATGCCAACAATTGTTGGCATTTTAACATTTATGAGCAGGATAAATTTTAATCTCAGCTGAGTTCAGTTGAGTATGAAAAAAAGTTTTATAACCTCGAGACCTGATCTCATTAAGGCAACAAGCATTATTATCAGATGTTCTCCTTATCATGTCTACTGCAAATATAATTTGAGCCGCCTCATGGGAAAACCAACAATTTGCATATGTGAAAACAAAGGCGCTTATCAGCTTTGCGGTAACCGCGAAGCTGATCAGCGTCTTTGTTTTCGCTTCTCAGATAGTACAATTCCTCTTCTACTTGAATCCGAAATTTCAGGCTTCTAGCTCTTTTCTGTGCTTGTACAGGTCGGTTTGTGTTGGACCTGTTTGGAAACCACTTTGTTGGTTTTTCCGCGAGGTGGCTCATTTGTTGATATTGTCAGAGTATTTAACAAAACTGTACAAAGGGCACCCTATACAATTGTAAAGTAGTGAAAATTGTATTATAGTGTAAAGAAGCACAGAGTTATCCTATTAGATGTGTTATAGATTTAGAAAGGTTTAATAGTAGTTGAATCCTTGTAGTGCTATTAATCTTCTATTTTAAGTTCGCTTTTAGGTAAAAAAAATGGATTTTTGTTCTCCGTAAACAGCCTAATAGAACCCTTGAAAGACTTATATTTCTCCCAGCATTACTATGTAAATGAATTTGAGCATTAAAAGTCTTGTCAGAGTGTTAATGAATCTTGTCTTGAAAAATTATCTTAAGTACTACAAGCAAGAAAGGTACAGACTTACTGTAACCCAATTTATTTTGGCGATTTTTATTTTTGCAATGTCGGCCCCAAACATACTCTTGGAGCACTGCATTTTCATGGATTGCAGAATAAGCATGTACATGAATGATGTTGAGTATATCAAAATGCACATTTTTGTGGCGACCTTTTTTGCCAATTCATCTTGTGAAGATTGCCAAAATAAATTGGTTTTGCAATAGTCAAGATAGAGGATGACTACAATACGTTTACAAGTAGAGCCAGTCCTATTACCATTTTCTGCCATAAATAATTTAGTATCCATTTTGATTTTGAACAAATGCATGCAATCATTTCATGTCCTTTTTGTATTGCTTTGTAGTCTTTCATATAGCCTTGGTACTTCATCATATTTTTTCGTATTTCGTATCATCTTACATGGGCATCGGGTATGCTTGTTTTGTACTGTTTGTAGCAATGTTGGATGTTTTCTAAAAACTTGTATAAATGTTTTGTAAACTGCAGAATAAAGGCAGACATGCGATCTCACATTTTCCACTGTACTGTAAGCACACAACCTAAATACACACTTTCTTATATCTTAGAGTACTGAATGTGGATAAAAATAGCAATTTATATACAAGACCTTAAAATCCTCGTCCAAGTATCTGATAATGTAACTTTTCAAATATTAGCTTCGTATGACATAGAAAACATTGAACACAATTGTCTCTTTTGAGGGCTTATATTGTACTCGAGTTTGATACAATTCATGCATTTTGTATATCAAAGCGCTAAAATCTGTACAGATACATGTAGAAATGTTTTATTCAAAGAGATAAGTTTTGTTAACCTTTTAACCATACTTGTTTCTTGTTGTACTGTTTCAAGTTTTTGTGTAGCTTTTAATTTCATGTGATACTCTAAAAATTTCTTGAATTGCTGAAAAGCAGTTCAGGGGCTTAAAAGTTCAAAGCCCTTAAGTTTTCATTGCCTTATGATGCCATAAGACATACTTGTCCTTGTAGGAAAAACTTATCTTGTAAGATGTAGGTTTTCCGGTTGCTAACTTCACCTTGGTGGACATTTTTTCTTGTCATGAAAAGCATCTATCAATCTACTGCCAATTTATAACTTGACTTACATATGAGCCACCTCATGGGAAAACCAACAATCTGCATATGCGAAAACAAAGACGCAGATCAGCTTTGAGATAACCGCGAAGCTGATCAGCGTCTTTGTTTTTGCTACATGGATAGTACAGTTCCTCTTCTCTTAAATTTGAAATTTCAAGCTTCTAGCCTGCTTCTGTGACTGTACTGCCTGATTTGTGTCGGACCTGGTCGGAAACCCAAATTGTTGGTTTTCTCATGCACAGGCTCATATGATATTCCATTACATGCATTCGCATAGCTGTTGTAATATTGGACAACACCTTCCATGATAAATTTGGCTATCAAAATTTAAAAGAAAATAATTATGTCATAAAAATGTTAAATCACTGTTTGCAAACATAAGTTGAAGTCTTGCTACTCATACCTCAATATTTACAAATTGTAATTTTTGCAAAATATGTTATGCCGGCCCTTGTTGCCGAGTGGTTAAGGTCACTGATTTTATTACTGCACTTAATCATTGGATCATCTCACCACTGTGTCTAGTGTGTGTGCGAAGTTGCGAACCACACACAGGGCACATGTGAGACAAGCCGAGTTCTGCTTGCGGGTGTGCCAGGTGTTTTTTTCTTGGGGTACTCCCGTTTTTACTCCCACATACTGATTGGCTGTCTTATATGTGCTGAAATAATCTTGAAAGGGGTGTAAAACTGAGTTGCAAACTAATATACATGTATAACAATAACATGTTACCTTAAATGAATGGTGCATTTCTTGTCATACGAATACTAAAGTCTTTAGAATTGATGTGGTTACTGTATGCTGTATTATAAGAGCCATGTTATGAGGAAATATGCTTTTGTAGGTGCTGAATCAAAGGTGCATATCAGCTGTGCAGTAAATGCCCAGCTGACCTACAACTTGTTTTCTCTTGTTGGGCTATACAATCCCTCTTCATTTTAATCCTCTAGCCATCTTTCTATGCAGCCTGGTTTATGTTGGACTTTGTGAGAAAATTCACTAGACAGGTTAGCTGATGACATGGCTCTGCTGAAGTAAATTGTTCCTAATATGTGAGTCGCAACGTGAGAAAACCGGTCTTACGGATTTCCGACCAGGTCCGACACAAACTGGCCTGTACAGTCACAGAAAAAGGCTAGAAGCTTGAGATTTTGGATTTAAGAAGAAGAGGAAATGTACTATTGCAGTAGCAAAAATAAAGGTGCTGATCAGCTTCGCGGTTACCGCGAAGCTGGTCTGCGACTGTGTTTTCGCATAGGCAAAAATCCGGAATTCTCATGATGCGGCTCACATAATTTTATGTTGCACCTTCCCTATACAACTGTTCATTGTTGCCATATGTTGTCCTGTTGATTTTAGAAATGTCTACGTAGATGCTCTCCTTATGTTTTCTCACCCAAACATTTCCGCAGTTATGTTTCATAGAAAACAATGATTAGCTTCGGAGATTCAGTTTATATGTCTTTAAATGAGATCCTTTGATGACTTGCAATAAGACCATTTTATGCTAAGCGTAAAGACACAAACTTATGTATACATATCTGTGTTGATTTCAAACTGCTGTCATTCATCACACATGTACCACTATTATGATAGTGCATGCAGATTTCCAAAGTGACAGTTTCAGCTTTTCTTTGTGAAAAGTGTATTCTTATGTTGCATGGTGTAATGTTCACAGTATTATTTTGTAGCATTAAAGTATATATAGATTGCAGAACTTTACAATAAAAGTGTAGTGAAAGAAACTCCATTTAGGGATAGATCTTGGGGGTATATAGATACTATTAAGCATCATATTTTCATCATATATTTTTGGAATCGAGAGGTCAAGCAAGATTTTCTTTAATAGTTGCAAGATCTTGCAGAATTGCTGAAAATGAAAGGTGAAGCCATGTTTTGTCCTGCTAATGGAGGATCTTAACAATGTTAGTATAATTATTTTTGGTGATTATGGAGTAACAAACACACAGTGGCTGGTCTAATGTAAGATTTGCCATAAAGATTCCCCCCTGTTAAAACATGGTTATTGATAGCTGGTATTCATGCAATAATAATATCTGATGACAATACATGTACACGGCCATGAAAAATTAATCATAGCCCTAATATATGCTTCTGATCTCTATATATTGGTTGTTTTATGTTGCACGAGAATATATAACATATTAGCTCAAATCATAGTTGTCTGTTTTCACAATGGTGAATGGTACAAGCTAGCGTTATTTTCCTAAATTTTCTGTGAAATAAGCATAAACAGTGCAGACCTAGATCAGGCTTCAAGGTTATAAAACTTTTTTATGCTCAGCTCAGCTGAGATTAAAGTTTATCCTGCTCATAAATGTTGAAATGCCAACAAGTGGCATTTTAACATTTATTAGCAGGATAAATTACTGGCTTTAAAAGTCTAAACCAAAAATTTCAACTAATTTAGCCTATTATGATATTTATGGATGATTTGGATTTCAGTCTCAGCTCAGTTGAGCATGAAAAAAAGTTTTATAACCTCAAAACCTGGTCTAGATCTGCACTGCCTGTCATTCTGTACACATTATTTGAAGGCATTTCCACAATAAAAGGCATATTTATTCAGCTTTTATGGTGATTTTAATGCCACAAGGTTTTGGGTGTCTTAAAATTTAGGAATTTAACTGTTAGTCTAGTTGTTGGTGTGAATGTTTTTATCTAAAACCGGGTCTGATGTATCGTCCAATGTTGTCTGTTTGTGGGGTATGGGGCTTTGATGAATTTCACAGATTTTTAGCACACTTTTACTGTCAGTCCATGTTTATGTTTGTTTTGATTCTAACTGTGTGAAGGATAGTGGTCAAACTGCCTTATTTTAAATGTAGATTCATGTAATTAACATTATTCATATATCATTTTTATCATTTTCATAAACTCATATATTATTTTAAAGCAAATTCTTTTCTTTTGTGATTACTCTAAATATTTGGAGAAAATTGACAATTTGCAACATTTCAGCTTAATAATAATAAAAAAAAAAATCCACCCATAATGCATTGCTGAGCTGTGTGGTTCTTGGTAGAGACAAAAAATTATATAAAGAAAACACCAAACATATCAAATTATATTAGATGTGACTGCTAATGTTGTTCGAAAAATGCTAATTACTTTGCAAAGTTCTTTAAGAGCTTCAGGTGGATACTAAAAATAGTAAAAGCGACACCTTATGGCCAGTTGTTGAAAATTAACGACATCGTTAGTTAACGATTTGTTAAAATTTCAAACATGAATATTACAAATATACTGTTATTTTTTGTTGATAAAATGTGAGATTCAAAAAAAGCGAAGGATTCTCACATTTTATCAACAAAAAATAACAGTGTATTTGCTTATGTAGTCGCATTTACTTAACGAGCTGAGGTCATAACGATGATGTTAAGCTAACGAAGGTTTGAACAACTGGTCCCATGTTTCCGATTTTAATTTAAAACATGTGGATAGTGTTGTAACTCATTTTACCGACTCCAAATGTTTAGAGCGATCTCTTCATGATTGACACTCAATCTAATAGAAATGTGCACTTTACTATTTTGGAGGTGCTGATTTAAAGATTTATTATAAAGGTAGCTGTACACTTTATTGTTTCTTGTTTTAACCTTCGGTCAGTTATTTGTTTTTTGTTCGCTTAGTTTGTTATTATTCAGAAGCTTTTTTGGAGCAGTCTGCGCCATGAGTAGCTTCAATGAATTATTTATTCATCTTAAATAGGTTGATTTATGTATGTTTCTAGCAAAACGGTATGAAAAAATATATAATTTTGAAGACACATTAGTTTTTGCTGTTTTTCCATGTCCCTAGCTTTCAGATATCTGCTGTAATCTAAACAAAAACCATGTGATAGTGATATACAGTTTTTTCAAAGTTGTAAAAATTGAAAATTTTGATATTTTTCTTGTTTTTGCTCAAAACATAGAAGTACATACACAAAACATATACAAGTTCATGTCAGAGTACAGACTTATGGTCCTTGATTTATGTTTAAATTTCTTTTCCGGGATCTATCTAGGGCATTTATTGACCATATATATATGTACTTCAAACTTTGTATATACAAGTTCATATCAGGAAGGAGTGGTTAGGAATTGAAGATGGGTAAAGATCCTTTTGTCAAATAAGTGCAGAGCTATGGCCCTTGATTTACGTTATAATTTTGTTTCCGGGCTCTATCTTGAGCATTTGTGGACCGATTTTCTTCAAATTTTTTAAAGGAGTTCATATCTGGAAGGGGTGGTTTGACATTGTAGATGGGTAAATTTTGACAAATAAGTACAGAGTTATGGCCCTTGGTTTTGCCTTTATTTTGAAACGCAGACTCCAGTCAATGTCATCAAGATATTCTGTGCATTTGTTCTAAATTTGCATGGTGAGGTACCATGCATGCCTGCAGCCCTTTTTAGCTCACCTGAGCCGAAGGCTCACAAGGTGAGCTTATAGGATGGCCATGATCCGGCGTCCGTCCATCCGTCATCCGTCATCCACAATTTCAAAGATCTTCTTCTCTGAAACCGCTTTTCCAATCAAGTTGAAATTTTATATGGAGCCTCCTTGGGTAGTGGCATTTCAAGTTTGATCGCGAAATCCAGGTCACATGACCAAGATGGCCGCCACGCCCATATATGGTAAAAACCACTCAAAAATCTTCTTCTCCAGAACTGGTGGGCCGATTTCCACGAAACTTGGTATGTAGCATCGGGGACCTCAGCCCATCATAGTTTGATAAAATGATGACCCTTGGATGACATTGACCTATTTTACGGCAAGGTCAAATTTGGAAACATAGGCTTTTACATGGGAAAAAGTGAAAACTATGGATTTTTTGAAAACTATTGCAGCCTGAGGCCTGAAAAGTGGTAGATGCAAACAACTAATGGAGTATATGAAGGTATGTGATTAATATAGGTCAAGGTCATCTCTTGACCTTGGCCAGTCTGTTGTCCATACACACTTTTCAAAGATCTTCTCTGAAACTGCTTGGCCAATCAAAGTGAAATTTTATGTGGAGCATCCATGGGTAGGGGAGACGAAAGTTTGATCGCGAAATCCAGGTCACATGACCAAGATGGCCGCCAGGCCCATATATGGTAAAAACCACTCAAAAATCTTCTTCTCCAGAACCGGCAGGCCAATTTTCATGAAACTTGGTATGTAGCATTTGGGACTTCAGCCCATCATAGTTTGATCAAATGATGACCATAGGATGACCTTGACCTATTTTATGGCAATATCAATTTTGGAAACAGGCTTTTACATGGGAAAAGTGAATCTATGGATTTTTTGAAAACTGTTGCAGCCTGAGACTTGAAAAGTGGTAGATGCATAGATGAAGGTATATGATTAATTTAGGTCAAGGTCATCTCTTGACCTTGGCCAGTCTGTCATTCCATACACACTTTTTAGCTCACCTGAGCCGAAGGCTCACAAGGTGAGCTTATAGGATGGCCATGATCCGGCGTCCGTCCGTCGTCCGTCATCCGTCCGTCGTCCACAATTTCAAAGATCTTCTCTGAAACCGCTTGGCCGATCTAGTTGAAATTTTATGTGGAGCCTCCTTGGGTAGTGGCATTTCAAGTTTGGTCACATGACCAAGATGGCCGCCACGCCCATATATGGTAAAAACCCTTCAAAAACCTTCTCCAGAACCGGTGGGCCGATTTCCACGAAACTTGGTATGTAGCATCGGGGACTTCAGCCCATCATAGTTTGATAAAATGATGTCCCTTGGATGACCTTGACCTATTTTACAGCAATGTCAATTTTGGAAACATAGGCTTTTACATGGGAAAAAGTGAAAACTATGGATTTCTTTAAAACTATTGCAGCCTAAGGCCTGAAAAGTGGTAGATGCAAACAACTAATGGAGTAGATGAAGGTATGTGATTAATTTAGGTCAAGGTCATCTCTTGACCTTGGCCAGTCTGTCGTCCATACACACTTTTCAAAGATCTTCTTCTCTGAAACGGCTTGGCCAATCAAAGTGAAATTTTATGTGGAGCATCCATGGGTAGGGGAGACGAAAGTTTGATTGCAAAATCCAGGTCACATGACCAAGATGGCCGCCACGCCCATATATGGTAAAAACCACTCAAAAATCTTCTTCTCCAGAACCGGCTGGCCGATTTTCATGAAACTTGGTATGTAGCATTTGGGACTCCAGCCCATCATAGTTTGATCAAATGATGACCATAGGATGACCTTGACCTATTTTACGGCAATGTCAATTTTGGAAACATAGGCTTTTACATGGGAAAAAGTGAAAACTATGGATTTTTTGAAAACTATTGCAGCCGGAGGCCTGAAAAGTGGTAGATGCAAACAACCAATGGAGTAGATAAAGGTATGTGATTAATTTAGGTCAAGGTCATCTCTTGACCTTGGCCTGTCTGTCGTCCATACACACTTTTCAAAGATCTTCTTCTCTGAAACTGCTTGGCCAATCAAAGTGAAATTTTATGTGGAGCATCCATGGGTAGGGGAGACGAAAGTTTAATCGCGAAATCCAGGTCACATGACCAAGATGGCCGCCACGCCCATATATGGTAAAAACCACTCAAAAATCTTCTTCTCCAGAACCGGCAGGCCGATTTTCATCAAACTTGGTATGTAGCATTTGGGACTCCAGCCCATCATAGTTTGATCAAATGATGACCCTAGGATGACCTTGACCTATTTTACGGCAATTTCAATTTTGGAAACATAGGCTTTTACATGGGAAAAGTGAAAACTATGGATTTTTTGAAAACTGTTGCAGCCCGAGACCTGCAAACAACTAATGGAGTAGATGAAGGTATGTGATTAATTTAGGCCAAGGTCATCTCTTGACCTTGGCCAGTCTGTCGTCCATACACACTTTTCAAAGATCTTCTTCTCTGAAACTGCTTGGCCAATCAAAGTGAAATTTTATGTGGAGCGTCCATGGGTAGGGGGAACGAAAGTGTGATCGCGAAATTTGAGTCACATGACCAAGATGGCCGCCATGCCCAACTATGGTAAAAACCACTCAAAAATCTTCTTCTCCAGAACCGGCTGGCCGATTTACGCGAAACTTGGTATGTAGCATTTGGGACTCCAGCCCATCATAGTTTGTTGAAATGATGACCCTAGGATGACCTTGGCCTATTTTATGGCAAGGTCAATTTTGGAAACATAGGCTTTTACATGGGAAAAGACGAAAACAATGGATATTTTGGAAACTGTTGCAGCCTGAGACCTGAAAGTTGCTAGATGCAGACAACTAATGGAGTCAATGAAGGTAAGTGATTAATGAAGGCCAAGGTCATTTGTTGACCTTGACCCAAGGTCATTTAAATATCAAAATTAAAATTATGGTTTTCTCAGAAATCACTGGGTTTGGAAACTATTGCAGCCTGAGACCTGAAACTTTGCAGATGCAGACAACTTGTGAAGCTTGTGAAGTCAATAAAGGTGTGTGAGTATTCAAGGTCAAGGTCATTTCATGATGACTTCATACTCCAAGATCAGGCTTCAGGTGAGCGTTCTCAGGACCAATGGTCCTCTGGTGAAAGATCTTCTTCTCTGAAACTGCTTGGCCAATCAAAGTGAAATTTTCTGTGGAGCGTCCATGGGTAGGGGAGACGAAAGTTTGATCGCGAAATTCGGGTCACATGACCAAGATGGCCGCCATGCCCAACTATGGTAGAAACCACTCAAAAATCTTCTTCTCCAGAACAGGCTGGCCGATTTTCGCGAAACTTGGTATGTAGCATTTGGGACTCCAGCCCATCATAGTTTGATCAAATGATGACCCTAGGATGGCCTTGACCTTTTTTACAGCAAGGTCAATTTTGGAAACATAGGCTTTTACATGGTAAAAAGCGAAAACAATGGATATTTTGGAAACTGTTGCAGCCTGAGACCTGAAAGTTGCTAGATGCAGACAACTAATGGAGTCAATGAAAGTAAGTAATCAATGAAGGCCAAGGTCATGTCTTGACCTTGGCCTAAGGTCATTTAAATATCAAAATTAAAATTATGGTTTTCTCAGAAATCACTGGGTTTGGAAACTATTGCAGCCTGAGACCTGAAACTTTGCAGATGCAGACAAGTTATGAAGTCAATAAAGGTGTGTGAGTATTCAAGGTCAAGGTCATTTCATGATGACTTAATACCCCAAGATCAGGCTTCAGGTGAGCGTTCTCAGGACCAATGGTCCTCTGGTATTCATTTATGTTGGCACAGTCTGGGGTGTAAATGCCTTACCTCAACCTGCTTTAGGTTGAGTTGGAACCTTGGAAATCTTGATTTGTAGTCCTATACTCTACTACTAGGTTAAGTGAAAAATGCCAAAATGATTAAAAAGAGGTGTTGAAAGGATGTGAAACAAAATCAAATCAGCAAAAGAAATCATCAGGTGTTGCCTGAATGCCCATTGATGAGATGAAAGATAATGAAGGATTTGGTTGCATTCCTTTTCTGATTACATGATATACACTTGAGTATGTCTCTGTTATACACTTGAGTATGCCTCTGTTTAGTTTCTTGTAAATAGTTTTAATGGCCTTTAACTACCGGTACCCACCCAACACCTGAGACGATGATCAGAATTTGATCGACACTGTATATGAAGATACTAGATAGTTACACCAGTTTAGGCATAGTTCCAATCAGATTTTTGGAAGAATCTTAGTAGCAAAGTAATTGAGTGGTCCTGGGTTGGTTTCTTGCGCCACATTCAAGGACACAACCTAGCGGAGCTAGGACACAACCTGGCAGTGACAATTATCACTCCCATTATAATTTTCCCTTAATCAAGACTCACGCCTATGCTTCACACTCTCAGTAGGCCACAACTCCTTCAACAGATGTATGTCCCAGGCTGCATGCAAGTGCAGCAAAGAAACAGGGTGATAGCTAGCATCCAAGAACGCTATTTTTTTTGCTATTTAGGGACACCCCAAAAACGATCAGCAATGATAAATTGAGAATTAAAAAATCACTACATCTGCAATTTTGGTTATAGCATGGCAAAATAGCAGCTTATTGAATCCCACCATTGAGCAAATTATTCAAGAATGCTTACAATATCTTACACTACAGACACTTGATAGATACATACTCATTTATGACCAGTCGTATGTAGCCTTACGTCTTAAATTTACTGTAGTAGCTCTGCCGACACTTTTGTCCAATAGTCTGCATGGTTTGCAGGTTACAGCGCTGACAGCTCCTTGATAGCATTTAACCTAGCATTGTAAGTTAACTTACGGTACCTGGTCATTCTATTGAAAGTGCTCTATCTCTATCTACGCCCTCAGGGACATTCTAGGCAGGTGCGCTGTCGAAAAGAATGTAGGCTCAGACATTATGTCATTTCTAACTCCTCATTCCACTTCCACTGAAAAATTAAACTAGAAAATACTAAATACAAATTTGATCTGAACTGCACCACTACATCCCCGAATAGACCGAAGCGTCCCGTAACCAATGACACGATATCTATGCAAACAGTTACACGAAATTATGCTAATAGATCCTTGCGGGAAATTTCGAAAGAATTATTTCTCATGTTTTCCCGCTATTTAATCGATATATTTATCTACTTTGATACTGGTAAATGTCCATTAATTGACTTACATCATAGCATCGTATATAGCATGTTTTCGAGCAATTTTTATGGAGTTTCCTGTAATGTCATTAGTTTTCGCGTCTTACGTAAGTGCTTCTCTATATCTTCCTGTACATCTTAACCTCCGAAGAGGACTTCAGATGGTTCAACCTGTGCTAATTTTAAGTTGGTGGTCATTTTAAATGTATGGAGTTGGTTCCCGAGCACACCTTCTAGCTTGTTCAGTCAGAGTATTTACTCCAAAATAAAGTATGCATACAGCAAAAAATTATTTTGACTCAACCTAGCTAGGCTTACAGTACACTCTGTAGTGGTAGATTTTGTAAAACGGGAATGACATGTTATCCCTTTCATTACAGAAGAGTAGATTTTTCAATATTGCTGATGTGTCTTACTGTCGTTGAGGCCTTGTATAGTCTCTCGACTCTTGGGCAACTTAAAAAAATATTATGTGACTATTGAAGAAAACATACCGATCTACAATATTGACTGTTTAAAATCATTCCAGTGTGACTAGATTGCTGAGTAATATAGCTATACCGGGGCATTCGCCAAGGTGAAGTTTCCTTGGTTTCTCTTTCTGGTACTATGAGAACAATTAATAGTTTGTATCTTTTGAATATTAAAAACGGAAATTTCATGTTTTTTAATAAAAAAAAACAACAAAAAAACATGATGTGTGTATGAACCGTGTTGGCCCTTTAAATGGCGTGTTTATTTGTGATAATATTGTCAAGTTTAAGTAATTTCTAGATGTCTTCATTGCTCGCAAAGCGTGAATGACGCTCAATATTTTCATAAGATTAGCACTAAAAGTAGTTAGAATAAGACAAGCATGTGCAATTTCTCGCTAGGGGATTATCGATAGACCGTAACGAGATGACAAAGGTTGTTGTATGCTATTTATGACAGTTTTTGTCAGTGATTATTGAAGTCAACACCTCTCTCTTCTATTATTCAATCCTTTTGGTCAGACAACGCATTTGTACTTTCGCAATTAATAATGCCGATCGTCAAGTATCGATTTTGTAAATAAAACTTTTCTCGGTAAAATAAGCGAGGTACAAAACGCATCAGAACGCATTAGTGAGGATTTTAACTTCTATTTGTAATTGTGCATTGTAAATAATGCAGTTAATCATGGAAACCTTCGCCGAAAGGGATATAGGTATTTGCTAAATAGTTGGAAACACTCGAGACACCCGAAGTATTCAATCAGAATAAAAAAAATGTACTTGTGGCAAATGATCATTGAAGAATAGATTGAATTGTTGTTACGAAAATATAACGGAATTGCATTGAAATCGGATTTAGGGACCGGTTCCTTCAAAAAGAAACGATACCAATTACTGGGGGCATCATTGAACCGGGAGGACCGATTCTAAATCCTACCAATATATACAGGTGCGCAAGATTGGTTAGACCCTCAAAATTGTGATAAGCAAATACGTTTTTTTTTTATTTAGAAGAATTATATTGATCTCTCTATATACTGCCACTCACCAGCGATACACTGGTGATACACCTCACATACAGTTGCCAATAAAAAGGCAATAATCAAAAACTAGAGTGTGTTCCGGTAATTACCGGTGTTTCGGGTGTGTTTTGGTAATTCTACGGACCGAAAAATCGAACAAACTGGAAGTTTACATTTCTGCCCGCTGTAGATTGAAACATGGCGAAATGGATAATTTTTTTTCAACATCTTTTATATTGTTGCGAGGCACTGGATTTTTAGCTCACCTGAGCCGAAGGCTCAAAGGGTAGCTTATAGGATAGGTAGGCACCCGGCGTCCGTCCGGCGTCGGCGTCTTCCACCATTTTAAAAGATCTTCTCCTCTGAAACCGCTTGGCCAATCAAAGCCAAATTTTATGTGAAGCATCTATAGGAAGGGGGAACCAATGTGTATATAAATAATCCAGGTCACATGACCAAGATGGCCGCCATGCCCATATATGGTAAAAACCCTTCAAAAATCTTCTCCAGAACCGGTGGCCGATTTCATCGAAACTTGGCATGAAGCATTAATGGCTCAAGCACTACAATGTATATATAAATCATGACCCTGTGATGACCTTGACCTATTTTACGGCAAGGTCAACATAGGTCACCAATGCATTTGAATGGGGAAAATTTTTAAATGTCATTTAAAGTGAAAGTCTTGCAGGAAATGGGAAGTAGGACTGAATATTAATGATTCTGAAAAAAATTGGACCCCAGGGGCTCATGTGCCCCCACCCTGCGGCAATATACATGTATATTTCCATAATATTCAAACGTCTTCTCCTCTGAAACCGCTTGGCCAATCAAAGCCAAATTTTATGTGAAGCATCTATAGAATGGGGGAATCAGTGTGTATATTAATAATCTAGGTCACATGACAAAGATGGCCGCCATGCCCATATATGGTAAAAACCCATCAAAAATCTTCTTCTCTGAAACCAATAGACTGATTTCAAGGAAACTTGGCGTGAAGCATCGATGGCTAAAGTACTCCAATGTATATATAAATCATGACTCTGTGATGACCTTGACCAAGTTTATGGCAAGGTCAACATGGGTTGCTTATGCATTTGAATTGGGAAAACTGTTAAAATGTCATTTGAAGGGAAAAGCCAGCAGGAAATTGGCAAATGGACAGAATATTGAAGATTCTGAAAAAAGAAAATGGCCCAAGGGCTTCATCTGTCCCTGCACTGGAATTAAATACCATAATATTCAAACATGTTTATTGGTATATGCAGCAGATCTCAGGTGAGCGTTTACAGGACCATTGGTCCTCTGGTCTTCATTTTGCTGTTGATGTAGAGAAGGATGTTTGGTGTAACTGACGGCTAAGTGGCAACTTCAGGCGCAGCCTCTTAATAATAATTTCCAGAACACAACACATGTGGGTGACATATTTTCGTAATGACCGATAAATACCATGTCCATCTATAGATTCTTGGACCCTAACAAACGGATCAGGGGCCAGTGACTAGAACCGATAGCATGTACGACAATCGATCAGTTCTTTTTCTAGAACTATACACTCTGCTGCTGTTTACAGTCTTTTGATCCATTCGGCAAGATACTCTTTCATGAGTAAAAATCAATATTGGTTTCTGGAACTTCTCCTTTCCCATCGTTTTGCTCATTTGGTAGAGGGTATAATTTGTTATGCTTTAATAATTTTTAGATGCTTATCATAATTTGTCAGAAATATTTAAACGGGGTTCATACCTTGAGTTGAAGAAATGATAATGATCAATATTTTCAAAGCTTTTTTAAAAACTTTAATTTTGTTTTCATATTTTCCACTTTGAATTCAATAAGGCTATAGAGATAAGCACTAAATCATTCTCATTCACCTCGTACAATTGACCTTTGATGTCTCTCCAACTGGATCAGTCTCCATGTGCAATATGACTTGGGTGGACAGCTTCTTTTATGAGCCCTTGAAAGCATATCTATTGACACAAGAAAATGATTAAACTGAGTCCAGCGTATCAGGAACCTGGGTCAAAGATTTTCTTAGTCTGTCAAGAACATATGACACCAGTAAATGTAAGGTTTAACACAAATTAATGACCATTTTATTCTACAGAATAACTAAGGCAAGAGACCAATAGATAGGGCAAGCCAGTCTGTCTGTAAACATGGAGAGAGTTGTTGCCCTTGTGGATATGGACTGTTTCTATGTCCAGGTAGAACAGAGACTGAATCCATCATTGAAAGGCAAACCATGTGCTGTGGTCCAGTATAATCCATGGAAAGGAGGAGGGTGAGTGTGTCTAACAGTATATTGCCAGAAATTTTGTAATAAAAATGATATTTTGCATATGCGAAAACAAAGGCGCTGATTGCGAAAACAAAGGCGCAGATCAGCGCCTTTGTTTTCACTACACTGATAGTACAATTACCTCTACTTTCTAAATTCAAAATTTCCAGCCTCTAGCCATCTTCTATGCCTGTACAGCTCTGTTTGTGTCGTACCTGTTTGAAAATGACATTGTTGATTTTCTCATGACAAGGCTCATTTATTGCTCTTGAGTCAACTTACAGAAACATTTAGAAGCATTTGAGTGTTTAAATCAATTTGATCATCAATAGAATTATCCAACATTTAGTTATACGAGTACGTATTTTTCTAAAATCTTTGTATATAAATTATTATTATTTTTTTTTTTTTAATGATTTCTGATACTTTCAACATAAAACATATGTGGGCCTATTACAGGATAATAGCCGTGAGTTACGAGGCCAGGGCATTTGGTGTAACCCGGCAGATGAGAGGGGATGATGCAAAAGCAAAATGTCGTGATATTCAACTAGTCAGGGTTCCACAAGTACGGGGGAAGGCTGATCTTACCAAGTAGGTTCAAAAACTTGTTACAGCATTTTAATCTGACAATACATTCATTATTTAAACCTGTGGCATGTAAACATTAGAGATAAACAAATCGCTAAGCAACGTGAGTGATGTCATGATGTCAGTGGAGATAAAACCAAAATGGGTCCATAACAGTGCTTTTTGCTCACTACATTGTTTTCAAAATGCTCTTCTTACTTTAGAACTTCCAAGTAATAAGAAGGCTCTTTGACTCATAAAAGCCTAGCATTCTTTTTATGGGACATAGGCAAACAGCATAACCCCAGATGTGACGGCACAGAATGCGGCGTCCCATTTGGGGCTATTCTGTTTGCTTCAAGTAATATCGAAAAATGAATTAAAAATTTAAATGCACTCCTGATGCCCCCTAAAAATGAAAGTGGACTCTCCAAACTGATAATGGCAGACGAATCCATTCATCAAAATATGTGTTAGATAAAGAAGGAGAGTGGAAATTATAGAGGTACTTGGCAAGCTCAGCAACTGTGTAGAGAGTGCTTAGACTAGGCTTACATGTTAACTTGAAGGAGCAAGTTGGGGCTTTGCGGAAAGTTCTGATACTGAATTTCAATTTCTAAATGTAGATACAGAGAAGGGGGTGCAGAAGTAATAGAAGTACTGAGCAAGTTCAGTAACTGTGTGGAGAGAGCTAGCGTCGACGAGGCTTATATTGATTTGACGGAGGAGGTGGAGGCACGGCTGAGTTCGTTGAGCGGGGAATCGGTCACTGAGTCTCAAGTACCAAACACTTACATTGTTGGATATGATGGAAAAGAGGAGGAAGAAAAGAAAGGTTTGTACTCGAATCAGCCTCGTGAGAATGCCTGCCTTTTGCATATGTAAACAAAAAAAAAAGATTATGCTGCATCGTTATTGTGATTTCAGTCTGGAAGTCTTAGATGCAGAATAAAGGTTTTATGTTAAAAAATCCCCCTTGTTATTTTGAATGTGTCTGTGGGAGTTTCCCTATTCCAGCACTGAATCTTATACAATGAATTTCATATGCGATAAAGAGGCAAGTGGTTATCTCAGTAGCATTTCTGATTGGTATTGAAGTGGACCAGAGTCACCGGACATTGATCTCCACATCTTGCACATTACTTTTTTTTAAAATGAAGATTAAGATTTAGTCATGAAATATATTTCTATAGTCATTATTTCTCTTCGGTTTATTTAAAGAGAACCTTTGTCAGTTAGTGATGAAAGAAATGTGCACTTAGTATTGGTTATCTGCCTGGGGGCATACTTGTCCAGGAACTTTATGCCTAGGATAATTGAATGTCCAAAAATGACAAAACTGCCTTCAGATGACGTTAACATAAAGTCAAGCAGGCAGTAAAATCAGATGAGCCACCACATCAAAAAACCAACTATGTATCTGCTTATGCGAAACCGAAGGCGCAGATCAGCTATACAGTAAAAGCAAAGCTGATCAGCACCTATGTTTTCGCTACAGGGATAGTACAATCCCTCTTCTTCAATAAATCCAAAATTTCAAACCTCTAGCCTGCTTCACTGACTGTACATGCTGGTTTGTGTCAAACCTGTTCAGAAACAACATTGTTGGTTTTTTTCATGACGCAGCTCATATTGAAGCACATTGTATTGGGAGCATGGGAGCATACTTACGCAGGACATTGTGCCTAGGATAACTGAATGTCCTAAATTGACCAAGCTTTTATCAGTTTATGTAAAAGATAAAGTCAAGCAGGCAGTAAAATCAGATGAGCTACCACAAAATTTTTGATATTTTTCATATTTTTGCTCAAAACATAGATTGTGGGTACACATTAGAACCATCTCGTCGAGGCGGTTCTAGCGAGTACCCACAATCTATGTTTTGGAGCAAAAATAAGAAAAATAGGTATACCCCTGCATACCCCAGTTTTCTATGTAAAAGTTGGATATAAAAGGGTATACATTACACAGACATGTTTTCCTGATGTTCAGACTCAGAAAAGAAAGATACCTCAGCCTGGTTGACTACCGTCTTTGATGATGAAGATGTTGATGTTTATAACAAACGACTGGCTGTTGGGGCTGTTATCGCTGAGGAGATGCGAGCTGCTGTTTATAGCGAGACTGGCTTTAGATGTTCTGCTGGAATTGCTCATAATAAGGTGGAGTAGTTAACAATCTTATGACTGTGAAAAAAAAAGGTTAAATAGAGCAAATGAACTTTGCCACAAATTAACTCATTTTCATGATTCAACAAAGTTTGACACAGGCTATGCCGACATTGAATAAGGCTAGAGGATGTGAATTAAAATCAAGGAAATCAGAGTATTATACTAGCTATAAGCAAATACAGATGTGCTGATTGGTTGCCCAGATGTCATCATCATAACATGTCCATGAAATGTATTTAAACCCCACTTTTATATAGTGAAACTGGGGTATGAAGGGGTATACCTATTTTTCAAACATAGATTGTGGGTACTTGTTAGAACCACCTCCAAAGGCCTGTGCTATGCATGGACCTTGGTAAATGTATAAAATAGATTTGCCATTCTAAACTTACTTAATATAATGCTATGCCTCCTTGAGTAAAGTTACAGTCATAGAAGAAATGGTACTAAGTTATGTTAATTTGAGCCGTGACTCCAATCATAAAAGAAATGGAACCAAGTTATGTTAATTTGAGCCGTGACTCGAGAAAACTGATCTTTGTGGTGTCCGACCAGGTCTGACTTAAACCAGTCTGTGCAGTCACAGAGTAGGACTAGAAGCTTGAAATTTGGGATTTAAGAAGAAGAGGGATTGTACTGTCCGTGTAGCGAAAACAAAGGCGCTGATCTGCGCCTTTGTTTTCGTATAAGCAAAAAATCTGGGTTTCTCATGACGCGGCTCATTTGATTTTGCAGATGTTGGCCAAGCTAGCCTGTGGATTTCACAAACCCAATAAACAGACAATACTCCCACACTCAGAGGTACCTAGACTGTTTGCAACTCTACAGATTAGAAAAATGTAAGTATACTACAGAATGGTATACTAGTATTTTACAAGTTTATTTAAAA
Organism: Rugalucina vietnamica; assembly: GCA_964017185.1. NCBI lineage: Eukaryota > Metazoa > Mollusca > Bivalvia > Lucinida > Lucinidae > Rugalucina > Rugalucina vietnamica. The sequence goes on from OZ024872.1 coordinate 33,844,153, forward strand.
AAAAAGGAGAAAAAAAGCTAAAATTATTTGAAAATAGCAATCACATCAAATTTTTATATCAGCTTTTCTCATATTTTTTTCTTCTTTATTCTTGTTAATCTGGTCACATTAAACCCACTTCACATGTATATTTTTTAATTCTAATGGTGGAGAAAAGAAAAAAAAACAGTTTCATACTTTCTTCCTGCCTCCATTGAATTGACATTTTGTTTGTTTGTATTGAGGCTTAACGTCCCACGGTCCCAGTCAACAATTTTTCAGTCATAATTGACATTTTAGAATAAGCTTATACATTTATTCTGTGGAAGAGGTTCAGAAATCAAGACGAAGAAAATTGAGCTTTGCATGAGAAAACCAACAATTTTGGGTTCCAACACAAACACACCTGTACAGTCACAGAAGTGGTCTAGAAGCTTGAAATTTCAGATTTAAGAAGAAGAGACTGCACAGCTGATTTGCGCCTTTGTTTTCTCATAGGCAAAATCCAATTTTTTCATGACATGGCTCATTTTTAGCTCACCTGAGCCGTTAGGCTCACAAGGTGAGCTTATAGGATGGCCATGATCCGGCGTCCGTCCGTCGTCCGTCCGTCCGTCGTCCGTCCGTCCACAATTTCAAAGATCTTCTTCTCTGAAACCGCTTGGCCAACCAAAGCCAAATTTTATATGAAGCATCTATAGGAAGGGGAAACCAATGTGTATATAAGAAATCCAGGTGGCATGACCAAGATGGCCGCCATGCCCATATATGGTAAAAACCCTTCAAAAATCTTCTTCTCCAGAACCGGTGGACTGATTTCAACGAAACTTGGCTTGAAGCATTGATGGCTCAAGCACTACAATGTATATATAAATCATGACCCTGTGATGACCTTGACCTATTTTACGGCAAGGTCAACATAGGTCGCCAATGCATTTGAATGGGGAAAACTTTTAAAATGTCATTTAAATTGAAAGTCTTGCAGGAAATGGGCAGTAGGACTGAATATTAATGATTCTGAAAAAAATTGGACCTCAGGGGCCCCACCCCGGGGCAATATACATGTATATTACCATAATATTCAAACATCATCTCCTATGAAACCGTTTGGCCAATCAAAGCCAAATTTTATGTGAAGCATCAATAGGAAGGGGTAATCAATGTGTATATAAATAATCCAGGTCACATGACCAAGATGGCCGCAATGCCCATATATGGTAAAAACCCTTCAAAAATCTTCTTCTCCAGAACCGGTGGATCGATTTCAAAGAAACTTGGCATGAAGCATCAATGGCTAAAGTACTACAATGTGTATATAAATCATGACCCTGTGATGACCTTGACCTTTTTTTACGGCAAGGTCAACATAGGTCGCCAATGCATTTGAATAGGGAAAACTTTTAAAATGTCATTTAAAGTGAAAGTCTTGCAGGAAATGGGCAGTAGGACTGAATATTAATGATTCTGAAAAAAAAGGACCCCAGGGGCTCATCTGCCCCCACCCCGGGGCAATATGTATGTTACCATAATATTCAAACATCTTCTCCTCTGAAACCGCTTGGCGAATCAAAGCCAAATTTTATGTGAAGCATCTATGGAATGGGGGAATTAATGTATATATAAATTATCTAGTTCACATGACCAAGATGGCTGCCATGCCCATATATGGTAAAAACCCTTCAAAAATCTTCTTCTCCGAATCTGATGGTTCGATTTCAAAGAAACTTGGCGTGAAGCACCAAAGGCTGAAGTACTACAATGTATATATAAATCATGACCCTGTGGTCACCTTGACCTATTTTACGACAAGGTCAACATAGGTTGCCAATGCATTGGAATGGGGAAAACTTTTAAAAAGTCATTTGAGGTGAAAATCTTGCAGGAAATGGGTAGTAGGACTAAATATTAATGATTCTGAAAAAAAAAATGGACCCAAGGGCTCATATGCCCACACCACGGGGCAATATACATAAATATTACCATAATATTCAAACATCTCCTCTAAAACCACTTGGCCAATTGAAGCCAAATTTTATCTGAAGCATCTATAGGATGGGGGAACCAATGTATATATTAATAATCTAGGTCACATGACCAAGATGGCCACCATGCCCATATATGGTAAAAACCCTTCAAATATCTTCTCTGAAACCAATAGATTGATTTCAGTGAAACATGGCGTGAAGCATCCATGGCTATAGTACTACAATGTATATATAAATCATGACCCTGTGATGACCTTGGCCAAGTTTATGGCAAGGTCAACATGGGCTGCCCATGCATTTGAATGGGAAAAACTGTTAAAATGTCATTTGAAGGGAAAAGCCAGCAAGAAATTGGCAAATGGACAGAATATTGATTATTCTGAAAAAAGAAAACGGCCCAAGGGCTTCATCTGCCCCTGCACTGGGGTTAAATACCATAATATTCAAACATGTTTATTGGTATATGCAGCAGACTCAGGTGAGCGTTTACAGGACCATTGGTCCTCTGGCTACAAGATACATGTAGTTCCTCTATTTCAGTCGTAACCTAGGTGGCAAACTTGGTCAGCTTGTAATGGAGCAGTTACAAGTAGAAAATATGGCAGATCTTGTCAAGTTCTCAGAGCGATCATTTCAACAGATGCTAGGTGACAAAACTGGGTAAGTTGGTTGTTTTTTGTTTGTTTGTTTGTTAGCTCACCTGAGCCGTTAGGCTCACAAGGTGAGCTTATAGGATGGTCATGATTCCGGGGTCCGTCCGTCGTCCGTCCACAATTTCAAAGATCTTCTCCTCTGAAACCGCTTGGCCAATCAAAGCCAAATTTTATATGAAGCATCTATAGGAAGGGGGAACCAATGTATATATAAGAAATCCAGGTCACATGACCAAGATGGCCGCCATGCCCATATATGGTCAAAACCCTTCAAAAATCTTCTTCTCCAGAACCGGTGGATCGATTTCAACGAAACTTGGCATGAAGCATTGATGGCTGAAGCACTACAATGTATATATAAATCATGCCCCTGTGATGACCTTGACCTATTTTACGGCAAGGTCAACATAGGTCGCCAATGCATTTGAATGGGGAAAACTTTTAAAATGTCATTTGAGGTGAAAATCTTGCAGGAAATGGGCAGTAGGACTGAATATTAATGATTCTGAAAAGAATTGGACACCAGAGGCTCATGTGCCCCCACCCTGGGGCAATATACATGTATATCTCCATAATATTCAAACGTCTTCTCCTCTGAAACCGCTTAGCCGATCAAAGCCAAATTTTATGTGAAGCATCTATAGAATGGGGGAATCAATGTGTGTATAAATAATCTAGGTCACATGACCAAGATGGCCGCCATGCCCATATACAGTAAAAACCCTTCAAAAATCTTCTTCTCCGGAACTGGTGGACTGATTTCAAAGAAACTTGGCATGAAGCATCGATGGCTAAAGTGCTACAATGTATATATAAATTATGACCCTGTGATGACCTTGACCTATTTTACGACAAGGTCAACATAGGTCGCCTATGCATTTGAATGGGGAAAACTTTTTAAAAGTCATTTGAGGTAAAAATCTTGCAGGAAATGGTTAGTAGGACTGAATATTAATGATTCTGAAAGACAGTTGGACCTAAGGTCTTATATGGCCCCACCGCGGGGCAATATACATGTATATTACCATAATATTCAAACATCTCCTCTGAAACCGCTTGCCCAATTAAAGCCAAATTTTATGTGAAGCATCCATAGGATGGGGGAACCAATGTATATATTAATAATCTAGGTCACGTGACCAAGATGGCCGCCATGCCCATATATGGTAAAAACCCTTCAAAAATCTTCTTCTCTGAAACCAATAAACTGATTTCAAGGATACTTGGCGTAAAGCATCGATGGCTAAAGTACTCCAATGTATATATAAATCATGACCCTGTGATGACCTTGACCAAGTTTATGGCAAGGTCAACATGGGTTGCCTATGCATTTGAATGGGGAAAACTGTTAAAATGTCATTTAAAGCCAAAAGCCAGCAGGAAATTGGCAAATGGACAGAGTATTGATTATTCTGAAAAAAGAAAATGGCCCAATGGCTTCATCTGCCCCTGCACTGGGGTTAAATACCATAATATTCAATGTTTATTTGTATATGCAGCAGATGTCAGGTGAGCGTTTACAGGACCATTGGTCCTCTGGTTAGTATGGAGGTTTAACATCTTTGAACAATTTTTCTGTCAGAACCATCGCTTCCTGGGTATTAACTAGTACTATAGGGAGTATTTAAAATGTGTATTGCACAACACAGTCACCCCAGTGGGTATCAAACTCAGGACCTCTTGTTTTGGAGTCTGACATTCTACCACTAGGCCACCATGCATCCCAAACTTGGTATAAAGTGTTTTAGTACAGTGTTTATGGTTATAGCTAAGTGAGCCTTTTTGTGAAAAAAAAAGAACATTATCCGACCAGGTATGACACAAACCAGGCTGTTCAGCCACACAAAATAGAAACTCCAAGGCTTTTTTTTCACTCTGACAGTTCACACTCAACATGTCACTTCCTTTGGTGAAAGTAAACATAAAGCGTACATTTCTACAGATTTATTGGAATTTTGAGACAGCTGAAAAGTACTGGTACTGGGACAAAAAATCTCTGACACACAAAAAGGGATATGCTTGTCTGATGGGTGAGAACTCCCATTTGAATGATCAGTTGTGTGTTCTCAAATATTAAAAATCTACAACCACATGTAAATACTATTGAAATAATAATTAATTTACACTTCTTTTGATGTTTACACTTCTTTTGATGTTTACTTGAAAGCACTCAAATTCTGCTCTACTTCTTTTAGAGACGTGCAGCGAAGATAATTGACATTTGTAGAATTGCAATAAAATTTTTGTCACCAATTAATTTGATAGCATATGACATATTTTCTTGAAATGAATTTTGTGCCATAATATTGGTTGTAAAAAGGTCATAAATAGTGCAATACTGTAATAAAATGCAACATATTTTGTTTTTGACTTACTTCCATGATATTTATTTGTTAAAATTTGTACTTGTGATTAGTTTTAGAACAACAAAGCAGACTTCAATCAGACTGCTCTAAGAGAAACAAAGCATGTTTTGATCAGAATGTTCCTACGGAAGCAGTCTTGTAAGAGTCTACACTGTTCACCAGGCTCTCTATGTCTCTCAGAGGCAATTCTAAATGACAAAGCAAATAAATTCAAATATGTGCCGCATCACGAGTAAACAAGTCTTTGGGATTTCCGGCAAGGTCCAACACAAACAGGCCTTTACAGTCATGGAAGCTGGCTAAAAGCTTGAAATTTTGAGTTTAAGAAGAGAGGGGCTGTGCTGTCAGCTAGATGAAAACAAATGTGCTGATCACCTGTGCAGTTTCTGCACAGTTGATCAGTGTCTTTGTTTTTGCATATTATGCAAAAATCTGTTATGAGCCTCGTCATGAGAAAACCAACATTTCGCATATGCAGAAACAAAGGCACAGATCAGCTATGCAGTAACTGTGAAGCTAAGCTGATCAGCGCCTTTGTTTTCGCTACACAGACAGTTCTGTTCCTCTTCTTTCTTAGTCCAAAATTTCCAGTCTCTAACCATCTTCTTGCTTGTACATACCGGTTGGTATAGGACCTGGATAAAAACCATATTGTTGGTTTTCTCATGACGCGGTTCATATCAAGGTTGTCTGAGGTTTAGATTTTAAGTGCTTTCAACTGTGCAGTAGCTTTATTTGCAGTGATTATATATTTTTATAGTTCTAATGTGAATGCGTTATATATTAGCCTCGTCGTGAGAAAACCGGATTATTACCTATGCGAAAACAAAGGCGCAGATCAGCTGTGCAGTGACTGCACAGCTGGTCAGCGCCTTTCTTTTCGCTACACGGATAGTGCATTTCCTCTTCTACTTATATCCAAAATTTCAAGCTTCTAGCCTGCTTTTGTGACTGTACAGGCCGGTTTGTGTCGGACCTCGTAGGAAACCAAAATTGTTGGTTTTCTCATGTGAAGGCTCATTTCAGTGCTTTTTACCTGTAGGTCATGGTTGTATGAGGTTTGCCGGGGATTTGACCATGAACCTGTGTCGGCTAGACAGCTACCAAAGTCAATTGGGTGTAGTAAAAATTTCACTGGGAAGAACTGTCTAGATACCAGGGAAAAGGTCAGTTATGACATTGGCTAGGTATAGTGACTGTATCTAATATATTAGCTTGTGTTTCTTTCAGTTGTTTTACAAACCATACAACAACATCTATTCTTGACAAAGAGAGAAAAAAGTTTGGAAAAAATGCATAAAATCATTGATTAACTGCCCCAAAAAAATGAAAACGGTGCATAGATTGTTCTAATGCAAGACTTTTCTGGCATGAAAAAGCCTTCTTTAATTTCTCATTGGCGGCTATTGTAAGACTCATTAAGGGGCTTGCAGCCAGAGAAGACTCATGTTGAAGTTGTTCCAAAATTAATGGAATCAACATGCTTAAATGGTTTCTGGAAGTTTACGTAATAGGACTCCCAGCTGTTTGTGTTCCATGACATGCTTGGTGTGAGCCTACAGTACTGTAGAAATTCAAAATAGGGTGATTTTTATGCCCCCAGCTTTGAAAGTTGGCTTGTCTGTCTGTGTGTACGTACGTACGTGCATCTGTTACACTTTGTTGTATCTTCTGAATGGAGCCTGCTAGGGATTTGAAATTTCATATACAGATTCCTCATGAAAAAATAGTTGACCCGTATTTTTTTTCATGTCCGAGTTATGCCCCTTTTCTGAGTTATGTCCCTTTGAAAACAAAATTTGAAAATCTTGTGTGCAAGATATCTCAACAAGTATTTGAGCTAAAGTCTTCATATTTGGTATACTGGTTTGAGCTGAGAAGAAGATCACCTGATCAACTTTTGAGGCATTTCTTTCAAATTTTGACAAAATTATGAAATTTGAATTTTTTTACTCCATTTATAACTTGTCTGCAAAAAGGTTACATTCTGTTTGTGATTGAGGGCAAAACAGAGGCAATCTAGCAGCTACTTCAGGAAATCAAATTTCACTTCATTCAAATGAAATAAATGAATCATACAAACTGCCACTTTAGTAACAAGCATACAGTTGGGGGCATAGTGTTTTACAAACACGAATTTCTTGTTTGTTTATTTGTTTTTATTTGGAATGTCCAATCTCTTTAAAGGATTGAGAAAAGATTTGCTTATGCTTCATATTTTTGCTGTAGGTAAAGTTCTGGTTGAGCGAGTTGGCAAAAGAAGTAGAAGAAAGGCTACATAAAGATAAGAAAAATGTAAGATGTTGATAATTTACAAATACATGTTTGCCAGTAATCGATGGACAGTCAGTAGTGTAGAAGCTTTGTCTGGAGGAACAAGCAGCCCATCTATTTCTTAAGGCCTCAATGGGCGGGGCCTTGGGCATTTCTGAACTGGTCAGACACAAATTTGTATGGGAAGGTACAGAAACAAGGTGGAGGATGGAAATTCTGAATGCAGACATAACAATTATTCTTGCACACCAGACAGAAATTGTCACATTTTTTGCCTGGGTGATAAAATTGCATCTCACCCAGCTGTTCTCACCCAGTCTAAAAAAATACGCAAAACCTTGAAATGAACCAGATTTTTGGGGTTGTTGTGCAAGAAAAAGAATCTAATATGGTTTTCTGTTCTAGATGGAAGTTTCCAACCCTCGGGATGACCGTGCTAAGCGGAACCTCGGCGGAGCCTCGGTTCCGCTCAGCACGGTCATCCCTTGGATTGGAAACTTCCATCTAGAACAGAACCCCATATAAGATTCTTATATTCCGTTACCAATGCTGTGAAACCGAAGGCACTTATCAGCCTAAATGGCAGCACTGAATAGATGTGTCCTTGTTTTCTGTATATACATAATATGAGCTGCCTTATGAGAAAACCAACAATGTGGTATCTGTGTAGCGAAAACAAAGGTGCTGATCTGCTTTGCAGTTACTGCCAAGCTGATCTGCGCCATTGTTTTCGCATATGCAGATTGTTTGGTTTCTCATGGCATGCATACATGTGATATCTAACGATTGATCGTGAATCTCCCGAAATTTTGGTACCAAAAACGCTCTCACGATATAAAAACCTAAAACCCGATGAAGAAAAATTCCTATGATGTTTTTCCGCAAGCCACCATTTTTTAGCTCGACTGCACGAAGTGCATAGAGCTATTGCAGTCACCCCGGTCGTCCACGTTCCCGTTCCCGTGTGCGTTCCCGTTCCCGTTCCCGTGCGCGTCACACTTGCGTTAAAGTTTTCTAGAAGTTCATATCTTGACAACCACTCATCAGAAAGCATTCATACTTGGACCATAGATACCCTGTAGGGTTAGCTTTTATTCCATGGCATCGGGCCCCTGGGTCCAGGCCTGGGGGTGGGGCTGGAGGTTAAAATCTAGAACACCTTAAAAATAGCTATTATTGTGTTAAAGTTTTCTAGAAGTCCATATCTTGACAACCACTCATCAGAAAGCATTGATACTTGGGCCATTGACACCCTGTAGGGTCGGCTTTCATTCCATAGCATCAGGTCCCTGGGTCCATGCCAGGGGGAGGGGCTAGAGGTTAAAATCTAGAACACCATTAATAATAATGGCTTTTCTGTGATATTGTATTCTAGAAGTCTATATGTTGAAAAATTTTTATCAGAGGGCTTTCATACTGGGACCATAGGTACCCTGTAGGGTTGAGTTTCATTTCATGGCATCGGATCTCTGGGTCCATGCCTGTGGGGTGGGGCTGGAGGTTAAAAACTAGAACACTGTAAAAAATAGATGTACTGCTGTGTAACTTTTACAAGGAGTCCATATCTTGACAACAACTTATCATAAAGCATTCATACTTCGTACACTTTAGGTTCCATGGCATCCGACCGGGTCGGAGTCAGGGGGGTGGGGCTAGAGGTCAAAATCTAGAACACCGATTTTTTTTTTCTTTTTATTTCTTAATAGAAACAACTTAGGAAGATGGTTGGTCATTCATCTTTTGACTTTTTGACACTGTCTTGTGTGTCACAACAGTAAGGGTCGGTTGACCTACTTTCCATGGTTCAGTGATTTTGCCTTATATGTTGACACTCAATTAGTATATTTTCTTACTTCTTTCAGATTATGAGTGAGTACGACCAGGCCTTTGACCCCAATATACTTATAGGTCACTGTGACCTAATTTCACAGTTCAGTGATTTTGCCTTATATCTTGACACTCAATTAGTATATTTTCATACTTTTTTCAGATTATGAGTGAGTATGACCAGACCTTCGACCCCAATATACTTATAGGTCACTGTGACCAAATTTCACGGTTCAGTGATTTTGCCTTATATCTCGGTACTCAAATGGTTTATGAACAAACTTCTTTCAAAGTATGTTTGCTTATGACAAGACCTTTCACCCTGAAGTAGTAGTCCTAGGTCACTGTGACCTAATTTCACGGTTCAGTGATTTTGCCTTATATCTTGACACTCAATTAGTATATTTTCATACTTTTTTCAGATTATGAGTGAGTATGACCAGACCTTTGACCCCAATATACTTATAGGTCACTGTGACCTAATTTCACGGTTCAGTGATTTTGCCTTATATCTCGGTACTCAAATGGTTTATGAACAAACTTCTTTCAAAGTATGTTTGCGTATGACAAGACCTTTGACCCTGAAGTAGTCCTAGGTCACTATGACCTAATTTCATGGTTCAGTGATTTTGCCTTATATCTTGACACTCAATTAGTATATTTTCATACTTTTTTCAGATTATGAGTGAGTATGACCAGATCTTTGACCCCAATATACTTATAGGTCACTGTGGCCTAATTTCATGGTTCAGTGACTTTGCCTTATATCTCAGCACTCAAGTGGTTTATGAACAAACTTCGTTCACACTATGTTTGCGTAGACCTTTGACCCTAAAGTAGTCCTAGGTCAATATGACCTGATTTCACGGTTCAGTGATTTTCCTTTATATCTCGGCACTCAATTGGTATATGGACATACTGCTTTCACGATATGTATGAGTATGACAAGACCTTTGACCGTAAAGTATTCCTGGGTCACTGTGACTTAATTTCATGGTTCAGTGATTTTGCCTTATATCTCGACACTCAGTTGGTATTTTTTCATACTTCTTTCTGATTATGAATGAGTATGACCAGACCATTAACCCAAACATACTTATAGGTCACTATGACCCAATATGAGTGAGACCTCTAAATCTTAGGTAGTTATAGTTAACTTCCATGGTTCAGTGATTTTGCCTTATTGCATCAAGGCAAAAAGATGTATGGGTTACTGGTCGGGTTTGGCCTTATGTTTGACAAAGGTCAGAAGCAGTCGAGCACGCTGTCCTGCGACAGCTCTTATTTAGTTTTCCCCCAAAAGATCGTTTAGCAGAATGTTTACAGCGCCTACTCGACGAATTTTTGTAGTGTGAAGTGACCACAGGAGCCTGGTTGTATGTTTTTACATATTTTGACATTTCCCCCACCCACCACGATTCTTCTATATGTTCAATACAAGTCCTGTTTTTGGTTGATTAAGCTGGTCTCCAATCATTTCTTTACCTTTGCACTATGAAATGATATAAAAACTGTTGATCTATCACAAAAATCACTTCTTAACACCAAAAATATAGATATAAACAATTCTCGATTTACTAGAAAAAACACAAGGAAAGACGGCAGCCATGTTTTCCGCAACGGATATTATGCTTGCGTCCTTAACAAATTACTGGTACCCGGTATCACAACAAAGCGCTCGATGATTCAAGTACCAGCTATGAGCTCAGGGTCATTTCGGTATCGAGTGTACAGTCTGAGACACAAAGCTGGACGTCTCTATCTACTGATACCGAGTCGATCAATTTCTGATCATCACCTCACCTCGACGTTTCGATTTTTTGAATGACGAGGAATGGGATTATCAGCAAAATGCAGACGCCGTGTATATATGCCCTATGTGCGTTTAGACCATAAACACAAGGCTGTTGTTTTTAGTGCGGAACAAACTTATCAGCCAATAAACAAATCATACATGATATTATTCTTTCAAATATAAAAGTGCTGAAAAACCATTTATAAAATATGAAATAATTTTACCTGCTGTGTCTCTGTGGGTCGTTCTTTAGTGTTTGGATGTTGATGGCCTGTTCTGAAGCTGGGACGTCCCCAATGGTTGGCGTTGGAACATATGTGCTCCACTTCCAGCTGCATTACTCTTTCTTGAAATTGTAGTTTGACCAAGAATAATGGAATTGACACTGCGACTGAAGGTAAGATAGTTTGGATTCGTATTTGCACCATTATGAAGGCCTCGTTGCTGAGAGAATAAGTTTTCAATGGCATCACTATTGATTCTTGCAGGTGTGATTGAACCAAACGATTTTTGAAATTTAGTACAACAAAGCTCATCAAAACCTATGAGTAATGAAACTATGTCTTCTCTGGTTTGAAATGATATTAATTTCTTTTCTTTGTGGTCTGTTTCATTGACGTTCACATCATTTTCCCATTTACGAAACCAATTAAGAACATTTCTCAATTCTGCAAGTCTTGAGTCTTGATAGGTATGGATGGGTCTATGGTCCCTGAAAACTTTCACTAACACAGACGTATTCTCGAGAAATTCAATTGTACTATCCAATTCATGACTGTCTTCCCCAAGAGACTTTTTGTAACATTTCATAAGGTGAAGCATCTTTTCCCCAAGAACATCCTCTGCCAATTTGTTGCGCATTTTTAATTGGGAATTCAGAAAGAAGTGGTCATTAGTTAGACTAGGGAATACCTTTAAGGTGTTTGAAGTGGTATCCCATATATATGCTTTATACCAATGTTCCCATATTATATGGTGTCCATTTAAGAGCAACTGCTTTTTGTGCACAGGCTTAAACCCACTTTTTGAGACATTGTTCCTGATTTTCTTCATCACATGAGAATAATCCATTATGATACAAATGCATGGAGAGGATGTGTCAAATATGTTGCTGAACTTCATTGTGTTAATTGTATTAGATTTTTTTGCATCATTTGGCAGGAACATTTTCATAAAGTCACGATTTGATTGGGCTCCATCTAGACTGGCATAGGTTACCTTAAAACCAAATATACCAAGCATCTTTACCACTTTCCAAAAGATGAGATATAGCTCGGATGGACTAGCAGATTCAGTAGCAAAGTGGGCCACTGGAAACCTGAATCCCGTTTGACCTAGGAACAGAATTTGTAAAGCATGTGTAGCCAGTTTGGCCTCACCTTTCCCCATCAGAGTATTCATGCTCAGAGACTCATTACAGCATTCAACAAATCCTATAAGCTCAAACCCATCTCCTTTCCGCTTCATCTGCAAATCGTCCTGTATAGTCATTTCGTCAATTAGCAAGCCTCCTTCGTAGCCCTCTTCGGGCAACTTGAGTTTTTCAGCTTCAATTTTCATCCATTCAAGTACTTCCTTTTTAACACCTGCCTCTTGATCCACTCTATTTTTCACCCTCTGTATTTGTCTTGAAGACGGAAGCGTGAGAAATCCGCTTTTGCTCAAGTCCTGGTACGCTTTTGGAGATCTACAATACAAGGTCAGACAGAGACGGATAATTTCGGGATTCCATCGTCGAGTGTGTGGACTGGAATTTAGAGTCTTCAGCTGCGACTGAAAGAGACTGACTGTTTTTTCAGGTAACATTTGAAATATTGAGGACAAGTCTTGGTGATCAGTTTCACAAAGAGTAATTTCAGAATTAGATAGGTCTTTATCAGTATTAAGTTCTTGTGATATTTGTGGCTGTGATACTTCTTCAGATGAACATGAATGTTCGACTGACGTCTTAACAACTGGGTCACGAACTGACGTCTTAACAACTGGGTCACGAACTGACAACTTAACACCTGGGACACGACCTTTAATGGCTTGATGAACATTCGATTCAGTAAGGTTTTGTTTCCAGCCTAGTCCTATGTATAATTTGGTGAGAGATTCCCAGTGTTCTTTGCTTCTCACGGATTTTATTAAAGTCCCTTTAAAAACATGCCTGATAGCACGACCTATTTCTTGACTGGAAAACTGGCCTTTGAGTTTTTTCTGCACATCAGTAAGGTACACGCCACCATTTTCAGATTGTACAATATGCTGACCCAGCCTAGAAGTAAAATTTGTAGTACTAATTAAACGAGAATTTGCATGAAGAATCCACGGGAGGGGTGGGTACGCTGAATGTTTCTATCTACATAGGATCAGCCTCAATCTATTCTCTGTTTTCTCAAAAATTTGGTATGATAGATGATAAAAAATAAATAGATTTTGTCAAAATGCTTTGAAAGAAGTAATTAATATTTAGTAGTTCGAATTCTCTAAATCTCAAATCTGTAACTAAACCTGTGCATTGCACTGAAACGTAGATGTGAACTATCAGAGTACCCTCCCTGCTCCCTTATGAGCAAAAATAACTGTATAATTTAAAAGTTTGGTTTGTATGGATGGTTTCATTATCATTTAGTTTTATTTTTCTTCTGAAGCATATGTTATGAGCACTCGTTAGAACCACAACAACCCGTACATAGAAGATGTGGTTTGAGCAAAATAAGAATAAATAAAAAAGCTGAGAGAGAGAGAGAGAGAGAGAGAGAGAGAGAGAGAGAGAGAGAGAGAGAGAGAGAGAGAGAGATGTTTGGTTTGTATGCCATGTGGCTGTTTTTTTATGAAATTAGCATGTATGGTAATAACTACGTCCAGGTGCTATTTTCTACAAGCGAAAAACAAATGCGTTGACTAAGTGACACGATAACGACATGTTTAGTTTATAAAGCAGCCAAGTTTACCATGCAACACAGTTTGGAATCCCCATACTAAAGGCCTTCAGGAGGCATTGGAGAAGGTAGAGAATCGTGCCGCTAGATTTGTTACTAGGAATTATACTTTCGAGGAAGGAAGTATGACTTGAACAACTCAAGTGGGAATCTCTCAAGAAAAGGAGGACGGATAATCGACTTATATTGCTAAACAAAGGTCTGAAGGGTAAATCCAGAATACCCTACAGATGACCTTATCCCCAAGACTATAGGAGTTGTAGAAAAACCCACTCCATGGCATTTCAGCTTCCATCTGCTAGTAAAGAGGCTTATAAATGTAATTTCTTTCCCCAGACTATCAGGGACTGGAATGACCTCCCTGATTCTCTGATTTCCACTACTGAAATGTCAGATGATTGTGTGTCCAAATTCGCTTCACTCGTGCGTTCTAGGGACTAATTTCTCCCCCATCCGAACCCCTGGTGAAATAATGTCATTTGGCGTGTCACCAGTAAACTTTTCAGATTTAGTTTAGCATGCACTGAGATGGGGTCGAGTTGACCCGTTAAACAGTTGATTCTTGCACTGAGATGGGGCCGAGTTGACCCGTTAAGCAGTTGATTCGTTCACTGAGATGGGGCCGAGTTGATCCGTTAATCAGTTGAGTCATGCACTGAGATGGGGCCGAGTTGACCCGTTTCCCTCCTGTGATCTTCTCGGACTTTGGTTGAACTTCACTAGTTACTCCGTTTGGCAGCCCGAAACTTAACATTGATAACCTTCCTCAGGGTCCGAGATGGTAACAGAGAGGCCGAGTTGTCCCTGTCACTTCTGTCGGTTTCTTTCATTACCTTCTTCTGAAGCCATGATGTTAACAAGACGAGTTGACACGTTTAAATATGATCAAAATAACAGTTTACCATGTATACAGGTTGATTCCTGCTGACATCTTTGTATTTTGATAGGGGTCTATAGAGGTGAGACTCCAGTATCACGAAATTCAAATTTGAATACCGGCGCCCGTTAGAACTTACTGGTGCTCAATTCTTCAGGCGCTACATAGGGATACCGGGAACCAGCAAAATTTGTTACGCACGTAAGCGACCTTCCGTTGCGAATGTCATGGCGGCTGTCTTTCCTTGTCTTTTTTATAGCTATTTGGAAATGTGTTTATTTTCATAAAAACAGTTCTTAGAAGTTATTTTGGTGACAGATCAAAAGTTTAGGTATCGGTTCATTGCGCAATGCTAAAATAAGGCTGGAAGATTTACAGATAGTACCAAAAATAGGACTTTTATAGGAAATACATGTGTGTTGCGATGGGTGGGGAAGTATTGAATTGTTGATATATATACAAACAGCCAACCAGGCTCCTGTGGTGTAAACATAAACCATGTGCTTTTTACGTCTGGTCAAACGCTGGAGTGCTATGACGTCATCATGGCCAAGTGGTGCAGTGGTTAAGGTGTTGGCTTGTCACGCGGGAGGTCGTGAGTTCGAATCTCCGCTGGAGCAAAAATTTTTTTTTTTTTAAAACAGATTTTTTTTTTATCCTCTTTTCACCTTCAAACCTCTTTTTTTGCATTAGTTTACTTCTCTTTTTCTAATCTGCACAATTTAGATTGTTTTTATTATTATTATTATTTTTTTCAAATAGATCTACAGGTAAGAATCTGTGACGTTCTTGGGGGTTTTATGCCTCGTTTTCAAAATACCATAACAATGTCTCAAAGGTTCTGGTGGTGATATTTCATAATTAGGGCAAAAGCCCAATGTATTCTGAACCTATAACTATTAAAAGTTTTGACTATTTCTTCCATATAGTGTAAAAAAAGCGATTTTAGCGGGGATGGGGGTCAAAATTTCATATGTGAGAAAATTTTAATTTTTCACTTTTCCTTGCTTGTAGTCCTTTAATTCCACTACTGTATCATATTTTGTGCATGCAGCACTGTGTAAAGTGCGATAAACATGCATAATGCCATTGAAATAAAATTGAAATATTACAACGTCAACATTTTGGGTACAAACCTTTAGCAGTTACCTGTATAATATTATTGTCTTAGTACTACCAACACTGTTAACTCATAAGAAAACCTGCTATCTGTTATATGCAAAACCTTATACCCAGATCAGCGATGACCAGTTAGCTACTCAGAATTTTGTCATTAATTAACAAAACTTCAATCCATCTTCTATGTCTTGCAAAGCTTGATTAGAGTTCGATCTTAACCAAAATCATTTTCTCCTGACACGGCCCATAGTGACAAAAATTGGTCACACTGAGCAACCTTGCATGAATATTTATTTACCTGTATAAACCTGTTACAACATGGCCTTCAATGTATTTATTTTTCTGATTCACTTTAATGTACCTTTCAAGATTATTTCAGCTCGTATGAGATTGACCAATCAGTAGGTGGATGAAAACATGAGAACCCAGAAAAAAAACTCCAGGCACACCCGCAAACAGAACTTGGCTTGTCTTACATGTCAGTATAATGGTTGTGTCGAAGTGATTATAATCATAAAAGTTATTTTTGATTCGATTAGATTAAGGCCGAGCATCCTTTAATAGGAACAGTTTTTCAGTCATTTTGGGATTGAGCCATGTATTACTTCTTGTACCCAGTACTCTGAGGGGTTAGTGTGTCTCAGGCACAGCACGGCTCCCCACGATTGAATCAAACCCAGGGCCTGTATTTAGAAAGGTACAAGTAGGCAAAGATCAGGAAAAGGCGCAATCAGAAAGAGATTCCCACTCCAAAAACCGAGGTGGGAAAAAACCAAACTAACAATCATGCACTTATACCATGAAACATATCGTAAGCTGAATGAGCAGCTATTTTCCCAATAGGTGGCCACTCAGTTACCTTAACTTAATTAAAAATATGAAAACATACATAAGGCGCCAACAGCACAAAAAAATAAAACACCAAGACATCTAGAATCGTTTTCATTAAAGAACTGAAAGATTCTTGTTTTGATGCCTAACGTGATATAATAAGCAAAATAGTTTTATGAGAATGAATGGAAAATTGTGTAAACACCCTTAAAGTTGGTGATTTGAAACTTTACGTTGCTGTATTGTACCAATTACAAAGACATTTTAAGTTCCCATGGTACTGCCTAATACCTAGACAGTGGTGGCATCGTACCGACCTGACTGAAAAGTTGTTGATTTGGAAGTTAATACATTTTTAAAAAAAAAAGTAAAAAAAAGTAGGAAAACAGTCCACCAATGTTACTGTTTGTGGTGCAAGAGGTTATTGGCCGTGTAAACAAGTGGACAATAATAGTATAGAATGATTACAAAAGTTTGTTCCACAGAATGTACAGTACCCTCATTTTCTGGGGAATGGAACACAAAAAGTGGTTATAAATCAAGCAGATTTGGGTTAATTTTGGAAACAAATGTATATATCCATTTTTTTAGCTCACCTGAGCCGTCAGGCTCACAAGGTGAGCTTATAGGATGGCCATGATCCGGCGTCCGTCCGTCCGTCGTCCGTCCGTCGTCCGTCCGTCCGTCGTCCGTCGTCCACCATTTTCAAAGATCTTCTTCTCTGAAACAGCTTGGCCAATCAAAGCCAAATTTTACATGAAGCATCTATGGGAAGGGGGAACCAATGTGTATATAAATAATCCAGGTCACATGACCAAGATGGCCGCCATGCCCATATATGGTAAAAACCCTTCAAAAATCTTCTTCTCCGGAACCACTGGACCGATTTCAACGAAACTTGGCATGAAGCATCGATGGCTCAAGCACTACAATGTATATATAAATCGTGACCCTGTGATGACCTTGACCTATTTTACGGCAAGGTCAACATAGGTCACCAATGCGTTTGAATGGGGAAAAATTTTAAAATGTCATTTCAAGTGAAAATCTTGCAGGAAATGAGCAGTAGGACTGAATATTGATGATTCTGAAAAAAATTTGACCCCAGGGGCTCATGTGCCCCCACCCCGGGGCAATATACCTGTACATTACCATAATATTCAAACATCATCTCCTCTGAAACCGCTTGGCCAATCAAAGCCAAATTTTATGTGAAGCATCAATAGGAAGGGGGTACCAATGTGTATATAAGAAATCCAGGTCACATGACCAAGATGGCCGCCATGCCCATATATGGTAAAAACCCTTCAAAAATCTTCTTCTCCAGAACCAGTGGACTGATTTCAACCAAACTTGGCATGAAGCATCGATGGCTCAAGCACTACAATGTGTATATAAATCGTGACCCTGTGATGACCTTGACCTATTTTACGGCAAGGTCAACATAGGTCGCCAATGCGTTTGAATGGGGAAAAATTTTAAAATGTCATTTCAAGTGAAAATCTTGCAGGAAATTAGCAGTAGGACTGAATATTGATGATTCTGAAAAAAATTTGACCCCAGGGGCTCATGTGCCCCCACCCCGGGGCAATATACCTGTACATTACCATAATATTCAAACATCATCTCCTCTGAAACCGCTTGGCCAATGAAAGCCAAATTTTATGTGAAGCATCAATAGGAAGGAGGAACCAATGTGTATATAAGAAATCCAGGTCACATGACCAAGATGGCCGCCATGCCCATATATGGTAAAAACCCTTCAAAAATCTTCTTCTCCAGAACCAGTGGACCGATTTCAACGAAACTTGGCATGAAGCATCAATGGCTCAAGCACTACAATGTATATATAAATCGTGACCCTGTGATGGTTTTGACCTATTTAAAGGCAAGGTCAACATAGGTCGCCAATGCGTTTGAATGGGGAAAAATTTTAAAATGTCATTTCAAGTGAAAATCTTGCAGGAAATGGGTAGTAGGACTGAATATTGATGATTCTGAAAAAAATTTGACCCCAGGGGCTCATGTGCCCCCACCCCGGGGCAATATACCTGTACATTACCATAATATTCAAACATCATCTCCTCTGAAACCGCTTGGCCAATCAAAGCCAAATTTTATGTGAAGCATCAATAGGAAGGGGGAACCAATGTGTATATAAGAAATCCAGGTCACATGACCAAGATGGCCGCCATGCCCATACATGGTAAAAACCCTTCAAAAATCTTCTTCTCCAGAACCGATGGACCGATTTCAACAAAACTTGGCATGAAGCATCGATGGCTCAAGCACTACAATGTATATATAAATCCTGACCCTGTGATGACCTTGAGCTATTTTACGGCAAGGTCAACATAGGTCACCAATGCAGTTGAATAGGGAAAACTTCAAAATGTCTTTAAAGTGAAAGTGTTGCAGGAAATGGGAAGTAGGACTGAATATTAATGATTCTGAAAAACAAATGGACCCCAGGGGCTCATGTGCCCCCACCCCGGGGCAATATACATGTATATTGCCATAATATTCAAACGTCTTCTCCTCTGAAACCGCTTGGCCAATCAAAGCCAAATTTTATGTGAAGCATCTATAGAGTGGGGGAATCAATGTATATATAAATAATCTAGGTCACATGACAAAGATGGCCACCATGCCCATATAATGGTAAAAACCCATCAAAAATCTTCTTCTCTGAAACCAATAGACTGATTTCAAGGAAACTTGGCGTGAAGCATTGATGGCTAAAGTACTCCAATGTATATATAAATCATGACCCTGTGATGACCTTGACCAAGTTTATGGCAAGGCCAACATGGGTTGCCTATGCATTTGAATTGGGAAAACTGTTAAAATGTCATTTGAAGGGAAAGGCCAGCAGGAAATTGGCAAATGGACAGAATATTGAAGATTCTAAAAAAAGAAAATGCCCCAAGGGCTTCATCTGCCCCTGCACTGGAGTTAAATACGATAATATTCAAACATGTTTATGGGTATATGCAGCAGATCTCAGGTGAGCATTTACAGGACCATTGGTCCTCTGGTTGTACTTTATATATGGCATACAACCTAACTGCTGTTTTGTTTTCTTTTTAATTTTAAGTTAAAAACAATTTCACATACATGGGCTCTAGTACTGAGATAACATTTTGGGCTGTAGGGTACTGTTCCCCCCCGAGTCCCAGAACGCCATTCACATATATTATGTATAATATGACAATACATTTATATGCAAAGGGATTTCTTGGGACTCGGGGGGGAACAATGTTAAATAAATACTTTTCTGTTTTTCTATATGTTTAATACAAAATATGCCCATTTTAACCCAAAAATAAAGCAGTACTTCTTTTGAAACAAGAACCCCAATCCAATATCATAAACTATGGAATACCAGCAAACATATATACAAAAACAGTAGCATTTGACCAACATTTATTTTTATAAAAATCTGAGGCAGCTATACATTATGGCTCCCATTACCACCGTCAGAGGTCCTTTCCTTTTCAAACCTATACAAACTTAATAATTTACTAATTTCACAATTACTTATTTTATCAATGAACTACTGTTGAAGGAAGCTATTATTATCCATTTGGTACATAGCAAGTATGTCTTACAACCAGAATTAAATTACTTTCAATAATTATAATAAAATTAGATAATTTTAAGTAATCATCTATAGATTTGTGAGAATCAGTTGTATATGCATATTGAAGTGCAAACATTTGACAAAATGCTGGACTGCTGAAAATATTTTCCGGGGTAAAATCAGCTATGATTTTGTCGAGAAAAAACCTCCCTATTTCAGACCTAAATCTCCCTACCAAAAATGTCTAATCTCCCTATTTGGGCCTAAGAATGTATCACATGTATGATGGCATGGCTCATATTTCATATTAAGGATTTTATTATGAGTTCATATTACATTAAGAATTACAGATAATTTTACATATACAAGTGCGTGGGCAGTAACTGCGAAGCTGATCAGCGCCTTTGTTTTTGCTACTCAGATAGTACAATCCCTCCTCTTCTTAAGTCCAAAGTCTCAAGCTTCTAGCCTACTTCTGTGACTGTACAGTCTGGTTTGTGTTGGACCTGGTCAGAAACCCAAATTGTTGGTTTTCTCAAGCAATGGCTCATATAAAATTGGTGATGATATTTGTGTCTTTTTCTCAAATTGCAGAACAAGAGAACGGCCAAGTCTCTCACTCTATCCCTGAGATATCTGGCAAAGCCCAAGCCCGTCTCCGCCTCCAGAGTGTGTGCCTTGGTCAGATATGATGCCCAGAAGTTCTCTGACGATGCCTTCTCTCTGATACAGCAGTTTAATACCAGCCTTGCTCACCAGGCTTCATGGTTTGTATTCATCGATAAAAGTTTTGCCTCTAAAATTAATAATGTACAGTTCAACACCTCATTATAATGTCCCTCATTATAATGTCCCTCATTATGATGTGGTTTTCAGTATAACATGGCCATGTTATGGCTCCCAAAATGACTATATGTCTGTTGTAAGCAACCTCATTTTAACATAGTTCACTTATAACTCGGCCTGATTCTGTGGACCCCAAAGGTAGTGATATAATGAGGTTTACCTATATTGGCAAATTAAATGCCTTATCATAATGGCACAAAAATGAAGATCAATTTTAAATCTTGATTTAATGTATTAAAGAAAAAAAAAGTATAAGCCTGCAGATTCATAACTTAACTTCATGTATACACATGTACTAAGCATACATTTTCTTGCACACCAGATAGAGAAATCCTACATTTTACCCCATGTGAGAAATTCTTATCTCACCCTCATTATCTCACCCCGGTCGCACCCTGCGTTCAAATGTTCTTTTTTAACACTGGTTGTATAGGACGTCACATAATTAAGTCGCTAAGCGCACACGTCACAATGACGTCAAAACATTTTAAATCAAAATGGCGGACGCCGCGATTTTATCATTTTTCTAGGTAAATAGTATAAAAATCAATCTTCGCTGCATTAAGGTGAGCAAGAAAAAGAATCCATCATTCGTGTCAGGTATGGATAGACAAATCTGTCCCTCGGGTCACAATTTGACATCACTCGGCGAGCCTCGTGATGCCAAAATGTGACCCTCGGGACAGATTTGTCTATCCATACCTGACACTCATGTAAGATTCTTATAATATCCAAATGCAAAAATAAAACAAACACTGTATTTCAGGTCCCCAGCTATTGTCTGTCTCGGTCTATCAGCAGGCAAATTTCAGGACAATTCTGGGACTGTAGGATCTAATATAGAGGCCATGTTTGCTAAAACACCTGTAACTAAGGTCAAAGTGGCTGAAACTGCTACTTCTTGTGACAGTGACAGTGATTTTGAAAGTACTCCTGCTGTCAAGAAAGGCACTATCCAGTCATTTTTCAGTCAGGTTCAAAGGTCAAACACGGATGTCACAGAAGTGGTCAGGACAGAGTCTGAAGCATGTGATACTCATGGTGGAGACGTTAACAATGTAAATAAGGAAAAGAAAACAATAGCATCTTTCTTTAAATCAAAGATGTCAGAAAAGTTAGAGAAAAAGGAAGATAAAACTCATGTGGAAGATACACATACCAATGATTTATCAACAGAAAGTGATACAAATATGTTGAATGCTGAAATGTGTGTTAAGAATATTGATACAAACAAAATTGATGCCTTTTTAACACCTAGGGGGAACAAAATTGGTGATTTTGAAAGTGTAGTTAAAGTATCAAGCAACCCCAAACAAGGTGTATCAGACTTTTGTGTTATAGATTCTGATTCATCAAACAGTAGTGAGAATTGTGATAGTCATTCTGAGCATTCAAACCAGATGGGTACATTCATAACAAATAATCAAATAGTCACAGGAATGAACAATTCATTAAATCAACATGATAATGATGATACAAAACAAAACGTAACACTTAAAAATCAGGCTACATATGACATCACTAGTGGTTGTGTAAAGCTTAATTCTCATGAACAAGTGACTACAGAAGCCAAGCAAGAAAGTTTTGATGACAGTAGCGGTTGTACTAATGTTGTTCAAAACTTTGCCCCAGAGGATTATCTCCCCTGTGAAAAGTGCAGGAAGCCCATTGCAGTCTGGGAAATGCCTGAACACATGGACTTTCATTTTGCTATGGATTTACAGAATGACATGAATGCAGTGACTTCACAAGTGATCAGTAGCAATACTGGGAAACGGAAATCAGTGGGGTCGGATAATAGAGGTAGTAAAAAGACTAAAATTTCTCCATCACAAGGAAAGTTGGATTCATTTTTCAGCAGGAAGGCATAGTACAGATTTTATGGCAATAGAAAAGTTTATTGTGTAAAACTGAAAGACATACTGAAAGTCTTTCTGTTTGAGCTTAATGCTTCAAAGGATCCTTATAAAACACTACATAATTTTTATCGCACCTGCAGGGTGCAATATAGGAGTCCAAATTTCCATCCGTCTGTTCGTCCGTCTGTCAACATTTACGTCCAAGTTTGGTTTTCCCTATATCAGTGATAGCTGCGAGTGTGAAACCTTGCATAGTAATTGTCCTTGACATACCCTTAAAGCACGCACCTTGACCTGGTGCCCTTGACCTATATTTCACAGTCCATTGACTGTTAATTTTTATGTCGAGGTTTGTTTTTTTACGTCAAAGTTTGGTTTTCTCTGCATCAGTGATAGCTGTGACTGTGAAACCTTGCATAGTAATTGTCCTTGACATACCCTTCAAGCACATACCTTGACCTGGTGCCCTTGACCTATATTTCAAGGTCCATCAACTTTGTTATTTTTAGGTCAAGTTTAGTTTTCTCAGCATCAGTGATAGCTGGGAATGTGAAACCTTGCATAGTAATTGTCCTTGACATACACTTCAAACACGCACCTTGACCGGTGCCCTTGACCTATATTTCACGGTCCATTCACTTTGTTCATTTGTATGTCGAAGTTTGGTTTTCTCTGCATCAGTGATAGCTGCGACTGTGAAACCTTGCATAGTAATTGTCCTTGACATACCCTTCAAGGAAGCACATTGACCCGGTGACCTTGGCCTATATTTCACGGTCCATTGACTTTGTTATTATTTTTGTCCATGTTTTTTTTTCTGCATCAGTGATACATGCAAGTATGAAATCTTGCATAGTAATTGTCCTTGATATACCCTTCAAGCACCCACCCTGACCCGGTGCCCTTGACCTACATGTATATTTCACAGTCCATTGACCTTGTTAATTTTTACGCCAAAGTTTTCTCTGCACCGGAGGTAGCTGCGAATGTGAAACATTACATAGTAATTGTCCTTTAATTACCCTTTCAGAACACAACTTGACCTAGTGCCCTCGACCTACGTTTTACCGATGCAGGTGCGATATTGCCCTCCGAGGTGCTCTTGTTGTCATACATTTATTTGCTGCTGTTTACAAAAAAGAAATAAAGAATTTAAATGACACATTTTCATTGCATTGTGATTGGAGCTAAAACCAATATACACACATTTTTGAAAACATATCTGGTTTTGTGACAAGTTTGTCTGAGCCATATGAGCCTCGACGCGAGAAAACCGGTCTTCGGGAGTTCTGATTGGTCCCACACAAACTGGCCTGTACAGTCTCAGTAAAAGGTTAGAAGCTTCAAATTTTGGTTATACATGTAAGTAGAGGAGGAATTGTACTTTCCGTATAGTGAAAACAAAGGTGCTGATCAGCTTTGCAGTTACTGCAAAGCTGATCTGCGCCTTTGTTTTAGCATTGGCAAAAAAAACGCTTTTCTTATGCTCATATAATGCAAGAAGTTAGTCAGAATATATACTGAATTGTTTTTAACTTTAGCAAATGTACCACGTTTTGCATGCTGCCTCTTCAAATCAGGCTCTTTATTTTGATCACTAAATCTTGATGCGCAAGAAAATCATACAGAATCAGGTCTTCAGATCTTTGTCCCAAGTCTTTTGTGTTAACCTTATATTTTTAATTTATATTTATTTATTGGTTTATATCTACTTATTAAACAGCTAAAAAGAATGGTGAAAAGTTTTGTTTTGGATAAAAACCTGATAATTCCCTTTTTATCCGCATCAGAGTGCATGTGCTAGCCCCCATATGCCAGAGATGGACGTCAGTCAAAGCAATTTGTCCCTTAAAGCCCTGTCTCATGGTACGGGAAAATCTAGTGCAATTCACGACATTTAATAAAATGCAGTGCCATCTTAGGATGGGCACACAGCTTCTAGAGTTTGCATTGTACAACTTCTACCTACATTTTGGCATGTACAATATCTATAGTTTAAACTTTATTAATTTTTACTATAAAGTTTATTATACTTCAGTTATACAGAAAGCTCATGGAACTTATATGCCGGTAGGCGTCCTTGAGGGTGCGGTTGTTCATGTTTTGTGGTCAAATATAGTGGAAGAAACCGGAGAACCCTGGGAAAACAACTGAACCTCAATGGGCGAGGTGACAATGTTATCCTCTATCTATAGTTGAAGCTGAGCTCCAATTTTATCAACAGGAAAAGATGTCCGTAAAACAAATACCCCCTTTAACCCCATGTTTAGATAGCAAAACGGGGGTTTGCAGGGGTATACCTATTTTTCTTATTTTTGCTCTAAAACATAGCTTGTGGGTACTCATTAGAACCGCCTTGCCGACGGCCGAGGTGGTTCTAATGTGTGCCCACAATCTATGTTTTGAGCAAAAATAAGAAAAATATTTTTTTTTCTGCTGAAAATTTTCATTTTTTATAGCTATAAAAATCGCTGTATATTGCATGGACATGTTTTCGTTATGATGTTAGTGTTGAAATATTGGTACATGTACATAGAATACAGTATAATGTTTCTG
The DNA here is from genome assembly GCA_964017185.1 of Rugalucina vietnamica. NCBI lineage: Eukaryota > Metazoa > Mollusca > Bivalvia > Lucinida > Lucinidae > Rugalucina > Rugalucina vietnamica. The sequence continues at coordinate 33,869,630 of OZ024872.1, forward strand.
TTAGGTGATTGAAATGAAAAAAGAATAACAGCAGTTTATTTCCTCCATGTTTTATTATTCTCTTTTATATATTTTTATTAGTATATTTCCTAAGTAGGACATTATTTGACTAGAATATATTTGAACCACACCACAAGTGCATTTGTCCTATCTGGTATATCACCCGACCAGAATACAAGACCAAACCAACACTAATCCTACGCTTCTAGCCATGGAATCCGGCAATATGTAGTCCCTAAAGCTGTTGACAAATCATTCGCGATGCGAGAAAACCGGTCTTTGGGGTTTCCGACCAGGTCTGACACAAACCGGGCTGCACCTACAGAAGATGGATAGACGCTAGAAATTTCAGATTTAGGAAGAAGGGGAAGTGTACTATCCGTGTAGCGAAAACAAAGGTACTGATCAGCTTCACGGTTACCATGAACCTGATCTTTCTCTGTTTTCGTATATGCAGATTGTTGGTTTTCTCATGAGGCGGCTCGAATAGACCCCCATCGAATGAGTACCCATGCTGATGAGAGAATTAATCAGTATGGAGTTGTATTGTTGGTATGGTCTTTTTGGCCAAGTCTATCCGGACCATTGTTAAACAGGGTATATACCGAGTTCCACAGCCAATGCAACTCTTCATTAAAATTTGAACAACTTTGTTTTCCGCATATATGTAGCCCAACCATTTTTAAAGACGACCTGTGAAAATCTAACATCAGAAGACTTTCATTCGCCTACTGTTGCATAAAAACTGATAAAGGGATTATTTCGATATACATATGAAGGAAATTAACCATTTCGACGAACTTCTAGTTTGTCTGTGCAAACCACCCTATTTTTTTTTTTTTTTTTTTTGCAACAAAAGACAGTGACCAAACAAATTTCCCATAGCTGTGATACACTTTTTTAGTTAGGTTGCCAACACAAAATAAAGTATATGGTTGACATATTCAGTGATGTTGACCACATGGCCAAGTGACTGTAAAAAATAAGCAATTTTCAGGTACTGAAAATCAAAGGCAATTTCTAGTGTTGAGACATAGGTTTCAATATTGACAATGCCATACACTCATCCGACGATCTTCCAAGATTTGAAATGTGTGTATGGTTTTGAATATATCAAGTATGTACATGGAGGCACGGAAAATGCATTTTTGTACCCTGAGGCATGTTCCCGCGCATGTGCACAAAAACCTCGGATTTGATAATACACAAAGATTTTTGAGGCATTTTGATACAAGTTTTCAGATAACTGACCGCCTTAAAAGATGAGAGGAAAAAATAAATTTGTGTTGGCTGTGGAGATCATCAACTGTGTGTCCTGCATCTCTTTCTTTGTTGGTATATTTGACTCATTCTTTTGTCAATCTGGGTCTGATACATTCTTAAACTACAGTTACAGAGCAGCTGATCTGGTCATTTGTTTTAGCACATACAAAATGTTGGTTTTAAGACGCTGCTCCATTTATCACCCCAGTTAACAATTTTTCAATCGTGTCCGGACCAAGTCCTAACTCTACCACTCGGCCACTGCACTGCCCAAGAAATTGGGTGGACAAATGCTCTTGCGAAGTGTGGTTCACAATCAATCAACAGCAGATAGAATATCTTATGATACAATAATAATAATGGTATAAAACAAACGTATATGAACTGATCTAAAATTAACTCAACAATGAAGAACACAGTTTAAAATATGTATACATATTTACATGTGTAAATAAATAGCTGTGTTATCTGAGCCACACCATGAGAAAAACCTCCTTAATAAGCACAGACTAGTTGTGATACCCTTGCTGGATGATCCTGATACATGCGGAATTTCCCGAGGAAAAAGTTGAAAAAACTTTCATCGGGATGTATTAAAAAAAAAATTCAACTTGGGCGAGACTGAAATTTTAACTGCCCACAGACACTGACAAAAATAATTGAAATTGCAGGCTTCAATCTATAAAGCCAGTAATTTTTCCTGCTAATAAATGTTAAATTGCCAACAATTGTTGGCATTTTAACATTTATGAGCATGACAAATTGTAGTCTCTACTTAGTTGAGCATGAAAAAATTCAAATGTCAGAACCTGTTTTGAACAGGTCTATTTATATCTCGCCAGGCCAGATACACAAAAGATAGGCTTTCTCATGATGTGGCTTATTATTTTGTTCTCAGTATTTATGCCATTTGGTCATCTTGTTCATAAAAGGCTAATAATTTTATTTTCTAAAATCTGACTGTTCTTTTTAAATTCATATTGCGTAGTACATTTGGAATCAATTGTTATACGAAATGTGATAAAAAGTTTTGGCAAGCTGATTACTTTTTGATATGTATGACAAGCCATTTATTTTGTAAAAAATAGAAAACATTTTGGTATTTTATTCATTTTTTCTTCAGTGAAAAAATGCATATAATATCAGTTGAAAATGCCCATATCAAATTACCAAGATGTGTGACTTATTAAATGGTTGATTTTATCTGGAACAAGCGAACAAACTAACATTATGGACTAGCGAAGTGAAAATGTTGGTTTTATTTAAAGGAATGCAAAGTTTTTCTGGAAAGAGATCCAGGATAAGAGATCTAGGAAAAAATGATGTCATGTAAATGCTTGCAACCTTATTTCATGTAAGATGGGTATTTTTAAGATCTCCATAAAAACTTGAGTTTTGGTCACTTATGCTACTGACTGTGGAGTTGAGCCGCATATTGGGAAAAATGGATTTTTGCCTATATGATAACAAAGGTGCAACTGCACAGCTGATCAGCGCCTTTGTTTTCGCTACTTCTAGCCCATTTCTTAGACTGAACAGGTTTGTGTCAGACCTGGTCATAAATCCCAAAGCCTGGTTTTCTCACGACGCAGCTCAGCAAAATTGTTATAAATAAATAACAGAAAAATGGACAAATTATCCTTCAATTTTACTCAAAATACCCATCAATTCATTTCAAACTTTTTCAAGCAATAGACAGCCAGCTGTACAAATGTATAAAACAAAACAGTAAGAAATAGAAATTATTTATCAAGACCAAATTTACATATACCTGACAAAGTCAATTTGTCCTGGCAAATGAATAATGTACATCTTTATTCTTAACAATTCAAAAATGGTGTTGGTATAAAAGGTTTGCGAAAAATTTCATTGAAATCTGCGAGAAAATAAAGCTGTATAAACTATAAAAATTAACAAAAACAACTGAGCTGCATTATGAGAAAACAATCAATCTGCATATGCGAAAACAAAGACACAGATCAGCGCCTTTGTTTTCGCTACATGGATAGTACAATTCCTCTCCTTTCTAAATCCAAACATTTCCAGTCACTAGCTATCTTCTGTGCTTGTACAGCTTGATTTGTGTCCGACCTGTTCGCAAACCACATTGTTGGTTTTCTCATGACTCGGCTCAATTATTACAAATAATAAAGAATAATAGTGTTTGATCCACAGTTTAGGAAAAATAGAATACAGCATCAGTTTTCAATCATGACTTGAATCGGCCTGAGCTTGTGCTCAGTATTTTGTGCACAGTCTTTTGTGAACAGACAACAGTCTTTTGTGCACAGTCAAGACATGAATCAGAGTCGCGTTTTCTAAATCTTAAATTTTCGCAAGGGCCTGAGCTTGTGCTCAGTATTTTGTGCACATTCTTTTGTGCACAGTCAACAGTCTTTTGTGCACAGTCAAGACATGAATCAGCCTATGTTCCTAATTCTCTTAGCAGAGTCTTTACTTACAGTGAAAAAGCTTAGCCATGTATATAAATACAGAACTTACCTTGATCACTCAATGAACCTGGACCTTTATCTTTACTATGTACAAGTATGAGGTGTAAAAAATGAAAACTATGTTTAAAACTATTTATACAACCAAATTCAGTACAAGATTTGTGGTCACAATATCAACAATAAGGATGCCTGCACCCTGTTACCAACGGGCCAAGGAAATATGCAAAACAACATACAATAAGAAAACTTGCTAAAACTGGCTCATGCAATATACAGAGATTTTTTTTTCAGCTGTAAAAATTTAAAATTTTATCGGAATTTTTTGGATATTTTTCTTATTTTTGCTCAAAACATTGATTGTGGGCACATGTTAGAACCGTCTTACAGGGGGCAGTTCTAACAAGTACCCACAATCTATGGTTTGTAAAAAAATAAAATAGGTATACCCAAGTTTTACTCTATAAAGTAGAATAGAAGGGGGTATACTTTAAACGGACATGTTATTGTGATGTTCGTTTTTTGTGTGTTTTTTTTTTTTTAATATGGAACATTAATTGTGTCAGATCTATAGATCGGAGAAGGCTTCAAAAATAGTGTCATAAAATTCAAACAAAATATTTCTTAATTTTGTGAATATACAAAATCTAAATGGTGTTAAAGTAGGGCAACTACACGATAAACATAATACAATGTAATGGTTTTGATATGGAATTTTATCAGACTTTCTAAGGAAGAGCATGGCTCCACAATGTGTATGTATTTTGGAGTCATGCCTGAAAAATTTCTCAAGATGAATTTTCACAGATTAGCATTTGAGCCAACATTTCGCATATCCGAAAACAAAGGCGCAGATCAGCTTCGCAGTTACTGCGAAGCTGATATCAGCGCCTTTGATTTCGCTACATGGATTGTACAGTTCCTCTACTTTCTAAATCCGAAATTTCCAGCCTCTAGCCATATTCTGTGCTTGTACAGCTCGATGTGTTTACGACCTGTTCAGAAGCCACGTTTTTCTCTTGTCACGGCTCATTTGCATATTCCCTGGACCTGTTCAATGTCACAACATAATTCACACTTTGTTCTACACAACCTATATACATGTATACACTTTATATCATGTTGGTATACAATATTTATTTTCTGAAAAGAACATGATACAGTTGACAAGGGGAGTTTAAAATGTAAACCCATTGTAATAAAAGCCAAAAGGCTTTGATTGACTACCTATTAAGATAAAGAAGCAGATCCGGAAGCAGATAAATGAGCCGCCTCATGGGAAAACCAACAATCTGCATAAGCGAAAACAAAGGCGCAGATCAGCTTCGCGGTAACCGCGAAGCTGATCAGCGCCTTTGTTTTCACTACTCAGATAGTACACTTCCTCTTCTACTTAAATCAGAAATTTCAAGCTTCTAGCTCTTTTCTGTGCTTGTACAGGCCGGTTTGTGTCGGACCTGTTCGGAAACCACATTGTTGGTTTTCCCACGAGGCGGCTCAAATGTTATTAGTTATATATTGCCTATATGAAAGAATATGGCACTGAAATGTACATAATTGAAGGAGCTCAAAAGAATGTGCGTATCTAAGGATCGATACATCATTTTTTGCTGCATTTGTAACATCAGATTTCGCTTCAAAAATTATGGATTGCTCATGTCAGTTTATTTGTTCTTAGCTGTGTCAGTATTTTGTTCTGGATGTAAATAATTGTTATACATGTAGTTTGTTCATGGAATAACAATGGAATTGTTCTGGTATCATTACGAAAACTTGCCCATGTGTTTTGTTAAACAGCAATTTTTTTTAGCTGTAAAAATTTAGAAAAATTTTGATGTTTTCATTTCTTCTTATTTTTGCTCCAAAACATATATTGTGGGTACTCGTTAGAACTGCCTCGGCAAGGCGTTCTAACGTGTACCCACAATCAATGTTTTGAGCAAAAAAAAAATTAAAAAAAAATAAAATAAATTATACTATTTAAAAGAGGGTTATAAGGGGGTATACATTACATGGACATGTTATCATGATGTACGCACATAGTTTGTTCCTCAAATTGCAATGGCATTGTTCTGGTATTGCAGGGTTGAGGGAGTAAAAAAAGAAGTTTGTGTCGATAATATTGATGTAAAGGAATACAATCAGATCCATGCTTGATGATCAACAATATTCAAGAGATCAATGATACTAATTTTCTGCTTCAAACGCTAGATCTACAGTTTTGGGCGGGGCTATTAAATAAATAATGCTACAAATGAGAAAATATCATGGACCCTATCATTCTGTATGCGAGCCTTTTGTTCTCAACAATGTCATATGAGCCGCGACGCGAGAAAAACGGTTTTCGGGGTTTCCGAACAGGTCCGACATAAACCGGCCTGTACAAGCTCAGAAAATAGCTAGAAGCTTGAAATTTCGGATTTAAAGACAGGGTTTCTGTGCCGGGGGGTCACAATACAGGTAAAACACAGGTAATAAATTATTGATTTTTTGGTGACAGGAATAAGCCAATCACATTACTGTATTTAGGACTATATATCATCTATTGGCTGAAATTTGATGTGAATGGTCTGAAGTCTAGTGAGAAAATGACAACTGAATGCTAATCCCCTTTATATAGTCCAACCCTGTCTTTAAGTAGAAGAGGAATTGTACTATCCGAGAAGCGAAAACAAAGGCGCTGATCAGCTTCGCAGTTACTGCGAAGCTGATCTGCGCCTTTGTTTTCGCATAGGCAATAATCCCGTTTTCTCACGATGCGGCTCATATAATGTTATGCAAAAACTTATAACGAAAAACATGAACAGATGGTGTGTATACTGTTAATTTGTAAATATTTGTGTCATTTTTATTCCCCAAATTTTCTGTTTGCGATTAATTCGCAAGGTGTTAAATTCCCAAACTAGTATTCATGTAGTCTTAATGGCTTATAGAAATTCTTTATTAGCGAGAATCTTGAATTCGCTAGGCAACAAATTCGTGAATATTCGCAAAAATTATGTTCCCGGGAACATTTCCGAACATACAGTATATGATGATAATGGCAGGATGTTTTTTGTCTTGTTTTATATCAAAAGCAATGCTGTAGGGGCTCTTTAAATGTAACTTGGTCCTTGTGCTGTCTGATTTGTATGCTCAATATTCCATGAAATGTATTGCTGGGTCGTAAACCCCCAAATCAAATCAAACAATCACAAAATATCCGTAAAATCATCATCAAATGAACACCTCTTAAACTAATTTTCTGTGCATGAATCATAGAGCCACAACAAATGAGCCGCATCATGAGAAAACCAACAAGCTCCAAACAGGTCCGACACAAACCGAGCTGCACAAGCACAGAAGATGGCTAGACGCTGTAAATTTAAGATTTAGAAAAACAAGAATTGTACTATCTGTGTAGCGAAGACAAAGGTGCTGATCAGCTTCGCAGTTACTGTGAAGCTGAACTGCGCCTTTGTTTTCCATATGCAAACTCTTGGTTTTCGCATATGGAAACTGTTTGTTTTCTCATGACATGGCTCAAATAAGTCATGGCTCCGCAATGGAATGGTCAACAAGAAATGAAAAATCTTTCAACTATCTGAGTTTTGGTCCATACTTCTCATGAATCTGTTCCTTGCTGTTCCTTTTCCGTACTCATGCAGTGTGCATATCTGACTTAAACTCATGGCTTTGCTCATAAAGTTAGCAACATTTTTCATGCTCAATTCTGCTGAGCATGAAATAAATCCTGCTCATAAATGTTAAGGAATAAGCTGGATAAATAGGACAGAAGTCAATATAATATTAAACCTCAAAATTCCTTTGACATCCTACATTTAAATATATATGAGCAATTGAAAATTCATGCTCAGCTGAATTGAGCATGAAAAAGATAATTCAGGACCTGATACAACTTATTACCCGCTTAAACAGCAAATGGATTTTAGCCATGAGCAAGAAGAGTCTATATGAGCCGGAATTTTGCCAATGCGAAAACAAAGGCATAGATCAGCTTCGCAGTAACTGCGAAGCTGATCAGTGCCTTTATTTTCACTATTCGGACAGTACAATTCCTCTTCTACTTATAGCCAAAATTTCAAGCCTCTAGCCTGTTTCTTTGACTGTACAGGCCGATTTGTGTCGCACCTGGTCGGAAACCCCGATGACCAGTTTTCTCGGTAGCGGCTCACATTGGTCTAGCACAAGCTGGGAAGACGTTCTCATTCACAATCCACTAAATCCTTGCAGTTTTGGCCAGATGGATTATATTATCATCACCAATACTAAGACAAATTCATCTTTCTGCACAACTTGTCAAAATCATTTCCTCTGCGACACTAAATCTTTTCAGTAACAAATCCCCATCCTGGATATACAATTAGACACCAACTTCCAATTTTTACCCAATTCCTGTTAAAATTACCCTCCAACTCCCAATTTCTACCCAAATTCACAAAACTCCCGATTTCTGACAGTATTAGGTCATATTTCCTGCATTTGACTATCACAACACACCCTGACACCATGTTTCTCACCTCAACAACATACCCACTTCAACAGAATCCACTTCAGAACAGTATTCACACTTGACCTATTTCATATGTCAAGGTCATATCAGATCACCAGTCTCACAGAATGTGTAAAATATTACTAGCGATACATTCGTACAACAATATTTAGTCTCACTAGAAAACACAAGATAACGTGTTACGGTAAGATCAGTCAAAATGGAATATTTTGATCGCACACATTTGATCACTTATAAGTTTGTGCTACACTTGTGAGTCTCGTTGTATGTGTAGAGCATCCATTTGTTCAAGTATAAATGAGATGGTGTTTTTGCGTATTGTCCCTATCTGTGTCTTTAACACGGTGATCTGTTCGTCTTTAGCGTCAACCAATGACTGTAACCGCTTGATTTCAGCCATCAGCTTATCGTGAGTCTGAAAGAAAGTGTCAAAATTACACATTATATTCACATATATAGTAAAACTGGGGTTTGCAGGGGTATATCTTATTTCTGATCCACCGAGGCGAGTCTAACTTGTACCCATGATGTATGTTTTGAGTGAAAATATTTAAAAAATCAAAATTTTTCCAATGAAATTTTCAATTTTTGCTTTTGAAAAAAGTCTCTGTATATTACATGGGCAAGATTTCGTAATGTATTTCTTTAAGAATTGGAACATCAAGGTGTGTGTTTCACATTTTTGTCCCGATATATGGTGAATTTTTAGAATTCATGTTTTTCCGGACAAAAACACACATTCATAGAACATTCAGTGTGTTGCTAATTCTCTTCACGCATAGTGTTTTTGAAACTCTTGGTACCAAATTTGGTATTTTTTTTTCATTCTAACATGCAATTGATAGTATACCTCAACCTCTTTATAACTTGGTCTGTTATAGCACGGTTCTGGATATAACACAGTTGACCATTGGACCCCAAATGCGAATTAAAGATATATCTATGTATTTTACTCTTGTTTTAACACAAATTGGATAGCTAACATGGATAGTTGGCTTGGACCCCAACAATAGTGTTATAAAGAGGTTGTGAAGTATTTACATTTTTCATTCCTTTTACTCGGATTCTTTTCAATATATCATAAACCAATACATGTATGTTTCATTTAGAGTATACCTGCTACCATATACATGTACCAGTAAACAGTGAAACCCTCAACAGACAGACTCAATAGAAGACCATACACATGTTAGAGCAAGAAAGTAGAGTGATTTTATATAAGAAACTTAACATAACAGAACAGACAATTAATTGATTTTTCTAAATTCAAATACTCTTGCCAACTTACAAACAAGCACAAGAAACAAGTTATGCAAATTCACCATGTCTACTTCAAAACACAGCTGCAGTTTCATTTGAAAACCAATGAGCATCAAATGTTTTTATTCAGCTTACAGTGGTGCCACATCAAACATGTGGATAAATTTATATGCTGTAGGATATTTTGCTTAGCTTTCACTGTAGAATGTAGATAACTGTAGACATATCGGGATGGTCAGTAACTCATACAAATTACTTTTCCTGTCCATACCTAACTCAATCGATTATCCAGTATATTAATGTTCACTCTTTCATAATGTGCTTTCCCTGTGGTTTTTGTCAGACCAGGTCGGAAACCCAGATTGTTGGTTTTCTCATGTGAAGACTTGTGCTTTCCCTTTTTTTGTTTATTAAATAAGTAGAAATTTCTAAATAACTGGCAAATTGAGATAAATGATAGGCAAAATAGGAGTGGATAAAACTGAAATGGGTAATAGGGGCATTTTTCTGATTATAATAAAACAAAATACAAAAAAATAAACAGAAAAGACACAAAAGTCTACAAAAATGAGAAGAAAAAAAAAAAACTCAAAATTAATCTACAACACTGAATCACACTTAAACTGAATAAACACAGCAGAATCATTAGGCTAGCAAAAAGAAATCAGGAAACAGAAAACAAGGGAGATAAAAACTAAAACTGAGCATAACCCAACAGGGGAGAGTACTATTACTTACTGTAATTCCTCATGACTGGTCTGAGACTGAGACAATGGGAAGAAATGCAAGAAATATTTTAGAGAAACAGTATACACACATTATGAGATGAGACAGAGAAAAAAATTGCAAGAATTTTGAAAAAAAAAAAAAAAAAAAATACTTTGGCTGTTCCAAAATTAATCAGATATCAAAACCTTTGTATAACACAACAAAATATGTCTTATTTATTTATTTATTTCCCCCAAAAAGCACTTTTTAATTGCCTTAAACCTTTTTGAGATTTAAAACAAATCGTTCTGGTTTTCTGGAAAAAATTAAATCCTACTTGGTTTTATTAGACAGAATCAAATACCTACTTATTTACTATATGCTATGTCTGAAAAAAATTGTTCCATTGATAAGTTAGACAAATCCACTTTTGTAGCAATCATACATGAGCCATATAATGAGAAAACCAGCTTTTAGCATATGCCAAATCATAGACGCAGATCAGCGCCTTTGTTTTCGCTACACAGATAGTACAATTTCTCTTCTACTTACAACCAAAATTTCAAGCTTCTAGTCCTCTTCTGTGACTGCACAGACTGGTTTTTGTCAGACCAGGTCGGAAACCCAGATTGTTGGTTTTCTCATGTGAAGACTCATACAAGTATTTTTTATGATGGCAAAAAAAAAAAAAAAGTGAAAAAGGTGAAAAAAAAATATTGGCTCACCTCTTCAGCTTTCAGTGATCTTTCTTGTGGTCCCCTCTCCCCGTAATACTCGTCATTACCGTTCAGTTCACGTGGCAACGGGTCCTGAAAATACTGTTCTTCTGTTTGAGTTCCTCGATGTACCCGGGTCCTCTTTTGGCGCTGAGACATTTTACGTTTGGTCGAGTATGAGAGATCTTGGCTACCAGAGCCTGTGAAAGATAAAAAGAAGAATTATTATTCTTGCACAACACATAGAGAAATCCCTGGTTTTACCCCATGTGAGAAATTCTTATCTCACCCTCGTTATCTCACCCCAGTCGCACACTGTGTTCAAGTGTTCTTTTTTAACATTGGTTGTATAGGATGTCACGTAATTTCATCGCTAAGCGCAAACGTCACGATGACGTCAAAACGTTTTAATACAAAATGGCGGCCGCCACCATTGTAGCATTCTAGGTAAATAGTATAAGAATGAAGCTTTGCCGCATTACGGCGTGCAAGAAAAAGAATCCATCATTCGTGTCAGGTATGGATAGACAAATCTGTTCCTCGGGTCACAGTTTGGCATCACTCCGCGAGCCTCGTAATGCCAAAATGTGACCCTCGGGACAGATTTGTTAATCCATACCACTCATGTAAGATTCTTATATCCTCATACTTTACGAAATTAAGTTGTTCATTCTGTATGAAGTCCACACATTTCATCTTTAGAGAGGTCCGAAGACTTGCTTCATTTTTTGAAAAATTCCAGTCAGTTGAGTTACGACATTTTCATACATCTACAAGTCAATCACATCTTTTGGGTTCAAAGAAACAATCTGTGGTGCAAAACATAGAATCGGAAGTATCAAAGTGAAGGACTTTAATATTTGAGTGAGAAATTTTCAGTTGAAACCATCTTTGTAGATAGTCTATTTTATTAGCCCCATCACGAGAAAACCAGTCTTTGGGGTGTCTGACCAGGTCCAACACAATCCGGCTTATACACCCACAGAAGAAAGCTAGAATCTTGAAATTTTAGGTATATGTAGAGGAGGAACTATACTATCCATGTAGCGAAAACAAAGACGCTGATCAGCTGTGCAGTTACTGCACAGCTGATCTGCGTCTTAGTTTTCGCATACGCAAAAATCCAGTTTTATCATGACGCAGCTCTTATAGTTTGGAACTAACCGTTTGATGATAATGAGTCGAGTCTTCTGTTACAAGCCACACTGGCTTTACTTCTACATTCCATCACAACCAAGTCTTTACAGTGTTTATGAGCATTTATTCCACAATCTGAAAAACATATTCAAGAAGAATATAAAATGAAATTTAGGCTTATTTGAAGTTTATTTAAAATATGTTTTTACTTTTTTCATCAAAAACAATGTTATTCACTAAACAATTACAAATGTGGAAATTATATATGTCTAAAACAATATCTGATTATTTACACCACACCATTGATCTAACAAATCAGGATAACATGTCAATGAAATGTAGACCCCCTTACACCCCATTTGGGTGTATTGGGCTACACATTTTAAAATTTCTTACTTTTGCCCAAAAACATAAGATTGTTGGTAGTTGTTAGAACTGCCTCGGCGCAGTTCTAACATGAACCCACAATCTATGATTTGAGCAAAAACAATAAATACATGTAATCTTCTTTTTTTTTTTTTTTCTTTTTTTTTTTCCAAAAAAAAAAAAAAAAAAATGAAATTTTCAATATTCAAAGCTAAGGAAAAATCTGAATATAGCGTAAGCATGTTTTTGTAATGAATCAAATAACAGTCCTACCTTTACATTTCCAACCTTGTTTAATTAACCCCCATAGCTAAAAAGAGAAAATATATATCTTCATACAAGTGGCCCAACACTGTGTGTATGCAAAAAGCAAATTTGTAAATTTCTAAGTAAATTTTGAGTGGCTTGATCCCTGGCTCCTTTAGTATTTCAAAAGTCTTAAACCCATTTTTGACAAATGGATTTTTCCATCGTTATCATTTGGGCAAGTCCACTTTCATTTTTCGGGTAGTTAGGAGAAATTTTTAATTCTTATCCCATTTTTCAATGAAATTTCTCTATGCAAACAGAATAGCCCCAGATGGGAAGCCACATTCAGCGGCACCACATCTGGGCTATACTGTTTGCCGATGTTCCATAAAAGGGACGCCAGGCTTATATGAGTTAAAACAAGGTCACACCTCAACATGAACGTTTGCCACAAAACACATTCGTAAATTACTGCAACAAGCTATTTTCAATCTATGTTAATTTCACAAAACTGCTGCATTTCTATAAAAAATGTTATAAAACCTAAAACATTCTTAAATTATTTGTTGTTAACTTTAAAAGCTTAATCTAAAATGCATACTACTTACAAGGCCTGTGCAGTGTATACAAAATGTAGGTTTGAAGTAGGTGATTTCATGAAAGGCATGTTTAAAGCTGTTTCGTAATGCATGGCAGTTTGCTCGGATGAAATACGTCTTCATCTCCGCTTTACTGATCATACCATCTCTGTAAAAGGAAATAACAATTTGGTTTATGTACAAAACATCACAAAGACATAGCACCCCATAAAATGAGCCGCCTCATGGGAAAACCAACAATGTGGTTTCCGAACAGGTTGGACACAAACCGACCTGTACAAGCACAGAAAAGAGCTAGAAGCTTGAAATTTTGGAGTCAAGTAGAAGAGGAATTGTACTATCCGAGTAGCGAAAACAAAGGCGATGATCAGCTTCGCGGTTACCGCGAAGCTGATTAACCGCGAAGCTGATCTGCGCCTTTGTTTTCGCCTATGCAGATTGTTGGTTTTCCCATGGGGCAGCTCAAATGTTATGTTTTAAGAATGAAGTTGAAGAATTGTAATTGAGTCACGTCATTAGAAAACCAGATTTTTACCTATAGGTAAAAACAGATGCGAAAACAAAGATGCAGATCAGCTGTGCAGTTACTGCACAGCTGATCATCGCCTTTGTTTTCGATAAATGGGCATAACAAGTCCTCTACTTATTAAATCCCAAATTCCAAGCCTTAAGCATTGTTCTGTGACTGTAGAGGCGGGTTTGTGACAAACCTGGTCAGAACCCCTTGAAGACCGCTTTTCTCCCATGCTCAATTGAGTTAAATCTATTAGTGAGCAGTGAAATAATTCAATTAAAATTTTTCATTTTGGCATTGAGTACTTACTGATCAGCGTCTAGAACACAAAAGGAGTCAATGAAGGGGAAGTTCCCTGCTATCGCCTCAAACTCGGCGTGAGATATAAACCCGTCTCTGTCATTGTCATAATTCTTAAACACAGCCTGAAACAAGAACGAGAAAGCTATGAATGGAAGGCGATTCACTTAGAAGATTTCATTTGCACAAAAAAAAAAAGTTAGATCGACAAATATCTGTACAAAATCCTTCATAACCTTGACCCTAACTCATTGTCAACTGAGGACTATTTATGACGAGTATTTGATGAAAAGTATTGGGTAATTTTGATTATTTCTTCATTAAAAATATGTTGTTGGTATTCAATAGAATCACCTTCATGAGGCTTTTCTAATGAGTACCAAAAGCATAGCTTTTTTATGAAGACCTTAGAAAAATTATCTTCCAATTATTATAAAATACCCATCTTATCTAGACTTTTGTGACACAATTTTTTAATGGAATTCCTGGAAAGAAATATGGACCTTCACATGACAAACCTGGTCTTATCACATAAAAGCCTGATTAAGAATTGATTAAAAATGGCCTTTGCTACATATAAGTAAAGTCAAAAATTATGAAGCATATGCCAATGCATCTGTTGCTTAGTCTGACATGAGCATAATGATTAGACTAGAGGAATGCCCTATCTGATCCATGCCTAGAATAATCAGGCAGCGACTCCTAATTTGAGCTGCATCATGAGAAAACCAAAACTATGAATTCCCAATAGGTTTGACACAAACCGGTCTGTGCAGTCACAGAAGATGGCTAGAACCTTGAAATTATGGATTTAGGAAGAAGAGGAAATGTAATGAAAAATAAATGCGCCGAACAACTTCGCATTCACTGCGCCTTTGTTTTCGCATATGCAAAATGCTGGTTTTCTCATGCTGCGGCTCATTTACGTACCCTTTGTGAACATTGTAATAAGGAGACATTTTATTTCACAAAAACAATAATAGGTTGTTTAATTGCATTTTTATGCCTGTAATTTCAATATCATGAAATGCCAAAGATGAAAATACTTTTTAATATTCACGGAATCGTTCAAAAATTGAAAATATGAACGAGAGCACTGAACATGTTTACATTTAATGGAAAAGATGTACAGAGCATTGACATAAGCCATATCATTAGAAAACCAGTCTTTGGGGTTAACAACCCAGGCTGACACAAATCAGGCTGTACAGTGACAGAAGATGGCTAGAAGATGTAAACTTCAAAGATGGATTTGAGTATTTTAGGTTTACATGACTCAATTAAACATTCTAATTCACAGAAACCTAGTGCTAGTGTATTTGAATGAGTGCTTCTGCTATTTCTGCAGTTTTATAGCGAAACTAGAAGTCGAACTATGGGCAAAGAGACTGAACGGTTCTTTTTCTACTTCGTAATCTTTAAATTGGCTAGGGTGGCCAAACTTAAATTTCCTACTTTTCCACAATTCAAATCAATTGCAAAATGCTCTGGTCAACCCTGAAGAGAACCAACAATAAGTGGGCAAATCTGCTGATTTCAATTGTGTACCGATCTAACTTGCTTTATAAATCAATCACCGCATGAAGATTGTTAGGAAGTTTATTTTTATGTTGCCAAGTTGATAGGGTAATCTCTTTACTACTTCACAAAGAAGTTAACAGTCTATCAATGAATTTATATAGAATATTTGCAACATTAGAAATAACTTAGGTGTTTTGTTGCCCATACTTAGCCCATACATATGTTGCCCACTGTAACATAAGATGGAACTTCAGCTTTTCTTTTGAGAACGGCAGCTTATGACATCAAATACATGAGCCGCATCATGAGAAAACCAGCACTCTACATATGCGAAAACAAAGGCGCAGATCAGTTTTCCACCTTTGTTTTCGCTACACGGATAGTACAATTTCTCCACTTTCTAAATCCAAAATTTCCAGTCTCTAGCACCATCTTCTGTGCTTGTACAGCTGGGTTTGTGTCAGACCTGTTCGGAAACCACATTGTTTGTTTTCTCATGACGGGGCTCATGTATTGTTATCAGGTCACACGTCACAGGCTCATGTATTGTTATCAGGTCACACGTCACAGTGCAGTCAAGGCGACGGCATAGAAGACTCTGTGTCATAGTGGTTAAGCCAATCGCCTTGTAAATTAAGGGTCATGTGATCGATCCTGGGCTTCTCCAGTCTTTCGGGTGAGACCTTTAACTGAGGCCTTGTCTTCATATGACCTTGGCTGGTGAATGGGATGTAAAACCTATGAGCCACTTCAATCATGAGAAAACCAAAAATGTGGTTTTTGATCAGGTCTGACTCAAACTGAGCTGTACAAGCACAGAAGATGGCTAGAGGCTGGAAATTTTGGATTTAGAAAGTAGAATAATTGTACTATCCATGTAGTGAAAACAAAGGCGCTGATCAGCTTCGCAGTTACTGCGAAGCTGATCTGCGCCTTTGTTTTCACATATGCAAAATGTTGGTCTTCTCATGATGTGGCTCATATCAGCAACCAGAACACCACCTACCTCCACCATGTCATGTACATGCTTGTTTATGGTGTTGGGATCTGGGGGTCTCATGCCCGACACCCACTCTGCAAACACAACAGGCTTGGTTGGCGTGGAAGGCTGAAATATAATAATACATGTATTTATTATATCATCTATGAATATACTGATTATGATTGGCTTAGAAGTGCTTCACATGCCAGGGGTCCAGTTACAGGGCTCTAGGGCGAAAAACTTCGCTCATAGTTAACAGATTTCGCCGTATATAGCTCTAAAAGAGAAGTCAAATTGCTTCGCATTTTGTGAAAAAGCTGATACTTGTATATTGTATATAAACAAAGTGCACTGAGGGAATTCATAAACAAGCAGAATACAATCCATACCTCAGTTACCTATCAGTATTTCACACATTTGACAGCATATCAATAATCTGATTTTTGGTGATAATCATGCATTAAATATTTTGCGATATTCAAAAGTTCAGGGTTTTCCCAATTGAAAACTGACGTCATGCGCGTGGTCATTAAATATCAAGTTTACCAGCTTTGATTTAACGAAATGTGGCTTTAGGAATTGGAATGTAGCTTCAGGGGCCTGTATCCTTGCCAAACTGGTTCAAACACAAAAATCTCAATTTCTCATTTCTTAAGTTTAAAATTTCAACAACTTACTGATGAGAGAGAATTTCTTGGTTCCCGTGCGAGCGACAACTCGTAAATCTCATCTTCTGTGTAGTGCATGTCGAGTGACAGCTGAAACAGGGAAACAGAAATACATATTAGCCATGTTGTGAGGAAAACAATGATGTGGTTTTTGAACAGGTCCGACACAAACCAAGCTGTACAGTCACAGAAGATGGCTAGAGGCTAGAAAGTCTGGATTTAGAAAGTAGAAGAATTGTACTTCCCTTGTAGTGAAAACAAAGGCGCTGATCTGCTGTGCAGTTACTGAAAAGCTGATCTGTCCATTTGTTTTCGCATATGCAGATTGCTGGTTTTCTCATGCAGCGGCTCATATTAGTTTTACAGCGACCTAGTAAATGAACATGCAAAATGTGAGGACCCAGACTATTTTTTTCACAAGGAGCAGTCTGATTTGAGTTTATACTTTTATTTTTGGGGTTTGAAACCCCTTACTTCTCCTTACTTCTCAGTGCCAAGTCTGACACATAAACCATTACTACACCATTGAGTTCACTAACTTTTATTTTGAGACCATCAAATGTGCAAGTTATTGGCTAAAATTGCTTGATGCTAAAGCAAAGAATCAATGGTCTCATTTTGCACCCATTATTTCTAGGAAAAAACATATTTTCCTGATATACTTTATGTCAATATCGGGGTTTTCCTGTTTGCAAAATTAGGTTGATCATGATGTAAGAGGAAATGTAAAGTATTATTTCTTTAATGAAGGAAAGTTTTTTTGTCTTTTCAATTCTGAAGATGCAGTAAATCACTATTTAATAGGTCATATGACATACCATTACTTAATATCAAGACAATTTCTACCATTTCCTGTTCCGAAAATTACGTAAATCATGATGCAGCAGGTCACATGACATTTATGATTTCTATAAGGACCATTTTTTGTCTTTCCTCTTCGTAAAATCAGGCAAATCATGACGTAATGGGTCACACAACATACCATTCCAATAAATAAGGATGGAATTTCATCTTCCCAGTTCAAAAACTAGGTCAATCATGACGTAAAATGTCACATGTTATTTCCTCTTTCCGGTATATTTCAAATCTATTTTTAGAATCTTGTAGAAGTAATGACGACATTAATCATCTTAATGGCGTCGGCGGCTTACTATAGGTCACTATGCCAGAGTTCTGATTCTGACATTTGAATAAGCAAATGTCAAAACCAATAGAAATGATGCGTCAACACAACAGTAAAATTTACTTCAAGCTCAGTGGTCAGCTTGTACCACAACTGGGTCAAAGCTGCCATTTCAAACAGGCATTCAACGTACAAAGCGTAGAGGGAAGAGTGATTAGACACGGTGATCTGATTCTTCCTTATGCGTGAACAGGTCAATTTTCTTTGAATTTGTCTGACATTTTTGCATTTACTTCCTTGTGTATGATCTATGGGCTTTTATGACGAGTCTAGGTAATATCATAAAAAATCTTATATCAGGAAAACATGTCCATGTAATGTATACTTACTTACATTCCACTTTTATATAATAAAATTGGGATACAAAGGGGTATATATTTTTTATTATTTATAATTTTTGATCCGAAACATAGATTGTGGGTACTCCCTAGAACCGCCTCAGGAAGTTATAGGATCCCATCTGTGAAGCTGATCAGAGCTTTTGTTTTCATTACATGGATAGTACTTTTCCTCTGCTTTCTAAATCCGAAATTTCAAACCTCTAGCCATCTTCTGTGCTTGAACAGCTCGGTTTGTGTCGGACCTGTTCGTAAACCACAATGCTGGTTTTCTCATGATGCCATTTTTGACACAGCTCTTATATTTTTTCCAGTTGTATCAAAGCATTCCAGTTTATTCCAGTTCTGATATGAGTAATGCTTTACCATTATGAAAACTTTTCAGCAATAAAAATTGAAAATTTCATTTGATAAAATTTGATATTTTCAATATTTTTGCCCAAAACATTGATTGTGGGTACACAAATAGTTATTCCAGTACCTAGGAGTAATTGAAATTTCAGTCTCAGCTGAGTTGAGGGTGCATGAAGTTTAATATCTTCAGGCCTGACCATGTTGCTTCTCTATTCCTTGTTCTGGCTATAACTTACGGAAATACCACTTGAGCTTTCAGATGAGAAAACCAACAATCTGAGTTTCCGACCAGGTCCAACTAAAATACCACTGTACAGTCACAGAGGATGGCTAGAAACTTGAAACTCCGAATTTGAGAAGAGGGATTGTACTATCTGTGTAGCGAAAACAAAGGCGTTGATCAGCTGTGCAGTTACTGCACAGCTGATCTGCACCTTTGGTTTCGTGTATGCAGATCTGATTGTTGATTTTCTGATGCAGCAGCTCACTTCTTCTTTCATATTCAAAAGGTCAGATCTTAACACCTGATGATCAAAAAATTATTGTGAATGCTCTCGAAATGGAAAGCTGTGGTTTGACCAAAGAAACTCACAAGACAAGAAATGGCAAATATAGAAAATTTTAGTCTGCGTCAACATAATTTTAGCTTGTTTGTTTAATATGCAAACCCGCAAACTAGCAAATCTGTTCACACATCTCAGCATAATATGAGCCGCCCCATGGGAAAACCAACAAACTGCATAGGCGAAAACAAAGACACAGATCAGCTTCGCGGTAACCGCGAAGCTGATCAGCGCCTTTGTTTTCGCTACTCGGATAGTACAATTCCTCTTCTACTTAAATCCGAAATTTCAAGCTTCTAGCTTTTTTCTGTGCTTGTACATGCCGGTTTGTTTCGGACCTGTTCGGAAACCACATTGTTGGTTTTCCCACAAGGCGGCTCATATAGCTGATGATATTTGAGCTCATGATCTATGAAGGAAGGTAAAAAAAAAAAATATCCACAAGATCTTCAAGAATACGTACATTAAATATTTTTACAAATGTTGGATAGAGACAAAGGGTCCCGCCTCTCACAGTTTGTGATTGGCTTGTTATGACACACTGGTATATATTTGGAAGGCTTTAGGTGTATTTTCACTCAGAATGGTGATTTCAAAGTGCATGCAGCTCATAATAAACTGTGGAATTCTTATCATCTGTTTATTGTTTGTCTCGTTCCTTGGTTTGTAAATGTTTTCTGTGCAATACGACTACAAGGAGTTTAGCACAGAATTTAAATTTTCAGAACTGTCTGAAAATGGCTATTCTAAAAAGTACCCTTTATGTGTGGGAGCCATGCACATACCTATCATTAGATAGATCTCAAATCTCTTATTTTGTATTCTTAGTCTTAATCTACTAAAAAAGGATGGTACATACCCTGAGGGTGTTTATGAGATCCATATTAGCGAAGACACCCGGAATAGCGTCATGTGTCTGGAGTTTGGTTAGTTCTCGCAGAATCACCGAGAGTTGAGCCATTTTACGGAAGTTGATGAGGTTACCTTCGACGCGGTCTGGTAAGGCCGTGTGCAGAAGGATGAGGTCCTTAAGGTGAACTCCACTGTAACAAAGATGAAATTTATGATCAAGGCCTAGAGGTTATAAAACTTTGTTTATGCTCAATGCAGCTGAGCATGAAATTTATAGTGGTCATAAATGACAAAATAGCCCATATAAATTGAAATTTCATGATTAGATCACCAAAGCCTGTAATTTATCCTGCTATGCCAACAATTGTTGGCATTTTAACATTTATAAGCAGGATAAATTTTAGTCTCAGCTGAGCTGAGAACCAAAAAGTTATATAACCTCGAGGCCAGGTTTGCCTATCTAACTGGACTAAAACAATCAACAAATTCAGTTTATTTGAAATTTTGAACAAAAAACATCGAGTGGAACTACTATCAACATTATTAAGCTATAACAATAACTGTCCTGTGATTATCAAGGGTGCTGCAGGTCACATCACTTTGCTTGCAAATCCATATTTCAGTCTTAGAAAATGTTTTGGTGCCACCATAAGCCATCTTGAAGCGTTATACTGATGAAAAACTTTGGTTTCGGTAGATGCTAGCTGGATGGCTACCTTGTTTGGGAAAGAGCTAGTCATTTTGCTCTTCTAGCATTTGGACTGTAGCATTGGACCTCATGAGAAAACCAACAATTTGCATAGGCGAAAACAAAGACGCAGATCAGCTGTGCAGTAACTGCACAGCCGATCAGTGCCTTTGTTTTCGCTACAAGGATAGCACAATCCCTCTTCTTCTTAAACCCAAAATCTCAAACCTCTAGCCTGCTTCTGTCACTGTACAGACCGGTTTGTGTTGGATCTGGTCGGAACCAAAATTGTTGGTTTTCTCATGCACAGTATCAATTAAATTATATCAATTCCTTATCCTTCTATTCTTAACACATATAAGCCTGGCGACTTCTTTATGGGACATAGGGCAGAACACAGCGTCCCATCTGGGTCTATTCTGTTTGCTTAGAATTCTTCGAAAAATGAAATAAAATTTAAGAATCACTCCTGATTCACCTAAAAATGAAACAAGGACTCACCAATTTGATAACGATGGGAGAATCCATTCATCAAATATGGGTTAAAATTAAAAGATTCAACTTACAGTATGGGTATCTTGAAGCCTGTACACTGATGAAAGACTTTTCTATAGTTACTGAAGTTATTGTTGGATGACAGAAGTTCTGTTAGTTCCATTAACATCTACAAATGAAAATGAACAGTGAAATATTATGACATCATGGAATGACCAATATTACTGAATACATGTAATAACAAATATTTTTGTCAAGTATTTTCTTTTTTTTAACATGAGGGTCAGTTGTTCAAAATTAATGATGTCATTAGTTAATGATTCGCTAAAATTCAAAAAATGAATATTATAATTTCTGTTGATAAAATGTGATAATCCTTTGCAATGCAATACAGTTCTACCTCCTTATAATACACCTCACTATAGTGCAATTTTCAATATAATACAGCCATGCCATGGCTCCCAAAAAATTATTATTTTGCTGCATGTCTAATGTAACTGTTCCGAGGTTCCGTCTCCATATGACCTTAGCTGTTGGTGGGACGTTAAACCCCAATTAACCAACTAATGTAACTGTTACATCATTATAACACAGTTTCACATGTAACATGGACTGTTTTTATGGACCCCAAAGATAGCGTTATAATGAGATTGACATGTATGTAAATTTCATGGAAGTGTTATTATAATGGGCAGACCTTCTGTGTTTCTCCTGGAATGCAAGCTGTGGTTTTGTATAATCTCGCTAGAGCACTGTGGGTAAGACCGCCAACCACCGCCATCAGCGTGTTGAAATTCTGTAATATCCGCAGTTTCTGCAATAGAAAAGACAGACATCAGGAAAACATGTCTGTGAAATAATTACCCCCATACAATGATAATAGGAAAGAAGGATAGTTTGTGAGGACTTTATGTATTTTAGGTGAAAAACAAACTTCTTTTTTTTTTTTTTTTTTTTTTAAGCATCTCAACATGATAATTGTGAATGGAGACCCATTGTTTTTATTATAAAAAGAACACAAACAGCATCTGAGCCTGTGTGTGAGAAAACCAACAATTTGGGTTGCGACCAGACCGGACACAAACCGGGCTGTACAGTCACAGAAGGTGGTTAGAGGCTGGAAATTTTGGATTTAGAAAGTAGAGGAATTGTACTATCCACGTAGCGAAAACAAAGTAACTGCGAAGCTGATCTGCGCCTTTGTTTTCGCCTATGCAGATTGTTGGTTTTCCTATGCGGCGGATCATCTGTTTCCACCAATTTCCAGCCCTATCTGTTACAGCTGTACTTTTCTAACAATGTCCTTGAAACATAAGTTGAAAATATGTAACTCTTTATCTGATTGAGCATAATATTTGAGCTGTGATGCGAGGAACCCGGTCTTCCGGATTTCCAACCAAGTCCAACATAAACTGGCCTGTACAGTCTCAGAAAAAGATTAGTAGCTTGAAATTTCGGATTTAACAAGAGGAGAGATTGCACGATATGTGTAGCAAAAGCAAAGGTGCTGATCAGCTGTGCAGTAGCTGCACAGCTGATCTGCGCCTTTGTTTTCGCAGAGGCAAAAACCCGGTCTTCTCATGAAGCGGCTCATATCTGATTTGTGACAAGTGTCATTATAATGCAATCTGCTGCCTAGTGAGTGTTTTTAATGGCAACTTAATCTATTTGACATCTCTAGATTTCTAGGCATTAAGAAATAAACTCAAATAGTTGTTTAGGGGTTAGGTGTCCACTTCCAAACATGTTAAAAACAAAGTTAGAAAACAAATAACAAAAAGTCTATAAAATGCAATCTGCTGCCTAGTGAGTGTTCTTTTAAAAACAACTTAATCTATTTGACATCTCTAGATTTCTAGGCATTAAGAAACAAAACCCAAATAGTTGTTTATGAGTTAGGTGTACCCTTCCAAACATGTTAAAAGCCAAGTTAAAAAAACAACAACAACATATAAGGTAAAGCCTATAAAATGCAATCTGTTGCCTAGAGAGTGTTCTTTTAATAGCAACTTAATCTATTTGACATCTCAAGATTTTTAGGCATTAAGAAATAAAACCCAAATAGTTGTTTATGAGTTAGGTGTCAGCCTTACAAACAAGTTAAAAACATTTAGTTAAAAACATATTACAAAAATGCTCTCTCTCTCCCTCTCTCTCTCTCTCTCTCTCTCTCTCTCTCTCTGTCTGTCTGTCTGTCTGTCTGTCTGTCTGTCTGTCTGTCTGTCTACATTTTGAGGGTCTCCCACAAAGTTCATTAAAACTGACAAATGTGGATCCCTGTCTACAGATAGAGGGAGATCCACACATAGAGAGAGATTTTGAGGTTTCCAATGAAATGCCTGTCTCTAAAAAGCACAAGGAGCCCATTAATTTCTTTTCACGGGCCTGTCCATGAAGTTTCACTTGGACAGTTTCACTGGAACACTCCTAATTTAGAAAAGATTTAGCAGCTAACATCATGCACAAGGACACTTATAGCAATATCAAACAATGTAAATCAATTTCCTTTAAAAAATATTAGATTTGCCACCAAAAACCATTCTGTGTTGTACCCTTGATGAAGAGGCTCTGCATGATGACAGCCTTAACCCATTTTTCACCAATGGATTCTCCCATCATTATCAATTAGGTGTGTCCACATTCATTTTTAGGGGTGTTATGAGTGATTTTTAATTTTTATCTTGTTTTTCAATGAAATTTTCTCTATGTAAATAGAATAACCCCAGAAGGAATGCCGCAGCTCATATGAACACAGCAATATGTTACCGAAGTTCAGTCAAATCTGTCACACAATTATAAAAGTACGTATGAACAGATATTATCTTTTTAAACTAATGACAAAGGCTTGTAATTATAACCAGGTAAAAAATGACATAAAAAAAAAAGAAAAACTTTACTTTACTTCGTCTAAACAAAAATTTTATTTCTTTAATGAGTATTCTTGACAGCCCATGGGCCTCCAGTACATGTAGGTCTCCTCTAAAAATAAATGTAACTAGAATTTGTTTTCTATGTGAAAACTGATGTCTACCCCTTTCTACATGCATGTCCAAAATATGCAAGCAAGAGTTATAGTTCTTGTGCATCACATATCCTGTCATTCTGTTTTATAAGTGTACCAACTTTTCAAGTTATAGAGTGGGCATGAAATTGTATGGAAAATAATCAAAGGGAAATAACTCCAAAGATATGAAAGCAAGAGTAATGATTCTTGTGCATGACACATCGTCTCATCATGCTTTATATAAAGTGTACCATGTTTCATTGAAAATCTCTATTAAATGGTTTTTGAGTTATAGAGCAGACACAAAATTGTATGAAAAATAATCAAAGGGAAATAACTCCAAAGATATGCAAGCAAGTTATGGTTCTTTAGCATGACACATCATCTCATCGTGCTTTATAAGTGTACCAAGTTTCATTGAAATATTTCTTATGGTTTTCAAGTTATAGAGTGGACATGAAATTGTATGGAAAAATAATCAAAGGGAAATAACTCCAAAGATATGAAAGCAAGAGTTATAATTCTTGTGCATGACACATCGTCTCATCGTGCTTTATAAGTGTACCAAGTTTCATTGAAATTTCTCTTACGGTTTTCAAGTTATAGAGTGGACACGAAATTGTATGGAAAATAATCAAAGGGAAATTACTCCAAAGATATGCCAGCAAGAGTTATGGTTCTTTAGCATGACACATCATCTCATCGTGCTTTATGAGTGTACCAAGTTTCACTGAAATATCTCTTACAGTTTTCGAGTTATAGAGTGGACACGAAATTGTATGGAAAATAATCAAAGGGAAATAACTCATAAAATACTCAAGCCAGAGTTATGGTTCTTGTGCATGACACATCGTCTGATCATGCTTAATAAGTGTACCAAGTTTTATTGAAAAATCTTAAACGGTTTTCAAGTTATAGAGCAGACACGAAATTGTATCGAAAATAATCAAAGGGAAATAACTCCAAAAATACTCAAGCTAGAGTTATGGTTCTTGTGCATGATACATCGTCTCGTCGTGGTTTACAAGTTTACCAAGTTTCATTGAAAAATCTTGAACGGTTTTCAAGTTATAGAGCAGACACGATTTGTGACAGACAGACGGATGGACGGACGGACAGACGGACGGACGGGCAGACAGACACACGGGGAAAAACAATATGTCTCCCGACCCTGAAGGGGGGAGACATAAAAATCCTATTAAAATTTTCAATTTTTACAGCTGAAAATAATTTCTGTACATCGCATTCTGTCTGTATGGTCACACAAACTGCCATACCAGGTTTAATACTTATTTTAAGTGATTTATGCAAGTGTTTAAAAATGCAGAAAAATTAGTAACCTACCCTGGCCACATTACAGAACTTCACGATGACGTCCGCCCGTTGCTGAGGTGTAGTTTTGCTGAGAACCATACACTGAATCCACTGTGACAGGCCATTGAACAATGCTATAGACCGCTCCAACTTGGGGTTGTCTTTTAGGGAGGCTGTCATTGCATAGCTCTTGAAATCTGTGAACTGAAATATAAGAGGAAACATGACATTTACAAGCATATATAAACAGGAAACATAACATTTACACACCAAAACAGCCTGTTGAACAATGCTATAGATCGCTCCAATTTGGGGTTGATTTTCAGGGAGGCTTTCATTGCATAGCTCTTGAAATCTTTGAGCTAAAATAAAAGAGGAAACATAACTTTCACATGTATATACAGTACAATTAATTTATTAAGGGACTGTTTCCAGAGGTTCAGGGGTCCTAATTAAATAAACATGTTACCAGGATAAGCTGTATGAACAAGTTAAGATTATTACAAAATGTCAAACAGATTTGTAAGTCAAGCACGATAAGTAAGCCACTGAAAGTCATTGACACACATGTACATGTATTTTGATATTCTGGTACGATCAATGACTATACATACCCCAATAGACCAACTCATCATTTTTAATAATATGACAACTGTAATTTGATAACAAAAGAAAGAAAAAGATATTATTTTATCTTAAAGTAACTATTTCGAGCATCATATGAGCCGCGACGCGAGAAAACCGGTCTTCGGGATTTCCGACCAGGTCCGACACAAACCGGGCTGTACAAGCTCAGAAGCAGGCTAGAAGCTTGAAATTTCGGATTTAAGAAGAAGAGAAATTGTACTATCCGTGTAGCGAAAACAAAGGCGCTGATCAGCTTCGCGGTTACCGCGAAGCTGATCTGCGCCTTTGTTTTCGCCTAGGCAAAAATCCGGTTTTCTCACGATGCGGCTCATATGTAAGCCAGTTCCCTAGTGTGACTGCCAGTCATTGACATATTTGACCTTTTCATGAATTGATGGATGTAAATACTGTAAGTTCGAAAATTTTTGCGTGACTTTTAATTCTCGAATTCTCAATTTCTGAATTATTAACAAGTTCTTGAATTCGCGAACGCGTACTTGAGATCCTGCAAAACCACTTTAAAGCAATGAGTGACTTAGATAATATATGAATTTTTCATCTAATGAAAAAGTTGTTGGTCTGTTGTGCAAGAAATCATTTGTTACTACCACAAGATTTAGTGATGAAATACTACTGTCATAAATAGTTCTGAACATACAAGTTGGACCAATTCAAAGTGACATTGCAGTTGATCAAAGTTCAAAATCCTTTTGATGTAGAGTAGATTTCTTGGAATTAATGGATACAATGTCTTTTTCAAGTTTTTTTTTGTAGATTTAAGTATGATTAATTTATGCACTAAGAAATTTTATATGTCAACTTGTTACATGATAGAAGTAGGGTTACTCAAAGTGACATTGCATGTAACAGCTTTTAGCAAAGTTCAAAGCCCATTAAAGATGTAGTTTACTGATACGAGATTCACAGTACAATAAGGCCAATAAAAATGTTTTACATGAAAATATGTACAGTATCAATTGCTTTTTGCACAAACATGAATATACTTAATAAGTTCGAAAAATGTCATTTAAAAATTTTGAATAAAGACAAAAAACAGAAATTTATAGGTGAGTATATGATATGAAAAGAAAAATGAACTACGTATTTCTATTTTTTGTTGGTGCTGTTGTTGTTGTTGTTGCTTTGTGATAAAATAACTTTTGTGGGTACTTCCTCAAAATGCTTCGGAGATTTGGTTTTAGTTTGGTTATAACTTATCATGTCGAGACATAGCCATCACTTCCTAGAGATTAACCAGTACAATGTGAGCTTAAAACGTCTTGCTGAAGGACACATTTTGGCGTAGGTAGATATCAAATCCTGAGCCTCTAGCTCCAGAGTCCTGGTCCCGAGGTTAGAGAATGTTTTTCAATCTCAACTCAGCTGAGATAATAATTTGTTTCTATGTAAAAATAAGCAACATCTCTTAATTGTCGTCAAATAAAAATTGCCTACGTTTATTCTTCTAAAGGCCCTGTACTCTAGGTAGGTCAGGTGGTCGGCTAACTCTTCTGGTTCTAGATGGTTGAAAACAAGGGAAACTTTTCTGTTGTGTCGCATGGAAGGATTTCTCACGGATATACTTCTCATCCAGTCATAGGATGGACTGAAAGTGGGATAAAAAACATTTGAACCTAGTCATGAGAAAAAAGGTACAAGTAGGCAATGATCAGGAAAAGGCACAACCAGAAAGAAATTCCCACTCCAAAAACCAGTGGGAAAAAACTAAAAGGACAATTAGATACCAGTACTAAGAAAACACATTCTAAGCCAAGTGAGCAGCTATTTCCCAATAGGCAGCCACTCAGTTACCTAAACCTAACTAAAATATGAAAATGTACATAAGGAGCAAACATCACAAAAATTCAACACCAAGACATAAATGTGGTTTTCAAACAGGTCTGACACAAGCCAAGCTGTACAAGCACAGAAGATGGCTAAAGGCTTAGAAAGTAGAGAAATTGAAAATCTGAGTAGAGAAAACAAAGCTGATCTGCGCCTTTGTTTTCCCATATACGGCTCATTTATTTGTTTCATTTGTTGCTTTATATCACTTTGGTCAGTTTATGCCATTTAGGGAATGTCAAAATTCCTAAATACATTCCTGGAAAGCTTCCGAGTGGCATGTTACCAGTACTTAGTGCATATTTGTTTCACCAACTGACTCTCAGTACAAGAGAAAGAAGAATGGCTAAATCCTTATGCCAGCTTCACTGCAATTTGTACGGGCTGCTGAACTAGCTTTTGTGCCTTGTGAACAATAGAAAGCATGTTATTTGAAATAATTCGGAACCTGCAAATATTTTGATCTTTGGCTTAACATCTAAGCCAACAATTTTTCAGTCATGTCAGGACTGATATTTTGTTAAACTGCACTTTCTATGAGCACCTAAGCACATTCTATTACTGATCAGACTGTTCTTTCATTTTAACCTGGCATCCTATTCATCGGACACACGAAAACTGTATAACCCCAGATGTGACCCCGCAGAACGTAGGGCGATGAAAATTTAAAATTACTCCTGATCCCCCTATAAATGAAAGTTGACTTGCCCAAATGATAATGGTGGAAGATTCCATTTGTCATAAAAGGGTTAAACATGAACACAGTACACAGCAAAAACGACTCACACTTTGGACAAGTCAATCAGTTCTTTGAATGTGCTGTTTCCCTCCCTCTGGACGAGACCTCCGAAAGTTTTGATCACAGACTGTAGCTTGGAATCTAGGTCAAAGTGGACAGGAAAGTTCCGTATCCAATACCTGTGAATAGAAAGCATTTGTGATCATTTCTTAATACATGTATTGAAACAACAGGTGTTTTATAAGTTTTGCATATGGGGTTTGAACCTCCTGGAAATATCTAGCTAGTCATAGGCTAAACATCCTACAGCCATTTTGGCACCAAGTATGTTTTTGAAAAACAGTACCTATTATGCACCAGTCATTTGTAACAATGCCCCCCTCCCCCCACCCCCCCCCCCCCACCCCCCAAGTTCCAGGGAATAGCGGCGATTTCTACTTTTAGAAAATCAAACCCCTGCTAAAAGCTCCACACTGCGGAGACAGTCTTTGGTAAAAACCCTGCTAATTTTCCCAACTGTCTGTTAAGTTTCCACTGCACTGCCATTTTTCTATCTAATTCTCCTTCATTGTGGGGGACAATAAGAATGTAGGCACCCCACTCATTTCTAAAGCTATCCCCCACCCTCCCAGGGACTGTGGGGGCTGTGGTTACAAATGACTGGTGCATTATAAATGTATTCTAGGTCACATGAAACTGGTTATGACATCAGGTCCCAAAGTTATAAAACTTTTCTCATGCTCAACTCAGCTGAGATTATAATTTATCCCACTCATAAATGTTAAAATGCCAACAAATTGTTGGCATTTTAACATTTATTAGCAGGATAAATTACAGGCTTTGCTAATACAAGCCTGGATTTTCTACAAATTTTTATTATTTTTGTAATATGAGCAGTTTAAATTTCATGCTCAGCTAAGTTGAGCAAGAAAGAATTTTTATAACCTTAAGGCCAGAACAAGTACATCCTAAGTAAATCTCAAGTGTTTTAGTTATTGCATATTAAGAAGTGTGTGTTTTAGAGAAAACTAAGAAACATTAATACATCTTTTTTTAAATATGCGCTATTTTCTTACTATACAAGATTAACGCTAGCTCTTTCAAAACAATTTGTTGCCTTAATAATGTCCGCAATGTCAAGCTGTGTTCAAAATACCAAGACAACCTAAGAATCTGATAGAGCATTTTGATAAAGATAATTAAGGTTCTATGAAGTCCAAACTTTTCTCGTCAAACACTATCCATATTTAGCTGCAGATGACGTCCATGTGAAATCATTTCATCTTTCATACAAACGTTTATTTAAGTATCTCTGAAGCAAATTGACGAATGAGCCACATCATGAGAAAACCAACATTTTGCAAATGCGAAAACAAAGGTGCAGATCAGCTTCGCGGTAACCGCGAAGCTGATCAGCACCTTTGTTTTTCGCTACATGGATAGTACAATTCCTCTCCTTCTTAAATCCGAAATTTCAAGCTTCTAGCTGTCTTCTGTGGCTGTACAGCAGGGTTTCTGTCAGACCTGTTAAAAAACCACATGGTTGATTTTCTCCCGAGGCGTCTCAAAAGAGCCTTAACAAGGAAAAGCCTACATTTGCAAGTTTCATCTAGTGCAAACACAATTTAATTGGCTGCTTAGTTGACCAATTCCTAAATAGTGTATGACATCTAGTTTCTATATCATTCATTATGAAACTCAACCAAGGTTTTGCAGGTGAGCAGTCTGGTTTGATTCTAACATGGCCAGAAATGTCAGAGTTTTTCGCTCACAATGCGGCTGAAATAAAACAACGATACTGATGTCATGAGCTTTGATGCAAAATATTAACGAGAGGTCATTTGACCAACAAGCATACGACAGACAGAGACGCAAACTAACACTTGAGCCGCATCGTGAGAAAACCGGACTTTTGCCTAGGCGAAAACAAAGGCGCAGATCAGCTTTGCAGTAACCGCGAAGCTGATCAGCGCCTTTGTTTTCGCTACTCGGATAGTACAATTCCTCTTCTACTTAAATCCGAAATTTCAAGCTTCTAGCTCTTTTCTGAGCTTGTACAGGCCGGTTTGTGTCGGACCAGGTCGGAAACCCCGAAGACCGGTTTTCTCGCGTCGAGGCTCACTTGAGACGCTGCATCAGAGAACAATCTGCAGATACTAAACCAAAGAAGCTGATCACAAGAATTTCAAGCTTCTAGCCTGTTTCTCTGACTGTGCGGACCAGTTTGTGTCGGACCTAGTCAGAAACCCAAGCTGTTGGTTTTCTCGTGGGTAGGCTCACTTCTTATGGTTTTCCGACCAGGAAAAAACTTGAATCACAGAGCTTGCCTTTTTTGACTAACTATATATAGGTCACATGTCAATACAACAATCTACTTAGCCAACAACAAAGTCGTTACTCAGACTGTGCATATGTGCAGGCTGATCCATGCTGTTTGTGAATAACCTGATTTATTTGCTTTGGAACCAGTCAATAGTTTAACCATTAAGCTCTAGGACAGGTCTTGATCAATATGAGCCGCAACTTAAGTAAAACTGTTTGAGAGATTGCCGACTTCATCCGACACTGACCCAGCTGTACAGTCACATAAGATATCTAGATGCTTGAATTTACAGTATAACAAAGAAAGAGGCATTGTGCTATTTATGCGGCAGAAACAAAAGGTGGTTATCAGTAGTGGCTCCTGCATGGCTTCCATACTGCTGGCCTGCACCTTTATTTGCTTATGACAGAAAAAGGCTTCCTTACAACCCGACACACACGGCTTCATAATTGTTGATTTGTCAGCTAAGAACTTTGTTTTTCAAGATTTGTCACTGTTTTGATTAGATATTTGAGCCGCCCCAAGGGAAAACCAACAATCTGCATAGGCAAAAACAAAGGCGCAGATCAGCTTCGCGGTAACCGCGAAGCTGATCAGCGCCTTTGTTTTCGCTACTCGGATAGTACAATTTCTCTTCTACTTAAATCCGAAATTTCAAGCTTCTATCTCTTTTCTGTGCTTGTACAGCCCGGTTTGTGTCGGACCTGTTCGGAAACCTATTGTTGGTTTTCCCACGAGGTGGCTCATTTGTCACTGTTTTGACTAGATATTTTTCTTCAGGTTATGTCGTGTGTCTGCTAGAACTCTGACGTCATCCCTTGAAACAATAGAACATACACTGGTAGCATGCTATTTCTCATATGCATAAGGAATGGATTATGGTGCTCATTTGTTTCACCCAAATGACAAAACCCATGACATATGCTTTGAGCAAGAGAAAGTAAAATAATACCAAAGTTTCATGCGAAAATATTCAATCTTACAGCCATAAAATTGCATTTAATTGCATATGCATTTTCAGATATTGCTTTAGAATCACCTCTTGGCCTATTGGAGTCGTCTGCTAATGACAACAACAAACAATTTAGACCCAGTTTAAGCTGAACATTTTTTCATACCTCATCGTTTGACACTCAAATGGCATTTGTAAAAGAAACTTTTGAAACAGTTTATTTTAGTAAAAAAAAAAACTGCAGACAACAAAAATGCATGCAAAATGACCCAGAATGCACTGAGAGAACTTACCTGACAGCAAAGCATATTTTGGCCTTGAAGACTTGTATAGGACAGAGTCTCTGAGAGGGCAAGTGTGTGCAGCTGGGAACCGTACAAATGATCGTCTCATCACAACTCTGATAGCTGAAAATCTTCTGTCAAGGAATTAATAAATAACTCAAAGCAACAGTTCTCAACCCATTTTTAAGGGCATTAAAGGTAATTTAGATTCTTTATTCCAGTTTTTGACAAAATGCCTTTAAGCATACAGAATTCTGCGGTGTCTCACCTGGAGCTATACTGTTTGCCTATGTCCCATAAAAAGGATGCCAGGCTTATATGAGTTAAGCTGGATACCCATGGCATCTGAGGCTATTCTGTTTGCACAGAGAAATTTCATCGAAAAATGATAGAAAATAAAATCACTCATAACACCCCTAAAAATGAAAGTGGACTCACCCTTATGGTAATGATGGGAGAATTCATTCGTCAAATATGGGTTAAAATGCAATCAGTGCTAAGCTGTCACCGAAGTGGAGCTAGGTCACAAAGTCTAATGGACTACAGGTTAGCCACCTGATCTAGATTCGAACCACTTACCTCTCATAGGATTCTGACACTCTACACCAGGCAACCTCACTCCCCATGTCAGAGAGTGCATACAACTATGTTTTGAAGTCATTGTTCTAACAAATTGCGGGATTATGTAATAATGTCACTGGATTGTTCATCTGCTTTGCATAGAAAAAAAATCATGTCATCCAATTAAAAGGCATTAACCCAACATAAAGCCATCAAGAAAGGTCGCCAAACCTTTCAGAAGCCGTCAAAAGTACAATCTAGAGTCAAAGCTCCTAACTGGCCAACTTGAGCCAGAACGCTAGAAAACCGGTCTTCGGGGTTTCCGACCAGGTCCGACACAAACTGGTCAGTACAGTCAAAGAAAGGGGATAGAAGTTTGAAATTTTGGATTTAAGAAGAAGAGGGATTATACTATCTGTGTATCGAAAACAAAGACACTAATCAGCTGTGCAGTTACTGCACAGCTGATCTGTGCCTTTGTTTTCGCATAGGCAAATAGGCGGTTTTCTGTTGATGCAGCACATATGATCAGACAACCAGTTAAAGACAGTATCTGATGATAATCAAGGGATAGTTTTGCTCAGTTTTTCATAAAAACATATGATGTGAGTGCACATTAGAATCACCACAATGTAGTGACTCTAATGAGTACCCACAACAATGATTTTTATAAAGAACTAACAAAAATCACCTTTCAATTTTCATCAAATACTGCCTTTATCTGGGTTGATGACATGGCTCCGTCTCAGGAAGTAGTACATCAGTACTTCGTATTCAACAACGAGCGAGATCTAAGTGTCTTTGGAGGAGGACAAGAAAATTGACGGGTGACCCTGATTCAGTAATCACTATCCTTGGTCTCACCGTCCAGGCTGTAAAATGAGCCTAATTATGTGTAAAAGGGTCCTGAGGATTTCCGAGACAGTGAGACACTCGCAAACTTGTAAGCTCGGCTTCCGCACAGGTTGCCTACAATCAACATTTTCAGCTTCCCATAATTAAAGCAGAACCTCTAGCGCCTTTTATATCCTCTCTAGCACCCCTATGTACCTGCGCAAACTTATCATTGTCTTACCCGCGAAGAAACTCCAATGACGAGCTGCCTCACAATGAGGCTCAAACGTTAAAACAAAGATAACAAGATTGCGGTTTATAACTAGGTCAGTGAGAGAGGACTTTGATTGACCGGGTTTTTATGTGAGCCGTGATGCGTGCAAACCGGTCTTCGGGGTTTCCGACCAGGTCTGACACAAACCAGCCTGTACAGTCACAGAAGCAGGCTAGAAGCTTGAAATTTCGGATTTAAGAAGAAGAGAAATTGTACTATCCGTGTAGTGAAAACAAAGGCGCTGATCAGCTTAGCAGTTACTGCGAAGCTGATCTGCGCCTTTGTTTTCGCATAGGCAAAAATCACAACGCGGCTCATGTGTTCTACAAATCAATACTGAATAATGGAAAAATCCAATTGCAAGATTTTGAGAGCTAAGATGCCAGCCATCTCAAGAACCCTTTCAGCCTGAGCATGGCGACGTGCACAAAAAATCCATGCGAGCAGCAAAATTAATGAACGCCGGTCGTCCTGGTCATTCATCGAACCCGACCTAGGCATTTCCGGATTTCAATTGTTGTAAAGAGTTTGGCATTTGGCATTTGAATGCAAGAACTGGACACTAAGCAGGCTGGAAGACAGACTTATTTCTCGGCAAACAAGGTATTTCATAGGTTTCGTCAAGGCCTGGAACTTTTGTCTTGTCACAGACAGAAAAATTAACCAAGTCGGTAGGAGAATTGATAAGGTGAATTTTCAAATGAAAAACTGAACAAAATTGTTTGCCAGTTCGATATCATCACCAATATTCTGAATGTCTGTTTGAATCACATCAATGAGGTTACTAATATGAGCAACAAAACAAATGTGCTTGTAAAGAAATAAGCAAAATGACCTTAAATTATCATCAAAAATGCAAGTTATCTATTTCGCGAAGTCTGACTGTGACGTAATACTGATCACATTATGATGTACCCCTCAGCTTCAATTAACACAGATTCTAACACCATGTTATCGTCTTTCCCATTGAACCTAATGGAAACGTCACCGTTTGCAAATTAACAATAATTCACTGTAAACAAAATTACGCACTTAAGGTAGCGTTCTTGTGACGTCGCACATAAACATTCATGTACTCCGCAAATGAGTCCACTGGAAAACGTTTTAAAATGTAAGCATTTATTTATTAGTGGTGTTAGAGTTGAAATAATTTTACTTTACGGTGAATCATCTTTGATTAAGGCATGAAGCTGTCAGGCAGACACGGTACATGTATTTAAATCACTCCAGCTGCGTCGTGAATAAATACATCGCAATCTGCTCTCCAACATCCCGCGTTTATCACGATAATTCACCGAAAAGTAAAATTATTTCTTAAATATGTGGAGCATCTTGTACCATAGTCTGAACACTTTCATCTATTTCTCTACAAAATTCATGATTTTGCTACTATTCTTCAATGCCCATGCATTTACCCCTACTAAATCTTGGACTGGTTTCTGATCTATCTGCTTCCATCTAGACTACCAGTACTCAAATTTTCCCGACTGTAAGTTAATAAAATGCCTTTTTTTTTCTACTTTCATTTTGCCTTATTGCAGTTTTTTAATGTTTTTCACTTTACTTCCGTCTACTTCATTTTCAACTTTTCCCATTTCCTTAATATCTTTTTCATCTACTTTTTCCCTCATTTTTTCCCGTTCTTTTTCTCCCATTTCATCAAATACCAATATGTATACTTTATTTTTGACTTCTTTTCACTTTGTCTATTACCATTTCATAGGCTATGAATTCCTCTGCTCCATTTTCAACTATTCCCATTTCTTAATCTCCATTTTCCCTCTTATGAAAACTCGCCAATGGATTATACAGATATTTTTTCAGCTGTGAAAAAAAATATGAAAATTTCTTTCAAAAAAATTGTCAAAATATTGATTGCTGAAGCAGTTCTTAGAAGAGTACCCACAATCTATGTTTTAGGGCAAAAATAAGAAACATGTTTACCCCTGTAAACCCCATTTGTACTGTATAAAATGTTGGGTATAAGGGGTATTCATTGCATGGACATGTTTGCATGATAACTGCTTCTCAATTCACTCACACACATTCCATCTACTCTCCACTTTTTCTCTTTCTTCTGTTCCTTTATAACATCTTTTTCTTACCTACAACCATTTGAGCCATGCCATAATAAAACAGGATTTTTGCCTAGGCGAAAGCAAAGGCACAGATCAGCTTCGCAGTAACTGCGAAGCTGATCAGCGCCTTTGTTTTCGCTACACGGACAATACGATCCCTCTTCTTCTTAAAACCAAAATTTAGCCTGCTAGCCTGCTTCTGTGACTGTACAGGCCTGTTTGTGTTGGGTCTGGTCGGAACCCCCGAAGACCGGTTTTCTCGCGTATTGGCTCATTTCATTTATGATTTCTGTTTCTTTTGCTCTAATTTTCCACCTTAATCATTTCAGAAACTCCAATTTCCCCTACTACTCACATTTAACCTTATGCACTAGTCATTTGTAACCATGGCCCCCCATCCCCGGGGAATAGCAGGGACTTTGAATTTTGGTCTAGCAAAATCCCTGCTTAAAGCCCCACCCTACAGGGACTGCTCATTGGTAAAACCACTGCTGTTTTCCCCCCGCAACCTGCTATCTTTTCATTTCACGACCCTTTTTGCCTATATAAAGCAAACCCCAGGTATTTTCCCTGCACTGCCGTGACAAAACTTTGGTCAAAGCACCGCTCATTTTCACAGCTAACCCCGGCCCTCCCCCATGGGTGTGGGGGCTGTGGTTACAAATGACTAGAGCCTTTCACCAAGTTTATTCTTTCTTCAAAAAATCACCTTTAGACAGAGGTAAAATCTACTTTCAAAGTTTATGCACACCTAAGCCAGTATGCAACGTGACAAAAAGCTATTAGAGGACAAGTTTGGTTTGCAAAACGTCATTCAGATCATGTAACTTAAGAAGATTGTGGTTTTGTCCCTGACATTTATGCTGAGCTATTTCGACTTCTTGCAATATGAGATCTAGCCTTTCTATATTTGAGCCACCTCGTGGGAAAACCAACAATGTGGTTTCCGAACAGGTCCGACACAAACTGGCCTGTACAAGCACAGAAAACAGCTAGAAGCTTGAAATTTCAGATTTAAGTAGAAGAGGAATTGTACTATCCGAGTAGTGAAAACAAAGGCGCTGATCAGCTTCGCGGTTACCGTGAAGCTGATCTGCGTCTTTGTTTTCGCATATGCAGATTGTTGGTTTTCCCATGAGGCGGCTCATTTTTTATGTTCTGTAAAATGCCAAGTGTGGAATTCTAAAAGCCTTAGGAAAAGGTCATCCTTTGTGCTGACTTTATCATTACGAAAACATGTCCATGCATTATACAGAGATTTTTTTTCAGATGGAAAACTTGAAAATTTCATCAGGAAAATTTAGTCTTTTTTAATATATTGGCTCAAAACATATATTGTGGGGTACACATTAGAACCGTCTCGCCGAGGCGGTTCTAACGAGTCCCCACTATGCATGTTTTTGATCAAAAATAAGAAAAATAGGTATACCCCTGTAAACCCCAGTTTTGCTATATAAAAGTGGGGTTCAACAGGGTATACATGTCACGGTCATGTTTTCTTGATGAGCATAATAATATTAAGCAGTGAAACAAGAACTCTGCGGAGGTCGATATCGCACCTGCATCGGGCAAAGTCAATAGACCATGAAATATAGGTCAAGGGCACCGGGTTAAGGTGTGTGCTTGAAGGGTATGTCAAGGACAATTACTATGCAAGGTTTCAGACTCGCAGCTATCTCTGATGTCGCGAAAACCAAACTTCGACGTAAAAATTTTCAAAGTCAGTGGACCGTGAAATATAGGTCAAGGGCACCGGGTTAAGGTGCGTGCTTGAAGGGTATGTCAAGGACAATTACTATGCAAGGTTTCAGACTCGCAGCTATCTGTGATGTCGAGAAAAACAAACTTCGACGTAAAAATTTTCAAAGTCAGTGGACCGTGAAATATAGGTCAAGGGCACCAGATTAAGCTGCGCGCTTGAAGGGTATGCCAAGGACAATTACTATGCAAGGTTTCAGTCTCACAGCTATCTCTGATGTCGAGAAAACCAAACTTTGACGTAAAAATTTTCAAAGTCAGTGGACTGTGAAATATAGGTCAATGGCACCGGGTTAAGGTGCGTGCTTAAAGGGTATGTCAAGGACAATTACTATGCAAGGTTTCAGACTCTCAGCTATCTCTGATGTTGAGAAAACCAAACTTCGACGTAAATGTTGACGGACAGACGGACGAATGAATGTTAGTCATTAAGATCAATGTTCCCGAATAATC
Organism: Rugalucina vietnamica; assembly: GCA_964017185.1. Taxonomy (NCBI): domain Eukaryota; kingdom Metazoa; phylum Mollusca; class Bivalvia; order Lucinida; family Lucinidae; genus Rugalucina; species Rugalucina vietnamica. Next base: position 33,908,395 of record OZ024872.1, read on the forward strand.
AAGCATCATCACCCAAAACTTATGCTGGGCTGGCAGGAAAAATATTTAATAACCTTCAGCCCTGAATTTTAATGGGAGCAGATTTTTCACAATAATGATCTAATGATTATTTTTTTTTGTCATTATATGAGCTTCATCACGAGAAAACCGAGTTTTTGACTATGCGAAAACAAAGCTGCAGATCAGCTGTGCACTGCTGTTTAGTAACTGAACAGCTGATCAGCGCCTTTGTTTTCACTATACGAATAGTACCTCTTCTTCTTAAATTCAAAATTTCAAACTTCTGGCCTTTTTTTGAGACTGCACAGGTTGGATTGTGTCAGACGTGGTGGGAAACCCCAAATACCAGTTTTCTCACAACGCGGCTCATATGGCACAACGAGCAAAGATCAGACTGCACTGTATAGGGACACATTTGTCCCATCTAACTGGCATCAAATTACTGCAGAAAATGTTCCCTCACTTTTCAGGACATTTACAGCAGTCCCTCAAAAGGTCTTTTGGGTAATGTGACTCGTGTAAAAAAGGCGATTTTAGCAGGGGTGGGGGTAAAAATTTCATTTGTGAGAAAAACTTAATTTTTCGCTTTTCCTTGCTTGTAGTCCTTTAATTCCACTATTGTATCATATTTTGTGCATGCAACACTGTGTAAAGTGCGATAAACATGCATAATGCCATTGAAATAAAATTGAAATATTACGACGTCAACATTTTGGGTACAAACCTTTAGCAGTTACCTGTATAATATTATTGTCTAAGTACTACCAAACATTATACAAGGCAGTGAAGGCACTGTTAACTCATAAAAAAACCTGCTATCTGTTATATACAAAACCTTATACCCAGATCAGGGATGGCCAGCCAGCAACTCAGAATTGTGTCATTAATTAACAAAACTTCAATCCATCTTCTATGTCTTGCACAGCTTGATTAGAGTTTGATCTTAACCAAAAACATTTTCTCCAGACACGGCCCATTGTGACAAAACTTGGTCACACTGAGCAACCTTGCATGAATATTTATTTACCTGTATAAACCTGTTACAACACGGCCTCCAATGTATTTATTTTTCTGATTCGCTTTAATGTCCCTTTCAAGATTATTTCAGCTCGTATGAGATTGACCAATCAGTAGGTGGACGAAAACATGAGAACCCAGAGAAAAAACTCCAGGCACACCCGCAAACAGAACTTGGCTTGGCAGTATAATGGTTGTGTCGAAGAGATTATAATCATAAAAGTTACTCTTGATGCGATTAGATTATGGCCGAGCATCCTTTAATAGGTACAGTTTTTCAATCATTTTTGGGGGGGGGGGGGGGGAATCTATTTAGATTCACTTTCATTAAAGAACTGACAGATTCTTGTTTTGATGCCTAACGTGATATAATGAGCAAATGTAGTTTTTTTGAGAATGAATGGAAAATTGAGTAAACACCCTTAAAGTTGGTGATTTGAAATTTAACGTCACTGTATTGTTTCAATGACAAAGACATTTTACGTCCCCATGGTACTGGCTAATACCTAGACAGTGGTGGCATCGTACCGACCTGACTGAAAAGTTGTTGATTTGGAAGTTAATACATTTAAAAAAAATAGGAAAACAGTCCAACAAGGTTACTGTTTGTGGTGCAAGAGGTTATTGGCCGTGTAAACAAGTGGACAATATTAGTATAGAATGATTACAAAAGTTTGTTCCACAGAATATACAGTACCCTCATTTTCTGGGGAATGGAACGTAAAAAGTGGTTATAAATCAAACAGATTGGGGTTAATTTTGGAAACAAATGTATATATCCATTTTTTGTACTTTATTTATGGCATACAACTTAATTGCTGTTTTGTTTTCTTTTTAATTTTAAGTTAAAAACACTTGCACATACTTGGGCTCTAGTACTGAGGTAACATTTTGGGCTGTAGGGTACTGTTCCCCCCCCGAGTCCCAGAACGCCATTCACATATATTATGTATAATATGACAATACATTCATATGCAAGGGGATTTCTTGGGACTCGGGGGGGAACAATGTTAAATAAATACTTTTCTATTTTTCTATATGTTTAATACCAAATATGCCCATTTTAACCCAAAAATAAAGCACTACTTCTTTAGAAACAAGAACCTCAATCCAATATCATAAACTATGGACTACCAGCAAACATGTATACAAAAACAGAAGCATTTGACCAACATTTATTTGTATCAAAATCTGAGGCAGCTATACATTATGGCTCCCATTACCACCGTCAGAGGTCCTTACAAGGTTCACAGTGCATCAGAAGACCAGCAATCTGCATATGCGAAACCAAAGGCGCAGATCAGCTGTGCAGTAACTGCACAGCTGATCAGCACCTTTGTTTTCGCTACTTGAACAGTACAATTCCTCTTCTACTTAAATCCAAAATTTCAAGCCTCTAGCCTGCTTCTGTGACTGTACAGGAGGAATTGTGTCGGACCCAAATTGTTGGTTTTCTCAAGTGACTCGTGTAAAAATTACAAGGTTTACAGTGGCTGTCTAAGACAAGTAAAAATCACCAATATTCTGAGAACGCTGCTCTTGAGCGGAGTCAGCAAGTATGTCAGTGTGTCAACAACCGATATCACAAATCCTGGTGACATATTCACACTACAGTGCACTTATTGGGATCAGAAAAATTGAGGGCATGTGACTATTATTGATTATAATTGAAAGATAATGTTTCATTAGTTCTTCATCTAAACCTATGTTGTGGGTGTTCACCTTGCTGAGGTGATTCTAATTAGCACCCACAACACAGGTAGTTATGAAAAAAAGGACTAAAATTGTCACTTAATTATCATCAATAATCATCACATATTCTTATCTAGACTTCTGAAAATTATAGATCAGGGAAAAAAGCATGCTATTTTCCTAGAACAGTTGAGAAGGTTTTTTGTGATAATCCAAAAATGTTAATGAGAGAAAATATGTTCTCTAAGCTTCAAGTCTAAGCAGACTAACAAAAGAATGCAAATTCAAAGAAAAATATGGAATCAATCATAAACAGAAGTTGCCCAAAGGGCAACCATCGCTCACATGAGAGTCAGGAAGTACCATCAATAAGTAGTAATAGTTTTTACATTATATGGGCATAGTGGCCATCTTGGTCATGTGACCTGGATTTTTATATACATATTGGTTCCCCCTTCCTATAGATGCTTCAAATAAAATTTGTCTTTGAAGCGGTTTCAGAGGAGAAGAGGTTTGAATATTATGGTAATATCCATGTATATTGCCCGGGGTGGTGGACAATTTTCAGAATCATTAATATTCAGCCCTACTGCCCATTTCCTGTAAGATTTTTCCCTTTAAATGACATCTTAACAGTTTTCCCCATTCAAATGTATAAGCGACCTATGCTGACCTTGCTATAAAATAGGTCAAGGTCATCACAGGGTCATGCTCTATTTTCACATTATAATATTTTACTCATCAATGCTACATGCTAAATTTCATTGAAACTGGTCCACTGGTCCTTGAGAAGATTTTTGAAGGGTTTTTACCATTTATGGACATGGTGGCCATCTTGGTCATGTGACTTTTTTAATATATGTTGGTTTTCACTTATGTTGGTTATGCATTCATGTGATAACTCCCTCATCATCAGGGAGACATCAGGAAATTAACAGTAAAATGATCTAAAATTTGTCTAAAATAGATCACTTTTTCAAGAAAATTCAAAATGTCCCTGAAATGCACAAACAGTTTCCCTATAATATATTCTATACATTTTTCAAAAAGCTCCCTGAAATGAATGAAAAGTCTCCCTGATGCCAATTTCAAACTCATCACATGTATGCAGATGCATTGTTGTTCTTCCAATTGTGCACTGTTAGTCAGCAGGTTTCTAGAATACAAATAAATCCCATGCTCATGTTAGAAAATTACCAGTAGTAGAGATCAGCTATCGGAAGAGCACAACAAATTTGTGATTCTTTTCTGTTAACATTTTTGGGTGACAGTATATGCGTTTCTTTTTAAAATAAGAGCTGTCGCAGGACAGCGTGCTCGACTGCTTCTGACCTTTGTCAAGCATAAGGCCAAACCCATTATGCTCATACATCTTTTTGCCTTGATGCAATAAGGCAAAATCACTGAACCATGAAAGTTAACTATAACTACCTATAACTACTATAACTACCTAAGATTTAAAGGTCCCACTCATACTGTGAAAGAAGTGTGTTCACATACCGAGTGCCAAGACACAAGGCAAAATCACTGAACCGTGAAATAAGGTCACACTGACCTATAAGTATTTCAGGGTCAAAGGTCTAGTGATACTTACTCATAATGTGAAAGAAATATGATCATATACCAATTCAGTGTTGAGATATAAAGCGAAATCACTGAACCATGAAATTAGGTCATAGTGACCTATAAGTATGTTTGGGTTAAAGGTCTGGTCATACTCATTCATAATCAGTATGAAAAAATACCAACTGAGTGTCGAGATATAAGGCAAAATCACTATACCATGAAATTAGGTCACAGTGACCCAGGAATACTTTACAGTCAAAGGTCTTGTCATACTCATACATATTGTGAAAGAAGTATAATCATATACCAATTGAGTGCCGAGATATAAAGGAAAATCACTCAACCGTGAAATTAGGTCATAGTGACCTAGGACTACTTTAGGGTCAAAGGTCTTGTCATACGCAAACATAGTGTTAAAGAAGTTTGTTCATAAACTACTTGAGTGTCCAGATATAAGGCAAAGTCACTGAACCATGAAATTAGGTCACAGAGACCTATAAGTATATTGGGGTCAAAGGTCTGGTCATACTCACTCATAATCTGAAAAAAGTATGAAAATATACTAATTGAGTGTCAAGATATAAGGCAAAATCACTGAACCGTAAAATTAGGTCACAGTGACCTAGGACTACTTCAGGGTCAAAGGTCTTGTCATACGCAAACATACTTTGAAAGAAGTTTGTTCATAAACCATTTGAGTGCCGAGATATAAGGCAAAATCACTGAACCGTGAAATTAGGTCACAGTGACCTATAAGTATATTGGGGTCAAAGGTCTGGTCATACTCACTCATAATCTGAAAAAAGTATGAAAATATACTAATTGAGTGTCAAGATATAAAGCAAAATCACTGAACCGTGAAATTAGGTCACTGTGACCTGTAAGTATATTGGGGTCAAAGGCCTGGTCGTACTCACTCATAATCTGAAAGAAGCAAGAAAATATACTAATTGAGTGTCAAGATATAAGGCAAAATCACTGAACCATGGAAAGTAGGTCAACCGACCCTTACTGTCATGACACACAAGTCAGTGTCACAAAGTCAAAAGATGAATGACCAACCATCTTCCTAAGTTGTTTCTATTAAGAAATAAAAAGAAAAAAAAATTCTGGGAGTCCTAGATTTTGACCTCTAGCCCCGCCCCCCTGACTCCGACCCAGAGGTCCGATGCCATGGAACCTAAAGTGTATGAAGTATGAATGCTTTATTGTCAAGATATGGACTCCTTGTAAAAGATACAGAGCAGTATATCTATTTTTTACAGTGTTCTAGTTTTTAACCTCCAGCCCCACCCCCCAGGCATGGACCCAGAGATCCGATGCCATGAAATGAAACTCAACCCTACAGGGTACCTATGGTCCGAGTATGAAAGCCCTCTGATAAAAAGTTTTCAAGATGAAGACTTCTAGAATACTATATCACAGAAAAGCCATTATTATTAATGGTGTTCTAGATTTTAACCTCTAACCCCACCCCCTGGCATGGACCCAGGGATCTGATGCCATGGAATGAAAGCCGACCCTACAGGGTGTCAATGGCCCAAGTATCAATGCTTTCTGATGAGTGGTTGTCAAGATATGGACTTTTAGAAAACTTTAACACAAGAATTGCCATTTTTGAAGGTGTTCTAGATTTTAACCTCCAGCCCCACCCCCTGGCCTGGACCCAGGGGCCCGATGCCATGGAATAAAAGCTAACCCTACAGGGTATCTATGGTCCAAGTATGAATGCTTTCTGATGAGTGGTTGTCAAGATATGGACTTCTAGAAAACTTTAACGCAAGTGTGACGCGCACGCGCACACGCACGGGAACGCGCACGGGAACGGGAACGGGAACGGGAACGTGGACGACCGGGGTGACTGCAATAGCTCTATGCACTTCGTGCAGTCGAGCTAAAAAAAAAAAAAATCAATGACATCCAAAGATTTTGATCTGTACAGACAATGATATGGTTTGGAAAGTCTCCATAAAACTAGGAATAAATCTTTTTTGTTTGTTTGTTTTGTGGTTTGATGTCCAGTCAACAACTTTTCAGTCATGTCTAAACTCAAAGTTCCTAATTTTCACACAGCATTATAAGGACAACTAAGGACAACCATACTCATTTGCACTTCTCACACTCTTACTTTGTACAAGTACTTTCGCCAAGCTATATCCCTACATTTACCGACAGCTTATAATAAGTGAATAAAACACCCATTTTTTCTGTATTGGAATTTTTTGTGCCATATCATGTAGTAATATCGTATAATCTACTGATCTCTAGTTTTCTCATCTTGAAACCAATAATTATCCATTTTGCTAGCTCATAAAAAGTCATTCACGACTAATTAGTAAATGTTGGGTAATAGCTCAAAACTGTCACTCGTCAGGTACGCATTCAATATACATGTTTGCTTTCATGTAACTTCACATTATTCATTCCAATGTATACAGGCAAACCTCATTATACTGCTATCTTTGGGGTCCAAGGAAACAGACCATGTTATAAGTGAAACTGTGTTACAATGAGGTTGTTTACAATAGACATATAGCAAAATTATCATTTTGGGAGCCATGACATGGCCGTGTTATATTGACAAGAACTCCGCGGAGGTCGATATCGCACCTGCATCGGGCAAAGTCAACAGACCGTGAAATATAGTTCAACAACACCGGGTCAAGGTGCGTGCTTGAAGGGCATGTCAAGGACAATCACTATGCAAGGTTTCAGATTTGCAGCTATCTCATGTCGAGAAAACCAAACTTCGACGTAAAAATTTTCAAAGTCAGTGGACCGTGAAATATAGGTCAAGGGCACCGGATTAAGGTGCGTGCTTGAAGGGTATGTCAAGGACAATTACTATGCAAGGTTTCCGACTTGCAGCTATCTCTGATGTTGAGAAAACCAAACTTCGACGTAAAAATTATCAAAGTCGGTGGACCGTGAAATATAGGTCAAGGGCACCGGGTTAAGGTGTGTGCTTGAAGGGTATGTCAAGGACAATTACTATGCAAGGTTTCAGACTCGCAGCTATCTCTGATGTCGAGAAAACCAAACTTCGACGTAAAATTTTCAAAGTCAGTGGACCGTGAAATATAGGTCAAGTGCACCGGGTCAAGGTGCGTGCTTGAAGGGTATGTCAAGGACAATTACTATGCAAGGTTTCAGACTTGCAGCTATCTCTGATGTCGAGAAAACCAAACTTCGACGTAAATGTTGACAAAACTTCGACGTATAAATATTCAAAGTCAGTGGACCGTGAAATGTAGGTCAAAGTCACCGGGTTAAGAATCGTGCTTGAAGGGTATGTCAGGGACAATTACTATGCAAGGTTTCAGACTCGCAGCTATCTCTGATGTCGAGAAAACCAAACTTCGACGTAAATGTTGACGGACGGACGGATGAACGGACGAACGAACGAATGGATGGACAGAAATTTGGACTCCTATATCGCACCTGCTTATCTATATCGCACCCTGCTATAAGCAGGTGCGATAAAAACCATATACGGTATATGTATAAGAGTCCTTTCACAATGAACAGACTAAGCCCATCAGGTTTTGCAATTCACTATTCTATAGGTTAAAGGGACCAGTCTAAGTAAAGACATATCAAAGGTCCATGAAAAGAGGCAGCATGTGTGCATGCTTCAAGACATGTTTCACATCAATCGCATAGCCTCTGCTTCATGTGATTTTGCTGCAAGACACAAGTCAAAGAGGCTGTATGCAGATCATAGACAAATACAATAGATTGATAAGGGCCCTTAAAGCTGCATGATGTTTATATGATGAACATGGCTGTCAAAAGATGGCTGTGCAAATATGACTGCAAGGCTGCCACAAGATGGTTGTGCAAATGCGAAAGACTGCTGCAAGGCTGTCACAAGATGGTTGTGCAAATGTGAAAGACTGCTGCAAGGCTGTCACAAGATGGTTGTGCAAATGTGAAAGACTGCTGCAAGGCTGTCACAAAATGGTTGTGCAAATGTGAAAGACTGCTGCAAGGCTGTCACAAGATGGTTGTGCAAATGTGAAAGACTGCTGCAAGGCTGTCACAAGATGGTTGTGCAAATGTGAAAGACTGCTGCAAGGCTGTCACAAGATGGTTGTGCGAATGTGAAAGACTGCTGCAAGGCTGTCACAAGATGGTTGTGCAAATGTGAAAGACTACAAGATGGTTGTGCAAATAAGAAAGACTGCTGCAAGGCTGTCACAAGATGGTTGCGTAAATGTAAAGACTGCTTCAAGGGTGTCACAAGATGGTTGTGCGAATGTGAAAGACTGCTGCAAGGCTTTCATGAGATGGTTGTGCAAATGTGAAAGACTACTGCAAGGCTGTCACGAGATGGTTGTGCAAATGTGAAAGACTTCTGCAAGGCTGTAGAGTGACAAAAGAGTCATCATACGGTGACAACAAGTTTCACAGATTCCTTGTGAAAGCCTTGTGATAAAACACAGTGATCATGCAGCAGTCTAATGGTGTTTGTTCTGTTCTCAAGGCATTAAAACCAAGAGTGAAATCTAAATGAGCCGCATCATGAGAAAAGCAACATCTTGCATATGCGAAAACAAAGGCGCAGATCAGGTTTGCAGTAATTGCGAAGCTGATCAGCACCTTTGTTTTACTACACGGCTAGTACAATTCCTCTTCTTCTTAAATCCAGAATTCCCAGCCTCTTGCCATCTTCTGTGCTTGTACAGCTCTGTTTGTGTCGAACCTGGCTGGAAAACCAAATTGTAGGTTTTCTCATGCAGTGGCTCAAATGTCAGTAGTACAAACTAACACCTTGTGTGTCTCAAGGCTGTCTTGTGGCAACCATGCCTGCCATCCAACTCTTGTCACATTACAAAAAGAGACATCATGCGGTGACTGCAATACATTCATGCAGTAGCCATGTGAACTTCAGAAGATATCTGAATTTTCACAAAGTTCTTGGGATAAAACACACAGTGATCACGTTGCAGTCTAACGGTGTTCGCATAGCAAAAACCCAGGTGTGAAAACAAAATGTCAGTAGAACAATCACCTCGTGTGTCTCAAGGCCGCCTTGTGGCAACCATGCCTACCATCTAACACTGTCACATTACAAAAAGAGGTATCATGCTGTGACTGCAATACATTTATGCAGTAGCCATGTGAATTTCAGATGTTATCTGAATTTTCACAAAGTTCTTGTGATAAAACACACAGCGATCACGTGATCACGTTGCAGTCTAACAGTGTTCACATAACAAAAATCAAGGTGTGATAACTATAAATGTCAGTAGAACAATCACCTCATGTGTCTCAAGGCTGCCTTGTGGCAACGTGTGCATTCTTTTTATAATCAATTTTGCTTGAAGATGGCATAGAAAAATGAACAGAATGACCATTTTATTACTGCCGTTGCATATAGCTCTGTAGCGCCATTATATGGAAATTTTGGGGCAGTCATGCTGTGTTGTGAACAATCGCATGGTGTTGTGAACTGCACAATAAGGGGTCCTGTTCACAACCCTAAAAGGCTGCTGCATGAAACCTAGAAAATCATCATTGCAGACAGCTGTCACAAGGGTTTTCAAAGTTGGTCTATGAATAAATTATGTGTGTACTCTGCCATATGGAAATTCTACTAAGAACATTCATACTATTAGAAAGGTCTGCCCTCTAAGCTTCGATGTTAAAGCTAATGATTTTTTAAAAAAAATTCTGCAAAAGAAAAAAAGGTAGAATGTCTGACAGCAAATGAGCCGTCTCGTGGGAAAACCAACAATGTGGTTTCCGACCAGGTCCGACACAAACCGGCCTGTACAAGCACAGAAAAGAGCTAGAAGCTTGAAATTTCGGATTAAAGTAGAAGAGGAATTGTACTATCCGAGTAGCGAAAACAAAGGCGCTGATCAGCTTCGCGGTTACCGCGAAGCTGATCTGCGTCTTTGTTTTCGCCTATACAGATTGTTGGTTTTCCCATGAGGCGGCTCACATCCTACACTGTGGTACTTGAGTGGGATTCAAACCCATACTGATAAGGGAATGCCACCTGACTGTCGTACAACATTCGTACCAGTGTTGCAAACTTTTTGCATTGTAAATTTGTTAAAATTAGGCTGCAACAGCTTCGGGACACATCGTATGACAGTCACGTGTCAGTCTTGCGATGCGTTCTTGAATACATAAAATTTTAAATGTTTAAAATCTTTGTGACTAGTTCTAGAGACACTCCCACGAGTAGGCGAGACGCTAGATTCTGTATCTACCGTATTTAACGAAATCGCACAACACCCTCCACATACTTTGTTTGCAGTATGCAGTTGGTCCATTGGTCATCCTAGATGAGTTCTAAGTACGTTGTCGCCCCGGCAGGTGGTGCATAATATTTCTGTAGCTTGTTACATAAGTTACATGTTCAAAATATATCTGTACCAACAAAATAGCGAAACCTACTATGCTCCACCCACTTTAATCATGCAACAACACTAATTATATCACGTACTAGAACAGTTTAACGGGCACGCTTTATGATCTATAAAAGTTGAAATTAGACATTATACGGTGTTACAAACGTTACTTCTACATCTATGGCGTGAAAATAGGGGTTTGGGTTCAAAAACGTTTTTGTTTTTGACATTTCTTTCTTTATATTCCAAAATCGATAGGTCCTTTCTTACTGACCAATAGTTCATCTTGGCTATTACACAAAATCATATATTTATATTAAAACATTAATTTATTTTATTTAAATAATTTAACATTTCCAAAGGGTACCGCCGTATGTTGTAACATTTGAAAAGTAGGCGTTTCAACAAAAATATCAAAGTGAATAACTGTTATATGTTTGTGTTAATTATTTAGTTCTATTTTACACACCCTATGAAAAATACATGTTTACACAGCCTGTGACTTGCAAGTATGCTCATGGTAACGTATGTAACACCTTAATGTTCAAACATGGGTAGATTTCAATTTGGTGATTATAAATGTAAATATAGTGAGCCGCTTCATGCGAAAACCAGATTCTTCCTATATGAAAACAAAGACGCAGTTACTGCACAGCTGATCAGCACATTTGTTTACTCTACACAGATAATTCAAACTTCTTCTTAAATCCGAAATTTCAAGCGTCTAAATTCTGTGACTGTGTAGAAGGAATATTGTCGGAAGAGGGGTTTTCGCGCATTGTGGTTCACGTGAAAGTAGTCTCACATAATTATCTTCAAAGGTTTTCGCATAGAACACAGTAAGGTGTTTGGAATATGTTGACCCACTGGTGACTTGTCAGTATGCTCATGGTAACGCATGTAACACCTTTTTCATATAGGGCACTGTAAGGTATATAACAACCACGATGCTTCTGACGGTACAATATTATCTGAATCAGATGTCTTGGTTTTATGCTGCTGTCTATTCTAGCCAAATGAGTGCAATACATTATGGTTCCACGCTGGAAATCCTGAAAGAGCACGATACTAGCAGTCTGTCGTTTTGAGCAAGCCTTGATGGCCTGGTGAGACTCTCGAACATTCCATATCTTCAAGAAAATAGAAGTTATGACTACACAATAAGACAGTTTAGGTGAGACTCCACACAATAGCATTGGTAAAACGAAAGCTTGGAATGTTGCTGAGAAAAGCGATCAATCACAAACTACCTTGTGCAAACAGACGATAACACTTCCCACAGCACATATAAGAAGGTGTACGAAAAACCATTTGCCGATTCTGTTCATCTGCTGGGCAATCTGGTTCAAGTGTAAATAGTGTCCGTCACTTGTTCTGTTGCCATTAGCGCTACACAAATGAAAATGTACCACCAAAGCATGATCGTTTGATGACACATTTATAACGTGAAAACTTCAAAAACATGTTTTCAGCCTTAGCAGAAACGCTCAACCGTATCAGCCTAAGCAGAATCCCTCAGAAGGTTGGTCGGGTGGCAATATGGGCCCCGCTCATCGGGTTCTTAAGAAATATATGGGCTTCTTTTGCCTCCATGCATAGCTTATACGCTACTTACTGACCATCTTATTACTGGTTAACCGCTCAGGTCTGAGCCTGACCAGGTACATTGTTTTAAAATCAAATCATCCATACGTATAAGCCGTAGTGGCTTACTTGGGTGGTTATATTTAAAGCATTGTTTGGATGTCATGGCATCCGATTTTCGGGCAAAAGTCCCATAAAATGGAGTCAACGTCTCAATATGACAATAGCTGTTGACTAGGCTGTTAAGCATCAACTCAAAATCAAACAAAACAACCGCATCAGGCAATGTCAGGAACATCAATGGTACTTATATTGAAGCAGTGCTCATGACCAAGGACTGAATAATTTTTGTTCCATTTAACGTCCCTTTCAATAACATTGCAGCTCATATGAGACGGGCTAACCGGAAGGTGGGGCGAAAACGGGAGAACCCCGAGAAAAAAAAAAACACCTGGCACACGCGCAAGCAGAACTTGGCTTGTCTCACATGTGCCCCGAACCCAGACAAAATGAACTAGCATGCGCAGAGTTGTGCCTTTGTATTACCGGCGAGTCATTTCATAATCCGGAAATCGGAAAACAATCTTAAGGTGACGATTATTACTATTTGTTCTCCTTAGGTTTTAACACCTAAAATGTTAAGTGAAAAATGTGTTATATACGTTACCATTAAATCGCCCGTCACCCACATTGATATTTGCTTACTAATATTGGTAAGCTTTGTGAAAGGTAACTTAAGAACTAGTGACCAACGGTGTTGATAATGTTATTCTATAACACTGGATACTAACAATGGTGTAAAACATGCTTTGGGATTTTGTGGTTTGGGTGTGCGCGCCTTAAGGTCACTGACAACCGGATTACACTCTTGAATATTTGCTATATCTTATAATGATTTCTAAATTAGTGCTAAATCATAATTACATACAGCGATGAGCATTTTATCGGCATTAAATCATTCAAACTGATTTTTGATATTTAATAATTATGTGTTACATACGTTACCATATTTACCAATCAAAAGTACACATTTCTGACAAGGCAGTGAGTATTCAACTTGGAGAAGGCATATATGTTATTGATCTACAACAAGATGATTGTATATTTTTTCTTCTTTTCTTCAAACTTGTCTGTTCATAGTTGACTTTGAACACTTTATTCTTTCGTAATCTGAAGTGAGTTACTGTCGACTATATGCAATAACTTTCGACTAAGGAATGACATGATGATTCGTTTTTTCAGGTTTGTAAAAGAAAAGGAAAAAGCATATTTTAGATAGTGTATCTAAAATATAAATGTGCAAAGAAAAGTATATTAAAATAGCTTACTGTTCTGTAATTAAACTCTGAACAGTCTATTTTGAAAATGTAACATACGTAACACCATCGATGCATATATGTGATTAAAAGTATCAACACATGTGCCAGAAACATTCTTTCATCAGATGACATAAATATATATAGGTTTGGAATTTATTTTAGAGATTCATAGTGCAATTTTCAAACTTAGAGTATATTTCTGTTTTGAATGGGTAACATACGACGTGCGTAACGGCTTCTGGAGGGCAAATGTACCATACCATTGGGCGACAACATGCATAGAAAATCTTTATATTGATCAACGAAGCCAACCGTAGTGTATTAAAAGTGAAATTCGCAAAGAGAAGTATATTGAAAAAGCTTACTGTTCTGTAATTAACATCTACACAGGCTGTTTTGAGAATGTAACATACGTAACACCATCGATGCATGAAAATGATTGAATATATCAATACATGTGCCCGTAACATTTTTTCATCATATGATATTGATAGATTTAGGTTTGGAATTTAGATTAGAGATTCATAGTGTATTTTACAAACTTAGAGCACATTTCTGGTTTGAATGGGTAACATACGTAACGGCTTCTGGAGGACAAATGCACCACATCACAGGGCGACAACGTGCCTAGAAGCTCTTTATATTGATCAAAGAAGCCACCCATAGTATCAAACCTAGTATGTGGAGGGTGTTGTGCGAAACGAAAAATTTCCCTACCCACCGTCTCCACTAGAGTGTCGTGCGAAAGTTTCACAAAAAAAAAATCGCAAAAAAGTTGCGAGGAATTCACATGCCAGTGAGATGATACTAGTATAAATCATAGAAAAGGATACATATCAACAAATGCTTCTGCGAGCTCTTCTGATGGAAGGAACCATTTGTGCATCAGGAACATCACATTGGGATACTCACTGTCTTGGACTATTTTACCGTCCACATCTGCAGAAAAGAAGCCATTTAGTAAAAGGACATGGAACTTCATGTCCCAGTAAATATTTTTTCAGTCAAGTTGGCATCCCAACTACTGCTTCCTTCATATGAAGTAGTACTTTGGAGCTTAAGATGCCTTGCTCACTTAGGTCATCACATAGGAGATAGGTAATGAACCCTGGACCTCTAGCTCCAGCCCCATAGGCTACCACTAGTCCACTACACTCCCCTCAAGAGCATGCCTTGAGGACTTCAAAATGGTATGTGCAGGTTACTGAATATAGCAAGTAAAGCTTGCTAAATTTGATGTCAATTTCTGTAAAGTTTTTTATAATGCAAGAGCAGATAATATTTGGTTCAGTGAATGTAACTGAGTGGCAGCCTATTGGGAAATAGATGCTCCTGTTTACCATATGACCATTTCGAATCTTGATATGTTATTACATTATTGTTTATAAATTTATATATTATTGCCTTATTGAGCTACTGACCAAATAAAGGCCACCTTTACTGACTAAATAAAGACCATGTTGCGCTTTTGTTTAATGCATCAAAAAGAAGCGCACTAGTGATGTCAATTTTGGTGACATTTTGTTACATTGTTCTCTGCCATTGTTATGCAGCATTACATAGATGAAACAATGGACAAGAATTAAGTTATCAACAAAATGTACATGTATTGCTATGGTGATGAATTATGAAGAGTCCATCTACGGAGTAATTGATGAGCTGTTGACTAAATAAACAAAATAGTGGAAAGCAAATCTCCTCACATCGGGTGAGTTTTTCGCTAAATTTGTCGACTTTCATTGCTTTATAAAGTGAATAACTACACCTTGACCAAAATTAAACCGATGATCATGCTCAGACCATAAACAAATGAAATGGCTCGCTGAAAGCTCGCCATTATCTGTTTTCTAATCCTGGCATGATAAATCGGCTTATTTTTGGTCACAGCATAGTTATTTACTATTTATAGGATAGATTTTTCTACATTTTGACACAGTTCCCAGTCATTGCTTTCTTTTGACTTTCTTACATTTGCAGCAGAGCATAAATTCATGTCATAAAAAAATCAAACTTACCAAAACTTTCGACACAAAGCTGTACCAGACGATCAGGCGTAGCGGCACGAATATTGACGCCATGCAGTACGGGCTTATCCTCCTCCATCAAGTTAGCGTTGCCCTGGACGCTGTCCTGGACGCCTCCGCTGCACATCTCTTGTGCAGGCATGGAGAACTTGAAGGCTCGCACGCAGTCAGCTTGGTAACATTCTGAAATCATACAGGAAATAAATTTACGACTATCCTACAAAAATCAGCTTGTTCTGTCACAGAAGAAGGCTAGAATCAAGAAGTTTTGGATTTACGAAGAAAAGGGTTTGTACTATACGGGAAGCGAAAACAAAGATGCTGATCAGTTGTGCAGATACTTCATAGCTGATCTGCGTCTTTGTTTTTGCTTATGCAAAAACCTGTTTTTCTGACATTGTGGCTCAAATAAACCAATTTCGTTCTGAGAACCAATACCTACTTTTTAAAATGGTTGTCAAACAAGGATTACTGCTTTTGACCTAAAGCCAGTGGTAAATGACAGA
Organism: Rugalucina vietnamica; assembly: GCA_964017185.1. Taxonomy (NCBI): domain Eukaryota; kingdom Metazoa; phylum Mollusca; class Bivalvia; order Lucinida; family Lucinidae; genus Rugalucina; species Rugalucina vietnamica. The sequence goes on from OZ024872.1 coordinate 33,924,468, forward strand.
GGCAACTGTCAGTGATGACTCTATTTTTTATGGCACTGATAGAAAATAATAACATGTAACTATTTCATTACCACAAGTATAAGCCTTTTCAAAACGCTAGCGATCTCTCAGTACTATTTTCACTGTATGACCACCTATAAACCCACAGCGATAACCACAGACTGAAAATACTCTGGCAGCTCGGTTCAGCGTGAGCTTTCATACCCGAGCCAGCATGTGACCATTTAGTGTGACCCAATCAGAGCTGCCTCGTCCAATCAAGTATGACCGGAAGTCGGTGGTCGATTAACAAGAAGATTCCAGCCCTGTTCAATTATATATGCGCTCTCGCCACTATATGCGCTCTCGCCGTGGCGAGATCGCACTGATCATCTGACACACTATACAGGGGTAGGGTAGAAGCACTTTAACAGCCAGGTTGTAGATACAATCACAGTTAGACAGCTAAGCTATCTTAAACCCCCGCCCCAATATTATAAACTTTTTTCATGCTCAACTCAGCTGGGTCTAAAATTTATCCTGCTCATAAATGTTAAAATGAATTGTTGGCATTTTAACATTTATGAGCATTGTTACAGTAATCTAAACCTAAAATTTCTACCAACTGCTTCATTCAGTGGTTATGAGTGGTTATAAAATTAATTTTTTCTGTCTCAGCTGAGTTGAGCATGAAAAAAGATTTTTATCTTGGGCCCAGGGATCATTCAATGGAGTGAACACATTTGAGGTATAGGGATAGATTAAACCGTAATTGGCAAGTTTTGAAAATATCCAAATCTGAGCAAGCCAATCCATGTAAATTTGGACTCTAAGCTCTTATTCATGAGAAGACAGGATCGCAACCGTCAAAGCCCTTTTCCTTACCCCCTCTCTGGGCATGTAAAAATTCTATTTATATCAAAGCGGATCAAATTCTGTACTTTAAATCAACTCCGAAATAACATGCAAACCTTTCAACCTTTTCAAAAAAATATATTTTGCATAATTTTCACTACAGGCCAACCTCATTATAACGCTATATTTGGGGTCCATAGAAACAGACCATGTCATAAGTGAACAGTGTTATAATGAAGTTACTAATTATAGCCAGACAGCAAAACCCTTAATTTGGGAGCCATGCTATGGTTTGTTACAGTGAAAACCGCATTATAAAGTGGTGCGTTATAACAAGGTTCCGAGTGAGAGTAGTGGCATATGATCAGCCATACGAATCATATGCCACTACTCTCAAAGTATTCTACCTCTAAATAATTTATGACAAACTTGTGCATTATGAAAACCTTTGTCTTAAATTTGTCTAAAAATCAAAAAGGCAGAAGAAATTCCGATTTTAAATATTACCTTGTAGTCTCATCAGCACATAAAAATATACAATCCACAATCCAAATAGAATCACAAAACAATTATTCTCAGAAAAATCTCTAACTATTCCACATTTTCCAGAATATTGACACTATAATATTGACGCTTAAACAGTGAATGCAACAGAAGAAATGAGCTGAAAGGACAATAGTTCTACTAGATATCAACACAGCATCAGCAGCAATACAAGTCCGATTTACAAAATGTTTACATTTAAAAAATCAATAGGCTTTATACCAGACAGCGTCACAATATTGGAGGCAAGGGAAGAAAAATGGTCTTCGGGGTTTCGGACCCGGTCCGACACAATGTGGTCTGTACAATCACAGAGGGCTAAATGCCCGAAACTTTGGATATAAATAGAAGAGAAATTATACTTTCCATGGAGCAAAAACAATGGCGCAGATCAGCTGTGCAATTATTGCACAGCTGATCCCTGCCTTTGTTTTCCCATGTTCAAAAATCCAGTTATTTCATGACGGGGCTCATATATGTAGGCTGCAACAGGACTAGAATACGATTAACAAAAGTCGCAACTTAACACAGGCCTAGATTAACGCTTATACAGGCATCAATAGATTCAACAAGCAGCAGTATTCAGTTTTCAATGTTAAAGATATGTGAAAATTATGCAATGACCAGGAACTGTAAAGATCAGCCATACAAAATATGTACAGCAAACACTGAGGCAAGATCAGCCATACAAAATATGTACAGCAAACACTGAGGCAAGATCAGCCATACAAAATATGTACAGCAAACACTGAGGCAAGATCAGCCATATGAAAGATGTACAGCAAACACTGAGGCAAGATGTACAGCAAACACTGAGGCAAGATCAGCCATACAAAATATGTACAGCAAACACTGAGGCAAGATCAGCCATATGAAAGATGTAAAGCAAACACTGAGGCAAGATCAGCCATACAAAAAATGTAAAGTAAATCAGCCATACGAAATATGTACAGTAAACAATGAGACAAGATCAGCCATACGAAATATGTAAAGCAAACACTAAGACAAGATCAGCCATACAAAAGATGTAAAGCAAATCAGCCATACGAAATACTGTAAGTTCGGAAATTTTCGCGTGACTTTTATTTCGCTAATTTTCGATTTCCGAATTATTAGCGAATCTTTGAATTCGCGAACGAGTACTCATGCAGTCTATAAAGCGTATTGTAATTCTTTATTAGCGAGAACTTTATTTTCGCGACTCGACGAATTCGCGAATATTAGCGAAAATTAAGTTCTCGCGAACATTTCCGGATTTACAGTATGTACAGTAAACAATGAGACAAGATCAGCCAAACGAAATATGTAAAGCAAACACTAAGACAAGATCAGCCATACGGAATGTGTAAAGCAAACAATGAGGCAAGATCAGCCATACAAAATATGTAAAGCAAACACTGATGCAAGATCAGCCATTCGAAATATGTAAAGCAAACACTGAGGATAGATCAGCCATACCAAATTTGTAAAGCAAACACTGACACAAGATCAGCCATACAAAATATGTACAGCAAATAATGAGACAAGATCAGCCATACGAAACATGTACAGCAAACACTAAGGCAAGATCAGCCATACAAAATATGTACAATAAACACTGAGGCAGGGTCAGCCATATAAAATATGTAAAGCAAACACTGAGGCAAGATCAGCCAAACTAAATATGTACAGCAAACACTGAGGCAAGATCAGCCATATGAAATATGTAATGCAAACACTGATGCAAGATCAGCCATACGAAATATGTACAGCAAACACTGAGGCACAAGCTTGATATGGTGTTAGTTGCTACTGATGCTGGATCAAATCTGCATGTAGAATGTAGCATCAACCTCTTACTCTAACCCATTTTTCATGAATGGATTAGCCCATCACTATCAGTTGGGAGAGTCCACTTTCATTTTTAGATGCTTCAGGAGTTATTTCAAAGATTAATGTCATTTTTCGATGAAATTTCTCTTAGACTAACAGAATAGCCCCAGATTGGACGACGCTTTCACTTTTTCAAGCAGTCTGAATGTGAGTGTTTGCTTCACATATTTTGTATGGCTGACCATGCCAGCTCTTGGCCATAGCTTAATTTTCACATGGCTTTAACACATTTTTGACGAGTAGACTTTTTCATCATTATCATTTGGGTGAGTCCACTTTCATTTTTAGGGACTTAAGGAGTGATTTTAAATTTCATTTTTCAATGTAAGTCCTTTAAGCAAACAATGCCGCAAATTTCATTTTTCAATGAAAGTCCTTTAAGAAAACAATGCCGCAAAATGCGGCATCCCATCTGGGGTTTGCTGTTTGCCTATGACTCACAAAAGGGACATCAGGCTTATTAATCAATGAAAAAAGTTAATTACAAAGTGTAGGTAGCCTGGTTATTTTTTTGTGCAAATCCATATCTTCTGTAATATCATTCTGACCTCGATTCACTTTTTATGACCCAAAAACAGAGTTTCTATCAGAAATAGGTTAACGAGATATTACTAGTTATGAAGTTCTATTCAATTTTATAGTTCTATAAAATTTAATTGAACTGAAAAACACTTCCTTCTGACCAAGAAAAAAGTATTAACTTGGAAAATCAATGGAAACAACAATAAAAATTCTAGGAATGAGACTATTTCATCCACATTAAATACCTTTGTGTGACTTCTTTTTCTGGAGTAACATGCGATGAGTGTCCTTGTGGATCAAATATAGATACCTTCTTATAATACAAAATGTCTTTGTATGGAAGAATTTCACAGTGCAGACCAGCTAAAAACTATTTTCAATTGCACATCTCTATAACAGCATCTCCGTATGACAATGTTCATAGATACCCACAACATTAGCAATTTAAAACAGTGTTTTCTGAGGAAAACTATGTCCCCCCAAAGCCCCAAATTGAACAAACTCTATGTCTTAATTCTCCCAACAATGTTTCTATGCAAGCTGATTAGTTTGGTTGAAATCCACCCATTGAACCAGAAGATATCGCAGCAGAAATTTTTTTTTTTTTCCAGTTTATAAAGGATACTGACCTTGAAAATTAGGTCAAAGTCACCATCATCTAATGAACTCTAAAACTTCTGTGCAAACTTGAATGAAATCCAACCATTGACTCAGCAGATATTTTTGCGAAAAACATTTTTCCCCTGATTTTAAGGGGTAATGACATTGAAAATAAGGTCAAGGTCACCAAAATCAACTCTTTCCCGCTCTCAGCAATGGTCAAAAGATACTGCACCAGAAAAAGTAATTTTAAAATATATTTTTATGGGGTGAAGACCTTGAAAATTAGCCTTAGGTGAAGGTCACCAAAATCTAATCAACTTGTAAGTCTTCTCCCATCAATGTTTCTGTGCAACTTGGTAAAAATTCATCCATTGGTTAAGAAGATATCTTGCAGAAATACTAATTTCAACAGTTTTAATGGGCTGGTGACCTTGAAAATTAGGACAAAGTCACCAAAGTCTACACTAGGTATCATCCCAACAATATTTCTGTATAAGTTTGGTCAGAATCAATTCATTGGTTCAAAAAATATTGTGTAAAAAATGCTAACTTCAACATTTTCACCTTAAAAATTAGGTCAAGGTCACCAAAATCTAATAAAATCTTCCCCCCTACCATGTATCTGTGAAAGACTGGTCAAAATCCATGCATTGGTTCAAAAGATATCCAGTCAGAGAGAATGGACCAAAACCAATATATCCCCACCCCACTTCGGTTGGAGTGGGAAAGGGGGACATAATAATGTCATGCTGAGACTATTTGATATAATTTACAGAATGCATAACCATTTCTCAGATCTGAATCAAGACTAGGGTCTACAATCGTTTTTGTTCATAGATAAACGACAAAAACAACCAGTACATAGATTTATATCATTTAGTTAAGGACAAATTATTATTTTTTTAAAATACTTAGTATTAATACAATACAAACGTATTTCATAGATTTCCAAATCACATATTTTTGAATATGTCCATACAAATGTTCTATTTTAGATAATTTCAACAATTTCTGTTGAATCTATTTGTAAAATGTTTGAATAATTTTACTGGGGGCTGTCGCTAAACATGCCACAGGTCATATTTACAACAGCCGGTGTTGAAAAATCAAATGTACTATATATATACTATGGAAACAAAATATTTTAATTAGCTTAAAATGAGGTTAATTTCTATCAAATGACATATAAATGTAGAATTTGTACTTTAAAATGATACTTTGATAAGCCAAAACTATAAAATATATAACTATAAAATATATTATCATGTAAAATGCTCTAGAAACAATAAATATGAGCCGCATCATGAAAAAACGGAATTTTGCCTATGCGAAAACGGGATTTTTGCCTATGAGAAAACAAAGACGCAGATCAGCTGTGCAGATCAGCTGGATAGTACAATTTCTCTTCTACATATATTCAAAATTTTAATTTTATAGTTTTCTTCTGTAACTGTACAGGCCTGTTTGTGTCGACGCTGGTTGGAAACCCCAAAGACCGCTTTTCTGGCACTGCGGCTCAGATCATGCATGTATAAGATGTATGTTGTTCAGCATCTTTCCTCTTTGGTGTCCAGAGCTGTTACGCCAAATCTTTGCAGACTTATTATAGTCTGTAATAGACTAGACCTAGATCAAGCTATGAGTCTATATGAGCCATGACGCGAGAAAAATGGTCTTCAGGATTTCCGCCCAGGTCCGACACAAACCGACCTGTACGGCCTCAGGAGAAGACTAGAAGCTTGAAATTTTGGATTTAAGAAGAGGGATTGTACTATCCATGTAGCGAAAACAAAGGTGCTGATCAGCTGTGCAGTAACTGCACAGCTGATCTGAGCCTTTGTTTTCGCACAGGCAAAAATCTGGTTTTCTTGTGACGAGGCTCATAGGGAAGTGATCAACATCTTTTTAGCATGGGGTAACTCAACCTGTTTATTTCAAACCTTTATAATTGGTATGACGACAGAAGCGGCATCAATATCATACTAAAATAGGTTTAAAATACTGGGGCCAGTTGTTCAAAACTTTTCTAACTTTACGTCATCGTTAAGACCGCAACTTGTTAAGTAAATGCCGACTACATAAGCAAATACACTGTTACTTTTTGTTGATAAAATGTGAGAATCCTTTGCATTGCAAAGGATTCTCACATTATTTCAACAAAAAGTAACATTGTATTTGTAATATTGCCATTTGAAATTTTAACAAATCGTTAACTAACAACATCGTTAATTTTGACCAACTGGCCCCTGAATGTATTAAAATTACTGTAAGATTATCAAAATGAGCCACAACACCAGAAAACCGGTCTACCGGATTTCCGACCAGGTCTGACACAAACCAAGCTATACAGTTACAGAAACAGGCTAGAAGCTTGAAACTATCCAAGTAGCGAAAACAAAGGCACTGATCAGCTTCACAGTACTGCGAAGTTGATCTGCGCCTTTGTTTTCGCATAGGCAAAAATCTCGTTTTCCCATGACGTGGCTCAAATAATTTTTGAAATTTAGTCTTCTTCTGATATGAGAGTTGCATAATAAGGAGAGCCCATACACACGAAACATTTGCACCAATCGCTATCTTCTTAAGAAACAGCAAGATAATAAAAGGTGGAAAAATAAAACATTCTAAAGTGCAAATAAGGATTAAACTAGATCCCATATAATCATTTATTCAATGATTTGCGTGCATGTTACAGCCTTGTACTTTAATTTCAAAGGGTTTGATGTAAAACCCAATGAATACTATTGCATGCAGACAAAATGCATGCAGACGAAATGCAATGAATGTTTTTTGGTACACATATGAATGAATAATAATTTGCTTCTCAATGTGCCAGTCATTTTTTTTTTTTTTCATTTTTTTTATGCATGGCAGAATTGAGCCCACAGATCTCAGCACTTACCACCAAGTACTTTGAGGTGGTAGGGTAGGGGGTTGGTGGGGTAGGGGGGAGGGAGAGCAAGGGTCAATATTTGCCTAATCAAAAAAACAACAACAAAAAAAAAAAACAAAAACAAAAAAAAACAACAACAAGAAACATTATGGCAGAAAACACAGACAATGAATATAAACTTTATTTGTTAATACACTGTACATGTAGGTTATGTACATGAATAGCATGTGCAGCACTACCAGTATTAAATATGCCAATTACTTTTTTTTGCTGCATCATGAAATCCTCTTAACAATAATCATTCTGAGGTCAGAATACGGCCGTAGAGGTGACAGTCTGAAAACCGGATTTTTGCCTATGCGAAAACAAAGGCGCAGATCAGCTTCGCAGTTACATGCAAAGCTAATCAGCGCCTTTGTTTTCGCTACTCGGATAGTACAATTACTCTCTTTCCTAAATCTGAAATTTCAAGCTTCTATGCATCTTCTGTGCTTGTACAGACGGGTACTTGTCAGACCAGGTCGGAAATCCCGAAGCTCACGACGCGGCTCAGTCTGTGACCGGCAATGTCTCTAGTTACAGAACAATTATCTAAATTCCTAAAGGTCAATCAACCACTTGCATTTGATTGGTAATGATGCACAAACCTTAAGGTCATTGCTACTGGATGTTATATATTGAGTGGAATCCTCGTACCAAATAAGGTCGTTACTACGAATTATAAGATGGATTTTGAGAAACTCTGTGTTTTGTACATTCAATGAGCAATGCGTATATTAATTGCACTTCCACGCTGTGTTAATGTCAGCTGTGTTTGGATTTTATAAAATGAGCCCGTGCGTAAGAAAACCAACCATTTGGGTTCTGACCATGTCAGACACAAACCCGACTGTACAGTCACAGAAGATGGCTGGAGGCTGAAAATTTTGTATTTTGAAAGTAGAGCAATTGTACTATTCGTGTAGTGAAAACAAAGGCACTGATCAGCTTCGCAGTTACTGCAAAGCTGATCTGCGCCTTTGTTTTCACATATGCAAATTGTTGGTTTTCTCATGCGGCGGCTAAAATGTTATTTGTACATAGTAGAATATGCCAATGTCTGAGTATGTCTTGGTTCGGTGTGAAACATGCGTCAGATTTTCTTGTATAATGGCTGCAGGGCTAAGATATTGATTTGGGGAGGAACTTTTAAAAGTTCAATGTGGAACTAGATTAACTCGTTTAAGCCTTGCGTCCTTCTTATGGTACATAGGCAAACAGTATAGCCCCAGATGTGATGCCGCAGAACGCGGCATCCCATCTGGGGCTATTCTGTTTGCTAAAAGAACTTCAATGGAAAAATGGAATGAATATTCAAAATCACACCTGAAGCCCCTAAAAATGAAAGTGGACTCCCCCACATGATAATGAAGGGTGTATCCATTTGTCATTAATGAGGTTAAGAATGTCTCCGAAGTCAGAGTGCATCACAGGAGCTGATATCACAAGATCTAAATCTCAGACCCGTAATCCATTGCTGCATGTATGCAGTCTGATCTGCATCTTCTTTGCATGCGCTATTTGCTTACCTTGAGAAAAATTTGCATACCACTTAAGTTCTGCTATACGCTCTAGTGTCACATGCCTTACATAAACAACAAAAATAAACATTTTGGAATTCAAACAATTCCAATTCTGGATATATTTTAGTAAACAGTGGTTAACATAAACATTTTGGTACAGGTTGCTTTTAGTAACACATAAACATAAATATTTTGGCATCAAAGGCAGACAATGGCAATTCTAAAAATTCTAGGGCAGCAATGTCTTGGTAAAACTGTAAACCCAGACCATAATGCTTCATAATGCCACAGAAGCTGTTTGCCAAATCATTCTGACTATGGCTATGTCTATATACAATTTCATGTTAAAGTCTTTTTAATTTTTTTTTTAGTTTTTGTTTGTTTGTTGCTTTACGTCTCAGTCAACAGCTATGGTCATGTCGGGACGTTAGAATGTTGAAAGGGACGTAAAGCAATAAAACAAACAAACATAATTCCTTTTCGCAGTAAAACACAAGTCTACGTGGAGGGATTTTCGCTTATGTGTGACGAGGCCTTAACCTTTGACTTGAGATACAATCATCAATCCAAATAAATAGATCCAAAAAGCAAAGTGTTTGAACTTAAAGGAAAGTGCCAAAATATACAATATCATATACAGCAAATCATGAGAAAACCAGATTTTTGCCTATGCGAAAACAAAGGCGCAGATCAGCTGTGCAGTAACTGCACAGCTGATCAGCGCCTTTGTTTTTGCATAGGCAAAAATCTCTACTTACATCCACAATTCAAGATTCTAGCTTTCTTCTGTGGGTGTATAGGCTGGTTTGTGTTGGACCTGGTCAGAAATCCCAAAGACCGGTTTTCCCGCGTCAAGGCTCATATAGTTCTATTTTCACAGCTTTCATGAGAAAACCAGATTTTTGCCTATGCGAAAACAAAGGCGCAGATCAGCTGTGCAGTTACTGCACAGCTGATCAGCGCCTTTGTTTTCACTACACAGATCTCTACTTACATCCACAATTCAAGATTCTAGCTTTCTTCTGTGGGTGTATAGGCCGGTTTGGGTTGGACCTGGTCAGAAATCCCAAAGACCGGTTTTCCCGCGTCAAGGCTCATATAGAGCAAGTCATGAAGTTCTATTTTCACAGCTTTGTTTGTAGGTTTTGTAGATGCCGACCATACTGCATGATTCCATAAATGCTACAAATAAACCCACTGGGACATGAATTCTCTTTACGTTTTTAATTGTTGAGTATAAATTGTAAGATGCATGCATCATTAAAGCATCCTCTGTTACCCAGGTGTGACCCATTACGTATGTAACTTCATTCATCATGAATAAGGTTGTACCTAATGGGTCACACCTGAGGATGTTAAAAAGTTGTAACTGCAATATTTGAGACCCCCCCCCCCCCCAAACATGCCAATCTTATAACAGGCAGGTTCTCCAGTGGAAGAGTCAGTCTTTGACAATATCAGTGCTCCTGATCATATTTCACTACATATATAGTTGAAGAAGATTCACACTGGTTATCAAGAGACAACCAACCTGACTGAGAACAAGCGCCTTGGATAAAATCGATATCAGAATGATCCATGGAAAGTTGTTGCCAGACAGGTATTTGAATACTAGTCTTATATTGATTTCATCAACGTTACTTGTTCCCAGTCGTGTTCATTGTCTCCAGCTGGATAACCGGTGTTAGAATTAGTTTCAAAATCTTCAGGTGTAGTGAACCTGGGTCGCGTTGGTTGACTCTGAATAACCGGTGTGGGACTTATGTTTCAAAATCTTCAGGTGTAATGAACCTGGGAGTAATCAACATAAAATTGAAGAAGAATCAATCAATTTGACATAAGAGCCATTTCAAGAGAAAACGTGTCTTTCAGTTTCCAACCAGGTCCTACACAAACTGGTCGGAATGATAGAAGATTGAAATTTTGAATTTTACAAGAAGAGGGACTGCAATGTCCATGAAGCAAAATCAAAGATGCTGATCAGCTGTGTAGTTATTGCAAAGCTGATCTGTGTCTTTGTTTTTGCAGATTTTTTCATGAGATATGGCTCATAATATTTTCAAGTGGAAATCTATCAGTTTAGAAAACAAAGAGTTTATTCAAACTAATTAGTCTTTCAAAGCAAGTCAATGAAATTGAAAAGCAAACATAAATGATGTACGAGCAATTTCCTGAGAAAAGCTGTTTTGCCCCTATACAAAATATAAACTGACAATCTACCCAGTTGCATGTGGATTAGTGGCTTTTCTGCTGAAAAGTGACAGCGAATAGTCACGGCTGGAATTTCATAATTGATCATTCTTCCAGGTGACTGAGTCTGCTTAACCCATATTTGACGAATGGATTTTCCCATCATTATCATTTGGGTCAGTCCACTTTCATTTTTAGGGGCGTCAGGAGTGATTTTTCCATTTTTAACAATTTTTCTAAAAAAATTCTCTAAGCAAACAGAATAACCCAAGATGGGACGCCGCGTTCTGCGGCGTCACATCTGGGGCTATTCTGTTTGCCTATGTCCCATAAAAGGGACGCCAGGCTTAAATGAATTAAGTCTGTCCAATTCTAAATCCTTAAAAAGCCGTATTAATGTGCTGAGACTCCTACGTACATCACATAGGGTAAAGACACAGAGAATGGTACAAGGAACCCAAACATGTTTGTTTTGTTCATCTGATTGTTAACTAAAAAAGTTGGCAAACAGCTCAGGTCATGTCATGATGGTCAGTCACCCTAACTTTTACCAAGCCACCTTTACCTATCAAATCAAACATGTTCCATCCCTTTATACCAGTAACTAAAAAGCATGTTGAATTGTGGGCCTAAATAAGGGAACTCATGCTACCAACTGCTCGGTAGGACAACTGGTTCCGAGGTTTTAAAACTTTTTTCATGCTCAACTCAGCTGAGACTAAAATTTATCTTGCTCATAAATGTTAAAATGCCAACAATTGATGGCATGCGAGATAAATTACTGGCTTTGATGATCTAAACTTGAAATTTCAATTAATATGGGCTATTCCTGTGCATTTATGAGCAGTTAAAAGTTCATGTTCAGTTGAGTTGAGCATGAAAAAAGTTTTATCACCTCGTGTTGTTGATTAAATCCTTCAGGAGGATAACATATGTCTACAAGAGACATAAGTCATAAAATACTCTTTTTGCATGAACAATCTACGCTGGATTGCCTGATTAGGATTCTAGTAAATCATAGGAGACCTAGGAAAAGATTTGTGACTTCTAAATACGTCTGAGTAATTAAGTTACAAATATAGTCAAACCAAACGAAAAATCTCCAAAGAAGGACGTTTCAGTTTCCCGTTATAGCACTAACCCAGATATGGGTCTAAAAATAGTAAAAATCAAATTGGTTCTTATCTCCTGGACTTATCTTTCATTCTGGTCAGTCTAGGCCAGGGTTAACTCTAATGCCTGCCAATGTCGTCTGCTCCGGTTACCTTTGCAAATATGATTTGTACCCAGATCCGCCCCAAAGACTCTTTAGGACTTGTAAAGGATAAAACTTTTTGATATTCTGATACTATGATTGCGAGAATTTTTTTTTGAAATTTGAGTAAAATATTAATTTTTGAAAAAAAGAAAAGACAACAAATACTACCGCAAAATTACAAGTATACAAAGTGTTAATGCTGGCAAAGTTTCTGATTTTGGATTATCTTCAATTAGCATGACGAATTAAGATCACTTGGTCAGTCTTTCATAATCATGAAAATTGACTTTCCTCCAATGAGTTTATCACAAAAGTTAGCTATTCAAGGTTGTCAATCAATTAAAAGCTATATATACAGGCTGTCAACCAAGTCTTTTAAAAAATATAGGAGTTTATATAGGAAATTTTTCAAGGAAATATAGGTTTTAGCTCATTTTAAGGGAAAAATATAGGAGTTTTATCGTGAAAATCTATTCATTCTATGCTCTTATACTAACAAACCTTACCTCCACACTCACTTTTTCTACATTATTTATTAATGTCTAAAATATCTAGATAAAGTAACCATTCAGTTCCAAAGCATCACAATCCAGACAGGTGACCATTCATGTGATGTGTTACGAAGCATTATGCAGGATGGTGATACTACACAGGCCCATTAGCTGACTCTCACAGAATTAAAAGTTTTTTTTTTTTTTTGTTTTTTATATATATATATATATAAAGGCATTCTTTTGGCAAATTTAAATACAGGCTTTTTCATTGAAAATATATATATACAAAGAATAAATAGAAAATTAAGGTCAACTTTTTCTCTACATGTTAGACCTACTTTTATTTTTCACACTGATCATTTATAATAGTAAAAAATGTAAAAATTTCATAGTGAAAGAGTGAGTTATCATATTCTTTCTGAAAGATAAAATAAATCCACAAATTTTATATGTCCATAATGTAGAAACGGAATGTTATTAATACATGTACTGTATGTAATTAGGCGTGGGTCTGGGGGCCTAGGCGGCCCCCAGAAGCTCTAGAGTACATACCTTTGTCTTCTGTGATCTCAGCCTTTCCTGGGATCAATTGTACACTGTACAGTTGCATCAATTTACCACAAAATTAAGGCAAAGGAAGAAAGAAAATAGATAAAAAAAAAAGACACAATATAAAACATGACAACTTTCATGAAAACTAGGATATATTAATTGTTATGAAAATGGGACATGCTTTGGACTTAAAAGTTACCCTGACATAATGACCATTAAATTTTATGCACTATTTAATAAACAGTATGAATATGATTTTATTTAAAAAAAAAAGAGGCAAAAGGCAGTATCAGAGCACTACTATTTACTATATATTCATCGGCAACAAATTTTCCTAAAAATATAGGAAATATTTTCAAAATATAGGAGAACTTATAGGAATATAGGAGGTGCTTAAAAATATAGGATTTGGACCCAAAATATAGGAGTTTAATAGGAATATAGGAATCAGTTGACAGCCTGTAATATATGAGCCACATCATGAGAAAAGGGGATTTTTGCCTAAGCGAAAATAAAGACGCAGATCAGCATTTTCATTTTCTCTACACAGATAGTACTATCCCTTTTTCTTCGAAAATCCGAAATTTCAAGCTTCTAGGCTGCTTCTGTGATTGTACAGGCCGGAAACCCCAAACACAAACGTTAGCATAATGGTTACAGTGTCCGTTTTGGGAGCAGGAGGTCACGGGTTCGATCCTGGGCTGTGTCAGAAAACAGATGTTAACAATGCTACCAGTGGCTGCCTTGCTTGGCGCTCAGCATTATGAGGCTAGCACTGGGACCTGCCTGTCATATGGTGATTTATTACAATTGTTCATCCTGACTTAATATTATAAAGGCAAACCACCCATATCAGGTGGAACATAATATATGCATGTTGTTGTTGAATCATGAATCTGGAAGATATGGCACATAGACTGTTTATTTTTTTTTAGTTTTAAAAAAGTTATTGCTTGTTATTTTGGCATTATTGTTGTTCTCTGGTTTTAACATCCCACCAACAGCTAGTGTCATATGAGCTGTATTGTGAGAAAACCGGATTTTTGCCTATGCGAAAACAAAGGCGCAGATCAGCTTCGCAGTGACTGCGAAGCTGATCAACGCCTTTGTTTTCCCAAAACGGATAGTACAATTCCTCTTCTTCTTATTAAAATCTGAAATTTCAAGCTTCTAGCCTGCTCCTGTGACTGTACAGGTCGGTTTGTGTCAGACCTGGTTGGAAACCCCGCAGAATGGCTTTCTCGTGTCGTGGATCATTTGAAGGCCTTTGAAAAGACTGGAGAAGCCCATGATTATTTTTTTTTTTTTAATTCAGTTTTATGTCCCTTTCAAGATTATTTCAGCTCATATGAGACAGGCCAATCAGTAGGTGGGGCGAAAACGGGAGAACCCCGGGAAAAACCACCTGACACACCCGCAAGCAGAACTTGGCTTGTCTCACATGTGGCCAGAGCGGGGCTCGAACCCACACCAGACACAGCGGTGAGATGTTCGAGTGATTAAGAAACAGCGCTCTTAACTGCTAACTGCTCGGCCATGGGGGCCGCCGAAGCCATGATTAAACTCATGCTTTCAAGTGGCTCAAACACACTAATCTGCATGTAGGTTACTTCTTTCCTCAAATTGAATTTGATATTCTGCAATATGGATTGCCCTATTGCACTTGCCCTAGTCGCACTAAAAAGACTATAATTAAGTTTGCCATCGTTGCACTTAAAAGACTTTAATAGCATAGGTAGACATCGTAGAGGTTCAGTCTCCAGAGAAAAACTGTTCAAAAGGCATACAAGAATGCCTTTTTTTGATTAAACATCTTTGCTGGTGCAAAGTCCATCTCTGAAAACAGTTCCCATAATTTTTGTAATGTTCTTTTCTTATCAATGTTCTGACATGTACACAAAATGTGATATAAAACCAAATATAGGGTTATACTAAATTAGGGCATAAGATTATGCCATATTTACAAAGGTTAACTAGAAAATGTGTTTATGAAACACTATGCCCCCAACTGGTAAGCCACTTTCAAGATGTAAAAATGTCCAAAAAATGACTAAGTTCAAATTGTAAAAAAAATGACAAAAATTAATCTGAGGAGTATATCCCAACCACATGCATATCTTCAAAGCATGGTCACAATGTCTGCAAAGTTTCAAAAGTATCGGTATTAAATTGTAAGAGGAGTTGCGCACGCAAGTTACCCTCTATCCATCCACTAAAATGCCCGAAAAAATGACTCAAAAAGTTCAAATTGTGAAAAAAATGACAAAAAATAATCCAAGGATTATATCCAAACCACATGCATATCTTCAGACCATGCCCATAATATATGTAAAATTTTAAATGTATTGGCATGAAACTGTGGGAGGAGTTGCGCACACAAGGTACCCACTGCCCATTCACTTTCATTGTCTAAATGCCCGAAAAATGGCTAAGTTCAAATTGCGAAAAAAGTAACAAAAATGAATCTGAGGATTATATCCAAACCACATGCATATCTTCAAAGCATGGTCACAACATCTGTAAAGTTTCAAGAGAATCGGAATAAAACTGTAGGCGGAGTTGCGCACACAAGGTATCCACTATCTATTCACTTTATCAAGAATTAAAAAGGGAAATAACTGTCACAGAATTGGCCCCTAGCCCCTTGAATTTACCTAAATACGGGTCCTCTTAATTTTCATATACAAACTACATACCAAATTTCAAGATCCTAGCTCAAACGGTTCCTGACCGAGTGCTCATGCATCACAGACTGACTGACTGACTGCACGCACGCACTCACTCACTGCACTGCACGGACAGACCCAAACCAATATGCCCCCTCAACTTCTTCGAAGTTGGGGGCATAAAAATCACCAGGCTCTTGAAGCTTCATCAACCTTGCTCTTGAACCCAGTTAATCAGCGCTACATGACAATCCGAACAAAACTGACCAATTTTTTCCTCCGAATCATTCGTCACGCTTCCTGATAGCCTGGAAATATTTGTAGCCACATCATGAGAAAATCAGCTTTTTGGATATGCGAAAACAAACAAGCAGATTGGCAATGCAGTAAGTGCACAGCTGATCAGCGTCTTTGTTTTCGGTACACCGATATTACAATTCCTTATTTACTTAAATGCAAAATTTCAAACCTCTAGCCATCTTCTGTGACTGTACAGGCTGATTTGTGTCAACCTAGTCGGAAACCCAAAAGACAGGTTTTTTCATGACACAGCTCATTTCTAAGATTTACTGATGATCATTAGTGACCAACTTTTCTACAATATACAGTTTCCTTTCACGATTTCCTTACACTCAAGATGTGGAAAAATGACGTCTTTGGAATATCTGTCCAATCAAATCTTGGCACGTAGCTATAGGAATATAGAGAAAACAATGAGAACTAACATGTAATAATTGCGATAGAAAGGAAAGTTCAGGCATGTTCAAAGGAGCTAAGAAACTGCCACCTAAACCATCCGTGCTGCAGTACCCATCCCATTAAAATGGTCCATATTTATTGCAATACAAAAACAGAAGGGTAACTAGAATTTGTTTTCTATGTGAAAACTGATGTCTCCCCCCTTTCTACGTGCATGTCCAAAATATGCAAGCAAGAGTTATAGTTCTTGTGCATCACATATCCTGTCATTCTGTTTTATAAGTGTACCAAGTTTCATTGAAATATCTAGAGGGGGCACGAAAGTGTTTAGAAAATAATCAAAGGGAAATAACTCCAAAGATATGAAAGCAAGAATAATGATTCTTGTGCATCATGCTTTATAAGTGTACCATGTTTCATTGAAAAATCTCTAATGGTTTTTGAGTTAAAGAGCAGACACAAAATTGAATGAAAAATAATCAAAGCGAAATAACTCCAAAGATATGCAAGCAAGAGTTATGGTTCTTTAGCATGACACCTCATCTCATCGTGCTTTATAAGTGTACCAAGTTTCATTGAAATATTTCTTAGGGTTTTCAAGTTATAGAGTGGACATGAAATTGTATGGAAAAATAATCAAAGGGAAATAACTCCAAAGATATGAAAGCAAGAGTTATAATTCTTGTGCATGACACATTGTCTCATCATGCTTTATAAGTGTACCAAGTTTCACTGAAATTTCTCTTACGGTTTTCAAGTCATAGAGTGGACACGAAATTGTATGGAAAATAATCAAAGGGAAATTACTCCAAAGATATGCAAGCAAGAGTTATGGTTCTTTAGCACGACACGTAATCTCATCGTGCTTTATAAGTGTACCAAGTTTCATTGAAATAACTCTTACGATTTTCGAGTTATAAAGCGGACACGAAATTGTATGGAAAATAATCAAAGGGAAATAACTCATAAAATACTCAAGCCAGAGTTATGGTTCTTGTGCATGACACATCGTCTGATCATGCTCAATAAGTGTACCAAGTTTTATTGAAAAATCTTAAACGGTTTCCAAGTTAAACAGCGGACACGAAATTGTATCGAAAATAATCCAAGGGAAATAACTCCAAAAATACTCAAGCCAGAGTTATGGTTCTTTGACACATCGTCTCGTCGTGGTCTACAAGTGTACCAAGTTTCATTGAAAAATCTTTAACGGTTTTCAAGTTATACAGCGAACACGAAATTGTATCGAAAATAATCAAAGGGAAATAACTCAAAAAATACTCAAGCTAGAGTTATGGTTCTTGTGAATGACACATCGTCTCGTCGTGGACGTTAAAGATTTTTCAATGAAACTTGGTACACTTGGTTTACAAGTGTACCAAGTTTCATTGAAAAATCTTTAACGGTTTTCAAGTTATAGAGCGGACACGATTTGTGACGGACAGACGGACAGACGGACAGACAGACGCACAGGGAAAAACAATATGTCTCCCGACCCTGTCGGGGGGAGACATAATAATTATTAAACTCAAAACCAAAGGCTCGGCTGTGCAGTAACCACACAGCTTATCAACGCATTTGGTTTCGCTAATCAGACAGTACAATTCCTCTTCTACTTAAATACAAAATTTCAAGCCTCTAGCATGCGTCATTGACTGTACAGGCCGATTTGTATCGGACCTGGTCAAACCTAGATTGTTGGTTTTCTCAAGCAAATGCTAACTATAATTTTTCTGTACTGAAAAGCTGAGATCCATAAAAAGTCTTTCTTCAAATCTGATGCTCTCTAGACAAATGGCTATGCTTTTTCTGTATGACAGCTCACTTAATTAATTGATTTTTTATGCAATTATCTTTCAAAATAGAAATAAATGTTGAAAAAAAATCTGACTTAAAGTATGTTGGGACAAATAAATGTCGCTTTCATATTTATAAATAATTTACATGAGCCACATCATGAAAAACCTACTTTTTGCATTTTCCAAATCCAAAAAGGCAAATTTGATTGCGGTACAATACTATAAGTCTCTCCTGGTCAGGGCTTTTTCTTTGTCTACGCCATCGACATGACTTCCTAAATCGAAATTTTAAACTTAAGCTGACGAGAATGTGTCGTGGTCAGTTTTCTCAAAACAAACCCCATAAAGTTACCTACTTTTTGTTTGTTTACATTTAGATGAGCCGCGACCTGAGAAAACCAGTCTTTGGGGTTTCCGATCAGGTCCGACACAAACCGGCCTGTACAATCACACATGCAGGCTAGAAGCATCAAGTTTTGTATACATGTAGAGGAGGAATTGTACCATCCGTGTAGCGAAAACAAATGCACTGATAAGCTTCGCAGTTACTGCCTTTGTTTTCGCATGGGCAAAAGTCTGGTTTTCTCATGACGCGGCTCAGATGACAGAAGTTAAACCCCTTGAAGGGAACTAATGACACATCAAGGCAAAATCATTATTAATTAAACTGTTGTCCTGAGGGGAATTTTTAATTACTATGACAATTTAGATAGTGTTAAATATAATGAGCCGCATCATGAGAAAACAAACAATGTAGTTTCCAAACTGGTCCGATACATACACACAAGATGGCTAGAGACTGGAAATTTTGGTTTATGAAAGTAGAGGAAATGTTCTATCTGTGTAGCAAAAACAAAGGACAGTTACTGTGAAGCTGATCTGCGCGTTTGTTTTTGCATAGGCAAAATGTTGGTTTTCTCATTGCATTGCTCAAATGAGGAAATATCCAAGCAAACCACAAATCTTAAAAGTTTTACATTTTTAATTTTTTGCAGTGAAATTAGCAAGAATATTTAGAGATTTTTATACATTAGTGCAATCTGTGTTTGAAAATGAAAAAACACACAACAAAAGCAAGACTCTATTAAATATGGTGCCATCCACTTGCAGATCAATTAAGTTGAATTAACATATGAACTGTGACGCGAGAAAACCAGTCTTCCAGGTTTCTGACCAGGTCCGACACAAACCAGCCTATACACCCAAAGAAAGGAAAGATAGAATCTTGAAATTTTAGGTATAAGCAGAGGAGGAATAATTGTACTATCTGAGTAGCGAAAACAAAGGTGCTGATCAGCTGTGCAGTTTTTCGCCTTTGCATGTTGCTAGTTTTCTTATGTGTCGGCCCATATCATACTAATGATAGACTCTTTTTCCTGCAAGCTAACACTTGAAAGAAATCAATGTCACCTAAAGCATTCACGGTAACCAGTTAGATTTTGACGTCATATTGTGACGTTCTTGTGAACTATATGCCAAGTAACCAAGATATGTGAAATTCAATGTAAGAAGACACATTGTAACATTACGACAACATGTCCGTGAAATGTTTACCCCCTTATACCCCACTTTTATATAGCAAATCTAGGGTATGCAGGGGTATACCTATTTTTCTTAGCAAAAATATGAAAAAAACAAAAAACAAAAATTTTCCAACGAAATTTTCAATTTTTACATAATTATGAAAAAGAAATCGCTGTATTTTCATTGGTGTATTTTCCTAATGAAAAATCCAGTGAGAACAGCAAATTATGAAAAACACTGAAAATGCTCTGCACCCCCTCCTACCTTAGAGAAAAATTGTTGCATCAAGATCAGAGCTTTTCATTTTTACTAAAAACAGCAAGAAAAACAGTTTTGCTGAACCTACACGTGACTTCAAAGTGATTCAAAACAGTGTTTTTGATTCAAATTGCTGCTGATTCGTATAAATTAATATTATAGCATTACAGGCAGCACAGTCATGATGCACACTGGCCAATTAGTGACAATTTTGCGAATATTGAAAATGATGTCGTTAATATATGAGCCGCCCCATGGGAAAACCAACAATCTGCACAGGTGAAAACAAAGGCGCAGTAACCATACACGATATTTGGAGAATCGAAAATAATAAACCTAGCGGACTTTCTTTGTTCGATATGTCTCTCTCTCTCTCTCTCTGTTTGTCTGTTTCTATTCCTCTCTCTCAAGCTTCCATGTAAAATATGCTTAAAATGAAATGTTGTATATAAAGACATATTACACTACACGCGAAAATGTCTGTATTATAATATACTCATTACTGCACCGTTCTAGGAAAGGATAAATACAGGCTTGCCTACATCCGATCCTATGACGCCTATATATGCTTAGAAATGTTATAATATTACTTATCTGAATCTTTATAATATGTGTATATATGTTGTCATGAAATTTCTAATAAATAAATAAATAAATAACCGCGAAGCTGATCAGCGCCTTTGTTTTCGCTACTCGGATAGTACAATTCCTCCTCTACTTAAGCTTCTAACCTGTTTCTGTAGCTGTATAGGCTGGTTTGTGTCAGACCTGTTCGAAAACCACATTGTTGGTTTTTCCACAAGGAGGCTCATATATTGATCTACATTTATTAATTTCACTTCAGCTTCTCTGATGGCCGAAGCTCATAACAGGTTCAGTATGTTGAAATATTAGCAGCATTTATGGTATGTAACAAGAATCATTTGAGCCTGTGCATGATAAAACCAACAATTTGGGGTTCGACCAGGTCCGACACAAACCGGGCTGTACAAGCGCAGAAGATGGCTAAAGGCTGAAAATTTTGGATTAAGAAAGTAGAGGAATTGTACCTACTGTGTAGAGAAAACAAAGGCACTGATCAGCTTTGCAGCCTTTGCAGTTTGTTGTTTTTCCCATGCGGCGCCCGCACATTTTCAAGAAAGATCAATAAATTGCCAATAAATGAAGTTTATTTTCTGAGATAAATCACCTGTGAAATGCCAATTTGAACAGCATCACGAGAATACGTAATTGGGAATTCCCGACAAGATCTGACACAAACCAATCTTTATACAGTCACATATGACTGATAGCTTAAAATCTAGAATTTAAGAATAAGAGGGATTATGATATTCCTGAAGCAAAAACAAAGGCCCTATAACAGCTGACCTGCATCTTTGGTTTTCGCATATGTAAAATGTTGGTTACCTCATGATGTGGCTCAATTACTCTGTTGCTCTTTAGCAAGCTCCTAAATAGTCATAAAATGAGCAGAATCGAAAAAAAAAAAACAAATGTCGAGACAAAAAAAAGTTGTACAGATTGAGCTTACAATAACAATGTGTAGTCTGATCAGTCCCTATGTCATTTCCTGTCCACAGGTTGTCATATTGTGACTTTTTAGTTTAAAATTTGCAATTTCTAGTCAATTTCAGAGAACGAGAGATGAAGTTTTGAACATGCAGAAACATCGAAGTTTTCTCATGAAGCCGCCCCGTGGGAAAACCAACAATCTGCATAGGCGAAAACAAAGACGCAGATCAGCTTCGCGGTAACCGCGAAGCTGATCAGCGCCTTTGTTTTCGCTACATGGATAGTACACTTCCTCTTCTTCTTAAATCCGAAATTTCAAGCTTCTAGCCTGCTTCTGTAGCTGTACAGGCCGGTTTGTGTCAGACCTGTTCGGAAACCACATTGTTGCTTTTCCCACGAGGCGGCTCATATCAGGAGCAGATGCCACAAAAAGCAATATTCAAGCACAGCCAATGGTGTACATGTGATATCAAACATATTACAAGTATAAGCTTCCATAAAAGCACATTAAACATGTGAGCAGCTATTTCTGAAAATCCTCGAGAAGATAGAAAGATATTGTATAAAGATTATCAGTGGAGGAGAGATGCCCAATTGAGTATCACTGACCTAGATTGCTTTGACAGGTAAATGTTACTATTAATAGCAATTTGATACTCAATTGGGCATCTTTTTGTCATTTTTATAGTACTCTCAGAAAATCGAAAAAATGTATCACAGTTTTTAACCGATTTCCACCAACTTTGGAGAGCTTAAAGATGAATGAATTTCCAAACTTTTGACCGTTCAGATTTTTTTTTTAATTGTCTAGAAAAAAAGTTATTAAGGTTTAAAATCAGGATTTTTTCTGATTTTCTATGATTCCTATTTGGGAGCTAGAAAAAAAAGTGATGCCCATTTAGGAAACTGTAATTCCTATTAAGGAACATATAATAAGATCTATGATTCCTGAATGGGATACAAATAATCTGTTATGCTTCCTGTTTAAGAAAAAAATACAAGTAGGCAAAGAAGGAACTTTGTTTACCAGAGCCTCAATTTCATTTTCTGAATACCTTTCTGTATCTCATTAGTCATATCGATCATAGAGATGTTCCACATTCAACCTTTTTTCATTTTAATGGCCAGAGTGTATTTTAAGTTCAGTTTCACAATCATTTATACAGGTGTTCAGTTATTAATATGCCCCTGCCATATTCAGAAATAAATTGACAACTCTTCTTGCTTTGAACAATCTTCACTGGCAAGAAATAGACAACTGGATGAATTTGTTTATATAATGTGTTAAGTGTGTCTATAAATATTTACCCTGTATATAGAACTTCAAGAGTTATGATGCTGTATGCATAGATTGATTACATAACATATGGAGCCATTTTTTAAACAAAAAAAATCGCTGATATTCGAGTTTCAAAGAATCCACAAGGAATCATGGTTATTGGTTTGTAATTTTGTTTGTAAATTATGAAAGAATAACCATGTTTGTACTACAGCTGAAAATTTGGTGTCTTTATCAGCACTATTTACAAAGTTACACTCTGATTTTCATACATTATACATTTTAGAATTTCATGGTAAAGCGGTTGTTGCAATATAAAACTAAGCATGTCAGTGTTATTTTGCAAGAAAACTAATATTCTACCAGGGCGGTTTTACGAACAAAGCTTGCTTGTGGGTTCCTTTATGAGGTAAGCATACCTTTAGAGTTTTTCAATATTGACATGAGTGGGTGGGGTATGTTAAACAGACATCTACTGTTTTTTTGAATCTGTCAATCAAATAATGATGTGCATTTATTGCTAATAGATGTCACAGATACAAGGAATGACTCAATATAGCTATTCTTTTAAAATTTTAAATAGCTTGGTCCAGCGAAATAGATAACGATGCGTACTGCGTATGTACGCGCGATTTTTCGCTCTGTACGCATAGAAAATTCGAGCCTGTGCGTACCACGTACGCAGTAAAAATCAGCGGTACGCAAACAGTTTTCGGTTTTATGCGTACTCAGATAAAAATACCTTTAAAATTATCACAAAATGACATTTTTTCAAGTAGTTTTGTCTGTCAACAATGGAAAAGTAGAACTTCACAATATTAATGTAGCGTTCGCTCGTTCCATATTAACATATCATGCAATATAGTATGTATCTTCACGGGCTCTCAGTTCAGTTCCTCGGCCAGACAAATCTTTCCCCAAAGATTTATTCATGAAGTTTAGTGTGTCACTTTTGTTTATTGAATAGGCATTTTGCATCGATTTCTGTTCATTGTTTTTAAATTTAAACTTGGTGTATTCCATGTTCTACAACCAGCCCAGTTTATCTATGCAGTGGACAAAAGTATGGTTTGACATGCCTAAAAATTATAATAATATGTATTTACAGGATTGTTAACCAATTAACTTGAATTTTCATTACTTGAATAAATTGTCTAATTCATACGTGTACACATATTTATAAGTTTAAAGGATTCTAAATGAGAGGTTAGAATAAGAATCTTCAGAAAACGTGTACACAGTTGTATTGTCGGTACGCAGTGTGGATTTATTTTGATGCGTACAGTACGCATTGTGAAAAATAATTATCTACATCACTGAGCTGCTTGGTTTAGAATTGGAAATGTAACTGGTTTTCGTGGGACCTATTTCCCGGAAAATGGAATGCATGTGAATAAAAAATTACACAAAGCCTACATGTCTAGGATACATAATCTGAAAAATTAAAGATTATTTTGGGGTCATGGAAATGTATTTCTCTGGAAAAAGTTAGTGTAAACATGTTTTTCTGGAAAATTCTCGAAGTGGGTAGCTTTGGGCAGCTTGTGTGCACTTATTGTTTGCTGAAAGATGATATGTCTTTTGTTTCAGGTTCTTATGTCATTGAAGTCAATGACTACATCGAAAATCTGGCTTATTTTTTTTTTTTTTTTTTCAAAAAGCTAAGAAAAATGGGTCCGACGATTTCAACCTGGAAGTAACTGAAAAATGACTCACTTGCTCTGAGCTGACCACTCATTTCATAATCATGTATACACAAATTCATGTATTTGCAACATATTCAACAGCCCCATGATAAAGCATGCTAAAGAATATAACATTGTTGACAAAAATAAATAAAAAGGTACAAGTAGGCAAAGATCAGGAAAAGGCGCAATCAGAAAAAGATTCCCACTCCAAAAACTGAGGTGATAATACAGGTAAATCTTCAAACATGTATATACAGTGACCATACATAAGTCCTTAAAGTACTATGTAGTCACCTATGTCTTTGTATTCTGCCAAAACGTGGGTTGGCATTTCATCATAAAATTCATGGTTTGTTTTCTTGGCACAGAATACCATAGGGGACAGGGACTTTCACAGAGAAACATTTATACTTAGGCTATGTCTCACTGCTCATATTCATGATATTTAAATCCTCTTGTATAGGCTTTAAGTCAAGGGAATCACCAGGACATTCACAGACAGACATTCCTCTAATATCAATAATGTATTTTGCGGATTAAGGATGAATACAAAGAATATTGCGCCTTGTATTAATACTACTAGTTTTTGACATCCTTTACTGGCATGTTAATTTCCATGACTTAAACGCTATATTGAAATCACAATGAGGAGATATGAGTCATTGCTTAACAATAAATTTAGCCCACTTAGCCCCTCGGTGCGTAGGAAACAGTCATGAAACTGTATGATGAAATGCCAACCCACGTTTTGACAGAATACAAAGTCATGGGTGACTCCAGAGTGTTTTAAGACATGCTTACCTCATGAAGGAACCCATAAGCAAGCTTTGGTAGTAAAACCGTTAAAGCTCTATTTACAATGTAACACCACTGATTTTCATTCATTGTACATTTTAGAATTTCATGGTAAAGTGGTTGTTACAATATAAAACTAAGCAAGTCAGTGTTTTATTTTGCAAGAAAACTAATATTCTACTAGGACGGTTTTACGACCAAAGCTTGCCTTCATGAGGTAAGCATGTCTTAAAACACTCTGGAGTCACCCATGACTTTGTATTCTGTCAAATATTTATTAACAATAAATGCACATCATCATTTGATTGACAGATTAAAAAAACACAGTAGATGTCTGTTTAACATACCCCACCCACTCATGTCAATATCTTAAGGCATGCTTACCTCATGAAGGAACCCACAAGCAAGCTTTGTTCGTAAAACCGCCCTGGTAGAATATTAGTTTTCTTGCAAAATAACACTGACATGCTCAGTTTTATATTGTAACAACCGCTTTACCACGAAATTCTAAAATGTATAATGAATGAAAATCAGAGTGTAACTTTGTAAATAGTACTGATAAAGACACCAAATTTTCAGCTGTAGTACAAACATGGTTATTCTTTCATAATTTACAAACAAAATTACAAACCATTAACCATGATTCCTTGTGGATTCTTTGAAACTCGAATATCAGTGAATTTTTTGTTTAAAAAATGGCTCCATATGTTATGTTATCAATTTAGGCATACAGCATCATAACTCTTGAAGTTCTATATACAGGGTAAATATTTATAGACACACTTAACACATTATATAAACAAATTCATCCAGTTGTCTATTTCTTGCCAGTGAAGATTGTTCAAAGCAAGAAGAGTTGTCAATTTATTTCTGAATATGGCAGAGGCATATTAATAACTGAACGCACCTGTATAAATGATTGTGAAACTGAACTTAAAATACACTCTGGCCATTAAAATAAAAAAAGGTTGAATGTGGAACATCTCTATGATTGATATGAGATACAGAAAGGTATTCAGAAAATAAAATGACAGTTAAGTCAGTGAGGCTCTGTTAAACAAAGTTCTGAAACAGGAAGCATAACAGATTATATGTATCCCATTCACATAGATCTTATTATATATTCCTAAATAGGAATCACAGTTTCCTAAATGGGCATCACTTTTTTTTCTAGCTCCCAAATAGGAATCACAGAAAATCAGAAAAAAATCCTGATTTTAAACCTTAATAACTTTTTTTCTAGACAATTAAAAAAAAATCTGAACGGTCAAAAGTTTGGAAATTCATTCATCTTTAAGCTCTCCAAAGTTGGTGGAAATCGGTTAAAAACTGTGATACATTTTTTCGATTTTCTGAGAGTACTATAAAAATGACAAAAAGATGCCCAATTGAGTATCAAATTGCTATTAATAGTAACATTTACCTGTCAAAGCAATCTAGGTCAGTGATACTCAATTGGGCATCTCTCCTCCACTGATTATGGTGCACAAGACTTACTTTGCTTAATTTGTATTGCTAAAATCCAAAATCTTACAAAAACTGTTCACACATGGTCAGGCGTATAAAGCATAATACATACAATTATAAAGTTTGTTTTGCTTCTGTCAAATTGAAACACATACTCCTAGGTATTTAGATAAACATTTACCTTAATTATGTTTAATATCAGTTTCAAGGTATTTTGAAATTAAAACTATTAACCCTTTAAAATTATTTTTTGGTGTTTTTCTTCTGTGTGTGCTATTAGAAATGTTAAATTTCAAACTTTAAAGCAATGATTAGATGACATGAATTTTATTCCAGAAACATTAAATGAGCTGTGACGCGAGCAAACTGGTCTTCAGGGGTTTCCGACCAGGTCCGACACAAACCGGCCTGTACAGCTATAGGAGGTGGCTACAAGCTTGAAGTTTCCGCTTTACAAAAAAGAAGGATTATTGTCCCAGCTGATCTGCGCCTTTGTTTTCGCATAGGCTAAAAGCTAGTTTTCTCATTATGAAGCAACATCATGACATAACAGCCTTTTCGCATTGATGAATAAGAGCTGTCGCAGGACAGCGTGCTCGACTGCTTCTGACCTTTGTCAAACATATGGCCAAACCCGACCAGTAACCCATACATCTTTTTGCCTTGATGCAATAAGGCAAAATCACTGAACCATGGCAGTTAACTATAACTACCTAAGATTTAGAGGTCTCACTCATATTGTGAAAGAAGTGTGTTCATATATCAACTGAGTGCCAAGACACAAGGCAAAATCACTGAACCGTGAAATAAGGTCACACTGACCTATAAGTATTTCAGGGTCAAAGGTCTAGTGATACTTACTCATAATGTGAAAGAAATATGATCATATACCCATTTAGTGTTGAGATATAAAGCAAAATCACTGAACCATGAAATTAGGTCATAGTGACCTATAAGTATGTTTGGGTTAATGGTCTGGTCATACTCATGAAGTATGAAAAAATACCAACTGAGTGTCGAGATATAAGGCAAAATCACTGAACCATGAAATTAAGTCACAGTGACCCAGGAATACTTTACGGTCAAAGGTCTTGTCATACTCATACATATCCTGAAAGCAGTATGTCCATATACCAATTGAGTGCCGAGATATAAAGGAAAATCACTGAACCGTGAAATCAGGTCATATTGACCTACGACTACTTTAGGGTCAAAGGTCTTGTCATACACAAACATAGTGTGAACAAAGTTTGTTCATAAACCACTTGAGTGCTGAGATATAAGGCAAAGTCACTGAACCATGAAAATAGGTCACAGTGACCTATAAGTATATTGGGGTCAAAGATCTGGTCATACTCACTCATAATCTGAAAAAAGTATGAAAATATACTAATTGAGTGTCAAGATATAAGGCAAAATCACTGAACCGTGAAATTAGGTCATAGTGACCTAGGACTACTTCAGGGTCAAAGGTCTTGTCATACGCAAACATACTTTGAAAGAAGTTTGTTCATAAACCATTTGAGTACCGAGATATAAGGCAAAATCACTGAACCGTGAAATTAGGTCACAGTGACCCATAAGTATATTGGGGTCAAAGGTCTGGTCATACTCACTCATAATCTGAAAAAAGTATGAAAATATACTAAATTGAGTGTCAAGATATAAGGCAAAATCACTGAACCGTGAAATTAGGTCACAGTGACCTAGGACTACTTCAGGGTGAAAGGTCTTGTCATAAGCAAACATACTTTGAAAGAAGTTTGTTCATAAACCATTTGAGTACCGAGATATAAGGCAAAATCACTGAACCGTGAAATTAGGTCACAGTGACCTATAAGTATATTGGGGTCAAAGGTCTGGTCATACTCACTCATAATCTGAAAAAAGTATGAAAATATACTAAATGAGTGTCAAGATATAAGGCAAAATCACTGAACCGTGAAATTAGGTCACAGTGACCTATAAGTATATTGGGGTCAAAGGCCTGGTCGTACTCACTCATAATCTGAAAGAAGTAATAAAATATACTAATTGAGTGTCAACATATAAGGCAAAATCACTGAACCATGGAAAGTAGGTCAACCGACCCTTACCGTCGTGACACACAAGACAGTGTCAAAAAGTCAAAAGATGAATGACCAACCATCTTCCTAAGTTGTTTCTATTAAGAAATAAAAAGAAAAAAAAAATCATTGTTTTCTAGATTTTGACCTCTAGCCCCGCCCCCCTGATTCCGACCCGGTCGGATGCCATGGAACCTAAAGAGTATGAAGTATGAACGCTTTATGATAAGTTGTTGTCAAGATATGGACTCCTTGTAAAAGTTACACAGCAGTACATCTATTTTTTACAGTGTTCTAGTTTTTAACCTCCAGCCCCACCCCCCAGGCATGGACCCAGAGAGCCGATGCCATGAAATGAAACTCAACCCTACAGGGTACCTATGGTCCCAGTATGAAAGCCCTCTGATAAAATTTTTTCAACATATAGACTTCTAGAATACAATATCACAGAAAAGCCATTATTATTAATGGTGTTCTAGATTTTAACCTCTAGCCCCTCCCCCTGGCATGGACCCAGGGACCTGATGCTATGGAATGAAAGCCGACCCTACAGGGTGTCAATAGCCCAAGTATCAATGCTTTCTGATGAGTGGTTGTCAAGATATGGACTTCTAGAAAACTTTAACACAATAATAGCTATATTTTAAGGTGTTCTAGATTTTAACCTCCAGCCCCACCCCCAGGCCTGGACCCAGGGGCCCGATGCCATGGAATGAAAGCTAACCCTACAGGGTATCTATGGTCCAAGTATGAATGCTTTCTGATGAGTGGTTGTCAAGATATGGACTTCTAGAAAACTTTAACGCAAGTGTGACGCGCATGGGAACGGGAACGGGAACGGGAACGCACACGGGAACGGGAACGTGGACGACCGGGGTGACTGCAATAGCTCTATGCACTTCGTGCAGTCGAGCTAAAAATCAGTTCTATGACCATAAAGCTTATCAGTGTTTGCTTTTGTCTGATAAAAAGTAAGCTAACTCCTTAGTTCAGAAGGCTTTTGCTAAAGACATTCATATACATGTACAGTTGATTCAAAGATGCATAATAATAAGGCTATACACTTTTTGCACAGACAGGTACATAAAATGTAATCAGTACGGATACACATCAGTTGATTTTATTTATGTAACGGTTTCTACAAAACTTTTCAGGATCTATACATATATGTGATTCATAGGAACACACCCTAAAAGCCATAAAAAGAGTAAATATATAAATGGGGTCAGATTGTAAGGACAAGTACATACTATAATAATAATTCTTATTAGCAAAACAGTAAAAACTGTCATAAGCACAATTATCACGGCCATATAAGTCACCACACGAGAAAACCTGATTTTCTACATATGCAAAAGCGAAAGCACAAATCAGTGCCTTTGTTTTCGCATCATGGAAAGTTCCTTTCCTCCTCTTCTTATTCATGAATCCAAAACTTCAAGCTTCCAGGATTCTTCTGTGACTGTAACTGCCGGTTTGTCTTGAAAAAGGTCATAAAGGCTAAAGACACTTTTTCTTTTGGAGAGGCTTATATGACAGTGTCACATTTGCTGGGGACACTTTCTTGGAGAAAATGAATCATTTAAGAGGACAAAAATGAAAATAAATATGTCAGAGTGGATTTCCTCAGTGGAAAGGTGAATCAGTTCATAGACTGTAAACTAGACCCCACTTTGCTTCTGATGTGGTTCTATACTAAATACATGTATGCAAAAACAAAAAGATGTTGCGGAAGAACTGAAGAGGACCATATTGAATCCCTTTCAGTTTCTCTATGCAATCTAAAATTTCAAGCCAATGGTGTACACCCATTTATGCCAAACTTGGTAGCAAACCTTAACTCATACAAGTTTGTTTGTTTGTTTGTTTGAATTGATGCTTTACATCCCAGTCAACAGCTAAGGTCATGCCAGGATGTTGCCTCCATTTTATGGGACTTTTATCCAAAATGAGGATGTCATGACATCCAACAAGTGCTTGAAATTTAACCAACTAAGCCAGAACATGCTTATACTGGATGATTTGACTTGAACCACGTTTCCTGGGCAGGCTCAGACCAGAGCAGTTAACCAGTAATCAGATGGTCAGTAAGTAGTGTATAACCTTTGCCTAGGGGCACAAGCAGCTCATCTATTTCTTAAGCCCCAATGGGCGGGGGCCTGGTGTCCTTTTTAAGGGACATAGGCAAACAGTATAGCCCCAAATGTGACGCCGAAGAACACGGCCTCCCATCTGGGGCTATTCTGCTTGCTTAGAGGAATTTCATCGAAAAATGAAATAAAAAAAAAATCACTCCTGATGTCCCTTAAAATGAAAGTGATAAGAATAGGAATGTCCATCCGTCATATATTGGTTAGTTTTTCTCATCACACCATTCATTAATGGCTGGATAAAGCTGTTTTGGCTATTTCACAAATGCATGGTCCAAACCCTTGGCAAAACAAGTGTTATATTACACATAACAACCATATCTTGGCTGCAAGTATTAAACAACATACATGTAGTAAGTCCAACAAATATTTCCTCTTATATATGTGGAGCACAATAATAATTTGTACCTCACCCCACCCTCTAACAGAAATAGCAAGGACTTTAACATTTAAATTTAATATTTAGTGCTGATCCCCTGATAAAAGCCACCACACTTTGGGGACAGCAATCCCAAAACACAGTCATTGTCAAGATTACACTGTACTTTTGCTTATATAATAGCACACATCCCAGGTGTTTAACCTGCAGTCTGTGGGTACTTTGCAAAAATCCAAACCCGGCTAGTTTTTACACCCTCCCCTTGGCTCAAGGGCCACTTGGTTACAATGTCAATGATCTACAATGACTGGTGCATTAGTC
This sequence comes from Rugalucina vietnamica, assembly GCA_964017185.1. Lineage (NCBI taxonomy): Eukaryota > Metazoa > Mollusca > Bivalvia > Lucinida > Lucinidae > Rugalucina > Rugalucina vietnamica. Next base: position 33,956,394 of record OZ024872.1, read on the forward strand.
TTTGACTGCAATCTTCACATACATTTTTGATGCATATCATAAAAACAGTTGGTTTTTTTTAAACTGGGAGCTGTGAATCACAAATTAATATGACATTTATTTTGCTGCATCACTAACATGACATCCATTTTGCTGCAGTACAACCATGACATTTATTTTGCTGCATCACAAACATGACTTTCATTTTGCTGCATATGCTTCCTGCCCATAATATTCAGTAATGAGGGTGTCACATTATCCATGTATGTGTGTACGAGACGATAAGCCAGGAGCTGTAAGCGAGTGGTTATTGTTCGTACAGCACATGGTTAACGTTCGTACACACGGACAAACAATATAAATAAGTTGCTTATTGCACTTTTAGCACCCTGCACCCTGTGCATCTCAGGGTATCTGACATTGAACACTTAGAGGGTGAGATGGCAATTATGAATATTTCATACTTACAAAACTGGTGGTATCCAAAATAATATCAATTTCCAAAACACTGCTATCAGAAAGTATTAAATCCTGTTGTCAACTGATAGTCTTTGACATTCAATATTTCAAATTAACACTTTCCTTGTAATAATGTCTCCTATCATCAATATGTATACTAAATGGTTATTAATATTCTAGACATAGCACAGGAAAATCCAGCATAACATTAATATTTGTGGTCGTCATCAAATAATCAATTCAAATGCCAATTTGGATATCACAAGTCCTAAAACAATTGAACACATGCCATAAATGTGCAAAGATACAAGTCCTAAAGTTAAATCCTTTTCGTATCTTTTTTCGTTATCAGGTCACTTATATTTGCTGATGCTCCCATAATACATCCCTTTATATTATCAAACAAAACAAATTAATTCATAATAATGTTCTTAATTTTTCAAACTGTCAAAAATGACATATATATCCAAAAAATATTGAGGAAATTTCACACTCATTAAACTTCCGAGCAGTGGTTGTAGCGTTAAATGCATAAAATTTCATTAAAACAGCGACCTATTATTTGATTTACTTTAAACATCAAACAGTGGTGATGTACCTTAAAACGACAAACAAATGAAAATTACTGGCAATCTCCTTAATTTTTGGGCACATGCACATTTGATGCAATCCCCACAAAAATTGAATGTCTGCTAACCTTAAAATAATAGCTGGAAAAGATGCAAAACATGTTAACCCTAATTAGCAGCAGTCTGATTTCAGTCTACACCACTTGTCCAGATTTATCTGTACAAAAGCATAGGAGATTTACGGCCAATTAACCACATAAAAGTCCCAACTGTTACCTGGAAGTACTGTGACATTTAGCTGTCACTCAATGTGCACATGCTCGTCAATCACAGGACGACAGGTGGGGCGTAAATTTCATAAATATTTCTATTTATAAACTTTTAATACTGTGCAACAATGAAATGAGCCGCATCGTGAGAAAACCGGATTTTTGCCTAGGCGAAAACAAAGGCGCAGATCAGCTTCGCGGTAACCACGAAGCTGATCAGCGCCTTTGTTTTCGCTACTCGGATAGTACAATTCCTCTTCTACTTAAATCCGAAATTTCAAGCTTCTAGCTCTTTTCTGAGCTTGTACAGGCCGGTTTGTGTCGGACCTGGTCGGAAACCCCGAAGACCGGTTTTCTCGCGTCGAGGCTCAAATGCATCCATTCAGATTGTTGCAGAGGCCAGGGATTCTTCATTGTGTTGTGTCATGTATGAAACTTATAGGGCTTAGCTGCCCATTAATATGCCTTTTGATATGACTAAAATATTGCTGACTGGGACATTCGGCATACAAACATTGTAACAGATGCAACAATAATACAAGTAGGTCTTGCGATCAAAAATAGAAATACTGATTAAAAAAAACAACATAACAATGTTTGTGTACCATATGTCGGAAAAGAATTCAAAATAGAAAGCCTTAAACTAATAAGTTATTTATGGTCTATATGGTGTTATTCTTGAAACAAAAAATAAACTGACCCTGCAGCAATTAGCACTTGTAATTGAAACAACAAGGTTAATGAAAACATTGTTTTTACCAAGTCCAAATACAAAATTACCTGAAATAAACCTTGACCAGGTCACTAAAGAGTAAACTGCAACCATGAGTATAACAAGTAGTACCAGTATACTTAATTAAGTACATTTATATTTTAACGAAGGCAAGAACTGTTCGGAAACCACATTGTTTGTTTTTTCATGGTGTGGCTCATATATGTATACACAGCCAACAACTCTTCCTTAAAATTTGAATAACTTTTAGTATATTCAGTCAATTCATCAGAAATTCTTTATATATGAGCCGCCTCGTGGGAAAACCAACAATGTGGTTTCCGAACAGGTCCCACACAAACCGGCCTGTACAAGCGCAGAAAAGAGCTAGAAGCTTGAAATTTCAGATTTAAGTAGAAGAGGAATTGTACTATCCGAGAAGCGAAACAAAGGCGCTGATCAGCTTCGCGGTTACCGCGAAGCTGATCTGCGTCTTTGTTTTCGCTTATGCAGATTGTTGGTTTTCCCATGAGGCGGCTCATATGTAGTCCAACCATTTTCAAAGATGACCTGAGAAAAACAGCCATCAGACTTCTTTCCTTCGCCTACAACTGCGTAAAAATTGGCAAAGGGGTCATTTTGAAAAAAATGTGAAAATGAGCGATTTTGACAAATTTCTTGCTAAACTGTGCAAACCACCCTATTCTTTAGCAGTGATAAACAAATTTCCCACAGCAGCAATACATTTATAAGGCTAGGTCGCTAACAAAAAATAAAGCATATTGCTGACATTCGCAGTGACGTCGACCACATGACAGAGTGACCTTGAACGCCTAAAAACAAGAAATTTTTGGGTACCCAAAATCAATGACAATTTCTGGTTTAAACATTGAAATTGCCATAACTCATCGGACAATCTTCCGAAATTTGAAATGTATGCATTGTCTAGAGTTATCTCTAGCCAGCGCACGCAAGACACAGAAAATGCATTTTTGTACCCTGGGGCATGTCCTCACGTATGTGCACTAAAACCTCGAATTTGATAACATGCAAAGATATTAGAATCATTTTGATGGGCATAAAAGTTTTTCGATAATTCACCAATTTAAAAGATGAGAGGAAAAAAAAAGTTGTGTTGGATGTGGAACTCAGTATACGTGTTTTCTTGTTTTGTTCCGAGATTCAACGGCACAGCCAACAACTTTTCAGTAATGTTGGGATGGAGCCATTGCTTCCTGGATATTAAACAGTGGGGTTAGAGACTCCCAAGCCTCTCCATCAAGAGTTCAACATACCACTAGGCCACCGCGCTCCCCTCTTTATTCATCTGTACAGTCTAGTACTACAGGTTTAGTTGTGATTATGCACTAGTCATTTGTAACCACGGCCCCCCCAGACCCAGGGAATAGCTGGGACTTTGACTTTTCTGAAATCAAAGCCCTGCTAAAACCCCTGCACTGCGGGGTCAAAAATATAGTAAAAGCTCGGCTAAAAGCCCCCGCCCTGAGGGGACCCTTAATTTTTTGTCAAAAGCCATTTTTGGCTTGGTTTTGTTTTCCTCTCGTGAGATCTCGTCAAAGTCCGGGATCTCCAATAAAACCCGGACTAAATGGCGGTAAAATACCCTACTTCCACAGGTCTTCCACCGGTAATACCACGGCTGTACATCCCCGCTATTTTGGCGCAAAAACGAAACCACCCCATTTACAAATGACTAGTGCATTAAGCACATTCAATATCCTTCAAAGCTGGTTAAGTTATTCAACATCTTTTAATAAGGACAAATGACATCAAAGACTTGCAGTTTAATGCAGCAAAAGCCATTAAAACAAATGCTAAACAATTAAAACTAACCTTTTACGATGCATTGACACTGTTGCACTGGATGTGATTTAACTCATTTAAGCCTGGCATCCCTTTTATGGGACATAGGCAAACAGAATAGCCCCAGACGTGACGCCGCAGAATGCGGCGTCACATCTGGGGCTATTCTGTTTGCTTGGAGGAATTTCATCGAAAAATGATACAAAAATTAAAACTCACTCCTAACACCCCTAAACAATGAAAGTGGACTCACCCAATGATAATAATGGGCAAATCCATTTGTCAAATGTGGGTTAAATGCAGCACGACACCATGTGCCAACATCCTAACAATTCTCTGGTGTTTATAAACAAATCGGTGCAATAAAGCTACTGTTTTGGTTTAATCATCTATTAATTATTCATTAATTGTGCTATTTTGGATTGTTATATCAATCTCAAAACACAGCAGACACAAGCTTTATTGACCTAGACAATAAAACATCTTAAAACAAGACTTTCTCTACAGGACAGATAAGGTTCTTATTTCATGGGAATTATCTCACAATTTGCTTATTTTTCAATCTAATCATAAATTCTGACTTCTTATTAAAATTGCATCAATTGGACGCTCCTAATGAGTACCCAAAACTTATGATTTTATGCAAAAATGACAAAAATTATCTTTGACTTATTATCAAATATGCTAATCTGGTCATCTGCCTCCCAGACTTCTACCATAGCTATCAGTGGGCTGATTGGTCAACGCTTTCCAATCAGATGCATACGTCTGCTTATTTAATCATTTTTTGAAAAGCACAGCCTGATCAAATTTTTCCGCATTCTGTCCAGCATTAATGCATATACTGGAACTTCACCTCAATTAAACGCTGCATTGATACAATTTACAAGCAATTAAGCCGTAATATTTAGACCCGCTACCGTTTTCCCAATGACGTCACTATAAAGCATTAAATCTATTAATGGCTATATTTGGATTCTATAAAGTACTTACAAGCTGTTAACGGTCTATATTTAGAATGTTTAGCGAGAAAGGTAGATAATGGGTCACAATGCCGACAAATAAAGTGAGCCGCAACGCAAGTAAACCAGTCTTCAGGGTTTCCGACCAGGTCCGAAACAAATCGGCCTGTGCAGCTACAGAAGATAGTCAGAATCTTGAAATTTCGGATTTACGGAGAAGAGGAATTTTATTATCCGTGTGGCGAAAACAAAGGGGCTGATCCGCTGTGCAGTTACTGAACAGCTGATCTGCGTCTTTGTTTTGGCATATGCAAATTGTTGGTTTTCTGATGTGGTGGCTCAAGTAGGACTGATATTGGATTATCAATACCTAAATAGTTCTGATTATAGAGCTTCCAAAATATTGTGTCTAATTTGAGACTCGTGGTGCTTTAACATGTCTTCAGGGTTGACAATCAATGATTACGAAAACATGCCCATGCAATATACAAAGACTTTTAAAGTTGTAAAAAATGAAAATTTTTGGTAGAAAATTTTCGATATTTTTCTTATTTTTTGCTCAAAACATAGATTGTGGGTACACGTTAGAACCGCCTCGCCGAGGCGGTTCTAACGAGTACCCACAATCTATGTTTTGGAGCAAAAATATGAAAAATATGTATACCCCTGCATTCCCCAGTTTTGCTATATAAAAGTGGGGTCCATGGGGGTAGACATTACACGGACATGTTTTCCAGTTAATCAAGCCTCTGCATCTACATTCAGTCTACTATACATGTCGGCATTGTAGAAGACTAGTTTGTATAAAGCTATGTCAGATTAATGTACATGTAAGATAATAATGCAGCAATTAAGAAAGGGCTCCCTCCACTGTCCATACACCATATCTCAGAAACTTCCTTTTCAGAAAAATCTTTTCTACAACACCTCCATCAAAATATGATTGTGACACCTATTTGCATTCCAAAAGTCATACATTGTGCTGCAAAAAGTTTGAAAATTGGTTCTCAAATTAAAATTTTATGCCCGAAAATATCTTTGAATGGGGCTTTTTTTCCAATGTGAAAATGTGAGCAAGGGACGTAACTACTTTCCTGTAAATTGTTTTTGATTTGGAATACAAAATTGTATATTTCAACATTACTGTGCTCCAATCACTTTATCATTCCACAATTTTGCTAGAAATTCAATGTTAATGTGTTTGGTTTACCTCCCTTGTACACATGCAAAATGCCTATCCAAAAAGATTTTTCGGCAAACAATTTTTATTAGCGAACCAATTTTAAAAAGTTTTGTGGCACATTTTAAGACTTCTGGGTCCAGTTGTTCAAAACTTCGTTAGCTTAACGCCATCATTAAGACCTCAACTCATTAAGTAAATGCTGACTACATAAATACACTGTTATTTTTTGTTAATCCTTTGCATTGCAAAGGATTCTCACATTTTATCAACAAAAAATAACAGTGTATTTGTAATATTCATGTTTGAAATTTTAATAAAACGTTAACTAATAATGTCGTTCATTTTGAACAACTGACCCCTGAAGTGCAAAAGGATGACATGTTCAGGAGGTAATTCAGAAAAAGGTGATTTTCAAAAAGGCAAATCATCATACAAGGACCGAAAGGTATTATCTCAGAAATAACAATGCATTGCAATGATTCATGGTGAAAAGGTAATGGTAAACTCTTCAAAAAGTATGTCCTGGCCCAGAGATTATAAAACTTTTTTCATGCTCAACTCAGCTAAGCATGAAATTTTGTTTCTTCATAAATATTGAACTAGTGAAAATCATTGGAAATATCATGTCTAGATCACAAAAGCTTGTAATTTATCTAGCTAATAAATGTTAAAATGCCAACAATTGCTGGCATTTTAACATTTATGAGCAGGATAAATTTTAGGTCTCAGCTGAACTGAGCATGAAAAAAGTTTTATAACCTTGGGGCCTGAACAGCTTCTTAAGGTAAATGTAAACTGCCTTGAGTTTGGCAAAGTACATGTAAAGGTAATCAGCCTCAACAGCATTACATTGAATAATGTGACAAGGTAATGGTAATCAGCCTCAGCAGCATGCCATGGAATAGTTTGGCAAAAGTCATGGTAATCTGTCTCAGCAGCATACCATGGATAGGTTGGCAAGGTACTGGTAATCTGGCCCAGCAGCATGCCATGGAATAGTTTGGCATGGTAATGGTAATCAGTCTCAACAGCATTCCATGGAATAGTTTGGCTAGGTAATGGTAATCTTCATAGAATAGTTTGGCAAGATAATGGGAATCTGTCTCAGAAGCATGACCTGGAATGGTTTGGCAAGCTAATGGTAATCTGCCTGAACAGCATGCCATGGAATAGTTTGGCATGGTACTGGTAATCTGCCTAAGCAGCAAGTGATGGTATAGTTTGGCAAGGTAATGGTAATTTGACTCAGCAGCATGCCATGAAATAGTTTGGCAAGATAATAACAGCATGCCATGTAATAGTTTGGCAAGGTACTGGTAATTTGTCTCAGCAGCATGCAATGAAATAGTTTGGCAAGGAATAGTTTGGCAAGGTACTGGTAATCAGCCCAAGCAACAGGTCATGGAATAGTGTGGTAAGGTAATAGTAATCTTGGCAAGGAAATAGTAATCTATCTTAACAGCATGTCATGGAATAGTTTGGCAAGGTACTGGTAATATGCCTCAACAGCATGTCATGGAATAGTTTGGCATGGTAATGGTAATCTACCCCAGCAGCATGCCATGGAATAGTTTGGCAAGGTAATGGTGATCTGTCTCAACAGCATGTCACTGAATAATTTGGCAAGGTAATGGTAATCTACCTAAGCAGCAGACCCTGGAATAGTTGGCAAGGTAATGGTAATCTACCTAAGCAGCAGACCCTGGAATAGTTGGCAAGGTAATGGTAGTGGTATGACTTAAGATCAGTGTCAATACATAACTGGAAATAAAAAGTAAAACTGAGTTCCAGGTTTAAGAGCAGTGAAAACATTTGAGAGACAGGAGATAGACCATGAAGCTGTTTCCGCTATTCAAATCTAATCAGTGACCTTATAAATCTGGTGACAATGAACCAGAGAAAATAACCGCAATTTTGTAAACTTCAACTTGGCAGTAAATATACAGACGGGTAAATCAAAATAGAGCCAAACAAATAAACAAGTTAATAAAAATGCATCTAAACTGATCATTAATTCCTGATTTCTCAGAATACCCTCGCTGATCTCAAAGGACCAAAAAGAAAATATAATCTGCACTATGGATGATATATGGGGAGACTTTTTAGGGACACCACACCACACAACACCAGCTGCAGTAATAGCAAATAAAAAGTAAAACTGAGTTTAACTGTAACACTCTTCAATGTCAAAAACTTCATAAAGCAAAAGTGGTTTGTGGAAACTTGGCATTATGGGATTATGCATATAGGGTAACAATGACATTTTTTTGTAAAAAGTAAAAGGGCTGCTCCTTTACGCAATGAAGTTTTCATTTACATTTTAAACATTTGCAAATTACCTGCAAAAAACATTATCAGGCACCAGGTCACAATATTGTGATCAAGCCTTGGTTCCATTGAAAAGGTTAGAAACCTATAAACAACCAAAAATGAGCCATTTCATGAGAAAACCGGATGTTTGCATATTCGAAAACAAAGGCGCAGATCAGCTGTGCAGTAAATGCACTGCTGATCAGCACCTTTAATTGTTTTCGCTACACGGATAGTATAATCCCTTGTCTTCATAAATCTGAAATTTCAAGCTTCCAGCCTTCTTCTGTGACGGTACAGGCCCGTTTGTGTCAGACCTGATCGGAACTCCGGAAGACTGGTTTTCTCATGACGTAGCCCAATTATAACTGACCTTTGTTATCACTGCACATGCCCGTCAGTGCAGAATCAGCCACCACGGCCTGACTGCCGTGGAGCCGTGGTGAAGCGGGAGCCAGTGATTGCTGAATGGTTCCAGTCACATTAACAAGTCAAATGATAATAATATGTCACTCATAAACTTTCCGTTATTTTCTAACATTATTATGAAGGTCACTCTTCAATATGAAGTCTCAGAGAAAGCTGTCGACTTTTCTTCCAATAACACCATACTAAGCAATAAGATCAAAATCCTTGTTACCATACATTAAAGCCGTATGAATTTTTCTCGTCTCCAATCGCCATTTTGAGCTGTAACTCCATTAGAACAAAACAATGACTCTAACAGCTAACGGCAGATAATGCTAGCATTACACCGATGTGACCTTCAGCAATTCGTTTTGTCTGCTAGGTCACAAACATTCAACAATATGCTGAATTCCAATTATGTACGGCTCCGTAGCTGCCTGATTTAACAATATCCACAGATGGCCTTCTGTGATGCATAATCACGGAGTAAAATGCTATTGATTTTAGCGGTCAATTTTCACAGCTTTTGTTATATTGGATTTTCTTGCAATATTTACATGTAATTGTTGTAGTCAATGTAGTGACCTAGTGCACAAGCTAACACAGTGCACAAGTATCTTGCTATTTGACCTAGTGCACAAGCTGTCTTGCTATTTGTGACCTAATGTACAAGCTGCCTTGCTATTTGTGACCTAGTGCACAAGCTGTCCTGCTATTTGTGACATAGTGCACAAGCTGTCTTGCTATTTGTGACCTAGTGCACAAGCTGTCTTGCTATTTGTGACCTAGTGCACAATCTGTCTTGCTATTTGTGACCTAGAGCACAAGCTCTCCTGCAATTTGTGACATAGTGCACAAGCTGTCTTGCTATTTGTGACATAGTGCACAAGCTAACTTGCTATTTGTGACCTATTGCAGATTGTAGATACTATATATGGCCTGTGTTAACTTGTACAGCAAGTAAAAATGTTTTTTTTTTCTAAAATAATATGTCCACTGTAATTAAGGCCTGGAAAACTTTAGCTAACATCATCAGTTAACAGAGCCAAATACCGCCATACTGTCCATTTTAGCCAAAATAAGAGCTGTCGCAGGACAGTGTAGCTCGCCTGACTTGTGCTTTGCCACTAAATTTATCAAAATCTATGACCCATGACCTTGACCTCAAGGTAGCTCAGGTGGGTCATAAAAGCATAAAATTTCAGACCAATGTCTACAAACATGCAAAGTATCAACTTGATCCATCAACATGTTCAAGAGATATAGACTTCTAACAACTTTAACGAAAAACTTCAACAAAAAAATTCTAAATCTGTGACCTTGACCTCACGGTCACCCAGGGTGGGTCATGATGGTACTCCATAAAACTTCAGATCAATATCTTCAAACATGCAAAGTATCAACTTGATCCATCAACATGTTCAAGAGATATAGACTTTTTAAATCTTTAATGAAAAACTTTAACAAAAGATTTCCGTGACCTTGACCTCAAGGTCACCCTGGGTGGACCACGATGGTACTGCATAAAACTTCAGACCAATATCTACCTGCATGCAAAGTATCAACTTGATCCATCAACATGTTCAAGAGATATAGACTTCTAAAAACTTTTATGAAAAACTTTAACATAAAATTTCTAAGTCTGTGACCTTGACCTCAAGGTCACCCAGGATGGGTCATGATGGTACTGCATAAAACTTCAGACCAATATCTACCAATATGCAAAGTATCAACTTGATACATCCACATGTTCAAGAGATATAGACTTCTAAAAAACTTTAATCGAAAGTGTGACGCGGACGTACACGTAAACGTAAACGTAAACATGGACGACCGAGGTGACAACAATAGCTCTGTGCACTTTGTGCAGGCGAGCTAAAAATCATTTTATCTGGGCTCAGCTGAGTTGAGCATGAAAAAAGTTTTATAACCTCGAGACCAGTACTATGTGCACAGTTCTTTTCCATTAACTGACAACTGCTTTTCTAGAACCAGGAGAAAACAATACATTCCAACCCCTGATAATGCAGGGCTCATCACAAGCAAGTCCATTTATGGGCTTTCTGACTTAAGTCAGATTCAAACCCAATGGCTCACAGCAAGAGGCTTAAAATTTTAAGTATAGAAACTAAAAGAGACACTTTTCTGTACGGCAGTCAACACTTAATTAAACATTAAACCCGACTGCGCCAATGCACAGGCTGATCAGCAAACATGAAGTATGCTTTAAGCAGCTTTATCATGATACAAATCATGTCATGCTGACTGCTAAGCTCTCAGGAGATATAATTATAACAAATAAGCCGCCTCATGAGAAAACCAACAATGTGGTTTTTGAACAGGTCCGAAACAAACCGGGCTGTATAGCCAAAAAAGATAGCTAGAAGCTTGAAATTTGAGATTTAAGAAGAAGAGGGATTGTACTTTCTGAGTAGCATAAACAAAGGCGCTGATCAGCTTTGCGGTCACCGCGAAGCTGATCTGCGTCTTTATTTTCGCCTATGCAAATTGTTGGTTTTCTCATGAGGCGGCACAAATAAGCGAAACATCAATAATGTTACGATCAGGCACCTATTAACCCATACTGACCCACAAGTGGACTTGTCCAGCTTGGGCAAGTTCACTATAAAGTATGGGGATGTCTAGTTTAACATACTTGAATTTTTATGCGTCACATTTTCGAAACAAACTCATTTTATGTGTCACATTTTCGAAACAAACTCAAATATACAAACAACGAAAATCATTGTGCATCTTCTGAATGATATGAGGTGGTGGTGTCATGGTGTTCAAGTTGTATGTCCCACTCAGCAGCTAAGGTCATATTGAGACAAAACCTTGAGACTGTGACCCCAGGTTTACAAGGTAGGTGTTTAAGTCACTATGCCACACAGGCTTCAGAAAGATTGCTGAGTCTCCACTGATAATGACTATTGACAAAATGAGCTGCATCATGAGAAAACCGGACTTCTGCCTTGGCGAAAACAAAGGCGCTGATCAGCTTCGCAGTAACTGCGAAGCTGATCAGTGCCTTTGTTTTCACTACACGGATAGTACATTTCCTCTTCTACTTATATCCAAAATTTCAAGCTTCTAGCCTTTTTCTGTGACTGTACAGACTGACTTGTGTCTGACCTGGTCGGAAACCCTGAAGACTGGTTTTCTCACGTCGTGGCTCAAATGGAATTCTATACTGCTTTGGGCCACAAAAGAGTAACTACACTTGAGCCGCCCCATGGGGAAACCAACAATCTGCATAGGCGAAAACAAAGACGCAGATCAGCTTCGCAGCAACTGCGAAGCTGATCAGTGCCTTTGTTTTCACTACACGGATAGTACATTTCCTCTTCTACTTATATCCAAAATTTCAAGCTTCTAGCCTTTTTCTGTGACTGTACAGACTGACTTGTGTCTGACCTGGTCGGAAACCCTGAAGACCGGTTTTCTCACGTCGGGGCTCAAATGGAATTCCATACTGCTTTGGGCCACAAAAGAGTAACTACACTTAGAAGCCACACATGGCTCATTGTAAGAACTGGCTTACTAAACTTCGTGCATGAAAAAATAGATGCCAAAAAAATCTTATATGAATTTTAACATTAAGATGGCCTCTTCTTATCCGTGTCAAATAGTCAAGGACTCTTCTTATCCGTGTCAAATAGTCAAACAAGGGTTAAATACTGAAAAGCGTCAAACATCACTCAATGCTATCCTATTGATTTTTTTCTACAATGTTGCTGACATCTCCAAAAGGACACAAGAATCTTTCAAGAAAACAGCTCGCTGACGAGGGTTGCCTGGGATATTGGAAAAAAATCAGAGCGAGGAACCTCAAGGGGAATCTAAGAATTATTATGGCAGTTACGCTATAATCTGAGCCTTCACATGACACAACAAATAATCTGGTTTTCCGACCAGGTCTGATACAAACCGGCCTGTATGGTCAAAGAAGCAGGCTAGAAGCTTGAAATTTTGGACGTATGAAGAAGAGTGATTGTACTAGCCATGTAGCAAAAACAAAGGCACTGATCAGCTGTGCAGTTACTGCACAGCTGATCTGCGTCTTTGTTTTTGCCTATGCATTTTGTTGGTTTTCTTATGTGGCGGCTCATTTCACAAACTGCATAAACAAATGAAAACCAGAGGACCATGTGCCCTATAATGCTCATCTCACCTAAAGTTGATGGCCTTGGTGTAAAACAGGTCAAGGTCATTCCAGTAATACATGTTTTAGTCCCTGATCACACCGTATTAGCGGCAATTTCGAACTCGGCACACAATCGTTGAACTCGGCACAGTTTTATGACCAGCTGCGTTTGGTAAGTCATTTAAATTGATCTTTTTACAATAAATAACCTTTGTATGATACAAATTGACTTCACATAGCTAATCTTGAATGAATTAGTCTATGCCCTGTGCAATAGGTGTTTTTCATTTCAATTTATCAATGCCATGACATCACTTTGAACCTTCTTTCTTGTAATGATTACAAGGTAAAGTCGGCATCAAAATGTCTATTATCTAGTTATTTATTACAACATTTAAATTTCATTTTGTGCATAACACATTTAAATGTCTGTCCAAAACATCACCAAAGTTTCATTACGCTCTTTGCAAGTTTGGCCGAGCAATATACGGATTAACAATGAAGGGGAAAATCAAAATGGCAATCGGGAACGCCTTTTGATAAATTGGAATGCAGTCGTTGAACTCGGCTAATGGCAATCGTCGAACAAAATGTAAGAAAAGCTAAAATAACCTGAAATGAGCCGTTTAAGTGACAAAACACACAAGGTTTCATGTTGTAAGTCGTGCTTATTGACTTCGTTTTACATTTTTCATGTTGAAAGAACTGATACACAAGAAACTGTTTAAAAGGTTATGGTTTGTCACAGTTTACTTGTGAATACTTTATATTGTAATAAATGAGGTTTTTCTTCAGAACGTCTGGTAATTTATATTTGCTATTGTATTATTGCAGTTACGCTTAAAAGATATTTATCACGGTGAAATACTGAGCAAAACTATTAAGAACAAGGATAAGAGTTGTTGAATGCAGATATCAGACGACTCATAGAAAAGTGACATGCTGAATTTGGTATTTTCAGACCAGAAGTACATCCCCTACTCCTCCTTCATTTTCTTCTCATTCTTCTTCTTCTTCTTCTGCAGCAGCAGCAACAGCAACAACACTAGTTTTCTTCTATAAGACAAACTCATCTTCTTGTTTTTCTTCTGCTTAAGCACTGTTTTAAGTTCACTGCAGCCGTTACAATATGTTTTTATCATACCTTATTGTTAAGCCGTTACAATATGTTTTTATCATACCTTATTGTTATCCGTTGGTCGTGCGTTATCAATTCAAATGTTCTTGAAAATATTGTTCACTAATAAACAACTAAGTCTATCAAAGCCAAACGTCATAAAATGGATTGTAATTAACATCTCTGGAAATGTGAGAGCGTACATGTGTTCGGAAAAAACTAATGCTACTACTTCTTGGAGTGTACGACCACTACCACTGTCACCACCACAATCACTACTACTACTACTACTACTACTACTACTACTACTACAACAACGGCTACTACTACTACTACTACTACTACTACTACTACTACTACTACTACTTCTATATTTAACACTTCTACCGCCACGCAAATAACCACCACAACCACTACTGCTACTACTACTATTATTACTACTAAATTCTATTACTATTCTACTTCTACATCTACAACTACTACTTCTACTAATACACTTCTACTACTATTACTACTACTACTACTACTACTACTACTACTACTACTACTACTACTACTACTTCTGCCGCAGTAGAAGTAAAAGTAGCAAACACAGTAGTAGTAGTAGTAGTAGTAGTAGTAGTAGACATTTCCAACTTAATCCGATATTGATATTGGAGTTTGACATTGGAGTTCGGATAATATTTTTGATGGATATTCTCAAGGACAACGTGTAAAGTAATAGTACAAACATGTTCATGTATATGCATGGGATCTGTCGGTTTATCGCTTATTGATGCGCCATGCTGCTGTGATAAGAAATAAGATTACGGCATTTGTATGCGTCGGCGAGATCATAACAAATGTGTTAGCCTACATCTTTTCAGCGGCCCTTGGATGGTGGGCACAATATAACGGGTTGGAGAACTTGTATAGATGCACACCACCGCATACGTTACTAGACATTTCCTACTTGCTAGCAAAATGAAGATAGCGAGTGTCAGAACCAGTGAAGCTATTTTGCCCTTGCTTATTCGTATTTGGTAGGCAAATGATTTACAGACAACGCATAAACGCCGGTCTTCGGAGACCTGCAATATGTCTTGCACTAAGGTAGGACTGTTCAAGGTCTCAATATTGTTTGAAACTTTATATTTTACACTCAATATCAAGGTAGAGTATGAACAACAAGCAAAGCTTCTTATAAACACATGTACATGCATATTTTTAGTATTATAAATTATCTTAGTTAACAAATAAACAAGACAATTGATTTTTTCATATATTTAACGCACGGCGACGACCATAAAATTATTGCGATATTGTGCTTCGCTTACGCATGTGTGTTACATTGTATTGTTTCGTCACGGCTCAACAACCTCCGTGGTGCAGTTGTTAAGTCACTCGCCTTGTAAACCAGGGGTCGCAGGTTCGATCCTGGGCTTTTCCAAAAACAACAACAAAAATCAACCTCCCGGTTGAGCCCTCGGGTGCTCCCGAGGCAACAAACCCACAAAACAAACCCTACAAAAACAACCTCTTATAGTACTGGACCCAGGGAAAAAAGACAAGGAGCAAGAGACTGTCCAGAGTTCAGATGGCTTTACCATAAATGACGTGGTAGATATAAACGACCAGCATTACTTCAACACTTTCTTCCATGGACGCAAGGCATCAAAC
Organism: Rugalucina vietnamica; assembly: GCA_964017185.1. NCBI lineage: Eukaryota > Metazoa > Mollusca > Bivalvia > Lucinida > Lucinidae > Rugalucina > Rugalucina vietnamica. The sequence continues at coordinate 33,971,992 of OZ024872.1, forward strand.
CATATTTTCAATTCTTGTATCAACAGATTAAGGTGCATATGTGGGTACAATATAAGTAGGAGGACCCTTTTGCAAGCCAGTTTTTACTGTCTTGAGAAAACCGGATGTTTGCCTAGGCAAAAACAAAGGCGCAGATCAGCTTCGCAGAAACTGCGAAGCTGATCAGCGCCTTTGCTTTCGCTACGCGGATAGTAAAATACCTCTTCTTTCTCAATCCAAAATTTCCCGTCTTTAGTCATCTTCTTTACTTGTACAGCTCGGGTTGTGTCAGATCTGGTCGGAAACCCCGAAGACCGGGGTTCTCGCGTCGCGGCACAATTATTCTAGCTCATGAGACACAGTGGAATTACGTATGCCAACATTAATATCGCACATAGCAGTACAAGCTCTCAGAGATTTTTAAGAATTTCGATGAAGGGTTTTCTCACTATGATGACGTGCCCCCACTTTATATCGACACAGAATGCCACTTTGGTATGTTTTATGAATGTGAAAACCATACTTTCTGACAAAAAGAATTAACGGGTTAAGGGTGTAGGACACACGTAGAAATAAACAAAGATAGTGAAAATTTTATTTTCTTTCAAAATAAACTTAAAATTGTAACACTATAAACTATGAATTCATATTGTCGACGAACACATATCAGTCTGCATTAAAAGCGCTGTTGACAAAGAACTGTAAATCAAGGGAAAGTGTAATTGTACTTTTTACCCAAAGATGTAATGGGTGCTCATTAAAAATGCAAAATGATAACGAAATCAGTTTTAAGCACGTTTCGCATGTCATTACATCATAATGTATAGAACTCTGAGGTATAGAACACCAATTGAAAATGGAGACAACGTCCTGACATGGCTGTTGGCTGGTGCGTAAAAACAAACCAAGCAAACAGAACTTTTTTTCTTGACCTAGATCGTTATAAGTACATGTATATGCATCGTGTTTTATTTGAGCCGCCTCATGAGAAAACCAACACTTTGCAAAGGCGAAAACAAAGACGCAGATCAGCTTCGCGGTAACCGCGAAGCTGATCAGCGCCTTTGTTTTCGCTTCACGGATAGTACAATTCCTCTTCTTTGTATATACGAAATTTCAAGCTACTAGCTGTCATCTTTAGCTGCACAGGCCGTTTTGTGTGGGACTTGTTTGGAAACAATATTGTTGGTTTTCTCATGAGGCGACTCATTTATTTCAAGATAAAATAAAAATAATAGTTTTCTGTCGTTTACGGTAAACCGCTGCTAGTGCCATTGTTGTTGTTTCGTAGTGTTCCGCCGTTGACTGTTCTGCCTGCGAACTGGATAACCAAGAATGTTTGAGCGAATAAAACTTGTCGCTAAAATTCTAAACGTTTGGGTGCAACTTTACTCATGTGTGTTAACTCCTTCATCAGTGTCAGAATATCATTGTCTACGCATAGAATGAAATGTTGAATTTGGGTCTCCGGATAGCTCACTCAGTAGCGTCGATGGCTTCTAACTACCCGAATCCCATTGGCGACGCCAGTAAAATGTCGATAATTGATAAACCTATCAAATTGTTCCTGCATCGGCATATTTCAATGGTTTGATTGTCACCGGTTTCACGGGGTAATTTCCCTACGGAGCATGCCATCGAGAACTGCTGTGGCTCCCCCATGACCACAACCACCACTAGGTAGTCGGTGTCTAAGAAGCAGAACTGCATAGCCATTCATAATTGAATCGCCTGACATCCGTTGCTTGCAATCCACATACTCGGATTTGCGTGAATCGTGACAGAAAACAAATGAAATATACCATGGCCTTATCATGCATGTGATCGGTGCATAAGACCAAAATAAGATCTGTGTACGATTTTTTAAATTGAAAAATTTCAGATACCTTCAGCAATAAACTTAAAAAAACATGGCACGAAAGTTATCAAACACATTTGATCGTGTAGAGGTACTAGATGTATAGGGTTTTCACCAACTTAGTTGGACAGCCTTGAGATACCCCCCAGAAATCGATTAAAATTTCTCGTATATCGTATATCGTATCTCAGACTAAGTTGGAAATGTCTATTAGTAGTAGTAGTAGAAGAAGTAGTAGTAGTAGTAGCAGAAGAAGTAGTAGTAGTAGGAGTAGTAGGAGTAGTAGTAGGAGAAGTAGTAGTAGTAGTAGTAGTAGTAGTAGTTGTTGTTGTTGTTGTTGTATATGCCAAATATACAATATATATGATAAGGAAAATAATATTTACTGTTTATCAGCTGTGGGTTCGAGCCTCACTCGAGTCACAAGTAGGATAAGCCAAGTTCTGCTTACGGGTCTGTCAGGTGGTCTATCCCGGGGGTCTCCCGTTTTAGCCCACCTACTGAATTTCATAGTCTCTATATGAGTGAAATAATCTTGAAAGGAACGTAAAATTTTAATATTTTTAAAGACACGCGATGTTTGCCAACGTGGTCTTCTCGAAAATGAAAATGGGAAAACTCTTGAGAAAAAAGACTTTAAAAGGGACGAATAATGTCCTTGCCACACGACTAGACAGGTAGTACCATTATAGTGCGTTAATGCGTTTATAATTGATCACATGACATGCTGACACAGTGGCCTAAAAAGGGTTCGGTAGGACAAGTCGCCACAATTGAGATAAACGAATTTACCAACAGAATACATGTACAACTCATTAAAACATATTCCTATACAGACTCGAATATAAAACAGAGTCGTCATTACTGTTCTGTTTTACATTATTCGTCATAACAGAAACATGGTAGGCTCTAAAAATGAGAAAAACTGGGGAAAACCGCAAGAAACAAAACGTGTTCACCGATTGCCAAATAGCTTTTATTTCAGCGTTCTACGATTGTCATGACTAGAGTTATCCGATTGCCAAAGTATCATCACGTCATCTTTTAAAACAGACGCTGCGCTTTTCACTTATCAGATCGAATCTATTTAATACGCACAAAAGGACTGTAAATGGCTTAAGTTTATATTTTTGCCTGTGAAAGGATTGATATTTATTTAGGCAGAAAATAAAATATTGTTTGTTTGTCCTTTACCTACCTACCCACATTTTACCCCCCTACCCAAAAAATTATATTGCAATTTTGTATGACAAAATATTTTTATTTTTGTTGTGGCAGACTTTAGATAATTTGCCAGGATTGGCCCAGGAAATGCAGTTTTTATCAAACATTGTTTAGTGGTTTAATGATCCTGCAAGTGCATCCTGTCAGTCTACCTGGGACAAAACCATTGTTGTGCACATTTATACTGCAATGAATCTGAAAGATCAATTGATCATACACATGAAAACCAATAGTAACTGTGTTGCCAGCAGTATTAGACAAAAACGCGACATGTTGGCATTTTTGTCCACTTTCTACTGGAAGCAAAAAATAATAAAATAATTTTCCTACCTACCTACCCAAGTCTAAAATGCTGGGTAGGTAAAGGACAAACAAACAATTTTTTAACTTAGGCCTTATAAAGTCACGAAATGGAGCATATTTGACAGGATTGAGTATAAAAAGTGAAGCATCAAAGAGAAAAATGTTATTTTCCAGACTTTACACTTGGAATTGTAGGACCAGAAGAACACAGGTATATTTTATACATCACTTTTAACTTATGACCTACTTACGGTTACCGACAGACTCTCAGTTCCAATGAAAACAATCAAATACTAACCTTACCAGAATACAGCTGAACAAAAATTATGCCGAGTTTAACGATTGTATGCCGAGTTCGAAATTGCCGCTAATACGGTGTGCTGATGCTTTGTGCCAAGTTTCTGCATAAATACTGGTAAATAAAAATTGTGAAAATTTCAATAGATTATTTTGTCTAATTCATCTTCATCACTGTAGGGGAAATAGTGAACATTTTAGCAAGTGTTCTATGATGGTATCCCAGAAATACGTAACAACCCTCATAAACATGTCATTGCTTTGCTTTCATTTGAATAAAAACTGGGCAAAGCCCAACCTCTTTTTTTTTTTGAAGTTTTAATCTGTGTGTTTTGAGTCTTCAGGTCATTAAGTTAAGATTTCTGAATGTCAGAAACTTATTTTTCTTTTCTTAAAATGACAGCTTGAAGGACAAGCAAAAAGAATGACAAAAATTATTTCTGTAACATATCAAATAAAGCTTTGTTGGAAAAAAGCTTAAACAGCAATTGAGTTGCCTCATGAGAAAAACAGATTTTTGCCTATGCGAAAACAAAAGGGCAGATCAGCTGTGCAGTAATTGCACATCTTATCAGCACTTCTGTTTTGCTACACATATAGTATTTTCTCTCTCCAACTAATATCTAAAATTTCAAGCATCTATCCTTTTTCTGAGACTGTACAGCGTGGTTTGTGTTGGACCTGGTTGGAAACTACGAAGACTGGTTTTCACACGTCGCCGCTCAATTACAGTACATGATTATACTGTATTATTACAGTACATATTATTTCAAGTTTCATTGAAATTGGTCCAACAGTTCCAGAGCAGAAGATTTTTTTCTAAAAATTTACCATATATGGACATGACAGCCATCTTGGTCATGTGACTTGGACCATTTATACAAACTCTGCTTCCCCCTTCCTATAGATGCTCCAAATAAAGTTTGGCTTTAATTAGCCAAGCAGTTTCAGAGGAGAAGATGTTTGAACATTGTGGACAACAATGATGACAACAACGACAGAGCCTGGGTATGTATACTATAAGAACACCTTTGGCTCAGGTGAGCAAATAACCAGGGGACCAATGTTCCTATAAACGCTCACCTGAGATCTGGGATATGCGACTTAAGCTGACCTTGCCATAAAATAGGTCAAGGTCATCCCCAGGTCATGATTTATACAAACTTTGTAGAACTCCATTCACTGATGCTTCAGGCAAAGTTTCAAAATCATAGGTCTTCTGGTTCTGAAGAATAAGATTTATAAAGGTTTTTGCTATTTATAGCCATGGCGGCCATCTTGGTCATGTGACCTAAACCATTTATATTGACTTTCATTCCCCTTTCCTAACGATGCTCCACATAAAGTTTGGCTGTTTTCAGAGAAGAAGATGTTTGAATATTATGGTCATATACATGTATACAGCGCCGGGGCAGGGGGAGACAACCCCATGAGGACATTTTTTTTCCATATTTACATAAATCTTCTGTCCATTTGCATATTCCCAGCAAGTTTCCCGCACTTATTTACATTTTACTAATTTTCCCCATTCAAATGCATGGGCAACCTATGTTGGCCTGGAGTTGCCATAAAATAGGTCAAGGTCATCCCAAGGTCATGATTTATATATACTTTGCAGAGCTCCTCTCCCTGATGCTTCATGCCAAGTTTCAAAATCATAGGCCTTCTGGTTCTGGAGAAAAAGATTTTTTAAAGGTTTTTGCTATTTATAGCCATGCTGGCCATCTTGGTCATGTGACTTTGGCCATTCATATAAACTTTCATTCTCCCTTCATAAGAATGCTCCACCCAAAGTTTGGCTTTGATTGGCCAAGCGGTATCAGAGAATATTTTTTAATATTATGGTAATATACATGTACATTGCCCCGGGTTTAGGTGCAGACTTGCCCCTGGGGTATATCTATTTTTAGAATCATAAATACTCAGTCCATTTCCCCATTTCCATAAAGTTTTTCCCTTCAAATGACACTTTGACAATTTTCCCCATTCAAATGCATGGGCGCCCTATGTTGACCTTGCCATAAGATAGGTCAAGGTCATCCCAGGGCCATGATTTATATAAACTTTGAAGAACACCTCCCCCTGATGCTTCATGCCAGGTTTCAAAATCCTAATAGGCCTTTTGGTTCTGGGGAAGAAGATTTTTAAAGGTTTTTGCTATTAATAGCCATGGCGGCCATCTTGGTCATGTGACCTTAACTATTTATACAAACTTTCATTCCCCCATCCCAAGGATGCTACATATAAAATTTGGCTTTGATTGATCCAGCGTTTACTGAGAAAATTAAGTTTTACATTTAATTTGTAAATGACCTTTGGCAAAGGTCAAGGAATGACATTGACCTTTAATACTCACAGCACTTCATTAGCTCAACCTGTTGTCTGTATCTACCAACTTTCAGGTCACATGCTACAAAACTTCCTGAAAAATTCAATGTTTTCACTTTTTTTTCATTGAAAAGCCTATGTAACCAATATTGACCTTGCCGTAAAACAGGTCAAGGTCAACCCAAGGTCATGATTTATACAAACTATGATGGGCCAGAGTCCCCAATGCTACACACCAAGTTTCGTTGAAATCGGTCCATCGGTTCCAGAGAAGAAGATTTTTTTATGGTTTTACCATATATGGGCATGGCGGCCATCTTGGTCATGTGACCTGGACCATTTATATAAACTTTTGCTCCCCCTTCCTAAGGATGCTCCACATGAAGTTTGGCTTTGATTAGCCAAGCAGTTTCAGAGGAGAAGATCTTTGAAATTGTGGACAGACGACGGACGACGGACCATGGCCATCCTATAAGCTCACCTTGTGAGCCTTCGGGCTCAGGTGAGCTAAAAATGATGCTTTAGGTCTATGGTTAAAAGATGAGATCATATCCGTATAGTCAGGTTAATCTATAATATTCCTGGGTAAACATTCAGGATGGCACATTACCAGAACTGAGTGCATAATTTCAACTGAAGAGAAAGAATTGTAACAAGTAGCCCAAGGGCAACGATCGCTCACTTGAGAGTCAACAAGTACAGTCACTGACTGGACAAAGTGTGTTTTTTTTTCCATATATGGGTATGACGGTCATCTTGGTCAAGTTTCAGGCCTATGGCTGCAATGGTTTCCATAGGATCATTGGTCCTGTAAATGCTTACCCGAGACCTAGTTGTCACTTTTTCCCATGTTTTATGTTTGCCTATGTTTCCAAAATCGACCTTTACCTACATTAATCACATACCTTCATCTACTCTATCAGTTGTTTGCATCTATCACTTTTCAGTTCTCAGGCTGCAATAGTTTTCAAACTAGAAAAAGTGCCTTGAGAGGCACGTATACCCCCGGCTGGTAGCTCCCTCCAACGCCCCCACCCTCAGCCCACCGCCACCAATCCAGACATGCTCACTGACAGTGACACATTAAACCTCAATTCCTGATGAAAGAGAGCGCCCTCAACAAGTAAATCTTATAAATTTGTATTTGCAAAAAACACTGTCAAAAACCATGGGGAGGGGGAGGGGGTGTAGTAGAATGACAGATCTATTTTAGAGCAGTATACAGAGCTGACTTGTATACTCAATCTAGGACTTGATCGCGGACATTGAGGGTCAGGTCCTCGGTCCTAGATGTAAAGTAGAATGTCATTCTTCAATAATATTAAAAAAAAAAAAAATAAAAAAATAAAAAAAAAAAAAAAAAAAAAAAATAAAAGCGCTGCAGGCATGCATGATACCCCGCCACGCAAATTTAATTTAGCAAAAATGATTCTCAATAAATTCTCAAGATAAAGAGCAGAACAAAATTTTGTCATAAATGAAGGACCATAACTCTGTATACATTGATAAAATTTACCCATCTTAAATCCCAAACCACTACTTCCTGATCTGAACTTTTATACAAAGTTTGAATAAAATTGGTTGATAAATGCACAAAACAGAGGCAGGAAACGAAATTTTTATGCAAATCATGGGCCATAACTCTGTATTTATTTAACTAAATTTATTCATTTTCAATCCCAAACCACTCCTTCCTGATATGAACTCCTATACAAAGTTTGAAGAAAATCGGTCAATAAATGCTCAAGATAGAGTTCGGAAACAAAATTTTAACGTAAATCAAGGGCCATAACTCTGTACTTATTTGACGAAATTTACCCATCTTCAATCCCAGACCACTCCTTCTTGGTATGAACTCCTATACAAAGTTTGAAGAAAATCGGTCAATAAATGCTCAAGATAGAGCCCGGAAACAAAATTTTAACGTAAATCAAGGGCCATAACTCTGTACATATTTGACGAAATTTACCCATCTTCAATCCCAGACCACTCCTTCTTGATATGAACTCCTATACAAAGTTTGAAGAAAATTGGTCAATAAATGCTCAAGATAGAGCCCAGAAACAAAATTTTAACGTAAATCAAGGGCCATAACTCTGTACTTATTTGACAAAATTTACCCATCTTCAATCCCAGACCACTCCTTCTTGGTATAAACTCCTATACAAAGTTTGAAGAAAATCGGTCAATAAATACTCAAGATAGAGCCCGGAAACGAATTTTTAACGTAAATCAAGGGCCATAACTCTGTACTTATTTGACGAAATTTACCCATCTTCAATCCCAAACCACTCCTTCCTGATATAAACTCCTATACAAAGTTTGAAGAAAATCGGTCAATAAATGCTCAAGATAGAGCCCGGAAACGAAACGCTGACGGACGGACAGACGGACGGACGGACGGACGGACACTCGAACGCAAATTTTTTTGGAGGGTATAACATAATACCTCGCACTTTTTTAAGTGGCGGGGTATAAAAAAAAAAAAAAAGGATGTCCTATATTTTGACCTCTAGCCCCACACTCAGGGCACGGAACCTAGAGTCTAATGTCATTAGGAACAGGGCAAACCTTATAGTGTACCTTTGGTGCAAGTACGAATCATTTCTGAACATCGTGGTAAAGAAAAGTAAAGAAATACATTTTTTTAAAGAAGTTCTAGATTTTGACCTCTAGCCCCACCCCCCGCACATGGACCCTAGTGTCTGAACCTTACATGGTACCTATGGTCTAAGTATGAATGCTTTCTGATAAAACTTTGTGGATGTCAAGAAAATAGACTTACAGAAAATATTTATTATGATATTTATCATATTATAAATAAGTCCTAGATTTTGACCTCTAGCCCCACCCCCCTGGAGATCATACCGAGCATGGAGTATGAAAGCAAACCCTATAGGGTATCTATGAACTAAATAAGAATACATCCCTATGATTGTTTGTTAAGATATGGACTTATAGAAGAAACATTAAAATTGTAAACAGCATATTTTAAAGATGACCTAGATTTTGACCTCCAGCCCTACCCCTGGGGATGGGCCCTGGGGTCCGAACTCATGGAAACAAAGCAAACCCTATAGGGTACCTATGGTCCAAATATGAATGGTTTCTGACCATTGGTTCATGAGATATACACCTCTAGAGAAACTTTAACCAAAACTTTGACGTAAATTCCACGAACGTTCCGGAATTACGAACGAAGAAACGAACTAACTAACTAACTAACATACGAACGGACGAACGGAAAAGCGAAAGCTATATACCCGTCGGCATAAATGCCGGGGGTATAAAAATAACATTTTAAAAGCAGATGGGCTCCTGGGGTCCATTTTTTTTTCAGAATCATTAAATTTCAGTCCTACTGCCCATTTCCTGCAAGACTTTCACTTAAAATGACATTTTAAAAAGTTTTTCCCATTCAAATGCATTGACAACCTATGTTGACCTTGCCATAAAATAGGTCAAGGTCACCACAGGGTCATGTTTTATATATACATTGTAGTACTTGAGTCATCCATACTTCATGCAAAGTTTCGTTGAAATCGGTTCACCGGTTCTGGAGAAGAATATATTTTAATGGTTTTTACCATATATGGGCATGGCGGCCATCTTGGTCATGTGACTTGGATTATTTATATATACATTGGATCCCACTTCCTATAGATGCTGCATATAAAATTTGGCTTTGATTGGCCAAGTGGTTTCAGAGAAAACCAGAGGACCAATGGTCCTGTAAACGCTCACCTGAGACCTGAGATATATACCAATAAACTTGTTTGACTAGAATGGTAATATACATGTATACCAGAGGACCAATGGTCCTGTAAACGCTCACCTGAGATCTGCTGCATATACCAATAAACATGTTTAAATATTATGGTATTTAACCCCAGTGCAGGGGCAGATGAAGCCCTTGGGAGATTTTCTTTTTTTCAGAATAATCAATATTCTGTCCATTTGCCAATTTTCTGCTTGCTTTTCCCTTCAAATGACATTTTAACAGTTTTCCCCCATTCAAATGCATGGGCAACCCATGCTGACCTTGCCATAAACTGGGTCAAGGTCATCACAGGGTCATGATATACAAATTGTAGTACTTTAGCCATCAATGCTTCACGCAAAGTTTCATTGAAATCAGTCTATTGGTTTCAGAGAAGATTTTTGAAGAGTTTTTACCATATATGGGCATGGCGGCATCTTGGTCACGTGACCTAGATTAATTCAGAGGAGAAGATGTTTGAATATTATGTTAATATACATGTATAATGCCCCGGGGTGGGGGCAGATGAGCCCCTGGGGTCCAATTTTTTTCAGAATCATTAATATTCAGTCCTTCTGCTCATTTCCTGCAAGACTTTCACTTTAAATGACATTTTAAAAGTTTTCCCCATTCAAATGCATTGGCGACCTATGTTGACCTTGTGACAAGGTGTCGTAAAATAGGTCAAGGTCACCACAGGGTCATGATTTATATATATACATTATAGTACTTAAGCCATCGATGCTTCACGCCAAGTTTCTTTGAAATCAGTCCACTGGTTCTGGAGAAGAAGATTTTTGAAGGGTTTTTACCATATATGGGCATGGAGGCCATCTTGGTCATGTGACCTGGATTATTTATATATACAATGATTCCCCCATTCTATAGATGCTTCACATAAAATTTGGCTTTGATTGGCCAAGCAGTTTCAGAGGAGAAGATGTTTGAATATTATGGTAATATACATGTATAATGCCCCAGGGTGGGGGCAGATGAGCCCCTGGTGTCCAATTTTTTTCAGAATCATTAATATTCAGTCCTACTGCTCATTTCCTGCAAGACTTTCACTTTAAATGACATTTTAAAAGTTTTACCCATTCAAATGCATTGGCGACCTTCGTTGACCTTGCCGTAAAATAGGTCAAGGTCATCCCAGGGTCATGATTTATATAAAATTTGTAGAGCTCCAGTCACTGATGCTTCACACCAAGTTTCAAAATCATTGGCCTTCTGGTTCTGGAGAAGAAGATTTTTAAAGGTTTTTTCTATTTATAGCCATGGCAGCCATCTTGATCATGTGACCTTGACCATTTATATAAACTTTCTTTCCCCCTTCACAAGGATGCTCCATATGAAGTTTGGCTTTGATTAGCCAAGCGGTTTCAGGGGAGAAGATGTTTCATTATTATGGAAATATACATGTATATAGCCCCGGGGCAGGGGCAGACAACCCCCCAGAGGCTAAAATTTTCAATAAATATTAATCTTCTGTCCATTTGCCTATTCCCAGTAAGTTTTACCCATTAAATAGCATTTTACCATTTTTCCCATTCAAATGCATTGGCGACCTAAGTTGACCTTGCCGTAAAATAGGTCAAGGTCATCCTAGGGTCATGATTTATATAAACTATGATGGGCCTGCGTCCCCGATGCTACATACCAAGTTTCGTGGAAATCGGCCCTCTGGTTCTGGAGAAGATTTTTAAAGGTTTTTGCTATTTATAGCCATGGCGGCCATCTTGGTCATGTGACCTGGACCATTTATATAAACTTTCGTTCCCCCTTCCTAAGGATGCTCCACATGAAGTTTGGCTTTGATTGGCCAAGCGGTTTCAGAGGAGAAGATCTTTGAAATTGTGGACGACGGACGACGGACGGACGACGACGGACGGACGCCGGAGCATGGGTATACTATAAGCTCACCTGTGAGCCTTCGGCTCAGGTGAGCTAATAACCCCAGGGCAGGGTCAGAGCAACGTCTGGAGTCAATTTCTTTTTTAAATCATAAAGATTCATGATCAGTCCATTTGCCAATTTATTGCAAGTTTTGCCCTTCAAATGACAATGTAACAATTTTCCCCATTCAAATGCATGGGCAACCTAAGTTGACCTTGCCGTAAAAAAGGTCAAGGTCATCTCAGGGTCATGATTTAAACAAACTTTGTAGAGCTCCATTGCTTGATGTTTCATGCCAAGTTTCAAAATCATAGGCCTTCTGGTTCTGGAGAAGAAGATTTTTAAAGGTTTTTCCTATTTATAGCCATGGCGGCCATCTTGGTCACGTGACCTTGACCAACTTGACAAACTTTCATTTACTCTTCCTAAGAATTCTCCTCATAAAGTTTGGCTTTGATTGGCCACGCGGTTTCAGAGAAGAAGATGTTTGAACATTATGGTCATACACATGTATAAAGCCCCTGGGCAGGGGCAGACAACCCTCTGGGCCAAAAACATTTTCATAAACATGAATATTCTGTCCATTTTCTCATTCCTAGCAAGTTTTTGCCATTAATTGACATTTTCTTATTTTTTCCCATTCAATTGCATGGGCGGCCTAAGTTGACCTTGCTGTAAAAAAGGTCAAGGTCATCCCAGGGTCATGATTTATATAAACTTTGTAGAGCTCCATTGCCTGATGCTTCATGCCAAGTTTCAAAATCACAGGCCTTCTGGTTCTGGAGAAGAAGATTTTTAAAGGTTTTTGCTATTTATAGCCATGGCGGCCATCTTGATCATGTGACCTTGACCATTTATATAGACTTTCATTCACTCTTCCTAAGAATGCTCCACATAAAGTTTCGCTTTGATTGGCCAAGCGGTTTCAGAGAAAAAGATGTTTGAATAATTTGGTCATACACATGTATATTGCCCCGGGGTGGGGGCAGACAGACCCCTGGGGTCCAAATTTTTTCAGAATCATCAATCATAAGTCCATTTGCCCATTTCCTGCAAGTTTTTCCCTACAAATGACATTTTAACACTTTTCCCCATTCAAATGCATGAGCGACCTATGTTGACCTTGCCGTAAAATAGGTCAAGGTCATCCCAGGGTCATGATTTATATAAACTTTGTAGAGCTCCAGTCACTGATGCTTCACACCAAGTTTCAAAATCATTGGCCTTCTGGTTCTGGAGAAGAAGATTTTTAAAGGTTTTTTCTATTTATAGCCATGGCGGCCATCTTGATCATGTGACCTTGACCATTTATATAAACTTTCTTTCCCCCTTCCCAAGGATGCTCCACATGAAGTTTGGCTTTGATTGGCCTAGCGGTTTCACGGGAGAAGATGTTTGAATATTATGGTCATATACATGTATATAGCCCCAGGGCAGGGGCAGACAACCCCCCAGGGGCTAAAATTTTCCATTAACATAAATCCTCTGTCCATTTGCCTATTCCCAGTAAGTTTTACCCATTAAATAGCATTTTACCATTTTTCCCATTCAAATGCATTGGCGACCTAAGTTGACCTTGCCATAAAATAGGTCAAGGTCATCCTAGGGTCATGATTTATATAAACTATGATGGGCCCGCGTCCCCGATGCTACATACCAAGTTTCGTGGAAATCGGCCCACTGGTTCTGGAGAAGAAGATTTTTAAAGGTTTTTGCTATTTATAGCCATGGCGGCCATCTTGGTCATGTGACCTGGACCATTTATATAAACTTTCGTTCCCCCTTCCTAAGGATGCTCCACATGAAGTTTGGCTTTGATTGGCCAAGTGGTTTCAGAGGAGAAGATATTTGAAAATGGTGGACGACGGACGACGGACGGACGCCGGAGCATGGGTATACTATAAGCTCACCTGTGAGCCTTCGGCTCAGGTGAGCTAAAAATCTTTGAAAAGTATGTATGGACAACAGACCGGCCAAGGTCAAGAGATGACCTTGACCTAAATTAATCATATACCTTCATCTAATCCATTAGTTGTTTGCATCTACCACTTTTCAGATCTCAGGCTGCAATAGTTTTAAAAAAATAGCTAATTTCCACTTTTCCTATTATAAGTCTATGGAAACTTAAAGTTACCATAGCAACCAGAGTTCTTATCCGACTGGAATAAAAAACACAAATTATGTAGAGGCTACTGTCAGGAACATGTATACAAAGTACAGGCTTCATCCACTTGACAGTTTCTGAGGAGAAGATTTTTGAATTTTTTTTTTTTTCAAAATTTTGCCCTTTATGGGGCCCCAGCAACCAATCAAAATAAAGGATTAGGACAAAACTCGCAAGAAACGTCAAACACTACTCAATAAACATTTCTGCAAAAACAAAATTCAAGTGTCTGCAATTTTAGCGGAAAAATAGCCGATTTCCACTTTTCCCATTATAAGTCTATGGAAACTTTAAGTTGCCATAGCAACCAGAGTTTTTATCCTGGAATAAAAAACACAAATTATGTAGAGGCCACTGTCAGGAACATGTATACAAAGCATAGGCTTCATCCCCTTGACAGTTTCTGAGAAGAAGATTTTTGAATGTTTTTCGAAATTTTGCCCTATATGGGGCCCCTGCAACCAAACAAAATGAAGGATTAAGACAAAAGTCGCATGAAACGTAGAGGACTACTCAATAAACATTTCTGCAAAAACAAAATTCAAATATCTCAAACAAGACAGCAAAAATAGGCAATTTTCACTTTTCTCCATTATAAGTCTATGGGAAGCATAAGTTGCCATAGCAACCAGAGTTCTTATCCGATCGAAATAAAAAACACAAATATTCGTTCCCCTCATCTGTAGATGCTATATATGTGAAATATGAAAAGATTCGGCCTGGCAGGTTCAGAGGAGAAGTTGTTTGAAAATGTTGAGGACGACGGACGACGACGGACGACGCACGGACGCCGGCTCGACCACTATACTATAAGCTCACCTGTGAGCCTTCGGCTCAGGTGAACTAAAAATGCCAAACATGGGGAGTTGATACTAAGTAGTACATATTAGGTTTGCTTCTATATTAACACGCTTCAGAACAAGCATTTAAAAGGAATTTAGATAGAAAATATAACAGCACGAACCTACCATTGATACTTTCTTGCTTGAAAATCAACTTGCACACAGACCAACTTCAATAGAAACGACAGAAATAGCAAGTCCCTGTTAGCCCATTCTGAAAAATAGGACATACATGGTTGGTTGAATTGGGGTTAAAGTCCCACCAACAGCTAAGGTCATATGTAGAAGGAATCTCAATTTTAAGTCTCAGCCAAAAGACTGGAGAAGCCCTGAATTGAACCTGTGAGCCCTAGTTTATTTACAAGACTACTGACTTAGATCATCAGGAAAACATGTCCGTATACCCCCTTAAACCCCACTTTTATATAGCAAAATTGGGGTATGCAGGGGTATACCTACACATGTACTTGTATGTCATTGAAGCCTCTGTGGCATAGTGCATTACGAAAACACGCCCACATAATATACAGGTTCTCCCCGTACATCATCCATAGTGCAGATAATATTTTCCTTTTTGTCCTTTGAGATCAGCGAGGGTATTCTGAGAAATCAGAAATTCATCATCGGATTAGATTCATTTTCTAACCAACGTTTTATATATTTGGCCTGTTTGAATAATACTAGTCTTTGTCTCGACTATCCTGTTGAAACTTGCAAAATTACAGTATTTCTCTTTGGCTCCATTTTGTAAAATTTAAAGGGTCACTGAAGAGGCTTAAGTAGCCGAAACCGTGGTATGGCCCATCCCTTTTCTCATTAATATGCTCACTGCTCTAAAAGGATCTGTTTTATTTCTATTTTCTTCTTAAGTTGCAAAAACTGAAATTTTCAGTAATGTTTTGTTTTTACATTTTTCTTATTTTTGCTCCAAAACATAGATTGTGAGAACTCGCTAGAACCGCCTGGGAGTTGCATGTAAAGTACACAAGGCCAATTTTGAAGGTCTGACCATTTCAGTAATAGACAATTTTGAGTAATTAATCATGTTCTCAAATTTATTATGTTCTCCAACAATAAAGTTCAATATGAAGGGTGTTCAAAAAGTTTGCAGAAAAGTGCTGTCATGTCCTTATTTTGTAAACTTTGTATAGACAAACATAACTTGTACATATACAGCTTTGGCCAAGGTCAAGAAATGACCTTTACCTTTAATGCTCACAACACTTCATTAGCTGAACATGTTGTCTGTGTCTACCAACCTTCAGGTCACAGGCTACAAAACTTCATGAAAAATTCAATGTTTTCACTTTTTTCCATTGAAAAGCCTATGTAACCAAAATTGACCTTGCCGTAAAATAGGTCAAGGTCAACCCATAGTCATTATTTATATAAACTATGATGGGCCACAGTCCCCGATGCTATATGCCAAGTTTCGTTGAAGTCTGTCCACCGGTTCCATTGGTTTTTATCATATATGGGCATGGCGGCCATCTTGGTCATGTGACCTGGACCATTTATATACACTTTCGTTCCCCCTTCCTAAGGATACTCCACATGAAGTTTGGCTTTGATTGGTGAAGCTGTTTCAGAGGAGAAGATCTTTGAAATTGTAAACGACGGGCGACGACGTGCGACGGACGGACACCGGAGTATGGCCATCCTTTGGCTCAGGTGAGCTAAAAATGCTTAAGAGCTAGCAAACAGAGGGAAGGATGCGTATAGCATGACATTGCTATGACGTTGGGCCGGTTTTACTGGTGTAACCCTAGATATGCACGTAATTTAATGCTTTTCATTTGATTTTATTCAAATTTTGTGCATATGTTAAGTTAACAATATTATTTACAACATGCACAGAGAGCGTGAATTTCCCACGAAAATTATCAATTTGGCAGCACTTTTCCACGAACTTTTTGAACGCCCCTCGTCTTAGAATTCTTTCATACAATTGATCTGTGATGCTGTATTATGTCAAGTTCTATCAAGAACTTCACTATTCTATGATTCTCACTTAAAATAAAACAACATGTAATAGGGGTAACTGTAGCAATACTTTTGGTGTAGCAAAAAATTGGTCCACTATTGATTGTTCATGATCATTCATGATTCCCTTGTCACAAAAAATTGATTGCATCCCAGTCTCTACACAAACTGTGATTGATTCAAATCCTGGGCTCAGTTGTTCAAAGTTAATGACATCCTTAGTTTACCAATTCATTAAAATTTCAAACATGAATATTACAAATACACTGTCATTTTTTGTTGAAAAAATGTGAGAATCCTTTGCAATGCAAGATATGGTTTTAATTACATGCCTAAATGAAAGAATAAAATGTAATTACATGATTAATTATTAACCAACTTATTTGAATTTTCATACTTTATTTAATGATCTTTTCCATTAGAGTACACATATCTTTAAGTTTGGTTAGAATAACAATACTCAGAAAACGTGTACACATTTGCATTGTCAGTACGCACTGGACATTCATTGTGATGTGTACCATACGCATTGTGAAAAATAATTATCTACATCACTGTTAAACCATATCTTTACCGAAAACTGTTTGCGGACTGCTGATTTTTACTGCGTACATGGTACGCACAGATCTGAATGTTTTATGGGTACAGAGCGAAAAATCATGTGTACATATGCAGTACGCATCCTTATCTACACAGCTGAGACCATACAAAATTTTTCTGCGAAAAACCATTATCAGAGGCAAGGTTTTAGACTTTAATGACGTAAGATGTTGACCTTATTTCTTTGAAGAAACTCATGAACACATCGATGTCAAAATGTAAATGGGTGGAGTCCTTATATCTGTGCACAACTTCAAATTGGGAACTCATCAGCATTGTCAAAGGTTATGGCTGCATAATGCAGATCAATATCTTATGGTCTGACGAAGTGCAAAATCCAGCGCAAAATCGGTTTACAAAAGTTTATGCAGCTGTCACTTTTCAGAAAAATTATCGCAAAGGGAAACAACTTTGTTGTTTATATTTTTACCGGTGTGCGCTGTATACTTTTTATCCGGGAGTAATCGGATCAATCGAGACAATTCACCAATTTTACTCGGATTAATCGAGACAGGGTGAGGAGGGGGCGGGGATGGGCGTAACATATAGAACTTATTTTTTTTTTTTTTTTTTAATTATTTTTGGAATGTTTTGAAATGCAGAAAAACAATTGTGATTGTGTATCATGATGGGTTTGACGGAATGTACGGGGCATTTATTTTATGATGGTAGGCTTTTCCTTATGTTCATGATATTGATATTTACCAATTTTGCATTATTGTTTGGTTCCTAGCTCACCAATAATCAATATTGGAAATGCAGGTAACCCAAACCACCCTGACCTCAAGGTCAGGGTGGTTTTGGTTACCTGTTTTTTCAATATCGATTATTTCTAAGCTGGAAACCAGCCGATAATGCAAAAACGGTGAATGTCAGAGCAGGGAACTGTTAACAGCTCCCTGGTCAGAGATACTCTGATAGGCGATGTCTCTGTTACTAAGTACAACATAAAGTGTCGCAAACGTGGTGAAATGTGTCAAATATTGATTGGAAATTGTGGTCGTTTTATTTTTTGCTCTCAGAATTTTATATTAATGGAAAGAAAGAAGAGAGAAATAATTTTGTGTATTAAAAATCCTTTGTGTATTAAGATCGTGTGTCTTTAACTCAATAAAAGGTGTGAAAACGTGTGTCCGGTTGCCGTGCGGTAATCGAACTATCAGTCAAGCGTCTGTTTGTAAGGTGGTAAAACAATCGGCTACTGTTGTTTAGCGCGTGTCATTAATTAGTGATAATCATATTAGGTTTATTTAACTTGAAATGATTCCTAATTCTGAATTACGGAATGTTTTTACACTGGCCTTAATTAGTAGTCCAATGGATAGCGCATCAGAATAACATGGCCATGAAGGTATATATCATTTTATATAGTAAAACTGGAGGTTACAGGGCCGTAACTTATTATTTTTTTTATTATTTTTTTATCCGAAACAAAATGTCGGTACTCGCTAAAACCGCCTCGTCGAGGCGACTCTAACGTGTGTCTACAATCAATGTTTTGAGCAAAAACAAGAAAAATATCATTTTTTCATCTTCAATGTTTGAAACTGAGCAAAAATCTGTATTTTACATGGGCGTGTTTTCGTAGCCGTACTTGCTATTTTTATGTACGATGTTGCGAAAGTAAGACAAACGGTTACGAGAGGCGTAAAGTAGCTTATAAAATTTTACAAAACGTAGCATTTCAGTTCTCAATCTTGTATATTTCAGTATTTCAGCTTTAGTTGAAAAAAAAAAGAGTCTTCAAACAAGGAAACTTTCGGTTTCATATCAGAACATCCGAACAAAGTAATAACATAATATGGTTTTCAACGTTTCTTTCAGAAAGGTAATAAATGATGAGACCATTCTACAAAGATTTTTTTCAAAGATGTATTATTCGCCGATAATTGAAACTGGGCCCGGGATCGAAAATGTGCTAAAAAAATGGTCATAAATCAGATTTCTAAAACGCAAACCAATGGTAAAGTAATATAAATTTTGCAATTTTTTTTTTAATCTTTTCAGTTAACCTAAAGGTACTTGAAGACACATTTTCTTATGAAAATGTTTCTGCACTTTTTTCACACAACGGGTATTACAGCGACAGCTGACAAATTATAGGTTAGCGTTTGCATACTAGAGATAAACAGTATAAACCGTAAAGACGATTTGTAAAATCACAATCCTAACAATTTATCAGCCATGCCAAATTAAAATGTTAAACCCAAAGAGTACGGGTACGCGACCCATTTCCGTGAAATACCATTTTTTACGTACATGACGGCATCAGCTTCACCTGACGTTATGTTTGATCTATAGAAGAATCGGACGTAAGCTGCCATTAAAAAAAAACTGTTTTTGGTCGCAGTGCACTATACATAATGGTCTAAAATGTTCTTTTTCCTAAAACATGCTAGTTTGGTGGTGGGGTGTCATGTGCGCATGTTTCCGTCATTCATATTTTTTTGACATTCGTACTCAGTTGTATAAGGAATAATTAATGTACACAAAGGCACAGCCGAATATTCAACTGAAACGAAATCGTGACTCTCAAGGTTTTCCGAAGAAGTGAAAATATAAATGAAAATGAAACATGCGCTAAACATGCGACCATGCAGTTGAGCGCTATTAATACAGTCTATTCGTCTATTGTGCGTCCTCTCGTATATAATGGTAATGCCGGAAAACGTAGCATAATCATTTTATTCTACTCCAAATGTTAATGCCGGTATACCAGAAGACTAATGAATGTTTAGTCCAAATGCCTGTGAATGACGCTTTAGCGCAAACTAACTTTGGATGGGAAAAAAAGTAATTGCTCAAGGATTGAACGTATCATAGTCGCGCAATCGTAAAAGCTAGATTAATCTCGGAACCAAAATATGTTTATTGGATTCGAGAATTAATGAAATTTAACATCGCGCAAACATTTGTGTTGCAAAAAACAGTGCTGCACCGATCAAATCAAATTGTAACACCATTGGGAATAAAAGTATTTCTGGCGAAAAGAAATATTAAACCCTATGGGCGGTTTGCCTATATTACGTAGGCATGTACCAGCCGGGTATCGAACCAGCAACCTCTTGATTGCAAAGATTTCAATTTAATTCTTTATTACACTAGGTCAACACAGGGTTAACAACAAGTGAATCAAATAATTTCAAAGCAATTTTCATCATGATATCATGGCAAAAGCCAAAGAGAAAGATGGTAGAAAAAGATAGAAAAAGAAAAAGGAGCACAACAGGCGTTAGTAGACTGGCGTTGTGAAAAGAACGTATGTAAAGCAAAATACCACAGGTTATCTAATTTTGCATGTGTACTGTAGAGGCGGATCTAATTGTGTATTGTAACTGTGACAGACATTTGACACAGTAGGGGTCGAAAATCGTGCACATCGTGCTGCACTTTAGCCATGCGGTTACAACTAGGACAGACATGCAGACTATAAATGGAATTAACTTTCGCTAATAAGGTAGGAATTCGTCTTTTTTGTACAGTTCATTGTTGTTTTGAGGGATCATGCACAACTGTGCATAGTGGTAGGTATCGATCTGCATTTCAAGCATCATTATGGGAACCGTTTGCTTATTCGTTGACATTGGTCTATACAGTTTTGACAACACAACTGAGGAGAGAGAGAGAGAGAGAGAGAGAGAGAGAGAGAGAGAGTACATTATATAAACTACGTTGTTCCATCTCAAGATCCTGGTGCAATTTTGGCGGACCATTGTCTGACCTGGGAGGAGCGCTGCGAGCGCTAGCGCTGTAGCAATTATGTATTTGTATGATCGTATAGATAGTATAGAGCACCAGGTTTCTCGGGTTGGCACATATCGTAATGACAAACAATTATGACAAACATACTGGTTATAACAAATAATGAAAGTATGGAAGCTAATAAATGTTTACGTAAAAGATGCGTTTATTATGTTGATGAACTGGCATAATTTCTTCAGTTCGTCTATATCTTCAGAATTCATAAGGCTTTTGAATGTTTGCGTATTCGGTCTGAGAAAATACTGTTGACGAATGAACTTAGGTCGAATCGTTTTAAAGGACTTGCATGTTAAAATGTAGTGATATTCATCACCGACGTCAGCTTGACAAAGGGTACAGATACGTTCGTTAAAGGGCGTGCTGTTCCATTGCCCAACTTCTACCGGGAGTTTTGTGTTTCTGGTTCTAAATCTCACCATTGTTTTACAGTAACTATTCGGAAGTAGTGTTAAGTATTTGCCTTTTTCAAAATCTTCCTTAAATAATCTATAATTTTTTCCGCTTGATGATTTTTCAATGAGCGAATGCCAGTTTTGCAAAAACTGGTCTTTGAGTTTTTGCTTTATTGCCATTGATTACCATCGGGGGTTTGCCGTGTGAGTAGTCTGTGTCTGCCAGATTCCGGAAAATCCACAGGAATTAAGAATATTTTGTATATTTTCTAAGTATTGCGATTTACATTTCTTCGACTTATGCAGATTATGGAGAAGTGTATACATTTGATAAGTTAGTCTCGTCGGTTGATCATGGTGAGCCAACACCTTAGACCAGAACGATATGGCTCGTGACTGTATATCTACTTTTAATGGTGTTATACCCAATTCTCCATATATCATATAAGATGGTGTTGACTTTTTTAGACTAAAGATATGCTTTATGAATTTGAGCTGGATTCTCTCAATGATATCGCAGTTTCCCATGCCCCAGATTTCGCTGCAGTAAAGAAGAATCGGTTTTACCATCTTATCGAATAGATCTATTTGTAATTCTAAGGGTAGGTCTAGCGAGCGACCTTTTCTAAGAAGCGAAAATAGAGCTTTGTTTGCTTGCTCAGCTATATGAAACTACCACTCCTAGATACGAAAACGCCGAGGTACTTGTATTCGCTTACTATCTCAAGTTTTATATTTTTGAAGTAAAAACTTTGGCTTGAATTTGGCCTACCATGCGATATAATGAGAACTTTCGTTTTGGATACATTAACGGTTAATTTCCAGATATCACAATAATCACTAAAAGCATTAAGCGCATTTTGTAATTCTTCGGGAGATTCGGTAAAAATAACCGTATCGTCCGCATAGAGGAGTAAGAAAATTTGGAGAAACGTGAATATATCATTTTCATTAAATTCAAGATTTATGCCCGGAATACCGCGTTGGGTAAAGTAGAACTCCAAGTCATTTAAGAATATAGCAAACAAAAATGGTGACAGGTTTTCTCCTTGTCTCACACCAACTGTACAAGGGAAGAACTGAGACTTTCCATTTATACATTTAACACGAGATTTTATATTTTCGTACATACTTCGAATCAAGCGAAAACATTTCCCAGTGATGTTATAAGAAATAAGTTTATGCCATAGGCCTAGGCGCCAGACTGAATCGAAGGCCTGCCTAAAGTCAATGAATACACAGTACAATTTCTTTGAGCTTGCCTTCATAATTTCGATTAGGCTGTAAACGATAAAAATGTTGTCTGCGGTAGAATAGCCTTTACGAAAACCTGCTTGACTATTCGTGATCACTTCATGGCTGTCCGCGAATGCATTAAGTCTTGAATTTATAATTGCCGTGAACAATTTACCAATACAAGACATACAACTTAGGAGAGTTATCGGACGGTATAATACTCTATCCATTAGATCACCACGGCCGGTATGAAACGTTCTTATTTCAAATTAGGAAATGTTTCCTTATAAATGTATAATAAATGACACGCGCTATCAGAGATTAATTCAACAATAGTAGTAGCCGATTGTTTTAACACCTTACAAACAGACACGTGGCTGATAATTCGATTACCGCCTGGTAACCTGACACACATTTTCACACCTTTTATTGAGTTAAAGACACATGATCTTAATATACAATCATTTCAATACACGTAATCATTTCTTCTTCTTTCTCTCAATTAACAAATATACCCCTTTATAATTATAAGAGCAAGAAATAACAACGACCACAATTTTCAATCTATATTTGACATACATACATGTATTTCACCTTGTGTGTGACATTTTGTAGTTTGTAACAGAGACATTGCTTATCAGAGTATCTCTAACATATCAATATTATGTACATAAGAAAAGGCATACCATTATAAAATAAATGCCCCGTACCTTCCGTCAAACCCATCATGATACGTGTACAATCACAAATATTTTTATTCTGCACTTTAAAACATTGACCAAAATTAATGCAAAAATGAGTTTCTGTTCATCAGACTATGTTGCGCCCAACCCCCTCTCCTAACCCCTACATGCGGATTGCATGCATGTATATGACTAAAAGTGTATCATTGGAAAAGGTCCCTCAGGACCTTTTGCACAGTGTTTACTTTGAATATGAAGAAAATTGTACCCATGATCGACTGCTCTCTCTCAATTACGCGTTTTGTCACATAAAGCGCTTAATAAAAACTAGTGAACCCGTCTATGTTGACTAGACAGTTCACCGCAAACAGTTTAATTTATCCATTGTAAACACTCCCTGTCAAAAAGCGGTAAATATCTAGCAAGCAGTCTCGATCGTGGCGACTTCTTATCATAACGCATCTAAGTTAAGATCGTAGATACCCTGATGAGGGGTACAGAAACTATAGGAACTCTACATGGCTGACTTTTAGTCCATCACATCGGCCCCATGGGTCTCTTTCCGGTAGTGTGGCTGCAAGTCAAAATTCAGAACTCTGTCACAAATTGACTGCACTGCAAAATGGTTTTCTACACTGTGACATATCGACATATTTGATTGTAATCGTGTTCTCTTTAGAATTAGCTTTGATTCTGTAACATCAGAAATTATAGTCAATGCCTTGAGTGACAGATACACACACTGGTCAAGCGTTCATAACAAGAAACGATATTTATACGAAACTGAAACGCATTGGAATCGAAATTAATGACAAACCAGAGAATCAACAACACTGAAATCTAGAGCAAAAGGAAGCTCTTATATCAAACTGCTGCTGACCTTTTCATTGGTTTCTTTTTAAAGAAGCCAACTTGTTTACCTCATGTTTGATAAATAATACGGTTTAATGTCATCCTTCATCACTTTGCGCCAACTTTACGCCACTTTGCGCCCCTTTACGCTTCTTTACGCCACTTTACGCTACTTTACTAAATCTATGAGTGCGTTCGTAGTTTTTTCCAATGGTAAAAATGGTACCATTGGTAGACAAATTCCGTTCAAGGTTTTACCAATGGTACCAATGTTACCAACATACGGCAGCAAATGGTGCAGACAGAATACAGCGTGGGTAATTCTGCCAACGCGGGAAAAGTAACGTGATTCAATATGGCGAGCCTAAAAATATATCATGAATTTCGTAAATAAGCAATACTTTTGTCATACAAGCAAATGAAAATGTTATAAATAACACAACATACATGAAGTAAATAAGAAAGACAAAAACAAGTGAGGTGTATTGATCAATATGATAAAAATTCCACCATGTGATCTACCAATGGTACCATTGTTACCAATGGTACCATTGGGGTACCAATGGTACCATTGGCAGTAGAAAAACGTTCAGGGTTTTCTGGTTACCATTGGCAAAAATGGTACCAACAGTACCATTGGTAGATTTGCAGATTTTACCGTTGAGAGAACCCCGAACGTAGCCAGTATATCTTGATATAGAGAGTCGATCAATTTCTGATCATCATCTCAGGTGTGGGGTGGGTGCTAAATTTTGAATTTAGCAAGATGGGGAGAACATTCGGGATTGACCATTAAAACTATTTACAAGAAGCTAAACAGAGGCATACTAGTGTGTAGGCTCCTTTGTGGAGCCTACATACTACAGTCGAACAGAGCTGTATATAACAAAACAGTGGTTAATCCAACCTGCCAGCTGTGTGGCCGTGATGAAGAAAATCTTGAACATTTTATATTGAACTGCTCTTATCTAGAATATATCAGAAAACCTATCATCAGTACAATAGAACAAGGAGTTGATTCACTGTTGGGCAAGTCATGTTTCCAGGAGTTAACTGACCACGAGACCACGACCAGCCATCTTCAAAACTGAGAATTGACCAGTTGAGTTCTTTAGAATTTCACACCCGAAGATTTATACATTACTTGTCTGGTGTAAGATACAGAACACTGAAAGAAACCCCCAAGAACAGTACTAGAGCAAAGGTTAAATAAAGATGTCAGCTGTCCTTGCATTAGCATTCAAAAGTAGAAGAGACTTTTTGTAAATATACGTATGTAAATAGTACTAAATACGGTTGTCCTATGAAGGATGTAAAGAAGACAGAACAAGAACAACATACCATACCAAATTGTATACCTCTGAACATAATAATAGCCTTGAATTCTTCAGCAGTCTTTCATGAGACCACTGAAGAGGGAAGACTATTCCATAAAGGTATAACCATACGGAAAAAGAATTTTTCAGAGCATCACTATAGGCCATGTATCTTGTGTATTGTGAACCATGAGATGCCCAGGTTCTTTAGTTGGGTGCTAGGGTAAGATATCTATCTTTATCAAGAGACACTGTACCGGAGTAAATCTTGTTACTCCTCACCCTGCGGTCCTCCAGGGATGGCCACTCGAGTTCGTCCAACATATCGTTGACGCTACTCCTGTTCCTCCATCGCATGTAGGTCCACCTGGCTGC
The DNA here is from genome assembly GCA_964017185.1 of Rugalucina vietnamica. NCBI lineage: Eukaryota > Metazoa > Mollusca > Bivalvia > Lucinida > Lucinidae > Rugalucina > Rugalucina vietnamica. The sequence goes on from OZ024872.1 coordinate 33,997,842, forward strand.
TGTCTTCTGCACTTTCTCCACCTTCTCTGTCTCATTGTCATTATAGGGATGCCAAATAGAAGCTGCATACTCGAGCTGAGGACGAACCAATGTTTCGTATGCAACTTCCTTTGTATGCCGAGGAGCAAGAGCCAATTTGCACCGAAGACACCCCTATGTCTTAGTTGCTTTACAAGAAACTTCAGAAACATGATGACCCCATTCCAAGTTGTCCAAGGTATTTGGCGGATCGAACCTGTTCCAGCGTTTGTTGATGTAGAGAGTAGTTGAAGTGTATTTGGTTGCTGAGGAGGTGCCGGGTCACCCTCATTGAGTGACATTGGCAACGTTGAATTTCATTTGCCAATCGGTCTCCCCATTGTGCAAGACTATTCAGGTCATCTTGTAGAATCTGGCAATCAATGAGTGAATTGATGTTCCTGTATAAAACACAATCGTCTGCAAAACGACGAACAGATGACCTGATATTGTCCGGAAGGTCGTTAATGAATATCAAGAAGAGGACTGGTCCCAAGACCGATTCTTGAGGGACTCCAGATAAGACCGGGACTGGATCTGAGGCTTGGCCATCTAACACCACTTTTATATAGCGCTCAGAGAGCCATGAAGCGATATACTTGTGAGTAGATCCTCTAATCCCGTAGTGGTGCAGTTTGTAAAGTAGCCTCTTATGTGGTGCCTTGTCATAGGCCTTAGCAAAATCCATGATGATCACATCCGTTTGTCTGTGACCCCGGTTCGGAGCTCGATCCAGGTTACTAACCATGTCATAAAAGAACAGAACCAGCTGGGTCTCGCAAGACCTCTGACTACGGAAACCATGCTAACAGTCAGCAAGAATGTTTTCAAGGGAAAGATGCTTATTTATGTTGCTGACTATTATACTTAACGACACTCCCAACGCTACCGATAGAGTTTTTGCTATTACTTCAAAACTACACAAGATATTGAAATGAAAATTGCAGTGACAATAGAAAAATTCGTAAGACGTGTACTGAGAGCAAAAGTATGCCAGCAGACTTTTATGAAGAAACGCCACGGGCGTTTGGACACACCACACCTCATTTTCAAAAGTCACAAAAACATGTGTAGCGAACAAAGATCGTTACAATAGTTTCTCCGTATTTCCTTCTCGTTTTGTTTTCTCTTTTTGCCACAGCACATAAAGGGAAAAAACAGTTCTCAGAAAAAAAAATCATATGCACTGACTCACAGGGGTATGCGTCTGATGAACGACGGTGCAACGTCTCATACAGCACGCAAGACTGTGTTGAACCTTTTGCAAGCAAACCGAGTTAATGTTTTAGCCATCCAATTCACCGACCCATATCTCTGGGACGTTATTAGCTGTGTAGTAAGAAGACGACCGCGGTACCCTACGTTTGAGCAATATGTAAAGTATGGGTGGAAGGGTATAGCGCAGCATATTTGTATGTGGTACGTGGTTTCGATGCGTAGTGCTAATTGTTGGGTAGCTGTCGAGTAAATGGCTGCCTGACTAGATAATTTGATTGGATCAGATGAATATTTTGCTGTGATAGTTTAGTTTCGATTGTTTTGTATGTTGTTCTGTTTTCTTTTTATCTTTTATTTATTTTTTTTTTTCATGAATAAACGATGCATGTACAAAAAGGAAATACAGTATACTAATAAATTGTAGGTTTATTATTAAAATAATGTTGTGTTTAATCCCACAAGTTTTGCGACTTTTAAAAATGTGGCGTGGTGCTTCCAAACGCCCGTGATTTTTATTAATAAGGGTTTGCTGGCAATATTTTGTCTTCAGTACACGTCTCATGAATTTTACTATCGTCCCTGCAATTTTCATCTCAATATCTTGAATAGTTTTGAAATTATAGCAAAAACTCTGTCGGTAGCGTTGGAAGTGTCGTTAAGTATATATGCTCTAAGGTTTTGCAACAGATGCAAATTAGCGACACCGGTCTGTAATTAGCTGCATCACATTTCTAAACTTTCTTATACACCGGGCCACGTTTGCCTGTCGCCAATCATCTGGTACAGTTCCCTGAGCAAGCGACTCGTTGTAGTTAAAGGCCAAAGTGGGAGCAATTTCAGAACTACATTCTTTTAATACCCTAGCACTCAGGCCATCTGACACGGGTGTCTTGTGAACCTTAAGACCATTCAGCAGTTTGAGGACCCCTTTAGGGTCAACAGTAATTTCACCCATGTGGGTAAATGGGCTTGTGCATTTGGAGGGAATTTCAGAGTCAGTCTCATGCGTGAATACAGACTGAAATTGTTTATTGCAGATGTTTGCCTTATCAACTGTCAGTTTTTAAAATTTCGTTATTCTTAGTGAAGTGATCCTTGACGCGTCTTTTTTTGAGGAACAAAAACTTTAACATTTTTCATGCAATCAGGATCATTGTCATCAGTTTCAAAGGAGAAGATATTGGAAATATGTTTGCAATATGCATCTCTGGTGACTTTCTGAACCGTTTGTAATGGTTCTTAATGTCAGGACTGTGTTAAAAAGTCACTTACCTTGAATAAGTGCTAGCTCTGACGGGCTCTTCAACCTATAGAGTCCAAGGGACGCCCGTCTTTGTTCACAGTCAGAAGGGAAGAGAGCGAGGAACGGAAAACGTGGTCAGTCAACCATCACATCTGTCAATCACCAGTGGGCGTGTCATCGGACGACTTCGGTAGTAGTTCAGGCACTCGACTCTAGTCACACCTTGTGGCAATACTCCTAATTAGTTGTACAACAACTGCTTGAATTTCGAATCAACATGTGATCATTTTATATTCTCTGATGATATTTTAAACATTTTATCATTCTTAAGGACTTACTCGCTTTAACGAGGTTTTCCTGGCAGAGGAGGGATTTACTAACAACATCATTGGTCCCGATAAAGTAATGGTTAGGGCTACTGCTTCTGGAGCGGTAGGTCATGGGTTCGATCCCAAGCCGCGTCATACCAAAGACGTTTAAAATGGTGCCATGGCTATATTGCTTGACGGTCAATATTCGCAAGGCAAGCACTGACAAAAAGATAAAAAAAAAAATAACTTAAGTGATGGGAATACAGAAATTAGTAAGAGTGATGGTTAAGGCAGTGTAGTTCTATCATTGGATTCTGGTGATGGATTCCGAAGCCATGATGCAATAACAATAGTTGACAGCTACTTATCTGATTGAAAACGATCTGTAAAAAATCAGAGAAATGTAGCTCATTTCTAAACATTATTAAGGATGTACCCCAATGATCAATGCTGGTGCCTCTAATATCCAATATATTCTTAAATAATATTTTCTACTTCGTTGACAAGGCAAAATTATTCAATTATGCCGATGACAATACTTTGTCGTTCTCGCACTCAGACTTCGCCATACTATGTTTTTTTCGCAATCAAATGAAAGCAAACCCGGATAGGTTCCATGCCTTGGTTGTTGGCGAAAAGGCGTTTGTTTTGAAACCAGTTTTTAAGATTGGCGAGGCGGAGGTTGAGTGCGAGGAGACAGTAAAGCATTTTGGAGTAGAGATTGACTAAGCATCACAACAGATTAATGTTCTGAAGAGAATCGGTCAATTTTTGAATGTTGAATACAGAAAAAAAACAGTTTAACATGCTTTTTAATGTCAATTTCTTATATTTGGCCGCTCTTATGGCATTTTTGTTCCAAATCCAACACCGAAAAACTTGAAAAGGTCAATTTTATGGCTTTAAATAAAAATTAAAACTGAGATCGTTTAAGGGCAGTGAACACATTAATGAGAAAGGGGATGGGCCATACCGCGGTTTCGACTATTAAAGTCTCGTAAGTGACCCTTAAGATTTGACAACATGAAGCCAAAGAGAATTACTGAAATTTTGCAACTTTCAACAAGGTAGTCGATACAAAGACTAGTATTATCTAAATGTGACCAAATATGTTAAATATTGGTTAGAAAATGAATCTTAACCGATAATAAATTTCTGATTTCTCAGAATATCCTCGCTGATCTAAAGTTTGTATTTCAAGATTTTAATTCTACATGTAGTTATGAAGATCTTATTTTCAAAACAGATAGTACAACACTTCACCTTGCTCGACTCAGGACACTTGCTATTGAAACTTTTAAGGTTGCATATGGTCTATCACCCACTTTGCAAGAATTTATATGTTTTAAAGACTTTTCTTCTTATAATTTCAAGTATTCAACTCTTTTAGTAATTCCCAGAACCAAGAGCACAAGGTATGGTACAAACCAGATTTAGATTACAGGCAGCTAAACTTTGGAATTCCTTGCCAGAAGAAACCAGGAAAATGACATCTTTTAACAATTTTAGAAACTTTACTAAGACCTGGAACGGTGCATCTTGTAAATTCTCCCAATGTAAGTAATTTTCTAATTTTCCTGTAAAACTATCTTTGCCTTCTTGTACCATTTTAAGCCCGCCAGTAATTTTATATTACTAACCGTTCCAGCGGCTATACTTCTGTGATGATTCTTTTTGTTTTAAGTCTTGGTGTTGAATTTTTGTGCTGTTAGCACATTATGTACTTTTTTATGTTTTTAGGTAAGTTTGGGTAACTGAGTGGCCACCTCTCGGGAAAATAGCTGCTCACGCGGCTTACGATATGTTTTCTCAGTATAAATACCTGATTGTTAATTTAGTTTATTCCCAACTCGGTTTTTGGAGTGGGAATGTCTTTCTGATTGTGCTATTTCCTGATAATTGCCTACTTGTTTCCCTTTAACTTGTTCTCTTGGTACTGGAACCCATGCTGCATTTGCCTTGTCAACATTCACCCTGCTGGTAAGGTGTATTTCTAAATAAAGGCATATTATGTTCTATACAAAATCTCGGACATACTTTCGCTTTCGATTCAAGTTTCGTTTTCATATTTGGCCCAAGATGTATTTCAGAGGTTATTTAATGCGTAAGTCTTGGCAGAAATAGCTGTTGAAGTTTGTATATATTTGATGAGCTTCGGTATCCACAGGATATAGTTATTCCATGTATACATATATAGACGAGTGTGCTTGCACAACGAAATCTAGTAACCTATCAGACGGATTATGCCGGGAAATCGCCTATAAAGCTGAGCTATGATAACTTCTGATGACAGACAGACAGACAGACAGACAAACATAACTTTATTTATCTCCGTTTTATTTTTATTTATTCTCTTAAGGTCAAATGAATGACATATTAAGGATTTACAAACATATATTCAAATGGTAGCAGGGGTACAATCTTTGTAGAACTTGACTAGAGGAGGGAAGAAAATGTCTACAGCAATGTTAATGTGGTAGAATCTTGTTACCTCTGCAAACATCCTGGTATTTCAAAGTCAATACTTAGCTAAGTGGAAAATGTTGATATCGATGTTTCAATTTTTACACTGTTCTACACCAAATTGTTTGCATAGGTAATGTCAGCTATGTATCTGACAGCTATCTGACTTTGTAAGTTAATTCATTATGCTGTAGGTCTGTAAATTTTGTGCTTGCACAGCTATTCGGATTAAGCATGAATGGGATATGTTCGGTCTCGAAATGTTTTCTAAGTATAAATAACTAAAATTTTGTCAGTTTGTTTTTCCCACCTTGGTTTTTGGAGCGGGAATTTCTTTCTATCTCTATCTATCTCTGTATACTGCCATACGCCCTCGCGGACATTCTAGACAGGGTAGCGCATTTTTCTGATCATTGCCTGCTTGTACCTTTTTATTATGGCGTGCGTTCGTAGTTTTTTTCCAATGGTAAAAATGGTACCATTGGTAGACAAATTCCGTTCAAGGTTTTACCAATGGTACCATTGGTAATGCCATTGGTACCAATGGTACCAATGTTACCAACATACGGCAGCAAATGGTGCAGGCTACGTTCGGGGTTCTCCCAATGGGAAAATATGCAAATCTACCAACGGTAGTGTTGGTACCATTTTTACCAATGGTAACCTGAAAACCCTGAACGTTTTTCTGCTGCCAATGGTACCATTGGTAGATCACATGGTGGAATTTTTATCATATTGTGTGCGTTCGTAGTTTTTTCCAATGGTAAATATGGTACCATTGGTAGACAAATTCCGTTCAAGGTTTTACCAATGGTACCATTGGTAATCCCATTGGTACCAATGGTACCAATGTTACCAACATACGGCAGCAAATGGTGCAGACAGAATACAGCGTGGGTAATTCTACCAACGCGGAAAAAGTCACGTGATTTAATATGGCGAGCCTAAAAATATATCATGAATTCCGTAAATAAGCAATACTTTTGTCATACATGCAAATGTAAATGTTATAAATAACACAATATACATGAAGTAAATAAGAAAGACAAAAACAAGTGAGGTGTATTGATCAATATGATAAAAATTCCACCATGTGATCTACCAATGGTACCATTGGTACCAATGGTACCATTGGCGGCAGAAAAACGTTCAGGGTTTTCTGGTTACCATTGGTAAAAATGGTACCAACAGTACCATTGGTAGATTTACTTCATGTTTATTGTGTTATTCATAACATTTACATTTGCATGTATGACAAAATTATTGCTTATTTACGAAATTTATGATATATTTTTAGGCTCGCCATATTGAATCATGTGACATTTCCCGCGTTGGTAGAATTACCCACGCTGTATTCTGTCTGCAACATTTGCTGCCGTATGTTGGTAACATTGGTACCATTGGTACCAATGGCTCGCCATATTGAATCACGTGACTTTTCCCACGTTGGTAGAATTACCCACGCTGTATTCTGTCTGCAACATTTGCTGCCGTATGTTGGTAACATTGGTACCATTGGTACCAATGGCATTACCAATGTTACCATTGGTAAAACCTTGAACGGAGCGTGCGTTCGTAGTTTTTTCCAATGGTAAAAATGGTACCATTGGTAGACAAATTCCGTTCAAGGTTTTACCGATGGTACCATTGGTAATGCCATTGGTACCAATGGTACCAATGTTACCAACATACGGCAGCAAATGGTGCAGACAGAATACAGCGTGGGTAATTCTACCAACGTGGGAAAAGTCACGTGATTCAATATGGCGAGCCTAAAAATATATCATGAATTTCGTAAATAAGCAATCCTTTTGTCATACAAGCAAATGTAAATGTTATAAATAACACAATATACATGAAGTAAATAAGAAAGACAAAAACAAGTGAGGTGTATTGATCAATATGATAAAAATTCCACCACGTGATCTAACAATGGTACCATTGGTACCAATGGTACCATTGGTACCAATGGTACCATTGGCAGTAGAAAAACGTTCAGGGTTTTCTGGTTACCGTTGGTAAAAATGGTACCAACAGTACCATTGGTAGATTTGCAGATTTTACCATTGGGAGAACCCCGAACGTAGCCATTATTTGTCTACCAATGGTACCATTTTTACCATTGGAAAAAACTACGCACGCACGCGCTGACAGAATACAGCGTGGGTAATTCTACCAACGCGGGAAAAGTCACGTGATTCAATATGGCGAGCCTAAAAATATATCATGAATTTCGTAAATAAGCAATACTTTTGCCATACATTCGAATGTAAATGTTATAAATAACACAATATACATGAAGTAAATAAGAAAGACAAAAACACGTGAGGTGTATTGATCAGTATGATAAAAATTCCACCATGTGATCTACCAATGGTACCATCGGTACCAATGGTACCATTGGCAGCAGAAAAACGTTCAGGATTTTCAGGTTACCATTGGTAAAAATGGTACCAACAGTACCATTGGTAGATTTGCAGATTTTACCATTGGGAGAACCCCGAACGTAGCCATGATTTGTATTAATTTTCCAAATTTTACTCTTTTTTGTGTGTTTTATATTTGTAGGCGCTCCTTATAAATGTGTTCGGTCCTCTGTAAAAGTACTAGTCAATGTATAGCGTTCTAGGCCCCTTGCTGTTTTCCTTGTACATAAATGACATCTCGGCAGACATCGAGTCTGAAATAAGACTCTTTGCTGATGATTGTGTTTGCTATCGTGAAATCAAGAATGAAGAGGATACATTGAAACTTCAAAGAGACATTGATCGCTTAGGCAGTTGGGCTAGAAAATGGGGAATGAGATTTCAACCCGTCAAATGCAACATGATGCAGCTGACAAATAAACGGTCTAGTAAGATACAGGCTAACTACACCCTTGAGGGCACTTTACTGGAAAACGTTGAAAGCATAAAATACCTGGGTGTAACTATCACCAATGATTTGAAATGGAATACTCATATTTCCAGTGTTTGTACAAAGGCTAACAGAACTCTCGGATTCTTGAGGAGAAATTTGTATTCTTGTCCCCCAGATGTGAAAGAAGCAGCTTATAAAGGACTGGTGCGGCCAGTCTTGGAATATGGAAGCTCAGTTTGGGACCCTCACACTCATGGCCTCCAGGAAGAACTGGAAAAGGTCCAAAATCGTGCGGCAAGGTTTGTGACGGGAAATTATGTTTTTGAAACTGGGAGCATGACTGGCATTTTAGGTCAACTGAAATGGGAATCTCTTAAGAAAAGGAGGAAGGATAGTAGACTTATATTGCTATACAAAGGTCTAAAGGGTAAAGCCAGAATACCCACAGATGACCTTATCCCAAAGAATAGGCGTTGTAGAAATCAACACTCTTTGGCTTTTCAGATACCTTCAGCTAGCAAAGAAGCGTACAAAAGTAGTTTCTTTCCACAGACTATCAGGGACTGGAATGACCTCCCTGATTCACTTGTCTCCTCTGCTGAAATGTCTGATGACTGTGTGTCCAAGTTCGCTTCACTCGTGCGTTCAAGGGACTAATTTCTCCCCCATCCGAACCCCCTGGTGAAATAATGTCATTTGGCGTGTCACCAGTAAACTATTCAGATTCAGATTCAGATTCAGACGTTCTAGCACAAACCTTTCTGGTAAACTGTCTCGTCCGTTGGATTTTTATTGCAACACCGGCACGTGTGTTTCGTCCAATCACGAGAGAGGGAGCGAGTTTTGAAGAAAAATATGGCGGACAATGTGCCAATTAAATAAATAAAATTGGATTTTCGCCGAAATGCATCGCTCATACTCTATTTAGTTTATCGAAATGACGCATATCAGTTGTATAGATCATGTAGATAAGCTACGAACATTGATCCGTGCCGATTTACGTGAATTAGGAATCAAAGTCCCAAAACCAAAGAAAACAAAACGACCCAAACTTCAGCAACAGGTGAAACCTTAAATGACTCTTCTTGATTTAAGGGTCTTGGAAGCTCGTTTGAGCTGAGGTGATGATCAGAAATTGATCGACACAGTATCGAAAGAAAGAAAGAGCATGCATACTCTCTCTAAACAACTTCCCGTTTCCGTTCCGGAGTTTGGTTGATCTTTCAGTATTTCACTGGCTATCCGCACTACAGTCATGCTGATAACACCGCTTATTCTCACCTCGGATCCAATAAATTATTTTGGATCCAAGTCAGCACGACAATCATGCCGATAATCTGCGTTATCAAAATGACGGGAAAATCTAATATCTGAATAGTTTGTTTCGACCCAGTTCTGAGCGTTTAAAATTAATCTGTCCGTTACTTATAGATCGAGGTGGTAGATGCAACCTCCAACCTTAATTTTATGATTGTGAAACAAAATATTTCTCAGTCACTAGGGATTGTGACTTTGGGGAACCTTTGTTGTATTTGGGCTACTCCACGTCGATTTTGGTATTTCAATGTTTTGTGCGGCTGTGTTCGTGGTGTCCATGCGAGAGACGGACGAAACATAGTTCTGAGTGTTTGAAATTAATCTGTCCGTTACTTATAGATCGAGGTGGTAGATGCAACCTCCAACCTTAATTTTATGATTGTGAAACAAAATATTTCTCAGTCACTAGGGATTGTGACTTTGGGGAACCTTTGTTGTATTTGGGCTACTCCACGTCGATTTGGGTATTTCAATGTTTTGTGTGGCTGTTTTCGTGGTGTCCATGCGAGAGACGGACAAAACATCTTTAGACGGAATATTTCCATCGGTGTACCTTTATATCTCTCCACAATGACGGAAATGGGATATATTGAGTCCTTGGTCGAAAATGAAAATTCAGCAAAACAGCGAAGAAAAGAAATACTTTATTATTATAACATGTTAGATCTTTTCTGGCATATATAAAATATATTATAAATATTCTAGTTGTTAAAGAGTTTGAACTTTTAACTGGGTCAATTTACTCAATAACCTGTTTATAGTGAGAGAACAGCTCAAGTTATTAAAATGTTATTTTCATTAAATATTAGCAAATAAAATAATGCAAGAAAATTCATTATCACTAGCCCTACAAAAACAGAAATGTAGCTTGTGAGTAAAAGTACATGTACGTTCTTATTTTCAGATCTGTGTATAATTTTTGTTTCAGGATGCCAGTAACAAGTCTGTGATATTTGGTAACTGCCTAGCTCAGGTTCACTGTGTATATGATTCAGAATCTTCCTGTTATATTGCAAAGTAAGTAGGCAGGAGAGACATTTAAGCCTTCCCATGACTGGCATGAGAAAAACAAAAATCTGGGCTTCCTACCAAGTCTGACACAAACCATGCTGTACAGTCAGAGAAGCAGACTAGAAGCTTGAAATTTTGTATCAAGGAAAAAGCGGCATCATACTATCTATTGCCTTGTTTTCGCATATGCAGATGCATGTACATGTAGTTTTTTTTTGTGTGTGTGTGGTGGCTCAGATTTTCTCTTTACATGATAAATGTACATGTTTGTAAAATACTTGATCATTTACATATTCCCTGAAATAAGTTGCAAATGAGAAGCCCAGATAAACGACTAAAACCACATAGACATGTCTCATAGATAAAATCTTACCTGCACTATAAAATGTAGTCACAAGTATGTGAGTTTGCAAAACTCTGGATCAACATTCAGAAGGACAGTATATATACTGATGGTTTGATGATATTGATTTATAATTGAATAATATCTTTTTTTTATTATTCTCTATTCTAAATTCTTGTAATTATTGCCATGCACACTGTAGTGCACGTGATAACCTTGTAGGTGATTATGTTCACAGTTCTATATTTTATTTCAGATTTTTAAAGGATGCGGCAGAGATTATTGTGGCCAACATTGAGTGTGAGGGAGTGTTCAGAAAGTCGGGGGCGGTGAGCAGGCAGAAAGAAATAAAGGTAAGACCACATTTAAAATTATTTCTGTTTGCCCTCTCCCTACCCTGTCTAGAAACGTTGGGTAGGTAGGTGGGCTCTTTTCTTTTTCTATGAACTACTTAATTATGCGTTATTTTTTGGTCAAAGGAATTGGCTACAATTCTGTCAAAGCTACTCACAATTACAGTCAAATTTCATGTTTTGTAGTGCTTGAACATAAGAACAAAATATCCAATTGGTGAGGAGGGCCATGGTTTAAATGAAAACACATTACTTTCTAGGGAAAACAATTTATCATTTGACAAAAACATTTAAAAAAAAACTCTGGGGAAAGGGCAATAAAATTTTTTGAGTAGGCCCCATTTTTGGTGATTAGGTAGGGAGAGGGCAAACTAACAAATTTTTATTTTTGGCCTAATTCAGGGATATTGTTGACTCAATAATATTAGCCATTTTAAGAAAAAAACTTTCAACTAGAAAGAGCTAGAAACTTTATCCCCCATCCCCAAGTACGCAGTGGCAATTTCGTCCATAAGGATCACATTTTGGTGAACTTTATTTCTGCATATTGATAGATACTCAGATTGATAGGTACTGTTTTAAAGAAATTTCCTGTGGAACATATTAAATGAGCCGCATCATGAGAAAACTGGAATTTTGCGTATGCGAAAACAAAGGCACAGATTTGCACAGCCGATCATCGCCTTTGTTTTCGCTACACGAATAGTACTATTCCTCTTCTTCCTAAATTCGAAATTTCAAGCTTCTAGCCATCTTCTTTGGCTGTACAGGTTGGTTTGTGTCAGACCTGATCGGAAATCTTGAAGACTGGTTTTCTCACATCACGGCTCAAATTAATTAATTTCTCATCTCCTGGTTTACAGCAGCAGCTAGAGAATGGGAACGGCTTTGTTGGTGCTAATGTCTATGATGTCACGGCCTTGGTCAAACAGTTCTTTCGGGAGCTTCCCGAACCCCTCTTCACCAGCATGTATCACGACACGTTCATACGCTGTTACCAGCTGGAAAAGCAGGAGATTGCACGAAAAGCGATCCTCTTGCTGTGTCTGATGCTGCCTGGCGAGCATGTGAGCACGCTAAGGTTTATAATGCTGCTGTTGGCAAAGATTGCGGTACATTCGGAGAAGAATAAGATGGACAGTACGAACTTGGCCGTGGTGCTGGCACCCAATCTGATGCATGTGAACAGCAAGAGTGAAACCATGAAATCCACAGAGGAGAAGCTGCTTCAGGTTTGTTGGAGAGATTAGATTAGGTGTTTAATTTATTGTATTAATTATCCTTAATAATTTTAGTACAAGTGCATACACCAATTAAGGTTTATCTTTCAAGTTAGGAGTTTTATTGAAAATAAGGCAAGTTGGTGAGAGTAGAAATAGGTTACCAAGATTGTTTTACACATTTGAGCAAGGTCAGGAACAGCAAAATGGCCTCCCAGCAGGCACATGACATCATAATGACGTCAGATCGACGTCGATGCGACGTCATGACGTCGCATCGACGTTGATATGACGTCATTATGACGTCATGTGCCCGCTGGCCTCTGAGGAAAACTGTTTTCAGGTTACACCAACTTTACAATCTGGCTAACTTCAGAGCTTGCCAGAGGCCTGGAATTTCAAACAAAAGTATTGGAGACCCTACTATTTTATCAGCGCCTTTGTTTTCGCTACACTTGTCTTGTACAATCCCTCTTCTTCAATCCAAAATCTCAAGCTTCTAGCCAAATTGTTGGGTTTTTCACACAATGACTCATTTTTCTTTGTGTACATAGTTCCAGACTTCTGTAGTGGAGCTACTGATCAACAATGCCCATCACATTGGTATGGTCGATGACGATTTGGTAAAGAAGACTAGGCTGATGTCGGAATGTTTCTCCACGGACGATGAGCTTGACGGCAGCGAGGATAATCTTGAGGAGAGCAAGGAAACTAAACGCAAAGAGAAGAAACGGAAAAGGAGTGGTTCTTTTCAAGGTATGAAGACAGTGGCTTGCATGCTTTGCGTCTTTTTGACTGAGTTTTCTGTATATGCAAGAGAAAAACAACATAGAGGAATAGACAGAGGAGCGGTAACTGCGAACCTGATCAGCGCCTTCGTTTTCGCTACACGGATAGTACAATCCATCTTCTTAAACCTGAAATTTCAATTTTCTTGCCTTCTTCTGTGACTGCAGGCTGGTTTGTGTCAGAACTTTTCGGAAACCTCATTGTTGGTTTTCTCATGACGCTGCTCATAATTAACATTAAACAGTTTGATTGTTGCTGTTGTTTTCAAAGTGAAGCATATGTCAATTTTAACCCAGTGTTAGAAATAAGCAATTGCCCACTTGCCCCCCACGGGTTGAAATTGCTGGGGGCAAGTTGATTGACTTGTAAGGTTGCCCCCTGGACAACCTAAAATTCCAGAAAAATAATTTTGTTCAAGTAGTTTTACTTATTAAAACATTTTTTTTTATCGCTTGATAGCAGTGTAATAATCTTGAAACAGCTATTTAACTTATACAAAACTAAAAACCAAAATATAGCTTTGTTCGTGAAAATTAGCGTTTTAGTATGGGCAAGTTCGAATCCCATGGGGCAAGTTCAAAACACTCTCAGGTTGCCCCTCGGACAAGTAACTGTATCCGTCTTATTTCTAACACTGTTAACCTCGATAATATTTAGGTATACTGAAGATCAGTTACTTTTAAGCACCAGAATATAAAATACTGGTCCGACTTTGAAGGTGCCTAACTTTATTTTGAAGTATTGTTATGTATGACAGTTACTTGTTGAAAGATGTGCATTCAGTATTGGTAAACTTCCCAAGGGAGTATGCCCAGGAAAGTATGATGTTATACATATGATGTTTACTTGTTGTCCTTAGCAATTATTTACTTTTAGTGTCCCAGATATTGGACATAAACAGGTTGTTTACTTCAGAATTTTCTAGAAATTTCAAATTGTTCTTTGACGGAAAAGTCCGGAGAAATCTGGAAGAACCAAAGATGTAGAATCTTCTAGAAAAATTTTTTTTTATGTCAAAAGAATATTGTGGAATTTTCTGGAAGGATAATGGCCTCTCTAGAATATTCCAAAACATTAAATTTTGGTAAACAACTTGTTATTTTTAGTATATGATATCATAGAATTTGCTGGAAGAATCCTGAATGTTCCTCAGTGCTATATAAGGGCTACAAATTTTCATAAGGACAATCTTTGGGTACTGTTACTATTAAGAAGTCAAAATCTATCTTACTGGAATTTAAACTTATTCTTGGATTACTTTGTGATATTCGATTCTGGATTGGGACATAGTGCTATTTTGAAACAAACTTTAATTCTTGGGATCAGAAACTGATACAGACTTGTGTTAAAAAATTCTGAGGGACATTCAGACATTCTTTAAGGGAATTAACATCTTGAAAGGTATTGTACATTCATTTTTGTTTGATTGTATATATGCTTTTGGTTGTTTCACATGTAATTACTGGTTAAATCACTTCTAAATAAATTTGTTAAATTTTAAACAAAGCTTGTTGCTGGCTAACCAACTTGTTGGTTTCCTTAATCTTCTAGTTACGCCTGGCACGTAACAGAATTGGGGGCTCGAGTCCGGGATTGAAATTTCTTGTGCACCAAATTTATTTAAAATTCTAAAGTATCTTCACTGTTTGCTGTTTAAATAGCTAAAGCCAGCAAAAAGCAACCATGTCATTCAAACTAAGTGACTTTATTGCTGCGCATTCTCAGGAGCTGTTAGATAAGGCCAAAAAGAGTGACCTCTTAAACATAGCTGATCATTATGAGTTGTCAAATATCAAGACTTCCATGTTAAAACATGAAATTAAGAACATTTTGATTCAGTTTTTTGTTGACGAGGAAATTTTTGATTCCTCGGCTACTTCTCAGATTCTAGTCACTCAGACTGACTTGCAGTTGAGGGAACTAGAAATCAAAAGACAAATTGAGATGGAAAAACTAAAATTTGAGTATGAAGAAAGAATAAGGTTGGAAACTTTAGAACGGGAAGAAAGAATGCATAAACAAAAGTTAGAAATGGAAGAACGAGAGAAGGAAAAACAAAGAGAATTAGAACGAGAAAAAATTGAGTTAGAAAAAGAAAAATTAGAAAGAGAAGAAAGGCTTAAAAAAAAAAATTAGAACGAGAAGAACGGCTCGAAATTGAAAAAGAAAAATTGAGATTTGAAAATGAAGAAAAAGAAAGAGAAAGGCTATTTCAGTTAAGAATCAAAGAAATTGAATTTAATGAAAAATCAAAATCAAAATCTTTATCTTCAGACACAAGCAAAATATTTGATGTAACAAAACATATCCGACTCGTTCCTCCATTTCAAGAAAAAGAGGTTGATAAATATTTTCTACATTTTGAGAAGGTAGCAGAAAACTTGAAATGGCCAAAAGAGCATTGGACCTTGCTTTTGCAAAGTGTTGTAATTGGTAAAGCTCGAGAAATTTACACTCAGCTTTCTCTTGAGCAAAGCTCAGATTATGATACAGTAAAGGAATTTATTCTTAAGGCTTATGAGCTGGTCCCTGAGGCATACAGGCAGAAATTTAGAGACTGTAGAAAAGAACATGACCAGACTCATGTTGAATTTGCCAGAACAAAAGAACAACTATTTGATAGATGGTGCTCTTCAAAGAAAGTAGGTTCTGATCATGCAAAGCTAAGGCAGCTCATGCTTGTTGAAGAATTCAAACGGTGCATAAATTCTGATGTTAAGGCTTTCTTGAACGAAAGAGAAGTTGAAAACTTGGAAACAGCAGCACGTTTAGCTGATGACTATGCTTTGACTCATAAGGCTTCATTTGTCAACAAGCCATATTAGCCTAGGAAACCATATAACCCTCAATCAAAGCAAATTACCCCTCAGTCAAAACCATATTCCCCTCAGTCCGGTCCCAAAGCCAATCCCAGTAATCCAACTGACAATTCCAGTCCAAAACCCAAATTTTCTAGTGAAAACAAAGGACAAAATCCCTTATCCCAGCCAATTTGTAATTATTGTAAGAAAACTGGCCACATTATTTCTGAATGTTTGGCACTGAAACGAAAGAAAGAAAGAGAAAATCTAGATAGTGCTAAACCGACAGGTCTCACCTCCTTAAAGGCTAAACCACAGTCTTGTATCCAGGAAGAAAACCCTATACTGACCAGAACTTGTAAAGAGTCAGTCTCTGAGGATTCTATTATGGAGATTTATGAACCATTCTTATCAGATGGTTTTGTGTCACTTAACAGTGACTTTGCCCAGTCTACCCCTATCAAAATCTTACGAGATACCGGAGCTTCTCAATCCCTTATCTTGGCAGATACCTTGCCATTTTCCGAGAAGTCTTCTTCTGGGACAAGTGTCCTTATCCAGGGCGTAGAGTGTGGATTTGTTAATGTACCGCTCCATAATATCTATTTGTCCTCAGACTTAGTTAAAGGTCCCGTGGCTGTAGGTATTAGACCTTCCTTACCCTTTAAAGGTATTCATTTGCTGTTAGGCAATGATTTGGCAGGAGATAAGGTTGTGGTAAACCCACTTTTGACCAGCACACCATGTGTTGATCAACCGCCTGATCCCATTGAGCAGGAAATTCCTGACCTTTACCCTTCTTGTGCTGTTACTAGGGCAATGGCTAAGAAAGCCAAATTATATGATGGGATGCAGGACATAAATTTAACTGACACTTTGATAGTTCAGTCCTTTAATAAAGAGATTTCAACATCTCTTTCCCCTAGTCAGTCTGATATTCAGACTGACCCTAGCAATCCAAGGTCAGGGTCAGAAAATGACCTTTCACCCTCAACGTCAAATGATCAAGGTCATGACCAGATGTCAAGGTCACAGCTTTGTAAAGAACAACACAGTGATTCTGAGATCTCGCCTTTATTTGAAAGGGCTTTAGATGAAAAAGAAATATCCCAGGTCCCTGTTTGCTATTATGTCAAAAATGGCATATTAATGCGAAAATGGCGTCCTCCGGATGTCTCTGCAGAAGATGAGTGGACTGTTAACCACCAAGTTGTGGTTCCTAGGGTTTATCGCCCTGAAATCTTAAACTTGGCTCATGAAACACCCATGTCAGGCCATTTAGGTGTAAATAAGACCTATCACAAGATTCTAAATCATTTCTACTGGCCAGGATTAAAATCTGATGTTTCACAGCATTGCAAATCCTGCCACACTTGTCAAATGGTAGGAAAGCCCAATCAGACCATTCCAAAAGCTCAATTGCAGCCCATTCCTGCCTTTGATGAACCTTTCAGCAGAGTGATTATTGATTGTGTAGGTCCCTTACCCAAAACAAAGAAAGGTTGTGAATATCTTCTGACCATAATGTGTGCTTCAACTCGCTTTCATGAAGCTATCCCACTCAGAAATATCAAGGCTAAAACAATAGTTAATGCACTTGTGAAGTTCTTCACATTTGTAGGCCTCCCAAAATCTATCCAGTCAGACCAGGGCTCAAATTTTATGTCAGGAATTTTTCAGCAAGTCATGTACGAACTTGGAATTAAGCAATACAAGTCATCGGCTTACCACCCTGAAAGCCAAGGTGCCTTAGAAAGATTCCATCAAACTTTGAAAAACATGATCAGATCTTACTGCTTTGACACTGAAAAAGATTGGGATGAAGGCATACACTTGCTTCTATTTGCTGTAAGAGAATCTGTACAAGAGTCTCTGGGGTTCAGCCCATTTGAGCTTGTTTTTGGGCACACTGTATGTGGACCGTTAAAACTTCTAAAAGAGAAATTTCTCTCAGATGATGACAGTTCTTTGAACTTACTTCAGTATGTGTCTGATTTCAAAAACAGACTATCAAAGGCCTGTGATGCAGCTCGGTCCAATCTCAAATCTGCTCAAAGCAAAATGAAGATTCGTTATGATGAAAATGCTAAAGACAGAAATTTTGAACCTGGAGACAAGGTACTTGCTCTCTTGCCCATTCCTGACAGACCTTTACAAGCTAGATATTATAGCCCGTATACTGTTGATAAAAAGTTAAGTGACGTGAATTACATTGTTAACACTCCTGGGAGGCGCAAGCAAAAACAGCTATGTCACATTAATATGCTCAAGAAGTATATTGATATGGATAGTTCTGTTATTTCATCAGTAAATATAGTTAATTCTGTCCCTCATGAACAAAATCAAATGGACTCTGAGGACTTCAACTTGGAGAAATCTGATCCCTCGTCATCGAAACTCCAGAATTCTGACATACTACAGGATCTTGATCAGAAACTGTCTCACCTTGATTCAGACAAAAGACTTGAACTGAAACAGTTAGTTCTCGAATATGAGCACTTATTTCCGGACATTCCATCCAGAACTGACAAAATCTATCATGATGTTGACATTACTGAAGGTTCAAAACCTGTAAAGCAACATCCTTACAGAATGAACCCTGTAAAACAGCAATATCTCAGGGAAGAAGTTCAATATTTGCTGGACAATGATTTCATTGAACCCAGCCAAAGTGAATGGAGTTCTCCTTGTATTCTTGTACCAAAGCCAGACGGGACATTTAGAATGTGCACAGACTATCGAAAAGTCAATTCTGTCACTAAAACAGACACTTTTCCCATCCCACGAATCGATGACTGCATTGATAATATTGGACATGCCAAGTATGTTACAAAGTTCGATCTGCTAAAGGGATTTTGGCAGATACCCCTCACGGACAGAGCAAAGGAGATCTCGGCATTTGTTACACCAGATGGACTGTACCAGTATAAAGTCATGCCATTTGGAATGAAGAACTCGCCTGCGACTTTTCAGCGGCTGGTCAACAGTTTGATTTCCAATCTGGATGGCTGTAAAGCCTATATCGCCGACGCTATTATCTTCAGTGAGGAGTGGCAACAACACTTGCAGACAATCAGAACATTCTTTGACCGGCTAAGTGATGCTAAACTAACTGTGAACTTGGCAAAAAGTGAATTTTGCCATGCAAACTTGACATTTCTTGGACACATTGTAGGTCAAGGTCAGGTAAAACCTGTAGAAGCTAAAGTTGAGGCTATCTCAGATTTTCCTGTACCTACTAGCAAAAGACAACTGATGCGCTTTCTGGGTATGGCTGGATATTACAGGAAATTCTGCAACAACTTCTCGGCTATAGCTGAGCCTTGCTTGGTAAGAAGGCCAAGTATGTTTGGACAGATGACTGCCAGAAGTCATTTGATAAGCTCAAGGCCATACTTAGAAGTGCTCCGGTTCTCTTAGCACCAAGTTTTGACAAAGAGTTCAAGTTGGCTGTAGATGCCAGTGATGTTGGTGCAGGCAGTGTATTGTTGCAAGAAGATGACAATGGTGTTGACCATCCTGTTTGTTATTTTTCCAAAAAGTTTAACAAGCATCAGAGAAATTACTCTACCATAGAGAAAGAATGCCTATCTCTAATCCTTGCACTTCAGCACTTTGAAGTTTACTTAGCTTCTTCACATGCACCAATTGTTGTCTTCAGTGACCACAATCCACTGACTTTCATACGTAAAATGAAAAACAAGAACCAGCGTTTACTCAGGTGGAGTCTCATGTTGCAAGAGCACAATATTGACATCAGACATATCCGAGGAAGAGATAATATCATTCCAGACACCCTAAGCAGAGCTTAAGTGCCTCTACAATGCTGATGTCCAGCTTTGTGCTGTTGTATTTGATTAGTTTTGCACAAATTTTGCTAAACATATTGTATACAATTATCCAGTATTGCAAAAGAAAGCTTTATTTTATAAAACTTTCTTTTCTTTGAAGAGGGGAAGTGTTATGTATGACAGTTACTTGTTGAAAGATGTGCATTCAGTATTGGTAAACTTCCCAAGGGAGTATGCCCAGGAAAGTATGATGTTATACATATGATGTTTACTTGTTGTCCTTAGCAATTATTTACTTTTAGTGTCCCAGATATTGGACATAAACAGGTTGTTTACTTCAGAATTTTCTAGAAATTTCAAATTGTTCTTTGACGGAAAAGTCCGGAGAAATCTGGAAGAACCAAAGATGTAGAATCTTCTAGAAAAAATTTTTTTTATGTCAAAAGAATATTGTGGAATTTTCTGGAAGGATAATGGCCTCTCTAGAATATTCCAAAACATTAAATTTTGGTAAACAACTTGTTATTTTTAGTATATGATATCATAGAATTTGCTGGAAGAATCCTGAATGTTCCTCAGTGCTATATAAGGGCTACAAATTTTCATAAGGACAATCTTTGGGTACTGTTACTATTAAGAAGTCAAAATCTATCTTACTGGAATTTAAACTTATTCTTGGATTACTTTGTGATATTCGATTCTGGATTGGGACATAGTGCTATTTTGAAACAAACTTTAATTCTTGGGATCAGAAACTGATACAGACTTGTGTTAAAAAATTCTGAGGGACATTCAGACATTCTTTAAGGGAATTAACATCTTGAAAGGTATTGTACATTCATTTTTGTTTGATTGTATATATGCTTTTGGTTGTTTCACATGTAATTACTGGTTAAATCACTTCTAAATAAATTTGTTAAATTTTAAACAAAGCTTGTTGCTGGCTAACCAACTTGTTGGTTTCCTTAATCTTCTAGTTACGCCTGGCACGTAACAGTATCCTATATGTTACGTAACTATCAATTGTCAAAATGCCATAGAAACTTTCTAAAAAATAGTTATTTGACATGTGCTAAAAGATTTGCATCTCTTTTTGCTTCCAGGCTTCATTTCCCAAATCGGCCAGAGTATCACTAAGTGGCGGCGAAGCACAGACGGTAAAACCAACACCAGTAGCCTCAGCCAGGGCAGCAACCTGAGCATAGCCAGCAACGACAGATGTGGGGAGCAGGACACAATCGACGACAACTACAGTCAGAATGTCGTGCTACCTCAGTATATCCCGTCCAACATCACGCCAGTGGTACGGCGGAGTAAAACTACAGTCACAGGATCTCATGGACCCTTCTCTGCCTCTAAAAAGTGTGTTCTGAATTTTATACCTTCGTTTGATGTAGATATCATTTGTTTCAGCCTGCTGAAGTGGAAAAGTACCATCGGGATGTGTTTCAAACCAATAAAATAGATATGATGTGTAGACTAGTCATTGAACAATATTGTTGAGTCAGATCTCGCTTTGAATTTAAGTGAGTTGTTAGAACCATGATATCAGGGGCCTACTACCAATTGAAAATCATTCATATTATATGAGCTGCGTCTAAAAACTGGATTTTAGCATATGAGAAAACATAGGCACTTATCAGCTGTGCAGTTACTGTACAGCTGATCAGCGTTTTTGTTTTCGCTACTAAGATATTACAATCCCTTGTCTACCTAAATTCGAAATTTCAAGCTTCTAGTCTTCTTCTGTGGCTGTACAGGGCAGTTTGTGTCGGACCTGGTCGCAAATCCTGAAAACAGGTTTTCCCGTGCCGTGGCTCAATGTTACCGATAGACATTGAAATTCGAGATATGTTTCAGGAAAGCAATATTGCGGAACCTACCACAGCATGCCACCCTAGCCAGTACACCATTCACACCGGCATCCACGGTCAAGAAAATGGATATCAACAGTAAGTTGTAAAGGCATTAAAAACACATTAAAGAATGAAATATTCCACAAGAGAATGGGAAAAAAATCAGTGAAATAATCAGCTGCAACTACATTATGAAAAAAAAAGAAAGAAGCTTTTTGTCACCATTCATTTCTTAAACTTGTGTTAGAGCACTGTATGTCAAGGTCTTTAGTTACAAGTAACATAACTGCAAATAGCAAAAACTCAAGTGATTGTTTGAATAGGCAGGCTCATCTGAATTTTAAGATTTTAGTTTTAGATTATCATGATTTACATGTATCATGATTCATTCTTTTGGATTCATCAGTTGAGCTAAATGAAGTGAAAGTTATCCAAAATGTTCAAATCATGTTGTTGTAAACATACCCCAGATGAAAAATTGCACTTAATTTTTGTTCATTAGGTGTGAAACGGAGAGCTGGCAAGGATACCCCCAGTATGCCCCCACGACCGTACCAGGTTACCCCCAGACACAGTATGAAGACTCCAAGAAAGAAGCTTGCTTTGTTCAGTCCCGCTAGCTCCATGAAGAAAAAGAGGTGAGGAATATTCTGATGCTTGGGATTATTCTTGCTTTACTATCTTTACACTTTGTAGCCATTAATGGTATATCCAAGAACTGATGTAGCTTGACTGCTAGAAATGTATTTGAGCCATCGCACAAGAAAACCAGCAATCTGCATATGCGAAAACAAAGGTGCAGATCAGTAACTGCACAGCTGATCAGCGTCTTTGTTTTTGCTACATGGATAGTGCAATTACTCTTCTACTTAAATCCAAAATTTCAAGCCTCTAGCCAGCTTCTGTGGCTGTACAGCCTGGTTTGAGTCGGACCTGGTGGAAAACCACATTGTTGGTTTTCTCATTTGTTCATCACTTTGCTATGAAAGGGGAAAAGCTAAGACAATATGAAAATGCTACCTCATACCCTGCAAAAATAAAGTGGATGAAGTTATAATATAAAGCATAGCTGCTCTAGACTTTCTTCAAGCATTAAAAGCTATTAAAATTTAGGGCATATTGACTTAATTGGAAATCATAGCTGCTCCATTATGCTTGAGATATTAACAGTCTAACAAATTCCTTTATATGAGCCGCGTCATGAGAAAACTGGATTTTTGCCTGTGCGAAAAAGATGCAGATCAGCTGTGCAGTGATCAGCGCCTCTGTTTTCGCTACACGGATAGTACAAATCCTCTTTTTCCTAAATCCAAAATTTCAGGCTTCTAGCCATCTTCTATAGCTGCACAGGCCGGTTAATGTCAGACACGGTCGGTACTCCCAAAGACCGGTTTTCTCGCATCACGGCCCAAGTAGGATAGTTGGATGTGAGCTGAGGTTGTGTATGGATCATGCACTTACGGTTAAGCATTGACAAGAAAAGTGTGATGTAGAATAATTGGTCATTTATACCAGTTACTGATGGATGTATAGCAAACGATAAGTTAGTTGGAAACAACACGGACAAGTACTTGGACTTAGTTCTGTGTTGTGTCCTTGAACAACCAAGAGTACTGGTTAATACCCAGGGAGCATCATGACATAACTGAAAAATTGTTGATGGGGACATAAAACCACAAAACAATTAAATAAAGACCTAGTTTCCAACAGTTACTGTCATAGTTGATACTCTTTCCAGGAGTACAGTTTCTCTTTTGGATGCGTAAGTTCTCAGAAGTTGAAATTTATGTATATTTGTGGTTTTGGTTTGGTTTGGTTTAGAATTTGATTTTAAAAATTTCTTTTCATGTATCTTTACATTTGCTAAAAGTATTTGCCTCTAGCATGTTCCAGGTATGGCCTTGTACATTTATGTTAATTTGACACTTTTGTAATATTATTCATAAGCAAAATATCATATGCACACATAATTGAGCCTTAGCCAGTGAAAACCAACAATTTAGTTTCCTACCAGGTCCGACACAAACCAGCCAATACAGTCACAGAAGCAGGCTAGAGGCTTGAAATTTTGGATTTAGGAAGAAGCGGGATTGTGCTACCTGTGTAGCAAAAACACAGCTGATCTGTGCCTTTGGTTTCACATACGCAGATAGTTGGTTTTCCGGTGCGGCAGCTCATATTTAAATAAACACCCTACTAGACGTTGAGGAGCCAATAGACCCTGGTGCACCATGCCGGGGATTTTTGAAGGGTATAATTTTCTGAAAGCCCATCCAATTCCCTTCAAAATGACACTTGTTAGCACTCTGACCGTTGGGGCCTTTGGACGTAGTGGCCTTTTGAATGCGTTACGTAGGTGACATGTTGCCAATTTCATGAGAATCGCCATAAAATCAACAATTGGAATATTTTTTTTATGAAATTTAGTGTTAAAACAAACACACTAGTTAGCAAAATATGCTAAAACATATGCTTTTCTATAAACATTATTCATTGTATCACGTATGGTAACGTATGTAACAAAATATGCAGTAGACGTTCCATAAAACAGTACATCGAATTTCTAACGCAAATAAACAAACTGACTGTGTAAAAATATTTTTGAATAAAGTCTGTTATCCGAATTAGTTTACTCAAAAGTTTGTACTTTGTTTGCAGCTACATGTCATATTCTGAAACTTGTGTCGTCCCCACTTGCCGGTATAAATATATTTACGTGTATAACTAAACCATGCTTAGTCATTCTCAAAGGGACACCGGGTAATTGTACAATTCAGCGATACATTTCTAGTTAAAACTTGGTATTGTCTAAATGGTACACTTATCATAACCCAATGACACCTCATTGATTGTTACCGAGTGGTTTGTCATTGGTAACGTAGATAACGGCAAGATACCGTAAGAACATTCCCTTTATACAGAGGGTTGAGGTGAAATAATTTGTGAGGATTTGCTTCAAAATAATGAATTTAGTGTTTGCAAGTAAGTCTGTAGCCCAAATTATTTAACAAACAATGTTTGGACTTTGCAAAGTGTATGCTGTTGAGTGAAACTTGTGTCGTCCTTGCTTGCCTACATATATGTATTTGATATATACGTATTTGAAAATACATATCATACTTTCTTGAAGGGTCATTGGGGGAAAACTCAATTCAATGACGCATTTTCAGCTTAAAAATACCATTGTGTTAATGGTTACAAGCTTAATACTAACATAACGCCACCTTAATGCATGTCACCTAGTGCCTTGTCATATGGTAACGTAGATAACGATTAGTGCCGTAAAGTCATTTCCACTCATACAAAAAAAAAAAAAAAAAAAAAAAAAACAACCGAGATTCCTAAATGCTTATGAATCTGAACTAACAAAAAATAAAACACATCTTAGATTTCAGAATTGGGCTCTAAAATGGTTTCAGTGTTTGTTAATTAGAATTATAATCAGTCTTTCGATCAATCAATCAATCATGAAATTCACTGGATATTACAATAGAACTATCAACCTTCGTCATATTTATGCAAGCAAAATGTGAAGGTGTGTTGATTAACTTTAGCCATGGTTATGTGACATAGCCATACAGCTGGTGTGTAGCAATGCACTATAGGGCTTAACTTGTTGAAGCTACATAAAAATGAGCCTTGCAGATATGTCTGTTGACGTCAAGATTGATGTCAGCAAGGCTTTTGAGTGAATGTGCTATATAAATGTACGTAGCTAATTCAAACGTCATGCCATAATCCAAAAAATCGACAAAAATGGTGGATTTTTGTGGGGTTTGCAAGATACCTTTATTTACTTCTGTTGCATTCTAAATTGGCATTTTCTGCAGGAAACTACACATGATATTGTAATGTTAGACCATAATGCGTTTTGTATTATGTTTTCTTAAATGTGACTGCCGAAAAAATGTTGGCAAAATGTACTTTGTTAGTGAAATTATAAATGATTATAATTATACCTTACCAATGTGGTAAGACAGAGAGTGGCAGTGCTAAGTGAGCATTCTTCTCCATTGAGAACAAAATGAAGCGCGACTCCTTGAGATTGTGTTCCTTTTGATTCGTTATACACCTAACATGCCTTGGATGGTTAGTGAAAGATGGATACTTGCATGAAATCTGCAAAACCTAACATAATTAGGTTGTTAATGATAATAATGCTACGATATAGTCACTACTTAATTCTGAGCCGAGATACACAGTGGAGAGCGTGGTGACCTAGTGGTACAGTGTCGAGCCCAGGAGTGAGAACTTGGTTGTTCGAAACTTTCTTTACCGTGAATTCTCTATACAAGTATACGGAAAACAACAAAAACTGCAACAAATGAAATATATTATATCTACTCCATCTAGAAAGAATATACGTAAGTCAGGAATGAAGATTCCCATTGCTGATTTTGGCGGATCCGGAAATAGTGTTTAAGTAGGCTGGGCTGGGGCCGGACCCTTCGTGTGTCTTGCTCAGTCCACTGAGGTTCATCTGGCAGTTTTCTTTTGCTCCAAAGTTTCTTTGGTTTGTTTGAATTGATGCTTAGCATCCCTGTCAACAGCTATGATCATGTCGGGACGTTGCCTCCATTTTATGGGACTTATACCCAAAATTACATGTCCAAACTTAGGACGTCATGACATCCAAATATTGGTTTTAATATAACCACCCAACTAAACCATGGAGACTTATATGTATGAGTGGCTTAACTTAACCACTTTTCCTGGATAGGTTCAAACCTGAGCAGTTAACCAGTAATCAGATGGTCAGTCAGTCAGTCAGTCAGAGTTTCAGTTATGTTCCCTGGGATCCTAAAATGGTACGTGTACAAGTCAGAAACGCAATCAGAAAAAAAACTAACACTCCAAAAACCGAGGTGGGAAAAAACTAAATTGACAATTAGGCACTAATACTTAGAAAACAGATAACAGGCTACACATATCTGTGGTGTAGTTTTCGTTTATGAAAGGAAGTGAATGTTTTTGATTTATAATCGCAACAAGCGAGTCATTCAGTTTTATAACGGTAAATCTGTAGCATGGGTCTTCTACGATCATAATAGAATTATGCAATAATGTGAATACGCAAACAAGCTGTAATTAATTTGTATTTTGGCAGAATATAACTGCAATAAATAAATATTATTCCATTCCTGTTACTGATTTAATCCTTTTCAGACTTAATTTCTATCAGGTGAGCGATTGTTGTCATTTTGGCTCTCATTTCTTTCACTTTTAGGACAGATATTCAGTAAATTTAATTAACTAACTGAAAAAATTATGGGGAAGAATGATAATCTGCTATAAATTATAAGTATTTGATTCTATAGAGAGAATACAAAATTGTTACATACATTACCATGCCATTACATTAAGTGTATGTTACCGTTATCATGAAGCATGGTCTGTAGTTGATTTCTGTGTGCGTTTAATACCTTCAACAAATTTAATTTCCAAATTGAAATAACTGAGATAAGATCGAGAAAAATTGTAATCTGCAATTAATCATAAGTATATGATTCTATAGTGAAAATACAAAATTGTTACGTACGTTACCATGACATTATGTAAAATATGTTACCATTATCATGAAGCATGGTCTGTAGTTGATTTTTCGTATGCTTTTAATACCTATGGAAGTTTTATTTCGAAAATTGGGATGTTGTTTAGGAAAGGAAGTGTCTTTGTTCTGTTTCTGCTGGGACATGGTTATTTATGGGCATAATATCTAAATGGGGGTAGGGGAAGACAATCATCAACTGTGGAGTGATGGAATGTCACAGAGACCTCTACTATATGTCATTTTAAAGGGCAATAACTGTAGATAACTATAATATAAATTGTATTTTGATATTTGGTCTAAGCTATATTCTATAAGAAACGAAACACGGTGGATATGCCAAATTACACGGGTTATTTACGTTACTTCTATTGTACCAGTAGTCATGATATCTAAATATTATTGAATTTGGTCCTGTTAGATTAGGGAACATCTCTGCTACATATCTAAAGGTAAAGTTCTTGTCAAATATTTGCTTTATGTTATAAATTTTGGTGATTCCCTTGGTAGCTTGAATTTAAAAATCATACATCTGTAACGTACGTAACACGCTCTAGCACGATAAAGCCCCAGCAGTCAGAGTGCTAACAAGTGGCATTTAGTAGCTTAGGGTACTGGCTTTCAGAAAATATATGTCTACAAAAATCCCCGGCATGGTGCACCTCTGCCATATACTATGTGGTAGCCTATACATATCTAAATTTATGTGAATGGTTCTCCAATCTTTATTACATATCCTATAGTGGTGGTTGGTATATTTACCCATATATTTTATTCACATGCATATGAACCGCCTCGTGAGAAAACTGGCTTTTTGATTGTGTGAAAACAAAGGGATCAGCTGTGCAGTTACTGCACAACTGATAAGCGTCTTTGTTTTTGCTTCTCAGATAACCCAATGCCTCTTCTTCTTGAATCCAAATTTTCATGGTTCTACCCTTATTCTGTGACTTTACAGGCCTGTTTATGTTGGACCTGGTTGGAAACTCTGAAGAAAGTTTTTCTCATTATATGGCTCATATGAGCTGCCGCATCAGAAAACCAGCATAATGCATAGGCGAAAAAAGGAGCAAATCAGCTGGCCAGTAACTGCACAGCTGACCAGCACTTCTGTTTTTGATACACAGTATAACCCCTCTTCTTGTTACATCTTAAGTTTAACGCTCCTAGCTATTTTCTGTTTCTGTACAGGCCAATTTATGTCGGACCTGGTCAGAAACTATGAAGACAGTTTTCTCATCTCTACATATACACACATATACACAATAACTGCTTGTGCTATTCTCTAGGTATTCCTCCTCCTCTAGTAACTTAGCCATCCAGTCACCAGGTAAAAAGCCATCGAAGGGGAAGGGAATTTTCAGACGTCTTAGTGGAAGTAAAGGAGATGTGGTAAATTGTTTTCTTTACTAATATCAATGCTTGCTTGCCTATACATTAAAGCTTAACTTTATTGGAAATGTGCGTGACTTGTCCAAGAATAATGAAGACTTTTTGAATAACTCATAAACCGTTTGTTTATACCGTATGAAAATGATTATCTAAAACATGCTACTATTCAAATTTTATTGGAAATGTATACACCATTCAATATCTGAATATATCTGTGTTCTACAAATTAGTCTAAGAAGTTTGATCCATTTAAAACTTAGTTTGAGTCATAGCATTGCAGTGTTAGGATAAGATGTGATCTAAAGCAAATCAATCAAATTCAAGGCTTTGAATCTTTACAGTTTCATGCAAGAAAAAGTATATACAATTTTATATATCAGATTTGCAGTATAAAGCTGTGGCCCAGCTGGTTTGGAGTATTTTCAATAGTTTGAAACTTTCTCATTTTGATGGTATAAGCCTGTGGCTCAATGGCCTTGTAAACCAGGGGTTGTGTGTTTTGTTTTCAAACTGAAGTCTCATATGCAGGGGTCAAGGCCAAAATTAAAATTATATTTGTTTCCCCTTACCCGACCGACCCTAAAAAATTGCCCCTACCCAAAAAATTTTATTGCAATTTTTCATACAAGATCATTTTTTTTTTATTATTGTTAATTACAGAGAGGCAAAAATTTCATGTTTTAGAAGGATACATTGTCTGATAATGCGTTCAATGATAGCCTTCTAGGTAAGGATTATTTCTGCAATCAAGTTTTAGCTATACTAGAACAGCTAAAAACAAATTTCAATCTATATAAAACCTGAGAAAATAAAAATCAAATAATATTCCGACCGACCGACCCACACCTGAGAAACAGGGTCGGGTAAGGTGAAACAAGAATATTTCTAAGTTTGGCCCAATTGTTCAAAACTTTGTTAAGATCTCAACTCGTTAAGTAAATGCCGACTACAGCAAATACAGTTATTTTTTGTTGATCAACAAAAAATAACAGTGTATAATACTATTTGTAATATTCCTGTTAGAAATTTTGAAAAATCGTTAACTAACGACATCGTTAATTTTGAACAACTGGCCACAGAGCTGTTGGTGTGATTTTAAACAACTTGGTGAAAAAACAATAGAATGTGAAGAAAGCTTTTTACCCTCTTAAGGTCTGTCTATGAAAATCCATGTGCATAGATCATCTGGCTACATTGGCTCTGCAGAGTATGAATTCGTATTATCTATTACAGGCTTTCTCTAGCCAGGATGCCCGTCCAACCTCAACTCAAAACCAGCAGATCGGACAGCGTTTAGCCAGTCCCACCACGACACCCAACGGCTCCGTCCTAGACGTGTCAGACAAATTTAGCAACCAAACCATTACCGATGAATCTCCTATTGCTGCAATCATGCAGAATTCTTCCTATTCTACTTCTGTATGTGAGCAGTCAGTTGTGTCAATGAACGACGAAAGAGCGTCTCTAAACGAGGGATTTATTGTTACTGATAGGGAAGAGGTGGATGTTTCTTTTATGATGTCAGAGCCAGATATATCTCGACTCCGATATGAAGGGGAGTATGTCAGTTTAGATAGTATTGCTCGCCAGACTGTTTCTGATACTTCTGTTTGTGTATTAGACAGAAGTCGGAATCATAATCGATCATATTCAGCCGATAATACGCTTGATGGTAGTTTGAAAAAATCCAGTTTACGTAGAGGTCAGCCGAATAGTGTCAAAGCAGGACTTTGTCATGGGAGTGAGAGGGAGGTGCAAAAGTTGAGGAGAAGCTTTGGACTGGATAAGTCGGACATTGGATACCCTATACCTGTTAGTGTCGCTAACATGTCTGGTGCTGATGTAATTGATTTGGATCAGAGTATAACTAGCTTCGATAGTGGTAATATACCAAGTGAAACTGTTTCATGTGCTAGTCTTGATGTTGTCAGCACAGCAAATAGTGGTTCTCCAGGCTCTGTTTCACAAATTTCTGTAAATAAGATAAATGCGAGTAACAGGGACATTGAGCCAATGGAAATTGATACTGGGCCTAGTATATCATTAATAAAAGATAACAGAAATGATGAACTGTCAAAATTTGAGGTTTCTGAAAACTTGAAAAATGCAGAAAATAATGAAAATAAGGATTTAGCAGTGAAAGATGGAGAGAAAAAGAAACTTATTGATCAGAAGTATGAAAGTGTTGACAGTCTGTTTAGCGAGGCATCTACATGTTCACCAGTTCAGCGGATACAGCGTGAAATGACGAGGTCAATCTCCAATGATAGTGGCAAAGGGTCAATTTGCGATGAATCCTTGGCAGACTCTGCAAACAACACTGTTCTAGAATCAGATGCTTTTGTAGCTGAGACTAAGCAGTCTGAATCTGACATTAAGTCTGAATCTAAATTGACAGTAGAAACTGAAACTACATGTATACCTGAAAAAGGTGTATCAAAGTCTGAAAATACTGATTTAAATGTTGCTAATGATGAAAAGTCAGAAACTCAGGAGCAAACTACAGAAGAAAAACCACCCCTTCCACAGAAGTCGAGGTCCACACAGGATTTACAACAAGAGGTCAGAACACCAACAGTAGCTAGATCAAAAAGTCTTCTCGACAATACAGTATCCAAGAGAAATAATGGGGGAAAACCTAATCTAAAGATTTCCGCTGAAACTCACAAGCTTCTTGCAAGGGCAGGATACATCAGAGAGCCGAAAATGGAAAAACCAAAGGATCTTAAAGAAGAAGATTTTACATTCTCTGGCAATGTGAAGTTTCCATTGATCAAACAAGCGGAAATTGTGAATCCGAGGAGAGAAAGCCTGATAGCACTTCAGAAGAACAAGGCTGGATTTGTGAAGAATAATGTCCGACAGATTGACAAAATTTCTGAAGAAACTGAAGACCTTGCTGAAAAATATGCATCCCCATACAGATTTCCGAATTCTACATCAAGGAAAAGGGGTATGTCACCCCTGAAGGTTCCTATCGGTCTGTCAAGGAGTAACACCAGTTTTGGAGAAGAAAAATTGTCATTGGGGACTGCAAAATTGCCTATTTCCACCCAATTGATTAAACCATCTGATATGGTAGCACAAAAGGGTCAAGAAATGAATACTTCTCTAAATAAATCAAGCTCACTAAAGCGTAAACCAAGTATTTATTACGCTAAAAGAGAAGCAGAGGACACCGTGAACAGAAAAATGAATTTAGATAAAAGCAATGTAATCATTGAAAGTGATGATGAAAATTTAGATAAAGCAAATAAAGATTGTGTTAAAAATGGAAATGAAAAGGAAAGTATGGAAACTCATATAGCTTTAAATGGACAGAAAATAGATTTGGATGCATCTTTACTGGAAACAATTAATACAGTTTGCACTCCAATGAGTGAAAAACTGAGAGAAAACAATGACAGAATTTCGAAAAGTAATAAAGAAAATGCATCCAAAATACCAAGAAAAATGCCTGATCTAAAACCTCCAATAACAACACCTCTGACAGTGGATAATATGACCCTAAGGACTGGGTCGGGGAAAACTCCTGTAGAAGTACTGAAGACAGCTAAGTCACCTAGATCACCTGTAAAGCCTCTGAAGAGACTTGGATCACCGGCGTCGCCAAGGTGTAGAATAGGTGGCTCACCTAAAATGCTGAAAAATCGTAGACAGCTTTTAACTGCTGCACCAAGTCATAATGAAGAGGAGATTAATAATTTGTGAGTCTGTGAAAACATTGTTCAGTGACACTGAAACTGAAGTTTTTGGAAATTGCACCAGAAACTTCTTTTGCGTACTTGCTTATAAATTTTGCTATGATTTTAATCAAAATGTACATATGCAAATAGCTTTTAAACAGAGTATAGATTTAATTCTGCACAGTTTGTTATTGTCTTTACCTGTAAATTTACATTTGTGCTGAATTTATTTTTCGCTATATTGTTACATTAGATTAGGTCCTGTAAGAATTTTTAATTTTGGACACTCAAAATTTTGCTGTAATCACCTGATTTATAAAAAAATTGCCATGCTGTAGAAAAATACCCACATAGGCTTCTGACAGACGGAATGTCGCACAGTGAAAACTGATCAGTCTCCAAATAGCATGATAGGCCTTCATGAGAGCAAGAGAAATAAAGATGCTGTGGTTTATTTATAGACTCAAGCAATTTCCTAAATTTGACATAACAGTTTCACCAGTGATGCATTTAGATGTGGTCAGGGTATTGTTGGTGCTTGAAACAGTCAAATACCTAGGGAAGGAAGTTGGCTCAGTGGAAAAGAACAAGAGTTACGGCGATGTTGTGTTCGTAACCCATACTACTGGTTAAGTACATGCAACCATAAAGCACTGAAAAATTGAATTTAAGTTTCAGTTCAAATAAAAAAACTTTAATTTATAGCATAATTGTGATCTCTAATCATCTGATCATCCTAATTTCATTTTACATAAGAGCTATGCTGTTGTATTAAATCTCATTTTGTTGATATGATAGCGTTTTAGTATGTGTGTCCCTTTTGCATGAATTCATATTATGTATACCTGTATGTTTTATTTAATTTTAAGTATTTTTCTGTGATCATTTTAATTTCTGCTAGCACAAGACCTTTAAAATGATTTGTGACATTGTTGAAGATTCTGATTTGCCTGTCCATTTTGAATATCTATATGAGCTGTCACACAAGAAAAACAGCAACATGCAAAGGCGAAAACAAAGGTGCAGATCAGCTGTGCAGTAACTGCACAGCTGATCAGTGTCTTTGTTTTTGCTACACAGATAGAACAATCCCTCATCTTATCTTTAAACGAAATTTCAAGCTTCTGACCTGCTTCTGTGACTGTACAGACTGGTTTGTGAAGGACCTGTCCTCAAACCCAAATTGTTGGTTTTCGCATGCGAAGACTCATATGATATTGTGTACTGACTAGAGTATCATCATTCATCAGTGAGGGCATTAGGTTATTCATATAGAAAATGAGCAATGATCTAATTGCACAGTTATCACAGCTTATCAGACTCTTCCCTAGGTGTCAAAATTGTTTTAAAGATTTGGCTATGCTCTGGCTCATGAGCATGAGATTATGTGAAAATCTTTCATTCTTTTTATTTCCACTGCTATCATCTTGTCAATAGACTTTCATTACACTTCAACCTCATTATAACACGGTTTCACTTATATCACAGTCTATTTCTATGGACCCTAAAGATAGCATTATAATGAGGTTGTACTGTATTATATTATCAAGTCACTGTGGCTGTGATTCATAATGCTTTGTATTGGCGTCAAACGTTTCAGTCAACACTTTTTCAGTCATGTAGGGAAGTACCAGCCACTTCCATGTGTATTAACAAGTACTGTGGGGAGTTTGTGTAGGACCTGTTTGTTTTGCTCAACTCAACAATGGTTGCCGGGGTTTAGACTCCCCATTCGCTGGATCCAGTCTGATCCTCTACCTCTATGCCACGCGCTTCCCATATTCACAATGCTGTTGATCAGTTAGATGTTGGTGCTATGATTCTCGTTTCTGCTGTTTGATGTAGTATTACATAAAATTTGAAATATCATATTTGAGTGGTCAATCCTTGAATTTGAACAAGAGACAGTTTTAAGTTTCATTAAACATTTAATTACCAAGTCTGCATAAATTGTATGAATCTTAAGACATGGATAAAGAACTCGAAAATCCTCTAAACATTTGAAACTCATGGATCATTAATTCCCTTTAAAAATAGTTTTGAGCGCATATCTTTTGTAATCAAGAGCCAATTGGAGTGCTCAAATTTGGTATCAAAGTATATAGTCAACATTAAGTGTATAAAAATACCTACAAAATACTGTTTTCAGACTGCAGAAATCACACTTAAGTTCTGTAAATCTGTGATATCCACGAAACTTGGTATGTAGCATTGGGGACGTGGGCCCATCATAGTTTATATAAATCATGACCCTAGGATGACCTTGACCTATTTTACAGCAAGGTCAACTTAGGTCGCCAATGCATTTGAATGGGAAAAAATGGTAAAATGCTATTTTATGGGTAAAACTTACTGGGAATAGGCAAATGGACAGAAGATTAATGTTAATGGAAAATTTTAGCCCCTGTGGGGTTGTCTGTCCCTGCCCCGGGGCTATATACATGTATATGACCATAATATTCAAACATCTTCTTCTCTGAAACCGCTTGGCCAATCAAAGCCAAACTTGATGTGAAGCATCCTTGGGAATGGGGAATGAAAGTTTATATAAATGGTCAAGGTCACATGACCAAGATGGCCGCCATGGCTATAAATAGCAAAAACGTTTAAAAATCTTCTTCTTCAGAACCAGAAGGCCTATGATTTTGAAACTTGGTGTGAAGCAGTGGGGAATGGAGCTCTACAAAGTTTATATAAATCATGACCCTGGGATGACCTTGATCTATTTTACGGCAAGGTCAACTTAGGTCTCCCATGCATTGGAATGGGAAAAAATAGGAAAATGTAATTGAATGGCAGAAAACTTGCTAGAAATGAGCAAATGGGCAGAAAATTTATGTTTAAGAAAATATTTTGAGCCCAGGGGGTTGTCTGCCCCTGCCCCGGGGCTATGTACATGTATATGACCATAATATTAAATATCTTCTTCTCTGAAACCGCTTGGCCAATCAAAGCCAAACTTTTTGTGGAGCATCCTTTGGAAGAGGGAATGAAAGTTTGTATAAATGGTCAAGGTCACATGACCAAGATGGCTGCCATGGCTATAAGTAGCAAAAACATTTAAAATTCTTCTTTTTCAGAACCAGAAGGCCTATGATTTTGAAACTTGATATGAAGCATCTGGGAATGGAGCTCTACAAAGTTTGTATAACTCATGACCCTGGGATGACCTTGATCTATTTTACGGCAAGGTCAACTTAGGTCGCCCATACATTTGAATGGGAAAAAATAGTAAAATGTCATGTAATGGCAGAAAACTTGCTAGAAATGAGCAAATGGACAGAAGATTTATGCTTATGAAAATATTTTAGGCCCAGGGGTTGTCTGCCCCTGCCCCGGAGCTATATACATGTAGATGACCATTATATTCAAACAGCTTTTTCTCAGAAACTGCTTAGCCAATCAAAGCCAAACTTTATGTGGAGCATCCTTAGGAAGATGAAATGAAAGTTTATATAAATGGTCAAGGTCACATGACCAAGATGGCCGCCATGGCTATAAATAGCAATTTTTTTTTAAAAATCTTCTTCTTCAGAACCAGAAGGCCTATGATTTTGAAACTTGGCATGAAGCATTAAGGAACGGAGGTCTACAAAATTTGTATAAATCATGACACTGGGATGACCTTGACCTATTTCATGGCAAGGTCAACTTAGATTGCCCATGCATTTGAATGGAGAAAATTTTCAAAATGTCATTTGAAGGACAAAACTTGCAGTTAATTGGCAAATGGACTGAATTTTTATGATCTGAAAAAGACATTGACTCCAGGAGTTATTCTGACCCTGCCCTAGGGTTATATACATGAATTGTACCATTCTAGTCTAACAAGTTTATTGGTACATGTATATATCTCAGGTCTCAGGTGAGCGTTTACAGGACCATTGGTCCTCTGGTTGTAGTTGGTTCTCATTATCAAGTTATTTTTTTTTTATTTTTAATTCAGTTTTATGTCCCTTTCAAGATTATTCCAGCTCATATGAGACGGGCCAATCAGTAGGTGGGGCGAAAACGGGAGAACCCTGAGAAAAACCACCTGACACACCCGCAAGCAGAACTTGGCTTGTCTCACATGTGGCCAGAGCGGGGCTCGAACCCACACCAGACACAGCGGTGAGATGCATTGTCAAGTTAAGATTGATGAATAAAGATATGACTACATATATGGAAGAATAATAAAATGCCACAATTTTGTTTCTCTTAATTCTGGATAAGGTATATTTTCAGGTTTAAATGCATTTTTCCCATATTGGTAACAGATAAGACCAGTTTTTATTGTGATGGGTATTGCCGTTGTTCAGTGTGGAAAAATAGATGGAAAACACATAACTTACATGCTCTAAACATTAAATATGGTGGTATGATTTTAACTGGCTATAAACATGCATTCAGATCCACTATGAATTGCTCAGCAATAAACTCCCACATTAAAGAAATATGAATTGTCTCCTTTTCAATGAAACAAGGGATTTGTTAGTTTCAATTACAAGCTTGCTTGTAGTGCAACTTTAATCAGGATGCAGCTGTTATCGTTTTCTTTATGATTCTCTAAGATTGAAATTTCTGCATGCTGCACATTGGGCAACAAATACATGTATTTAACTTGTTCAGTTCTGATCCAAATGAAAATCAGATTATTTTTTTTTCATTTGTACCCAGTCCATTAAATATTGATCAGACAAAGTAAAGTTAAACCAGAAAATATAATTGTTTTAACCTAAATGAAAAAAAAAGCCTTATGTGGCATTTCTTTTTTGTTCAGTATATTATGTTACAACCTATTGCTTGATATGTAACATTTAGAGCTGCATCATGAAAAAGCATCAAAATGACGTGTCTAGACTAGTTTTATCAGTCTTGATAGTCTGCAATGGGAAACTGATGTCAAAACTGATTGCATCATGAAAACTTGCCCATGCAATATACAGACCCCTTCATCTGAAAAAGAGAAAATTTCTTTCGACAAATTTTGATAATTTTACTCAAAACATAGATTGTGGTTACACATTAGAACTGCTTGAACGGCAGTTCAAACGAGTACCCACAATCTATGTTTTGGACCAGAAGTAAGAAAAATCGTAGCAGTATAAACCTTCGCACCCCAGTTTTACTATGTAAAATTGGGGTTCAATGGGGTATACGTATGGCAAGCCAAGTGCACATTAATTCTTTAAACCTAGGTTTGAACTTCAAACCATGGTTTGAAAATTTCAAACCCGGGCTTGAAAACTTTAAACCCGGGTTTAAGACTCAAAGTGCACATTAATTCTTCAAACCGGGGTTTCAACTTTCAAACCAGGGTTTCAACTAGCCAAATGCACATTTATTCTTGAAATTAGGTTTGAACTTCAAACCAGGGTTTGAAATTCTTAAACAATGGTTTGAAAAAATATTCTCATTAAAAATATTGAAACTATGGTTTAAAGTTTCAAACCATGGTTTCAGCTAGCCAAATGCACATTAATTATTTAAACATAGCTTTGAACTTCAAACCCATAGTTTAAAGTTTTGAAACCTGGGTTTGAAATTAAACGGCCATACAAAAATAGTTCAAACCCTGGTTTAAAGTTTCAAACTGGGGTTTTATCGTGCCAGATGCATATCAATTTTTAAACCTTGGTTTGAATTTTAAACCATAGTTTCAATATTTTTAATAAGAATATTTTTTCAAACCATAGTTCAAGAATTTCAAACCCTGGTTTGAAGTTCAAACCTAGGTTTAAAGAATAAATGCGCATTTGGCTAGTTGAAACCCTGGTTTGAAATTTCAAACCATAGTTTCAATATTTTCAATGAAAATATTTTTTCAAACCATAGTTTAAGAATTTCGAACCCTGGATTGAAGTTCAAACCTAGGTTTCAAGAATAAATGTGCATTTGGCTAGTTGAAACCCTGGTTTGAAAGTTGAAACCCCGGTTTGAAGAATTAATGTGCACTTTGAGTCTTAAACCCGGGTTTAAAGTTTTCAGGCCCAGGTTTGAAATTTTCAAACCATGGTTCAAAGTTCAAACCTAGGTTTAAAGAATTAATGTGCACTTGGCTTGCCGGTTTGAAGAATTAATGTGCACTTTGAGTCTTAAACCCGGGTTTAAAGTTTTCAAACCCAGGTTTGAAATTTTCAAACCATGGTTCGAAGTTCAAACCTAGGTTTAAAGAATGAATGTGCACTTGGCTTGCCATATATACGTTTCAAGGTCATTGTCCTGATGAGACTTCTGGGTCTTTGTATTATTATTGTATGAGCCGCATCGTGAGAAAACCGAATTATAGCCTATGCGAAAACAAAGGTGCAGATCAGCTTCGCAGTAACTGCGAAGCTGATCAGCGCCTTTGTTTTTTCGCTACACGGAGAGTAAAATTTCTCCTCTTCTTAAATTGGAAATTTCAAGCTTCTAGCCTGCTTCTGTGATTGTATAGGTCGGTTTGTGTCAGACCTGGTCGGAAACCCCAAAGACCGGTTTTCTCGCGTCATGGCTCATATCTTGTAATGCATGCTATGTCAACAACATTAACCTTTGTACTAATATCCATGTTTCAAAGTGTAAAGTCACTACTCATTGCTTAACCTTTTATAGCATCAGATTCTTAAAGAATAAACAGTAATCGTAAATCATGGCTTTTCATTATCTTCCTTTATATGGACAAATATATCAGTTTATTTCGTCATGACATTGTTTGGGATCTTTTTGCGAAAATATTTGTCTGTCAGACACGGTCCTGGCTGGATGCTAATCTGATATCAGTAGTTACAAGCCTAGTTTCTTTCAAGCACCCATACACAACCACAAAGTGTAAAAGTCTACCTAAAAATCAGGGCATGACTGCTTCAATGCAAAATAAGGCATTGATACAAGTAGGTTTAAAATCTCAATTCAAACAGGAGGAAAAGACATAACTGTACAAGACCACATAAAAGGTAGCACAAAGATTAAGGTGACAAGCTCTTTCCCAGCAAGGCGAACATCAACCAAAAACAAACTTTGATGGCAAGCAAAGCAGAAAAAGAAAAAAATATTTACGTTTGTGACAGTTATCCAAACCACACTGAAAAGTTCCTGGATCAGCCTCCTGAATTACGAGTTCTTTGTGAAACTCCTATCACCACTGACAAATGCTCTTCTTGAATCATCAGATTACCAGTGCTTGGTTTACATTGCATTTGCCACTAACAGAAAAAATAATCTTAAATCAGCAGAGTACCTGTGCTTAATGCACATTGTAATTTTATTCACCACTAATTTACAAGAGCTCTTTAATCAGTGGAAGAGAAAGATGAATTATTTTATACTTTACAGTGAAAACCAGTGCATATATCAAAACTTGATAAAATTGGTATTTTCATTGATGTGAAATTTCACCGATATCAAATCTCACTGATATCTAAAGTCACTAGTGACTGATATCAGCCTATATCTTCACTGTAGATTTTGGATTACTTCTGACGTTTCCATTTACTTGACGTCATTAAATTCAGAAATTCAAACGCCTATAACTCTGTTATTTGTGAACGAAAACAAAGTGTGGGTATTCATTTTCTTAGAACGGAACAAACAATGTGGTACCAAAATTATTTTTGTTTTCAAAAATTTTTGGTTTTTGCATTTTCACCGCCTGCCTTGTGAATTGGAAAATGCCCATGTATTGTATAAAATAAGAAGAAAATTTGCTTTTTTCCGGTGAATACCAAATATATTTCATCTCGTGAGTAGAAAACAAAAAATTTTGATGTTTTCACTCGTGAAAATTCTGATGTTTTCAACTCACTCGAAATATATTTGGTATTCACCTCAAAAAAGCAAGTATCTATATATTTCCAGGCTAAATCGGCATTGAATATATGCTGGATGAGGATCTACAGATTGTTTCAATATGAATCGAGTCAGTTGAAGGAGCTAGAGCATGTTTTACATTCCACTCAACAGCTATGCCCTTTAACATCCCAGTCAACAATTTTTCAGTCATGCCAGGACAGAGCCAAATCTTATTAACCACTAAGTACTAACCAGTACTATGGGAAGCTTAGTGTCTTATACAGCCTAGGTAAGTTTTGAGCCAAAGACCCCACACTCCACAAAGTCCTGTATTAACATGAGCATGTCGTCGGTTGGGTACCAAACCCTCGTATCTGCGATTTTCCAACTTTTCAGGAGAGAGAAAAAACTTAATAATTTTTGATAGGTGCTTTCAATGTTTATTAAATTCAGATATACATGTAATACTATTTATATTACAAAAAATCATATTACAGATTTTTTTTCTTAAATTAATGAAAAGGATCATTGAAAAAAATCAAATAATTGGATGTAATACGACTTTTTCACAAGTTATTGGCTGAGTTACGACCTTTTGATCCTAGTTTAGCATGTAAAACGACATTTTGAGTACAAATTTGTGAAAATATTATGCCAAATACTCGTAACACAAGCAATTTTTATGATTTTTTTTCTGTGTTCTGATTGGCCTAAGACTACGATATTTTGACAGAATGTGCGTCTCATGTCTGTTATTCCCACGGTGTAAAAAAAGCATTTTGGCAAAGTCGAGTTACGAGGTTTTAGCACCCGACCGACGATGTATACATAGGTCATATGGAGACAGGTCTCATCTGAAAGATGTGAAGCCTGGGAAGGGTTTACAAGGCGAGTGGCTTAACTGTTCTGCAACCAAGCCGTCTAGGAGCTAGAGTGGCAGTGGCCATGACATATTTGAGTTGCTACATGAGAAAACCAACAATATAGATTTTCGAACAGGTCCGACACAAACCGAGCTGTACAAGCACAGAAGCAGGTTAAAAGCTTGAAATTTTGGATTTATGTAGAAGAGGTATTTTACTATCCATGTAGCAAAAACAAAGGCGCCGATTGACTTCGTGGTTACCGCGAAGCTGGTCTGTGCCTTTGTTTTCGCATATATGCATATTGATGGTTTTCTGATGTGGCGGCTCCTTTTGTATTACAAGACTGTCAGAGAATTTTCCAAATGAGGTTGGATATGGCCAAAATCTTACCCAAGATATCCATTCATAGTTACATGTAACTGCAAGAATATAAGAGGACAATTAATAGTATATATATATATAAAGGTTTTTATTTTTATATAGTCATCTAATCTGCTTCAAAAGCCACACCTAAATAAGTCTAATGCAGGCAATGCCTACACTTCAACCTTTTTCATTATAACGGCCCAAAATAGATTATTGCACTACATGTCTTTAAGTAACCTTGTTATAAATAACAGTTTCAATTGTAACATGGTCTGCTTCTATGGACCCCAAAGAAAGCGTTATAATGGTTGTACAGTACCTAAATAATGATTCAGATAAATCTCTATGTGATTGGGCCATTGGTCTTGGAGATATTCAAGTTGGATGGATGCTAGGCCAGTTCCATATAGCTCAGGTCAGGTTTACCAGATTGCTGAGTGCTAAGCTGTAGAGAGAATAAATAAATGAGTGTAAAACTTAATATTTTAACACGTTTCATAGTTAATGGGATGGAAAAAAGACAGCAGAAAATTGTTGTATACATTTACTGTCTATATATACTATGAAAAATCATTGCACTAAATATCTTGTACATGTAAATCAATACAATGAATGTTTAAAGTGAAACTGATGAGAAATGAAATATACAATTTGAAATTAAAAACTTCACTGCTGTTTCATTTGTTTACTTAAACCAGTGGTTTAATATCTTTTATTAAGATTGATACAACCAGCCTACACAACTGTATAGACAGCTATCATGGCTATAGTCTTGTCCATAAATATAAACAATGAATATTTACTATTCAGTCTGGGAATCTCGTCAAATACCATGATCTTCAAGACTGCAGTCTGCTGTTTTCCATGATGTATCGTAAATGGCCATAGATATCCGCCCCTCACAATTCTGACATTTCAAAACAATGAAGAAGGCATCTCTTCAAATGCTTGCCATTAACAAGATCAACGGTAGATTTTCAAACCCAACAGTACAATTAAAGATAATATAAAAATCTGCAAAATTTTATGCTTTTTGTACAGGACCTATTGCCTTTGTAAACGGTCACAAAAATGCTTGAAAAATTCAAAGATTGATGATTACTACGATCTTAATCCAGCCATTTTCCATAAGATCGCCCTAAAAAGTGATCTTAGCAAGATCGCGGTATTCGACAAGTTTCCCAGGCTGTATTAAGTGATAAACAAAGGTGTAGATCATTATCATACTGGTATCCTTGTTTAATTGCAGTTTAAAGGATTTTCTCATGAAGCAGCTTGTTTGACATCAATAATGACACCAAGCTTCTATCTATGAAACATGGAATGTATTAGATAATTACTCTTTAGCCTTGCTCTGTCTTCAAGGTTACTGGCCAGGAAGACGTAAGTTCCATACTTATGACATACCTAAGATGGTCTTCCAGTTACTCTAAGCTATCATAAATTTTTTAAATGAAAATTGCCACTTCGTAAGATAAGACAACTTGAGATGAACCTTAGTTATGATGCTGTTATTTTGTCAGCGTAGCTTAAGGTCTTTTTCAGTTATTCA
Source organism: Rugalucina vietnamica (assembly GCA_964017185.1). Lineage (NCBI taxonomy): Eukaryota > Metazoa > Mollusca > Bivalvia > Lucinida > Lucinidae > Rugalucina > Rugalucina vietnamica. Next base: position 34,040,597 of record OZ024872.1, read on the forward strand.
CCATAATAACTAACAGATACTTAAGATGGTCATAAACTGATCTTAAGCTTAAGATGGCTTGAGTTACCAACCTCAGGTTGTCTAAAAACCAGGCCCGGAGGTTATAAAAAAAACTTTCATGCAGCTGAGCATGAAATTTCAACAGCTCATAAATACTAAAATAGCTAAAATCAGCTGAAAATTCTGGCATAAATCCCATAAGACAGTAATTTACCCTGCTGATAAATGTTAAAATGTCAACAATTGCTGGCATTTTAACATTTATCAGCAGGGTAAATTTTAGTCTGAGCTGAGCATGATAAAAGTTTTAAAACCTTGAGGCCAGGCTGTAAAACTACTACATAAGACAGAGGATTTACATTTCAGAGTGAAAAAAAAAGTTTGTACCATGAAGCAAATTGATGTCATTATCTCATTTCTATTGTGTATGCAATCTTCAATCATCCAACAACACAATAACAACTACTTTTCATGAAAACAATTTCTGCATTAGTTAATATGTATTCTTTGAGCCACATCACAAAAGAGCATGTTCACAGTATTTCTGACTTGGTCTGGCACAAAGCTGGATAAAAACAAATTGAGCCGCGTCATGGGAAAAACGGAGTTTTGCCTATGTGAAAACAAAGATGCAGATCAGCTTCACAGTAACTGCGAAGCTGATCAGTACCTTTGTTTTTGCTACACGGATAGTACAACTCCTCTTCTACTTATATCCAAAATTTCAAGCTTCTAGCTTTCTTCTCTGATACTACAGGCTGGTTTGTGTCAGACCTGGTCTGAAACCCTGAAGACCATTTTTCTCTCGTCGCGGCTCAATTATAACCATGAAATTCGTGTGTGCCTTTGTGTCTGCATGTTCAAAATGCAGGTTCTTTTACAACGTGCCTCATAGCCGTAACACTGGCTTATTCTAACGATGACAACATAAGAAGCTGTTTTAACACTTTAGTTTGACTAGTCTCTCTAATCTCGCCGGCTAAGAACATCTCGTCTACCACACTATAAACCTGGAAAATAAGAGAGTAATTTCACTCCACCATATTCATTTTCTGTTTCAAACACTACAGGGTATGGTACTATAGCAGGGTCAAAATGTTTGGTATTGGTGTAAATAAAGTTCAAACAGTTTTTATAAACAAGTGTCACTTCCCATGCCTTAAACTTTAGTCTGAGTAGCAAAAGACAACAATAACAGGCAGCTGCCATTTAACAATCGTGTAAAAAGAAACAACTTTTGGACTTTCTAAAATAAAACTGTTAACCATAAAATAATGCTAAAACTATGTGCTATAAAGATGATATCAATACATGTTACTGTATTTTTACCCCACCAGTTTGCTTTGCATCTTTGACTCATCAGGATAACGTGTCTGTGTAATGTATACCCCCTTATACTCCACTTTTATATAAAAAAAACTGGGGTATGCCTATTTTTCTTTTTTGTGGGTACTCATTACAATCGCCTTGCCTAATATGAAAAAAAATTCTGAAATTTTCAAGTTTTACAGCTGAAAAAAAAAAAAACTGTATATTGCATGGGCGTGTTTTGGTAATGTCTTAAGGCAGTACTGACATGACTGACATGATGACACAAACTTAACCAATGCCACTCACCTTATAAAAGTTAAATACTAGGTCTAGTTCACAAACATTATGGAAGTATTCATTCAGGACCTCTACGAAGTTGTGTATGGCTTCTAAGTAGGCTAAGTTATTGTCGCTGACATCAACACATATACAGAAGTAAAGCCCTGCATAGCGTCGATACACAATCTTGAAGTTTCGGAACTGTCAAAAATATGTTAATTTTAACAATTTCATTATTCAGACAGTTAAAATGATAAATTAAGAAAAACTTACATGAAGACCAACAAGTCTGCAATTTGAAATTAACTTAGAACAATCAGTCATAGAACAGATTTGTGAGCTGACCAAGAAAATGAAAATTTTACATGAAATAGGAAATAATTTGCATAGTATTAAATAAATGCATACTCATTCTTTAAAAGCATAAACCAAGTTATAAACAACTTCTGCCAGGAAATACGAGAGCTTCTTCACTTATCAAAGCTTAGCAGTCCTCACTGTGACCATTGCATCTTAATTTTCTTCACAAGCTATGACAACAATTCAGACTGGACCAAAGGTTTAGTCATGCGCTATAGTCCAATCATCTGATTTCCCACCTCTTATAGTCATTATTTTCATTCAGCAGTCACTTGAGCCTCCTCATGAGAAAACCAACGATCTGCATATGCGAAAACAAAGACTTAGATCAGCTTTGCGGTAACCGCGAAGCTGATCAGCGCCTTTGTTTTCGCCATACATGTGATCTTTCCACAGTCTCCAATCGGGAGGATTTTAGTTTGAATTCGTATTTTTGGTCTTTATATCGGGAGATTATTTCAGAATAAAAATTATAAAACTTACACAAATTTTGCTTATCTCAGATGGAATTCACCGGCCGCCGTAAATATAACAGCAATTTTATGTATTCCATAATTGAATGTAATTATCTAATAAGGCCAATTTTTTATCATAATCCACTTCTTTTAACTCATAACATCAATTAAAACGTCCAGATTGCCTAATGCATCCTGTAAACAACAATTATTTTAATTACTCGGACACCGCTATAAATAGCCTCGAGGTAGATTCTCTCAGTGACACGCATTATTGGGTCAATCCAATACCGTATTTATACTACACTTTACATAAAAATTGGTCACCTAGATATTTTTTTCTTACATACAGTGCATAAAAATGGACTTTTTGGCAAATCGGAAGGCAAAGCATATCGGGGGACCGTCGGGAAAGGTATCTAGAATTCGTGGAAAGACGTCCAGATCGGGAGATATCACATGTATGGTTTTCGCTACTCAGATAGTACAGTTCCTCTTCTTCCTAAATACGAAATTACAAGATTCTAGCTCTTTTCTGTGCTTGTACAGGCCCGTTTGTGTCGGATCTGTTAGGAAACCACATTGTTGGTTTTCCCATGAGGCGGCTCAGTCACTTGTTGATTTCTCACCTCAACAAAGTTTGTATGTTTGGCATCTCTCACTGTGACCACTGCGTGAACTTCTTCAATTAGCTTTTGTTTCTCATCATCATCAAAATGCATGTACCACTTAGCCAACCGGGTCTTTCCGGCACGATTCTGGATAAGTATAAATCGAATCTGAAAAAAAAAGAGCATAAAAGAATGCATAAGGATTTTTACAAATGAGAAATCAGTGTGTGGTACAAACCCCTATAATTCCTATATCACATGAGCGACGCCATGAGAAAAACAAATTTTCGTATATGCGCCAGTCAGTGTCAATTGTAATTTTATAAGTTTTATAGTATGCGAAGTCAGATAATTCAAATAACTTTCAGAAAGATTTAAAGTTATAAACGTAATGTGAGGTACTTTTGTGCACCCATCAAGTATAAAATTGCCCAAATAGACTGAGTAATAAAATCATGTTTATCCAAGTTTTCCACTACATGTAAAATGAAAAGGTTGGGATTAAGACATGAAAATGATCCCTGCAACCCAGCCAATTAATTATCTACGCAGCAAAAATGCTTAGCAAAAGGAAAAATCAAATAAATCCATTTATTGTTTTTTCCATTTAGCGTATTTTTCAGGGGTCCCACTTAAAATAAATGCTTGGCGTCTAACTTTTTGTAATTGTATTATACATTATAGTGCAGAGTTTTCTTAGAAAATGCAGTCTTCGTGAAAGTACCGGTCTGTTGGACAAAACCAACAAAATTTCATTATGTTTGACAAAATATTTTATTTTGTCCGACAAATGTCCGGCAAGAATTAGCAATATGACAATGATAACATATAGAACTGTCCTACAAAACTGGTGTTCGTCCTGCAAAAAACTGCATTCTGTCAGCTGTCCTACAGCGGAAAAATGTTTTCGCGAAGACTGAGAAAGCATAAAGGTTTGTTTGAAATTACTTAAATGGTTTCAATCCGAGATTCTGACAGAAAAGAAAGTTCTTTTGAAAGAATTCTAAGACTTGAAAAATCTAAATAATTATGGCGCCTAATTGCACATGACATTCCAGTGACGTCATCTATGCCAAAACGCCAAATGAATGCTTTTATCGGATGTAAACATTCTAAACAGCAGAGTGAGCAATATAAAACATACAACACACTTTTTCTGATGCAAAAGCAGTTAACACACTTTTTCTGATGCAGTTAACTCGCAGGTTAACTGAAAAAAAACTTCAACTATACGGAAGCGCATAATGGCGACATATGACATTAATATTAACTATGCAACACCGCAGAATACAGGCAGTGAAGATAGTAAAATGTGATTTTAAACAAGAAGTTCGAATTTTAACTAAACAACAAATGCACCGAGAAATGGCTTCTTGTCATAAATAAGTAGCCTTAGCGGAAAAAGGCTAAATTGAATGTAATGTAGAATCACAAAAATTTCCTTTTACTTTGAGCATTCTACAGTAATTGTCGAGTTATGATAAAACTTTGAGGACTCTAATTGTCCTGCAAGGGGTCAAGGCAATGTATGATGTCAATCAAAGGGAACTCTTTGGGACAGAACGAAAGCTACTGAGAACATATGACTATCGAGAATGTATTACGCAACGATACTATTCCATATACCGAAACAAAAAAATTCATTTTGCATCTTTGATGGGAAATTAAAGAATTTAAAATTGAGAGAATTTTTTCAAGTACATGACCCCCACTCCCACACATCTTACAGTTTGAACCGTTCATATAATTTTTAGGTGTGTGTGTGTGTGTGGGTGGGGGGGGGGGTCCAGACAGAATCCCCTTTCCAGAAATCCTGGAGTCGCCCAACACTGAATAGCGGGTTCAGCTAGAAAAATACATTTGATTTTAAATACATCACAATATAACAATCACTCAAGTTGCTCCTTATTGCAAATAGAACTACTTATTAGCAAAGAAAATTTATGACAGCTACCATTTTCGCCGGAAGCACTCCCACAGAGATTCACGATTGGTTATTCACAGATTTTAAGCGGCGTCTGAGGTATAACTAGATACCGAAGGGCGGTACGTGGACAATGCGGACCTTGGCTAATTTAGACCTTGGCTAATTTGGACTATGGCTAATATGGACCCTGAAAAATCAAGGTCAGAAATTGACCATTTTTTTTAAATAGTGTCCGAATTATACAATACGCCCTTTTTAAATTGATACGATCGGTGTGACGTCATAGGTCATTCGTACGAGGTGAATTCCTCGGTGTTTATCGCTATAACCTTTCTTTCTTCAGATACTGAGTCGATCAATTTCTGATCATCACCTCAGGTGTGGGGTGGGTGGCTAAATTTTGAATTTAGCAAAATGGGGGAAACATTCGGGATGGGCCATTAAAACTATTTACAAGAAGCTAGACAGAGGCATACTAAAACGTATACCTCTGGACCCTTGGTTCTAAATACGAGCATTGAATTCTTCCGTGGTCTTAGATGCGACCACTGAAGAAAGAAGACTATTCCTGAATTAAAATCAGAAAATAAAATATGAAAACAAAATAAAAAATATTAACAAAAGCTTTGCATGTCTGTTTAGATCTTCATTATTTATTCAACTCATGGTATGAACCCCGTTATTATTCTGACAATTTTTGATTTTATAAGCGTCTGAAAAAGATTAAATCACAGCGATATTGACCGAGTTATATCCTCGACCGAATGAGCGAAGAGGCGGGAAAGGTGCGCTTCCGGTAACCAATATTGATTTTTTCTAACAAAAGAGTAGCTTGGGATACAATTCTGACAGTATTCCAGTATCCCACGGTGTCCCACAGGGCTTGGTTCTCGGGTCCATACTGTTCCTAGCATATATAAATGACCTCCCGGATCAGGTTAAGTCTATCAGGCTATTTGCTGATTGCTCAGCCATGTGCCTTGCCATTGACAAGGAAGGTGAGTCAGAGATCCCCCCAAAAGACCTTGAAAGTTTAGAAAAATGGGGAAAACTCTGGGATATGAGTTTTAATCCCTCCAAATGCCAGGTCATTCATGTGACCCGAAGTAAATCACCCTTCCAAACAATATATTACCTTCATGGCTCACTGAGGCTGTGCTCTCGAAAGTGTATCCTCTGCAAAGTACCTTGGGGACACTTTTTCAGAAGACCTCAGCCAAACCACATCAATAACATTACCAAAAAGGCAAATCAGACCCAATGCTTCACTTTATTTGTCATGTAATGATAAAGAGGCTTTTTTCACTTCCTCTGGCCAAAGTCGGTATACACTTTGGTCATGTCAGAATGTGCGCGACGCCTTATCCTATCTCCTAGATAATACTTATATTAGATTTGGGACCAAGTTAAAATTGTTGGAATTCCGATGGGTACAAATTGCGCACCTCTCGTAGCTGATTTATTTTTAAACTGCTACGAAAGAGATTTCATGGATTCTCTTAACTATGATAATCAAGCTGATGTTATCGAGGCTTTTAATTCGACTTCCAGGTACCTCGATGACCTTTTGAAAATTGACAACCCTTATTTTGAAGGTATGGTCAATCAACTTTATCCACCTGAACTACAGTTGAACAAAACCAACATCTCAGATACCGAAGCCCCCTTTTTAGATTTACATCTTTCTGTTGCAAAAGGATTTGTTCCTTCTAAACTTTATAAGCTCGATGACTTTGATTTTGATATAGTAAATTTTCCGTTTTTGGATGGTGACGTTCCTCGTCGTGCTTCTTATGGTGTATACATTTCGCAACATTAGGTTTGCTAGAGTCTGCAATCATGTCACGGTCTTCAACGCTCGAAATAAATGTTTAATGGCAAAACTTCTCCAACAGGGCTATCGGTATCATAAACTTCGAAAAACATTTTCTAAATTTATGAATTGATTTCCATATATAATGTTGGGTTAAAAAAAGGTACAAGTAGGCAAAGATCAGGAAAAGGCGCAATCAGAAAAAGATTCCCACTCCAAAGACGCTTTTAGGTGATGGCCTTTCGGAACCAGAATTTTATGGTGACTTGGTTTACAAATTTAAGAAATTTATAGGAAGGAATGATTTTTCTTTTCAGTTCAGAAAAATCATTACACGTTACAGACGTATATGTTTTAACTTGAATGTTATGCGACAGTTTGCATGCTTAGTTTTTAACCCAATCATGGTTGATACGGTAACTATGCTGCCTTCTTTAATTGCACGCCGGTGGGTCGGGCGTCAGACTCTCTGATGGCCCACCGGGGTCCAACTGGTGTTTTTCTTTTGCTCCGGAGTTAGTAGGTTATTCGGCGCCCAGGGATCTCCATCGTCGGGCAGCTTACTCAATCTGTGAGTCCTTGTTTTTGATTCATCAGGATGTTTATCATGATTTATTTATTCATTGACTAGTTAGAGATTCACCACGAGGACCGAAGAACTTACTAAATGTTATGAACCACTGCAGAAGCTGAGGGTGAGGTTAGGATCCTGTAAAACCGGTTTAAGCCCGCCAGTAACTTTGTGTTACTGATCGTTCCAAGGCGATACTTCTGTGGTGGTTCTTTTTGTTTTATGTCTTGGTGTTTAATTTTTTTTGTGTGCTGTTGGCGCCTTATGTATGTTTTCATATTTTTGATTAAGTTAAGGTAACTGAGTGGCCACCTATTGGGAAAATAGCTGCTCATTCGGCTTACGATATGTTTCATGGTATAAGTGCCTGATTGTTAGTTTGGTTTTTTCCCACCTCGGTTTTTGGAGTGGGAATCTCTTTCTGATTGCGCCTTTTCCTGATCTTTGCCTACTTGTACCTTTTTAGTACAACTGAAGGACAACTAACAGCATTTGATTGGCTTTTGGTGTTTCTTTCCAGTAATCATGTTGGAAATGATGAATAATTTTGTCCTCATAGTTTGTATTTGTTGAATTTTTGGTGACGTTTGAAATCATACTGTTTGACGTAAATCTCTGGCGTTGACGTTTTGGTTTTGGTTTGAACTTTAAGCGGACTGATTGTACTTTTCTGTTCGCAAATGTTTTTACCGAAATATCCTGTATTCTAAAAGAAATAATCATCATTGCGGCCAATCTATAGCGAGGCGTTTTCAAAGTCCTTTAGTATATATTGAAAGCAAGTTTACTTTTGAACATCTACAGAACCATGGGTACGTTCTGTGTTCTTCCAATGGTAAAATCTGCAAACCATTTTTATCAATGGTAACAAAAAACCTTTAACTTTTTAACTTTTTTTTCGGCTGCAAATGGTTTCATTCGTATCAATGGTACCATTGGTAGATCACATGGTGGAGTTTTTATCATATTGTTCAATACACCTCACTAGTTGTGTTCTTTTTTATTTTCTACATGCACATTGTGTTATTTATAAAGTTACATTTGCATCTATGACAAAAAAAAAAAAAAAAAAAAAAAAAAAAAAAAAAAAAAAAAAAAAAAAAATTGAGGCTCGCCATATTGAATCACGTGACTTCCAGCGTTTGGTAGATTTACCCATACTGTATTTTGTCTGCATTATTTGCTGCCATATGTTGGTAACATTGGTAAAATAGGTTTTATGGTGCTAAAATCCGGATATTAAATCTAGATACCACTATGAGAATTATTCCCATTAGGTTTGGTTTACTGTAAGTGCGTAACTGTATACAGTAGCGACGGTAAGCGAAGCATTTCCGGCAAGCGAGATAGCCGAGTGGTTAGCGCACTGGCTTCTTGTGCTAGAGGTCCCGGGTTCGATCCCCGCCGGCGGCGAGGAAAATTTGTTGGTCCGAACTTGCTTCCCTTCGTGTCATTTGCAGGAATGACATGATACAGTGCGCCGTCCTTCGGATCGGGACGTTAACTGGAGGCCCCCTGTGCAGGGACAGTCATCCCCTGTGCAGGTTAAAGATCCCTACACAGGTTTTATCCTCGTGCATGTAGGCTCATCCTGCAAACACACCGGAGTGTACAATGTACACCTCCCAAGAATAATCAGAAATTGATTGATGGGAGTAACAGGAAAACAAAAACAAGTAGTTATACCATTCTTTGTGTAAGCCAGAATCGAAAATGCGTGATGATGGTTTGGTAAAATCAAGTCAGCCGCTTATTTGACGTCATAATTCATATAGGTAAATTAGCTGTGGAGAGAATAATTCGATAACTTTGTGAGAGAAGTCTCGAGATAACTTTTTGTGTTTTATATGGTAAGCCATTAGATCTATATATATTAGAGAACTCTTATATTCTTGCGGGCTGAAAAGGTGAATAAGGTTCAGCGAACACAGGCGAAACGTTTTGAGAAGGTGGGGCAGTTTGGAAGGCTTGACAATCTGACATTGACAATCTAGTGAAATGAGGTGCATAAAATTGTTACAAATTATAATTGACATACTGAATGTGCTGTTTAACCAATGATTTATGGTGCGTTCTGGTAAATACAGGTGCGTTTTGGTGTTTTGGTGCGTTCTGGTATTTCAACGGTCCCGGGTCGTTTCGCCAACGTTTAACTCTTTCCAACTACACTGACTGATTTTGGATTTAACCGCTTTGATGGAGTCTTAGTCCATGCGAATGTGCTAAAACCCTCAACCTAGCATAATCTTCAACAAGTTGAAGGAGGCTAGTATACGGCAGAAGCAGAAGCCCGTGAGTTGTTTCGCCCCTGAGCAGGCCCAAGAGAAGTCAAAAATCTAGGTACAGTACTAAGATCTTGGTTTTGAACCTAGATCTTGGTTTAAAAAATACACACAAAAGTTAACATTGTTCCGTGTACTAAAAATCCATGAAAATTGCATACCGGTTCCCAATGTTGATTGAAGAGCTCGTCAATACTAGTTAGAAAATCGAAAAATATCCGAATTTCAGCGAGGAATTTTTTACAAAAACTTAGATATTTTGATAAAAAATCTGACAATTTTGAAATAAATGTGAAAAACTGACGGGCAAATACTTCACATTATACACTATTGACCTTCTTTGACTTGGTACTGATCAGTAATTATTCATTCTACCCCTTTTTATCAACTGAAAACTATATATATATCTATTAAAGCCCAAAAATGAAATGTAAAAAAAAAATGAAGATAACTATTTTAAAAACCATTAACAAGGGAGGCAACTAATTAAATATTTAAAACCCATGATGCTAGCAAAAACAAGTGATAAAAGCATTGAACATTAAACAAAGCATAAAAAAGTAAACAAAAAATGTTAGTTATATAAAGAAATCTAGAGGTGTGATGATAATGCACAGCGGAACAAGTTATTCTTTTGCTGGTATACAACAGTCTTTCTGCAGTAAAATCAAAACTTATATTTTGTTTACACTCATGTATAATTTTGAAACCAAGATCTAGGTTTAAAACCAAAATCTTAGTACTGTACCTAGATTTTTGACTTCTCTTGGGCCTGCTGAGTCGTTTCGCCCTGGGTCGTTTCTCCCGTGAGTCGTTTTGCCCCTGTTTAGTGAGTCGTTTTGCCCTTATTTTTCTACCATGCCCAAATGTGTCTGGTGTATTATTTGTTATTTATAACTTAAGGATCAGGGTTCATCCTGGCCCAAAATTTTAGGGAGAAGTGACTTCTCCCTCTGAGAATTTTAGAGAGAAGTTTGCTAATCTTAGGGAGAAGTGAGGGTAGTAGTAACATGGATGACAAATGGACGGACGGACGGAAGAACAGAAACATGTCTATACTATATAACTGTGTTACTACTGTGTTGCATTGATATATATATGACACGCGTATATATATACGTTGTAAATACATGTACTTAAAGCGTCAGGTGCTATGTTTTTATTTATTTATTTTCTTATATTTTTTTTTTATTTTGGTCACATAAGCCTTTTATAACATGGGTATTTGTACATGTTATATTTTTTTTTTTTTTTTTATTATTAAAGAGCTGAGTATATATATGTGAGCTGATTATATCTGGTGTGGTTGGTATTCTTTTTTTTTTTTTTTTTTTTTTCGTGCTGTGAATATTTATTACCCCGCTAAATACGAGGAGGGGGTCGGGGATCCCCCTCACCCGTTTACAATGCATGCACTATAAAAGAAAAATAACACACTCACACTTTCTCTTTCATACATTCATTTTACTTATATGTTGTTTTTTTTATCACTGAGCTGTAACGCTTTTCATTTCCACAGTATCGAGAAAGCAGTATTACTATAACATGAAAGCAGCACGGTTCATTTAAAATGCTCTGATTGGCTCGTCCATCTATGCATGCTAGGAGGGGGCTAATTTTTCAATCATAATTAAAATTCTTCTGTGCAACTTCTCATTGTAATAAGTACTAAAATCATGAGTCACCTTCTAGAATAGAATATAAAGCTGACCATTTTGTGAAAAATACATCTGTTTTGTTGTGCAACTTTGCAATATATTTTCCATTTTTGTACTTCTTTCTAAGATAAGTTAAGAAGTTTTCAAAGCTTATTTGATTTATAAAAAATTTTGTTCTGTATATATGGTATTTTGCAAGTAATATCAAGTAATTTAATAGATCATTGTGTCCTTGCTTAGAAAATAAAATATTTTTTACCGTTAACTGTAGTGTTATGTCTGCTTTAAGTTCCAACCAAGTCCTCAGTTCTGCCCAAAATGATTTTACCTTTCTGCAGTAGTAAAACAAATGAAGAATGGTTTCAGGATGTTGGTTGCAAAAACTGCACATCCCATTGTCAACTTTATTAATCTTATAAAGGAAAGATTTTGTAACTAAGATGTGATTATTAATTTTAAATTGAAATTCTTTCAGTTTAATTTCCTCTATATTTTTAACCATTTTGTTAAAACTATTCCATTCCTCTTGATCTATTTCACCAAGTTCCTTCATCCACCTTTCTGAAGGTGGTGTTGGAATTGCATTGCTTATAAGAATGTCGTAGAAGGTTCTACAGCCTTTTTTGTCTTTACAAAGATAGTTAATGTAATAGTTTCTTGTTACATTTTGTTTGTGGGCCTGACATGATATGTTATTTTGGTTTACTAACTGCTTCCAGTAAGCTGGTATATTTCTCAAAAGTGTTGCATGATCCAAAAATGTACCTTGAATATTATAAACCTCCTGAAGCTGCTGGAACTGATAAAAGTTACCATTTGTATCTAAAAGATCAATCACATTTCTTATACCCTTATTATACCAATCTTTATAATAAATATATTTTGCATGTTGGAAATTTGAATTATACCATAAAGGAGAAAATAAAACATCTTCTAATGTTTGTATTTTTGCAGCGTTACAAAACATTATCCAACTTCTAAGCAGATCTTTCCAAAAAGGATTATTTAATTCTTCCACTTTTTTACTGGCATAATTACTACCTTTGGTATAAACATTATTTAAATCTATATTAGATAAAGTGTTCCAAGTGCAGTTAGGTTGTACTATTTCCCTTCTAAGCCATGTAATCTTTAAGGCAGCAATAAAGCTATCTATTTGTAACATTCTCAGTCCACCTTTGGATATATCCTTAACAATAAATTTTCTTTTTATTTTGTCAGGCCCACCATTCCATATAAAATTAAAACACAATTTGTTCAATGTCTTCACTAGATTTTCTGGTGGATTTGGCAGAGCCAAAAACAGATGAACAAATTTCGAGATTGCAATTGATTTTATGACAGTAATTTTACCAAGCAATGTTATTTTTCTTTTTGACCAATTTAAAAGGGTGCTTTCCACCTTTTTTAATAAATCTTTGGAATTATGGTCCCATAGGTTGTAAATTTCCGGTGTGAAGGTGACTCCTAAAATTTTTATAGGTCCCTGATCCCAATCAAGTTTAAACTCCTTGCAAAGTTTCTTATTTGATTTAGCCATGCTTCCAATCCAAATTGCCCTTGTTTTATCCACATTAATTTTAAGTCCTGACATACGATAAAATAAATGTAAGTTTTGTAATGTCTTCCTTAATGATATTTCTTCACCATCTAAAAATATTTGCGTGTCATCAGCATACTGACTCAGTGTGAATTCTTTATTTTTGATAACAATTCCTCGAATGTTTGTATCTTTTCTTATCATATGGCTTAATATTTCTGCACATAAAATAAAAATATATGGGGATATTGGGTCCCCTTGTCTGCAGCCCCTTTGAAGACAGAAATAGTCAGACATATGACCGTTCTGTAAAATGCATGATTCTGAGCCATTTTGAAATATTTTAATCCATTTTTTAAAAGAAGGTCCAAAATTGAAGTAGTCAAGTGTTTTAGCAATAAATTTCCAAGATACAGAGTCAAATGCTTGCTGAAAATCAACTGAGAGTAGTAAACCAGGAATTTCTTGTTGTTTTGTTTCAAAAAGGATGTCATAAATTATTCGTATGTTTTCACCTATAAATCTCCCTGATATAAAACCTTTTTGATCATCATGAACCAGTTTATGTAATACTTTTTTGAGACGTGATGCTATGACAGAAGACGCTAATTTATAAATAACATTAAGAAGGGAAATAGGTCGCCAGTTCTTTAAGTAAAATGGTGATTTATTTGGTTTAGGAAGGCATGTTATTATGCCTTGCTTTTGAGTAATAGATAATGATCCTGTTTTATATCCATAATTAAGAGAGTTAAGAATGTACATTTTCAAGTCTATCCAAAAGAACTTAAAGAATTCAGCAGTGAACCCATCATTTCCAGGTGTTTTAGAATTTTTCATGTTCTTAAGTGCTTCTGCTAATTCTGAACATTTTAATTCCCCTTCTAAACTATTTGAATCATGGACAGATAATTTAGATTTATTTTCTCCAAGAATATTTTCAATGGGGTTGTCGTCAATAATAATCTTTTCACTGTATAATGTTTTATAATATTTTTTCTGACAGTTTAGAATTTCTTCTGTACTTGTATATTCCTTATCATCATCTATTATTTTAGTGATTTGTCACAGTGTGACAATTCTGCCCATTTTGTATATATGATAATAATGATAATAATAAATAAAAATCATAAAAAAATAATAATAATAATAAGATACAATGAAGAACATGTGAAGAAAAGAAGAAGAAGAATAGAAAGAAGAACATAATATTTTACATTGCAACATTTAGAATTTTTTAGAATTTCATATCATAGAAATGTCTTTTGTTACACATGATTAATTTTGATAGTTCTACTCATAGTTGTAAATCATATTTTTGACAGTTTTACTTTTACTCAGGAAAATGGAAATTGTTTATTAACTCTAAATTGGCATAAATGATCTCAACTCTTTGTCACAGCTGTTTGGCTTCAAAACTCAGGTGTGAAATGTTTTGTTTTTATCACCTCTTGAGTGACTTGAACTGTTTGGCAAAAAAAAAAAAAAAAAAAAATAGTGATTAAGTGATTGGCAGCAATAACTGATCTCAGACAACTAATTGATGTGTGTCACTTTGCTCACTGGACACAGTTCACTAATCTTTTTAAACAATCAAACTCTTTTGTAAAAATTAGCTTTTGGCACTTTGGCTTCCTAAACTGAGTAATGTCACTCTTTCGGCCCAAAACATATAAATAGTCTTTGGAAAAATTGTAACTTCTGTCTTGCAAAGGAATCAAACTTGCATAGTTATTGAATCCTACTACAAGTAGTGGACTCAGCTATACTCCAAACTTGAGATAGCTTAATTCTGTGAAACTGGATTATGTTGGAATAGTGAAACTGAGGAAGGACTTGAAGATAAGTAAAACTTGAATTTAAACTTTGAAATAACTTTGTTCATCTGAGCGGAAGAAGAAACTTGAAATAAAACATTACATAGAAATCAAGAATTTTTACAGTAAACTAGAACTTAAAAAGTGAAAGTAGAATTGAGTACATTTAAAGAAACATAATATTTCATTAAGAAGAAACAAGTTATTATCAAGACATTGTGAATTTTATGAGCAGAACTACAAGTATAAAGTTAGAAAGACAGTTGTATCAATTTGTGAGGAATTATTTGAACAGTGCTAAACATATGAAATTACAGATATTAATAACATAAACATTTGGCAAACTTTACAAATAACAATTAAACTTTGGGAACATTCTGTTATCGTGTTCGGACTTGTGATTTCGAACCTTACGTGTCTAGTCAGAGTATTTGACATAACTCATCTAGACCGGACCCCGTGACCAGAGACACTCCATGATATCAACGCGAGCTAATTCCCCCAAATCTGCAAAGTTGGTATCTTGTCTCGTGTGAGGCTTCTTTGGGTGGAACGTTTCGGAAACCGGGTTATTGACCATCAGTAACAGTTATCATATTGAGTGAACATCATTAACTTGAGCGACACTTAGCGATAGCTGTTACATGGACTGACTTAAATAGCTCTTTCCCGAAAATCGGACAACATCATAAATCTACGCTATAAGTAACAACGTCAAACAACAACCACATACACGCCAACGTCACCAACGACCCCCAGGAAGCGCCCACACACCCCCAACGGTCGCATGTGGTAGGAGAAACAACGGGTAGATTCGACGGTATCAAGACTTACGTACATTAAAGATCAACAAGTGGCAATTTTAATTAAAACTAAGTGTTCAATAAATCAGTGTTAATAATAAATAAATGTGTATTAATTATAAGTGTTAAGAAAGTGTTAAGTGTTAAAAAGTTGAATTTGTGATACAAATAACAGTGACTTAAGGATTAAAATTCTACTGGTGGAACATCAGTCGCAGAGCAACAGACAAAAAGAGTTACAGTAACAAAGAACTCAAGCAAATCATCTTAGATTGGTGAGTACAGTCTTTTGTATACATGCTTCTTCATATGTCTGTTTTATATGTGACCATATATGTGACCACAGGTTGATACAAGTATATTGAAATCTGTATTGTTTCAAATCAAGGGATAATTTTAAAAGCAAATTAAGGTAAATTGAGGACCAAAAGTAATAAGACAGTAAACAAAAATTAGTTTCATCAAGTATATTACAGTGTTTCTGAACAAGTGTATTAAACCAAGTATCCAAAATAAGAGTTAGCTGTATAAGTGCAATTGAGAAAAAGTAAGCTAGTGCTAAGTATAAGTGTTAACTGCTGCATATTTTTACAGCTGCAGCTTCGTTTTCAACAAGACTTATTATTCAGTATTTTAACAGCTGCAACTGCGCTTTTGTTTAACGGCTTCAGCTGACTTTTGGTTAACAGCTACAACTGATTTAGTTTTACAGCTGCAACTGCATATTGATTTTACAACTGCAACTGCATTTTTATTTTACAACTTCAACTGCATTTTGATTTTTACAACTGCAACTGCATTTTGATTTTTACAGCTGCAACTACATTTTAGTGAAATTTTCTACAACAACAACTGCATTTGTTTTTCATCTTTTTATATTGACAACTACAAATTTAAAGCAAAGATAAGTATTTTGATTAAATTTCATCTCACAAGCTGTTTCTTATTGGTAGGTAAGGCTAAGTCATAAAATATAAGTAAGTTTTACTTAAATCAGTTAAGTTACTATAAGTTTAAAAGGTAAATAAACATTGAAATAAGTTATAATACTAAGTATGGCTCCAAGGTGGAAAAACAGAAGACAGTGGTTATGCTCAAGGCAAACATGTAAGTCAGAGAGCAAAGTAGACCCTGAATGCCCTGTGTTAAATTTTACGCCAAAGTTAAACAAGAACAAAATGAACATTAAGTTTGGCAAACATAGCGTCCAATGTTTAGTAGATAGTGGCGCAGGGATCTCGGCAATTAGTAAACATTTACTTAGCAGGGTAGCTCCTGAAGTAATTGTTAGACCTGCTACTTTGACAAATATTGTTGGTGTTTGTGGTGAAATACACCAAGTACTTGGTCAAGTTGACCTTGAATTTGAATGTGAGGGCTTGTTCTTTAAGCAACGTTTCTATGTGTTTGAACATTTACATGTGGCAGTCTTGGTTGGCTTAGACTTCATGAATGCAAATAATGTGACCTTGACTTTTGGTGAGGTCGAAATTTCAGTGCCCTTAGGTCAAGCAGCATCAGTTTCTAGTGTTAAGGTTCCAGTGACACCAATCACCAGTGATCAGACAGCCTTTGCATACACTACAAAGGAGGTAATTATACCACCACACAGTGAGGCTATAGTTCCCATTAGAATTTCAGGTTTTGCTAACCAATCGGTTGTTCTGATTGAGCCAAAGCTCAACTTGAGTGATATTTCATTGGTTGGTGGAAAGAATTTGTGTACTGTGGAAAATTCAAAAGGTGTGTACAGGCTCATGAACCCCACAAATTTGCCAGTGTTTCTCAAAGCAAATCAGAGGTTGGCCAAGGTCAGTTCAGTTGACCATAACTCTGTTTTTGACATGAAAGAGCCAAATGAGGCTCATGTGTTCAGCATGGGTGAAACTTCCCATAAGGCTGACCATGAACAAGTGATTAAGGACTTGGGAATAAACTTGGATAATACTGACTTGTCTGAAGATCAGAAAAATAGGTTGTACCAATTTCTCGGAAACAATAGGGACATTTTCGCCAAGGACATCTCAGAACTTGGAGTAACAAATGTCCATACTCATACCATTAATACTGGTAATGGTCCTCCTGTCAGTTCTGCACCATACAGGCAGACCCCAAAAATGAGAGCTGAACTTGAACGGCAGCTTGAAGACATGAAAAGGCATGGTATCATAGAAGAAAGTAACTCTGTTTGGCATTCCCCTGTTGTCATGGTTAAGAAGCCCAACAATGAGTGGCGCTTCTGTGTTGACTACAGGAAGCTGAATGCTGTAACAGAGCTTATGGCCTTCCCAATACCACACATGACTGAAGTGTTCGATACGCTGGCCGAGTCAAAGGCAGAAATTTTCAGTACATTGGACTTGCGCTCAGGTTTTTGGCAAGTGCCCTTGGACAAGTCAAGTAAGGAAAAGTCGGCTTTCATTACTCATCAAGGAATATTTGAATTCAATCGCCTCAGCTTCGGAATGGTCAATTCACCTATGTCTTTCCAGGCCCTGATGACAAAGGTCCTGAAGAACCTCAATTTTAAGATTGCCCTGGTATACATTGATGACCTCATTATCTTCTCACGTGACTTCGATCAACATTTGCATCATTTGAACTTGGTATTCAATAATTTGAGATCGGCAAACTTGAAACTCAATCCTTCGAAATGCAGATTGGCAACTAAAGAGGTCAAATATCTTGGACACATTGTGTCAAAACAAGGTTTAAAAGTAAATCCTGAAAACATAGATAAGATCAAAAACTGTCAGAGACCTACAAATGTAAAACAGGTTAGGTCAGCATTGGGCATGATGGGCTACTACAGAAAATTCATTCTAGGATATGCAAAAATAGCACAGCCATTAAATGACTTGTTGAAAAAGGAAACAAAATTTGAATGGACAGATCAATGCGAAAGTGCATTTAACAGTCTCAAAGAAAGGCTAACAAAAGCACCAATATTACGGTTCCCTCAGTTCGACAAAGAATTTACGCTATCTGTCGATAGCTCAGACTATTCCATTGGGTTCGTGCTTAGCCAAGAACATGAAGGTAAGCAACATCCCATTTGTTTCGGTGGTCGTGCCCTCAGGGACAATGAGCTGAAGTGGCACATTACTGATAAAGAAGGACTAGCATTGGTAGAAGGTATTCAGCACTTCAGGCATTACCTGGCAAACAGTAAGTTCACAGTTTTTACAGACAATGTATCTGTGAAGTATCTGCAGAAACTGAAGGACAGTCAAGGTAGGCTAGGTCGCTGGGGAATTCTTCTCCAAGGCTACAATTTTGACATTAAACATAAATCTGGTTCACAAAACTGCACAGCAGATTTTCTCTCAAGGCAAAGGTACAAGGATTCTCGCTCAACAGAATCAAATGATTTTGCCGATCATATCTTCTCTCTCAATTCTGGTGAGTATACTCAGACAACTCTGATTTACCCAGGTGAAGAGGATACTGAGGTTATGATAGCTGCGGCTGAGCTGGGGCAGGACGGAGTTGATGTAGATAGAGACCTTTTCATTGGTCTATCTGTCTATCAACAGGACTGCCCTGACTTCAAGCATATCTATCAGTATCTTGCTCATCATCAGGTACCAGAGAACCCACGGTTAGCGAGCACAATTGTGGCTGAGTCATACAACTATGAAATGGAGGATGGAGTGCTCATGCACTTCTACTCCAAGAGAGGTAGGCATGTACCTTTGGAAGAGCGTTTGGTTAAACAAATGGCGATTCCACGCTGCCTTAGAGATGAACTGCTGAAGTCATATCATGACTGCATAGCAGGTGGTGGGCATCAGGGGTTTGAACGGACTTATGCATCACTCCGAAACAAGTACTTCTGGCCAACTATGTATGAAGACATAAGGCAGTATGTAAAGACTTGTGAGGTGTGTCAGCAGTCCAAGAGAGCCTTTAATGCCAAACCTCCTCCTTTGCAACCACAGGCTGTAGATGATGTATTTGGTAGGTGGCAGATGGACATTTTGAGTGGTCTCCCTACAACTAAAGATAAGTATAAACATATTCTTGTGATGGTAGACAGTTACTCAAAATGGGTGGAGTTATTTCCCTTGAGAACACAGGAAGCCCAAGAGGTTGCTACTGTGATCTTTCGGGAAATAATAAGCCGGTATGGGGCAATGAGGTCAATCTTAAGTGACCGAGGCCGAAATTTCATGAGCAAGCTGGTACAAGCCTTAGCTGAAATGTTTGACATTAAGCGGCACTTTACAAGTCCATATCACCCAATGACCAATGGTTTGACAGAGTCAAAGAACAGTTATATCTTGCAAGCCCTCAGAGCCTACTGCAAAGGACAGCAGGATGACTGGCCTGAGCTGCTACCAGGTATAATGATGGCATATCGGTCAACACCATGCACTCAGTCTACTCAGTTTAGTCCATTTTTCATGCTCTATGGCAGAGAAATGAGGCTACCAATTGACACTGTGCTGCAACCAAAGGATCATCTTCCTCAGGATCATAAGGTACATTTGGGCAGAATATTGCAGAACTTAGAAGTTTGCAGAAAGATAGCAGGAGAAAATATCAAAGATGCTCAAGATAAATACAAATTTCAATATGATAAAAGGTCAAAAGTCCCAGAATACAGGCCAGCGCAAAGAGTGTGGCTGTATTGCACCAAAGTTCCAGTAGGTAAGGCACCAAAACTGCATCGAAAATGGGTAGGGCCTTATTACATAACAATGTTGGGACCAAACCACACATACAAG
Organism: Rugalucina vietnamica; assembly: GCA_964017185.1. Classification (NCBI taxonomy): domain Eukaryota; kingdom Metazoa; phylum Mollusca; class Bivalvia; order Lucinida; family Lucinidae; genus Rugalucina; species Rugalucina vietnamica. The sequence continues at coordinate 34,060,754 of OZ024872.1, forward strand.
CTAAGAAATGTCAGAACCAACCTAGAGGTAAAGTCACTGGTTAATGCAATGCGGCTGAAACCATACTTTGATCCTGAGGACAGGCCTACGGCCTACTAACCCTCCTGAACAACTGGCTGACAATGAGGAAGAACTTGATCCAGAAGAGCTAGATCAGCCTAGGAAGCAAATACATGGTAAGCTAGACAATACAGAAACACAACAAGGTGTACAACAAAATGGTAACACAAACCAGAAACAGAGAAGAGACCGAAGGTCAGTGCCTGAAAGGCAAGAGCAAAAAGAAACAGCTATTGTAAAACAAAAACCTAATAGAACAGAGCCTGAAAGGCCAAAGGAAACTGAAACTATAAGTTCAAAACAAAACACCAAGAGGTCAGAGCCTGAAAGGCAACAGAAAGAAGAAGCAACTAGTACTAAAGGTAATAACACTGTAAAACCAAGAAATGGTTCACAGAAAAATAGTGTAGAAAACAAAACAAAAGATAAGGGTAATCAGAATAAACAAAATCAATCTCAAAATAAAACAGGTTCCAATGGATTAGGTAAGCAAAGTGGTAAGAAATCAAGTCATACTGAGACAAATAAAGATTCAAAGAAGCAACCGGCAAAAGAGTCTGCTAGTTCCAAAACCAACAACTGTAAGCAAAGTGATAAGGGAATTCAAAATCAGCAGAAGGTTAGCCATAATTCAAATGATAAACAAAACAAACAGAACAAGAAAGGTATTATTCCCTCATGCATTGACTGTAAGGCAGGAAATTGTAAACCAATAAATGAACAAGATATTAAGGCAATTATTGCATCTCAAAGGAGTAACAGTGCAATGTACTACAAGCTTAAATGGCAAGATAATAGTACAGACTGGTATTTCCCATGTAAAATACCAGGTCATTTAATTAGGGAATTTCATGTAAATAGGACCATGTCGGGCAAAAAGCGTAGGAAACCACTTCATGATAAGCAACATAAGTTCTTTACTGAAACTGAAAAGCAGGTAAATATAGCAGCTAACCTTAATGAAGTTGAAGCTAACCAAAGGCCAGCAGTAATAGCAGTTAAGATAATGAATGGTAGGTCCTATTATTTAGTTAAGAGTGGAAATGCTGAACCACAATGGCAACCAATTTGCATGGCCTATGACCTTGCAGCCGGTGTGATAGATACAATTTACACTTCAAGAAAGGAGCTACTGTATCAGCTTAAGGTTAAAGCAGCACAAGAATCAAACATTCCCAAGCACTTTGATCAAAATCAGCCAAATCATGCACCTTGTGTCAAGTTCATACATGAAATGGAACTGCGCACAGATGGCAAGTGGTATTGCTTCATGAGCTTTGGCAAACCAGAGATTCCACCTGGCTGGATGAGTTTGCAAAACCTACCACCTGGCGTTTCTGAGAAATTCATCAAATTCCTCTCAAAAGAGTATGAAACCTTTGTAGAAACAGATCCTTATACAAAATATTAGAAATGTAATGGTGGGCTAGACTTTGATATTGCAAGGGTACATTTTCTTTACCTTAGTTATACTTTGGTGTTTTATAGTGCTATGAAGTTTATGGTAGGATCCCCATTTCTTCAACCCCTGCCCTTGTTCTGTCAGATTTTAGTAATGCTTATTTCGATCAGAGAGAAATTACAAAACCAACACCACCTTCAAAATTAATGAAGTTTAATTCAATTAATATTAAAGGAGTACAATTTCGATCTGAGTTTTGAAAAAAATATATATATTTATAAACAAATTGTAATTTGAAAACATGTACTTTAGTGTATTTTCTTGGTCACAGTATGGTATAAAACAGGGATTTGAGGCTGCATATTGCGCAAAGGACTGTACAACCCAAGGGATGGTTTGCTATAAAGTTTTAACAGTGAACAAATTTGAAATGAACAGTGAATAAACATAATATGAACAGTGCTTTAACAAACTCAATATTATCATTTTTCATGTTTTAATAACCTTCTTGTTTCAGCAATACTTAACAATGTTTTGTTTATAATTCATCAATAATTAATAAGCTCATGTATGTTATTATGCATTAAGTCAAAGTAAGCAATGAGGTTGGAACCCACAATCATGTGTCAGCATCTGAAAAATGAAAAACCGATCGGTGTACATATTGTAAATAAACTTTTGTTTTTCGGTCTCATGCAGCAAAGTTTGGGGACAAACTTAATAAAGGTAGGGGGAATCTGTCACAGTGTGACAATTCTGCCCATTTTGTATATATGATAATAATGATAATAATAAATAAAAATCATAAAAAAATAATAATAATAATAATAAGATACAATGAAGAACATGTGAAGAAAAGAAGAAGAAGAATAGAAAGAAGAACATAATATTTTACATTGCAACATTTAGAATTTTTTAGAATTTCATATCATAGAAATGTCTTTTGTTACACATGATTAATTTTGATAGTTCTACTCATAGTTGTAAATCATATTTTTGACAGTTTTACTTTTACTCAGGAAAATGGAAATTGTTTATTAACTCTAAATTGGCATAAATGATCTCAACTCTTTGTCACAGCTGTTTGGCTTCAAAACTCAGGTGTGAAATGTTTTGTTTTTATCACCTCTTGAGTGACTTGAACTGTTTGGCAAAAAAAAAAAAAAAAAAAAAAAATAGTGATTAAGTGATTGGCAGCAATAACTGATCTCAGACAACTAATTGATGTGTGTCACTTTGCTCACTGGACACAGTTCACTAATCTTTTTAAACAATCAAACTCTTTTGTAAAAATTAGCTTTTGGCACTTTGGCTTCCTAAACTGAGTAATGTCACTCTTTCGGCCCAAAACATATAAATAGTCTTTGGAAAAATTGTAACTTCAGTCTTGCAAAGGAATCAAACTTGCATAGTTATTGAATCCTACTACAAGTAGTGGACTCAGCTATACTCCAAACTTGAGATACCGTAGCTTAATTCTGTGAAACTGGATTATGTTGGAATAGTGAAACTGAGGAAGGACTTGAAGATAAGTAAAACTTGAATTTAAACTTTGAAATAACTTTGTTCATCTGAGCGGAAGAAGAAACTTGAAATAAAACATTACATAGAAATCAAGAATTTTTACAGTAAACTAGAACTTAAAAAGTGAAAGTAGAATTGAGTACATTTAAAGAAACATAATATTTCATTAAGAAGAAACAAGTTATTATCAAGACATTGTGAATTTTATGAGCAGAACTACAAGTATAAAGTTAGAAAGACAGTTGTATCAATTTGTGAGGAATTATTTGAACAGTGCTAAACATATGAAATTACAGATATTAATAACATAAACATTTGGCAAACTTTACAAATAACAATTAAACTTTGGGAACATTCTGTTATCGTGTTCGGACTTGTGATTTCGAACCTTACGTGTCTAGTCAGAGTATTTGACATAACTCATCTAGACCGGACCCCGTGACCAGAGACACTCCATGATATCAACGCGAGCTAATTCCCCCAAATCTGCAAAGTTGGTATCTTGTCTCGTGTGAGGCTTCTTTGGGTGGAACGTTTGGGCAACCGGGTTATTGACCATCAGTAACAGTTATCATATTGAGTGAACATCATTAACTTGAGTGACACTTAGCGATAGCTGTTACATGGACTGACTTAAATAGCTCTTTCCCGAAAATCGGACAACATCATAAATCTACGCTATAAGTAACAACGTCAAACAACAACCACATACACGCCGACGTCACCAACGACCCCCAGGAAGCGCCCACACACCCCCAACGGTCGCAGATTACCTTATTTGTAAAATTTCGTTTTTCCAGATTTAAGAAATATGCTGTTGGTTTCTCCCCTAAATCTTCATATCTACATCGAGACCTTAACATAACTCCTTCTAGTTTATGATTCCTGATTTCATGTAATTGATTCTTTTTTTCGTTTAAAGTGATAAATATTTCTGGGGTTGTGTTTTCTAAATTCTCTGAAATATCATGCTCTATTTTTTTAATGTCTTCCTCTAACTGGTTCTCTTGCTTTAAACTCTCCCTTTTTTTCCTTGAACTATATTTTATTGTTTCCCCCCATATTGCAATAAGAATCATTTCAAGTAGAAGCTGGTCATTTATTGTATATATTATTCCTGTGTTTTCGGTATGTGGTTCATTTTCTTTATTTTTTTTAACTTTGTATGTATCCAGAACTTCACCTATTGTTTTTTTTACTATTTTAATGTATTCAGAGTCCCTTAGTAAAGAATTGTTGAATTTCCAGTAACTTCGACCTTTTTCATTTTGATTTAGTTTTAGTTTTAACATAATTGCAGAATGATCCGTTCTATAGCCAGGTAACACATTACAGTCATAACAGTATTGGAAATTTTCAGAGCTGACTAAAAAAAAGTCTAGACGAGCTTGCTTCTTTTCAGGATTTAGTCTCCTCCTGGTAAAACCTTTCTCATCACTACTGAACCTGAAAATGTCAATGTAATCATCCTCGTCAATTAATTTCAAAACTTCTAACCTGGCATTGGGATTGTTTATATGTCTGTAATTTTCAGTATCATAGTCTGGATCTAATACTAGGTTCCAGTCTCCGCAAATAATGACATTGTCATTGTTAAAATCTTTTATGTTTTTCCTGAGATTTTTATAAAATTGAGGCCTGTCCTCATTAGGTCCATAAATACTTGCTAATATTAATGTTGTATCTGGAAATTTCAATTCCATTATTATGTAATTTCCATTTGGATCAACTGAAGTTCTCCCAATGTCACATGGAAAATTATTGTTTATCAGGATCATTGTACCCCTACTTATTGTTGTGCCTTCTTTCGCGCTCAAAACAAGGTTGTAACCCCATTCTGACTTCACATAAGATTCCATATCTCTATCTATATGTACATCTTGCAGACATGCTATGTTATATTTTCTAGTACGAATATAATGAAATAAATCCCTTCTTTTTTGCATGTTTTTGAGACCTCGGCAATTTTGAGAGAAAATACTTATTAACTCAACCATTTTCTCTTAGGTTTTTAGGCAAAATTATAATACCCCCCTTTGCAGCTGCATAGATAAAAGAGTCATCAGAGCGTACAACAAAAAACATGGAAAATGAACAAAATACATACATATCTGACACATAACATAAATGATACCCACATGTGAACATTTTACAAAAACAGAAAAAAAAAAAGAAAAGAAAATAAGAAAACACAACAAGAAAAAAAGTAAATAAAATGAAAGTACATTTTAAGCCCTTGAGATGCAGACTTAAAATATGTAGTAGAATATGGAGTTATGTACTCTGGCTTTAAGAGCACATCATTTGCTTACATTAGATTCAATCAATTTTAAATAAGTAATTTTCACCAAGATGCATATTCCGGTATAAGAAAGCTTTAGTATCTGTACAGCTACAAGTACACGGTCCAGTCATCCATTCATACAGAAATACTTTTTTCACTGAATTTCTACCAAATGTTTTTGTTACATCATATTATTTTTTGCCAAAACTTTGGAATATGTTTTTAACAAAACACAGACATCTTTCCCTGTCGTATCTGCTATTTTAAGTAAAAGTCCAAAAACTCATAGTATTCATACAACTTTAACCTAATTACAAATTCTACACAATAATCAGGTTATAAATTATACACTGATGTTTCAAATATTAGAAATCTCAATTTTTTTTTAGACAATATTAAACCATTCAGACAGTGTTATGTATCTATGAAACAACTACTTGTGTTTGGTCAAAATTTTGTCTGAAGGACATTTTCTCATGCTGTAGTTTATTCTGAATCACAACAATTTAATGCAATTGAAGTGCAATTATAATTACATATAATAAGACTTTTCCATTAATACCCTAATAAAGCTCCCAGTGCAATCCTCATATCTACTCTAGCTTAATTTGATTCTATTATAATTTGTCCTACCAGTTGTATTATTGCAAATACCCTATCATCCGGAAAACATGTCCATGCAATGAATACCCCCTTAAACCCGTGGTTGGTATTCTTAGCTGGAGTGTCGTGACCACGAGAATATGCACCGTCGACCTTAGCAAGTCGGCAAATCGAACAGCCTTGTCTTGTGTATACCAGTCGACGCTGTTCTGGGTAACTTCTTTCGTAAATTTCTTACTCAGATGCATCTTCAGCCTTACGCTTACTTCCCGGTTTAGAGCCAACGCCGATCAACCACCTTTCCATTTTGAAGGTTGATTTCGCAATGAGAAAGTTTCATGGTTTTGGTACGAATTCAGGCCCTAATTGTTGTTTGGTAATAATGATCGGCGATGAGCAAAACAAACATGCATTTGTACAGTCTTTTGCCGATCTACGCGACAGACGTTACCAGAAAAAAACACAAAGCAAATCACCGGAATAATCAAGGAATGATTAGTTAATCCGTTTGTTAATCATCCATGTTTTTCGCGTAGAAAATGTGTCTTCGAATTTCAAAGAAGACGCCGACAAACTTCAATCAGTACACACATATCGGTTTCACAATTACACAACCTAATTATAGAAAATATTTTCTGACGTAGTTCGTAGTTAAACGCTATCGATCATTGGACGAAAACACAAAATCTGATGCATGCGTGTGTCAAAGTTGTAAAACATCATTGTACCGTAAACATGATTATTGGACTTAATTAGGCCAAACTCGTGTTGATTGTTGTTCCACACCTTTTGTTCACGGATTATTGATGCGTGATAATTTGACAATCACAGTACAGGTGACATTAATTGATAACGGATTAACGGCAACTTAGCTACTGAATTACCGGAAGTACTCCCCCAAAAAACAAACAAAAAAAAGGACTTCGCCCACCGGCTCACCGTGAGCGAAACCCGGCGACTGAAACTTCGCCCGCCGGTCTGCGGGGAGCGAAGTGCCGACGGAAAAAGCGACTTAGTCACCCCAGTCGCCCCCTAGGTTGTTCCCTGAGGATATGTCTTGGGCTGGTCATTCATAACTGTCTTTTGGGTATATATACTAAAGGACTTTGAAAACGCCTCACTATAAATTGGTTGCAATGATGATTATTTCTTTTAGAAATACGGGATATTTCGGCAAAAATAATTTCGAACAGTAAATACAATCAGCCTGCTTAAATTTCATACCAAAAAAGGAACATTAACGCCAGTGATTTACTTCATACAGTATGATTACAATCGTTACCAAAAATCAACAAAAACAAATTATGAGGACGAAAATTATTCACCAGGTCCAACATGATTTCTGGAAAGAAACACCAAAAGCTAAGCAAATACTGTTAGTTGACTTTCAATTGCACTAAAACTGTGGTAATTACGTCACTTGAACGTTTATGAAGAAAACTTTCATTTTTGCGTGTAGAATGAAATGAATTCGAAAGATTTCAAACACAATAAATAGGCATCATATCTTATCTTATCTTATCTTATCTTATCTTATCTTATCCTATCCCATCCCATCCCATCCCATCCCATCCCATCCCATCCCACCATCCCATCCCATCCCATCCCATCCATCCATCCATCTATCTATCTATCTATCTATCTATCTATCTATCTATCTATCTATCTATCTATCCCTATCTCTATCTATCTATCTATCTATCTATCTATCTATCTATCTATCTATCTATCTATCTATCTATCTATCTATCTATCTATCTATCTATCTATCTATATGTCTGTCTGTCTGTCTGTCTGTCTATCTGTCTATCTATCTGTCTGTCTGTCTGTCTGTCTATCTATCTATCTATCTATCTATCTATCTATCTATCTATCTTCTTTTTGCTTCCGTCCGTTATCTTTCTACAACATTAAAAGCCACAGAAGCGGAAACGCTAAAATGTTCAAATAAATATTATATTAACTATAAACATTAATTTTTAATGTAGTTTTAAATTAACTGGTTGTTAAGTGTTGTTTACATTACCCCACCCATGGGGTAATTGTATTTCCGATATTGGGGTGGTGTACGCCAGGGAGAAATTTTAGGTACACCACTTTTTGTATTTTTGCTCAATGAAAGAATATTTTATTTTACCTCAATTTTCTCACTTAGGTTTTGATATATGGGATTTAAATCCACAGTAAATTTTAAAGTTATGGTTCCATTTAAATTAAGTGAGAAATTAAATTGATAATACTTGTTTTGTTTATGATGGACCAATCATGTTTTGTTTACTTATGAGCAACCAATCATTTTGTAGTATTTTAAAAGATAAGCACCTCTTTTCTTGGAATTGGTAGAACTAGAGGGCGCTTACTTATCTGGAAACTTGCCAAGTCAGCTAACCAATCAAATCTTCATGCTTCTTATCTAACATCCAATCAGATGTTTCCGCGGCTTATCTCGGTGCGCGCCGCGGCACCAGCATCAGTTTCAAAATAGTTTCTAAAACGAACAGATCTACGCAAAAATTTTCTCACCCTCCCACCCACCACATTTCCTTTTTTTGTGTTTTAATATGTGTTGCTTTGTGTGTGAGTGTGTATGTGTGTTTGTGTTTTTATAGTTGTTTTTTAGATTTAGAGTAGTTTTGAAAGCCATATATAATTTGAATGCTTTTTCATGTATTATCATTTCCTGGGTTTGATTCTTTTATGGAACATTACCAGTGGATTATCAGTTTTTCAAATACTGACTGGCAACCCTTATAGGATAATTTGCAAACACTGTGAGCTGTGTGCTTTATTTGTGTTAGATAGTGTACATTCTGCTTTGAAATACGGAATGATAATGTGCATAAGACACCCGTGGTGACACTGGAAGAGATGGTTTCATGGACTATCCTTGATAGCATTATCTGTGCTCTTCAGGACTATATCTTCGATAACAGGTGCCTACGAACATTCTTGAGTACAAAGAGGATTATTTCGCGAATTGTGCTTTGAGGGGATGGTTCCTTAAGCATTATTATTGTATGGACTATCTTCGATAGCATATATGCTTTTGGTAATTGTTTGTGCTTATAATGAGTACAATGGACTATTGATATAGCTGTGCTTGAACATTATAGGACATAGGAGTACAAAAGACTATTAGATATAGCTTGTGCTTGAACACTAAATGTCACTTGTACCTTCTCTGGAGGTATAATGTGAAAATTTTCCCAATTATCATGCATTATCAGTTTAAAGGAGTACTTGCTTTGTTTCTAAGTACATATGTTTTTCATTCATATGTGTCTGTTGTTGAGGAAAATTTTCAATTATATGGCTTTCCATTTCCCAAAAGCAATTTGTTGTGTCTTATTTTATTCCAGACTAATATGGATAATTGGTGACAGGACTACTCCGTACTTAGGCCACTGCATGCAGGTCGGTGAGGTGTAGTCCTTATATAGGTGGTGTGGGAAGCAGGGAATTTAAAAGATACGTCAAGATACTCATTTTAACCAAACCTACCCATCTACCTACCTACCTACCTATCGGCACCATCAACAATAGCAATATCAACAACAACAACTATAATATACTACTACTACTAATAATAATAATGGGCGAAACAACTCACGGGCGAAACGACCCACGGGCGAAACGACCCGGATTCATTTCTATGGACCCAGAAATTACACAATGGTTTGCACGAAATGAATGCCTCCTTCTTGATATTTACGTCATGGCACACACTTCCTAGTGACATGTACAATTTCGAGGTGTGTCACTAGAGCTGCTTTTGGATTTGTTTATCAAAGTGTTTTTTAAGTACTTTAAGGACACTGGCTATCCGCACGACGGTCGTGCAGATAACGCGGCATATCGGCACGACCGTCCTGCGGATCAGCGGCGTTATCGGCACGACAGGGAAATCGATATACAAATATTAAAAATGTTTAGAAATGGAATAATTTTAAGTTGATAAATATTATACAATGGCTTCCAAACTGAAACAGAATATTATCCATGCAGGAATCTTTTACTATCTAATTAATTAACAAAATTATTATTTTGCTGAAATCAGTGGTCGAAATTAGGATTTTTCCTCACTAGCTCGAACCCTTATGTATTTAATTATTTGCCAAAATTTTCAACTAGCCCGACCTATATAGGTTATGGGTTTAACTGAGAAAAACTACTAGCCTGACAACCCTTTGGCTAGTGTCGGGCTATCGGGCTAGTGCTAATTTCGATCACTGTGAAATTGGCTTACCTGTGACTTGACCTGTAAAAATCAGCCATGCGTATGCGTAAATGAGAAAGTAAATGAGAAAGTAAATGAGAAAGTAATTATCGTAACCTAGTAAATAATAAAAGAATGTAGTGATCCAAAAGAATAAAAACATTTCAGTAACACAATTAAAAAGCATTTACAATAGTGATATCTTTCTCCGCTGTTAGAAGCGATGTGATTCAGTTTACATCAGCAGGAATAAGCAAATCAAACTAGTTTTCTTATTCATAATTAACAAAAATGGTAATTTCGAATGTACATGTATTTCAATAGCTAGACACATAATTAATTGCAATAGTTTAATGCATACGTAAGCTTGTTAGAAAATCTCACACTCCCGTCATGCCGATAGTCAATACCTGTGGCATTGGCTATCCGCACAACAGTCGGGCCGATAGCACGACCGTGGTGCGGATAAGCGGCATTATTGGCACGACCATCATGCGGATAGCCTCAGCCTACTTTAAGTCATCTCCATGCCATACTAGAGTTTTAACAAAAAGTGATCTGACATGGTAATGTTATGACATTTTGTATCCAATTCATGAAGAACTTAATGGAAAAATCTTACAAATACATGTATGTTTCTTATTTTCTCGGGTATACTTTCAACTCAAAGGTTAGCAATACGTATAAGGATATGGTGAGTGTAAACATTATGTAGAGAAGTAAACTGACACAATCATCTAACATTTCAGCAGAGACCAAAGACCCGGGGGAGGGGGGTGGGGGTGGAAAATGACCTTAGTGCTTATAAAGGTTATTATAAGGTGCATAAATGCATGTTTTTGAAAACATCAACATTTGGGATGCAGCAGAAAAGCTGGATTCCTGGAGATTTTGAAAGCAATCATTTTTATCTAAAAAAACGAAAAATAAAAAAAATGAGTTTTTGAGATAAAATGCCAATTTTTACTGCCAGTAACTATTTTTGCAGTTTTTTTTTTCATAGATTCTCAGAAAAAAGCTTAATAACTCATCTCTCCAACAAAATGGGTTGCTTTTCCATCAAGCAGACTGACAGCATGCAGGTAGTGCTTAAAGGAAGGTTCTGCTTATCAACCCATTCAGATTTTTTAAAAAGCTGCATATCAAAAACTTTGACATGATATATCTTTTAACAGAAAGGAAATAGGGTCAAAACAACTGGTATTGATCCAAAATTGATATGAAAGTTCATTTTACTCATTTTTGTCAATATTTAAATGTAATTTTGTCAAAGACGCATTTTTACCCAAATTTTAAGATTTGTTTTTTTTTTTGCTTAATCATTTGTTTTTTAGCTCACATGAGCCGTAGGCTCACAGGTGAGCTTATAGGATGGCCATGATCCGGCGTCCGTCCGTCGTCCGTCGTCGTCGTCGTCGTCCACCATTTTCAAAGATCTTCTCCTCTGAAACCGCTTGGCCAATCAAAGCCAAATTTTATGTGAAGCATCTATAGGAAGGGGGAACCAATGTATATATAAATAATCCAGGTCACATGACCAAGATGGCCGCCATGCTCATATATGGTAAAATCCTTTAAAAATCTTCTTCTCCAGAACCCAAAGGCCTAGGATCTTGAAACTTGGCATGTAGCATAAGTGACTTAAGATCCACAATGTGTATATAAATAATGACCTTAGGATGACCTTGACCTATTTTACAGCAAGGTCAACATAGGTCGCCAATGCATTTGAATGGGGAAAACTTTTAGAATGTCATTTAAAGTGAATGTCTTGCAGGAAATGGGCAGAAGGACTGACTATTTATGATTCTGAAAAAAATTGGACCCCAGGGGCTAATGTGCCCCCACCCCGGGGCAATATACATGTATATTTCCAAAATATTCAAACATCTTCTCCTCTGAAACCGCTTGGCCAATCAAAGCCAAATTTTATATGAAGCATCTATAGGAAGGGGGAATCAATGTGTATATAAATAGTCCAGGTCACATGACCAAGATGGCCGCCATGCCCATATATGGTAAAAACCTTATAAAAATCTTCTTCTCCAGAACCCAAAGGCCTAGGATCTTGAAACTTGGCATGTAGCACTAGTGACTCAAGGTCCACAATGTATATATAAATAATGACCTTAGGATGACCTTGACCTTTTTTACGGCAAGGTCAACATAGGTCGCCAATGCATTTGAATGGGGAAAACTTTTGAAATGTCATTTAAAGTGAAAGTCTTGCAGGAAATGCACAGTAGGACTGAATATTAATGATTCTGAAAAAGATTGGTCCCCAGGAGCTCATATGCCCCCACCCTGGGGCAGTATGCATGTATATTTCCAAAATATTCAAACATCTTCTCCTCTGAAACCACTTGGCCAATCAAAGCCAAATTTTATGTGAAGCATCTATAGGATGGGGTAACCAATGTATATGTAAATAATCCAGGTCACATGACCAAGATGGCCACCATGCCCATATATGGTAAAAACCCTTCAAAAATCTTCTTCTCCGGAACTGGTGGATCGATTTCAAAGAAACTTGGCATGAAGCATTTATGGCTAAAGTACTACAATGTGTATATAAATCATGACCCTTTGGAGACCTTGATCTATTTGACGACAAGGTCAACATAGGTTGCCAATGTATTAGAATGGGGAAAACTGTTAACATGTCATTTGAAGGGAATAAATAAAACAGAAATTGGCAAATGGACAGAATATTGCTTATTCTGAAAACAAATGGCCCAAGGGCTTCATCTGCCCCTGCACTGGGGCTAAATACCATAATATTCAAACATGTTTATTTGCATATGTAGCAGATCTCAGGTGAGCGTTTACAGGACCATTGGTCCTCTGGTTTGGATTTGGACTGCCAAGTACTCATTGAAGTCAATAATTGTATAATATTTCTCTGAAACTAGACCAAACTGATGAAAACCAGATCAAACCAGTTCCTGGAGGTTAATTATTTTGACAGGTTTTCTATATTAACCTCCAAAATCTATATTACGCTCCTGAGTACCCAAAAATAGCACCAGCATGAAATCAGCATGGGCTTCATGAAATTGACATGATTTGATGTATGTGTTTAAAACCTGCCAGTTAGCTATAAATAGCCTTAACTCATTTCAGTTCATGAAATCTACATGCTTTGCAGTAACACACTATTGCAGGTAAACAAAGCACTAGTTAGTGAGGTGTACTTGGTGATAATTAAGGGATAATTTTGTTTATTTTTCATAAGAACCTATGTTGTTGGTACCCATTGGAATTGCCTCATCATGGTGATTCTTATGAGTACCCATAACATAGGTTTTATTAAGAACTTACAAACTTATCTTTCAATCATAATCAATTGTTCCTCATTGTCTAGCCTTCTTTAACATCTGATATGATTTTGTTTATTTATTTGTTATAAAATAAACATTAAAATACTTGAAAAGTCATATAACAAAACAGTTATTGACTTCAATTTCGGTAGCTATAAGGATTTATCTACCCTCAAAAGTGATATTCACCTCGGCCTCCGGCCTCGGTGATTATCACTTTTTCAGGTAGATAAATCCTTATATCTACCTCATTGAAGTCAATAATTGTATAATATTACCATAATATTCAAACATCTTCTCCTCTGAAACCGCTTGGCGAATCAAAGCCAAATTTTATGTGAAGCATCTATGGAATGGGGGAATTAATGTATATATAAATTATCTAGTTCACATGACCAAGATGGCTGCCATGCCCATATATGGTAAAAACCCTTAAAAAATCTTCTTCTCCGAATCTGGTGGATCGATTTCATAGAAACTTGGCATGAAGCACCAATGGCTGAAGTACTACAATGTATATATAAATCATGACCCTGTGGTGACCTTGACCTATTTTACGACAAGGTCAACATAGGTCGCCAGTGCATTAGAATGGGGAAAACTTTTGAGGTGAAAATCTTGCAGGAAATGGATAGTAGGACTAAATATTAATGATTCTGAAAAAAAAAATGGACCTAAGGGCTCATATGCCCACACCCCAGGGCAATATACATGTATATTACCATAATATTCAAACATCTTCTCCTCTAAAACCACTTGGCCAATTGAAGCCAAATTTTATGTGAAGCATCTATAGGATGGGGAAATCAATGTATATATTAATAATCTAGGTCACATGACCAAGATGGCCGCCATGCCCATATATGGTAAAAACCCTTCAAATATCTTCTTCCCTGAAACCAATAGATTGATTTCAATGAAACTTGGCGTGAAGCATCCATGGCTATAGTACTACAATGCATATATAAATCATGACCAAGTTTATGGCAAGGTCAACATGGGTTGCCCATGCATTTGAATGGGAAAAACTGTTAAAATGTCATTTGAAGGGAAAAGCCGGCAAGAAATTGGCAAATGGACAGAATATTGATTATTCTGAAGAAAGAAAACGGCCCAAGGGCTTCATCTGCCCCTGCACTGGGGTTAAATACCATAACATTCAATCATGTTTATTGGTATATGCAGCAGACTCAGGTGAGCGTTTACAGGACCATTGGTCCTCTGGTTTGGGCTCTTGTGTGTAAATTTGGAAACAAAAATGTATTTTGAACACTGTGACATTTTTTTTGGAAATATTTTGAATTTCAGTATAAGGACAGAAAAATGAAATTATCTTTTTTTTTTCATCAACTCTTTTCCGCAAAACTTTGGTGTTTTATCTCACACTTTATAAAATTCTTTCAGGTTGTGCATTCAAAAAGATAGGTTTAGAATTTGTCAGTGAAATGTCACTGTAAAATATTAAATAATCGAGGTGGTGCAAAACTTCTTTTGAGGCGTATACATATAGATGCATCATGATCTTCTTTAAATAGTGCAGGTATATACATGTAATTTACTTACAGGTATATTCTGTTAAAGTAAGTAAGAATATTCGACAAAGTAGAAGCAATGGTATATTTAGAACCATGAGCCAAACAGCTTTATTTAAAGGTTTGGGAATTTTGTTCCATTAATTTTTGGAATTGCAGATTTGATTTACTCTTTGATCTACTGCCCTCATTTTAAGATCCATGTCAGAAATGACAGCTTGCTATTTTAAAAAGAGCAGTTGCTAGTTAAAGGCAAAATAATTGTGCACTAAGTGTTAATAATCTGCTAAGCCAGGATGCCTGGCATTCCAGCCATGACTCTAGCTGTTGACTGTAGAATTACAGCATTAATTATACACCAGTCATTTGTAACCACTGCTCCCCCACCTACAGGGAAGGGCAGGGATTATAACTTTTCAGCTTTCAGTGCCCTGCTATGAGCCCCACCCCTACTGCCTAGGGGGCAAACTGGAGGTCAACACTTTGCTCTTTGCCCGAATCTTCCTGGGGTAAGGATCCTCATGTCAAAACCCCGTCATTCCCCTGCACTGAGAGGACACCCTGCACTTTAGCCCAGCTATCACCCACCCTTCCCCGTAGGTTTGGTGGCAGTGGTTACAAATGACTGGTGAATTAAACAATAAATAAAAAAACAAAAAAAAAAACAAAAAAAAAAAAATCCCAATCCTGAATATGGCCCCTAACTTTTCTGTGACGTTGTGTAGGGCAGGTTTTACTTCAGCTTGAATTTATAGTATATACTTGGGTCTCTCACAATCTTAGATCTCTCACTCAAGGGTTCCTGCAGTTTCCCAGTGAAGTCCCTTGAATCTTATGAGAAATACTCACGAGATATATTACGTACGCTTTCTCATGCCGACATCCTGTCCTTCGCGGCTTACAAATCTTTACGCCAGAAGGAGTTGGATCCCAAGCTTTTGGAGCGGACTTTGGACTCTTTATCCGTGGCCATTAGAGATTCCATTGGAGTTGCCTCTCTTATGGCTGTTGGTCTGCAGCAGGCCCGTCGTGACGCGGCCATTCATGCTGCACCTAAGTCCTTAACCGATGAATCTAAACAAAGTCTTAGGAACGTTCCCATCACTTCCTCTAAACTTTTTGGCGGGGAAATTGATGAGATTTATAAGCGTAATGTTCAAGCTAATAGGGACAAATTAGTTGACAACGCTGTGTCCCAACAATCTAAATCACAGCAGTCTGCTAATGCTTCAGGCAAGCGTAGCGCTCAGCCTCCTAAGAAGAAGCCTGCTCCTCAGAAGGCAGAGTCCTCGACTACTGAGGTTAGCAAAATACAAGATTACAATTAATTTCACGATAAAAAGTAGTAAATACAAACGCAATTACGATAGTAATTGAAAGAGTAGCACAGAAATTAAAAGGGAATGAGACCAATCGTAAAAAATTTTTCTTCAAAGAAAAAACGATGTAGACTCCATTCCTTTCAATTTAATTCTGACACGAAAATCTCGTGCACTTCCGGTTTCCGGTGACTATTGACACAGACACCGTATCGGTTCTGGTCATCTCGCCCCAAAACTGGTAAGGGTGTCCAAATTTTGAAAGGGTAGCATAGGTATATAGCTATAAGATAAGTATATGGTAAGTCGCTTATTAAAACGGATTTTACTACTAGGGTAAAAATCCTCTTTTACTTCAGCTTGAATTTATAGTATATACTTGGGTCAAATGTGAAATACATAATGTGCTATTCATATGTACTGTACATGTTTGTTACATTCATGTGTCCCAATCTGCCCGTAGTACAGTCTTGTGCTTATTTTGTCCTTGGAAATAATTAATAACCATTTTGGTCAGGTAAACTTTACCTATTTGAACTTTGTTACTTGTGAAGTTGTATTTTTATTTTCTTTTGCATTAATACAAATTTAAAACCCAAGTAATGCTGTACTTTGTTACAAGCAAATGGTAGCAAATATTGATTGGCCCAGTTTCTGTGCTAGATTAGATGAGTCACTTTGGAGACATAATTTCCGATTGGAAACCCTTCAGCAGGCAGTATTGGAATTTACACTAGCAAACCTAACAGCGACAGAGAAATAGATTGTATGATGATAGTCACACTTGCTAATTTCCTGTATATGAACACTTTACTTGGAAATTTTTAACTCTCATGAGCCGAAGGTTCACATGTGAGCCTGTAGGATAGGCAGGCACCCGGTGTCTGTCTATGCACTCTGTGGTGGTTGTTGTCCATCGGTCTTTGTCAACGTCCACCATTTTCAAAGATCTTCTCTGAACCTACTTGGCAAATCAAAGCCAAAGTTTAAGTGAAGCATCTATAGGAAGGGGGAACATATGTGTACATAAATGATGCAAGTCACATGACTAAGATGGCTGCCAATAATTGCCCATATATGGTAAAAATGTTTCAGAAGTCTTCTATTGGGGAACCGGTGTCCCAGTTTAACGGCACTGGGCATGTAGCATCGGTGACCAGAGTACAGGGACAATATACCATAAATATTCAAAATCTTCTTTGAAACTGCTATAGACAGCCTGGAGGGACCAATGTGTAATCTAGGTCACATGACCAAGATGGTAAAAAAAACTTTCATAAATCTTCTCGGGAATCAGTGACCAATTTTAACAAAACCTGGAAGGTAGCATCGGGTACTATACTAGTACTGCAATATGTACATAAATCACGACTGTGATGACCTGGACTTATTTTATGGCGAGGTCAGCATACGAAGGTGGGTCAGGAAGTTCTGTCCTAGGTGTTATATTAAGATAAATAGACATGATAGGTTGCTGAATTATACATCGTTAGAAAGGGCAACATTTTTCCTTCATAATGATACCAAACCCATGCCCAAAAGAAATAAATACTTTAAATTATCTGTCTAGAAAGACAGGTGGGGTAAAACCACTGGCATGTTTCATTGAAATTGTGAACCTTGTATTTTGTCTTTCATGTGTTGTAATTTTATAACTGCTGGTCATATTTTCTTCAAATTCTAATTAAGTGATAAATTCTGTTTTATTAAGAAAAGCAATCCGTTAGAAATGAACGTCACAAGTGCGCTACAGACTGTATAATGAAGCGACAAAGATGACGTCATTGGAATATGTACCCCTGTAACTGTTCAATACCTCTGTGTCATTATAACTACTGGCATTATTATGATTTCACTTCAGAGCGGACTAAGATGATACAGTTAAATGGTTAAATGCCTTTAAAGCTTCGAAGTTCATGACTAGATGTCATTTTTTTCTTTGAATTTAAAAAATGCCAGGACAGGCCGATTTCAGCATTTCGTTGTGCTATAAAACAATCAATTAAGTTGAAGAAGTTTGAGTTTTGCAGGATATAATCACTCATATTCGAAGAATATAATATTATAGCATTTATGACTTTTTTTGGAAATCATTTTACTGTATATTTTTTGCATTGTTTTCTTTAAACCATGCCAGTGTCAGGGAGTCACCGCTTTAAAAGTGATTTATTACATTTCATTCATGAAGAGCCACAAACAATTTTTATCACAGGTAATAGCTTCCAGATGTTGCTATTTTAAAATAGTTTGCAATGACAGATACTGAGAAATATATGGAGTGACAGAACTTTTTGACCAATCCTCGTAGGTTGCCTATGCATTTGAATGTTATTTGAAAGGAAGCACTCACAGAAAATGAGCAAATGGACTGAAGATTTATGATTTTGAAAAAAATGCACTGCAGGTGTTAGTCTGCTTGACTTTTATTTCGGGACTTTTCTATTTCCAAATTATCAGCGATTTCTTGAACTTGTGAATGAGTACTCTTGCAGTCTACACAGCTTATAGTAACTCGTTATCAGTGAAAACTTTGAATTTGGGAGACAACGAATTTGCAAATTTTAGAGAAAATTAAGTTCTCGCAAATGTTTTAACTTCATCCCCTCACCAATAGGCTTAACTATAGCAGTTTCCCTTACTCCCCGCAAAGTTTGAGGACCGTTCTGTATGTTTCGGTAACTAGTAGTACCTATACGCACTTTGGCGCCAAACCGGAACAACCGCTATCGCGGGAAAAGCGCACGTGCAAATCAGAAATTTCCTTTGCGAGTACCGAAACGGATGTGTTTTTGAAGTTGGATATAATTTTCAACTTTTCTTTTCTACTCCGTATGGTTTGTTCGCGTATTTCCCCGCTTTGAATTGTATTTATTTCATTGTTTACTGTTTTGTTTTATTACCGGTTTGTTCTACGTTGATATTTTTATCTCGTTTGAACTTTGTTTATTTTCCGGTTTTTTCGTCACGTTGTGACTTGTTTATCACTAGTATGTCCCAAATTCGTGGTTCGTGTGGCCATTTGAAGGCTTCATGGGATAACCACTTATCTTGCTTTTCATGTTCTGGTTGTAGCTTCGCTAATAGATGCTCTACTTGTAAGAAGTGGACTTCAGCGGTTTGGACTTTGGTGGCGTGTAGACGTACACACATGGGTCGCAGGAAGACTACAGATGAAAAGAAGAGGGACAATGAGCCAGGGGATCAAGAGACAGTCATTCCGTCTGTCGAGGGTCATTCCGGCTCTGGAACTTCCAAGAAGTCTCAGTTGGAGACTTTGTCTTCTACTGACAAGTCCTCGTCAGGGGGGAAGTATCGAGAGAATCGAGAAAACTCCCTGACTGACACTCACCGGTCTAAGGTTTCATCACCTGACCGGTCAGGTAGTTCTGCTACCGTAGTGTCTAAGGACAAGAGGGCACAGAGTTCACCAGGTCATTTGACTGGTAACTCTGATAGAACCTCAAGGTCGCCAGTCAATCAGGCACCGGTCACCCGGTCGCCAGGTTCACGGCAACCAGGTGTCCAATCACCAGACCATCAGAGGACCAGGCACCGGTCAGAAGACCGTCAGAATGCCCGGTACCGGTCACCAGTCCACAAGGACACCAGGCACCGGTCACCAGGTCATCAGACAACTAGGTACCGGTCAGATAGTGGTTCCCCTTGTTATACATCATCGAATGGTCGGTCACTTTCTTCTGACAACCATTCAAGGTCTGACATTGATGATCGTAGAGTTGACCAGTCATCTAAACACCAGTCAACCGGGCACCGGTCAAAACGGCCTAAACAGGTTCGAGATTGTAGGTCTACTTTCAGGTCATCTCGTTCCAGGTACAGTCATACTTCTAGACGTTCTAGGTCTAGTAGTTCTGACTTGTCTAGATCACGATCCTCTTCATACAGCTCCTCTTCAGAGAGAGATCGACACCATAAGAGGAAGCATTCTTATCGTCGTAAGCCCCATTCGGGACATAAGCGTCATAAGAAACATAAACATTCTTCTAGTTCTCGCCATAGAAGGTCTGAGTCTAGAAGTTTGAGATCTAGGGGGCGAAAACGTTCTCGTTCGATTATTCCTAGGTCTCATCGTAAGAGGATTCGTGTCTCATCTACGTCGGGGAGTGTGTCCTCCGATAGAGATGATACTCTTTCACTAAATGTGGAACACAATGATTTTGACGGTGACAGCATAGCCGGTTCACCTACCAAGATCAATTGTAAATCCAAGAAACAATCTTCTGAAAAACATGGTTCCGACTCCAACGGAGAGGAAGAACCTACTGTTTCTTTTGCAGATGCCATCAAGGAGGTAATGGCTTTGTTACCACCTGATGTTTGTCCGAGGAAAGAATCTTCTGATTTTTCTCATAAACCGAGATCTACTCTTGATGCTCTAAATCCGTCAGACGACAAGGATTCGGCATCGTTACCCCAGTCTTTGTTAATCAAAGATACTGTTAATTTGTTTCAGGATTTGATCTCAAAAAAGATCAAACTTGAACCTGGTTGGGTAACAAACCAATCTATTGAGAAAGATCTTGGTGTCTCAATGAAATATTACCGTACACACGGTCAATTATTTCCTGCTGTCATCCCTAAACTAGATAAGGATGCGTCTCTGTTGGATTTGTATTCTTCTGGTAATACCAATATTCCAATTAAGAGTCTTGAAACCATGGAGAGACAAGCTCGGAACATGGTTACAATTAATTCTTATGCCGATCTTTTTGCCGCAGCATCAGTCAAATCCTTAGAATCTGATGATCTTGATGCTCTTCTCTTGAAGAGAATGCTGAATACTCTTGTTAATTGTATAAAGCATTCTACATCTATGGCAGTAATTTTGGCTGTAGAGTTGTTACAAGCCAGGAGAGAGGCTGCTATTGAAAAGTCAAAAATCTTGATTGATGCTTCGAAGGATAAACTTCGTTCAGTATCAATTTCTGCAGAGTCTATGTTTGGAGGTCAAGTTTCTGAGATTCAGAAATCTAATGCAGAAGCTCAACAGCAGAAGTTTATTGCCTCTTCTTTGAATAAGAACACTAAACCTGCAAATTCTGATTCCTTCAAGATTCCTAAACGACCGGCTAAGAAACACGATCAGAAAGGCTCTGCCAATTCTAGACAACCTATTCAACGTGACAAAGGTGGTTCTAGGAGAGGTGCTAGACGTGGCGGCACTAACGCTCGGGGAAGGAGTCACCAGGCCCCCTCCCGAGGCGGTGCCTCTAACATCTCCAGTCAATGAAAATGTCACTCCACTGCCTCGTCCTCGAAAGGATCTTCCGGTAGGAGGACGATTGGCCCACTTTCAAAAACGTTGGGAAGAAATAACAGAGGACTCGTGGGTCCTTTCTGTAGTAAAAAAGGGATACAAGATTCCTTTTTTAAGGAAACCCTCTCTTTCCCCAACGCCGGTTTTCCTTCAACAGACCGAAAGTCTTGTCCTGGAGGAAGAGGTCAAGAAACTCCTATTGAAAGGGGCAGTGGAGAAAATAAATCCGGAAGGTCCAGGATTTTATTCTCGTATTTTCCTAGTTCCCAAGAAGAACGGGAAATTACGACTCATAATAGATCTATCCAAACTGAATGCTTTTCTGAACATTCAGTCGTTCAAAATGGAAACAGCAAACAAAGTCAGACACTCAATTCAACCCAACGATTGGGCGTTCTCTCTGGATCTGACCGATGCTTATTTACACATACCCATTCACAGACAGTCTCGGAAATTTCTACGATTCTGTCTCAAGGGTCAGGTGTTTCAGTTCAGGGCTCTCCCGTTCGGATTAGCCACAAGTCCTTTTGTGTTTACTCGCATGATGGTTGCCATAGCAGTCCATTTGCGAAAGAGGTCCATAGTTCTGTTTCCATATCTGGACGATTGGTTGGTCAGGAATCAGATTCGTTCAGATATCCTCAAAGACCAACATTTCACTGTCATGTTGATAACATCCCTAGGACTGATTATCAACGAAGAGAAGTCGGAGTTAATTCCTTCCCAGAATTTTGTGTTTATCGGAATGGAATTTCTGACAGACAGAAATATTGTTCGGGTACCATGGGACAGAGTACGAGACATCCTGAGTCTTGTACTTTGGTTCAAGGGACAGAACCATGTGTCAGCAAGGATGTATCTGTCTCTATTAGGGAAACTGAGTGCAGCTGCCCAGTTTCTTATTTTGGGCAGACTTCATTTACGTCCTCTACAAATGGCATTATTTGCACAATGGAAACCGCATATTCTGCCATTAGAACATCCCATTCAGATCAGTACTCAGATCAGGAGTCACTTAGAATGGTGGAGCAACAAAGATCGTTTTCTTCGGGGTGTAACACTGAAACCACCTCTTCCCACTCACACTCTTTTCACGGACGCGAGTCTTTCCGGTTGGGGTGCCCATCTCGAACCGGAGGGACTTCTGTGTCATGGAGTGTGGTCTCAGGATCAATCTGCTCTACACATCAATGTTTTAGAGATGAAAGCGATTTTCTTAGCTCTAAAACAGTGCCATCAGTATGTCAAAAATACCACTGTAATGATAGCCACGGACAATTCATCAGTGGTCGCTTATCTGAAAAAACAGGGAGGTACCCACTCCCCATCTCTTTGCATGGAGGTGTGGGATACTCTTCTCTGGTGCGACAAGAGAAACATAAATCTTCTTGTTCGTCATATTCCTGGTAAAACGAACGTACTGGCCGACAGGTTGAGTCGTCTTTCCAAACCTATTCCAACGGAATGGTGCCTGGATCAGACGATCTGCAATTCAATCCTGGCGATGACAGGCTTTCCGAACATAGATTTGTTTGCAACTCGGTTGAACAACAGACTTCCTCTGTATGTATCCCCGATTCCAGACGACAGAGCTCTAGGGATAGATGCCCTGTCAATGAACTGGGACGGAATGCACGCTTATGCGTTTCCGCCTTTTGCTCTAATTCCGGCGATTCTCAACAAAATTCACCAACATCAGTGCAGAATTGTTCTGGTAGCACCATTATGGCCCGAAATGTCTTGGTTTCCAGAATTACTTCGGTTACTCGTAGCACTTCCAATTCAACTTCCGGCAGAATGGAATTTGCTAACTCAAGTCCACTTTGTAAGGGAAAACGTGGAAAATCTTCGATTACACGCTTGGGTATTGTGCGCAAGTCAATCAGAGATAAGAGCTTTTCGCAGGAAGTTGCCAACCTCGCTGCAAAAGCAAGACGAGCATCCACCAGGAAGGTCTATGATGCTAAATGGAATGTTTTCTCCGATTGGTGTCTTAAAAGGGAAATTCCTCCTGACAAGGCAACTTCTGCAAACGTAGCAGACTTCTTGCTACACTTGTTTCAGGAGAAGAAAAGCCAAGTCAGTACTATAAAGGGCTACAGATCGACTATTTCTAACACTCTGAAATTCAAGTCTGGCCAAAACGTTGGATCTGATCCTATCATTTCTGAACTTATTAAGTCCATGGAATTACAGAGGCCTGTTCAAAGGTCTTTAGCTCCGAAATGGGACCTCTCTTGTGTTCTTTCTTCATTATGTTCTGAACCATATGAACCTTTACACCGTGCGTCCAGGTTCCATCTCACTCTGAAAACCGTTTTTCTGCTTGCATTGGCAACAGCAAGGCGGGTTAGTGAGATTCACGCTTTTTCAATGGATTCAGGATATCTCAGATTCAACCAGTCAGATGGCTCTGTTTCTTTAAGAACACAACCAGGCTTTCTAGCCAAAAATCAATTACCATCCGTTTGTCCGGATGATATTTTGGTTCAAAATTTGTCAAAAACTGTAAAATGGAATGACTTTAACAGGCTTTTGTGTCCTGTTAGAGCTCTGAAACGTTACTTGAAAGTAACAGAGCCTATTCGTTTGAATCGGAAAAGGCTTTTTCTTCCCTTGAAGGGAAATCATGATATTACTAAGGGATCTATCTCCGGATGGATTACTTATACAATTAGATTAGCTTATAAGAATGTATCAAAATCTAAGGTAGCTTTACTTAAGATAAAAGCACATGAGCTTAGAGCTCTTTCTGCTTCATGGTCTTACTTTAATAAAACTCCTGTTGAGGATATTATTAAGGCGGCAGTATGGTCATCTAGTTCGACCTTCGCTAAGTTCTACCTGAGAGATTTACAGAATGGGCAAGGAGACAACCTCAGACTACTGGGTCCAGTGGTATCTGCTCAAAAAGTGGTGGGGGGCCGCTCTGGTCTGCCTATCCAGGATTGCTAATCTTGAGGAACTATCAACTGAGGCCTAGCAATACCAGATCAAGGTACTTGAAATGATGGTTCACTCAATCCAGGGATTGAAATGGTGGAAATTTAGATACTTTCTCTTTTATTTCCTTCTATTTCTTATGATTGGTATCATAAGTTTCAACAGGATTAATCCCTGGATTAAAGGATCGTTCTGTATTTTCTGTATGTTTCAAGAATCCAACCCTCCAAGAGTGATTCTGCTATAGTTAAGCCTATTGGTGAGGGGATGAAGTTAAAATTTAGTTTTTATAAGTAAAACTTATTTTAACGAAGATACTCACCAATAGGCTAACTTCGATTACCCTCCTCCCTACCCCTCATTCTTGATGGGGCAAAGGAATTTCTGATTTGCATGTGCGCTTTTCCCGCGATAGCGGTTGTTCCGGTTTGGCGCCAAAGTGCGTATAGGTACTACTAGTTACCGAAACATACAGAACGGTCCTCAAACTTTGCGGGGAGTAAGGGAAACTGCTATAGTTAAGCCTATTGTTGAGTATCTTCGTTAAAATAAGTTTTACTTATAAAAACTAAATTTTAGTAAGAAACAATTTGTTCCATTTTCCCAGCAATGTTAGAATACATAAACAAATAATTATTTGAAAACTATGTGTTTATATGATGTAATAAGGTTATAAATGGAAATAATTAAGCTTGGAATGATGGTGCCACATATTTTATTGATTCATTCCTGTTTTCTTGTTAACCAAGAATGAGATAATTTGGAAATCCTATGATTACGCATACTTGCCCATGCAATATACAGAGATTTTTTCAGAAGCAAAAATTGAAAATTTTATTGGAAAAGTTTCATGTTTTTAATATTTTTGTTCAAAACATGCACTGCGGGTACATGATAGAATTGCCTCCGAGGCAGTTCTAACGAGTACCCACAATGTATCTTGTGGATCAAAAATAAGAAAACCCCAGTTTTTCTATATAAAAGTGGGTCACAGAGATGTTATCCTGATGGATTTAAGGGAGCGCTGTGGCGTAGTGGTAGAGCATCGGGCTCCGAATCGAGAGGTCCTGGGTTCGATCCCCACAGGTGGCACCGTGCTGTGTCCTTGAGCAAGACACATTAACTCCCTAGAGTACTGGTTAAACCCAGGAAGCGTTGGCTCCGTCTCGACATGACTGAAAAATTGTTGAAACGGACGTTAAGCCTCAATACAAACAAATACCATGATACTATATGGCACTTTGTCTACGATATGAGAATCATAGTAAATGACTGCATCTCATACGTTCTCTCAATTTTGTTTTAATTCTCTGATATATTAAAACCTACTAACAGAAGCCAAGTTTCCATCCCTAGGCTATAATTTGTCTCTGGAAATTTGATTGTATAGCTTCCTGACTAGAAAACCAACTTGTTTTCCGGGAAGCTGCAAAGACTGACTAGAATCATGTCAATTTCGATACATTGTACATGTACCATGTTTAACCCATATTTGATGAATGGATTTTCCCATCATTATCATTATCATTTTGGGTGAGTCCACTTTCATTTTTAGGGGCTTCAGATAGGATTTTCAAATTTTATTCTATTTTTCGATGAAATTCCTATAAGCAAACAGAATAGCCCCAGATGGGCTTTGCGTTCTGCAGCGTCACATCTGGGGCTATACTGTTTGCCTATGTCCCACAAAAAGCACGCTAGGCTTATAATTGCTTAAGCATCCAAATAAAAAAGGTAAATCATACTTTAATAATGCATTGGCCAAATTGCAGTTCAGTCGTTCCTATATGTATACTGTCGGGATGAAGCCGAAGGCGATATATGTACATTGTAGATGCAGAAACTTGTTTATACCATTTTAAATGAGACTGAGTGTAATAAAACTTGTTTAGCCTTAATTCTCAGACAACAGAGTCGTGGATCAGTCACATTTTAGCAAGAGATCAGTGCTAGTGATTGGAAATGCATTTAATTGGTAGTTTAGTAATTCTAGTTCCTACATGTACATGTATATCCCATTTTTCAGACCTATCTCAGCATTTGCGTCCATACTTGCAGCACACCTTAAGCTATGAACTTTAAGTTGTTTACATGTCTGTATCCTGCATAGCTGATCTGGTGCCAGATAATCAGTTCTGGTGCAGCAATTACAACATTCGGTGTTGAATGCACACTTGTCTTCGGGGGTTCCGACCAGGTTTGACACAAACCGTCATGTACACTCATAGAAGAAGGCTGGAACCTTGAACTTTCAAATTTAACAAGAAGATGGATTGTACTATCTGTGAAGAGAAAACAAAGGCGCTGGCTGTGCAGTTACTGCACATCTGATCTGCATCTTTGTTTTCACAGATGTGAAAATCGTTTTATCTTTTGATGCAGCGCTTGTGATGTAGAATGCACACTTGTCTGGAATGCAAGTGCTGCAACTGTAAAGTTATTTTTCAGATTCCCACTTGGCGCTCATTAGCTGAATTGGCATTGGACTGTTCTTTTAACCCATTTTTGACGAATGGATTTTCCCATCACTATCATTTGGATGAGCCCATTTTCATTTTTAAGGGCAGCAGGAGTGATTTTAAATTTTTTATGAAAATCCTCTTAGCAAACAGAATAGCCCCAGATGGGACGCCACATTCTGCGGTGTCACATCTGGGGCTATACTGTTAGTCTATCACTATGTCCCATAAAAAGGACACCAGGCTTATATGAGTTAAGGAATTTCAAAATTAAAGCAGCTACTCTAGTAGCATTATAATTACTGGTAGATGCCTTTGGCTATCACAAATTCTTAATTGTGATTTTAGTACTGTATACTATACATGTATTCAGACTCTGTGGCATAGTGGTAGAACCACTCGCCTTGTAAATTGGGGGCCAGTTGTTTAAAACTTGGTTATTTTAACATCATCATTAAGACCTCAACTCCTTAAGTAAATGTTCAGTACATAAGCAAATACACTGTTATTTTTTGTCGACAAATTGTGAGAATCTTTGCCATGACGAGGATTCTCACATTTTTCAACAAAAAGATGACAGTGAATTTGTATACACTGTTATTTTTTGTTGACAAAATGTGAGAATCCCTTGCAAAGGATTCTCATATTTTTTCAACAAAAAGATAAAAGTGTATTTGTAATATTCATGTTTGAAACTTTCACGAATTGTTAACTAACAATGTCGTTACATATAATTTTGAACAACTGGGACAAGGGATAGAGAGATTGATCCCAAGCTTCCTCAGTCTTTCGACTGGGATTTTGCTTAGGCACCCTCTCAAAGTGACCATAGCTGTTGGGTGGGATGTAAAAGACAAATACAGCCAACCACTCAGCCTCATCAAATCCTGTACTTTTCACCCATATGCATGTGTTACGGGTATTCAAAATCATGTTGAGGGGCGAAATAATTGATTAATTACCAGGAAGACGTATTACTGGGCAGGCATATTTTCCAGATTAACTTACACGGCGGACAAGTGTATTTTTCTACCCCTGCTTTGTCTGCTTATTGCGGAAAGGCATTTTCGGAGCCAAGATTGTCTGTCAAAAAAGTTGTAAAAAGTTATGTCGGCAGTTTTGACCTCACTCTTAAAACTAGCCCCTAACTTTGTGGCAAAAAAATGTGGGTAGTAGACAGTGGAATATGATACATGGTAGTAGGGTTGACAACACGTCAGAAATAAACATAGAAGTTTATCAAAAAACATAAAATTAGTGTTGATACAAAAGAGGGATGCATACTGGACCATGCATGCCACTCTTTTGCACTGAAAAACAGGAGGATTCTTATAAATTACTTGTTATTTATCTTAATGATGTTCTTATGTAGGCAGTAATTAATGTGTTTATCTAAACTGCAGTGATTATTCAGAGAATTCTCTCAATTTACAAAGTACTTGATATCCTATGTTTAAGTAGCCAGGGTCAGTTAAGAGTCAAATGGTGTAGTAACTGGTACTTAGGAGTAAGTAATTATGTAATAATAATAGGATTTGAAGCTTTTCATTTTTAGCTCACCTGAGCCGAAGGCTCACAGGTGAGCTTATAGGATAGGCAGGCATCCGTCGTCCGTCGTCGTCGTCGTCGTCCGTCGTCCGTCCACAATTTCAAAGAAGAATATTTCTGAAGCTAGTAGGCCGATCTTGATCAAATTTAATGTGAACCATAATTGGGTTGGGGGATTGATGGCATTAGGTTTTGGAGCAGATTGTATCAAAATTGTGGTTTCCATGGCAACAGAAAGGTCCCATAGACTTACAATGGGAAAAACTAAAAAAATCTTCTTCTCTGAAACCACTAGGCCCACAGCTTTGATATTTGGTATGTAGCAATGGCTAATGGTCCTCTACATAAATTGTGCCATTCATGCCCCTGGGGTCAAATTTGGCCACGCCCCGGGGGTCGATAGTCTCCATAGACTTACTATGGGAAAAAAAAAAAAAATCTTCTTCTCTGAAACCACAGGGCCCACAGCTTTGATATTTGGTATGTGGCAATGGCTAATGGTCCTCTACATAAATTGTGCCAGCCATGCCCCTTGGGTCAAATTTGTCCACGCCCCGGGGGTGGATAGTCTCCATAGACCTACAATTGGAAAAACTAAAAAAATCTTCTTCTCTGAAACCACTAGCTTTGATATTTTGTACGTGGCAATGGCTAATGGTCCTCTACATAAATTGTGCCAATCATGCCCCTGGGGTCAAATTTGGCCATGCCCCGGGGGTTGATAGTCTCCATAGACCTACAATAGGAAAAAAACTAAAAAAATCTTCTTCTCTGAAACCACTAGGCCAACAGCTTTGATATTTGGTATGTAGCAATGGCTAATGGTCCCCTACATAAATTATGCCATTCATGCCCCTGGGGTCAAATTTGGCCACGCCCCGGGGGTTGATAGTCTCCATAGACTTACTATGGGAAAAAAAATAAAAAATCTTCTTCTCTGAAACCACAGGGCCCACAGCTTTGATAATTTGTATGTGGCAATGGCTAATGGTCCTCTACATAAATTGTGCCAATCATGTCCCCGGGGTCAAATTTGGCCACACCCCGGGGGTCGATAGTCTCCATAGACCTACAATAGGAAAAACTAAAAAAATCTTCTTCTCTGAAACCACTAGGCCCACAGCTTTGATATTTGGTATGTAGCAATGGCTAATGGTCCTCTACATAAATTGTGCCATTCATGCCCCTGGGGTCAAATTTGGCCAGGTCCCGGAGGTTGATAGTCTCAATAAACTTGCTATGGGAAAAAAATTAAAAAATCTTCTTCTCTGAAACCACAGGGCACACAGCTTTGATATTTTGCATGTGGCAATGGCTAATGGTCCTCTACATAAATTGTGCCAGCCATGCTCCTGGGGTCAAATTTGGCCACGCCCCGGGAGTAGATAGTCTCCATAGACTTACAATGGGAAAAACTAAAAAAAACTTCTTCTCTGAAACCAAAAGGCCCAGAGCTTCTATATTTTGTATGTAGCAATGTTTGGTAGTCCCTATTATAAATTGTGCCAGTCATGCCCCTGGGTCAAATTTGGCCATGCCCCGGGGGTCAATAGTGTCCATGCATAGACTTTCATTGGTCGATTCTCAATTAATTTAAATCTCATGAGCTTACAGTGTGATAATCTCTCAGGTGAGCTACAGGACCAATGGTCCTCTAGTTTGATTTGTTGTGTTAGTTCACAAGATTTTCTTTCAAAAATATATGGGTAATGTTCAGTGAGGTGCTGTGTATTTTATGGAGTGGAGTCATGGAGTGGATTTCTTGGAGTCGAACCTTGGAGTGAAATTTTGAGTGTAACAGAAAACTCAATTCTGGTGGTGAAATTTTTCTCGGGGTGAACTTACCTCACATATAGTGTACTGTAACAAATGCATAAACTGAATGGGTAATGGATGTGTGACAGACATTAACCTTTTAATTTCATTAATTATACTGGTAATGCATTTGTTACATGTTTCGCTATGGCGTCTGTTCAAACAAGACCAATTTTACCACCAGAATAATTGTTTCTCTTACACTCCAACATTTCACTCCAAGATTCCACTCCAAGAATCTACTCCAATACTCCACTCCAAGACTCCAATCCATGACTCCACTCTATAAAATACACAGTGCCGTTCAAAGAGCACCCGACACCTTCTGATTTGGAACTAGAGTCTCTAGATGCTTCTTTGTATGTTGTTGCCTAATTGATCAGGTTTCCAATAAACTCCATTTTGTCATTTGTTGTGTGACGTTGCACCAATCTTCGCTGTAAGAAATGTGGTTGCAGCACAGGAATACAGGGTGTTTACTGTTTATCAAAATGAATCACTTTCCAACGATCCCACTTTCTAGAGGCCATCATAAAAATGATGCTTTCAAAATGATTTTTTTTCCCTCATTTTATCTAAGCATTGTCTGCATTGTACAAAGGATGAACTGTATTACATGAGCTGTGATGCAAGCACAACAGTCTTCAAGGTTTCTGACCAGGTTTGACACAATCTGGTCTGTGCAGTCACAGATGAGGGATAGAAGCTTGAAATTTCGGATGTAACAAGAAGAGGGATTATACTATCCGTGTAGCGAAAACAAAGGTGCTGATCAGCTGTGCTGTTAATGCACAGCTGAACTCGCATAGGCAAAAATCCGCTTTCCTCATCTGATCATATAGTGAGTGATGGTTGTTGCATCCTCAGGTGCAAGCTGCAGATATGATCTAATTTTCAACCAAGCATGTGAATGAATGTGATATTAGCATTTTCTGTGATATTGTCTTCCACCACATGTTGCATGTTTAGCATTCTTAACATTTGCGCCGCCACATAAGAATATCAAGAGCATGCAAAGGCAAAAACAAAGGTGCAGATCAGCTGTGCAGTAACTGCACAGCTGATCAGCGCCTTTGTTTTTGTTCCATAGATAGTAAGATGCCTCTTCTTACTAAATCTGAATTTCAAGCTTCTAACTATTTTCTGAGACCGTACAGCCTGGCTTGTGTTGGACCTGTTTGGAAACTAGATTGTTGGTTTTTGCATTCTTAACATAATCCTTTCATTTTAGGCTTGGCATTTCTTCTTATAATTCTCACTACTGGGAATACTGTTTTTTTTCATGCCAAGTAGTATTTTGACGATGAGGCTGCTAACAATGTTTCATACTGGGTGTTTTGACTGTAACAACAAATTCTGGCACTCCATACTACACACTTGTTATCTGGAGACAACTTGTTATCCAGAGACAGCTTCGTACAAGACACTTGTTATCTGGAGACAACCAGTGTAGATGAGATCAGAAAACCAACAATCTGCATATGCAAAACCAAAGGAGCAGATCAGCTGTGCAGTAACTGCACAGCTGATCAGCGCCTTTGTTTTCGCTGCAGGGATAGTACAATTCATCTTCTTCTTAAATCTTAGATTGCAAGGGTCTACCTGTTTTCTGTGACTGTACAGCCTGGTTTGTGTCAGACCTGGTCGGAAACCCATGTTCTTGGTTTTCCCAGGAGAAGGCTCGTGATAAGGAGTAAACCTGTTTGGGAACAACTCACCACGGATCAGCATGATATGAGGCAAGTTGTTCCCAGACAGTTATGTTGGTTGTCTCTGGTCAACAGGTATGATACAACTCCAACACTCCATCTGAGCCACACCATGAGTAAACCAATTATGCAGATTCCGACCAGTTCCGACTTAAACATGCTGTACAAGCTCAGGAGATGGCTAGAAACTGGAAATTTTGGATTTAGAAAGTAGAGGAATTCTACTATCCGTGTAGCGAAAACAAAGGCGCTGATCAGCTTCGCAGTAACTGTGAAGCTGATCTGCGCCTTTGTTTTTTGCATATATGCAAAAATCCATTCTGCTCTCCTGGGACTAATTTACCTACTTGTATCATTATCCCATAAAAACACTTCAAAGATTGATATAGTATCTAGCATCAAGTGAGAAACATTCTGGGGATCTGATAAATAATTGCCAATAATAATATAGAAATAAGTTGGATTTGAGACGCCAGCATGTTTAGTGAAGTATTTATTTTTTTATTGTACATCCCTTTCAAGATTATTTCAGCTCACATGAGACAGGCCAACAGTAGGTGGGGCGAAAATGGGAGAACCCTGAGAAAAAAATATGTGGCACACTCACAAACAGAACTTTGCTTGTCTCACATGTGCCCTGCTTAGGTTTAATGAATAACTGTCCCAGTATTATCCAAACCTGTTATTTTTGGATAGGCAATTTTAGTGTCCAACTTTTTCTAGCAAAGTATTTTCTTTTGGGCCCAAATGTAATCTTGATTTTGCAGGCTTTGAACAAGATCAAAATTTCAGAGAAAGTCATATTTCATCATCTTAAATAGAAACAGCAAGTCATTTTTCATAGTCTTTGCTAGATATTCATGATATACTATTCAGGCATCAAAGAAATATTGTACATAATATTGAGTGTGTGGAAATTGAGCATGTCAGAGCATACATACCATGCCAGCTATAATAAGAGCCTTCGGGTGAGAAAAAAACCAACAATCTGGGTTTCTGACCAGTTTGAAATTTTGGATTTATCTGTGTAGCGAAAACAAAGGCGCTGATCAGCTTCGCGGTTACCGCGAAGCTGGTCTGCGCCTTTGTTTTCGCATATGCATATTGTTGGTTTTATCATGCCAGCTATAAATGATTCATGTTGAGTGGAGGCTGCTACTCCTGCCAAATACTCAGTTGCAGTCTATTGTAATGAATAATAAATTTGACAATGAGTATTTGGTTAATCAAGTTACTTTCTGGTGAAAAGATTTTACTTGGAGAGTTTGTTGGCCGAGTGGTAGAGCATCAGACTCTGCCCTGGGCTTCAAAACTTACTGGCAGTCAAACATGTTGCTGAAGTCCTACAAGTTCAAGCTTTTCCAAAATATTTGCCACCTTTTTCATGGCAATTTTGAAGTTTTCTCCATGCAATGGACATTTTAGCCCTGATTTTTGTCCCCAGATCTTTTGTCCCCAGATCTTGTCTCAAAAATACCTTTCATGCGCCTTTGTTTTTCTCATTGGCAAACATCTGGTTTTCTCATGACGCGGCTCGAATAACAGTAAACCACAGTATCTTACAGGAATACAGGTAGCTTCAAGAAGAGCTCAGTATCCAGCTCAGTTTGTAATTATCCTGCCATAAGTAGCAGGCTATCTGTCAGCATCTATTACGGTATCATTAATAGGGTGATATATCTGCTCTCTATTGTTCCTGAAGCTGTGAGAATTATTCTTATGGGAAAATGGCTACATTTACATTTAAATGGATCAGAATTATGAATATTGTGTAATGATGGATTGGTGTCAGCTTAGGGATTTGAGGAATTGATTTAGAAAGGAATTTGATACTATGTAGCTTTTCTGAGTAAGTTTGTTCAAATTAAACACTGACGTCAGATCAGGTCAGGGCAATTGATTATCCCACCCAGACTGTTAGGGAAGCGGGTCAACTCGGCCTGATACAACAGGGAGTCAACTCGGCCTCGGGTCAACTCGGCCGGGTCAACTTGGCCTCTTAGTTTTGCTTTTACGGAGAGCGGTATTTTGAACATTTTATACAGTATCCTTTCAGATATAAGTAGTAGTTTTTTGTGATGATGTATTCCAAATTCGTACACAGAAAATATTTTCTAGAAAGTAACTGTATTGCAAACAATCTCGGTACTGAATAAAGGCAAGCCATATTATCAGGGTGACAGGCATGACTGTGAGTTAATCAGTTTAATTAAATACTTACCCCAAGGTAACGTGCACAGTCAACAGACTCCAAAATGTCACCATACAGGGTATACTGGGAGTGGATAGGCTGATTTGATCTGCTGATATGCAGAACCTGAGATTTACCAGGATTAACTTCCATTTCCCAGGTTCGCTCCCAAGTTCATAGAGTGTCTAGATTACTTTGGAGAATTTACTATTCATCGACTTGATTGTCAACAGTCAGGAATACTGCAGTGTCATCTGCAAGAATCATTAGTGTAGAGCACCATAAAGCACCATAATGGGTGCTCTTAACCAAATGCTGTGATGTGGGCTCTCAACCAATACCATGGTCTGTTTTTTCAGTCAAACACCATGATCTTTGCTCTCAACCCAAACACATTCACCATGATCTTTACTCTATGAATCTGGGCTCTCAACTAAATGCCATGATCAGTGCTCTCAACCAAAATACATATACCATGATCAAAATACCATGATCAGTCCTTTCAACCAAAATGCCATGAACTGTGCTTTCAACTAAATACATGTAGCATGAACTGTGCTTTCAACTAAATAGCATGAACTGTGCTCTCAATGAAAAACCATGAACTGTGCCTTCAAAAGAATACCATGATGTATGCTTTCAACTAAATACATATACCATGATTTGTGCTCTCAACTAAATACCATGATCTGTGCCCTCAATACCTTGATCTGAGCTCTCAATACCTTGATCTGAGCTCTCAATACCTTGATTTGAGCTCTCAATACCTTGATCTGTGCTCTCAATACCTTGATCTGAGCTCTCAATACCTTGATCTGAGCTCTCAATACCTTGATCTGAGCTCTCAATAGTACCTTGATCTGAGCTCTCAATACCTTGATCTGAGCTCTCAATAGTACCTTGATCTGTGCTCTCAATACCTTGATCTGTGCTCTCAATACCTTGATCTGAGCTCTCAATACCTTGATCTGAGCTCTCAATACCTTGATCTGAGCTCTCAATACCTTGATCTGAGCTCTCAATAGTACCTTGATCTGAGCTCTCAATACCTTGATCTGAGCTCTCAATACCTTGATCTGAGCTCTCAATAGTACCTTGATCTGAGCTCTCAATACCTTGATCTGAGCTCTCAACCAAACTACAATGAACTGTGCCACGATCTATGTTCTCAACCAAAAGACATGATCTGTGCTCTCAACCAAATACTTGATGGATGCTCTCAACCAAATACCATGATCTGTGATATTGATAGAATACCATGATCTGCACTCTCAACTAAATACCATGATTTTGCTGTCAACCAAGTACCATATGTGCTCTCAACTAAAAATCTAGGGGAGGGCAGGCGATAGCCATGGAAATGAGATGGGGTTTTACCTTCAATTTGTCCCCTCATTACAAGGTTTGCATTACATTTATAAATTCAGCAGTGAAATGAAAACAAAGCAGACTGTGGGAGAAGTTAGCAGGGGGCTTCACGAAATAGAGGTTTGCTGGATGAAAAGTCAAAGTCCCTGGGACTGGGATGGAGGAGTGGTAACAAATGACTAGTGCATTATTTCAGTTGCTGAGTGAGTATATTACCAGGCTGGGAAAAAAGAGAGTTTTTCTTTCAACATTGTTCAATCAAATTATGAAAGAGAAATTGAAATCAGCTCTGGTTTTGGAAACTTGGCTAGTATTCTTTAGCATAAAATTGGAAACAAACGGTTACGGTTTGTTGTGTTACAATAATGAAATCATTATAAAACAGACAAACACAAGTTACTTGGAAGCAAATCTGGACGGCTGTACGGCAGTTTTCTGTCCTCGTGCCAGGTTTACCTGTATAAAAGACATTGAGCATTCTTACCTGTCAATTGTGTAGACAGACTAGTGCCATCACCTGGGTAGTAAAAAAGAAAAGAGAATTTTTGTTGATTAATCAAGCGATTTGTTTGAAAAAAAAACAGCTTTCTACTGATAGTTCTGAACACCTGTGTCCCGTATTGTAAATGGTTTGCAAACTTTTCGTTGCGCTTAGCCTTACCCATGTTAAACAGTGAAGAATGCTGGCGTGTGTGTAGTACCACAAAGTAGCAGCCCTAACAGACTGTAGGATCACCTTGAATGCCAAACAAAGGCACATCGGACATTGAAGTGGACTCCAGATTGATCCCCACATCCAGTATATTTCTTTCATGAAATTTTGTTTATGAAAATATTTCCAAGGTGGTTCTTCCTATGATTCAAGAAAAGAACTACTGGTAAGTACTGGTAACCTGCATCTGGGAGGCTTGCCTAAGAACAATCTGGGTAGGATGTCTGTCGGTCCTGACAGTACCTTAGCTGTTGACAAGGACATAAAGCTAATCCTCAAACACCAACAAGGTTAGGGTGGAGAATGATAAGTGAAGCTAAAGTGTGGCACAATTAAATTTTGATAAGTGCAGGAGAAATGGCTGGGTTTTAACATTTAGATCAGCACCCTAGTGGCATTTTTTTTTTACAAAGGGCATTGCAAAAAGCAAGATTTTGACCTACAGTCTGTTTCCATGTGCTGGGGGAAGGCTGGGGTGGGCTTGGGATAGCAGTGGAAATGAACGGGGCTTCGACCAAAGTTTTGCCATGGCAGTGCAGGGGAAATTCCTGGGGTTTGCTTTAAATAGGCAAAAAGGGCCGTGAAATGAAACGATAGCAGGCTGCGTGGGGGAAAAACAGCAGTGGTTTTACCAATGAGCTGTCCCCACAGGGTGGGGCTTTTAGCGGGGATTTGCTGGACCAAAAGTAAAAGTCCCTGCTATTCCCCAGGGCTGGAGGAGTGGTGGTTACAAATGACTAGTGCATTACGTGATATCGGAGCTCACATTATAAGCATTTTTGCATTATAAGCATGTTATTTCCAAAGATGCCTACCTATCCTCTGGATTTTCCATTCGTTTTTGCAAATTACGAAAACAGCCACCTGTTTAAATTCTTATAAAATTTGCTGTGGATCATTTATTATTGCATGGAGGATTATATCAGCACACATGTGCAACACATTAAACTTAATAGATCTGTGCTAAGACTTGGACTGAAACCAAATACCATCATCTCCAACCATTTGATGAAACCAGATTTTGCTTTTTATTCGTTCATGCCCTACATCTTTATGTCTGGATGCTTAATAATCTTCTATTCTTTATTCAGGATTCAGGTTGCAAAAAGCTTTAGAATGCGCTTTGCAATATGACCTATTTATCGCTTTATCGTAAGATGCAAGAAATGAATTATATTGGCATAATGAAAGATGAAAATATCTCTGCGCTTATATAATTATATGCGATTCTAATAGTTTATGTGTGGTGATGGAGAAACTTATCTATAGTTTTGAGTCGTATAAGAGTTTAATCCGGGGGTGATTCAAATGATGCTACCTGTGCTGTCGTCCGAGTATTTTGTATACCATTACATGCAAAAACATGCTGTCGTCCGAGTATATCGACAGTCGTATCATGTCTCGGACGAAAGCAAAATCACCAGTATCATATTTACGGCCGTCTACCATATACACGGAGGACAGCAGTGTTTTGCATGTGATGGTATACAAAGTACTCGGACGAGAGCACAGGTAACATCATTTGAATCACCCCCATGTTTAATCACAAAGGCTAGTTTGAATTTTATTCTAGAAGCAGATTTGCTCCTTTTTTATTTGCATCTTTTACCAGTAGCCAAGTTTTTTCATTTGCAGATTTTGTGGGTGGCCGATATTTACCATTTGATGTGTATTTTTGCAGAAGAAATCAAAGTTGATACTTTGCAAGTTGAAAGAATAGTGGGCTCCGCCTTTCTGTAATGCCATCTTAGGCCCATAAAGCAGACAATAAGTCTTGGAAAATCATTTAGTTTCTGGCTTATTTGAATAACTGATGAAGGAAAAATATCGTCAGCTTTAGTTGAGCCGCATCGCGAGAAAACGGGATTTTTGCCTATGCGAAAACAAAGGTGTAGATCAGCTTCACAGTAACTGCGAATCTGATCAGCGCCTTTGTTTTCGCTACAGGGATAGTACAATCCCTCTTTTTTGTAAATCTGAAAATTCAAGCTTCTAGCCTTATTCTGTGACTGTACAGACCGGTTTGTGTCAGATCTGGTCGGAAATCCGGAAGACCGGTTTTCTCGCGTCGGGGCTCAGTTCTCAGACACCTGATTTATTTTAGCACACTTCAGACAAATAATAACAAAACATCCTGTGTTATGTTGTGAAGACTTATTCCAGCTTGTGCATCTGGTTAGTTGATTGAGCGGTTTTCTTCCATTTGGGAGCATATGAACTTATAATTCTTCAAGCAGACAACCAAGACGCTGGTCATACAGAGCAGATGCGTAGCCTGCTCTGATTCTTTGGTACTGTTAATTTAGCCGCGATGCGAGAAAACCGGTCTTCGGGGTTTACGACCAGGTCCGACACAAATCAGGCTGTACAGTCACAGAAGCAGGCTGGAAGCTTGAAATTTCAGATTTATGAAGAAGAGGATTTAAGAGGAAGAGGAAGGTTACGGTGAAGCTGATCTCCGCCTTTGTTTTAGCAGAGGCAAAATCCGGTTTTTCTCATTGTACACCAGAAGCTTTGATAATCTGTTTTGACAGAGATTTCCTGACAATATGTCATAACAGCAACTGTTTATTAATGTGTCTGCACATATCATTTTGAGCTGCTTCATGAGAGGATATTTGCTTATGCGAAAACAAAGACGCAGATCAGCTTCGCAGCTTTGCAGTAAATCAGCGCCTTTATTTTTGCTACATGGATAGTACAATTCCTCTTCTTTCTAAATCCAAAATTTCCAGCTTCCAGCCTCTTCTGTGCTTGTACAGCTCCAATTGTGTCGAACCTGTTCGGAAACCACATCATTTGTTTTCTCATGCTGTGGTTCATTTAGTCTCATTGCTACATGCAGGATTGTTTATGTCTATAGTATCTAACTTGTTTACAAACTGTTGATCTTATAGTGAACCATCACTTTCAAGTGCACACTTACAGCTACTTTGTACTACTTAACAGCTGAAGCTGGTTCACAAAAAACAGACAATAGAGCCTGTGCGTGAGAAAACCAACAATTTGGGGTTCCGACCATGTCTGACACAAACCAGCCTGTACAGTCACAGAAGAAACCCAGAATCTTGAAAATTTGGGAATAAGTAGAGGAGGAAATGTACTATCCGTGTAGCGAAAACAAAGACGCTGATCAGCTTCGCGGTTACCGCGAAGCTGATCTGCGTCTTTGTTTTCGCCCATGCAAATTGTTGGTTTTCTCACGCACAGGCTCACATAGATTGATGGGAAATAATGTGCATTAAGTGCTGGTAATCTGCCTGCAGGTACTGTACGGTTAGGAAACTGAACAATATTTATATGACATGAAGTCTGTTGATGCGACATAAAAGACTGGGTCAGTCAATCAAAAGCTTACTTACGTGCATTAAGCAACTTGCTTATTGTAGATGCTATTTATTTATTTTATTACATGGTATGATGATGCACTGTGAATAAGAATTGTATCTATAATGGGAAAATATAAACTTTTTTTCTTTTAGTAGTTTGGTGCCACAACCCGACTTGGTCATGTTCTTTATTATAAGATAATCAGTAACTGTTATCGGTTGCATATGAAAGAATGTATTGAGAATGGATGAACTGCCCTGGAAGAATAGCTGGGTGGTAGGGCATCTTATTAATATGATTGACATTAATAATTCTTTGGTCATAACTAAAATCATAAAGTGGGGGATTTATTACTTAGTTATAATTACTTGGAAAAAGAGCTATTGTCTGCTTTTTGTTTGTGGTCTATGGAGTTATTGTTTTTCACTCTGGATGCTGACTTTGCTGTGGGCCTTCCATATTACATCGGGCTGAGTATCGCCCACTAAAACCGCATCGCGATATATCGCGGTACGGGAAATGCATATCGCAATGCGTATTGAATATATCGTACAAACAGGAAAGTCAATTTTCAATTTCTTATCGAAGCCAAAATTTGTTGCACTAGAATGGGAATCAATTTTACAACATTTGTAGTACATCT
Organism: Rugalucina vietnamica; assembly: GCA_964017185.1. NCBI lineage: Eukaryota > Metazoa > Mollusca > Bivalvia > Lucinida > Lucinidae > Rugalucina > Rugalucina vietnamica. Next base: position 34,101,010 of record OZ024872.1, read on the forward strand.
ATGACTGATATTATTGTAAACAACATGCAAAATTTTTATGCGACGTCAGGTTGTTTTAAAGTGCCGAAATAGATGTATGTTCCAAAAATAACCACATGATTGACAGCTCAACAGGGGAGGCAAATACGCACATGTATTGGACTGGTTTCAAGCTAATAACCTGTAAAAATTCGATAGCAGGACCGATTGTAAATACACAGTCTGTGGTTGTACTCGTTTGGATTATTTTGGGTGTTAGTATAAAACCCGGACTGTGTTACGATATACCGGAATCCTTGTATGGGCGTACCGGTATACCGTACCGCGAGCACCGTACCGCAGTATACCGATATATCGGTATATCGTTACACCCCTAATATTACATTTTACATGCACTTTGCATTCCTGTATGGTCTTGAAAACCACTCAAGATCGGTGTGGTGATGTCATAGCCATATCCAGTGAGATGTGTCCAGTGTTGGTGAGCTGTTGAACACGGGTGTTAATGATAAGCTTTTGGTTGAAACTAAGGTTTGAAAATCCAAGCAATATGTCAAAAGGTCCGTTGAGGACTTAAGTACATAGGTGGAATTGTGGCCAATCATTCTGTCAAAATCGTCGCCACATTTTGGGTCTAGTGGGCCCCAAGATATCTATGATACTTATACTCGGTTCCTACTGTATCGCGGTAGCTACTGTATCGCGGCATTTGCACATCACGTGAATTTACAAACCTAGCGCCCCGTACGTTCGACATCTTTCACGGCAAACGTCTTGCTCTCAATTCTAGCAAAAAATTGTGTTTATTGTTATAAATAGTGGAAAGTAAATGTATTCTTTTCCAAAAAATATGTAGAATACGGATTTTGCACATCCTGATTACCCCCCTTCCCATAAAATGTCCACTCAGTACCTCAAACACCCGTTGGTTTTATTTTCTATGAGTCCGAATCTGTCGTCTGGACGTCACAGATCACGCGTCATTAGTAGGTCCCGTTCTCTCCTTACATGGAAACTTTTGCATTCGCATTTTAGGTGAACCCCGCGATACAGAAGTCACTTTTGCCACATGGGTACATAACAACCGGCCGCACATATGCATTAATCGCAAAATATTAACACATGTCTTGTAATTTTCATCATAATAGGCTTACAGGGGAAGGATTTTAGAAAATGTTAAGGTAGAATAAATTTCAATTGTTGACCATGTGCGTTTGCTTTTTCCTGTTTACAAATAAGGGCCGCGATACAGTAGGAAGCCAGTATAATCAGGGAGGTCCAGTGAACAATGCTTAATACCACTCCCAGAAGTTCCTTAGTAGGGTGAATGGTGACCCCTCCTGGCCCATGGAGTAGATAACTATTTGAACAAAATCTAAACTACTGGCAGCGCATTTTATAAAATTTATTGATTTCTGAGATGTGAGGCAGCTTTAATACTTACCGTTAAACTAGAAAATGATGATTTTTAATAGAACATGCTCTGTGAATTAGAATTATCTCTATTCTGGAAAGTAATTACGTGGCCCATTTGGAAATAAAAAGCATGCTGGTTAATGAAACTAAAGCAGGTGTGCAAGTGAGAGGTGGTTGCATGGAGACTAACCAAGACTTTTGTGTTACTTTTATTACTTTCGATTTTAGATGAATTTGGGTTCTACTTCTTCTGTAAACCAAAGATTAGGTGTGTCTTAGTGATAATACATTTCACAAATGGTACACTGGTTTACTCCTTGTCCACGGAATGAGACATTGTCAGCATACCCTTGTATTGCTACGTCTTTTAGAGAAAGATCTGTTCTGTTCAGTCTTTGGCTTGGATTTCAATCTGTGGCTTGGAGACATTTCTATTTACGAAGAATTGTACATCAGTTTCTTTGATACAGTTCAATGTTTCACATATAATTTTCATGAAAAATGCATGTGTATGTGTATTGAAATGGACATGACTGTGTAGTTTCATGTGATTTTAAATATATTTCTGTTTGCAGATTAAAGATGTGAACAACGAAAAAAAGATATGACAACCTATGAAAACACTTCAATAACCTATCTCTGAAAGCTACCCGATACCAGCCCCTGAAAACCCTCACCAGACCTATCTCTCTAAATGATGGAACTAGCTCACAGTCTATTGCTGAATGAGGAGGCACTACAGAAGATACCCGACAATAAGAAACCTGTGTTTGTGTTTGAATGGCTGAGATTTTTGGACAAAGTTCTTGCCGCCGCTCAGAAGGTGAGTTTTGTAATATCATTAAATTACATTTATGTTATTGTTGGAGCAATTTCCAAACCCTCACTGGACCTACCTCTCTGATGATGGAGCTAGCTCACAGTCTGTTAGTGACCAGATGATAAGTTCTTGCAGCTCCTCAGGTGAAAGTAATTAGGATGAGACAAGAGTTTCAAACAGTGTAAACACTCACCAGACTGCTGATCAGTCTGAATAGCTGAACAGAGCCTGCCTTGTGTCTTGTCTTAACCCATTTATGATGAATGGATTTTCCCATCATTATCATGTGTGTGAGTCCACTGTCATTATTATGGGCATCAGGAGTGATTCTGAATTTTTAGTTGATTTTTGGACAAAATTCCACCAGGTAAACAAAATAGCCCCAGATGTGACCCCACGCTCTGCAGCGTCACTTCTGGGGCTATACTGTTTTCCTGTGTCCCATTAGTAGGACGCCAGGCTTATACAAGTTAAGCTAACGGTCAATAAGAAATTTTCTGTTTGTGCTTGAATGGCTGAGAATTCTGGACAAAGTTCTGTGAGTGCATGGCAGGTGAGAGTTGTTATGTCTGGCTGTAGTGTTTGTTTGTCAACACAAGACACTTGGCGATTGTTCTGACACTAAGTAGTTTTAGATTTTGGTAAATGATTTATGCCAGCTGAGCGGCGGCATGAGAAAACAAACAATGTGGTTTCCAAACAGGTCTGTAACAAGCACAGAAGATGGCTAGAGACTGGAAATTTTGGATTCAGAAAGCAGATCAATTGTACTATCCCTGTAGCAAAAACAAAGGTGCTGATCAGCTTCGCAGTTACTGCGAAGCTGATCTGCGCCTTTGTTTTTGCATATGGAAAATGTTGGTTTTCTCATGGTTTTCTTTGGGTGCTGACATGATTCTAATGTAGGTATCTATGTCTAATGATAAATATAAGGAGGTATTTTAGAAAGCTTCTAAGTCTGACACAAATAGGGCTTCTCAGCCATAAGAAGTCAGCTAGAGGCTTGATGCAGGAAATTTTGAAAAATGGTGTCTGAATTACCCAGTAGATACTACAGAATATTCTCATTATAACTCTATCTTTGGGTTCCATTGAAGCAGAACATGTTATAAGTAAAACCATGTAATGTGGTTACTACAGACATATAGCAAAATTATCAATTTGGGATCCATGACATGGCTGTGTTATATTGAAAACCGCATTATGGTGAGGTGCGTTATAATGACATTGAAGTGTAGTTCTGCTCAATATCATCAAGATGTAGTAATTCTATTGAAATCATTTCATCATCACAATTTTGGAATAAGTCAAAAATTAAAAAGTTGAGCATCTTTCTATGGAGTTAAAACAAATCCTTTCATTAACAACATAATTAATGAGCTGTGACACGAGAAAATCAGTCTTCGGGGTTTCCAACGAGGTCCGACATGAACTGGCCTGTAAAGTTTCAGAAAAAGGCTAGAAGCTTGAAATTTTGGCTTAAGAAAGAAAATGAATTGCACTATCTGGGAAACGGAAAACAAAGGCAAAGTTAATTGTTTTGGCATTGGCAAAAACTCAGGTTTTCTCATGATGTGGCTCGTAGCCTCATATGTACCCTTGTATTTGCTTTACTGACAACGATCCATGTTTCTGTTACAGTCTGACATCAAAGAAAAGCAAGGTCGCCTTGTCCAGCAACTGACTGGACAGATCAATGAGTCTCCTGGGCCTCCGGCACGGAAACTCCTGGCACGATGTCTGGCCCAGCTGTTCAGTGTTGGAGATACATTCTCTATGTTTGACTCTATCAATAAGTGTAACGATATCGTGAAAAGCAAGGACGACTCTCCCAGCTACTTGCCTAGCAGGCTGTAAGTTTGTTGAATAATTAATGACATAGAGCCGCGACATAAGAAACTTTAAACCAGTTTTGGGGGTTTCAGACCAGGTCCGACACAAACCAGCATGTACAGCTACAAAAGAAGGCTAGAAGCTTGATTTTCGGATTTGACAAGAAGAGGGATTGTGCATTCTGTATAACGAAAACAAAGGCACTGACCAGCTGTGCAGTTACTGCACAGCTGATCTGTGCCTTTGTTTTCGCATATGCTTTCTTTTGAGGTGATTGGCATTCTGCTTTGAAGCATAAATTGTAAGTGAAAGAAGTCATTTGCTTAGAGGAATTAAAACCAGTTGGTGACATTTGATAGCTGAAACCAAAATCAGACTTAACTTTTAACACCAGAGGAATGCTTTTGTCTTGCTAAAATTAGATTTAAATGTCTCAAAAGAAATTTATTCTAGCACATGCTACTGCTAGCAGTATTCTCACTTTGCTGTTTGCATGCACATTTAGACATAGGATGGAAGTCTGGTTTCCTGTTAGTCCAAAAGTGTATCCCACCTTTTTTTTATTCATTATTCAATAAGAGCAATTTTGCTAATGAACGGCCACTTAAATGCTGGTAAACTGCCTTCTTGGGCAACAATTCAAACAAACAAAAAGGAAAACTCACAAACAGTCATATATGCCAAAGAACTTTCTGTCAAGAGGCAACTGATGAAAATAGACTTTCCTGACATCATTTAGCGAGTCCACTTTCGTTCTAAGGGAAATCTGGTGTGATTTTAAAATTTTATTTCATTTTTTGATGAAAATACTTTAAGAAAACAGAATAGCCGAAAATGAGACGCCATGTTCTGGGACATCACATCTGGGGCGTCACATCTGGGGCTACCCTGTTTGTCAGTTAAAAGTACTATGTTTGATAAATAGGGGGAGTATGGTGGCATAGTGGTAAAGCATCACTCCGAATTGAGAGGTCCTGAGTTCAATCCCCACTGGCAGCACGGTGTTGTGTCCTTGAGCAAGGCACATAACTCCCCAGAGTACTGTTCAATAACCAGGAAGCTGTGGTTCCATCCCGACATGACTGAAAAAATGTTGACTGGGAAGTTAAACCTCAATACAAACAAATAAATGTTTGATAAATGTTTCAGTGCTGCGATAGCCTGTCTGGGTAGTATGTTTGAGAAGATGGGCCGGATGACTGGCAGATCGTACGAGGAAACAGTGCAGGCCCTCATAAAGTCCCTCAAATATGCTGAGGTGAGTGGTGATATTTGAGCTAACAGAAAACCAACAATCTGCATGTGTGAAACCAAAGGCGCAGATCATTTGTGCAGTAACTGCACAGCTGATCAGTGCCTTTGTTTTCGCTACTCAACTAGTAGAATTCCTCTTCTACTTAAATCCAAAATTTCAAGCTTCTAGCTTGCTTCTGTGCCTGTACAGGCAGATTTGTGTCGGACCTGGTTGGAAATATAGAATTTTGGTTGTCTCATGCAAAGACTCATTTTTAGCTCGCCTGCACGAAGTGCACAGAGCTATTGTTGTCACCTTGGTCGTCCGCGTTTACGGTTACGTTTACGCGTACGTCCGCGTCACACTTTCGGTTAAAGTTTTTTAGAAGTCTATATCTCTTAAACATGTAGATGTATCAAGTTGATACTTTGCATATTGGTAGATATTGGTCTGAAGTTTTATGCAGTACCATCATGACCCATCCTGGGTGACCTTGAGGTCAAGGTCACAGACTTAGAAATTTTATGTTAAAGTTTTTCATAAAAGTTTTTAGAAGTATATATCTCTTGAACATGTTGATGGATCAAGTTGATACTTTGCATGTTGGTAGATATTGGTCTGAAGTTTTATGCAGTACCATCGTGGTCCACCCTGGGTGACCTTGAGGTCAAGGTTACGGACTTAGAGAAATTTTATGTTAAAGTTTTTCATTAAAGATTTAAGAAGTCTATATCTCTTGAACATGTTGATGGATCAAGTTGATACTTTGCATGTTTGAAGATATTGGTCTGAAGTTTTATGGAGTACCATCATGACCCACCTTGGATGTCCGTGAGGTCAAGGTCACAGATTTAGAATTTTTTTGTTGAAGTTTTTCGTTAAAGTTGTTAGAAGTCTATATCTCTTGAACATGTAAGTAAGTAAGTAAGTTCGATCCCCACTGGCGGCATGTTGATGGATCAAGTTGATACTTTGCATGTTTGTAGATATTGGTCTGAAATTTATGCTTTTACGACCCACCTGAGTGACCTTGAGGTCAAGGTCTTGGGTCATAGATTTTGATAAATTTAGTGGCAAATCACAAGTCAGGCGAGCTACGCTGTCCTGGGACAGCTCTTATTAAGCCTTATTATGAATGAAAAAGTACTGCTTTTCGCATATGCAAGCATTTAAGTCGTAGATCGTGAGCAGGTTCAAAACTTGTATGTGTATTAGCAAGAACAGGACATAGTGATTGGGAATGTTTTAAACTGCGCCCATCCCCCCCCACCACCCCCCCCCCCAAAAAAAAATAAATATATATATCTTTTATATTTAACTCCTGATGATCTGTAAAATAGCAGTGAAACCGGTAGAGAATTAATTAAATAGTGAATACATTGTGGAATCGGACTTTATTTTGTTTTATATATATATATATATATATATATATATATATATATATATATATATATATATATATATATATATATATATATATATATATATATATATATATATATATATATATATATATATATATATATATATATATATACAGGACAGACCCGCTATACCGCGCCTTGAATTAACGCGGTGTTGGATATAACGCGAGGGCACCTTGGATCCCAAAATTTCGCCCACCCACTTTTGAGAAAAAAAAAATCGTGGCGATGCGAAGGCGCCGTTTTACCCTTATATATTCCTTGATTGTATTACAATTTAAGGCGTTTATGTGCGGATGAATTCACAGTTAAAAACATCGTTTGCAGGGAATTCAACAAGGTTCAGTTTTCTAACAGTTTCTCTTTATGGTACTCGAGAGAAAAAAATTAAAAGCAGTTGTCAGGCGTTTGCCAAGGTGCTATTTTCTAACAGTTTCTCTATATTATACATTGAGAACAATTAATGTTAATTATCTTTTGCATATTTAAAACTGAAAGAACAGGTTTTCTTATAGAAAGCATAATGTGTTTACGAACCGTGTCGGCTGCGTGTATATTCACGAGTGATAATTGCCATGTCAGTAATTTTCAGACTTACCGTACACAATCCACCGTTCGCGAAGCGTGGATGACACATTGTTTTCTTAAGATAAGCCATAAAAGTTGTGAAAATAAGCCCAATGAGCTAGGGGATTATCGATAGACCGTAACGAGACCGTAAACACAGGTTGCTGTAGGCTATTTATGACACCTGTTACGCAACGTTGCTCATTTTCGACGGCGACACAAACCAAAGATTGTCTAAGCATTGGGACACCTATATCTTGTATAATTCTATCCGATCAGAAAATTCAATTAAGAAAGGCGAATTACAATAACTGTAAATACGGTATCGGCAAAAGACTCTTGACCGCGTTAAATATCCGGGTGCGCCAATAAGTCAAAGGCGGAACTCTACAATACAACAGCAACATAAGCCCGGTGTCATGGACGCTCTTTTCACATAAAATCATACGTTGTAAATAAACAAATTTTATCATTGTAGATCGTTTTTAACTGATAAAACTGTGGAACACGCAAAACTTCACTTTTGTTTATTCCATTTTACAAGGACTCTGCGATAAACCGCCAAGCTCGGTTAAGCCAATACACACGTCGTATAGGTTCCCCACCCACCAATACACTACAGAAACTGCGATCAGCCTGGTCCGACTTAGTAGATTTGCATTACGCGCCTCACCTATAACGCGCATGCGACTTGTGGACCCCGACCAGCGCGTTATAACGGGTCTGAAGTGTATATATATATATATATATATATATATATATATATATATATATATATATATATATATATATATATATGTGTATATATATGTGTATATATATATATATATATATATATATATATATATATATATATATATATATATATATATATATATATAGACAGTAAAAGGTAAAGATAGTGAATAAGAAGAATTTCATGTTAGAATTTCCTAGCAGGACTTTGAAAGATTTTTTGTGAAAAAGCAATGTTGTAAATTTACATTTTATTGAACAAGAAAAAATTATACCCGGTTACCCTTTATTTTCACAAGGTCAAAAAAAAAAGAAGAAAAAAAAAATGCAAAGTATAAATCATCAGACTGAAAGAGTGGTTGACAGACTGGAAATTTCTTACATCAATTGGAACTGGTGCATCAATGATTTTTTCAGAGGACTGTGCCAGAAACTTCTTCTTGTGCAGGAAACAATAAGTCTTATTGTGCTAAAAGCAATGCTTGATTCTAATCCATCTTTATTTGAACCGCATCATGAGAAAGCAGCATTTTGCTTATGCGAAAACAAAGGCACAGATCAGCTGCGAAGCTGATCAGCTCCTTTGTTTTAGCTATACGGATACTGCAATTCTTCTTCTTTCTAAATCCAAAATTTCCAGCCTCTTACCTCTAGCCTTCTTATGTGCTTACACAGCTCAGTTTGTGTTTGACCTGTTCGGAACTTCGGAAACCACATTGTCGGTTTTCTCAGCTCATTTACCTGAGATAGATTAGTCTGCTTGTTGAAGCAATGTTTTAGAGAAACAAAGTAAATTTAGATAATGAAGAATTAAGTCATCTACAGCTTATGGCTGCTATAGGATTAAAAAACATTTTCAAGTTATTTTTGTCACATTTTCAAGTTATTTTTGTCATCAGTGAGGCTTGTAAAAGTATTTTAATACTGCATATATGTACAGGCCAACCTCATTATAACACTATCTTTGGGGTCCATAGAAGCAGACCGTGTTATAAGTGAAACTGTGTTTAATTACTATATACATATATCAAAGTAAACAATGTTGCCGTGCTATATTGAAAACCACATCATAGTGAGGCATGTTCTAATGAGGCTGAAGTGTAGCAAGTGAATGACATAGTTACATTTACTTATTCCAGTCAGTGCAATAGAATCTGATCATTTGAGAAAACCGGATGAGAAAACCGCATTTTTACCTATGCGAAAAAGGCACAGATCAGCTGTGCAGTAACTGCACAGCTGATCAGCACTGCACAGCTGATCAGCGCCTTTGTTTTCGCTACACGGAAAGTGCAATTCCCCCTCTACCTATACTCAAATTTTCAAGATTCTACCTTCCTTCTGTGACTGCACAGACTGGTTTATGTTGGACTTGGTCGGAAACCCGAAGACCGGTTTTCTGGCGTCGTGGCTCATTTCATAGCATAACTGCTGTGCAAGCAAAAGATAGATCAGTCATCACACTAGATCATACTTTCATAGACAATACCACCCCCCCCCCCCATACCCTCTTCTGCTGATTCAAGATGAGGAAGCTGTCATTTACATGTACTTGCAAAAGAATGAGTATTTACAAGTGGTTAACTGCCTCTGGAAAGCTTGCTGAAGGTCAGTACATGACATTACCTCAGGTGTCCATTGTGGATGTATAGCAATAAACTGAACAAATCACTGATTTGAGCCTCGTCATGTGAAAACCGGAGTTGGCCCATGCGAAAACAAAGGTGCAGATCAGCTGTGCAGTTACTGATCAGCGCCTTTAAGTTCACTACATGGATAGTATTATCCATCTTCTTGTCAAATCCGGAATTTCAAGCTTCTAGCCATCTTTTGTAGCTGCACAGGCCGGTTTGTGTCAGACCTGGACTGAAGTCCGAAAACCAGTTTTCATGCATCGTGGCTAATTTTATTCTAACATTTAAACGATCTATTTTAGTCCCAGTGCAGAGCGGAGACAATGCTAACTCTAGAAAAAGTAGTCCATGGCCTAGGATCGGCTGGAAGTTCATCTTACAAAGACATCTATAAGTCGGCTAGACAGGCTTTATCTGACAGAGCAATGGCTGTCAGGACAGCTGCGGCCAAGGTAAGAAACATGTAGAGCTGAGACCATGCTAACCCTAGAAAAAGTAGTTCATGGCCTAGAATCAGCTGGTAGTTCATCCTACAAAGACATCTACAAATCAGCAAGACATGCGTTATCTGACAGAGCAATGGCAGTCAGGACAGCCGCGGCCAAGGTAAGAAACATGTAGAGCTGAGGCCATGCTAACCCTTGAAAAGTAGTTCATGGCCTGGAATCAGCCGGTAGTTCATCCTACAAAGACATCTACAAATCAGCAAGACATGCGTTATCTGACAGAGCAATGGCAGTCAGGACAGCCGCGGCCAAGGTAAGAAACATGTAGAGCTGAGGCCATGCTAACCCTTCAAAAGTAGTTCATGGCCTGGAATCAGCCGGTAGTTCATCCTACAAAGACATCTACAAATCAGCAAGACATGCGTTATCTGACAGGCTAGCCGCGGCCAAGGTACAATAGCAACATGCTTAGTAAAGCCATTAATCTCCTTTGGGTCTATGCTTTACTCTTTTGCTATGTCCATTCTGCTTGTTAAAAGCAACTTGGGTTAAGCACTAGTCATTTATATGCCCTCTCTTTCTGCTATGTTTACATAACACTGCCAACTTTGTCTATTTAAGGATTGAAATTCAGATTTTAGCTTTCACTGGATGATGAAAAACATTAGGCTGTTTTAATGTCTGTGAAGCCCTTCGTCGGAGACATTAAAACAGCTAATATTTTTCATCATCCAGTGAAAGCTAAAATCTGAATTTCAATACATATATTTACATTTTATATTATCAATCAAGTATCAGATGTTTAATTGCACATATCGCCGCTCATTTTCATGTTATTAGACATTAAATCCGACTTAACGTAATTTTGGAACAGCCAAAACGTCAAATTTTCGCGCCTAACGTCATGGCGATACGCGACCAAAGTCACGACAACAAGAGTAAACAAACAACATCACTGGATGGGTTTCGACGTTGCCCCGCCCATAGGTGTGGCCTCTATATCACGTGACTTAATGTTTTTCATTGGGAAATGAAGAACATCAAGAAAGATACTTTCATCTAGGGCGATTGCAATAAAAATGTAAATATACAGCTATGAAACTAATCCCTAGCCTTAGGTTATAAAACATTTTCATACTCAGGTGAGGGTAAGATTTAAACTGCTCATAAATGAAGAAATAGCCAAAAAAAATTGAAATTTCAGGGTTTAGATCATCAATGCCTGTAATTTATCCTGCTAATAAATGTTAAAATGCCAACAGTTGTTGGCATTTTAACATTTATGAGCAAGATAAATTTTAGTCCCAGCTGAGCTGAGCATGAAAAAAGTTTGATATAGACCTCAGGACTATGCCCAAGGCAAATCACAGCTGGTTTCTTTATGTACATGTTTGTGGAGGTGTGTGGTTACAAACGGCAGGTGCATGAAGCTTAACAATGATGTAATATATCTGTGACATTTTGTTTTCATTTTAAGGATAGCCATTGCATGACTGCAAAAAAGTAATGTACCATCCCAATATAGAAATGCAAGCTGATACTGTCCTGTAATTCTTTCATACTGATTTTATTGAGGAAATCTTAGGGATGTGCAGTTTTTGAACTGTTTCATGAGAAAACAGGTCTTTTTGGTGTTGTCATCAAGTTTCGGCACAAATTATATTGCACATCCAGCAGAAGATTGCGGAAGCTTTTATCAATGTAGGATTTCTGAACAGATGTACATGTAACTAAAACATAGGTGCAGAACTACACAGCTGATCTGTGCCTTTTCTTTTTTTTTTTTTTTTTTTTTTGTATAGGCAAAAATCAGGCTTCATCATGTCGGCAAATTTGTTTCTAACATGAATACTGTCAATAGCTTAAGATTTTAATACATTCTATGCATAGAGATGCTTATAAAATAGTAGATTCTGTAAAATTACACAGACTTTTATAACCAACAGTAGCCTAATCGTAGTCAATAAGATACTGATTTTGGTTGTTTTATTTGCAGTGTATGAACCAGCTTGTATATGAAGCACCCTTCATGTCTACCTCGGAACTTGAGACAGTTGCTTCTCTTTGTTACCGAGCATTGGACGGTTCTAATTACGATGCCAGATATGCTGTGGCAATCATGCTAGGAAACCTCATGGCTACAGCGCTGAATCCCAAAACTCCTGTCACAGGTAAAGTGAAGCAAATTATTGACTTTTGTAAGACACTAATGAACCAACAAACAAAATAATTTACTTTGGACTTTATTGACAGAAACATGAGATCAAATTAAATGTTAGTTTCTGTGGAACCCTAGCAAAATTCTTTCAAAATGGCTAAAATGACTTGATGAAAACATTTGCACATTTGCATTTAGGCTTCAAACCAAATGTTATTTACTTATGAGATCATAAGCCAAATAATTCTAAAATTGTTTTAATGTAATTCTGCATTTCAACTTTCAAGAGAAATAAGAATGAATTTGCATCTTCTCTTGCACTGGTGGAAGTTTGAACTTGCACTTCTATTGCTTTTCAGGTAAAAACAAGCCAGTGAAGCTGGAAGATTGTCTGAATCTCATGGCAGCTGGTTTCCTGCGTGGAGGTTTAGGTTTCTTGAAGAGTTCCTCGGCAGGGGAGATGATCAAAGGAGGAGGTGGAACACTGAATAGGGAGATACGAGTAGGAGTTACACATGTGAGTTATGTCCCCTGATTATGTGGATCTTTGGCTTATTCTGCCAAAGAATTTTAAAAGTTGTCACTACTCATTAGATTTTTTGAAGATTTTATTGTCTAAAACTTCTCCCAATTGCATATGCATACATGCATTATATTTAAAATTTCCTTCTCCTAAAAAGGAACCACTGTATTTGACCAATACATTTGACTGAATTCTTAGATATAACAACAATGAATCATCATTGTTTTCAGGCATATGTAGAATTTGTGAAGCACATGGATTGACTGTGGTTGGAGCTTAATATCTGAATTGTGTAGGACTCTTTGGCCAATCCTGGCCTAGAAACTATTTTTGCTGACATTGACAATTGTTTTTCAGGCATATGTGGAGTTTGTGAAGCGAATGGATGGACTGTGGTTGGAGCTTAATATCTGAATCGTGTAGGACTCTTTGACCAATCCTGGCCTAGAAACTATTTTTGCTGACATTGACAATTGTTTTTCAGGCATATGTGGAGTTTGTGAAGCGAATGGATGGACTGTGGTTGGAGCTTAATATCTGAATTGTGTAGGACTCTTTGACCAATCCTGGCCTAGAAACTATTTTTGCTGACATTGACAATTGTTTTTCAGGCATATAAGGAGTTTGTGAAGCGAATGGATGGACTGTGGTTGGAGCTTAATATCTGAATTGTGTAGGACTCTTTGACCAATCCTGGCCTAGAAACTGTTTTTGCTGACATTGACAATTGTTTTTCAGGCATATGTGGAGTTTGTGAAGCGAATGGGTGGACTGTGGTTAGAGCGCAATATATCTGTATTCTTGAATCATGTGTTGGACTTGGTGGCCAATCCTAAGGCCACCCCCACCCATGTTGATGCCGTTTATGCGAGAAAATGTGTGTGTTTTATCATGAGGTCTGTGATAGGTGGGCTTTTAGGGGAGAAAGCTCAGATTGCTGCTGCGAAGGAAATATGCCAGATTATAATCAAACAGATGAATGCTTTAGGTTGGTATAGTTCTCAAAATATAATGTAAATGAACATAATGCAAAATGAACCATTGTTACACATTTCTTGAAAAGAAATAAAGCTTAGATCCATTAACACACAGGGTCATAGATACTTCAGGATTTTATTTCAATATAGGGATCAAACATGATTTTCCATCCATTAACATTCGCTAGGTCCCGAGGGAAGTGTTGAAAACCGAGGGCGTAGCCCGAGGTTTTCAACACTCCCCGAGGGACCTAGCGAATGTTAATGAATGACAAAATCATTTTTGATCGCTATTATTGCATAAATTCTGCAGAAACGAAAGAAATAAGGTGCAGAAACGAAAGAAATATGGTGCACTATATTTTACAGCCTCATCACATTTTCATACGCATAAAAGCTTTCATTTTCATGCTCGTTCCGGGCGGACTTCAGTTTCTCATTACTAGCCCGTGCTTTGCATGGCGCCCAGTAACGAGCATAAGTAAAAGTCATGTATTAACAGCACGTGCGCATGTGAATTGCAATATTAATGCATGGCATTCTCTTCATTAATAAACGGCTGTTAATATCGTGTGACACGGGTATTTATGCAATTATACCTTGATAGAACTGAGGGTTTTCTCTGTGAAAAAATCAGGTTGGTATGAGCAACTGCAGTCTGTTGTCCACGTGGAAAGGCTTTTATACAGTAAAACTGGGGTTTACAGGTATACAATTAATCTTATGTTTGATCCAAAACATAGATTATGGGTACTCATTATAACTGCCTCACCAATCTTGGCAATTCTAACATGTACCCACAATATACATGTATGGAAAATATCAAACTTTTTCGGTCGAAAACTTTTACTTTTTACAGCATTAAAAATTGCTGTATATTCAGCATTAAAATTGCTGTATATTGCAAAGGCGTGTATTCAAAATGTAATTTTGTCTTTTACAGGAGAGTCCAGTGCTGAGTCGTCCGACAGTAAATCTCAGAGTGCTGAAGTGTCTGGTAGTCAGCATGTTCTAGTGTGTGCCCTACATGAGCTAGGTTGTCTTGTCTTGAGGTTGGGTACTTCAGCAAGTCCACTGGTATCAGAGCCTACCACAGGTATATTTCAGGTCTTCAGATTTCAAATTGTTTCAAATTTCAGTCAATAGATGACTTTAATAAAACTACCTGCCAATATGCTAGTTAATGATTCGTTAAAATTTCAAACATGAATATTACAAATACACTGTTATTTTTTGATGAAAAAACATGAGAATCCTTTGCAATTGAGAATCCTTTGCATTGCAAAGGATTCTCACATTTTTTCAACAAAAAATAACAGTGTATTTGCTTTTGAAGGCTTTATATAGTTAACAAATTGAGGGCTTTATGACAGCGTTAAGCTAACAAAGTTTTGAACAACTGGGCCCAGATTATGAAAGTCCATTCAATGGTTTGTATTAAAATTCTGATAAGGGTTAGCAAGAGCAACAAGAGATACATTTATATTAATCAAAACAGCTCAGTGCTTTTTTTTCCAATGAAGTTGGTATTGAAAACATCCTGTGACAACTTGATTAATATCTAAGAAGAAACTACTGTTAGCTTTTCTGAGATAATTTAAAATACCTGAAAGAGTAAGATAAAGGGTGGAGTGCTGACAAGTTCCCAGGTTATCATATCAGTTTAGATTGATAAGATAGGGAAAATTTCTGCAATTTCTATTTTAACCTGTAGTATTTTTCATTCTTAAGATAAAGATTTGATAATGGCCTAATAATGTTATTTTCATGTTAAGAGTGACAGACACTTTCTCCAGCATGGCAGTTCATTTGTTGGCACTGTATCAGAGATAAGTTTAAATAACTAGAAGCAACTTTGATTACTGGCTACTACAAAAAAGTTATTAATTTTAGTTAAATGCTCAATTTATTATTGAATTAAAAACAAGAAGATAATGAATCTATTTAAATATCTTTTCCATTACTTTACCAGGTATCATAGAACCAGTGGTATCCGTCCTGATCCATCCCAGCCCTGCAGCCCGACTGTCAGCCTCCTGGTGTCTGGGTAGTATCTCTGTGGCCCTGCCCTCACAGCTCACCCCTCTGGCAGACCGCTGTGTTGAAAGAATGGAGAAATTGAAGTCATCCCCTGAGGCAGTCGCGGGGTACAGTAGTGCACTGGCGTCCTTGCTAGGCAGGGTCTACCAGTGTCCACTGGGTATACCACATGCTAAAGGAAAGGTAATGTTTTAATTAATAAATAAGCTTTATGTTTAATTATGATTTTGTTTGTATCATAGCATTTTTGCATCTTTTTCTATAGATGATAGCTTTAGTAGTGTTGCTTTGTTTTTTACAGCCAGAATTGCTATGACATCTATTAAGCTTTGTAAATTATTTTTTCATGAATATGCTTTGAAGATAAGAACTCAGAAGATAATTCTGTTACATAAAACGGAAGATAATTCTGTTACATAAAATTCTGCACCATATTTGCGTTTGTGTTCCTTTAGGAGAGGGATGGTACTTCAAGAATGTAAATACGTAATATGCATTTTAATTCACAAATAAAGTCAGGAATCAGTAAGTTTCAGTACTTAATGAATGTCCCTTGTAGAGGATCTTACATGAGTACAAAAACACAAAATGTATGTTTATATGTATAGCCTTACAGGTATGTAAGCAGACCGACTCAGTTTCTAGCGCCCATGATGGCCTTCCAGCATCGGACTCCAAATCGAGAGATCCTGGGCTCGATCTCCACTTGTGGCACCATGTTGTGTCCTTAAGCAAGACACATTAACTCCCAAGAATTAATTCCGAGGAAGTGGTGGCTCCCTCACAACATAACTGAAAACTTGATAATTGGGATGTTATACATCACAACAAACAAACACACAAACAACGACTCAATTTTTTTGCAGCAAATCTTTGCTATAGCCGAGGACCTGTTGAGAACAGCGTCACAGAACAGTCGACTATCTCTACAGAGAACACAGTCAGGCTGGCTTCTGTTTGGGGCTCTTATGACGCTAGGTAAATATAAGCCACAACATGAGAAAAACTGTCTTTGGGATTGCCTACTAGGTCTGACACAAACTGGCCTATACACCCACAGGAGAAAGCTAGAATCTTGAAATTTTGGGTATAAGTAGAGGAGGAATTGTACTATTCTTACAGTGAAAACAAGGGCGCTGAATCAGCTGTGCAGTTACTGCACAGCTGATCTGCAGCTTTGTCTCGGCATAGGCAGAAATCAGGTTTTCTCATGACACAACTGAAAGAGGAAAAATATTTTTATTAATGGTCTTATATTTTGATGTGAACACTCTTAGAATTTGTGTAAATTAAAGCAAAGAGCAGTAGTTAAAAATATGTAAGGTACTCAAAAAGAAAAGTTACATTAAAAAAAAAAAAAAATCAGAAAAGGCCAATTCATTAATTATTGAGTATTATTTGTGCATCCTGCACTCCTCCTTAAAAGCAGATTATTTTATGGAACCTTCTAATGTTGTGAATGGAGATTTAAAAGCTGAAGTGTATAATAAAATATTTACCTTACGGCCTGTGAGAAATTGTTTTTCATTTCTTTGTCTGTAGGACCCCCAGTAGTGAAAGGTCACCTACCCAGAATGTTGTTGCTATGGAGAAATGCATTCCCAAGATCTATCAAAGAGTTGGAATCAGAGAAAGTGAGAGGAGACTCATTTACCTGGCAGGTCACGCTGGAGGGCCGCGCTGGGGCCCTAGGGGGTAAGTCAAGATTTAAGATTGCAGAAAGTGAGAGGAGACTTCTTTACCTGGTAGGTCAAAAAGGGGGGGCGGCGCTGGGGCCCTAGGGGGTAAGGAAATATGCATGGTTATTGTTAAGACAAAGAAAAAAGAAACAGAGAATGTTAAGCTAAGAGATGGACTTCAATTTTGAAAAGTTTGCTTTAAGACTCAGGCTTTCCAGAGAATCTTTCTTACATGCTAACTTGTAATGGTGCAGTGTTCAGTAAAATTTGGGTCACAATTTTTGCATTTTTTTTAATATATTAATAATAATTTCTAAAAAAAGAATAGCAAATTTGGATAATTGTGTTTTTAGGATGCTTTAAATGAGGTTTTACTTTTCTAGCCATGTTGAGTTTCTTGAACTACTGTGGTGAACTAGTGACAGAGGATGTGATAAGAAGAATGTTAGCACCTCTAGAGTGTGCTCTTACTATGCTAGCACAGTAAGTAAAATGTGCCGCATCGTGATAAAACTGGATTTTTGCCTATGTGAAAGCAAAGGCGCAGATCAGCTTTGCAGTAACTGCGAAGCTGATCAGCGCCTTTGTTTCCGTTACACGGATAGTACAATCTCTCTTCTTCTTAAATCGAAAATATCAAGCGTCTAGCCTGCTTCTGTGACTGTACAGTTTGGTTTGTGTCAGATCTGGTTGGAAACCCCAAAGACTGGTTTTCTCGCGTTGTGGCTCAAATGTCTCAAGTTCATGCGCATCATTATGACTTTTACAACATAAATATTAGGGTCAAAGTTATTTCTTGGGTGTGGTAGCCCAGGGGGATATGGTAAAGCAGCAGATTCAGGAGCAAAAGTTTGGGGATTCAAATCCCGCTAGTGCCGAAAATTACCCTTGCAAAATTTTAGCTAAGATCTGATTAAGATGTTAAACTCAACTCAAGCAAACAGTTTTTTACTACATATAAACAGTATTAAGATAAGAGAACATTGCATGCTTGTCAAAGTGTTTAAGGCCTACTAGATCCTACTAAAGTCCACTAGGTAAACCAGTAATATTCTGTCACACTTCAGTTTACAAGGGGTGATCAAGATGTACGGAGCCCATCTGAAGGCCAGTGCTGCTATGGTGAGACTGAGATTATATGATGTTCTGGCACTCTTGCCTACACAGTCATTTGAAAGTAAGTCAGCTAAACATTGTTAATAGGGATGTCAACCGGAGTCCGAACGTTCGGACTTCGGATCCCGTACCGAAGTTCGGATCCAAATTTTAGCATCCGGATGTTCGCCAAAAAATCAGCATGTCCAATATTTAGGTAAATTTCCATTACTATATGACAAAAATACACAATATGTAGTTAGCGCTGCAGAATAGGAAACAAGGTATTAAATACGAATTTTTTAACCTGTAGTGTCAAAGGTCAAAGGTGTAACAGATTAACGGGACAATGCAGGTCAATGGGAAGCGATAATAAACAAACAAAGGATTAAAGATGATAATTGGCGTCTTTTGTTTTCGCTTGAAAACGAAATGATTCACAGTTTCACACTAACCAAGTTTTAAAAATAATAATTATACAGCCGTCGCCTAGCAAAACAACATGTCAGACGATTGACAGATATATTTTGGGATTAAACAAAACAAGTATGCTTTTGACAAATCATATGCCCCGTTAATGCAAAGAAAAGATAATTCAGAATTCTTTAAGATTTTCTATATGTATAATACTAAATTAAATCATTTTGTTTGCTGACGCGCCAGTTCGACAAAATGAGAACACGGCTTTTGGTAATGGCATAATTTAATGTTGCATTATATAGAGTTAGTTTTGAGTAATGCTGTTTAGCATGATGTTTGTTACTTTTGTGAATGTAAATGCATGGCGTTTCGTTTTTGCGTCACATCAACGGAAACAACGCCAAGCTCAGTAACTCTTGTACATGTAAATGTACATGTAATATTATGACCCGATCCGAAAAATGCGAACGTTTGAACCATCCGGATGTTTGTTTCCGAACGTCCGAACCTTAAATCTGACACCAAATGACATCCCTAATTGTTAATACTCAATAATACTGTGTTTGATAAATATCATTTTTATTTTTATTTGAAGCAAAAATTAGTTTTTCATGGTGTTGTTAAAATGATCCTCAAGAAATTCTAATTTGTTGTGAATATTTTTACATGTGTACAACAAAAAAGATCCTCTGTTGCTTGTGCATTCTTTGACAAAGGAGGCAATTTTGCTGTAGTAATACACTTTACATGCATAGATTGGTGGCGTAGTTTACCCTTACAGACAATCCCGCCTTACGACCATTTTGTTAATATGATCCTTGTATCATGTTTTGTCATTCCTTTTAATCCCATAGCCAATTTGATTGTAATTTAAGGTGATAACAGTAGTTTACAATGTCTTCCAGATACCTACACAAGTCTGTTGAGAGAACTGGTCGCCGAGTTCACATTGACAGACAATCCCGCCAATACAACCACTTCACTGTTACGATCAATGTGTCATGTAGATGATAGTGTCATACTGGGATCATGGCTACAGGAAACAGACCACAAAGCAGTAGAAGACCAGGTTTGTTTTATCATATGAGCTGCCTCGTGGGAAAACCAACAATGTGGTTTCCGAACAGGTCTGAGACAAACCGGCCTGTACAAGCACAGAAAAGAGCTAGAATCTTGAAATTTCGTATTTAGGTAGAAGAGGAATTGTACTATCCGAGTAGCGAAAACAAAGGCGCTGATCAGCTTCGCTGTTACCGCGAAGCTGATCTGCGTCTTTGTTTTTGCCTATGCAGATTGTTGGTTTTCACATGAGGCGGCTCATATTGTTATTCAACAATCTTTTGGTAATTTTCTGTTGGGGAAAAACTTCCTAAGTGAATCCTGAATACATGTATTTGTAAGTTGTTTTCACATTTTTTATTTTCTGTTGCCCATGAAAATAACTCATCGCGAAAATATTCTTGTAAGATTTTGAGAAATTAATGCCTGTCAGTTTTAAACCTGCAGCAATCCTTAAGATAAGAATTTTCTACTGACGAAACCCCAATTATTTGGCATTTAAAGTAAAAAAAGAAAGTATTTTATAGTTTTCATGAGTAATTGGCTTTGATTGATAAGTTGTTGGCTTTAAAATGACAGGTTTAGGATGTTATTTGAATCAGAAGTATAAAAACTACTAAAGACTTCTGAGATTAAATTTTTGTGCTAAACTTATCTATGAATCCTGGCAGTATACAACTTAGAAGTAATTGCTGCATGCAGAAAAGATATCAAACGAGCCGCCACACCAGAAAACCCACAATCTCCATATGCAAAACCAAAGGCGCAGATCAGCTGTGCAGTAAGTGAACGGATAGTACAATTCCTCTTTCTCTTAAATCCAAAATTTCAAGCCTCTAGCCTGCTTCTGTGACTGTACAGGCTGGTTTGTGTCGGACCTGGTCGAAAATCTAGATTGTTGGTTTTCCTGCAAGGTGGCTCAAATGTGTCATGAGAATACCAGATTGTGGCATATGTGAAAAACTGAGAACAGCTGATTAGGGTGTTATTGTTTCTACAAAGCATGTATGACACATCCTCTTCCTGAATTGGAGATTTTAAAATTCTAACATAATGATATAAAGTGATTCTATAGGGCATTTCATGTCAGACATAAAATTTCGGTTGTCCTGCAAGTTTTTGTGTAACATGGCTAATGTTTAGTACATCATTTATCCATGAAATCACAACTATGCCAAGAGAATTTATATGATCACATTGCTTCTCAGTGATAATTGCATGGGTGCATTAAAAGTGCAGAAGCTTTTTTGCATCTGTGCAGTAAAAGTGCAGAAGATTTATTGCATCTGTGCATTAAAAGTGCAGAAGATTTTTTAAAACGTGTGCTGCATCAAAACAAAACTGATAGTATGCATATATGAATTGCAGACACAGATTAGCTTGCACATTTGCTATGTCTTATCAGTCTCGTCTTGAAAGTGTAATGTTTTAAGTTTCTCTTGCTAAACTACTGAGTCTGTCAGCTGTGCAGACTAAGAATAGCCAGGTCTGAATTTGCAAAACACCAAAGTAAGGTTTTCTCATAACTACTCATTACTTTGTCATCATGCATATGTTTTCATCATAGTAACCTTACAAAGATGGGTATTTGGGGTTCATAATTGGAAAAGAATTTGATCATTTCTTAAGTTCTAGCAGTTAGAGATTTTATGCAGAAATCAACAAATCAGCATAATATACCCTTCTTTAATTTAGCCACATCACAAGAAAACCATTCTTTTTTGCATATGCAAAAACAAAGACACAGATCAACTGTGCTGTAACATGGTACAACCCCTCTCCTTAAATCCAAAATTTCAAGCTTCTGGCCTTCTTCTGAGACTCTATATGTCTGTTTGTGTCAGACCTGGTCAGAAACCCTGACAACCAACTTTCTCCCATCAAAGCTTAATTAGCCATTTATGCACTAGTTATTTGTAACTATGGCCCCCCACCCCCCTGGGAAAAGCGGGGAGTTTGACTTTTGATCCGGCAAATCCCCACTAAAAGCCCCACTTTAGGGGGACTGCTTGTTGGTAAAACCACTGCTGTTTTCCACTGCAGCCTGCTATCTTTTCATTTCACAGCCCTTTTTTCCTATGTAAAGCAAACCCTGCATATTTCGCCCACACTGCCGTGGCAAAACTTTGGTCAAAGCCCTGCTCATTTCCTTGGCTATCCCCCGCCCTCCCCTGGGGGTGGGGGGCTGTGGTTACAAATTAATAGTGCATTATATCATTACCTGCCTTGTAGTTTGAACCAAATCGTAGAGTTGACAAAGACATAGTGAGTATATACTTAGTGTCTACTCCCCTGAAAAATGTAAAAGCATCGTGGCCTGAAGTACTTTAGACTGTTAACAGAAGTTTGAAGATGAATGCGTTGCATGAATGATTTCAATGCAAAAACCATGTACAGACATGGTTTGGTCATCGAAATGCATGACATGTTTTATGAAAAATGTTTAAGCCTCGTTGTGAGGTAACTTGCTTACTGTTTTATGGATATGTGCAGATCAGTCTTGAGTATCTTTGCAATCTGAACTGTATCTTTTCATTTGCTACTCAGATAGTTAGAATTTGCATCCCAAAATTCAGGTACTTGGCAGATAAGGACTGTAAACTGTTAGGACAGGCAATCTCAAAGGGAGGCTTATTTCGCTTGTACACGTATATAGCTTGTGCATTTTTGCTAATTCATAGGAATGTCATCAATAGATGAAAGATGTATGCGAAAGTTTGGCTCTTATCTTTATCAAATCATTATGAAAACTTGCCTGTGCAATACACATATTTTTTCTTGAACTTCAGAAATTGAAAATTTTTATTAGAAAAATTTTGATCTTTTTAATATTTTTGCTCAAAAAATTGATTCTGGGTACACGTTAGAACCGCCTTGCCGAGGTGGTTCTAACGAGTACCCACAATCTATGTTTTGGATCAAAAATAGCAAATATTGTATACCCCTGCAAACCGCAGTTTTTCTACATAAAAGTGGGTTATAATGGGGTATACATTTCGCGGACATGTTATCCTGATGAATGTGTTTGCTTGCAGTCTAATCTTGAACTACAAAGACAATCATGGATCGGAGTAAGATAGAGTGTTGTGTGTTGATACTTTTCATGTCCTTTCTATCACATATAATACAAATCATTCTCTTTTCACTTTATATATAGTAAATGAAGTTTCTACTGTTTAGCCATAGTAAATAGCTGTGGTAGTATCCTTCGATATTTTAGTACTTGTGAATTGAGAAAGTCTATGATTTTGTTTCTTATACCCTTTCACATGTTTGCCATTTGTCATTTTCAAGAAAAATTCTGTTTTGTGACGATATCCTCATGTTTTTCATCTCATTTTTGTTTGCATGTTTATTTTACTACATTTATGATTATTTTTGTTTCCTTTTTGTTTACAAGCTAGCTTTATTACTAACCCCATAAAATTCAGTTTTTGCAAACAAATCTGTAGCAGATCATCTGTGCGGTAACCATGCAGCCAGTATGTGCCTTTGTTTTTGCATATTAATGAAAAAAAGAGTTCTAATGATAATTATAGGCTCATATGAGCCTTTGCGTGAGAAAACCAACACATTGGAAATCCGTCCATGTCTGACACAAACCGGGCTGTACTGTCACAGAAGATGGTTAGAGGCTGGAAATTTTGGATTTAGAAAGTAGAGGAATTGAACTATCTAAGTAGCAAAAACAAAGGCACTGATCAGCTTCGCAGTTACTGCGAAGCTGATCTGTGCCTTTGTGTTTGCATAGGCAGAAATCAAGTTTTCTCACGATGCCGCTCATATGAAAATCTATTAAAGTCCAGACCCCTAGAGAAAGTTCAGTTGCTTTTTGGATAGTGCCAGGCATGATCGTGGCCTGTTAAACTGATCACTGAAAATTCCAGGCATTTAGCAAGAATAAAAAATGCTTCATGTATGATGAGGCATTCTACCTTATTGTTATTTTATATCAATCATGCAATGCATTTTAATTTGCTTGTTTTTGCTTGTTTTGTAAGAGGTTCACAATCAACAATATTTCTGCTGCTATGCAGAGACATTGCATCTGAATTTTTTAGACATTATACCATTTGAGCCGCATCATGAGAAAACCGGATTTTTGCCTAGGCGAAAACAAAGGCGCAGATCAGCTTCGCGGTAACCGCGAAGCTGATCAGCGCCTTTGTTTTCGCTACTCGGATAGTACAATTCCTCTTCTACTTAAATCCGAAATTTCAAGCTTCTAGCTCTTTTCTGTGCGTGTACAGGCCGGTTTGTGTCGGACCTGGTCGGAAACCCCGAAGACCGGTTTTCTCGCGTCGCGGCTCATTTGAAACAATGCAGAAACATTACGAAAACTTGCCCATGCAATATTCATTATTTTTTTCAGCGGGAAAATTTGAAAAATTTGTCAAAAAAAAAAAGGAAAGATATATTTAACATTTTTGGCTCAAAACATTGACTGTGGGTAAACATTAGAACCACCTCGCCAAGGCTTCTAACGAATACGCACAATCTATGTTTTGGATCAAAAATAAAGGAAACAGGTATACCCCTGTTAACCCCACTTTGCTATATAAAAGTGGGTTATAAGGGGTTATTCATTACACGGACATATTTTCCTGATGATTTTATGAAGAGACTTAAAAGAAAATCTACTTAAAGTGCTACTATTTGTATATTTCAGTTGCAACCCAACAGTGCGTCAGGGTCAGGAGCTCTTGAACATGATGCCTACTCTCTCTTCTATAGATGTCCTGTTGTAAGTTTCTTGAGTAGTTTTGATTTACAAACATTTTGTTGTTACCGTTCGAACACAACAAAGTCTTTTGCTTCCCAAGCCTTAGAGAAACAAGTACATGCATAAACAAATCACAATTTTATATGAGCCTGTGCGTGAGAAAACCAACAATTTGGGTTCCAACCAGGTCTGACACAAACGGGGCTGTACAGCCACAGAAAGTGGATAGAGGCGGAGAATTTTGAATTGTAGCGAAAACAAAGGCGCTGATCAGCTTCGCAGTCACTGCGAAGCTGATCTGCGCCTGTGTTTTTGCCTATGCAGATTGTTGGTTTTCCCATGTGGGGCTCATAGGGGAAATAAATCAGAGAAAATTCCTAAAATTGACATGTTAAGAGACTGATAGTTTCAGAGAAGTGATTTAAAATAACATTTATTCTGACTGAACATTTCCTATCCATGTTTACAGAATGACCCCATCCCCGGCCCTCTACCCTTGGGAGTAGCTGTGATAGACAGTTCTGTACGTCTCTATGGCCTGATATTCCCTCGAGTGGCCCACAAGCATAGATACCAGATGTTACAGCACTTCAACGAGTGCATCAAACAGGCCAAGTCGTCACGGCAACAGGCGGTACAGATGAATATATTCACGGCGGTACTATGTGCTCTCAAGGTAATGGTTTAAATTGTCAGTTAAGATCATGTGTGTTTAGAATGGTTGAAACAAAATTACAGGGACTTGCTAATTTTCAATTTGCTTTTGTGGGGTTTGAAGAAACTTATGAGGAAATAAACATGTTGTAATTAAGACATTTAAATGTTCTAATTTGACCTTTCTAACGGAGTTGGATTTGGAGTTGGAATTGGACTTGGACTTGGACTTCGTAATATATACGAGGGTTGTTTCAAAACAACCAAGGTAAATAAGCCTAAAAGGAAAACTGCACAGAGGGTGTTGTATTTTAATAAAACAACATGAACGATAACATTCAGCCAAACAGTGATAGTCATGTTTACGGCGTTGTACTAGACAGGCGCATATTTTGACAACTCGAGGAAGCAAGCATCTCAAATGACGCCACTTCGAGCTCACTGCAGAGTACGTCTTCAACTTTCCAATAGCATGCTCTACGCAAATTCTAGCACTATTTATCAGTCTATTAAGTTTGCAACATTTTCGCTGTTCTAACACGTCTTGCTGTCTTGCTATGTGCTGAGCCGTCATGTGCAGGTATCTGTTGGAGTATATCTTGTCTGCAAGCAGTATGCACTGGTCCGGAAACGGAAGTTGATTTCCATCAGGTTGAATTGTTGGGCATCGTTTAGATACCCAAGAAATCCATAAGCTTTAAGACAGATGTTGCCATCCGTGTCTGTCTACGATTTGAGTATGAATGGCTTGGTACTTTCTGTACCCGGAGTAAAAGAGCTGTTGGGGATCCGTCATCGGCTTGAAAATCTGGTGTGAAGTACCGTCAATGGCAACCACCGCAGGGTATAGACCCTCCCAATCACAGCGTTTTAATAGCCAATCATCTTCGTTTGGCCATGTCTAATAGTGTTCCGGGCATTTTCTGGTAGAATATGTCTATCATTTTAGGAATTTCGACTTTGACTATGGCCGTGCTTATATCGAACATGGTGGCTAGAGCAGCGAATGTTAGGTAGCATCTCACCCATATCACAAATAGAAACACTCTGTTTAAGGGAGAAAGTTTAAAGCCCATCCTGGTGTCAAGTTTAATTCCACGAGCAAACACCTTAAACTCACACGAGTTTCACCAGTAATGTTATAGAAGTGGTATCTATTCTCAGAATACATAGCGAAGAGATCTCTCCAGTTATATGTGTTATTATCTCCAAGAAAAGCGAAGAGATCTCTCCAGTTATATGTGTTATTATCTCCAAGAAATAGACGATAGCGTACGTCAGAGATGGGATCAGGTGGTGGCGGCACAAGGCTGATCACAAATGAGCATCGATGCTTATTGTAATCGTCTACATGTCTGGAAGCCTGCATAATCACAGGGAGGGCTGCCGCAAGAAGACGCCCCCGAGAGCGATTCATTCTGTCATAAAATAGACAAAATCAGTGTGGTGACACAATCTTACAGAAATACATGACGATTACAATAAGCATCGATGCTCATTTGTGATCAGCCTTGTGCCGCCA
The DNA here is from genome assembly GCA_964017185.1 of Rugalucina vietnamica. Taxonomy (NCBI): domain Eukaryota; kingdom Metazoa; phylum Mollusca; class Bivalvia; order Lucinida; family Lucinidae; genus Rugalucina; species Rugalucina vietnamica. The sequence continues at coordinate 34,127,948 of OZ024872.1, forward strand.
CCACCTGATCCCATCTCTGACGTACGCTATCGTCTATTTCTTGGAGATAATAACACATATACATGTATCGGGCGGGAGATCTCTTTGCTATGTATTCTGAGAATAGATACCACTTCTATAACATTACTGGTGAAACTCCTGAGAGTTTTAGGTGGTTACTCGTGGAATTTAACTTGAGACCAGGGACGGGCTTTAAACTTTCTCCCTTAAATAGAGTGCTTCTATTTGTGATATGGGTGAGTCGCTACCCACCATTTGCTGCTCTAGCTACGATGTTCGATATAAGCACGGCCATAGTCAAAGTCGAAATTCGTAAAATGATAGACGTTTTCTACCAGAAAATGGAACACTTTTTGACACGGCCAAACGAAGATGATTGGCTATTAAAACGCTGTGATTGGAAGGGTCTATACCCTGCGGTGGGTGCCACTGACGGTACTTCACACCAGATTTTCAAGCCGATGACGGATCCCCAACAGCTCTTTTACTCCGGGTACAGAAAGTACCACCCCATTCATACTCAAATCGTAGGCAGCCACGGATGGCAACATCTGTCTTAAAGCCTATGGATTTCTTGGGTATCTAAACGATGCCCAACAATTCAACCTGATGGCACAGATAGGTGGAGATCAACTTCCGTTTCCTGATCAGTGCATTCTCCTTGCAGACAAGGGACGACTTCGGTTGGAACTATTCTAACTATCGTATTACTATGGTAGATGTGGTCTAGTACCCGACTCCTCCACAACAAATGAGATTGACCAATCACAGCCATCGTTAAAAGCTTCCAACACAGAAGAGTTTTACCAAACTAACCATGGTAGCTACCATACCTATGGGCAGGGTTCCTTTGGTAATGGTCATTTCTATCTCCAATACAGAAGAGCTTTACTATAGTACGAATCGCTCAACAAATAGCAAGACGACAAGACGTGTTAGAACAGAAAAAAATTTCTCAAACTTAATAGACTGATAAATAGTGCTAGAGTTTGCGTAAAGCATGCTATTGGAAAGTTGAATACGTTCTCTGCAGTGAGCTCGAAGTGGCGTCATTCGAGACGCTTGCTTCCTCGAGTTGTCAAAATATGCCCTGTTTAGTACAACGCCGTAATCAAGTCCAATAAATAACATGACTACCACTGTTCGGCTGAATGTTATCGTTCACGTTGCTTTATTTAAATACAACACCCTGTGTGCAGTTTTGCCTTTATGCTTATTTTACTTGCTTGTTTTGAAACAACCCTCGCATATATTACGAAGTCCAAGTCCAATTCCAATTCCAACTCCAAATCCAACTCCGTTAGAAAGGTCAACTATGCATAAACTGATTGGGCATATAAAATATGGAAGTTAATCCAAGTTTATTTCATCCCATAGTTGAAATGAAGCTCCTTATTTTTTAGATATATGTAGTGACTAGTTTTTGGGTGGTTTTGTAATATTGTCTATCTTGTTGAGTATGTGAATGTTTAAATATGCTGTATGTGCTGTTTGATGTGACATTTTATACAAAAATGAAACTGAGAAAAGCTGTGAGAAATGAAAAATAAATGAGCCATGTGATGAGAAAACCAGGTTTTTGCCTATGCGAAAACAAAGGTAACTGCACAGCTGATCAGCGCCTTTGTTTTCGCTACACGGATAGTACATTTCCTCCTCTTCTTATATCCAAAATTTCAAGCTTCAAACCCTCTTCTGTGACTACAGGCCATTTAGTGTTGGACCTGGTCGGAACTCCTGAAGACCGGTTTTTGCAGCTCATATAATAAAATGAAATAAGAGTTTATCTATGCTTTCAGAGCTTGTCCGACACTAAGACAAAGCTGGGCCCAGATGAAGTGAAGAAAGCTGCATTTAATCTCATCCTGGTAGGTACATTCATTAATTTTTCAAACATATTTCTGACGGCCCCTGTGGCCGACTGGTTAAGAGTGCTTTAGCATTCGATAATCTCTCCACTGTGTCTGGTTTGGCTTCGAACCCCCTCCCCCCTACAGACACACACACTGGGCACATTTGAGGCAAGTAAGTTCTGCTTGAGGGTGTGCCAGGTGTTTTTTCTCGGCGATCTCGTGTTTTCGCCCTTTTTACTGATTGGCCAGTCTCATATGAGCTGAAATAATCTTGAAAGTGACATTAAACTGAATCAATGAAAAAAAAAAAGGCATTTTAAAATGAAAAAACAAAACAAAAAAAACTGCTGTGATGATTGAAAAATGTTCATTGTCATAACCATGCAAAAGTACATTTATTCATATAAAAGCTTGCTAAGGTCATTGTATAAGACTAAACTGATAATCCATCTTCACCCATTAATGACAAATGGATTTGCCCATCATTATCATTTTGGCAAGTCCACTTTTATTTTAAGGGACATCAGGACTGGTGTGAATTTAAGATTTTATTTCATCTTTCGTTGAAATTTCTTTGAGCAAACAGAATAGCTCCAGATGGGACACAGCATTCTGCGGCGTCACATCTGGGGCTATACTGTTTGCCTATGTCCCATAAAAGGGACACCAGACTTATATGAGCTAATGCTGTTTTTTATTTGCATAGGGGGCTCTGGGCAGCACCAACCCGATTCTTAGATGTGCTGCTGGTGAGGCTTTGGGTAGAATGGCCCAAGTTGTTGGGGATAACAGGTTTATAGCGGAGATGGCCCAGTACAGCTTTGACAAGTAAGATGTTTTATACAGTTTTCAATAGACTTGGCCCAACCAGATAGCATAGACCCATATCATCCTGCTTTAGCTTTTTGAAAGAGTCTGTGCTGGTCAACTTGAGGTGTTCAAGATGTTTTTTTTTTTCTTTCTTTACTGTGGGGTGTGGTAATTCTTTTGAATGGTTTTCTGTTAATTTAGGACTCAATTTCAGAGCATGTGTATTAGTTCTTTCAGAATTGATTTTGTACTCTTTCATTTTTGGTTTGCATTTGATCTTAATTGTAAACTATGGCTTGTTCTTTACTAGGTTTTACCCCAAAAATCTTTATTTCCAGATTTAAATGTTTTACAAATAAGCCATGAGTAGAGAATACCAACATTTTGCCTATGCGAAAACAAAGATGCAGATCAGCAGGTCAGGAAACACTAATTTTGGTTTTCTCTTGCGATGGCTAAAATGCTTATTTTACTGCATATTTCATTCAGGTTAAAGTCAGCCCGTGATGTAGTTAGCAGAACTGGTAACTCCCTAGCCCTAGGATGTCTCCACAGATATGTAGGGGGTATGGGCTCCGGTCAACATCTCAACACCAGTGTCAGTATACTACTGGCTTTAGCACAGGACTTCAATTCACCTGTTGTACAGGTAAGTCAGCCTGTCATGTAGTGAGTAGAACTGGTAACTCTCTAGCCCTGGGGTGTCTCCACCGATATGTAGGGGGTATGGGCTCCGGTCAACATCTCAACACCAGTGTCAGTATACTACTGGCTCTAGCACAGGACTTCAATTCACCTGTATTACAGGTAAGGGAAATATGCCATTTTGTGAAGAAAAACAAAATAAAAAAAAAAAAAACAAACAAAAAAAACAAAAACAATAAACACCTAAAAACACTATTGAAATTACCAAAACAAAACTAATTGAAAGTGATGTAGCCATGACCTTAATGTGTTCTGGTCAGCACCTTTGTTATTTGATTGTTAGGTTAGCCTCTAGGTTTTTTGTTGAGAATGTTTATGTCCTGAACCAGTCTTGGTACACTTCAACCTCATTATAACGTGCCTCATTATTATGCGGTCTTCAATATAACACAGCCATGTGATGGCTCCCAAATGGATTATTTTGCTAAATGTTTATAGTAAGCAACCTCATTATAACACAGTTTCACTTATAACACGGTCTGCTTCTATGGATCCCAGAGATAGCGTTATAATGAGGTTGTACTGTAGCTGAACAGGCAGGATGGAACTATCAGGAACCCCCTACCCACCAGAGTTTTCCATGATGCTAATATAAGGATCAACCATGGTTTTCAGTGTTCAAACATTCGATGGATCACTTAAAATCTCTTGAAAATAACATTAACAACGTAAAAACGCACCGAAAACCGCGGAGCTTCTTCAACGTCGGCCATTTTGTTTCTATGAAATACATGACGTCACGTCACTTTGACCAATGATGTCGGCCAAAACCCATGTTCAAACGGCACGTGAATTTCATGATTTGAACATGGGTTTTGCGGTTTGAACACGGCTTTCGACCAATCGAAAACGGCTTCAAACAGCTATGCGCATAGATATCTATGCAAGAATATAGGGATCAACCATGGTTTTCAGTGTTCAAATACTTGTATTTGATGGATCATGAGGGAGGTGTTTGAACACAAGACGGAAGGACATATGTTCAAACCCTTTCCGAGTGATCCAGCGACGTTTGAACACTGAAACGAAACATGGTTGATGGCTATTCTTGCATTTTCACACTTAAGCACTTTAAATCTTTTGAAAAATAACATTAATAACATAAAAACTCACCAAAAACCGTGGGCTTCTTCAACGTCATCCATTTTGTTTCTACGGGACACAGTGACGTCACATCGCATTGACCAATGACATCGAAGAGGAAACCCATGTTCAAACGGCACGTTAATTTCATGATGAGAACATAAGTTTTGCTGTTTGAACATAGCTTTTGGCCCAACTAAAATGGCTTCAAACAGCTATGTGCATAGATTTGTATGCAAGAATAAACATGTATGTTCCAGGTTTGGGCCCTACATGCACTAGCTCTGATAGCAGACAGCGGTGGTCCTATGTTCCGAGGCTATGTGGAGCCCACATTATCCCTAGTGCTACAGTTGTTATTGTCGGTACCACCCTCGACAGTAGACGTTCACCAGTGTCTGGGAAAATGTCTGTCTGCCCTGATTACTTCTATAGGGCCTGAGTTACAGGGTAAGTCTTAAAAATGCTGAGTTCAGATTGATCTTTTTTTTTTTCAAGGTCAAAATATTCAGACTAAAATATTGTTTCAAGTTTTTCTCAGCCATATTTTCACAGCCTTGGAAGTTTGTCTAGTTACTTCCCCTTCTGTAAAGCCACAAAAAGATTAAGTTTCCACAAAGCTTAACAAAGTAATTTACTTTCTATCAGTTACATTGTATCAACTCATATAGTCCTCAAAACTCTTTCTTATTATACCCCCGGCATTTATGCCGACGGGTATATAGTTTTCGCTTTTCCGTTTGTCATTTGTTCGTTCGTTCGTTAGTTCGTTAGTTCAGTAGAATTTGCGTCAAAGTTTTGGTTAAAGTTTCTCTAGTGGTGTATATCTCATGCAGTTATAGTCAGAAACCATTCATATTTGGACCATAGGTACCCTATAGGGTTTGCTTTGATTCCAAGAGTTCGGACCCCAGGGTCCATGCCTGGGGGTGGGGCTAGAGTTCAAAATCTAGGTCACCTTTAATTTGTGTCAAAGTTTTGGTTAAAGTTTCTCTAGTGGTGTATATCTCAAGAACCGTATATCAGAAATCATTCATATTTGGACTTTAGGTACCCTATAGGGTTAGCTTTGATTCCAAGAGTTCGAACCCCAGGGTCCCTGCCTGGGGGTGGGGCTAGAGTTCAAAATCCAGGTCACCTTTAATTTGTGTCAAAGTTTTGGTTAAAGTTTCTCTAATGGTGTATATCTCATCAGCCAGTTTTCAGAAATCATTCATATTTGGACTTTCAGTACCCTATAAGGTTTGCTTTGTTTCCGTGAGTTCAGACCTGAGGGTCCATTCTCGGGGGGTGGGGCTAGAGTTCAAAATCTAGGACTTATAGGAATGTATTCCTATTTGGATCATAGATACCCTTTAGGGTTGAATTAAATTCCATGGCACCAAGCATTAGGGGTGGGGCTGGAGGTCAAAATCTAGGACACATATATAAAATACAATAGTTACCAAGATTAATATTCTGTAGGTTTGTATCTTGACAACCATTTGTCAGAAAGCATTCATGCTTACAACATAGGTACCACATAAGGGTTAGACCCAAGGGTCCATGCATGGGGGTGGGGGTGGGATGGACCCAAGGGTCCATGCATGGTGTGGGGGTGGGACTTGAGGTCAAGGTCTGGGGCATTTTTTTTTTTTTTTTTAAGAATGACATTCTATTTTCATTCCAATCTAGGACTGAAGACCTGACCCACAATGTCCGTGGATTATGTCCTAGATTGAGTATACACGTCAGCTCTGTATACTGCTCTAAAATAGATCTGTCATTCTAAAACACCACTCCCCCATGTTTGTATGCAATGTGCTTTACAGTGCTTATTTCTTAAGTGTACTTGATAAGGGTACTGTCTTTCATTGGGGATTTGAGGCTCAATGTCAGGGGTGAGCATGTGCAGGGTTATATAGATAGGGGGTAGGGAGGGGGCTTTGTGGCTACCAGCCGGGGGTATACGTGCCTCTCAAGGCACTTTTTCTAGTTTATGCTGCGACATGAGAAACCGGTATTTGGGGTTTCCAAGCATATATGACAAAAATCGGTCTGTGCAGCCACAGAAGATGGTTAGAAGCTTGAAATTTTGGATTTAAGAAGGAGAGGAATTGTAATATCCGTGTTATGGAAACAAAGGCGCTGATCGGTTGTGCAGTTATTGCACAGCTGATCTGCTCCTTTGTTTTTGCATAGGCAAAAATCCAGATGTCATGTAATTCGGCTCATTATTGCCATTGTTGTGTAATTATGAATTTGAATCTTTCCAGGTAACTCTGGGTCCATAAGTACTGCCAGGATGTCCTGTTTGCTGTGCTGTGCCATAATGCAGGCTCACCCTGATTCACTAGTACAGGCCGAGGCCATATCTTGTCTACAGCAGTTACACATGTTTGCTCCGAGGCATGTCAACCTGGGGACACTTGTGCCACATCTTTGTGTAAGTATTGTAAACTGAAAGGATCTTGGTGTCTCACCAGAGACCATACCTTGTGGCACACTGGTTAAGACACTCGCCTTGTAAACCAGAGGTCGCAGGATCGACCCCTGGCTTCTCCATTCTGTCAAATGAGACTAAGGTCCTGTCTCCATGTGACCTTAGCTGTTGATGAGATGTTTAGCACTAAAATAAAGAAATGAACCAACCATATAAGAACCTTTAAAATGCTTATTTTCTAATTGTTGAATGAAACTGTAGTTGGAAAATCAAAATTATGACAAAAGAGTTCTTAGATTTTAGAATATCCCATATCTACGTACATCTGGCTGAAGCGAAGAGTGGTAGCCAGTCAGACTCTGGAACAAGGGGTCAGGTATTAGCGCTGTATTGTGTCTACAAGCAAGACACATCTGCAAAAGGGTGGCAGGTTCATTATTTCCTTGAGGTGTTTCAGCATAGTATGATTTTGAAAAAGTCAGTTTCTGAAAGATTTTTACAGACAGTAGTTTGAATCTGTAAAAATTTGGTTTCTACTTCTAGCATAATCATAAGACTGAGTTGGTAAAAAATTTAATAAATGTGAAATTTCTAAATTCAATACTTTCCTTTACAGGAGATCTTAGGCAGTTCACATCTCTTACTGCGTCGAGCAGCTGTAGCCTGTTTGCGTCAGCTGGTGACTCGAGAGGCTAAAGAGGTCAGCGACCATGCCCTCAGCCTCGCCACTGACGACCCTTTGAAGGACTCTAAATCAGAGTTCTGTATCACAGAAAGTGGCCTAGAGGGGGCGCTATTTGCCATGTGTGATACCGAGGTGGACGAGAAACTGTTGTCGGACATTCAGGATACGCTCGTGAGCTTGTTGCAAAGTCTCGCTACACAAAATCTGACGAGATGGTTGAATCTAGTGAGAGAGGTTCTGTCAGCTTCCACAGGTGGGTTTAACATTTTAGCTGCTATGTCAGAATTTTGGACCAGGTCCAACACAAACCGGTCTGTACAGTCACTGAAGCAGGCTAGAAGCTTGAAATTTTGGGTTAAAGTAGAAGAGATATTGCTGCACAGTTACTGCACAGCGCCTTTGTTTTCGCCTAAGCATTGGTGGACGAGAAACTGTTGTCGGACATTCAGGATACGCTAGTGAGCTTGTTGCAAAGTCTCGCTACACAGAATCTGACGAGATGGCTGAATCTAGTGAGAGAGGTTCTGTCAGCTTCTACAGGTGGGATGTACAGTTAAGTGTAAATGTAGCTTATACTTTGTCAAAGACGTTGAGTTTTAATTGAGCAGCATGGACAAAATTATCACTGATATGGGAGTACATGTATTTGATGATAACACAAGGATAATTTCCATTTCTCTAAATCTGCAGCATGTTTTCCTCCTGAACTTAGTCCCAATTCAGTTCCAAATCGCAAAAAAAAAACATTTGCCAAAAACGTAGAACTTGGTCATGGAAACATTGTCCGTGGCACTGAAATGTTTCTGATGTTTGGAATTGATTCTAGATGCAACTAGTGGTACGGCAGAAGAAGAACAAGGTGATAAGGATGACGATGATGATGATGATGGCGATGATGCTGTCCAAATTACTACGCAAGAGGCTGATGTCACCCACCCCACAGTATCACCTAGGTAAGATACTTTGAAGGCCTCACCCATTTTGACTATGAGAAATGGACAGACTGAATCCAGGCAAAGCAAATTAACTTCTGGCTGAACATCTGATTACTGAATAACAACTTCGAATGTCTGAGCCTTAGCAAGAAAAGTGGTTATGTCAAACCATTCATACCAGCCTTGGTTGTTTACTTGTGTGGTTTTATTAAAAACGTAGTTTAGATGTCATGCCATGATTGCCATCCCCAATTTTGAGTAGAAGTCCCATAAAGTGGACAAGAGCTGTTGACTGGGATGTTAAGCAACTTAAGAAACTTACTAAACAAAACTTTGAGGGCGATGAACTTGAGTTTAAAGTCTTCATTTGATAAATGAAATCTGGTAAAACCACTGTGAACCATTGAGTTGATGTTACTGACCATAGAAATGGTTTTGAATGGAGAGGGAGCCTTTCAGGGAACTTGATTAATATATTGATTGTTTGTGCTTTTATAATCACTTTACTATCCATGTATGATTTTCTGTTTACTAGGTGGCCAACTAGAGTGTTTGCTACAGAGTGTTTACAGAAGATTATAGTAGTATGTGAGGAGGACGGCAGACATTTTAATCTGGAACAGGCCAGAAAAGCCAGGAAAGAAACTGGAGGTACGTCAAACTTGTAAATTAACTTTCCTGATTATACTGTCATATTTCAGAAAAGTAAGAAAATGTCTTAGATGTTACATAAGTAGAGCCTTATAATGTGTCTTATAATTTATTGGTCCTTTTCATTTAAGGGAAACGGCACTAAAGTCTTAAATTTATGCACAAAGCTTCAATTGATTCATATTTTGGATGACCTTGTCATATTGTTCCAGCGGGATAATTCTTAGTAAACAGTCTGAATTTTTAAATAGGAACTGATCGTGCACATTCTGTTTTACAATTTTAAATATCCAGTGTATTTTATTTTGCAGGTGATTTCTTAGTGCTACATCTATCAGAGCTGGTGAGGATGGCATTTATTGCGGCAACATCAGATTCTAACCAGTTACGGCTAGCTGGTCTAGCTGCACTACAGGTAGACTTTCATTTTATCTTCACTTTTTAACTAACCTGTCTTTGTTTTCAATCTGATGCAGAAGTAAAGATTATAAAATTAAGCATCCTGATTCTAGCCTTAAATCTAGGAACTTTTGTAATAAATTATATTTATGGCTAGCTGTTGAATCCTTATTTGGTCCCAAATGATAAGAAAATTTTAAGACCTGAATTTGATGATATTAATACAAATGTTAAAGTTCTTTCGGTTTTACAGTATAATGAATAGAAGCTAAGATACATGTATATTGCTGATCTATTACATCACTTGATTATTTTCAGGACATTATCACTAAGTTTTGTGCTGTACCTGAGCCAGAGTTTCCAGGCCATGTGATACTAGAACAGTTTCAGGCACAGGTAAGAGGACAGTTGTAAATTTAGTAAAAAAATATTGCTTTAGCTATGTTTCTGCAAACAACATGTTGAAGCAACATGTTATTCAGATGATCAGTCTCATCAGAGCACTGGTAAATTCTTTTACTGACAGATACTGATTTAAAGAAGATCTTAAAACTGGAATAATTATTGTAGCCATCTTTTAACGTGTAAGTGTTCATATAAGTATCAGCTTGTTGTTACAGACAAAATACATGTATAATGAAACAATTTATGCTTGCAGGTGAGTGCAGCTCTGCGGCCAGCATTCTCTCCTGAGACACCCTCTGATGTCACAGCTGCTGCTTGTGATGTAAGTAGCTATAATTATCAAACATACTGGAGAAATTACATTAAATTAAGTTGATTTCTACAAAAGATGATTCAAGAGATACCGTTGCTGCTTTTGACTTGGGTAACTGTACTGATATATGGCGTTCAAACTAGATACAATTGATTTTTATAAAAATGATACAATAGACACATTTGTTGTAAGAAAGATAAGAATAAAAGCGAAACTTCATCCTGCAGCCAGGGTTAAGTTATATCTTCATCATATAGGTACATAACTGAACATTTGAAGCTTAAATGGGAACCACACAAAAATTATACTTTTATTGCTAAAACAAACTTATGAAAAAAAGCTAATACCTGATATATTCCTTACACTAGGTCTGCAGTACATGGATAGGCAGTGGCGTTGCCCGAGACCTGAACGATCTACGACGTGTCCATCAACTCTTGGTGTCCTCCCTGGGCAAACTGAACTCTGGGAAATCCCAGTGTGCCCTGTACAACGAATCAGCATCAACTATGGAGAAGCTGGCAGTTCTCAGAGCATGGGCTGAGGTATAGTTAATCATGATTTTATGATTTTTTTTCATTGATGGATTGTTTATCACATAGTTGATGCTGCATAGCGGTTTAGAATAATGTGTCTTGACTTTTTCATCAAACCAGCAGCAATACACATAGCAATGTAACTTTGGACCCAGATCCTTGCATGTGATGGAAATGATCCACTCATTTCTTGTCTCAGCAAAGAGCAAAATGTCAGTTTCTGACATCAGAATATGCTTAAACCTCTGGTGAACTGCCTTCAAACGCTGATAAACACCACAAATAATTTACTGATTGTCTGGACATGAAGCAACAAATGGAGCAAAACAAAAGATTCCTTCCCAGTGCAAAGAAAGTTTTTGTATGTATGTCTTTCTCCTTTTTTACAGGTATACATTGTAGCAGTGAAGCAAGACCAGGACAAGGACACGATAAGCTCATACGAAGAGGAAGAATTTGCAGAGAATTCCGGTGAAAGTCTGCTGACCCTGGTCCAGGCAGAGTTACCTACCCTAAGTCAGAACTGGTTCTACGCTCTCAAAGATCATGCTCTACTATCACTACCACATGGTAAGATTTTTTTGTTGTTTGTTTTTTGAATTTCAAGATATGCTTGATTGATTGGAGTTTTACAATGAATATTTCAGGTCATACCCTGCATGGTGAATTATCTTGACTTACTTAGAAAAGCCTCACAGAGCAGTTTACCTGTCCTTATTGCACATTCTTCCACAATTGACAACAGCTCCTCTTAAACCAGCAGAAGGTGACTTTACAATAATTCATACAAATTCTGTCTAGGAAATGCTATTTCAGATAACTGTCTGTTCCAAAATGACCTCAGTTGTTTATGTAACCAAGATACTGAATAAAAACAACAAAATACACTTGGACCTCTTTATAACAAGGTTCGTTACAGCATGGTTTTGGGTATAACAGGGACCACTGCAGGACCCCAAATAGTCATTTTAAACTTATTTTGCTATAATCTATACCTTTTACTCTGATTATAAAACGGAATGGATAGCTTACACGGAAATTGGCTTGGACCCAAACAATAGTGTTATAAAGAGGTTGAGGTGTATGAAGGAAGTAAAGTCATACTTATTTTCTTCTGTCATTTCAGAATACTCTGCCCAGTTACCATCCGAGGGTGGGGCATTCTACCATGTGGACACCATCGAGTCGGCCCGACCCCACTACAAGAAATCCTGGCCCTCCATCCTACACGCCCTGGCTATCTGGTTGAAGGAGGCAGGGTTTGCCAAGCTTAACAAGGAGGCAGGGAAGGGGAAGGGGGACACGTCGGAGGCGCCTGATAATATACCAGTTAATATGTTGTCTGAGGAGGCTAATGCTGAGAGATTGTACTTAATCATTGGTATGTGGGGAAATGCGCTTTTGCCATATTTCCTATTGTACAAATGGAAGAATGTCTTTCGAAATTCTGTAGTCTGTTTTATAGCATTTTGAGTAAATTCATTCCAAAGATACTGATTATTTGAGTATCTGTAATGGGTGGCTGTAAATGCAGGTTCAGATTGGCTTTAAAGGATTCATTCATTTTCAGCATACATGTATTAATAAAGTATTATAGTCCTAATATGACTAAGTTGTACTTAACAAGTGTAGGAATTTTCTCTCCGTACTTGCATAGAAAATGTGAACAAAGTTCAAGAATGACACACTGAAATGGTAAATTTCTGCAGATATATGCACAGAAGCAGTTTCTAACACGACTACCCAATTACAAAGAATATTGAAAATGTAAAAAAATATTTCAAGCTTGTTAACTTAGTGGGTTTATTCTTCTCCAGGTATTTGTGTTGAAGCGATGTGTAACCCAACTATACAACTTCCCAAGTCTACAGCAGAGAGTTGTTTACATGCCATACATGCCCTGTTGGAGTCAGCATGGGCTCGGACCCAGATAGCCAAGGATAACATGTTGTACAAAGAACTACTTAATGTGATGCATAGGTAGGTTCTCATATGCACACATACATGTACTTTGTTTTATCATATTTCTGAATGATAATTTTGCAGATATTTGAAGACTTTGGGTAGTACACTTTGAGGTTTGATTTTATTACCTATATATACTCGCAACTTGTGTCTGTATTTTTCAGAGTCCTGCTGACACAGGAGTCGGTATCATGCCATCTGGCAGTACTTGATGTGGTTAAGCTGGTTGTTAAAGCAGCCCATGAACACCTAGAGTTTTTGTCCACTCAGACAGATGGTAAGTTGACTGATATGAAAAAGCTTACTGTCATGGTTTTCACTCAGGTCGGAACGACAAATTATGTGGGCAGGTTATGACAGATTGAACTGCTGTTGCAACATTTATGTTAACAAAACAGGCTCTCAGTGAAAGATAGCATAGAGCTACATCACATCCTTTATTTGGGAGTGTAGTGGCCTAGTGGCTTGAACTTTAAAGATTCCATTTTTTGTGATTTCAGAATCCTATGTTTTGATGCTGTCAGGCAATTTGTAATATGTTTCCGTCCAAAGTTAAGTTTGATCTTCGATTATCGGAACAAAAGTAATGTAATCGTAATGATAACTTTGTCAAAGTAATGGTATTGGTAATGATTACTTTTCCAAAAATTTTGTAATGATAATGAAGAAAATGCGATGTAATGATAATGTAATGCATTATATGTACTTTCAAAAGTAATTGACCCCATCTCTTTTTTAGACTCCATGTTGGAGAAGCAGATGTCATCTGGGGTGCTGCCACCTGGTGGTGAAAGGAAAGAGGATGGGAAGTTAACTCCTTGACAGTCAATATCTTGTAAACAATCTACCATTGTGATTTCAGACTCCATGTTGGAGAAGCAGATGGTGCTTAGGTGCTGCCACCTGGTGGTGAAGGGAAAGAGGATGGGAAGATAACTCTTTTACAAACAATTTCTTGTAAATTACCTCCCTTTGTGTTTTAGACTCCATGTTAGAGAAACAGACGTCTGCTGAGGTGCTGCCACCTGGTGGTGAGGGAAAAGAAGACGGAAAGATAACTCCTGGACATTCAATAGTGTTTGCTACCATGGAGGTGTGTCTTTGTGTTCTGTCTAAGAGGATCCCTGCCTTGAACCCCGCAGCTCAGACTACTGGTTTCCATGCTCCTGTGAGATTAACCAAGATGACAGATGACACTTGTCAGTTGATTGGTGCTGTAATATCAGTAATGGCTGAACTACCAGAATTGTGTTCTAGTGCAGGTCAGTATAGTCATCAAAATCTTACCTTTACGAAAACATACCCATGTTATAATAAAGATTTTTCTAAAGTTGTAGAAATTGAAAATTTTCAGTAGATTTTTGTTTTACATTTTTCTCGTTTTTGCTCAAAGCATAAATTGTGGGTACACATTAGAACTTCCTCATCGATAGAAATGAGTACCCACAATCTATGTTTTGGATCAAAAATAAGAAAAATAGCTATACCTCTGCATACCCCATACTGATTCCTGGGTCTGGCTAACATCCTTTCACATGATATATGTTAAGGCCATTCATAGTCTAACCAATGATTTTGTAGGGCAGTTGTTTGATATTAGTGAATTGGTGTGCATCAAATACTGGTTAATGACTAAGGTTAGCTTAACCATGGAACGTTGGTCAGGTTTACTGACCATCCGAAAATGATCTCAGCTTTATTCCCTTCTTGGACATTTAACAATAAATTGGCTACCAATTAACACGTTTAAAGATTGTTTTCTGACCATGTGGCTTTCACTATTGACCTGTCGCCAAGGTTATAAAACTCTTTTTCATGCTTAGCTCAGCTGAGCTTGAAATAAATTTAAAGGCTCATAAATAGTGAAATTGCCAAAATCATTGGATTTATAATTTTTAAAACACAAAACCTACAATTTATCCTGCTGATAAATGTTAAAATGCCAACATTTGTTCATTTGTTGGCATTTTAACATTTATGAGCAGGATAAATTTTATGCTCAGCTAAGCTTAGCATGAAAAATGTTTTTTAACTTCGGAGCCTGGTATATTTCTAGGAAGCATATCAGCTTTGCCATCTATTCTCCACCTGACCCTGGGCACATTACGAGAGATGTCGGCTAAAACCACCGAGAAGAGGAACCCTGCGGCTGTCAATGCTTGTCTGGCAGCCATTAAAACCATATTTAGCACAAAGCGGTATGAAGACAAGCAAGAGATAGAAATCTGGGACAGGTTGCTGAAAGCTTCACTGACAACTGTTCTCAAGCAGTCTAAACCAGGTATCGTTGACTTGCACATACATGTTTTTAAAATACTATTTTCTAAAGAAAACTTCTGAGAAATGATATTGAAATGATATTGAAATAACCAATCCATTGGTTGCTGTTGATGCAAAATTGGAATATTCATCTAATGTGATTGCTCAGAGTTACTCCCAAAGTACTGTTCAGTACCCAGATGCTGTGGCTGTGTCACGACATGACTGAAAAATTGCTGACTTGAACATTAATCCACAATACAAACAAATAAATAACGGTGAACTCATTTTTGCCAGACTGTTAGAATTCAGAAATAATCACAAATATTGAGTGCAGGTATTATAAAATATGTATGCTTCAAAAAGTTGCAGACATTTCAGCCTGAGCTGATTTCAGACCAGCTCCGACACAAACTGGCCTGTACAGTTTCAGAAGAAAGCTAGCTGCTTGAAATTTTGGATTTAAGAAGAAGAGGAATTGTACTATCCTTGTAGCAAAAACAAAGGCGCTGATCAGCTGTGCAGTAACTGCACAGCTGATGTGCCTTTGTTTTTGCATAGGCAAAAATCTGGTTTTCTCACAATGCGGCTCATATGAATTAAAACTGATATTAAAAGCAATATTTTTCATCGCAGACACAGACTATCCTGGAATGAATGAGGTTACGCTGCTCACAGCAGTAACAGTGTTTGTACTATATGGAGCCAAGCTCATCAACCAATCACAAGCATTGTTTAGTTGCTGTATGAGGGTTTACCTCGATAACTGGGAGACAACTGATACTGAGGTATGTATAAGTGAATCGTGTCATGAGAAAATCAGTATTAAATGTGGTTTCTACCAGGTCCAACATAGACCAGACTGTCCAAGGACAGAAGATGGCTAGAGGCTAGAAATTTCGGATCTAGAAAGTTGAGGAACTGTACTATCCCTGTAGCGAAAACAAAGGCGCTGAACAGCTTCGCGGTTACAGCAAAGCTGATCTGGTTACCGCGAAGCTGATCTGCGCCTTTGCTTTTGCATATGCAAAATGTTGGTTTTAGCATGATGCAGCTCAAGTATTGTTGGAGCCATAAAAATTTCCATCACCCTAAAATTTGAAGGAAAAAAAAAAAAAAAGATAACTTTTAAGGTAGTCATTGAAAAAGTTTAAGACTTGAAATGTATCTGTGAAGAGTTTGATCTCACTGCACATGTAAGCTGCTGACCACAGGAAAAATAATTTCATGACTGAATGAGTATCAAAAATGAAGGATATCGTTTTAAAGTTTATAAATGATAATTTTTAAGGAAAATTATATTCCATGGCCCGAAACCACACCACGTCTTAATAACTACCTTATGCAGGATACTTCTCTCCATAGAAGGTGATGGCTGAGTGACATGACTGAAAAATTGTTGACTTAGATGTAAAGCATCAACACAGAGAAACCATCAGATGGTTTCACGTTATCAATTTCTCTCTTCAGGTAAAACTGAAATGTATCCAAATGTTCCTGTCAATCATCACCCACCTGTCGTCAGATGACGCGATGCCGTACATTCACTACATGGCGCCCAAGATAGCAGAGTATCTGTACAATATGAGTGCGTCACAACCCACCACCGAGACGGAGAGAGATCTCTTACTCTCTTCAATCAACTGCTTTGAGTTGTTGATAGGTATTGCTGAAGAAAGTAAATGTGAGTACAATTCCATCTAATATATGACTCAGTAAAAGACACATGGAACGAATGAAAAGTATGCTGAGATTCGATAAAATTTAGTCCTGGAAAAAAATGAAAATTATCCTTGAAAAGTCCTGGAATTTTGTTTTTTCCTTTTTCTGTATGAACCCTGAATTTAAAATTTGGATTACCAAAATATTCCATAGTGACTTTGGTAGCCTTACATTCAGATATTGTCTTTTACAGTCCCAAAATATGAGCCGCCTCGTGGAAAAACCAACAATGTGGTTTCCGAACAGGTCCGACACAAATCGGCCTGTATAAGCACAGAAAAATGCTAGATGCTTGAAATTATGGTTATAAGTAGAAGAGGGATTGTACTTTCCATTAAGCGAAAACAAAGGCGCTGATCAGCTTCGCGGTTACCGCGAAGCTGATCTGCGTCTTTGTTTTCGCATATGCAGATTGTTGGTTTTCTCATGAGGCGGCTCATATGTCATTATTGGATACTGGTAAGGTAAAAACCTCCTTGAATTATTTTGAAAGTATGCATAGTTACATGTTTCTAAAAACATGTCTAAGACTTTGTATTTTAATCTTCCTTTCAGATATCACATTACTGACTGTGTTCCTTCCAATTCTTGTATCATTCCTATTGGACGAAAAAACATTACCAGTGGCCAGTCGATACACTAGGCAAATACACGAGGACTCGCTCGCCAGAATCATGAAAATAGGACCGAAATATCCTACGCAGTTCCGGACAATCATGGCCAGCCAATCACAGCTGAAGACAAGATTGGAGGCGGCGGTGAAGTGCAGTCAGGCGGCAAAGGTTGCAGCAGTGAAAGCACAGGAGGCCGCAAAAGTGACTGTTGCTCCGGCGAAACCTACAATAACACTCAAAACAAACTTTGGGAACTTTTCTTGATGATTGGACGTCGGTTTTAGGAGCTTGCAATAAAATCTGGATGTAAATTTTGTATATAGAATATAAGGTTGTCATGAAATTGGTGCATAAGTAGGTGTCTATATGATCTGAGCCACGCCGTGAGAAAACAGGTCTTCAGGGTTTCCGACCTGGTCTGACACAAACTGGTCTGTGCAGCTACAGAAGCAGGCTAGAAGCTTGAAATTTTGCAAATAGGTATTGGAGGAATTGTACTATCCAAGTAGCGAAAACAAAGGCGCTGATCAGCTTCGCAGTTACTGCAAAGCTGATCTGCGCCTTTGTTTTTCTGCGAAGCTGATCAGCGCCTTTGTTTTTGCATAGGCAATAATCCTGTTATCTCACGATATGGCTCATCTGTTTTAAGAGCATCAGCGATCTGTTTTAAGGGCATCAGCTTTATTTGAAGTTCATCAGCCTCTTGCAAATTTAAGCTTTGCGGGGACAAGTTTTAGCTCCTGATGGCTGTGACTATGCATGATTTTAACCACCAAATTTTTGTAAGTTTTAACATGTTTTGGCAACTGACATGCACACCTAGAAAACACAAACCAAATAGTTTGGCTGTTCAAACATGCAGTGATTTGCCATCAAAAGTGGAAATAGATTAACTGGATGAAATGAGCTTCAACGCAAGAAAACCGATCTTCAGGGTTTCCAACCAGGTTAGAAACAAACCAGACTGTACAGTCTCACAGTTTTCACATAGGTTAAAATCCCATTTTTAGCTCACCTGAGCCGAAGGCTCACAAGGTGAGCTTATAGGATGGCCATGATCCGGCGTCCGTCCGTCCGTCGTCCGTCCGTCGTCCGTTGTCCGTCGTCCACAATTTCAAAGATCTTCTTCTCTGAAACCGCTTGGCCGATCTAGTTGAAATTTTATGTGGAGCCTCCTTGGGTAGTGGCATTTCAAGTTTGATCGCGAAATCCAGGTCACATGACCAAGATGGCCGCCACGCCCATATATGATAAAAACCCTTCAAAAATCTTCTTCTCCAGAACCGGTGGGCCGATTTCCACGAAACTTGGTATGTAGCATTGGGGACTTCAGCCCATCATAGTTTGATAAAATGATGACCCTTGGATGACCTTGACCTATTTTACAGCAAGGTCAAATTTGGAAACATAGGCTTTTACATGGGAAAAAGTGAAAACTATGGATTTTTTGAAAACTATTGCAGCCTGAGGCCTGAAAAGTGGTAGATGCAAACAACTAATGGAGTTGATGAAGGTATATGATTAATATAGGTCAAGGTCATCTCTTGACCTTGGCCAGTCTGTTGTCCATACACACTTTCCAAAGATCTTCTTCTCTGAAACTGCACGGCCAATCAAAGTGAAATTTTATGTGGAGCATCCATGGGTAGTTGAGACGAAAGTTTGATCCCAAAATCCAGGTCACATGACCAAGATGGCCGCCACGCCCATATATGGTAAAAACCACTCAAAAATCTTCTTCTCCAGAACCGGTGGGCCGATTTCCACGAAACTTGGTATGTAGCATTGAGGACCTCAGCCCATCATAGTTTGATAAAATGATGACCCTTGGATGACCTTGACCTATTTTACGGCAAGGTCAAATTTGGAAACATAGGCTTTTACATAGGAAAAAGTGAAAACTATGGGTTTTTGGAAAACTATTGCAGCCTGAGGCCTGAAAAGTGGTAGATGCAAACAACTAATGGAGTAGATGAAGGTATATGATTAATATAGGTCAAGGTCATCTCTTGACCTTGGCCAGTCTGTTGTCCATACACACTTTTCAAAGATCTTTTTCTCTGAAACTGCTTGGCCAATCAAAGTGAAATTTTATGTGGAGCATCCATGGGTAGGGGAGACAAAAGTTTGATCGCAAAATCCAAGTCACATGACCAAGATGGCCGCCACGCCCATATATGGTAAAAACCACTCAAAAATCTTCTTCTCCAGAATTGGTGGGCCGATTTCCACGAAACTTGGTATGTAGCATCGGAGACCTCAGCCTATCATAGTTTGATAAAATGATGACCTTTGGTTGACCTTGACCTATTTTACGGCAAGGTCAAATTGGAAACATAGGCTTTTACATAGGAAGAAGTGAAAACTATGGATTTTTTGAAAACACAGACGGAGGCCTGAAAAGTGGTAGATGCAAACAACTAATGGAGTAGATGAAGGTATGTGATTAATATAGGTCAAGGTCATCTCTTGACCTTGGCCAGTCTGTTGTCCATACACACTTTTCAAAGATCTTCTTCTCTGAAACTGCTTGGCCAATCAAAGCGAAATTTTATGTGGAACATCCATGGGTAGGGGAGACGAAAGTTTTTTAGCGAAATCCAGGTCACATCACCAAGATGGCCGCCACGCCCATATATGGTAAAAACCACTCAAAAATCTTCTTCTCCAGAACCGGCAGGCCAATTTTCATGAAACTTGGTATGTAGCATTTGGGACTCCAGCCCATCATAGTTTGTTGAAATGATGACCCTATGATGACCTTGACCTATTTTACGGCAAGGTCAATTTTGGAAACATAGGCTATTACATGGGAAAAACAAACTGTTGCAGCCTTAGACCTGAAAGTTGCTAGATGCAGACAACTAATGGAGTCATTGAAGGTAAGTAATTACTGAAGGCCAAGGTCATGTCTTGACCTTGGCCCAAGGTCATTTAAATATCAAAATTAAAATTATGGTTTTCTCAGAAATCACTGGGTTTGGAAACTATTGCAGCCTGAGACCTGAAAACTTTGCAGATGCAGACAACTTATGAAGTCAATAAAGGTGTGTGAGTATTCAAGGTCAAGGTCATTTCATTATGACTTAATACTCCAAGATCAGGCTTAGGTGAGCATTCTCAGGACCAATGGTCCTCTGGTCTCATGATGTGGCCCAAATCATGTTTATGGTGCAATGTGGGGTTTATTACATGAAGGGCACATGATTATAGTTGTTGTCTTATAAAGCACTAATAATATTTTATAATGCTGCCTTTGAAATACATGTATTGTCATGTTTTAATGGCACGTCTGATGTTTTAGTATTTTATAATCAAAAGTTAGAGAACATCAATTTCATGTTAATTTCATCCAAGTCATTTTGTTCCTTTTTATGCACACTCTCATACGAGCCATGGCACACAAAAATTGGTCTTCGGGGTTTCGGACCTGGTACGACATAAATGGGCTTGTACAGTCTCAGAAACAGGCTAGAAGCTTGAAATTTCGGATTTAGGAAGAAGATGAATTGCACTATCCCTGTGACGAAAACAAAGCCGCTGATCAGCTGTGCAGTTACTAGCAAGCATAAATGAACAGACTTTTATACATGTTAAACTTGAAAATGTGTACTTTTTAAGAGGGGGGTATACACTGTAAAAGCAGGAAGCTTTAAAATGATAATCTGCAGGTCAGATTTATGGGGATACAAGTAAAATAAGTGAGCCTGTGCATGAGAAAACCAACAAGTAAATTTACCCATATGTAAATATACTCCGGTGTGTATTTGCATTCGCATGCGCCATTTACTTACCCCGAGTAAAATTTGCACACCGGAGTATATTTACACGCGTGTATTTTTGGCGCATGCGAATTGGACTTAAGAAGACTTCCAAGGTGAAAATTCTGTTGTGGTTCTATTTGTTTCATGTTTTAGTGTCGTTTTTGTAATGTTTGCACCTTTGATGCATGTATTCATATGTTACTAGTTCATGTAACTTAGTGGCCACCTTTAGGGGAATAGTCTCTCACTTTGTTCAGACAGGGTACATGGGTATGTATTCTTTGTACCAATACAGCTTATGACTTTAATGACTTTAAATATAGCTCATGAATAGGTGAAAATTATTATTAATTTATGTATTTCATTTTTTTATTTTCATTTCTATTATATATAGTTTATTCTTTTTTTTTCATTATTATTGTTATTAAATTTATTTCATTTTTATTTTAATCCTTATAATAGTAGATCTATGTTATTTTTCATTTTCATTATCATTATTTGTTATTATTATTATTACTAGTGTCTGTTCAAGGTATTGAGTTACCTCCCTTAAATATTATTTTATTGAACATATTTTTTTTTTTTTTTTTTTTGTTTTGTTTTTTTTTTTTTAATCCCCAACTTGCTTAAAAAAAAATAAGTTTTGAAAAAAAAAAAATTGTGCCAATTAGTAAAGATGGAAATATCTAAGTTCAAAAAAAAAAAAAAAAAAAAAATGCAAAGTTTAAATGTTTTAAAATTGTGTATTAATTAATTGTGATGTAATTCCTTCAATATTGATATTCCAACCTACAGTGGACTAGTTCAATTTTACCCAATATTTTACCCAATATTACAATGGATTAGTCCAATCTACCTCTCTAGCAGTAAATATTGATCACACTTGACCTTGATCTGTTAATTGTTTTGACACAAATTACTCTTCTCAACACCTTTACACCCTGGAGGCATGGTCTCGCTGTCACTAATCCCTGAATAAACAGTTTTAAGATGGTTTTCAATACACTAAAATAGGTAAATTTTCATCTCTGACGATACGTCGCGTGCCTTGCTGCAGGACGTATGAGGATTTTTGTGGAAGTCAGCTGACGTCTGCTGTGTCATTTTTCGACGTACGGGAGTCATTTCAGGACGTAAAAACGCCCAAAACGTCCACTAGTGCAAGCACTGTTTGATAGCTTTTTCACTATGCTTTCAGAAAATCATGGTGCAGAAAATTCCCCCTGGGGGGGGAGGGTTTGCCCTACTGGCCATTAGCCTACATGGTTTCAAGCGTGTGTGCACATAGTAAAAAGTTAGATTTTTTTTAAGTGGACAAAAAGTGTCCATTATCAATTGATCACTTTCGAATTTCAATACATTAAAGATGCTTTAGCTCATTTAAATAAGCATGGGAATCTTTAATAAGTCGTAGAGTGAATGTTTTTACATACAGCATGTTCATTGGCATGTTTCTTTGTCATTTTACCATGTGCTAAAGTAGATTTTTTAACGTCTTCGGATTTCCAAGGAGTTGTGGTTTAAATCAGGGATCAGTCGGGAATTTCCAGTACATAAACATGTCCGTGTAATATAAAGATTTTTTTCCGTTCATACGTTTTAAAACATTGAAAAATTTTCCATTTTATTTTTTTTTTAGATTCTCGTGTTTTTGGCTCAAAACATTAATTGTGGGTACACCGCCTCGCCGTGTACCCATTTGGGTTCCGAACAGGTCTGACACAAACCGACCTGTACAAGCACAGAAAAGAGCTAGAAGCTTGAAATTTCGGATTTAAGTAGAAGAGGAATTGTACTATCCGAGTAGCGAAAACAAAGGCGCTGATCAGCTTCGCGGTTACCGCGAAGCTGATCTGCGTCTTTGTTTTCGCCTAAGGAGATTGTTGGTTTTTCCATGAGGCGGCTCAAGTGTTATCTTCCAAAACTTTGGCTGATGTCAATCTTTTTGAACGTTTCCAATATGGCTAGACACTATAAAACTTAACAGCCACACCTTGAAATTTTAAGAAAGTAAAGATACTGTACATCACTACAGAAAAAATGATTGATGTGTTAGGAGAAAATCTCTGTAAGGAACTGAGGTGCAGATCAGTCCGCATGTTTACCCAGACTGATAAAGGCCTTTGTTTGCTGTCCAGTCAGTATAGTTAGAAGTTTTAGAATGTTCCTTCTGCAGATTTCAAACTGACAAAAACTAACCAGATTTTAGGTGTCTGTATTAAAGCATATAATTAAATCATATTACATGTACTTGTTGTATGATATAACTGCAAGGTGCTTGGTTTACTTAAAACAAATATTTATTATGATAATCTCACACATACAATACATACTATTTATACAGAATTTTATATCAAGCAGATGAACCCAATCTGTTTTTATATGTGAAACTGTAAAACTGACTTATATTAATGAAATATTTCAAATATTTAAAGTGTCAGTAAATTTTCAATTAATTTTTTTCAATTTTGATAATTTTTGATATGTTCTAGTGCTTCGTTTGCCGAACAAGGATCTGTCGAAAACTGCCCTAAAGCATTACAGATAAACCAATTAAGACAAATTAAAATTTGACTTAAATGAGTGACAGTGATAAATATATATTTTGGCCCGCCTTCACACTCGAATTTAATGCGCAAAGTTCTGGAATTCCGGAAGTAAATAGAAACACGTGGTAAACAAAGTAGTACATAATCGATTTTATTTACGGAGAGGCTACATAGGGGGAAATTTAGAAAGATACCTATAATCAAGAACCGCGGTCTGTAGCAATTCGGCATTCTCTATAATGCGTTACCCGAACGATGGCACATTCATTTTTATGCCAACATCATGACCACAACGTCATATTTCCTCCCTAAAGTAATAATGTGTTTGTGGTCAGCATTAATAAGGGGGGTGTTGCAATGAAATCAGAAAAAAAACTTACGTTTACCGCAAAATGCCCGGGTTACTGAAAACGAGAATAAAGTGGTCTGTGGAGTATGAGCCATGTCGACCCGAAAACAACCGGAACTAAGTGTGTAAACCGGCTAACCGCCTAGGTTAAAGAGTAAACGTAGCTTGCATTCTTCGATTCACAACTCGTACAACTGGCAGACTGAGGTGCTACAATTTTTACGTACGTACCATAACGCAGCAGTTCCGATACGCCGTGCATACGTCAATGGCATGTATAAGAATGCAACGCAGCAGGTACTCCTAATACGCTACGTAAACGTAACGATTAATAGCTTTGTCACATATTCACGTATCTGCGGCGTATAGCTCGCGCATCTATGATAATGTTGATACGACGAGGTCTGAGCCGTATCAGTTTGTTCAAGCGACGTATCATACGGTTCCACGTACGTGTGACGTTCCTGAGCTTCGTTCCCGTGGCGTATCAGTGACTTATCTGTATTCGTATGGAATTTCACTTTCGTGTGTACGGCGTATCAAGGCGTATGTGCTACGTACGTGTTACGTATGTATGGCGTATGAAGTGTGCGCGTGACGTATCTACGGCGTATGTACTACGTTCTATTCTTATCTGCGGCGTATCTGTTCTGTACCATTTGCTTTTCAAAATCTATGAGAACAAACGGTTGTGTTCACTTTGTTCATGCAATTTGCACATAATATCAATTATCAGAGGTCGAAGATGCCACAGGAGAAATCAGGATAATCTAGATTAACACCGAAGAAAACAAACACAAGGGGGTGACATCTCCAAGCTCCCAATACTGGTCTAAAGACGAAATGAACAAAATCAGAGGCTACACCAAGTGTAGCCTTGAAAGAACCCTAAGGCACCCCGGACCGTGAGAAACATCTGATACATGACTTCGAAAAAAAAAAAAAAAAAAAAAAAAAAACGTTTATAAAGAAGCATTAAGATTCATTCGGAACGGTCCCGGGTCGTTTCGCCCGTGATTTGTTTCGCCCGTGAGTCGTTTCGCCCGAGAGTCGTTTCGCCCTGGGTCGTTTCGCCCTGGGTCGTTTCGCCCGTGAGTCGTTTCGCCCCTATTTTGTGAGTGGTTTCGCTCTTAATGTTCTACAATGCCCAAATGTGTAATCTGGTGTATTATTTGTTATTTAGAACTTATGGATATGTCTTTGGCTGATCATTCATAACTGTCTTTTGGGAATATATACTAAAGGACTTTGAAAACGCCTCACAATAAATTGATCTATCTATCTATCTATCTATCTATCTATCTATCTATCTATCTATCTATCTATCTATCTATCTATCTATCTATCTATCTATCTGTCTGTCTGTCTGTCTGTCTATCTATCTATCTATCTATCTATCTATCTATCTATCTATCTATCTATCCGTTTTACTTCCTTCATTCCTCCCTTTCTTCCTTTTTTCCTTTCTTTCTTTCTTTCTTTCTTTCTTTCTTTCTTTCTTTCTTTCTGTCTTTCTTTCTTTCTTTCTGCCTTTCTTTATTTCTTTCTCTTTCTACAACATTTAAAGCCACAGAAGCGAAAGCGCTAAAATGTTAATGAATATTATATTAACAATATACGTCATTATACTCTTTTAACCAAATCTATCTATCTATCTATCTATCTATCTATCTATCTATCTATCTATCTATCTATCTATCTATCTATCTATCTATCTATCTATCCATCCATCCATCCATCTATCCATCTATCTATCTATTTATCTATCTATCTATCTATCTATCTATCTATCTATCTATCTAGATACTTCCTTTCTTCCTTCCTTTATCTTTCTACAACATTAAATGCCACAGAAGCGGAATCGCTAAAATGTTTAAATATTATATTAGCAAGGTACGCCAAGATACTAATTTTAACCAAACCTACCTACCTACCTACCTACCTACCTACCTACCTACCTACCTACCTACCTCTTAGCATCATTAACAATAGCAATATCAACAACAGCTGTTTTAATAATAATAATAATAATAAAAATAATAATAATAATAATGGGCGAAACAACTCACGGGCGAAACGACCCACCTAGTAAGGTCGAAACGACCCAGGGCGAAACGACCCGGCGAAACGACCCACGGGCGAAACGACCCACGGGCGAAACGACCCACGGGCGAAACGACCCGGATTCCTTGGAACGCCACAAAATATCCCTAATACTCCGTATACGTCACACATACTGCACAGCAGCGAAACGTACATAGCATATACGCCATCGATACGCGAGATACGCCACACGCACGTCGCTGATACGCCGTAGATACGAAAAGAGAGTCGAGGATACGCCACACATACGTATCATATACGTAGCAGATACGAAAGGTAAGCTGTACATACGCCACGGTTACGTGGCATGGTACCCGCGACGTACGTGTGGCGTATCAGGAGTATGAGCTACGTATCTACGGCGTATCTGCCACGTTGCTTTCATATGTACGGCGTATGTTTGACGTATGTACGGCGTATCGGACCTGCCACGTACGTCAGCGGCTACAAATTTTTAAGTGCACACATAAAAAACGTAGCATCTCGGCGTATGAGCTACGTATCGTGGAGTATGAGCTACGTATGCTCACGTATGTACGACGTAAGCGTGACGGACCTTTCGTATATTGCTACGCCGTAGATACGTGAGTCGATACGCAATAGTATGACAGCGGTCTAAGTAATACATCACCTAGAAACGGTGTATATATATTTGTTTGAGTGTTGCTCTTGTGTCATCAAACTGCATTTTACTAATTTTATAAGCAATTTATACATATATGGCCCTTCGCATGAGAAAACCCAATAATCTATGATTTCGATCAGCTTTGGCACAAACTGGCCTGTAC
The DNA here is from genome assembly GCA_964017185.1 of Rugalucina vietnamica. Classification (NCBI taxonomy): domain Eukaryota; kingdom Metazoa; phylum Mollusca; class Bivalvia; order Lucinida; family Lucinidae; genus Rugalucina; species Rugalucina vietnamica. The sequence goes on from OZ024872.1 coordinate 34,154,858, forward strand.
AACCACGTGCACAGAAGAAGGCACAGAGAAGCTTGAACTTTTGGATGTTAGAAGAAGAGGGATAGCACTTTCAGTGTCACAGTAGCGAAAACAAAGGTGCTGATCAGATACATATATGCATATACTGGGAAGCTGATCTGCGCTTTTGCTTTCGCATATGCAGATTGTTTTGTTTTGATTTTTTCTTATGTTGCAGCTCATATAAATCAGTCGATTTCCATAAAATAATCCCTTTTAAATAAGATTTATTTTACAAACTTATGTTTTGAAATTCAATCGATTTCTAAGCGACCAAAATTCAAAACGATCTAAGCCTCAGTACAAACGGGTAGCATTGCGGTCTATCATTCTAAAGAAGCCGGCCACACATATCGTGACTAGTCACACCTACACCACAGGACCGCCAGAGGTACGTCGTACGTACGCAGCTGGAGCAAGATACGTCGATCCTTGGTCTCAGCGTATCAAGTCAATTCAACGTATGAAAGGAAAGACTAGAAAGAAACAGTATTACACACAAGTAGCTCGACAATGACCACAGTCAGATCTAAGACCGAATAAGTATCGAAATTGACATGCGCACGTCAATGATACCTGTCAGTAGCATTATGACTCGTCGAGCCATATTTACTAGGGGTTCATTCACTTTGCACGCGACCCACTGCGATTCATAGCTCCATGAACATCAGAAAAATGAAATTCATTTCTTAAATAATGGATTCATAACATTTAATAAACATATCAAATCATATTGTTCATGTATCATAGATTGACCTTTACATGGATCTAGAAAAAGCCTCTGTGGTGTAGTTTTGCCAGGCAAAACATGGCCATGTGTTCCACCCCGAGCTTCTCTAGATCTTCGGGCGAGACATTAAACCAAGATCCCGTCCTCGTGCGACCATAGCTGTTGACTGGGACGTAAAAACCAAATAATCAAATCAACTGAATGCACATGACTGTACCATATCTACTGTCCATATCCTTTCATCATTTGGTCTTCCGATCAAAATGATGACTTTTCTACCAAAAACTTGTATCCCTGGGTTTCAGCATATCGCTATTAGCGTTTCCTGTTGGTGTACGGATTCGGAATTTAATTGTTTTAGTTCCTCTGCATTTTTCCGTTTTTACTTTTTAAATGTTCCTTACGTTCTAAGTAATGTCGGGACGGAGTCACCGCTTCCGGGGTTTTAACCAGCACTCTGGGATGTTAATTAATGTGTATTACTCAAGGACAAAGCACTATGCCACCAGTGGGGATCGAACAAAAGGATCTCTCCACACGGAGTCCGATGCTCTATCAGAACGCCACTGCGCTCCCCTACTTTTTGGAGTCAACCACATACGTTTTAACTAAGAAAATGAATACCCACACGTTATGTTTTCGTTCATAAATAACGAAGTTATAGGCGTTTGAATTTGAAGTGATACATCTTTAATGATATCAAGTAAATGGAAACGTCAGAAGTAATCCAAAATCTACAGTGAAGTCAGTCACTAGTGACTTTTGATATCAGTGAGATTTGATACCAGTGAAATTTCATATCAATGAAAATACCAATTTTATCAAGTTTTGATATATACATTGGTTTTCACTGTTAAGTATAAAATAACTTCATTTATTTCACTTTTATAGAATGAACTTGGTGGAGCCACGTTTTTGTTGTGTTCTAACACAGTGTCGTCGCTATACAGGCCGGTGGATCCCGGTTTTACTTCGGTAAACCCCAATGTTAAGCCGGATGGTTGTCAACGATGGTGTCGGTGACGACCGGGCCCAAAACCGGCTTCACGGTGGGCAAACTTTTAAAGGAGTTCCAGTGAAGGCACAGCTTGTGTCGAATAGCACGGTGTCGTCTTAATTATCCCCAGTTTACGATGGATCATCCCGGTTTATCATGCTCGAACGCTTTGTCCCGGTGTCGCCCAGTTCTGCACCGGAATGTCCCGGCTTGCCACGCATGTCCATGGTGGCGCTATGGTTCCATCCCAGTCCTCGTTAACCGTAGATAATCCGGGACAGTTAGAACATGGCTTAAGCATCGAGCATTAAACCGTCTTCTACTAAATTAGCACCGTACTTCTTTGCCTAAAAGAATAATATAATGTAACTAAGTGTATAAGTTTAATGAGGTAATCTTGTGCAAACGAGCAAAATTAGTGGTAGAGGACAATAACTACGATAACCACTTCCACCGTGCAGTGTTCTTCAACATAACAAGGCACTTTTATGCTTCGCATAATTATGGTTGACACCCAGAAACCTAGGAACCGCTGGCGTCGTCCCAACATGACTGAAAAATTTGTTGATAGTGACATGAAGTCAGAACCAAACAAAACCCAATATTACCTTCTCTCTAAGACTTTGCGCGATGGATCCTTTAGGCCGCACAATAAAGGATGATATTTATTTTATCTAGTCATTGTTGCTTTTCTTCTAAGGTTTTGAATAAGTTTTATCCCCTGTTTTAGTTTATGTTAAAATAAATGCCTTTCAACATATGAGCCGCCTGGTGGGAAAACCAACAATGTGGTTTCCGAACAGTTCCGACATAAACCGGCCTGTACAAGCACAGAAAAGAGCTAGAGGCTTGAAATTTCGGATTTAAGTAGAAGAGGAATTGTACTATCCGAGTAGCGAAAACAAAGGCGCTGATCAGCTTCGCGGTTATCGCGAAGCTGATCTGCGTCTTTGTTTTCGCCTATGCAGATTGTTGGTTTTCCCATGAGGCGGCTCATATTTTAAATGATTAAAGAAACTGCAGTCATACCGGTTCTACTATCATTCCAGGTCTGTATTCGCCGGTATGTATTGATATTAAACGTCCAATTCAACACTTTTCCAGTCATGTCGAGACGAGACCCCCACCTCAAACTGATTTAGGATCGCCAGCAATATTGTGAAACCCTACTTTTGGTAGACAATCTTCAAAAAGTAAGAAAGAAAAAAGGGGGAAAAAAGAAGAAAGCGCCATGTTTTTGCTTAGAGCAGATGTATCCGACGAGGCCATATCATGACTTCCAAATGCTTTGAAGAAGTCAAATCAATTGGAGGCACCGTCCCGACATCACCGTAGCTGTTGAATGTGACGTAAAGCAACAAACAAAACTGTTTAACTCGTTGAGCAAGACCGTAACTTAAGTTAGGTAGAGAATGGTCAAATGGCTCTCCAAATTACCACCATTATTTCTGAGACTAATGTAAAACAAAAAAAAACAAAAAAAAAAAAAAAAAAAAAAAAAAAAAAAAAAAAAAACACGAAATAACCTACCTACTAGTAAATGACCAATAAATTTCATCGAACCACTTACGTATAAAATGACAAAATTAGTTACGAACTGACCATCTAGTACCCAGATAGCTAGGGTGGAAATGATGAAAGTGGTTACGAAATGAACAAAAATGTGTACGGAAAGACCGAAGTTGTTTTCAAAATGACATGGGTTCGAAAAAAAAAATGATGTGATGATCTGTGGTCAGCTCGACACTGTTATTTCCCTTTGAGAAGCGAATACTTGTCATGAGTAGTCAATACCCGTATCGAACCTCAAATGAAATATATCTACAGTACATGTACATATAATAAAATCGTGTCTCTATACCACTTTCAACTATTATACAATATCTAAATTGGAGGTGGACAAGGTGCTATTCTACAGATTTATATATACACCCATCCATATGGCATCTCGGTGGCTCCTTAAACAGAATGCGTAAAGCGAAATCCAAAATATACATGAGTGGTATTATTTAGTTTTATGTTTGAAAAATAGAACTGACACTGTACACTTACCAAATGTATTTAAGTTTTGAAGTCGCCTCGTCATGGGACCTGCATGACATTCCTCCTATTCCCCGATCCCAGTCTCGACAATATTCCATTGGAGAATCACTGGATTTTAATATTGTTCTGCTTTCGCATTTAGGAATTGACGAACCGCTCATGGCTATATGTTGTTTACATTTTATTGATGACGCGTGACTATGTGAGTGCGCAAGCCTACTACGCTACCCCGCCTTAAGTCACGCCTAAAACTCTTTATAATATTTGGGGTAGAATCGAAAAATGTAAATGAAGCAAAATTAAGGTATTTCCCTTAATTTAAGCACAAATTAAGGCGCGTAAATGAGAATTTTAATGCCCATGTTTCGGCACCATTTTAGCACAAAACTTACGACCAAAAAAAATTTTTTTCACATATAAAATTGATTGAAAATGTACTGTGACTTTAATTGGGCACATAAGTATATTTGCCAGCCCATTTAGCACAGTTGATTATGGCATACGAAGGCCTGTAGAAGTTTGCAGGTTTGGATTCTTGAGTCTAACACATTCTTTAACAATTTTGTCAGTTATTGGGGAATGCACAGGCACTTAGTACTGGTTATCTGTTAAAGGTAAATTCAGTCACAGAAGTCTTGGTTAGCATAAGTGACCATCCCACCATGACCTTGGCCATTAGAATATTTTCATGACTAAGTCATCGTGAAAGTGCTGGTCATGTACTTTGATTTCTGACTTCCTCACTGAGATACTGTGCCAAGGTATATGAAATTTCTGTGCTGTAATAACTCACTCATATAAAATAAATTTGCATGATTTGTGCATGTTACATGTATTATCAACAACACTACAGTAAATGTCAGATGATACACATGAGCCTTCATACTTTGCCTATTGACTCGTATTTAAATAACCATGATAAAATTTGTACAGTACATGTATACCATCGATCAAATATGCTTACTAAATTAAAATTACCAAATTTATATTCACAAGAAATATAAGTAATAAGAAAATGGTATGAAAAATGTAATTGTGCTTCTTGTTGTGATTTTGATCCCAGATTCTCAAAGAAGGTGGAGTAAAACCAAAATGAAAAAAAGGGATAAAATAATGAATAAAATTGAGCCTTTGCATGAGAAAACTAACAATCTGGGTTTCCGACCAGGTCGAACACAAATCAGACTGTACACTCACAGAAAATAGTTAGAAGCTTGAAATTTTGTATTTAGTAAGAAGAGGCATATGCAGATTGTTGGTTTTCTTGTGCGGTGGCTCAATTAGTCTTTAAATGCTCAACAGGAAAGCATGTCCATCAGCAGTTGTACAGTCAATTTGTACCAGACCTGGCAAGAAGCCTTCGAGACGGGATTTGTTGTGGCATGTCTCATAATGTTTGGGGATCATTCAAACTATCTCCAAAGCTGTCAAAAGCAGGACAAGAAAGGATCAGATTTAACACTGTCAGTTCAGGTGATCATACACATATTTTTTCATTAAAATAGACAGTTACTGGTGAAAAGATAAGCACTGAGTATAGGTTAACTACTTTAGTCAGAATATCTGACTGTCCTTGCATAACCAGAACTGTCAATGAAACTATCACGCTATTACAAACAGTGATAGCTTTAATAGGCCCCCACACACATGACCGATCCAGAGGGGGGGGCATGGGGTACGGACCCCCCCCCCCCTCAATTTTTGCCATGTTGAAATTTTTCCGTCAGACCCCTTCTGGGAATTTGGACCCCCCCCCCCCCCCGCAAACACACACACCCCTGAGAAAATTTTCTGGATCCGCGCATGATACAGGTGAACGCTTAACTTCCAGTATTGTTTTTCAAAAGCTAATACTTGAAAAAGTAGTCCCAAGAAAATTTCTTATTCCCCTTGATGAGATTACTACACAAAAATTTTACTAACATACTATCATTATCAAAATTTTTACAATCATCTCGAAAATATGATAAAAAATTTCATAAATGGGTGAAAAATATACTTTTTCTTATTATCTGTTACGGTTTTATAAGAAAATAAGCATAAAATAGTTCGTAGCAACAGCGGATGAATGAGGCGTCATTGAGAAGTCCTTCGGTCGGTAATGGTGACTTCCATGTGAAAATTGACACAAAATATCACCTACAAAAACTAAAAAAAATGGCAACTGAAGGGCGAAGAGCACTATCTCCAGCAGCTGCTAAAGAACTAGGGGAACAGAGAGAATCTTGGTGCGCTGTCGAAATGAAAAAAGAACAAAGCTGGGACAGGAAAAATAGAAAACATTATGACGAAATTTTACAGAGCACAGTGTTTGATATCAAAAAGCCACAGTATGAACCAAGATGCACATTTGAAGTCAATGCCCCAACTCACCGAGAAAGAAGGCATTATGGACAACATCGTAAGTTGTTTATGTCAAATTATTTAATTTGATAATATGTCATTTAATTTTTTCAGGCGCAGGCAGTCAAAAAAGTGTTTTTATATTTTGCAGTTTTCAGATTTCTGTCTGAAACAGTGAGCTGACTGAGCTCTATGAAATAATTATGAACTGATGTCATTAGCAATGACAGTATGTGATATTGATAGGGTTATATTCCATCAAAGGTATGGGACACAAAATGATAGGACCTTAGTATTGGGTTTGCTTTCAATGACAGGAAATATTGTATACTACTATAGTGTGTACAGTCAAGGACCAAAAGTATTTCCACAACGTCTGAAACTCCACAGACTTACATGTATTTTCATGTTTATAAGAAAAATTATCCTGCGCCTTCTAGCCAACATGTTTGCATCATTTTGGTGTCATTTGAAAGGTAGATAAATAAAGCAATAAACAAAGATTACTTGATGAAGTTTCGACATTGCGTTTTCAATAGACACATACAGTGTTATTGTTTACATTATTTGACCTTGACCTCGATGACGTAGTGCGCGTTGCATTGTGGCTGAAACTTTCACTTCCGGGTGGCAAAACCATTTCCGGTTCAATGTTGTTTACATACATTAGTTAGAATGAAAGTGAAATGTGTGGTGCCATTTCAATCAGTGAGCGATGATGACCTCTAAATACAAAATTACTAATAATTGTTGGCATTTGTATTCATTGATTTGTTTGCTCTTTTATAAATAATTTCATTTTTCACACCTTCTTGAGCGTCTCAAGTATCCTAAACGCGCGAACAAAAATATGTATTACTTAGATATTTTTTATAATTAATTAACAGTTTGCGCCAACCACACAAAAATTAAATCATTCATAATGGAATAAATAAAAAAAGGTAATAAACAATTAAATAAATGAATAGTTCTTGGTTCTTTTTTCCAACCTTATTTGCACCGAAACTAGAAATAAATGTGCATTCATCTTAGCGCTTTTAATGAACAGATGAATGAAAGTTTCTTCTTCTTTTTATCCATGTTTTACATCAACTCTTGCTCACATTATATTTAAATAATCCCAATGAAATATAACTTCATCCAGTTTAAATACATGTCAAACTATTCAATGATCAATTTGTCGGAAAGAAGGGGCGGTTTCAGCTATTGAAGACAGTATTATGACACACTATCTCAAATTATGATGCCCATAATCATGTGAATCAGCTTCTTTAATTATTACATATGACGCCTTCTTCAAAGAAACGACACATTCTTGGGGTACAATATGAATGATTATGGGATTAATGAACTTGAAGTCCCTCGGGGCGGCCGACTTGTGTGTTCAGTCAGTCGATTGATCATCATTTCATGTGTTGACATCGCTTGGATTAGCAAAATGTAATTGCCATGTGTCGTAGATAAAAATGGATACACTACACATAAAGTAATTTTAATTTGTGAATGAATTAGATTTATTTCACGGATTGCATTTTTTTTTTTTTTTTTTTTTTTCATCGCATGCAAAACAAATAAATCATGTGCTCTTCAAAGAGAGAGAGAGAGAGATAGAGAGAGAGTGCCCGAATGACGGCTTAAAGATATTCCCGTTTCTTTTTGTAATTATTTTATAAAGCATAAAAAATGATTCAAACACCGAAGGTTGATTTATGATTTATACCGTGGAAATATTTCATCTTTTGACTGAGATGCAAACCTTTTAAATTCATATTTTCTAATTCCGCACGGGTAGAAACGCTAAATATTTATAATTTACTAAATTAGAAACAAGCATCAATTATGAACAAACAAAATGATATTTGGAAATTAATTTGTTATGGATAAGTAATATTTCGACATTATTTTACTCTTTTATACATCAAAACATTACAGTTCATTAAACATTCATTGACCTGAGGTCGCTTTTTTGCCACTCGGAAGTGAGAAAAGGTCATGTGATAGTCACATGACTTACCTGTATTTTATAGACCACGTGGTTTGTGACGTATTGTTTGTACCTGTGTATATACAACAGTTTGTATTTTTATGAAATTTTGAAAAAGCCATTTTCCCATTGACGTCAATGGTGACGTTGCCCAAAAACTGTCAAAATAAATCTAGCATGTTGTTTAAAAATTGATAGCTTTGAAACACATGTATGAAATGATTTGAAAATACCTTGTTTATTGCTTTATTCATTTACCTTTCAAATGGCACCAAAATCTTGAAAATATGTTTACCAGGAGAGAAAGGATAATTTTTCTTGTAAACATGAAAATACACACAAGTCTATGGAGTTTCTGATGTTGTGGAAATACTTTTGGTCCTTGACTGTATAAGCAAAAATATATTGTCAAAAATGCTCTGCCTCATAAATCGTTAAATCGTGAAAAACAAGATACAGTGAATGGTGGCCTAGTGGCAATTGTGTTTGACATAAAATTGTAAGGTCAGTATTTTAAGCCAGAAATATCAATGTCAAATTGATCTAAAAAAAAGTTTGTTGACTGGTACATGCATTCAGTATTAAACTGTGTTTAAGCCGTTGGCATATTATAATACCAGCATCTGCATTACTGTTGAAACAATATTTGTGAATAATGTATGATTTTCAGTTTTGTCCAGTATGAATTGAAAGCCTTGTAAGTATGGTCAAAGAAAATATTTACCCATATACGATCATAATATTCATAGCAAAATTAAACTGGTTTACTGCCTTTCAAATTCATTACATTATGCTTTCTGACTTCATAATAATCCCTAGCTGTATAGAAGTAGAATACATGCACATGTATTCAAAAATAACAAGTGCATGAAAAAAATTAATAACACACACTCATTCACATTATGCTGTTCTCATATCTGGATGAATTAGAGTAGACGATATCGAATTTTTGGAAAATCTGAGTTTTGATAAGAAATGTGAATTTAAATGACTAATATAGTAATTTATGCTGTTTAGGGTAGCTAGATTAATACAATCATTAGAATAGTGGCTAGGACTAGAAGCTCTTCAGTACTGTATCAGATAGACTTTAGAAATGTTTGAAGATCCCAAGGGGTGATATGGTAGTAATTGCATGATTTTCAGGGGAAAAAGTCTATAGAATACACCACATGATACCTGGTGATTCTCTGACTGCCATATGTAACCATTTGAAATCAGGTTTTAAACAGTCTTTGCGAAATCTTTATTGTTATTTTGGAAATTTTTGCCCGACATTTGTCTGACAGAATGAAATATTTTGTCAGACAGAATGAAATTTTGTTGGTTTTGACCGACAGACTGGCAATTTTTGGCAATTTTCATGAAGACTGATTAAAGTTGCATGAACATTTTCCTTCTCTTAATAATTACTTATAAATTATCATTACACCATCATATTAAATGCTTATTTATTAGCATAAATTTCATATTAAAAACTGGACATTTTGCTAATTAATATCAATTATAATAGTTATCTGCTTCTTAACATGATTTTCAACAAAATAATTACTACTGTAGTATGTTCGCTTCAGGGTGCTGCTAGAATGTCTATTTTCAAAAGTCTCCTCCAAAAATCTCTGTTCCCAAAATGTCTACTTTGCCAAATTGTCTTCTGTATTGAAATGGATGCTGAAATATTTACTTTTGTAATAAGATAAATGAAATAAAAAATGAACTATTTTGAATGAAAATATAATAAAAATTGCTGAATCTGTAAAAGTAACTTACATTTCGACCACTTATTAATTTTTTTTACAAAGTAGCAATGACATTTTGGCACAGTAGACATTATGGGAATAGACATTATATGGGAGTGGACATTATGGGAGTAGATATTTTGGGTGTAGACACTCAAGCGCCTACCCATTCGCTTCATAGCACCAGAAGTTCCATTAATAAATAAAAAAGTTGTCTCCCTGGCGAGGCAACTGGGATCATTTAAATGTATACTTAAAAAAACAATTGAGGGATATGGTTTTTGTTTCGATTTCATTGCTAAAGGTATAATTTTTTCTGCCCAAATAATTAGTAGACATGTAGCAGAACCATCACTGTGCAAAGATTCCATAAAATTTTCGCGTTGCCTGGAAGCGCTTCTCGCTGACTTGCAGAAATGATGGAACACCCCTAAAATTAAAGTTATCACTGCTCCCTACTCTATCCAAATCTTTCTTTCAACCCCTCTTACTGGTTCATCAAAATGCAAAACTGTTTTGATAATCGAAATGGCGACACTTTTATGTCTAAAACGCACTTTGGAGAAATTTCAGAAATCTGTGATTTTTGGTAAAAAACACATTTTTTAACCCAAAATTTTTTTTCGTTTAAAATGGTTTCCTTTGCATTGAGAGTATGAAACTGAAATCCGTTTTTGAATGTGCGCTCTGGTTTTCTCAAAACAACGTTTTTTAAAATGTGTTGTCAAATTTTTAATCACGTAATGCAAATTCCCATTAAGGTAATGTTCAGTTCTTTAGCAAATGTTTTGAAACGCTGTAAAATCTAAACTAATGCCCGTAGCTCAAATCGGTTTTCTGTACCAAACTCGCAGCTTAAAGGGCAACGTTTTAAGCGAAAAAACATTTTTTGGTAAAAAATCGTGTTTTTAACCAAAAATCACAGATTTCTGAAATTTTCCCAAGATGCATTTTAGGCATAAAAGTACCGGCATTTCGATTATTAAAACAGTTTCGCAGTTGAATAAACCAGTAAGAGGGGAGGAATGGCAGAAATGGGTAGGGTAGACAACGGTTGGAACTTCAATTTCCGGGGTGTTCCAACGTTTCTGCAAGTCTGCGATAAGCGCTTCTAGGCAACGTGAAAAATTTATGGAATCTTTGCACAGTGATGGTTCTGGTACATATCTATTAATTATTTGGGTAGAAAAAATTATACCTTTAGCAATGAAATCGAAACAAAAACCATATCCCTCAATTGTTTTTCTAAGTATATTATGTCAATCTGTTTTAAGCAGGTATTTTTCAGGCATTTTGAAAACGGGTCCAGGGTCCCACTGAATTGAGAATTTTTTGTCGGTCAGTGCCTGAAATTGGGAATTTTGAAACGGTTGAATTATCGCATTGGAAATTTGACATCCTCTTGAATTCTACTTTATTACCAGTGTCGGAAGAAAAACATATTGTTTTGTTTTTAATTTTCCTTTTTCATTCTATAACTATTTTATCTCAAAAACTTTTTTCAGTTGTGGAAAGCTCTGTTTTCACATAAGCTTGCCTGGATTGAGAATTTTGAGCAAGATTTTGGGGGAAAATTAGGTTGGAAATTGGGATAAATTGAGTGTTGGTAGCATTGGTAACATGTCCCATATTCAGCCCCAAAATGGGCCTTGAAAAATCCCTGTTTAAGTATAATATAAATTATTTGAAATATTTTCATTGATGATGATAGAAGTGCCATTACATTTTAAATTAACATTTTTACCTAACATCTAGTCTAAGATAAAAAGAAAACATTTTGTGAATGTGAAGTCTTAATAGTGAATCTACAAGACTGACAGAATTATGATATTTACAATAATTCTGTTAACATTAACATGTGGACACTCAAGGAAATGCATTGAAACTGGGGGTTATGCACTAGTCATTTGTAACGATGGACCCCCAGGCCCAGGGAATATCAGGGACTTTGACTTTTGGTCCAGCAAATCCCTGCTAAAAGCCCCACCCTGCGGGGACTGCTCATTGGTAAAACCACTACTTTTTTCCACCGCAGCCTGCTATCTTTTCATTTCATGGCCCTTTTTGCCTATATAAAGCAAACCCTGGGTATTTCCCACCGCGCTGAAGTGGCAAAACTTTGGTCAAAGTGCGGCTCATTTTCACGGCTATCCCCCGTCCTCCCCCGGGCCTGGGGGGGGGGGGTGTTGGGGGAGGGGGCGTGGTTACAAATGACTAGTGCATTACTAGGGTAAAAGATCAAACTTCTCCTAATTGTAATTTCTATATAATTTAACATGTTCATCATATCAGTGTCACTACAATGCTTGCTTGTAGTTAAAAAGTTTTACCCCTCGAGTTTCGCAGCTTTTCCATAGCACCCTTTCCACCAGTTGAACATATGTTGTTTTGAAAATTTACAAGCAATTTTGTCTCTGTTTTTCAGTTCAAAGTCAGATAAACATCTAGCTACTGAATCTGCTGGACCAGCTGTGTGAGAAGACAACCTCAAGATCATCGTGAGCCAAATGTTTGTCAGTGTCTTTTGTATGACTAAACGGAAACTCAAACCCATTGCTATGAGCCAAAATGTTGGTCATTGTTTAATGTGTAATAGAAACTAAATTCTCAAAACAGTCACTCCTTTTCCACTATTATGAGGAGGCAGAAAAAATGATGAAAATAACTATGAATGTCAGTAATTCTAAAAGAGATATGACTGGAAAACTAGCCTGAGGTTATAAAACTTTTTTCATGCTCAACCTGAGCTTGAAATTTATCCTGCTGATAAATGTTCAAATGCCAACAATAGTCGGCATTTTAACATTTATCAGCAAGATAAATTACCAGTTTTTGAGGTTTGAACCTGAATTTTTCACTACCTTTAGACTATTTCAGCATTTATGAGCAGTTGAAATTTCATGCTCAGCTGAGCTGAACTTGAAAAAAGTTTTATAACCTCTGGGCCTGCTTGACATCTGACAAAATCAGGCAAAAACGAATATGCTTAGCTAGTAGCTACAGAGATAAAAATGTTAAAATATAAAGCCAATACCAGCCAATGAAACATAAATGTGCTGATTTGATTACTCAGTCTATTAGAACAGTTGAGTTGCATGTTTCCTGATACTCAGCATTAGTTTGTATTGAGCTTGAAGAATGTTATTCTACAGGGACTTTAGATGGTCCAGATTTTGTATGTTTCTGTAAAAATGTACAGTCATTTATGATTTACATAAATTTACCTAAGGAAAAGCTTTAATACCAATGCATAATGAGCCTTTTTTGTAATCAAAACCTTACTTTTAGAGATTCTTATTTCTACATGTTTAATTAGATTTGTATTTCTGTGTTTATATATGTGATACCTAAGTCAGTATTTGTGTTAGAGATCAGTATTATGGGTTTGCTCAACATTTGTCAAAAACTCATCGACCTACTCTTATCATAAATTAAAAATGAAACTGTCTTCATGTTTTTATGCCCCCAACTTTGGAAACCCCCAACTTTGGAAAAGTTGAAAGGGCATATTGCTTTCGGCTTGTGTGTCTGTGTGTGCGTCTGTTAACTTTTGAACCGTGAATGCTACGGTTTTGAAATTTCATAGGCACATTCCTCATGAAAAAATAGTTGACCCGTATTTTTTTTCATGTCCGAGTTATGCCCCTTTTCCGAGTTATTTCCCTTTGAAAACAAAATTTGAAAATCTTGTGTGCAAGATATCTCGAAAAGTATTTAAGCTAGAGCCTTCATATTTGGTATACTGGTTGGGGCTGATAAGTAGATGACCTGATCAACTTTTGAGAACTTTCCGTCAAATTTTGACAAAAATACGGAATTTTGAAATTTTGATTGATTTTTCCACTTTTCGGTGAAATTTGAAACTTTTTAACGGTGAATGCTAGGGTTTTGAAATTTCATATACAGATTCCTCATGTAAAAACAGTTGACCCATATTTTTGTTCATGTCCAAGTTATGCCCCTTTCTGAGTTATGTCCCTTTGAAAACAAAATTTGAAAATATTGAGTGCAAGATATCTCAAAAAGTATTTGAGCTAGAGCCTTCATATTTGGTATACTGGTTGGGGCTGATAAGTAGATGACCTGATTAACTTTTGAGAACTTTCTGTCAAATTTTGACAAAAATACTGAATTTTGAAATTTTGATTAATTTTTCCACTTTTCGGCGAAATTTGAAACTTTTGAACGGTGAATGTTAGGGTTTTGAAATTTCATATACAAATTCCTCATGAAAAAATAGTTGACCTGTATTTTTTTTTTTCATGTTCAAGTTATGGGCCTTTTTGGAGTTGTGCCCCTTTTAAAACAAAATTTGAAAATCTTGTGTGCAAGATATCTGAAAAAGTATTTAAGCTAGAGCCTTCATATTTGGTATACTGGTTGGGGCTGAGAAGAAGATCACCTGATTAACTTTTGAGGACTTTCCGTCAAATTTTGACAAAATAACTCCATTTTGAAATTTTTCCTCCATTTCTAACTTGTCTGCAAAAAGTTCTGTTTCTGGATCGAGGTCAAAAACAGAGGCAATCGAACAGCTTCTTTAGGAAATTAAATTTCACTTCATTCAAATGAAATAAATGAATCAAACAAGCTGCCAGTTTAGGGACAAGCATACAGTTGGGGGCATAGTGTTTTACAAACACGCATTTCTAGTTTGTTTTTTGTTTCAAAGGCCTATGAACTTTCGCTTCATAGAGATAGCAGGAAGTACCACAATCATAAATCAGGTGCAATAGCTTGATCAGTAGCGTGTCTAATGAGTGTGTACACATTGAGCACAGCAAGCCTTGTAAAAGTATGTCCTCCTCAGCAGTTTGTCCTGGAAAATTGTCAAGGGACCTCATCGGGAAGACTGTAGAAGCAGGGATCGAACCACAGACCCCTATTTCGTAATGAAGCTGCCCACCAATTAAATGTCAAGCTGGCACATTTCTCATAAAACTTTGGTCAAGAAAATGCTTAAATAGCTTCTCTTCCTCCGATTCAAGAAGAGCATTCGTCAGAATGTGGCAAGAAATATGCATTAAGCACTGATAAACTGCATGTAATGCTTGCTTAAGAAAAATATGTTTAGGATAATTGACTATCCCACCTTGGTGTTAGCTGTTTATTGTCTTATTGTAGCAAAGAAAGTAAGAATATGACCCAGAATCAATGCAATTAATTTTAAAGTCCCACTAGGTGGGAAAGAAAATACATGAACAACACATAACATTTTTCAGACAACACACTTGGTGACTCTTCAAATGAAGAGATACAAGGCACCCACTGTCCATTCACTTGGTTAAAATCACATTCACATGCATACCTTCAGACCATGTTTATAACACCTATCATAACCCATAAAGCGCTCTCAAGGTGGCCAGAAATGCCACAAAGACACCCTCAGAGCCTCTCTGAACCAATGGGGTCTTTGGAACAGACTGCACAGGGGCGATCAAAGTGGCAGTCTCATCAACAAAGGAGCAGCTCTGAAAAAAAGAGAATCTGTGAAGCTGAAAGAAAGCACAGAGAACGCAAAGCCAAGACCAATGGACCTCCAGCAGATTCCATGACACTGACTTGCTCTTCTTGCGACCGACAGTTTAGAGCTAAAATTGGCCATCAAAGAACTCACCAACACACATGAACCTTATTCAAAAAATAATGATGGTCTTTCTCATTAGTGAGAGACGAACTATCTTAACACCTATAAAGTTTCAAAAGAATCGGCATTAAACTGGAAGCGGAGTTGTTTATTCACTTTCATTGTCAAAATGTCAGAAAAACGATTGAAGTTTAAGGTGCAAAAATGTGACAAAAATTAAGCTGAGGGTTATATCCGAACCACATACACATCTTCAAACCATGATCAAGACATCTATAAAGTTTCAAGAGTCGGAATAAAACTGTAGGAGGAGCGCACACATGGTACATACTACCACTGGGGATAGGAAGGACGGACAGAAAGCTGATAACGATGTCCCTCCAATTTTCTTTGAAAAGGTTGGGAACAAAAATTTTCAGATGAGCGAGCACAAGAGACAAACATGCAACATAAAGATAAATCACTGCAGAACTGTCTTGGAATGGTCAGTAACAAATTACTAGTTGGCTAATTTTGCTTTTTACGTGGCCCCAATCCTCAACCTTAAAGACCTACTTTTTATTCCTGGAGATCTCAAGTTTGTTTTGAAGTTTAAGGAACAAGGTTCCTTTCATTTTGTGAATGGTACAGAAAGCCTGTGGAATGAATTGACAAAATTCTTGAAGGCACTGATATTGGCGTTGGTGAGGGAGCCTCACTATGGCACTTTGCCAGTAATGAGAACTTATTCTTCTTGAGAATATGAGAAAGGTGTTAAGAATTCTTACTATGGGCTGTCCACCAAGCTACCAAAACAGGTCCAGCACAAGTTAAAGACTCAATGAGCACCTCTTTTTTTTCAAGTACCAAAATACTGTATAAGTAAATGCCACAAATGTTGTCTGTCTTATCTCATCATTTATTTCGTGGCACTTAATAAATATTTTGAGGTATGTATAATGATAACAAAAACAAAATTTTAGGCTCTTTGTTCATTTATTTCTGCTACATATGTATTCTATACACATGTAATAAAATGCATATGATATATAAAATCACTTTATACTTGATTATGAGGAAGAAATCTTCAATAATATCATGAAATGTAAAATGACTGGAAATTAAATGGTTGAAAATAATGTCAGCCGAGTCATGAGAAAACCGGATTTTTGCCTATGCAAAAAAAAGGCGCAGATCAGCTGTGCAGTAACTGCACAGCTGATCAGCACCTTTGTTTTCGCTACACGGATAGTACAATGCCTCCTCTACTTGTTTCCGACATTTCAAGCTTCTAGCCATCTTCTGAGACTGTACAGGTCAATTTGTGTCAAACCTGATCTGAAACCATAAAGACCGGTTTTCTCGCGTCGCGGCTCATGTATCTATATATAATAGGATGACTGATATAATCATTCATCACACAATTATAAGATGAACAATATGTAACACAGAGTTTGTCTAGTAATAAATAAGGACAGGAGAAGTGACTTTTACCTCGAGAAGTCATTGCTAAAGGCCTAAAAACATTTTTATCACGATCCTACAAACCAGTAAAAAATTTTAAAAATATTCTTTGTAATATGAAAATTTCAGCAAATTATTATACTGCTTTCAGTTGATCAGACTTTTGTTCACTCATATCTCACTAGTGAACATAGGCATACTGCCCTATACGCATGTGCGTAATTAAAAAGTTAAAAGTAACAAATGATTTGACTCGATACAATTTTGGCTATTTTTGCTTTTTGTGCGTATAACTTGAAAATTTCTGGTTACGCCCTTGGTGAAGCATAATTCTATATAATTAAGCATTATTTTATATGTCAACTTTCTTGATGTAGCAACTATGGCAGATATGTCTCACAACTTTTTAGACATTGCCGTTATGTTTTAATGTCCCACCAACAGCTTTGGTCATATGGAGACGATGATCTTGATTTTAAGTTTCAGTTTCATCTGAAAACTTAAGAAGCACATAATCAAACCCAAATCCCTGGTTTACAAGGCAATTAACTTAACCATTGCACCAAATCGGATTCAATAAAAGTATGTGAAATATGGTATGAAAATGATAATATCTACTATGGTGATATTGCGCAGAATTTGAGACTGAAAAATAATTCTATCCTCATCAAATACACATGATATCTGTTCAATGAAAAATGTAAAACAAAACAGACTGTATAAACTCCAAAAACTATCTTGAAATAAATGAAAATTCTGATAATAATGGCTGATATGATAAATATTTTGCACAATATATGTGTATATAAACTCATCTTACTCTCCCTTCTGAATCACAAAATAAAGCAGAAATGAGCCGCGTCATGAGAAAACCAACATTTTGCATATACGAAAACAAAGGCGCAGATCAGCTTCGCAGTAACTGCGAAGCTGATCAGCACCTTTGTTTTCGCTACATGGATAGCACAATTTCCCCACTTTCTAAATGCGAAATTTCCAGCCTCTAGCCATCTTCTGTGCTTGTACAGCTCGGTTTGTGTCAGATCTGTTCGGAAACCACATTGTTGGTTTTCTCATGACGCTGCTCAAATGTTGCAGCTTATTCACCCTGAACACTTGGCTTTATTTGGTTATAAAAACAAGACAATCAAAATACATCTCATTTTTGTGTAAAAAATGTTATTCTTAGGTCTGAACAACTGTAAGATAAGTCTTTATGTGAGAAAACCAACAATTTAGGTTCCGACCAGGTACAACATAAACTGGTCTGTAGTCAGAGAAGCTGGCTAGAAGCTTGATATTTTGGATTTATCTACTATCTGTGAAGCAAAAACAAAGGCGCTGATCATCTGTGTAGTTACTGCACAATTGATCTGCGCCTTTGGTTTAGCATATGCAGATCATTGGCTTTCTGATGCGGCAGCTCAATATTAATTAATATACTTTCTTTTTCCATTCCTATAATTCTTATAAAATCTGACTTTCAATATTCAATGTATAAAACTAAGCATGTCAGAAATACTTTTAACACTTGAAATATGGAGGCCAATGTGTATAATTCTTATCAATTTACAAAGTCAGTAGCAATAACAAAATTAACAAGTGAATATGTAAGCTTATGTTTTGCCAAAGTTACAAACAGGCTTTATGGTATCAACATTTTTAACATTTTAACATTTTAAAACAATGGGCAATAGTTAATTAGTAAAATACAATTAAACTTGAAGCACCTCTGCGGATGGAATATACAGTTAGCATTAAAATTAGGCCTAATGCTGTTTGATAAACATTTGAAAAGCAAACTCTTTGTTTTCATGTACAGTAAAATATATGTTACATTCAGTTACAATAGCTTCATATACTTTTTCTTTATGTACACAATTGCAAAAGGCACTTGAGATTAAATGGATATTCATTAAATAAACATACAACAATCACAATGAGAGTGTAATTTGGAAAATTGTTATTCGAGTCATCTCGTGGGAAAACCAACAATGTGGTTTCCGAACAGGTCTGACACAAACCGGCCTGTTCAAGCACAGAAAAGAGCTAGAAGCTTGAAATTTCGGATTTAAGTAGAAGAGAAATTGTACTATACGTGTAGCGAAAACAAAGGCGCTGATCAGCTTCGCGGTTACCGCGAAGCTGATCTGCATCTTTGTTTTCGCATATGCAGATTGTTGGTTTTCCCATGAGGCGGCTCATTTAATGTGGTAGATTTTTCTACACAAATCATAAATGTTGATAGTCTTTAGAATTTTTAGATGACAATGCAATATAGTGGGTACCAACAAGATACACGAGCTTTCGCAAGAGAAAATGAACCTACTGACGCCGATTTGTGTATTTGAACTAGACCAGGTCCGACACAAACCAGCCTGTACAGTCAAAGAAGCAAGCTAGAAGTTTGAAATTTTAGATTTAAGAAGAGAAAAAATTGTATTATCCGTGTAGTGAAAACAAAGGAGCTGATCAGCTTCGCAGTTATTGTAAGCTGATCTGTGCCTTTGTTTTCGTATATGCAAAATGTTGTTTTTCTCATGCCAAAGCTCACATTTCATACGGGGGAACTAACAAATATACCGGTACCCCTTAAACTGTAACCTTTCATCTTCATACATTCATAACCTTTTTCACTCAGAGACGAAAATTATCTTCTAATTTGCAAAATCATGTTCTATAACAATTTATGATCATTTTCCATGTTATCAAAAAGTTACAAGTTCTGGCAAAGAATTAACAATTTCATTGCACATCATAGATTCTCTCTTTCACTTTCAATACCAACTGGTAAAGACTGAGCAAATGCATGTAAATGTTAATTTTTAGATAGTATATATGATCTAGTGTAGTTCCAATCATGAGACAATCTATTATCATTATAATTATGTGAATACGTTGTTCTACTTCATATTGCATGTCCCCATTGCAAAGCCATTTCTTTCCCATTTCTACATAGTCCATGGCTTGTTTTCATAATCTACACTTTCTGGAATGCTTGCAATTTCTAACATCTATAATCTTGCAAGCTTTCATAATCCACACTGTAATTTCTAATATTCACCCTAGAATACTTTCAAAATTCACATTAATTTCTGCACAATTACTTTAACTGACTTGTATTCAAATTAACTACCGTATATGCCTGCTCTCGTTTGTCCGAGTAGCAATGCATTTTAGACATATTTCAGACTTCTGATCCTTAAATAGCCTTACATGACAGACATCCATAATGTAATCCACAATCGATATATTTCTTGTCTATTTTAAAAACTTTTCTTTCAAATTTCTTAACTCCATATAAATGTATGTAAAATACAACCTGCTTTCCTGATAATGAAGTGTTTTATATAAGCACAACAATTTAAATATCCATCCCTATAATGTCATCACCTTGTCCAAGCCACTGGTACCCACTGCGGCGCGACCTCTATCCTGTTTATTTCTGCTAACAATTCCTCGTAAGCTCTGTCCATGTCCGTATTCACTAGTACGTAATCAAAGAAATGGCCGTATTTGTCTTCCATCTCTCTGGATCTCTCTATAATGTCTTTCAAATCTTCATCCTATCACAGTAAATCAATCAATTTTAATGTTACATTAATAGGTTTAACTAAAATCTTACCATTTTTACATCTATCAATGCTGATATTTTTTTGCTTGAAAGAATAAATTATGATGGTTAGAATTGCATCAATATAGGTACAAGCACCAAAAGTATGGAGACAAAGCTTTCAAATCCAGTTAACTGTACAAATATTTGGTTTTGTAATTAAAGGGGGGGGGGGGCATCAGAGATTGTCTTGACCATAAACTGAGCCTTCACATAAGAAAACCAACAATTCCGGATACAAATCCATCTGCACAGTCGCAGAAGCAGGCTAGAAGCTTGAAATTTCAGATCTAAGAAGAAGAGGAATTATACTATTTGTGTAGTGAAAACAAAGGCGCCGATCTCTGCGACTTTGTGTTTGCCTATGATTGTTGTTGTTTTCTTATACACTTGATCAGCAACTTTATTTTTGCCTATGGCTGTTGTTGTTGTTTTCTTACGCATCCGCATATGTTGTTCATGCATAATGAAGTTACAATTATACAATGAAATATTCATCAAAGCAATGCCTTGAAACTAACCTTAATATCTTGCATTCCAGCTCTCTCCTGGATCATTCTAAGCTTCTCCATATTTGGAGGACATACAAATACTACATATGGCTTCAAGTCGGTGTTCTTTAAGATGTACAATGCCTGAAACACATGGAAAAAATAATGTTTAAAGGTTGCCGGATTGCGTATATAGATCATATTCCTTAATTGTTGGGATGGAGCCAGAACTCTGTACTATAGGTGTGCTGAACAGTTTTTGTCTCTGAACAGTTTTTATCTGTAAGTCAGGTCCGAAGACTAGGTCCCTTGGAACACATTAGGCACAGCATATTCTTGCATACCAGATAGAGAAATCCTACGTTTTACCCCATGTGAAACATTCTTATCTCACCCTCGTTATCTCATCCGGTCGCACCCTGCGTTCAAGTGTTCTTTTTTAACATTGGTTGTATAGGACGTCACGTAATCCCGTCGCTAAGCGCATACGTCACAATGATGTCAAAACGTTTTAAATCAAAATGGCGGACACCGTGATTGAAGCATTTTTCTACGTAAATAGTATGAAAATCAAGCTTCGCCGCATTAAGGTGTGCAAGAAAAAGAATACATCATGCGTGTCAGGTACGGTTAGACAAATCTGTCCCTCGGGTCACAATTTGGCAAAATGTGACCCTCGGGACAGATTTGTCTATCCATACCTGACACTCATGTAAGATTCTTATAGTCTCCAGCCTTGTAACAGAATGACCTTGTCACCAGTTTGTCTTGGAAAATTGTCCTGGAACCTTGATTTATAGTCTCGTCCAGAGGACTGGAGAAGCCCGGGATCGAACCGACAACTCCTGGTTTACAAGACAAGTGGCTTAACCACAACACCACAGAGGCTTCTTGGACTATAGGTAGCTAATGTGTCTTGCAGAAATCTGCCTCAGTGGGGTTCAAATCCCAAACCTTACAAGCCTAAGTGTGACACTACTAGGCCACCACTCTCTTAACAGTAAACAGAAACAAGCATGAGTCTCCGATTCTATGGAAGCGTACATCTTTTCATTTTAATTTAAGTGCTGTATATGTAGTTTAATAATGAGCTGTACATGCTTAAGTTAATAAAGTTCTGTTTCTGTTTAAGTGCTTGTAGAAAGAATGTTTTTAAAATTAAAATTAAATTATGATATATCAACCAATTAAGTACAAGAAGCATCTGGATGCTAGTCTAATGTGCAAGACTCACCTCTGGGTCAGTATTTAGCACACATATTTTCCCATTGTTCACAACCTCTCGGACCGCATCTACACTCGTACCGTACAAATTCTTCTCAAAGTCGCCATGTTCGATGAACTTGTTGGCAATAATGGCTGCCTCAAACATTTCTCGAGACACAAAGTAATAATCTCTCCCTTCGATCTCGGGTTCCTCCCCATCTCGAGGGATTTTACATGGCCGACTTGTGTCTGTAAAAAAAGTGTGGAAACATTTTGTCTAGAGGCAGCACGGATGAGTTTGCATATTCAGACTAAATTTGGGTGTATATAGAATGTAAATGCAACCAACATTTAAATATTTACCATATTTGAACATTTTCTAGTCTAAACTTGATAGTAATTATTTACCAGGTACAGTGCAATTGCTTTGACCATGCCGGTTTACCTTTGACATAGATTTGCATTAATTTGGTTTATCGGACTGCTTCAAATGGATGTTTCCAACAATGTGTTTATATTATGGTAAACTAGACATGCCAACATGCTTCACATGGCACTGGAAAATGTCTAAAGCAAGTTGGTCTACCAAACTTGATCACGTGTGGTCAACCGGCATGGTCAAAGAGTCCTTACTATACACAACAACTAAGAAACACTGAATGCTGTTTCTGCTGTTGACATTTTTCCCCTAAATAATTCAGTTATGAAAATAAACTTGCAATGTACATATTTGTGTTATTAATATAAAGCAATAATTTTTTTAATTAACAGGCAGGGCCCAGTTGTTCAAAACTAACGACGTCGTTAGTTAACGTTTCGTTAAAATTTCAAACATTAATATTACAAATACAGTTATTTTTTGTTGAAAAAATGTGAGAATCCTTTGCACTGCAAAGGATTCTCACATTTTTTTAACAAAAAATAACAGTGTATTTGTTACTTTAGCTGATATTTGCTTAACAAATTTTTGTCTTAACGATATCGTTAAGCGAACGATGCTTTGAACAACTGGGTCCTGATTGGTTCATCAATACACAATTATGAAATCATAAAATACTAAATAGACAAGAAAAGAAACTTTGTATTTTATATATCTAGATCAATAAATTGCCGATTCTCAATTACATACGAGGTACTGCTGCAGCAAATCTGTCAAAGTCTGACTCCATCAATCTCTGTCGTAGCTCGTGACGACCTACATTTGGTGGACCAATCAGAATGATCGGCCGTCGTCTGTTGGGTTCTGGGTAATACAGGGCCATCTCTTCATAGGAGAGAATTTCTTCATGATCTAAGGGAGAATAAATTACTATTTTGTACTCATCATACTTTTATCAAATTATTTGTGCCACCACATAAGAAAACAAGCAACATTCATAGTGCGAAAACAAAGGTGCAGATCAACTGTCCAGTACCTGGATAGTACAAATCCTCTTCTACTTATATCCAAATTTTCAAGATTCTAGCTCTTTTCTGTGACTGTACAGGTCGGTTGGTGTCAGACCTGGTCAGAATCTCAAATTATTTTTCTTACTAAAATATATGAGACTATGTGTATAGCTTAAAGCAGTCTCATAGATTGAGGGGCCTATGTGATTCTATGCACAAATGTTTACCCCTGCAAACTGCACTTTTACTATAGGAGCAGCGACATGAGAAAACTGGCCTTTGGGGTTTCCTATTAGGTCCGACAAAAAAAAACAATCACAGAACAAGGCTACAAAACTCGAAATTCCAGATTGAGAAGAAGAGGTAATGTACTATCCGTATAGCAAAAAACATAGGCACTGATCATCTGAGCAGTTACTGCAAGCTAATCTGTGCCTTTGTTTTTGCATATGTAAAAATCTGTTTTTCTCAATGAAGTGGCTCATTCAGTACAGCAGTAGCTAGCAGGGTGCAAGGAGGTCTTATTTACAAGGTTAAGCCAACATGATGCTAACACTGTCACATTACGAAAACATGCCCATATGATATACAGTATTTTTTCAGGTCAAAAATCGATAATATTTCAGAGGAAAATTTCTGATATTTTTCTTATTTTTGCTCAAAACATTAGATTGCGGGTACACGTTGGAACCGCCTCGGCGAGGCGGTTCTAACGAGTACCCACAATCTATGTTTTGGAGCAAAAATAAGAAAAATATGTCTACCCCTGCAAACCCCAGTTTTACTATATAAAACTGGGGGTATACATTACACAGACATGTTTTCCTGCTTCAAGTGCTTGCCATTCTGTTAGACGTTAAGGGCACATCCAGACAGTAAAATCAAGAGATTGCATTAGGCTTTTAACACAATTACAGATATGAGCCGCCTCGTGGGAAAACCAACAATCTGCATAGGCGAAAACAAAGACGCAGATCAGCTTCGCGGTAACCGCGAAGCTGATCAGCGCTTTTGTTTTCGCTACTTGGATAGTACAATTCCTCCTCTACTTAACTCCAAAATTTCAAGCTTCTAGCCTGCTTCTGTGACTGTACAGCCTAATTTGTGTCAGACCTGTTCGGAAACCACATTGTTGGTTTTCCCACGAGGCGGCTCATATATTGCTTGCTGAGTAATTTGTCTGGGAGAGAAAGCATTCAGATCAAAAGGCAAATTACTAACATCAAACTTCAGTCTTCCTTTGGCTGATTTATTTGTTTGTTTTCAAAATAAACTTTTTTTCAAAAAAATCTTTCACAAATGTCATCAAACAGTAAACTGTTGGGATCTAAATCAGGCCTTATTTTTCTAGATTCAAACTGTTATCAAGCAGATGACATTGACAGGGTGATATCTGTTCGCTGTGTAACAGAAAATCAACCTGATGAGTCGAACATAAGCTTCTCACAGGGTAAAAATGCATATGTAATTTAAAGAATTTACAATTGGCAGGAAAAGTAAACCAACCTTCTTTTTTAGCTTTACGTCTCTTTTTCTTGTTCGACCTCCCGCAAGAACATGATCTACTTTTCTTCTGGTTTTCCTTATCTTCTCCCCCTATTGTATGCCTCAGTGATTCCCGTCTGCAACAAAAAGTCTTTCATGTTTACTGTTTTTATTTTTAGCTTTTTGCCTCTTTTATCTAGTTTTGACCTCCCACAAAAGCATGAGCTGCATTTTTTTTTCTAATTTTCATCTTTTCCCCCACTTTTGTGCCTCATGTGCAACAAACATGAGCCGCCTCATGAGAAAACAAACAATCTGCATATGCAAAGACACAGATCAGCTTCAAGGTAACCGTGAAGCTGATCAGCGCCTTTGTTTACACTACACGGATAGTACAATCCCTCCTCTACTTAAATCCAAAATCTCAAGCATCTAGCCTTCTGTGACTGTACAGACTGGTTTGTGTAAGACATGTTCGGAAACCACATTGTTGGTTTTCTCATGAGGTGTCTAATATATTGGAACACTCTCTGTTTTTTTTTTAGCATCACATGCTTTTCTTCCTATTTCATGTATTCCCAACCCACATTTCCCACTACCCAACCTTGTGTGCTTCGGTTTCACCTATCAACCAGAGGACCATTGGTCCTGAGAACGCTCACCTGAAGCCTGATCCTGGAGTATTAAGTCATCATGAAATGACCTTGACCTTGAATACTCACACACCTTTATTGAATTCATAAGTTGTCTGCATCTGCAAAGTTTCAGGTCTCAGGCTACAATAGTTTCAAAACCCAGTGATTTATGAGAAAACCATAATTTTAATTTTGATATTTAAATGACTTTGGGTCAAGGTCAAGAAATGACCTTGGCCTTCATTAATTACTTACCTCAATTGACTCCATTGGTTGTCTGCATCTAGCAACTTCCAGGTCTCAGACTGCAACAGTTTCCAAAATATCCATTGTTTTCGCCTTTTCCCGTGTAAAAGCCTATGTTTCCAAAATTGACCTTGCCGTAAAATAGGTCAAGGTCATCCTATGGTCATCATTTGATCAAACTATGATGGGCTGTAGTCCCAAATGCTACATACCAAGTTTCGCGAAAATTGGCCTGCCGGTTCTGGAGAAGAAAATTTTTGAGTGGTTTTTACCATATATGGGCGTGGCGGCCATCTTGGTAACGTGACTTGGATTTCGCGATCAAACTTTCGTCTCCCCTACCCATGGATGCTCCACATAAAATTTCACTTTGATTGGCCCAGCAGTTTCAGAGAAGAAGATCTTTGAACAGTGTGTATGGACGACAAACTGGCCAAGGTCAAGAGATGACCTTGACCTTAATTAATCACATACCTTCATCTACTACATTAGTTGTTTGCATCTACCACTTTTCAAGCATCAGGCTGCAATAGTTTTCAAAAAAATCCATAGTTCTCACTTTTTCCCATGTAAAAGCCTATGTTTCCGAAATTGACATTGCCGTAAATTAGGTCAAGGTCATCCTAGGGTCATCATTTTATCAAACTATGATGGGCTAAAGCCCCAAATGCTACATACCAAGTTTCATGAAAATCGGCCTGCCGGTTCTGGAGAAGAAGATTTTTGAGTGGTTTTTACCATATATGGGCGTGGCAGCCATCTTGGTCATGTGACCTGGATTTCGCGATCAAACTTGCATCTCCTCTACCCATGGATGCTCCACATAAAATTTCACTTTGATTGGCCCAGCAGTTTCAGAGAAGAAGATCTTTGAAAAGTGTGAATGGACGACAGACTGGCCAAGGTCAAGAGATGACCTTGACCTAAATTAATCACATACCTTCATCTACTCCATTAGTTGTTTGCATCTACCACTTTTCAGGCCTCAGGCTGCAATAGTTTTCAAAAAATCCATAGTTTTCACTTTTTACCATGTAAAAGCCTATGTTTCCAAATTTGACCTTGCCGTAAAATAGGTCAAGGTCATCCAAGGGTCATCATTTTATCAAACTATGATGGGCTGAAGGCCCCGATGCTACATACCAAGTTTCGTGGAAATCAGCCCACCGGTTCTGGAGAAGAAGATTTTTGAAGGGTTTTTACCATATATGGGCGTGGCGGCCATCTTGGTCATGTGACCTGGATTTCGCGATCAAACTTGAAATGCCACTACCCAAGGAGGCTCCACATAAAATTTCAACTAGATTGGCCAAGCGGTTTCAGAGAAGAAGATCTTTGAAATTGTGGACGACGACGACGACGACGGACGGACGACGGACGACGGACGGACGCCGGATCATGGCCATCCTATAAGCTCACCTTGTGAGCCTTCGGCTCAGGTGAGCTAACAAATAAGACACAAACCTTGCATCGCAATTCATTTTTTTTATTTGGAAAGCACAGGGCGTGTACTATGTTGATGTTGGGGATCAACTGCACAACTGCTATACTGCTGATCTGAGTCTCTATTGTTGATAAGCCACTAGATGACCTGCTCGTTCATGCAAGTTTTCTGATGAACCTGTTGTATTCTAGTAATCCCATTAATCTATGACCTCTTATGGTATTGTGTAGCTTAATGCTGTTTATGATTAAATTACATTGTCTAATTTTTAACATTGTCTAATTTTTAACATTAGTATCTTTACTTCCTTATTTGATGTCTGTTTTTATTTGAGCCATGTCGCGAGAAAACTGGTCTTCCGGGGTTCTGACCTAATCTGACAGATACTGGCCTGAACAGTCACAGAAGTGGGTTAGATGCTTGAAATTTTGAATATAAGGAGGAAATGTACTACCCGTGTAGCGAAAACAAAGGTGCTGATCAGCTGTGCAGTAACTGCACAGCTGATCTGCACCTTTGTTTTCGCATACACAAATATCCGGCTTTCTCATGACGCCGCTCATTTCACAAAGATGAGTCACAAATATAAAGCTTGAAAGCAAATATGACAACAGTGCATCAATGCAGTTTTATCCTAAACAATTACATTTTATCACTAAATACAGATAAATAAATTAAATGTTATCTAAATTTGATGTCATTTTATTACTATTCAAGGTAATGCACTGCAAATACTGTTGTCTACCACAAAAGTCATGAGAAAAACCTGTAAGAGAAAACAAGAGTTACAGGCTCTGTTAATTACTGTAAATCCGTAAATATTTGCATGACTTTTATTTTGTGAATTTTCTATTTCCGAATTATTAGGGAGTTCTTGAATTCACAAGACTTATTGTAATTCAGGAATATTAGCAAAAATTAAGTTCACTTCAATATTTCTGAACTTACAGTATACGGCCAGGTTTGTGTTTGACCTGACTTGTTGTTTCATGACATTGGATGAAGAAGGCAAAGATATACATGGCAAAATCCAAGACACTTTCAGCGGCAATGGCTATCATTTTGCTGATTTGCAGCTTCACTGCATTTTAAACCCAAGTATTTATTTTTTTTCACGATAACTCAAACCAGAGAATGGCTAAAACTCACTGTTCATGGAATGTCTTGCTGGGTATGAGCCCCGCGAGGGCCTGATAATCCTCCTCCCCCTCTCTATAGGCCTGCCACCAGTTAGGGTCGTCCTGGTTGATTACATGCAGAATGTCACCCTTCAGGAAAGAGATGCCCAGTTCTCGACACGGGATGTACAGGTCGTCTTCCGGGTCATAGTTGAACAAAGCTTTTACATGCATCTGTAATGATAAAAGAAAGATAATTGTGAATAATTGACTAATATTAGAAATTAAGATAAAATATCCAGCAAATGATCCTCGAAACAAGCTGTAAATTAGATTTTATGAAAGTACATGTATTAAACAAGCAAATTGCAAATCATAAGAATTGCCTATGTTCTATCACTGCCAAAAGCATCAGTGCCACTCTTTACAAGCTTGTGACTCGTTCTCATTTGCAACCAATGCTCAGGTTTTGACTAATATTCTAGAAAAGCCTACATTTTAGAGTTTGCATACTAACCTGACCAGTGACGAGTGTAGGACTGTGATGGTCTTGGTTAGGATAGATTGTAAATGTGATTCTCCCTGACATATTGGCCTGAAATATAGCAAGGAATATGTAAATAAAATGAAAAACTTCACTGAAAAAGCTCATTTATGTAAACACTTTTGATAACAAATATCATGTTCAAATTTTAAACCACAAGATACATGTACAAACTAGAAAAAGTGCCTTGAGAGGCACGTATACCCCCGGCTGGTAGCCACCAATCCCCCTTCCCTACACCCTACCTAAACAACCCGCCACATGCTCATCCCTGACATTGAACCTAACATCACCAATGAAAGACAGTACCTTTATCAAGTACATTTTCGAAATAAGCAGTGTTAAGTACTTTGCATACAAACATGGGGGAGTGTAGTTTTAGAATGACATATCTATTTTAGAGCGGTATACAGAGCTGACGTGTATACCCAATCTAGGACATAAGCACGGACATTGTGGGTCAGGTCCTCAGTCCTAGATTGAAATGAAAGTAGAATGTCATTCTAAAAAAAAAAAAAAAAAAAAAAAAAAAAAAAGTTCTAGATCTTGACCTCAGGTCCCACCCCTACCCCAATGCATGGACCCTTGGGTCTAGCCCTTACGTGGTACCTATGGTGTGTTGTAAGCATGAACGCTTTCTGACACATGGTTGTCAAGATATAGACATACAGAATATTAACTTGGTAACTATTGTATTTTATGTGTCCTAGATTTTGACCTTCAGTCCCACCCCTAGAGTTTGGTGCCATAGAATTTAATTCAACCCTAAAGGGTATCTATGATCCAAACAGGAATACATTCCTTTAAGTATTTGTTAAAATATGAACTTGGAGATGAAAAAACACTATGTAAATAGCACATTTTCAAGGTGACCTAGATTTTGACCTCTAGCCCCACCCCCGGGCATGGACCCAGGGTCCGAACTCACAGAAACAAAGCAAACCCTATAGGGTAGCTACGGTTAAAATATGAATGGTTTCTGATCATTGGTTCATGAGATATACACCACCAGAAAAACTTAAACCAAAACTTTGACCCAAATAAAAGGTGACCTAGATTTTGACCTCTAGCCCCACCCCCGGGCATGGACCCAGGGTCCGAACTCACAGAAACAAAGCAAACCCTATAGGGTACCTACGGTTAAAATATGAATGGTTTCTGATCATTGGTTCATGAGATATACACCACCAGAGAAACTTAAACCAAAACTTTGACCCAAATAAAAGGTGACCTAGATTTTGACCTCTAGCCCCACCCCCGGGCATGGACCCAGGGTCCGAACTCACAGAAACAAAGCAAACCCTATAGGGTACCTATGGTTAAAATATGAATGGTTTCTGATCATTAGTTCATGAGATATACACCAGCAGAGAAACTTTAACAAAAACTTTGACATAAATTCCACGAACGTTCCGGAATAACGAATGAACTAACGAATGAACGAACGAACGAACTAACAAACGAACAAACGAACGGACGAACGGACGAACGGAAAAGCGAAAACTATATACTGTAAATCCGGAAATTTTCGCGAGAACTTAATTTTCGCTAATATTCGCGAAGTCGTTGCTTCGCGAAAATAAAGTTCTCGCTAATAAAGAATTACTATAAGCTTTATAGACTGCACGAGTACTCGCTCGCGAATTCAAGAACTCGCTAATAATTCAGAAATCGTAAATTTCTGAATTTACAGTACCCGTCGGCATAAATGCCGGGGGTATAAATAGGGATCAACCATGGTTTTCAGTGTTCAAACATTCGATGGATCACGAGGGAGGTGTTTGAACACAAGGCCGAAGGCCGAGTGTTCAAACACCTTCCGAGTGATCCAGCGAATGTTAGAACACTGAAACGAACCATGGTTGATCGCTATTCTTGCATTTTCACTCTAATCCACTTTAAGTCTCATGAAAATAACATTAACGACGTGAAAACCGCGGAGCTTCTTCAACGTCGGCCATTTTGTTTCTACGAAACACATGACGTCACGTCGCATTGACCAAAACCCATGTTCAAACGGCACATGAATTTCATGATTTGAACATGGGTTTTGCTGTTTGAACACGGCTTTCGACCAATCGAAAACGGCTTCAAACACCTATGCGCATAAACATCTATGCAAGAATGGAAGATTGATATCACATCTGAGTTTCCAGTAATTTTTGACTTTTAAAACTGTATGTTTGGAGCTATCTTCTAAACTTTGTTTTAATTATTATTTGACTCTGTTTAGGCATGTGTCTTGATTTAGACTTTCCTTGTGAAATTGCAGTATATTTATCTGGATATTGTCACCGTTTATAAAGGGTCACTGATGAGGGTTCATTACCCAAAATTCCGCAATATGGCCCATACTATCTCCCTTTGAACCTTTTCACTGATTCCAAAGGATCTAACTTTTATATTTTATTTTGTGCACTTTTTCTCTTTCTTAAACTACACCAAATTTTTCATTTTATGTTCATTTTCAACTACTCTATTTTTACTTACAAGCATATCTGAGACTTCATTAATATCTTTTCCTTTCATTTCTATTCCATCTATATCTAGAATCTCATCTCCTTCATGGAGTAAACCTAGAGATAGGACAGACAGACAATGTTTAACCCTTATATGACAACTGGACTTGCCCATCATTATCATTTGGGTGAGTCCACTTTCATTTTTGAGGTACATCAGGTATGATTTTATTTTTTTTTTATTTCATCTTTTGATGAAAGTCTTTTCAGCAAACAGAATAGCCCCAGATGAGACGCCGCATTCTGCCGCATCACATCTGGGGCTATACTATTTGCCTAAGTCCTATTAATAGGCTGCAAGGCTTATACAAGTTAGAGTTCTCAAAGACTTGACAAACACATATCAAATCGGCATGTATGAAACTTACATGGAAACATGTAACATAAAAACAACAAAATCTAATGTAAAATTTCTTGAAAATGTACTTTATCTGTGTGCTTTATCAGTGTAGAGTGCACATCTTTTCAAATAACTAACAAAAGCCAAAATTATGTTGGCTTACAAAGGGAATGGGAAAATTTTCATATTAAAGTCAAAGCTGTAAACATGAAATGATACAAGGAGACTTTTATAAATGTCAAAAACTAGAAAAAAGCTCTTACCACTCTTGTCTGCGGTACCACCCTTCACTATTCTACTGATGATAACAGATTCACCTTCATTTCTTACTGTAGCACCCTGGAAATGCACAAATGAATCAAAATTATCCCATTCTGGATGGATGGATCTGTCCATAATTATCAGTTGGATGAGTCCACTTTCATTTTTAGGGGTGTTTGAAGTGATATTTAATTTTTGTCACATTTTTTCAATGAAAGTTCTCTTTGCAAACAGAATAGCCCAAGATGGAACACCAAGTTTTGTGGCGTCGCATCTAGGCTACACTGTTTGCATATGTCCCATAAATAGGGATATCAGGCTTATACGCGTTAATTAATCAAATCTACCAAATTTAAAATGGTCAGTCCTAAATTTCAGACAATCTCAAAAGATGCGCTTGAAAATTTAGAATACTTCATACTTTTTATGACTCTTAAGGCCTGTTTACACATTCCTGATTTTTGGCTACTATGCCGCTACGATTCGCCATGATTTGTAAAATCGTTGTGTACCGTGGTGATTCGTAGTAGAACCGTGGTGAATCTTGAGGAATCGTGATAATTCAGGAAACTATTTTTCTTATTTTTGCTCTAAAACATAGATTGTGGGTACTCGTTAGAACCGTCTCTATGTTTTGAGCAAAAATAAGAAAACTATCATAATTTTTCTAAGGAAATTTTCAATTAAAAAATCTCTGTATATTGCATGGGCAAGTTTTCGTGATGTTTTAACCTACCAAAGGTTCTGTAGTCTTTTCTAAATGCACTATCCTGATGCTATCGCCTGCAGGCAGGGAGGGAATATAGAAGTTGTTGTCGTCAGGCGGCTGATTGCCTTCTGATGACCTCACTTCCTGTTTGGCCACGCCGTCATGGGCAAAAAACAAACCCTGAAATGAAACAGCAAAGTTTAATAAAAACATTTTGTGAAGGTTACCGTATGTTGATTTTTCAAAACACTATTATGGATTTGATTTTGCTTTTCTGACCAATCAAGATATTTTCTCCATACAGAGCTGGCAGGGAATAAGCTACAGGGCGATTAGGGAGAAATAGTTTCCTAAACGATCACACTTCTCCTTAATTTCAGCTGAGGGAGAAGTGAAAATGTATAGAATATGTAGGCAACCCAGACATTCAAGCTCAAACTTCTCCCAAATTTTCTTGGTGAGAGAAGAAACTTCTCCCTTTAACTCCATAGCTAGTTTGAACCCTGACTGCTGATTCTGTTAAAGAATGACAGAGGGAATCAGATACACAATCTTGTTTGTTTTTTATCAGAAGATCTAACAGGAACATTTCTCTAAATTCATTATAAAACATTGTTTCCTAGCGTGCCAGGAAATAGCATCAGTCCTTAATTACCATGTTTGCATTGAACTCGAAGGCAGATTCCAATATTAATGGTGACAATTTCTACGATTTGGCTTGGCAATCAGACTGGATCTTCGCTCAGTTTGTCTGTATGAAGGATGCTTAGGCCTTTAGCTTCCTACCAAGCACATGTCAAAGACTGTTCATGCAAAAAACAAAAATCTGGAGCCAGTTGTTCAAGGCATCGTTAGCTTTACAATATCGTTAAGACATAAATTTGTTAAGCAAATATCAGCTAAAGTGACAAATACACTGTTATTTTTTGTTGAAAAAATGTGAGAATCCTTTGCAGTGCAAAGGATTCTCACATTTTTTCAACAAAAAATAACAGTGTATTTGTAATATTAATGTTTGAAATGTTAACGAAACGTTAACTAACGACGTCGTTAGTTTTGAACAACTGGCCCCTGAGTTTCCCACCAGGTTCGAGACAAACCGGCCTGTACAGTACAGAAGCAGGCTAGAAGCCTGAAATTTCTGATTTAAGAAGAAAACAAGTACAACTTGCTGCAAAAGCAGCAAAAGAATGATGCACGGCGAAAAAAAAGGAAATTGTTGTTAAACTATTCGCGTTACATTCTTAATTTTGATAATTAAATGACTTAGGGTCAAGATCAAGAAATACTTTGACCCTATATTCATTATGTTTCTTCATTGACTGCTCCTAAAGAGGCTCTTATCGTATTAGTCTTTCTGGCTCCATGTTGCCAGGTATATAGGGTCACTGATGAGACTTGAGTAGTCGAAAACGCAGTTTGGTCGACACCCTTTTCATAAATATGCCCACTGCTTTCAAAGGATCTCTTCTTATTTTTATTTAATATAACTGCAGCTGGTGTTGTGCAGTGTGGCGGTCGAAAAGTCTACCTGTACATCATCCATAGTGCAGATTAAATTTTCCGTTTGGTCCAAGCATACTTTTGATAACTAAAATTTGATACTGGTTTAGATTCATTTTCTAAACTAAGGTTATAGGTTTTGGCCTAAATTTGGGTTGATATCAGTCTTTTAATCGACTGTCCTGTAAAACTTATGAAAATAATTGTATTAGTCTTTCTGGCTCCATGTTGCCAGGTATATAGGGTCACTGATGAGACTTTAGTAGTCAAAACCGTGGTATGGCCCACACCCTTTTCATAAATATGCTTACTGCTCTCAAAGGATCTCTCTTCTTATTTTTATTCCACATAAAATTTAACTTTCATTGGTCAAGCAGTTTCAGAAAAAATGTTTGAAGAATGTGGACTGAGACGGATGATGGGTATACTATAAACTCATCTTGTGAGCCTAACAGATCAGGTGTGCTAATAAGAAAAAACAGAGGACCGGTCCCGAGAACGCTCACATGACCTTACAGCATTTAGTTGTAATAAAATGACCTGGACCTTGAGTACTTACAGGGGCATGAGCCAAATATTTTCATCCCATTTTCCTATTCCTAGCATCGTTTGCCTCCTAAAAAGCTATTTTACCAATTTTCTCCATTCAAATGCATAACCGACCTAAGTTGACCTTGCCATAAAAAAGGTCAAGGTCATCCCAAGGTCATGATTTATATATACATTGTGGGGCTTCATGTTTCATGTAAAGTTTCAAGATCATAGGACTTAGGGTTCTGGAGAACAAGATTTTTAAAGGTTTTTACCATATATGGGCATGGCAGCCATCTTGGTAGTGTGACCTGAATTATTCATCTACGCTTTTGTTCCCCCTTTCTATAGAGGCTTCCGATAAGATTTGCCTTTGATTGGCCAAGTGGTTTCAGAGAAGAAAGTGTTCGAATATTACGGGAATATACATGATTATAGCTCATGACAGGGGCAGACAACCCCCCTGGGCCAAAATTTTTTCATCAACATTAATCTTCTGCCTATTTTCCTATTCCCAGCATCTTTTCCCCCATAAAAAGCCATTTTACCAATTTTCCCCAGTCAAATGCATAGGCGAAATAAGTTGACCTTGCTGTAAAATAGGTCAAGGTCATCCTAGGGTCATGATTTATATAAACATTTAGGGGCTTGACACCCTAATGCTACATGCCAAGTTTCAAGATCATAGGACTTACGGTTCTGGAGAAGATTTTTAAAGGTTTTAACATATATGGGCATGGCAGCCATTTTGGTCACTTGACCTGAATTATTTATATACACATTGGTTCCTCCTTCCTATAGAGGTTTAATATAAAATTTGGCTTTGATTGACCAAGCGGTTACAGAGAAGATGCCTGTACATTGTGGATGACGGATGGGCGACGGACGCCGGACCATGGGTATCCTATAAGCTCACCTTGTGAGCCTTTGGCTCAGGTGAGCTAAAAAATTCAAAAGAAAAATTCATTTTTACAACTGAATAACGTCTGTATATATTTGCATAGGCGTGTTTTCGTAATTAACTTGTTTGCTTAATAATGAGATGGAATGAGTATAAACACAAGTAACAATCACTGCAATGATCTTTATTCATAAAAGAAACTTAGTAGTTAAAAATATTTTACTTTTAGATAAACCAGATTTTGGACATAATTTGTATTAAAATACTGTAAAAGAAAAAAAAATGTTTGCTGTTTCCTTTACTTACCAACCCACAATTTATCAGAGGTAATACAAATGGTACTATGTGTTGTTGATTGAGGCAGTTGGATACCATCTCATGCGTAAAGCTGTTGTGGACGGATTCCATCAACAGATTTACAATTGATAACTGTATTGAACTACTTAGTTGACAACCAAAACAAATAGTATCTTCTGCTGTTATGCCTTAATGGACAAGTGTAATTATCAGCTGAAATCCATATATGCAGTATTATCTCAGTTGACAACACAGAAGTACCGTTTCTATTGACTTAATGTTTCTCGCCCTACTTAAAAACTTATTTTGCAGTTTCTTGAGGAAAAATATGACTCTTGCAAAGACTTGAATTTTGTTAAACATTTTAACTTGTTAAATTTCAAAATCAAGGTTTTTGATCTTTATCTATTTACTGAAACAAAGTTAATACAACTATTTTTTGGTCAAAGATCTTATGAGAACATTGCAAATGAAATTAGAAATAAAAAACAATTAAACTGGTAACAAAATCTAAAGATCCAAAATTGCATTATAAGCATAATAAGAATCTTGCATAACAATACAATGTTAAACATTGTGTCTCTTATTGTACTCTTAAATCATGTTAAAA
This sequence comes from Rugalucina vietnamica, assembly GCA_964017185.1. Lineage (NCBI taxonomy): Eukaryota > Metazoa > Mollusca > Bivalvia > Lucinida > Lucinidae > Rugalucina > Rugalucina vietnamica. Next base: position 34,191,584 of record OZ024872.1, read on the forward strand.
TAATTTTTCAAAATAAGAAAATAACAATCATGACAATACATGGTTACTGTTTTGTAAATTGGTACATAACATAAACAAAACTACCATATTAATTGTCTCGAGTTTTTTCGAAATTGCTTCGAAAATGCTTAGCAAAACTTTGTTCAAATTACCTCACACGGAAAAAGAAAAAGTTAAACAACAGTAATCTGTTTAGTGAGCATGCCCAAACATTGGCTGAGGGTCGAATCTAAGAATTCCAATTTTTTTACATGGATTCGAATCATTCCAGTAAGTTGTAATAACTTACATGTAATATGATATTAAGGTGACTTAACTTGCAGCCAACTAGAAATTGGCTGCAAGCAAGGCTTTCAGTATACCCCCCGCAAAATTATCTAAGGCCAATAACTTCCTTTAAGTCAAACATGCAAAACATTAGTCAAAAATATCTTTTCAGCATTATAATCCTTCATGAAAATCCTCTGTATGTCTGACTCATGTCTGTAAGGTATTAAGCTCAGGGAGTACAATTATTGTTGATTTCACTGTACACTGTTGATCATTATTTATCATGAGAAATGGTCAAAAATTGGCTATGCTAAAAAAAAGCTGTAAATTTGTCAAAAATAAATTATTCAGCATAAGAATTATTCATGCACATCTGAAATATATCTGGAACAAGTGTGCAAAGAATTCAAATGAAACTATGAAAGCATTAGGAGGACTTGATTTCATAAAGTATGCTCTACCAGCCGTATTGTATATTAGCGATGGTTGAAAAATGTCTAAGTTGAAAAATGCTGTAAATTTGTCAAAAATTATTTTTTCACCAATAAAATTCTTTATGCATATCTTCAATATGTCTGTAACATGTCTGCAAAGTATTGAAAAGAATTACTGAAAGCCCCAGGAGGAGTTGGATTTCACAAAGTATTTACTATCTACCATAATTGAATATACATGTAAGCAGAAATGGTCAAAATTGGCTAAGTTTAAAAAGCTGTAAATTTGTCAAAACTAAAATTTTCAGCATAAAAATTCTTCATGCACATCTTCAACATATCTGGAACAAATCTGCAAAGAATTAAAAAGAAACAATGAAAGCCCTAGGAGGAGTTGATTTCACAAAGTATGCACTTCCAACCATTATTGTATGTAAGCAATAGTCGAAAAATGGCTAAGTTAAAAAATGCTGTAAATTTGTCAAAAACTATTTTTTCAGCATTATAATTCTTCATGCACATATTCAATATGTCTGTAACATGTCTGCAAAGTACTGAAAAGAAATACTGAAAGCCCTAGGAGGAGTTGATTTCACAAAGTATGTATGTAAGCAATAGTCGAAAAATGGCAAAGTTAAAAAATGCTGTAAATTTGTCAAAAATTATTTTTTCAGCATTATAATTCTTCATGCACATCTTCAATATGTCTGTAACATGTCTGCAAAGTACTGAAAAGAAATACTGAAAGCCCTAGGAGGAGTTGATTTCACAAAGTATGTATGTAAGCAATAGTCGAAAAATGGCAAAGTTAAAAAATGCTGTAAATTTGTCAAAAACTATTTTTTCAGCATTATAATTCTTCATGCACATATTCAATATGTCTGTAACATGTCTGCAAAGTACTGAAAAGAAATACTGAAAGCCCTAGGAGGAGTTGATTTCACAAAGTATGTATGTAAGCAATAGTCGAAAAATGGCAAAGTTAAAAAATGCTGTAAATTTGTCAAAAATTATTTTTTCAGCATTATAATTCTTCATGCACATCTTCAATATGTCTGTAACATGTCTGCAAAGTACTGAAAAGAAATACTGAAAGCCCTAGGAGGAGTTGATTTCACAAAGTATGTATGTAAGCAATAGTCGAAAAATGGCAAAGTTAAAAAATGCTGTAAATTTGTCAAAAATTATTTTTTCAGCATTATAATTCTTCATGCACATCTTCAATATGTCTGTAACATGTCTGCAAAGTACTGAAAAGAAACAATGAAAGCCCTAGGAGGAGTTGATTTCACAAAGTATGCACTACCAACCATTATTGAATATAAGCAATTATAGAAAATTTGCTAAGTTAAAAATGCTGTAAATTTGTAAAAAATGATTTTTTCAGCATGACAATTGTTCATGCACATCTGCAATATATCTGAAACATATCAGCAAAATATTAAAAGGAAACATTGAAAGCTGGAAGAGGAGTTGATTTCACAAAGTATGTACTTTCAGTACTATGGCAAACATGTTATAGGAAGACTTAAAAAGTCCCATAACTCTTGCAATACTGACCCTTTGGCCCCTAAATTCATACCACACATGTATTGTCTGATGGCGCAAGTGTATTGAAAATTTGAAACAAATCAGGCAAAAGCTACTCAAGTTATTCAGCAAAGATGTCCAAATGTTGACGGAATGACGGAATGACGGAATCACGGAATGACGGAATCACGGAATGACGGACAGGCTGAAAACAGTATACCCCCCTAAAACTTCGTTTTGCGGGGGGTATAAATACTGAAAGCCCTAAGAGGAGTTGATTTCACAAAATATGCACTACCAACCATTATTGTATAAGCAATGGTCAAAAAATGGCTATGTTAAAAATTGCTGTAAATTTGACAAAAATTATATTTTCAGCATCATAATTCTTCATGCACATCTTCAACATGTGTGGAACATGTCTGCAAAGTATTGAATGAAATACTGAAAGCCCTAGGAGGAGTTGATTTCACAAACTATGAACTACCAACCATTATTGTATATAAGCAATGGTTAAAAAATGGCTATGTTGAAAAATGCTGTAAATTTGTCAAAAATTATTTTTTCGGCATTATAATTCTTCATGCACATCTTCAATATGTGTGGAACATGTCTGCAAAGTATTGAAAAGAAATACTGGAAGCCCTAGGAGGAGTTGATTTCACAAACTATGCACTACCAACCATTTTTGAATATGGCAATTATCGAAAATTGGCTAAGTTCAAAATGCTGTAAATTTGTCAAAATTCATTTTTTCAGCACAATACTTCTTCATACACATCTTCAATATGTGTGGAACATGTCTGCAAAGTATCAAAAGAGAATATTGAAAGCTGTAGGAGGAGTTGATTTCACAAAGTATGCACTGTTAGCACTATGGCAAACATTTTATGTATATAAGCAATGGTCAAAAAATGGCTATGTTGAAAAATGCTGTAAATTTGTCAAAAATTATTTTTTCAGCATTATAATTCTTCATGCACATTTTCAATATGTGTGGAACATGTCTGCAAAGTACTGAAAAGAAATACTGAAAGCCCTAGGAGGAGTTGATTTCACAAACTATGCACTACCAACCATTTTTGAATATGGCAATTATCGAAAATTGGCTAAGTTCAAAATGCTGTAAATTTGTCAAAATTCATTTTTTCAGCACAATACTTCTTCATGCACATCTTCAATATGTGTGGAACATGTCTGCAAAGTATCAAAAGAGAATATTGAAAGCTGTAGGAGGAGTTGATTTCACAAAGTATGCACTAATAGCACTATGGCAAACATTCTATGTATAGGTTTAAAAAGTCCCATAACTCTTGCAAAACTGACCATTTGGCCCCTAAATTCATATCACACATGTGTTGTCTAATGGTGCAGGTGTGTTGAAAATTTGAAGAACATTCGGCAAAAACTACTTAAGTTATTCAGCAAAGATGTCAAAATGTTGACGGAATGACGGAATCACGGAATGACGGAATGACGGAATGACGGAATCACAGACAGGCTGAAAACAGTATACCCCCCTAAAACTTCGTTTTGCGGGGGGTATAATAACTGAAGCATGTTCATATGCTGATTGTCAAGATATAAGGCAAAATATCTGGACCATGAAATATGTCACAATGGATGTAATTTAGTAATAAGAGCTCTCGCAGGACAGCCTAGCTCGCCTGACTTGTGCTTTGCCACTACATCTGTTAAAATCTATGACCCATGACCTTGATCTCAAGGTCACTCAGGAGGGTCATGACGGTACAACATAAAACTTCAGACCAATGCAAAGTATCAACTTGATCAATCTACATGTTCAAGAGATGTAGACTTTAACCAAAAACTTAAACACAAAATTTCTAAGTCTGTGACCTTGACTTCAAGGCCACCCAGGGTAGGTCATGATGGTACTGCATAAAACTTTAGACCAATATCTACCAACATGCAAAGTATCAACTCGATCAATCAACATGGTCAAGAGATATAGACTTACAAAAACTTTAACACAAAATTTCTAAGTCTGTGACCTTGACCTCAAGGTCACCAAGAGTGGGTCATGATGGTACTGCATAAAACTTCAGACCAATATCTAGCAACATGCAAAGTATCAACTCAATCCATCAATATGGTCAAGAGAGATGCGTAGTTACCTGGTATCCCGCTTCTCTCCGGTTCTCATATCTTACAATCCATGCGATGACGGGAACCACCGTGCTAGTAGGCGGAGCTTTGTTTGGCGCGCTTTTCGTTATGCTGCTGTCACACTATTCAAAATTAATAATATCGCTCAGGGTCCATTCGGTCCGACACCGAGCCGATCAGCTATGCTGTGTAATTGATAGATTAATTGACGTTTATTTGGTAAAACCAACACTTGTCTCTCAGCTAGTTCGCTATGCTAGAGCTTGCTATAACTACGAAAACTTTGTTGATAGGGGGAAGTTACTCACCAGTAAATTGTTGTCACAAGGATATCGCAGGGCGAAGCTTGGGTCAACTCTTAAAAAGTTCTATGGGAGACATCATGATCTCGTTCATCCCTACAGTGTGGCCGCATCTAAACTTGTGTCTGACCTGATGCCAATTGCCAATAAATAATACGGCTTTCAATTACCGGACATTCATTTCTTACCAGATATTCATTTCTCGTCATATGGACATGGCGGGTGCATTATAATGGGCAGGTGATGCTCACTCTTACGCGTACACCTGATCACACTTCCTGTTTTTCGGTGGGTCCATGCCTGTGTGACTACATATCTCGTATTTGTCAATGATTTTATGGATTTTTATGAGTTAGGATATACGATTTAGGTACCGTGACCCCTTTACTTTACATGTACACAAATCACGGACCCTATATATTTTAGGTCCGAGACAAATGCAAAATTATAAAATGTTGAAACAAAAAACGCGTTATCACGTACCCAACTTGCTAAATTTTTTCCCAACACCTGAGATGATGATCAGAAATTGATCGACTCAGTATATAAAGATAAAAAAAAGATAAAAACCAGAAATTCATACCAAAGTACCAAGTTTGCTCAATATATCACATGTCAGATCTCACACTTGTTTTCTAAAATGCCTTCAAAACTAGCACTCCATACAATTCATTAAATTGCGAATTGATCATGCAATGTATTCTTAAATTTTCATGAAGCGGATAAAAAGGGTAAAATTTCAATATGATAACCGGGTATACTGTCTTGTAAAACATTTGTACGTACAGCCAATCTCGGACCTAAAATACTAATAATAATTTAATAATGAGTCTTTAAACTTTGCGTATCCTTTGTCATTTCAAGTTTTTCAACCTAGCCGAGACACCATTTTTCCAATAAACACCAGGCATACACTGTAGTTACCTGTCTGGAGTTTACTGCGTCCGAGATTCAATGTTACTATACTAAACTGATGCGTACACTACCATGATAAAAAAGCATTGTATTTAAAAAGAAATCGATCCTCCTTCCGTGGTACCTCCCTCCACACCGACTGTGAATGGAGTAAACGAGGTATCGAAGTGTTAGCTAGCTGATCTATATACTACATGTACCATGATAAAAACCTTGTATACTGACTTGTAAAACATTTGTATGTACACTGGTTGACTGGCTTACCGCGGTACTAGTGATGCGTATGATGGGCAAAATTAAACAAAATTACCTACAATTCTAAAAATAAATAGTCATATCACTTCCGCGTTATTTTTAAAGAATTTTTTTTTTCGTCGGCTTCAGTTTGCAGGCACGTGATTGCCGCTGCATGTTATTCAAGGTCGCTAAAATTTTGCTTCCTATATTACCGCGGAGTTCATTTAAACAAAGGTCAGCACAGTCGGGGCGCCTATCTCAAACGTTCAACATTTATAAGAACAGGCATTTTCAAGTAACAAATTGTCCAGAAAGCATATCTGAAAACGTTACTATGCCTGAATCATGAGCTAAAAAAAATCAAGGATGGGCATTTCATAAGTCGTCAATCTTGTACAGTGGGCAATGCAATAAATCAACAGAATATATTCTGTAAATTCAGATAAATTGCATAGTTTTATTAAGTCTTCTGATGCCGTGGTAACGGCGAACCCGCGGTAATATAGGCTACTATACCGCTAAGCTAATGTGTATACTACCATGATGAAAAAAGCAGTGTATTTAAAAAGAAATAGATCCTGACCTCATTATGCGTTAATAAACAAAAGCCATATGAATTTGCACAAACTTGTACGGGTTGAGCTGGTGTCAATTTGTGGGGTAGACATCCGCATTGAATTTTGGGATAGTGTGCCGCCTGCTGTTGTTGTTGTTGTTTGTAACTTCCTCCAATGTCTGGAGAACTTCACGTTAGTGAATAGATGTCCTTAATTTAAACTATTACTTTTTAATTTGCACCCCACCGATATTCAGAAATGTTTATTTCAATTCATTCAAGAGTCTAGTCCGTTTACAATGTAGAGCATAGCATAGTCCCCTGGCCACTGATTCGAATTTAGACAGAAAGTCCTCCCTTTGGGTTTCTCTCAGATTTAATTCAACTGCTGTGCAGTCCAAAATCAGCGCAACTAGCAGCTCGGAGTCGCGGCAAATACACTGTTGCACCTCATCTCCAAGATATTGTGATAAAACAGATTTAATCGTCTCGATAAAAGAATCACGGCTCTCCGCAAGCGAACGACACCTCAGCAGGAAATGTTCATGGTCTTCTGGATTCTCACCACACAGCAAACACGTTGGGTCAACATTGTACTGATTAAACTTAGCACGAACAGATTGAAGAACATATGTGCCTGTCATGAGCCTTGCCTTAATGCCAGCTTTCTTAATTGCCATAGGATTGAAACCTGCATTTTTCCAAACACAATGTACCTCACCAATTTCGTAATTTTCAGTATTCAAAAACCTGAGTGATGATTTATCACTCGCCTCAAGTTTTATCTTATTAACCCAGTATGTATTGATATGCTCATCAATTGTCTGTTTCCATAAAGCCTTAGTCAATTCACTATTCAAAAGGTCTAAGGTACTTGGTAGGCTGTATTGAGACAAAATTGAGTTGACATAGACAAACCAGCTTTTGGATTTATGGTCTTTAATCAAAATTTGCCTTTCTGCAATCCCTCTCTCAATTGAGCTGCTGCGTAACACACTACCCAACGTACCCAAGACTCGCTTGTGTAGATCCGCCACCAGAGGCAATTGACCAGACAACAGATACACTGCCGAGTCAGCCGTTCTCTCCTGAAGATGCATGATTTGTTTAAGGAATTTTTTGTGAAATTGGTTAAGTTTTTGAATTTCAGATTTTGACAGCTTCAGCACGTCAAGACCATAAATAAGACGAGGTAAAACATATGCCGACCAGAGAGACAATGAAACCCTAGGATTACCCCCGTTTTCACCATGCAAACCAGCCCCCATTAGGGAGTATGCACAACCCCTCGCGGACGCAATTCTATCATCTACAGTTGTTGAGTGACCTGACCTAGATATTGAGTCCCTTTTTATCCCCAGGTGTGTACATTCATTTACCACCTCAATGGGATTACCATTGATAGAAAAAATCTGACTTTGGTTCCAAGTGACTGTGTCCACCGGGCTATTAACAATAAAAACCTTAGTTTTAGAATCACTTATGAGATATCTTTCCAGTCCAGCAAAGTATCCCTGTGTAGACAACATTGCTTGAAGGTCAATAATTGAACGTGATAAAAACAGAAGGTCATCCGCGACTGTTGGAACACCACAATACACATTTCCTATGGAAAGACCAATCTTGCTATTCTGCATCAGATCCAGGAGAGGATTAATATGAATCTTGTAACAAGTTGGTGAAATAATTCCCCCTTGTCTGACTCCCTGTTCTTCAACAAAGGACTTTGAGGGTCTGCCACACCAGTTGACTACTGAAGACATAGCATGATAACTGTCCTGAAGAATATTCCAACTGGTTCCTGTTATTCCTGAAGTGTACAACTTTCGCAATAGTGACTTGTGCCATACTACATCGAAAGCCTTAGTAGCATCAATACAGGCAGTATACAGCGGAGTGTTTGTATCCTTGGCTTCAGCGATGGCCTCTGTGAACAGAAGTGCCGCAACAGTAGCCGATGTACCCTTGGTAAAGCCCTTTTGTAGTGGGTTCTGGAGAGCCTCAAGTTCTGCAAATGCGGTGTCTAGTAGATATTTTTCCAGAACCTTTCCTATGGGACTAGTTATGGTTATTCTCCTGTACGAATTTGGGTCATATAAAGGTTTCCCTTGCTTCTTGTAAATAGGTGTTATATACCCCATCTTGAACATCTCTGGTACTTTTCCATACCGGAACACACTGTTCAGTACCTCAGCAATGAAGAAACTCACAGACCTTCCACCATACTTTAAGTGCTCAGCTGATATACCTGTACCATCATATGCTTTGTTGTTTTTCAACGTCTTGATAATACCACTAACAGTCTCACAGGAGATCTCCGGTAAGCCGTCTTGTAGTTTGGAACAAATGTCACAGATAAGGTTAAAATCAAGGTCAACTTGCTGTTTGAAGTTATCATCATATGTATGATTGTCTGCTGGGGTAGCTAGCTTCTCAAAATAAGAGGCCCATCCTTCTCGAATTGCCTCCTCAGTTGTGAGGTGCCTGTCATCAACGTAGAGTTGGCTTAAGGCTTGTTGTCCTTCTTTTCTTTGTCTGTTGACTAGGGAGAAGAACCGCTTCTTATCCGAGGAGTCGGCTTCCATTATATCCTGATAGGTTGTGGTTCTGTATGTAGCTTGTTGCTGTCTCTGAATGGTTCTTAGCTGCTTCTTAGCAACCCTGCATTGCATGGAAAGAGGATGCTGCGGACCAGGTCTTCCCGCTTTCTTCCACTGAGAGAACAACTTCTTACTAGAAACTGAAGCATTTTTCAATTCTTCTGACCAATATCGTTTCTTCTTTCCACTTCTGCATTAATTTTGGAAGTAGTGTGCATCCGCATTGAATTTTTTGGAACAAAAAAAGCTGAAAGGAAAATGCTTTCGAATCCGAACAATAAAACGAATAAAAAGGACGAAAATACTGATAATTGCTGTATATATATACTACAATTATTAGCATTCTAATTCTTTGAACGACTTTACCAAACGTTTATTAAAAGACGTTTATCTGGAGGGTTATTAGCCTATTAAAACAAACATTCAAAGATCGGAAGGAAAAATCAGTACTTCAAAGACACAGGAACAATTTAAAAACCATCAAAGTAAGCACGTCGCTGATGCGCCGTGCTAATGACATGTTACTATTTGTGTAGCGAAAACAAAGATGCTGATCAGCAGCTGTGCAGTAACTGAACACTGATCTGCCTCTTTGTTTTCGCCCATGCATATGTTGATTTTCTTATGCGACTCATACACACATATATTTTCGAGCACTGTTTCCTATCGTGCCAAGAAAATCTTGAGCCCTTGATTAACCCTATGTTTGTATTGAACTTGACGGCAAATTCCAATAGTCCTAATAGTTGTATTTCATTCGAGGAAGTCATTTGTTTCCTCCGGAGACAGGCCAAAGTGATTGATTATATTATAACCTGTGACAAGTCCGACCCGCGAGAGTCCAGAAAAACATGACATTACAAGTGAAAGGAACACTAAATCTGATACGATTTTAGTTCAAGTGAACATGAAAGTCAGCTTTTTGAATTAACAGGTTCCAAAAAATTGTCAAATCAATATTTTTAGCCTAAATGGCTTTATGTAATGAATTTAGACTGAGAATTAGGGCTTATCTTGAACCGAAAGTTTGTCGGATCTTAAGAGCAATTTCGATGCAGAATCAATCAGAAAGGCTTTCAGGCCTACGACATTTGACCCACGCCTTGAGGAAACAGGCTTTTAAGATATGCTAAACAAAGGCTTGGAAATGATATGGTTAACCATAGTCTATTTTCATCACTTAAACAGTGCAACCAATCTCCTCTCCGAGCCTGTAGCCTTTCATGCGATAAATTTGTCAGGACTGGTATGAATCTTCAAAAGGTAATTTTGTCACGCCGCAGTCAATTTAAAAGAAAGTTTCTAAGACATATACGAAGCAATTCCATCATTCTTTCATCGGCTTCTTTAACAGAACATCTTTGATGCAAAGAAAAGTTCTTCCAGGTTTCCAACCAGGTCTGACACATTCTGGCATAAACAGTCACAGAAGAAGGCTAGGAGCTTGAAATTGCGGGTTTAAGGAGGGGTTATACTATCCTATACGGATAGTATAACCCCTCTTCTTCTTAAACCCGCAATTTCAAGCTCCTAACAAAGGAGCTGATCAGCTGTGCAGTTACTCAGCAAGTCTTGTTTCCCACTAGAATGGTGGACTCTCTGGTTTAATTTTTCCTCTCTCCACTGAACACCAATGATTCTATTTGTCTGTACCTACCTTTACATGAGCCTTGTTCAACAGTTTCACCAGCTCATCCGACTGTGGCGTTTTCAGCTCTGCAAGTCCCTCGGAAGTTTCATGGAGAATATCCTGAGAATTTGAACACGTCGACTTGGCCGGAGGATCCCGAGTTTTCACACTCAACACCTGGTGATGAACACTGACCGCGTTCTGGAACTGTTTGTTATTGAACAAGTTTGTTAAATAGTTCAATTTTTCTTTCCCCTCGACAGAATGTACTCTACCTCGGATATGCTGGAGTGTTGCTAGAGCAGTTTGTAAATCTGGAATATAATTGATAAAACAGTTTATGAAAGAAACTAGGGATTTTTTCAAGGATACTTTTCATCATTTTCTCCATAAAACATGATTGTGAGCTGTCTCGTGAGAAAACCAACAATGTGGTTTCCAAACAGGTCCGACACAAATCAGTACAGTCACAGAAGCAAATTTCTGATTTAAGAAGAAGAGGAAGTGTACATGTACTATCCGTGTAGCAAAAACAAAGGCGCTGATCAGCTTCGCGGTTACCCAGAAGATGATATTATGTCTTTGTTTTCGCATATGCAGATTGTTGGTTTTCTCATGAGGTGGCTCATATGATGGATTTCAGGAACACCTTGGAGAAGCATCTTATTTTGGTACCATGTACTTTTTTGATGGGTTCAATTCAAGTTTTAGACAAAAGATTTTTAAATGAAAAACAATGACTTTTTAAATGAAAAACAATGACTGGCAAATAAGTGTGCCATTTTTATAAAGCTGACTGATTCTTTTCGTTGGCAATCATCATATAGCTAATGTATGGTGGGCTAAATTCAAGAAACAAATTGATGTCTTTCTACTTTTCGAAGTATTACAAACTGTAACAAGACATACTGTATATACATGAAAAACATTCACCAAAACTTACCGATATTAATTTTCATATAGTCTTTACTGCTCTGGGTCTGTCGGCCACTGACATAGCCTTCCTCAAACCCTCCTGATTCGTCATCATTGTTCTCGAAACCTACGTTTACTTCACCAGTATGTGGCTGCCGTTTAGCCAAAGCACGCATTTTCTTTGAGCCTCGTAATGATGCTCTTAGCATTTCCTCTTCTTTAGCACGTTTTTCCTCCCTTTCGTGACGTTTTCTAATCTCCTCTTGGTGTTTGCGAATTCTTTCCATTTGTTCTTCACTAGATGGTTGTTTCGTGTTCTGAGCATTGTCTTTTGATTTTAATGGCGTAGATTGGTTGGAGAGTGGCGATGAACGATTTGACGGATATTTAGGCGGTGATTTTGTTTTACCGTGAAAATTTGCAGGAACATCAATGGCCATTTCTCTATGTGGCCCGTCATCCATATCCATCGAACTATGCGGATCACTGAAACTTCCGTCAATCGATTTATCCAACGAATTTTCACTACTATGCATATTTGTATTTGACGTCAAAAGATTATTTATCATGGGGGTTTCGGCAGTGCCCGCACTACCCGTCCGATGACTTTTCTTACCCTTATCACCTTTGTTCTTTTTTGGTTTGTCTTCTCGGAAACCGTTTATTTCTGACATTTCTACGTGCCCATTAGTCATGGGCTGACTATGACTACTATAAGGCATGGAGGCGAGTAGAACAGCCTCTTCCAATGAGAGGTCTGGTGAACTATTTGACGTTAATAAGTTATCCGAGGAGGTGTAACTAACAGGTTCATGTGCATTTTCCGAAATATCCACTGGTGTTAGTTTATGATTGAACACAAGTTCCTCGAGTCTGCGCTTAGCATCTTCTTCTACGGCGACAATATAGGCGTTCTGGATGTTTTCCGATGGCACCGACACTGAAAAATACAGGAATCATTAGTTCAGTTAGCGGATCATAAAATGAACCGCGCCATGAGAAAACTGGATTTTTGTCTCTGTGAAAACAAAGACACAGATCAGATATGCAGTAACTGCACAGCTGATCAGCATCTTTATATTCGCTTCATGGATAGTATGATCCCTCTTCTGCTAAAATCCGAAATTTTAAGCTTCTAGTCTGCTTCTGTGACTGTACAGGCCGGTGTGTGTCAGACCTGGTCAGAAACTCCAAAGACCAGTTTTCTCGCGTTGCAGCTCAAATAATGAGTTGTTTATGCAAAAGGTTGCTATTCTAGGAAAGACAATCAGCAATATTTATGTAACAGGATGGGCAAATAATTTTAGTGATTACCTCTTTATCATGCATGCCCTTACAAGCATATTAAAACATACATAAGGTCACTCTGGTATATTTGGCAAGGACAAATTAAAGCTTACTGCATAACACTTGATGACACTTTCAGCTAAATACTTTAAATGAGCCACTGCATCAGACAAGAACTCCGCGGAGGTCGATATCGCACCTGCATCGGGCAAAGTCAATAGACCGTGAAATATAGTTCAAGGGCACCTGGTCAAGGTGCGTGCTTGAAGGGCATGTCAAGGACAATTACTATGCAAGGTTTTAGAGTCGCAGCTATCTCTGATGTTGAGAAAACCAAACTTCGACGTAAAAATTATCAAAGTCAGTGGACCGTGAAATATAGGTCAAGGGCACCTGGTTAAGGTGCGTGCTTGAAGGGTATGTCAAGGACAATTACTATGCAAGGTTTGAGACTTGCAGCTATCCCTGATGTCGAGAAAACCAAACTTCGACGTAAAAATTATCAAAGTCAGTGGACCGTGAAATATAGGTCAAGGGCACCGGGTCAAGGTGCGTGCTTGAAGGGTATGTCAAGGAAAATTACTATGCAAGGTTTCAGACTCGCAGCTATCTCTGATGTTGAGAAAACCAAACTTCGACGTAAAAATTTTCAAAGTCAGTGGACCGTGAAATATAGGTCAAGGGCACTGGGTTAAGGTGCGTGCTTGAAGGGTATGTCAAGGACAATTACTATGCAAGGTTTCAGACTCGCAGCTATCTCTGATGTTGAGAAAACCAAACTTCGACGTAAATGTTGACAAAACTTCGACGTAAAAATTTTCAAAGTCAATGGACCGTAAAATATAGGTCAAGGGCACCGGGTTAAGGTGCGTGCTTGAAGGGTATGTCAGGGACAATTACTATGCTAGGTTTCAGAATCGCAGCTATGTTTGATGTCGAGAAAAGCAAACTTCGACGTAAAAAATTTCAAAGTCAATGGACCGTGAAATATAGGTCAAGGGCACTGGGTCAAGGTGCATGCTTGAAGGGTATGTCAAGGACAATTACTATGCAAGGTTTCACAGTCACAGCTATCACTAATGCAGAGAAAACAAAAACTTTGACGTAAATGTCAAACTTCGACGTAAATGTTGACGGACGGACGGACGACCGAACGGACGGACGAACGAACGAACGGACGGACAGAAATTTGGACTCCTATATCGCACCCTGCTATAAGCAGGTGCGATAAAAACCAACAATCTACATATGCGAAAACAAAGGCGCAGACCAGTGTCTTGATCAGCGCCTTGTTTTCGCTACATAGATAGTACAATCCCTCTTCTTAAACCTGAAATTTCAAGCTTCTAGCTTGCTTCTGTGACTGTACAGGCTGGTTTGTGTCAGACCGGGACGAAAACCATATTGTTGGTTTTCTCATGACGTGGCTCAAATGTTCCTTAAGGGTCTAGGTTTTTGCAATGCCAATTAAGGCTATGGCAACATATGCTTCAACATTTTTTCAAACTTGATCAAATTCTAAGGCATTCTGATAACAAAAATTTAAATTGAGAAAACAAACTTCTAGGTTTCCACTAGGTCCGACACAAACCAGCCTGTACAGTCACAGAAAATAGTTAAAAGCTTGAAATTTCGGATCTAGTAGGAAGAGGGATTGTACTATTCATGTAGCGAAAACCAAGGCGCTGATCAGCTGTGCAGTTACTGCACAGCTGATCTGCACCTTTGTTTTCGCATATGCAGATTAATGGTTTTTCAGATGCAGTGGCTCAAATATACTTTCTGTAAGATTTATTAAGGCATAAAATGATAAAAGACTTTATTCAGATACAAATGGGAGTATGGCTGGCATTCTGGGACACTTTAAAAATGAATGATCCCTTAAGAAAAGGAGGAAAATTGTAATGAAAAGGTCTGAAGATTAAAATCAGAATACACACAGATGATCCCCAAGAATATATGCTTTGTAGAAATCAACACTCATTGGCATTGCAGATATGGTAATTTTCAGGGTGGGGTATGAAAGCCCCTGCCGAGCCGAGCTGTTTTTGACTAATTATTGCTAAAAGCACGATATATGGAAAATAATATATAGAATGATAATGATTTTATATGACTGCAAACAATTTACATAATCTCAGTTATGCTAATTTGCCAAATTTATTAGATTTGATAGAAAATATCAGCTTTTTTCCTCTAAGTTCATATCTTATAAACGGTCATAGGAATGTATTCCTGTTTAGATCATATATATACTCTGTAGTGTTTTGCTTTTAATCCATGGCACCAAATCCTGGGTGCCGCCCCCAAAGGTGCTGCAGCTAGAGGTCAAAATCTAGGACACCTTTAGAATATGATAGACGCCATGATAAATGTTCTGTTAGTCTATATCTTGACATCCATAAAGTCTTTCTGAGCATTCATACTTAGACAGTAGGTACCCTGTAAGTGTCAGACTCTTGGGTCCATGTGTGTCCATGATCAGCTATAAGTCTATTCAAAATTTCAAAACTCTAGCATTCACCAGAGTTTCAAAAAAGTGACCAACAGACCCAGCGAGCCAGCCACATCTCTGCACACAACCTCACTGGCATTATTATTAGTGACATACACCCCAACCAGCACACCCACCCCAACACACACGCATAGACAGAGTCAAGCCAAAGGCAACATGCCCTTCCAACTTGACCAAAGTTGGGTCATAAAAAAGGCACAAAAAACAACATATTGATTGAGAAATATCTCAAATAAATAAATAGATAAATAAAACAAAAATGTAGATTAGAATACCCTACGAAATATGAAATAAATTTTTTAATAAGTATTTGGTCCGGCAAAATAGCCTATAAGCCTATAAGTCCAATATAGCTATTTTACCGGGTCCGGCAAAATAGCTCCTAGGGACCGAGCTGTACAAGCACAGAAGATGGCAAGAGGTGGGAAATTCTGGATTTAGAAAGTAAAGGAATTGTACTATCCTTGTAGCGAAAACAAATGCGCTGGTCGATCTGTGCTTTGTTTTCGCATATATGCAAAATGTTTAAACTAACTACATGTAGATTTTATTTATTTACATTAATTATAGCTGTCTACCAAATATTTCATTCCGAGTCATTCAATAAGAATTTATACATACCACAGTAACTCTTTTGATAACTGCACTTAAATATGCAAAACGCAAATCCCTATCTTGCAGTTTTAGCCCTTCAAACATTATAGTATCATCCTGATATCAAATGAACTGTTTTGAAAAGAATGATTTTAAAAGTTGTCCGAACATAGCACTTTAAACTGAGCCTGGCCATGATCCTGTCTGATACAGCCACAGATATTTAGTAAAAGGCTTGAAATTTTGTATTTTAAAAAGTAGCATTATACAATGAATGTAGCAAAAACAAATTGAATATCACAGATAATTGTTAACATGATAAAATTTAATGTATATATGCAAAAATCACATTTTGACATGATGCCGGTCTAATTGAGCCATGACGCGAGAAGACCAGTCTTAGGGATATCCAACCAAGTCCGACACAAACCAGCCTGTACAGTCACAGAAGAAAGCTAGAAGCTTGGAATTTCAGCTTTGATAAGAAGAGGGGTTGTACTATATGTGTAACAAAAACAAGGGCGCCAATCAGCTGTGCAGTTACTGCACAGCTGATCCGCGTCTTTTGTTTTTGCACATGCAATAGTCCAGTTTTTACATGACGCAGTCTAGTTATCTGTTGCATTGTTTTGTTTCTCATCAGGATAAGTTGGTGGTATCTAAGTTGACAGGTCAGATAACCTTGCTGTAAAACAGACCTGTTAGATGCTGATACCCCTATATAAAATGTTGTGTAAATACTATACTGAACAAAAAAGAAAATGCTACATATATTTTCTAACATGAATGCATTTCATTGTAAAACAATGAATAGCATTCCTTAGTAATGCATTCCTTGGTAACACATTTCATTGTAAAAGAGTTCATACCAAATAGGAATTTCATTTTTTGTCTATACAGTAACTTGCATAAGTTATAATATAAGAGTTGTCTATAACTTGCATGTTATAATACCAGAGGACCAATGGTCCTGTAAACGCTCACCTGAGTCTGCTGCATATACCAATAAACTTGTTTGAATATTATGGTATTTAACCACAGTGCAGGGGCTTATGAAGACCCTGGGCCGTTTTTCTTTTTTCAGAATAATCAATATTCTGTCCATTTGCCAATTTCTTGCTGGTTTTTCCCTTCAAATGACATTTTAACAGTTTTTCCCATTCAAATGCATGGGCAACCCATGTTGACCTTGCCATAAACTTGGTCAAGGTCATCACAGGGTCATGATTTATATATTTATTGTAGTACTTTAGCCATGGATGCTTCACGCCAAGTTTCGTTGAAATCAATCTATTGGTTTCAGAGAAGAAGATATTTGAAGGGTTTTTACCATATATGGGCATGGCCTCCCTCTTGGTCATGTGACCTACATTATTAATATATACATTGGTTCCCCCATCCTATAGATGCCTCACATAAAATTTGGCTTCAATTGGCCAAGTGGTTTCAGAGGAGAAGATGTTTGAATATTATGGTAATATACATGTATATTGCCCCAGGGTGTGGGCATATGAGCCCTAAGGTCCAATTTTTTTTTCAGAATCATTAATATTTAGTCCTACTACCCATTTCCTGCAAGATTTTCACCTCAAATGACTTTTTAAAAGTTTTCCCCATTCCAATGCATTGGTGACCTATGTTGACCTTGTCGTAAAATAGGTCAAGGTCACCACAGGGTCATGATTTATATATACATTGTAGTACTTCAGTCATTGGTGCTTCATGCCAAGTTTCTTTGAAATCGGTCCACCAGATTCGGAGAAGAAGATTTTTGAAGGGTTTTTACCATATATGGGCATGGCAGCCATCTTGGTCATGTGAACTGGATAATATTTATATATACATTAATTCCCCCATTCCATAGATGCTTCACATAAAATTTAGCTTTGATTCGCCAAGCGGTTTCAGAGGAGAAGATGCTTGAATATTATGGTAATATACATGTATATTGCCCCGGGGTGGGGGCAGATGAGCCCCTGGGGTCCAATTTTTGTCAAAATCATTAATATTCAGTCCTACTGCCCATTTCCTGCAAGACTATCACTTTAATTGACATTTTAAAAGTTTTCTCTATTCAAATGCATTGGCGACCTATGTTGACCTTGCCGTAAAAAAGGTCAAGGTCATCACAGGGTCAGGATTTACATACACATTGTAGTATTTGAGCCATCGATGCTTCATGCCAAGTTTCTTTGAAATCGATCCACTGATTCTGGAGAAGAAGATTTTTGAAGGGTTTTTACCATATATGGGCATTGCGGCCATCTTGGTCATGTGACCTGGATTATTTATATATACATTGATTACCCCTTCCTATTGATGCTTCACATAAAATTTGGCTTTGATTGGCCAAGCGGTTTCAAAGGAGATGATGTTTGAATACTATGGTAATATACATGTATTGCAGGACTTGCAAGACGGTTTCAAAGGAGATGATGTTTGAATACTATGGTAATATACATGTATTGCAGGACTGCAAGACTTTGACTTTAAATGACATTTTAAAAGTTTTCCCCATTCAAATGCATTGGCCACCTATGTTGACCTTGCCGTAAAACATGTCAAGGTCATCACAGGGTCATGATTTATATACACATTGTAGTGCTTGAGCCATCGATGCTTCATGCCAAGTTTCGTTGAAATCAGTCCACTGGTTCTAGAGTAGAAGATTTTTGCAGGGGTTTTACCATATATGGGCATGGCGGCCATCTTGGTAATGTGACCTGGATTATTTATATATACATTAATTACCTCTTCCTATTGATGCTTCACATAAAATTTGGCTTTGATTGGCCAAGCGGTTTCAGAGGAGATGATGTTTGAATATTATGGTAATATACATGTATATTGCCCCGGGGTGGGGGCATATGAGCCCATGGGGTCCATTTTTTTACAGAATCATTAATATTCAGTCCTACTGCCCATTTCCTGCAAGACTTTGACTTTAAATGACATTTTAAAAGTTTTCCCCATTCAAATGCATTGGCGACCTATGTTGACCTTGCCGTAAAACAGGTCAAGGTCATCACAGGGTCATGATTTATATACACATTGTAGTGCTTGAGCCATCGATGCTTCATGCCAAGTTTCGTTGAAATCAGTTTACTGGTTCTGGAGAAGAAGATTTTTGAAGGGTTTTTACCATATATGGGCATGGCGGCCATCTTGGTCATGTGACCTGGATTTCTTACATACACATTGGTTCCCCCTTCCTATAGATGCTTCATATAAAATTTGGCTTTGGTTGGCCAAGCGGTTTCAGAGAAGAAGATCTTTGAAATTGTGGACGGACGGACGGACGACGGACGGACGCCGGATCATGGCCATCCTATAAGCTCACCTTGTGAGCCTAACGGCTCAGGTGAGCTAACCAGAGGACCAATGGTCCTGTAAACGCTCACCTGAGTCTGCTGCATATACCAATAAACATGTTTGAATATTATGGTATTTAACCCCAGTGCAGGGGCAGATGAAGCCCTTGTGCCGTTTTCTTTTTTCAGAATAATCAATATTCTGTCCATTTGCCAATTTCTTGCTGGCTTTTCCCTTCAAATGACATTTTAACAGTTTTTCCCATTCAAATGCATGGGCAACCCATGTTGACCTTGCCATAAACTTGGTCAAGGTCATCACAGGGTCATGATTTATATATATATTGTAGTACTATATCCATGGATGCTTCACACCAAGTTTCATTGAAGTCAATCTATTGGTTTCAGAGAAGAAGATATTTGAAGGGTTTTTACCATATATGGGCATGGCGGCCATCTTGGTCATGTGCCCTAGATTATTTATATACACATTGGTTCCCCCATCCTATAGATGCTTCACATAAAATTTGGCATCAATTGGCCAAGCGGTTTTAGAGGAGAAGATGTTTGAATATTATGGTAATATTATACAATTATTGACTTCAATGAGGTAGATATAAGGATTTATCTACCTAAGAAAGTGATATTCACCAAGGCTGCAGGCCGAGGTGAATATCACTTTTGAAGGTAGATAAATCCTTATATCTACCGAAATTGAAGTCAATAACTGTTTTGTTATATGACTTTTCCACTGTTTTAATGTTTATTTTATATTTTCATTAAAATAAATAAATGAACAAAATCATTACAGCTAGATAAAGAGGAGCAATTTATTATAATTGAAGAATAATTTTGTTTGTTCTTAATAAAACCTATCTAATGGGTTCTCATAAAAATCACCACAATGAAACAATTCCAATGGGTACCAACAACATAGGTTCTTATGAAAAATAAACAAAAATATCCCTTAACTATCACCAAATACACCTCATTATCTAGTGCTTTGTTTACCTGTAAAAGTTTGTTACTGGAAAGCATGTAGATTTCATGAACTGAAATGAGCTCAGGCTATTTATAGCTAACTGGCAGGTTTTAGACACATACAGCAAATCATGTCAATTTCACGTAGCCCATGCTGATTTCATGGTGATGGGTTCTCAGGAGGGTAATATAGATTTTGGAAGTTAATATAGAAAAACTGTCAAAATAATTAACCTCGAGGAACTGGTTTGATCCGGTTTTCATCAGTTTGGTCTTGTTGTCAAGCAAATATTAGGATTTATTAAAACTGAATGAGCCAATCGGAAGACAGGATTTTCTTCAGTCATATAACAAACATGTATATTGCCCTGCGGTGTGGGCATATGAGCCCTTAGGTCCATTTTTTTTTTCAGAATCATTAATATTTAGTCCTACTACCCATTTCCTGCAAGATTTTCACCTCAAATGACTTTTTAAAAGTTTTCCCCATTCCAATGCATTGGCGATTTATGTTGACCTTGTCCTAAAATAGGTCAAGGTCACCACAGGGTCATAATTTATATACACATTCTAGAACTTCAGCCATTGGTACTTCATGCCAAGTTTCTTTGAAATCGGTCCACCAGATTCGGAGAAGAAGATTTTTGAAGGGTTTTTACCTTATATGGGCATGGCAGCTCTCTTGGTCATGTGAACTAAATAATTTATATATACATTAATTCCCCCATTCCATAGATGCTTCACATAAAATTTGGCTTTGATTCGCCAAGCGGTTTCAGAGGAGATGATGTTTGAATATTATGGTAATATACATGTATATTGCCTCGGGGTGGGGGCAGATGAGCCCCTGGGGTCCATTTTTTTCAGAATCATTAATATTCAGTCCTACTGCCCATTTCCTGCAAGACTTTCACTTTAAATGACATTTTAAAAGTTTTCCCTATTCAAATGCATTGGCGACCTATGTTGACCTTGCCGTAAAAAAGGTCAAGGTCATCACAGGGTCATGATTTATATACACATTGTAGTACTTGAGCCATCGATGCTTCATGCCAAGTTTCTTTGAAATCGATCCACCGGTTATGGAGAAGAAGATTTTTGAAGGGTTTTTACCATATATGGGCATTGAGGCCATCTTGGTCATGTGACCTGGATTATTTATATATACATTGATTACCCCTTCCTATTGATGCTTCACATAAAATTTGGCTTTGATTGGCCAACCGGTTTCAGAGGAGATGATTTTTGAATAATATGGTAATATACATGTATATTGCCCCGGGGTGGGGGCATATGAGCCCCTGGGGTCCAATTTTTTTCAGAATCATTAAAATTCAGTCCTACTGACCATTTCCTGCAAGACTTTCACTTTAAATGACATTTTAAAAGTTTTCCCCATTCAAATGCATTGGCGACCTATGTTGACCTTGCCGTAAAATAGGTCAAGGTCATCAAAGGGTCATGATTTATATACACATTGTAGTGCTTGAGCCATCAATGCTTCATGCCAAGTTTCGTTGAAATCAGTCCACCGGTTCTGGAGAAGAAGATTTTTGAAGGGTTTTTACCATATATGGGCATGGCGGCCATCTTGGTCATGTGACCTGGATTTCTTTTATACACATTGGTTCCCCCTTCCTATTGATGCTTCATATAAAATTTGGCTTTGGTTGGCCAAGCGGTTTCAGGGAAGAAGATCTTTGAAATTGTGGACGGACGGACGACGGACGGACGGACGACGGACGGACGGACGGACGCCGGATCATGGCCATCCTATAAGCTCACCTTGTGAGCCTAACGGCTCAGGTGAGCTAAAAATGCTGTAAATTTGTCAAAAATTATTTTTTCATCATTATAATTCTTCATGCACATCTTCAATATGTGTGGAACATGTCTGCAAAGTACTGAAAAGAAATACTGAAAGTACTAGGAGGAGTTGATTTCACAAACTATGCACTACCAACCATTACTGTATAAGCAATGGTCAAAAATGGTCAAAAATGGCTATGTTAAAAATTGCTGTAAATTTGTCAAAAATTATTTTTTCAGCATTATAATTCTTCATGCACATCTTCAATATGCGTGGAACATGTCTGCAAAGTATTGAAAAGAAATACTGAAAGCCCTAGGAGAAGTTGATTTCACAAACTATTAACTACCAAGCAATGGTCGAAAAATGGCAAAGTTAAAAAATGCAGTAAATTTGACAAAAATTATATTTTCAGCATTATAATTCTATATGCACATTTTCAATATGTCTAACATGTCTGCAAAGTACTGAAAAGAAATACTGAAAGCCCTAGGAGGAGTTGATTTCACAAAGTATGCACTACCAACCATTATTGAATATAAGCAATTATCAGGGTGCCCAGTGACTTCTGGTGTCAAAAATATAGGTACAACTTAAAAATATAGGTATTTCGTTGCCAAAAATATAGGATAATATAGGATACAGTTACAATGAATAAGAACAACAACATTGAAATGTTTTTCCACCACCACCACCTACCAGCTCTCTCTTTTATTTATTTCAAAATAACGATACAACACATAGACATACAGACAAGAAAGTTTAAGCAGTTACTTGGAAAAATCCTTCTCATTTCTCAGTTGTGGTTTGAAAATTCAGTAACTCTTAGTGTTTTTACTGCATGCCATTGAGTATATCAGAACAGAAAGCATCTTAGCTCTCTCTCAAATGATTTTTACAAAATAAGCTATACAAATTTTCAACCAGGCTCTTTTGTGTCAACAAATTCAGAATGAAAATTATTATTTGGTGAAAAAAAAAATCTTTCATCTCTTTCTCAGCTAAGAAGTAGGTATTAACCAACATGTGTAAGCAATACATGTACATGTACTATGAATATTGTATCTCATACCAGAAATTTTGTAATATAGTGACAAACAAATTTGTCACCTGTTCATACAATTTAAGACTGGTATATACCTATCCATCTATTCCAGATAAAGTCCTTAATAAAATGACAAAATAAATTAAAATTAAAATAAAACATGATAATCATTATGTCTGACCAGTCCTTCTTATCTTTTTAGAAGGCATGCATACATGTACATAAGCAGGTTGATATTTCACTTGAAAATTTGGTAGTATAGCTTGTCTACAGAATAAAATGAATAAACATTCAGGAACAAAGTAAAACTTCTACACATTCTTAGTGATAATCAGCTGAAAGTGCAAAACATGACCAAAAAGACTGATGCTCCAGTTATAATTATGCTTAAATAATCAATTCTTCTTGGCCTTCTTGGATGTTGCTTCACTTTTTTCATGTTTACGTTTTGAGGAGTTCTTGTCTCTTGATGAAGAATGTGGCTTGCTACTTGAGGACTGTTCAGAACTCTTAGCTTTTAAAGAACTTGTCTCTAAAAACCTGTATTTAAGCTGCTCACTGTCAAGTGTTTTTTTGAATACTTGTCTCCAGTAATGGTCAATTTTTTTTCTTCCTTCAGTTCATCTTCAGTTTGATAGACTTTCCATTCATCTACAATATTGACTATAACACTTTCTTCAAAATGCAACTCCCTAGCTAAAATTTCCACATCATACACTGACTCTTTGTCATATCTTCTGATTGGAGACAAACAACCTACTGACCTTATAAGTTTGTTTTGAAAGGGAAGTCTTGTCACCAAATACTTTGCTACAGCCACATAAAAAGCCCTTATTCCAAGGATTTCTTTGTGTCGAGCAGCCTCTGATTTCATGTTTGAAAGTTCCATTCTTGCTTCTCCCAAAACAATATCCTTGTCACTAAGTTGGTTTTCAATACCAAAATCAAATGTCTTTAAGTCATCTGGTGTGGCATTGTTCACAGATTCAGCCTTTATAAACCTCCTCATAATCTTGGTGACAAGGATTGTCATTCTGCTGTATAGAAGATGTATCATGGGTACTTCAGCTTGGAAGTCTTGAAGAAATTCTTCAAACAAAGGAATCACAGACAGCAAGAATAAGAGTTTGACTTTAGTATCTGGTCGTTGCAGAGCTTTTTTGATCAGTTTAAAGTTTATGCTCTTTGGAACAGTTCTAGAATTTTTTTCCAAGTTTGAAACATATGCCTTAATACCAGGCCACTGCCTAACAATATGTTCAAGGGCTGGTCCAATGCTTAACCATCGGACTTCTGTGTGTTTTATGAAGAGCTCTTCTGGAAGATCTAGGTCTAATTGTATGTCTTTGTAATCTTCTCTTCTGCCAGATGAAATTATGAACAGGCCAAATAGAGCTATTGCTAAATCTTCAGCTTCCTGACCGTACTCAGAAATTCCCTTGCTAAAAGCATTGTGCATGGTATGGAGATTACAAGTGTCTATGTCTAACAGACAACTCCAGTTTGGAAGAGTATCCTTAATCTGTCTGGAAACTTCTCTGAATATTGTTTTGTTCACATTAGGTCCATCACTACCTAATGCAATCAAACTTTCCATTGGAACTTTGTCTTCATTCATACTTTCAACAATTGCAGTGGCAACCGACTTTCCATCTGCATGGGCAAAGAACAAAGATTTGTAGTATCTACACCAAACTTCATCATGTTCTGAAGACCAATATCTTATCAAAAGGTCCATTTGTTTCTTAACCTGAGCTTGAGTCGTTTCATCATACTGAATGGAGAAGCTGTTTCTTGAGTTCTTTACATCATACAACAGCATTTTACTGTAGGCTGGTCCTAGCCCATCAGACAGGAGGTAGGATATTTTTGACCGGCTCATACTAAACCCATCTGCTGTTGGACACTTAAACATGGATTTGAAAGTATCTCCAATACCCTCATTGGCTCTAAAGCTTATGTTGGAATAGGCACATTTGGCTGCCCAAACAATTTCAGCAAAAAGTACATCAATTCTTGCCCTGAAAATGAATAACTTAAGCTTGACTTTGGCTTTGTTGCTGAAGAGGAGGACTCACTGCTTTGTGTTGTTTGCTCTGAACTTTGACTTGTCCCTTCAGATGTTTCAGCTTGAGGCTCAGATTTAAATGTCAGCTTAGTTTGTGCAGGTGAGAAGGCTGTATTACTTAATTTCTTATGCTGTGCTCCTTTAGCATGCTGCAGAATTTGTTTTAGTCCAGCATTATCAAATTTATATCATATTATAATTAAGAATGACAGATGTACAATTCACTTCCAGGAAATTGCTTTAATTAAAGATTTTTTTCTAACTTTGTATTCCTTGCTTACCCATATTTCCAAAATTATAGGATTTTATAGGTATTTTGAAAAAATATAGGATTTTATAGGTTTTTATAGGTATGGTCCAAAAATATAGGATAATATAGGGTTTTATAGGTTACCGGGCGCCCTGAATTATAGAAAATTTGCTAAGTTAAAAATGCTGTAAATTTGTCAAAAACGATTTTTTTCATAATGACAAGTGTTCATGCACATCTGCAATACATCTGAAATATAACAGAAAAATATTAAAAGGAAACATTGAAAGCTGTAAGAGGAGTTGATTTCACAAAGTATGTATTTTCAGTACTATGGCAAACATGTTTGATGAAGACTTAAAAAGTCCCATAACTCTTGCAATACTGACCCTTGAGCCCTTAAATTCATAACACACATGTATTGCCTAATGGAGCAAGTGTGGTGAAAATTTGAAACAAATCAGGCAAAAGCTACTCAAGTTATTCAGCAAAGATGTCAAAATGCTGCTGCAAAGTCAAAAAATGGCAAAGTTAAAAAATGTTGTAAATTTGTCAAAAATTATTTTTTCAGCATCATAATTCTACATGCACATCTTCAATATGTATGTAACATGTCTGCAAAGTACTGAAAAGAAATACTGAAAGTTGATTTCACAAAGTATGCACTACCAACCATTATTGAATATAAGCAATTATAGAAAATTTGCTAAGTTAAAAATGCTGTAAATTTGTCAAAAATGATTTTTTTCATAATGACAAGTGTTCATGCACATCTGTAATTTATCTGAAACATATCAGCAAAATATTAAAAGGAAACAGTGAAAGCTGTAAGAGGAGTTGATTTCACAAAGTATGTATTTTCAGTACTATGGCAAACATGTTATATGAAGACTTAAAAAGTCCCATAACTCTTGCAATACTGACCCTTCGGCCCTTAAATTCATATCACACATGTATTGTCTGATGGTGCAAGTACAAATCAGACAAAAGCTACTCAAGTTATTCAGCAAAGATGTAAAAATGTTGACGGAATGACGGAATCACGGAATGACGGACAGGCTGAAAACAGTATACACATGTACCCCCCTAAAACTTCGTTTTGCGGGGGGTATAATAAGAATTTTGTTCTTTGTCTATAACTTGCAGCTGTTTCTGTCAAAGCAACTAGAGTCATGCTACAAGCATTTCAACAAGTGCAGGTCCACAAAAAATTACCAAGATTTCATACTTGTTGACGCTTGGACAGAAACAGGTGTTTAGCACAAGTTATAGCTAAAGAATTTTTGTTGCAATGTTTTATCAGTTTATAGGGAAATGAAGAATGGGACAGAAATATGTGTCAGAATATAATTATTATTGTGTAACCTTTTCACTTTTGTTCAATATACATGTATATATATATATAGTCATGAAAACCTAAACACTACATGTTTTTAAGTTATTATATTCCTTTATCTTTAAAATTTTCACTAAACATGCACATATGTGTCTTTTTCTTTGCATCAGTCTTCAGCCATCCACAGTCGTACACTATATACAATACTTTACAGAATTTATTGTATAAAGGCCATATCAAATTTTAATGGGCACAATTGAATTATCATAATATGCAGGTCAGACAAAGCAGTCTGAACTTTCACAGCCTTCTATTCTTTATAAATCTTTATGTTCTTTCTTACACACATTTTTACTGACAAATAAAATTTCTGCACACCTCACTATAGGTCATGATATCCTCCCAACAACCTTCCTACGTAAGCCTACCCAATGACATTATGGCAGATTACCTATACCTAGTGCACATTGATTTGTCATTAACTGACTGTTACTGACAAGTCACAACAATTCTTCTTCATTCATTTAGCCAAAGAGGAAAAAGGGCCATAGAAATATTTTCATGACCAACTCTTCATGAAAGAATTGTCGGACATAGGGGTTACAGCCAAGATCTGCTTGCATGTGCATCTTGCATCACATGTTACAAAGCTACATCCCAAAAAATATCCTGGAATCAAACCAACGATCTCTATAAACACTAGGCTGGATGCAGTATCTTGTGCTAAGAGTACCAGCTTATTCAACAATTGAGCCGCGAAATCCGGGCTTCGGGATTTCCCACCAGGTCTGAGACAACTGGACTATAATAGTCGTAAAAATAGGCTAGACGCTTAAAATTTTGGGTTAAGAAACAGAGGAATTGTACAAACAAAGGACCAGATAAGCTGTGCAATTACTGCACAGATGATCTGTGCCTTTGTTTTCACATATGCGAAAATGTCTTTTCTCATGACGCGGCACAATTTAGCATTTGTCAAAGGTAACCATTAATTTTGTTAATATGAAATAAATAGGTTTTACCTATTGCCGTGCATCCTAAACACACAACAATGAAAACTTTAAAATAAAATAATATAAATGCTATGCAATAAATGATCTTACACGAGTACTTATTTCACAACTCACCAAAGTATTCTTAAATAAGTTTCATATGATATGACCATGAGTGTTAGATATCTGAAATACCGAAATACCTTACCATAATAATGTAGAAAAATATTGCACCCTTTAAGTGTTCAACGTCAGAAACCCGGAAATGCACAAGGTGCAGGGTGCTAAAAGTGCAATAAGCAACTTATTATATGGTTCGTCCGTGTGCACGAACGATAACCGCTCCCTTAGAGCTTGTGTAGATAAAAAAATGGCTTTGGTTGGCCAAGGGATTTCAGAGAAGATTTTTGAAAATGTGACTGTACGGATGCACGCCGACTCGAGTACCATCCTATAAGCTATCCATGAGCATTCGGCTCAGGTCAGCTAAAATCGTTGAATTTTGCAACAGAAAATGCAAAGTAAATACTGTCAATTGTGAAACTATACAAGGGATAATTTGACTTATTACTCCCTGGTAAGTTTCTGCCATTCCCCACTTTTGCATTTTCGATTTAGTCAAACAAAAATGAAAGTTTCATTCTTTATTAAAATAATCATGTGATAAACATTAAAGAACAATTAATTTTCATATATGAGCCGCCGAATCAGAAAACCAACAATCTGCATATATATATGTGAAACCAAAGGCACAGGTCAGGTGTGCAGTAAATGTACAGCTGATCAGCGCCTTTCTTTTCAGTACAGGAATAGTAAAATCCCTCTTCCTGTTAAATCAAATTTTCAAGCTTCTTAAATCTAGGACTCTACAGACAGATATTTGTCAGGCCTGGTAAGAAACCCAGATTGTTGGTTTTCTCGTGCGAAGGCTCATATACGTCACCTGACACCCTGATTATTTGATACAAACATCCAACTATCAAACACAATCACAGATCAGCTTAATCGCATACAAAACAAATCAGCCTGATTACTTTTCATTGCATAATTAAATCAAATCAAAGGCCCTGATAGTACATGTGTGAGTGAGAGCTTCCCTGGTATTGACTGACCTGCGTCATCTGAAAAACTGGATTTTTGCATAGCTGTTCAATCCCTATAACGTTTGTTAACCCAAATTTCCAAATCTAGAGCTATTTTCTGTGGTTGTATAATAGCTTTCGGATCTGGTCAAAACACCCAGGACCTGGTCAGAACAACCAAATACCAATTTTCTCATAACACAGCTCATACATTTATGAGAACAATGTACTGCTCATGATGCATTTACAGTGTGATAAACTAGATGGTAACGTAAAAATTCTCATTTATATTGGGTAGTCATAAAATTTAAAAAAAATAAAGAGAAAAAAAAAATCAAACTATGACCAAAGCAAACTTTGAAATCGGTCCACCAGGAGAAGATTTTTGAAGAGTTTTTACCGTATATGGGCATGGCGGCCATCTTGGTAATGTGACCTAGATTATTTATATGCACATTGATTCCCCCATTCTATAGATGCTTCACATAAACTTTGGCTTTGATTGGTCAAGCAGTTTCACAGGAGAAGATGTGTGAATATTATGGTAATATACATATACAATACCTCGGGGTGGGGGCAGATGAGGCCCTTGGGTCCAATTTTGTTTTCAGAATCATTAATATTCGGTCCTACTGCCCATTTCCTGCAAGACTTTCACTTTAAATAACTTTTTAAAAGTTTTCTCCATTCAAATGCATTGGGGACCTATGTTGACCTTGCCGTAAAATAGGCCAAGGTCATCACAGGGTCATGATTCATATTAACTTTGTAGTACTTGAGCCATCGATACTTTAGGCCAGGTTTCATTGAAATCGTTTTACTGGTTCTGGAGAAGATTTTTGAAGGGTTTTTACCATACATGGGCATGGCGGCCATCTTGGTCATGTGACCTGGATTATATTTATATACACATTGGTTACCCCTTCCTGTTGATGCTTCACATAACATTTGGCTTTGTTTGGCCAAGCAGTTTCAGAGGAGATGTTTGAATATTATGGAGATATACATGTATATTGCCACGGGGTGGGGCACATGAGCCTCTGTGGTCCAATTTTTTTCAGAATCATTAATATTCAGTCCTACTGTCCATTTCCTGCAAGACTTTCACTTTAAATGACATTTTAAAAGTTTTCCTCATTCAAATGCATTGGCGACCTATGTTGACCTTGCCGTAAAATAGGTCAAGGCCATCAATGCTTCATGCCAAGTTTCTTTGAAATCGGTCCACCGGTTCTGGAGAAGATTTTTGATGGGTTTTTACTATATATGGGCGTAGTGGCCATCTAGGTCATGTGACCTGGATTTCTTATATACACATTGGTTCCCCCTTCCTATAGATGCTTCATGTAAAATTTGGCTTTGATTGGCCAAGTGGTTTCAGAGGAGATCTTTGAAATCGTGGACGGACGACGACAGGTGACGGACGGACGCCAGAGCATGGCTATCCTATAAGCTCACCATGTGAGCCTTCGGCTCAGGTGAGCTAAAAAAAAGCAAATAGAACATACTTTGTGGGTATTCATTAAAATCATGAATTTAAACAATTTATTCATCAACCCTCAATACAATCAAAAGTGTGACTACGTTTCAGAAATAGGCAACATTTTGTAACCCTCATTAAAGTCTCTTGTCACCCTCATTAAAGTCTAAAGGTAAACAAAGTCACCAAAATAAAATCAACCAACAATTATGATAACAAACATCGAATTTTTTGGTCAAAATTGATAATTTTGTTTATATCTAATCAAATTTACAAGTGTGCCTTGATTTTTCATCAAAAATATCATAAACTTAAGAATCGCCTACATGTATATCAACAACTGTGGACTTCAGCAAATATTTAATATCTCAAACATTACAGTTGGCAAAATAAGGCCGTCTCGCGCCAAGCACTGCCCTACCAGACTCTGTATCAGACTGCTCAGGCGGAGTGCAGCAATTGTGTTCAGCTAGTTCCAGCTTAGGTTTCATAGGGCACTAGA
The DNA here is from genome assembly GCA_964017185.1 of Rugalucina vietnamica. NCBI lineage: Eukaryota > Metazoa > Mollusca > Bivalvia > Lucinida > Lucinidae > Rugalucina > Rugalucina vietnamica. The sequence continues at coordinate 34,222,356 of OZ024872.1, forward strand.
TTTTCCTTTGGAGGATCTAATACAGCAGCTACTCGCTTCTGAATTTCACTTGAAGCAACCTTATACTTCTGTACACTTTTCTCAGATCTATGTCCAGTCCTTTGCATTATTTCTTGCTCATCCACCCCTGCCATGTAGAGTTGTGTCACACACGTTCTTTTACCGCTATGATTGGTATAATTCCCAGAAAGTTCAGCATGTGCCCATATTACTTTTATCATGTTTTATTGTTTATTTACTCCAATGCCTTGATTGCCATAGCGTATAGGGAGTCCAGCTAGTGGTCTTCGGTAGAAAGCGCCTCTATTTAACGCCACCAAATATTTCTTAAAAGATCTGCAATTGGTTTCTCATCTGAAAAAAAAAAAAAAAAAATACCATCAAGAAGACATGTCAGTGAAATAAATACCCCCTTGAACCCCTATTTTATACAGTAAAACAGGAGTTTACAGGGATGTGCCTATCCAAAGCATAGATTGTGGGTACTCATTAAAACCGCCTCAGCGAGGCGGTTCTCACGTGTGCCTACAATTAATGTTTTGAGCACATAAAATAAACATATCATAATATTTCTACTGAGATTTCAATTTTTACAGAGCTGCAATGATCTCAATTTCAATTTTTCGTATAAATGCTAAGAATCGGACTATTTGGTACAATTTAATTCAGACATCAGTTCCACTTGTTTACACAAATTATTTCTATAATATTTACTGTCCAAACATGGGCGGATCCAGAGGGGGGGGACAGGGGGTCTCCCCCCCCCCCCCCCCCCCCCTGGAATTGCCAGATTATTTGTTTTTGACATGTTGAAATTTTCCGTCAGACCCCTTCTGGGAATTTGGACCCCCCTCCCCTGGGAAAATTTTCTGGATCCGCGCATGCCAAACACGATCTTTCAGAATCTTTTTTTCAAAATAATTACTTCCCTTGCTTGCTAACATTTTCTCAAATTTATTTTCTCCGTGGGAAATTCTTGGATTTTTTGTTTATTTCAATACAGGTTTTCATTCTATTTTAATATGTGACAACTTTTTGAACACGACAGAATGACAAATTTTCCTTCAGGTGCTCCACAAAAGGGTGAATTTACAAACGCAGTTTCTGAAATACGAGCCATGTTGGCATGACATTCAATGACAAAATATAACAAAAAGATACATACCATTTAGGCTGTAATGTCTTATCCGTTTGTTAGAGAGTTTCAAGTCCTTTTAGCCCCCTTTGTACGTTTTGGAGCTTTGTCTACTGAACTCGACATACTTTCCATGGGCGATAGGGTTTGACTTCTTTCTTCCGCGCTTCCACCACAAATCTGCTCAAATAATGGTTCATCTGCTCCACTGTCATTAACTGTATTTCCGGCACGAATTCAGGTCCAGCAGCATTTCTCCAAGAGGAAAAGACCCCTGCAGCCCAGTTTGTGTTTTTCTTTGTGTTTCTGTTCTTATGGTTCTCTATGAGCTGACGGATCTCAAAATCGGATACTGTCGGCACAAATCGGGATGTGGCGGTTTCAGCACCCATTTCAGCAACAGTGGCATCGCTAAAACAAAAATATGAATATCAAAGATTTTCGTTTTATCAAAAGGTGTTAACTGAAATTTTAAATTGTTACAGCTTATAAAACCGCGGTTACATCTTGGACCGTATATCTATTTTTCCTTATATTTGGCGGTTCTAGCGTGTACCCTAGATCTATGACCAATCAGTACTTTATGTGAGCAGAAACAAGAGAACCCCGAGAAAAAACACCTGGCACACCCGCAAGCAGAACTTGGCTTGTCTCACACATGCTAGTGGATAATTTCCTGTCATAAAAAGTGTTATGAACACACATGACATGTATTATCATTTTTATGGGAATATGAGACGTAATTGATGACGTATGTAAAAACAATGTAAATTTTCATTGGAAATATGAATAATACACTCATGGTTATTTCCATATATATCCGTATGAAACTTATTGTTGCTTTGTATAGAGGCGTACAATTTTTCAGTCATGTCAGGATGGACCCAACTCTTCCTGGGTTTAACCAGTACTGTAGGGAGTTAATGTGTCTTGCTCAAGGACACAACAAGGTGACGCATGTGGGGATTGAAACCAGGACCTCTCTATTCGGAGTTCCACACTCTACCACTACGCCATCACGAAAACATGTCCGTGTAATGTATACCCCCTTGAACCCCACTTTCATATAGCAAAACTGGGGTATGCAGGGGTATACCTATTTTTCTTATTTTTGCTTCAAATCATAGATTGTGGGTACTCGTTAGAAACGCCTCGCCGAGGCGATTCTAACGTGTACCCATAATCTAAGTTTTGAGCAATAATAAGAAAAATATCAATTTTTCAGCTGAAAATGTTCAATTTTTAAAGCTCAAAAAATCTGTATATTGCATCATGGGCAAGTTTTCGTAATGCCATTGTCATGATTGTACTCCCTATAAAATTTATTAAATTAAATGCAAGATGCTGGGGTGGGATTAATGCTTTGTGATCAATGTAACATTACTATCACTGAAAAACTTAAATATCTTGCATAACATCAGAAATAACATATCAATGATATGTACACCCCCATAAACCCCACTTCTATATATAGAGAAACTGAGTTTGCAGGCGGTATACCTATTTTTCTTATTTTTGATACAAAACATAGATTGTGGGTGTTAGAAATGCCTAGCCAAGGCAGTTCTAACATGTACCCACAACCTATGTTTTGAGAAAAAATATCAATATTTTTTCAATGAAATTTTCAATTTTTACGACTGAAAAGAATCTAGAGAGGTAAAGTTTTCATAATGATGGCTAAAGACCATAGCTGTATGTTTCAATGTTTCATTCCAAGGTTAAAAGGATAGTAAACAAAACTTACCCAAATTACTCTGTAACTGTTTCACCAGTCTAACTACAGTACTTTTAACCTCTGTGAATCACTACAAAATAGAAAAACAAATAGAGAATCTTACACTGGAAAATAACAACATCATATGATAATTCTAACACACCTCACCTATATTACACCTGTTATAATATTGTGCAATAATTTCACTGGGCCAATAAGCGTAATTACTTTGCGCCTTCTGTGATATCAGCTATTCCATCAAGCAGCGTTAGACGGGGTAACGTGGTTTTAGAGCATAAAAACGCAATAAATGTGTGTGTAAATACCTGCTTAACAGTCAAATATTTGGCGGAGATATCTACAATGCAATTGCGGAAAGCTGAACGATATTGACGTTTTCAGTGACTTATTCTGTTTATTGTGTGTTCGAATCGTAATAGATCAGCTTAAGTACATGTGAATTGTTGAGTAATTATTCAGTTTTTTGGTCAGTTGTAAGAATATGCGCTCGTGATTTGATCCTCTTTACTGATCTCCAAACAGTAAATTATTACTCAACAATTCACTGCTAGAGCTGATCCAAGAGTGATCAGCATTCAGCAGTCAAACAGCTGGTATTCCACAGCTCCTGAGGTAATGGTCAGAAATTGATCGACTCGGTAAACCGCAAAAAAAAAGATATATCTGCTTAAGCCCCTATCTCACTGGGATGCGACAACTGGAGAATAGTTCGTGAATAGTTTGCCACTATTTTTTGACAAAATTTAAAGATACAAACACAACATTCACGTTGCAGTCTCACTGAATGGACGTTTATGAAACAAATTCGGGAGTTTCAATCTAATTTTGGAAATATATCTCGCGACTGTCGCTCGACAGTCACGAGACATTCATGAGAGTGTCTCCCGACTTTCCAACGAATGTAGCTTATTTTCATTTTCATTCGTATAACAGTTGCGTGACATTGGAATGAATGTTGCTTAGTTTTATTTACTCGCCAGATAGTCGCGAGGTGTTCACATTTTTTTTCTCAAGACTGTTGCGCGAACTGCATACCACACTCACACGACATTCATACGAGCGTCGCAAAAATTTTGCATTGTTAATTTGCCAAAGTTTTGTGGCGACAAGTTCGCGACACTCCCACGAACGTCCCACAAGTAGCGTGACAGTCTTGCAAAATATTTTGGTGAAAAAAACTCACATAAAATTTTTAAACAAGTTTAAAAATTTCGTGACCAGTTCGCGACACATGAAATACTTGTGACACTCGTGCAACACTGGTACGAATGTTGTGTGAAAGTTCGCGACAAAATTCGCAAAACAGTCGCCAGAAATTCGCATGCCAGTGAGATACTAGCTTTAAATATCTGATAGTTTTGTCTTATGTTATGCAATCAGTATTGAAATTTTTGAAACGAAAGAAAGAGTATGCAGGGTATATACAGCAGAAATTAAGGTGGAATATATTGATATACTCAACTATTACGTTGACTTGAGAAGACGCCCCCCCTTATAAGTCTGCATGCGGCCACTTTAATTGACCAAAGCCAACATCTAGAAGAGAACAGTAGGGCTAGATCTATTGGTTAAAGATTACCAATGTTAATATAGCGTATGGAAAACTTCTCAACCCCTCAAATTATTATTTAGCTGACAGAATGAGGGACTTCGATTTCAGACCATAGACTAGTCCCGGAAGGTCGAACAATGTTTGGTTGGTATATATGGAAGCTAATATGGCGGCGCCCATGGTCAACCGTCTTGTATTTGTTAAATTTCAAAATAAAGAAGAGAGAATATTTCAGAGGATTGAAAAACATGAGAAAATGCATCAAAGAAACAAGAAAAAGTAACCCCCCCTCCCCCCCGATCGTTTTTCGATTAATCAAATGTATTATTATAAAGGACCAGGAAATATTTTCAACACTGTTGGTCATACCAGGGAACTGCCAGATTAACAGTCCCTGGTCATACATGGTCCGGCGAAACCATTCAGAACTATGATATCAAGGAAATGACATCAGACAAATTGATGTGTATCGAAGCATAAAGTCTATAGTCTCTGATCGAAGTCGGTCTATAATTGACATCTGCGCACGCAGAGCCAAGGGCGACAATGCGATTAACAGATTATACTTTATTTTTTATTCTTCTGTCATTCCATTGACATTCTTTATATCGGACTGCAATGCACAAGTTTATGAGATGGGAATAGCTTGTACTCAGCGAAATCAATGCAATATTTAGCTGTCTGCTAGAAAGTTTTGTCTTACATGTATGTTATGCAATTCAATATTCTGAGGTGATGATCAGAAATTGATCAACTCAGTATCTGAAGAAAGAAAAGAAAGAAACTAGTCTATATTAAATGAAACGAAACATAATCCTCGCGAGAGGCCAGAGGGTGCTGCAGTATATATAGAAAGAAGGAAAGAGAGGACAATTTCATCATGCAGAGTGTTTCTTGTGCTAGAGGTCCCGGGTTCGATCCCCGCCGGCGGAGAGGAAAATTTGTTGGTCCGAACTTGCTTCCCTTCGTGTCATTTGCAGGAATGACATGATACAGTGCGCCGTCCTTTGGATCGAGACGTTAACTGGAGGCCCCCTGTGCAGGGACAGTCATCCCCTGCGCAGGTTAAAGATCCCTACACAGGTTTCTTGTGCTAGAGGTCCCGGGTTCGATCCCCGCCGGCGGCAAGGAAAATTTGTTGGTCCGAACTTGCTTCCCTTAGTGTTATTTGCAGGAATGACATGATACAGTGCGCCGTCCTTCGGATCGAACGTTAACTGGAGGCCCCCTGTGCAGGGACAGTCATCCCCTGTGCAGGTTAAAGATCCCTACACAGGTTCTATCCTCATGCATGTAGGCTCATCCTGCAAAACACACCGGAGTGTACAATGTACACCTCCCAAGAATAATCAGAATAATCAGAAATTGATTGGTGGGAGTAACAGGAAAACCAAAAAAAAAAAAAAAAAAAACAACAACAAAAAAAATGATTATTACATAAACAAGACGCCACACGTGTCCGCTTTAATTAAGAAATAGATCAGCTCTAGCAGTGAATTGTTGAGTAATAATTCACTGTTTGGAGGTCAGTTGTAAAGAAGATCAAATCACGAGCGCGTAGCGCGAGTGATTTATCTTCTTACAACTGACCGACAAACAGTGAATTATTACTCAACAATTCACGCACTTGAGCTGATCTATTTCGATTCTAACACACAATAAACGGAATAAATGTTGCTGAAACCGTCGATATCGTTCAGCTTTCCGCCATTGCATTGCAGATATCCCGCCAAATATTTGACTGTAATGCTGGTATTTACACACACTCATTGCGTTTGTTGTGCGCTTAAACGACGTTTCACCGTCTAACGCTGCTTTGTGGGATAGCTGACATCACAAATGCCACAAAGTAACGTCACGCTTATTCGCCCAGTGAAATTGTTGCACAATATAACACGTTTTTTTACCATTGGCTATATAGGCGAGGTGTGTTAGAATTGACCATAGCCAACATCTAAAACTGTAGCCAAAGTTGTACGAGTATCCTAGTGTAAGCAATAATCACGCACATAACACTTCCCGCCTCATTTAAAATACAAGCATAGACCAGTCAGTTAATTTATCCTTATTCTTACATCATTTACATAAGTCCTTGCTTCATGTCCAGTGACAAATTCAAAAAGCACCTTTTCACATGCTATATCTGACTTTGGAAAATGTCAAACAACTATGGCGGCTTGCTGTCTACGTCATCAAAAGTCACTCACTTCAAAAATAATTGAATCTATGGGTAGACAAACACACAACAAGTCTGAACTACATTGCAATTTAAAACTTAAAGATTTTGGCAAAATGGAAACCACATTTCAAGTTTGCAACTGTTAAATCTTCTAAGTAACTGGCATTTCAACACAGACATACAGACTGATAGTAAATACACACAGAGAAATCAAGGTTGAGACTCGTGAAGGTGAATGACTGCTCATTCCATCATTACCGTGAAGTATCTGACTATAATTTGGCTGCAATGGAAAGTAAGGCTTTTCAGGAAAGTTATCATGTCTGATCTATTGAGCATACCTGTTCCTTGATAGATATTAGTTGTGATGAACTGCCTGGCAGTGGTCAAGGAAAATTATCATTATTTTGATTGATTTTATATAAGGGATAAGGTATGTTTGGCTGCCCATACATTCTTAAACAGGACAAGTAATCATAAGATGTTGACATGATTCTGTAGCCCGGATGTTAACAAACACAGCAGACCAACTGTCAAAATTTTAGGATGATTGGAAAAAGTATTATTGTCTTGTGTTGAGTTTCAAAATTTTGAGTATAAGTAAAACATAACCAAAATGACCCTCTGTACTTAATTTGACCATGAACTAATCAAAAGATTTGTTAATTTCCACATTATAACCCTGAGCAAAAGTAGAGAACTTTAAGTCCCTAAAAATAAATGCGTCACACCATCACTTTTTGTGTGAACAGCAGGAGAGGTTCGAGAACAAAGGTGCGTGATTATTGTGTAGCGTGAAAAAGCATACTCGTAGGATATTATACACAAATCGGGTTTTGTTGGCAAGACTAAAGATTACGCTGGTCGTGATGCTCCGGTCGGGTGTCGCGCTAACGCGCGACCCCCTCTGTCACGTTACCTATGACAAATCGTTTTGATTGATCAAATAAACACCTGAAAAAGTGCTCTGTCTGTGGCTTTTAAGCTTCAAAAATGGCGGCGTTAAACAGCTGACTGACGACCTCTGTCAGTGGGCGGAGCATGCCAATGCGCATTGCGCAGTCGAAAGATTAGCCCGCTTTTCTGGCGAGTTCATTCAAAAGATCATCTTTGATTGGACGATTGGGAGCATGCGCGAGGGTGTTTCCGCGGTCCGTGCGCGACGCAGTCTCGTGATCTAATCCACACTGTGCACGCAATGGATTATGGGAATTTAGACATACGATGAAAGGGAAGAAAGCAAAGTACTCCGCATATATTTTCAATATGCCGCGACAGGGTTGCACCCAATTATACAGGGCGCGGCCATTTAATGAATCAGTCCGAGTCCTTCGGTTCTTTTCCTTATCCTTTTGACAGACACTTTCTTGGAGCCTAAGTACAACGTATAACGTGCAACCTAAAGGATGCACGTATGAATAGTACAAAATTGGAACAACAGATGAGCCGCAACGCAAGAAAACCGGTCTTTGGCGTTTCCGACTAGGTGCGACACAAACCGACCTGTACAGTCACAGAAAAAGGCTAGAGGCTTGAAATTTCGGCTATAAGTAAAAGAGGAATTGCACTATCCGAGTAGCGAAAACAAAGGCGCTGATCAGCTGTGCAGTTACTGCACAGCTGATCTGCGCCTTTGTTTTCGCATAGGCAAAAATCTGTTTTTCTCGTGATGAGGCTCAGATGATTAGACACCATTTTGTTTCTCTAATTATTCTATGTTTCATTTTCCAAGCAGAATATCAATACCAAGAATTAATAAGACAAGTAATTTATCCCAAACTTTGTCTCTTATTGGCATTTTTCTCATTAAGGTTTTAACAAGACGCGACAAAATGCAAATATTCCATTCTATACATGGTACTGAAATGTACATTACCATGTGCTGCATCATGAGAAAATTGGCTTTATACCTAAATAATTAATTTAAATGCAAAAATAAAGGCGCAGATCAGCTAGACAGTAACACCTGACCCACAGTACAAGTCTCTAACAGCCTATCTAAGCAGCCCGGTTTGTGTCTGATCAGGTAATTCAGGTTAGAATCTTCAGCATCAAGACACAATCAAGAAGCCACCATCATCACCGAAGGCGGCCCCTGTGGCCAAGTGGTTAAGAGCTCTGATATTTCATTACGGCACTTAATCATTCAATCGCTGTGTCTGGTATGGGTTCGAGCCCCACACAGGGCACATGTGAGACAAGCCAAGCTTGCAGGTGTGCCAGGTGTTTTTTCTCGGGGTTCTCCCATTTTCGCCCCACCTACTGATTGGCCAGTCTTATATGAGCTGAAAATAATCTTGAAAGGGACGTTAAACTGAATTTTAAAAAAAAAATTGAGCCACATGAGAAAACTTGCATTTTGTCTTTTGCCTTGTCTTAGTCAAAAAGTCTGGCTTTATCGTGAGTGGTGCTAAATGGCTATTTACCGGCTATTCTCTTGGTCTCAAGAGAAGTCTGGGTTGGAAGATGTTGCTATCAGAAAATTTCCATACAAAGTATTCCTATTTTCCGTGAGCCCAATCACTATAAAACCGGTCTTCAGGGTTTCCAACAAGGCCTGACACAAACCCGCCTATACAGGCTCAGGATAAGGCTAGAAGCTTGAAATTGCGGATATAAGAAGAACATGGATTGTACTATCCGTGTAGCGAAAATAAAGGCGCTGATCACCTGTGCGGTTACTGCACAGCTGATCTGCGCCTTTGTTTTCGCAAAGGCATAAAACCAATTTTGTCATTTCTGGCCTGTGTTTTAAGGATCTGATGAGCTGTCAAAACTTTCCAGTCTCAACCCAAATATGGCTTCAAAATTTCGATCCGCCAATGCAAATGAATAAAGGGTGGAGTGAGTAGCAATTGTTTGTTTCTTTTGTGGTTTAACATCGTAGACAATAATTTTTCAGTCATGTGAGGATGGAGCCAATAATGAGGCTTTGGTATGAAGTCAACCAGTTCCATAATGGGAATATAATGTGAGCCATCAGAAAACCAACAATCTGCATATGCGAAACCAAAGGTGCAGATAAGCTATGCTGATCAGCGGCTCTGTTTTCGCTAATTGTCAGTTAAATTCTCCAAAATTTCAAGCCTCTAGCCTGCATCTATGGATTTACAGGCTGGTTTGTGTTGGACCTGGTCGGAAACCCAGATTGTTGGTTTTCTCATGCAATGGCTCAATGTGACTTGCTCATGGACACAAACAAATGCCAGTGGGAATTGAGCCCCAACCCCTTAATTCAAACCCAAACACTAGCCTGCTCCCCGCACTCCCTTCCCATTAATGTTGGCAAAGTTTGCACTCATTACAGTGGCTAGCACATACTTAAGAGGAAATACCATAAATTGATTTGGCGCACCATAAAATGTTTGGGATGACTGAAAAAATTACTACATACAGATGCAATTGACAGCTTAATTAGACCCTTACTAGGCTGATAACTATGTTCAGGCAATAACATTTGAGCCACCACATGGGAAAACCAACACTCTGCATAGGCGAAAACAAAGGCGCAGATCAGCTTCGCGGTAACCGCGAAGCTGATCAGCGCCTTTGTTTTCGCTACACGGATAGTACAATTCCTCCTCTACTTGACTCCAAAATTTCAAGCTTCTAGCCTGCTTCTGTAGCTGTACAGGCTGGTTTGTGTCGGACCTGTTCGGAAACCACATTGTTGGTTTTCCCACGAGGTGGCTCATTTCTTACAAAACCAAATATAGCCTACATCATCGATAGTAAACCATTTTGTTTTCTTGTATGTCTATGTTTTTTCCATGGTTCAGAAATTTGCATGATTGTTTTGCACATTTCTCACAATTTTGAAAATTAGCACAAAGTTTCACATGGCAATAAATTCTTGAATTATTCAAATTTAAGCTCTAATGAATATTTTCCAAGGCTACCCCTCCCCCCCCCCCACCCTACCCCCTACTCCCCCATAAAAAGGTTATGTGTGATCATGTGTAAAAGTATTATAATGTCAACACAAACAGACCTTTTGAAATTACTTACTTTCGACCTTATAGTCTCACAACAATACAAGAGTCAAGTGGTTGTTATTCAATATAAATCCATATTTCTTATTCTTTTGGAATGTACGATGTCACACAGCCACAGAATGTTTCACACATTCTTCAAAAAAAAAAAAAAAAAAAAATCATTCCGTTATTTTTTTTTCAAAACTAGCACACAATTTAATTCAAATTCTCAAGCTTCAGTTCAGAAGTCTTAAACTAAATATTGTTTTCTAACATTTTTGCAAGAAATTGGATTAAAACCCGGCTAAGACTGTATGGTATTCAGATCTTTTAATCACTTATCGAAACACCAATCAAAGTCATTGAAGCCTTGTAACAGGCTGTACCATATTTGTACAAAACATTTAAAGAAATGATTCCAATGTGTATTTTATGGAGTGGTCCTGGATTGGAGTCTTGGATTGGAGTCATGGAGTGGAGTATTGGAGTGGAACCTTGGAGTAAAACCTTGGAGTGAAATTTTGAATGTAACAGAAAACTCAATTCTCAATTCAAATTTTAAAGATATCTATAAATAGATCAGGGGAGACTACTGTAGAATTAGCGACTCAAAGTCGAAAATCGTTTGTTTTTCTACATTAATTTAAATGTTTTAGGCAATTTTATGTGTTTACTGGAGATCTTCGGCACTGGTACAAATACATATCAAAAATGATACGATTAATAGCAAAATAACATAACTGCAAGTCGCTTACAAAATCCGCAATCATTTCGACATTGGTTTAAATGCAACCTATGCTAAGCTGTCAGGGAAGTGGAATGAGGTACCGAAGTGGAGCGGAGTGACAGTTAGCCAGCTGATCTAATATGGATAATGCATTTGTTACATGTTTCACTACTGCATCCGTTCAAACGAGGCAAATTTTACCACCAGAATTAATGTTTCTTTTTCGCTCCAACATATCACTTCAAGGTTCCACTCCAATACTCCACTCCATGGTTCCAATCCAAGACACCAATCCATGACTCCACTCCATATAATACACAGTGCCATTCCAATGCCTTCAAGTCTCTTGTTCTCAAGCTACTGCTTCTGCTTTGGAAGCTCTAGCCAACCTAAGTAAACTTAAACTGATTCTAATCTTTCAATGGAATTCTTGAAGAGGTCAGCTTTTCTTTTCTTTTTCTTTTTTTCATTTATAAAGATATCAAATACTTGAGTCGCCTCGTGGGAAAACCAACAATGTGGTTTCCGAACAGGTCCGACACAAACCAGCCTGTACAAGCACAGAAGCAGGCTAGAAGCTTGAAAATTTGGGTTTAAGTAGAGGAGGAATTGTACTATCCGAGTAGCGAAAACAAAGACGCTGATCAGCTTCGCGGTACCGCGAATCAGCTTCGCGGTTACCGCGAAGCTGATCTGCGTCTTTGTTTTCGCCTATGCAGATTGTTGGTTTTCCCATGAGGTGGCTCACTTGTTAGTTCTGATTTATTGCATTTCATTTCTACAAAATAATAACTTTCAAAAATGTTAATACAATCATTAACAATTCTGCAAAGAATTGGCATGTTAAAATTTGCTTATGCCATACAAGCTGGTCATAATATTGCTTGTCACTTTAAATCAATTTGAAAGAATTTGATAGTGTGCTAATTTGTGCAAATTTATTTTATTTAAGTAATTTATTTGTGGAATTTAGAGTAATTTATTTTGTAATTTGAAGTAATCATTCTTAAAATGAGGGCTTATCTACAAATTTTATCAGTCACTGATTGAATAATAATAGACTTTCTAACAGTTAGCACTACCCAAGAAGGTTGCCTTTCAATGTTGACAGCACCGATAATTTATCCATGTTGCCTGAAAACTTGTGTTTAACCTTTAACTTGCTGTCGGCGCTATCGTGCGCCTGTGAGAAAGTATCCTCGTTCGCCTGATCGGACTTCGATTTTTTTCCTCCATTTTTGCACACGTTACCTTTGTAAACAGTGAGAGTGCTCTCTTTCACGTACGCGCTATACTTTAAGGTGACGTGTGCAAAAAACTGAATCAGGAAATTGTCAGCAATGAGGTTGTTTTTTGGCATTTTAAGCCTAGAAAACGCATTTGAACCGGGATTTTGGTAAGAAATCACAATTACAGACTTGTTGAATGCTAAAATGGCGGCTCATTGATGGATTTAATGATGTTTAGACACAAAATGTAGCGATATACGTACTTGTATTGATCTCCCAAAGCAAGTATTAGCTTTTTGGAAAATGCAACATAGTGTTTTTTGAAGCCTGAAAAGTGGTAAAAAAGCAATTTTTTTTTTTTTTCAAAAAAACCTCAGTGGCACACGATATTGGAAAAAAAAAATAAATCTCAGCATGATAAAGGTTAAAGTTTCTGAAAGGTTGTCAAAGTTTCGCTAACAAAAACAAGAAAATGACTCAAATTGTACTGTGCTGTCATCCAAGTCATAAATGTATACAACAACTGAATGCAAATAAAAATGCTGTTGTCTAAAGTCCAATTCGCATGCGCCAAAAATACACACGTGTAAATATACTCCGGTGTGCAAATTTTACTCGGAGTAAGTAAATGGCGCATGCAAACGCAAATACACACCGGAGTATATTTACATATGGGTAAATTTACTCCAGGGTCTGACAAATACACACGTGTAAATTTACTATTTTGTCCCATGTGAACGCAAAGTAAAATTTACCCATGAGTATTTTTATTTCAAGTCACTATTCTGCTTTAAGATAACAAATTTTCACATTTTTTGTTCTTAACTAATTATATGACAGTTTCTGAAACTGTGGACATTGTTGCTAAATAAGAGTTTATTGCCATTCATCACATTTTAGATTATATGGAGTGCAAACAGCCACACAATTTCTTCATCATTCTTGGTGAGATTCTTTGGGCATTTTAACAGTAACTCCTTGTCAAAAAATAATTAAAGTGAACTGTCTAACTGCTAAGGTTATGCCTGACCATTACATGATTCTCCTCTGCTGCCAAAGTCTACAAGAAGACATTGAAGCAGCCTGTCCTTGTGTTGCAAATACAGAAAACTTAAATGAACAGGTTTTAATTCAGAAATGATAAATTTACATACAAAAATACTCCTGGTGATAAAACCCATGCGAACGCAATTTAAATTTACTCTCAGGTTGATTTGCACACCGGAGTATATATATACACACCGGAGTATATTTACACGTGTGTATTTTTTGCGCATGCGAATTGGACTTAAGTATATCTATGGCCATATCATGTACACTCTAGTATCATATATTTTACTGCTTTTGATATACTCCGGCAACAGCTGCTTTTTTGCATGTGGCATACAATTCAGCTTGATTTGTAACCCTTGTGAAAAACCTAATCAAAATAACATGTTCGTCCATATGCCCTACTTTTAAATAGTAAAACTAAAGTTTACAGAGGTATATCTATTTTCCTTATTTTCGATCCAAAACATACACTATAGGTACTCGTAAGAGCTGAGAGTGATTCTAACTTACACATGTTCCCATATTCTATGTTTTGAGCAAAAGTAAGATTTTCAACTGAAATTTTTCAATTTCTACAGTTCTGAACATCTCTGTGAATTGCATGGGCATGTTTTCGAAATTTATCCTATATGCATAGTACACAGCTTATGGAAGCAAAAGTATGATTAAATCAGTCAACGAAAAGTATTCCATGTTTACCTTGGTCTTCCTTCTTTCTTTTAACTCGGAGGCAGATAGACTTTGATCTGATACACTGAAAAGATAGAAAATGAATATTTTGGTTTGTTTGTTTGTTCCTTCTGTAGCCCGAGTCAACAATATGAGCCGCCTCGTGGGAAAACCAACAATATGGTTTTCGAACAGGTCCAACACAAACCGGCCTGTACAAGCACGGAAAAGAGCTAGAAGCATGAAATTTCGGATTTAAGTAGAAGAGGGATTGTACTGTCCGAGTAGCGAAAACAAAGGCGCTGATCAGCTTCGCGGTAACCGCGAAGCTGATCTGCGTCTTTGTTTTCGCCTATGCAGATTGTTGGTTTTCCCATGAGGTGGCTCATATATAAGCTGCGACAAAAGAAAAGCAGCCTTCAGGGTTTCCAACCAGGTCCAACATTGACCGAAGATGAATAGAGGCTGGAAATTTTGGATTTAGAAAGTAGAGGAACTGTACTATTCCTGTAGCAAAAACAAAGGCAGTAACAGCGAAGCTGATCTGCGCCTTTTTTATCTGCAAAACATTGGTTTTCTCATGACGTGGCTCATGATAAAGCCAAGACAGGGCTACTGCTTCCTGGGTATTGACCAGTACTACGGGGAGTTTAAGTCTTGCTCAAGTACATGACTGGGGACCAGTGGGTTCAACTTTCAAGGCCCGACCTCTCAATCAGGACACTCAACCATAAGACCATATTGTACTCCCCGATGACAGCCAAGGTCATGGAGATGCTCAAGGCAACAATTTTACAGTCATGTTTAGGCATCCTGGGTACTTAGCCAGTACTATGGGGAGCTGAAGCTGTCATGCTCAAGGACATGACACGGCCCCTATGACAACACGCCCACTGCTCACTCCGGCATTCAGTGTTTAGCACTGAACAAGCTTGTGCCCCAACCATGCATGATCTGATCTGCTAAATTGTTCACAAGCATCCACTCTTATATGAGCCATGACACGGGAAAACTTGTCTTTGGGATTTCTGACCAGGTCTGACACAAACGGGCCAGTACACCCACAGAAGCAAACTATAATCTTGAAATTTTTGGTAGAAGTAGAGGAGGAATTGTACTACACATGAAGTGAAAACAGACACTGATCAGCTGTGCAGTTACTGCACAGCTGATTTGCGCCTTGATTTTTGCATAGCAAAAATCTGGTTTTCTCATGACGGTGCTCATATATGGCAGGTGCTTGAAAAGATTTCCCATTTATGAGCAACAAAATCTTTTATGGGAAACAAAATGAGAAATGATTACGCTAAATGTAACAGCTTTATGCTGTTCTAGATACTATCACCAACATCAAAATCAATTTCTAGTATTATATTTCCTCAGAAAATTTTAATAAAACAATGAATATCATAAATATCCTATTAACAAAGCTTGTGAATTGATTTTTAGCGCAACAGTTTCCAAGGTTTCCATATGTCTAAAATACACTTAAAATTAATGTCACGAGAAGCCTATGCTATGCGAAAACAAAGGCCCAGATCAGCTGTGTAATAACAGCACAGCTGATCAGTGCCTTTGTTTTTGCTACACATACCGGTAACAATATCTTCTTCTTAAATCTGGAATTTCAAGCTTCTAGCCTTTTCCCAGTCTGACTGTATATGTTGATTTGTGTCGCACCTGGTCAGAAATTCCAAAACCGGTATTCTCGCTTCGCGTTCACATGTACATAGTACTCCAGTCCATGTATGTGGGAAAGAGCTGGTAGCTTAGGATTCAATGATAATTAAATCTACCTAATTACAGGTTCAAGACAGGTCTAGGTCTTCATTCGGGTGTATCTGGGGCCCAAATTGGCCCAAACTGATTGGTTTTAGTATGTAAATGACATTTTAGTTTACACACCTGTATCATACTATAATTTGAGCAACGTTTGTCTGTTTGTTTGTTTGTCTGTTTGTTTGTTCCCCTACTCCTCCCAGGTCCTTGGGCCGATCTTCACCAAACTTGGAGAGAAGGAGGATGGCGGCCCCGGATATTAGCTTGAGGGGTTCATTTTTTGAAAGGTCAAGGTCATCGAGGTCAAAGGTCAAATTTGTTTTTTTTTTTCAGTTTGTTCCCCTACTTCTCCCAGGTCCTTGGGCCGATCTTCACCAAACATTGTGGGAAGGTTGAGGGCGGCCCCGGATATTAGCTTGAGGGGTTCATTTTTAAAGGTCAAGGTCATCGAGGTCAAAGGTCAAATTTCTGTATCTCGGCAGTCCTTGGTCCGATTTGCATGAAACTTGGTGAGTGTATACAAGTTGATCCCTGAATAAGATTTATGGGTCCAATTGGGTCATAGGTCATCGAGGTCAAATGTCAAATTTATTTTTTTTTCTGTTGGTCATGTTTTTTTTACTGTTCGTTCCCCATACTTCTAACAGGTCATTGGGCCGATCTTCACCAAACTTGGATGGAAGGTTGAGGGCGGCCGTGGATATAAGCTCGAGGGGTTCATTTTTTAAAGGTCAAGGTCATCGAGGTCAAAGGTCAAATTTCTGTATATCGGCAGTCCTTGGTCCGATTTGCATGAAACTTGATGAGTGTATACAGGTTGATCCCTGATTAAGATTTATGGGTCCAATTGGGTCAAAGGTCATCGAGGTCAAAGGTCAAATTATGTTTTTTTCTGTTTGTTCCTCCCAGGTCCTTGGGCCGATCTTCACCAAACTTGGTGGGAAGGTGGAGGGCGGCCCCGGATATTAGCTCGAGGGGTTCATTTTTTAAAGGTCAAGGTCATCGAGGTCAAAGATCAAATTTCTGTATCTCGGCAGTCAAAGTTATGGGTTATTTCTGTTTTTTCCTCCCAGGTCCTTCGGCCAATCTTCACCAAACTTGGAGGGAAGGTGGAGGGCGGCCCCGGATATTTCCTTGAGGGGTTTATTTTTTAAAAGGTCAAGGTCATCGAGTTCAAAGGTCCTTTTTTTCTGTTTGTTCCCCTACTTCTCCCAGGTCCTTGGGCTGATCTTCACCAAACTTGGTGGGAAGGTGGAGGGCGGCCCCGGATATTAGCTCGAGGGGTTCATTTTTTAAAGGTCAAGGTCATCGAGGTCAAAGGTCAAAGTTATGGGTTTTTCTGTTTGTTCCCCTACTTCTCCCAAGTCCTTGGGTCTATCTTCACCAACCTTGGTGGGAAGGTGGAGGGTGGCCCCGGATATTAGCTCGAGGGGTTCATTTTTTAAAGGTCAAGGTCATCGAGGTCAAAGGTCAAATTTCTGTATCTCGGCAATCCTTGGTCCGATTTGCATGAAACATGATGAGTCCTTGGTCCGATTTGCATGAAACATGATGAGTGTCCCTAATTAAGATTTATGGGTCCAATTGGGTCAAAGGTCAAGGTCATCGAGGTCAAAGGCCAAATTTATGGTTTTTGTCTGTTTGTTCCCCTACTTCTCCCAGGTCCTTGGGCCGATCTTCACCAAACTTGGTGGGAAGGTGGAGGGCGGCCCCGGATATTAGCTCGAGGGGTTCATTTTTTAAAGGTCAAGGTCATCGAGGTCAAAGATCAAATTTCTGTATCTCTGCAGTCCTTGGTCCGATTTGAATGAAACTTGATAAGTGTATACATGTTGATCCCTGATTAAGATTTATGGCTCCAATTTGGTCAAAGGTCAAGGTCATCGAGGTCAAAGGTCAAATTTGTTTTTTGACTGTTTGTTCCCCTACTTCTCCCAGGTCCTTGGGCCGATTTTCACCAAAATTGGTGGGAAGGTGGAGGGCGGCCCCGGATATTAGCTCTAGTGGTTCATTTTTAAAGGTCAAGGTCATCGAGGTCAAAGGTCAAATTTCTGTATCTCAGCAGTTCTTGGTCCGATTTGGATGAAACTTGGTGAGTGTATACAGGTTGATCCCGGATTAAGATTTATGGGTCCAATTGGGTCAAAGGTCAAGGTCATCAAGGTACTTATAATATGAGCTACGTTTGTCTGTTTGTTTGTTTGTTCCCCTACTCCTCCCAAGTCCTTGGGCCGATCTTCACCAAACTTGGAGGGAAGGTGGAAGGCGGCCCCGGATATTAGCTTGAGGGGTTCATGTTTTGAAAGGTCAAGGTCATCAAGGTCAAAGGTCAAATTTATGTTTTTTTATGTTCCCCTACTTCTCCCAGGTCCTTGGGCCGATGTCATCTCACTGCTACGTCGAGACGGGTAAAACTTACTAGTATGGTAAAATATCAAGAAAATTTCTCACCTTAACCAAGGAGGGCCTTAAAAGAAAGTATTGTAAGTCTGGACCCTTTTTGATATGTGACCCTATAGCTAAAGGCATGCGAATTCCTTATGACTGTTTTGCAAATTAAGTCACGGAACTTTCACACGACAGTAGTGCGAGTGTCGCAAGAACTTTCATGTGTCGCGAACTAGTCATGAACAAGTCACGAAGGCTTTAAACATGTTTAGAAATGTTATGCAAATTTTTTCACCAAATTATGTTGCAAGACTGACCTATGACAGTTTGGGCTAGATTTTCTGGTTTGCTTATATATTCTACATATTTTACGTCTCCCTTGGCTGAAAATATAGCTAAGTACTCAGCTGAAAATATATTGACAAGTATAAGCATTTACAAAATGCTTGCGAACTCTCAGCTCTATTTTCACTGTATGACCACGTATAAACCCACGGCAATTTCAAAAAATATTAACACTGTTGCCACCCGACTGTCCTGTGATCACCATACTATATCACTCTTCGTCATATGACGATTCTGAGATTTGTATGACAACAGTGTACATGTGATCTATCTATCTATCTATCTTCTGATACTGAGTCGATCAATTTCTGATCATCACCTCAGGTGTGGGGTGGGTGGCTAAATTTAGAATTTAGTCAAGGGAAAATAAAACATTTGGGGTGGACCATTAAAACTATTTACAAGATATAGATGAGAGGCATACTAAAACGCATGCCTCTGGGCTAATGATTTAAATAGAAGCCTTAAATTCCTCAATGGTCTTAGATAGGACCACTGAAGAAGGGAGACTATTCCAAACCGGAATAGTTCTGGGGAAAAAGGAATTTTTACAGGGCATCACTATAGGCAAATGGTCTTGTGTATTGTGATTCATGTGATGCCCGAGTATGCCTTAGATTGGGTGCCGGGGTCAGGTATTTGTCTTTATCAAGAGACACTGTACCGGAGTGTATCTTGTAGAAGAAGGTTAAGGAGGACCGCTCCCTGCGAGACTCCAGGGATGGCCACTCAAGTTCGTCTAGCATTTCACCGACGCTACTGGTGTTCCTCCATCGCCTGCAGGTCCACCGGGCAGCAGTCCTCTGCACCTTCTCCACCATCTCAATCTGAGTTTCATGATAGGGATGCCAAATAGGAGCTGCATACTCAAGTTGAGGCCGAACCAATGTTTTGTATGCAACTTCCTTAGTATGCCTAGGTGCCAGTGCCAAATTGCGCCGAAGAAAACCCAAAGTCTTAGTTGCCTTGCATGTAATTTCAGAAATGTGTTGACCCCAATCAAGATCATCTGTGATAGTTAAACCGAGGTATTTAGCGGACTGAACCTGTTCTAATGTTTGCTGATGCAGTGTGTAATTGAAATCTATATGCCTGCTTGGATGTAGCCGCGTCACCCTCATTGAATGACATTTGCTAACATGGAATTTCATTTGCCAATCCATTTCCCATTTGGCCAAGCTATTCAGGTCATCTTGTAAAATTTGACAATCCAATGGTGACTTGACATTTCTGTATAAAACACAATCATCAGCAAATAGCCGAACAGATGACCTGATGTTGTCAGGAAGATCATTAATGAAAATAAGAAATAGGACCGGTCCTAAGACCGATCCTTGTGGGACACCAGAAAGAACCGGGACTGGGTCTGAGGCACCGCCATCTAATACCACTTTTTGAGAGCGCTCAGAGAGCCACGAGTCGATCCACTTATGTGTAGATCCTCTAATCCTGTAGAAGTCAAGTTTGTATAATAACCTTTTATGTGGGACCTTGTCAAAGGCCTTAGCGAAATCCATGACAATCACATCCGTCTGCCTGTGGCCACGACCCACTGCTCGGTCCAGATTACTAACCAAATCATGATAAAACTGAACTAACATGTGATGTTTGTGCATGTTAGATACAATGTGTAGCTGCTATCCAAGTTATATGGGGGTGGGGGTTTTAAACAGCTGATCCATTAACATACAGGCTGTGACGAAGAAGTAGTGTCGGCTATGCAAAAAATACTGTAAAGCTACCGACAAATTTGTCACATGCAATGACTGCGAAAAGCGCTTTCATGCGACATGTGCAAATCCCAGCGAAAAAGAACTTTCCAGTTTGGAAAATGAAAATGAACCTTGGTATTGTTCAGACTGCAAAGCAGACTGTGGTCTTTGCAGTGGGGCTGTCTTAAATAGTCACAAGGCTGTTCAATGTGACAAATGTGAAATGTGGGTCCACAATAAATGCTCCCTTGTCTCAGATAACCAGTATGAAAATATACAAAATTCAAATTGTTCATGGATTTGCCCAAAATGTGACTTCTTCAACTTTTCGGATTCATTCTTTTCTGATCAATTAAACTTGGAAGAACAAAATAGATTTGCTCCATTGTCAAACGATAGTAGCTGTGGTACTAAAACATGTGGTTCAGGTACAAACAAAAATAAATTTATCAGTGGGTTAAAATTCTCAAGCATAAATATCAATAGTATTAGAGGTAAAAAACTTGAGTTGTTGGCATTTCTTGATCTCCATCAACCTCAGATTGTTGCAATTCAAGAAACTAAAATTGACAACACTATTTCAACTTCAGAATTGTTCCCAGAAACTTGTCCTTACAATGTGTATAGAAAAGATAGAACTCTTGACGGCGGTGGTGTGATGTTACTTATACACAAAGATATTCCTCATATGCCGATCACTGAATTGGAAAACGGCTCCGAATCAATTTGGGTAAAGGTATTTGCGAACAAAACTTCCCATTTTGTGGCAAGTTGGTATCGACCTCCAGATGGTAAGATAGAGGAACTTGAGTTATTCAAAGACCAACTTGAAAAGGTGAAAACTTTACATAAAGGAAACAAACCCCCCTCGGTCCATGTCATGGGTGATTTCAACTTCAGAGATATTGTTTGGCCAGATAGACTCAACAAACTAGGTCTTTCATTGAGCGTGTCTGAAGGTGCAAATTTGGTAGAACTTATAAGTGACCATGAATTGGAACAGGTAGTGCACTTCCCCACAAGAGGACAAAACACATTGGATTTGATTATCACTTCACTTCCCGGACAATTTGTTGATATTCATTCCCCGGACAGGCTTAGTGATCATGACATTGTCTCTGGAACTTTGAAAATAGTTATTCCCCCCATCAAGAAACCTAAGAGAAAGGTGTATAAATATCAGAAAGGTGATTATGAATCTATGAAAGGTGATGCCCTTAAATTTGCAAAGGAGAAATATTTCAACGGTTACTCTGGCACACGGTCGGTTCAAGAAAACTTTAATTTGATCACATCTTTTATCCAGGAATCAGTGGATAAACATATCCCATCAAAGACTAGTCGCTCAGTTTCCTCAGTCCCATGGCTAACTCCTGAAATAAGAAGAAAGATTCGTAGAAAAAATGCAACTCACGCTAAAGCGAAGAAAACTGGGAATGCAAAATTTAGAACGAAATTTGAAACTTTGAGAAGAGAAATCAAAGCAGATATCAGAAAACAGCATGAGTTGTATGTAAATAACTTGGTTGGTGATGTTAAGGCTAATCCAAGAGATTTTTATCGGTACATAAATAGTCAGAAAAAAGATGTTCAAGGTATCCCCCCTTTGAAAAAGCGAAATGGAAGTGGTCTTGCTGAATCAGATTTTGAAAAGGCTGGTGAATTCAATGGTCAGTTTACGGATGTGTTCACCAAAACTGAACATAGCCAGGTCCCTCTTCTGAATAGAAAAGCCCCGTTTATGGAAGACATAGTGGTATCCAAAGAAGGTGTCACAAAACTTCTGAAAGGTTTGAACCCGTCGAAAGCTTTAGGTCCTGATGAGCTTCATCCCAGAGTCCTTAAGGAATTGGCATCTGAGCTAGGTCCTGTTTTTGCACATCTTTTTCAACAGTCAATAGACTCGGGTGAAATCCCCAAAGAATGGTCTTTAGCAAACATTTGTCCCCTGTTCAAAAAGGCTGACAGGTCTCTTGCTTGCAACTATCGTCCAGTTTCCTTGACCTGCGTACCCTGCAAACTTCTGGAACATATAGTGTGTTCTAATATCATGTCCCATTTGGATCATCATAAACTTTTGTCAGACAGGCAACATGCATTCAGGAAATCCCACAGTTGTGAAACCCAGTTAGCTTCAGTGATTGATGACTGGGCAAAAATCTTAGACAATCAAGGTCAGGTTGACACATTTATCTTGGATTTCGAAAAAGCTTTTGACACTCCTCCGCATGAACTCCTTAAAAGCAAATTGTTCAGTTATGGAATTGGTGGGAAGACAATTAAATGGATTGATGCCTTCCTTTGCTATAGACAACAAAGAGTTGTGGTTAATGGCGTTAAATCAGACTGGGCTCCTGTTGTATCTGGTGTCCCACAGGGCACCGTTCTTGGCCCCTTGTTGTTTTCGTTGTATATAAATGATATCACCTCAGATATTGAATCGGAAATCAGACTCTTTGCTGATGATTGTGTTTGTTATCGTGAAATTAAGAATGTGGAGGATACAGTGAAACTTCAGAAGGATATTGATCGATTAGGTAGTTGGGCCAGGAAATGGGGTATGAGATTTCAACCTGTCAAGTGCAACATGATGCAGCTGACAAATAAACGTACTAGTAAAATTCAGGCTTCTTACAAGCTTGAGGGTACTGTGTTGGAAAATGTTGAGAGTATCAAATATCTTGGTGTAACAATAACTAAGGATTTAAAATGGAATACTCACATCAGCAATGTGTGTACCAAAGCCAATAGGACCCTTGGTTTTTTGAGACGAAATCTGTTTTCTTGCCCCCAAGATGTGAGAGAAGCTGCCTATAAACGTCTGGTGAGACCTATTCTTGAATATGGTAGCTCAGTTTGGGACCCTCATTATGAAGGTTTGATAGATGATTTGGAGAAGGTGCAAAAGCGTGCGGCTAGGTTTGTAACTAGGAACTATACATATGAAAAAGGTAGTATGACTGGCATCCTTAAAAAACTAAAATGGGAATCCCTGCAGAAAAGAAGGAAGGATAATAGAATTATATTACTTTACAAAGGTCTAAAGGGGAGAGCAAAAATACCCACGGATGACCTTATCCCCAAAAATAGGCGTTGTAGGAATCAACACTCCTTGGCATTTCAGATACCTTCAGCAAGTACAAATGCCTATTTACACAGTTTCTTCCCCCAGACCATTAGAGATTGGAATGAACTCCCTGATTCTCTGATCTCCTCTGCTGAATTGTCAGATGGTTGTGTGTCTAAATTTACTTCTCTTGTGAGAGCTCGGGACTAATCCCCTCCGGTCAAGCCCCATCCCCCCTGGTGTAGTATTGTCAGTTTGACGTTTCACCAGTAAACTATTCTGATTCTGATTCTGAGCTGTCAACAACCTTGATAAATTTAGTTTGGAGGTGTGCCACATTCTTTACACAGTAATCATCAAAATTAATGTCACCATAAAAACATTGTACAACTCATAATTTCTCACTTAAAATACAAATTTTTATGCCATAACATATAGACTGAAATTTATAATACTGTCATCGCATAAAACCTGAAAGTTAACTTTTTCATCAAACTTCAAAGGCTGATTTACCTGTCCAATTAAAATAAACAATTATTTCACCTGAGAAAACTAGTTCCCACTTTAGGAGCGAAATGTGTTAAATCCAGTGGCTAATCTGACACAGAAACACAGCAGAATGTTGATTTATTCCTTCCTTAGCTGAGCTGCTGCATTGTCTTGAAGTTTCTCTGTAAATTCCAGAAGATATTGGAATTTTTTCCAAGCACTCAGCTACATCTATATTGTCAACTATTCAATATGGCTGCCCTGAATGTAGGTCAAATCAAAAGCCCCTCAGGAACTTGACAAATGTAAACAATTTACCTGTGAAAATCCAATATTTTCGGATCAGATCATTGATTTTGACCAAGAAATAAATTATTTGTAAAATATGCCCAGAGGGTATACCGCTCACAAAGCTGACAAATTTAAAACAAAAGATGTTGAAAAGGCAGATCTAGTCAATAAAACAAGGGCAAGCCGCTTCAGTGGGGCAGATTCAGAAAGTTCAATGGGAGTCAACAAGAACCCAAAGGGTAATGATCGCTCACCTGAGAACCAACATGTTATGTTTGTTTGTTTGGGTTTAACATCGCTTTCAACATTATCTGTCATATCACGACGGTGTCTGGTTGTGACAGGGAGCTCAATGCTCACTTTTATAGTGCTGCCTCACTGTGGTATCAGATCCCAGACACTTTTACCTGATACCACCCCCAGTCACATTATACTGATACCGGAGCGACCAGTCCTAGCCCTACCCTGAAAATACGGGTGCCAAGTGGGGAGCAACTAGTACCATTGTTCACGACTGGTATGTCGCGGCCCGGGATCGAACCCGGTACCTCCCAATCTCGGAGCGGACACTCTACCTACTGAGCTACCGAGGCTAGCTGGTACCAACAAGTTAAACTAGTTGTGTGGTCAAAATATCTTATATGATGGTTCCGTCTAGATATGGGATTTTTTTCAGGCGCCACTCAAGGGCAGCTACATGTAAAACTTGAGGTCAAATTTGACCGAAATTCAAACTTACATCAGAGATATTATGGTTGTCCTTGTTACTACCAAGAATGAAGAAGATCAGATAAAAAAAAAATGAACACTCACTAAATATCAATTTTTCAAAAAACTCAAGGACAGCTAAGTCCGCAGTCAGTGGTGGTACAATGTGGCTGAACTTTGAACTCATCCGAGATTTTATCTTGGATTAATATGTTTCATGATTTTATGGTATATATCTGTCCTTGCAACTGTTACAAGTCCTGCAAGAATGAAAATTCACTGAAAAATAAAAGCACTAGAGTGGCCACAACATTTGTCCCATTATAAGTCAATGGGGATTTTTCCAAATGCTCAAGGGCAGCTAACTCTGCAACTCGTCGAAGAATGAAGAAGATTGGATCAAAAACCGGTAGAGTTTCCACATTTTCAACATTATACCCCTATGGGAACTATCTGTTGCCATGGAAACCAGAGTTCTCACATGATCTGCATCCAAACCACATGTACGCGATTCCGGCCACCCTAATGATGCTTCATGTAAAATTTGATTGCAATTGGCTAACTAGTTGCAAACATATTTGAAAGTGTGAACGGACGGAGCACGCATAGATTGACGCATGGATGACAACTTGGGTCCCATCCTATACGATCACCTTGTAAGCCTTCATCTCAGGTGAGCTAATAAAAATCTGCTACTATAAGTGATTGATAATATAAAATGTAAATGTAAGTACATAATCATAAGTACCTTATGTATGTAGGCAATAACTTCAGCATGTGAGGATTGAGCCAGAGATCTCCCATTAACCTCCATAATCTCATCTCCCACCTCAAGATTGGCTTTGTCTGCTGGAGAACCTGAAATTAAAAGGGGAAATTCATCAGGAAATCGTGTCTGTGTAATAAATATCCCCTTATATCCCGCTTTTACAGGGTGTACAGGAGTATAATGTTTTTCTTATTTTTTGTTGTTTGATCTGGAGTTTAACGTTCCACCATCAGCTAAGTTCATATGAAGATGGGACCTTGATTTAAAGTCTCATCCGACAGACTTGAGAAGCTCGGGATCGAACCTGCGACCCATGGTTTACAAGGCGAGTGACATAACCAGTCTTATTTTTTTATCCAAAACATAGCTTGTGGATACTGAAGTTAGAACTGCCTCGCCAAGGCAGTTTTAATATATGCCCACAACCTTTGTTTTGCGAAAAAAAAAAGAGAAAAATATTAAAAATTTTCATCTGAAAATTTTCATTGTAACAACCAAAAGAAATCTGTATATCGCATGGGATTGTTTTTGTAATGTTATGATAGTCATTACGAAAACATGCTCCATATAATATACAGATTTTTCCTAAGTTGTAAAAATTGAAAATTTTCAGTGGAAATGTTTTGATATTTTTCTTATTTTTGCTCAAAACATAGATTGTGGGTACTTGTTACAACCGACTCGCCTTTGGCTTCTAGAATTTTGTAAAAACTGGTCCATAGAATTTGATAAAACACTGAATTTATTCTTGCCAGTCTTATGTGACAATACTTAATGCACTGTATGCACTGTATGCTGATTTGCGATGTTTTCATACTATAATTTGAGCAACGTTTGTCTGTTTGTTTGTTTGTTTGTTCCCCTACTCCTCCCAGGTCCTTGGGCCGATCTTCACCAAACTTGGAGGGAAGGTGGAGGGCGGCCCCGGATATTAGCTTGAGGGGTTCATTTTTTGAAAGGTCAAGGTCATCGAGGTCAAAGGTCAAATTTATGTTTTTTTTTCTGTTTGTTCCCCTACTTCTCCCAGGTCCTTGGGCCGATCTTCACCAAACTTGGTGGGAAGGTTGTGGGCGGCCCCGTATATTAGCTCAAGGGGTTCATTTTTTAAAGGTCAAGGTCATCGAGGTCAAAGGTCAAATTTCTGTATCTCGGCAGTCCTTGGTCCGATTTGCATGAAATTCGGTGAGTGTATACAGGTTGATCCCTGATTAAGATTTATGGGTCCAATTGGGTCAAAGGTCATTGAGGTCAAAGGTCAAATTTGTTTTTGGTTCATTTTTTGAAAGGTCAAGGTCATCGAGGTCAAAGGTCAAATTTATGTTTTTTTTCTGTTTGTTCCCCTACTTCTCCGAGGTCCTTGGGCCGATCTTCACCAAACTTGGTGGGAAGGTTGTGGGCGGCCCCGTATATTAGCTCAAGGGGTTCATTTTTTAAAGGTCAAGGTCATCGAGGTCAAAGGTCAAATTTCTGTATCTCGGCAGTCCTTGGTCCGATTTGCATGAAATTCGGTGAGTGTATACAGGTTGATCCCTGATTAAGATTTATGGGTCCAATTGGGTCAAAGGTCATTGAGGTCAAAGGTCAAATTTATGTTTTTTTCCTCCCAGGTCCTTGGGTCGATTTTCACCAAACTTGGAGGGAAGGTGGAGGGCGGCCCCGGATATTAGCTTGAGGGGATCATTTTTTGAAAGGTCATGGTCATCGAGGTCAAAGGTCAAAACTATGTTTTTTTCTGTTTGTTCCCCTACTTCTCCCAGGTCCTTGGGCCGATCTTCACCAAACTTGGTGGGAAGGTGGAGGGCGGCCCCGGATATTAACTCAAGGGGTTCTTTTTTTTTTAAAGGTCAAGGTCATCGAGGTCAAAGGTCAAATTTATGGGTTTTTTTTCTGTTTGTTCCCCTACTTCTCCCAGGTCCTTGGGCCGATCTTCACCAAACTTGGTGGGAAGGTTGTGGGCGGCCCCGGATATTAGCTCAAGGGGTTCATTTTTTAAAGGTCAAGGTCATCGAGGTCAAAGGTCAAATTTCTGTATCTCGGCAGTCCTTCGTCCGATTTGGATGAAACTTGGTGAGTTTATACAGGTTGATCCCTGATTAAGATTTATGGGTCCAATCGGGTCAAAGGTCATCGAGGTCAAAGGTCAAATTTATGTGTTTTTTTCTGTTTGGGGCCGATCTTTTCTCATGGACAGTTGTACGTGGCGATGTGTAGAGTACAAAACAAAACAACCTCAAAATCGTCAAATTAAACGGACAATTCGCAGACAAAGATGGAATGTACACAGACAATGTGGTATACGAAGAAATCCTAACATAAGTTATCCTACTAAATCACTGTATACGTTCCCTTCACTTTAAAGATTCGGTCATTTTTTCTATTTTCTATTGTGTATGTCTTATTTGAGATTGTGTATGTGTGTATGTGTGTGTCTTATTTGTCTTCATCGCCGCAATCATCTTACTGCTACGTCGAGACGGGTAAAATTTACTAGTATTTAAAATGACGGTAACATCATGAACAAAACCAAGCTTGTATTCAACATTAAAGTCCCGTGCACGGCCTGGCTACTGTGCTACTTAAACGCAATCAATCAAAAGCTACTTAACTGCATTAGAGCAGAAGAAAAGTTAATAGCATAGTTTTCTCCCTTTTTACAAAACACACTGACTATAATGTTGGTACAAATCTACTTAACCAATGAATTTGTCAGGAAGGTTTATATGCAAAACTTTGAAAATACATAGAATGTGAATGCACGAAATGAGGACGCTCTACTCAGAATCGCCTGAGCCACGTCATGAGAAACCAGATTTTTGCCCATGCGAAAACAAAGGCGCAGATCAGCTGTGCAGAAACTGCATGGATAGTACAAGTTCTCTTCTTGAATCCGAAGTTTTAAGCTTCTAGCCCACTTCTGTGGCTGTACAGGCCGGTTTGTGTTGAATCGTGTCAGAAACCCCGAAGACCAGTTCCTCACGTCGCAGCTCACCTGACTTGAAAGACATCAGTTCAATTAAGCCATTGAGAAAACAATATAACCATAATGTAGTCTATACTCATATATCACTGTCGGTAGCGTGATTTAGTTAACGGTGTATTTCCATCAAAGATGGCGGCGAGTCAAACAGGGAATTTGTAAGTTGCCTTTCATTTGTAAAAATATCAGTTATTTTCAATGCTAGGGGCCCATCTCAGACACTGTCAGGCTTGAAAAAATCAGATTTTACGATTTTGATATTGCCATTTCGCAGTCTGATCATTGTAGCAAGAATTTGTCCGACTTGAGCGGGTGACTTTCGTGATTTTAAATCTAAGCGGAAATCGACCATGTTTTCACGACATGTGGTCTTTAAAACAGCAAATATTGTACTTCTCTACTAAATTCTATTAGCCCAGACCCCCAAACACTTCCCTTAGCCATGGTAGCATACAGAAGCTTTCGTGGTAGAAAAAACTGACGGCTGAATATATCAGCCAGGCTACTGTGTAGAGACCATTAAATTTTAGCCAGCATTACCGTGTAGACACAGGTGAATTTAGACGATTAAGTAACTGTGTAGATGCAGATTTTGGATACGGTGTAGAACCACAATGCTTAGTGCCGCGGTCAAGATCATTGTCTGATTTAAACTATAGCTGTACAGGCAAAGTATCTAGTGTGTTGTAATTCATGTGATTCCCGAGTTTGTCTAAGAGTGGATGCCGTGTACCGAAGTGTATCTGATATAGTAAAAGAATGTTACGGGTATAAAAGTAGGCAATGATCAGGAAATGGCACAATCAGAAATTCCTACTCAAAAAACCGAGATGGTACTTATAATTAGAGAACATATCATAAGCCTC
This sequence comes from Rugalucina vietnamica, assembly GCA_964017185.1. Taxonomy (NCBI): domain Eukaryota; kingdom Metazoa; phylum Mollusca; class Bivalvia; order Lucinida; family Lucinidae; genus Rugalucina; species Rugalucina vietnamica. Next base: position 34,252,003 of record OZ024872.1, read on the forward strand.
GAGTGAATGAGTTCACAATAGGCGTCCACTCAGTCAGCAGAACTTATCTAAATATATGAAAACGTACATAAGGTGCAAACAGCACAAAAATTCAACACCAAAACATAAATCGATCAGAACCACCACAGAAGTATCACCTTGGAATGATCAGTAATACTGAAAACTGGCCGCTCCCTACGGGACTCCGTGGATGGACACTCAAAATAGTTTAGAACATATCGCTGACGCGCCTGATGTTTGTTCATCGCCTGTAGGTCCATCTGGCTGCAGTCCCGGTCTGTACCTTCCCCACCTTAGAAATCTGAGTGTCATGATAAGGGTGCCAAATAGTAGCTGTGTACTCAAGTTGAGGTCGAATCATGGACAAAATTTCCATTTAAAAGGAAACTTTATACACAAATCAAGGTTAAATTGGATGCTCCTCTCACGAACCAAACTCCCAAACAGTGGAGTTTTCCTTCTTTCGAATAACACCACTGCCATAACCAACGGATTTTACCAGCGTACCCTTTCGAATTCTGCTATTGTGAAGAAACATATTTATACTAGATTATCAAATTTGTTCAGCACTTGGCACTGGCTCTGAACTTTGAGACTAATTCGAATGATCCAGCCGTCTAATAAATTTCCATTTTGTGTGCCCCAGGAAGGCTCTGTCTATGTAGAAGGCGCGATGTATCGTGAAACACAGAGACACAAGAACCCATATAATTAAGAGGGTTGGTGGCTGCAGTTTAACATTGTGGTTTGCAGTCATCGAATCTGACCTAATAAATTTCCATTTTGTGTGCCCCAGGAAGGCTTTGTCTATATAGAAGGCGTGATGTATCGTGAAACACAGAGACACAAGAACCCATAAAATTAAGAGGGTTGGTGGCTGCAGTTTAACATTGTGGTTTGCAGTCATCGAATCTGACCTAATAAATTTCCATTTTGTGTGCCCCAGGAAGGCTCTGTCTATGTAGAAGGCCTGATGTATTGTGAAACACAGAGACACAAGAACCCATAAAATTAAGAGGGTTTGTGGCAGCAGTTTAAAATTGTGGTTTGCAGTCATCGAATCTGACCTAATAAATTTCCATTATGTGTGCCCCAGGAAGGCTCTGTCTATGTAGAAGGTGTGATGTATCGTGATACACAGAGACACAAGAACCCATAAAATTAAGAGGGTTGGTGGCTGCAGTTTAACATTGTGGTTTGCAGTCATCGAATCTGACCTAATAAATTTCCATTTTGTGTGCCCCAGGAAGGCTCTGTCTATGTAGAAGGCGTGATGTATCGTGAAACACAGACCCTTATGGAAAAATCATGTCTGAATCCGTCTGAATCATCTTCTGAATCAGTCTGAATCCATGTCTGAATTTGTCTGAATCCATGTCTGAATCTTTGCTGAAATTGGGACATATTCAGACAGATTCAGACAGATTCAGACATCTGAATCTGTCTGAATCTTGTCTGAATCTTCTTCTGAATCTGTCAGAATCCATTCTGAATTTGTCTGAATCATCAAATTACTGCATGTCTGAATCTTTGCTGAAATTGGGACATATTCAGACAGATTCAGACAGATTCAGACATCTGAATCTGTCTGAATCTTGTCTGAATCTTCTTCTGAATCTGTCAGAATCCATTCTGAATTTGTCTGAATCATCAAATTACTGCATGTCTGAATCTTTGCTGAAATTGGGACATATTCAGACAGATTCAGACATCTGAATCTGTCTGAATCTTCTTCTGAATCTGTCTGAATCCATTCTGAATTTGTCTGAATCATCAAATCATTGCTTGTCTGAATCTTTGCTGAAATTGGGAAAAATTCAGAAAGATTCAGACAAGATTCAGACGTCTGACCCTCATCAGCATATTTTCAATGGGCTGGTGACCTTGGAAATTAGGTCAAGGTCTACCTAATCTAATCTACTCTAGTCTTCTCAAAAAATGTTTCTCTGCAAGTTTGGTCATAATCCATCCATTTATTCTGAAGATATCCGCTAATTCAAATACTTTTCATGAGCTGGTGACCTTGAAAATTAGGTCAGGGTCATCAAAATCTAATCAACTCTTTCCCCTCTCTCAATCATGTATCTGTGAAAGTTTGGTAAAAATCCAACTACTGGTTCAAAAGATATCTGATATTCAAGCATTTAACATGTATTTGATGTGGGTGGGGTAAGGATATTTAGGTACAACAATGAATTTCAGAGCAATGCATGCATAATAGGTATGTTCAAGCAGCCATTTAATTCTTAAACATGTTCTTGACATGCTTCTGTTAGTTTCCCTCATCAGTCAGATCTTAAGATTAAGTAAAAGCCTACTAAATAGAGATTTCTGTTGAGTTTGACCTCTCTTCTGCAGAAGACATTTAGAAAAGGACAAGTCCCAGCATGCCTTAAAGTCACATGACTTCCTTTTGAATCATTCAGAATGATTCAGACAGATTCAGATGATTCAGACATATTCAGATGATTCAGACAGATTCAGACATATTCAGACAGAATCCAGAAGCTATTCAGAAAATAAGAGAGAAGTGTAAATAAGCTCGATTGCACTGCAAAGAGCTATTGTGGTCATGTGGTTCTTGTGTCCTTGGCTTGGGTGGGGCTAGAGTTTAAAATATAGAATACAGTTGTCAAAAATGTTTTATAATACTGCTGTATAATTTCCTTTTACCCACACTTTGACAACAACTTACATGTATCATAAAGCATTGAAAAGCTTGCTGGATGAAAAGTCAAACTCCCTGAGAGGATTCATAAAGATTCAGACCTAAGATACCTTAAAATTAATGTTACATTATTTATATAAGGGAGCGTGGTGCCGTAGAGGTGGAGCGTCAGACTCCGAATTGAGAGGTCCTGGGTTCTATTCCCACAGGCGTCACCATGTTGTGTCCTTGAACAACACATTTACTCCCTATAGTACTGGTTAAACCCAGGAAGCATTTGCTCTGTCCCGACATGACTGAAAAATTATTGGCTGGGACGTTAAGCCTCAACACAAACAAACAAACAAACAAACGTTATTTACAATAAGGCCCATTATTAATCTGAATCAATCAGGATTGTCGATTCAGACAGATTCAGACTTCAGATAACTAATTACTTCAAGTTATTTAACATTTATATCAGTCTGAATAATTCAGAAATGGTTTCAGACCGATTCAGATCTCAAGTAATATTCAGAATAGATTCAGACAGATTCAGATCATCTGAATTCTTCTGAATCAATTCATAAAGATTCAGATGGATTCAGCATGGATTCAGAGACCAGTTAAACTGATTCAGTCAGATTCAGATGGAGTAATAATCATTCAGACTGATTCAGACAAGTTTCAGAAAAATTCAGACCGATTCAGCTTGATTCAGAATTTTTTATTCATGAGGGGAGACACAAGAACCCATAAAATTAAGAGGGTTGGTGGCTGCAGTTTAACATTGTGGTTTGCAGTCATCGAGTCTGACCAATCTCTTCTGCCCAAATATAATTATAGCTTAAATCAGACCAAGCACCACATCTTTTAGTATTGTAGTTTTACACGGTAACAAAAAATCTATGTCTACATAGTTACCAAATTGTCACAATTCACCTGTGTCTACACGGTTGCTGGCTAAAATTTAATGGTCTCTACAAAGTAGCCTGACTGATATATTTAAACTTAAATTTCTTCTATCAAGACAGCTTCTATGTGCTGCCAGGACTAGGGGAAGTGTTTGGGGGTCTGGGCTAATAGAAATTTGTAGAAACGTGGTGACGTTTGCTGTTTAAGACAAAATGTCGTGAAAACCTGGTCGATCTCCGCTTAGATTTAAAATCACGGAAGTCACCCACTTATTTCGGCCAAAGTCTTGCTACAATGACCAGACTGCAAAATGGCAATATCAAAAACGTAAAGTCTGATTTTTTCCGAGCCTGACAGTGTCTGAGATGGGCCCCTAGCACTGAAAATAACTGATATTTTTACAAATGAGAGGCAACTTACAAATTCCCTGTTTGACTCGCCGCCATCTTTGACGGAAATACACCGTTAACTAAAAACTCTACACGGTATCACACTATCGATAGTGTATATACTCATCCTAAAGCAGTGGATCACTTTATTGTATACTTTATACTTTACATAAAATATTGAAAAAGTTATTTAAGTGGACAGGACCCCCCTCCCCCCGACCCCCCCACCACCACACACACACACACAGTCTGCCGTTTTCATTTCAATGCCCTCTTTGGGTGCCCAGAAACTTTCACTGTCAGGGCTGTGCTTCAGACAAAACCTGGCTACATGCAGGTATTCCCTTTCCTTCCTCTAAGGGTAAGGAGGGTGGAGTGCCATGATAACAAATGACTGATGCATAAAATTATGTGCTGTTTAAATCAGGACAAAAGGGGTAAGAAGGTCAAGGACGATTACAACACATTTGCTGTAGATTCGCAAAACATAATGCACAAAAATCTCAGCTCAGATCTTGTCAATGTTTATGTGCACAAAAATTTGGTCAAATTCGTATTCAAGATACGGAGCACAAATGAAATTCTGACAAAAGGGACACAACTCAGTAACAATTAAGACTACCAAATAAAAAATTACTCCTTAAAATCCCAAGCTAGTCCGAACTTGTCAATGTCAAAACTTGTGAAAAATTTGTTCCAATTTTGACAATTCATTCTCAAGCAATTAAGGGAAATGAAATCAATCCTGATATCAACTAGAATTGTCAGAGAATCTGACTATAGCCCCGCTTCTGAGCTTTTTTCCAGGGTGAGAAAAACAATGACGGGTAACAATCCCAAGCTAGATCTCGTCAATGTTGATGTGCATACAAAATTTGGTCTGATTCTGTCAATTTGTTCTCAAGATATTGAGCAGAAACGAAATTCTGAAGTAAATCAAGGGACGTAACTCAATCAAAACTTTGCAAAAAATGATGGGTAACAATCCCAAGCTAGATCTTGTCAATATTGATGTGTACCGTAAAAATTCTATTAAACGCCCGGGCGTTTATTCAAAACAATGCCTTTACAATTAATAAGGGTGGCCGTTTATTGGAGGCTACACTGTAGTACAATAATCAAGGAACTGAAATGATTGGTGGGGATTGATCTGTCATTTCACTTTAAAAGTTTTGAGCATAAAAAAACACCTGAAGCCAATCAAGGGCTGTAAATTTCTTGCGACTGTTTGCAAATTTTGTCGTGGACTTTTGCACGACATTCGTACGAGTGTCGCACCGCACAAGTGTCGTAAGAATTTTCATGTGTCGCGAACTAGTCGCAAAGGTTTTAAACATGTTTATTAATTTAATGCAAATTTTTTTTGTTCAAATATTTCTCAAGACTGTCGTGCGACGGTTGTACGTGTCGCTGCGAAATTTTGGCAAATTTACAATGCGAAATTTTCGCGACACTCGTACGAATGTCGTGCGAGTGTCATACGACGGTCGCACAACAGTCTTGAGAAAACATGAGAATGCCTCGCGACTATCTGGCGAGAAAATAAAACTAAGCGATTTTCGTACGAATGTCGTGCGACACTCTCACAAATGTCATACAAATGAAAATAAACCACATTTGCAGGAACGTAGTGAGACACTCTCACAAATGCCTCGCAACTGTCGCGAGATACATTTTCAAAATTAGACCGAAATTCGCGAATTTGTCGCATAAATGTCCATTCAGTGAGACTGCAACTTGAAAGTTATGTTATATCGTTGATCTTTGTGGAGAAATAGTAACGAACTATTCGCTAACTAGTCTCCAGTTGTCGCATTGCAGTGAGATAGGGGCTTTACTCGAATAAATTTGCAAAAAATTACATGTAACAATACCAAGTTCGATCTTACCAATGTTAATAATGAGCAAACAAAATGGCCACAACTTGTCTCTTCATGCTAGATTTTGTGAGTTTTGGTGCGAACACAGAATTTGGTCAATTCATTCTCAAGATATTGAGCAGAAACCATTTTGTAATAACAGACCCACGCAACCACAGAACCACAGCGAGGTGAATCTAGAACTTTTAAATTTGGAAGGCAGCGAATTCAGGAACATGTATTACAAAAATAAAGTCCTTGGGGACATTTCCGAACTCACAATAAGTAGACTTGCCTTTGCAGTGTCAAGCATTGGCAGGAGCAGAACAAAGTTTCAAACCAAGTTGACAACTCACTACATCTTTCAACTCACTTATTTGATTTATTGCATTACATCTTTTAGCTTTTATTTCAGGAAATGTCTTATTCTTTTCCACAGACATCTTTTCATTTTAGAGCTTAATTTGATTTTCTTACAAATCTCTCCAAGAAATATCTTCCTGACAATCATAGCAACTGACCAAAATGTCCAACTTACCGAAAAGTTTAATTTGCTTGTCGCGCGTCTCGACGATCATAATCACATATCCCTGAATATCCATAACTATGACAATACAATCAGCCCCATCGCCGAGATTCTTTAGAAACACTGAAATTATCCACTATCCTGATTAGAACTTGCACAGTATAACGTTATCAATCAATCCATTCTGATGGATTTTGATGGAGTTTTTCCTTAAGTCAGTGGAACTTCTTCTTATTTGAGCCTGTGCATGAGAAAACCAACAATTTGGGTTTCCGACCAGGTCCGACACAAACCGGCCTGTACAATCTCAAGAGCAGGCTAGAACCTTGAAATTTCAGATTTAAGAAGAAGAGGTATTGCACTATCTATGGAGCGAAAACAAAGACACTGATCAGCCGTGCAGTTACTGCACGGCTTATCTGCGTTTTGTTTTCGCCTATGCAGATTGTTGGTTTTCCCATGCGGTGGCTCATTTTTTGTCACGGCACGCTAAAATAGACTTTGGCGGCTTTACAGAATAGCTAGTAGTGACATGGATCAGCTAGGGGTAAATTCAATAAGCAGCCTCAGCACTGCATGATTTGATAAATACTAGCAAAATCGAATGCCTACAAAATCATGAAACTGAATTTTTTGCACATGTTAGTCCATGTCCTTGCATTGTTGAAGCTGTCAATATTCGTTTAATATTGACATATGAGTCTCCTAATGAAAAAACTTGTTTCCAGTTATGCAGTAAACTAATGTGCTGATCAGCCTGTGCATCTGTGGAGGCTGATCTGGATCATACAATCTCTTACAAGTCCTGCTACAAAATTTTAAGGACAAAGCTGGCTCCTGTGACAGAGTCTGCTGGTTTAAGTCTGACCTGTTCAGAAACTCCGAAGACTGGCTCCCTCATGAGGAAGCTCATCTCCGCTCATTTATTTGCAGTAAAACCCGATAAACCGTGCCATACAGCGAGAAGAAAGCTGAGATAAATTGACGACCACACAATCCTGACAGTGCCGCTTGTTACATCTGTCTTGTCCTGGAAAATCTCATTACGAAAACATGCCCATGTAATATAAAGAATTTTATAACGTAAAAACTGAAAAATTATTAATGTTCAATAGAAAAAAAAGAAGACATTTGCTCATAACATATATTATGGGTACCCGTTAGAGCCGCCTTGCCAAGGTGGTTCTAACCAGTACCCACAATTCTATGGTTTAGAGCAAAAAAAAAAAGGTTTAACATGCTATACTTTTCATTGACAAGTTTCGCTGATGTTATACTCTTAGAAGTCTTTTTGTTATGGGCTGGAGCCACCAACTTGTGGGATAAACCGGTACGATAGGCAGTTAATGCGTCTTGCTCAAGGACACATCTCTTACTCGGTGCTGGTGTATTTGAATGCCTGAACATCTTGAAGGCTCCAGGGCCTGATAATCTACCACTGAGCCTTCATATGAGCCACAGTACCAGAAAATCAGTCTTTGGGGGGTTTCCGACCAGGTCCCACACAAACCATCCTGTCTAGTCACAGGAAAAGGCTAGAGGCTTGAAATTTTGGAAATAGGTAGGAGGAATGGTACTATCTGTGAAGCGAAAATAAAGGCACAGATCAGCTGTGCAGTTACTGCACAGCTGAGCTGATCTGTGCCTTTGTTTTTGCATATTCAAAAGTCTGTTTTTCTAATGATGTGGCTCATATTTTTTATGCCTACCAGGGCTGGTTTGTGTTGTTTAAGTCCAATTCGCATGCGCAAAAAATACACGCGTGTAAATATACTCCGGTGTGTATTTATACTCCGGTGTGCAAATCAACCTGAGAGTAAATTTGAATTGCGTTCGCATGGGTTTTATCGCCAGGAGTATTTTTGTAGGTAAATTTATCATTTCTGGATTAAAACCTGTTCATTTAAGTTTTCTGTATTTGCAAAACAAGAAGAGGCTGCTTCAAGGTGTTCATGTAGACTTTGGCACCAGAGGGGAATCATGTAATGGTCAGGCTTAACTTAGCAGTTATACAGTTCCTTTTTTTCACCCTTTCACAAGGAATTACTGTTAAAATGCCCCAAGAATCCTAACCAAGAATGATGAAGAAATAGTGTGGCTGTTTGCACTCCATATGATCTAAAATGTTATGAATGGCAATAAACTCTTATTTAGCAACATTGTCCACAGTTTCAGCAACTGTCATAATATTATAATCAGTTAGGAACAAAAAATGAGAAAATTCGTTATCTAAAGCAGAATATTGACTTGAAATAAAAATACTCATGGGTAAATTTTACTTTGCGTTCGCATGGGACATAATAGTAAATTTACACGTGTGTATTTGTAAAAATAAAATTTGCATCTGGTCAGACCCAGGAGTAAATTTACCCATATGTAAATATACTCCGGTGTGTATTTGCGTTCGCATGCGCCATTTACTTACCCCGAGTAAAATTTGCACACCGGAGTATATTTACACGTGTGTATTTTTGGCGCATGCGAATTGGACTTTAGACTTGGTCAAAAAACACATACATGTGATGAGTTGAAAAGAAGCTTCAGGGAGATTTTTCTTTCATTTCAGGGAGGTTTTTGAACTAGAGGACCAATGGTCCTGTAAACGCTCACCTGAGACCTGAGATATATTCCAATAAACTTTTTTTTTTTTGTTTTTTTTTTTTTTTTTTTTTTTTTTATTCAGTTTTACGTCCCTTTCAAGATTATTTCAGCTCATATGAGACAGGCCAATCAGTAGGTGGGGCGAAAACGGGAGAACCCCGAGAAAAACCACCTGACACACCCGCAAGCAGAACTTGGCTTGTCTCACATGTGGCCAGAGCGGGGCTCGAACCCACACCAGTCACAGCGGTGAGATGATCAAATGGTTAAGTGCGGTAATGAATTATCAGCGCTCTTAACTACTCGGCCATGGGGGCCGCCAATAAACTTGTTTGACTATAATGGCAGTCCATTTGCCAATTTACTGCAAGTTTTGCCCATCAAATGACATTTTAACAATTTTCCCCATTCAAATGCATGGGCGACCTAAGCTGACTTTGCCGTAAAATAGGTCAAGGTCATCCAAGGGTCATGATTTATATAAACTTTGTAGGGCTCCATTGCCTGATGCTTCATGCCAAGTTTCAAAACTATAGGCCTTCTGGTTCTGGAGAAGATTTTTAAAGGTTTTTGCTGTTTATAGCCATGGTGGCCATCTTGGTTATGTGACCTTGACAATTTATACAAACTTTCATTGCCCCCTCCTAATGATGCTCCACATAAAGTTTGGCTTTGATTGGCAAAGCGGTCTCAGAGCAGATGATGTTTGAATATTATGGTCATGTACATGTATATAGCCCCGGGGCAGGGGCAGACAACCCCCTGGGGACATTTTTTTCATAAATATAAATATTCTTTCTATTTGCCCATTTCCTGCAAGTTTTGCCCTTCAAATCATATTTTAACAATTTTCCCCATTCAAATGCACCCACCACCTATGTTGACCTTGTCGTAAAATATGTCAAGGTCATCCAAGGGTCATGACTTATACAAGCTTTGTATAGCTCCATTGCCTGATGTTTCATGCCAAGTTTCAAAATCATAGGCCTTCTGGTTCTGGAGAAGAAGGGTTTTAAAGGTTTTTGCTATTCATAGCCATGGCGGCCATCTTGGTCATGTGACCATGACCATTTATATAAACTTTCATTGCCCCTTCCTAACGATGCTCCACATAAAGTTTGGCTCTGATTGGCCAAGCCGTTTCAGAGAAGAAGATGTTTGAATATTATGGTCATATACATGTATATAGCCCCGGGGCAGGGGCAGACAACCCCCTTGGGACAAACTGTTTACATAAACATAAAATATTCTGTCCATTGGCCCATTTCCTGCAAGTTTTGCCTTTCAAAACATATTTTAACAATTTTCCCCATTCAAATGCATGGGCGACCTATGTTGACCTTGCCGTAACAAAGATCAAGGTCATCCCAGGGTCATGATTTATAAAAACTTTGTAGAACTCCAGTGCCTGATGCTTCATGCCAAGTTTCAAAATCATAGGCCTTCTGGTTCTGGAGAAGAAGATTTTTAAAGGTTTTTGCTATTTATAGCCATGGCGGCCATCTTGGTCATGTGACCTGGGCCATTTATACAAATTTTCGTTCCCCCTTCCTATTGATGCTCCACATGAAGTTTGGCTTTGATTGGCCATGCGGTTTCAGAGGAGATGTTTGAAAAGTGTGGACGACGACAACGACAACGACGGAGCATGGGTATACTATAAGCTCACCTGTGAGCCTTGGGCTCAGGTGAGCTAAAAATATATAGAATATATAGGAAACTTCCTGATCCATTTCAGGGAGATTTGGAATTTTGTTTGAAAAATAGGTATATTTTAGAAGAATTTCAATCAATTTCATGGCTCATTTCCTGGAGTCTCCCTGATGATGAGGGAGGTATCACATATGAAATTAAAATTAATGACATGGCCCTTTCAGAAGACCCTTTCTGCGAAAACGATTTTGATTTTCTCTTATTTTGAGCCCAAAATACAAGTTCTTTTCTGATAGAATCTTTGTACAAACCAATTAACACAAACATAACATTTTCAGCAGTTATAGTTCTCAGATGACTGATTAGAAAAAATATTCTACCATCTTCTGTGTACTTAATTGCTATGGTAACTATTCCCAAAAGTCAAATAGTTCTTTTTTACTCATGGAAAGGACATGTTTTTCTTTTTTTCGAGACAAGGCTCCAATAATGTTTCATCTCCAGACGAACTTTCATTGTGCCAATGGGTCTACCCATACAGTCCTTGTAATAGTAAAGAGTTTTTCAATGATTTCCATAAATGTATATCAACAGTTCTAAGGTCTATTTGCCTCTATGGATTAATAAAACAGAAATGATCAGAAATGTAATACAATATCAGCCGCGACAAGAGAAAACCGGTCTTTGGAGTTTCCGACCAGGTCCCACACAAATCGACCTGTACAGTCACAGAAGAAAGCTAGACACTTGAAATTTGGATTTAAGTACAAGAGGAATTGTACTATCCAAGTAGCAAAAATAAAGGCGCTGATCAGCTGTGCAGTTAATGCACAGCTGATCTGCGCCTTTGTTTTTGCATATGCAAAAGTCCGTTTTTCTCATGGTATTGTAATAGAAGTTATAGTGAGGATTGCTATTAATGAGCAGAATTCTGATGACATTTATGAATGTCCCATTCTGAAGACTGGGAATCTTAAATTTCATTTTTTTTTCAAGTTGGAAATTCAACCAAATATGGAACTCTGAATTCAATGATGTGTATGGTTTTCAGTCCTGTATTCCAAGGGCAAAAAATGGCTATTTACAGTGATTAACGTTTAGAATCTTTTACCGAGTCCTTTATAAATATGCCATATAATGCACACATAGAAACCTGTGAAGCATCTTGGGCTTTTAGACTAGTAATATCTTGTAGTCTAAATTTCTTGGTGATTTTGCCACTTTTGGAATAAACCCAGCATGGCACATGTCAAAAGTCAAGCTTTCAAGAGTCAAGCTAAGAGCGTCTGTAAGTGGTTGGCGCTTTTCCTAGATTCCTAGAGAGCTCCACAAATATAAACTTAAAATGTTATTGCTTTCCAATTTCAAATTCAGATTTTGATTTGTGATTTCTATCCTTAGGTGTCAAGAAGCGTGCTCATTTGAAAGAACTTTTATTGACATTTTAATCTACCAGTATTGCAAACTAACTCAACACCAAAGCAACATAACCATCCCATCATCTGTTTTCTTATGGAAATTTGCGCACAAAGTCGTGCCGTGCCTGATATGCCAATGTGTCAACTGTAACCGCAGATTAAATTTTCTTTTCTGGCATTTTCCTTTCAAATCCTGAAGATCCGACACATTATTGGTTTATTTTGTCGCAAAACAACAGCCAGACGATATCAATGGGAATTAAACAAGCCTGACTGGATTTTACTGCAATTCCGAAGCAGCTATGCCTGTGTCAAAGAGTGCGAACCACATCAGATAGCTCTTGAAGAGTAGCCTGACCAGGCCCCAAGTTTATAAAACTTTTTTCGTGATGGTGTGATATCAGCTCATTTGTAATATGCCCATATTGGCCTGCACTTTTTGAGGCATTCTCCAGACACTGGTTCAGAATCTCTCCTTGTTCAAAGTTTAGAATGATTACATCTGATTTGAGCAATTTTGCAGTATTTGTCATGCCTGGTGACTGCTTTTTTGCAGACAGCATCTTAGGACACCAAAACAAAACAATCTCGGACTCCAATTTTGCAATGCATTTCTGAATATCCTTTCAAACCAAGTGCATACTAATGAGAGCATATCTTTTTGTGGTGGTGGGGGGGGGAGGGGTGGTGAGGGCAATTTGATATTGTTTGCCATCTATTTCAAACTGTTTGTTTGCTTCTATGTTGCGTCTGCCATTTTCACATTGTTTGTTTGCCATTTTCATTGTTTGTTTGCTTATATTTTGCTCCCCCAATTTTCATAGTTTTTCACCTCTGTGTTGTGCGTGTTACATCATCTTTGGCTGGAAACTGCCTGGCTTGAAGCAAGGCATCTATTAATTCGATGTTCATAATTATAAACTACTACCCGGGATTTTGTCAATCTCAAAAATGAGCCGCGTCATGAGAAAAACGGATTTTTGCCTATGCAAAAACAAAGGTGCAGACTTTGCTTTCACTACACGGATAGTACAATCCCTCTTTTTCCTAAATCTGAAATTTCAAGCTTCTAGCCTTATTCTGTGACTGTACACCTGGTCAGAAACCTGTCACGGCTCAAATAATCTTGTTCCATGACTATGTTTGTGTTTTCTTCTTTTTGTATGGACTTGCAGAATTGCCACCTTGCTGTGAAAGAACTTGGGTGCTGTGAAAGAGCCTGGGTGCTGTGAAAGAGCTTGGGTGCTTTGAAAGAGCTTGGGTGCTGTTAAAGAGCTTGGGTGCTGTGAAAGAGCTCAGGCCATCTTTCTCTTTGTGCATCTTTTCATGTTTTTCTGTGATGTCTTGTGGTGAGGTGTCTTGTTTTTACTGCCTGGGATTTTGGTTTTGGATTTCTGAACTTATATATGTCCAAATTCCAGTTTTGTTTTGTTTTAATTCTTACTTTGTACTATCAATGTATAGAAACCTAAGTACTGCATGGATATCCCTCATTAACACATACATGACTGTATGCAAACAGCAATAGCAACTTTTCACATGAGAAATTAATCTTTGCCTCTATTTAAATTAATATAAGAGCTTCAGAGGAAACTTTATGCAAATTCTTGCAAATTAAATTGATCTGCAGCAATAAATGAGCACCATCATGGGAAAACCAGCATTCTACATAGGCGAAAACAAAGGCGCAGATCAGCTTCGCAGTAACTGCGAAGCTGATCAGCGCCCTTGTTTTCGCTACACGGATAGTACAATTCCTCGTCTTAAATCTAAAATTTCAAGCTTCTAGCCATCTTCTGTGCTTGTACAGCTCCATTTGTGTCGGACCTGTTCAAAAACCAGATTGTTGGTTTTCTCACGACATGGCTAAAATGAAATATCATAACCACACCAGTGATCCAGAGACAACCAATGCGATCAAGAACAACCAATGCAGATGAAATTAGTAACAATATGAAGTTTTGTTTGTTTGTAATGCGGTTTAACGTCCGAGTGAACAAATTTTCAGTCATGCTGGGACAGATCCACTGCTTCCTGGGTATTAATCAGTACTCTGATGAATTAATGTGCCTTGCTCAAGGACACAACACGGTGCCGCCTGTGGGAATTGAACCTAGGACCTCTCGATTCCAAGTCTGATGCTCTACCTGTGACTACACCACCGCACTCTCGGCACGATATGAAGTAAATACCTGTCTGTTGGTCTGATTGATTTGATGCTTTACATGACAGGCAACAGCTATGGTCATGTTGTGACATTCCCTCTAGTTAATATGGGACTTCTACCCACCATTAGGGATGTCATGACATCCAAATGTGCTTTAAATATAACCACCCAAGTCAGCAACTAAGGCTCATATGTATGGATGATTTGACTAAACCACTTTTTCTAGACAGGCTTAGACCTTCTAAGCGATTTACCAGAAATCAGGAGGATTGTCAATCGGTTATAAGCTTTGCCAGGAGGCACAAGCAGCCCATTTATTTCTCCCGGCCCCAATGGCGGAAGCCATATTTCCGCCGGGCTGTGTATGCTTTAAATACCTGTCTGGGAACAACTGTCAAGCTGTTCTCAGACATATATGAGGTGCTTCATGGGGAAAACCAACAATCTGCTTAGGCGAAAACAAAGACGCAGATCAGCTTCGCGGTAACCGCGAAGCTGATCAGCGCCTTTGTTTTTGCTACTCGGATAGTACAATTCCTCTTCTACTTAAATCCTTTTTTTTTTTTTTTTTTGATTCAGTTTTACGTCCCTTTTAAGCTTTTTCACTCTTATCGAGACGAATCAATCGGTAGGTGGGGCGAAAACTGGAGTACCCGGGGAAAAACCACCTGACACACCCGCAAGCAGAACATGGCTTGTCTCACAAAATCCGATATTTCAAGCTTCTAGCTCTATTCTGTGCTTGTACAGCCCGGTGTGTGTCGGACCTCTTCAAAAACCACATTGTTGGTTTTCCCATGAGACGGCTCATATATTAACACACTAAAGCCTTACATAGACTTTATCTCCAATTGTTGTTCTAAGACAACTTGGTGTTCTCTGGTAAACCAGTGTGATGACAGGTTCAGTAAGTCAATGGCAAGAAAGTTGACTAAGATTGAAGACAATTTCCTGCTTCTGGGAATTCTGATAAGACCTATTAGTATGCATTAAAACAACTGTTTCTATTTGGCCTAATTTTATTTGAGTTTGTATAAAGTTATTGGTATAGACAGACTGCTAATGTGCATACAAATAAGCAAAGTTTGAAGAGATATACATTTTTCAGAAGCACCGACACAAAACATAGTGTTGAGGTTTATCATCACCCAAACCTCACACCCAGGGTCCGACACACTGCCACAAAGCCAACTCAATCCCCAAATCAAAGTATTGTAGACCTTCAATCAACAAGCCATTTTCCACTCCATGTGCTACAACATCGAATTGAGTAAACCATAATAGTCTTCACTGTTACCCTTCAGGTCATAATCAGACAATGCCAGGACAAGTGTGGGAGTCTAAAAGCTACTGATTTCATATGACCAGTGTCATGAGAAAATCAACAATGTGGTTTCCGAACAGGTCAGACACAAACCGAGCTGTACAGGCACAAAAGATTGCTAGAGGCTGGAAATTTTGGAATAAGAAAGTAGATGAATTGTACTATCTGTGTAGTGAAAACAAAGACGCTGATAAGCTTCGCAGTAACTGCGAAGCTGATCTGCGCCTTTGTTTTCGCAAATGCAAAATGTTGGTTTTCTAATGCTGAGGCTCATACTAATGCTTCTGAATGACAATAATTACTGTCACCATAGCAATATATTGGGGAACATACAACAATCAAGGAATCGTCTAGTGATAGGTTTGGTTTGGTTATGGCTTAAAGTCACAGACAACAGTTTTTCAGTGATGTTGGGAAACCGCCAACGCTTCCTGGTGAGTTTATCAGTACTCTGAGGAGGTTTAAGCTATCACTACAAAATGTTGCACCCCCATAGGCGGTTTGCCTTTACTACGTCAGGCTGAACATTTGTCACCAACAAGACAGGTATCAAACCTGCAACCTCATGCTTGCTAAGCTAAGCGAATATCCATTAGACTACTGCGACCGGTACATGGTACAGGTAGGTATCAAACCCAGGACCTCTCCCTCTAGCATCAGGTACTCTATGACTAAGCCACCATGCTCCTTATCTTTTGTTATAGTTTCTCCAGTTTTAGTTGTTGTTGTGTTCTGGTTTTACATCTTACCAACAGCTAAGGTCATACAGAGATGGAGCTACAGTCCAACCTGTCTTAAGCAACACCTCCATTACTCAAGAACCTGTCTTAAGCAAGCACTTTCATGTCCCTGATTTTATATGTGAAATTCTATTAAACAATGTGGACAGAGTCTACAAGATTTTGTCCTAGTTTTAGTTGTGGAGTTCTGGCTTTACATCTCACCAACAGCCAAACTCATACAGAGATGGAACCACATTTTGAAATACATTTATTCCATGAATGGCTGGATAAGTCTAGCATAGGAGCCGCGTCATGAGAATAGTACAATTCCTCTTCTTCCTAAATCTGAAGTTTCAGGCTTCTAGCCATCTTCTATAGCCATATGGAGATTGGACCTCTGTTTAAAGTCCCATCTGAAACATTGGAGAGGCCTGGGATTGAACTCATGATCCGTGATTAACAAGATGAGTAGCATATTCACTGGTGCACCGCTGAATGTCCTGTGACCTGGGGTTGTTCATAATCAGTTGGTCATGCCAACAGCTTAGTCACTGCACCTGTGACCTGGGGTTGTTCATAGTCAGTTGGTCATGCCAACAGCTTAGTCACTGCACCTGTGACCTGGGGTTGTTCATAGTCAGTTGGTCATGCCAACAGCTTAGTCACTGCACCTGTGACCTGGGGTTGTTCATAGTCAGTTGGTCATGCCAACAGCTTAGTCACTGCACCTGTGACCTGGGGTTGTTCATATAGTCAGTTGGTCATGCCAACAGCTTAGTCACTGCACCTGTGACCTGGGGTTGTTCATAGTCAGTTGGTCATGCCAACAGCTTAGTCACTGCACCTGTGACCTGGGGTTGTTCATAGTCAGTTGGTCATGCCAACAGCTAAGTCACTGCACCTGTGACCTGGGGTTGTTCATAGTCAGTTGGTCATGCCAACAGCTTAGTCACTGCAACTGTGACCTGGGGTTGCTCATAGTCAGTTGGTCATGCCAACAGCCTAGTCACTGCACCTGTGACCTGGGGTTGCTCATAGTCAGTTGGTCATGCCAACAGCTTAGTCACTGCACCTGTGACCTGGGGTTGTTCATAGTCAGTTGGTCATGCCAACAGCTTAGTCACTGCACCTGTGACCTGGGGTTGTTCATAGTCAGTTGGTCATGCCAACAGCTTAGTCACTGCACCTGTGACCTGGGGTTGTTCATAGTCAGTTGGTCATGCCAACAGCTTAGTCACTGCACCTGTGACCTGGGGTTGTTCATAGTAAGTTGGTCATGCCAACAGCTTAGTCACTGCACCTGTGACCTGGGGTTGTTCATAGTCAGTTGGTCATGCCAACAGCTTAGTCACTGCAACTGTGACCTGGGGTTGCTCATAGTCAGTTGGTCATGCCAACAGCCTAGTCACTGCACCTGTGACCTGGGGTTGCTCATAGTCAGTTGGTCATGCCAACAGCTTAGTCACTGCACCTGTGACCTGGGGTTGTTCATAGTCAGTTGGTCATGCCAACAGCTTAGTCACTGCACCTGTGACCTGGGGTTGTTCATAGTCAGTTGGTCATGCCAACAGCTTAGTCACTGCACCTGTGACCTGGGGTTGCTCATAGTCAGTTGGTCATGCCAACAGCTTAGTCACTGCACCTGTGACCTGGGGTTGTTCATAGTCAGTTGGTCATGCCAACAGCTTAGTCACTGCACCTGTGACCTGGGGTTGCTCATAGTCAGTTGGTCATGCCAACAGCTTAGTCACTGCACCTGTGACCTGGGGTTGTTCATAGTCAGTTGGTCATGGCAACAGCTTAGTCACTGCACCTGTGACCTGGGGTTGCTCATAGTCAGTTGGTCATGCCAACAGCTTAGTCACTGCACCTGTGACCTGGGGTTGTTCATAGTCAGTTGGTCATGCCAACAGCTTAGTCACTGCACCTGTGACCTGGGGTTGCTCATAGTCAGTTGGTCATGCCAACAGCTTAGTCACTGCACCTGTGACCTGGGGTTGTTCATAGTCAGTTGGTCATGCCAACAGCTTAGTCACTGCACCTGTGACCTGGGGTTGTTCATAGTCAGTTGGTCATGCCAACAGCTTAGTCACTGCACCTGTGACCTGGGGTTGTTCATAGTCAGTTGGTCATGCCAACAGCTTAGTCACTGCAACTGTGACCTGGGGTTGCTCATAGTCAGTTGGTCATGCCAACAGCCTAGTCACTGCACCTGTGACCTGGGGTTGCTCATAGTCAGTTGGTCATGCCAACAGCTTAGTCACTGCACCTGTGACCTGGGGTTGTTCATAGTCAGTTGGTCATGCCAACAGCTTAGTCACTGCACCTGTGACCTGGGGTTGTTCATAGTCAGTTGGTCATGCCAACAGCTTAGTCACTGCACCTGTGACCTGGGGTTGTTCATAGTCAGTTGGTCATGCCAACAGCTTAGTCACTGCACCTGTGACCTGGGGTTGTTCATAGTCAGTTGGTCATGCCAACAGCTTAGTCACTGCACCTGTGACCTGGGGTTGCTCATAGTCAGTTGGTCATGCCAACAGCTTAGTCACTGCACCTGTGACCTGGGGTTGCTCATAGTCAGTTGGTCATGGCAACAGCTGACAAAAACTTCAGACTGTGTAAAGAAGCATCTTTCGTCAAAATTAAGTCAAAGGATGCTAACATTAGTGCTCCAGTGATGATAATCAATGCTCAAATGTGAAAATCCTCAATTTAGATGTCAAATAATACCGCCAAGGATTCCACATGGCTATCCAATATCAATCGACCCGCAACGCAGTAAAACCGGTCTTCAGGGTTTTCCGCAAGTCTGACACAAACTGGCCTGTACAGTCACAGAAGCAGGCTAGAAGCTTGAAATTTTGGATACAAGTAGAAGAGGGATTGTACTATCTATGTAGCAAAAACAAAGGCGCTGATCAGCTGTGCAGTTACTGCACAGCTGATTTGCGGCTTTGTTTTTCGCATATGCATAGATCTGGTTTTCTCATGACGCGGTTCTATCCAAAGACATTATTATCCATCTTTAGTCATGTTCTAAGTAGCAAAATAGGTCAATGTTACTTTCCTAAGTTTACAAATGGACTGTTCCGAGCAAACATTGAAGCCTAAGATCAGCCCAATATTATTGGGAACAATTTCATCAAGGTTTGCACTGTTTGCCATTCTGGCAACAGTTTAAATGATTTTCTCTACAGTCTTAGTACATTATCAAAATTTTACGGTGATTATATCTATATTGCCTTAGTCCGCAATTTTAGACGTTTTACGCAGAGTTTGGTCCAGAAGGCTGCGTAATCCATCAATATGTCACAGAAAGGCTCTTCAGACAAGAATCCCGAGAAAACATCTGCAAATTGACTAAACTCTGTCATTTTATGGCTTATTTCAATTTTCTAGGAGGCCAAGATTGGATGAATGGATTAAGTATGTATTTTAGAATGAACAGGGGAAAAAATCAGGATTTCTCTATATACATGCCTTCTTGTAAACCGTTGATGTAACAACAATATGCAAACAAAACCTCTAAAAAATTAAAGATGCGTGCTCAAAATGTCTTAAAGATGCTAACTTCTATTACGGCGCCCCCAGTGGCCGAGTGGTTTAGAGCGCTGATTTCATTAGCATGCTTAATCAATCGATCAGCTCATTGCTGTGACTGGTGTGGGATCGAGCCCCACATGTGGCACATATGAGACAAGCCACATTCTGCTTGCGAGTGTGCTAGGTAGTCTTTCACATGTTTCTACCATTTTTCACCCCACCTACTGATTGGCATGTCTCATGAGCTGAAATAATCTTGAGTGGCATGTTAAACTGAATAAAAAATTCTATAACATTCAGTATTTTGGAGGTCAAGGTATTTCTAATGAGAGGGCACAGTGCCCTGAGTGGTCTTTCTCTTTGAGTATATACTACTAGTCTTCCTCTTCTAGTTCTACAATTATGCGAAGAACAGCTGTCAGTTAACCACTATAAAATGTGCACTAAATGCTGGTCATCTGCCTCTGGGATAACTGATTGTCCTGATATGACCTCAGAAATTGACCATGGATATAAAGCATCAAAGCAAACTCACAAACATATGACAAGACTATCATCTTCATGCCTTAGCTGAGGCCTTCAGCTACCTAGACGAAACTCAATCTAAATGCGCCGCGTCCTGAGAAAACCGGATTTTTGCCTATGTGAAAACAAAAGCGCAGATCAGCTGAGCAGTAACTGCACAGCTGATCAGTGCCTTTGTTTTCGCTATACAGATAGTACAATTCCTCCTCCACTTTATACCAAAATATCAAGATTCTAGCTTTCCTCTGTGGGTGTATAGGCTGGTTTGTGTCAGACCCGGTTGGAAATCCCAAAGACCTGTTTTCTCGCGTCGCGGCTCAAATTCAAGTGACATTTTGTTCTATATGCATCTTAGAGAAGTCTAGACAGCATTGAAGCTCTTTCAATTGAGCCTTCTCGTGAGAAAACCAACAATCTTGGTTTCTGACCAGGTCTGACACAAACTAGGCTAAACAGCCACACCTTGCATTTCAGATTTAGTAAGAATTAAGAGATTAATAATATAATCTATTATGGAGCAAAAACAAAGATGCTGATCAGCTGTGCAGTTACTGCACAGCTGATCTGCGTCTTTGTTTTTGCATACACAGATTACTGGTCTTCCGATGCTGCGGCTCCATTTCAATGTCTTTGGTTTGCAGCCACTATAATAGGTGTTATGGTCATGAGAAAACATGCCTTGAGCCAGCTCAGAGTGATCATCAAACTTATGAAACTGAAGATGCTATGCACCCAAAGTATCAAGTGTCAAAAGTCCTCATCAGTCTCTGCAAGTTAATGTGAGCCTTTGTAAAATCCTAACGTTCTACTAGTATGACATACAAGACTGGCACAAACTGAGCCCCATCATGAGAAAAACGGATTTTAGCCTATGCGAAAACAAAGGTGCAGATCACCTGAGCAGCACCTTTGTTTTCGCTACAGGGATAGTACAATTCCTCTTCTTCCTAAATCAGAAATCTCAAGCTTCTAGCCTTTTTTCTTTGTGTCCGACCTGGTCGGAAACCCCAAAGACCAGTTTTCTTGTGTCGCAGCTCAATACCGTACTTCGCGATGTATTATGCGCACTCGTGCATAACACGCACTCAATTTTTGGTGTCAAATCTGGTGAAAAAAGTCATGTTCCTATACATAACACGCGGCAGATTTGAACCACAGATCGTGGCTGTACTAAACTGAGCATTTTAAGTTCATTTTACCCTTCCTCTCCGATTTCAATCACCCATCGTAGTATACGACACTGGCATCTCATCAAAGATGAATTGAAAAGAAAAAGAAAATTAAACAGAAAAGAAGAAGAAAAAAAAAAAAAAAAAAAGATCGTTTGCTAGGCATTCGCCAAGGTGCAGTTTTATTTCAGTATCTCTTTATGGTACTATGAGAAAAAATAAGAAAAAAAAATTGTTTGCTAGGCATTCGCCAAGGCGCAGTTTTCTTCCAGTTTCTCTTTATGGTTCTATGAGAAAAGTAGAAAAAGTAGAGAAAAAAAATCGTTTGCCAGGCATTCGACAAGGTTCTGTTTTCTAACAGTTTTTCTTTATATGGTACTATGAGATGAAGTAATATTACTCATCTTCCGGCAGTAAAAACTTAAAAATCATCTTTTGTAATAGAAAGCTTAATGTGTGAATGAACCGTGTCGGCTGCCTAAATAGCTTGTATATTCACAAGTGATAAATGTCATTTTAGACACCACAGTTTAATGCTAGCAAAGCGTGAATGACACACATTGTTTTCTTAAGATTAGTAATAAAAGCTGTGAAAATAAGGCAAGCGATGCACAATAACCCGCTAGGGGATTATCGCTTGACCGTAACGTGACCATAAACAAAGGTTGCTGAAGGCTATTAATGACACATGTTATGCAACGATGCTCGATGTTTTCGTTCAGTGATTACTGAAGTCCAAAAATTGGGACGCCTAAATCTTGTATTAATCTACCTTTTTGACAATGTACTTCTTCTTTCGCGCTTGATAACGGCGCATTGTAAATACGGTATCGGTAAAACACTGTAAAACATTGTAAAGGTAAAACACCACAAACAAAAGTGGTTCAAGTTCAGGTGCGCCGAAAAGTCAATGGCGGAGCTCTATGAAACAACAACAACATGCAGCTGTCTTTCTTACAAAAATGGCGGTCGATCTTCCATAAAACATCGCGGCACATGCAAAATATACAAAACAATGATTTTACTCAATAAAAATCAGTGGAAACCTTGGAAATCAACCGACCTTTACGTTTTCTCACATCGATTTGCATTTGTATGCAGTTTGAAGCTCATTATCAATCATTTTAGCTATTGTCATGGGTTTTCGCGACCGACAATTTTTTTAAAAAAAATCTGAAATTTGGTGTTCTTATACAAAATGTGCACCAAATTTTGTACACCACAATCTGAGCAAAAAAACTGCGGGTTATACGCGTGTGAATACGGTAGTCAATATCAACAATATCAACGATGAAGCAGACTGTACCCAACTTTCAAAATATCAATGGCAGAAGCTGCACAAATTCAAAATCTGAGACAATGGAAGTATGTCTGCATTTTGTTTCTACTATTTCATGAAAATGTCACAGACACATGCACACCCAGATGGATGGACGATTGATGTGAAGACAGTATACCCCCTTAAAACTTCATTTTGGCAGGCACTTGCAATTTCAAGAATAATTCATGGTAGTCTATATCAAAGACTCGTATTCCCAAAGGGGACAAATAATCAAAACAGTGTTAAGATGTTTCTTATTATATTATACTTTAAATACTCCATTCATACTGATCTTAAAGGATAAAAAGAAAAGTATATCTGCACTATAAATGATGTTCGGGGAGAATTTTTAGGGCTGCACAGCTGATCAGCACCTTTGTTTTCACAACACAGATAATACTATCCCTGTTCTTCCTCTATGCGAAATTTTACGCTTCTAGCTTTTTTCAGTGGTTGTACAGCCTGCTTTGTGTCGGACATGGTCGGAAATCATATTGTTTTTTGGGGTTTTTTAATCACGCGAAGGCTCAGTTGCCCCCCATTCTTACCTTTTGATATGTTATCAATTCTTGCTGGAAAACCTTCATCTGAGCCACCACTCACAGAAAATCCAAACCTGGGCTCAAGGGGAGCTAACTTCAGTTTCACAGTATGAACATTATTACTCCCCTCCTTCGACATGGCTCTAGGCATCGGTTTAGGAGGGGTGGATTTTGGTGGTGTTTCCTTTTTACCGAAGGACCAGATGAGTTTGCTTGGTTCTGCTTCTTCTCGATCCATTTTATTCAGATCTTCAACAGTTTCCATACTTCCTAACTGGGATGATGTACAATCATATCCATTTTTGAATTTATGAAAATCTTCTAAACTGCCTCCATGTTCAAGAATGGTCAGATCTGCATCTTGTTTACTACTTGTGCCATGGAAACTGTTGCTATGGTGCTTGTTGTCAAGGAGATGCTTGGCAACAGACAATGGTTGCATAGAAACCATCATTCAATCTGAAAAGAGTAAGTTTTGCTAAAAAGAGGTGCAAAAACATTATCAATCTCTTTTTATCAAGAAAGTGAAATTCTATATTACGTAAGTAGCTGTTTTTTGTAGTTGTTTATTTGTTTGTGTGGTAGCTTAACTGCAAGTCAATATTGTTTTACTTTTCCTGAGCCACCGTTTCCTATGTTTAACCAGTACCGTGAACAGCAAATGTGTCTAATATCTTGCTCTAACACTCTATCCCTAAGCCACCACACTCCCCATGCAGCTGTGCAGGCTTGTGTTTGCACACCCCCATCATCAGAATTTCTCATACAATTTATTTGACGTAAAAAGAACCATGAGGCCTTGCAATTTTTCCCAATAGCAAAAGCAGAGAATTCAACAGACACTGTCTCGATGCAGCTGATTATGACCATAAGAATTGCCTCCCATGTCAACTTTGTAAAAAATATTAATGAAACATCATTTTCTGTCCTATAATATGTTTGTTTGTGTTGAGGCTTAATGTCCCAGAGTACAAATAATCTGCCACCAAAGCCTACCCAGGAACAGTGTGGTTAGGATAACTGACTGTCCCGAAGTGACTATAGCAGTTAACCAAAGATGTAAAACAAACAACAGTCCATGCTTTGAGCAAAAAAAGACAACAGGTAATATCTAAAATAAGTCATTTTCACAGTGCTAGAAATATTTAACGAAGTGTAAAAATATAAGAGTAATATTCCTACCTCTTCACTTGTGGACTTCTTACCAAACATCATTGCTGGAAAATACAGGAAAAAATTCACAAAATTGAACAAAACAACAACAGAGTACATTAATTACTTCCTTGAGAAAAAAGCATGTCACCAATAAAATATTAATGAAACACTGGTCACCTTATGCGATCGTAAAAAACTATGTTACTATATGAGCCGCATCGTGAGAAAACCGGATTTTTGCCTAGGCGAAAACAAAGGCGCAGATCAGCTTCGCGGTAACCGCGAAGCTGATCAGCGCCTTTGTTTTCGCTACTCGGATAGTACTATTCCTCTTCTACTTAAATCCGAAATTTCAAGCTTCTAGCCTGCTTCTGAGACTGTACAGCCCGATTTGTGTCGGACCTGTTCGGAAACCCCGAAGACCGGTTTTCTCACGTCGCGGCTCATATGTGTCAGGAAGTCATCAAAATGACCAGTACTGAATGACTAGTCATTAATGTATGTTTTTGTCATTTAATAAGCAATGCCTAAAACGGCCTATTTTGCAAAAACAAGACCATACAAAGGCTGCTTTTCAGCTGTGTGGTGATAAGCACTTATGTTTTTGCTGCATTAAAAGTACCATAATCCACAATTCAAAGCATCTAGCCATCTTTTGTGACTATATGTAAACACAGACCATCAAATTCTGTCTTACTTGGCCAAAAACTTGATGATAGGTTTTCTGGCAACAAGATTCATTTAAAAGCAGTTTGTATTTTCTTCTAACCATCAATTTTGTGTTTATTTAATCTGAAGTAGGCCAAATGTTAAATTCAGTAATCAAATTGAAATCATTCAAAATTATTTTGTAATTTGGAAAGATTTGAAAATGTTTGATCCTGGGCTGTCTGCTCCTCAAATGATGAAAATCTGATTTAAGATTGTATGCTGACTATTGAGATTAAAAACTACTCATCACTCATCTTTTATCTTAAAAAAAAGAACAAAACATTTCATTCTTTTCGAAAGTCATAGATTAAAACTAAACATTCCCATCCTTTTCAAAAGTCCTTCTCTTCTTCTTTTCTCTTGCACTGCTTACTGCTACTTTGATGCAGAACAGGTTAGATTTTTGCTTATTTTTTTTTTCTATTTCATCCTTAAATATGTAAACAAGAAAGATTTCAATCAGTCTGTAACTTTAAATAAGCTGCCTAATGAGAAAACCAACAATCTGCATTATGCGAAACCAAAGGCGCAGATCAGCTTTGCAGTAACTGCGAAGCTGATCAGCACCTTTGTTTTCGCTAAAGGGATAGTAGTAACAATTCCTCTACTTTGTAAATCCAAAACATACAGCCTCTAGCCAGCTTCTGTGCTTGTACAGGCCGGTTTATGTCGGACCTGGTCGATATCCCAAATTGCTGGCTTTCTGATGCAGCGGCTCATTTATAATTAATCCTTTTTCAAAATGTTCATATGATTGTTACCTGATTGTCCATTTTTATTTCATTGGCAAAGCCTTTTCTATCTGGTCGTAAACCACAAAGCCACCTCATGAGAAAACCAACACTCTGCAAAAGCAAAACCAAAGGCGCAAATCAGCTTCGTAGTAACTGCGAAGCAGATCAGCGCCTTTGTTTTCGCAACATGGATAGTACAATTCCTCTACTTTTTTAACCTCTAGCCATCTTCTGTGCTTGTACAACTCAGTTTGTGTCGAACCTGTTCAAAAACCACATTGTTGGTTTACTCATGAGATGGCT
This sequence comes from Rugalucina vietnamica, assembly GCA_964017185.1. Classification (NCBI taxonomy): domain Eukaryota; kingdom Metazoa; phylum Mollusca; class Bivalvia; order Lucinida; family Lucinidae; genus Rugalucina; species Rugalucina vietnamica. The sequence goes on from OZ024872.1 coordinate 34,278,227, forward strand.
CAAATATGTATGTGGGCTTTTCTTTTCATACATTTGCTAATTTCTAAGGTGGCTATCCAAACGTTTCCTTACAGAGTCTGAATTTGATTAATGCACCATTCATTTGTAACAACTGCCCCCCCCCCCCCCCCCAAAAAAAAAAACCAGAGGACCAATGGTCCTGTAAACGCTCACCTGAGATCTGCTGCATATACCAATAAACATGTTTGAATATTATGGTATTTAATCCCAGTGCAGGGGCAGATAAAGCCCTTGGGCCATTTTCTTTTTCAGAATAATCAGTAGGGCACAACCGTTAAATTGATATATAATATTTCCTTTTTAATATAGTATCTAAAACTAGATATCATATCTAAATCTAGATATAACACAAAATATTTGAATTTACATATAGTATCTCCTTCTAGATATATAACTCTACATCCGGTTTATCTATACTTCGTTTTACATATTATATCTAAATTGACATATATTGTCAAAATATCCCCTTTTTAATATAGTATCTAAAACTAGATATCATATCTAAATCTAGATATAAACACAAAATATTTGAATTTAAATTTAATATCTACTTCGAGATATACAGCTCTACATTCGGTTAAAATATATATTTCGTTTGACATATTATGTCTCAATGGACATATATTTTCAAAAATTTTCGCCCCTTAGCAACATGTATACGTAATTTGTAGTCAGGATGTTCCCGTCAGTGTTCCTTGATAACTCTACACACCATGCGGAAGTATAGCTAGGTGACGAAGTGAAACGATTGCGGCTTATCTGCCCGCAACTTAGTCTGCAACTATCATGGCCTAGTTCAACCTGGCGACGGACAAACATCTTGAATATCATCTTGGTGGTGTTTAAACGATTCCGTGTGTTCAGATTTTATCTGACAGTCAGGTCTGAAGACTAGGTCCCTTGGACTTAACAAAAGGTCACAAAGTCTGTAGCCTCGTCACAATACGTCCTTGTCATCAGTTTATCATGGAAGATTGTCGTGGGACCTCGGCTTAAAGTCTTACCCGGAGGAGTGGAGAAGCATGGGATCGAACTCATGACTCCTTTTTTACAGTGCATTTAGCTTATCCGCTGTGCCTTAGAGGACTGTATTACCCTGCCACGTGACCACGATCATCGAGTTGCTTATTTTTGAAAACTCCAGTGTGCTAGAACTCGCCAAGATACAGTACATGAACCATCTCATAGTATGAAGCTTTGCCATCAGTAAGTCCCCACTCCGTTAAAAATGCTGGTTCATGGCCTTCTTGTTTTCCAGCAATCATTCTTATATATTTCCTTCTTTAGTTTCAATATGTTAGAGATGTTCCGGGATATCAAAAAGTTGAGGCATCCAGACGCAGGAAGCATAAATTCAAATCGGTTCACCAGTACCAGCACCATTCCAATAACGTGTTGATGCTCTCGACATGGATGATAGCCTTGTTGAACCGCATTTTTTTAATTTCACATTGTGTAAAAATAGGTACCAACAAGGCACATTTTGGAAGTGTGACATTTGTGTATGTTAAAGGACCGGTGACTATATGGCCTGTATACGCCTATACTTTAGCAGCCCAGAACACTGTTATGAAGCTCCTGATGCTGATCCTTTATGTTGAGAACAATACTTCAATGTCTTGTGAAGATATTTATGCTAAGATATTTGTATATTTTGTCATTATTTAGTAGAAATCTAAGTTCCAGTGGGGGAGGGGGTCTAAATTTCTTAAAAACAAAAGATCAAAATTGTGATTTTTTTGTGCATGCTCACAATTTTTATCACTAGTGTTTCTATTTTAGAGTGTGTACCCAACAGATACATGCAGGAATCATGCAAAAATCACTAAAATTGTTTAATTTGTTTGCAATTTGAAATGTAATAAGGAAACCATTTAGGAGGTACCTGTACCTTTGAAATATTAGATTACCGTATTTGTTATAACGTTATAAATGAAAGTGGCACAAACTGAAGTTTCCAGTCTGGAATTAATTCAATCTCATAAAAAATTCAAAGTTGCATGTTGCTTTAAACGTGGATCATTACGAAAGAGTTTCTGTATTATTTTACATGCAAAATATAATTACTCTGACCCGAAATTTTAGGATAAGTTTTTAAAGCTGATCATGGCCAATGTTGCATAAAAATACATACACATGTCCTGTTTTATCTAACACGGCTACCTATCTCCACAGTTCAGTAAAGCATACATGTATAATCATTGCTTGTCAGTTTGCTTCTGTATATTTGAGGTTTAACGTCCCAGGCAGCATTTTCGGACATGGCCGGAAGCATACACCTATACCTGGTAATATGGGAAGCAAATCATGCAGTTTGCTTGATGACACAACCCAGAGCTACATGTTGTAGGGCTCGAATCCAGGATTATTATTCTGAGACCGATGCCATGCATAACGAGTCTGTTTAACATTTTGACGGATTACCGGAATTAATGATTAACGTCCCAGTCAACAGCTATGGTCATGTCGGGACTTTGCCTCCATTTTATGGAACTTTTATCCAAAATAAGGATTGCATGAAATCCAACAAATGCTTCAAATATAACCATCCAACTAAACCGACAAGGCTCATGCGTATGGTTGATTTGACTTGAACCACTTTTCCTGGGCAGGCTTAGACCTGGGCGGTGAAACCAGTAATCACATGGTTAGCCAGTAGCATAGAAGTCTAGCCTGGAGGCACAAGCAGCCCATCTTTTTTCTTCAGGCCCCAATGGGCGTGGGCCCATATTGCCTCCTTACCACCCTTGGAAATCTATCTTGTGGCTGTTTGTTGCAATGCTGAACTGAAAACCCTGTCCTAATGACTGTGGAGTTCTACTTATTTAACATACATAGTAAACAACTATGTAGGTAGCAGGGCGTGAATAAATGAAGGGTGTATTTGTACAGCGTGTCTCCAAAATGTTGTAACACAAATTGACCAAATCATTTTATGCCTGTGCCCAAATTATGAAAATTAGTTGTGCAGCTTCCCGGTTCAACTTAACTGCACTTCAACTATTGTATATGATTGTCCTTTAATATTGTTTCAACTTTGGTAACTTTATATCTGCTAGTTTTTCCTGTATGAGAAACAAGGGCTGATAATCATATTTGGGCTCTCGTTTTTGGGCTCTAGAGTATCGTTCCCCCCCCTAGAGCCAGCACGCCACTTTCATATATTGTGTGGGTAATGATAACGCAAATGCAGGCAAAAGCTTTTGTTGGCTCTCGGGGGGGAACAATACTTTATAAAACTTTTCCTGATTTCTATATATTTCATATCAAAAATGATTGTTCAGCCCAAAATAAACCACCTGGATCATACAAAATTTGATAATAAATTCTTCTATCACACAGCCCCTTATTCAGGGAAGCTAACACGTGAATAAAGAGACTGATGCCCAACTTTTATTTTTCCTTAAAACCATAGGCATTTTTAAATGGAAATAGTCACCGATTCTTTCGATGGCGGGGTGGAGGCGGTGAAATTAATACTAAAATTTCAAATGTCTTCAAGATCGTTCCTAAGCGATATAATAGCTCAGTTGTGGTTCTAATTGTTTTGTGTTTTGGAGTCGATTTTTGTGCTGTTTGAGCCTTATGTGCGTTTTCATATTTTTAGGTCAGTTCAGGTAACTGAGTGGCTGCCTATTGGGGAATAGCTGCTCACTCGCCTTACAACATGTTTCATGGTATAAGTACCTAAGTGTCATTTTAGTTTTTCCCACCCCTCGGTTTATGGAGTGGGAATTTCTTTCTGATTGCGCCATTTCCTGATTATTGCCTATTTGTACTTTTTCTGTTTCTGACGGTACGAATTTATATAACGTCTGTGATTGACACACATCGGTACTAAATCTTCTAACACACGAAAACACGTTCTTGAACCACAATTTTCACATTTCGCAAAGTTCATATGTGAATTATTGGTACCAAATCCTCCCGGCCGGCGAAGAATTGGTAACGGATTGGTATGTAACGAATTTCATTCCATTTCACACACATGTGAGATAGGCGCATGTAATCAAATTTCATGTACTATTCGTACGTATTCTTCACACTCACGAAAACCACCCATCTGAAGTGGTTTTGCATTTGATTCCACTGATTCTTCAATATATAGCATTTTATGTGAACATTTAGTACCAAGCTTTCACATCTGAGTAAAATTGATACCAGTTCTTCAAAGATGTGATGAATCCAAACCAATTCTTCACACGTCAAAACACTGACTCGTCCCGCATGTGAAAATTTGGTACACATTTTTCACATATGAAAATAATCCCAGATATTCACAGATTTTATGATTTTAAAGTGCCGCCGATTTCACACGTGTGAAATCTGCGATTCAACAACGCTTTGAAAACGTACATAAAAGGAGCAAAACATAAAACAAGTAGGACTACAACAGAAGTACTGCATCGGAGCGGTCAGTAATATAAATTTACTGGGTGGTATAAACAGTTTTATATATTTTCCATTATTTTTGTTGAACTAGAGCCACAATATAAGTTTTTCTTCTCGGTCTGATACAAAATGCATGATCATTTTGCAAGCACCCGGCGGTCTCGGGAGATTCAACGTTATAATTTATAAATCCATGGTTTCCTGCAGATAGAACATGAGCGTAAAACCCAAACGCGCCCCGGGCGTATGAAAACTCTCAACTCGCTGAAGATTTTGGACGTATTAAAATAATTTGTTTCTTAAACTCGTTTTAGCAGTCACACATTAGCGCGTGACTGAAGCGTTTGCCAGACGTATGGAAAAAATCTCAAAACGCTAAAAACATAAAGTACGTTTTGTGTTACGTCGCAGACACACTATTCCTGGAAGACCCCGCCCATTGGGACCTAAAGAAATAGGTGGGGTGCTTGTGCCTCCAGGCAAAACTTGTTCGATGCTGACTGACCATCGGATTACTGGTTAACCGCTCAGATCTGAGCTTGCCCAGGAAAAGTGGTTACAAGTCAAACCGTCCACACATATAAGCATGTGTAGCTTTGCTGGATGGTTATATTTTAAGCACTTGTTGAATGTCATGGCATCCTCATTTTGGTTAAAAGTCCCACGAAGTGGAGGCAACGTCCCGACATGACCTTAGCTGTTGACTGGGACGTATAGCATCAATTCAAACAAACAAATACTAAGCAGGCGCTATAAGCGCGCAGGAAACGTTAAACGCGCGTCTCATATACGCTTGGGGCATGTTACTGAACAATTATGGCCTGTCTAAAATATGTTCCAAACGCGTTCAAAGCGTGGAACTTATTCGAAACAGATTTAACTGGCTAACCTGTTGTAGATGGTACTAACCGAGTGACAGTGGTTTCCAGCTTAGACACACGACCGATTCACGCCGAGATTCGAGAAAATTTTTAAGCATGCTTAAAAAGTCTTTTGAGCCCATACGCGCGTGGAGTGCGCACCGACCTACAGCGACGTATATCAACGTACACCGAGGCGTACACTAAGCGTACAAACCGCGCATGTAACGCGTTTCTAACGTGTCTCCGATGTGCTCCTGACGTATGTTGAATTTTACATTTTTGTCAACACACCCGGCGCGCGTTTGGCTTATATGTTGCAACTATTTTCCTGTGTGTTGAGACCTCGTTTACTGTCCTTCCATTGGGACCTAAAAGAAATAGATGGGCTGCTTGTGCATCCAAGCAAAGCTTCTTCGCTACTGACTGACCACCTGATTACTGGTTAACCGCTCAGGTCTGAGCCTGCCCAGGAAAAGTGGTTCATGTCAGTCTATCTACACATACAAGCCCTGTTGGTATAGTTTGGTGGTTATATTCGAAGCTCTTATTGGATGTCATGACGTCCTAATTTTTGGTAAAAGTCCCATAAAAATCGAGGCAGCGTCCCGACATGACCATTAGCTTTTGACTGGGACGTTAAACATCCATTCAAATAAACAAACATAAAATAAATAGGGAGCGTGATGACGTAGTGGTAAAGCATGGGAATCCGAATCGAGAGGTCATGGGATCGATCACCGTGGCACTGGCAGCACCGTGTTGTCATTGAGCAAGGCATATTAACTCCCCGGAGGACATACCCATCGCCATGTAGCGTAACTGCAACCGAATTTGACTACCCCTTGCCGAGTTGCATCATGGTACCGCTCTGGCCAGTGTTGATTCGAGCCCCGCGGCAAGCATTTGTGAGACGAGTGTGAATATGTTGTTCGATCCCGGGATTCGATCATATAGGTTTATTGTTTGAATGTGTTGCTTTACGTTCAAGTCAACATTTATGGTCATATTGGGATGTTGCCTCCTTTCAATGGAACTTCTACCCAACATTGAGATGTATTGACATGCTGAGGCCAAAAAAAAAAAATATGCTTGTTTCCGGTAACGTCTCCAAATTTTTTTGGGTCGGTAGGTAGGAAAACTTTTTTTTTTATTCATTTTTTTTTTTTTCAATTCTGATTGGTGAATCGCCACCAAGTGGCTGCAGGATATTCCCCCATTTGCCTTTGTTTACAAGAACCACATGGTCCTTTCTTACTAGCCATGAATACGAAAAGGCATCTCTTGATACACATGCAGATGACATGGCATGCACAACAATGACTGAATTCTGAGGCCAACGGCAATCGGTTGCGGTTGTAAAGCTGATCTGGTTTTGCTATAGCTGGTAAATGCGGAGGGCACAATAGCCTCAAACATGATACTATTCAACATGTCTTGTGGGGACCGTACTCAGTATCATAATATAGAACAAGTGATAATTGTCATTTTGAGTAATACATGTAACAGGGAGCTGTTAACCTGGGTATAACAGTTCCCTGGTAATAACAAGGCGACACAATTCATCGTCGGCGAGTGTGAATGACACCCATTGTTTTCTTACGACAGGCAAAAAAGTTGTAAAAAACAAGCGAAGCGATATCCATCCCGAACGGCGGATCGTAGTAGACTTTCTTCACAGATTTACCGTTATAAATATGAATGACAGCCTGTTCAAATAAATTCATAGGTATAACGGTAAACATGTGGCATAAGTCTACTACGATCGTCCGGGATATACAGCACTCCCTCAAGAGATAATCGTCAGACCGCATTTAGGAGATCTTAACAACGTTGTCTAACCTTTACGTAAATGTCCTTAAATTCCTCCTAATCAGATAATCACCACTCATTATTCATGCACGCCAAACAATACGGACGTGTGTACGCGACTCCTGTTTAATCCAATTATTTGTACAGTAAAAAAATCAAGTATCACTTGACCACGTGTTGATGAAAACATAAAGACAGACCAAGAAGTTCACCTGTCAATCAAATCTGCGGCCTGCATTCAACACGAGCGCTCATTGGCCAATCGATTTTCCTCAAAGTGCAAGACTGAACGCACGTATTTAGTTTTCAACGCGGCACGATCAAACGTCACAACAGCGGAAACAGTGTACATCGCTCATTTCACCCAGTGAAATATATTGGACAAAAACAGTTCCGACTTTACTATAAAAATTGCCAATTTCAGTCGCAGATCATGTGCAAATACTTTATTTGGGTCCGCTTTATTTGAGCAGCTTGATACGTTATGGTATCTCAATATTTTGGACTGTAATAATCGGCGACACTAAAACATAAAGTAACGTCACGTAACGTGCGTTTTTGCATTGACAAGTGACTGCCATACGCCGAAAATCTTGAATGCATGCAACCATCAACTTCCTCAAACATCAGGTAAGCCCACTAATGGTTAGGAGAATTTAAATTGTGTGTCTGATCTTACCGCCTTGGAAACTCATACGTGCGTGAAGTCATGGATCGACCTTGAAAAAATAGATGGTCCAATGAGCGCTTATGTTGAATGCAGGCCGCGCCTACTATCGGCTCTCTGCAGATTTAATTGACAGTTTTATTACGCGTCTGTTTTCATCAGCGTGTGTCTATTGTAATTTAATTGAATTAAACAGCCCGATATCCAGTCCGTGTATTTTTTGGGAAATAGGAATAAAAGGATGATTAAGAAAATGCGGGCGTAAAGGTTTGACAACTTTGTTAAATGATTTCGTTTACGGTCAGCTGATAATCCAATGCGGGATTGGCTTTTTTCACTGACCTATCTTACGAAAACAATGGGTGTCATTCACGCTCGCCGGCAATAAATTTCAGGTTACCCGGTGGGCATCCTACCATGAAACTTAGCTTGGCCAACATCGTTTCAACCCAGTCGGGCAATCGCAATTATTTCTAACACTGTTTTCGGCTGGCAATTATGGAGGAGAACATTGTTACTTTTTGCCAAAATGAACCCCAACTGTTAGCGGACAGCATAATCGATTGTCGCCGATCAAGACAACTTTTTTCAATTTTCGATTTTTCTGGCTTCATTACAACACTAATGGGCGATAATTCGCGCTAAAATCGGTGGTGTGTACCGGAAATTGTACGTTACCGAATTTTTGTGATAGCAGACAGGGCGAAAAAAAGTTACAGTCGGGGCAGTTTTGGGAGGGTCGGTCGGGTTACCGGAAACAAGAACTTTTTTTTTTTGGCCTGAAAAATACGTGCTGAAGACATAATAACCACACAACTAAAGCTTATAATTTTTCCTAGGCAGTTTCAGACCTAAATGGTTAACCAGTTATCGTGTGGCAGCCCATCTATTTCTCACGGCCCCAATGGGCAAAGTCGCATCGGTTTGCCGTCCTTATCCGTTCAGTTAAGTTAACTTTGAGAGATTGCTGGTTTCATTTACAGCCCCGAGGTAAATGCTTGTTGCCTGGCATTGTGGTAGAGTCACTCTTTGAAAGAAGAAAGAAGAAAAGAAAGAAAGAAGAAGAAGAAGAAGAAGAATGATTTATTTACGTACAGAGAGGTCGCCGGCGAGATCGTACGTTATCAAGGCTTGTCATGAAGAGCCATTGGGCAAAATTTTAAGCTCCCTTGACTCCTGGTTTACATACAGAAAGCGTTGGCTCCTTCCCACTATGACTGAAAAATTGCTGATATGGACGTTAAGTCATAAAATCTAACCAGTCCAAACATTTTAGATATAAATTAACACTTCTTGGAATTTCCCTAGCGTTTTATGTCGTTATGTTCAGCAAGTAAAATAGTGTTTACTCATGTAAATCGGACGACGAGCATATTCAAATCCAAACTGTACATAACTTCCCTGGTGAACTTTTCGGTGACGCTGGATTTTTTGTTGGAAATAAGTTTCTGCACAAAATTCAAACCTTCGCGCTATGCGAAACTCGATGAGAGACTGCGCATTACGCAAAATGATCACGTGTTCAGATGAAGGAAAAAATATATCTCGATCGAAATATATAATGATATTTAGATTGACATATTATATGTCAATTTAGATATATTATAATAGGGTATATTTCGTTCGAAATATATGGTAATTAGGCATATCTCCTTCTAGATATAATATATCGATTTAACGGTTGTGCCCTACTGATAATCAATATTTTGTCCATTTGCCAATTTCCTGCTGGCTTTTTCCTTCAAATGACATTTTAACAGTTATTCCCATTCAAATGCATTGGCAACCCATGTTGACCTTGCCATAAACTGGGTCAAGGTCATCACAGGGTCATGATTTATATATACATTGTAGTACTTCAGCCATTGATGCTTCAAGCCAAGTTTCCTTGAAATCGGTCCACTGGTTCCGGAGAAGAAGATTTTTGAGAGATTTTTACCATATATGGGCCTGGTGGCCATGTGACCTGGATTATTTATATACACATTGATTATCCCATCCTATAGATGCTTCACATAAAATTTGGCTTTGATTGGCCAAGTGGTTTCAGAGGAGCAGATGTTGAATATTATGGAGATATACATGTATATTGCCCCGGGGTGGGGGCATATGAGCCCCTGTGGTCCATTTTTGTCAGAATCATTAATAGTCAGTCCTAATGCCCATTTCCTGCAAGACTTTCACTTTAAATGACATTTTAAAAGTTTTCCCCATTCAAATGCATTGGCGACCTATGTTGACTTTGCCATAAAATAGGTCAAGGTCATCACAGGGTCATGATTTATATATACATTGTAGTGCTTTAGCCAACAATGTTTCATGCCAAGTTTCATTGAAATTGGTCCACCGGTTCCAGAGAAAAAGATTTTTGAAGGGTTTTTACCATATATGGGCATGGCGGCCATCTTGGTCATGTGACCTGGATTATTTATAAACACATTGGTTATCCCTTCCTATTGATGCTTTACATAAAATTTGGCTTTGATTGGTCAAGCGGTTTCAGAGGAGCAGACGTTTAACTATAGTGAAGATATACATGTATATTGCCCTGGGGCGGGGGCACATGAGCCCCTGAGGTCCAATTTTTTTCAGAATCATTAATATTCAGTCCTACTGCCCATTTCTTGCAAGACTTTCACTTTAAATGACATTTTAAAAGTTTTCCCCATTCAAATGCATTGGCGACCTATGTTGACCTTGCCGTAAAATAGGTCAAGGTCATCACAGGGTCATGATTTATATATACATTGTAGTGCTTTAGCCATCAATGCTTCATACCAAGTTTCATTGAAATTGGTCCACCGGTTCCAGAGAAAAAGATTTTTGAAGGGTTTTTACCATATATGGGCATGGCGGCCATCTTGGTCATGTGACCTGGATTATTTATATACACATTGGTTCCCCCTTCCCATAGATGCTTCATGTAAAATTTGGCTTTGATTGGCCAAGCGGTTTCAGAGAAGAAGATGTTTGAATATTATGATAATATACATGTATATTGCCCCGGGGTGGGGGCGGATGAGCCCCTGGTGCCCAATTTTTTTCAGAATCATTAATATTCAGTCCTACTGCTCATTTTCTGCAAGATTTTTCCTTTAAATGACAATTTAACAATTTTTCCCATTCAAATGCAAAGGCGACCTATGTTGACCTTGCCGTAAAATAGGTCAAGGCCACCGCAAGGTCATGATTTATATACACATTGTAGTACTTGAGTCATCGATGCTTCATGCCAAGTTTGGTTGAAATCGGTCCAGTGGTTCCGGAGAAGAAGATTTTTGAAGGGTTTTTACCATATATGGGCATGGCGGCTATCTTGGTCATGTGACCTGGATTATTTATATACACATTGGTTCCCCCTTCCCATAGATGCTTCATGTAAAATTTGGCTTTGATTGGCCAAGCTGTTTCAGAGAAGAAAATCTTTGAAAATGGTGGACGACGGACGGACGGACGACGGACGGATGACGGACGGACGACGGAGCATGGGTATACTATAAGCTCACCTTGTGAGCCTGACGGCTCAGGTGAGCTAAAAAATACGGGAATAGGCAGGGATAATGACTTTTTACTTTTCAGTGACCCACTATATGCTCCACCCTGCTTGGACAAGCTTGAGGTTGAAATCCTGCACTTTGCCTCCCCCCCCCCTCCCAGTATTAGAAATGTTAAGTCCAGTCAGTTCAACGGCATTACCGGGGCAATCAAAAATTGCCCCGCTTTTCAGCTTGGCTATACCCCACCCTTCTCCTAAGGGGCAGTGTTACAAATGACTGGTGCATAAGTTTATCAAATAAATTTTTGCATAAATACCATATAGTCCATTAATAAGTTATAAAACTGTCAGAAAAATAGTTTGTTGATAACATGATCAAAATAATGAAATGTATTCTTACCTAAACAATCGTTCTGTTGCAAAAGCAAGCCTGTAATTCTCCTGTCACTTTTCAACATTCACCAGTCTTAAACCACAATGTACTGGTGTATTCAACAGCTATGTGACCGGGATGAGATCTTTGAACTGATCCAGTAAAGATCCATTGCATATCATATAGCCTACAATGATTAATTATGACAATTAGAAATTCAATCATATATGGTGTTTATTTTTTTTTTTTGCATTCAAGTCACTTCATGGAATAACTCATCATTTTTATGTGTAAGATGTGTTCATGCAGTACATGTATGTAACATTATATGAGCCTCGACGCGAGAAAACCGGTCTTCGGGGTTTCCGACCAGGTCCGACACAAACCGTCCTGTACAGTCACAGGAGCAGGCTAGAAGCCTGAAATTTCGGATTTAAGTAGAAGAGGAATTGTACTATCCGAGTAGCGAAAACAAAGGCGCTGATCAGCTTCGCGGTTACCGCGAAGCTGATCTGCGCCTTTGTTTTCGCCTAGGCAAAAATCCGGTTTTCTCACGATGCGGCTCATATTATGCGGTCTGTTCCACCATCCAGATGGACAAAATCAATGGACAAAATCAGTGCCCTGTAACCACAGAGCCGATCAGCGCTTTTGTTTTTCTTTCACCACAAAATAGCTTTTTTCATGATGTGGCTCATTTAAGCTGTGTCACGAGAAAACCAACATTGTAGTTTCTGAACAGGTCAGGCACAAATTAGGCTGTACAGCCACAGAAGAAAGCTAGAGGCTGAAGATTAGTACAAAAATTGTACTATCCCTGTAGCAAAAACAAAGGTGCTGATCAGCTTTGCGGTTACCGCAAAGCTGATCTGCATCTTTGTTTTTGCAAATGCAAAATGTTGGTTTTCTCATCAGGTGGCTCATTTGATTTTGCTAATTGATTATGATCATTTATGAGATTAAAATCTTCCAATCTTTTGTTAAGAGCAATATTTGTAATTCAACTAGATCTAATTTTCAAAGATTCAATGGTTTTGAGGTATTCTGATATTTTGCTATGCCTTTATGATCCTAGTGTAGGGTGACTTCTTGTTGACTCTAATGGCACAAAATCCTTACTGTTAAAACTAAATGTAATTTATATTTTCTGCATTAGTACAGATCAGCTGTGTGTTATAAACCATGCAGCATTTGCTATAAAATACATCTTCTGAGCCTCTTGCCTTCTTCTGTTACTGTAAAGCCTGGTGTGTGTCTGCCTTTCAAAATACATGTATTATTTTTATCATACTCGCAATTAATCAAACATGTTGCAGTATTCTATCCACTGCTTTCTTTATTGTCACAGACAAACAATTTAATAAAGTCTTACCTTGTAAACCCTTCTTAATCTATCCAAAATTCTGTTTTTCAATCAGTAAAATTGCACAGAACCATTAATATCATCCATAGCCCACCAAAGATGTCTAAAAGGTGTCTAAACTGTAAAGAAAATATCATTTACAAATGATTTGTTGACAATAATCTATGACCGAAAATGATACAATTATAGTAATGGTATGCTTCAAATGACATATTCATCATAGTTTTTGACGAATGACACTTCCTTACTATAAAAGTATACATATTGTACTAATGTATTCCCAGTCATAAAAACAAAGGCGGTTTGTTAACAAAAATAGTAGTATTTATTATCATATAATGAATGGGAACAAGAACAGTACAGAAAATATGTATAAAATTATACTGATTGATAAGAAAAATGAATCTTTATTGATTGCAACAATTTTCTTTTTTCATGCAGGGAAAAGCGTTGTTTTTTAAGTCCTTAATGCAATTGTTTATTGTTTAGGTTTTAAGACTAACCAGAGGACCAATGGTCCTCTAACTGCTCACCTGATCAGGACAGTTTTACTTGTATGGAAGCTAATTAACCCTGCCCTGGGTGTGGCTGGTATGGGCCACAGGGGCATAGTTGGAAGGATTTATAAAGAGACTCAATTGAAAGTTGAAAGTTGAAAAATTTCAGTTATTCTCTTTGGCTCCATGTTGCCAAATTCTAAAGGGTCACTGACGAGACTTTAGTAGTCGAAACCGCGGTATGGCCCACCCCCTTTCTCATTAATATGTTCACTGCTCTTTAAAGGATCTCAGTTTTAATTTTATTTGCTATTACTGCAGCTGGTGTTGTGCCGTGTGGCAGCCCTAAAAAGTCTCCCCATACATCGTCCATGGTGCAGGTTATATTTTCCTTTTGATCCTTTGAGATCAGCGAGGATATTCTGAGTAATCAGAAATTTATTATCGGTTAAGTTCATTTCTAACCAATGTTTAATATATTTGGTCTCATTTAGATAATACTAGTCTTTGTATCGACTCCTGTTGAAAGTTGCAAAATTTCAGTTATTCTCTTTGGCTCCATGTTGCCAAATTCTAAAGGGTCACTGACGAGACTTTAATAGTCGAAACCGCGGTATGGCCCACCCCCTTTCTCATTAGTATGTTCACTGCTCTTAAAGGATCTCAGTTTTAATTTTATTTACTCAACATTGCTACACATGAAATACAATAGCCCTAGAGCTCATGGTTTTAGAGAAGATTTTTGTATGCTATTCCCATTGTAAGCACCTGGGAGCTAATGTTCCCATGGGTGAAGCTATTTTGAACCCCAACGGGATCATTGGCACTATCTATGTAAAGCGCCATATGACATTGCTGTGTACTAAATATACAATGTACAAGGTTTCAGAGAAGAATGTTTTTGATATGACTGTTTCCTATTGTAAGCCTATGGCAAGTATATGGGAGCTAATGACCTCCAGGATGGGGCCATTTTTGACCACAGGGTTAGATTAGCAGGTTTATGATGCTATGTATACTTAATATACGATTTAGGCCTTGTAATTACAGAGATTTTCAATGTTATTCCTATTGTAAGTGGGAAAAATGGAACTTTGAGGGAACCTATGTGGTTTCGTCGTATATAGAGAAGGAAATGTGGAAACCTTAGTCCTAAATCATATTTCAATATCTTAACTTCATATCCTATATTAAGATACATCAGCCTGGGCCAAAAAGTTCAGCTTTTTTGATGTTTAAAAAAGTGAGGTCGATGCGTGTTTTGCGTCGTCGTTTTTACAGTGTTTGTCCTTTCTGCGCAATCGCACTAAGGGTAAAACATGAAGCCTGTTCGTTTTCTTAAGGTCGCTTTGGAGAAGTTGAAGAAGGTCGTTTCGGTCCAGACAATTAACACTACCGGTGAATACCCCTTATTCCGTTATTGTTTCCACATTTCTAGCCCAGGCATTATAACACTAGAAAAAGAATGGTATCCACATTTTCGTCTCTATATAGGAAGGTTTCCACATTTTTTAGATATACGACAATTCATTGGAAAGCCCAGAAATGTGGATACTTTACTATATAGGGAGGTTTCCACATTTTTTAGATATACGACAATTCATGGAAAAGCCCAGAAATGTGGATACTTTACTATATAGGGAGGTTTCCACATTTTTTCATGGGAAACCCTCACATTGTCATATATCTAAAGAATGTGGAAACCTCCCTATATAGTAAAGTATCCACATTTCTGGGCTTTCCAATGAATTGTCGTATATCTAAAAAATGTGGAAACCTCCCTATATAGAGACGAAAATGTGGATACCATTCTTTTTCTAGTGGTATTATGCCTGGGCTAGAAATGTGGAAACAATAACGGAATAAGGGGTATTCACCGGTGGTGTTAATTGTCTGGACCGAAACGACCTTCTTTAACTTCCCCAAAGCGACAACCTTTTGACATTCACGGAATAAGGACAATCCTTGATCAGTTGTCCTTGATCGAAACGACACGATCTCAAATGACCAGATCATCCTTAATGAAGCAACCAGACAAGGTTCATGTTTTACCCGAGAAAAGCCCGGAAACAGTTCTACAAAATGGCTGCTAAAGATCGCTTCACGGAGACATGCTGAATAAAAAAGGCCGACAGGAGGTTAATTCTGACTACTTTTCCGATCTAAATATCTCTATACCAAGTTGAGATATTGATATATCATTTGTGACTAAGGTATCCACATTTCCTGCTCTATATACGAGGAAATCAAGGGTTCCCCTATAATTCCATTGATCCTTGTAAGTGCATGAAGGCTATTATGACACCCAGGGCTTAGTCAAATGGAATCCCAGGGCATCATAAGCTGGAATTATGTTTCCGAAAATGTTTTTACATACTAAATATACAGTACAACCTCATTATAATGCTATCTTTGGGGTCCATATGAGCAAACCATGTTAAAAGTGAAACCGTGTTATATTGAGACTACTTACTACAGACATACAGCAAAGTAATCAATTTGGGAGTCATGAGATGGCCGTGTTATATTGAAAACCCCATCATAGTGAGGCGCGTTATGAGGCTGATGTGTACAAGCTGTATCTCTTGTCGGTTTAAAGAAGACTTTTCACCATTATAAGCCTATAGTAGATATTGGCACCTCCAGGGTTGGGTCAATTTGGACCCCAGGGGCACATTTGACATGTTTGGCAGGACTTTTTATTCATCTTGGATGTTATCATGATTTATTTGTCTGTCCTTGATGATTCATTGACCAGTAAGAGATTCACCACATGGACCGAACAACTAACTAAATGTTGTGAACCACTGCAGAAGCCCAGGGTGAGGTTAGGCCTGTAAAACTAGTTTAGGCCCACCAGTAATTTTATATTACTGATCATTCCAAGGCTATACTTCTGTGGTGGTTCTTATTGTTTCATATTGTTTTATGTCTTGATGTTGAATTTTTGTACTGTTTGCACCTTATGTACATTTCCATATTTTTAGTTACGGTAAATGACCAATTAGTTCGAACACCCTAGCAGTTCGAACACCAAAAATTATTTTGGAACTGGTCCCTAAAAATTGCTCTTAAAGTTCGAACAGTTAATTTTTTCAAGGACCTAAATTTCTAATACTTCGTACACAAGAAAAACTTGGTATGTTTGTAAAATAAAGACCAACAAATACGTCTTTTTGAGGTTCCTTTCTCGTGACAGCTCGCACTAATTACCATGGTAGCGGACGGACCAAATAAAAATATCTCCTACCCTGAAACCCCTGTAAAATGCCTGCATATTTATTGCTAATTTCTCCAGCTTTTTAATTATTTTATTATTCAAGACAAAAGATGTGTGTGATGGCAAACATCTGACATTTCTCCCCCAAATTTTCTTGCTATAGACGAAGCATATAAATCCAAAGTAAAAAGTTGTTGCATTTTTAAATGAAAGTCCTTAGTTCAGAAACTGGGTTACAATCAATTTTTAGAGGAAGTTGTAATGACACACTTTTTTGGAAAGGTCATTTCCCACTAGCAGTTCAGGGCTGCGACACGTGAAAAGGTCTTGACTTTGTCTATAATTATTACGAATGGTGCGTGGTGATTTAGTTTTTTCAGCAACATGTTTTATCACTAATTTACTAAACCACTTAATGATTGTTAATTAATCTAATTAATTGCAAATAGAACCTACAATATTTATAGCTGTTGATTTATAAGATTGTGTATTGATCATAATCTTCCTTTTAACTGGACACCATAATTGAGTGCACCTGTTGAATGGTACAATGTACCATGTGAGGCTATTGTGCCGTCTGGGTCAAGAGAAATCGCTTTACCAGCAAAAGCAAAACCAGATCAGCTACAACCGTAACCGATTGCCGTTGGCCTCAGAATTCAGTCATTGGTGTGCAGGCTATGTCCAGAGATGCCTTTTCGTATGACTAGTAAGAAAGGGCCATGTGGTTCTTGTAAACAAAGGAAAATGGGGGAATATCCATGCAGTCAAATTCATTCTAAGGCAATACCTCATGTGGTGTCAAACACATGAAAGATAAAACTGGACTAAACTCCCGATTTGTTTAAAAATAGACAGTATCATACGTCATACGAAGTTAAGTTAGGCCACTCAGGATGACGTAACTGGTGAGATGTTGATTACACAGACTGATCTAGACGCCAGAAAGTTTGGCTACTTTTGTTTTTGTACGGTCATTTTCGGCTGTTTGCGTTGGCATTTTATTAATTCGAACACTGGATTTTTTCATAGATCAGAATTTCTAATAATTCGAACACCAATTTCAATATTTATTTTTTAAGTGTTCGGACTAATTGGTCATTTACCGTAAGTTTGGTAACTGACTGGCCGCCTATTGGGAAACACTGCTCACTTGGCTTACAATGTTTTCTTAGTATAAGTACCTGATTGTTAATTTAGTTTTTTCCCACCTCAGTGTTTGGAGTGGGAATTTCTTTCTGATGTGCCATTTCCTGTCTACTTTGACCTTTTTATGAAGGTGACTACCAAACATTGCTACGTACAACATACAGAAGCTCAGAGCCATGTGCAGATGTAGTTTGTTTGATTTACCCATGTAAGTCTATGAGAGCTATCTATTGCCATGGATACCAGTTTAAAAACAATCTGCTCTCAAACCTAATGCAGCCAAATGATGGTACATGTCAAGTTTGATTAAGATTGGCTCACTAGTTTTTGAAACTTTTGCTATGAAATTGTGGATCGATGGATGAGGACCCCACTTGCTATACTCTGAATCTGAATCTGAATCTGAATAGTTTACTGGTGACACGCCAAATGACATTATTTCACCAGGGGGTTCGGATGGGGGAGAAATTAGTCCCTTGAACGCACGAGTGTAGCGAACTTGGACACACAGTCATCAGACATTTCAGCAGAGGAGATAAGTGAATCAGGGAGGTCATTCCAGTCCCTGATAGTCTGTGGAAAGAAACTACTTTTGTACGCTTCTTTGCTAGCTGAAGGTATCTGAAAAGCCAAAGAGTGTTGATTTCTACAACGCCTATTCTTTGGGATAAGGTCATCTGTGGGTATTCTGGCTTTACCCTTTAGACCTTTGTATAGCAATATAAGTCTACTATCCTTCCTCCTTTTCTTAAGAGATTCCCATTTCAGTTGACCTAAAATGCCAGTCATGCTCCCAGTTTCAAAAACATAATTTCCCGTCACAAACCTTGCCGCACGATTTTGTACCTTTTCCAGTTCTTCCTGGAGGCCATGAGTGTGAGGGTCCCAAACTGAGCTTCCATATTCCAAGACCGGCCGCACCAGTCCTTTATAAGCTGCTTCTTTCACATCTGGGGGACAAGAATACAAATTTCTCCTTAAGAATCCGAGAGTTCTGTTAGCCTTTGTACAGACATTGGAAATATGAGTATTCCATTTCAAATCATTTGTGATAGTTACACCCAGGTATTTTATGCTTTCAACGTTTTCCAGTACAGTGCCCTCAAGGGTGTAGTTAGCCTGTATCTTACTAGACCGTTTATTTGTCAGCTGCATCATGTTGCATTTGACGGGTTGAAATCTCATTCCCCATTTCCTAGCCCAACTGCCTAGACGATCAATGTCTCTCTGAAGTTTCAATGTATCCTCGTCATTCTTGATTTCACGATAGCAAACACAATCATCAGCAAAGAGTCTTATTTCAGACTCAATGTCTGCTGAGATGTCATTTATATACAAGGAAAACAGCAAGGGGCCGAGAACGGTGCCCTGAGGGACACCCGACACAACTGGAGCCCAATCCGATTTAATACCATTAACCACTACCCTTTGTTGTCTGAAACAAAGGAAAGCATTTATCCAATTCTGTGTTGTTCCACCTATTCCATAGCTAAGGCCAAAAAAAAAATTACAATTGTTTCTCAGGCACTTTTTGGAAAAAACAGATGAGGCAGGCAGGTTTTTTTTTTTTTTTTTTTTTTTTCACCCAAAAACAGATGAGGCCACTTTTTTTTTTGGCAACCGGAAAAACATGCGTGAAAAAAAAATTGATATTTTTCTAATTTTGCTCAAAAAAAATAGATAGTGGGTATGCACTAGAGCTGCATCACCCATAATCTGTCTTAAAGCAAAAATACAAAAATATATGTATACCACTGTACAACATAGCTTTACCTGTGGGTTGTATTTTCTATTATGATGTTCCTGTCGAAATACCAGACTCTCATCTGGCATAATGGTTACAGCGTTGGCTTTGGAAGTGGGAATTTGTGCGTTCAATACCAGCTGGGTCATACCAAAGACTTTAAAAATGGTATCAGTGGCTACTTGGTGCTCAGCATTTGACTGCCTTCTCTTCTCCAAAAACAACAACCTCAGTGATAGGAATACAGTAAATATGTCAAGGTGATGGTTGGTGGCAGACAGTGTAGTTCTATCATTGGGGTCTGGTCACTCTGGTGGTGGTGATACCCTTTCTCGGGGTTAAAACGAGGTGCATCGATAAATCGATGGGGGAACATTACGATACAAGGCAAGACAATACTAATGCGATCGGGTCAATCTCAACTTCTACGCAGAATAAGCCAGAAAATATTGCTATTGCTTATTTGAATACAACATACAAAACATCATAATTTACTTACTTTTGACTGACAATTCCATTAAACAAGTAAAAAATATGAGTTTCGTGAGCTCTCCATTCACGTAGGTGGAAAGTGAAAGTAAGTCCGAAAACGAGGTTAAACTTATCAAAACTTGTTTTTGTTTTTTGAGCGAAACGAAATTGTTTCGTAGACGTTTCGAACTTTGCTGGATACATCTTTCAGGCGGTTTCGACCTTATATCATTTATTCCATGACTTTTACAGCTAATAACAATTCAGGTCCATGAGAACACCACCAACAACGGAGTATTACAAAATTGTTGTCCTGATGACAGATCCTCAATCCACCTTTCAGCGATTGCCACCCACTCTACTAGTGTACCACCATACCCTACTAGGGTTTCCCCTATCGTTATCTCCTAGGGTACTCCTACTACTAGTGAACCATCATGTCCTACTAGGTTCCTCCATACCCTACCCTCTCAGGGTACACGCATCCCACCCTACTAGTATACACTTCAGACCCGTTATAAGGCGCTGGTCGGGGTCCACAAGTCGCATGCGCGTTATAGGTGAAGCGCGTAATGCAAATCTACTGAGTCGGACCAGGCTGATCACAGTTCATGTAGTTTTTGTGGGTGGGGAAAAGCGCCTATACGGCGTGTTAATTTGCTTAACCGAGCAAATTGGCGGTTTATCCCGGAGTCCTTGTAAAATGGAATAAACAAAAGTGAAATTTTGCTTGTTTCCATATTTTAATCAATTAAAAACGATCTACAACGATTGAATGTGAAAAAAGCGTCAATGACACCACGCTAATGTTGCTGTTCCGCCTTTGACTTATTGGCGCACCCGGATATTTAACGCGGACAAGTGTCATTGCCGATTCCTTATTTACAATTATTTTAATTCGCCGTTCTTAATCGAGAAAGCACAAATGCATTTTCTGATCGGATAGAATTATACAAGATATAGGTGTCCCAATGCTTAAAAAATCTTTGGTTTGTGTCGCCGTCGAAAGTGAGCAACGTTGCGTAACAGTTGTCACAAATAGCCTACAGCAGCCTGTGTTTACCGTCTCGTTATGGTCTATCGATAATCCCCTAGTGCTTTTGGCTTATTTTCACAACTTTTATGGCTAATCTTAAGAAAACAATGTGTCATCCACGCTTCGCGAGCGGTGGATTGTGTCCGTCTAAAATTACTGAAATGGCAATTATCACTCGTGAATATACACGCAGCCGACACGGTTCGTAAACACATTATGCTTTCTATTAGAAAACCTGTTCTGTCAGTTTTAAATATGCAAAAGATAATTAACATTTATTGTTCTCAATGTACAATAAAGAGAAACTGTAAGAAAATCGCTCCTTGGCAAACGCCTGACAACGGCTTTAATTTTTTTTTTACCATAAAGAGAAACTGTAAGAAAATTGAACCTTGGCGAATTCCCTGCAAACGATCTTTTTAACAGTGAATTCATCCGCACATAAACGCCTTAACTGCAATACAATACAGGAATATATTAGGGTAAAACGGCGCCTTGTACTACCCTAACTTACCAGGGTTCCACACTACCTTAGCTCCTAGGATACACCCACCCTATTAGTGAACCATCCTCCTGTACAAGGATTCCTCCCTACCCTACCCTCTAAGGGTACACCCATTCCTCCATACTAGTTTTTTTTTCTTCAAACAAACTGGACCGAAACAACATTGGGAAAGAAACGTCTTGGATCCGAAAGTAAAAATGTTTCCGTCCAAAAAAAAAAGAAATGTTTTGTATTAACCCAAAATCATGAAGACGCTTTCCATGCCTCTTTGCAAGCGCTTGGCTTTATCTCCTTGATCGCCAAAGACAAAAACGAAGATTTGAAACAGATGCGCTATTTTATTTATTTTTTTTTTTGAGACGATAAAAAGGGGTAATGCGGGGGGTTTCAGACAGATGCGGCGGTGCCTGAGAAACATTTTTATTTTTTTTTTTGGCCTAAACAATTTGCTTTTAAGGAGTTCATGGGGAGGAGTATCAAAAGCCTTTTCAAAATCGAGTATAAAAGTGTCGACCTGGCCTTTTTTGTCTAAGATTTTGGCCCAGTCATTTATCACTGTAGTCAACTGAGTTTCACAGCTATGCCATTTCCTAAATGCGTGTTGCCTGTCCGACAAGAGTTCATGTTCATCAAGATGGGCCATAATATTTGAGCATACAATATGTTCAAGAAGCTTACAAGGAATGCATGTCAAAGAAACAGGGCGGTAATTGCGGGCAAGTGACCTGTCGCCCTTCTTAAACAGGGGGCAAATATTAGCAAGAGACCATTCTTTAGGAATTTCACCTGTATCAATTGACTGCTGGAAGAGATGGGCGAATACCAGCCCTAATTCCACAGCCAATTCCTTTAGGACCCTGGGATGAAGCTCATCAGGCCCTAAGGCTTTAGACGGGTTTAGACCTTTGAGAAGTTTGGTCACCCCTTCCTTTGTGACCACAATATCATGCATGAATGGGGCAGATCTATCCATAAGAGGGACCTGTTTGTATTCACTTTTAGTGAAAACATCCGAGAACTGACCATTAAATTCTTCCGCCTTCTCAAATTCGGATTGTGCAATTCCACTTCCATTTCTCTTTTTCAACGGGGGAATACCTTGGGTATCTTTTTTCTGACTGTTTATGTACCTGTAAAAATCTCTAGGATTAGCCTTAACATCTCCTACCAAGTTGTTCACGTAAAGATCATGCTGCTTCCTGATATCAGCTTTGATCTCTTTCCGTAAAGATTCAAATTTAGATCTAAATTTTGCACTACCAGTCTTTTTAGCTTTTGCATGAGTTGCATTTTTTCTGCGAATCTTCCTCCTTATTTCAGGTGTTATCCAAGGGACAGAGGAGACTGAGCGACTAGTTTTTGAGGGGATATGTTTATCTGCCGATTCCTGAATAAACGATGTAATGAGATTGAAATTTTCCTGGACCGACCGAGTATCTGAGTAACCGTTGAAGTATCTTTCCTTTGCAAATTTAAGTGTTTCTGCTCTCATAGATTCATAATCACCTTTCTGATAACGATACACTTTTCTCCTAGGTTTCTTTATTGGGGGGATAGCAATTTTCAAAGTGCCAGAAACAATGTCATGATCACTGAGCTTATCCGGGGAATGAATGTCTGCAAACTGACCTGGAAGAGAGGTCAAAATTAAGTCCAAAGTATTTCTTTCTCTGGTGGGGAAATTGACTAATTGTTCCAAACCGTGGTCATTCATGATATCTATCAAAATCTGACCCTCCGTCTGACTCAATGATGACCCAGATTTGCTGTGTCTGTCCGGCCATACAATATCTCTAAAGTTGAAATCACCTAAAACGTGAATTAAGGGGGGTTTGTTGCCTTTATTAATATTTTTGATTTTGTCAAGCTGTTCTCTAAATAAATTGTCAAACTTTTCCAGGGAATTCAATAAGTCATTTCCATTGTCCGATACTGGTAAATGACCATCGACAGGTGGTCGATACCAGCTAGCCACAAAGTGAGTTTTCTTATTTACAAAAAGTTTGACCCAAACTGACTCTGAGTCATTGTCCAATTCTGTGAGGGGCATGTGTGGGATGTCCTTGTGCACAAGAAGCATAACACCGTTCTATCCTTTCTGTACACGCTGTATGGAAAAGATTCCGGAAATAATTCAGACGTTAATATGGAATTGTCAATTTTTGTCTCCTGAATGGCCAAAATCTGAGACTGATGAAAATCAATGAAGGCCAACAACTCAAGTTTTTTGCCTCTTATACTGTTTATGTTGATACTGGAAAATTTCAGACCACTAATAAAACTGTTTTTGCTAGTCAAGGTTTCAGTGGACTTGGTTTCATGACCTTTTGCAAGTAGGTCAAACCTATTTTCACTTTCCAAGTTAAACTGTTCATTGAAAAAAGAGTCTGAGAAATTGAAAAAGTCACATTTTGGGCAAATCCATGTACAGTTTGAGTTTTGCATTGTTTCATACTCTGAGTCTGACATAAAAGAACAGTTATTGTGCACCCACATTTCACATTTGTCACACTGGACAGCCTTATGGGAATTCAAAACAGCACCACTGCATAGGCTGCACTCAGCTTTGCAGTTTGAACAATACCAAGAATCATTATCCGACTCAATTTTTTGTAACTCAACGGGACCAAGATTTACGCAAGACGCATGGAAGCGTTTCTCGCAATCTTCACATTTAACTGCTTTCTCGGCCGCCTTGCAATACTTCTTGCACGTGCGGCACTGGAACCTGGGGCCTGGGTTCATTTCGATATCACCAGCCAAAATAATAAGAATCAACAAGTTTGTTCCCTGTGAAGGATTGAAACTGCGTAATCCTTCGGAGCCTCTTCGGTTACCAATTTTCCTTGTATAGGCCAAACTCTGAGCAATCCTACCAACTGAATTTCCAAATCCTATACTACATTCCTGGTTTGCATCCAAAATATCTCCTGATGTTGTCCACTTCCAAACACAGAGCCCGAAAACCAACAACAAAGCCAACCTGAGGAGCAGCGGACAAGACTTCGGTGTATGGAAACAACATACCAGCTCTTTTCCTACCCGACAAGTCAACCGCCCCATAGTTGGACCGACAAAACCTGAAGCCATGAGTTCCAATTCAAATGATTAAACAAAAAGACCTTCAATCACTATATGAAAAAAAAGTGGGTGGGGGAAGGTCAAACCAGAAAAACTATTCAGATTCTTTAACTTTTATGACAGATCGTTGCAGCCCTGCTAGAGCCGTTCAATGTCACTGTCAATGAAGCTTGAACAAATTCTGGTCCAAAAGCTTGTCAGCTCTCAGGCCAAAAAGTTTCAAGAAAAGATGCTATATAAGCTCACCAGATTAGTTTTCAGCTCAGGTGAGCTAATAAGTGCACTACGAGTATCCACATGGTGGATTACCATGTTTATTATACTCAGAGTCAGAGTGTGCAACAATATAAGCCAAATATAACTTCAAGAAAAGATGGAATAGGAAAAAAAGGGGGGGGGATACAGTTAGGTTTCCCTTATAGAATAGTTGCCATGAATTCATATATTGGAAGTATGTCACCCAGACTCATCCTGAAAAGCAATTTTAGTTAATCAAGCTAGCTCTGACATTTATTACATCAATTTTTTCTTAGACTTCAAAAAGATGTAAAAGTTTTCAGAATTGTAGGCAAAAAATTAAGTAAAACACAAGAGAGTATTATATTTACATAAAATCTTTATATACAAAATGCTTATGCATTTTTTAGTGCAGAAAAGTAATAAATTTGTAAATTTTCCTGGAAGATGACGAAAAGTATTTAGGTTGCCAACAGTCTGGTGATTTGGTTAGTGACTTTAGCTTTTTTCAGGCAAACAAATTTCACCAAATGTACACTGATGTAGGAGATTCTATAAGGGGGGAAATGATTCTCTCTAGAGATTTATGGACGTAAGAGAAAACAATGAAGCATTACGAGTATTTCGGAACAGATATATATTATATGAGATGCATTGATAGTCTTCTTATCCCAACCATTAGAAAAATCCAGGAATGTTCTGAAAAAGAAAAAAATCCATATTTTGTATTGGTGATTCTATAAAAGAAACCTCACTGTATCTGTGTATTGTATGCTATATATGTGCTCCCTCAACCTGTCAGCATTGACATACCACTGGTAAATCATTCAGCCCCACTAACAGAAGACAAAATATTGTTTGGTGACACGTTACGATGTCTGAGTATTTGGACATTGCACATGTACGAGCCTCCCATGTACCCCTTAGCTTCCCGCCAAATGTCACAACATTGGTCTGACTAAATACCGAAAATATTAAAAACCGGTATTCGATTAGGAGCCGGACCGGTGCTGGTGACGCTTCTGGCCGTTTCGTTCACACGATCGATAGAATTGCAACAAGTTAGCATTTTTTAACCTATCTATTTTTATCTACCGTCGATCATTTTCTGATCATCACCCCAGGTATGGGGTTAGTGGCTTAACATTCTTGATGGACCAGTTAACTTTTTCAAGAACATGAGGTATGCCTAAACAGATACACCTGTACAAGTGAGGTTATGTGAGAGGGACGTGAATATAATTGGTTACAAAATTACAAAGTCATTTTCGTTTTAAAACGATCAATTACAAAGCTCAGAAAACTTTTTTTTTTTTTTTTTTTTTTTTTTTTTTTTTTTTTTTTTTGAGTTCTCGGAGGCACGGGTGTTGTGTGGCGTTCTGTGATGGAGGAACCGGGGAACGCGAGAAAGCCCCAGACCACGAACGGGTGACTGCTACAATACAGCATGCCTTAGACTGGATCACATAGGTGACGAGCGAGTGTGTTAACCACTGTTCTATCGAGTCCCCTAAGTCAAGTCGTCGTATGAGATAAAGCATTAAAATGAGCTATAAGTCAATCCGTACTGTTTTTTTTTTTTTTGTTTTTGTTTTTTTTTTTTTCAGCTATATCTATATGCAGTTAAATTCCATCTAAATGTATGAGTCTTGCGGTTGCCTCACCAGATCGTAGTAATTTTTGCATATCATGAGAATACAAATATAGTTGAGCCGCGACGCGAGAAAACCGGTCTTCGGGGTTTCCGACAAGGTCTGACACAAATCAGGCTGCACAGTCACAGAAGCAGGCTAGAAGTTCGAAATTTTGGATTTAAGTAGAGGAGAAATAGTACTATCCTTGTGGCGAAAACAAAGAAGCTGATCTGCGTCTTTGTTTTCGCATATGCAGATTGTTGGTTTTCCCACGAGGTGGATCATATATTAGCTGCCTTTCTACATTATATGATAATACAAAATACAGCTACAATGTGCATGCTTTGAATTTTGGAATAAGAAACTTTGTTTTTGCATTTTCAAAAGACTTGTTTTATCACTGCACTGCTCATTATTATAAGAGTGGGTGTGAGGAGCAGCAAACTGTTCATAGCAGATAGAGACTAACCCTCGATGACTGTAATGGTTGAGCTGTGGGTACAATTGTGGAACGCTGTGCACTGAACGGTTGAGCGTTAGCATCAAATCATGCACACTTTTTCAATTATACCACTAGAGGTATACATGTATGACTAGGTTTGGTGTCAGACCAGAGAGGCGCCTCGCCAAAAGTAAGTATAAATAAAACACCAGGAAGTAAGATGATTAAATGTGGAATATTGTATGAGCAAGCTGTAGCTCTCAACTGTAGATTGCTGAAAAGACGAGTAGGCAACAATCAGGAAATGGTGCAATCTCAGAAAGAATTTCCCCACTCTAAAAACTGAGATGCGGAAAAAAACTAACTTAAATTTAGTAGTGCTAGGTATAATACAAACTTGCATCGCCTTGCGGTACAAGCTGGCTTTTACAGCGACGCAGTACAGTGTTGGATTAGCACGCAAGATACTTACACTAAGAAAACATATCGTAAGCCGAGTGAAAGCTATTTCCCAATAGGGAGCCGTTTAATTAACTAAACTTAACTAAAATATGAAAAACGTACACAAGGTGTAAACAATACGAAAATTCAACGCCAAAACCGCAGAAACATAAAACAATTAGAATCACTACAGAAGTATAGCCTTGGAACGATCAGTAATGTAAACAAGTAGCCCAGGGACAACGATCGCTCACCTGAGAGTCAACAAGTACAGTCACTGGACAAAGTAATTGGGGTTTTTACCATATATGGGTATGGTGGCCATCTTGGTCATGTGACCTTGAAACCCTACTTAGTCAGCAGAAGAGCTCTTGTCTGGATTGTGTATCCTCTTTTCTGCCATTTTGGTTCACTTGAAAAAATCATCTAACAAGGTCAGGGTCCTATAATGATTCCCGTGGTGGGGCCATATTTGACCCCAGGGGTAAGATTGGCAGGATTTATGTAGAGCTCCACATGACAATGTTGTATATCAAATATACAAGTTTTGTGTCATGCTGTTGCAGAGAAGATTTTTTCATATATTTCCATTATAAGTCTATGGTAGATAATGACATGCCTGGGGTGTGGCCTGTATGGACCCCAGGGGCACCGTTGGCAGCATTTATAAAGGAGAGTATTATACATTGGTCCACACAACATATGAAAGCTCTGGGCCATATGGTTTCGGAGAAGAAGATTTTTTTTCGTTTTTCCCATGACGCCCCCGGGGCGGGGCCCGTATGGACCCCAGGGGCACAGTTGGCAGGATTTATAAAGAGGACCACTATACATTGCTAAAAACAAAATATGAAAGCTTTGAGCCTTGTGGTTTTGGAGAAGAAGATTTTTTTAAAGTTTTTCCCATGACGCCCCGGGGCGGGGCCCGTATGGACCCCAGGGGCACGGTTGGCAAAAGTTATAAAGAGGACCACTATACATTGCTACATACAAAATATGAAAGCTCTGGGCCTTGTGGTTTTGGAGAAGAAGATTTTTTATGTTTTTCCCATTGTAAGTCTATGGGAGCTAATGACCTCCGGGGCGCGGCCATTTTTGACCCCAGGGGCATGATTTGCAGGATTTATACAGAGGACCACTAAACATTGCTACATACAAAATATGAAAGCTTTGGGCCTTGTGGTTTTGGAGAAGAAGATGTTTTATGTTTTTCCCATGACACCTCCGGGGCAGGGCCCGTATGGACCTCAGGGGCACGGTAGGCAGGATTTATAAAGAGGACCATTATACATTGCTACACACAAAATATGAAAGCTCTAGGCCTTGTGGTTTCGGAGATTTTTTTAAAGTTTTTCCCATGACGCCCCCAGGGCGGGGCCCATATGAACCCCAGGGGCACGGTTGGCAGGATTTATAAAGAGGAACACTATATATTGCTACAAACAAAATATGGAAGCTCAGCTCTGGGCCTTGTGGTTTCGGAGAAGAAGATTTTTCTATGTTTTACCCATGACCCCCCCCCCCCCCCGGGGCGGTGCCGGTATGGACCCCAGTGGCACGGCTGGTAGGATTTATAAAGAGGACCACTATACACTGCTACACACAAAATATGAAAGCTCTGGGCCTTGTGGTTTCGGAGAAGAAGATTTTTTTTTATTTTACCCATGACGCCCCCCGGGGCGGGGTCCGTATGGACCCCAGGGGCACGGTTGGCAGGATTTATGAAGAGGACCACTAGACATTGCTACACACAAAATATGAAAGCTCTGGGCTTTTTGGTTTCGGAGAAGAAGATTTTTTTTTATGTTTTTCCCATTGTAAGTCTATGGGAGCTAATGACCCCCGGGGCGGGGTCATTTTTGACCCCAGGGCCATGGTTGGCAGGATTTATAAAGAGGGCCACTAAACACTCCTACACACAAAATATGAAAGCTCTGGGCCTTGTGGTTTCAGAGAAGAAGATTTTTTTTATATTTTCCCAAAGACGCCCCCGGGGCGGGGCCCGTATGGACCCCAGGGGCACGGTTGGCAGGATTTATGAAGAGGACCACTAGACATTGCTACACACAAAATATGAGAGCTCTTGGCCTTGTGGTTTCAGAGAAGAATATTTTTATATATGTTTTTCCCATTGTAAGTCTATGGGAGCTATCTGTTGCCATGGAAATCAGAGTTCTGATCCGACCTGGCCCAAAACCTAACACAACCTTTCCCCCTCCTCAATGATGCTTTAGATAAAATTTGGTTACGTTTGGCCTTGTTGTCTTAGAGATATTCAAGTTTGAAAATGTGGACGGACGGACGGACGCACGGACGGACGGACGCCGGCTCGACTACTATACTTTAAGCTCACCTTGTGAGCCTTCGGCTCAGGTGATCTAAAAACTAAATTAACAGGCACCTAACATCACCCTCAACTACTGCAGTGGTACACAACATTTAGTTTGTTGTTCGGTCCTCGAGGTGAATCTCTAACTAGTCAATGAATCTTCAGTGAAAAACAAATTAATTATGATAACCATCTTGATGAATAAAAACGAGGACTCACAGATACAATAAGCTGCCCGGAGATGGAGATCCCTGTGCGCCAAACAACATTACTGAAAATCTGGAGCAAACGAAAAACACCAGTTGAACCCCGGTGAGAAGACACGAAACTCCGGTCCCAACCAGTCGGGGCCATTATAGAGTCTGACGCCCGACCCACCATCGTGCAATTAAAGAAGGAAGCATAGTTATCAACCATGACTGGGTTAAAAACGAAGCACGCAGACTGTCGCATCACGTTTTAAGTTATATCCTATACGTTTGTAACACATATTGATTTTTCCTTCCTACAACTTTCTTACATTTGTAAACCAAGTCACCATAAACCTGTCATTTTTATGCAGACGGCTAACTAAATGGGCATTCATTTTCTTGCCTTCATACTGTGTTCCAATTTTACCAACTTTATTTATTTTATGCATTCAACTATCCAAACTCAGATGGTGAATGATGAAATCCTTCTATATGACGTAAAATTTGAAATAATGTTTTGTAGCGTTTGTTTTGTTCACTTGAAGTACATTCATTCTATGTAGAAAGCTTTCTTTTAATGTACAGGCGCTCATCAAGCATTCCTTCAACATGACAAGTTCAATTTCACTGAAAAGGTACAAGTAGGCAAAGATCAGGAAAAGGTGCAATCAGAAAAAGATTCCCACTCCAAAAACCGAGGTGGGAAAAAACCAAACCAACAATTAGGTACTGATACCAAGAAAACATTTTGTAAGCCAAATGAGCAGCTATTTTCCCAATAGGTGGCCACTCAGTTACCTTAACTTAACTAAAAATATGAAAACACACATAAGGCGCCAACAGCACAAAAATTTCAAACACCGAGACATAAAACAAAAAGAACCACCACAGAAGTATCGACTTGGAACGATCAGTAACACACAGTTACTGACGGGCTTAAATCGATTTTACATGGCCATAACCTCACCCTCAGCTTCTGCAGTGGTTCATAACATTTAGTTAGTTCTTCGGTCCTCGTGGTGAATCTCTAACTAGTCGATGAATCATCAAGAACAAACAAATAAATCAAGATAAACATCCTGATGAATCAAAAACCAGGACTCACAGATTCAGTAAGCTGCTCGACGATGGAGATCCCTGGGCGCCGAATAACTTACTAACTCCGGAGCAAAAGAAAAACAACAGTTGGACCCCGGTGGGCCAAGCAACAGACAAGAAGCTCCGGCCCCAACCAACTAAAATGCAATTAAAGAAGGCAGTGCAATTAAAGAAGGCAGCATAGTTATAAACCATGATTGGGTTATAAACTAAGCATGCAGATTGTCGCATAACATTCAAATCATAACCTATATGTCTGTAACGTGTTATGATTTTTCAAAACTGAAAAGAAAAATCATTACTTCCTATAAGTTTCTTAAATTTGTAAACCAAGTCACCATAAATTCTGGTTCCGAAAGGCCCTCATTTAAAAGCGTCTTAAACCCAACATTATATTTGGAAATCAATTCATAGTGTCTACGATAAAATTTAGAAAAGGTTTTTCGAAGTTTATGATACCGATACGTTAAACATTTATATCGAGCGTTGAAGTCTGTAACATGATTGCAAACTCTAGCAAACCTAATAAGTTGCGAAATGTATACACCATAAGAAGCACGACGAGGAACATCACCATCCAAAAACGGAAAATTTACTATATCAAAATCAAAGTCATCGCGCTTATCATAAATTTTAGGAGAAATAAATCCATTTTCAACAGAAAGATGTAGATCTAAAAAGGGGGCTTCGGTATCCGAGATATTGGCTTTGTTCAACTGTAGTTCAGGTGGATAAATTTGATTGACCATACTTTCAAAATAAGGGTTGTCAATGTTCAAAAGATCATCGAGGTATCTAGAAGTAGAATTAAAAGCCTCGATAACATCAGCTTGATTATCATGGTTAAGAGAATCCATGAAATCTCTTGCGTAGCAGTATAAAAATAAATCAGCTACGAGAGGTGCGCAATTTGTACCCATCGAAATTCCAACAATTTGTCTGTATAACTTGGTCCCAAATCTAATATAAATATTATCCAGGAGATAGGATAAGGCGTCGCACACATTCTGACATGACCAAAGTGTATACCGACTTTCACGCCTACCAAACGTTCCGGTGCTCAACCGTTGGTTGAGACAGAAAATCGATAGGAGTAGTTTCCGGTTGAGCATCGAAGAAGCCAGAAAGGTAAACAATTGTTGCATGCTCTTTGTTGTTTGATTAATAACTTTTCTTCCCGGACGAAAATAGAAAATCTGGGAATTGTGTACAGTGTCTTACATATTCATACATCTGTGGTGTAAACATGAGGTCGAGGAATTATCGCGTTTTGACTGAATCCATTTCAGCGTGATGAAGGTGTACTAGAAACCGACAGGATTGTGTAGAAAACGGACGGGTGTGTTTTTGGCTGTATTTACACTTTTGTGTCGTGTTTCAGGGTAATTTATATACCGCTGATCAAGACACAGTCATACAAATGTCACTTAAATTTACAAGTCCATTCAGCCGAAGCAATGGGCACAATATCTTAGAAAACAACTCTGAGAATTTTGGTTGAGCATCGGATAACTAAAAATGATAGGGAAATTGAGTTGTGTCATTTGACCATTGTTTACATTCATCGCTCAAAAATATGTTTCAGGAATGCCACATGAGTGCACACAGAGTACTTATTCCCACATTTGCCACTCTAAACACTGATTTTTCCTAAATATCCAAAAATAGAAGCTGCAGAGTAACAAATACATGTAAAACGGTGTATTTTGTGAACGACAGCCCACAGGCTGGTTCGCATAACTTAAACGGTACTAAAATACTAAAAAATCCCTTTTTTCCCCGAAAGAAAATGTCAGTTTTTTATTTTTTGTGTGGTTGCGCACCGGAGTATTCGGTTGAGCATCGGAAGATCTGAGCATATTTGCCAGTCTTTATGTGATTTTGGGATGTGAAAACATGCAATAATGGCCTTTACGCGCTACTGTATACATTGTTGGTGAGATTTTAAATGACTTGAGAAGTTGACATATTGCTGTGTATCACTTAAGGTATATTGGTGGTAGCAACTTGAATATAAGCGATGGATTGAAACATGGTTGCATTTTGCATCAAAATATTATACAAAACGACACAAAGGACAGAATGCACAATTTCGTAAAATTACAAAGGCGTATCGCTCCACGCATACAGTTGTGGTCACGCATCGGAGTATCCGGTTGAGCATTTGACCATCTCTTTCTGTATTTCGCAAACACACATATTTGCACTAGAATCAGCATAATTGATCAGCCTGAGTCGTATAGTGTCATTGGGTGAGCTTTATCCTGACATGGCTACGCTTAGTGACTGAGAAAAGTAGATAAAATGATCTCTGTTATTGTAACTTTTCTCTGACTTCTCTTGAAAGTTTACTAGTCAAAAGTTCTAACCGGCTACCAAGGTTTTTATCGATTTTCTTCGAGCCCAAGAGAACTGTATAAATATTTTTTGCTTCAGTGAATACTCCAATATGTCCGTAAAGATTATCACAAAACAAACTTGCCAAACACAAGTACCCTCAATTTCAAAAATTACAAGAATTCGCGCTAGGTACTGGGGTAATGTTTCACATTTTGTTCAAAAGCGACGAATGCCCAGGAAAGCATTTTTTTCATGAATATGTTCCATATGAGTTTATCTCTAGAAACAAAAAGGTTTAGGCGTGAAACGTGGCGTTTCAAAAAGTCGCTCCTCACAAAATAATGAAATTTGCGAATTTTTAAAAAAGGGGTATCGGTATTCACTGGAACACACTGCGTCCTGTTCGGAAAATTTTGTAAATGTTTTCACTGCTCTTAGTCGATGAAGTGTCTGTCTTTTTAAAGGTGTTAACAGAAATTTCAGATTATTTTTTGTTTTGAAGAAAAACCATAAAATGTAAGTGGCTGGTTAGAACTTTTGGCCAGTATATATATAGACCAGTCTGTATTCACTGTGGTTTCTGTCTAATATGATATCTACATGATATTTACAAAAAATGTGTGACAAGTGTCACACTGGTGTTGGGCTGACGTCGATGCTTGGCATTCAGACATGCTGGAATCTGAAAATAAAGATTAAGTTTTTTTTTTTTTTTTTTTTTTTTTTTTTTAATGGATATCATATTAGACAGAAACCACAGTGAATACAGACTTGTCTATATATATACTGGCCAAAAGTTCTAACCGGCCACTTACATTTTATGGTTTTTCTTCAAAACAACAAAAAAAATAATCTGAAATTTCTGTTAACACCTTTAAAAAGACAGACACTTCATCGACTAAGAGCAGTGAAAACATTTACAAAATTTTCCAAACAGGACGCAGTGTGTTCCAGTGAATACCGATACCCCCTTTTTAAAATTCGTAAATTTCATTATTTTGTGAGGAGCGACTTTTTGAAACGCCACGTTTCACGCCTAAACCTTTTTGTTTCTAAAGATATACTCATATGGAACATATTCATGAAAAAAATGCTTTCCTGCGCATTATTTTCGTCGCTTTTGAACAAAATGTGAAACATTACCCCAGTACCTAATGCAAATTCTTGTAATTTTTGAAATTGAGGGTACTTGTGTTTGGCAAGTTCTCCTTGGTGCACGTTTCTGAATTATGCTTAGCTGTTTTGTGATAATCTTTACGGACATATTGGAGTATTCACTGAAGCAAAAATGATTTATACAGTTCTCTTGGGCTCGAAGAAAATCGATGAAAACCTTGGTGGCCGGTTAGAACTTTTGACTAGTTAGCTTTCAAGAGAAGTCAGAGAAAAGTTACAATAACAGAGATCATTTTATCTACTTTGCTCAGTCACTAAGCGCAGCTATGTCAGGATAAAGCTCACCCAATGACACTATACGACTCAGGCTGATCAATTATGCTGATTCTAGTGCAAATATGTGTGTTTGCGAAATACAGAAAGAGATGGTCAAAGCTCAACCGGATACTCCGATGCTTGACCACAACTGTTTGCGTGGAGCGAGACGCCTTTGTAACATATACGAAATTGTGCATTCTGTCCTTTGTGTCGTTTTGTATAATATTTTGATGCAAAATGCAACCATGTTTCAATCCATCGCTTATATTCAAGTTGCTACCACCAATATGCCTTAAGTGATACACAGCAATATGTCAACTTCTCAAGTCATTTAAAATCTCACCAACAATGTATACAGTAGCGCATAAAGGCCATTGTTGCATGTTTTCACATCCCAAAATCACATAAAGACTGGCAAATATGCTCAGATCTTCCGATGCTCAACCGAATACTCCGGTGCGCAACCACACAAAAAATAAAAAAATCTGACATTTTCTTTCGGGAAAAAAAGGGATTTTTTTAGTATTTTTAGTACCGTTTAAGTTATGCGAACCAGCCTGTGGGCTGTCGTTCACAAAATACACCGTTTTACATGTATTTGTTACTCTGCAGCTTCTATTTTTGGATATTTAGGAAAAATCAGAGTTAAGAGTGGCAAATGTGGGAATAAGTACTCTGTGTGCACTCATGTGGCATTCCTGAAACATATTTTTGAGCGATGAATGTAAACAATGGTCAAATGACACAACTCAATTTCCCTATCATTTTTAATTATCCGATGCTCAACCAAAATTCTCAGAGTTGTTTTCTAAGATATTGTGCCCATTGCTTCGGCTGAATGGACTTGTAAATTTAAGTGACATTTGTATGACTGTGTCTTGATCAGCGGTATATAAATTACCCTGAAACACGACACAAAAGTGTAAATACAGCCTAAAACACACCCGTTTTCTACACAATCCTGTCGGTTTCTAGTACACCTTCATCACGCTGAAATGGATTCAGTCAAAACGCGATAATTCCTCTACCTCATGTTTACACCACAGATGTATGAATATGTAAGACACTGTACACAATTCCCAGATTTTTTATTTTCGTCCGGGAAGAAAAGTTATTAATCAAACAACAAAGAGCATGCAACAATTGTTTACCTTTCTGGCTACTTCGATGCTCAACCGGAAACTACTCCTATCGATTTTCTGTCTCAACCAACGGTTGAGCACCGGAACGTTTGGTAGGCGTGGACTTTGGTCAGAGGAAGTAAAAAAAGCCTTTCTGTCATTACATGCCAAATAAAGTGAACCATAGTTTTTAATGCCCTTTTGAAGGTCCACTCTATCAAATCCAGAAGTTTTCCTTTAATTAGATTATGTGGTAATGTTGTATACAGAGTAGAAAAATCATATGTGTATAAGCTCGTCGCACGGAACCCTCTACACTTCAATTTACTGAGCACCTCACCAGAATTTTTTTATTGACCAAAACCAATTTTTATCTGAAGTTTCATACACTGTCTCACAGTATCTTATAACATGAGATTTGATAGCAGTAAGACAGGAAGTTAATAATTTAGAAAGTTCAGTAGTAGTACAAGAGCTAGAATTTGCAATAAATCTAGCTTTGTATGGTCTTCTGTGAAGCTTAGGTAACCAATACATCGTAGGAAGTTTGTCTTGGCCTTCATTGACACAAACAGAAAACTTAACAGGTAAATCGTTTAAGTGGGCATTAACTACAGACATTTCATCAGTATCTGTCTCCAGATAAGCCCTGGTACCATCAAGCTCCTGTTTTAAGGCGTTAACGTAGTGAAACCTACAAACGACAAAAATATTGTTTGCGGCTTTGTCTGCCAGGACCAAGACACACTTTCTGTAAAATTCTTGGATACCCTGCTTCAAATGCCTAAATGACGATTTGGGTTTAGGAGGTAAAAAATAGTATTTTGTGAACAAAACTTTATACGTTTATCCAGGATAGTGAAGATACTTCTTTTCCATTCTTTAAGAGCATTAACCTCAACACCCTCTCGTTTACACCATCGATTACCGAAATCATTCAATGCAGATGCAATCTCCTCTCTACATTTGTCGAAATTAATGTAGGAAGGGAATCTATATTTTGGACCTTTAGAAAGAATTTTGCGAATTCTAGAATCCGAAATTATTTTTAAATTTCCAGTAACTATATGTCCGGCTGGTTGATAAACAAATTTTGAATCTTTACAATATCAAGACTTAGGAGTATTAGCATGGATATCAAGATCAGAAACAAGTTTATTGAAATTAAAAAAGTATTTCTGATTGGTTTATTATATTTGTAACAAATAATAGGAGGTTCTAAATTTTGGAAGTACGTAGGTATAGACTGTATCACTGATTTATCCTGGAAGATGCTTTGTAAATCAATAAAGTCAATTCCTTTATTAATGAAAGGAATTTTAATAAAACTTCTAATGTGATTAGATTCGGACTCGATAAATGAACAATTTTATGGACCCCAGTATCTGAGAACTTGATTTGCCGGTAGCTCTGATGTTGTTCTAGTTGTTTTGGTGTCGACTTTTGTGTTGATATGGCCTTTTATCCATATATGTAGTCGAGTTGAGGTTCAAGACTGGGGGCCACCTTTAAAGAGATGCGTGCTCATTCGGCCTACAGTTTGTTCTGTTTAGTAGCTAGTTGTCATTTTCACTGTTTCCCACATGGGTTTTAGCGTGGGACTTTGGGTCTGATTGTACCGGTTCCTGATCATTGCTCTCTTTTAACTTTCTTCCTTAGCATAATTGACCGTTTCCCATTTGCAAATAGCTTTTTCCAATGTGGTACTTCTGATGTGTTTCTAGTTGTTTTGGTGTCGACTTTTGTGTTGATATTGCCTTTTATCCATATATGTAGTCGGGTTGAGGTTCACGACTGGGGGCCACCTTTAAGGAGATGCGTGCTCATTCGGCTTACCGTTTGTTTTGATTGTATTAGTAGCTAGTTGTCATTTTCATTGTTTCCCACATGGGTTTTAGCATGGGATTTTGGGTCTGATTGTACCGGTTCCTGATCATTGCTTTCTTTTAACTTTCTTCCATCACATACAGTAAACAGATGCCCGTTACGTTTCGCGTTTGCAAATAGCTCTCCAGCCTCCGTGGCATTGGTAACCAAGATGTACACGCCTATCGAGTGTTGGACCCCACTTTCCAAGATAGTGTCCCTTTGGCTCCATGTTGCCAAATCTATAGGGTCACTGAAGAGGTATGGCCTACCCCATTTCTTATTAATATGTTCACTGCTCTTAAAGGATCTCAGTTTTATTTTTATTTCCTATTACTGCAGCTGGTGTTGTGCCGTGTGGCGGCCCTAAAAAGTCTCCCCGTATATCACCCATAGTGCAAATTATATCTTTCGTTTGGTCCTTTGAGATCAGCGAGGGTATTCTGAGAAATCAGAAAATAACTATCGATAGATTAATTTTCTAACCAACGATTTAATTAGCCCCATTTAGATTTTACTAGTCTTTGTATCGACTACCCTGTTGAAACATGCAAAATAACAGTATTTCCCTTTGGCTCCATGTTGCCAAATCTATAGGGTTACTGAAGAGGCTTATGTAGCCGAAACCGCGGTATGACCCTCCCCCTTTCCGATATGTTCACTGATCTTAAAGGATCTCAGTTTTATTTTTAATTCATTATCTACTGTCTTTCATTCAAAGCTGAAGCGAGTCTCACGAGGTCTTTGGAGTATAAACTGTTTTATTGCTTTACGATACCCCATGCTTTTTGTCTGAAAAACTTGATTTTGTTCTGCTTACTTGCTCATCTTGCATGTTGCTAAGCTAGTCCCGCAATATGTTGTGGACTGCCTGCTTTGATATCCAACTGTTACTGAAACATTTTTGTACACTGAACCTGCTATTGAGTTTCATTCCAGGTTTGGAATTCCTCGGCTGGCCAGCATCAAACATGTTACAATAAGCATGTCTGTGGCGTGGAAGAAACAATACTTTCTTGTTCATGACAATACTATGTCTGAGCGAGTACACGTACGCAGCAAAGTGTTGGAAATCGGGTATCCACGAGGCTGACTAGGTTTTTAAATACCTCAAGCGGGTCTAGAAAAAGTGAATTTTTACAATTTTGTCCGCATCAAGCCCTTTGGTCGCTAACCGCCATCAGTTGTTCTCTTTCAGATGGACAATGAATTTTCGTCTTCTTTTTCCTCTTTTTTTAAAGAAAGAAATTTGCCACAGATTAAAAACTTTGGCGTTTTGTTGAAGAATAATTTGCCAGAGGAGATAATTAAAGTGCCACATGCTGTGGTTACATACGAATCGAAATTTGAAGATCAATGAGAATATTTACAGCTCTCATGAATTTTATTAAAATACATAAGTAGAATATCGACCACGACCAATAATAACAATAATAGATAAGTTCTAAATGGTTCATTGGGTCTTCGAAAACATTAGAATGATAGTCTACAAAAGGATTTATAAGACTTTGCACTCTTATGATATTAATGTACCGTCTTTACTCCATTAACATGATTTATAAAGTTTTCATGAAATCTATACCACAATACGATATAAGAACAAAATAAGGGTCTTCAAGAGCAAAGAAAATACTATCATAAGAAGAAAGAGACCTAGTAATAAAAGTAGCAAAACAATCATAAGCAAAACAGACATATCAAACAGCCGGATAATAGAAACACAAGACCAGGAGTTAGTAACTCAAAGCCATCTTAAGCTTCAGATCAACGTACGACCAACTTAAGTATCTCTTAGGGATTATAGTGAATAACTGAAAAGGACCTAAGTTACGGCGACAACAGCGTAACTTTGCGGTCAACTCTATCCCACCTTAGCGTCGTCTAATTTTACGAGGCGGCTCCTTTTATTACAAAAAGTTATGATGGCTTAGAGTAACTGGAATCGCAAGGGCGTAAATTGTAAAGTCATCGTAAGTAGGGTCTTAAGTAGGGTGCCTTCGAGTTACTAACCCCTGATCAACATTAAATTTCTTGATATTATGGCAAATGAAGTACTTGCAGGGATCCCAATGGGATTGAATAATTAACTAAACCATCAAAGCCATGATCATTTGAGGAGCACTTTGCCGGACAATGGTAATGACCCTATCGTAAACCACTCATGAACGATTTGATTTGCATTAAGCACAATATTTATATGTGCAGGCTTTGGTACTTGCAGATATGTCGCGATGTATTAGGTAAATCTTTTGTGAAATCCCGTTTTCTTTTCAAACCTGTCGTGTGTAACCACTATAGCTCGATTTTGACCTCAGACACGTCAAAAGATCGACGAGTCCATGAAGTAGCACGTGAGAGGTAAATCAGTACGAATTGCCTCAGGTTTTCTGTTATAATTCGGTTGCTCACACATTAAGTAATTTGGACCGTTTCAATCTGAATATCATTTCACGTGCTCTAAGTAGACTCGTTGATCTTTTGACGCGTCTGAGGTCAAATCGAGCTATAGCGTGACCACAACTAAACCCAAATATCAACAAACAATCTAGGAAGTCAATGCGGAAAGAGGTAATTTAATTGAAAACACGACAAGCCATGAAAAAGCATGTATTGCAAATCCCATCAGTTAGACTGGAACTGAGCTTCGAACTTACAAAATAGCTGGGTTGTTGCAATTTGGATGGTAACAAAATACATGAAAATCATATTGGTTATGCGACTAATGTACATAGTACAGCCAGACACAGCCTACATACCATTTTAGAATGTATGTTTCGTTTGGTCTTGCTTATATGTAATAATGATTGAAATTTTAAAACAAATAGTTGAATAACTTAAACTACTTAAGAAAATTTGAAACCACATTTTAAGAAAAAAATATTTATAAACTAAAATGGTGATGGATTTGACTAGGTATATATGTACAGGGCTGATAATACATTTATACTAGTGACATGAGGAAGCAGAGGAATTACCAGAGTTAATTCGACGCCGATAATTCATTGTTTATATTGTAATGTGTAACATTCAGTGTTGTCTAGCTTTTGTCAGTCTCCTCGGCATCAACCAACCACATAGAGTTCTCCAACAACCGACTACTTATCTGATGCGTTTTTCTCTTTAATGGCTGAGTTTAATGGCTGTGTTTTTCATAACCTTTGGGCAATTTCATTTTACAGTGATCACTTCTATCAAACTAGTAGCAGACTAACAAGCTAGTAAAGTCTTGTGGCATTAGAACCTGCTTAAATCGTTTTTCATGTCTTGAATAAAAGTTTAGTCCTTATGTAAATTTGCTAAACCTACGGAGATTAATTGAAAATTGTTAACCGAAACACTGTAATTGTGAACCGAAATAAGTACATGTACTTCTAATCCATATGCAAACGGTAGCAATATTTATATACATACGATAGCTTATTGGAAATTGATTAATTGAAAAATTCTTCAACGGAGTTTAAAGTGATAGCAAAATTCTAAAAAAAAAAAGTGTAGGGAATAATACACCTATCATGGGAGGGTTAAAATCTAAATTAAGGAGACCCAAATCAGCTTCTAGGAAAGACAAAGATTCAGGTGCCACTAGACAAAATTCTAAGAAAAAGAAAACAGTGAATCTACCGGACTCTCAATCAGCTAGAAAGACGGTTGACCCACGACTACCGTTTTCAAACTATAGGCAGATTTTCAGTATCAGAAATGCATGGAAAGCTGTTTCAAGAACGATGGAGGAGTGCGCCAAAGAAACCCTGATCAGGTATGCATCAGTCACTACCAATCTAATTAAATGATTTAAGGACATTTGGACATTTCTTGAGGAACGTAAGAGTAAAACTATTGTTAGAAGTAACCATTAAATTAGATTCTGAGAAATCAGAAAATTATTATCGGTTTAGATTCATTTTCTTACCAACGTTTAATATATTTGATAGATTTGGCAACATGTAGCCAAAGAAAATGTAATTTTGCAGTTTTAACAGTGTAGTAGATATAAAGGCTAGTATAAAGGGTCACTGAAGAGGCTTATGTAGCCGAAATCGCGGTATGGCCTATCCCCTTTCTCGTTAATATGTTCACTGCTCTTAAGATCTCAGTTTTATTCTATGTAAATAAATTCATTTGTAAGATGTTATATGCAACGATTCGTAGCTTCCATGATGTCACCCAAATATATTGGGTTTTGGCAAAATCATTATAAGAATTTTCATGCATGCTATTTTGTCTATTCAAACTACACAAAGTATATTGTTTCAAAATTTGATTACAGTTGATAATATGACACAGATCAAATTCGAAAATGCGATAATACATGTAGGCCATAGATTTACAAAGTACGAAGACTTCAAAGGGAAGATTCAAAGGCAGGGGTAGACGCTGGAAACTCTAGATTACATTCGCATATGGGGGATTATAATGAACGATTTTGTCCACACCACTGAATCTTAATATCATGAAAAGGAAAATATACAGCATTGATATTCAATAATGCTATTGTCCAAACGTTGCATACAAGTTAAAAACTTTTGAAACTAGCCGTGAGAAAAATATTTTAACAAATCGAAACACCCTTTGAGAAATAGAATTTAGCAGTATCGAATTTTAAGCTCAATAGAAAAAAAAAAAAAGGTATTGAAAATTGCATTTATGACAATTTCATTTCCAAATATTAAAAACAGAATTATATTCAAAACATAAAACTTCAAAACATCTTTTCAGGTGATAAAACTTGTACCATCTTTTCTTACTAGTTTTGAAGCTAATCGTGCATAAACACTATAGCAAATACAAATGGATATGATAATTATTAAGGTGTACATGCAATGTCTTCCTTTCTTCCCCGCTTGGTGCCCGATTTGTGAATTTAAATTAATGTGTATCAATTTCTGGACTTTATATTCTTACTTCTCTTTAGACTTTTCACTCGATTTAATATTT
Organism: Rugalucina vietnamica; assembly: GCA_964017185.1. Lineage (NCBI taxonomy): Eukaryota > Metazoa > Mollusca > Bivalvia > Lucinida > Lucinidae > Rugalucina > Rugalucina vietnamica. Next base: position 34,320,982 of record OZ024872.1, read on the forward strand.
ACTGAACAAAAAAAAAAAAAAAAAAAAAAAAAAAAAAAAAAAAAAAAAAGAAACGCAACAATTATATTTCATTAAATTTTGAGTAAACTTTGATACAATCAGAAATCGTTGCATTTCCTACTTCTGCATTAGATATCAGGCTTCCGAATGCAAGAAACCGATTTTCATTTTGATGCATATTTACGGAGTTATTCAATGCCGACCATGGGCATGTTGAAAGTGGAAAACCACACAGTACGCATGCGCGAGCATTAAAATGATGGTGCGATTTAAATCCGCTCTAAACCCGCATTTAAAATCACAATGTACCACTCAGCAGATAACTCACACGTTAAAGAAATAAAATGAATAAAATTGAAATTATCCCCCTTTCAATTAAACATAAAGCCGGAATTTTGATGGTTTTAATTACGAGCTTGTGTGTCGTTGAACTTTATTTCTTTTTCTTGAATTTTAATTAGGGAACAGCTGACATTGTTTCTTGGTGATTTGGAGTTTCAAAAGTGTGCGCATGCGCAGAGCAGATCTATCACGATTTGCATTATTTAATCGACACACATTTCTCATTCAATTTTTATCGAAATGAAAATCAGTTTTTTTTGCATGATATACCCTAATATCCCTTGAATGGGAATCATACAGCAACAGACCTGAAATTATCAACGTTTTACCCTTAAACTCGAAAATCCTCGATGGCCTATTGTTGCGTTTCTTTTTTGTTCAGTATAGTAATTCTTACAGCTTCAGAGCTTTTAGTAATAGGAACAGTATTATTACGCCAGGCTGAAACAATACACTAGAATCTTGAATGAATATTCCACAGGGAATTATATTAACTGTAACAATTTATTTCTAAAGTCACTCTAAAAATTTTCGGCATCTTGGCCTCTATCAAGAAACAATACTCTCTTCTGATATATAATGAATTTATATATCTTGAAATAAGGGTTTTTCACCATCTTCAACATCATTGAATATAGCCATGAATTGTCGAAGTCTCCCTTTACACAAAGGATATTTGACTTTATTTTTAGATTCTTGAACCAGCACCCAGAGCACAGAGACAGTTTTGATGATATAAAACATATAACAGACGAGGACGAGATGAGAACGAGTGAAACCTTTGAAAACATTGCCATGGATATTTACCAGCTATTTGATGATGTGATAAACAATCTTGAAGCTGTTGATAAAGCCCTTGTTGAAATACGAACCGCATCAATTTCATTTCCTTTGAATAAACCTATGATAAAGGTAAATGTCGTAAATGCTAGTTTTGTCAGTATGAAATCAACATATCGAATAAATTGTAAAGTTTTGTTTTTAGGAATGTTCCTGTTGTATTTGTTCATTACGGCTATCCTTGTAGCCGCTTTATCATCCTTTTGAAATCTTCCCTTTGTAGTAGAACAGTTTAATTTTGATTGTGATTTTGCCTTGTTTCCCAATCAGGTATGTTTAAGTTTAACGTCAATAACCCAAAGATTCAATCAATTCTATAATCGAATAAGCCTGATAACAAAATTGTTGACATGCATGGTACTTACTTTACTTTTACATTTCACAGAACATGAAAGATCCATTTGTGGAGACCATAAAGCTCACTCTTGGTTCGGATCGATTTACAGAAGCCACTGAGGATAACTACAAACTTTTATATCAGTTTGTTCAAGATGAAATCGGTAAACATTTACCTGACTTACCTGAAGTGGAAGTGAGTTCTAACAAAGTTGAAGAAACGACGATTGTTAAGGATGAACATTCTGATAAGCAGGATGATATAGTACGAGATGCTGATAAAGACGATCTTTTAGTTGCCAAACAAGATAAAGAAGGGGAGATTAATCATAATTTTGAGGGCGTAGAAAGTTAATTGTATTGGGAAATAAGAGACACGTGTTATATTAAAGAATTTGTAGAAGGCGCCATTTGCCAAAACAGAACAAAAAAAAGTACATGCACCTGTGGTAAGCTGAATATCTAGTGGAATAATCTGATAAGAGTGACTTCAGGAACAGAAAGAAAAGAAAGATCGTTATTCAAGATTTGAATGTGATAATTAGAGACATGTCATATAGGACGGATCATCGTACAATTCTTTATTATGTTCGTACTTAGTACAATTTGGACTGTTGACATACCTTACGTTGGACAGTCGAAAATGACGTTGAATGACTCCATATTGTTGTTGCATAGCTGGGCGACAATTCAACTCATCTTTGATGATAGTGTTACTCTTCGTGGTTCGTACCTTTTTTGTGAACAGCATGTGCCCGATTTCGCCCAGACCACAGGGTGGTTTTATCAAATTATGAGCGTTTAATATCACTTTATTTCGATTTGAGTAAGCTGGAATTGAAAGGGCGAACTAGAAGTAACAGGTTAACATTGCACCAGTGGACTTCAATATTTAGGACTTTCAAGGGTACGCACTCTATTCATAATATAAGCTCAATGTTCAAATAAACTACATTCTGTTGACTTTACAGTACTATATTTCCCAGATTTAGATTATTCATCCTACGCAACCTGGATATTAAGGTGCAGACGATACAATCTTTGCTACATTTAACAATTTGATCATTACGTATTTCTGCATTTAAAATGCTATGTTTTGTAATTTGTCTTGCATAAAGAGCGTAATATTAGAACCATTATATAAATAGTACTTGAGCTAGATTAAGACGAGCATCCTTATTGTCTCGTGGTATTTCAGCATCGTAATCATTTGTTGTTTTCTATTTTAGAAATTATAACTGTCAACAAAAGTATATTTGTATCATTGTTTTCTGCTTTTTAACCTCAAATTAGGACTGTTACGTAGCATTTCAACGACAACGGCTAAATCGATATCTGAAAGAAGCTTTAGAGGCGTTTAAGACTTATTATTGCGAGGGGACTATTTGTACAAAATGTGACATGATGTCAAACAATTAGAATGTAAGACATAATCGTTTCTCTATCTCTACTTTAATTCTTGTCAGTTCTACGTCGAGATAAGCGCCTCGTATAAAATGTGTATAAAATGTGTCGATTGTATCAAGTTCATATAGACCAGGCTGTTTGGCATAATTGCTTAACCTTTATTTTTCGAGGAGACGTTTTCAACGCACTAGCTTCATATGGAAATACAGATAATTCTAATAGTTCTACGGAAATCTATCGGATTTCAGACCAATATATCAAAATGGTGACGTCAATAGCCTTAATAGGGTATTGCTTCTGTCTGATTATTTTTTCCTGAGGCTATGGTCTGAGCAACTCGATGAGAAAATCTACTAGTACTTTTTCGCAGATAAAAAACCCGTCGTTATCACCTTTAACTCATTTAAGCCTGGCATCCCTTTTATGGGACATAGGCAAACAGAATAGCCCCAGATGTGACGCCGCAGAACGCGGCGTCCCATCTGGGGCTATTCTGTTTGCTTAGAGAACTTTCATAGAAAAATTGAATTCAATTTAAAAATCAGTCCTGATGCCCCTAAAAATGAAAGTGGACAGCCAAATAATAACGATGGGAAAATTTATGGCGTCAAATATGGGTTAATCCTTTTGTGACGATTGGACTTGCTGACTATTATCATTTGGGTGAGTCTATTGTCAGTTTTAGGGGCATCAGGAGTGATTTTAGGTTTTAATTTTATTTTTCGATAAAATTCTTTTCAGCAAACAGAAAAGCCCCCATATGGGACGCCGCGTCTGGGGCTAGACTGTTTGCATATGTCATACAATAGGACGCCAGGCTTAAGTTAAGGAGAACTGTGGAGACAGGTTTGTATTGTAACAGGTGGAATCGCCAACAACAGGTTTTGGCGAAGAAGCCCAAATTATGTAATCTCAATAAATCTCGCCGACAATCGGTCAGAGATAACACCTTCCTTTTCACACACTTCAAGTAGTTCGGTCGTGTATATCTTTTAATATATGCGGGTGAACACGTAATATAAAATGCATCGCAATAGACAGTTAAGCTAGATTTAAAGCATTCACGAGATGTTCATTACCAATATGTCTTTGTTCTGTCCTACAAAATGCACAAAGTGCCCAAATCATCATTGTCTTTATTATACAATTTATCACATTGTGTGTCTTTTGAGAAAAACTGCGTTGAGGTTTCAGTTTCTTTCTTCAAATTCAGACATTAATTTTGCAGTGATTTTGCTGGTACTTTTAAACAAAAACGCTCATTTCAAAAACTTTATTTCGAAAATAAAATAATAATTCAAAACATTTTAGTAAACAATTGAACGTTAATTGAACACATACATAAAATAACAAGCAATACAACACGTATATTTTACGAGATATATAGCACCAAACTGTAAATACATATGTCAATGTGAAATACATTCAGAAACACATACGTGTACATTTATTCAGTCAAAATTAGACAAAGACGTTTGAACTGGAGCACTGGTATTACATTAAAACATGGAACAGATAAAGAGTGAGTAGTTTGTTCTTATAACCGTCCTCAGAACATATCGTATATAGTTTTCTTTGTGCCATTAGTTGTATGTCTAAGGGTCTATGTTGTCATAGTTATTTCTATAGCGATGGCTTAATCATTAGTTACGTTGAGGAAGGCATCAGAATATATAATTTCTTGCCGCTGTACCAGATAATTGTATGTTTAAGCTTCTCATGGTTTAATAATAGTCTAAATCGGCTTAATTAGTTTGGTTTAGGAGGGCAAAACTAATAGAATTGCTATCAAGTTCAAGTCCTTGTGCCGGGAAGGCATAAACAAATAATAACTGCACAATGCAAGTGCACGTAAAGCACAGTATTAGACAAAATGGTTGCGAAAAAAACAAACAACTTTTCTTTGAGATAAATGAAGAAAATCTATGAATTTTCTTCTCAATAATGTTATCCTTTCCTTGCTGAGTTTGCGTGATCTGAACATCTATCTTATTTTGTCTTCACTTGAACTGATGTTTCAAATTCGGAAAACTTAATGATTTCTTGTCACTATAAAAATACCTTGCAATACATTGTATAAAAATACCTTGCAATACATTGTACTTTGTAATTTTCCTAAAAGTGAGTGGAGAAGCATATCATTAAAGGTTTTGGCACATGATGAATAAAGTTAAAATTTTACTCCAGTTTTGTTCAAGAGTAGCAGTTGTAGTTCTTACAACTCGTTAGCAGATTAATAATTAATACAAAAATGGTAACATGTTAATGCTGTGTTACCTTCTATATCGTTTCTAACACTAACATGCCAAACTAGACGTCAGACCATATTTCAGTCATTTGAATGTTTTCTCTTCATGTACTAGTGTTTGTAACTCTTCAACGATAACACTGCTCAATTGGTCACTTTCTCGCAATAACATCTTGCAAATAAAAAAATTCAAATTTGCAACCCACTATTCGACTTTGGAGAGATATTTCCATGTTTCACTAAGCAATGATTATAAAGTTGCTAAATGAAAGTTAACACTCCAGGCAATTTCCTGGTTCAAAGGAAAGATTATCATGTTTCTTGTGTTTTATTTTAGTATTTTCATACATATTTGTATTTGATAGGATCGTATACGCTGAAAACAGCCTATTCTATAATAACTTTCACCTGCCACATATTCACTGTTCCGAGGAGTAGATGTATCAAGAAATAATTATCTTGTTGCTCTTTGGTACTGACAGGCTTTGGAGAGTTTCCATGTTTCACCTCGGTATGGCCCATCCTCTTTCTCATTAATGTGTTCACTGCTCTTAAGGATCAGGCTCAGTTTTAATTTCTATTATCATCCAAATTTATATTACGTCCTTGGAGTTTCACCATCATCGATACTCGACATCTCCTCCTCTAGCACTGTGAAGATTTGCATTGATTTTTTCAAATCTTTTGATTTTGACTTCTTAACAAAATGTTTACTTTTGATATCTTTAATAGTTCTGTGCTTCTTTGGACTGCCCTTATTTACTTCATCTGGAGAGAGCTTTTCAGATGTCGTTTGTACTTGACTGGCATTTGAAATGTCTCCATTATTTTCACTGAACGTTATTTTGTTTTCGTTGTTTGCACTATTGTCTAGACATTCTAACTCTGTATCACTTGTTTCTTGTAATTTTCCTTCAGTTTGCGCACTTGCCTCACCATCAACATGTATCTCTACAGTGTCTACTACAGCATCCGTATCTTGTTCTCCTTCTTCACGGGGAGAAAGTGAGACGTTGTTGTCATTCATATCTGATCCACCCTGTATATAGCAAACACAAAAATAAATGAAAATAAAAGCTCTAGCGATAAGAAACTACAAGGCTATAAAACTACGGAAAGAATTGAAGGAACAAAAATATGTTCCCTTTAGGTGACAAAAAGGTAGAAGCTAGTTTTTATAACAATTCTATAGGCACAATAGCAAGTCATGCAACGAGAACAGTCACTCACTTTGCTGTCGCCCAAACAGTTGAGGTAGCAATTGTAGTTTTATTTAAGGTGGTTTATGTCAGTTTACAAACAATACAAGAGTTTGGTAACCTCGCCACCCTATTGTTGATGGTGATGACTGTGTGATGTTAGTCATTATTTCTCGACATGTGATCCAACAATATAATTAAATAATTCTTCAAAGGAATAAAATGACAAACTAATATGACAGCATATAGTTTTATTTATTTCATTTATTTTCGATATCACATCACATTTCAAATATGGCAACATAAATTTTAATTGAACTAATGGCGGCCAGAGCTTGTTGTATTCGGTCCTCATGTTATTTGAGTGATGTGTTCAAGCAGGAATTAAGTTTTGAGAGTATCGGTTCCTGGAAATTTCAGCCATTTTCGCTTTCAGCCATATCTCAGACTATTTATTATATTCTCATAACAAACGCACTGTCTAGGACAGAGATAGGAAATTGTTATGGTTTTGTTGATAATAAACAAGTGTTATCTATTTGTATTAGGTTCCACAAAAAATCAAAGGGGAGTAGTGGTATCTAGAGCATCTCGAGATGTCCCGGGTTTGATCCCCACTGGCGGCAGCGGATTGTGTCATTGAGCAAGGCACATTAAATACCAAGAGTATTGGTAAATACCCAGGAAGCGGTAGCTTCCAACATGACTGAAAAATTGTGAAACCCAATACAAACAAAACAAAACCAAAAAACGAGCAATTTCACTTTAATATTGGAAGGTAAAAGAAGGTACAAGTAGGCAAAGATCAGGAAAAGGCGCAATCAGAAAGAGATTCCCACTCCAAAAACCGAGGTGGGAAAAAACCAAACTAACAATCAGGCACTTATACCATGAAACATATCGTAAGCCGAATGAGCAACTATTTTCCCAATAGGTGGCCACTCCGTTACCTCACCATCATAATAGCGAAGATCAGGAAATGGCGTTCACACTTATCACAATACATATTTTACCATATAAACTTATTCACAAGACGACAAGAAATCACAAACATTTGGACGATTGGATGTGTATACATATTTATCATATAGACATTTAATGGCATCTAGAGAACGTTTAACAGGAAAGTCATGGGGAGAACATATACAGCTGTAATTCTACTATTTTGAAAGATGACAGAGTGTATAAGAACCTGAAATTAGGTCTATTTATAAATAGTTTAGATGGCTAGATGTCTAATTATAATTCTGTTAAATGTTCTCGAGGGTCATCTTTTTCAGTAAGAGGCCGAGTAACCACAACTATGTCTTTTTGTCCTAGTACCTTAACATGGAACATTCCTTCCCGTCTTTTACAAAGTTCCTCTTTAGCAACCTTTGCTATACGACAGCTCAGCAGTATCGATAACAAGCAGACGAGAATCTCACTTCCGGCAAGCGTCAGGGCAACTATGATCAAGATGTCTTTATTCTGTTTCTGAAAAGTCTGGCCATCAGTTGTGTGATTCACAAGTCCCAGACGTAGGAGCTGAATACTAACAACTGCTGTTACCATGGAAACCACGGAGAAGGCGGTAAAACACATTATCTGCAAGACAATGGTTAATTTCACAAATTTCTGTGCTGGGCTACTCTTTTACGCATACAACTTATTTACATTCATGGTCATTTACATAATTTAAAGATGAGTGACAAGCAAAATACTTAGAGCATGAAAATAAGCCATTGTGTGGTGTTTAGTCGCAGTCGAACTGCATATGCAATTTGTGAAATAGTACACATTCATACAATAGTAGTTGTTGCTCATGAACACATGCGTGATCATGTAAGGCGCCTGATATGATAGCAAATGACTGCAGGTGACAAAATCATGCGCATTTCAGTTCACTGGTTACTTCCAGACACACTGGCAGACATAATATAAGATGTTTATCTTCATCAGCAATTTCATATTTTTTGCCAATCGGATTTAATGTTTTGAACGGTTTTGTCTCCATCAGATTATTTGTAATTCAAAGCTTTGTCTGCGGTAGGAGATAGCAAAAGATGCGAACGATCTCTTATTTTTGTGCCAGCAAGACATTATTTATTAAAATATCCGCCACCTTGTGTCATTTCTTACAATTTTGCACAGCTTCTAAGATCTTCTAACAGCTGTAAAATGACGACTACAATTTTGCACGGCTAATGACAAGTATGAGGCGAAAAATCAAGTATGAGGCGAAAAATCACTAGTGAAATAATTCTTATCATTGCTCAAAAGCAGTAATGATGAGCTTTAGACTGAATGGATTGTCTTTCTCTTTGATTCTAAAAATTGGAATAACTGTTCTGTCTAGAACATGATATTTTAAAGCTGAACCAACAACGACTATCCTAAACCCCCATAACAAGCTGAATTAAAGACTCACCACATATGACGTTTTACGTCTAGCACAGAAAATACCCAACACACCCGTGATGAAAAACTGAAAATAGAGAGAAATATTCAAATGTTTTAAAATTCTGTAGTTTTACCCAGTAATGCAAACAGGCTCCTCGTAAAGTTTTGTTAGAGCAACGGGATACTGTTCAATCACAAGAAAAGTCATAGCAGGTTCGACAAAAAAGTACAGCAGACATAAGTCTGAAAAGAGGAAAATACTTACACATCAAAGTGTTATATTTAAAAAATGTGATAACAGTCTCATTTTGAAATCTATGCATATTAGAGGTTGCTATCATATGGTCATTTGCGGCGCCTGTGTCTATATTCTGTAGTGTCAGCAATTTCCAAGTTATCACGATGCCATCGTCATCAGGACTTTAGATGAATGAAAGTATTAAAGAGAAATTGTGTGATGAGCTTATTTGAAGTTAGAGCTAATCATCTTCCCCCAGAGATTTAAATCTTGCTGTCATTAAGCACAGCTCTAGGTCTCATGCTATCAACTGACACACTTAAAAACAATGGCAATGAGCAATTAGGTAACATGACGTTATAGCACTCATTATTGTCTTTGCATTTAATATGATCATTTATCAGTTAATTACAGAAAGGTAAAAGTAAGCAATGCTCAGGGAATGATGCAATCAGAAAGAAATTCTCGCTCCATAAACCGAGCTGGAAAAACTAAATAGTACTAATGCAAACAGCACATATGGTAAGCCGAGTGAGCAGCTAGTACGAAATATGTGGCCACCCGAACTTAGCTAAATATATCAAAACGTACATGAATTGCAAACAGCACAAAATTAACACCAAAACATAAAACAATGTCAACCCGAATGCTTGTATCTGCTTTGATGTTACTTTGTACATGTTAATCTTCGTATTCACGGAGGAAATAAAGATATACATACATACAGTAATAATAATAATAACAATAATAATCATTATTATTGTTATTATTATTATTATTATTATTATTATTATGCAACTCATTTTGTGGAGTGGGAATTTCTTTCTGATTGTGCCATTTCCTGGTCATTGCCTACTTGTACCTTCATACATTCAGTATAACACTCAACTATTTTCAAGAATAATTTGTGTGACTCAGAATATGCGCAAATCAGTAAGATTTAGTTCAGACCCAACTGTAACACTGAATTCAGAAGTGACTTAAATAACACATTTTCTGTAGGCAGGGCGCTACACACGGGTGAACATTATGGATTTTGAATAGGAACAAACGACATAATTATTGCCTCGAGTAGCATCAGTATCAGTCACAAATTAGCTTAAAATGCACAATGGCAATGGGAAAACATTGTTTAATATAATATATACAATGAACACACTGTCAAGGTAAGTGGCAAACGTACAGTAACGTTAGGACTAAAGGTTACACATTTATGCACTCTCTAATCATCTAATCACCTTGGAGTGCAGAATAAACGGTTGTTTAGAATAGATACATAATTAAGGGTATAAAATTCAGTTCTGGCTTTAAATGTCAAAGGAAAATCAGAGATACATGTATTAAGAGATCGAGCTCATTCTATACAAGTTAATTATGACAGATGATGCTGTTGGTAATTACAAAAGCAAAACTGTTCTATTTTTAACAATTAAATGGTCTCTATCTTCTATCCAAAAGTATTGTTCGCTATACAGGATGAAGAATGGAAGAATACTTACAAATCCGCCGCTCCAGATTGGTGAAACGCTATGCGCAAGCCACACCTCAGCTTTAATGCTGGAAACAATCCCCACTACGATACTGATCAGTCCAAGCACCACATGAAATCCGGATATGATACAAACGGAAGTCACAACGATATGTAGCATAGTTGCACTGTTACAAACATGTGCTATTCAGTCAACATTCGTCTTGATTAACAGACTGGCTTCACTCAGTCATTTGTCACTTAGTTTCTGATGCTTAAAGCATGTTACTGTCTTCAGTAATTTACCTGTAAGAAGGAAACAAACAACATTATGATTGTGCAATTAAATTAGTTGACCTTAAAAATACAGAAAAGTTATCAGGTCATTGAGCAACATGCGAACAAGCAAATTCTGCATATAGTTAAGACAGAAATTGAGAAAAGTTAACAAGTACAGGCATTTTGTGAGGAAAAGGGTTTGACACTTGAACTAGGGGTAATTTGGTGTGCTGAATCCAAAAACCAATGTTGGCAAGTTGAGAAATGACGTCTTCATGTCCTAATTTGCATATTTTCAAAATGGCCGCCAAAATATCTAGAATCTGTTATATTGATGAAACGTTTCCTTTGTTTGTCATGATCTGAGCCTAAATTCACTTAAAATATATTGTCAGATGATTGCTTGACTAAATTGCATATTTAAATGCAAAGAATATTTGCTGCAAAGATAAACTCAATTGCACTATGAAAAAAAAAAAAAACATTGTTTCCATGGCAACTGTTAACATGATTCTTGACGAGGGGTGTACCTACAAAATTGATCATATCGCCACTGTTGCTCGTCCTAGACCACTGAGTGGCCTCGTTCTTAAGCTTAGACGTTTATCCTGTGGTAAGTAATGCAAATTATCTAATTTGCATATTCATGAATTTTAATGAAAACATTAAAAATGTAATAAAATCAATAAATAAAGAATTTCCAGGCCCAAACCATCATTATGGCACTGTTATTGCACTAGTAATATATCATGTGACAAATATATTGATGTCATGGACCTACTTGAAAATTTTATCTCATTTGCATATTCATGAATATTAATTATAATATTGAAAACTTGGGCGTAAACCAGGGAAAAACTATTGCCATTGTAAGGTTTTCGTTGGATTATAAGATCTTTTTTGCATTTTAGGACAAATTTTCATGGCTGCCAGTTTGGTCAGAGGGACCACTTAAATGCCGTAAAATATTTTCCTCAACAATGAACATATTTGCATGATGTAAATCATATTGTTGCCGCACCCATCCATTGTGTGATTATAAAGAACGGGATGCACTTACAAAAAAAATCCTAACAATAGCATTCTCTAGAATACTATGATTGATCTGATAGAAGTGCTTGGACATAACGATTTAATGGTAATCCTAATATTCAAATCATTGCATTCGCATATTCATGAATATTAATGAAAATCGTAAGACATGGGAGAAAAATCATGGAAAGAATATGGAGTGTACATACAAAATCACTTATACCTGGGCTGTAAATAAACCTAGGACATTGAAAATTGTATCTAATAAATGCTATGATATCGTACAATCCCTTTGAAGTGTGATATAAGAAAACATTGATTTTCCATTTCATTTATATTAATGAAAACTTAAAGATTAAACAGATACACCTTCAAATACACTTATATCTTGGCAACCAAAAGCCCAAAAGTGCTGTGAATGGAATCAAATGGTTACTAGGGCAATATTATACCATCCACACTGTAATAGATAAGTTATTTGAGTTTCATTTTCAAGTATATTAATAAAATCTTAAGGAATTGGGGTAAAATGCAGAAAAAATAGGAGGTAATACATTTAAACACACGTATCTTAGCTACTGAAGGACCTTAAGCGACGAAGCTGAAATCAAATGATTGCTATGACAATGTTCTATAACTGTATGATCTGATATATAAGGCATCTAGATATGTTCGTTGTATGGATATTAATGAGCTCTTTTAAATCAGAGAAATATCACCGAAAAGTAAAGGCGGTATACCAACAAAGTTGCTTATACATGTATCTCTACTGCTAATACCCTTAGAGGGATGAAAATGGTACCCGTAGATTGTTAGGACAATATAGTTTGATAGATAAACAGTTTCTGATTAAGACAAAACATCTTATTTGAAGCCATGAATGTTATGAAAAACTGTAAAAATTACATAAAATTGAAGGTTGTGCTCAAACCAAATCGCTTGTATCTTGGTTGCTAACAAATATGTTTCTTTTTTTTTTTGAAATCTGAACATATAGCAATAATAGATTTTATGTGTACTAGCGATTATTTGGTGCCACTTTGAACTCTCTAAGTCTATTTGCAGTCCAGATATAAGCAATTTTATTGGTAAACCTCCTTAATTTCTCGGTCATTCTTCTCTTATTTATAAAGATCTTATTAACATTCATACAACAAATATGTCAGATAAAGCAAATACCAGATTATATTGTTATAGAACAATGTCTAAGCAATAATTAACCATGATATGTGCGTTTTTTATGTGTATACTGCCTTATGCTTTCAGCATTTTTACCCAAAATCGTAAAGATGTTATTAATATTCATGAAAATAAAAATCAAATGACTTATAATTTGTAATACATAATGGCATAATATTGCCTTAACAACCATTTGATTCATTATTCAGCACTTAAGGGCTTTCGGTTGCCAAGATACAAGCCATTTCTTATGTTTACCCCTTCAATTTTTCCATTTTGTTCTGTCCTGTTTTTAAAGAATTCATTAATATTCATTTATATACATGAAATGCAAATCCGATTATTCTTATATCATATTTCAGAGTGATAGTACATTGCCACAGCATTCATTAGAAATTTCTTTCGGCATCCTAGGTTCATTTAAAAGCCTTGGTACAGGAGTTTTGTACGTATACCCCCTATTTTTCCACATTTTTATTTTTATCTCATTATGATTTTTATTGATATTCATGAATATAAGTAAATTCAATTATGTCAATATTAGTCATGAAGGTTAAATTACTATGCCAATGCGATACTATCAGACCAATCATAGTATTCTAAAGTATGTTTAATGTGCTCACTGCTGTTAAAGGATCTCAGTTCTATTTTACTGAGGTGGGACATGGGTATTTTTGTAAGTTCATCCCATTCTATAGAATCACACTAGGAGTGGTTGTGGAAACAATGTGATGTTTACATCATGCGAGTGTGTTCATTGTTGAAGACAACTTTTTATTGCATTTAATTTGCCCATCTGACCAAATTGGCAGCCATTAAAAATTTGTCCTAAAATGCAAGAACGATCATATAACGCACCAAAAACCTTTCAATGGCACTAGCTCTTTCCCTGGTTTTCGCCACTATTTTTAACATTTCATTTAATATTCATGAATATGCTAATGAGAAGAGTTTCATATTGACCCATGACATCAATATATTTCTAATATATGGTATTTCTGGTGCAATAACAAGTTGTCATAATGATAGCTTCGGCCTAAAATTTGTATGGATTTTAAATCCATTTTTCAGCCACTTTAAATCCATTTTTAATGTTTTCATTAAAATTCATGAATATGCAAATTAGATGATTTGCATTACTTACCAAAGGATCCAAAGGCTATATATATGCTTTACAGTGAGACCAGGACTTGTTACAGTGGAAATATGATCACTTTTGTAGGTACAAGTAGAAAGGCCCACACCCTGCCCCCTCGGCACCCCCACCTCAGCCTTTTAACTTTTGATAATTTTCTTTTATTCATTGAAGACCTTCTAATCATTATAAAATGTTATTTTTATTATTTTGTAGCAGTTTGGAATCCTCAACATATACCAATTTGCAGCAATTGATGTTTTTTTCTTAATCTTGGCGGCCATCTTGGAAATATGCAAATTAGATGGTGAAGGAGCCATTTCTCAGCTTGCCAACATTGGTTTTTGGATTCAGCATACCCGAATACCCCTAAAAATGATCTCAAACCATTTTCCTCAGAAAATGCCTATACCTTCATAACGAAGCGTCTTTTCTCATTTTCTGTCTTAACTAATATAAAAGGTAAAACGTAAAACACATAACTAATAAGTAAGATACATTGTACCAACATGTATCCAGCATCGTTGAACAATCAGTTATCATTTGTAAAATTCGACGGTTTATATCCAGTTCCGCTAATAATATAAACAAAACAAAAGACACTAAACTAACATGTCGCAAAACGTGTTTTGGGTAATCAACACAATCATTTTAATGAAATAATTAGTTATAACCATAAAATCAATGGCGTCTTACTCAGCTTCAAACAGGAAAGTTGCATGGAATCCTTTCCAAACATTTTAGTTATGTCAATTAGCGCAAATTCTAGATAGCAAAGTCAATTAATTTAATATTAGCAATAATTTGTATTAATAAATATACCTCTTTTCCGAGCAGCCATCTATAAAATGTGCATAATTCCAGGGAGAATTATTGAACTTATCGCTAGCGCAGAATTGTTATCTTATATTGGAACCCTGAGTGACAATCCTTGTTATATCAGCAGCAGACTCGCTTGGATCGAATTCGTGTCACACATATTAGAGAAAGCGCACAAAGGCGCGTAAAGCAATATTCTTAGGAGATGAAATGTTCTAAACAAATGGATCCCATTCAGAATATGATGGCGGCTTTAGATATCAGACACTTTTTGCATAAAGTTTTTTTCGGAAACACTATATATGGTATTGTATATTGATGTTAGCTTTGGGTGTGCATATTTTAAACACAACAAACAATTACAGTTACTGTTAAGAGGTCGAATCTGAAAGACATTGATGTCTTGCCCTCAGATTTTGGTAAATAAGAAATTATTACAAAAAGAGTCATGACATGGACAATAGCTGGTGTTAAACGCAAATGTTTGAAACCCAGAAACACCTCTTCTTTTCTCTTGAATTTTCCTAAGGTACGTCTTTTTTTTTCTTATGATAGGGTTGTTTGTTACAAGAGCTAGTGTGGATTGCTAATTAGTGGCAGCAAAACTGATGATGATACGCAGCAATGCGTCAAACACTTTATCATGTTTTCATCATTTTTAAGAGCAAAGATGCCATCACAACAATATGAGCCGCCTCATGAGAAAACCAACAATCTGCATAGGCGAAAACAAAGGCGCAGATCAGCTTCGCGGTAACCACGAAGCTGATCAGCTACATGGATAGTACACTTCCTCTTCTTCTTAAATCCGAAATTTCAAGCTTCTAGCCTGCTTCTGTGACTGTACAGGCAGGTTTGTGTCAGACCTGTTCGGAAACCACATTGTTGGTTTTCCCACGATGCGGCTCATATGTTTACTGCATATATTGTATTTTTTATCTTAATCAGCGTTCCATTCAAGTTCATACGAGTTTTTTAGAGTTCATTTGTTCTATAGCTAATTTCTTATCCATGAAAACCCTTGTTACCTACTTTCGAATAGCTCAGTCCAAAGTTATCTGTCTCTGTGCTAAGACATCGTGAGTGTACCCACGCAGATAGAAAGGTAATGAAAAGGAACCAAGATCAACATTTAACCCTGATATACAACGGCCGTGGTGTTCTAATGGATAGCGTATTCGCTTTGTAATTTGGAAGTTGCGAGTTCGATTCCCGGGAGGTGCATGCCTGTCATGTTGGTGACTAATGTTCATCCTGCCTTAATTAAGGCAAACATGGGGTTGCACAGGGGTTGCACAGGGATACAACATGTTTTCATAGGCACTGAATGTGAGTATATCATATTTAGTATAATGGAAAGTTTACTCGGAAGCTGAGCCGTGCTCCAACCAAAGCAACTACTCATCTACAGTGGGTGCATATTTAGTTCCTACTGGTAAACAAGCTATGCAATTGAGGTTTGAGGTTTAATGTCGCAGTCAATTTCGGGACGGAGCCACTGCTTCCTGGGCATTAACCAGTGGAGTTAGTGAGCCTCACGCAAAGACACAATACGGTGCCGCCAGTGGAGTGAAATTGATTTCACAAATAATTGTATATGTTTATGAAAATATGTCGAAAGCTCATTAATCTGGAGTAAGAAATACTAAGAACGATCTATATAACAATATGCGGTCACGGCGAATCGTATCATGGGACCTATATATTAATATGTTTGGTGATAGTGGCTCAGCGGCCGTCTGAAGTTATTGACGCGTTACAATTTTCTCAATCGAATTTCCCCATCGTCAGATAATAGATAATGTATCTTTCACCTTTCCAGGCAATTGTTTCATTGTTTTTGCTGATAAAATTTCAAGTGTTA
Organism: Rugalucina vietnamica; assembly: GCA_964017185.1. Taxonomy (NCBI): domain Eukaryota; kingdom Metazoa; phylum Mollusca; class Bivalvia; order Lucinida; family Lucinidae; genus Rugalucina; species Rugalucina vietnamica. Next base: position 34,337,750 of record OZ024872.1, read on the forward strand.
AATTTGCTAGAAATGTCAGCACGAAATACCGGTGAAATATGACGTATTTTATTGCCTGATACGTGAGCTTATAATTCTAGAAGAGTTCCAGGCGATCAAATTAATTGCTATTAAACATGCAAAGCTGGATACAGGTGAATACGAAATAATATCGCACGTTTCTGACATTTAGATACGGTCACGTGAGTAATTACAAGCTTTCAGATCTTAAAAATCTCACCAATTGTAAAATTGTTGATAAAATGAAGATTTCGGACCCAACATAGCCTAGGCTTTGGCTGAGATAAAGATGTATAGTATATATCTCTGGCTTTGGTTAGTCGATAAGTAAAAGTCGCCTTCTTATTGAACGAGACATGACATTTTTAAATTTGCCCAAAATACTCCATCATACAAAAACTTATTCGAGATTTTTAATGGTTATTGTCATATAATATAGCAATCACACAGGCGTTTTATCCTCCTAGAAAAATATGTACTTGATTTAACTAATATTCGACAATGTTGACATTTTTTAATTTGCCCAAAATACTCCATCATACAAAACCTTATTCGAGATTTTTAATGGTTATTGTCATATAATATAGCAATCACGCAGGCGTTTTATCCTCCTAGAAAAATATGTACTTGATTTAACTAATATTCGACAATGTTGACATTTTTAATTTGCCCAAAATACTCCATCATACAAAACCTTATTCGAGATTTTTAATGGTTATTGTCATATAATATAGCAATCACACAGGCGTTTTATCCTCTTAGAAAAATATGTACTTGATTTAACTAATATTCGACAATGTTTTATTATTATTATTATTATTATTATTATTATTATTATTATTATTGAAAACTCAAAAACATAGAAAATACTATATACAACCATCCTTGGATATAGAGGTAAAATACGGCGTTGTAGACAAAAATCGACACATTAACTCATGCCGACATTCTTTAAGTAAATCGGCAATATTCTAGATTGTTTAGAAACTTGAAACTTTGAATTATGAAATCAAATATTACATTTTTTTTAAATCAAAAACCTAGAAAATACTTTATATAATCAACCTTGAATATGATGGCCATTATATGACATTGAAGACAATTTCTGAAATGTCAAAAACGTGACGCATCATTTCATGCCGACTTCCCTAACAAGTAAATTGGCAATATAGATCATCTGGAAACTTGAAACTTACATTATGTCTTTGTTAGGCTGTTCACAAATGAAATAAAGATAAAACTGAGGTCCTTGAAGAGTAGTGAATATATTAATGAGAAAGGGGATGGGCCATACCGCGGTTTCGGCTACTTAAGCCTCTTCAGTGACCCTATAGATTTGGCAACATGGAGTCAATGAGAATTACTGTAAACAGGGTAGTCGATACAAAGACTAGTAGCAAATCCAAAAAGGGACCAAATATCTAAAACGTTGCTTAGAAAATGAATATAAACCGATAATAATTTTCTGATTTCTCAGAATACCCCCGCTGATCTCAAAGGATCAAATGGAAAATTAAACTTGTGACCGGTGCTGGTTGTTTAGTTCTGTTTTCTTTCAAATGTTTTAGATTTTAAATTGCTGCTTCGGCCATGTATTTCTTGAAAGTCAAAAACGTAGAAAATACTACATACAACCAATCATGAATATGGTTATTATTTTGTTTTTAATATATATAATTCAGCGTTATACACGTATACAATTTCTGAAATGTAAAAAGCGTGACACATTATTTCATGCTGACTTTCCAAAATTGGCATTATTCTAGATTGTCTGGAATTAAGCTCTAAGTAATTAGTCCGACCATGCCCTAAAAGGGGGTAATTTATAAATCCGTAGTTTTCCCACAAGGTCGACTTGCATGCAACCGTCATCATCGGCGTTAATGTAGGACAAGGTCATACCAGAAAAGGCCAGTCAAACTAATGTAGTATATGAACATATTAACACGTGATTCAAATTTGTTAGAAAATGTTCTATGGAAAACGAAATACATCCCCACTCTTCGAAAATGCTGCAACTACAAACCGAAAAATTACAGTATACCCACCAACGTTGCACCAACTTAATAAAGTATGCTTACACAATATATCAAAATCAAAACATTGTCAGCGTAGACCCGCAGCATCAGCAGAATAGAATGGATAGATAGATATCGACGGTGAGTTTGAATGGCTATAAAACACTGGGACTGACATATCAGTTCTATTGAAAAGGTTATATACAGTAAATCTGTGACGTGGGCTTACAGGGTCTACACTGTAGGGTCTACACTGTTTATACGGCGGTGCATGTTAGTACCCATAGCTGTCATATTTTCACCAACTGGGTACCGATCACAGATTGTTAATCTCAGTCGAAACGCATGATCATTATGTTTTTCAATTTTAAACTGTTAGTATGAGAGATAAGGGTATACCTAATAGTACCAGAGCCGCATGACCCAAACCGAAGAAATAAGAAAGCAAATACAAAAAAAAAAAAGTATTTTAAATGTCACTTACTCTACAATAACAAATATTGACATATCCATGCAACGTTTTTTTTCTTCTTTTATTTCAAACGTAGTTCTTAAAATTCACCATTAGTCTGGCAATCTTTTTATTGACAACTTTTTTCTTGGAGAAACAGTGGGTTTAACATGCGATAGAAAAGAAATAATGTTGCCACCGAGTTGTTAATACAAACTAATTTGGGTTCAGTTTCCATTGGTGTTTCGTTATACCTCCACACCGACAGCCGTCTAGCGAAAGTAGAACGAGGTACCGAAGTGGAGCGGAGTGAGGGCTAGCCCAGTCCATGAAAAAGCGACATATCGAATGTATTTGAAGACTTACGAGGTCCACCGTATATGCGTATTTGCTCAGTAATTGAGTCTTGTGTTTCTAAAGTTAAACGACATGTATACATATAAAGAATTCGCAATTGTTTTAAAGGTTGTATCGCGTCTCACCGAGGTGCAATTTCGCTGCAATTACAATAGGTCATTTTACTTAGCAGAGTCTAGCTATTGAAAGCAGTGGTCTATACAGTATAAACACGTTAATACAGTATAAACACGTTGCGCCCAAAATAATCTTTGTCTACGATGATTCTTAATAGATGGGATGATTTTGCCCGGCTGACAAGTTGAGCAGTTGTCAAATGTGGATCCAGGCAGAAACCAATTTAAACAACAATTTTCATTCTACCGACGAATCAAGAATGACAAAATAATAAGAATATCTACGTTCTACTAGTCCCGAATTTGCGTCTGAAATTATAAAAAAAAAGATTAACATACTCTATGAAACTTAAAGTCTTACCGTAAAACTGAATCTGAAAAGTTACTGAGACATCAAAACATTCCGACTGCATGCACGTTCAGCTCAGTGGCAGCTAGCATTCTTATATTGATTCGATGGTATTGATCACGTATCGGAACAAAATAATGGTAACAAATCGGCTAGGATCTGTGAACAAACACTCACAGAGAAATTGAAGAAAATATATTGACAGAATCGGGTAAACAACTATGGTGAAAACTAATTTTGTGTTTGATAATTATGCGATAACTTTATCAGTTTCCAATAGGACAAATATTCTGAGTGTTTACAACCCACAGTCCAATGGAGAAATGGAACATTAATATTCCGTTCTTATAGAAAATCCAAATCATCTGTCCTTCTGACATTGCCATACTGGATAGGGAATTCTAAATTGTCCGCGTCCCTAGGATAACCAGTCTGTCCGTTTAATAAGACACAACTGAATAATGAAACCGTTTATAAAGAGACTATCCTAATATCAGTATGGTGAGCAAATAGGGCAACGGGATCTTGCGGATGCACAGGCTGTACTGTATCCTACGCTAGCAAACAGCATAAACAGGTTATCACACGTAAAGACAAAATTAGCCTAATCAACCAACTTTGCTAGTTCAATACGGTGTTTATTATAAACAAACGTGACAAAAGAATTGAATAGGCATAGAGTAAGCAAACGGACATTTCTATCCAGACCTTTTGTCATGAGAACTCGAACATAAAAATAGGTCACACAACTAGAAAAGAGACACGACCCTTGCATCAGAAACACGTGTCCGTGCAATGAATACCCCCTTAATAGTAAAACTGGGGTTTGCAGAGCTATACCTATTTTTCTTATTTTTACTCCAAAACATAGATTTTGGGTACTCGTTAGGACCGCCTCGGCGAAGCGGTTCTAACGTGTACCCACAATCAATGTTTTGAGCAAAAACAAGAAAAATATCGAAATTTTTCTTATGTGAAATTTCATTTTTTAGAACTTTTAAAATCTCTGTTTATTATATAGGCGTGTTTTCGTAATGTGTGTTTTCCAGGAATGTGAACTAATCACAATTTCGCAATCTGATGGTTGCAAGTTCATGTGTTTCTAAATTCCCGCCTATTTGGATGGACTGATTGTGTATCAAGTCAAAGCTTATTGCCTACCGCCCAGAAGGTCTGAGCCTGCCCAGGAAAAGTCGTTCAGTAAAAAGGTACAAATAGGCAATGACCAGGAAATGGCGCAATCAGAAAGAAAATCCCACAAAAAAATCAAGGGTGTGAAAAAAAACTAAATTGACAATTAAGTACTTATACTAACAAAACATAGCGTAAGCCGAGTGAGCAGCTTTTTTTTCAATAGGTGGCCACTCAGTTACCCAAACCTAACTAAAAATATGAAACCGCACATAGGGTGCGAACAAAATTCAACACCAAGAGATAAAACAATAAGAACCACAACAGAAGTATTGCCTTGGAACGATCAGTAATATAAAATTACTGGCGGGCTTAAACTAGTTTTACATGGCCATAACCTCGCCCTCAGCTTCTGCAGTGGTTAATAACATTAAGCTAGTTGTTCGGTCCTTATTTTGAATTTCTAACTAGCCAATGAATCATCAAGGACAAACAAATAAATTATGATAACCACCATGATGAATCAAAAATGAGGACTCACAGATTCAGTTAGCTGCCCGACGATGGAGATCCCCGGGCGCCCAATGACTTGCTGAAAAAACGGAACAGTTAAACCCCGGTGGGCCAAGCAACAGATAAGAAGCTCCGGTCCCAACCAATTTACATGAATAGCTTTAAGTCGGGGTCATTATAGAGTCTGACGCCCGACCCACCGGCGTGCAATTAAAGAAGGCAGCATAGTAATCAACCATGATTGAGTTAAAAACTAAGCATACAGACTGTCGCTTAACATTTAAGTTATATCCTATACGTTTGTAACGTATAATGTTTTTTTTTCTAAACCGAAAAGAAAAAAATATTCCTTCCTATAAGTGTTTTAAAAGGCCTAGGGCATTTAACGCCTGATTTTGGCCTCAGATTTTGCAAAAAAAAAAAAAAAAAAAAAAATGAAATTTAGGTGAGAAAACTATTCCTTAAAACAGCCATATGTCTCCACTATTAAAAACAAGAACAAGTATTTCATTTATCCTACAAGCGTTGCCATGGCAACACCCAGAAGAACCATAGATGGAGCACATTCTGCACTTTTTGGTCTATTTTTGACCATTTCTGAACACATTTTTTAATTTTTTAGTGCCAGCCCACACTCCGAACAAAATTATACTTAGCATACAATATCTCTGGACTACTTCATAATTATTTCACAATAAGAAATTGTTCGTCGCGTGGGCCGGTAGTTGAAAATGATGTTGAATGGTGAAAAATAGACCCAAAATTGCAAAAAGTGATATTTCTATGCTTTTCGGAGCGTTGCCATGGCAACATGTGTAATTTGAATGTGATAGTTGTGCTAGAGTATATAAGCAGGGACCTATACCTGCTATTTGCAATACGTTCCTCCTCAAAATTCCAAAATTCAGTTTTTATCAATACTTGAGGCCGAAATCAGGCCTTTTAAAATACCTTAGGCCTTTATAAACCAAGTCAGCATAAAATTTTGGTTTGGAAATGCCATCACTTAAAGGGCCTTTAACCCAACATTAAATTTGGAAATCAATTCATAATGTCTGCGACAAAATTTAGAAAATGTTTTTCGAAGTTTATGATACCGATAGCCCAGCTAGAGAAGTTTGGCTGTTAAACATTTATTTCGCGCGTTGAAGTCCACAACATGATTGCTTGCAGACTCTAGCGAACCTAATAAGTTGCTTTAATGTATACACCATAAGAAGCACGACGAGAAACGTCACCATCCAAAAACGGAAATTGTACTCAAAGGCATCGCCTTCCATACATATAAGTAAAACCATTCATACATGGCAATATTGAAAAGGTACAAGTAGGCAGTGATCAGGAAAAGGCACAATCAGAAAGAAATTCCCACTCCAAAAACGATTCTACTTTACACACTTCCATGTCATTGAAAAGTAATAATCTCAAGTGGCAGACTCTGTATATCCTGTAGTGTCCGTTTCTTGAACGATAGGTTACCATTCGCAGCTCAGTCACGTTTACCAAGGGTATTTACATTTCACTGGCAGCTCTCATTAAAAGGCGCGCGAGAAAGTTATTAAAGCAGGGATAGCTTTAAATAACTGCCAAACTACCTGGGGCCACGGTTCTGAACAATAAAATAAAAATCATCTTCTTGAACAGTAGCGTCACTCTTGAAGTCCATCGTTTGCTTCGTAAAACTGAACCAGTATATATATTATGTATTTATCACGCCTCCTGTCTTTTATGGTGACATTGATGGCTTTAGCTCTGAAGCGTTCTCCCCAAGACTACCCCGAAAGGTAAAAGTAGGCAGTGATTAGGAAGGTACAAGTAGGTAATGATCAGGAATAGGCGCAATCGGAAAGAAATTCCCACTCCAAAAAACCGAGGTGGGAAAAACTAAATTGACAATTAGGTACTTATACTAAGAAAACATATCTTTAGCCGAGTGAGCGGCTATTTCCCAAAGGCGGCCACTCAGTTACCCGAACTTAAACAAAAATGTGAAAACGTACATAAGGTTCAAACAGCACAAAAATTCGACTCCAAAACATAAAACATATGGAACCACAACAGCAGTATCGCATTAGAACGATCAGTAATAAAAAAATTTCTTGGGGGTGGGGGGCTGGGGTGGCTTAAATTGATTTTACAGGCGCCTCACCTCGCGCTCATCTTCTGCAGTGCTTCACAACATTTAGTAAGTTGTTCGGTCCTCGTGGTGAATCTCTAACTAGTCAATGAATCATCAAGGACAAACAAATAAATCATGATAACCATCCTGATGACTCAAAAACGGGGACTCAACAGATTCAGTAATTGCCCAACGATGGAGATTCCTTGGCGCCGAATAACTTACTGAAACCCGGAGCAAAAGAAAAACACCAGTTGAACCCCGGTGGGCCAAGTAACAGACAAGAAGCTCCGGTCCCAACCAACTATAATGAATAGCTTTATGTCGGGGCCATCATTGAGTCTGACGCCCGACCCACCGGCGTGCATAATTCTCAACCATGATTGGGGTAAAAACTAAGCATGCAGACTGTCGCATAGCACACAAGTTATAACCTATACGTCTGTAACGTGTAATGATTTTTCTGAACTGAAAAAATGTTCGGCGCAATGCCAATGCATTATAATCAGATATCCGTGGGTTGGACAGTTTGTAGTCCACCAGTTTGCAAATGTAACGATTGTTTCTAAGTGTGCCTCTGTAGGAGCACTTTGGTAGTAGTAGTAATAATTTATTTGAGTGACACATGTCTATACAAACATACATATAAAGCAAACATATAATATGATATGTGAATGATTGTTTGTATGGATATGTTTATCCACGACACCCAGCCATATGAAATGGCTTACGAGTCACTGAAGGTTTTGAAAACTATACTGTAAAGTTCTGAAAGAATATGAACAGTCTGATTATCTTATATGGTAACACTTTAAGAGTCTGTTTGAACAAATAACTTACTTGTTCTTGTCAAAAAGCAATTTTGAATAAATAGTCCACTTTTCTGGATAACTCTTTTATCAGTTAACATAACCTTAAGTTTTTCAGTCTGAGACAAGCTTAAGAAATCGGGATATATTTTGATAATCCAATTATAATACACTAAGCGTAATTGTGAATACGTTGGACAATCAAAAACGAAATGAAGTTCGTTTTCAACAGTTTTTAAGTCACAAACTTTGCATAATCGTTCTTCGACTTTCAGGTTTCTATAACGTCCTGTTTCTATATGTAGGGGTAAAACACCGCACCTTATCTGTGCAATGTATGAGCGAATACTTCTCGATAAGTTCATTGAAACATAGTTTTCGCATTTATATTCATTTTTTATTTGAATGTAAGTTCGAAGCTTTGGTTGTTTTAAAATATCGGTATTCCATTTATTGCACTGTTCAGATTTGAATTTAGTTTCTGCAAATGTTAACAGGGACCTTGTGGAAAACCCATCAACGGAAATAGTTGGTATTTGCTTTAACTCTTGGGATGACCAGATACCTTAACGGTTAAATGATATTCTTTGCAGAAAGACACAATAAGCAGCATGTTTACATGGACTCCCAGTAAATGAGAGGATTGGTTTCTTTCGCGGAAGTGTGGTCAGTTAGTATTATTTTGGCCATTCGGCATACATTAATTGCAGCCTGCCTAGAATGTTCGCGATGGCGTATGGCAGTACATAGAGATAGATGGGATGGATTCCACGGATAAAGGTGTCAATTGGCAGTCTGACTTTGATTGATAAGTGGTTTGTGGCTTTTTTTTTTGGTGCTGAATGGCCACCACAAAAGGTATGAAAAAACATCATATGCTCGTGTCTGTGTTTTGATTTCGAATTCTTGGTCATTCTGTCCTAACTTTCAGTGAATTAACATCTAGTGATGTCTGAAAATAATGTGGTTTCTTCTTCTCCTGCTGCTGTTACTCTAAGCTGGAAACAGCCGCCACTCATTTACAACAGGCAAGCCAGTTTACCGCTACTGTTCTTCCCTCCCTCCTCCCAATCCTCATCCTTTTCTTCTTTTTTCTCTGCTTATCTTTATTCACTTTCAGTTTTACAAGACAAGCCCACGTGTTTCACGAGACACTACTGACGCATGTCTTAAAATATCCTCTGCTAATATGAACAAAGCGTATAATAAAAGAATCTATGATGGGGCTGAGGCCGAGACAAGGAAATCTCAGGCAAGTTTTCAGATTATTCAAGTCTCATCCTAAGCTCTGCAGAGGATGAGACTCGAATAATCTGAAAACGAGCCTGAGATTTCCGCGTTGAGGCTTCAACACCATCATTGATTATTTTTCTCACCCATCACTTAAAGCATTTTGACTCTGTATAGGCTACAAGTGTTTCAAGCCATTTTGTTTATACATGAAACATTATGCAAATTAACCAATGAAAAACATTGTATATGCACTTACCTTACAAAAATATTCAATGTGCATAAAATTCTCAGCAAAATTAACTTTTGAGATTTTTATCAAAGTACTTCTATAAACTTCCTCAAGTTTATTTTTGCCACTGACAGTTGACACCTGGCTTATCATTTCCTTATATGGGAGTAAACATAAAAATGTACATTTCTATTGGCTAAATACAGAAATGATTGGCATTTTTAGACAGCTGAAATGTACTTGTACTGGGATAGAAATATCTCAGACAGGCACACAAAGGGATATGCTTGTATGATGGGTGAGAAAAAACAATCTTGTGTCGACAATAAAACAGGACATCAGCTATCTATCTTCTGATACTGAGTCGATCAATTTCTGATCATCACCTCAGGTGATCATCACCTCAGCTGTTGATCATGAAATCTTAATCTGAACCTGAATCTTCTTCTTGTCTTCGTATTAACTCCCAAGGTTGGGACACCCAGAGATCATCTGGTAAAACGTCGACTAAAGTCTTCTTGAGCACACATATACTTTTTCAAAGTCTTTAAAATATTAGAGGGCGTAAAACGTAACTTAAAGCACGTGAAATATTTACAAGTGATATAATCCTCCAGAAACTTATTTACATCATAGGGCGGTCGTAACTGTTACCCCAACTTTGACCAGTCTGTCACATATCTTTCATTTTATGTATCCGTTTCAGGTGTAGCCTGTAGCAAAGTTCTGTTGAGGCTTTAGAGATTTCTTTGATCTGAGACTCACACTTGAACACTGGGAATATAGTACAGTCAAGTAATAACCTAACCACATTCGGTTTTGAGTTGAATATTTTCTTCCATAGGTCTATGCCTATGTAATTGATAGTTAATGATCTGACTTTAGGATAGAACAATTTCCTCTGACTAAACAAAGCAGGACAGTCTAATAGCATATGTGATATATCTTCATCGGCTAGTCCACAACATCTACACCTTGCACAAACCGTTGCATTACTAAATTTATGTTTACTAGTTTGCAACATATAAGTCCCTGTAACCATGCGACATTTCACAATGCCCTTCCGTACATCAGCAACAGTGGATTCTAATGCCAGCCAGACTTTATGAGTAAATCCTATTCTGGCTGAGTCGATGTCCATATAACACAAGGTGGACTTGTCACATGCTTCACTTTTCAGTTCATCTGACCAGTAATTATATAAAGCAGTTCTAATTTGGTATTTCCAGTTTTCTTTAGTTGTCAAACAGCTTTTTAAGTCTTTTAGTGGTGGAAGTTGGTACTGATCCAGAAGATCTTGCACTTTACTAAAGTAACTAAGTCTGTTATCAAGATTTACAGCAATTTGTCTTTCAGTTAGTTCTTTCACGGTTTCATTGTCCGAGATAAGTATGTTGTATAATAAGCCTAATTGTCTTTTATGTAATTCTGCCTCCAACGGTAGTGCACCCAGAAGAAGAAAAACAGCACAGGTTGCGACTCTGATGGGGAGTGACTGGAATCTCTTTAGGTTGTCCAAGTGAAATTTTGATAAAATGTTTATCTGAGTTTGCGTCAATGGTAATACTTCTAATCCATACAAAAGTCTTGGAATCACATAACATTGGTAAATTTTATAACTCTGGGATTAAGTCCATTGGATCCATGTACACCAGTATTTATCAAAGCATAGAGAGTTCTACGTGCTAGGCTTAGCCGTTCTTCAATATTTGTAATATTCTCTTTCACTTCAGATCGTAAAAGTCCCAAATGAGTAGTCGATGATGAAAACTGCACTTTTTTTATCGCCCATATCCAACGAAAACGACTTTTTTGACACAGTTTTGTGCGAGTTTAATAATACTACATTTGATTTGTCAGGATGGATTGTAACATGGTCTTTTTTGGCGTTTCTTATGGCCACGTTCATCATTACTTGGAGTTCATTTTCACAGTTTGATAGAAAGGCCAAATCATCTGCACAGGTTGGACAACCACGGAAAACAGTTCCAATACAGAGTCCCAGTCCATGACGCTAAAGTTCCACTAGGCAAGGGTTTATGTAAGTCTTGTATAAAAACGGTGATAAAATCCCCCCTTGCCTGACCCCCTGTTGAATGTTGAAACTTTCACTAAGTTCACCTATCCATTTCACCTTAGAAGTAAGTCCGGTATACATATTTTTAACAATTGTCCATAGTGAAGGGTGTATTCCAGCTTCATACAACTTATCCAGCAGAATTATATGATTCACAACATCAAACGCTTTACGACTGTCAAGCGTCACGAGAAATAACGGTTTACAAGAGTTTATTTTAGCTTCCGCCCTTGCTTCCGACACTATGAGAGCTGACATCACTGGTGAAAGACCTTTCGTGAATCCAAATTGAAGAGAACTTTGTTCGAACGACTGTTCTAACCGTGGTAACAGGACACTTTCAAAAAGTTTTCCTAAGATCGGCGTGACCGTAATTCCACGATAATTGTCCATGTTTGTTGAATCTTTAGACTTTTTTAACACAGGGGTTAATATACCAGACTTGAATAACTCTGGGACTTCTTTTTCACAGATTATTTGGTTAAAAATGTCAGTAATATCGTCAATCAGCAAGTTTCCTGCATACTTTAAATGTTCTGCTGTCAGGCCCAGTTCATCCGGGGCCTTTTTTGTGTTCAACTGAGAGATAGCTTTCTGAACTTCTGTCCTGTTGATTGGATCCAATGGTAGGTTATTTCCTTCACAGTATTCAGCAATCAGTTCATGGCGAACACTGCATAATTCAAGAAAGGCAGAGTCATAATTCTCATTCTTAGGCACTGAGAGGTCCTCAAAATATTGCGCGAAGCTGTTGCGTTGCTGTTCTGGTGAGAATATCTCCTGGCCGTCGACAATGAGGCTACTAGTCTGAGATCTCGAACTCCCTTTATTTCTGTTTATCAGTTTATAGAATTTTTCAGTAGAAGGATGAAGCATAATATCTTCATAAAAGTTAGTCCGGTCAACAAACTTTTCTTTTCTCAACTGGCGTCTCAAATTTCGTTTCGCTTCCACGTTTTTGATACGGAGATCAGGGTTCAATTTGCCACTTTCAACCCACGTATTATATCTATCCTTACAAACGTTAAGCAGTCTTTTAACCGTAGGTGATGCCTTCCATGTTGGCCCTTTGAGCTTAATTACTTTGCTAGGAACAGCTTTTTCGGCTGCCTTAAGACATATATGAGATATCCGGTTTAATTTCGAGTCCACTGACTGAACAATCTGTACTTTGCTGTTTGAGTTCCTGATCTATTACTGATTCATATCTAGACCGATTAATTTTTTCCCATTGCAGTTTTTTAACGGACTGAGTAGATTTAGTTCGGGAAGTTTTTGAAGATCCTGGGGGTGATACTGACAGCTCACAAGTAACTTTCACATGGCTGGAAGAATTTTCACTTTCTCTACCTCCAATCTGATAGTTCTGAAGAATGTTTATTTTAGATGATAAAATATAGTCTATCTGTGAGCTACTGGTTCCGGCATGATGGAAAAATGTGTGATCTGATTTGTTAACACTACTAAGATATTGTTCATTCACAAATGTTTGTAGAAGACAATCATGCTTGTTGTATGGCCTAGCTTCTAGTAAAGTTCCATTAAAATCTCCGCACAGTATAACAACATGAGTTTGTCTATACTTTGAGATAATATTATGTAAAGTATCTAGACATTCCGTATATTCAAGATGGGAATTCACTGAGCTGTTATTCGTCGGCATATACACGTTTATTAAACAAATGTCAACCTGGTCCAGAATTTCAATAGCTATTATCCGTTCATTTCCGTCATTAAGTTTTTTTTACCTTACTAGTCCATAATTTCGGCCAGAATATAGCTACACCCCCTTTTCCTCTAGGTAATCTAAATCCCGAAATTGGTTCATATTGATCTGAACATCGTACAAAACAGTCTTTATTCGGAGATAAGTTACTAAGTTCATGCGACTGAAAGTCCCAGCACCAATGTTCTTGAATACACACAATATCGTAATCCTCACATAGTTTTTGAAAAAATACTAGATTTGGCCTAATCCCTTCAATGTTAGAACTAGCTATACTAATTGTCTTGCTTCGTCTTCTTGGATGTTTTTCAGTAGTTCCGGTGGGTTGTGTTTTATCGGGGGTATCGACAAAAAATTTTCCTGATTGTCGTTGGTAAATTTCATGGGGGTTGCACTATGAGGTGATAAAGTCAAGTCTACATCCACTTTTTCACTTGTATTTGAGTTTATCAGTTCCATATTCATAGACCCAGGACTTTTTTCATTATTTCCCATAGAACTATTTTGAAACTGTCTTTTTCTTGAGTGTTGATTACCTACACGGTCATGGGCAATCATTGATGAACGGTGGTTTATGTGTGTAGGTTGATGTTGCTGAGCATCAGTAGGACCCGCAGTCGTTTGCTGGTGCAGTGGAGCATGTTCCGTTGTTGCAGTTTGGCTGTCATTTCTAACCTGACCGACTATCTGTTCCGGAGGATGAGAATGTGTAGGTACGTGTAGACTGGGAGCCCGCTGCACATCTGTAATCATTATTGGAGGGAGCTGAGGGCCATTATGTGGATGTGACACACCTGGGACCTGCTGGGGTAGTTGGGGTGTCGTGAGATCCTGCAATCCGTTTTGATGCTGGTAGACTTGTCCCATCTGTGGATGAATAGGAGGTACTGGGGCTGACGGGTATCGATAGACAGGCTGATGATACTGCGGAAAGTATATGGGCTGTCTGATGTTCCCTGTCGGCATACAAGGCGTATTCACCATTGATGTATGTGATGTAGTCATAAACGGAGGTATGGGCGGGTGGTAGGTATGGAGTCCACGAACTGGATGCTGATTTGGATATAGTGTATATGGAAATCCATGAGGCGGAACAGTATGTCTATTTAAGAGCCAAGGATCTGTATATGGGGGTATTTGAGGTGAATAGCTTGTCCTGATCTGCGTCGCCAGCTGTATATGCATAGCATTGTTAATGTACATGTTTTGTAACATTTGAGTTTCTATCAGTCTTAATCTATTTTCTTGGATTTTGTCGGCTAAGTCTGAACAACATTTATGCCTGCAACCGTGATCTGCCTTGCACAATACGGGTTCAGCTTCAGATTCAATAGGTTCTTTATAGTCATTTTTTCCATTTTGATTAGCTCTTTGATCATGAATTTTCTTATACAGGTCCACTGTAGACTTTAGTACACCTATTTGATTTTCAAGTTCTAATATATAGGTTTTATCCTGGATATCGTCTTTCTTTACCTTATTCACCTTAGCTGATTTCTTAACTTTACATGAACTTTTACTTAGCATTTCACATGTTTCATCAGAGTTACTACTTGGCGCAGTAACTCTGATGAAACATGTGAATTCAGATTCGTGTGCCCGGAATGACACGCATTATCTTTCGGTAACTCGTTCTACCGTTCCAGGTCGGACAGGCGCATAGAAGTCAAGCGTCTGTCAGCTGTGTTGTGGATCAAGAACAAGTTAAAGTTGACCGTCAAATTAAAAGCGGTTTCTTCGAGAACAACTTTAACATTACACTGACGACTTGCATCAACAAAGACAGTAGAAATGGCAGCTCCTGTAAGTCAGTTCAAATCCATTCAGAATAATTTCTGTTGCTTTGAAAATCAATGTCATTTTGAGGTTCCTTGACCTTCATTTGTCTGTCCAGAAATGGGGTCACTGTTTTTGGTCGTAATACGGCTAATATATCACTCTAGAATGGCAGTGTCACACATAATGACAATGTCAGTATAGACGTAGAAGTAGTAGAAATGTCATGCATATATACAGCATTCATATTTAAACATTTTAAGCATTGAATACATGATCAACATAGCCCGTCTTTTGGCACTGAAAAATTAACAGCTAGGTTTCGAGGAACCTCTTTGCAACAGTGCTATAAGACTGATCACTTGAATATTGGTTAACTGCTTTAGAAAGTCTGATCCTGCCCAAGGTAGTTAAGTCAAACCACCCATACTTATTGTAAGCTTTACTGCTGTTTATTGTATAAAGCTTATCAGGTGCTTTCTGCACAATGAGGATTAGTCTGACTGGTCAGCCGTCAAAATGAAGTATCATACCCAGTGGTTCATTTTGCCGTCTGACTCCAGCACATTATCAAATAGCCAAGCTGTCACCCACTTTTGGGTGATAGGCTGATAGCCATTATTTACCGAATTACAAGTTTTTTATGCAAAACAAAGGGCCTAAAACACTGTAAAACAAAATAATAAACAAACCTCCAATTGAAAATTCATAAAACATATCCAAATTTTGTTTATTATGATGATTTTTTAAAAGAATCTATTCCTCATGGCAGACATGTTTTTCTTCAAAAAGTCATCTCGAGAAGGGAGACAATTCTAACTGCGAGCTTCTGATTGGCTCTAAGAGAGTGCATGACCTCAGCACCCAGTCATCAACCAATCAGATTAGGAATTCCCATAAAATCAATGTCTAAAATCAGTTTGCAGAGATATTTATAGAACTTGGGAAATTTTGATAGTGTTGGAGCCAGACGTCAAATATCAAAAATTCATTTTGACGGCTGACCTGCCAGACTAAATGAGGATGTCATGACAGCAGACACATCTGAATGTTGGGTAGATGTCCCTTTAGAATAGGGTCGCCTTCAAAGTAGATATAATTTTGCTGAAAATTCACCTGTTTTCACCTGTTTACGTTGTTGTCACTGACATTGTCTACATTATGAGCTCTCACATGGTGGCATACGTTGATATCATGTAGTCATATCATATGTATAATTATGTCTCCCCCCGACAGGGTCGGGAGACATATTGTTTTTCCCCGTGCGTCTGTCCGTCTGTCTGTCCGTCACAAATCGTGTCCGCTCTATAACTTGAAAACCATTAAAGATTTTTCAATGAAACTTGGTACACTTGTAAACCACGATGAGACGATGTGTCATGCACAAGAACCATAACTCTAGCTTGAGTATTTTTGGAGTTATTTCCCTTTGATTATTTTCGATACAATTTCGTGTCCGCTGTATAACTTGAAAACCGTTAAAGATTTTTCAATGAAACTTGGTACACTTGTAAACCACGATGAGACGATGTGTCATGCACAAGAACCATAACTCTAGCTTGAGTATTTTTGGAGTTATTTCCCTTTGATTATTTTCGATACAATTTCGTGTCCGCTGTATAACTTGAAAACCGTTAAAGATTTTTCAATGAAACTTGGTACACTTGTAGACCATGACGAGACGATGTGTCATGCACAAGAACCATAACTCTGCCTTGAGTATTTTTGGAGTTATTTCCCTTTGATTATTTTTTATTCAATTTCGTGTCCGCTGTATAACTTGAAAACCGTTTAAGATTTTTCAATGAAACTTGGTACACTTGTAGACCACGACGAGACGATGTGTCATGCTTAAGAACCATAACTCTGGCTTGAGTATTTTATGAGTTATTTCCCTTTGATTATTTTCCATACAATTTCGTGTCCGCTTTATAACTCGAAAATCGTAAGAGTTATTTCAATGAAACTTGGTACACATATAAAGCACGTTGAGATTACGTGTCATGCTAAAGAACCATAACTCTTGCTTGCATATCTTTGGAGTAATTTCCCTTTGATTATTTTCCATACAATTTTGTGTCCACCCTATAACTTGAAAACCGTAAGAGAAATTTCAGTGAAACTTGGTACACTTATAAAGCATGATGAGACGATGTGTCATGCACAAGAATTATAACTCTTGCTTTCATATCTTTAGAGTTATTTCCCTTTGATTATTTTTCCATACAATTTCATGTCCACTCTATAACTTGAAAACCATAAGAAATATTTCAATGAAACTTGGTACACTTATAAAGCACGATGAGATGATGTGTCATGCTAAAGAACCATAACTCTTGCTTGCATATCTTTGGAGTTATTTCCCTTTGATTATTTTTCATTCAATTTCATGTCTGCTCTATAACTTGAAAACCGTAAGAGATATTTCAATGAAACTTGGTACACTTATAAAACAGAATGACAGGATATGTGATGCACAAGAACTATAACTCTTGCTTGCATATTTTGGACATGCACGTAGAAAGGGGGGAGACATCAGTTTTCACATAGAAAACAAATTCTAGTTGTATATGATATTATCCACTCAATAACAGTGATGT
The DNA here is from genome assembly GCA_964017185.1 of Rugalucina vietnamica. NCBI lineage: Eukaryota > Metazoa > Mollusca > Bivalvia > Lucinida > Lucinidae > Rugalucina > Rugalucina vietnamica. The sequence goes on from OZ024872.1 coordinate 34,355,254, forward strand.
CATATGAGTTGTGGTGCAAAAAAACCTGTTTTCAGGGTTTCTGACCGGGTTTAACACATACAAACCACAGATACTTGGGGTTTCTGTTTAGATTTTGCAAAAAGCTAATACTTGTACTTTTTTTTAAAAAAACTAACTTATACTTGTATTTTTTTCCTCTTCATTTAGCTTTTCTGCATTAGTCCTGACCTTATACAATTAGAAAAACATGTCTAGAATACATAAAAAGCATTAGAAATACTGATAAGCAATCACTAATGTAAAGAAAAAACACAAGATAAACAACTTCGCTTTTTCCAAATTCTCGACCGTCACTTTGGAAAGACAAACTGATTCACTAATCTGTAACTTACAAGAATCTTATATATATCAGCATGTCCGGGAATCATTACGCTTCAAACGGATACAGAAAGCATTAAAATATTCCGTTGCATACCCACAAAATCGGCTGTTAAACAACGATTCTCATCGCTACCGCACTGAGGTGGCCGGAAGTAAATAATGGATGTGACTGAATTCCGGGCGTATGTTTTAAAACGGCGAAAACGGGTAACCAGCGATCAAACCGAAAGTAACCTCTGATTGCGTCAGACTTGATTGACCAATGAAAACAAGTGGTCCAGTCACATGGCAATTTGGATTTGGTTGCGTCATACCTGATTGACCAATGAAAACAAGCGGGCCAGTCACATGGCAAACAGGATTTCCTTTACTGTAAACAACTGTGGCCACCTCAGTGCGGTAGTAGGGCTGAGTATCGCCCACTAAAACCGCATCGCGATATATCGCGGTACGGGAAATGCATATCGCAATGCGTATTGAATATATTATACAAACAGGAAAGTCAATTTTCAATTTCTTATCGAAGCCAAAATTTGTTGCACTAGAATGGGAATCAATTTTACAACATTTGTAGTACATCTATGACTGATATTATTGTAAACAACATGCAAAATTTTTATGCGACGTCAGGTTGTTTTAAAGTGCCGAAATAGATGTATGTTCCAAAAATAAGCACATGATTGACAGCTCAACAGGGGAGGCAAATACGCACTTGTATTGGACTGGTTTCACGCTAATTACCTGTAAAAATTCGATAGCAGGACCGATTGTAAATACACAGTCTGTGGTTGTACCCGTTTGGATTATTTTGGGTGTTAGTATAAAACCCGGACTGTGTTACGATATACCGGAATCCTTGTATGGGCGTACCGGTATACTGTACCGCGAGCACCGTACCGCAGTATACCGATATATCGGTATATCGTTACACCCCTATGTGGTAGCGATGAGAACTGCTATTTAACAGACGATTTTGTGGGTATGCAAGGGAATAATTTAATACTTTCTGTGTCCGTTTGAAGCGTAATGATTCCCGGACATGCTGATATATATAAGATTCTTGTAAGTTACGGATTAGTGAATCAGTTTGCCTTTTCAAAGTGACGGTCGAGAATTTGGAAAAGCGAAGTTGTTTATCTTGTGTTATTTCTCTACATTCAGGATGGCATATCAGTATTTCGATTGCTTTCTATAGATTCTAGACATTTTTTTCTAATTTTGCAAGGTCACGACTATTGCAGAAAAGCTCAAAAAGATAACAAAAAATATTATTGTAAGTTTTGAAAAAAAAAAGTACAAGTATGAGCTTTTGAAAAAAGTCTAAACAGTAACCCCAAGTATCTGTGATACAAACTGCCCTAAGCAGCTACAGAAGATGGCTAGAAACTTGAAATTTGGGATTTAGGAAGAAGTGGAATTGTACCATCCATGTATATATAACGAAGGCGCCAAGCCATGATTCTTTTTTCTCATGACGTGGCTCATATGATAAATGTTACTTATCAAACTCATAGCCCATACACTGTACCGGTCATTTGTACCCGCCAACCTTAATGGGTTTGGTAGCTCATACAAAATAAGATCATGAATGCCATTGAATGGAGTTGCTCAATACTAAACCTGTGCTTTGGCCCAAAGGTTCCCAACAAGGACTCTTACAAATCAGGCTATACTCTTCTTTATCTTCAGGAGAGGTCAGTGGCTTGAAATTTTAGAAAGTAGAGATATTTTCTCCATGTAGCATAAACAAATTTAACACATGTGCTTAGCAATGCCTTTATTTTTGCATATGGAAAGGAGGTATTTATATTTATAATGTAGCTCATTTGTCATGGATGAATCTTATCTTTTTGACATTTCTATTATGTAAGCTATTAAAATTAGAAATCATGAAAATTTAGGGACTGATAAGTTTCAATATGCAACATGATGTTTTATAACAAACAGATTGTGTGCCATCTTCAAGTTCATGTCTTTAAATTTTAAAGTCAAAACACCTACACAATTTCTTTGGTTGTTACCTGTGATTTGGAATTAACATCATTGATTTTTATCTTCTTCCTTTTATGTGTATGTTTTAATCTATCAAAAGAATATCTCATGACATGTAAACAATATCTCCAGAATTGCATGTTTCATGTGATTTCGAGAAAAATAGGAAATACGGATATTTAAGGCAATTTTTTTCTAGTGTTGAAAATTTAAGACCTTGATGGTGTATGTTTCTTACAGCCTGAGCCAGTTAACAAGGTATGATACAGGTTTGGTAAAGCTAGAGGTCCAGTTTTTTAATGCATCATTATTACTAATTTTTTATATTAACTTGTGAAAGAAATGTTAATTTTGGCAGGACACCCTGATTACATACACCTTGAAGAACTACTAAATTAAGCTATCAGAGCTAAAAGGACTAACCCTGACCTGGCTAACTGAGATAGAGTTACATGTATTAATATTGACTCTTAAAATTTTATGATGCTTTAAGGTATGAATTATAAATAGACCAAGAAATACCAAATGAACTCACTAAGATAATTTTTCTTTTATAAAAATGATGCATTAAAAAGCCTCGCTGTTAAAGTTATCCATGGCATCTTTACTGTTATGTTCGGGGCTTGCTTTTCCCAGAAGTAGAAGCTTATGTAAGCAGGTTTATTCAAAGGTTTCATCGTTCTGTTTAGGGAGTGCAAGGAATATCCTATATCTTATACCCCTGATATTATATAAACCGTGTCATGAAAAACTTGTTTCTTGTACAACATGCGAAGCAAACTAGCTACAGATTTAACAGCTACAAGGTCTGTACCGTCACCATATATTCATTCGAATGATTTTTCATTACGAAAACTTGCCCATGCAATATAAAAGCAAAAATTGAAATTTTTATTGGAATAATTCTGATTTTTAAAATGTTTTCACTCAAAACATACATTGTGGGTACACGTTAGAACCGCGGCGAGGCAGTTCTAACGAGTGCCCACAATGTATGTTTTGGATCAAAATAAGAAAATTAGGTATACCCCCGCAAACCCCACTGGCCAGTTTTTCTATATAAAAGTGGTATTTAAGGGGGTGTACATTTCATGGACATGTTTTCCTGATGGAATAGGCATTTCTTTTGGATGTTAGTATAGTTTATTCATGTATTATGGATTTTTTTCCATAAGCAGGTTCATCATGACATGGTTTAATTGTTACGACTTTACATATTTGCTTAGGCGCTACCAGTATAGATAGAAGAACCATGAATATTGAGAATGTTGTGTAGTATATTTATTGAACTAGATAGAGATTACTGGAAATAATATAAGCATGGCATTGTATACGCTGCTTGAAACTTGAAATGGCAAGTTATTAGAAAGAAAACTGAATGCTTGGAGTTTTAAGAACTTTGTACTCTGTACATATTTAAGTTCACACCATGAGGAAACCTGTCTTGAGGTTATAAAACTTTTTTCTTGCTCATCTCAGCTGAGCATGAAATTTAACTGCTCATTAATACTGAAATAACCAAAATTGGTTGAAATTTCAGATTGATATTGCAAAAGCCTGTAATTTATCCTGCTAATAAATGTTAAAATGCCAACAGATGTTGGCATTTTAACATTTATGAGCAGGAAAAATATCAATTAGTCTCAGCTGAGCTGAGCATGAAAAAAGTTTTATAACCTCGGGACCAGGTTGGACTCTAACAGGGCTGTAGTAATCTGTTACAGGAGAGGGCAAGAAGTTCAAAGTAGGAAGTAAAGGGCAGTGGCGGCTTTAGAGGGGGTTCGGGTGGTTCGCTTGAACCCCCATCTGGGACCAAATTATTTTAATTTCATGGGGATTTTTTTTTAAAAATCAGGTAAAATATTGAAAACGGATTTGAAATGAATTCGAACCCCCCTTCCAGAAATCCTGGATCCGCCCCTGAAGGGATTCTGTTTTTAATAGATGAGCCACTGCAAAAGAAAACCAGTAATTTCCACATGCAAAAACAAAGGCGCAGATCAGCTTCGCAGTAACTACAAAGCTGATCAGCGCCTTTATTTTTGCTAAACAGCTAGTACATTTCTTCTCCTTTCTAAATCTAAAATTTCCAGCCTCTAGCCATCTTCTGTGCTTGTACAGCCCAGTATGTGTCAGACCTTGTCGGAACTTCAGATTGTTGGTTTTGTCATGCGAAGGCTCATATAGTAAAAAAAGTGTTGATTATCTGGTCATTTTTTTTTTTGTAGCTTTGTGCCTCTTTGTTTGTGCACATGCTAAAGAGCCAGTTTCTCATGATGTAACTAATTTTATCTCACAGTGTGAGATTTTGGACTGTGAGATATTACTTATAGAAGGAAGGATGGACCATTTAATGATTTTTTGTTTTGTTTATTTTTTACATGATTATTTTTTGTTTAAATTAAAGTCTTTGGGTGTAAAAGTTTTCTTTTGAATAGCATTCTATCTATTTTGATTAAGTTTATATTCTGGGATGGGTGGTTTGTGGTTACAGAAAATAGACTCCCTTTTAAATGATGTCATTGAGCTTTATCAGAATGTTTTCAGGGGTGTGGCTATAGAGAAAATGATTTAGCTAAATTTGCATATTTCATGACTGCCCATACTGATTTTAAAATGTCATATGGTATTACAAGCATAATATGATCATGCTTGGATTTTTTTTCTTCTTATTTATGTGTCATAACAAACAGTTTGATGTAATAGCTCATACCGATTTGTTAACTTTCTAACAAATAAAAAAAAAAACATTTTAATTTTTTGCCATTTTATTTAGTTACACAGAAGATATGCAAATTATGGACTTTGAATGATGTGTAGGCGGGACATTTAATTTTATAGGTGACAAAAATAATATTTTGTCTGAGTATAAAAGGGTCACATGCAAAACATTAAACATAGCATAACGCAATTTTCAACCATAAAGAAGACAATTCTGTTTTGAGAGACAGCAATAATTATTATGAAATGACAGTTCTGTGGAAATGGATGTTAAAAACAGTTTCTGTGGAAATGGACTTAGGCTTACTAACGGTCACTGTTGTCCTGTTAATAAGAATTACATATGCTTGCATTCCAATGTGAAAAAATATTTTTATGATACAGATACTGTAAGTATTGACTCTTACCATCAGAAAAACATGTCCATATAAAGTATACCCAGTTGAACCCCAATTTCATATTGTGATTCTGGGTTATACCTATTTTTCTTATTTTTGCTCCAAAACATAGATTGTGGGTAGCGTAAGGCGACCAGTGATCGATCAGGGACCAGTGATCGATCAACTAGAGGTTATCGGCTATTAATTCTCAAAGGATACCTGAAGTAAATCTTATGCTAGTCTCAACTTCAAGCGCATTATATCACCTTACAAACACTTATCTAAATTTATTTGGAAAGCTTTTCTATCTTGGATTTTCTGACACTTTACGAAGAGGGGATCTTAGTTGTACTGCTTAAAAGTGGTGATTGTTCAATAAATTCTGCAAGATGAAACAACCTGCATTCGTTCCGACTGGCTAAAGTTTTTAACTTTACTGCATACTAAACAAATCTGATCCACATTCCAAATTGTATTGGATAACGCTGCGATTAATGGACGATTTCTGTGATTTTCGAGCTATTTTTTCAACAGTTTTCCATTGTTTCTATGGACGTTTATGCTTTTCGACCACCTTATTTCGCTGCTTTATTTCTTTTAGCTCAATGAAAAATCTTCAAACTGTGTTTGGTGGCTAGAGGTAAACAATAATTATTCTTTCTAAAAATGTACATACCTTCCAAGTAAGCCGCGGTTTTGGAGAGAAAAAGAAGGTGATCGATCACTGGTCCACCTGGCCCTGATTCACGCTGTATGATGGTGGGTGTGTTAAAATGACGTCACTGAGAACTTGACGTGATGACGTCATAAATTGACGTATTGAAAAACATGGCGAAGGTTCAAGCTTGGATATGGTATGTACTTATACATTCTCCAGTGCATGTCTGATCCGCAAATTTATCAAACATGGCTATTTTTGATCGATCACTGGTCCCTTTACGCTACATGTTAGATGGTTCTAACAAGTACCCATAATCTATGTTTTGGAATATAATTAATGAATCTAGATATACCACTTTATACTTATAAAAGTGGAGTTTAAGGGGTATAAATTTCACGGACAAGTTTTCCTGATGATTTGTTTCAGTGTAAAGCAACAAACATGTTTTAACATCAGAGACAAACATAACTGTTGCACCAAAATGTTTAAATTATTTTCATGAAATTTCAAAGAAATTTATTAACATAAGCTGGCATGTACAGTCTCAGAAAAGGTTATCATATCTATAGTAGTATCATATCCATAGTGGAGCATCATGGTTTAAAATTATGCAAAAATGCAAAATGCTAAAGCACTCATTAGACTGTCTGTGTTTACAAAAACTTATATTAAATTTCCAATACAATTGAATTATATCATTTTTTACCATTTTACATGTTAATGTACCATAATCATATACATGTATATCCAGCATTATTTCTGCACAGCATTAATGGCATGTGAAGAAATGCATGTACATATTTCCTTAAGTTGAGCAGCTGTTGGACTGAATAAGCCACTGCTGGAGAAAACTGAACCACTGAAATTACCAGCTATGCATAAAGCCTAAGATCACAAAAAAGCTCTGTAGCCATTCCACTGGGGCTCAGAGCGAACAGATTGTCATTTCCAAATTGAACAGATGCTGGTAGCATCAGCAGATTATTATCTCTAGTAATCATTTTTTGGTTCCATAAGTTAAAGGACCTTGAACATTTTTTAAAAGCCTTGGCCTCTGTTGAATGCAATTTCAAACGCCACCTTCCTACCCAAGAAAGCTTCATCCCCAAATCGCCTACCATGCTTGCAATGAAGGACTAGATTTCCAAGCATACAATTACACTTCCTTATCAGAAACTTTTCAGAGATGCTTGTATGTTGGTTGATTTTGTTTTTTTGTTTTTTCATCAAACTGCATCTTAAAATATGAGCTGTGATGCAAGAAAACCAGTTTTCTGCGTTTCCGACCAGGTCTGATAGAAACCGGCCTGTGCAGCTACAGAAGAGGGCTAGAAGCTTGAAAATATTTATTTAAAAAGAAGAGGGAGTGCTCTATCTGTGTAGCGAAAACAAAGACGCTGATCAGCTGTGCAGTTACTGCACAGCTGACCTGTACATTTGTTTTCGCCTATGCAAGTTGTTTTAGCTCACCTGAGCTGAAGGCTCACAGGTGAGCTTATAGTATACCCATGCTCCGGCGTCCGTCTGTCGTCGTCCGTCCGTCCGTCGTCCACAATTTCAAAGATCTTCTCTTCTGAAACCGCTTGGCCAATCAAAGCCAAACTTCATGTGGAGCATCCTTAGGAAGGGGGAACGAAAGTTTGTATAAATGGTCCAGGTCACATGACCAAGATGGCCACCATGGCTATAAATAGCAAAAACCTTTAAAAATCTTCTCCAGAACCAGTGGGCCGATTTCCACGAAACTTGGTATGTAGCATCGGGGACGCGGGCCCATCATAGTCACCTGAGATATAGTGAGACAATGCAGCGAGACATATAGTATACCCATGCTCCGGCGTCCGTCTGTCGTCGTCCGTCCGTCCGTCGTCCACAATTTCAAAGATCTTCTCTTCTGAAACCGCTTGGCCAATCAAAGCCAAACTTCATGTGGAGCATCCTTAGGAAGGGGGAACGAAAGTTTGTATAAATGGTCCAGGTCACATGACCAAGATGGCCACCATGGCTATAAATAGCAAAAACCTTTAAAAATCTTCTCCAGAACCAGTGGGCCGATTTCCACGAAACTTGGTATGTAGCATCGGGGACGCGGGCCCATCATAGTCACCTGAGCCGAAGGCTCACAGGGTTTCGGCTCACAGGTGAGCTTATAGTATACCCATGCTCCGGCGTCCGTCCGTCGTCGTCTGTCGTCCACAATTTCAAAGATCTTCTCCTCTGAAACCGCTTGGCCAATCATAGCCAAACTTCATGTGGAGCATCCTTAGGAAGGGGGAACGAAAGTTTATATAAATGGTCCAGGTCACATGACCAAGATGGCCGCCATGGCTATAAATAGCAAAAACCTTTAAAAATCTTCTTCTCCAGAACCAGTGGGCCCATTTCCATGAAACTTGGTTTGTAGCATCGGGGACGCGGGCCCAACATATATAAATCATGACACTAGGATGACCTTGACCTATTTTATGGCAAGGTCAACTTAGGTCGCCAATGCATTTGAATGGGAAAAAAATGGTAAAATGCTATTTAATGGGTAAAACTTACTGGGAATAGGCAAATTGACAGAAGATTAATGTTAATGGAAAATTTTAGCCCCTGGGGGGTTGTCTGCCCCTGCCCCGGGGCTGTATACATGTATATGACCATAATATTCAAAAATCTTCTTCTCTGAAACCGCTAAGCCAATCAAAGCCAAGCTTCATATGGAGCATCCTTGGGAAGGGGGAATGAAAGTTTATATAAATGGTCAAGGTAACATGACCAAGATGGCCGCCATGGCTATAAATAGCAAAAACGTTTAAAAATCTTCTTCAGAACCAAAAGGCCTATGATTTTGAAACTTCGTGTGAAGCATCTGGGAATGGAGCTCTACAAAGTTTACATAAATCATGACCCTGGGATGACCTTGACCTATTTCATGGCAAGGTCAACTTAGATGGCCTTGCATTGGAATGGGAAAAAAATAGGAAAATGTCATGTAATGGCAGAAAACTTGCTAGAAATGAGCAAATGGACAGAAGATTTATGTTTAAGAAAATATTTTGGGCCCAGGGGTTGTCTACCCCTGCCCCGGGGCTATATACATGTATATGACCATAATATTGAAACATCTTCTCTGAAACCGCTAGGCCAATCAAAGTCAAACTTTTTGTGGAGCATCCTTAGGAAGAGGGAATGAAAGTTTGTTTAAATGGTCAAGGTCACATGACCAAGATGGCCACCATGGCTATAAATAGCAAAAGCGTTTAAAAATCTTTTTCTTCAGAACCAGAAGGCCTATGATTTTTGAAACTTGGCATGAAGCATTAAGGAACGAAGGTCTACAAAATCTGTATAAATCATGACACTGGGATGACCTTGACCTATTTCATGGCAAGGTCAACTTAGATCGCCCATGCATTTGAATGGAGAAAATTGTTAAAATGTCATTTGAAGGACAAAACTTGCAGTTAATTGGCAAATTTTTATGATTTGAAAAAGACATTGACTCCAGGAGTTATTCTTTTTTTTTTTTTTTAGCTCACCTGAGCCGAAGGCTCACAAGGTGAGCTTATAGGATGGCCATGATCCGGCGTCCGTCCGTCGTCCGTCCGTCGTCCACAATTTCAAAGATCTTCTTCTCTGAAACCGCTTGGCCGATCTAGTTGAAATTTTATGTGGAGCCTCCTTGGGTAGTGGCATTTCAAGTTTGATCGCGAAATCCAGGTCACATGACCAAGATGGCCGCCACGCCCATATATGGTAAAAACCCTTCAAAAATCTTCTTCTCCAGAACCGGTGGGCCGATTTCCACGAAACTTGGTATGTAGCATCGGGGACTTCAGCCCATCATAGTTTGATAAAATGATGACCCTTGGATGACCTTGACCTATTTTTCGGCACGGTCAAATGGAAACATAGGCTTTTACATGGGAAAAAGTGAAAACTATGGATTTTTTGAAAACTATTGCAGCCTGAGGCCTGAAAAGTGGTAGATGCAAACAACTAATGGAGTAGATGAAGGTATGTGATTAATTTAGGTCAAGGTCATCTCTTGACCTTGGCCAGTCTGTCGTCCATTCACACTTTTCAAAGATCTTCTCTGAAACTGCTGGGCCAATCAAAGTGAAATTTTATGTGGAGCATCCATGGGTAGGGGAGATGAAAGTTTGATCACGAAATCCAGGTCACATGACCAAGATGGCTGCCACGCCCATATATGGTAAAAACCACTCAAAAATCTTCTTCTCCAGAACCGGCTGGCCAATTTTCATGAAACTTGGTATGTAGCATTTGGGACTTTAGCCCATCATAGTTTGATAAAATGATGACCCTAGGATGACCTTGACATAATTTACGGCAAGGTCAATTTTGGAAACATAGGCTTTTACATGGGAAAAAGTGAAAACTATGGATTTTTTGAAAACTATTGCAGCCTGATGCCTGAAAAGTGGTAGATGCAAACAACTAACGGAGTAGATGAAGGCATGTGATTAATGTAGGTCAAGGTCATCTCTTGACCTTGGCCAGTCTGTCGTCCATACACACTTTTCAAAGGTCTTCTTCTCTGAAACTGCTTGGCCAATCAAAGTGAAATTTTATGTGGAGCATCCATGGATAGGGGAGACGAAAGTTTGATCACGAAATCTAGGTCACATGACCGAGATGGCTTCCACGCCCATATATGGTAAAAACCACTCAAAAATCTTCTTCTCCAGAACCAGCAGGCCGATTTTCATGAAACTTAATATGTAGCATTTGGGACTCCAGCCCATCATAGTTTGATAAAATGATGACCCTAGGATGACCTTGACCTATTTTACGGCAAGGTCAATTTTGGAAACAGAGGCTTTTACATGGGAAAAGGCGAAAACAATGGATATTTTGGAAACTGTTGCAGTGTGAGACCTGGAAGTTGCTAGATGCAGACAACCAATGGAGTCAATGAAGGTAAGTAATTGATGAAGGCCAAGGTCATTTCTTGACCTTGACCCAAAGTCATTTAAATATCAAAATTAAAATTATAGTTTTCTCATAAATCACTGGGTTTGGAAACTATTGCAGCCTGAGACCTGAAACTTTGCAGATGCAGACAACTTATAAATTCAATAAAGGTGTGTGAGTATTCAAGGTCAAGGTCATTTCATGATGACTTAATACTCCAGGATCAGGCTTCAGGTGAGCGTTCTCAGGACCATTGGTCCTCGTGTTTTGTTTTTTTTAATTCAGTTTTACGTCCCTTTCAAGATTATTTCAGCTCATATGAGACGGGCCAGTCAGTAGGTGGGGCGAAAACGGGAGAACCCCGAGAAAAACCACCTGATGCACCCGCAAGCAGAACTTGGCTTGTCTCACATGTAGCCAGAGCAGGGCTCGAACCCACACCAGTCACAGCGGTGAGATGATCGAGTGATTAAGAAACATCGCTCTTAATCGCTCGGCCACGGGGGCCGCCTCAGGAGTTATTCTGACCCTGCCCTAGGGTTATATACATGCATTGTACCATTCTAGTCTAACAAGTTTATTGGTACATGTATATATCTCAGGTCTCAGGTGAGCGTTTACAGGACCATTGGTCCTCTGTTTTTTTTTATGTGGAGGCTCTTTTCATCAAACTGCATCTTACAATATTGTTATCATCTATAAACACAGCAGCAATGTCCACAGATAGGCTTGCAGCATTTTGTTCATTCTGCTTTTTTGAGCCACATCATGAGAAAACCAACAATGTGGTTCCGAACAGGTGTGACACAATCCGAGCTGTACAAGCACAGAAGATGGCTAGAGGCTGGAAATTTTAGATTTAGAAAGAAGAGGAATTGTACTATATGTTTAGCAAAAACAAAGGCGCTGATCAGCTTCACAGTTACTGCGAAGCTGATCTGCGTCTTTGTTTTCACTTATGCAGCATGTTGGTTTTCTTACAACGTGGCTCATTTGTATATTTATAACATTTTTCTATTGTATTGTATTGTTATCGTTATCATCTTTAAACACAGCACTGTCTTGCAACATTTGTTCGCTTGTATATTTTTTAAAATTTATCAGTTGCGGATATACATATTTACAGCAGTTTTCATCTAAGCTTGAATTATATCCTCAGAAATTGAAGAAAAATGTCATTACAAAAATTTGTTCATGCAATATATAGAAGTTTTTTTCAGCTGTTAAGAAAGAATGAATAAAAAGTTCCTTCATTTTTTTATACTTTCCAAATTTTTGCTCAAAACATTGATTGTGGGTACTCGCTAGAATCACCTAATGAGTACCCACAATCTATGTTTTGGAGCAAAAATAAGAAAAAAATGTATACCCCTGCATACCCCAGTTCTACTGCATAAAAGTGGGGTTTAAGGGGGTATTTATTTCACGGACATGTTTTCCTGATGTGATGCCTGAATTTCAAAGACTATACTTGGGCATATTTGTTTTATTTTGTAGTTAGGTGCATGCTTATAAAATAAATTTTGACATTGATTCAGTTTACCTGACCCTTGTTTTACCCATTTGACAAATGAGCCGCCTCGTGAGAAAACCAACAATTTGCATCTATAGGCAAAAACAAAGACGCAGATCAGCTTCGCAGTAAACGCAAAGCTGATCATCGCCTTTGTTTTCACTACACGGATAGTACACTTCCTCTTCTTCTTAAATACGAAAATTCAAGCTTCAAGCCTGCTTCTTTTACTGCACAGACCAATTTGTGTCGGACCTGTTCGGAAACCACATCATTGGTTTTCTCAAGAGGAGGCTCAAATGGACTTGACCATCCTTATCATTTGGGGGAGTCTACTGTCATTTTAGGGGCATCAGGAGTGATTTTGAATCATTGTTCTATTTTTAGATGAAATTTTTCTAAGCAAACAGAATACCGGTAGCCCAAGATGGGACGCCACGTTTTGTGGCGTCACATCTGGGGTTATACAGTTTGCCTATGTCCCATAAATAGGATGCACAGCTTTTATGGGTGTATGTATGCAACTATTCATTTAGATATGCAAGTGATTTGTCTTTTATATATCTACCAATGGTACCAAGGCCTCATTACACATTTTTGACACCAAGGTCCCGGGACCTAGATTCCTAGCACATTCTCTTATGAAGATTTGGTCATTAAAAGTTACAGATTAAAACAAAATCTGCTGATTCAAGAAGAGCAGTTGACAATTATTGACAAATATGTGCACAAAGAATTGGTAATCTGCCTATGGAGGCTTGCTTTTAGTCAACAGTTACTGACCATCCCCACATGACTTGAACTGTTGACAGACACATGGGCATAACATAAAATGAACACGTGGCAAGCCTCAATCAAAATGACTGTATTAAAAATATCAATAGATTTACAGAAATACATTAAAATGTACAGAGAAAAGATGTTACAGATTAGCAAATCAATTTATAATTAACATCTGGAGATACAATCTATCCTCCTATTAATGCATTTAAGGATAAGAATAAAGTTCAGAAACTTTGAGGACAGGTATGTTTAAGTTTTAAGCATCAATTTCACATTTCATTCTGCTGATATTTACTTTTAATTGACAGGCAGATTTACAAAATATCCGGTTACTAAGTACATTGACAATATTTTCCTTGGAGGATCAATTTTTGGATGTTGTTTAAACATAATAATGAGTAAATGGGTCTGTAAGAACTACGAACTTGGTCTGGAGTTTATAAAAAAAGATTTCATGCTTAACTCGGCAGAGCATAAACATTTTTTTTGCTCACTATAATGTTTGAATGCCAAGAAATATTATTATGCTTGGCTTTTGTGATATGAAATAGCACAAATTACATCCTGGAAAAAGCTTGAAAATTAATACATGTACTTTTTTAATTGTGGCATTACACATTTTTTTTTTAGATTTTAAACAGGATAAATTTCAAATTCAGTTAGGTTGAGCATGAAAAACACACACACAAAAAACCCCTAGCAGTTCTTTAACCTTCGGGCTTGATGACATACAGTACATGTTAATATGAAAAGTTGTGATGCCATTTTCAACAATTTTGTCTTGGATCCAAACAACTATGTTATACTTTTCACAGATGTCATGTGCTTCAATGTGCTTCAAATTATGATTTTGTTTACACTATTTTGTTACAGACAGGGTTTAAGCCAGGACATCGGCGAAGTCCGAGCGATTTGGATTTCCTGGAGAAGACACGTCGTGACTGTAAGGCGGCCATGAACGTCGAATTGGGCAAGCTGACCAATACATTCCCAGGAGATAAAGCAGTAAGACTTTGTTTTAATCCATATTTGACGAATGGATTCGCCCATCGTTATCAATTGAATGAGTCCACTTTCAATTTTAGGGTTGATAGAAGTGATTTTGAATTTTTATCGCATTTTTTGATGAAATTACTTTTAGCAAACAGAATAGCCCCAGATGGGATGCCGCATTCTGCGGCATCACATTTGGGGCTATGCTGTTTGCCTATGTCCCATAAAAAGGTCACCAGGCTTATATGAGTTAAATGTTTATCAAAACTTGCCGCAATGACACACAATACATTACATGTACAATAATTTTGGGAGGGGTTCAGAAAATCACATTGCTTATGCTAATCTGTTTTAGTTTCTAAGACTTGATAAGGTTGCATTTTAAACATTATATGTGTACTAGAAAATTGTTTTGTATTGAGGCTTAACTTCCCAGTCAACAATTTATCAGTCATGTCGGGACGGAGACAACACTTCCTGGGTTTAATAGGTACTGTAGAGAGTTAATGTGTCTTGCTCAAGGACACAACACTCTGCCATCTGTTGGTATCAGGCCCAGGACCTCTCGATTCCATTGCTCTACCACTACCCCACCGCGCTCCCTGTAGAAAATTGACTTTGAGTAACCTTCTCTAAACATTTATGAAAAAACGGTCAGTGTTTTTTAAAGGTCATTTGTCAGATGGTTCTACAATGAAGTTCAGCAAGAACATTATAAATCTAGATCTAGGTTGTTATGTCTATTAAGCTTTAGTTGGCCATGAACTTTTATAAAGAAAAAGTCAGAGTATGTCATGTTTTATTTTATGGCTTGATCTATTCATGATATATTAGAGATAAAAAAAATTCAAGCCTGGTGTCCCATTTATGGGACGTAGATGCACAGTTTAGCCCCAGATGGGACACCCGCAGAATGCGGCATCTCATTTGGGCTGATCTGTTTCCTTAACATGAATTTTATAAAAAATGTGCATCCATCAAGTGTGAAAGCACATAGAGTTAAAAAGAAGCACAAAGAAGACCAAAAATATGAAAAAAGTAGCAATAAAAATGGCATAATAACTGCAGTAACTGCACAGCCGATCAGTGTCTTTGTTTTTGAAAAGCCTCTGAAATTTCCGGCTCCTAGCCATCTTCTGTAGCTGCACAGGTCGGTTTGTGTAGGACCTGGTCGGAGACCCGAAGACTCGATTTCTTGCTTCACCTCTCTCTTATAAGGCAAAACTTCTTCACTCAATCTGTGCAGTACAATGAAGCAGTGCAGCTGCAAATAAGCACATCATCAATATATTTCTTTTTCAGGCTGTTGCAAAGGAGTTTGAGGGATTTGAAGCTTTGTTTGACCGGTACCTACATGAGACGGGACCCTCGGTTGACTGGGACAAGATTAAACTGTTACCAGAGGGAGCAGTAAGTATTTCTTTATATAAGACAGGTGGTTTCTATAGAGTTTTAGGGATTTGAAGCTTTGTTTGATGGTACCTACACGAGACAGGATCCCTCGGTTGATTGGGACAATATTAAACTGCTACTAGAGGGAGCAGTAAGTCTTTTTTTCCACAGATTTAGGGTTTAAAATTCCTTCCCTGGCTGTGCTGTGCTCTTTACATTATTCTGATGTTAACTGTCCTTACATCATCCTTTGGAAACCACCATTTTACATTTCACCTTGAGACACTGCAGGAAAGGTCAGATATCCATTAGTGTTCCAAATGTCCTAAAAGGTGTGGTGTATTATGTCCCCCCAACCTAAGATGGGGGACATATTGTTTTTGGTGCGGATCCCGTCGGCGTCCGTGTCCGCGTAGCTTCTTTCCGACTCGATATCTTTCGAACCAGTGGATGGATGGATTTTGACCAAACTTGCATAGATACATGGTTGGGAGGGGGAAAGAGTTGATTAGATTTTGGTGACCTTGACCTCATTTTCAAGGTCACCAGCCCATGAAAACTGATCAAATTAGGTTTTCCGACACGATATCTTCTGAACATATGAATAGATTTTGACCAAACTTGCACAAGAGCATTGTTGGAGGAGGCTCAGAGTTGATTAGATTTTGGTGACCTTGACCTAATTTTCAAGGTCACGAGTCCATAAAAACTGTTGAAATTAGTCTTTCCAATGCAATATCTTGTAAACCAATCGATGGATTTTGACCAAACTTGCACAAGAGCGTTGTTGGGAGGAGGCTCAGAGTTGATTGGATTTTGGTGCCCTTGACCTAATTTTCAAGGTCATGAGTCTATAAAAACTGTTGAAATTAGTCTTTCCAACGCAATATCTTGTAAACCAATTGATGGATATTGACCAAACTTGCACAAGAGCATTGTTGGGAGGAGGCTCAGAGTTGATTGGATTTTGGTGCCCTTGACCTAATTTTCAAGGTCACGAGTCCATAAAAACTGTTGAAATTAGTCTTTCCAATGCAATATCTTGTAAACCAATTCATGGATTTTGACCAAACTTGCACAGAAGCATTGTTGGGAGGAGGCTCAGAGTTGATTAGATTTTGGTGACCTTGACCTAATTTTCAAGGTCACGAGTACATAAAAAATGTTGAAATTAGTCTTTCCAACGCAATATCTTGTAAACCAATTGATGGATTTTGACCAAACTTGCACAGAAGCATTGTTGCGAAAGGGCTCAGAGTTGATTAGATTTTGGTGACCTTGACCTAATTTTTTAAGGTCACGAGTCCATAAAAAATGTTGAAATTAGCAGGCTGTCAACTGATTTCTATATTCCTATTAAACTCCTATATTTTGGGTCCAAATCCTATATTTTTAAGCACCTCCTATATTCCTATAAGTTCTCCTATATTTTGAAAATATTTCCTATATTTTTAGGAAAATTTGTTGCCGATGGATATATAATAAATAGTAGTGCTCTGATACTGCCTTTTGCCTCTTTATTTTTCATTCTTTATTTTTTAAAATAAAATCATATTCATACTGTTTATTAAATAGTGCATAAAATTTAATGGTCATTATGTCACTCTTTAGTCAGGGTAACTTTTAAGTCCAAAGCATGTCCCATTTTCATAACAATTAATAAATTATATATCCTAGTTTCCATGAAAGTTGTCATGTTTTTATATTGTGCAGGCTGTCAACCAATTCCTATATTCCTATTAAACTCCTATATTTTGGGTCCAAATCCTATATTTTTAAGCACCTCCTATATTCCTATAAATTCTCCTATATTTTGAAAATATTTCCTATATTTTTAGGAAAATTAGTTGCCAATGAATGATCATGTATAGTAAATAGTAGTGCCTTAAAGCTGCCTAATGCTTCTTTATTCTTCATTATCTTTTTGATAAAATCATATTCATACTGTATATTATATAGTGAATAAATGGTCATTATGTCACTCCTTAGTCAAGGTTACTTACAAGCCCAAAGCATGTCCCATTTTCATAACAATTACATATCCTAGGTTCCATCAAAGTTGTCATGTTTTTTATATTGTGCCTTTTTTATCTTTTTTCTTTCTTCCTATGCCTTAATTTTGTTGTAAATTGATGCAACTGTACAGTGTACTATTGAACCCAGGAAAGGCTGAGATCACAGGAGACAAAGTTATGTACCCTAGAGCTTCTGGGGGCCGCATAATTGATTTCAAGAGATTATTGCATACAATACATGTTTTATAAACGATCAGTGAAAAATAAAAGTAGGTCTAAGTTTAGAAGTTGAAAAAAGTTGGCCTTAATTTTCTCTTTATTCTTTGTATAGATATTTTTAATGAAAAAGCCTTTATTTAGCCAGAAGAATGCCTTTATATAAAAAAAAAAACATTATTTCTGTGAGAGTCAGCTAATGGGCCTATGTAGGATCACCTTCCTGCATGATGTTTAACCACACTATCATCACATGAATGGTCACCTGTCTGGATTGTGATGCTGTGGAACAGAATGGTTTATTTTATCTAGATATTTTAGACATTAATTAGTGTAGAAAAAGTGAGTGTGGAGTATAAGAGCATTGTTAGTATAAGAGCATAGAATGAAGTGATTTTCACAAGTTTTGCCGATACAATATCTTGTAAAATAATTGATGGATTATGACCAAACTTGCACAGAAGCATTGTTGGGAAGAGACTCAGAGTTGATTAGATTTTGGTGACCTTGACCTAATTTTTAAGGTCACGAGTCCATAAAAAAATGTTGAAATTAGTCTTTCCAACGCAATATCTTGTAAACCAATTGATGGATTTTGACCAAACTTGCACAGAAGCACTGTTGGGAGGAGGCTCAGAGTTGGTTAGATTTTGATGACCTTGACCTAATTTTCAAGGTCACAAGTCCATAAAAACTGTTAAAATTAGTTTTTCCGATACAATATCTTGTAAACTAATTGATGGATTTTGACCAAACTTACACAGAAGCATTGTTGGGAGGAGGCTCAGAGATGATTAGATTTTGGTGATCTTGACCTCATTTCCAAGGTCACTAGTCAAAAACTGTTGAAATTAGTCTTTCTGACGCGATATCTTGTAAACTAATTGATGGATTTTGACCAAACTTGCACAGAAGCATTGTTTGGAGGAGGCTCAGAGTTGATAAGATTTTGGTGACCTTGACCTAATTTCCAAGGTCACTAGTTCATAACTGTTGAAATTAGTCTTTCGGATGCGATAACTTGTAAACCAATTGATGGAGTTCAACCAAACTTGCACAGAAGCATTGTTGTGAGGAGGTTCAGAGTTTATAAGAATTTGGTGATCGTGACCTAATTTTAGACAGGGTCCAAAACAAGTTTAAACTACCACACCATGCAGAACAAGATGGGCATGGTGTCTTCCATAGAAAAACTTCATATCACAAGGTAACTACACTTCAATTACTAAACGGTTGGGGGGACATAGTTTTCCTCAGAAAACACTGTTTTAATTTGTCTTTAGTTAACCTAATTTTCTATTGATGTGTCTTGTGTGTAACAGCTGTCTAAGATTTACTACTAATTGGACTTGGATACATGTAATTATTTATCCATTGTTCAGTAAATGAGCTTTGTCACAGGAAGCCTATTTTAATGGTTGTTGCCTGGTAAAACTCAATTCAGCTTGCCAAGCATCAAATACAATATGAGCCTGTGCGTGAGAAAACCAACAATTTGGGTTCCGACCAGGTGTGACACAAATCTGGCTGTACTCTCTCAGAAAAAGGTCAGAAGCTTGAAAATTTGGGTTTAAGAAAGAGATGAATTATACTATCAGTGTAGGGAAAACAAAGGCGCTGATCAGCTTCGCAGTTACTGCGATGCTGGTCTGCTGCGTCTTTGTTTTTGCATATGCAGATAATTATTGGTTTTCTTGTGCAGCGGCTCATATAAATTATGTGTATTGAAATTTTGGGTAAAAGACATAGCTGGCTTTTCTTATTTGCGGCTGCAGTAACTAAAGCATACAGACAAAATTGATGCACATACTAATGTCCTGTCACAGGAAAAACAGTTCCGAAGTGGTCACGTTGTGCAGTAAAAGAAGAAAGTTAGATAGAGGCCTTTTTGAAAATTTTCAGTAAGAAGGCTATGCAGATTTTCTTTGGTGATAAAACAACAATAAGAAAAATAATGCAAAACTTTAAGCTGATTATACAGTCTGTGAAATGAAAAATCATAGGTTTTCATATGCTGCTGATACAAAATGGACCACTGCATAAGGAAACCAAGAAAACGCTTGGGCGAAAAACAAAGGAGCAGATCAGCTTCGCGGTAACCGCGAAGCTGATCAGCGTCTTTGTTTTCGCTGCATGGATAGTACAATCCTTCTTCTTCTTAAATCCGAAATTTCAAGCTTCTAGCCCGCTTCTGTGACTATACAGGCTGGTTTGTGTCAGACCTGATCGGAACCCAAATTGATGGTTTTCTCACACACACGCTCTAATGCTCATATATGGATTTGACAGCGTGAATGCCAAGCTGTTGCATACAGTTTAAACAAAATAGGCTGCTTACATCAGATAGTGTATCTGATTTCTGAGTTTACAACTTGGGGTCATACCTCAGTCATGTCTCATATCACATACGCAAGAACTGAAAACAATAGTTGGCCTTGCTCAATAAGTTTGTTGTAGTAAAACCAAATGGCGGTCTGGGGATAAGTATGGGCTGTACGGCACCTAATAAAATAATAGTAAAAGATTTAAAAAAAATCCCATATTGATTTGAAAAAATTTCAAATCATTTTGACAGGTGAAGCCATATGCAGACCTAGAATGTCCAAGGCTAAGGCTGTGCTCAACAGGGTCATCGTAGTAAAACCTGCAAACCTATCATGTCCATCAGATGATGAGGTCAGGGCCTTGGTTTTAGTATAACTTACTAAATGGCGGTTTTTGAACGTGTTTTGGGTTGTATGGCGCCTAATAAAATAATATTAAAAAAAATAATAACAATAAATTTCATATTCATTTGAAAAAATTCAAATTATTTTCACAGGTGAAGCCATATGCCGACCTACCATGTCCTTCAGATGATGAGGTCAAGGCACTTCTCAACAAGTTGGTTGTAGTTAAACTTAATGGCGGTCTGGGAACGAGTATGGGTTGTACTGGACCTAAGAGTGTCATCAGTGTACGAAATGAGCTTACATTCTTAGATTTGAATGTACAGCAGATTGAGGTAAGTGTGATCTGATTAACTGTTTTTTTGTTGTTGTTTTTTTCTCTCTCTCTTAAATTTTAGATGAATTTTATCTATTAGCTCACTTGAGCCCTTAGACTCACAAGATGAGCTTTTAGGATACCCATGATGCTGCGTCATCCGTAATTGTAGTCATTGTTGTTGTCGTCCACAATGTTTAAACATCTCCTCTGAAACCGATGTGCCAATCAAAGCCTCAAAACTTCATGTGGAGCATCCTTAGGAAGGGGGAACCAAAGTTTATATAAATGGTCCAGGTCACATGACCAAGATGGCCAAGATGGAATTGGTGGATCAATTTCAACGAAACTTGGCATGTAGCATCAGGTAATCTGGCCCATTATAGTTTGTATAAATTATGACCTTGGGTTGACCTTGACCTATTTTACGGCAAGGTCACTTTTGGTTACATAAGCTTTTCAATGGGGAAAAGTGGAAACATTGGATTTTCCAGAAAGTTTTGAAATTTGCAATGTTGAACAAAAATGATTAATACATACTTTAAAAGACTTTTCTATAAAATGCCCCAACATATGCCCTCAGATTTCTTTCCCATTTTCAACTTCAGCATATGAATAAAAAGTATGATGCCGACGTCCCCCTGGTCCTGATGAACTCCTTCAACACACAGGAAGACACAGAGAAAGTTCTTAAGAAATACAACAACGTCAGAGTCAAAATCTACACATTTGAACAGAGCAGGTAGATTTTTATTTCAATACATCTGGATCTTCAATGTTTGCGAGACCTCAATTTTTGCTAATATTTATGGATTCATTGCTTTTCAATTTTATTCAGTTTTCTGGCTAGTAAAGACTGCACATGTACTTGATCTGACTTGCTAATAAGTCAAAAGTCTTAGTCGGACTCCGAATCAAGAGGTCCTGGGTTAGATTCCCACAAGGGTCACTGTGTTGTGTCCTTGAGCAAGACACATTAACTCCCTAAAGTACTGGTTAATACCCAGGAAGCAGTGGCTCCGTCCCGATTGTTGACTGGGATGTTAAACCTTAATACAAACAAAATCATAATAAAATAAATTTGAATTTACAGTATACAGAAATTATAAAGAGGCTGAATGGTCTCTTTAATTCTTATGCCTGTAAAAAAAAAAGCCTGGCCATGAGTGGGATAAACAGTTTTTAAACATGAGAAAACAGGATGCATATTTGAGATGCCTCGTGGGAAAACCAACAATCTGCATAGGCGAAAACAAAGGCGCAGATCAGCGCGGTAACCACAAAGCTGATCAGCGCCTTTGTTTTCGCTGCTCGGATAGTACAATTCCTTCTCTACTTCACTCCAAAATTTCAAGCTTCTAGCTCTTTTCTGTGACTGTACACGTAGGTTTGTGTCGGACCTGTTCGGAAACCACATTGTTGGTTTTCCCACGAGACGGCTCATTTGTTGCTTGAGATTTAGATCTTTTTGTACATGTATGTGTTTCATGCATGTGTCTTTCGCTATAAAAATGAATAAGTTACGGCTTCAGAGAAGGATTTTCATTTGATTAGTGCCTTGTTAATGCAACCTAAATCAAGAACTTCAAGCTTAAAGACATCTTCTGCTTGGTTTGAAAACCCCAAAGACAGACCACTGTTTCATCATGTTTCAGGTATCCTCGAATCAACAAAGAATCTCTACTGCCAATAGCCAAAAGTTTCGGTGCTGAAAGTGCAGAGGGGTGAGTATGATGCTTCTTAATGTTAATGGAAGATTTTGAAAGCCCTTATGCCACAACCTGTCCTTATAGGGCTTGTATGAGTGTACTATCTTAACATGTCTACGTCTAAAATGAAAGTGTGTAAATTGTATAGGAAAATCAATTTTAATGGGTTGTTGAGTTTCAGCACTGCCTAGTTTCCAAAACAAAAATATACTGTATTACATTTCATTTTTGTGGACCATTCATTTTGCTATTTTCGCGAAAAATAAATTGCCACGATAATGTCTATTTTGACATATTGCACATTGTTCTTATTTAGGCTAGTTCTGCAGTTCACGAAAATATATAGCTGCGAAATACTACGAGTACGACAGGCCATTCTTTACTTTTAACCACATTTTCACTCCACAATCTCTCGCTGAAGAAACCTCCCATATGTTTCTTGGTGTCAGGATCCTGGTGGAGGATACAAATGAGAGCTCAGCCATGACTTAGGCCACTTTAGAAAGAGATCCAGTTGTGCTACCACTACACAATGTTTTGATTTTTTTTTGTGGAAAATGTCTCTTAAAATGCACAGCTCTGTTACATTAATACAAAAAGATTGTAATCAAGTTTTAAGCATATCCATATATAGTTCAAAAGAGTATAATTTAGCAGCATCATGAGAGAGATGGATTTTTGCCCATGCGTAAACAAAGGCACAGATCAGCTGTGCAGTTACTGCACAGCTGATCAGCGCCTTTGTTTTCGCACACTGATAGCACTTACAAAGCTCCTTATTGTTTACAGCTGGTACCCTCCAGGTCACGGAGACGTCTATGCAAGCTTCTACAACTCGGGACTGCTTGACAAATTCATCAAGGATGGGAAGACCTACATGTTTATCTCTAACATCGACAACTTAGGAGCTACTGTTGATATCAGTATCCTTTTAAATATGAGCCAAAGCATGGGAAAACCAGCAATCTGTATATGTGAAAACAAAGGCGCAGATCAGCTTCGCAGTAACTGCGAAGCTGATCAGCGCCTTTGTTTTCGCTACACGGGTAGTACAATTCCTCTTCTCTCTAAATCCAAATTTTCCAGCCTCTAACCATCTTCTGTAACTGTACAGACGGGTTTGTTTAGGACCTGGTCGGAACCCAAATTGTTGGTTTTCTCACGCACAGGCTCATATTTTCATCTCAATTTGTTTTTCATGCTCAAGGTAACTGAAATTTCATTTAAATTTTATCAAAAAAGCCTTTAATAATAGTAGTGCATTTGTACTTTTAGGCTTGTATCACCAAAAACAGTTATAAAGAGAAATATACAGGTAGACTATTCCTGCTAAAATAGGAATGAATTTTATTTTTGTTGATTTTATTGATGTGTTAACTCAGGCGAATCACTCACAAACTGAATAAAGCCTGACGTCAATGTTTGTTTCAGAATGTAGGAAATTTGTAAAGTTGGAATTATTATAGGAATGAATTTTATTTTTGTTGATTTTATCTATGTGTAAACTCAGGCGAATCACTCACAAACTAAATAAAGCCCGAAGGGCTTTATGAAAAAGTTTGTGAGTGATTCGCCTGAGTTTACACATCGATAAAATCAACAAAAATAATAATTCATTCCTTATAATTCCAACTTTGTCTCATTAAACTGCATTTGTCTACATTGATTTAGATTTTTATGGCCAGCGGAAGGAAAATAGAGCAAAACGGATCTTCATGAGGCAGCCATCTTGAAAGTTTTCAAAGCATGAAACTCACTTCTCGCAATAAATAGAGGCTATAACCGGCTTGCTATAGCCAGGCTGCCAAAGCTGGAGCTTTAAAACATTAGCCCTTCATTCAAAATTGTGATTTTGGGAGAAAATATCGCCATCTGGACCGATAGAAAGGCATGTCGATTTTGAACGGGGGCTCGGAATACTAGAAATACAAACGTCAAATTTCAACACACAACAAGAAGATTAAAACACTTACCGTACGGTGTTCTGTTAAAAGAAAAAGCGCCCATGTTAATAAAAATTCCAAATATTTGTTTCGACGTACTCAAAACGCGTTCATCCATTGTTTGTATGACGTTTAGATTTGGTGACGTCAACGTTTCTTCGAAGAAACGTCACGTTATCCCGTAACGTCGCGCCATTTTAAAGGTGAAAACTGAGTATTCTTACGCATTGCTTTTATGGAAGTATAAAGTCTTCCAAACAGCCAATCAGAATGTAGGAAATTAGTAAAGTTGGAATTATTAAATGATGAAATTTCAACATGTATTTAGGTTGGTTTTGAATTATTTTTATGTGACTGAAATTTTAGAATTTTGACATGGCTCAAGCAGCTGGGTGCATTTTGCCATAAAATAGAGACACTTGAAATCTGATCTGCTCCTTAACTGTTCTAAGATATTTTGAAACTCTTGTTAACACAGAACAATGGGCCATCACCAGAATTTGTCATGGAAGTCACTGATAAAACAAGAGCTGACATAAAGGTATGTATTCTTAGAGGAATCTTATGTATTCACAAAAGAGCTGCAAGCATAACCTGAGAAAACCAACAATGTGGTTTCCCAACTGATCTGACACAAAACAAGCTGTACAAGCACAGCAGATGCCTAGAGGTTGGAAATTTTGAATTTAGAAAGTTTAGGAATTGTACTATCCATGTAGCAAAAACAAAGGCTCTAATCAGCTTAAAAGTTACTGCAAAGCTGATCTACGCCTTTGTTTTCGCATATGCAAGTTGTTTGCAAGTTGTTTGATTTCTCATGATGCAGCCCATATAACATTCTCGAATGGGAGTATTGCTTATTCTCATAAAAACCTTGTGTATTCGCTTATGAGTCTTGCATATTCACACAAGATCCTGAGACATTAAAATAAGAGCCTTGTTATGAAATTGTCTTTTTCATATCTATCAGCAGGGGTTGCAAATTCGATGCCTGATGAATTTTAATTTTGTGCAAAGAAAGTTACCTTAAGTTTTAAAGACTGTTCAATTGTTCACTTGAGACTGTTCAATTGTTCACTTGAGACTGTTCAATTGTTCACTTGCTAATCAAGAACTTGCTATTATCTACAAATAGAAAATCACAAAATAAAAGGACACAAAAATGTTTGAACTGACAGTATTTGACAAGACCATTTGTTCTGTTGTAGGGTGGTACGCTGATTGACTACAATGGAAAGCTGAGATTGCTTGAGATGGCTCAGGTGCCCAAAGATTATGTAGATGTCTTCAAAAGCGTCAACAAATTCAGGTAGGTAATGAGTGGCGATGCCAGGAAACCGGTCTTAGGGGTTTTCGACCAGATCTGACACAAACTGCAATGTGCTATCGCAGAGGCTGGCTAGTGTCTTGAAATTTTGGATTTAAGAAGAAGAGGGATTGTACTATCCATGTAGCAAAAACAAAGGCACTGGCTGATCTGCGCCTTTGTTTTCGCCTATGCATGTTGTTGGTTTTCTTATGCGGCGGCAGTTACATCAGCTGTATTAATTCAGCTGATCAGTGCCTTTGTTTTTCCTACACGGATAGTACAATTCCTCCTCTATCTATATCCAAAAGTTCAAGCTTGTAGCCTTCTTCTGTAACTGTACAGGCGGATGTGTGTCAGACCTGTTTGGATACCCAGAAGACCAAGTTTCTCATACCGCAGCTGATATCAAGTAGCGATAATTAACAGAGACTAAAATCAAAGGTTGTTAATTTATCATGCTCATTTATAATAAAGTTTGCATGAAATTCAGAAAATTGTCTCCCTATAAATTTGATTTAATAGTGAAGTTCCAGCTGACTTTAGCAAATTGTTAGAATTTTATATAATGCTTTCTTTTACAGAATTTTCAACACGAACAATCTGTGGATAAATCTAGAGGCGATTAAGAGGGTCGTGGAAGACAAAACATTACACATGGAGATTATTGTCAATCCTAAGACGTTAGATAACGGAACGAACGTCATCCAGCTAGAAACAGCCGTCGGAGCAGCCATCAAAAGCTTTGATAATGCTTTAGGTAAGAGCTTTGACTGTTATTAAGAAGTGTCTAAATACTTATACGATGCTTCATTGAGGCTTGCCTAGGAACAATTTGGTTCATTTACGGATAGCACTATATTTGTTTTATATGGGCATTAAGCAGTAAGTTAGTCTGAAAAACAAAAATACATTTAGACAGTATTTCAAAGCATTACCTGGTTAATAGAAATCCTTAAAATTTTGCTAATGTGGATATATGTGGACTGTGTAACCAAATACAGTGAAAAAAAGTATTAAGCTCGCTTATGCTATGTAAAAGGATAAAGGTAATTTACCTGTTTTGAAATGGATAGAATATCCAAATGGTTTGTGTTTTTAAATTGAAAGATTTATAAAATTGTATTTGTTGCAAACTTTTGTAGGTATTAATGTACCGAGGAGCAGATTTTTACCTGTGAAAACCACGTCAGATTTACTGATCATCATGAGTAACTTGTACAGCCTGCACGCTGGCTTCTTAATGATGAACCCAAAACGATCCTTCCCATCAGTACCCCTCAGCAAACTGGGCTCACAATTCACAAAGGTAAGGTAATGGGAAAACCTGCTTTTGAATAATCTGTGTGAAAACAAAGGCAGTTATCATTTAACATTTTTAACTGAATTGCTGTTATGAAGTCTTTAATTTGACTGATGAGAGTACAAATGTCAAAGGGAGCGCTGTGGCGTAGTGGTATAGCGTCCAACTCCAATAGAGAGGTCCTGGGTTTGATCCCCACAGGCGTCATCGTGTTGTGTCCTTGAGCAAGACACATTAACTCCCTACAGCACTGGTTAAATTCAGGAAGCATTGGCTCCGTCCCTACATGACTGAAAAATTGTTGACTGGGATGTTAAGCCTCAACCCAAATAAACAAACAAACAAATGTCAAATCATCTCACATTCATGTAGTAAATTTCATATATTGGTCTTTATTTTCAAGCAAAGCATTAAGTAAGAAAGATTTTTGGCTTTTTTTTTCTCTCTTTTTTTAACTAGCTGGTTTGAGTTGAATTTCATTCGATATTGGTCAAATTTTCAAAGTATTTATTCTAAGACATGCTTTTTCTCTAACCATAGCATTATGAGAAAACCAACATTTTGCTTATGCGAAACCAAAGGCACAGATCAGCACCGCAGTAACTTTGTTTTTGCTATATGGATAGTAAAATTCTTCTGCTTTTGAAATCCAAAATTACCAGCCTCTAGCCATTTTCAGTGCTCATACAGCTCAGTTTGTGTTAGACCTGTTCGGAAACCACATAGTTGGTTTTCTCACTTCTCATGATTGTGATGGGTTTCTAGGTAAAAGAATTCCTATCCCGGTTTGCCAGTATCCCTGATATGTTGGAACTAGATCACTTGACGGTGTCGGGAGATGTGACTTTTGGAAAGAATGTGTCATTGAAGGTAATACACACAACCTCTTTATAACACTATTGTTCGGGTCCAAGACAATTTCGGGGATAGCGGTCCAATCCGTGAGAGTAAAATGTATAGATATAGCAAAGTTTAACTAAATTGCTTTTGGGGTCTATGAATGGTCCATGTTATATCCAAAACCGTGCTGTAACGAGCTGTGTTAAAAGGGGTCCAGGTGTATTTAAAAAAGAAAATATCAAGCTATTTTTGCTATGCAGTATATAATTTGTGGTCTAAATGCAATGGTGGTTTATAACTTAACTTGCCTGACCAGACCATTCATTTGACCATCAGTCCTTTTGAGTATGGCATATGCAAACCTCAAAGGCTGTGCTGATAATTTTAGTAAATACTTTTTAAGTGAGGGGAGCAATAGTTTAGTGGTGTAGTCTTGAACATATGATCATGAGGTATAGGGTTTAAATCCTACCACCAACATTTTGTGTCCATGAGCAAAAATTGTCATCTCAATGCTTAGTAATGGTTGAGTCTCCATGTTGATGTGGCCATGTCAACATGGTCGAAAAAATGTTTAGCCCTATCTTAAAAGAAAACCCTAAACAAATTCATGTCCCAATGACATGTTTTGATTTTTAGCTCACCTGAGCCGAAGGCTCACAGGTGAGCTTAGAGTATACCCATGCTCCGGCGTCCATCCGTCGTCCACAATTTCAAAGATCTTCTCCTCTGAAACCGCTTGGCCAATCAAAGCCAAACTTCATGTGGAGCATCCTTAGGAAGGGTGAACGAAAGTTTATATAAATGGTCCAGGTCACATGACCAAGATGGCTGCCATGGCTATAAATAGCAAAAACCTTTAAAAATCTTCTTCTCCAGAACCAGTGGGCCGATTTCCACGAAACTTGGTATGTATTATCGGGGATGCGGGCCCATCATAGTTTATATAAATCATGACCTTGGGATGACCTTGACCTATTTTACGGCAAGGTCAACTTAGGTCGCCAATGCAGTTGAATGGGAAAAAATGGTAAAATGCTATTTAATGGGTAAAATTTACTGGGAATAGGCAAATGGATAGAAGATTAATGTTAATGGAAAATTTTAGCCCCTGGGGGGTTGTCTGCCTCTGCCCTGGGGCTATATACATGTATATTTCCATAATAATGAAACATCTTCTCCCCTGAAACCGCTTGGCCAATCAAAGCCAAACTTCATGTGGAGCATCCTTGGGAAGGGGGAAAGAAAGTTTATATAAATGGTCAAGGTCACATGACCAAGATGGCCTCCATGGCTATAAATAAACCTTTAAAAATCTTCTTCTCCAGAACCAGAAGGCCAAGTATTTTGAAACTTGGTGTGAAGCATCAGGCAATGGAGCTCTACAAAGTTTATATAAATCATGACCATGGGATGACCTTGACCTTTTTTACGGCAAGGTCAACTTAGGTCACCCATGCATTTGAATGGGAAAAATAGGAAAATTTCATTTAATAGCAGAAAACTTGCTAGGAATGAGCAAATGGACAGAAGATTTATGTTTATGAAAATATTTTGGGCCCAGGGGGTTGTCTGCCCCTGCCCTGGGGCTATATACATGTATATGATCATAATATTCAAACATCATCTTCTCTGAAACCGCTTGGCCAATCAAAGCCAAACTTTATGTGGAGCATCCTTAGAAAGAGGGAATGAAAGTTTGTATAAATGGTCAAGGTCACATGACCAAGATGGCCACCATGGCTATAAATAGAACCAGAACCAGAAGGCCTATGATTTTGAAACTTGGCATGAAGCAGCAGGCAATGGAGCTCTACAAAGTTTGTATAAATCATGACCCTGGGATGACCTTGACCTATTTTACGACAAGGTCAACTTAGGTCACTAATGCATTCGAATGGGAAAAAATAGTAAAATGGAATTAAATGGGGGAAACTTGCTGGGAGTATGCAAATGGACAGAAAATTTATGTTTATGGAAAAAATTTGACCCCAGGAGGTTGTCTGACCATAATATTCAAACATCTACTTCTCTGAAACCGCTATACCAATAAAAGCCAAACTTTAAGTGGAGCATTGTTAGGAAGAGGGAATGAAAATGTATATAAAAGGTCAAAGTCACATGACCAAGATGGCTGCCATGGCTATAAATAGCAAAAACCTTTAAAAATCTTTTTCTCCAGAACCAGAAGGCCTATGATTTTGAAACTTGGCATGAAGCATCAGGCAATAGAGCTTTATAAAGTTTGTATAAATGATGACCCTGGGATGACCATGACCCATTTTATGGCAAGGTCAACTTAAGTCACATATCCCAGATCTCAGGTGAGCATTTATAGGACCATTGGTCCTCTGGTTTTGTGAGGCAAAGAAAATGAAATATGCATCATAACAAAGCTTTATCAGAAATACCTCCCCTATTTTCAGGGAACTGTGATAATCATTGCCAACCACGGAGACAGAATAGACATACCATCCGGTGCCATATTGGAAAACAAGATTGTATCAGGAAATCTAAGGATCCTCGACCATTAACACAGCCTCTATCGTGCGTCAACTTCTCATTTCATCACAGGGCTTGCATGTAAAAGTAATTGTGTGCAACATTCGAAACCTTCATAAGGAATTCTGTGCTATATAGTATAATGTTTCGCCAACCTAAAATGTCACAAAATGTTTGTAAAACATTGCTGCAAATGATAGGTATTTAATGATGATCTAAAAACAATTCAACAACTTTGCCATACATACCTATGTTGTGAGGTTTACAATCGAGTTTTGCATTGTCAAATATGTTTTATTTAGGCCACTATGGAATAGGTAACTGCTACATTTTATTACAGCAAAAGAAGACAAACTATGGCAAAGTGACTGAATGATTCTTTGTGTACTTCTTGATCTTGAAATTGGTTAGGGTGGCCAAACTTATTCTTCCTACTTTTCCACAATTCAAATCAATTGCAAATTGCTCTGGTCAACCCTGAAGAGAACCAACAATAGGTGGTCAAATCTGCTTATTTCAATTTTGTACCAATCTAACTTGCTTTATAAATTAGTCACCACATGAAGATTGTTAGGAAGATTACTTTTATGTTTGTAAGTTGATTGGGCAATCATCATATTAGCTTTGCAAAGAAGTTTCATAGTCTATCAATGTTTTTGAGTAGAGTGTTTGTACATTTCTAACAACATTAGAAAGACTTCAAGTGATAAAGTGGCCAAACTTATCCTTCCTCTGCTGTAGCAAGCCCTGTTTAGTCATTGAAAGTCAACCTCATATGTGTCATAGTGTTAGATACATGTACTGAACTGTTTCAAAACTGCATTTATATCTGTTATTCTACAGATTTATTTTCTGCAGCTGTTGTTATTTTACACACTTTAGGTAACTTTTTGTCTGATACTGGTCAATATTTTAAAGGGCATGTACTAAACATGAAATTTGAAAAAAGGAAAATCTGTGAATCCAAATTTATTATCAGGAGTAAAGGAAACTGTTTTATGACTATGTAGATCAATCTACATAAGATCATACCCATGTTAGTTTCTTCTTGAAACGCATAATGTCTGACATAAAATTTTTGTTTTCACATTTGAATTACAGCATGAGGAAATTGTTCACACTCCTGATCAGCCTGTTTTCGCTAGTACTATGCCTATACTTCAAGCTATTTGAGCCGCCTCATGAGAAAACCAACAATATGCCTGGGTGAAGCCAAAGGCGTAGATCAGCTGCGCGGCTACACAGATAGTACAATCCCTCTCCTCCTTAAATCCAAAATGTCAATCTTCTTGCCTGCATCTGTGGCTGTACAGCTCGGTTTGTGTCAGATCTGTTCCGAAACCACATTGTTGGTTTTCACATGCGAATGCTCATTTATTATACTAGTATTGTGATAGTTACAGTCTAGTTGGTGTCTGATTCGGTTTTCTTGTGATCAGCTTATTGGTGATATGCGCTGTAAGTTTTTCTTGACACCAAACTTTAGTTTGTTAAAATGGAAGACTTGGATCTTCTGACCAGGGCTGGGGTAATTGTAATCAATAATTGTAATTAAATGTAATGCTGTTCTGAGTTTTGACTTTGCCAGCCATTGTTATATGGATTTGATACCTCTAACCATTTTGATGTTTTAGTCAAAGTGTTGGGTTTTATATATGTAGTGTTTGGTCAAAAGATTACTTTGTTTTTGGAGTAACAGGCGAAGCTCATACGTATTGTTGTTTAAACCGAGGGTGTTGTAATTGTTAACCTAAGTTTTAGTGACTCCTCTGCACAAATGTACAGAGAGAGCAGTAGCACTCACTACCATTTTGTTACATACTGTAAATTCGGAAATTTTCATGTGACTTTTATTTTCACAAATTTTCTTTTTCCGAGGTAGTTTGTGGGGCCTTAAATTTGTGAATGAGCTTCGTGTAGTCTTTATGGCTTATCGTAATTCTTTGTTGCCAAGAGCTTTGAATTCGAGAAGCAAAGAAATCACGAATATTTGCGAAAATTAAGTTCTCGTGAACATTTCCGAACTTATAGTATTATTTTTATTAATATCTGTACTATTTTTTAAATTTCATCCCTGTACAGTAGTGTTGTCATAATATTTATGAGTCACAGGTTGAGGGCAAGAGCAGCCATGGACATCACAGAAACAGGCAGTGCAGAAAATTGTTCAGTTGGTTGATTTAATGTTTTATTACATCCCATACTGTGAAGACAGGACCTCTTTTATTTATTTTTTTTCATATTTCTGATTTCCGGTAGTGTCATAAGGATCCTGCCAGCTTAAAAAATACAGGCCAGTTTATAGGAACAGTCATCAAAAGTCAGGTTAAGTGAAATCCAGCTCTTCTTGCATTGTTTCATGGAAGTATTTGAAATGGGCATTAGAGATGTCATGCATGTTTTGAACAGCATGTGTTTCCGTTTATCTGAATGTCAAGATGATAATTTGTGATTCTGAAACGTAAAACTAAATGAGCCTTTGCATGAGAAAAACAGCAATTTGGGTTTCCAAACAGGTCTGACGCAAACCAGGCTGTACAGCCACAGAAGTTTGCTTGAAGCTTGAAATTTCAGATTTAAGTAGAGGGATTGTTCTATCTGAGTAGCGAAAACAAAGGCGCTGATCAGCTGGTGCACAGCTGATCTGCGGCTGTGTTTTCGCATGCAGATTGTTTTTCTGATGTGGCGACTCAAATGCTAACCTGAAATCATCACACAAATGAGCCACCTCGTGGGAAAACCAACAATGTGGTTTCCGAACAGGTCCGACACAAACCGGCCTGCACAAGCACAGAAAAGAGCTAGAAGCTTGAAATTTCGGATTTAAGTAGAAGAGGAATTGTACTATCCGAGTAGCGAAAACAAAGGTTACCGCGAAGCTGATCTGCGTCTTTGTTTTCGCCTATGCAGATTGTTGGTTTTCCCATGAGGCGGCTCAAATGTATACAAATGCTAAAAAACTTGAAATGGTACTGATGTATCTGGGATAGCGTGATTCAACTACCCATTGAAGTTCACAATAATAGTGAGAACTTTGTAGGAAATATTTGTTCATTTTCAATGATTCCTGTCAGCTTTTGAACTGACAATACTGTCCGAAGTAAAAAATGTGGTAATATACACTGAAAAAATGTTATAAAGGCCACTTTTCAAACTCATTTTATGTTTCTAAGCCATGTTCGAAATTGCACGATTTTTTGCCTAAAGACATGTCTTTCAACTAGGTGAAGTTCCAAAGTGTTTAGAAATAAATTTCTGTCACTAAACGCGTTTTTGGAGTAAAAATGCAAAAATCAATGTTTTTGAATAAAAAATGGATAAAGCACAACATTTATTGAAATTAGGGACGGGTGTCATCAAAGGGTTCCTTCCGGCTTGGAAAAATATCAAACATTCAAATTTTCTCTACTGGTAGACTTTTTACGCATTTTTAAAAATCGCTATTTTTGAGATTTTTTGAGAAAATCATCAAATTGCCTCTTAAACATGTTAATCCCTGTTAAATCCACTTAATGAGGCCTGGAAATGAAAGATATAACTCAAATGAGCTATTCAAGACTATTTTTGAGGATGAACAGGTCACGGCTGCCGCATACTTCCGGTTTCAATGCCAATTTGTAACGAACAAAATAACAAAATTGGTGGACGATTTTTTAATTTTTCAAAGTTTGTTAGAGTCTAGTATTAGACCTTAATAATCGCTGAAAATTTCAATTCCATACTGCTGATAATAATGCAACCATAGATGAACAAAGTTTGTATTCAAATTGCATGCAAAAAGCTGAATTCCTGTTATTCATGTTGCTGTCTTCTTGCATGTACAAAACAGAAACGAAGATTCTTATTGCAGCAACACATCTGCCTTAATTTTATCTTGCATTATGGCAGTCAGTAGCACTTTCAATAAAATCAAAAAGTAGAACACAACATCATAATAAGACATTTAATTTGATGTTAATAAAGTGTGACTTTTTGAAAAGAGGGTACCTTTACTCATGCTTCGTCTGTGTGAGACATATCGCACATTTCGGAATGCAGAAACTCACAGAGCCACTGTAAGACATTGGTTTATTTATTTGATCATGAATTTTAATTGATAGTATTTTACTTCCTGAATTAGAAGAAAAAATATGAGGTGGCCTCTTATAACTTTTTTTCAGTGTATATACTATAAGACTTAAGTTTAGCAATTCTTATTTGATTTCCAAATTGCAAATTGGTATAAAGATGAACTGAACTAAACTCTTTAACCCATCAATATTTAAACCTTAAGGCACCGCAATTTCCACTTTTTGCCAGAAAGCCATTTTTTGGACGCAATAACGCTGCGTCAAAGTTTACAGGGGTGTCGTCTCAAAATTCACATTGTTTCATCTGAAAAGTTAACGTTTTATTCCAAAAACAGTCATTAAACATCTTCTTGTGCTCAAAAAAGATTACAGTTCCATGATCATAGTGATTTGGTTCCATTCTGGTACCAGGTAACGCCCACGGTGTATGACGTAACTGACGTCATTTTGTTGCCTGGCCTTTCTCCTGAGGTGACCCCTAAGTGTTTAATTGCTGAAATGACTGCGATTTCGCTTAAATTACGCGCAAACTTTCGCTTAGTAGGCCTATAAGGTTTGATGTGGTGTGGTCAATATAAAGCCTAGTCTTGCACGTTTAACGTTTACAGGACCAAAAACCTATCGGCGATATTCACGGTGTTCGCACCACGCAGGTTGTTTCCTGTCAGCTGCTCCGATACAAATCCATCTTTCCAGGCCTTAAATCATCAAGCCTGATATTCGTAGGTTGCCTAAAAATCGATTACGTCACTATGACGTCAAATTGGTATTGCCCTATATCATGATAGCCTTATGTTGTCTAGCGTCATGATGCCGGTTTTTGATGCTATCAGCTGATGGAATATGGCTCTAGGAGACTGTATTGTACCCTAGTAAGCTCAAAAAAATCAATTGGCTTCCTTATTCTTTATTTCTGCACCGAGCATATTAATCTTCGTGTTTCGCTGGGGTAGCGTCAGGCCATGACGGCGTCCCCTCACGGAATTTTTCAAATGTCATTTCGGTTTATTCGTTATGACACTTTTACTAATCCAACAAGGCAAAAATTAATAACGTGATGCACGTGGAATGCTGGGCACGTGATTTGCAGGATTTTTTAAACGTAATGTAACGACTCATAGACGTGAGAAAAGCACACAAACTCGTCTCGAAACATGAATTTGAGCATCACTTGACATATAAAAAACGTGCCGAAAGAGTTCAAATTTGAAAATAATGATGGATGAAAAAATTGCTAAACTTAAGTCTTATAGTATATGTGTATTATTAATTTAGCTCAGGCCATTTCACACAACTACACACGTTTTCCCTACAATGCACTTTAATTTTGTTTTAATTTGTGATTAGGTATTACGTTTAGATGTTTTCTCATCATAAATAGGTCTCGTAAAATAACTGTATCCCCTGTAACTTTATCAAGTGATGCTTTGTGTTTGGTTTGTTATGGTTCTCTGCAAACAAATATATACATCAAGAAAACATGTCCCTAAAACGGGACCCCACTTTTATACACATGTAGTTAAACTGGGTTTTACTATTTTTCTTATTTTTGCTCCAAAGCATAGATTGGAAAGCACGGTGGTCTGGTGGTAGAGCATCGAACTTTGAATGAAGAGGTTTTAACAAGTACCCACAATCTATGTTTTGGATAAAAAATATGTGACAATGGATACCCCTGTATACCCCATTTTTACTGTATAAAAGTGGGATTGAAGGGGGTATACATTACAAGGACATGTTTTCCTGATGATCTTCAGCTTAGCCCCATTTATGTTTGTTTTCTACAAGTCATCTCAACAAACTAACTAGAAAGTTCATGCAATTTTATCTATAGAGGTGTTTGTCTTTACAATAGCAGTATTTGTTTAACTTAGTTTTACAAAAGTAATTAAAGCTAACCTGCTTTAGAGTTTCTGACGAGGTCCGAGCACCTGATCTTGATCCGCCACATTATTTGAGTCACCGCACAAGAAATCCAACAATCTGCATATGCGAAAACAAAGACGCAGATCAGCTGTGCAGTAACTGCACAGCTGATTATCGTCTTTGTTTTCGCCATTTTCGCTACACAGCTAATACAATCCCTCTTCTTGATAAATCTGAAATTTTAAGCTTCTATCCTGCTTCTGTGACTGCACAGGTTGATTTTTTGTCGGACCTGGTCTAAAACCAAAGTTGTTGGTCACGCGACGGCTCATTTTCACTTTATACCATCTTCTGTGGCTGTTCTTTTATTATGTTGGGTCTAGATGGAAACCCAAAGGTCTGGAGATCGTAAGGACCTAGTAGATTTGCCTTTGAAAGGTAGTCTTTCACTGTTAAAGAGATTTTTGTTATTGTATGCTTACTGAAGTGCTATTATAACCTTTAAGTAGGTTTTTATGTGCTGCTAATATTAAATGGATAGAAACAAGTGGGTGTTTTGTCTTTTATTCGAGCCTCGTGATAAAAAAGTCTTGTATTTAAAACTTGAAACAAGTTCAAAGCTCATTTCTTGAATATTTTTCCACTATGTTTACATTTAATTACTTGAAATGCCGTTTAAATGTCTCGAGGTGGGCTACACAGCTGATTGGTTATAAAGGTCATGATTCCAAAAACTTTCTCAGTATCTCACAGCTGGGTTCAAGCTTCACTTAGGTCACATGGCCAAATTTTGCTCCGGTTGTATCCAGTGGATTTTCCCATTAAACACTTCGGTTTACGCCCCCTGCCATAAACATGTGAGGATGATCAGCGCTTTTGTTTTCGCTACACGGACAGTTCAATTCCACTACTTTCTAAATCCAAAATTTCCAGTCTCTAGCCATCTTCTGTGCTTGTACAGCCCGGTTTGTGTCGTACCTGTTTGGAAACCACATTGTTGGTTTTCCCATGAGGTGGCTGAAATAAAGTCTCCATGAAATTCTTGGTTTCAGAATCCCAATCTATCTAAGACAAAAGTATTGCGACATTCCATTTCAATTCCAGGGCCCAGTTTTTCAAAACTTTGTTCGCTTAACACTGTTCTTAAGCCCTCAATTTGTTAACCATATATCGACTTAAAAAGCAAATAGTTATTTTTTGTTGAAAATGTGAGACTCCTTTGCATTGCAAAAGGATTGTCACTTTTTCTTTCAACAAAAAATAACAGAGTATTTGTAATATTTCCATTTGAAATTTTATCGTTAACTAACGACATCGTTAATTTTGAACAACTGGTCCCAGATTAATGGGGTAACAAAAGAAAAGGCTAACACAAAAACAAATGGATTCACTTCTATGTAATTTAAGCATTATGACATGAATACACATGAACATAATATATCAATTGAAACAGTTAATCTCATAAAACAACCATGATTTGGGCCTCATAGGGAGTAAACATGTTTTTGTATAGTTGAAAAAGCTACCCTATAGATCTACTACGATTGTAGTAGACTCACGTCAGATTTATCATTAGAAATCTGAATGACAGGCCTGTTCAAATTGGTCAAATACCTTCATTTTATTCATAACATTAATGGTAAATCTGTGGCGCGAGTCTACTCTGATCGTAATAGATTTATACATCAAAGGCTAATCAACACTTTTACATTGGGCTTCTTTATGGTAGAAAATCTAGAAAGGTTGAGCCGTGACGCAAGAAAAACGGTCTTTGGGTTTTTTGGACCTTGTGCAACAAACCAAGCTGTAAAAGCACAGAAGGTGGCTATAGGCTGAAAAATTTTGATTTAGAAAGTAGAGGAACTGTACAATCTGTGAAGCGAAAACAAAGGCGCTGATCAGCTGTGTTGTTAATGCACAGCTTATCTGCATCTTTGTTTTTGCAGAGGCAAAATACAATTTTCTTGTGGTGTGGCTCATTTTTTAACTGTTTTAAAACTTCCCATGACCTTCATCAGGAAACAACAAAAAATATTTTGATTTCAACTGCTATAGTCTAATACCTTTGACTGTGCCGGCTGACCTTTGCTAAGGGATAATGTATTCATTCATCAGGCTGCTTGAAGCCCACAAAAACAGTTTTCTCCCGATAAGATTTGTTTAGAAATTGGCATATGAGTAACATGGATTGTACATGCTTCCAAACTAAGAGCATGTGCACGTTCTGTCCAAACTAGATGTTGGAGAAAAAAAAAAGACAAAATGCAATTAGCAACATATTCACATTTTGAAGACCATAATTACCAAAGAAAGCTCTATACAAGCCTATCAAATACTTTTTTATTTAAAGCCAACACAATAAAGGCTTCGTCACACATAGGCGAAAATCTTGAGATGCAGACTTGCATAGACATGCATTTTATTGCGAAAAGGAATTCTTGATTCTTTGATTTACTGCTTCCTTTCGACAGCTAACATCCCGACATGACTATAGCTGTTGACCGAGATGTAGAGCAATAAATCAAATAAACAAAAAGTATTTTACACAATCAAACGCAAGTCTACATTGAGAAATTTCGCTTATATGTGACGAGGCCTTATTATTATAAAGCACCAAAATTGAAATTCTTTCTTTAAACTTTTCCCAAAAGTCAGAAAATGTTTGCAGCTACTAAAGAAAGACGATGATAGTTATTTCACCCTGTGTTTATACAATATGATAAAATAAAAATCAGTTATGGTCAAAAATATTTTTCGAATTCATCAAGAAAACGTCCGTGCAATGTATACCCCTTTATACCCCACTTTTACATAGTAAAACTGGGGTATGCAGGGTATGCCTATTTTATTTTTGGTCCAAAACATAGATTGTGGGTACTCGTTAGAACCGCCTCGACCAGACGATTCTAACGTGTACCCACAATATATGTTTTTAGCTAAAATATTAAAATCAATGTTTTTTTTTCTGATGAAATTTTCAATTTTTACAGCTGGAAAAAAAAATCTCTGTTTATTGCATGGTCAAGTTTTCTGAATTTCTGTGCACTAAATGTCTAAGACGAATAATTTCTAGCGCAAGTGTTCTGAGATAAAATATAACTGATTTCTCCAGGAAAATAGAATCTTTTTGGTACTATGACATTGAAATGGTCTTAGCTAAGCTAAACAAACAGTGTTTTCTGGTTACTGGGTTAATAGCAAAGTGAGCCGCGTCACAAGAAAACCCAATTTTTGCCTGTGCAAAAACAAAGGCACAGATCAGCGATCAGCTGTGCAGCACCTTTGTTTTCGCTACACGGATAGTACAATCCCTTTTCTTAAATCCAAAATTTCAAGCTTCTAGCTTTTTTATGAGACTACAGACTGATAAGTGTCAAACCTGGTCGGAAACCCCGATGACTGTTTTCTCGTGACAAGGCTCAAGAGGTGACACACCTTACGACAGCACATTTCCAACAGATTAACATCTAGGACCAGCCTAGCAAAAACTAAAAACATGTTGGGAAAATTAATCTTCTTTCAAAGCAATTATGTTTTTTCGTGTATTTTTTTTTTAAATTCTTTGAACCCAAAGTTTGGTGAAATCCTATTAAACTCTTTTTGGTACTGAGAAAACGCTTTTATCTATGATTTAGACTTTGTGATTTGAAGTTTGAGGAAAAAGTTATTCTCATTTGTCGGATCTCATCAAATTTCCCATACATTTTAACACTTCTTTAATGAAGAAAAAAAAAAACACAAAAAAAAAACAAAAAAACTTTTGGACGCTATAAATATGAGCCTTTATGTGAGAGAACCAACAATTAATTTTCCAAACAGGTCTGACACAAACCAGCCTGTACAGTCACAGCTGCAGGCTAGAGGCTGGACATTTTGGACTTGTAAAGAAATTGAACTATCCATGTAACAAAAACAGAGGCACTGTTCAGCTTCGCAGATACTACAAAGCTGATCTGCGCCTCTGTTTTCGCATATGCAAATTGATGTTTTTCTCATAATGCGGCTCATATATGTTGCAATATATCTTCAACATATTATGCTATGATAAATCAGGGTTCACACATGATACACTTGTCTTTGATGTCTCAAAACTTCAAGAGTATTAGAGAGACTTTGAAAGAAGATTATTTTTACCATAAAATAAAAATGATGAAACAAATTTACATTTTAACAAAATGTTCATGGAGTAATTACTTTATACATCTGGCGCAAACAAATAACTGGTACAAAATGAAAATAAATTACATCTGGCAAACATTTGAGCCTTGTCATGAGAAAACCGGATATTTGCCTATGAGAAAACAAAGGCGCAGATCAGCTGTGCAGTAGCTGCACAGCTGATCAGCGCCATTGTTTTCGCTACATGGATAGTACAATTTCTCTTCTTCTTAAATCCGAAATTTCAAGCTTCTAACCCTTTACTGTAGCTGCACAGACCGGTTTGTGTCAGCCTGGTCGGAAAACCCAAAGACCAGTTTTGTCGTGTCACAGCTCATTTCATACTGGTACAAAATGGACTTGATACATCTGGCAAACATTTTACATTGATACAAAAACTATGAGTACATCACTGCAAGCACTACATGTGTTTATTGTACAAATATTTACAAAACACAATCCATCAAAATGTACATGTCAAATTTAATACTATCTGAGGCTGAATAACATAACATCATTGCCTCCCAATAACAAACAAACATGTTTTATTGCACAAAATTCATTGTCTCTACAACTATATACATTCAATAGCACTGGGATTAAAAAACAATGGGTTAACAACATATAAAACACACATCATCAATTCTCCGAAATTTAAGTATATCACGTTTCCACATGGTTCTAAGCAAACTTGGCGTCACTAACATTAAACAAATAATCAATACCACTATCATATGAGCCATGACAGTGGAAAACTGGAATCCCACCAGGTCCGACACAAGCTGGATTGTACAGACACAGAAGAAGGCTATAAGCTTTGCGCCCTGACTGGGCTTTAAAATGGTACCAGTGGCTACCTTGCTTGGCTCACAGCAAGCACTGGTAAATGCCTGTCATGGAGGTGACTAATGTTCATCCAGACTTAATAAAGGCAAAGCGCCCATATCTGTTGGGTACATATTCTTTTGCACAAGAGTTGCAAAGAAAACCATTCAATATATCAAGATGAGCACATAACTGAGAGAGAAACATAAACACAATGACAACAATACAAACACAATTGTTATTTTTTTTATACCAAATGAGACATGTTTAACAACAAGCACTATAGGTGATTTTTGGCTAAATAAAAATGCTTTGTATTTTGCGTAAAAATGCTCAACTTAAAATCTTAAAAACATCAGAAATAAGTCAGAAAAAAAAACATGATAAAAGATAGGTGAGCCGCCGCATGGGAAAACCAACAATCTGCATATGCGAAAACAAAGGCGCAGATCAGCGGTTTTCTCGCGTCACTGCTCAAATATAGATGACTTGCATCCCCAGCAAAGACTAAAAATTTGCATAAGCAGTTGCCTTTCCTGATCGTTTAAATATCACCAAGAAAACCAATCAGTCAACAGAGCTTGATCTGATCTTTGCTCGGTGCACAGGTCATCTTTAGATTTTGGCTTCTTCGCAAAGAGATTACTGAACATAGTAATGCCCAACAATTAGAGATTGTGCAAGATTCCAGCCGACAGAGCTGTTTGTGGATTTAACCCATTTTTGACTAATGGATTCGCCAATCATTATCTAGAAGATTATCTAGAAGAATTGACATGTTTATAATATAGGGATTAAGTTTATAATATAGGGATCAAGTTTATAATATAGAGATCAAACATGAATTTCCATTCATTAACATTCCCTAGGTCCCTTGATGAGTGTTGAAAACTGAGGGCTATACCCTCGGGTTTTCAACACTCCCCGAGGGACGTAGTGTATGTTAATGAACGACAAAATCATTTTTGATCGCCATTGCACAAACGAAAGAAATAATGATGCAGCCCTCGGTTTTCAACACTCCCCGAGGGACCTAGTGAATGTTAATGAATGACAAAATCATTTTTGATCGCCATTATTGCATAAATTTTACACAAACAAAAGAAATAATGATGCACTATATTTTACAGCCTCTTCACATTTTCATACATGTATGCTTAGAGCTTTCCTTCTTATGCTCGTTCCAGGCGGAGTTCAGATACTCATTATTAGCATGTGCTTTGCGTGGCGGCCGGTAACGAGCATAAGTAAAAGTCATGTATTAACAGCACACGCTCACGTAAATTGCTATATTAATACATGGCTTTCTTTTCATTAATATATGGCTGTTAATATCGTGTGACATGGGTATTTATGCAATAATCATGCTTAAACACAATGGTACGTAGCACAACACTATGTTTAAAATAGATGTATAATGAAGAAGCTTTACGATGTACACATATATGTATTGCAGCTGTTTTTTTTAAAATCTACAGCACATATCTTTATTGCTATAAGCCACACACTACAAAATTTTACATATTGCTCTATTCCATCCAATAAGGAATTTTTAGCAATAGCTTGAATTAACAGAAAACAAGAAGTGTA
Organism: Rugalucina vietnamica; assembly: GCA_964017185.1. Classification (NCBI taxonomy): domain Eukaryota; kingdom Metazoa; phylum Mollusca; class Bivalvia; order Lucinida; family Lucinidae; genus Rugalucina; species Rugalucina vietnamica. The sequence goes on from OZ024872.1 coordinate 34,398,282, forward strand.
AGAAATGCCGTAAAAAGTGTAACTTGTCAATTCATATTGAAGATACATAGACCAAAAGCATTCGGTTCACAAAGTATATTCTAGAAAATAGGTCAAAGAAATAGTTCAGGATTTTTCCAAATTCGATAAAGTTGCAATCACAGAAAGTAATTTGTAATCCTTGATGCTGATTTTCTATGTATAGAGCAGAAATATATGGCAAGAAAGTACTACTTCTGTTCCTTAATATTTAAATCTGCACAACTTAATCAGAAAGAAAATAATCATAACACTAAAATTCCTTATCAATAAGATTCATTACACAATTTTTTTCTATTTCTCCACCTCTCAAAGATAAGACCACCAGGCGATTTGCAAGTCTTCCAGGATTTTCATAAAACTTAAAAACTAAAATCATGTTCTACTTAAAACCTGACTAAAATGATGATTCTTGGATCAATACTTTTAAAAAATATCTCACATTCTTTCCTGCTATACTGTTTGATAAAGATGTAATCAATGCTCCTAGTCTATTAATCACCTAATTTCCGCACAAATCAAACAATGGGCAAAAACTTGATCTGTTATCTAAAGCATTGCATTTCCACTCCAATAACTGTTTTAAAATAAGGACATTTAAAACATGACCTTTTTTCCAACGCACAATACAACTTCCATATCTTGTTCAAAAGCAAAACTATAGTTGTTCAAAAAATCAGTTTAGTTAACAACCTTGGACGATTGTCAATAGATTTTGGACGATCCGTATGTTCGACAATCTATCAAGCAGACATGCCATGACAATCTGCCATTATCCAGATTTCATTTTCTTTTATCCAATACAATCCATGGGTAACATTCAAGTAATGCTGTGAGACATTTGGTCTGTGACGGGATTATTGAACACGGCTATGGGAAAATGCTTCATATGAGTTTGCCATTGTGACGACAATTGAAAGAACTTGACACCTGACCATTCTACGTTGTCTACCAACACTGAAATGGAGTAAGACATAGAAAAATTACATTAAATGAGTCTTCTTTTGAGAAAAAGCAACAATTTGGGTTTCATACTAGTTAGTCACAAACTGGCCTGTACAGTCACAGAAGATGGCTAGAGGCTGGAAAGTTTGGTTTTAGAAAGTAGAGGAATTGCACTATCCGTGTAGCGAAAATAAAGGCGGTGATCAGCTTCGCAGTAACTGCGAAGCTGATCCGCGTCGTTTTCTTATATGAAGATTGCTAGTTTTCTGATGCAGAGGTTATGCCCTCAGTTTTCAAGATTCCCCTCAGGACCTTGCGAATTTAAATGAATGGAAAATCATATTTGATTCCTATAGTGAACCACATACCTTTGAGATACTGGTTTTGGCTCTTTGACGTACAGATGAGTCTGTTTATTGCTTCTATAGTCTGACTCTTGGACTCACCGAATGTGGACCACTCACCTTTGAGTTCTTTGAAGTGCAGATGAGTCGGTTTATTGCGTCTATAGTCTGACTCTTGGACTCACCGTATGTGAACCACTCACCTTTGAGATACTGGTTTTGGCTCTTTGACGTACAGATGAGTCGGTTTATTGCGTCTATAGTCTGACTCTTGGACTCACCGAATGTGAACCACTTTCCTTTGAGTTCTTTGAAGTGCAGTTGAGTCAGTTTATTGCTTCTATAGTCTGACTCTTGGACTCACCGTATGTGAACCACTCACCTTTAAGATACTGGTTTTGGCTCTTTGACGTACAGATGAGTCGGTTTATTGCTTCTATAGTCTGACTCTTGGACTCACCGTCTTTGGATTTCTTACCAATACGGACTGAAATAGAGATCATATGTGACATTCTCTCAGATTTTGGGTCCAGCGGAGGTACGAAGTTGATGCCACAAAACGTGAATGAAAGTGACACATAAAATTATATGCAACTTTAATTGGATTTTGTCGCACTGAGTCAACGCTATATAAGAAACTTTGACAATTTCTTGTAAAAGATTTAAATTTTGAATTTTGTAATGTGTAAGCAACCCTAAACCCAGAATAACAATTGAACGTAACTCTATAACTTAGCTGAACAAATGTAAGATCTTGTGTTAATTTTAGAAATTCCATGTAGTGATTTTCTAAATCAAGTAAAATTTACATAAAATGAGCCGCCCCATGGGAAAACCAACTAGAGGACCATTGGTCCTGTAGCTCACCTGAGAGATTATCACATTGTAAGCTCATGAGATTTAAATTAATTGAGAATCGACCAATGAAAGTCTATGCATGGACACTATTGACCCCCGGGCGGCCCCCGTGGCCGAGTGGTTAAGAGCGCTGATATTTCATTATCGCACTTGACCATTCGATCATCTCACCGCTGTGTCTGGTGTGGGTTCGAGCCCCGCTCTGGCCACATGTGAGACAAGCCAAGTTCTGCTTGCGGGTGTGTCAGGTGGTTTTTCTCGGGGTTCTCCCGTTTTCGCCCCACCTACTGATTGGCCCGTCTCATAGGAGCTGAAATAATCTTGAAAAGGGACGTTAAACTGAATAAAAAAAAACAACACAAAACTATTGACCCCCGGGGCATGGCCAAATTTGACCCAGGGGCATGACTGGCACAATTTATAATGCGGACTACCAAACATTGCTACATAGAAAATATAGAAGCTCTGGGCCTTTTGGTTTCAGAGAAGAATTTTTTTTTTAGTTTTTCCCATTGTAAGTCTATGGAGACTATCTACCCCCGGGGCGTGGCCAAATTTGACCCCAGGGGCATGGCTGGCACAATTTATGTAGAGGACCATTAGCCATTGCCACATACAAAATATCAAAGCTGTGGGCCCTGTGGTTTCAGAGAAGAAGATTTTTGAATTTTTTTCCCATAGCAAGTCTATTGAGACTATCAACCTCCGGGACCTGGCCAAATTTGACCCCCGGGGGCATGAATGGCACAATTTATGTAGAGGACCATTAGCAATTGCTACATACCAAATATCAAAGCTGTGGGCCTTGTGGTTTCAGAGAAGAAGATTTTTTTAGTTTTTCCTATTGTAGGTCTATGGAGACTATTGACCCCCGGGGCATGGCCAAATTTGACCCCGGGGACATTATTGGCACAATTTATGTAGAGGACCATTAGCCATTGCCACATACAAAATATCAAAGCTGTGGGCCCTGTGGTTTCAGAGAAGAAGATTTTTGAATTTTTTCCCATAGTAAGTCTATGGAGACTATCAACCCCTGGGGGGTGGCCAAATTTGACCCCAGGGGCATGACTGGCACAATTTATAATGCGGACCATTAGCCATTGCTACATACCAAATATCAAAGCTGTTGGCCTAGTGGTTTCAGAGAAGAAGAATTTTTTAGTTTTTTTCCTATTGTAGGTCTATGGAGACTATTGACCCCCGGGGCATGGCCAAATTTAACCCCAGGGGCATGGCTGGCACAATTTATGTAGAGGACCATTAGCCATTGCCACATACCAAATATCAAAGCTGTGGGCCCTGCGGTTTCAGAGAAGAAGATTTTTGAATTTTTTTCCCATAGTAAGTCAATGGAGACTATCGACCCCCGGGGCGTGGCCAAATTTGACCCCAGGGGCATGAATGGCACAATTTATGTAGAGGACCATTAGCCATTGCTACATACCAAATATCAAAGCTGTGGGCCTAGTGGTTTCAGAGAGGAAGATTTTTTTAGTTTTTCCCATTGTAAGTCTATGGGACCTATCTGTTGCCATGTAAACCACAATTTTGATACAATCTGCTCCAAAACCTAATGCCATCAATCCCCCAACCCAATTATGGTTCACATTAAATTTGATCAAGATCGGCCTACTAGCTTCAGAAATATTCTTCTTTGAAATTGTGGACGGACGACGACGGACGACGACGGACGACGGATGCCTGCCTATCCTATAAGCTCACCTGTGAGCCTTCGGCTCAGGTGAGCTAACAATCTGCATAGGCGAAAACAAAGACGCAGATCAGCTTCGCGGTAACCGCGAAGCTGATCAGCGCCTTTGTTTTCACTACTAGGATAGTACAATTCCTCTTCTACTTAAATACTAAATTTCAAGCTTCTAGCTCTTTTCTGTGCTTGTACAGCCCGGTTTGTGTCAGACCTGGTGGAAATCCAAATTGTTGGTTTTCCCACGAGGCGGCTCAAATCTTACTTTTTTGTTTCTTTTCTCTCATCACAGACACCAGGGTAAAGGGTATCATCTGGTTATCTCCTTGGGGGGTACTGCCATGGGGTAACCGGCTAACTTGGAGGGATTTAAACGAGGATTTGAGAGATGATTTATTGCTGTCCTTCTTGCTGGATTTGTCTCCCTTTTCAGTGCTCTCCTGTTTCTGTATCACAGTCCAATAGTCAACCTGGAGCTCGACATACTCTCGTAGGGGGAGGGGTGGGCCGGAGGTCGGGGTTCCCCCACTGGAAAAGAAACAAAATTATGTAAGCATTCAATAGTCGATCTGGAGCTCGACATACTCTCCTAGGGGGATGGGTGGGCCAGATGTTGGGGCTCCCCCACTGGAAAATGCACAAAATAAATTGTGTGTTACAACAATGGTTTAAACCCAATTGAGAAATGTAGACAAATTCTTTCTTTCCCATATGGGGTGTGTCCTTTTTGAGTTTAAAATGTGTTTGCTGTTGGGATGAGTTGTTAGTTTTTCCAAATTTTTGTAACTTTTACAGAAATTCAACGAACAATCAATATCAAGTGAAAAAAAATGCCTCATAATTCATGCAGTGCTGATCTGCATCTAAACTGTTTGCCTCTGACACTCAAATAGGGCTAAACACTTCTTTGGGACAGTATTATTTACAGGAATTCTTTAAGTATGAAAAAGAGACATTCTATTGTGAGTACAGCATATGGATACTGTAAATTCGGAAATTTTGCATGACTTTTATTTCGCAAATTTTCTGTTTCCAATTTTTTTGCGAAGTCTTGAAATTGTTAACAAATGTTCATGCAGTCTTAATGGCTTATAGAGATTCTATATTAGCAAGAATCTTGAATTCCCCAGGCAAAGAATTCGCGAATATTCACGAAAATTAAGTAATGCCAAGGTCAAACACAAGAACAGAATACCTCTGGAACACAGCTGAACCACTGACACTGGGAGAGTTGGGTGGGGTGCTCATATCTTTCTGTTTCTGCTCCGACTGGGGTGGGGAACTCGACAGACTGACAGAAGGCAGCAGATTGTCGTCAAGATCCACCGACATGTTCAACAACTCCGAGCTGCCTATCTTCACCTCCTGTGGATAGAATGTGAGCCTTAACCAACAATTTAGGCTTCCAACACATACTGGCTTAGCAGCCTCAGATGGTTAGAAGCTTGAAATTTTGAATTTAAGAAGTAGAATGATATTTCTATCTGTAGCGAAAACAAAGGAGTATTTTTATTTGAAAGATTGGTGGTTTTCAGACATAACCCTTACAATCAAACCAGCCTGATTTATAACATATGCTTATTGTAAACCTTGGTAAAAATATAATTACCATGTACTTGATAGGTTATTTGCTTTTACATGCTTAACCTGATGTCTTATAGTCAGTAATCAGATCTTTTTCCTTCTGGAAACTATATGGAGAAATAGAAAAAGAAATACCTTTGTAAGAGAAGAATACTTACACTCAAGAAAGGGATAAATATTTGGGACGATTCTTCGTCAGACCCTTTTCCTTTACACATGACCATAGCTTCGGCAACAGGAATATGCACAACGTTGCTGGCTGATGATAAATACTTGGACACTCGGCTGAAGATTTCTGGAGAATCTGTCAAGATAAAACAGGAACATAACTAACACGGACATTGTGAGTACAGTAGAACTTGTATTAAAAGACCGCTCAAGGGAATGATGGAAAATGGTCTCTTAATCAAGGTGGTCTTTTAATTAGGAAATGCTTTTCGGAGTCATATGTGCCTTCTATCTTTTTTTCAAGAAGTGTGATTTCTTAGTGTTTTTTCTGTGGTTCTTTAATTGTTTTTATTGTTTTGTTCTCCAACCAAAAGGGAGTGTTTTGCTTGGGCAAGGATATTTTTTTAATCGCTTTTATCCCTGTCAAATTTTTTCACTCATATCGAGACAAAGATGGGTGGGGTGAGCAAGGGAGCATCCCGGGGGGAAACACCTGACAAATCTCAATGACCTTGTCAAACAGACGCATCTCGCTCTATCAACTACCCTCAGAACGACTGAACTGATGTTGAACGTGATATGGAAGAACAAAAAAACATAAAAAGAATCGGAAACTGCACCTTTCGAACGATTTCCGGTCTAATTTATCAACTCTACTTTCAATTCAAAACGAGGCGCAGTATCACAATTTGCCGGAATGGAGCGTCTAAGAGTTGCTTCCCTTACAATATTGGACTGAAACGCCAAACTTACTGGAAAAATAGGATGAATAGAGATCGATTCTTGTCGGTATGGCGGAAAAAACAAATCAACATCGTTGATTTCATAAACATTGCAGAATCAACAAAATAATCACACAAGCTCTTAACGCTTATTCACTTTTAATTACTGTATTGAGCTTGTGCTGATCAACCGTTGCGACAAGGAGACAGACAATAGAAGGATTTATGCTTCGGTAATTAGACCAATTACGTCACCACGCTTCAGTGACTTTGTTATAAATACAATAAACAATTTAACAATAGTATAACAAAAACCTACGCCAGGGCCAGGTGTGAACAACGGTCTATGAAGTTACCGTTCCAGAGAACGATCAAAATTTTGGCTCTAAATATGGTCGCAAGAAGGCAAAAATTTAGTCAAAAACGTGGTCGTTGGTCGCTAAAACGAGGCGGTCCCTTAATCCAATGATAAAATATAGTGAAAATCGTCGGGAGGAATTGAAACTGGTCGTTAAACGTAGGTGGTCGCCCAATTCAAGTGGTCGTTAGCGGGCTTTTTACTGTACTTGTTCCCTTATTTTCATCTTTATAGAAAGTAGGATTTTTATATACCGATATCTTAAAATTGGTGCAATGAAAGTGGGTTTTACCATGTCATTTCTTGCAGGAAAAATTATATATTGTAGTATATTGCAAACAAAGAACTGCAAAAGAAGATCTGATAATAAATATCTGAAATTCTTTTTGAAACCCCCAAAAAGCTGACCATTCCAAGGCAGTACTTCTGTTGTTATTTTCTCTTTGTTATATGATTCAGTTAGTAATGACAACGGTATCGATCAATAATGGCCGGCCTATCCGTCAACATGCAAAGTTTGCTCAGAAAACTCTCTCATTACAAAGATGATAAAAGAGATAAAATTTTAAGAAAACATTAGTTTTGTAGCGGAATGTTTTTTCTTTATTTGCATCTATTTTTTATAAGCATTGATTGATGCATTCAGTCATGAAATTAGGTCAAACTCCAAGATCGTATCCACTTTACAGCAAAAGCGTGACGCCATTTTTATGCTGACCCGCTGTGTCGTGTGTGCAAAATTAATTTAAAAATATCTTCTAGTGATCTAATTTTGAATATTTTTAGACCACATGACGCAGGAGAAACTCAGCTATGATCCAATCAAAAAACATCTTTCAATGTCTCATATACCACATGACTAAATAAAGCCTAAAGATTGGTGAACTTTGAACACATGTATCTCGCCTAGTTTTGAATCGGACCTCTTCGGACCTGCGCAGAACGAAAGATTTGGGCCTTCCCAACAGAAAGAAACTAAATTTGGCAACATTGACGCATGCTCTTTTCTGCGCTTTGCTCTAGAAGTCAGTACCTGTTCACGGGATTTACCATTATAGTGCATTGACTGATATACACGATACACATATTTATGTTCTGGGTTTAATGTAAAAATCAATCGATTTTGACAGATGGTTTTCAGAATAGTAGTAAACTTCAAAGGTGCATATCTCTCTTAATAATGAATGGATTTTAATAATTCACACACCATTATTTTCCAGAAATTGAATTTTTATCTGATTTTAAGATTTTAAAAATGGCTTGTTATAATTCAGTGTGGATTTTGTGGTATTTGCACTTTCTGTGTTTGCATTCATATAAACTTAGCCTCCGTGGAAATTGCAGCTAACTCAGATAAGCTTACCATGTGTTCTTTTTCAAACAGTGCCTGATTATTGTTTTTGTTTTTTTCACACCCTGGGGCCAGTTGTTCAAAACTTTGTTAGCTTAACATCATCGTTAAGAATTCAACTCCTTAAGTAAATGCCGACTACATAAGCAAATACACTTATTTTTTGTTGATAAAAAATATTTTCAACAAAAAATAACAGTGTATTTTGCATTTGAAGTCAATATATAGTCAATAACAGCGTTAAGCTAACAAAGTTTGAACAACTGGGCACAGGTGTTTTCGGGCGGGACTTTGGTTCTGACTGCACTAGTCACTGATCATTGCATTCATTTCAATAGCCTTACCTAACTTATTGTCAGTTTTATCAAATGTATCTCTCCAGGAAGAATCTCCAAACAGACTGCTATATACACTGTCAACACTGGCTAAATACTTCCCTAGATTACTAGCACCTAAAATGGAAAAACGTCAGAAACTGTAACTGAAATGTTAATGCTTAGCTTTATGTCCTGAATTCCTGGTTTCATTACAATACCACATAGATATGTTCATTCAACAGACAAATGTTATTAGCCTTACAGTAATTTTTAATTAATTTCCTTTAAGCTTTACAAACCAAGCCAAACAAACTGATTGCTCTAAAAAGATGATGTCATTATTTGCCAATCATTCTGAATAGCAATTTTTTTCAAATGTAAAAATTTAAAATTTCACTGGAATATTTTTGCTCAAAACATTGATTGTGGGTGCACGTTAGAACCTCCTCGCCGAGGCATTCTAAGGAGTACCCTCAGTCTTTGTTCTGGAGCAAAACTAAGAAAAATGTAAACCCCTGCACAACCCAGTTTTACTATAGAAAAATAGGGGTTTAAGGGGGAATACATTACATGGACATGTTTTTGCTACACTTACCAAATGGTATGACAAGAAACCTCACATAGTTCTGCCAGTCCGGGGATTTGGCTGAGAATTGTTCAATATATGGACGTAATACTGTGTTAATATAGGCGTCACCTCCCGCGACACCAAGTTTTATGGCATTGGGACTCTTTGAATTGGAGTTACAACTGAAAAGAAAACAAAGGAAATTACTTAACTCATATGAGCCGCTTAGCGAGAAAACCGGTCTTCGGGGTTTCCCACCAGGTCTGACATGAACCGGCCTGTACAGTCTTAGAAGCAGGCTAGAAGCTTGAATTTTTGGATTTACGAAGAAGAGAAATTGTACTGTCTGTGTAGCGAAAACAAAGGGGCTGATCAGCTTCACAGAAGCTGATCTGCACCTTTGTTTTCGCATAGGCAAAAATGCGGTTTGCTCATGATGCTGCTCATATGAGCCTGGCATCCTTTTATGGGACAAAGGCAAACAGTATAGCCCAAGATGTCATGCCGCAAAACCCCTGCAAACAAAGACAATGTAATAGCCCACAAAGATGTCATCTGGAATATATAATCTAATTTTGATCTTGAAATGTGTGCAATTTAAGGAAATAATGGGTATGTATCATATATCAAATAAAACTTTATCATATACTCGATGAAATAAATAATGCACCTGCAAATGTTATCAGATGAGCCACATCGTGAGAAAACCGGATTTTTGCCTATGCGAAAACAAAGGCGCAAAGCTGACCAGCGCCTTTGTTTTCGCTACTCGGATAGTACAATTCCTCTTCTACTGATAGCCAATATTTCAAGCCTCTAGCCTGCTTCTGTGACTGTACAGGCCGATTTGTGTCAGACCTGGTCTGAAGTCCCGAAGCTCAAATAAAACTTTATTCTACAGACAGTAACATTGTGTGTTCATTCTCGATGCACCTGCAGAAATTATGAGACACCCTGTATTACAATATGAGCCGCAACGCGAGAAAAGCGGTCTTCAGGGTTTCCGACCAGGTCTGACACAAACCGGTCTGTACAATCTCAGAAGATGGTTAGAAGCTTGAAATATCGGAATTAGGAAGAAAAGAAATTGTACTATCCGAGTGGCAAAAACAAAGGCGCTGATCAGCTGTGCAGTTACTGCACAGCTGATCTGCGTCTTTGTTTTCGCATAGTCAAATATCTGGTTTTCTCATGACGCCGCTCATATTTTCCTTGTCATCCCAAATGCCACCCACATCACTTTTTCAGGATTATAATAATCTATTTAACTTTTCAAGACTTCATGCAAGCAGCTAGATAGAACTACAAGATTATTGAATACCAAACTCCAAAACTCATGGAATAAACAGACATGATCTAAACATGTTTTCTTGAAAAATTGAATTCATGTCTTGTTTCAAAGTCTAAACTTCGAAAAACAAATGAGACGCCTCATGGGAAAACCTACAATCTGCATAGGCGAAAACAAAGGCGCAGATCAGCTTCGCAGTAACTGCGAAGCTGATCAGCGCCTTTGATTTTGCTACTCGGATAGTACAGTTCCTCTTCAACTTAAATCCGAAATTTCAAGCTTCTAGCTCTTTTCTGTGACTGTACAGGCCGGTTTGTGTCGAACCTGGTCGGAAACCACATTGTTGGTTTTCCCATGAGGCGGCTCAAATGAGCAGTATTTTCTTTCGACAAACAGTTCCAAGAAACTTTATTACAAGGCATGCTGTTGTTCACAAATCACATCATAACAGCTAAACGAGCCGCATCATGAGAAAACCAATAATCTGCATATGTGAAAACAAAGGCGCAGATCAGCTTCACAGTAACTGCGAAGCTGATCAGCGCCTTTGTTTTCACTACACAGATAGTACACTTCCTCTACTTTCTTAATCCAAAATTTCCAGTCTCTAGCCATCTTCTGTGCTTGTAAAGCTCGGTTTGTGTCTGACCTGTTCGGAAACCACATTGTTGGTTTTCTCACTAGGTGGTTCAAATACATGCCAACCATTTCAAATAGTTTTAACATGCATTTACATGCTAAAAGTTACAGGCATGTGAATGAATGCGAAAGCGAAAGACAGAGAATATATACAAGAGGCAGCAAAAAGGAGAAAAGGAGTTGTATCAAGATGAGAAAGTAATTTTACACATTTTCATACATATGATATACAGATCAAACTTTTGGCCCAAGTTGGTTACAAAAGCAATGCTTTTCAAGGACTAGCCTGCCTATACATTTAGCAATAAAATTCCAAGTTTGCATTTTCACCAGAGATTCATGAATTAGAAAAAACACCTCACGGAGTAGATAAAATTAATGCATGTTATAATAACTCCTACCAGAGGACCAATGGTCCTGTAAACGCTCACCTGACATCTGCTGCATATACCAATAAACATGTTTGAATATTATGGTATTTAACCCCAGTGCAGGGGCAGATGAAGCCCTTGGGCCATTTTCTTTTTTCAGAATAATCAATATTCTGTCCATTTGCCAATTTCCTGCTGGCTTTTCCCTTCAAATGACATTTTAACAGTTTTCCCCATTCAAATGCATAGGCAACCCATGTTGACCTTACCATAAACTTGGTCAAGGTCATCACAGGGTCATGATTTATATTTACATTGGAGTACTTTAGCCATCGATGCTTCACGCCAAGTATCCTTGAAATCAGTCTATTGGTTTCAGAGAAAAAGAGAGAAAAAGATTTTTGAAGGGTTTTTACCATATATGGGCATGGCGGCCATCTTGGTCATGTGACCTATGTTATTAATATACACATTGGTTCCCCCATCCTATGGATGCTTCACATAAAATTTGGCTTTAAATGGCCAAGCGGTTTCAGAGGAGATGTCTGAATATTGTGGTAATATACATGTATATTGCCCCGGGGTGGGGCCATATAAGCCCTTGGGTCCAACTTTTTTCAGAATCATTAATATTCAGTCCTACTAACCATTTCCTGCAAGATTTTCACCTCAAATGACTTTAAAAAAGTTTTCCCCATTCAAATGCATAGGCGACCTATGTTGACCTTGTCGTAAAATAGGTCAAGGTCATCACAGGGTTATGATTTATATATACATTGTAGTACCTTCGCCATCGATGCTTCATGCCAAGTTTCTTTGAAATCAGTCCACCAGTTCCGGTGAAGAAGATTTTTGAAGGGTTTTTACCGTATATGGGCATGGCGGCCATTTTGGTCATGTGACCTAGATCATTTATATATTTATTGATTCCCCCATTCTATAAATGCTTCACATAAAATTTGGCTTTGATTGGCCAAGCGGTTTCAGAGGAGAAGACTTTTGAATATTATGGAGATATACATGTATACTGCCCTGGGGTGGGGGCACATGAGTCCAATTTTTTTTCAGAATCATTAATATTCAGTCCTACTGCCTATTTCCTGCAAGAAATTCACTTTAAATGACATTCAAATGATTTATATACACATTGTAGAGCTTGAGCCATCGATGCTTCATGCCAAGTTTTGTTGAAATCGATCCGCCAGTTCTGGAGAAGAAGATTTTTTAAGGGTTTTTACCATATATGGGCATGGCGGCCATCTTGGTCATGTGACCTGAATTTCTTATATACACATTGGTTCCCCCTTCCTACAGATGCTTCATATAAAATTTGGCTTTGATTGGCCAAGCGGTTTCAGAGAAGAAGATCTTTGAAAATGGTGGACGACGGACGGACGACGGACGGACGGACGACGACGCCGGACGGACGCCGGACGGACGCCGGAGCATGGGTATACTATAAGCTCACCTGTGAGCCTTCGGCTCAGGTGAGCTAAAAATTCAACTGAAATAAATCTTTGTAAAACAAAACATGCGAAAAATCTCATGCTATAGACATTACAATTCATAAACAAACATACGAAAATTGGCAACATTCAGGGCTTGCCAGAAAAGGACAAAAATTCAAGTTGGCTTTATGTTATGCTCAGTTTCAATGAGCCACCGCATGAGAAAACAAACAATCAGCATAGGCGAAAACAAAGGCACAGATCAGCTTCGCGGTAATCGCGAAGCTGATCATGCCTTAGTTTTCACTACATGAATAGTACTATTCCTCATCTTCTTAAATCCAAAATTTCAAGCTTCTAGCCATCCTCTGTGGCTGCAAATACCGGTTTGTGTCGGATCTGGTTGGAAACCCCGAAGACCGGTTTTCTGGCGTTGCGGCTCATATGATTTGAAACATGCACATGAGTAATGCTGCCTTATGCATATCAATGAAGAAAGAATCTGGCTAGCCTGGTTTGAGTTCTGCATAATCACAGACCACACAATTGAGGCTTTGCATCAGAAAACCAACAATTTGGGTTTCGACCAGGTCAGACACAAAACGGCCTGTACAGTCACAGAAGCAGGCTAGAAGCTTGAAATTTTGGATCTCAGTAGAAAAGGGATTGTACTAAGCATGTAGCGAAAACAAAGGTGCTGATCGGCTGTGCAGATGTGCAGTAACTGCACAGCTGATTTGCGCCTTTGTTTTTGCCTGTACAGATTGCTGGTTTTCTGATGCAATGGCTCAAATAAAATTTTCTGGTGGCATAATTATAAACAATGTACATGTAGATTCTATGTCACTTTACTATTTAACTTTGAAGCTTTGTAGTGTGTATTTTTTTTTACACTGCTGTAGTTCCTCACATATTTTTATGGCTAGAAGGATGTATGGTACTTCTAAGAGTTTTTACTGTTATCAAAACGCTTCACTGCAGACCAGAACAAATTGCATGCAATATAAAGCACGAGTGAACTATAATTCCTTAAGAATGACAGGGATAACTACATGTAATAGTTCAACTATTACCTAACACCTGAAGCCAACATCCCCGGCAGGCTGTGGAGAAAGCATTCAATAAAAAATTGTTCCCTAAACCACTTCCTCTTGAAAGCACCCAGCGATTCATAATTAAAGCAAATTTGTTCTTCACTATAGTCCAGTTGCCAAACATGGATTTGACCTGTGATCTGGAAATGTGTGCCGCATAAAATGTTTTTATGAATTTCACTTCTTGATACTTTTCAGATGAAGAATCCGAATGATGCCACCTTGGCATCATTGAGCATTTTGAAATATTCAAAAATTCAAAATGGCCGACAAATGGCGGAAAATATTGCAAAAATCAACATAATACATGTATTCGAAGCAAAAATCTCACTTCTCTTGTTGTCATTACTGTCTTCTTCTGGTTTGTCAGACCATACCAGTTCAAAAAAAGCATAAAGAATTTTTTGAAAAAAAAAAAAAAAAAAAAATCAAGATGGCATCCAAGATGGTTGGCATAAACAAGGAAACAGCATCCAACAGTTGCATATACTCTATGTTTTGTGTTTAAAATACGCATTTTATATTCTTTTTAACAAAGACACCATAATTTAGCATTGTTTATGTTTCGACGCTCCAATCATAACAAAAAGGCAAGATGGTGACCAAGATGGCCGCCGAAAAAATGATATAGAGAACTTGGTCTTGAATAAACTGTCTTTACTGTCTTGTTTTGACTTTACTTTATTTTATTAACAGTTCAAGATTGAGTAAAACTGACTCAACATCATAGCAATTATGCAAGATGGTGGTCAAAATGGCCGCCTTAATCTTAGTATAAGGGAAAATGGCCTCTGATTCAAAAAGCTTATCTAAATGTATATTTGTCAAGTTTTAAGTAAGCAGAATAAACAGATGGATGCAAATCTACATAATATCATGAATGATAGAATAAGCATTTTATTCTAAAACCGAGATTAGGTATTTGTCTGTGTCATTATCAATGTAATAATTATCAAAGTCATCAGCTGTATTGTTCAACTATTGCAACAATCGTTCTGCAATTCAATTGCATTTGCAAAACAATGTACAGGCTAATTGATTTATGAAGCGCCTATATTTTGATGATGAGCATGGTTGTTCAGAGGCATACCCATAGCAAATCATTCTACTTGAAGTATACTATCTGTTGCTGGAGCCACACTGTCTGCTGTTGTAATTGGCACAAGTGCTCAGAACCCTTCAGCATTATATCGACCACCTGACTTAAGTTGGATATTAGACAATGCACCATTGACCAAGCGTGGATAATCAAATGGATGTCTGGACATGTGTTGGTGTCACATTGTTTTGGTAAACGACTGTGTATATGATGATTATATGCAAGAAGCTTGGGAGTTTTTATTAGCTTTTTTTAAAAAAGGCAAAAGTAGGCAAAGATCAGGAAAAGGCGCAATCAGCAAAAGATTCCCACTCCAAAATCCCGAGGTGGGAAAAAACCAAACTAACAATCAGGTACCTATACCATGAAAACATTTCGTAAGCCGAATGAGCAGCTATTTTCCCAATAAGTGGCCAATCAGTTACCTTAACTAAAAATGTGAAAACATACATTTTTCAAAACAGTTTTAAATTAAACCATATATCTTTCAGAAATATTTCTACGTTGCTGCCATAACATCCTTCAAATAATTCTGATATTATCTGGTATTAAGCTTGTCATGTATGAAACCCTTTGACATTGATTTCAAACTGGACTGCAAGAAGGAAGCAGACTACTGTCACTTTACCCAATATTTACGATCATTAAAATGCCCCGTTTATATGGCCCATTCCCTTTCGCATTAATGTTTTCTCTGTTCTTAAAGGGACTTGGTTTTACTTTTATTCTTTTCGGTTTGCATTGATTGTAGATATTTTAATCTTTAGCAATACATAGACGTTCGTGTATGACGCTTACACATTTTCCTCAATGGTTCGCAACCATTTCTCACTTATTGCCACTGTTACACTATGTCTACACTAAGTCTCACCTGAACAGCGTTAGCATTAGGTCCGAACATGATCAGCGAGTGTGCTTTTGATCAGTCTGTGATTTCGCAGCCCTTCTTCAATGAGAGATGGTCACAGTTGCATGCACAATCATGACATACCTAAATCATCGTATCCTTTCAACATGGGTTTTAAAGATGTCATCTGCTGAGAAGTTCGAATAGTGTAAAGAGAATGCTTGTGATTTTTGTCAAACCTCTTGTTTTGCTGGAGGAGTTTTGGTTATGCTTTTAATGCTACAGCCAAAGTGACAATGGATCGTCGACAGAATAGCACAGCCCATTGGTGACGACCCATCGGGGAGGCCAGCGCAGTGTATGTGGATTTCTCAACTTTTGCTTCCAAACATGTTGTGTGTTTGTAATCCTCTTGTCCCAGCTGTCCCCCATCATGGAAGAATGCTGGGAGCCAACCCCGAGGGTTTACCATGGCAAGGTAAATCTACCTGTAAGTGTCTTGGATAAATTATCTTTGCTTCAAATGCGTTTGTGGCTTTTACTTAAATGAGTTTTGCGTACCGCCATTGTAATAGCCATAGAAGTGATCAGGCGATCATAGTTGGGAAACTTTCCAGCCAACATTTTCAAATTCATCCATCAATTCAAATCCATGCGCTAAGAAGACTGGGCAAACGTTTACACGTGTATTTATTTGAAATGTGACAACAGCATTTTATAAGGTTGTGATGTTGTATTTTCCAATATTCAGAGTTTCTATGCACGTTTTAATTTTTTTCTGTTCTTAGCATTAGCGTCAGTTCTACTCTTCCTTTCATCTTTGTGAACCAGATTTATCTTCGTTCTCAGTCTGTTACATCCTTTACAAATATGCTGCAGACCAAAAGCCTAGCGTTTTATAGCTCTACTGTATGATTCAATAAATTATCTTAAAATGCAGTCCTCTTTTCTTCTTTATAATATTTAAACTGTAAATGTTACGAGAACTCTCATTTTGTGGTGTACATTCATTTGCTTCCCTCCCTTTATTCTGCTAAATCAATGTGTAACACTTACATTAAACTAATGTTTTGATCAGTGAAGATCTCAAGTAATATTATAATTTTGTAGGACACATACACCCTATAGATTCACTGTACACCGTAGAATCAGTGAAAGACACTGTACCAGTGATTGAACACATTTTTGGGGCAAAAAATGCAAGATAGTGGTTAGTATTTTGCACGATTTCGTGTTATCCGTTTTGTTTCTGTGCCATAGTTTTCAGCTTATCACTTCGGTACATGTTCTTGTTTCATCTTATGGTCGACAAACCGCTAAAGGTGTTCGTGGGAGCATACAGGAGGCATTCGTTTTGGATAAGAGTTGTAAAAATGCATAAAATCGCTGCATTTTCTCCTCTAGTTTTACTATCAAAACTTTTTGAGAAAATAAAGTACGCGCAAAAGAAAGAAATGCTTCGGAACTTTCAATATAAGAAAGCGCATGCTGATCTGCTCCGTCGATATCGAAATTTCTAACCATAAAGGACTGTACGTTCGAAATTCAGTGAAAGGAACTACTGTTCCAGTCAAAGAGAGGTCGATTTATTTTTTGTACCCAGTTATATCAATTGGCTGTACGAAGTTATTGAAACTGCTAGCGAGTAAAATTGCCTTGTAAGCGAAGAAATATGCCCTATTTAGGAATAATGGGACAGTTTGTAAACCATATTAGTATATTACAGCTTCTCAATTTACCTTTGCATTTTTTCAACCCCATTTAGTGCAAAAACAGTTAGCGAAAAAAGTACTATAACGCTCGTGTATGGAACGCAAAAGCTGTCTGATGGTAAGGAATAAAAACATTTGATTCATCATCGTCAATATATCCTGCTCTCATTTGATTATATGTTGTAAAGAGTGCATTATATAATGAGAAAAGTCCATTAAATGTTGGACCAGGTTCTTTATATTAAGAAAATTTTCATTATATGATGAGTAAACATCTTTATATTATGGTAGACTTACATTATATGCTGATACAGCTTCATAATATTATGTATGTTTCTCATTATATTATGGGCAATTGTCTATGCATCAAGTTGATTATATATTGTTCGATAAATTCATTATATGCGCAAACTTCATTATTTGCGCAAACTTTATTTTATGATGTGACAACTACATTATATATATAGTATTATATGATGTGGACGATATTGCGAGAAGAAGAATTACATTGACACCATTTAGTAAGTTATTTTAAACATGCCGGGACTACCGGACATACTGCTGATTCTATGAATGTAATGTAATGTAATGTATCGCTCTTTCTATCTATCTATCTATCTATCTATCTATCTATCTATCTATCTATCTATCTATCTATCTATCTATCATCATCACCATCATCATCATCATCATGATCGAACATCATCATCATCATCATCATCATCATGATCGATCATCATCATCATCGATCATCACCATGACGATCGATCATCATCATAATGATCGATCATCCTCATCATCATGATCGATCATAATCATCTTATGCACATCATCATTGTCGATCATGATGAGGATAATCGATCATCATCATCATCATCATCATCATCATCGGTTATCATCATTATCGATCATCGCAATGATGATCGATCATGATTATCATGATCGATCATCATCATCATAATCGATCATCATCGTGATCAATCATCATCATGATCAATCATCATGATGATCTGATCGATCATCATCATAATAGATCATCATAATCGATCGATCATCATCATGATCGATCATCATCATCATCATCATGATCGATCATGACGATGATCGATCATGATGATGACGATCGATCAAGATGATGATGATCAATCATGATGATGATCGATCATTTTGATCTATCATGATGATCGATCATGATGATGAGCGATCATGATGATCGATGATGATGATGATGATTGTGATCGATAATGATCAGCGATCATGATGATGATGATCGATTATGATGATCGATCATGATGATGATCGATCATGATGATGATGATCAATTATGATGATGATGACCGATCATGATGATGATGATGATCGATTATGATGATCGATCATCATAATTGATCATGATGATGATCGATCATGATGATGATGATCGATCATGATGATGATGATCGATTATGATGATCGATCGTGATGATGATCGATCATGATGATCGATTATGATGATCGATGATGATGATCGATCGTGATGATCGATCAAGATAATGATGTTCGATCATCATGTTGATCGATTATGATGATGGTGATTGATCATGATGATAATGCTCGATCAGCATAGTGATGATCGATCATGATGATGATCGATCATCATCATCATCATCGACGATGATGATCGATCATTATGATGACGATCGATCGTCATTGTGATGATCAATGTTGATGATGATGGATCATGATGATCGATCATGATGATGATGATGATGATGTTCGATCATAATGATGATGATAATGATGATGATGATGATGATGATGATGATGATGATGATGATGATGATCGATATTGATGATGATAGATTGATCATGATCATGACGGTGTCAATGTAATTCTTCTTCTTGCAAAATCGTCCACATCATATAATGTAGTTGTCACTTCATATAATGAAGATTGCGCATATAATGAAGTTTGCGCGTATAATGAAGTTATCGAACGATATAATCAACTTGATGCATATAAAGACAATAGCCCATAATATAATTAGAAACATACGGGGGTATGTCCCAGAAATACGTAGACATTTGTGATAAAACAGTAATGTGTCTGCAGAATTTCATGAAATTTATATGATCTGTTTGCATACATATAATAAACATTTCGAACAAATATGGATGAATTCACCCCTTACACAACAGATTTATATGCATTTATTCCAAGAGGGGTGGGTGTCTACGGCGCACGTCAAAAACACTGTTTTGAAATTCATCAAGATCAAATTCAACAGTTCCTGTAATTGCGAGTCAAGGTGATATTACACAATTCTAACTATCAGTTTCACGAGTAATTATGTATGATAAGTTTTTGAAAGTTTGAAATAATTTCCACCATCAGCGTTGATTTGTAACAGAAATTTTCTTAAACCTACTGCAATTATTCAATTGGAAAACAGTGACGTAATGTAAGTTTTGCGGCGCAAAATTAGACCTTTCCCAAGCTTTTCTTTCCAGTTAAGTATATTTAACAAAATTAATTTATAAAATCAACCTTCTATTGTGTCATTAATAATCCTGTGATGATTCTGTATGCATTTTTTCTTTAAATATTCTAAATGCTTGTTTCTTGTTGTCATTTTAAACAAGCGACATCTTTTTGTTTTATTTCAGTCTAAAATAAAATTAGTTTTCCCTCATATAAAATGAAACAGATCATGCTTTTGTTTCTACTTATCATTTATAACTCAAATCATTGACTATAATTTTAACTAAGAAGACTTAATCAATGCTTAGATGACAATATTCATCACCATTACAGCTCTAATAAAGAGAATGCACACAAAACATACAACCACCCCTCCACAAAAACGTGGCAAAATAATTTTCAACGTGCTCCGTAAACGCCTATACACCATCATATAAATCTCCATAACTTTTGCAATTTGTAAGCGATTGAACTAATATTTTCACAGATTGCTCAGTACAAATGTAGTTTAAAAGCATGAACATATCTTTAAATTTCAACGAACCGTTCACGTAATATCAGACATCTTTATGATTTCCCGGGACGGACCTCGTACATAATATAATGAGGTTGTATCAGCATATAATGTAAGTCTACCATAATATAAAGATGTTTACTCATCATATAATGTAAGTTTACCATAATATAAAGATTTTTACTCATCATATAATGAAACTTTTCATAATATAAAGGACCTGGTCCAACATTTAATGGACTTTTCTCATAATATAGTGCACACTATACATCATATAATCAAATGTGAGCAGGATAAAATGACGATGATGAATCAAATGTTTGTATTCTTTACCATCAGACAGCTTTGGCGTTCCATACTCGTGCCAGCGTAGCTATTATGACCACTCGTGAAAAAAGCATTGTCCGAACAATGTTCACACCAGAATAGCTGTTATGACCACTGCATGTACTGTATGCAAACAAATCAAATATAGGCGCTTAATCACAATTTTTGCTAATTGATTCCATCTGCATTGGTTGTTCTTAGACACGTATATTGCTCCGGATACCTCTCATGAAGACAGTTATACATAGAATGTGATGTTAATCTAAGAAGGTACAAAGAGGGAATCAAAATAAGTGTAGAAAAGAAAATTGATTATTACATAAAAACATTTTCAAATATATCGTTTATCAACATAAGGTAAGGATAAAATACACATTTACACATTTTTCAAGTGCCTCGTTCGCATTGCTCACATCCTAATTAACAAAATTTTGAACGACTGTACCTATCACTGGGTACAGAAACTCTAACATTGTGTGGCTTTTACTTCGTACAATACCTCTCTTTCACTGGGACAGTAGTTCCTTTCACTGAATTTCGAACGTACAGTCCTTTATTGTACGAAATTTCGGAATCGATGAAGCGGATCTGCAAGAGTTTTCTTATATTGAACGTTCCGAAGTATTTCTTTCTTTTGGGCGTATTTTATTTTCTCAAAATTGTTTGATTTTAAAACTAGGTGAGAAAATGCAGCGACTTTTAACAGTTTTACAACTCTCGTCCAAAACGAATGCCCCCCATAAGCTCCCATGAACACCTTTTGCGGTTTGTAGACCATAAGATGAAACAAGAACATGTACCGAAGTGATCAACTGAAAACTATGGCACAGAAACAAAGCTTATAACACAAAAACATGCAAAATACTTACCACTATCTCACATATTTTGCCCTAAAAATGTGTTAAATCACTGGTACAGTGTCTTTCACTGATTCTACGGTGTACAGTGAATCTATAGGGTGACATACGCCCCAGTATCATTTTGCGGTGTCAAAACAAAACACGAACAATAAATTGCCTGTTTACACCATAAAATGATCATTTCAAATACAAGTAATTCAGTTTTTGCAACACTGGAATGCTGCTGTAGCCAGAGAACATTAAAGCATGAATATGATGGTCCTCTTGGTCACCATCTTGTTTTATTGTTTAAATACTCGGTCAAATATAATACAAAAACACTTGAGTTGTCAACATAGTTTGAACATTTGAATTACAAAACATTGAGCAGATGCAGCACTGGAATGCTGATTCAATCAGAAATCATGTACTCATATATTATGATAATGGCGGCCATCTTGGCCACCATCTTGAATCAATTTTATAATGTGAGAATAAACAATAAACCATGCTGCTCAAAACATTATATGAGCATTTCAAACTCGATACATTTAGTATTTTCTGCACAGGAATGGTGTTTAAATCAGAGAATACAATATTTTAGATTATATTTATAGCGGCCAGTTTGGTTGCCATCGTTTTTAGCTGTTATGATTTTGGGTCATAATTGAAAACCAAACACGTATTATGTGCACATCAAAAATGGACTTCCAAACACAATACATGCAGCACTTGAATGCCATTTTATTACGAAAATATTGCTTTAAGTATGATTGTTGCAGCCACCTTGTCCGCCATCTTGCCTTATAATAACGCAATGGGGGTCAGAACTTAGAATTATCTTTTTAATATTGTTTACAGCGTCAATTAAGCATTTTAAACGCAGAGAAATGAGTTTATTAAACCCTTGCATGCTTTTTTCTTGTTTATGGCGACCATATTGGACGCCATCTTGATTTTTTCAAAACGTTCAATGATGCCAGGGTGGCATCATGCAGTTTCTGAACTAGCATGGCCCAGTGAACCGAAAACCACAATAAAAATTCATGCGGCACCATCTTCCAGGTTATGCTGACGGCTACTGGACTACTAGCCCAAACTACTAGTAAGGCATAAGCAAAACTGCACTTCAGTTAAGCAAAAGTATAGTATTATCTTAACTAGGCAAGAAGAATTGCCCTTGTTTAGGCCAATGTAAGCGTTTACTCACTGTACCTTTTAGGTTTCGATGGATTCGATGGATAAGTGTTCCTGCTACGGGTATAGTGAAAGCATTTTGTCAACATTTTTGTTAACCGTTTTGACAGACTTTCATGTAAGTTCTATGATCCATCAAGTCAATTTCTTACTCTCTGATGAAGTGGTCAGAACCGTCAGATCGTAGTATAACCATGTAATTGCACATTTGAGGGTGTATTACAGAAGACTACATGAGCCGCATCACGAGAAAAACAGATTTTTGCCTATGCGAAAACAGAGGTGCAGATCAGCTTCGCGGTAAATGCGAAGCTGATCAGTGCCTTTGTTTTTGCTACACGGATAGTACCATTCCTCTATTTTCTAAATCCGAAATTTCAAGTTTCTAGCCATCTTCTGTAGCTGCACAGGCCAGTTTGTGTTGGACCTAGTCGGAATCCCCAAAGACCGGTTTTCTCGCGTTGCGGCTCACATATGTGAAGCATTTGATGATAATTGAGAAGTGACGCCAGAGAACCAAAATAAGCAATAAATCAATGTGACTGAAAAATTTAATATGACTTTGCATTTAAATGAGCATAATAATTATTGTGCCCAAAACAGCATTCATTGAGTTAAATAAACAAAAGTGCAAAATACATGTAATACAAACTTGTGCATTTAATGAAGTGTTAGTCATCTATAATATGTTAAATGCAAAGAAACAGGGCTTTTTCTGACCTTTTTGGGAAATTTTTGGACAAATAGGACAATTCTGGGAAAAAAGTGAAAATTCTAGTCAAATTGGGAAAGTTCAATTTTTCTGCTAATTGGGAAGTTTTCAGGTCCATTGGGAATTTTTTCAGCCAATAGGGAAAAATTTGGTGCCAAAAACCGGATCCAGTTCTCTATAAAGAAAAAGCCCTGAGAAATCTATGGATATTATTAGTTAAACTACAGGAGCTATCAAGATAATCACAAAAGATACTGAAATCAATAAACCATTTTTTCTTGCACACCAGATAGAGAAATCCTACATTTTACCCCATGTGAGAAATTCTTATCCCACCCTCGTTATCTCACCCCGGTCGCACCCTGCATTCAGGTGTTCTTTTTAACATTGGTTGTATAGGACGTCACGTTATTTCGTCGCTAAGCGCACACGTCACAATGACGTCAAAACGTTTTAATTCAAAATGGTGGACGCCCCGATTGTAGCATTTTTCTAGGTAAATATTATTAAAATCAAGCTTCGCCGCATTAAGACATGCAAGAAAAAGAATCTTACATGCGTGTCAGGTATGGATAGACAAATCTGTCACACGGGTCACAATTTGGCATCACGAGGCGAGCCTCGTGATGCCAAAATGTGACCCTCGGGACAGATTTGTCTATCCATACCTGACACTCATGTAAGATTCTTATAATCTCATATGGGTACAACAGGTGCTGATCACCTGGAATTCGCATGAGCAGTGTATTTGTTTGTGATAAATCAAGAATAGGGTCCAGGTTCTGTAAAGCAGCATGGAAACATGTCCAAGCGATAAATACCCCTCATACCCAAGCTTTATATAGTGAAAATGGGGTTTTCAGGGGTATTCATTTTTTCTTATTTTTGCTCGAAAACATAGATTGTGGGTACATGTTAGAACCGCCTCGGCAAGGCTATTCTAACGCGTACCCACAATCAATGTTTTGAGCAAAATTAAGAAAACTTAAACCAGAGGACCAATGGTCCTGTAAACGCTCACCTGAGATCTGCTGTATAAATGAATGTTATAGAAAATAGTCCCAGTATAAAGGCAGATGAAGCCCTTGGGCCATTTTTTCTTTTCAGAATAATCAATATACTGGCCATACAAGTTTTCCCTTCAAATTACATTTTAACAGTTTACTCATTCAAATACATAGGCAACCCATGTTGACCTTGCCTTAAAATAGGTCAAGGTCATCACAGGGTCATGATTTATGTACACATTGCAGTACTTTAGTCATCGATGCTTCATGCCAAGTTTCTTCAAAATCGGTCCACTGGTTCCGGAGAAGAAGATTTTTGAAGGGTTTATACCATATATGGGCATATCTGCCATCTTGGTCATGTGACCTTGATTATTTATATACACATTGATTCCCCCATTCTATATATGCTTCACATAAAATTTGGCTTTGATTGGCATAGCGGTTTCAGAGGAGAAGATGTTTGAATATTATGGTAATATACATGTATAATAACCCCGGGGTGGGGCAAATGAGCCCCTGGGGTCCAATTGTTTTCAGAATCATTAATATTCAATCCTACTGCCCATTTCCTGTAAGACTTTCACTTTATATGACATTTTTAAAGTTCTCCCCATTCAAATGCATTGGTGACCTATGTTGACCTTGCCGTAAAGGTCAAGGTCATCACAGGGTCATGATTTATATATACATTGTAGTGCTTGTGCCATAGATGCTTCATGCCAAATTTCATTGAAATTGGTCAAAAGGTTCTGGAGAAGAAGATTTTTGAAGGGTTTTTACCATATATGGGCATGACGGCCATTTTGGTCATGTGACCTGGATTTCTTATATACACATTGGTTCCCCCTTCCTATTGATGCTTCACATTAAATTTGGCTTTGATTGGCCAAGCGGTTTCAGAGGAGATGATGTTTGAATATGATGGTAATGTACAGGTATATTGCCCCGGGGTGGGGGCAGATGAGCCCCTGGGGTCAAAATTTTTCAGAATCATCAATATTCAGTCCTACTGCCCATTTTCTGCAAGATTTTCACTTTAAATGACATTTTTAAAATTTTTCCCCATTCAAATGCATTGGTGACCTATGTTACCCTTGCCGTAAAGAAGGTCAAGGTCATCTCAGGGTCACGATTTATATATACATTGTAGTGCTTGAGCCATCGATGCTTCATGCCAAGTTTTGATGAAATCGGTCCATTGGTTCTGGAGAAGAAGATTTTTGAAGGGTTTTTACCATATATGGGCATGGTGGCCATCTTGGTCATGTGACCTGGATTTCTTATTTACACATTGGTTCCCCCTTCCTCTTGATGCTTCACATTAAATTTGGCTTTGATTGGCCAAGCGAATTCAGAGGAGATGATGTTTGAATATTATGGTAATGTACAGGTATATTGCCCCGGGGTGGGGGCAGATGAGCCCCTGGGGTCATTTTTTTTTTCAGAATCATCAATATTCAGTCCTACTGCCCATTTCCTGCAAGATTTTCACTTTAAATGACACTTTTAAATTTTTCTCCATTCAAATGCATTGGCAACCTATGTTGACCTTACCGTAAAATAGGTCAAGGTCATCACAGGACCACGATTTATACACACATTGTAGTGCTTGAGCCATCGATGCTTCATGCCAAGTTTTGATGAAATCGGTCCATTGGTTCTGGAGAAGAAGATTTTTGAAGGGTTTTTACCATATATGGGCATGGCGGCCATCTTGGTCATGTGACCTGGATTACTTATTTACACAGTGGTTCCACCTTCCTATTGATGCTTCACATTAAATTTGGCTTTGATTGGCCAAGCGAATTCAGAGGAGATGATGTTTGAATATTAAGCTAATGTACAGGTATATTGCCCCGGGGTGGGGGCAGATGAGCCCCTGGGGTCAATTTTTTTTCAGAATCATCAATATTCAGTCCTACTGCCCATTTCCTGCAAGATTTTGACTTTAAATGACACTTTTAAATTTTTCCCCATTCAAATGCATTGGCGACCTATGTTGACCTTGCTGTAAAATAGGTCAAGGTCATCACAGGACCACGATTTATATACACATTGTAGTGCTTGAGCCATCAATGCTTCATGCCAAGTTTCGATGAAATCGGTCCAATGGTTCTGGAGAAGAAGATTTTTGAAGGGTTTTTACCATATATGGGCATGGCGGCCATCTTGGTCATGTGACCTGGATTTCTTATATACACATTGGTTCCCCCTTCCTATTGATGCTTCACATAAAATTTGGCTTTGATTGGCCAAGCGGTTTCAGAGAAGAAGATCTTTGAAAATGGTGGACGACGGACGACGACGACAACGACGCCGACGGACGGACGCCGGGTGCCTCCCTATCCTATAACCTCACCTGAGAGCCTTCGGCTCAGGTGAGCTAAAAATTCCATTGAAAAATATCAGCTTTTACAGATGAAAAAAATACTGTGTATTGCATTTGCATGTTTTTGTAAAGCATTCAGGACAAAATTCTATCCTGCCGTTTAATGTGTCGCATAAACATTGTTTGAGATAGGATCTATGAAGTTCCTAGAAAATTATTAGGTTCATGCAACTGAGCCCTGCTGGCTTAAATTCAAGGCATCTACACAAATACAAATCTTCAGGACTGGGGTGCTCTCAAAACTGATTGTAATTCTGCATAGCATGAAATGGGGTCAGTTTCAAAATTAAATCCACTTACAATTTTTGTATCTTTGTAACCAAGAAGCTGATGGAAGCCCTCACATCGGCATCTGAGCAGGTACAGATCAGTCGCAGGGGTTTGTCTTGTAACTTTTGGACCAAATACTGTAACAGACATCATAAATAGATAAAATTCATAAGCTATTATAAGGTACACCAGTCTTTTAGCAAGCATAGCATGATACTCCCAAATTTAGTTATAATCTCAATTTTCAAGTTTGGAATTTTTAATACATTTCTCAATCGTGAAAAACAGTTAATATCACAGTGTTCGCATCATTTGCTTGTTTTTGTGATAAGATCCAAGTCAACTATGTCATCAAGACAAAGCCATTACTTCCCTGTTACATAACAATGCCATAGACAGTAAATGTGTCCAGTTCCAGGACCAAGACACCATACCACACTGTTGGGATGAACCCATTCCCTTGTGACCTCTCAATCTGTAACCTGACAATCAATCACTAGGCCACCAGGCTTCCTTTTACTTCACAATTTGGATATTGATCCTCTTACTAGCTAGCTGGGTCACTGACAGTAATGAATACTGAGAGAACTTGGTTCGAACTTTAAGAGTATTAGAGGTGGGTCCTTGGGACTCATGTGTATTGACTAGAAACAATGTGTTAGACAATTACCTTCCTGAGTGGAAACAATGTGTTGAATAATTTCTGGCTCTTGCCACTCCTGTGTATTGACCAGAAACAATGTGTAAGACAATTACCTGCCCTTGCCACTCCTGTGATTTTACTAGAAACAATAAGTTAGACAATTATCTGCCCCTGCCACTCCTGTGTACTGACTAGGAATACTTTGTTGAATAATTACCTGCCCCTAACACTCCTGTGTATTGACTAGAAACAATGTATTAGACAAGAAAAAGAACTGTGTTAGACTAGAAACAATAAGTTTGACAATTACCTGCCACTGCAGCTCCCGTGTTGAATAATTACCTGTCCTTGCCACTCCTGTGTATTGACTAGAAACAATGTGTTGAATAAGTACCTGCCCCTGCCATTCCTGTATATGGACTAGAAACAATGTGTTGACTAATTACCTGCCCTTGCCACACCTGTGAATTGACTGGAAACAATGTGTTTAATAATTACCTGCCCTTGCCACTCCTGTGTATTGACCAGAAACAATGTGTAAGTCAATTACCTGCCCTTGCCACTCCTGTGTATTGACTAGAAACAATGTGTTAGACAATTACCTGCCCCTGCCACTCCTGTGTATTGACTAGAAACAATGTGTTAGACAATTACCTGCCCCTGCCACTCCTGTGTATTGTCTAGAAACAATGTGTTAGACAATTACCTGCCCCTGCCACCATACATGTGATATCTAACGATTGATCGTGAATCTCCCGATATTTTGGTCCCAAAAACGCTCTCACGATATAAAAACCTAAAACCCGATGAAGAAAAATTGCTATGGTGTTTTTCCGCAAGCCACCATTTTTTTAGTTTTCCCCAAAAAGATCGTTTAGCAGAATGTTTACAGCGCCTACTCGACGAATTTTCGTAGTGTGAAGTGACAGGTGTGATAATTGGCCTCAGGTAATTGGATAACGCTATTAGGTGCTAGGTAATTGTCGTACTTGATTTGAGGATGTCAGGTAAGCTTACGTAAGGATCATCAGTTGACATGGTTGATTGATCGGTGATCATCGGGGTTTGTCTTGAGCTTGATAAAAAAAAAAATACACCAACCTTCAAAAAAGCAATAATCCCAATAATATTACTCCAAAACACTATTCCAACATGTTCCAATAACTTGTTCTAAGACTCGAAGTAAATAAATGACAATACACAGCTTTCCATTTATATGCAATTATTGTGTAAACATAAACCATGTGCTTTTTACGTCTGGTCAAATGCTGGAGTGCTATGACGTCATCATGGCCAAGTGGTGCAGTGGTTATGGTGTTGGCTTGTCACGCGGGAGGTCGTGAGTTCGAATCTCCGCTGGAGCAAATTTTTTTTTTTTTGAAAAAAGATATTTTTTATCCTCTTTTCACCTTCAAACCTCTTTTTTTTGCATTAGTTTACTTCTCTTTTTCTTATCTGCACAATTTAGATTTTTTTTATTATTGTTTTTTTCAAACAGATCTACATGTAATTTCCTTTTCAAACCTATACAAACTTAATAATTTACTAATTTCACAATTACTTATTTTATCAATGAACTACTGTTGAAGGAAGCTATCATTATCCATTTGGTACATAGCAAGTATGTCTTACAACCAGAATTAAATTACTTTCAATAATTATAATAAAATTCTAATTTTAAGTAATCATCTATAGATTTGTGAGAATCAGTTGTATATGCATATTGAAGTGCAAACATTTGACAAAATGCTGGACTGCTGAAAATATTTTCCGGGGTAAAATCGGCTATAATTTTGTCGAGAAAAAACCTCCCTATTTCAGACCTAAATCTCCCTACCAAAAATGTCCAATCTCCCTATTTGGGCCTAAGAATGTATCACATGTATGCCTGCCACTCCTGTGTATTGACTAGAAACAATGTGTTAGACAATTACCTGCCCCTGCCACTCCTGTGTATTGACTAGAAACAATATGTTAGACAATTACCTGCCCCTGCCACTCCTGTGTATTGACTAGAAACAATGTGTCAGGAAGTTTCTCATCTGCTCCCCCTAATACTGTACTCAGCTGATCCAATAATGCTTTACGTGGCTGAAAGACAATAAGAGGGAAAATCATACAATACTGTTCCAGAAATTAATATAATTTTTCAATTTCGACTATAAGTCGCCTTTTTTTAAACTATTAAACTTAAAACTTGCATGAGATCCTTTTTGCATCCATCAAACTCTGAATTCTAAACTTCAAAATCTGAAATTTCAAGTCCCTAGCCACCTTGTGGGACCATGGTCAATATCTTGAATTTTGAATGAATATTCTGAGCTCTTTAACTTTGGATGTTATAATTTTGTTAACAGACATTTTTTCTCGAATTAATATGTGTTCTATCATGCAGATATCATTTATGCAACATCAAAAGTGCAGATGCTCAATATTTGTAACTAAAGCAACTCCATATCAAACACACACAAAGCCAAAACCACAACAAAATATGTCAAACCAAGCATTCTCCAAACTGTCCTACGTGTATTATTTTTGCATGCAAATTGTACCAAGAAAATATGTGTGCATGATTTATACGAATACTTATAGTTTATTTTTAAATACATGCACTAGCATACTTTATATTACAAAATGCACATATCAATAAATGCTAAAAATGTGAATACATGTAGTGTATTTCCATATGTTTAATTCCTATATTATATGCAACTGTTTACTACAATTTACTATCATATATGAGCCTGTGCATGAGAAAAACAACAATTTGCATAGGCGAAAACAAAGCCGCAGATCAGCTTCGCGGTGACCGCGAAGCTGATCAGCGCCTTTGTTTTCGCTTCACGGATAGTACAATCCCTCTTCTACTTAAATACAAAATTTCCAGCCTCTAAACATCTTCTGTGGTTGTACAGCCCGGTTTGTGTCAGACCTGGTCGGAACCCCAAATTGTTGGTTTTCTCACGCACAGGCTCATATGTAAGTGATAACCCAGAATGGCGGTTCAAAAACCACTGTTTAAGGATTAGAAATTTTTCTGTCTGAATACTTAGATCACAAATCAGAAGCAATGACTAAGCATAGATTGAAACAATTGGGTCAGATACTCAAATTTTTAATAAGTGTGTTTTGTTTGGTTTTTGGAGTTCATGTGTCTTGCTTAAGGGCAAAACCCTGTGCAAAAGGAGTTTAACCCCTGAACTCTCATTCAGGGGTCTATCAAATTAATGGCTAGGCCATCATATTCCCTGTTTGTTTTGTGACCATGTAGCTTATTTGAGCCGCCGCGTGAGAAAACTGGTCTTAAGGGTTTCCGACACAGAAGTAGGCTAGAAGCTTGAAATTTTGGATATAAGTAGAAGAGGGATTGTACTATTCGAGTAGCCAAAACAAAGGCGCTGATCAGCTGTGCAGTATCTGCTTCTTTGTTTTCGCATAGGCAAAATATCTGGTTATAAACACCAAGATTAAGAGGTAAATGTATAATTATTCATGTGCAGAAATTTGTTCTAGTATACGAGCCGCATCGTGAGAAAACCGGATTTTTGCCTAGGCGAAAACAAAGGCGCAGATCAGCTTCGCGGTAACCAAGAAGCTGATCAGCGCCTTTGTTTTCGCTACTCGGATAGTACAATTCCTCTTCTACTTAAATCCGAAATTTCAAGCTTCTAGCTCTTTTCTGAGCTTGTACAGGCCGGTTTGTGTCGGACCTGGTCGGAAACCCCGAAGACCGGTTTTCTCGCGTCGAGGCTCATACAGTGTTGTACATGTGAGTGTGCAAGTGCTATAAGAAAGCAAGCTTTAAAAGTCAGGATTAAATATTTCTGGCGAAACAGGTTAATAAACAGAATGATATAATATAAAAAGCTTTAAGTTTTTTGTTTTTTGAGAAACCTTTTCCAGGAATTCATTATTTCAAAGCATTATATTCAAAGGAAAATTATCACTTCTAAAATTTTGGAAACTTAACAAAAACTGAGACAACAAAGCTATGAGTAGAATAGATGCTATTCAGCATGTTCACACTTCAGTGAGTAAGCTGATTTGACAGCACCTTATTTTTTCGCCACACAAGTCGTAAATGTCTTTCATCAGCAGACCAGTAAAAGTCTGATCTTTTCAGGGCCCTACAAAAATTCTCTTTTTGTGATGAGCTTTATGATCAAATTAATATATTTATGGATCACAATGAAATGATGAGAATGAGATTAAAACTATTAACTCATTTCTGCCTGGTGTCCCTTTTATGGGACATAGGCAAACAGCATAGCCCCAGATGTGACGCCGGAGAAAGCGGAGAAAGCGGCGTCCCATCTGGGGCTATTCTGTTTGCTTAAAGAAATTTCATCGAAAAATGAGATAAAAATTTAAAATCACATCTAAAGCCCCTAAAACCGAAAGTGGACTCGCCCAAATGATAATGGTGGGAAAGTCCATTCGTCAAATATGGGTTAAACCCAAGTATTGTAGTTTAATTTGACTAACCATTGTTCATGCTGTGTTTTCTAGGGAGTTAAGGTTTCAATCAGGAGCTATTGGGGGAAAACTAGCTTCACTGTGTGTTAGTGGTCTTTAAATGGAACTTTTTTTCTTTTTCTTTTCGGTTCTAAAATTTTGGATAGTCTTATTTTTCGAGAAAAAAAATCTCAAAGTAGTTCAGAAAAAACAATTTGACAAAAAACTTATTATTGAATCTTAACTCTATTTCATTGGCTTAGTTTCAATAAAATGCCAGACCTACTATACACAAATGAAGTGGTACCCCACCCACTTTGAATTATAGGAAGCTACAAGTCAAGCACCAGTCCAGGCAATTAGTACCGCAAACCAGTCTATCTAGGGTTGACAGACAAGCAACCAGCCTACTGACCGACTGGTCTTCCAAGCCAACGCTGTTGTGCCGCTCCAATCGCGTATGTTCTTTCTTATTCTTTCGCTCCTTGTATGACGTGCTACGTTCTGGACGTATAAGTTTCTTTACAGGAGATGGTGATTTAGGTCTTGTGTGATTTTGTACCTCCACTTTGGTTGTATCTGTTACCATGGTAATCACTTCAGCTCCACCCTTGGCCGCCGGTGGTTCCATCACGATTTCTACGTCAGTGTCTTGTTTCGGTGTCTCCTCCTGGGTAAGCGGTGTGAGAATGTTAGTTTACAGTTAACATCTAGCTATAGGGGTATGTTAAACGGGCTGTGAGACCATGTTACCTAAACATGCATTGAAATTATCTTCACAGAGGTTTGGGATCCTAAATTCACATTGTCAGTAGTACAAATATTATGCTGATGTGTAAACTACATATACATGTATATGCTTAACAGTCTCACACAGCTAAAATTATTGACACATGAGAAATGCCTCTTACAAACAAATTTTTAATAATAATTAGAACATAGTTTAGAAATGTTATGCAGACAAACAAAAATAATTACATAACATTCAACTGTCTACTACCGTTTGAAATAATGCAGAACTTAGATATAGAAAATTAGATTTTAGCCAAATAATGCTCATAGTTCAGAGCACACATCAACAAGCAAAGTATTCTGCTTAAATAGCAAAAGCCATTCCATCTTTGCACATTGCTTCAAAACAAGCAACTTTCTTAATTTTAAGCATTTATTCGAGTATAAACTTAGATGAAAAACATATCCCTATGTCTAATTTTAACATGCCATTCTATTTCTCTCTGTAGCACAAGAAGCTAGTTCATGCAGAGTTCAGTTTTTCTGTCTGTTTGTCAACTTAGCACTGTCCACAAAAATAACGCACACAAAATATCACAAAAGAACATAGGAGCCGCGACGCGAGAAAACCGGGCTTCAGGGTTTCCGACCAGGTCTGGCACAAACTGGCCTGTATAGTCTCAGAAAAATGCTAGAAGCTTGAAATTTTGAATTTAAGAAGAAGAGGAAACGTACTATCTGTGTAGCAAAAACAAAGGCGCTGATCAGTTGTGCGGTTACTGCACAGCTGATCTGGGCCTTCATTTTTGCATAGCGAAAATCCGGTTTTCTCATGACGTTTAGTTTAATCTGAAAGTTAAGTTTCAGACAGTGAACTTGATTGTAATTTTCTTTCACTACTATTTCTATACACAGTATAACTTTTAGCTTTAACTTGGCTTGTCTCACATAAGCCCGGTGTGGGGCTCGGACCCATACCAGACACAGGAATGAGATGATCAAATGGTTAAGTGCAATAATGAAATATCAGCGCTCAACCACTCGGCCCAAAAACCGCCTAGCTTTTTTTTCTTCAGTACTCAGTTCGCATTGTGACATATGAGCCAACATGTATGCAATACAGCTACGTGAGCATTACAAGCCTTGTTTTAAAATGAAATGCCAAACTACCCCACATACCCATGATTCTTACAACTCCAAATGATGCAACTTGACAAAATGGAATGTGGTGATTAGAAGTCAGATCCACAGGTGACAAGTTCATTTGCTTGCTGTAGGTTGTAGCCAAATTAATCAGGGCCCAGTTGTTCAAAACTTTGTTAGCTTAGCATCATAGTTAAGACCTCAACTTGTTAAGTAAATGCCGACTACATAAGCAAATACTCTGTCATATTTTGTTGATAAAATGTGAGAATCCTTTGCAATGCAAAGGATTCTCACATTTTTTCAACAAAAAATAACAGTGTATTTGTAATATTGCCATTTTGCCAATTGAAATTTTAACAAATCGTTAACTAACGACATTGTTAATTTTGAACAACTGGCCCCAGTCTTTTAATCAATGCACTCAATTTTGTCAAGTATTGTGTGATTTTGCATCAATCTGTGCTGTAGGAAATTTAGTAGCATTACCAGTATACATGGTCAAATGCATGTTGTCAACAACTTTTATTTAGTAATGCACCAAAAATGCACTCAAACCCATGCACAAAATATATTTTGTAGAATAACTGAAGTATGGTAAACTTAAGATGTATTCTAAATCAACAATCAGCGTCATTCTTTCAACATTCATGTTTTCTCACGATTAATTTAATGCTTTATTTATTTAACGAGGATTCCTAACAGCCTCAATGACACTAGTAGGTCTCCTCACCATTAATCAATTTTTGTCTCAATAAACTATCAAAGCCTAACAAAACAGATTGTGGAGAAAGCATAAAAATCTGTCATTCCAATCATTCAGCATTCTGCAAACACATTCAGACAAAAGGCCCAAAATGCACACATGTCCACACCCAAAAACATATCCCGGCGATATGGGTTTTCACGCACATACGCTTTAATGTTTCTGTTTGCAGAACAACAAACAAAGTTATGCACTTACCTTTTGTCTGTTAAATGCTGCGCGATTACTTGTTTATTTACAAAGATCGCCACAAATTATCAATGATCTCCTACCGCGGAAGCCATGTTTTCTTTGGGCTACCCAAATTCCATAACTTGTGAAAAACGTCATAAGAAATCACGCACTTTCTAAAAATAGCATTTTTCTCAATGTCACTGTGCTGCAAGTAGTCGGATGAAAAGGAAATTATTGAGTAGATGACAAAGTTTCATAAAGAGGTGAAATTTAATGAACAAAAAGCAATTGGCTCATTTATTTTTATCTTGAACAAATTGACTTGTTTCCCTCTGGATTAACATGGCCTGTCAATCTGTTTCTCTAAGAAGCTGCTGGAACTCCATAATTCCTGGTTATCTTTCTTATAGAGCATTTCATCTCCTTCACTTTCTGATGGGCAGATGCCAATTGCTGTAGGTGATTATGGGCATTAATGCCCTCACATAGCCAGTTGCATAACAAAATACACTCAGTAAGCACCCATGGGGGCGAGATGACCAGGTACCGCTCATAAAATAAAATTAGCGTGTAGCATGTCCTATACAGTGAAAATATTTTAATGAGGCTATCAGGGTCATGTAACCCGGATGAGACCTTGAAGATGACATATGGCGGGAGCAGACACAGAAGTCAGAGAACAATTTTACTGCTTTTTAAGGAAATAGGAGGGATTTTAAGAAAGGGACAAAAGGGAGTTAGTAAAAATAGCATTTTTAGCCTCGCTGAAATTGTGAGTATGAAATTTACCGTTCCAAGCTAAATTTTTCACATATTTTATCGCAGTTGCTTGAAGTCATCGTCACTGTAAATAAACAGAAAGCGATGACGTAATACAGTGTCACGTTCTCAAAATATCCAGAAGTAATGTACTGCGCGTGAAATCGTATGTGCGTGAAAACGTAAGTTCCGACGATATGCCTTAGGAGTCTTATGTGCCACATTATGAGAATATGAAGCTTCATACTTATGCCAACAACAAAGATGCAAATCAGTGGGCAGTTATTCAAAACTTTGTTAGCTTAACGTCATTGTTAAGACCTCAACTCGTTGAGTAAAAACCAACTATGTAAGCAAATACACTGTTATTTTTTGTTAATAAAATGTGAGAAGCCTTTGCCATGCAAAGGATTCTCACATTTTATCAACAAAAAATAACAGTGTATTTGTAATATTCATGTTTGGAAATTTAACGAAACGTTAACTAACGTCAACGATGTCGTTAATTTTGAACAACTGGGCCCAGATATTCCCACTTTTGGGCACATAAACATATTTGCTCAACAAGTTTAAAGACATAGAGACAAGACTTACTGCATGACTATTTGAGCTGTTGTCATCACTAGTTCTACCGGTACATTCCTGCCACGACAAAACACAAAACATCATGGTCACGTCATTACGCTAGTAATGGTACAACATAAACTACAATAGTAAATCAGGATAAACAATAGAACTACTTAACAGCTGGAAGGTAAAATTTTGTTCAGGGTAACACCCATTCCTTTTAACTGCTTCTGCGAGCTTTAGTTGGGGATGGAAACTTCTACTTTTATCCAAAGTTTCAAGCTTCTACCTTTTTTCGGTGACTGTACAGACTGGTTTGTGTCGGACCTGGTTGGAAACCTAAATTGTTTGTTTTCTCATGCACTTTCAGCGATTGCCTCCTCTTTCCATATTAGAAGTGGGTTCGTTTATCGAGACATCATTCAAAGACAGAATACAGGGGTGTGCAGGTAGACTGTGTACAGGTGAACTTAGATTGTGGGTACTCGGAACTGTCTCACTCTTGAAGTGGGTTCTAACCTGTACCCACAATCTATGTTTTGAACAAAAAACAAGAAATTGATAGAAATTTTTCAACTGACTTTTTTTTTTCATGTTTTAAATCTCATTGTATTGCATGGGCATTTTTTTTTCTGTAATGCTTTAGTACAATTCAGGGTCTTACTACAGTAGCCAGTAGCATAACAGCTGAACAATATTTAACTAAAATACAACAACATTTAAAACATGCCATTGATTTTTTTTCAGTTTTAAACTACATTTTTATGGAACTGGACTGCAACTGCCTGTATGACTCTACACTGCATCTCAGTCCTCGAGATAGGTGTAATAAGACTTTTAATTTGATCTGTGTCTTCTCTGGGTTTAAAGGCCAGGCCCCCAGATAATAAACTATTTTCATGCTTAACTCTGCTGAGACCAAAATTTATCCAGCTCATAAATGTTAAAATACCAAAAACTGTTGGCATTTTAACATTTTCTGTCAGGATAAATTACAGACTTTGGTGATTGATATAAACCTGAAATTTCAATTTATTGGGACTATTTCAGTATCTATAAGCAGTTAAATTTCATGCTCAGCTGAGTTGAGCATGAAAAAAGTTTTATAACCTCAGGGCTAGTTTGCTCTTTTATCGCACTTTGACTGATGATCAAATGAAACATTTAAATGCCACATGAATTCTATACACACAAACAACAAGAACACTCACGGTTAAGCTGTGACGGTCTATGTCATTTGAGCTGCCTCGGCCTGTGAAAAATGGACTGAAAGGGCAAACAGAAATGTGATGTCAAGCACTATATAATAGAAGTACAAACTAAAACTTTCAAATGATTAAAATTTAACTAACCACATCATTAATTTTGAACAACTGGTCCCTGATAAACAATAGAATCAGCATCAACTTCTTTGTCACCAAGAACATACTCTAAAGTACTATTTGTACAAAATATCACTCTTAAGACTTACCGTAATCTTGATTTTGGTGTGGACATAACACTGATGACGTCTAGTTCTGGGTCAGAATCGGAACTTCCCGACAATTGGTCTATCAAATCAACAATAGAATCAGCATCAACTTCTTTGTCACCAAGAACATACTCTAAAGTACTATTTGTACAAAATATCACTCTTAAGACTTACCGTAATCTTGATTTTGGTGTGGACATAACACTGATGACGTCTAGTTCTGGGTCAGAATCGGAACTTCCCGACAATTGGTCTATCAAATCAACAATAGAATCAGCATCAACTTCTTTGTCACCAAGAACATACTCTAAAGTACTATTTGTACAAAATATCACTCTTAAGACTTACCGTAATCTTGATTTTGGTGTGGACATAACACTGATGACGTCTAGTTCTGGGTCAGAATCGGAACTTCCCGACAATTGGTCTATCAAATCAACAATAGAATCAGCATCAACTTCTTTGTCACCAAGAACATACTCTAAAGTACTATTTGTACAAAATATCACTCTTAAGACTTACCGTAATCTTGATTTTGGTGTGGACATAACACTGATGACGTCTAGTTCTGGGTCAGAATCGGAACTTCCCGACAATTGGTCTATCAAATCAACAATAGAATCAGCATCAACTTCTTTGTCACCAAGAACATACTCTAAAGTACTATTTGTACAAAATATCACTCTTAAGACTTACCGTAATCTTGATTTTGGTGTGGACATAACACTGATGACGTCTAGTTCTGGGTCAGAATCGGAACTTCCAGACAATTGGTCTATCAAATCAACAATAGAATCAGCATCAACTTCTTTGTCACCAAGAACATACTCTACAGTACTATTTGTACAAAATATCACTCTTAAGACTTACCGTAATCTTGATTTTGGTGTGGACATAACACTGATGACGTCTAGTTCTGGGTCAGAATCGGAACTTCCGGACAATTGGTCTATCAAATCAACAATAGAATCAGCATCAACTTCTTTGTCACCAAGAACATACTCTACAGTACTATTTGTACAAAATATCACTCTTAAGACTTACCGTAATCTTGATTTTGGTGTGGACATAACACTGATGACGTCTAGTTCTGGGTCAGAATCGGAACTTCCCGACAATTGGTCTATCAAATCAACAATAGAATCACCATCAACTTCTTTGTCACCAAGAACATACTCTACAGTACTATTTGTACAAAATACTACTCGAGACTTACCGTAATCTTGGTTTTGGTGTGGACATAACACTGATGACGTCTAGTTCTGGGTCAGAATCGGAACTTCCCGACAATTGGTCTATCAAATCAACAATATCATCAGCATCACCTTCTTGGTCACCGAGAACATTCTCTGCCTCAGATACTAGTACCTGCGAAATTAAGTGCACAAATATGAACTAGCAGATTAAGATTTTTTCCTACATTTTTTTTACTTTTGATGAGCTAAAATGTACAAGTACCAACAAAAACATCTTTATAGATGAATATTTTTCTGTATTTCATGACTTAGCATATAATAAATCATCATAGACACAATGTGGCAGCAGAGGATTCCAACCATGGATAACTTGATTGTGAGTCTGATGCTTTACCACTGATCCAATGTACTCCCAACTCTTGAGAGAACAGATTTACATTAACTACTGTAAATTCGGAAATTTTCTCAAGAACTTAATTTTCACGAATTTGTTACCTCGCGAAAAATAAAGTTCTCGCTAATAAAGAGTTACTATAAGCTTTATAGACTGCACAAGTGTCCTCTAGCGAATTCAAGATCTCGCTAATAATTCAGAAATAAAAAAATCGCAAAATAGAAGTCACGCGAAAATTTCCAAACTTACAGTACTTTGGAACTTCAGATAAACTTACATCTTCTGAGATTTTGAATCTTTTTAACAGAGCCACAAATTTCTGTTTCAAATTGGTTTGCTGAAAAGAGAAATGCGAAATGAATCAACTGTTTTTGTGTTAATTTTATGTTTGCAGCAATGGTTTATATTACATACCTTAAAATATGAATCACCATGAGTAAACAGAAATTCGATTAAGCTTAATCTTTATATGGCAGCTAACCAATGGACCAACTTTGTATGACAAACTTGGTAAACTCGGGGATTACCTATCCTAGTTGTGTATCATGATGTTTTTTTACTCCTACTAGCCTTCTGTGACAGTCATGGTCATTTTTCTTCAGTCATGGTTGGTTCGATGTTTGACAACTAATCTTTTCACCAGATTTTCATCATTTATTTTGAAATCATAATATATATTATGTAAAAACAAAAATATCCTACCCTAGCTGTGTGAGTATCGTGTTGCTTATTAAAACTAGCCTTCGGTGACCGTTGGCATCCCTCTTCTTCCATATGGTTGGTTGGCTTGTAAATAGTCCATATTTCTATCATTTATTTTACAATTATAATAAAAATTTTTGTAAAATCAAGAATAACCTACCCTAGCTGTGTGAGTATCGTGTTGTCTTTTACTCCGACTGGCCTTCCGTGACCGTCGACGTCCCTCTTCTTCTGTCATGGTTGGTTCGCTGTCCGACAGCTCGTCGTTAGACCAGATCTCCTGGTCCTCTTCTCCTTCATCTTCTTCCGAGTCAACATCAATGTCAGGGGAACGATCTGGGAAAAATATAGAGATTGATTGACTGAATTAATTTTACCATTACAGGTCAACCTCACTATAACGCTATCTTTGGGGTCCATGGAAACAGCCTGTGTTATAAGTGAAACTGTATTATAATGAGGTTATTTACAATACACATATAGCAAAAATATAATTTTGGGAGCCATAGCATGACCACGTTATATTGAAAACCGCACTATAAAGATGAGTGTTATAATGAAGTTGAACTGTACTTTGTTCACATTCTTTCACTGCTATCTTTGAACTATCAACAAAGCAAGCATGGTTTAAGGCATACCGATTCATGTGGCAGACATGTGGTTGATCTTGGTGTTACTTACATCTTATGTGGGCTTGCTAACAACCAAACTAAGTTTCAAACTTTAAGATTAGAAACTAATAACTACTCGTCTAATTAAATGAGAAATTAAATGGATACGAGAATTTTTTTTTTTTTTTTCTTTAAATCAGTTTTACGTCCCTTTCAAGATTATTTCAGCTCATGAGACGGGCCAATCAGTAGGTGGGGCGAAAACGGGAGAACCCCGAGAAAAACCACCTGACACACCCGCAAGCAGAACTTGGCTTGTCTCACATGTGGCCAGAGCGGGGCTCGAACCCACACCAGACACAGCGGTGAGATGATCGAGTGATTAAGAAACAGCGCTCTTAACCGCTCGGCCAAGGGGGCCGCCACGAGAAAACTTACATTTGAATGTGTAAGTAATGTTGCAATTATAAGTAACTTTCTTTCATAAACTACATGAATAGTGCAGTCCCCCTGCTTTTCTAAACCAAGCATTTCAAGGCTTAAACCATCTCCTGTGGCTGCCCAGTCCGCTTTGGGTAAGAACTGGTCAGAAACAGGTTACTTGTTTCTCAGCTCCTGGTCTAAAACAGGTTACTTGTTTCCCAGCTCCTTTCTTACCAGCATCTGATGAGACCAATTTTCTGTGGCCATTCTGGTTGTATTCATGGTTTACGGGTTGACTAGAGAGGGAAACCATCTTCACACACGCTATATACTCTTTCTGGTTCTTCATATCTTTGTACAAGTGAAGGTCTCGGTCAACTGAATGCTGCAATACCTGATGGGAAATAAGTCATCTTAATTTGAGCTGCATCATGAGAAAACTGGATATTTGCTTAATATGCGAAAACAAAGACGCAGATCAGCTGTGCAGTAACTGCACAGCTGATCAGCGCCTTTGTTTTCACTACCCGGACAGTCCAATCCCTCTTTTCATGTTATACTGGAAATTTCAAGCTTCTATCTTTTCTCCGTGACTATATAGGCCAGTTTGTGTCAGAGCTGGTCAGTAACCCCCAAGAATGATTTCCTCATGTTGAGGCTCATTTAATAAATGTTGCATATATGTCATGTTGGGATGATCAGTTATCTAAGGCAAGCCTCCTGTCGGCAGATTACTGGTACTTAGGACCATTAACTAACATTTGCTCTCTCTGAACTAGGGACAAGCCTGTAAAAGTAATTTCATGACCAAATCTTCACAAAAGAAAGTGCCAGATCTTATAGTAGGTTCTGCTGCAATAGAAATTGAATGTCCTACTAGTAAAACTATTGCACCCAGTCGGGTTATCAAAAGTCATGCTTTAACCATGTTTTAATATGTCTGAAGTTTGTAGCACTTACTAGTTGGCAACAATACAAGCAAAATGACTGTTTGAATTTATACTTTGAAATGTACAAGACTTAAATGCTGATTATGAGTTAACATTTATGCAAACCATACATGATCATCATCATGATCATCATGATCATGATCATCATCACCATCATCATCTTCATCATCATTATATCCATTTTATAGTCCAGTGTCCTCTACTGAGGGTAGGACTTGTTTAACAAGT
The DNA here is from genome assembly GCA_964017185.1 of Rugalucina vietnamica. NCBI lineage: Eukaryota > Metazoa > Mollusca > Bivalvia > Lucinida > Lucinidae > Rugalucina > Rugalucina vietnamica. The sequence goes on from OZ024872.1 coordinate 34,440,657, forward strand.
AATAGTACTAAGCCAGTAGTTTCATAAGTTACCTGTGCTAGACTTAGCTGTCCTATTGCTAATGTTTTGTAGCCAATCATTGGTCTGTTCTTATATCTTTTTCTTCTCTGTAAGAGTATTTCCAGTTTATTGTCACGCTTCAAGAAATGGGGATACTGAAAACAAAAACAATAGAACAAATCACATTTTATGAGATTTAAAATTATAAGCACAATAGTGGAAGTACATTTGTCTGGTCAACAATTTAAAATAAGTGCCTCCATACTCAAAATCCATGTCTTTATTCTTTGAACACTGTGAATAAGCCTATTATCAGGAAGCAATACAACACACCAGAATTCTCAGACGAGGAGTGCAGTGGCCTGGTGGTAGATCATTGGGCTCCAAACTGAGAAGTCCTGGGTTCAATCCCCACTCAGGGCGGCGTGTTGTGTTAAGCTTGAGCAAGACACATTTACTCCCCAGTGGCCTGGATAATACCCAGGAAGTAGAGGCTCAGTCCAGACATGACTGAAAAATTCTGAACTGGGATGTTAAAACTTCAAAACAAACAAACAAGATATACAAACAGACTGAGCAGGTTCTAACATGTTTCTCGTTTTACATATGCTTTTATCATTAATTTTAAGCAGGGATTTGCTAGCAAAAGTGAAAATTCTCCACTATTCCACATGGCTCTGGCCCGTAAGGAGAGAGTGCATAAGCAGCCCCAGGACTACCTTTACAGTAAGGTAACAAATAACTGATCAAAAGCAGTCCCAGGACTACCTTTACAGTAAGGTAACAAATAACTGATCATAAGCAGTCCCAGGACTACCTTTACAGTAAGGTAACAAATAAGTGATCATAAGCAGCCCCAGGACTACCTTTACAGTAAGGTAACAAATAACTGATCATAAGCCGCCCCAGGACTACCTTTACAGTAAGGTAACGAATAACTGATCATAAGCAGCCCCAGGACTACCTTTACAGTAAGGTAACAAATAACTGATCATAAGCAGCCCCAGGACTACCTTTACAGTAAGGTAACAAATAACTGATCATAAGCCGCCCCAGGACTACCTTTACAGTAAGGTAAGGAATAACTGATCATAAGCAGCCCCAGGACTACCTTTACAGTAAGGTAACAAATAACTGATCATAAGCAGCCCCAGGACTACCTTTACAGTAAGGTAACGAATAACTGATCATAAGCAGCCCCAGGACTACCTTTACAGTAAGGTAACAAATAACTGATCATAAGCAGCCCCAGGACTACCTTTACAGTAAGGTAACAAATAACTGATCATAAGCAGCCCCAGGACTACCTTTACAGTAAGGTAACAAATAACTGATCATAAGCAGCCCCAGGACTACCTTTACAGTAAGGTAACAAATAACTGATCATAAGCAGCCCCAGGACTACCTTTACAGTAAGGTAACAAATAACTGATCATAAGCAGTCCCAGGACTACCTTTACAGTAAGGTAACAAATAACTGATCATAAGCAGTCCCAGGACTACCTTTACAGTAAGGTAACAAATAACTGATCATAAGCAGTCCCAGGACTACCTTTACAGTGAGGTAACAAATAACTGATCATAAGCAGTCCCAGGACTACCTTTACAGTAAGGCAACAAATAACTGGTGCATAAGCAGTCCCAAGACTACCTTTACAGTAAGGTAACAAATAACTGATCATAAGCAGTCCCAGGACTACCTTTATAGTAAGGTAACAAATAACTGGTGCATAAGCAGTCCCAGGACTACCTTTACAGTAAGGTAACAAATAACTGATCATAAGCAGCCCCAGGACTACCTTTACAGTAAGGTAACAAATAACTGATCATAAGCAGCCCCAGGACTACCTTTATAGTAAGGTAACAAATAACTGATCATAAGCAGCCCCAGGACTACCTTTATAGTAGGGATGTCAACGAATGCCGAAATTGGTATTCGAATATTCGCATAGGATATTCGAATATATTCGAATATTCGAATGATATACACATCTATACCCAATTGGCCCATTACGATGACTTACTTGGTGGTACATGTATTGAAAATATGAGGTACATGTATATGCATGGTATCGTATCTGGGCTATACCAATGTCGCCATGTAAGAAAATCAACAAATTTTGCACAGAAAACTAGACAATCTGGAGGTGTTTAATAATGACAAATCTCTGGGGTTCTGTCTGAGAAAGCAACGACACACCATTATTGTCAAGCCAAGAAAAAGTTCTGCATGCATGTCGTTGATATCCGCCACCAAGAATGCTTAGGGTCTATTGTAATCATGTTGCCTACATGTACGTTGTGAAAGGTCTGTTGTGACTGTGTTATTCCTAAAGGATTGAGTTGTCAATCTATCCAGCCATCTTAAGTTTTCACATGACACAGCTCAAATTGTAGGACTTTCACACCTTAAAAACATTTATTGAAAGCGAGCAATGCTTTCTTCTCAACTTGAATCAACAAAGTGTCACTTGAATCAACTAAGTGTCACTTAAATCAACAAAGTGCCAAACTGTTAATTGAGCAATCTCAATTTGCAAGTGTCAAAATGTTGACCATCTTGAATTACTCAACAGACAAGCAGGATTACTGGTCATAACATTTTTCGACCTTTGGCCTTAAATTTGAGTCCTCATTTAAACTGATATATGACAATATTGCAGGTTAGAAAATTATGCGAATATTCGAATCCAGAAATCGCATTCGAATATTCGTATGAAATGCGAATATTCGAACATTCAAATATTCGTTGACATCCCTACTTTATAGTAAGGTAACGAATAACTGATCATAAGCAGCCCCAGGACTACCTTTACCTTGATTGAAATGACATGATAATTACCTGCATGATGAAAGACAGATCAAGAGGCACCTCACAGGGAACAGCTGTCGGCACCTCAACTTCTACTGATCGTAACACCCTCTTGGAACTCTGAAAATAAGTAGGTAAGGTGGTTAGACTATTTGAGCCACATGATGAGAAAACCAGATTTTTGCATCAGCAAAACAAAGATGCAGGTCATCTTTGCAGGAACTGAAGTATGTCTTTTGGTTTTCTGTACAATTTGGCCGCAAAATTCCTTACAGACAGATTTTAATGTGACACAACTAATTATTTGATGAAGAAGTCACAATCTCATTTATTTATACTGTATTATTAAACAAACCTATTTCAATTTTTTGAGTTCACATTTGTTTTTTTCATCAGATATTGTCCGTCTGAATGTGAATTCAACTGCAATTCAGCCAGATAACATAAATGGGCCACAAATTTGTGAGAAAATGTACCTTCAGACAATTATTTGAGTATTAGACAAACAAGTTTACGCTGAATGTATGATGTTTCTAGTCTGTTACTCTTTATTTGACCAGATAATTTCATTTATTCATTTATTTTGTGAGTTATGACCAATTTTGAACCCTACAGACGTCATTGTCCTGAGAAATGACATCAAAGTTGCTTAATGCATTTCTGCATGTTAGCAGAGCTTACTAAACTCGATGCATTTACTGTTTAAGCACCGGTCAGAACCTATTGCTAAGACAGAAGCATACCAGCCTTACAGGCAATCTGTCGTAATTATTTTGTCTATTTTTATGACGTGATGATGCAGTTGCTATGGTTACTGTTTAATGATACATATAGGAAAATTATGTGTATTATGGGCTAAAACAAGGGCAGATAACTCAAAATATTGACAATAAATATGTTTTAAAACTCATTTATTTGGTAGCCCATATGCAGTGTTCAAAGATAACAAATACAGTGTTATTTCTATAACGCATATTACATATTTTTTTCGCTTTTTGCTGCTTTCTACTAGTAATGTCAGAATGTCCGAAGGTGCATTTTGTCGCATTGAGGTTCAAATATAAATATAAAAAGAAAAAGACCAATGAAAAGACCAATGAAAACGTAAAATAAAAATGCGAAAGATAATAACTGAATTGTGGAGTCTCATTTAGTGGGATTTCAAACAAACCTACTCCAATTTTTTGAGTTCGCATGAGATAACCGTTTTTTACGTATAAAGTTAAATGGCCAGTCTGAAAACTGAAGCTAGAAATCTGAAACAATAGTCACAGAGGTTGCTTTGGCTGCTAGAACTTGTAAAGAAAGTGGATACTTTCTCATTATAAGGCAACTAAACAAATCTGCTTATACAGATCCTGGGGAATCAAAATACATGTAAATATTTTTTCCTTCCCATTGATAACCTGGATAAAAACTGCAGGAAGTACTCAAAATTGGATAATTTGATACTTATAAACTGTTTAATTGGCACATTAAATACTAGCAGTTTGACAAAAGGAAGTTGTTAAAGTATTGGTGTCCCATTTCTAGACTTAGTAGTTCGTAATCATTTTATGAGTCATATCATGAAAAGAATTAACAACAAACATCCACAAATATGCAGATCAGTCTGAAATTAAGCACAGTCTTGTCTAAGTTTTCATAACATGTATTTGATATAAAAGCTATAAATAATATGTACCAATACTTTATATCAGAAATGTCATGATCAGCTTCCTTTGGAGCTGAACATGTTTTTTTCTGATTTTATTAAAAACCAGGAGACAGATTTTTTCATTCCAAGGCTGAGCAAACAAAATGTCTCTTCATTTGAATAAAATACATTTATCCTATCTTTCTCCATGCTAATGACGAGGCATAGAGTTTTCATGATATGAGCCGCTTCGTGGGAAAACCAACAATCTGCATAGGTGAAAACAAAGACGCAGATCAGCTTCGCGGTAACCGCGAAGCTGATCAGCGCCTTTGTTTTCACTACTCGGATAATACAATTCCTCTTCTACTTAAATCCGAAATTTCAAGCTTCTAGCTCTTTTCTGTGACTGTACAGGCCGGTTTGTGTCGGACCTGTTCAAAAACCATATTGTTGGTTTTCCCACGAGGCGGCTCATATGGTAATCAATATCTTTATGCAATGGCATGCATTTCCTTTATCAAACTAACATTGTAACCATTACCATTGTCTTTAGTTGAGCCACTGCATGAGAAAACCAACATTTTACATATGTGAAACCAAAGGCACATATCAGCTCAACAGTAATTGCACAGCTGATCAGTGCCTATATAGATGTTTTCACTTCACAGACAGTACAATCCCTCTTCTTGTTAAATCTGAAATTTCAAGCTAGTAGCCTGCTTCTGTGACTGTACAGGCCGATTTGTGTCATACCTGTTCGGAAACCACATTCTTAGTTTCCTCATGACTCTGCTTCAATACGAGACTAGAATCGGAAATCAAATCTTTTAACCATAGATGAGACTGTCTGCTATTGGTGGGTCCACTCTATTAAGGAAAAGGGTTGTGATTTAAAAATATAGAATCAATATCATCCCTTTAATATTAGTCTCTTGGAGTACCCTCTTCATTTGGGCCAACTGAAAAGCGGGTTATTAGCATCCATAACCATAATCTTTAGACTGACAAGACTAAATTATATCTTAAAACTGACCATATTATAACATATGAGCCGCATCGTGAGAAAACCGGATTTTCATCTATGCGAAAACAAAGGCGCAGATCAGCTAAGCTGATCAGCGGCTTTGTTTTCGCTACACGGATAGTACAATTTCCCTACTTCATAAATCTGAAATTTCGAGCTTCTAGCCTGCTTCTGTGACTGTACAGGTCAGACCTGGCCAGAAACCCCGAAGACCGGTTTTCTCGCGTCGCTGCTCATATGATACAGACCATGCTGTGTAGCAATAAACACTGAACAGTTGTTTCAAATTTCTTATTTAGATTAACTATCTATAAGTTATGTAGCCAAAACCATAGGGGCCTGACGCGTTTTTTGGTTGATTTGTGACACATATTAAGCAAATACATGTATACATTATAAAATTATTGACTTGTGTATTTTCTAGCCCTTTTGCTTTGGGCAAAAATGATTATGTTCAGTATTTGAGGTTGATGTTTATTAACATTTCACACCATAGTGTTTCGGGAGAAAGATTAATGGTGCTTTACAATTGGCACTTCAACTGGAAAATGGGGGTGGTGGTCCTTTTTGGGAGTTCAACCCCTTGTCAATATTTTTCTAATTAATGTATACCTGTTTTTGCTTAATACCGTACATCGCGGCGTATTATGCGCACTCGTGCATAACACGCACTCGATTTTTGCTGTCAAATCTGGAGGAAAAAAACGTGTTCCTATACATAACACGCAGTGGAATTTGTGCCTTGGCTGTCGAAAATCAAACAGATCACCATTCCTCATAAGTTTGAATCGCCTATCGTACGTTGAAGTACGAAATTGATAATTCATTTCTGATGAGAAATGTACAAGAAAAGACCACTGCAAAGTGCTATGCAATGAATCCTTTGCTTGCGAAGAACCGTCAGTAATACGGTATCTTCAGTGGTATATTTGTTAAGTGTTGGTGTTCATACGATTTACTTGTATTACAAGAATTTCACTTATTGAAGGTGTAGAAGAATGAAGCATTGTTCGGCATTAAGTTACATGTGCAGTACATTCAAAATGAAACAATTCGCCTTCATATATTTTAATAAATTTAATGACAACTGATCAGACCACATAGTTTTGAAAAAAAGAATTAAAACATGGTCAGATTGTTCAAGAATGGGATTTGTTTGCAATGGCAACGTTGGTTATACGTTTCAAAGGGAAACGATCCATGTTAGTAAAGATCGACTGGCACTACATGAGCATTTTTTTTTCAGTCGAGATTTGTGAGGGAAGTAATGACAGTCGTAGGAAGGTATATTTTTGGACAGAATTTGTTTGGTACAGGGCATAGGGACCAACTTGAGACATTATAAGGTTATCTTTCGTGAAAAGCTGGTGGCCCTAAAAAGGGCCGTTAAAACTCATAATGAGTTAACCACAATGAGTTAACCACACCTGGCATCAACAACGTCCATCTCTTCGAAGCCCGCAAACTCGTCGTCACTGTTATCATCTGACGCCCAGAGTCTCTGGTACTCTTCTTCAGTGTATGGGTCGGGAATCTGTCGGTACATGTCATTTTCGGCGCTGAAGTCAACTTCTTCATCGTCATCTGCAGCGTTGTCGGCATCGTCGGTGGAGGTCTGTCTAGACTGGACGAGATGTTCCCAGAGGGCGTCGTCTTCAGTGCCATCCATGTTGTTGGAGATGCAACACTTCTTGAATGCCTTGACGATGATGTGGGGATCCAGCTCTGACCAGGCATCGACGATCCACTGGCAGATGTCTTGAAGCTCTACTTTCTTCATTCGACCTGTCTTTGTGTATTCGTGGTCATCCGCACCATACCAGTCGTTTCACTTTTCTTGAAGCATGACCTTCATGGGTTTGTTGACGGAGACGTCTAGTGGCTGTAGCATTGATGTCATTCCCCCAGGTATGATGGCCAGACGAGTTCTGTGGCTGTCCCGCAGTAGTTGTTTGACGGCTGCAGACTTGTGACAACGGAAGCTATCAAGCACGAGAAGACTCTTCTTCGACAGGCCGCCAGGTCGCTTGCCCCAAACTGTCTTAATCCAGTCCTTGGTGAGGGTGTCATCCATCCAGCCCTTATCTTGGCAACGCACGATGATCCCCGCCGGCCACGTGACTTTGGGTAGCGTCTTTCTCTTAAAGATGACGTACGGTGGTAGTTTCCCGCCATCAGCTGTACATGCCAACATGACTGTGAAGCGGTTCTTCTCGTTCCCGGTTGTGTTGAGCTGTACCGACTTAGCTCCCTTGGTGTCGACTGTGGTGTTGTACGGCATGTCGAATGTAAGCGGCGTCTGGTCAGCGTTGCCTATCTGGGACAGGTCGTAGTCATGTTGTTTTCTCTGACGGATGATGAACTGCTGGAATTCCGTCAGCTTATCTTCGTAGTCCCCGGGTAGTTTCTGGGCGATATGCGTGCGGCGACGAATGGACAGATTGTGACGGCGAAGAAATGCGTATACCCAGTTAACAGAACCGCCGAATGTTGTTATCTTCTGTCTTTTGGCGATCTTCTTTGCTTCTTTTCGTAACTCTCTAGTTGAAACACCAACACCGCGACGCCGCCTGTCAGTAACGTAGGCCATCAGTTCTTCCTCTAGCTCTGGGTGATGCGCCTTGGAACCTCTGTCGGCCATCTTTGACTTGGGTAGCTTCGCAAGTCGGTCTTTCTTCTTGCGCCATTCTCGGATGTTCGACTCGTTGATACCAAACTCTTGTTGCGCTGCTCTGTTACCATGGGCTTCGGCGAACTTGATGGCTGCAAGCTTCTCTTTGGTTGTGTAAGCAGTTCTCTGCTTCCCCATTTTGGACGTGGATGGGTTGACAATATGAAGGTGTGGTTTATTCTTTCGTAATGAAAGGTTATAACATTAAGTTTTCTTTCTAATGAAAGGGAGTGACAAAAGGTTTCTTTCGTAATGAAAGGGGTTGAAAAGGTTTCTTTCGCAATGAAAGGATCTACGACAGCAAGCTATCATAGACTGTGCATAAAGCATGTAGAACCTGAAAATTTACCACAAATATATATGCTAGACATGAGTACCTCATCTGTTCTCATAATTAACACCTTCTCACGTGTCAGTCCGTTAATTGATACAAAGTTCGCACCTCAATACAAACATCGATTAAGATCGGTGTTAAGTTGTTTTGATAGCCAATTATCATATCATTGATTGCACACTTCAAATAATCCGCCTCCCTTTGATCGTGAACACAGGTAAGGACTCCCAATTATCAGAGCTTGGTTTACTTTGAAAAATTAAAAAGCAGAAAGAAAAAAAAAATAAAGAAGACGTAGGCTAAAAAAAAAAAAGAAAGAAGAAGAAGAAAAGTTTATTTTTTTATTATTTTATTTCATAAGCTATAAAGCATTTGATTCCCGCTAAACACACACATGTATCGCATGTAACTTCTTTTTTTATTATCCCCATAGAAATATAACAAGCTAAAATGTTGCATTATCTTTTTCACGACATTCTCTTTTTTCAAATCTATTTCTTATATCTACACCGGTTTGCTAGAGTTACGTCTCTTCATGGAAATAAACAATGTCAAGGTCGGATGTACGATGAGACTGACAAAAACTTACAAAATATACTGAAACTAATGATCTGGCCTTCAAAAGATCGGGAAGAGTTTATTAAACAATATCCTTGTGCTTTTTCTCACTCCGTTTAACTTGTGTATATATTTTGAAGCACAATTACACATTTTAGGCTATTGTCATGGGTTTTCGCGACTTCTGAAAAAAGTCTAAAATTTAGTGTTCCCCTCTATAATACGCTCCAAATTTTTTAATGCTCAATCTGAGCAGAAAAAATGCGTATAATATGCGGAGAAGTACGGTATGTGTCACAAATCAACCAAAAACGCGCCGGGCCCCTATGGCCAAAACAAATGTGCTGTTACCATACACCTGGGAGATCTGTACCAGTGTGCTTAAGGTTTTGCACATACATGTATGCAAAATATTCATTTCATGCATCTCAGTAATCAGGGGTCCTGCTGGCCTTGAAAAATAGGGAGAAATCACTTCTCTCTCCAAGAAAGTTAGGGAGAAGTTTTGGGACCTCGGGAGAAGTGACAAATAAAGCGACTTATGATACGGAATTGGATTGTTTCGGTTTAAAATGAAATCCTTGATTTGAAATAGGGCCTACAACATAGTTTTCCACTCCTTGAATTTTTAATGACCAAATAAAAAAAGAAAGGAAATATTCTGCTGATCTTCTATTTATATTTCTATCAGACTGCATTTTGGAGTTCGGGAAACAGTGAAATCATTTTACAAACATAAAGCACCTCTAAATAGAAAGGTCAACAATTTTGTAAAAGCTAGAACTTGTAAAACGATCTTTAAATAAAAAATAAAAACAACTTCTGTGCACAAAATGTCAATTACTAGGATACATAACTGTCCACATCAAAAAGGCATAATTGTGGAGAAAACTTTTCAATCAACTGCCAGCTGTTTGAGGTGTTGACAGGTAGGGATAATGTTCCAGTTGATTGCACTAGACATCGTTTGTTTACACAAGTAAAGCTTTTAAAAAAGTTGCAGAAATTAGCAGGCGAAGTTTTAGTAGCCCTTGGGGCTCCCCAGGGCGATTCCTGGGCTCCTAGGGCGAAGTTTTTCGCCCTAGAGCCCAGTAACTGGACCCCTGCAGTAATCACAAAATTCCTTGGTAGAAAACTGAGTTAGAAACTTTCAAACCTGCACCATGAGAAAACCAACGTTCTGCACATGCGAAAACAAAGACGCAGATCAGCTTCATGGTAACCACAAAGCTGATCAGTGCCTTTGTTTTCGCTACATGGTTAGTACAATTCCACTACTTTCTAAATCTGAAATTTCTAGGCTAGCCTGATTTGTGTCAGACCTGTTCAGAAACCACATTGCTGGTTTTCACATGAGGCAGCTCAACTGTACCAACCTGCATCCTCACAGAAATGATCACTGAGCTCAGATCGGACTCCAGAGTTTTCAAAATGGCAAGATTCGTCAGAGTTAAACTACAGATTCTGAAATGAAAAAAAGAGTCAATAAGCAATAACTCGCCGTGTAACCGTTTACCACAAAATTTGTTTTTTTTCGCAATAGAGATTCTTCATGCAAATATACAAAGGGTGTACATCATGTAGGCATTATATCAAATTATTCCATCAAAAATTGTGGTAGGAGTTGATCGACCTGTGAATGCCCTTACCTGTAAACCAGAGGACCAATGGTCCTGTAAATGCTCACCTGAGATCTGCTGCATATACCAATAAACATGTTTGAATATTATGGTATTTAACCCCAAAGCAGGGGCAGATGAAGCCCTTGGGCCATTTTCTTTTTTCAGAATAATCAATATTCTGTCCATTTGCCAATGTCCTGCTGGCTTTTCCCTTCAAATGACATTTTCACAGTTTTTCCTATTCAAATGCATGGGCAACCCATGTTGACTTTGCCATAAACTTGGTCAAGGTCATCACAGGGTCATGATTTATATATACATTGGAGTACTTTAGCCATCGATGCATCACGCCAAGCTTCCTTGAAATCAGTCTATTGGTTTCAGAGAAGATTTTTGAAGGGTTTTTACCATATATGGGCATGGTGGCCATCTTGGTCATGTGACCTAAATTATTAATATATACATTGGTTCTCCCACAGAGATGGGGTCAATTACTTTTGAAAGTAATGAATTACATTACCATTACATTGCAATTTCTTCATTACCATTACCATTACCATTACACACTTTTTGGAAAAGTAATCATTACCATTACCATTACTTTGGAAATGTAATCATTACCATTACACATTACGTTTGTCCCGATATGATCTATATGAAGAAAGTTCACTCTTGACTAAACATATTATGAATTGCCCGACAGCATAAAAACATGTGGTGTTAGATTATTAAGCTGATACCTTACCAAAAGTGAGACATTTTTGAAAAAATGATGTTTGAGGACATCTGCCCAAACTCATTGAGAGGGTTAGACGTATTAAAACGAGACTGTCTACAACAGATTGTGCAACAAATAACAAAAAAGTAAGATTTGTAAAAACCTGTTTTAGAGAAACATCTCAATTCTTTTGAAATTCTGTTTTCTTTATTCCTTTAAGTTGACTATCAGATTTGAAAGGGCTGTTTTACAAAAAACAAATTTTCACTGGATAAACTTGTTTATTATGATGTTTTGCTTTGATTTCTAAGTTAAATTCAATTTTCATTTTTTAACTTTTCATGTTTTTGGATGTGCAGCTAAGTAGCTGTATGTTCTTGAAAGTTTGATTTTAAAGCCACTTGTGTCATTATAGTCATTCATCTGTGCATCTGTCAAACAATGTATCAGGGTAGTCTTTAATTTGAGTTAATCTGTCTAAATTGAGCAACTGTTTTCACACTCTGCAAACTCTTTTGTTCTACTTTGTCACCTTTCATAACAACAGAGTAGATTACCAAGGTAAATGTTGATATTGCTTTAGAATTGTACCACAGTAATCACCAATAAAAGAATTATCTCCTGAGAATATAAGATTTTGTTATATCATAAATCAGCAACACTGCTGTTAATCATCATCATCATCATAGCTGATGTTCCTTTTCTTTGTTTCTAACATTATAGATTTACAACTTGGCAAAGAAATTGTATTTGGTTATTCACTTGCTGTTTAACCACATCATCCTGACCCGATGCACAGAATGTGAAGTTGTAGAAGCTGTATTATTTTAATGTACAAAGTAATGATAATGTAATGAGAAGTAATGGTGGCATTACAGATATTTTTCCAATGTAATTAATTAAATTACCATTACTTGTAATGATAAAATCCTTCATTACACATTACTTTCCATTACTTTGAAATTTGTAATGCATTACAATGCATTACCATTACACATTACCATTACCCCATCTCTGTTCTCCCATCCTATGGATGCTTCACATAAAATTTGGCTTTAATTGGCCAAGCGGTTTCAGAGGAGAAGATGTTTGAATATTATGGTAATATACATGTATACTGCCCCGGGGTGGGGCCATATAAGCCCTTGGGTCCAACTTTCCTGCAAGATTTTCACCTCACATGACTTTTCAAAAGTTTTCCCCATTCAAATGCATAAGCAACCTATGCTGACCTTGTCGTAAAATAGGTCAAGGTCATCACAGGGTCATGATTTATATATACATTGTAGCACTTTAGCCATCCATGCTTCATGCCAAGTTTCTTTGAAATCGGTCCATTAGTTCTGGAGAAGAAGATTTTTCAAAGGGATTTTAACGTATATGGGTATGGCGGCCATCTTGGTCATGTGACCTAGATTATTTATATATACATTGATTCCCCCATTCTATAGATGCTTCACATAAAATTTGGCTTTGTTTGGCCAAGCGGTTTCAGAGGAAAAGATGTTTGAATATTATGGTAATATACATATAATGCCCCGGAATGGGGGCAGATGAGCCCCTTGGGTCCAATTTTTTTCAGAATCATTAATATTCAGTCCTACTGCCCATTTCCTGCAAGACTTTCACTTTAACTTTTTAAAAGTTTTCTCCATTCAAATGCATTAGCAACCTATGATGACCTTGCAGTAAAAAAGGTCAAGGTCATCACAGGGTCATGATTTATATACACATTGTAGTACTTGAGCCATCGATACTTCATGCCAAGTTACATTGAAATCAGTCCACCGGTTCCGGAGAAGAAGATTTTTGAAGGGCTTTTACCATATATGGGCATGGAGGCCATCTTGTTCAAGTGACCTGGATTATTTATATACACATTGGTTACTCCTTCCTATTGATGCTTCACATAAAATTTGGCTTTGATTGGCCAAGCGGTTTCAGAGAAGATCTTTGACCAGAGGACCAATGGTCCTGTAAACGCTCACCTGAAACCTGAGATATATACCAATAAACTTGTTTGACTACAATGGTAATATACATGTATATAACCCCAGGGCCAGATCAGAGCAACCCCTGGAGTCAAATTCTTTTTCAAATCATTAAACTCCAGTCCATTTGCCAATTTACTGCAAGTTTTGCCTGTCAAATGACATTTTAACAATTTTCCCCATACAAATGCATGGGCGACCTAAGTTGACCTTGTCGTAAAATAGGTCAAGGTCATCCAAGGGTCACAATTTATATAAAATTTGTAGAGCTCCATTGCCTGATGCTTCATGCCAAGTTTCAAAATCATAGGCCTTCTGGTTCTGGAGAAGAAGATTTTTAAAGGATTTTGCTATTTATAGCCATGGCAGCCATCTTGGTCATGTGACCATGACAATTTATATACACTTTCATTCCCACTTCCTAACAATGCTCCTCATAAAGTTTGGCTTTGATTGGCCAAGCAGTTTCAGAGAAGAAGATCTTTGAATATCACTGTAATATACATGTATATTGCCCCGGGGTGGGGGCAGACAGACCCCCTGGGGTCCAAATTTTTTCAGAATCATCAATCTTAAGTCCACTTGCCCATTTCCTGCAAGCTTTTCCCTACAAATGACATTTTAACACTTTTCCCCATTCAAATGCATGAGCGACCTATGTTGACCTTGCTGTAAAATATGTCAAGGTCATCCCAGGGTCATGATTTATATAAGCTTTGTAGAGCTCCAGTCACTGATGCTTCACACCAAATTTCAAAATCATTGGCCTTCTGGTTCTGGAGAAGAAGATTTTTAAAGGTTTTTTCTATTTATAGCCATGGCGGCCATCTTGGTCATGTGACCATGACCATTTATATAAACTTTCTTTCCCCCTTCCCAACAATGCTCCATATGAAGTTTGGATTTGATTGGCCAAGCGGTTTCAGGGGAGAAGATGTTTCATTATTATGGAAATATACATGTATATAGCCCCGGGGCAGGGGCAGACAACCCCCCAGGGGCAAAAATTTTCCATTAACATTAATCTTCTGTCCATTTGCCTATTCCCAGTAAGTTTTACCCATTAAATAACATTTTCCCATTTTTTCCCATTCAAATGCATGGGCGACCTAAGTTGACCTTGTCGTAAAATAGGTCAAGGTCATCCTAGGATCATGATTTATATAAACTATGATGGGCTTACGTCCCCAATGCTACATACCAAGTTTCGTGGAAATCGGCCCACTGGTTCTGGAGAAGATTTTTAAAGGTTTTTGCTATTTATAGCCATGGCGGCCATCTTGGTCATGTGACCTGGACCATTTATATAAACTTTCGTTCCCCCTTCCTAAGGATGCTCCACATGAAGTTTGGCTTTGATTGGCCAAGCGGTTTCAGAGGAGAAGATCTTTGAAATTGTGAACGACGGACGGACGGACGGACGGACGGACGACGGACGGACGGACGCCAGAGCATGGGTATACTATAAGCTCACCTGTGAGCCTTCGGCTCAGGTGAGCTAAAAATGGTGGATGGACAGACGACGACGGACGGACGCCGGGTGCCTGCATATCCGATAAGCTCACCTGTGAGCCTTCGGCTCAGGTGAGCTAAAAATCCATAGTTTTCACATTTTCCCATGTAAAAGCCAATGTTTCAAAAATTGACCTTGCAGGAAAATAGGTAAAGGTCATCGTAGGCATACATGTGATATTTTCCTTCTCCGCTGTCGGAAGATTTTCAGTTTGATATCGTAAATTTGCCTGTCATATCGGGAGGTTTCTTTTCTAGTGGTCATCACCAAAAACATTCAAGAGCTCAGTGGTTTCGGGGGATATTTTTGAAGTAGAAAAGAAAGATATCATTAGATAGATTGTAAATTCTTACCATTTTATTTTAACAAAGCAACAATTACATCCAAACTATTTTGAATATGAAGTGCTTAAATCCAATGTCAGCATTACAATGGGATTTTCTTTGGACTCACTGCGATATAGGCTCCGTAGAATTTTGGTCATTCCATAATTGATTGAAATCTTTCTAATTGTATCTATTTTTACAGCGTTTGTCACTTGAAGGCACATTGTTTATTTTGGTGATCAATTAAAAAGCTGACACCAGGCTTGATTAATCAGTTAATTTCAAATAATCCTTCTTGTAAAAACATCAATTATTTGACACTCCAACACAGGCTGATTAACAGCTCTATACATGTCTATAAATAGCCTCCAGGTATCAGTGACACAAATTATCGAGTCAATATTGACTACACACTGCTGTTTTGGGTACCGTATTTATACTACACTTTACATAAAGAAATGGACACTTGGATATAAAAAAGGGTAAAATAAAGTACATAAATGGACTTTTTGTCATATCGGGAGATAGGGCATATCGGGGGACCGTCGGGTAAGGGGCATTTAAGGGCCCTTGATATCGGGGGAATATGCTGATATCGGGAAATATCACATGTATGTCGTAGGCCAAGTGGTTCCAGAGGAGAAGACGTTTGAATATTATGGTAATGTACATGTATATTGCCCCGGGGTAGGGGCACAGAATCATTAATATTCAGTCCTGCTGCCCATTTCCTGCAAGACTTTCACTTTAAATGACATTTTAAAAATTTTCCCCATTCAAATGCATTGGTGACCTATGTTGACCTTGCCGTAAAATAGGTCAAGGTCATCACAGGGTCATGATTTATATACACATTGTAGTGCTTGAGCCATTGATGCTTCATGCCAAGTTTTGTTGAAATCAATTCACCGGTTCTGGAGAAGATTTTTGAAGGGTTTTTACCATATATGGGCATGGCGGCCATCTTGGTCATGTGACCTGGATTATTTAAATACACATTCGTTCCCCCTACCTATACACGCTTCATATAAAATTTGGCTTTGATTGGCCAAGCGGTTTCAGGGGAGAAGATCTTTGAAATTGTGGATGGACGGATGGACGCCGGATCATGGCCATCCTATAAGCTCACCTTGTGAGCCTAACGGCTCAGGAGAGCTAAAAAATGATTATTCGTTTTTTCCTCCATGATTTAACGGATTCAATACTTTAATGGAAAATTAGCACTGGGGGAAATACAAAATAAGCATGATTAGCTGATTAGAAAATATCCTGTTTTAAATACCACTTCCTGTTCAGGTCCAGTGACAGTCCAAGTAAGGATTGAGGTAGTACATGTATACCGCAATCGAGGTTTGTGACCTCCATTGAGGTTTGAAAATTGCATACAAAGTGCAAAAATTTAGTTTTTATAAGTAAAACTTATTTTAACGAAGATACTCACCAATAGGCTTAACTATAGCAGTTTCCCTTACTCCCCGCAAAGTTTGAGGACCGTTCTGTATGTTTCGGTAACTAGTAGTACCTATACGCACTTTGGCGCCAAACCGGAACAACCGCTATCGCGGGAAAAGCGCACGTGCAAATCAGAAATTCCTTTGCCCCATCAAGAATGAGGGGTAGGGAGGAGGGTAATCGAAGTTAGCCTATTGGTGAGTATCTTCGTTAAAATAAGTTTTACTTATAAAAACTAAATTTTAACTTCATCCCCTCACCAATAGGCTTAACTATAGCAGAATCACTCTTGGAGGGTTGGATTCTTGAAACATACAGAAAATAAAGAACGATCCTTTAATCCAGGGATTAATCCTGTTGAAACTTATGATACCAATCATAAGAAATAGAAGGAAATAAAAGAGAAAGTATCTAAATTTCCACCATTTCAATCCCTGGATTGAGTGAACCATCATTTCAAGTACCTTGATCTGGTATTGCTAGGCCTCAGTTGATAGTTCCTCAAGATTAGCAATCCTGGATAGGCAGACCAGAGCGGCCCCCCACCACTTTTTGAGCAGATACCACTGGACCCAGTAGTCTGAGGTTGTCTCCTTGCCCATTCTGTAAATCTCTCAGGTAGAACTTAGCGAAGGTCGAACTAGATGACCATACTGCCGCCTTAATAATATCCTCAACAGGAGTTTTATTAAAGTAAGACCATGAAGCAGAAAGAGCTCTAAGCTCATGTGCTTTTATCTTAAGTAAAGCTACCTTAGATTTTGATACATTCTTATAAGCTAATCTAATTGTATAAGTAATCCATCCGGAGATAGATCCCTTAGTAATATCATGATTTCCCTTCAAGGGAAGAAAAAGCCTTTTCCGATTCAAACGAATAGGCTCTGTTACTTTCAAGTAACGTTTCAGAGCTCTAACAGGACACAAAAGCCTGTTAAAGTCATTCCATTTTACAGTTTTTGACAAATTTTGAACCAAAATATCATCCGGACAAACGGATGGTAATTGATTTTTGGCTAGAAAGCCTGGTTGTGTTCTTAAAGAAACAGAGCCATCTGACTGGTTGAATCTGAGATATCCTGAATCCATTGAAAGAGCGTGAATCTCACTAACCCGCCTTGCTGTTGCCAATGCAAGCAGAAAAACGGTTTTCAGAGTGAGATGGAACCTGGACGCACGGTGTAAAGGTTCATATGGTTCAGAACATAACGAAGAAAGAACACAAGAGAGGTCCCATTTCGGAGCTAAAGACCTTTGAACAGGCCTCTGTAATTCCATGGACTTAATAAGTTCAGAAATGATAGGATCAGATCCAACGTTTTGGCCAGACTTGAATTTCAGAGTGTTAGAAATAGTCGATCTGTAGCCCTTTATAGTACTGACTTGGCTTTTCTTCTCCTGAAACAAGTGTAGCAAGAAGTCTGCTACGTTTGCAGAAGTTGCCTTGTCAGGAGGAATTTCCCTTTTAAGACACCAATCGGAGAAAACATTCCATTTAGCATCATAGACCTTCCTGGTGGATGCTCGTCTTGCTTTTGCAGCGAGGTTGGCAACTTCCTGCGAAAAGCTCTTATCTCTGATTGACTTGCGCACAATACCCAAGCGTGTAATCGAAGATTTTCCACGTTTTCCCTTACAAAGTGGACTTGAGTTAGCAAATTCCATTCTGCCGGAAGTTGAATTGGAAGTGCTACGAGTAACCGAAGTAATTCTGGAAACCAAGACATTTCGGGCCATAATGGTGCTACCAGAACAATTCTGCACTGATGTTGGTGAATTTTGTTGAGAATCGCCGGAATTAGAGCAAAAGGCGGAAACGCATAAGCGTGCATTCCGTCCCAGTTCATTGACAGAGCATCTATCCCTAGAGCTCTGTCGTCTGGAATCGGGGATACATACACAGGAAGTCTGTTGTTCAACCGAGTTGCAAACAGATCTATGTTCGGAAAGCCTGTCATCGCCAGGATTGAATTGCAGATCGTCTGATCCAGGCACCATTCCGTTGGAATAGGTTTGGAAAGACGACTCAACCTGTCGGCCAGTACGTTCGTTTTGCCAGGAATGTGACGAACAAGAAGATTTATGTTCCTCTTGTCGCACCAGAGAAGAGTATCCCACACCTCCATGCAAAGAGATGGGGAGTGGGTACCTCCCTGTTTCTTCAGATAAGCGACCACTGATGAATTGTCCGTGGCTATCATTACAGTGGTATTTTTGACATACTGATGGCACTGTTTTAGAGCTAAGAAAATCGCTTTCATCTCTAAAACATTGATGTGTAGAGCAGATTGATCCTGAGACCAAACTCCATGACACAGAAGTCCCTCCGGTTCGAGATGGGCACCCCAACCGGAAAGACTCGCGTCCGTGAAAAGAGTGTGAGTGGGAAGAGGTGGTTTCAGTGTTACACCCCGAAGAAAACGATCTTTGTTGCTCCACCATTCTAAGTGACTCCTGATCTGAGTACTGATCTGAATGGGATGTTCTAATGGCAGAATATGCGGTTTCCATTGTGCAAATAATGCCATTTGTAGAGGGCGTAAATGAAGTCTGCCCAAAATAAGAAACTGGGCAGCTGCCCTCAGTTTCCCTAATAGAGACAGATACATCCTTGCTGACACAAGGTTCTGTCCCTTGAACCAAAGTACAAGACTCAGGATGTCTCATACTCTGTCCCATGGTACCCGAACAATATTTCTGTCTGTCAGAAATTCCATTCCGATAAACACAAAATTCTGGGAAGGAATTAACTCCGACTTCTCTTCGTTGATAATCAGTCCTAGGGATGTTATCAACATGACAGTGAAATGTTGGTCTTTGAGGATATCTGAACGAATCTGATTCCTGACCAACCAATCGTCCAGATATGGAAACAGAACTATGGACCTCTTTCGCAAATGGACTGCTATGGCAACCATCATGCGAGTAAACACAAAAGGACTTGTGGCTAATCCGAACGGGAGAGCCCTGAACTGAAACACCTGACCCTTGAGACAGAATCGTAGAAATTTCCGAGACTGTCTGTGAATGGGTATGTGTAAATAAGCATCGGTCAGATCCAGAGAGAACGCCCAATCGTTGGGTTGAATTGAGTGTCTGACTTTGTTTGCTGTTTCCATTTTGAACGACTGAATGTTCAGAAAAGCATTCAGTTTGGATAGATCTATTATGAGTCGTAATTTCCCGTTCTTCTTGGGAACTAGGAAAATACGAGAATAAAATCCTGGACCTTCCGGATTTATTTTCTCCACTGCCCCTTTCAATAGGAGTTTCTTGACCTCTTCCTCCAGGACAAGACTTTCGGTCTGTTGAAGGAAAACCGGCGTTGGGGAAAGAGAGGGTTTCCTTAAAAAAGGAATCTTGTATCCCTTTTTTACTACAGAAAGGACCCACGAGTCCTCTGTTATTTCTTCCCAACGTTTTTGAAAGTGGGCCAATCGTCCTCCTACCGGAAGATCCTTTCGAGGACGAGGCAGTGGAGTGGCATTTTCATTGACTGGAGACGTTAGAGGCACCGCCTCGGGAGGGGGCCTGGTGACTCCTTCCCCGAGCGTTAGTGCCGCCACGTCTAGAACCTCTCCTAGAACCACCTTTGTCACGTTGAATAGGTTGTCTAGAATTGGCAGAGCCTTTCTGATCGTGTTTCTTAGCCGGTCGTTTAGGGATCTTGAAGGAATCAGAATTTGCAGGTTTAGTGTTCTTATTCAAAGAAGAGGCAATAAACTTCTGCTGTTGAGCTTCTGCATTAGATTTCTGAATCTCAGTAACTTGACCTCCAAACATAGACTCTGCAGAAATTGATACTGAACGAAGTTTATCCTTCGAAGCATCAATCAAGATTTTTGACTTTTCAATAGCAGCCTCTCTCCTGGCTTGTAACAACTCTACAGCCAAAATTACTGCCATAGATGTAGAATGCTTTATACAATTAACAAGAGTATTCAGCATTCTCTTCAAGAGAAGAGCATCAAGATCATCAGATTCTAAGGATTTGACTGATGCTGCGGCAAAAAGATCGGCATAAGAATTAATTGTAACCATGTTCCGAGCTTGTCTCTCCATGGTTTCAAGACTCTTAATTGGAATATTGGTATTACCAGAAGAATACAAATCCAACAGAGACGCATCCTTATCTAGTTTAGGGATGACAGCAGGAAATAATTGACCGTGTGTACGGTAATATTTCATTGAGACACCAAGATCTTTCTCAATAGATTGGTTTGTTACCCAACCAGGTTCAAGTTTGATCTTTTTTGAGATCAAATCCTGAAACAAATTAACAGTATCTTTGATTAACAAAGACTGGGGTAACGATGCCGAATCCTTGTCGTCTGACGGATTTAGAGCATCAAGAGTAGATCTCGGTTTATGAGAAAAATCAGAAGATTCTTTCCTCGGACAAACATCAGGTGGTAACAAAGCCATTACCTCCTTGATGGCATCTGCAAAAGAAACAGTAGGTTCTTCCTCTCCGTTGGAGTCGGAACCATGTTTTTCAGAAGATTGTTTCTTGGATTTACAATTGATCTTGGTAGGTGAACCGGCTATGCTGTCACCGTCAAAATCATTGTGTTCCACATTTAGTGAAAGAGTATCATCTCTATCGGAGGACACACTCCCCGACGTAGATGAGACACGAATCCTCTTACGATGAGACCTAGGAGTAATCGAACGAGAACGTTTTCGCCCCCTAGATCTCAAACTTCTAGACTCAGACCTTCTATGGCTCATTGTCCCTCTTCTTTTCATCTGTAGTCTTCCTGCGACCCATGTGTGTACATCTACACGCCACCAAAGTCCAAACCGCTGAAGTCCACTTCTTACAAGTAGAGCATCTATTAGCGAAGCTACAACCAGAACATGAAAAGCAAGTGGTTATCCCATGACGCCTTCAAATGGCCACACGAACCACGAATTTGGGACATACTTAGTGATAAACAAGTCACAACGTGACGAAAAAAACCGGAAAATAAACAAAGTTCAAACGAGATAAATAATATCAACGTAGAACAAACCGGAAATAAAACACAACAGTAAACAATGAAATAAATACAATTCAAAGCGGGGAAATACGCGAACAAACCATACGGAGTAGAAAAGAAAAGTTGAAAATTATATCCAACTTCAAAAACACATCCGTTTCGGTACTCGCAAAGGAAATTTCTGATTTGCACGTGCGCTTTTCCCGCGATAGCGGTTGTTCCGGTTTGGCGCCAAAGTGCGTATAGGTACTACTAGTTACCGAAACATACAGAACGGTCCTCAAACTTTGCGGGGAGTAAGGGAAACTGCTATAGTTAAGCCTATTGGTGAGGGGATGAAGTTAAAATTTCAATACATGAAGCATAAAGTTGAAAATTGCAAAACTTTGTTTCAATAATTCTGTAAAACGTTGTTCATTTACTTCTTTTGATACAACTATTTTAAAAATTCACCCGAGAATATTTTTACAAAACATGTTTTACCTAATTTTACCACTGATTTCAGCAAATTTCCATATAAATTTTGTTGAGAAGGTTAAAATCTTTTTTCTAACTCGCTTGAGTTGTTTCTGTCTAGCATTGATGTCTTTTTGATTCACTCAAAATAGTATCTGCCATTGACACCAGTGGTGAGTGGTTATCCTTTTTTAAAAGCTTAAACTTGTTTCCAATTTTTCAGCAATTTTAAACATCAAATAATGATATTCTAAGGGAAAAAAAAATATATATACAGAAAGTAGCAGAATGCTAATACACTATTCAAATATATGCCATACATTGAAGAATATTGTTTTAAATCTCAAAAATTACCCTTCCACTTAAAAAAACTGAGAAATTAACAAAAAATTCTCAAACAGATTTTCCTGAGATATGTGTCATTAGAAACCTGCATATTTGGCAAGCAACTTTGGCAAGGAATGATGTTGCAATTTTTGCATAGGTATTTGTTTTGCTCAATATAAATAATTTTATGTACATTTTCAAACCTCAATGAAAGTCAAAAACCTCGTTTGAGGTATAGTACCTCCATCCTGACATACTAGTGGACTTGCTGTTTTAAACACCACCTGTTGATACGATCGGTGTGACGTCATAAGTCATTCATACGAGGTGAATTCCTCGGTATTTATCGCTGTAACCTTACTGAATTAAAATCAGAAAATATGAAAACAAAATAAAATTATTAATAAAAGCTTTGCATGTCTTTTTAGATCATTACTTATTCAACCCAAGGTATGAACCCTGTTATTATTTTGCCAAATTATGATTTTAAAACCGTCTAAAAATGAATAAATCACAGCGATACTGACCGAGTTATAGCCTCAACTGAATGAGCGAAGAGACGGGAAAGGTGCAGTTCCGGTACCCAATACTGATTTTTTCTAACGAAAGTGTAGCTTGCCGACAGGGTCAATAGATAATCTTTTATCCATCTAACTGAATGCTTTTAACCTGTCTTTTCATTAATTTTCAGCCTTTTTCTAATTGACAACGCTAGAATTTAGAACAAAATTTACACGACCGTCTTTCGCGACACAATGTGCTACACAAACATCACACAGTTCCGCTCACAGTCAAGGTAGAGTGACATCCTCATCGGGCCCCTCAGTCAGTGGAGCAGACTGGCGCAGGTGTAAATATGGGTGAAATTACAGTTGACCCCAATGGAGTCATTAAACTGTTGAATAATTTGAATATACATAAGGCGCCTGGGCCAGATGGCCTGAGTGCTAGGGTGTTGAAGGAATGTAGTTCTGAAATTGCCCCTGTACTGACCTATATCTTCAATGAGTCGCTTGCTCAGGGTGCTGTACCAGACGATTGGCGACAGGCAAATGTAGCCCCGGTATTTAAGAAAGGTGAGAAATACGATGCAGCTAATTATCGACCGGTGTCGCTTACTTGTATCTGTTGCAAAACTCTAGAGCATATAATAGTCAGCAACATAAACAAACACTTGGCTCTTGAAAACATTCTTGCTGACTGTCAGCATGGGTTCCGAAGTCAAAGGTCTTGCGAAACCCAGTTAGTTCAGTTTTATCATGATTTGGTTAGTAATCTGGACCGAGCAGTGGGTCGTGGCCACAGGCAGACGGATGTGATTGTCATGGATTTCGCTAAGGCCTTTGACAAGGTCCCACATAAAAGGTTATTATACAAACTTGACTTCTACGGGATTAGAGGATCTACACATAAGTGGATCGACTCGTGGCTCTCTGAGCGCTCTCAAAAAGTGGTATTAGATGGCCGTGCCTCAGATCCAGTCCCGGTTCTTTCTGGTGTCCGATCCTCAGCCGGGTCTGCGTTCCTTTTGGCCTTGAGCAAGGCACAAATCAACAGCTCCAGAGGTAATGATCAGAAATTAATCGACTCAGTACATAGTTAATAATAATAATAATAAAAAAAAAAATAAAAAAAAAAAAAAAAAAAAGTGTATTCAGTATACATTTGCTTATTTTTTTTTTAAAGAACAATTTGACAAAATTCAAGTGTAGATTTCGTCACATTTAAATAAATATTTTTCATCATTAAAACTCAAACATATGTGTAATACCTTGGTATACAATTTGGAGATGACTTTTCTACTTCCCATGTCGCAAATAGCTTCATAGACACGACTTTCTGGCTAGGCCCATTTGGGCCTTTGCCTTTGTCAGCCATGTTTATTATAAATTACTCAATGAGCATGCGCACGACAATTGGTTTACTGTAAAATAGGACTTGAGACAGGTCTCTGTATCTGCCAAGTACTCCAAACACACATGGGGTGATTAAGTATTACATGGAGTGATCACATTCGATCTATTCCGTTTTATCGGAAAAGATGTTACAGCCTATGGGCGGTTTGCCTTTATTACGGCAGGATGCTAACATTACCCGGTATAGCTATATAGCGATAGAGTTATGGTTCTTGTGCATGGCACATCGTCTCGTCGTGGTTTACAAGTGTTACAAGTTTCATTGAAAAATCTTTAACGGTTTTCAAGTTATAGAGCGGACACGATTTGTGACGGACAGACGGACAGACAGACAGACAGACGGGCGGACAGACGCACGGGGAAAAACAATATGTCTCCCGACCCTGTCGGGGGGAGACATAATAAATGATAGCAAAAATACTTAGGCGTAGAACTGTTAAATTCAAAATTTAAATGTAATTTAAGAACTGCCTGAACTTGTGTGCATATTGAATAACGAGGGAGATCAAAGCCGCTCACGCTGGCTGAAAAATCAAAATATTTTACCATAAATAAACACGGAAATAAACACATGGTGCGCCCAGTCCTGGAATATGGAAGTTCTGTTTGGGATCCTCATACTAAATGCCTCCAGGAGGAATTGGAGAAGGTACAGAATCGTACCGCTAGATTTGTAACTTTCGAGGAAGGTAGTATGACTGGCATTCTCGAACAACTCAAATGGGAATCTCTGAAGAAAAGGAGGACGGATAATCGACTTATATTACTATACAAAGGTCTGAAGGGTAAAGCCAGAATACCTACAGATGACCTTATCCCAAAGACTAGGCGTTGTAGAAATAGCCACTCCAAGGCATTTCAGCTTCCATCTGCTAGTATAGAGGCCTATAAATGTAGTTTCTTTCCCCAGACCATCAGGGACTGGAATGACCTCCCTGACTCTCTGTTTTCTACTGCTGAAATGTCAGATGATTGTGTGTCCAAGTTCGCTTCACTCGTGCGTTCAAGGGACTAATTTCTCCCCCATCCGAACCCCCTGGTGAAATAATGTCATTTGGCGTGTCACCAGTAAACTATTCAGGAAATATTGCGCTGTTTAAGATATTTTTCTTCAAAATTTCTTTAATGTATTCTGGGAACAATCTTTGGACTAACCAACAAAACTTTAAAAGATTTGAGCGGTATTGGTCATTTGTGTGAATAAATCCTAATGTATATTGGCTTATAATGAAGCCGCCATTATTGATTTGTACCCGTGAGAGTGACCCGGACGTTTGGACGATGACGTCAAGCCATCTTTTCCGATAATAGGAATAAAGTTAGATTTAAAGATATTAATGGTTTTTCGCAGAAATATTTTCCATGATAGGAAAATTATTTTCATGTCAAAACTTTGAACTTAGTTTGTCCTAATAGGACCCGACCCCTGTAGGACCTTGTATCATATAAAAAGTCTGCATATTCTTTCAGGTATCGATATGAGGGTACGCACTACCAAGTACAGTAAATCCTCCTTTTGTTATGAGGCAGCTGCATTGTGGAACAGCCTCCCTAATGAACTGCGTAAGGTTGAGGTCTTTACGGAGTTCAAGAGGCTGGTTCACACTTGGAGTGGTCCTGCATGCAAATGTTTCATGTGTAAAAGTTGATTTATTTTCCGTTTGAGGTCACTCCCTTTATTTCTGCTGCTCTGAAGTAAGAGCTGTGTGTTTTACGTTCTCTTTATAATTTGCCCTGAAGTAAGAGCCAATCCTTTACGATGCATGCTTTTCAGTTTTTGTTTTTAAGACTGGGTTTTTACCCCATTTAATTTAATCTACTGTTTTCTTTTTCATGTTGTATCATTTTATAAGCTCTATTTTTACAGTGATTTCACTAATCCCTTCTGAATCATTATACACCCAACACTCTTCATCCCTAGGCACTCTGCTCTTTCCTTACGTTCGTTTCGCTCTGGTCTCAGCCTACTACTAGATCATGAGGTCTGAGGGTTGGGGTGGGGTCCTCTGACACTAAACACCGTGATATTTACCTTCTAGCATTTCTAGAAAAAGACAATGTCATGCTTTTAGGTGTATATATACAGGTCCCTAGTCACCCTTTTTCTTTCTTCCTATGTTTCATTTTCCTGTGTCTCAGGATCCCTATAATAGCCTGGTGTGCTCAAGGGAATCCCTGGGCTACTCAGTTTTGCCCGGCCGTTTAGACTGGGTACTGTTTTTAAGCTTTTTATTAATCTGGGTCTCAGGATCCCTATAATAGCCTGGTGTGCTGTAGGGAATCCCTGGGCTTCTCAGTTTTGCCCGGGATTTTAGACTTGGGTGCTGTTTTTAAGCTTTTTATTAATCTAGTATCAATTGATTTATATATAATTAAGCTCATTTTATGTCTTTTCCTATCTTATTTGTATATATGTTTGCATGCTGTGTAAAGTAGGCTCTTTGTCGGAAAAAGTAAGAATTCCTACTTTGAACGGTTCGATTCCGGAATTGTCCTTGCGCAAAGTAGGAATCGGGACAAAGTAAGATTATATTATTTGCCTTGCGCAAAGCAGGAATTTTGGGACAAAGTAAGAATATTATTATTAATATGTTTTATGTTACAATAACTAACCAAGCCATACCATACCTTTGTTCTCATTTCTCTGTTGTCGTTAATGTGGTTTGTGTTGGAGTTTTGCTGAGTTTTGCTTTGTTTTTGTTCTATTTGTAACATTTAATTTGGGAAGATTCTGTATACAGTCGGAGTCACTAGCAAAAATTGTGTTGACTGGCTATCTCCTGTCAAATGTCACTTGCAACGTCGGACAAGAGTCAAAAGTTTCTGTCATAAAAAGAGGAAAAAAACTTGTCTACATCCTTTAAATAGCAGTTACACATTAACGTATAATCCAAAAGCACGCCGGGCGTGTTGACAAAAATGTAAAATTCAAAATACGTCATGAGTACGTCGGAGACTCGTTAGAAACGCGTTACATGTGCGTTTTGTACGTCGCTGTAGGTCGATGCGCGTTCCAGTCGCGTTTGGACTAAAAGGATTTTAAGCATGCTGTAACTTGTGACATTTTCTAGAAGCTCGACGCGTCATTTTTCTTTCAGGGAGCAGGGAGCAAAGACCCCCCTGGGGGGTCCCATACATACACACACACAATAAAAAAAGTTTGCATCACTTCTGCGCATGTCAGTGTCGAATATATGCGATTTTCGTGCAGCTGTTTTTTATCTACAAAAATGTTCTATGTCGCGGCAAACTAAATTAAAATGATCACATTATGTCGATAAAAGTTACCAAGCAAAGAAGATTCATTTAAGATATCCAAATTCATAATTCCTTATTGAATTCGGCGGCTCTTTTTATAAATGTTGTCCTTTGTTTTATTTATTTATGTGTTTTTATTTTAATTTTATTTATTTATATTTTTTGTTTATTTTTTGACAAATTATTTGAAACACATAGATAAGTGTCACCAAAATCCTATGAAAAGGTACAAGTAGGCAATGATAAGGAAAATGCGCAATCAGAAAAAAAAATCAGAAGTCCTATTCATCTACATGTGGTGTCACTGACATTCAGAATTGCATCCGATCTTTATGGAGCGGCTCACCGCATTTGATCTCTCTCTCTCTCTCTCTCTCTCTCTCTCTCTCTCTCTCTCTCTAAATAAATAAATAAATAAATACTCATCAGGATAACATGTCCGTGATTATTTATTTCTGGTCCAAAACAAACATTGTGTTTACTCGTTAGAACCGCCTCGGTGTATGTTTTTTTTTTTTTTTTTTTTTTTTTTTTTTTTTTTTTTTTTTCAAAAATATTAAAAACATCAACATTTTTCTGGTTACTCTCCAAAGCATCGGTCATATATTACAGTATCTTCCATACACTCCATGATGAATGATACAAGGTATCAGCCAGGACGCTGCAAAAGGGAGCGTATTTTCTGGTGAAATTTTCAATTTATACAGCTGAAAAAAACTCAGTATATTGCATGTGCAAGTTTTCGTAATAAATAAATAAATAAATAAATAAATAAATAAATAAATAAATAATGAATCTGGTCAATATCAGACCGGACATAGGAAAAGTGCAACATCAAAGCCGTTTACATATCATGGATTAATATGAAGAAAAAAAAATGAGTATAATATCTTTATCTTCCTCATGCACAAATCTATTTCAAAATAGTGTCTTAATCGAATCTTTTTATTCTTTTCCCCTCTTTATATGCCTATTGGTGTCCTTTTTTGACCATTCCTAAGCAAGGATCTATGAAATTCCAAAATTGTCCCGCTCATTTCTTGCGCAAAGTAGGAATTCCTACTTTGTCCAACTCGATTCCTATTTTGCGCACAGAGTTTAACAGCTCACTATTTCCCTTGTACAATTCTAGAATTGTCCGGTACAAAAAGGTACATGTAGGCAAAGATCAGGAAAAGGCGCAATCAGAAAGAGATTCCCACTCCAAAAACCGAGGTGGGAAAAAACCAAACTAACAATCAGGCACTTATACCATGAAACATATCGTAAGCCGAATGAGCAGCTATTTTCCCAATAGGTGGTCACTCAGTTACCTTAACTTAATTAAAAATATGAAAACATACATAAGGCGCCAACAGCACAAAAAATCTTAAACACCAAGACACAAAACAAAAAGAACCACCACAGAAGCATCGCCCCGGAACGATCAGTAACACAAAGCCACTGGCGGGCCCAAACCGGCCCCACAGGACCCCAACCCCACCCCAGCCTTTGCAGTGGTTCACAACATTCAGTAAGTCCTTCGGTCCTCGTTGTGAATCTCTAACTAGTCAATGAATCATCAAGAACAAATTAACAAATCATGACAAACATCCTGATGAATCAAAAACAAGGACTCACAGATCGAGCAAGCTGCCCGACGACGGAGACCCCTGGGCGCCGAATAACCTACTAACTCCGGAGCAAAAGAAAAACACCAGTTGGACCCCGGTGGGCCAAGCAACAGACAAGAAGCTCCGGCCCCAACCAACTAAAATGAATAGCTTTAAGCCGGGGCCATCATAGAATCGGCGGACAAAGTAGGAATTCCTACTTTGCGCAGGTGCAATTCCGGAATTGCACCGATTCCTACTTTGCGCAGAACACATACATGTACAGTTTTTAAATCGATTTTACATGGCCATAACCTCTCGACAAAATAGCCTATGGCTAATGTTATTCTGTTGTAAATTTTAAGGTTGACTTACTGAATCTGTTGAGTCCTTGTTTTTTATTCAGCAGGGTGTTTATTATGACTTATTTGTTTGTCCTTGATGATTCATTGACTAGTTAGAGATTCACAACGTGGCTAAATGTTATGAACAACTGCAAACGCTGAGGGTGAGGTAATGGCCATGTAAAATCGATTTACGCCCGCCAGTAATTTTATATTACTGATCGTTCCAAGGCAATACTTCTGAGGTGGTTCTTTTTGTTTTATGTCTTCGTGTTAAAAATGTTTGTGCTGTTGGCGCCTTATGTATGTTTTCATATTTTAGTTAAGTTTGGATAACTGAGTGACCACCTATTGAGAAAATAGCTGCTCATTCGGCTTACGATATGTTTTCATGGTATAAGTACCTGATTGTTAATTATTTTTTTTCCCACCTCGGTTTTTGGAGTGGAATTCCTTTCCAGATTGCTCCTTTTCCTGATCTTTGCCTACTTGTACCTTGGAGTGGGAATCTTTTTCTGATTGCTCGTTTCCTGGTCGTTGCCTACTTGTACCTTTTTACTTGCGTGAAAAGATTTTCTTTCAGTTTGATTTGTGAGTGAAAATATATGACACTGACAGTGGCGAAAGGTGATGTTCATATGTGACACGGAACAAAACAAATATGGTATCGGCGACATTAAAGGGAGTGAACGCTACAATCTGAAAATAAGCAGAATGTTGAACACGTAGGCAATGATCAGGAAAAGATGCAATCAGAAAGAAATTCCCACTCCAAAAAACCTAAGTGGGAAGAAGGTAAATTGACAATTAGATACTTGTACTAAGAAAACATATTGTAAGCCGAGTGAGCTGCTATTTCCCAAAAGGCGACCACTCAGTCTCATTCTTTGGGTAAATTCACTCATTCTGATTCAGTAACTCTACATGTATAATGACCATTATCATACCATATTGCAGACGAAAAGGTGCAAATAATGTGTTTGTAAATTTGTACATTTGTGTGTACATGTATGGAACACAATAATAATATGTAAGTAGACACGATATTAAGATTTATAAACAAGCACAGACAAATAGAAAGTGAAAATCTTTATAGCTCGATTTTGACCACTGACGCATCAAATTCAGATGGACGAGTCCATGAAATAGCATGTGAAAGGAAAATCAAGACGAAATGCCGCAAGTTTTCCGTTACACTTCGGTTGCACTCACTTAACATTTTCGTACCTTTAACATATGAAACCCCATTGACATGCAACTTCATGGACTCGCCTGACTATTTTAAAAAGATCCAGAGGTCAAAATCAGTAGAGCGACGTTCTTTAATTCGTGCTTTTCTACCATACAGCCCCGACGATACATCTGGATCTCAGTTTTATTTTTATTATTCATAATTAGCAGTTCTTTCAACGGAACTCTATACCAGCTCCAAATTTACAATGTCAAAGACTTTCTTTACAAATGGTATGCTTTCTTACCATTTATATGGCATTATACATGTCCAAATCATCACTTCACGTGTTTTTATTTTTTTTTCATGGAATGGAATGCACTCCTGGTCGATTTTCTCCGGTGAATTATTTGATCAATTGGTGTAAAATTCGATCGATGAATGAATATTTTTGGATTAAAATGCATTTTCGAAGTGTTCATGCCTGCATTTGTAGTCATGATAGATCTGATTTTTAATAAACAATGCCACGCTGTATTGTCTCACTATATCTTTGATCCATGAGTCTTTCAACCAATACGCAAGCAGCATTATTCTTTGAACATGCAATAAGTGACGCGAATATGAACTGATCAGCTCTCTATGGCTAGAAATAGCAGACGTTGTTTCGAGGAAAATATCTTACATCTTCTCGACGCATTTTATTATCCTATCATGTCAAAAAAATTCTTTGTCCATCTATCGATTCCGAATCACATTAGACATTTTATTCATTAAGAAAGGAATTGACTTTATTGATCCATGATAAATCAGTTATACAGACTATACCTACGTACTTCCAAAATTCAGAACCTCTTATTACGTGTTACAAATATAATAAACCAATCAGAAATACTATTTTTAATTTCAACAAAATTGTTTCTGACCTTGATATCCATGCTAACTCTGCCTAATACTCCTAAGCCTCGAGATTGTAAAGATTAAAATATGTTTATCAACCAGCCGGACATGTAGCAACTAGAAATTTGAAAATAATTTTGGATTCTAGAATTCGCAAAATTATTTCTAAAGGTCCAAAATATATATTTCCTTCCTACATTTAT
Organism: Rugalucina vietnamica; assembly: GCA_964017185.1. Taxonomy (NCBI): domain Eukaryota; kingdom Metazoa; phylum Mollusca; class Bivalvia; order Lucinida; family Lucinidae; genus Rugalucina; species Rugalucina vietnamica. The sequence goes on from OZ024872.1 coordinate 34,472,466, forward strand.
GTCGACAAATGTATAGAGGATATTGCATCTGCATTGAATGATTTCGGTAATCGATGGTGTAAACGAGAGGATGTTGAGGATAATAGAATGGAAAAGAAGTATCTTCGCTATTGTGGATAAACGTATAAAGTTTTATTCACAAAATACTAATATTTTACCGCCTAAACCCAAATTGTCCTTTAGGCATTTGAAGCAGGGTATCCAAGAATTTCATAGAAAGTATGTCTTGGTTCCGCCAGACAAGGCCGCAAACACTGTTGTTGTCGTTTGTAGGCTTCACTACGTTAACACCTTAAAACAGGAGCTTGATGGTATTGATGGTACCAAGGATTATCAGGAGACAGATACTGATGATATGTCTGTAGTTAATGCTCAGTTAAACGAATTGCCTGTTAAGTTTTCTGTTTGTGTCAATGAAGGCCAAGACGAACTTCCTACGATGTATTGGTTACTACCTAAGCTCCACAAAAGACCGTATAAAGCTAGATTTATTGCAAATTCTAGCTCTTGTACTGCTCGTATTACTGAACATTCTATATTATTAACTTCCTGTCTTACTGCTATCAAATCTCATGTCATAAGATACTGTGAGACGGTGTATTGTATGAAACTTCAAATAAAACTGGTTTTGGTCAATAAAACATTCTGGCGAGGTGCTCAGTAAACTGAAGTGAAGAGGGTTTCGTGCGACGAGCTTGTCCACATATGATTTTTTCTACTCTGTATACCACATTGCCACATAATCTAATTAAAGGAAAACAACTTCTGGAATTGATAGTGGACCTTCAAAATGGCATTAAAACTATGGTTCATTTTATCTGACCTGTAATGACAGAAAATAAAATATAAAGGTTTGGTCCTTTGGAAGCAATAAAACATTCAAAGGGAGATAAAATAGCTTTTTCACATCCTCTGACCAAAGCAGATATCGACTTTGGTCATGTCAGAATGTATGCGAAGCCTTATCCTATCTTCTGGATAATATATTAGATTTGGGACCAAGTTAAACAGACAAATTGTTGGAATTCAAATGGGTAAAAATTGCGCACCCCTCGTAGCTGATTTATTTTTATACTGCTACGAAAGAGATTCCCTTAACCATGAAATCAAGCTGATATTATAAAGGCTTCTAATTCGACTTCTAGGTAGCTCGATGACCTTTTGAACATTGACAACCCTTATTTTGATGGTTTGGTCAATCAAATTTATCCACCTGAATTACAGTTGAACAAAGCCAATACCACAGATTCCGAAGCCCCCTTTTTAGATTTACATCTTTCTATTGTAAATGGATTTGTTTCTTCTAAAATTTATGATAAGCGCGACGACGTTGACTTTGATATAGAAAATTTTCCGTTTTTGGACGGTGACGTTCCTCGCCGTGCTTCTTACGGTGTATACATTTCGCAACTTATTAGGTTTGCTAGAGTCTGCAATCATCTTACGAACTTCAACGCTCGGAGTAAATTTTTAGCGGCCAAACTTCTCCAACAGGGCTATCAGTATCATAAACTTCGAAAAACATTTTCTAAATTTTAACGCAGACACTATGAATTGATTTCCAAATTTGATGTTGGGTTAAAGGCACTTTTACGTGATGGCCTTTCGGAACCAGAATTTTATGGTTACTTAATTAGAAAATTTAAGAAATTTATAGGAATGATTTTTCTTTTCAGTTTCGAAAAAACATCATAACAAACGTAAAGGATATAATTTAAATGTTATGCGACAGTCTGCACGCTTTGTTTTTAACCCAGTCATGGTTGATAACTATGCTGCCTTCTTTAACTGCACGCCGGTGGGTCGGGCGTCAGACTCTATGGTGACCCCGACTTAAAGCTATTCATTGTAGTTGGTTAGGGCCGGAGCTTCTTGTCTGTTCATTTGCCCACCGGGGTTGAACGGGTGTTTTCCTTTACTTATGTTATTATTTTGCTGTCAGTAGTTATTTTTCACCGATTTTTTGCATACAAATCGCTAAAATGTTGGATTTCGCCGATGAAAAATTCGTATACACGTGCGGCGTTTCTGTTCGGAGCTGTAAGGGCAGTTGTATTACTTTTTGATCAACCCACGTATTTATAGCACACCGCTATACCGACAATTTTAATAAATTGCGAAAATATATAGTATACAATCTGTTTGAGAGACAGCGCGATATATCAATATTTGAAATTCAAGTTATTACTTTTCTCCAGGGCAATTTCACTGACCAATTTGAAATATGTAAATGCTATTCCATATATTCAGACACGATATCAACTCCATCAGTTACAAGTGTATTGGATTGTTTATATCAAGCTTTGCTCAAAAGCCGATCCAACACGTACGGTGTAACTACCAGTATGCATCATTAGTATGCCTTTGTTTTGGTCTGTTCTTCAAAACGTTGTTGTCTAATATCTGTCCTTTGTCAAGAAGTATGGTTTTCAAGTTCTCAAATTTGTCGTCAGGTGCACGAGAGTTCGCCAAATAATGCAAGTAGTTCCTACCCTTATCATCCTCTTGTAGAGGAATGTCTAATTCTAGAAGATCTGTTATCCATGAAAAGCCAGCACAGTTTTCAAGAGCAAGCATGACAGCGTTTATTCCGTTTTTATCTCCAGTTGTCGGAAGTACGCCGATTTCTGTTGTAAGAAAATCATAAATGTTTTTCAAGATACTTCCAGACGCCTCAGGAAAATGTCTCTCTGTGACTTGATACCAGTAATTTGAAAACGTTTCTTCTTCTAAAACTTTGTCATCATAGACGGCATTGGCGAAGAGGTGGTGTAAAGCATTCCGCCCATTATTGTCAGTAATGTTTAGCTTAAGACCAATCGAGTCAAAGAAATGCAGCGCTGGTAGCACGTTCTCTGTTAGTTTCCAGTCAAGCACACACAGGACAACGTTTCGTCCAAGGTCATCCTTTACTTGGAGATCTAGGCCGTTTTCATGAAGAAACTGAAATAGTTTCACTAAATCACAATCAGGGTAAATACATTTATTTTGTTCCATGAGATAAACAATTGGGGGCTTGCCAGTATGGTCTTTTCCATTAATAGATGAACCAAGCTTCAAGAGTATTTCACATTTGTAACAAAACACATCTAGGTCTGTTATCGAGCGAGAACTCATTAGATAATGAAAATAACTTTGCCCAGAATTATCAATATGTTTAGGTGGGCTGTTCTTTGCCATGGTGTTGATGAATTCAACATTGAAATTGTTCTTCAAGGCAAGCATCAGTGGAACGACCCCGTCATTGTTGTTAGCTTTTATTGCTACACCCTTATGAAGTAGATATTCTAGTAACATTTGACTATCTTCATCAGGCTTTCTCAGATACTGCATGAGATGCAAGACGTTTGAACCTTTGCTGTCTGTACAGTGAAAGTCACAATCAAGTTCTGACAAGTTTGTCAAAATGCTTTTGCACAATTTGGATGATGTATATACGTTTGAATTATTTACGACAAACGATACTATATTTCCATATTTACAATGTGCGTGGATATTTGCACCATAGTTTACCATACATAACAGTCTGTTCCAGCAATTGTGATCCTGAAATCGAGAAAGGCATTTGAACACAGCTGGAATATCATTATGAGTCTGATTGATATCAACACTTGCGTGTATGAGCTTTTCACACAATACTTCAAACTGCGGTAGATCGATTGCAGAAGAAGCAAGAGCATGGAAAAATGTACCCATATAACCAGTGTATTGATAGTTGATGTGTGTGTTGTCTATCAAAACAATGGCTTCTTCTACTTTTGATCGAGTCAACATATTCCACAATAACTTTGACCCGTTAAGCTTTAACCTTCCTTCACCGAAACGAAATGAGGTCAACGCCTTTATGAGAGCTATGTTAGCGTCCACATATAAACACGCATCCTCAAGTCCTTTCTGTAAATTCTTCATCCATTTATCAGAATTTTGTAACTGTTTACCAATGGATTTGTTCTCTAGAATTGCAATTGTTGCATCATACCGTCTCTTATGAATCAAACGGGCAGAAGAAAGCTCCATACAAAGAACTTTTTCTAAGAAATCGAGTTGTTCGTTCTCAATATATTTCATAAACTTGTTTACAAATGATATATCACTCCAGACTTCACAATCACACACTGCTAAACCATGTCCGACTTCTATTTCTGAAATGAATCTCTTAGCTAAAGACTCAAATGGAAGAGGCGAATGTGATACAGTTGCTTTTGCAGTTTCCTTCTTTGTGTTTGTAAATGCGACAATATGCTGGAATTCCAGAGCTCGAATAGCATGTGATGGATTAACAGATATGTAGATGAAAGCTACAGTTTCTCTCAGTGAATGGTGAGAAAACGAATAACTGCCATCTTTGTTTTGCTTCAGGTAAGTATTAGTCAGACCAGTTAAAGCTCGGTGAATATCCGGGATAGCTGTTTCCAATGTGACTCCTGCTGTCTGAAAGAACTTCTTATCGTCATCGGTTGTATTTTCCGTTAACCTGTCAAGGGCGTCATGTCCCAGACTTTCGCCTTTGTGTAGAACAAGCAGTAACACTAGAAACTTAACTCGATCATTGTCTCGGAAGTTGCAGATTTCCCGCTGTACATATTGCACTGGGTTTCTGAAAAAGGCAATTCCTTTTTTTCGTAAAAATACATTCGTGCAGTATAGTTCAACGCAATGCGGGAAACCGTGGGGTGGGTCTACATAACGAATGTCAGGTAGTAACTGACTTGTCTGTATTGTATACGCCTCAGCAAACTTCTTGAATATTCCCACCTTTTCGTCACCTGAAAGCTTAAATTGTTCTTCAGTCATGTCGACAATCGAATGCTTTGAGAAACACGCAAATTTGTTCAGCGCAGTTTCAATATCTTTAAAGATATATCTCCGGCTGGTACATATAACCAGAAGGTTTCCTGTCCGCTGCTTCACTATCCTGCTCATGCTTTCTATCAAAGACTTCCACTTCCCAACATTGTTGTTATCATCTAAGTAAGATTGTCCGAACATATCATCTATCACAACAACTTGTCTCGATGATGGACTATCAGATATCAACATTTTCCAATCCCTCGGAGATGACAGAAATACTGGATCATATCCTCTTTCTGTGTACTGCAACAATAGATGGGCTGCAGTCGTAGATTTTCCATCACCTGGCTTTCCAAGTAGCGTCGCCCAGTGTACGTCTTCGACGGCTGATTTGAGTTCATTGAATGCTTTGGTCTCAACAAAAAGATGGTCCTTGGTGCGATATGAATCTGCCAACATTTCCATTTGACCTGAAATAATACAAAAATGCACTGTTAATATAAACGCGTGTTTCAATTTACAGTGAATATCAACCAATTCAAATGTTCAGATACTTCTAGAAAAACAAATCTTCAACGGATTTAGAACTAAACTTGTAAAATGTGATAGTTCTTATTTCAATATTGACACTGACTGTATCTGAAATATTTTTGCTTGATTTACAGCAATTCAAGATCATTTTAATTCAGCTTAAATAATGTTAATTTGCTTAAATCGATTTTTCTTTTCAAAGTATTATTTCAGTAGGTGCATTAGTATATTTCTCATCAAACTCAATAATGAAATATATTTTAAAACCATAACCATAGTAAATTGATTGCATAACGTACCATTCAATATCGCAACAGGATTATTTGTATCGTTATGCTCTGAGGCTGAAAACAGCTGAGTTGGACCTTGGTTTACTGTATATGGTAATTTCCGAAGAATCCAAAGATAAATCCAGTGAGAAAGCAAATGTACTTACCGGTACCGTCTACGACTGTATACGATTGACTCACAGCTGCGTGATCAGTGATCAAAGACATATCGTTCCTGTCGCTGAAAATCGACAGAAAAGGGAAAAATGATTATATAGATTATTGAATGATTACAGCGAAAGAAGACTAACTTTGACCAAAGAGACTGATTGGTGTTTTGTGTACTGTTTATCTTTAAGTTGGTCAGTTCTTCCCACTCTTCCACAATTCAAATCAGTTGCCAAATGCTCATGTGGTAAAACATGCTAATTATGATAGTGTACCAATCTTACTTGCTTTATAAACCAATCACCACATGCACTCAGAAGTATGCTGGGAAGATTATTTCTATGTTGGCAAGCTGATTAGGAAATAATCAACGTAACTGTCCAAAGAAGTTAACAATCCATCCACGAATTTGAATAGAATGTTTGTACATTTCTAACAGCATTAGAAAGAACTCAAGTGTTATACTGGCCAAAGTTATTCTTCTTCCGCTGTAACAATATCACAGTACTTATCAAACATTAATACAGAATACACAACCTCACAGTTTGAATTGACATTTTAGAATCAGTAAAAAGTTCTGACCAGAAACGGATTCAACTATAAACAAACGTCCGTCACCGAGTACCTTTTTATTCACCAAATACTTTAAATTCTAAGATCAACTGGTTTTTGCATGATGCTTATTGCAGATCTTCGATTATAGATTTGTATTTATAAACAAAATAACTTACAGCTGTATTTCTGTTGCAAGATTAGTTGAAATAAATTCAAATAATATAAATTGTATTTATCTATTTAGAACAGACAGGAATATTGATACATGTAGAACGTCAAGAACGTCACTGTTAATCCACTAATACCATGAAATCTGCCAGAATGTTTGTAGCCGAATTTTTCAAGACATTAAAGGTACGGCTATGTTCAGGGGTTGGTATAACATCTGGTTTGTTTACTCACCTTTCAAGTCTTGTCTCTTCAAACCTAGACGTTTCTTGTCTAGTAGTTACAGAAGAGGTCACGTTTGGTTCATTTTCTGTTTGGTTGTCATCGATAATTCCTGGCACATCCATCACACCGTTGACTGCTCCTTCTACGTTTGTCCTGTCTACTCCTGTCTCTATATTTATTGGGAATGTGACAGCAATGTCATGTTCTTGTACTGTTTCTGTACATTCCGTTCTATCGACACCACTGTCAGTAATTCTGGACTCTGTTCTATTTCTTTCATGTAACTGTGTTTTAGCATCAGGAATTGCTGCGAGTGAAGGTTCATCAAGGTTTGTATCTTGTCCTATTGGCGACCCACTAACTGCACATGACATGTTCTGATGTGAGTCCACTTGACTATGGCTCGCTAAATTGACGGTCGGAGGTGTACTGGATAATGATTTCAGGACTTTTCTGAACTTTGCTCGATGGCCCGCCTTCGTGATGCATGCTTCAATATCCACGTCGGACATTTCTGCAAGGAGCGACAGCTCATCCCAACCCTGTTCCTCAAACTTGGACCAGTATTCCCCAAGTCCATTTGAAATAAGCCATGCCTTGGTATCCTCCATGGTTATTGGAGCTCAGACAGGTTGTTTCTTTGGACGGATTTTCATGCCGTATGTAGGTGCTCAAGCTCTCGCTTTTACGGTATTTGATTATACATTTTCCGGACTTTTCATATTTTCTCTGAAACGAACAATCGATGTAAACAAATATTTAATAATCTATGTGCGATTGTGTACCTTTCTAAATAAATAACCATTTCCTCTGACGGGTTTGGTGTTGCTGGTTTTGCTCAGTTATTGGCGGACCCTGCCTTACCCATGTCATTTACAGATTCTGCGAGGGGGCGAAATGTGACTGACTACGCGCCATTGATAAAATTCGTTAAGAGGCAATGATCAGGAAATGGTGCAATCAGAAAGAAAATCCAACTCCAAAAACAGAGGTGGGAAGAAACTAAATGGACAATTAGGTACTTATACTAAGAAAACATATCGTAAGCCGAGTGAGCAGCTATTTCCCAACACGCAGCCACTCAGTTACCCCAACCTAACTAAAATATGAAAACGCACATAAGGTGCAAACAGCACTAAAAATCGACACCAAGACATAAATTAATAATAACCACAACAGAAGTATCGCCTTGGAACGATCAGTAATGTAAAATTACAGGCGTGCTTAAACTATTTTTACATGACCATAACCTCACCGTCAACTTCTGCAGTGGTTCACAACATTTAGTTAGTTGTTCGGTCATCGTGGCGAATCACACATTAACTAGTCAATGAATCATCAATGACAAACAAATTAATCATGATAACCACCATGATGAATCAAAAACGAGGATTCACAGAGTAAGCTGTCCGACGATGGAGATCCCTGGGCGCCCAATAAGTTACTGAAAATCCAGACAACCCTCAAAATAAATCAGGTAATCTTAACACCGATATTAAGAGACGAAACGACCACAAAATGTCCTTTCCAAGTCCACGCAGTATCGTATCAACCCTCATTCATTTTCCGATAACTTTTATTCTGTTCTATAAATATGTCACGGAAATCCAATTAACCTCCTAAAAATAGGCTGGTATTCTAAACGTGAAGTTCAAAGAGAACTTGAAGGAAAATAGTGATTTATGATTTGTCCCGGGTGCAGGGCGTAGCTAGGAAAGCCGTAAAAGCTTGAACCGAGTTGTTATTGCAACGATGTAACAATGTATGTATATAATTGTTCGGCTAGTAATAAAGTCCTATCTAGACATGATCAGACATCACCCAAAGCCGCTACCTAGTCTAATTTACTTTACTACGACGGTAACAGATGTTAGGATATCATTAGAATAAGATATATCACAGGATAGTGAAACGGTATAGTCTTTGACAATGGAATGCCGGCTTACCTTTCGTGTACCTGCCATTCAAAATCCCATGATCTTCAAATAGCATAACCGGAAACAAGCGATATCTTCATTCGAGGGGCGGTTCAGCAGTATGACAAACTAAATTTACCCTACAACACAAATAGCTCAGTAACTGTATTGATAAAACATGGTTTGCGCTCTTTAGGAAATAGGTTCGGTACTTGTCCAAGATTGATACATTTATATGTTGTACGTCATTCAGAAATTTTGGTGGTCATTAAAATGATTCTGACTTGCTTCAGTCCTACATATTAAATATTTACAATATTTTCAGCGCTTGTTGTATTCACCAACTGATCGTAACATCACAGTGATAGAAAGATGCTAAATGAATCAAAATGAAACTGAGATGCTTTAAGAGCAGTGAACATGTTTATAATGAGAATGCTATGGGGATGGGCCATGCCGCAGTTTCGGCTACTTATTGTATGTCTCTTTAGTGACCCTATAGATTTGGCAACATGGAGCCAAAGAGAATTACTATAATTTTGCAACTTTTGCAACTTTAATTGCACGCCGGTGGGTCGGGCGTCAGATGAATGTTATGCGACAGTCTGCATGCTTAGTTTTTAACCCAATCACGGTTGATAACTATGCTGCCTTCTTTAATTGCACGCCGGTGGGTCGGGCGTCAGACTTTATGATGGCCCCGACTTAAAGCTATTCATTTCAGTTGGTTGGGGCCGGAGCTTCTTGTCTGTTGCTTGGCCCACCGGGATCCAACTGATGTTTTTCTTTAGCTCCGGAGTTAGTAAATTATTTGGCGCCCAGGGATCTCCATCGTCGGGCAGCTTACTGAATCTGTGAGTCCTGGTTTTTGATTCATCGGGATGTTTATCATGATTTATTTGTTTGTTCTTGATGATTCATTTACTAGTTAGAGATTCACCACGAGGACCGAAGAACTAACTAAATGTTATGAACCACTGCAGAAGCTGAGGGTGAGGTTATGGCCGTGTAAAATCGATTTAAACCCGCCAGTAACTTTGTGTTACTGATCGTTCCAAGTCGATACTTCTGTTGTTTTTTTTTGTTTTATGTCTTGGTGTTTAAAATATTTTTGTGCTGTTGGCGCCTTATGTATGTCTGCATATTTTTAGTTAAGTTAAGGTAACTGAGTGGCCACCTATTGGGAAAATAGGTGCTCATTCAGCTTACGAAATGTTTTCATGGTATAAGTGCCTGATTGTTAGTTTGATTTTTTCCCACCTTGGTTTTTGGAGTGGGAGTCTTTTTCTTATTGCGCCTTTTCCTGATCTTTGCCTACTTGTACTTTTTTTTGACAGGGTAGTCAATACAAAGACTGGTAAAATCCTAATGGTGTCAAATATATTAAACGTTGGTTAGAAATTGAATCTTAATCGATCATAATTTTCTGATTTCTCAGAATACCAGGACCAAAAGAAAAATATAATCTTCACTATGGATGATGTACGGGGAGACTTTTTAGAGCCGTCACACTGCACAACACCAGCTGTAGTAATAGCAAATAAAAATAAAACTGAGATCCTTTAAGAGCAGTGAACATATTAATGAGAATTGCCATGGGGATGGTCCATATCGCGGTTTCAGTTCAGCGACCCTATAGAAAATGCTTTAGAAATAATCAGGCCATCTAACCACTGATATAAAGCCTCACCTGCTCACAATACCCATTCGAAGTCTACAAAGTATCTTATCAAGCCTCATATTTTGATTTTGCTCTATAACTATGTCAGGGAAATCCAATTTAACTTCTAAAATAACGCTGGTATTCTATAAAATATGGAGCGCAAAATCGGTTGGGGAAGGGAAATGGTGATTTATGATTGTCCCTGGGTGTAAGGCGTAAATAGGATAACCATAAAAGTTCAACGAGAGTTGTGATTGCAACGACGTAACAATTTATGTAACTGTTCGACTAGTAATACTAATATAAAATCACAAGTTCACACAACTGGATGATCAGACATATCTCATACAGCCGCCACCTAGCCTACTATACTCTGACTTTTTATCACAGAGCATAATATAAGCTTGGCCCTTAGCGTGGGGTACGTGGACTATAGGTACTCTACATGGCTGGCTTTTATTCCATTACATCGAAACCTTGGGTCCGTGAATTAGTTGTATGTCAAAATTCGGAACCATGTCACCGTACTGCAAAAGGTACAAGTAGGCAACGATCAGGGAAAGGCGCAATCAGAAAGAGATTCCCACTCCAAAGACCGAGGTCGGAAAAAACTAAATTAACAATCAGAAACTAGGGGTCGCAGGTTCGATCACGGGCTTCTCCAGTCCGTCGGATGGGACTTTAAACCGAGGTACCGTCTCCATATGACCTTAGCTGTTGGTGGGACGTTAAACCCCAATCAACCAACCAATCAGATACTTATGAGGCTTGTATAGGGTATTTTGTGATACGGGATATTGGCCTATTTTTAAGGGATACTGGGATTTTTGTGTTTTTTATTTTGGGATATGGGATATTTGACTTTTTGGGGGATATGACATTTTTGAAAATGAATAAATAAAGTAAAAAAAATACATAAATAAACACAAAATCACCGCAGAATTGTAATTCTGTTCTATGGTTTCAAATTTTTCTGTGAAACATGCCACCCAGCTGGTGTTGTGGCATGTGGCGGTCCTAAAACGTCTCCCCGTACATCATCCATAGTGCAGATTATATTTCCTTTTGCTCCTTTGAGATCAGCAAGGGTAGTTTGAAAAATCAGAAATTTATTGTCGGCTTCGATTCATTTTCTTACCAACATTTAATATATTTGTCCCCATTTGGATAATTCAAGTCTTTGTATTGACTACCATATTGAAAGTGTCAAATTTACTGTAATTCTCTTTGGCTCCATATTGCCAGCTGTAAGGGGTCACTGATGAGGCTTGAGTAGCCGAAACCGCGGTATGGCCCATCCCTTTTCTCATTAATATGCTCACTGCTCTTAAAGGATAACAGTTTTTTGTTTTGTTTTTTTTTTGTTTTACCATTTATATCAGAATATGCATTGCAATATTTTCAAGACAATACCATTCTAATCAGTTCTTTCCAGATTCTACTAAAACTTAATAATAATAAATAATAATAATAAAATGGAAAAAAATCACAAGATCCCACAATTGCGCCAAGCCTTTTCAAACTTTGCGGGAGCATCAACGGCGCGAATCCCACAGCTGATTTACAAAATGTATGTCTAACTTACGTAAAACAGAATTTTCTCTTTTAATGTAGGAGACACTTTGCAATGTTCTTAATTGTATGTAGCACTTCTGGCTCACAAAATACACAGAAACACATAGGTATCACCAAATTGCACTTAGGTTTCAAACATTTGGCCCCGGATCCACTACCAAGACCAAGATCATTGCAAATCGGTCATCAAAATGATGAACCTAACCCCCTATCAAGGCTTGAAAATAATCCCCATGCGATCTGTGAAAAGGCTGCGGTTTCTCTAGTAATATCAGAGTGTGCTCTGGAGTACTCTGGATTAGACAGTTCTATCTGCCCACCAAAAATACGCATCAGATGCCACCAAACAGTACCAAGGTGTCAAAAAAATCCCGGGGGAGCATACCCCCGGACCCACCTAGCAAGGCTTCCAAGATTCATTTTTGCATGAGTGTGTGAAAGAAACTGGGTTTTTCTCTTGTAATATCAGAATATGCTCTGAAAAAAAATCTCTGGATTAGACAGTTCTATCTTCTCACCAAAAGTACAAAAAAGACGCATCAGATGCCGCCAAACAGTACCAAGAATTCAAAATTTTCTCGGGGGACGATGCCCCCGGACCCCCCTAGCAAGGCTTCGTCCCTGCAGCGCTCGCCTTCGCACCTTATATGCTAAAAAAAATTCGCACCATTTATGGATTTCGTTGCTATCCCTCTGATACCACACTGGAAAAAGATGTGCCACAAGTTATTGTGACTGCTTCAAATGTATAGAGATGATTATGTGTACATTTATTGTTGATTTTCTTATTATCTAACTTTAAAACCATTAATACAACTTCCTGTACAAATGGCTCAAACTTTAATCTATATTTATTTTGGGATATTTCACATTTATTTCGGGGTACGGGATATTGGGCGGAAAATTATTTTGGGATATTTGCAAAAGATATTATGGGATATTGGTGGTGTTTTTAAGGGATATGGGATATTCATCACCCTCCTAAACAAGCCTCACTTATACCATGAAAACATATCGTAAGCCGAATGAGCAGCTATTTTCCCAAAAGGTGGCCACTCAGTTACCTAAACTTAACTAAATATATTAAAACATACATAAGGTGCAAACAGCACAAAAATTTAAACACAAAGACATAAAACAATAAGAACCACCACAGAAGTATCGCCTTGGGACGATCAGTAATATAAAATAACTGGTGAGCTTAAATTGATTTTACAGGTACTTAACCTAACCCTCAGCTTCTGCAGTGGTTCAGAACATTTAGTTAGTTGTTCGGTCCTCGTGGTGAATCACTAACTAGTTTTCTAAACATAGACAAATTGACTAACATCATGTGCCCCTTTAGAATTGGCTTTGATTCCGTAACACAATAAATCTTGACCAATGCCTTTACACTAAGGTTTCAAAGTTACACACACTGGACTGACTTTCTTAAAAGGAAACAAAATTCACGTATAGGAAACGACACTTAAACGTATGAGAATCGAAAACAATGACGAATCAGGGAAATAACAACACTGAAAATTTATCTGTAACAAACGAAAGCTTCACTGGTGGAACTCTCTTACTCTGCTGACCTTTTCATAGGATCTTTTTAATGAAGCCATTAAAATTTCATAATATTGCGTGTGTTCGGGGTTATCAAATGGTACCCTTGGTTGGTAACATTCGTACCCATTTAATTGCCAATGGTACCATTGTAAAGACATCGGTGCAAATGGTGATAATGGTAGTACCATTGATACCAATGGTACAAATGTTACAAACCAATAGTACGATTTGGAGAACCCCGAACACACGCATTCATATTATGCTGGCGTCAGACCTAGCCGATTTTGACACACGATGGCCACACGAATATGAAATTTTGAATTTCGCGCGATTTTCGTCACGACTTTGGTAAAAAGCCAATGTTGAGCCGAAGCATGTATGAACCCTACCGATGGACACACGATGGACACAGGATTATACCCGAAGCACTCACGAACGATACACGAAGTGGTAGTGACAGAAAGGCTTTTTTCACTTTCTCTGACCAAAGTCGGTATACACTTTGGCCATGTCAGAATGTGTGCGACGCCTTATCCTATCTCCTGGATAATATTTATAATAGATTTGGGACCAAGTTATACAGACAAATTGTTGGAATCCCGATGGGTACAAATTGCGCACCTCTCGTAGCTGATTTATTTATACTGCTACGAAAGAGATTTCATGGATTCTCTTAACCATGATAATCAAGCTGATGTTATCGAGGCTTTTAATTCCACTTCTAGGTACCTCGATGACCTTTTGAACATTGACAACCCTTATTTTGAAGGTATGGTCAATCAAATTTATCCATCTGAACTACGGTTGAACAAAGCCAATATCTCGGATACCGAAGCCCCCTTTTTAGATCTACATCATTCTGTTGCAAATGGATTTGTTTCTTCTAAAATTTATCATAAGCGTGATGACTTTGATTTTGATATAGTAAATTTTCCGTTTTTGGATGCTTCTTACGGTGTATACACTTCGCAACTTATTAGGTTTGCTGGAGTCTGCAATCATGTTACAGACTTCAACGCTCGAAATAAATGTTTAACGGCCAAACTTCTCCAACAGGGCTATCGGTATCATAAACTTCGAAAAACCTTTTCTAAATTTTATCGTAGACACTATGAATTGATTTCCAAATACAATGTTGGGTTAAAGACGCTTTTAAATGAGGGCCTTTCGGAACCAGAATTTGGATCAATGGAATTATAGGGGAACCCTTGATTTCCTCGTATATAGAGAAGAAAATGTGGATACCTTAGTCACAAATGATATATCAATATCTCAACTTGGTATAGAGATATTTAGATCGCAAAAGCAGTCAAAATTAACCTCCTGTCGGCCTTTTTTATTCAGCATGTCTCCGTAAAGCGATCTTTAGCAGCCATTTTGTACAACTGTTTCCGGGCTTTTCTCGGGTAAAACATGAACCTCGTCTGGTTGCTTCATTAAGGATGATCTGGTCATTTGAAATCGTGTCGTTTCGATCAAGTACAACTGATCAAGGATTGTCCTTATTCCGTGAATGTCAAAAAGTTGTCTCTTTGGGGAAGTTAAAGAAGGTCGTTTCGGTCCAGACAATTAACACCACCGGTGAATACCCCTTATTCCGTTATTGTTTCCACATTTCTAGCCCAGGCATAATAACACTATAAAAAGAATGGTATCCACATTTTCGTCTCTATATAGGGAGGTTTCCACATTTTTTAGATATACGACAATTCATTGGAAAGCCCAGAAATGTGGATACTTTACTATATAGGGAGGTTTCCACATTTTAGATATACGACAATTCATGGAAAAGCCCAGAAATGTGGATACTTTACTATATAGGGAGGTTTCCACATTCTTTAGATATACGACAATGTGAGGGTTTCCCATGAAAAAATGTGGAAACCTCCCTATATAGTAAAGTATCCACATTTCTGGGCTTTTCCATGAATTGTCGTATATCTAAAAAATGTGGAAACCTCCCTATATAGTAAAGTATCCACATTTCTGGGCTTTCCAATGAATTGTCGTATATCTAAAAAATGTGGAAACCTTCCTATATAGAGACGAAAATGTGGATACCATTCTTTTTCTAGTGTTATAATGCCTGGGCTAGAAATGTGGAAACAATAACGGAATAAGGGGTATTCACCGGTAGTGTTAATTGTCTGGACCGAAACGACCTTCTTCAACTTCTCCAAAGCGACCTTAAGCAAACCGAACAGGCTTCATGTTTTACCCTTAGTGCGATTGCGCAGAAAGGACAAACACTGTAAAAACGACGACGCAAAACACGCTTCGACCTCAACTTTTTAAACATCAAAAAAGCTGAACTTTTTGGCCCAGGCTGATGTATCTTAATATAGGATATGAAGTTAAGATATTGAAATATGATTTAGGACTAAGGTTTCCACATTTCCTTCTCTATATACGACGAAACCACATAGGTTCCCTCAAAGTTCCATTTTTCCCAGAATTTTATGGTGACTTGGTTTACAAGTTTAAGAAACTTACAGGAAGTAATGATTTTTGCTTTTCCGTTTAGAAAATCATAACATGTTACAGACGTATAGGTTATAGCTTGAATGTTATGCGACAGTCTGCATGGTAACTATGCTGCCTTCTTTAATTGCACGCCGGTGGGTCGGGCGTCAGACTCAATGATGGCCCCGACTTAAAGCTATTCATTTTAGTTGGTTGGGGCCGGGGCTTCTTGTCTGTTGCTTGGCCCACCGGGGTCCAACTGATGTTTTTTTTTTCTTTTGCTCCGGAGTTAGTAAGTTATTCGGCGCCCAGGGATCTCCATCGTCGGACAGCTTACTGAATCTGTGAGTCCTGGTTTTTGATTCATCAGGAGGTTTATCATGATTTATTTATTTGTTCTTGATGATTCATTGACTAGGTAGAGATTCACCACGAGGACCGAAGAACTAACTAAATGTTATGAACCACTGCAGAAGCTGAGGGCGAGGTTATGGCCATGTAAAATCGATTGAAGCCCGCCAGTAACTTTGTGTTGCTGATCGTTCCAAGTCGATACTTCTGTGGTGGTTCTTTTTGTTTTATGTCTTGGTGTTTAAATTTTTTGTGCTGTTGGCGCCTTATGTACGTTTTCATATTTTTAGTTAAGTTAAGGTAACTGAGTGGCCACCTATTGGGAAAATAGATGCTCATTCGGCTTACGAAATGTTTTCATGGTATAAGTGCCTGATTGTTAGTTTGGTTTTTTCCCACCTCGGTTTTTGGAGTGGGAATCTTTTTTCTGGTGCGCCTTTTCCTGATCTTTGCCTACTTGTACCTTTGCATACGATGTTGATGCGAATGGTATGCGAAGGCTTGACGATGTCGTGAAGCCATCGTGAGGTGTTAAATGTATTCCCGAAAGTGTCCCGAAGGCATAACGTGACTTCCCGATGTTATGTAAAAATCAATTGTTGAAACTACACATTTTTTTTGTTTAAAGAATAAAATTGAAAATGCGACCTAAACCAGGAAGAGGGCGTGAGAAGAAGATTGCGCCAGTCAGCTCCACTCCAAAACTTCCCTCCAAGGTTCCAATCCAAGAATCCTATCCAATACTCCGGTCCATGACTCCACTCAAAAACTCCAATCCATAAAATACACGTTGTCTATATTGTAGGCGGGAGATTGAACGAGACCCAATTTCATTTAAGCGCAAACATGGTCTCTTTTTGAGACTGTATTTCAGTTGTATGATTTCGTTGTTGCGTCCACGGTAAAAATTACTACCATGACTGTAATGTCAGTTACTTTACAACACTGTTCAAACGTATCTGTGAAAGTTTGATTGTGTTTTCAATCGATCTTTCGCATGAAACGGACACAAAACTGTTCTTGAGTTAGTAGATAAAATGCTCGTTTGTCGAAAACTGCAATGGGTACTACTCTACTAGAAAGAAAACCGGTTGCTGCATGAAAACCAACAGAATATTAAAGAAACCAAATACCTGAAAGAGATAGTGTTGCTCCTGCAAGATGAATTTATCATGTTCCCGTTGCATTTAAAGAAGCAGTGCTGCAGTCTTCTTCCTGGTTGTCTTGTCTTCGAAATACGCCATGAGTGATCATGAGTTTTGTCAGAATAGAATCAACAGTACTCAACTTAAGATTTTCTGAGAAATAGACTGTGTGGATGCTGATTTTTGTATGTCCAAGTTACCTTAGGATATACTGGAAACGCAGAAAGAGCAGTTTTGGTTAATATCGTGTTTTCATCGGGATGCCATCGTGTTCTAAATTTTTTAGATACGATGCTTATACGATGGCGTTGCGAGGGCCATACGATGTCGTGTTGCCTTCCTAACACTATCGTGCAACATTGCGTCTCCGTATTAACTTCGTGTAGCAAAACCTAGCCGATGATGCCGATGATCACACGACGGAAGTACGATGTAGTCCCAATTTGATAAGATGGCCTCACGATGGCTTTGCGAAGGCCAAGATATACATACGAATTGAACACGAAATTGAACCTTCGTGTGTCCTTCGGACATTTTTTTGGCATGTCGGAGATTTTGGTATCGCTCGCGATAGTGCTGTCGAAGGCTTAAAAAATCTCCCGATGGGTAAAGATGCACTCACCAATGGCCCTATGTCTTCACGATCCGTGCCGAATTTGAAAATTTCCATAATGGTGTGTCCATCGTGTGTCCATCGTGTGTCATCATCAGCTAGGTGTGACGCCTACATATAGATGTTACCAATTTGTTCGATTAATCTGTATGACAAATTTATCCAATAAAATTTCACAATAAATATCATGATTTATATTTTAGCTCTGTTTGTATGTATACAGGGTCAACAAGATTTCTAGGATTGGTGTATCAGAAGTAACATTGTAGTCAATGCGCCAAAAGATGCAATGTTCATTGCATCTCGGACTGCAGCATATACATTTTAGAAAATCGTCCTGACCTGAAACTCTCAGATAAAACCATAAACATCAACAGCTTAGAAACTTCTAGGTGTCCAACATAGACAATACACTGTCATGGACTGCCCAATGGAATCAGTAGCAACTAGCTAAAAAGGCCATTTGTCGGCACACACAATGGGTGTTCTTTCAACCGGTATAAAATCAAAATTAAGCCTGGTGACCCCCACTTTTTATTCACTCAGTACAAGGGGGTTGTTCTACATCATAGATGCAAACAGAAAAAGAGTAAAAAGTGTTGACACTGTGACAGTTACCCAAGCGTATATGAGCATTTGGGCTTGGCTTCTACCCTATTGTTATGTAGGTACTTACTATGATAACTTACCAATGACAGTCTCTAGCAGGTGTAGACTCGGGCTCCTATCAACAACTACGTTGGTGGTCTTGGAGAAAATGAGCCCCGAACAGAGGAACTTCTTTTCCAGGTCGAGTTGTTGGCGAGGAATATATCTCGAGCTTCACGTGTTGTTGCTGTGAGTTTCTATCAGCTGAAACCGCTAGGAGGCGTGCTGACCTGTAGACTGGTTCCATAGGTCACCCTGTTTTAAAAACCTAAATGAAACACATAACAGGACACATATAAATGTCCATTCCGGTAGCCCATCCCGGTAATCAGACCCATTCCGGTCAAGCCCCATCCCCCAATGGTGTGGTATTGTCAGTTTGACGTTTCACGAGTAAACTATTCTGATCATGATTCCGGTAAAGGAACGCACCGATGGCCGCCTATTAGGAAATAGCTGCTCACTCGGCTTACGGTATGTTTTCTAAGTATAAGTACCTAATTGTCAATTTAGTTTTTCCAACCTCGGTTTTGGAGTGGAATTTCTTTTCATTCTGATTGCGTCTTTTCCTGATCATTGCTTACTTGAACCTTTTTGCACGTTTCTTGCTAGTGCTGAAGGAATCTATTGAAACGCCTACTAGTCGCTCAGTTTCCTCTGTCCCTTGGATGACACCTGAAATAAGAAGAAGGAAGATGCGCAGAAAAAATGCAACTCATGCAAAAGCTAAAAAGTCTGGTAGTGCAAAACTTAGATATAAATTTGAATCTTTACGGAAAGAAATCAAAGCTGAAATCAGGAAGCAGCATGATCTTTACGTGAACAACTTGGTAGGATATGTTAAGGCTAATCCTAGAGATTTTTACAGGTACATAAACAGTCAGAAAAAAGATACCCAAGGTATTCCCCCGTTGAAAAAGAGGAATGGAAGTGGAATTGCACAATCCGAATTTGAGAAGGCGGAAGAATTTAATGGTCAGTTCTCGGACGTTTTCACTAAAAGTGAATACAAACAGGTCCCTCTTCTAGATAGATCTGCCCCGTTCATGCATGATATTGTGGTCATAAAGGAAGGGGTGACCAAACTTCTTAAAGGTCTTAACCCGTCTAAAGCCTTTGGGCCTGATGAGCTTCATTCCAGAGTCCTAAAGGAACTGGCAATGGAATTAGGTCCGGTATTCGCCCATCTGTTCCAGCAGTCAATTGATACAGGTGAAATTCCTAAAGAATGGTCTCTTGCTAATATTTGCCCCCTGTTTAAGAAGGGCGACAGGTCTCTTGCCCGCAATTACCGCCCTGTTTCTTTGACATGCATTCCTTGTAAGCTTCTTGAACATATTGTATGCTCAAATATTATGGCCCATCTTGATGAACATGAACTCCTGTCAGACAGGCAACACGCATTTAGGAAATGTGAAACTCAGTTGACTACGGTGATAAATGATTGGGCAAAAATCTTAGACAAAAAAGGCCAGGTTGACACGTTTATACTGGATTTTGAAAAGGCTTTCGATACTCCTCCCCATGAACTCCTTAAAAGCAAATTGTTTAGCTATGGAATAGGTGGAACAACACTGAGTTGGATAAATGTTTTCCTTTGTTTCAGACAACAACGGGTAGTGGTAAATGGTATTAAATCGGATTGGGCTCCAGTTGCGTCGGGTGTCCCTCAGGGCACCGTTCTCGGCCCCTTGCTGTTTTCCTTGTATATAAATGACATCTCAGCAGACATTGAGTCTGAAATAAGACTCTTTGCTGATGATTGTGAAATCAAGAATGAAGAGAATACATTGAAACTTCAGAGAGACATTGATCGTTTAGGCAGTTGGGCTAGGAAATGGGGAATGAGATTTCAACCCGTCAAAGGCAACATGATGCAGCTGACAAATAAACGGTCTAGTAAGATACAGGCTAACTACACCCTTGAGGGCACTGTACTGGAAAAAATTGAAAGCATAAAATACCTGAGTGTAACTATCACAAATGATTTGAAATGGAATACTCATATTTCCAATGTTTGTACAAAGGCTAACAGAACTCTCGGATTCTTGAGGAGAAATTTGTATTCTTGTCCCCCAGATGTGAAAGAAGCAGCTTTATAAAGGACTGGTGCGGCCTGTCTTGGAATATGGAAGCTCTATCTTCTGATACTGAGTCGATCAATTTCTGATCATCACCTCAGTTTGGGACCCTCACACTCATGGCCAGGAAGAACTGGAAAAGGTCCAAAATCGTGCGGCAAGGTTTGTGACTGGAAATTATGTTTTTGAAACTGGGAGCATGACTGGCATTTAAGGTCAAATGAAATGGGAATCTCTTAAGAAAAGGAGGAAGGATAATAGACTTATATTGCTATACAAAGGTCTAAAGGGTAAAGCCAGAATACCCACAGATGACCTTATCCCGAAGAATAGGCGTTGTAGAAATCAACACTATCTGGCTTTTCAGATACCTTCAGCTAGCAAAGAAGCGTACAAAAGTAGTTTCTTCCCACCGACTATCAGGGACTGGAATGACCTCCCTGATTCTCTGATCTCCCCTGCTGAAATGTCTGATGACTGTATGTCCAAGTTCGCATCTCTTGTGAGAGCCAGGTACTAATTTCCCTCCTGGCGCACCCCCCCCCCCCCCCGGCGAGGTATTGTCAATTTGGCGTGTCACCAGTAAACCATTCAGATTCAGATACAGATTCAGGGTCGCACTTGTTATAGCCAATCCGATTGGTCCGATCGACCTGAGCATAAGAATTCTAAATCAAGTAGTCGCAATGGAGCGCGACGAAGCGCTCCGCCGTCCAAGGTGGTGTGGTCGAGCAAGTCACGTGACCTGCTCTAAAAAACATGGTTTCAGCAATGTTTCAATGCGAGGAGTGCAAAATTTATTTCTTCAGCATGGAGGTGTTTGTGAGACATCCATGCGTATTGCAGGGTAATAAACACGCCGTAAATCAAAATCATTTAAAGCAACAATTTGACTGTTTTTCTTTATTGCTTTTCCTCACTTGTTTTAGTAATGGGAATGCACTCCGTTTGCCCACTTTCCATTGATTTAGCGTACTGCCCGGACCAATCCGATCACTCTTAAAATTTCTAAATCAAGTACGCCCCAGATGAATGCAAGAAAATCTAGTCTACGTTTTACTTTAAGATTTCATATCCGGATTAAAATCGAAGCGATCTGTAAACTATGGCGGCATCTGTCAGAAATCTATGCCGTCACACAAATTTTTCATTTCTTGCTTCGCCAGAAGTCAGACATTGTGTGAAAAGAAGTATTTTCGTTAAGGTATTTGTAAGGGCAGCATTTTATATTCTGTCGATGTCTATCAAGGGGTATAGACGATTTTATTGCGCTGCTTTAATTCTCAAAAGTGCAACGGGTTGCCGAATTTGGAAACTAAATCCGTGGCTTGTAGCCAGAGATGGGGCCAATTACTTTTGAAAGTAATGAATTACATTACCATTACATTGCATTTTCTTTATTACCATTATTATTACATTATCATTACACACTTTTTGGAAAAGTAATTGTAACGAACAGCCGAGCTCAGCCACAGCAAACCCCGTTGGTGGAAAAGCATGCTCATCCACCAAGGGTGGTTTACTCCGCTATATACCCAACACTTACTCGATTCACACAGTCTCGAGTTTGAAATTTGCATATTTCCAAGGGAAGCTATCCCGTCACATTACTTCCCCCTCCGAGAAGACTCGCCCCGAGTCTTGGCCTGGGGACTATATGGGTAAGGCAACTCCGTTCTGGCAGTTGTCATCATCCCACCGCTGCCACCAAATGTAACGAACAGCCGAGCCAAGCCACAGCAAACCCCGTCGGTGGAAAAGCATGCTCATCCACCAAGGGTGGTTTACTCCGCTATATACCCAAGACTTACTCGATTCACACAGTCTCGAGTTTGAAATTTGCATATTTCCAAGGGAAGCTATCTTGTCACATTACTTCCCCCTCCGAGAAGACTCGCCCCAAGTCTTGGTCTGGGGACTATATGGGTATAACGGGATAGCTTCCCTTGGAAATATGCAAATATCAAACTCGAGACTTTGTGAATTGAGTAAGTGTTGGGTAAAAAACGCAGTAAACCACCCTTGGTGGATGAGCATGCTTTTCCACTGACCGGGTTTCTGTGGCTTGGCTCGGCTGTTTGTTACATTTGGTGGCAGCGGTGGGATGATGACAACCGCCAGACCGGGGTTGCCTTACCCATGTAGTCAACATATTAAATAGCACTGTCTACAAACTGTTTACTCTTACAACAAATAACAAAAAGTAAGATTTGTAAAATCTGTTCATAGAGGAATATCTTATGGCTTTTTTCAATTCTCTGTGTTTTATTCTTTTAAAAAGTTGACTTCAAGTATTGCTTTGATTTTTGGTCATTTTTTATTTTTATTGCTTTAATGCAAGAAATTAACTTGCATGTTTATTGCATGTGTACAGCCTACAAGTGATATGTTTTTGAAACTTTAGTTTTGAAGCCACTTTAGCCATTCATTTGTGTCATTATAGTTTAGGGTATGTTTAACAATGTGTATCAGGATAGTCTTTAATTTGAGCTAATTTGTCTAAATTGAGCAACTTCTTTCACACTTTGCAAACTCTTTTGTTCTTCTTTAACACCTTTAGTAACAGCAGAGTAGTTTACCAGTGTTAATCTTGATATTGCTTTAGAATTGTACCATAGTTATCAATAATAAAGTTTTATCTTGTGGGAATGAAAAGATTTGTTAAATCCTAAAACAAAATCAGTTTTGTTTTCATCATCATTGCAGCTTTATTTGTTGTCTTTAATTTGGTAAAAAACAACAACAAAAAAGCAACAAAACAAACAAACAAACAAAAAAAACTTGTATCTGTTTAATACATATATTCATTTGCTGTTTTACAACATCATCCTAGTCTGATGCACAATATGTGTCAATATTAGTCACATTTTTATATACAAAGTAATGATAATGTAATGATAAGTAATGGTAGCATTACAGGCAAATTTTCAATTGTAATTAATTAAATTACCATGACTTGTAATGACAAAATCCTGCATTACACATTACTTTGAAATTTGTAATGCATTTCAGTGCATTACCATTACACATTACCATTACCCCATCTCTGCTTGTAGCACCCTCTTGCGTTGACTTGTACCTGTCATATGTATGTATATATTGCGGTACAAGTTAACCTCTTGTGGGTGTTATGTGCAGTTAGATACTCATGAATTTTAAATGACAAGTTTAATTCAGTCTGAAAGAAGAAGCGTACAAAAGTAGTTCCTTTCCACAGACTTTCATAAGAAAAAATCAGTATTGGTTACCGGAATTGCAGCTTTCCCGCCTCTTCGCTCATTCGGTCGAGGGTATAACTCGGTCAATATCGTTGTGATTTAATCATTTTTAGATGCTTATAAAGTCGTAATTTGTCAAAAATATAATGGGGTTCATACCTTGAGTTGAAGAAATAATTATAAATGAAGATCTGAAAAAATTAAAAAATACATGCAAAGCTTTTATTAATAATTTTATTTTGTTTTCATATTTTCTGCTTTTAATTCAGTAAGGTTACAGCGATAAACACCAAGTAATTCACCTCCTACGAATGACCTTTGACGTCATTTAGACTGGATCAATCAGGGACTGGAATGACCTCCCTGATTCTCTGATCTCCTCTGCTGAAATGTCTGATGACTGTGTGTCCAAGTTCGCATCTCTTGTGAGAGCCAGTGACTAATTTCCCTCCTGGCGCACCCCCCTGGTGAAGTATTGTCAATTTGGCGTATCACCAGTAAACCATTCAGATTCAGATCTCTTCAATGATTACATTTTTTCAAACTCTACTATTCTGCTCAGCTTTAACACAAATGGTATCTTCAGTCCTCTAGAAAAATAGAAATACATAAGTTTTCCACAAAGAAGTTTATTTTGAGAAACTAAAATTGCCTTGACACACTTAAACCCTCACCATTGTTGACACTGCCAACCCACCAGATTACCCACTCAAATCCAAAACCAAAGCACTCAGAATCATTTTTATTTTTTTTTATTGCCAAACATTGCATGTAATAATTTTTTATTTGTTCAGACAGCAAAATTAGATGCTAGAAAATTGTTCAGTTTGATAAATAATGAAAAAAAGTTCAAGCATGTGGCCTCTACCGGTTCCTCGCTACCCAATATGGACACTATTGAGCAAGGTTCAATGGTTCAAAAAAGAAGTAAACAAAAATAATTTTGCCTTGCACATCATTGTGCTGCAATGAATTCAGTTCAAACTTGTCACATATTGTTTCTAACATGCACAGCTTCATTCTATCACATACGGTTTGATTCGGAATGATAATGAAAAAAATTTCAATTTCAATCAGGTCATCAGTCTCATCACAACAGAGATAATCATCGAAAATGGTACCTGCTGATACATTTATCCATTTACCAATAAGATCCACAAGAAAGATTGGATTTTAATAGCGAAACCACCCACTTTCAGTTGACTCGATTTGAGCAAGAAAAATCAATGGTTTATTCCCCTTTATTTCCGGTACCCATCCTTTCCTGTTTTGGCTAGATTACAGATGTGTCCAAGTTCTCACTTGTGTGAGCTAGGTGCTAATTACATCCAGACCTTCAGTTGTTGTTTACAGCTTTTGTTTACAATCTACAGGCATATACACAGTAGCATACCGAATGTGTCACACAGCTTCAGTTCCATGCCTCTACTTAATGGGAAAACATTCTCGCTCTACACATCACATAGTGGAATGAGGTTTCGAAATTACCTTAGGTACAAAAATGCTAAGAAATTGGTCCCCTCAAACAATCTTCAGGCTTCTTGCAAAAAGTCATTATGAAAACCACTTATTACCTGATGTTTTCAACACACTTGATGAAAATATATTTGGTACTCACCTCAAAAAAGTAAATATCCTCATTATACCTTCTATTTTCAGCCTGGTGCAAGTCTACCCTCTGCGGATGTATACATTGACTCCCCCTATAACAAAGTCAATGTACGAGACATCTTCAAGAACAGAAAGGGGGTTTTGTTTTCTGTTCTCGGGGCTTTCACTCCTGGTTGCTCACAGGTGGGAATAATGATTTGAGCCTTCGCATGAAAAAACAAAAATTTGTTTGGTTGTTTATTTGTTTGTATTGAGGCTTAACTTCTCAGTCAACAATTTTTTGGTCATTTCGGGACGGTGCTAACGTTTCCTGGGTTTAACCAGTAATGTGCCATGCTCAAGGACACAACACGGTGATGCCTGTGGGGATCAAACCCAGGACCTCTTGATTCGGAGTCTGATGCTCTATCACTATGCTCCCTAAAGCAACTATTTGGGCTTCTGACCAGGTCCAACACAAATAGGCCTGTACATTCTTAGAAGCAGTCAAGAAGATTGAAATTTTGGATCTAAGAAGAAGAGGGAAATTTAGATCTAAGTAGAAGAGGGATTTACTATCTGTGTAGTGAAAACAAAGGCGCTGATCAGCTGTGCAGTTACTGTAGATAATATATAGTCCGAGCCTGTCCAGGAAAAGTGGTTAAATCAAACCTACCATACATGTAAGCCTTAAATAGTTGTTAACTTAAATGGTGTTAACTGTGCTATACATGTATTTTTTCTGCATACTGAGGATGTCTTGACATGACATCCCAAAGCTGGATAGAAGTCCTCAGAAATGGAGGTGACCATCCATCATAATCATGACTGTTGACTGTGATGCAAACAACAAAGCAAACAATCTTTATTTATGGTACTCATAGAATTTATATGTGTGGAAAAAAGGTTAAACATAATTTTTTCATCATTTACTTTGCACATACAAGTCCGAGCAGTATGGTTTGGTTTTACATTAAAATTTCATATTTTATGTTTAATGTCCAATTTTTCAGAGCCATGTGCCGGAGTACATAGAAAACTATGACAAATTTAAGGTAAATAATTTTACCCTTTCTTAACCCAGTAAGCCCATGTTTTCAAAGATCATCAAAGGAAGGAACACGGAAGTCACCAATGTCCTCACACCATCTTTCATAAACTGCCTTTTTCAAAATCACACTTTTCTGAAACACCTCAAGAAAGGTATTGTGGTGTCACCCTTTTGCTTCCCAAAAGTCCTAAAAATTGTTGCAAAAAAATTGAAAATCGATTCACAAATAAGAATTTGATGCTAGAAAATAATTTTGTGAAAATGTAAGGGAAGTAACTATGCTCCTGGGAGAAAAAAATCTAAATTGAATATTTTTCATTGAAAATGAACAAAATTATATAAGGATACATTACTATAGTCCAAATTTTTAAAGTCATTCTATATGCCATCAACCTGACATTGTAAATAGTATATCTATATCTGACAGGCGGAGGGCTATGACGTGATAGCGTGTTTGGCTGTGAATGATCCCTATGTTATGTCGGCCTGGGGCGAAGCTGTAGGAGCTGCTGGAAAGGTACACAGAGCCTCGGTTCATCAGGAAAACATGTCCGTGCAATACCCCCTTAAACCCCACTTTTATATAGCAAAACTGGGGTATGCAGGGTTATACCTATTTTTCTTATTTTTGCTCCAAAACATAGACTGTGGGTACTCGTTAGTATCGCCTCGCCGAGGCGGTTCTAACGTGTACCCACAATCTATGTTTAGAGCAAAAATATGAAAAAATATAAAAAAAATTTCTACTGAAATTTTTTTTTTTTTTTTCAACTGAAGAAAAATCTATATTACATGGGCATGTTTTCGTAATGTTGAAACATTTTTGCTCACAGGCCCATGCAATATACAGAGATTTTCAAAAGCTGTAAAAATTGAAAATTTCATGTGAAAATGGGATTGTGAGAACACGTTAGAACCGGCTCGCTGAGGCGGTTCTAACAAGTACCCACAATCTATGTTTTGGTTTAAAAATAAGACAAAAATGAATACCTCTTTATACCCCAGTTTTACTATATGAAATTGGTTCAAGGGGGTATACATTAAATGTTTTCCTGATGTTGGCTAACATTATTGTCTTTTGTATCAAACTGAGTGCTATAAGAGACACTAATTTGCACTGAGTGATATATTTGAAAATAAGATTTAGTTTTAATAAAATGGTTAAAAAATTTTAACTCATAATTATGAAAGTGTTGATGTTGGTATACCAATGATCAAATTTGTTTCTTTTTCAGATATTAATGTTGTCTGATATGCATGCAGACTTTACCAAGGCCATGGAAATGGATTTGGACTGCAGACACATCATGGGAACTCGACGTTCTAAAAGGTATCAATAATGGGGAACTTAAAAGTTGAATACATTATTAATTTAAGCAGTTATCATTGCTGATTGTATATAGATTTGTCTAAGAACCAGGTTTAACAAGGTTATTAAAACGAAGTAGCAACCAAAATAACAAGTATGAAATTATTTTTCTTGATTTTCAGCTTTATAGGCACTAGGCAGGTTGTGAGTTATTTTGTCATTAGTTTTGAACAAGAAAGTTTCATGAGTGACACTTTTAAACTGAGCAGCCCCCGTGGCCAAGCGGTTAAGAGTGCTGTTTCTTAATCACTCGATCATCTCTACACTTTGTGACAAGCCAAGTTCTGCTTGCAGGTGTGCCAGATGGTTTTCTTGGGGTTCTCCCGTTTTCTCCCACCTACTGCTTGGCCTGTCTCATATTAGCTGAAATAATCTTGAAGGGGATGTAAAACTGAATTAAAAAAAATAATTAAACTGACATAAGATGTCAGAGAAAATACTGCAATTTTTCAAAAATTATCAAGTCAGTCAACACAAGCTCAGAATCAAGTAATGTTCAGTTTGTTGTGGAGATCCTCTTTTAGTTATCTGTGTAAATGAACTGCACCTTCTTTTCCCGTTTCAGGTATTCTGTTGTGATACATGATAATGTGATACAGGGCTTCAACGGGGAACCAGATCATTCAGGGCTTGCTTGTTTAATGTGTATAAAGAATCTGAGTAAAAGACAGCAACGTAAAGAGCACGAACAGGGCCATACTGTGCTATCATAGCAGTGGCTTTAGCAACGTTTTTGTTCATTTAAAAAGATGAGATGCATCTTTGGTGATCATGGCATTGATTTGTCAGAAAAGCAGTATAGGTGCAAATAAAGTTTGTTTGTTCTTTACCATCAGAATGCCTCTGTGAGGCAGTTCAAATGAGAGTTCACAACATATAGTTATATGAATGCATGTAATTAAAGATATTCATCAAAAATGCATCTTATTTGTTCTGTTTAGTGTTTTAATGTAAAATGGTTTCAGGGCTTAAAACATGAAGTATTTTAAAAATCTTTTTTTTTTCAAGACATTTTTAAAGACCACACATGGTTTGGAAGTGCATTATTGGGTATCAGTGAGAGATGAGCCGTGTTAAGAGAAAATTGATTTTGCCTTTGCGAAAACAAAGGCTCAGATCAGCTATGCAGTAACTGCACAGCTGATCAGCACCTTTGTTTTCACTACACAGACAGTACAATTACTCTTCTTCTTAAAGCTGAAATTTTAAGCTTCTAGCCTTTTTCTGAGACTGTACAGGCCGGTTTGTGTTGTACCTGGTCGAAAACCCCAAAGTCTGGGTGTCTCATGTCACGGCTCATATGGAAAAAAAGGACACTTTTTGGGAAAAATCATTAAAATGGTAGTTACATGTACATTGATACTTTATGACGTGGTTTTAGACAGACTTATCCTTCATTGGAAATGCAAATTGGCATTTCTTATTTTAGCATCACAAAAACACTTCCATGTTATGTGAGATTTTTTTATAGAGCTGTAAAAATTGATATTTTCAGTTGATTTTGTACCGAAGGCTCCAGGTGAGCTTATAGGATAGGCAGGTACCCCGCATCCATCCATTGTCCATGGCGACATGGTCATAAACCATTTTATCTTCTTCTCTGAAACTGCATGGCCAATCATGGACAAATATTGTATGAAACATCTAGAGGGAGGGAGGAACCAAGATGGCCCCAATGCTCGTATATGGTAAAAACCCTTCAAAAATCTTTCGATAACCATTATTCTGACTTCAAAGAAACTTAACATGTAGTACTGGGGACTAGAGTACTACAATGTGATAAATCATGACCCTGTGATGACCTTGACCAATTTTACTCAAAGTTAATTTAGGTTACCTATAGATGCATTTGAATGAGTAAAACTGTCAAAATGTCATTGGAAGGGAAAACTTGCAGGAAACTGGCAAATGGACAGAACATTTATGATTCTGAAAAAATATTGACACCAGGGGCTCATTTGACCCTGCTCTGGGCTCTAGACATGTATTTGACCATCATACTCAAACATGTTGGTATATATACCAGATCTCGGGTGAGCATTTTCATAACCATTGGTCCTCTGGTCATTTTTCTTATTTTTCTCAAAAAATAGATTGTGGGTACCCACAGTGAATGTTTTGAGCAAAAAATAAGAAGTAAAAATAAAAAAAAAGTTGTAAAAATAGTTTTGCTCTTTGTAAGAGCTATATTCTGTTGTGACATATATGTATGTTGGTGCTTTTGCCCTAAATCCTTTTCGGTATAATGTGTGCAATGTTTATTGTTGCGTCAGAGGTGAGTAGGCATAATGCCTGTAAAAATTACAGGTATTATAGACTATGTAGTGCAAGATTATTATGATTGTCAAGCTTAGATGAATAAAGTTTTGTAAATGAGCCTTCGGATGAGAAAGCCAACAATTTGGGTTTCCAATCAGGTCACACTCTAACTAGCCTGTACAGTGACTGATGCCAGCTAGAAACTTAAAATTTCAGATTTAAGAAGAGGAGGAACTGTACTATCCATGAAACGAAAACAAAGGTGCTGATCAGCTGTGCGGTAACTGCACAGCTGATCTGCACCTTTGTTTTCACCTTTATATGCGTGTTGTTGGTTTTCATGTGTTTTTATGTGTTGGCTCAAATGATTTTTGTGCCATATTTTCTAAGGTTCTGGGATTGGAAATTTAAGAATTGTGCAGAAGTTGAGATTACATGTATATATTGTGTGTCAAAACTTGTAGTATTCCGTATTTGTTCTATGTCACATTCTTGTTATGTGTTGTTTATTGTTTTGTTTATTGTTGGTAGCAATGCATTTAGTGTTTTTTTAGTATTTACGGTACTGAATAGCATTCGATTTAAAATGTTTTATCATATATGTCTGTTTTGTATATGAATGTGAGCTACATCCCAAGAAAGGCCTAGTTGACACAGAGCGTCAAGTCTTGGATTGAGGGATAGAAAAAAAAAAAAAAAATCTTGGTCAGGCAAAAGGTGTGATTTGATGAACTCAATATTTGGACTCTTGCCCATGCTATACACAGAGATTTTTTAAAGACGCAAAAATCTAAAATTTCATTGGAAAAATTTTGATTGTTTTAGTATTTTCACTCAAAACATACATTGTGGGTACTCGTTAGAACCGCCTCGACGAGTACCCACAATGTATGTTTTGGATCAACAATAAGAAAGTTAGGTATACCCCTGCAAACTCCAGTGTTTCTATATAAAAGTGGGGTTTAAGGTGGCATTCGTTGCACAGATTCGAAAATTTTTCCTGATGTAAAAATTTGAAATATCTTTTTTAAGTTCAAACAGATATTGATTTGATAATGCAGCATTAGTGTTGAACTGAACATTTTTCATGCTTTGGTATTGAAAATGTTTCTTAAAACACTTTTGATGTAGACTGTAAAATGTTTGTGTATTTCAAAATTTTCTAAATTTTGTTGTGATGTATTGCATTGTTTATCGGTTTAATATGAATGCATGTAATGTTTTGTAAATTCGAATTTCAATTGACACAATGAGGCTTCACATTGAAACCCTACAAAATGTATTTTCCCCTTGAAAGAATTTGCAGAGTTTACAATAAATAGGAATTGCAGAGTTTACAATAAATAGGAATGACCTGCAGTATGGATTTTGTTATGATTTTAAACCCATGAAAAACATAGTATGTCTGAAGTTTTCATTTCAATTTCCATTAACATTGTTAAAGTTTCCATTAACATTGTTAAAAGCAACATTATCTTTTATTTATGAGCATGCTATGTGGGGAATAATAGTCTCATCCTATGGCATATGCAGTCATACTGGAGGAAGCAGAATGTAGATCATTCTGAAGGTCATGTCCACTGAGTTTATGACCTACTACAACGTTCAGTGGGATCATATCTGTAATTTGTGCACAAATTGCATACTTCCTGCATCTAAGTCAACGCTAAACAGGCGTGTATCCCCCATGTAAACGTTACAGTAACTTATTCCTGACAAACATGTAACTTATGCACAACTTACATGATGCACTTCACATCGGAGTAACTAATAGAACCAAATTTTATGCATGCGATGTGAGCCAATGCATCAGAAATACAAATTTGCATATGCGAAACCAAAGGCGCAGATCAGCTGTGCAGTAACTGCACAGCTGATCAGCGCCTTTGTTTTCGCTACACAGATAGTACAATCTCTCTTCCGATATTTCAAGCTTCTTGACTGTACAGCCTGGTTTGTGTCAGACCTGGTCGGAACCACCAAACTGTTGGTTTTCTCATGCACATCCTCGTGTCTTATAAGTTAAAAGTCGGAATTGACACACAAGGGCAAGATAATTGCAGAACGCCGACTTCAGCGCAGTATTGCAAGAATTTCGCTGTCGTAAAAAACGCCAAGGAACGGGTTGCACTTTTCACTTCGAATATCCAAAAGGACCTTGCCATTATCGACGTTTTGCTGAGAATCGCTTTGATGCCACTTGCAGCGCTACAAGGTCTTATACGTCACAATTTCGTGCATGTAGGAGCACGCACTTAGCTCCACGTGCGCGCACAATGCCCGGGGCACAATGGTTGCTATGAAAAGTTATGGTTGTCAGTGTGGCCGCGGTTTGAACAGAAATTTTGGGGCGTTCATTTCGATAGCAATGTTTCATTTAGCAACACAGTATGTATCTCTAGGAACGCAGTGAAAGAGAAGTGCACACACTGTGAGCGTCGCGACAGCGCCAACGATATCTCTGAAGAAAAAACTGAAGCATATGCGACGTCAAGTAAGCTGCCTGGCAATGTCTTAGGTCGCCGTTAGTAACGTATACATGTCTTGCGAATAAACTGAATAACGCCGTAACAACGCAACACAAACGCAGCACGCGTCTGACAGGAGCCGGGTATAAACGTCAAATTAGTCAGTATTTATTAGACTGCACGACTGTGCATGCTGATCTTTAGATCTTTAACTGTTCGTCGCGGACGTTTTGCTCATTATATAAGTATGTCGGGCTGGGCGACAGTCTTGACGACGGATTTGTCAATGCTTTTCACGGTATTTGGTCAGCACTTGCTTAAAAAAATCGTCTGGCCAAAATAACTGACCAGTGGTCAAGCGAAGGGAAATAACTCGAACAAATCAAGGCCGTATTACGCAGCGTAATAGCATTACGTAACTAACCTCGATGTGGCGGTGTTGAAGTAATAGGAATGATTACGGACTGAAATTTGGTGTGGAAAAAAAGTTGAGAAAAAACATGTAGGGATAAATGATCGGCTAAAATTCCAAGGTAATATGTTTTATTTACTATCGGTGCATATGGAGGCATGCAAGAACTATTGACATCGATTGTGTAAACAATAAATTGGTGACCGCAGGTTGACCACTTGTTGAAATCTTTCCGACCTACTTCTGACCGTTTCTTGACCCGGGCCATAATGACCAGTGTCCTCTGTAACTTATTGAACCCCTATCAGAGACCGTCTTGGCTTCAAAGACGCCAGACTGTCAGGCAAACTGTCACAGAAAGTTTGAGCATTTTTTGCGCAATTTTTACCGAAAAATTTCGCGATTTTTTGTTGAAGGTCGTTGCGACCAGTGGTCAATTTCCGGGAGGCCATTTTATCTAGATTCTAGCTGGACATTACACAGGTTGACCACAACAAATCAGGGGATTTTACTGTGAATTGCAACGATATTTTTGCACCGTCCCCAGTACCGTTATTTTTACGACCATTTAGGACCTGTGTGATTCCATGGGAATGTCTCTGATCTTAATGGCAATTAACGCTTGATTAATTTGTTTGAAAACAAATGATTGGTCAGTTTTGCACTCTTCATAGGGATTTGCACTTCACGATAAAAGTTTATTTGACCTATTATGATGAAAAGCAAACGTGCAGTAAGATAATGGTGACAATCGACATCGTGGCTAATTTTCTTTCATTTTGTCGATTGTTTTTTTGGTCAGGGATGTGTATCCCAGACAGCAGTTATGACGTAATATGTCTCGCCGTCTATTGGGTCCCAACAATAGAGCACCGCTGTCAACGCTACTCGCTTGAAAGATGTACATTTCAACTGTATAGTGTATTGAAATGTTTTTATTAAGAAAAAGATGATACCTTTGATCCAATAAGGTGATAATTATGTGATTTAAAATAAAATCATACCAACATTATCCACACATATTGCTTAGTAGAGGTCATAAAAATATTTATTTTTTTTTCAAGTTTCAAATATATATGCAGTGTGATCATAGTAGTACTTTTTTTGGCATTTTTTATTTTTAGATATGGTTAGAAGTTAGCATTAGCCATTTATAGCCTCCACAATGTGCACTTTGTTGACTATAAGATAATAATTATATTAAAAAAATACTGGTTAATAACCTTGAAGTGCTGGCTCCATCTTCACATGACTGAAAAAAATGTTGACTGGAATGACCAAAACCAAATGAGCCGCGTCGTGAGAAAACCGATCTTCGGGGTTTCCGACCAAGTCTGACACAAACCGGCCTGTACAGTCACAGGAGAAATCCAGAATCCTGAAATTTTGAATTTAAGTAGAAGAAGATTCGTACTATCCCAGAAGCGAATACTAAGGCGCTGATCAGCTGTGCAGTTACTGCACAGCTTAACTGCACAGCTGATCTGCGTCTTTGTTTTCGCCTAGGCACAAATCCGGTTTTCTCATGACACGGCTCAAATATAATCTATCTCAATTTTTCCATATTAACTCCGTTTGACGTGGAAAAACAGCACAAACATTAAAAAATAATATGGGCCAAGATCTGACAAAATGGGTCTTTTGGCTGAAAAATTCAAAATTGAAATATTGATAACATAAAAGACCAAATTTCTCTGGGTATTTCCAAAAGAATTGAAGAGATTATCTTCCAAAATAGCAAAGATATGAGTGTTGAAGGGTGTGTAGTTGATACAATTTAAACATGACGTTTGGACGTTGATATCTTTATATCACTGTAAAGAAAAGAAAATAGGCCTAAACTTCTTGAAAATTCTATGTGTATCCTGAAGTTTAACATCTAAACTACTTTACAGACTATGCAAAAGTCACAAATTCACACACCTTTTGATAAAACATGCATACCAAATTTTACTAATTTTAAAAATAAGGTTCGTCCTTATGGGGCAACTGTTGCCATGGCAACATACATGATACTGTAACAAATAACTTTGTTATACCCCCGGCATTTATGCCGACGGGTATATAGTTTTCGCTTTTCCGTTTGTCCGTTCGTCCGTTCGTATGTTCGTTAGTTCGTTCGTTCGTTCGTTCGTTCAGTAGAATTTGCGTCAAAGTTTTGGTTAAAGTTTAGTGGTGTATATCTCATGCAGTTATAGTCAGAAACCATTCATATTTGGACCATAGGTACCCTATAGGGTTTGCCTTGTTTCCATGAGTTCGGACCCCAGGGTCCATGCCCGGGGGTGGGGCTAGAGATCAAAATCTAGGTCACCTCTAATTTGCGACAAAGTTTTGGTTAAAGTTTCTCTAGTGGTGTATATCTCAAGAACCATTTATCAGAAATCATTCATATTTGGACTTTAGGTACCCCATAGGGTTAGCTTTGATTCCAAGAGTTCGGACCCCAGGGTCCGTGCCTGGGGGTGGGGCTAGAGGTCAAAATCTAGGTCACCTTTAATTTGCGTCAAAGTTTTGGTTAAAGTTTCTCTAATGGTGTATATCTCATGAGCCAATTTTCAGAAATCATTCATATTTGGACTTTAGGTACCCTATAAGGTTTGCTTTGTTTCCATGATGTTCAGACCTGAGGGTCCATGCTCGGGGGGTGGGGCTAGAGTTCAAATAGGTCACCTTGAAAATGTGCTATTTACATAGTGTTTTTTTCTTCTCTAAGTTCATATATTAACAAAAACTTATAGGAATGAATTCCTATTTGGATCATAGATACCCTTTAGGGTTGAATTAAATTCCATGGCACCAAACTCTAGGGGTGGGGCTGGAGGTCAAAATCTAGGACACACTTATAAAATACAGAATATTTACCAAGATTAATATTCTGTAGGTCTATATCTTGACAACCATTTGTCAGAAAGCATTCATACTCACAACATAGGTACCACATAAGGGTTAGACCCAAGGGTCCATGCATGGGGGTGGGGGTGGGATGGACCCAAGGGTCCATGCATGGGGTGGGGGTGGGACTTGAGGTCAAGGTCTGGGGCCTTTTTTTTTTTTTTTTTTTTTTTTTTTTTTTTTTTTTAAGAATGACACTCTATTTTCATTCCAATCTAGGACTGAGGACCTGACCCATAATGTCCGTGGATTATGTCCTAGATTGAGTATACACGTCAGCTCTGTATACTGCTCTAAAATAGATCTGTCATTCTAAAACACCACTCCCCCATGATTGTATGCAATGTGATTTACAGTGCTTATTTCTAAAGTGTACTTGATAAGGGTACTGTCTTTCATTGGGGGGTTGAGGTTCAATGTCAGGGGTGAGCATGTGCAGGGTTGTATAGGTAGGGGGTAGGGAGGGGGCTTTGTGGCTACCAGCCGGGGGTATACTTGCCTCTCAAGGCACTTTTTCTAGTTTCATATGAAATGTATGTGTCTTGGATTATGTCACAACATTAAAAGCAGTGTGTAATAAATTTATATCAGAGCATGCCAAATATTTAAAATTTAGAGGGTTTTTAAATTTTATTAGAATAAAATGTACTTGAATGCCCAAAGACCCCTTTTGTCAGATTCGCACTCATATATAAAAGGTAACATGTTCCATTCTGATATGGGGTTAAGATGAACATAAGTCACTAACAAGATTAACATAGCCACTGATACCCGATGATTTATAATGTCTTTTGTATGACGCGGCCTGGATTCTAACCCACAACCTCCCTCTCTGGGATTAGACATTTTGGGAATAGACATTCTAGCACCTACCCGATTTTGTTTGAATTGATGCTTAACGTCCCAGTCAACAGCTAATGGTCATGTCGGGATGCTGCCTCCATTTTATGGGACTTTTACCCAAAATTAGGATGTCATCCAAAAAGTGCTTCGAAAAAAACCACCCAACTAAACCAATAAGGCTTATATGTATGGATAGTTTGACATCAACCACTTTTCCTGGTCAGGCTCAGACCTGAATTTAGCAAAATTGGGGAAAAACATTCGGGATGGGCCATTAGAACTATTAAATATATAGCCCTGTATAATACATAGAAAATATGAAATTTTGTTTTTTTGTAAGTAATAGCAGCTGTACACTGTCTATCTTACAAGCAATCAGCTATGGTCACCTGTGTAATCCTCAATAGCCAGTGGTCATTTGCTGATTTTAAAGAATACACCTTTTCTGATATACTTGTCAATATAGGTCATTTATATCAGCCACGTCCTGAGAAAACCAGATTTTTGCCTATGCCAAAACATGGACACAGATCAGCTGTGCACTAACTGCACAGCTGATCAGCACCGTTGTTTTCTCTACAGGGATAGTACAATTCCTCTTCTACTTAAATCCAAAATTTCAAGCTTCTAGCTTACTTCTGTGCTTGTACAGGCCGCTTTGTGTCGGACCTGGTAGGAAACCCCGATGACCGGTTTTCTCGCGTCGGGGCTCGTGAATATTGATTATGGCCAGTAAGCAGATTTTAATTGCATAATATTACACAAAAAAATAGGAGCATGTGTTATATTGCAGGGGGCCATTGCACTCTCTCACCTTTCTTATCTGAAGATTTATTATCATTATTATTATCATTATTCATATTTGTTGTTGTTACTTTAATATTATTTTAATAAAAAGCAATTTCAAAGTTAATAGGAAATTTTTTTATAGCAAAACTCCATGTAGCAGGTCTCAGCATGATCTTAGCTGTTTGATTGTACACAAGGCCCTATTAATAAAATTAACGAATTTCAAAAAGAAATCCTTTCAGTCTTAGTGACATTTCATACGCGATAGAAGCCTCCTTGGTGCAGTGGTTATGTCACTCGCCTTGTAAACCAGGGGTCGCAGGTTCGATCCCGGGCTTCTCCAGTCCGTCAGATGGGACTCTAAACCGAGGTCCCTCGTTGTTTTTTTGACCTTAGCTTTTGGTGGGATGTTAAACTCCAATCAACCAACCAACCAACATTTCAACCGCTGAGGTCTGACACAAACCAATCAGTGCAGTCAGGAGTTAGTTGTCCATCTTTAACCTATGTTCAAAAATGGTTGGTAGGACAATGCTTTTACCAAACAATCAAAATACATTTATTCAGACCAAATCTCAGTTCCAGATTTAGAGTGGGACGAGGTTTAGGCCTTTAAACTGGTTTAAGCCCCCAGTAATTATATTACTGACATTTCCAAGGTGGCACTTCTGTTCAAGTGTTTGTTTTATATTGTGAAATCAAGTATTTTTTGGTTGTACATTTTCTGTGTTTAATTCACATGTAATCGAGTGACCAACTTTAGGGAAATAGCTGCACTGTTTGCTTACCATTTATCTTTTTAGGATAGGTATCAATTCTGATTGCTGCAGTTCCTGATCATTGCTTGTTTTGACTTTTTTCAGGATCATCCCATGCAATATTGAACAGAGATTTTTGAGCTTTAAAAATTGAAAATTTTCGGCTGAAAAATTTTGATATTTTTTTTATTTTTGCTCAAAACATAGATTGATGGTACATGTTAGAAATGCCTCACTGAGGCAGTTCTATCGAGTACCCACAATCTATGTATTTGGGCAAAATAAGAAAAATAGGTATACCCCTTCATGCCCCAGTTTGCTGTATAAAAGTGGGGTTCAAGGGGGTATACATTAAATGGACATGTTTTCGTGATGTTTGCTCGAACCCCACTCATGTCCTGAGGTGGGGCCAAACTTTTGCCAAATTCTATGAGTCTTGATAGTACAATGAATTATTGTGCATGAAGGGAGACAATCGCAATAGATTTTTAATGCAACAATCACTGGTCTGCTCAAGTAATAGCTTTTTCATAAAAGCATATTCATTTATTGGAA
Source organism: Rugalucina vietnamica (assembly GCA_964017185.1). NCBI lineage: Eukaryota > Metazoa > Mollusca > Bivalvia > Lucinida > Lucinidae > Rugalucina > Rugalucina vietnamica. Next base: position 34,511,386 of record OZ024872.1, read on the forward strand.
ATACTGTAGGGTTAGGTTTACAATAAATCGGTAAAATGCTCAAAGAATCTCTAGTCTCCCATGGATTGCAAATATTGCCATCAGTCATAAAATCTCAAAAGCAAAATACTGTTGTTGCAAATCAAAGACATTAGGACATACACTAAAGACTCTACAAGATACAAGAGAAATATATAAAGCTCTACTAAAAAATGTCTGAAAGATGGAGGGCTAAAAAAGGACTTTGTCTTTACAACCGAGCCCGTCAATGATTCTACAGGTATTCTACAGGTATATTGGCGTGTTTGCACTTGCAGACATCGTTTTGCACTTTAATTCTAACCACCCACTTTGCTTGATCTATTTATAGATGACAGAGGATGGTACCACCCTGCCACCCCTAGAAGCATTCAACTTGGACCAGCCCAAGCTGGCAGAATATGTATCAGATCAGCAGCTGAGCCCAAATGGGCTGTACCCAGCCAACCACAGTAGCCCTGGGGTTGGGGAGGAGCTCCTTCCCAATATTGACAACAACAACATTGGTGGGGGTATGGGGTATAACTCCCTATCATTGTCACCAGATCTTCACGTCCAGAATTACCACCAGGACCAGAAACCCTTAATGGGCTCAGGCTACTATGACAACCATTTTCCCAACATGTATAGTCAGCAACTCCAGGAGATGGAACCAGTTCGGGATCTCTATAAAAATGGTATCGCTGAAAAGGCTGGATATGTGGATATGCTAAATAGCAGTAGTGAAGGAATTGTGATTAAGAAAGAAAAAATGGACTTTGATGGTCATTTTGGTGGCATGCTACAGTCGGAGGTATCACCCGACATGCCATACCCACCAAATACTTGTGTGGCCGACTGGAATTATTACCATAACAACAACAGTACGGCACCATCATATATGCAGCCAATGCATTCCTATCCACAGAATATGCATTACCAAACCAGTAATATGCCTAATAATCTGAATCACAATCCTCCAAATATTGGGTTTTCAAATCTGGATCTACATAACCAAGCTAAGAAAATAACTGCTGGAATACTGGAGTCCAATTGGAGCTCTGAAAGTCTCTACAAGTCACAAGTTTACAACAGCATGGCAAATGATACTATGGCTAGCGGCGTGGTCAGGAAGCGAAAACAACCAGTCAATGATTCAGGCCCTTCTAGAGTGAGGAAAAGGAAAACCTCGTCAAATTCTAACCTAGGTGGGCATTCCAAAACCGTTGCATCTATTCTGTTATCCGAGCAAAACCAGCCAGTGTATATTGGTAAAGGGAAACCTCAGAATGGCAAAATTGATCCTAGCTTACTGGATTCTTCTGCTAGAGATGAATTTGTTACAACTTTAATGAATAACCTGAGGACAACAGTTCAGTTTGAGTCTTTCTGCTTATCCTTTCCAAGAAACGAGAAGGAAGAGTCAGCATTCAAGCATAAAGTTGGTGTTACAGCTGATCTAGTGTCGTCAGTCGATGAAATGGGAGTTTGTTCCAAGGCATTTCCAGAAGTTTATACCAGATTGGCTGAGAAGAATGTTCTGACATTTAAGCAAGCACTGAGTAAAATGGAGAAAAAGAAAGATAAAAAGACAGAAAATGACAGTTCTATCAAAGCAGTCTTGAATTGTACAGCAGAAATGGTTGAAGAGCAAATGCCTCACAGTATGTTGTGGGCTGCACGATTAAACTCAGAACTCCTAACTGCGAACTGGGAAGGTCAGTTTATCGCTTCTGTGAATCCAATGGATGCCACACTCTATTTGAGCATCTTCCAGTTTTCTCCTGCATTTTCACCTGAAGGGGTTAAGTCACTGCACCAAGCGAGGATGACTAAAGATTTAGCACAGGAAATATTTGACAATATGCAAGCATTTGAAGTGTCCAGACAGGTGAGGGTAGATGTTGATCTTCATAGTGTAAGGCAAATGTATCTTTATGCTCCAAATGGTGAAGAAGATGAAGCTTTGTTAGTTCTGGAATTTGATAAAGATCCTGAATTTTACCAGCGATGGCTTCACACCAGTGCGGAAGATAAAAACAAGTGGCAGAAAAGGTCAAACTTTTTCTCAGAAAAACGGTCCCTGGCGGGTGTAAATGAATATTTGTATCTTGGTGGGCTTTTGAGTGAGCTAAATGAACTTGTAGCTCTTATGTTTGCAAGCATTCCAAATTTGAAAGATGTTTATCAATTGGGACTATACTCTGAATTCAAAACACCGGATAATGACCTTGATCAGAATGATTCCACTGCCAGACCAGCCGTATCTTCAAGTACGGACATCAAAATCAGGAAGACTAAAATCACAGTGCAGAATCTAAGAAATTCAGATACACCATTCCAAAAGCTGAGACAAGAAGTAGTTGAAACACTTGTACACTTTAAGATAATAGACAGCTATGAACTCGAGACATATTTCGGCTTGGATTCCATTACTCCAGAAATGTGCAATGAAAGTCTGGATATTAGTTTTGATGACGGGATCTCGGAATGTTTCAAAGACTATGTAAACTACAAGTGTGAAAGCGCTAGGGAGCTCACACAGCTTTTAGATATGGCTGTTATGGCAAGACAGTTTGGGTTCACAGAATCAGATTATCACTCGGATAGACTGGGAGATCAGGACATTGATTTAATGACAGTCGCCGAACTGATTCGGACGAAGTGTAGCGATACTGTGTATTACTCGTTCTGCAGGAAAGAAGTGGGACAATTAGGCCATGATAGACACTGCTCAAAATGCCATCAATGTACGACCTGGAAATATTGGCATTGCAAAAACTGCAACAAGTGTTCGGAAGGAAGTAGAATATGTCAATATTGTGGCCATTCGTGTGATGATCCGGGTAAAGTTGTGATTAAGCCCCTGTCTGTGTATAAGAGTGAGCTGGAAAAGGGTACAGTGTCAGTGGACAACATTAAACCAGACTGGAACAAGTCACTTAATAAGTCTGAAACTGACATTTTGAAATTAGCGCCTCCTGATGTCACTAACCATGTGACAGACAATGGATCTCTAGAATACAACACTCACAATGCCATGAAAGACCAGTTAGGGCTGCTGGACCCAGTTGGGTTTATGTTTGGACAGACGGCAGCGTCAAGGAAGCACAGGCGTAATAAAGTACGGAGGCAAATATCAAAAGCAGAGCTTGATGGGAGTGGTTTAGTACAACCGGATACTAGCGAGGAGGCGGGGCCTAGCCAAACTAAAACTAGCTGTAATATACAGTAATTTATGAGCCGCAATGGGAGAAATACGGTCTTTGGAGTTTCTGACCAGGTCTGACACAAACTGTCCTGTGTAGCTGCAGAAGATGGCTAGAAGCTTGAAATTTCAGATAAATTTAGGAAGAAGAGGAATTGTACTATCTGAGTAGCGAAAACAAAGGTGCTGATCAGCTGTGCAGTAATTACTGCACAGCTGATCTGTGCCTTTGTTTTTGCATAGTCAAAAATCAGGTTTTCTCCTGACGCGGCTCTTATCATACAATTACACTTCATTACATGTGATAAATTATGTTGCTTGGAAAATTGAAAATGGAGGTCATTCCGACATTCTAGTAATAACGAAAAACTGCTATCTATAAGATTTTGATTTTAAAAACAGTCTCCTATTTTGTCCTGCAATTTAGATAACAATTCTGGTGAACAGTAAAAAAAGAATTTGTCAAACAGATGCCAGTTTCACACATGCTTTGAGATATTACAGATAAAATAAATAGAAGAGCACTTAAATTTCATATTTCTTCCATGCCATTCTGTAGTGTGCTTTGAGGTAAGATGACTTTTGTCACACAAAGCAATTGTTTAAACTATAGCTCAGTTTTGATCTCAGATGCGTCTAAAGATCGACGGGTCCATGAAGAAGCATGTGAAAGGTAATCAGTACAAAATGCCTTTAGTTTTCCATTACACTTTGGTTGCACGCACAGTACGTATTTGTACTATTACAATCTGAATATCCTTTCACATGCTACTAAGTAGACTTGTCCATCTTTTGACGCGTCTGAGGTTAAAATTAAGCAACACATTTCACGATTTTTGGTTCGGTACTCAGATCCAACCAATTACAGGGTCAAATATATTCTAGAGATGCAATTTGTTGTGAATTTATTACATGTTAGCCATATAAATATGCACATTCAAGTTATGCATTTATTAGATGAATAACTGTTTAAATGCACTATAAGCATGCTGACTACTTTGAATTTTTAAATTGTTTTAGTTTTACAATAGATGCTATGCAGTTTAGACTCTACTGGTACTTCCCCAGCAGGCACATGACGTCAGAATGACGTCAGATTTCTGACGTCAGATGGACGTCGATGCGACATCATCGACGTTGATCTGACGTCATTCTGACGTCATGCGCTGGGTCAAGTACTAATAAGTTTGTGTGTTTTGTTGTTAAACATCTCAGTCAACAATTTTTCAGTCATGTCGGAAGGAAACCATGTTCTATTTATGTATAAATCAGCATGAAGGGTATTCATTATTTGCTTGGGTGTGGATGCGTGTGTTTTGAACCCTGTCCTCAAACTCTCTACCACCGGGCCACAAACTCTCCTCTACTTTTGGTCTTGTAGCTGCATAAGAGGAATGTTATGGTTAGAACATGCTTGAAAGCAACATTTTTGTTTGCAAGAAATTGCCAATGGTGAAACTCTAACCGTAAACCTCGAATCAAAGTGAGTGTTTTTATGCAGGAACTTGGTTCTTGTTTTTTAACCAACAGAACATTTTGATATCTTCCTGTATTGAAAGTGCTTGTGCAAAAGCAGCACTCCCTTTGTTGTTTAGCTATATGATCCTAAGAACAATGTATCATTTACATGTATATGCCGATTTGGGATATTTTAGTTCCTTTCCACCATAAAACTCTTCCCTATTGATGTATTTGAGCCGCCTCGTGGGAAAACCAACAATGTGGTCTCCGAACAGGTCCGGCACAAACCGGCCTGTACAAGCACAGAAAACAGCTAGAAGCTTGAAATTTCAGATTTAAGTAGAAGAGGAATTGTACTATCCGAGTAGCGAAAACAAAGGCTCTGATCAGCTTTGCGGTTACCGCGAAGCTGATCTGCGCCTTTGTTTTTCGCCTATGCAGATTGTTGGTTTTCCCATGAGGCGGCTCATTTGTGCTATTTTTAAAGTGTAATGTAAAACCAGAGGACCAATGGTCCTGTAAACGCTCACCTGAAACCCCGAGATATATACCAATAAACTTGTTTGACTAGAATGGTAATGTACACTGAAAAAAAGTTATAAGAGGCCACTTTTCAAACTCCTTTTTTGTAACTAAGCCATGTTCAAAATTGCACGATTTTTAGTCTAAAGACGTGTCTTTCAAGTAAGTTAAGTTCCAAAGTGTTCAGAAATAATTTTCTTTCACTAAACGCGATTTTGGAGTAAAAATGCAAAAATCAATGTTTTTGAATAAAAATTTTGATAAAGCACAACATTAATTGAAATTATGAGCGGGTGTCATCAAAGGGGCCCTTCCGGCTTGGAAAAACATCAAACATTCGAATTTTCTCTACTGGTAGACTTTCTGCGCATTTTTAAAAATCGCTAATTTTGAGATTTTTTGAAAAATTCATCAATGTGCCTCTTAAACATGTTAATCGCTATTAAATTCACTTGATGAAGCCTGGAAATGAGAGATATAACCCGAGTGAGCTATTTTAGACTATTTTCGAGGACAAACAGGTCACGGCTGACACACACTTCCGGTTTCAATGCCAATTTTTAACGAACAAAATAACGAAATTTATGGACGATTTTTTAAATTTTCAAAGTTTAATTATTAGAGTCTAGTATTATACCTTAATACTCGCTGAAAATTTCAATTCCATACTGCTGATAATAATGCAACCAGAGATGAACAAAGTTTGTATGCAAATTGCATACAAAAAGCTGAATTCATGTTATTCATGTTGCTGTCTTCTTGCATGTACAAAACAGAAACGAAGATTCTTATTGCAGCAACACATCTGACTTAATTTTATCTTGCATCATGGTATTCAGTAGCACTTTCAAATAAATTAAAATGTAAAACACAGCGTCATAATATCACATTTAATTTGATGATAATAAAGTGTGATTTTCGAAAAGAGGGTACCTTTACTCATGCTTCGACTGCGTGAGACATATCACGCATTTTGGAATACAGACACTCTCAAAGCCACTGTTAGACATTGGGTTATTAATTTGATCATGACCTTTAATTGATCGTAATTTACTTTCTGAACTAGAAGAAAAAATATGAGGTGGCCTCTTATAACTTTTTTTCAGTGTACATGTATATAACCCCAGGGCCGGGTCAGAGCAACCCCTGGAGTCAATTTCTTTTTGAAAACATAAAACCTCAGTCCATTTGCCAATTTACTGCAAAATGACATTTTAACAATTTTCCCCATTCAAATGCATGGGCGACCTATGTTGACCTTGCCGTAAAATAGGTCAAGGTCATCCAAGGGTCATGATTTATATAAACTTTGTAGAGCTCCATTGCCTGATGCTTTATGCCAAGTTTCAAAATCATAGGCCTTCTAGTTCTGGAGAAGAAGATTTTTAAAGGTTTTTGCTATTTATAGCCATGGCAGCCATCTTGGTCATGTGACCTTGACCATTTATACATACTTTCATTCCCACTTCCTAACAATGCTCCTCATAAAGTTTGGCTTTGACTGGCCAAGCGGTTTCTGAAAAGAAGATCTTTGAATATCACTGTAATATACATGTATATTGCCCCGGGGTCGAGGCAGACAGACCCCTGGGGTCCAAATTTTTTCAGAATCATCAATCTTAAGTCCATTTGCCCATTTCCTACAAGTTTTTCCCTACAAATGACATTTTAACACTTTTTCCCATTCAAATGCATGAGCGACCTATGTTGACCTTGCCGTAAAATAGGTCAAGGTCATCCCAAGGTCATGATTTATATAAAATTTGTAGAGCTCCAGTCACTGATGCTTCACACCAAGTTTCAAAATCATTGGCCTTCTGGTTCTGGAAAAGAAGATTTTTGAAGGTTTTTTCTATTTATAGCTATGGCAGCCATCTTGGTCATGTGACCTTGACCATTTATATATACTTTCTTTCCCTCTTCCCAAGGATGCTCCATATGAAGTTTGGCTTTGATTGGCCAAGCGGTTTCAGGGGAGAAGATGTTTCATTATTATGGAAATATGCATGTATATAGCCCCGGGGTAGGGGCAGACAACCCCCCAGGGGCTAAAATTTTCCATTTACATTAATCTTCTGTCCATTTGCCTATTCCTAGTAAGTTTTACCCATTAAATAGCATTTTACCATTTTTTTCCCATTCAAATGCATTGGCGACCTAAGTTGACCTTGCCGTTAAATAGGTCAAGGTCATCCTAGGGTCATGATTTATATAAACTATGATGGACCCAAGTCCCTGATGCTACATACCAAGTTTCGAGGAAATCGGCCCACTGGTTCTGGAGAAGAAGATTTTTAAAGGTTTTTGCTATTTATAGCCATGGCGGCCATCTTGGTCATGTGACCTAAACCATTTGTATAAACTTTTGTTCCCCCTTCCTAAGGATGCTCCACATGAAGTTTGGCTTTGATTGGCCAAGCGGTTTCAGAGGAGAAGATCTTTGAAATTGTGAACGACGGACGGACGGACGACGGAGCATGGGTATACTATAAGCTCACCTGTGAGCCTTCGGCTCAGGTGAGCTAATAATTTAGCATCTTTTATGGATTTGTTTAATAGTTTTAAATCTTTTAAAAACCACAATATATATATAATATATTGATTTGTGCTGTCCATGTGCTTGTATATAATGTAATCATACATGTATATGTAGTATAAAATGAAATTTTATGCATTTGTGCTGTTTTTAGCATTTCATAATTGATATGCAGAGTTTACACATGCTGCCTTGTACGTTTCTATCCATAATTACACATTAAAAGATAATCAATTATTACACCAACATTTGAGCCGCATTGTGAGAAAAACGGATTTTTGCGAAAACAAAGACGCAGATCAGCTTCGCAGTTGCTGCAAAGCTGATCAGCGCCTTTGTTTTCGCTACAGGGATAGTATAATTTCTCTTCTTCCTAAATCCGTAATTTCCAGCTTCTAGCCTGCTTCTGTGACTGTACAGGTCGGTTTGTGTCAGACTTGGTTGAAAACCCAAAGACCGGTTTTCTCGAGTCTCGGCTCATTTTGGAGATACTGTATGCATGAACCTTGAAGTCCACTGGCAATGGAGCTTAGGATATCATAGTGATTGCATGTACATGTATGTTTTTTTCTTCTTTTGCCTGAATTTTTAAAAAGTATTACATATTGCTAGAATAACACCCTGCAGGAGATATGCTTGGCATTTAGCCAGTGCCATGTACTGCTGTAAATCCGCAAAGCCGAGCACTGGTGCTGCAATGCCGAGATAAAATCAATGAAAATAAGCAAAAAAATTGGTCCTTTACAATCTGTCTCAAAAATCCCTTGTCTAGAGCCCGAAAGAAGCCTGTCAAATGTACCCTCTATCACGCTAAAAAAGTTAAACAAAAAAATCTGGAATGCTAAAGATTGCCTAATTTTCGAGATAAAGGCCAAATCAACATGTAGAATCTTTCAGACATAATAAATCCATAAAAGTGATTGATATTACCAAAAACTGATTATAAATGGAAGAAAGTATGCTCAAACACTTATTCTGTAATAGTTGATGAAATACATGCTTTCTTCTTCTAAGTATTATCAATTGCTTTTGATCAATTTTTGTTGTCAGAATAATTTGAGGCAGAACAAAAAAAAAAAAAAAAAAAAAGAACAAGATTTTTTTTGTTGAATGTTTTCATTGATTTTCATCTCTGCTTTGCAGCACAAGGGCTAGACTTTGCAGATTTACAGTCAGTAGCACATTTCCTGTCTTTGGCTAATGTGCCAGCACATATCTTGCAGCTTGCAGAGTGGAATAGGTGAAAATGTAAATTTGATGGCAATGGAGAAGAAGTATTTTGACTGTTTCTCCATAATTATGATTAATCATTTCGGAAACACGACCATGTAATATCCTGTTTTTTCTAAGTTGTAAAAATTGAAAAGTTTTATTTTTTTTTTTATTTTTCTTATTTTTGCTGAAAACATAGATTGTGGGTACAAGTTAGAACCGCCTCGCTGAGGCCATTCTAACAAGTACCCACAATCTATGTTTTGGAGCAGAAAATAAGAAACATATATCTAGACTGAGGGCCACATGGAAGATTAGTTTGTACTAAATGTGTTTACCCTCTTTAAATAAAGTGGATTATTATTATTATTTATTATTATTATACCCCTGCATACCCCAGTTTTGCTGTATAAAAGTGGGGTATATATTACACGGACATGTTTTCCTGATGTATGCTATACTGGTTCGTGTCTAGTTGTTAGTCACAAATCAGCAGTCATTTGTACTGGAGAAACGACAAAAATACATATATTTCTGTTATCGACAAATTTACTGTCCTTTTAGCTCATTGTTATACGGCGGGGATTTAATTGTATATTTTCTATCCAACTCAAGTATTAGCATTTACAATTGTTAGTATTATTGCTTATGCTTATCCTCAAGATTTTTCTCAGGAAAAAAACAGTATTTTACACTGTTTGTGTATTGTTTTTTTGCATCTATACATGCTATTGTTAAAGATGTTATTTTTTCTTGTTTATATATGCTGTTATGTACAGTTTACTTTTTAGATGATTTGCAGAAACTATTTTCTGTATCTGGAAATAATTGGGTTGTCAATTTGGGCTGAATCACAGGTAATAAAATGAACTCTATCTTCTAATGCACTAGTCATTTGTAACCATGGCTGCCCCACCAACAGGGAAGGACGGGGATTATGACTTTTCAGTTTTCAATGCCCTGCTATAAACCCCAAGGGGATAAACTGGAGGTCAAAACTATGCTCTTTGCCCTGCCCTTTGCAATAGAAAATCGCTCTGGGGTAAGGATCTTAATATCAAAACTGTCATTCCCCCTGCACTGCCAGGACAATAAAAAAGTGATTCCCCTGCACTTCAGCCTGGCTATCCCCCACCCTTCACCATAGGTGGGAGGGGACATGGTTACAAACGACTGGTACATAACAGTCATATACATATCAGAGGCATCATGAGAAAACCAACATTGTGGTTTCCGAACAGGGCAAACGCAAACTGAGCTGTACACCACAGGAAATGGCTAGAAGCTGGAAATTTTGGATTTAGAAAGTAGTGGATTGTGCTATCCATGTAGCGCAAAACAAAGGCGTTGATCAGCTTCAGTTACTGTGAAGCTGATCTGCGCCTTTCTTTTCGCATATGCAAAATGTTGGTTTTCTCATGACACGGCTCATATATAAAAAAATAAGGAAAAATTCACTGGCTGTTTTTCATTTTTGAAATGCACAAAAATTGTGTTTGAGATTTTTGTGTTAACTAAAATTTCAATAATGCTTTGATTGACTTGTATGTACCATTTGTTACAAAGTATGACTGTAATTTGAAAAAAAAAAAATCAGTCATATGAGCCGCCGCATCAGAAAACCAACAATTTGCATATGCGAAAACAAAGGCGCAGATCAGTTGTGCAGTAACTTCTAGCGATCTCCTGTGCTTGTACAGCTTGGTTCGTGTCAGACCTGGTCGGAAACACAAATTGTTGGTTTGCTCACACAATGGCTAATATAATAGTCACAGCAGCAATGAACTAGAAATTGGCTGCAAGCAAGGCTTTCAGTATACCCCCCGCAAAATTATCTAAGGCCAATAACTTCCTTTAAGTCAAACATGCAAAACATTTGTCAAAAATATCTTTTCAGCATTATAATCCTTCATGAAAATCCTCCGTATGTCTGACTCATGTCTGTAAGGTATTAAATAATATACTGAAAGCTCAGTGAGTAAAATTATTGTTGATTTCACTGTACACTGTTGATCATTATTTATCATGAGCAATGGTCAAAAATTGGCTTTGCTAAAAAAAAGCTGTAAATTTGTCAAAAATAAATTATTCAGCATAAGAATTATTCATGCACATCTGAAATATATCTGGAACAAGTGTGCAAAGAATTCAAATGAAACTATGAAAGCACTAGGAGGACTTGATTTCATAAAGTATGCTCTACCAGCCGTATTGTATATTAGCGATGGTTGAAAAATGTCTAAGTTGAAAAATGCTGTAAATTTGTCAAAAATTATTTTTTCACCAATAAAATTCTTTATGCACATCTTCAATATGTCTGTAACATGTCTGCAAAGTATTGAAAAGAATTACTGAAAGCCCCAGGAGGAGTTGGATTTCACAAAGTATGTACTATCAACAATAATTAAATATAAGCAGAAATGGTCAAAATTGGCTAAGTTTAAAAAGCTGTAAATTTGTCAAAACTAAAATTTTCAGCATAAAAATTCTTCATGCACATCTTCAATATATCTGGAACAAATCTGCAAAGAATTAAAAAGAAACAATGAAAGCCCTAGGAGGAGTTGATTTCACAAAGTATGCACTTCCAACCATTATTGTATGTAAGCAATAGTCGAAAAATGGCTAAGTTAAAAAATGCTGTAAATTTGTCAAAAACTATTTTTTCAGCATTATAATTCTTCATGCACATCTTCAATATGTCTGTAACATGTCTGCAAAGTACTGAAAAGAAATACTGAAAGCCCTAGGAGGAGTTGATTTCACAAAGTATGTATGTAAGCAATAGTCGAAAAATGGCAAAGTTAAAAAATGCTGTTAATTTGTCAAAAATTATTTTTTCAGCATTATAATTCTTCATGCACATCTTCAATATGTCTGTAACATGTCTGCAAAGTACTGAAAAGAAATACTGAAAGCCCTAGGAGGAGTTGATTTCACAAAGTATGTATGTAAGCAATAGTCGAAAAATGGCAAAGTTAAAAAATGCTGTAAATTTGTCAAAAATTATTTTTTCAGCATTATAATTCTTCATGCACATCTTCAATATGTCTGTAACATGTCTGCAAAGTACTGAAAAGAAACAATGAAAGCCCTAGGAGGAGTTGATTTCACAAAGCATGCACTACCAACCATTATTGAATATAAGCAATTATAGAAAATTTGCTAAGTTAAAAATGCTGTAAATTTGTCAAAAATGATTTTTTCAGCATGGCAATTCTTCATGCACATCTGCAATATATCTGAAACATATCAGCAAAATATCAAAAGGAAACATTGAAAGCTGTAAGAGGAGTTGATTTCACAAAGTATGTACTTTCAGTACTATGGCAAACATGTTATAGGAAGACTTAAAAAGTCCCATAACTCTTGCAATACTGACCCTTTGGCCCCTAAATTCATACCACACATGTATTGTCTGATGGCGCAAGTGTGGTGAAAATTTGAAACAAATCAAGCAAAAGCTACTCAAGTTATTCAGCAAAGATGTCCAAATGTTGACGGAATGACGGAATGACGGAATCACGGAATGACGGAATCACGGAATGACGGACAGGCTGAAAACAGTATACCCCCCTAAAACTTCGTTTTGCGGGGGGTATAATAATGGTCATCTATTCAGAATTGACAATAGAAGTCATTTTTGATTGTTATTAATTTCTGTATTGCATCAATTGAAGGGTAATTGAAATAACTGGCATTTATTCTTTGTTGCTCTTTTGAATTGTTCTAATATGTACATATATATTCAAGGATTATATTACGTTTTACCGCTTTATTATGAGATTCTTTTATCTCTTTTTCCCTTGTTAATGAGTTCATTCATTTGACATGATTGCTTCTATTTTATTTTCATTTTTAGAATTTTGAACCAAGTCAACCAACACATCAGGAAAATGTCTGTGAAAGAAATACCCTCTTAAACCCCACTTTTATATAGAAAAACTGGGGTTTGCAGGGGTATACTTTATTTTCCTATTTTTGATTCAAAACATACATTGTGGGTACTCATTAGAACCGAGGCAGTTCTAACGTGTACCCACAATATAGAGGTGGTTCTAATGAGTACCCACAATGTATGTTTCAAGTGAAAATATTTTTAAAAAATCAAAATTTTTCTAATGAAATTTTAAAATGTTTTGCAATAAAATAAAATCTTGTAAGAGTATGATAAAATAATGTGTAACATAAGGCCGCGTTCCCACAGACATTTTTTCTCTGGCAAAGTAGGTTTGTCACGGAAAATAAGCTCGTGTAAACTCAATTCTGTGGCGAAGTTTCTTTGTCAAATATCTGTGACAAAGTTGAACGAGCTAAGTAGTATAATTAATCTATGCTGTTTGTGAACACAATCTCATTGCCAAAGTTTCTGTGATAAAGAATCTTCGTCAAAGAAACATTGTCCGTGGAGACGCGGCCTAATTTTCACTTTTGTTCAGTATACAAGTATTCATTTGAAATATTTCAGTTACATGATATTGAATTATGCATATCCTTATCTTATAGTATACAAGAGCCATTTTGGCCATCTTTTCATGCTCAACTCTCTAAATTTCTAGCTCAATATTCATCTCAGGAATATTTGGAGTGCATTACATTTTTTTAACTACAGGTTTTCTCTATTCACTTTAAGTGCCTATCAAACAAACATATTTTACCATTAATACAGAAATTAAGAAATGGCAAAAATGCAGTCAATGAGGCATTCATTTCGCATTGATCATCTTTGTTCTGTTGTTTTTCTTTGTTTTTTTTGTTTTTTTGGCTGTCTAAATACATGTAGAAAGATATTCTGAAGTTTCCCACCAGCTCACTGGATTGTGAAAAGTTGTTAACTCCTGTCAGAGTTTCTTACTACAAACCTTAAATTCAAAGGCTTTTATGTAAAAGTATGGTTTAATATATTTGCCCAACAACTGTAATGCTTGAAATTTTGAAATTCTAATGGCATGAGAATTTGTTTTTTCATCTACATGTATATACCTTGGAAACAGTTTTTGTGTTGGCTATCATGTGTACACAATTCTTAAATGGCACCAATATAGGTTTGCTAGGTTTGATACTTATGTAACGAAGAAATCGTTTATGTCAGCCATCATATGCAGCCTAAAATTATTTGTGTTTTAACAGTCTTCCTCATGGATTTTACATTTGGAAGCAGGAGGTTTTACTTTGTCTGAACTGTCAATATTACACGACTTGTACACACTATTGCACACACATACTAACTTGACTCGAACTTTTAATGTGGTTTGCCAACAGGTCCGACACAAACCCAGTTGGACAAGCATAGAAGATGGCTAGAGCCTGGAAATTTTTAGACTTAGAAAGAAGAGGAAATGAACTATCCATGTAACGAAAACAAAGGTGCTGATCAGCTTCGCAGTAAATGGGAAGCTGATCTGCGCCTTTGTTAAAGCATATGCAAAATGTTGGTTTTCTCATGACATGGCTCAAATGTTTCCATGGTTACTGAAGATTGAAATACATTGTTGTATATTTAAAAGGTTTATAACTGTTAACACCACAGAAAATTGATGAACTAGACTGCAGCGCATTTTATCTTTGGCTAAAAAAAATTGCTTGTGTAAAACTAGCTTATGAATTGTGACTTTTTAGAGATTCTGTTATGTAATCTATTGAAATATTTATCATCTAACAGAAATAAAGAACTATATTAGTGTGGTGTTTTGTATTTCTTTCGAAACATTTTCTTTCACAACACATGGAATAGTACACAAACATAATTATCGTTAAGCAATGTATTTAAGCTACTTTCCATTAACGTACTGAATATCTGCACCAAAATAAGCATTGGAAAATGTTAGCACTTTTCCCAGTCATCTTAATTGAACATGTAAAAATGTCTTAACTTCAGACTGCGATTTCTCCAACATTTTGAAGCAGAGGCTTAAAATAATCTAGGAATGAAGGCATTTATCCAATGTCCTGGAAAATACTAAACAACCATGCATCATTCCAATGTTGACTGAATGTTTAACTACTACTACTGGATTTTAGCTGGCCATATCCCAGCTCGAATCAACACGAGTGTATTATTGTCTGTAGAAATGCTTTCTTGACAAAGTCTCCATGAAAGAATGTTAAGAGAGCAATATTAATCATAATACTACATCCTGGTTATTAACTATTAGCTAATTGAGCCACAGGCTCACTGGCTGAGCTAAAAGTATACCAATGCTAAGCCGGCATCCATTTGCATTCAAGGCTCTTCTCAAGCATTGTTTGGCTAATCAAAGCCATGAGTCTATGGGTAATCTGAGACACTGGCCTAACAAAATTCTCAAAGACCAGGTCCCGAGGTTATAAAACTTTTTTTCATGCTCAGCTCAGCTTAGACTAAAATTTATCCTGCTGATAAATGTTAAAATGCCAACAATTGTTGGCATTTTAACATTTATCAGCAGGATAAATTACTGTCTTATGGGATTTATACCGGAATTTTCAACTTATTTTGGCTATTTTAGTGTTTATAAGCTATTGGAATTTCATGCTCAGCTGAGTTGAGCATGACAAAAGTTTTATAACCTCGGGGCCAGATCTCAGGTGAGTGCCTTCAGGTCTGTTGGTCCTCTAGTTTATTAGTAATTCTGTTGGTCCCCTGATTTATTAGTACCAAGATAGTTTCTGATACTTGTATCTATATTCCGACACAAAAACATTCATTTACTTTCAAACAAAAAATGAGAAGAATACGACACACGTTACTTTACACAAGTAAAGACTCCCTGACGTTGCTAAAAGCCTGACAGTTATTGCACCAAATTCAAATTTTACTTCAGGCTGATCAGTTTGCCAACATGAACATCAATTGTACAACAACGGGGATGGTCCCACATGGCTACAAAAATACATTAAGCACCAAATACAAGATGTGTCTTCAGATATTCCGCTAGAGATTCACTTTATGAGCCATAACGCCAGAAAACCAGTCTTTGGGGGTTCCGACCAGGGCTGGAACAAACGGGCCTGTAGAAATACAGTAGAAAACTAGAAGCTTGAAATTTTGTATAGAAGTACATGTAGTAGAGGAATTGTACTATCCATTTAGCGGAAACAAAGACGCTGATCAGCTGTGCAGTTACTGCACAGCTGATCTGCGGCTTTATATTTGCACAGGCAAAAATCTGGTTTTTTGACGCAGCTCGTCAGTCATGGCGTCATAAGTCTTAGCTCCCGATCTGGTCCACCAGCCCCTCCCCGTCCACGCCGTTGTAGAAGAAGAAGTTATTGTGAGGTAAATCTTTGTGAGACACCGCCTGGAATATACGATATAGTCTATAAATTATCAACACACTAAAAGAAGTGTAGAAGCTGCCTCTCTTATCTAACAGCAGATACTTTATTTTTCGTATGACAGTTTGCAAATTTTCTGTTTCCAAATTATTTGCAATGTTTTGAATTGACGAAGGAGTGTTAGAATAGTCTTTATCAGTAATAAAGATTCTTTATTAGCAAGAACCTTAAATTTGTGAAGCAACAATTTTGCAAAAATTAAGTTCTCGCGAACGTTTCCTAACTTTAATACAATATTCTTATCAATCTGGTATTTTGATAAATTTACATAAATTCGTTTTAAACTGTCATACTTGATCTGAAGCTGAAGTGATTGATACTACATGTACATGTAGAAGTATTCTTAAAAGATGCTTAACATTTACTAAAATCTCTGTGTCGGACAAGAATTTTACCTTTATTATTTCTTGACCAAGTACCCCTCCCACTATTGCACACACAGGACTGAGTTCAGCAAAGCAATGCCTGTAAATAGAGACAAAGCAGTTCAATTAAAATTAAATTATGCATACTGAAGCATTGATTAGAAATGATGCACCCATAAAACTCTAAGACTGTCAGCATACCAGCCTGCTGTGCTTCTTATACAGAAATTTAAAACATTGACATTGAGGATTTGTCAAGTTGTTGGTTAAAGTTCTAGATATCAACTTTGACCCTGCAAGGACTCACTGTAATGATTTGAGTTTATGGGATTTTAACCTGACACTTAGATGAGTGACACCTTAAGCACTGCAATTTAGCATCAAACCATGTACAGTTAATGCCTGTATGTGTGAAGTCCGTAAATCAACACAACAAATTAGCTGCGACACGAGAAAACCAACGAGGTTTCCAAACAGGTCTGATACAAACCAAGCTGTACAAGCACAGATGGCTAGAGGCTGGAAATTTCGGTTTTAGAAAGAAGAGGAATTGTGCTATCCATGCAGCGAAAACAAAGGCGCTGATCTGCTTCGCAGTTACTGCGAAGCTGATCTGCGCCTTTGTTTTTGCCTATGCAAAATGTTGGTTTCCTCATGACATGACTCAAATTATGACAGCCCTCTTGGCCAACTGGTTACGGTATTACCACTCTTTTAAAATTATTCAATCACCATACCACTCAGTCAAGTGTGGATTCAAGCCAAGAGTGGGGTAGTGCCAGACAAGCCAGATTCTTGCAAATGTCAGGGTTTTTAGCTCACCTGAGCCGTTAGGCTCACAAGGTGAGCTTATAGGATGACCATGATCCGGCGTCCGTCCGTCCGGCGTCCGTTCACAATTTCAAAGATCTTCTTCTCTGAAACCGCTTGGCCGATCTAGTTGAAATTTTATGTGGAGCCTCCTTGGGTAGTGGCATTTCAAGTTTGATCGCGAAATCTAGGTCACATGACCAAGATGGCCGCCACGCCAATATATGGTAAAAACCCTTCGAAAATCTTCTTCTCCAGAACCGGTGGGCCGATTTCCACGAAACTTGGTATGTAGCATCGGGGACTTCAGCCCATCATAGTTTGATAAAATGATGACCCTAGGATGACCTTGACCTAATTTACGGCAAGGTCAAATTTGGAAACATAGGCTTTTACATGGGAAAAAGTGAAAACTATGGATTTTTTGAAAACTATTGCAGCCTGAGGCCTGAAAAGTGGTAGATACAAACAACTAATGGAGTAGATGAAGGTATGTGATTAATTTAGGTCAAGGTCATCTCTTGACCTTGGCCAGTCTGTCGTCCATTCACACTTTTCAAAGATCTTCTTCTCTGAAACTGCTGGGCAAATCAAAGTGAAATTTTATGTGGAGCATCCATGGGTAGGGGAGATGGAAGTTTGATGGCAAAATCCAGGTCACATGACCAAGATGGCCGCCACGCCCATATATGGTAAAAACCACTCAAAAATCTTCTTCTCCAGAACCGGCAGGCCGATTTTAATGAAATTTGGTATGTAGCATTTGGGACTTTAGCCCATCATAGTTTGATAAAATGTTGACCCTAGGATGACCTTGACCTAATTTACGGCAAGGTCAAATTTGGAAACATAGGCTTTTACATGGGAAAAAGTGAAAACTATGGATTTTTTGAAAACTATTGCAGCCTGATGCCTGAAAAGTGGTAGATGCAAACAACTAATGGAGTAGATGAAGGTATGTGATTAATGTAGGTCAAGGTCATCTCTTGACCTTGGCCAGTCTGTCGTCCATACACACTTTTCAAAGATCTTCTTCTCTGAAACTGCTGGGCCAATCAAAGTGAAATTTTATGTGGAGCATCCATGGGTAGGGGAGATGGAAGTTTGATCGCGAAATCCAGGTCACATGACCAAGATGGCCGCCATGCCCATATATGGTAAAAAACACTCAAAAATCTTCTTCTCCAGAACCGGCAGGCCGATTTTCATGAAACTTGGTATGTAGCATTTGGGACTTTAGCCCATCATAGTTTGATAAAATGATGACCCTAGGATGACCTTGACCTAATTTACGGCAAGGTCAAATTTGGAAACATAGGCTTTTACATGGGAAAAAGTGAAAACTATGGATTTTTTGAAAACTATTGCAGCCTGAGGCCTGAAAAGTGGTAGATACAAACAACTAATGGAGTAGATGAAGGTATGTGATTAATGTAGGTCAAGGTCATCTCTTGACCTTGGCCAGTCTGTCGTCCATTCACACTTTTCAAAGATCTTCTTCTCTGAAACTGTTGGGCCAATCAAAGTGAAATTTTATGTGGAGCATCCATGGGTAGGGGAAATGGAAGTTTGATCGCGAAATCCAGGTCACATGACCAAGATGGCCGCCACGCCCATATATGGTAAAAACCACTCAAAAATCTTCTTCTCCAGAACCCGCAGGCCGATTTTCATGAAACTTGGTATGTAGCATTTGGGACTTTAGCCCATCATAGTTTGATAAAATGATGACCCTAGGATGACCTTGACCTAATTTACGGCAACGTCAAATTTTGCAAACGTAGGCTTTTACATGGGAAAAAGTGAAAACTATGGATTTTTTGAAAACTATTGCAGCCTGATGCCTGAAAAGTGGTAGATACAAACAACTAATGGAGTAGATGAAGGTATGTGATTAATGTAGGTCAAGGTCATCTCTTGACCTTGGCCAGTCTGTCGTCCATACACACTTTTCAAAGATCTTCTTCTCTGAAACTGCTGGGCCAATCAAAGTGAAATTTTATGTGGAGCATCCATGGGTAGGGGAGATGGAAGTTTGATCGCGAAATCCAGGTCACATGACCAAGATGGCCGCCACGCCCATATATGGTAAAAACCACTCAAAAATCTTCTTCTCCAGAACCGGCAAGGCCGATTTTCATTAAACTTGGTATGTAGCATTTGGGACTTTAGCCCATCATAGTTTGATAAAATGATGACCCTAGGATGACCTTGACCTAATTTACGGCAAGGTCAAATTTGGAAACATAGGCTTTTACATGGGAAAAAGTGAAAACTATGGATTTTTTTGAAAACTATTGCAGCCTGATGCTTGAAAAGTGGTAGATGCAAACAACTGATGGAGTAGATGAAGGTATGTGATTAATTTAGGTCAAGGTCATCTCTTGACCTTGGCCAGTCTGTCGTCCATACACACTTTTCAAAGATCTTCTTCTCTGAAACTGCTGGGCCAATCAAAGAGAAATTTTATGTGGAGCATCCATGGGTAGGGGAGACGAAAGTTGATCGCGAAATCCAGGTCACATTACCAAGATGGCCACCACGCCCATATATGGTAAAAACCACTCAAAAATCTTCTTCTCCAGAACCGGCAGGCCAATTTTTGCGAAACTTAGAATGTAGCATTTGGAACTCCAGCCCATCACACTTTGATCAAGTGATGACCATAGGATGACCTTGACGTATTTTACGGCAAGGTCAATTTTGGAAACATAGGCTTTTACATGGGAAAAGGCGAAAACAATGGATATTTTGGAAACTGTTGCAGTCTGAGACCTGGAAGTTGCTAGATGCAGAAAACCAATGGAGTCAATGAAGGTAAGTAATTAATGAAGGCCAAGGTCATTTCTTGACCTTGACACAAAGTCATTTAAATATCAAAATTAAAATTATGGTTTTCTCATAAATCACTGGGTTTGGAAACTATTGCAGCCTGAGACCTGAAACTTTGCAGATGCAGACAACTTATGAATTCAATAAAGGTGTGTGAGTATTCATGGTCAAGGTCATTTCATGATGACTTAATACTCCAAGATCAGGCTTCAGGTGAGCGTTGTCAGGACCAATGGTCCTCTGGTTTTCTCTGGGTATCGCCATTCTGGTCCCAATCCATCGATTGTCCAGTCTTATTTGAATGAATAATCTTGAAAGGGATGCAAAATTGAATAACAAAAATATTTCCACTGAACAAACTTAAACTGCCGCCTAAGAAAACCAACAATCTGCAGATGCCAAAACAAAGACGCAGATCAGCTGAGCAGTAACTGCACAGCTGATCAGTGCCTTTGTTTTCGCTACACAGATAGTACAATCCCTCTTCCTCCTTGAATAGGAAATTTCGAGCTTCTAGCATGTTTCTGTGACTGTACAGGTTGGTTTATGTCGGACCTGGTCAGAAACCCAAATTGTTGGTTTTCTCATGCGAAGGCTCATTTAATGTTCTTTGCTGCACTACTTACCAGCCGAGATATTCTGTCGCAAACAATTTTTTTGTTTATATAGTTTCACCCCTACCCGCAGTATATCTTTAACAGAGATATCGGTAAAAAGTAAATAAACAATGGATTGTTTTGTGTCACTAGAAATCGTGAGACCTATACTTACGTAGCAAAATCATCTGAGATTTTGTCCACAGGAACACCTATTTTATCCAGAACACCAGTTTTAGCTGCCAGTAAATCTTTAGAATCTTGCTCAGAACTAGCCACTTCAGGACGCCGAGACTTTCTCTCCATAAAGTCTAAAAGCACTGGAAAATGAAGCATACAATTCTGCATAAGATACACTGATTATTTAAACAATCTAAAATTTTTCATTCCCTTTAAGCAACAAAGTGATGAGAAAACGAATACAAGAGGACCAATGGTCCTGTAAACGCTCACCTGAGAACTGGGATATATAAAATAGGTCAAGGTCATCCCAAGGTCATGATTTATATAAACTTTGTAGAGCTCCTCTCCCTGATGATTCATGCCAAGTTTCAAAATCATAGGCCTTCTGGTTCTGGAGAAGAAGATTTTAAAGGATTTTGCTATTTATAGCCATGGCGGCCATCTTGGTCATGTGACCTTGACCATTTATATAAACTTTCTTTCTTCCTTCCTAAGAATACTCAACAAGACGTTTGGCTTTGATTGGCCAAACGGTTTCAGAGAAAAAGATCTTTGAATATCATGGTAATATATACATGTATATTGCCCCCCGGATGGGGGCAGACCTGCCCCTGGGGTCCTTTTTTTTTCAGAATCATAAATATTCAGTCCATTTACCCATTTCCATAAAGTTTTTCCTGTCAAATGACATTTTGACAATTTTCCCCATTCAAATGCATAAGCGACCTATGTTGACCTTGCCGTAAAATTGGTCAAGGTCATCCAAGAGTCATGATTTATATAAACTTTGTAGAGCTCCTTCCCCTGATGCTTCATGCCAGGTTTCAAAATCATAGGCCTTTTGGTTCTGGAGAAGAAGATTTTTAAAGGTTTTTGCTATTTATAGCCATGGCAGCCATCTTGGTCATGTGACCTTGACTATTTATATTAACTTTCATTCCCACATCCTAAGGATACTACATATAAAATTTGGCTTTGAATGGTTGAGCGGTTACTGAGAAAATTAAGTTTAACATTTAATTTGTAAATGACCTTTGGCCAAGGTCAAGAAATGACCTTGACCTTTAATACTCACATCACTTCATTAGCTCAACATGTTGTCTGCATCTACCAACTTTCAGGTCACAGGCTACAAAACATCCTGAAAAATTTAATGTTTTAACTTTTTTCCATTGAAAAGCCTATGTAACCGAAATTGACCTTGCCATAAAATAGGTCAAGGTCAACCCAAGGTCATGATTTATATAAACTATGATGGGCCAAAGTCCCCAATGCTACATACCAAGTTTCGTTGAAATCGGTCCACCGGTTCCAGAGAAGAAGAATTGTTTATGGTTTTTCCCATATATGGGCATGGCGGCCATCTTGGTCATGTGACCTGGACCATTTATATAAACTTTTGTTCCCCCTTCCTAAGGATGCTCCACATGAAGTTCGACTTTGATTGGCCAAGCGGTTTCAGAGAAGAAGATCTTTGAAATTGTGAACGGACGACGGACGGGCAACGGAGCATGGCCATCCTGTAAGCTCACCTTGTGAGCCTTCGGCTCAGGTGAGCTAATTACCATCGAGAACCCATCATTCATCAATGAAAACAATCTGGATTTAGCAACCATCTTGATATGATCTGAGCGCTGCTACCATTACCTCTAACCCATCAGCTTAACCCATAGAGTTAGCATTAATCAAGGTATTTTCATGTGTTTTTTTCTTTGAATATGTATACGTAGACTAAACTCATTCTAAACTCCTAAAGTCCATTCATAAAGTTACTAAACATGACATGGTTTTGCCCATGTCTTTGCTCCTATTAAAATGGTTTTAAATCAGCCTTTTATATGGCATTAAAGTATGCCCCTTTAGCTCATAAAAGCCTGTCATCCTTTTTATCGGACATAGGCAAACAGTATAGCCCCAGATGTGATGCCACAGAATGTGGCATCCCATTAGGGGCTATTCTGTTTGCTTAGATGATTTTCAATGAAAAATGAGATAAAAATTCAAACACTCCTGATGCCCCTTAAAAGGCAGTGGACTCATCCAAATAATAATGATGGGGAAGTCCATTCGTCAAAAATGGGTTAACCATACCTTGGACTACAAAGAAAGTGTTTGGTGTCCTCCTGAGTTTCTTTGATGGTTCGTCTCCCTTCCAATCCAACTCTAAGGCTGCTTTCAGTGGGGAGAATTGAACAGTCTGAAAAGATATTGTAAATAATAGCTGCCTGCTAAAACAGGAAAGTGATTGCAGTGGCCTGGTGGTAGAGCATCGGCTTCGGAATTGAGAGATACTGAGTTCAGTCCCAACTCAAGGTGCCGTGTTGTGTCCTTGAGAGCAAGACATATTCACTACCCAGAGTACAGTAATCTTGGCAAGGTCCTAACACGACTGAAACAAGTAGCCCAGGGGCAACAATCGCTCACCTGAGAGCCAACAAGTACAGTCACTAGACAAAGTAGTTGGGGTTTTTACCATATATGGGTATGATGACCATATTGGTCATGTGACCTTGAAACCCTACTTACATCAGCAGAAGAGCTCTTGCCTGGATTGTGTATCCTCTTTTCTGCCATTTTGGTTCACTTGAAAAAATCATCTAACAAGGTCAGGGTCCTATAATGACCCCCGGGGTTGGGCCATATTTGACCCCAGGAGCAAGATTCGCAGGATTTATGTAGAGCTCCACATGACAATGTTGTATATCAAATATACAAGCTTTGTGTCATGCTGTTGCAGTAAAGATTTTTTCAAGTTTTTCCCATGACGCCCCCGGGGCTAGGCCTGTATGGACGCCAGGGGCACCTTTGGCAGGATTTATAAAGAGGATCACTATATATTGCTACAAACAAAATATGAAAGCTCTGGGCCTTGTGGTTTCGGAGAAGAAGATTTTTTTATGTTTTACCCATGACCCCCCGGGGCGTGGCCCGTATGGACCCCAGGGGCACGGTTGGCAGGATTCATAAAGAGGATCACTATACAATGCTACTGACAAAATATGAAAGCTCTGGGCCTTGTGGTTTTGGAGAAGATTTTTTTATATTTTTCCCATTTTTGACCCCAGGGGCATGATTGGCAGGATTAATATAGAGGACCACTAAACATTGCTACATACAAAATATGAAAGCTTTGGGCCTTGCGGTTTTGGAGAAGAAGATTTTTTTATGTTTTTCCCATGACACCCCCGGGGCGGGGCCCGTATGGACCCCAGGGGCACGGTTGGCAGGATTTATAAAGAGGACCATTATACATTGCTACACACAAAATATGAAAGCTCTGGGCCTTGTGGTTTCGGAGGAGAAGATTTTTTTATGTTTTTCCCATTGTAAGTCTATGGGAGCTAATGACCCCCGGGGCGGGGCCATTTTTGACCCCAGGGGCATGATTGGCAGGATTTATATAGAGGACCACTAAACATTGCTACACACAAAATATGAAAGGTCTGGGCTTGTGGTTTCGGAGAAGAAGATTTTTATATTTTCATCATGACGCCCCCGGGGCGGGGCCCGTGTAGACCACAGGGACGTGGTTGGCAGGATTTATAAAAAGGAACACTATATATTGCTACAAACAAAATATGAAAGCTCTGGGCCTTGTGATTTCGGCGATTTTTTATGTTTTACCCATGACCCCCCAGGGCGGGGCCCTTATGGACCCCCAGGGGAACGGTTGGCAGGATTTATAAAGAGGACCACTATACATTGCTACTGACAAAATATGAAAGCTCTTGGCCTTGTGGTTTCGGAGAAGAAGATTTTTTTATGTTTTTCCCATTGTAAGTCTATGGAAGCTAATGACCCCCGGGGCGGGGCCATTTTTGACCCCAGGGGCATGATTGGCAGGATTTATATAGAGGACCACTAAACATTGCTACACACAAAATATGAAAGCTCTGGGCCTTGTCGTTTCAGAGAAGAAGATTTTTTTATATTTTCATCATGATGCCCCTGGGGCGGGGCCCGTATGGACCCCAGGGGCACGTATGGCAGGATTTATGAAGAGGACCACTAGACATTGCTACAAACAAAATATGAAAGCTCTTGGCCTTGTGGTTTCAGAGAAGAAGATTTTTATATGTTTTTCCCATTGTAAGTCTATGGGAGCTATCTGTTGCCATGGAAACCAGAGTTCTGATCCGACCTGGCCCAAAACCTAATACAACCTTTCCCCCTCCTCAATGATGCTTTAGATAAAATTTGGTCACGATTGGCCTTGTTGTCTTAGAGATATTTAAGTTTGAAAATGTGGACGGACGGACGCACGGACGGACGGACGCCGGCTCGACTACTATACTATAAGCTCACCTTGTGAGCCTTCGGCTCAGGTGAGCTAAAAATGTTGACTGGGACATTAAACCTCAATACAAACAAACAAACAAAACATGAACATTTTTATCGAAAGCTATGCAACAGCAAGGCCAGTAATCCATTATATAGATGATATACAAGTCTTTTTTGTCATTTTATGATGATTTTAATCTAACCTAGCAAACTAGAAATTTTCTTTTACAAAATATTCATGCTAAAAATTGATTTAGGGCAGTAAAACTATTATATCTTATAAATGAGTATAGCATCAATGTTACGGTTTGCAAAGAAAATAATCTGAAGATATGTACTTATAAATGAGCCGCCTCATTATTAGAAAACCAACAGTAGCATATGCGAAACCAAAGGCGCAGATCAGCTTCGCATGATCAGAACCTTTGTTTTTGCTACACGGACAGTAGTATCATCATAGTATAATTTCTCTACATTCTGAATCCAGCCTCTCGCCATCTTCTGTGCTTGTGCAGCTCGGTTTGTGCCGGACCTGTTCGGAAACCACAATGTTGGTTTTCTCATGACGCGGCTCAAATATTCAAATGATACCTTTCAAACAAGCAATCACGTGCACTGTACATAAATATCACTTTTGCAATGTGGCATGGTATACCTTTTTGACAGTTATAGTTTCATGTTCATCATCTGTTTTAGCTTTCTTAGGGGCTGGTTCTCCGTCCCCTTTCTCAGTTGTTTCACCTTTGTGACTCTTCTTGGGTACCTCCCTGAAATGATATATAATGAAAACTTTACCCGTGCAATAAACAGATTTTTTTTTTCACTTGTAAAAATCGAAATTTCCATTAGAAAAAAAAAATAATATTTTTGCTCAAACTATTGATTGTGGGTACATGTTAGACACACAAACTATGTTTTGGATCAAAATTTAAAAAACTGGTATACCCCTCTATACCCAAGTTTCACTTTATAAAAGTGGGGTTTAAAAGGTATACTTTTCACTGACATGTTATCCTGATGAAAGTCATAGATTTCACAGACAGCTAAATACAAAGTGATCACCCAAAGTTTGAACACCCCCAATAGATACCATCAAAATTGCAGACTGAGCATACACTGGATACAACTGGAGCATACAATTTGGGTTCCAACCGAAACAAACTGAGCTGTACAAGCACATAATAAGGCTAGACGCTTGAGATTTTGGATTTAAGAAGAAGAGGGATTGTACTATCTGTGTAGAGAAAACAAAGGTAACCGTGAAGCTGGTGTGCGCCTTTGTTTTGGCATATGCAGATTGTTGATTTCTAATTCGTGGGCTCATATATTGTTGAAATAAACTGTGTACAAGAAGAGTACTGTAAAATTCGAAATTTCTGCATGATTTTTATTTCTCACGAAATTTCTATTTCCGAGTTATTCGTGCGGTCTTAATTTTGCTAATGAGAATTTGTGTAGTCTGTATGTCTTATAGTGATTCTTATTAGTGAGACCTTTGAATTTGCAAGGATACAAAATCGCGAATATTCGCTAAAGTAAGTTCTCACACATTTCCAAACTTACAGTAATCATCCCAAGGCAAATATTGCCACAGCTATTTCCTGGCCTGGATATGAAAAAAAAAAATCATTCATGACTACTTAAAGGAAATATATATACAGGAAAAAACAAAACATTATGGCTAGGTAAGTGAATTGCAGAAGATTGAAAACTACAATTTTGAAAAAATACAACATAACATCATTAACATATAAAATGAGCCGCTTCACAAGAAAACCAGATTTTTGCCTACGAGAAAACAAAGATGCAGATCTGATTCGCAGTTACCGCAAAGCTGATCAACGCCTTTGTTTTCTCTACAAGGAAAGTACAATTCCTTCTCTACTTATAACCCAAAATTTCAAGATTCTTACTTTCTTCTGTGACTGTACAGGCCGGTTTGTGCCGGATCTGGTCGGAAACCCCGAAGACAGGTTTTCTCCCGTCACGGCCCAAATGGTTATGAGTTGAATTTATGCCTTGTTTAACACAAAAAACATACTCTGCATAATCATGTAAACCCAGATCAGTGAACATGTAACCATAGTAACCAAAGACATCCCCACAGAAAAACTTTATCTTATTGTCTTCGCAGATCTTGTTGAGCCTGTACAGCTGCGTAGGTCGACAGCACAAGGCGCACACAACATCAAAGTTAGTGAAGAAATCATCCGGCTTGTGCGCAACGTTGTCGGAGTCTGCCCGGACATCGACCATTGGGTTTAGCTGTTGCGTTCTGTCTTTTGAACATTCTGCTCTCTGTAAGGCAATAAGTGAGCCGCGTCATGAGAAAACCAACATTTTGCATATGCGAAAACAAAGACGCAGATCAGCTTCACAGTTACTGTGAAGCTGATCAGCGCCTTTGTTTTCGCTACACAGATAGTACAATTCCTCTTCTTCCTAAATTCACAATTTCAAGCTTCTATCTTCTCTGACTGCACAGACCGGTTTATGTCGGACCTGTTTGGAAAATACATTGGTTTTCTCATCAAGTGGCTCAAGTTACGCATAAGCACCATCACAGAACACTTTTCTTCTCAATTTAGATGTAAAATCCTTATAAATTAACTGCAAATAATAGCCATCGTCAGTGATTGTACAGCCCTATTTGGCCACTTCAATAACATGACAAGGCTCCAGAGTATTTCTAGTGTAACCATCACAAAGAGAGACACTGCCTATGTAAAAGACTGAAATGCTAAAACTGAATAGGATTCATATGGTTCATATAGCATTGTACTGTGTACCCACAATCAATGTTTTGAGCGAAAATAAGAAAAATATCTTCTTTTTTCTGTAGAAACTTTTCATTTTGTAGAACTTTAAAGATGT
The DNA here is from genome assembly GCA_964017185.1 of Rugalucina vietnamica. Taxonomy (NCBI): domain Eukaryota; kingdom Metazoa; phylum Mollusca; class Bivalvia; order Lucinida; family Lucinidae; genus Rugalucina; species Rugalucina vietnamica. The sequence goes on from OZ024872.1 coordinate 34,539,580, forward strand.
CTGTATGTTACATGGGCATGATTTCGTAAAGCTTCAACTCACATTTTTACCAATGTCTTCTCTGGAAACCAAAAACTGTGAGCAAGAATCTTCTTTTGTTACCTAAAAAGAATAGAAATGATAAAATGTTTGATCATTGTACACACTTTGGATTCAGCAAACATTCAAAATGTTACAATTATACATGTACAGTATTTGAGCCGCCTCATGGGAAAACCAACAATCTGCATATGCGAAAACAAAGACGCAGATCAGCTTCGCGGTGACCGTGAAGCTGATCAGCGTCATTGTTTTCGCTACTCGGATAGTACAATTCCTCTTCTACTTAAATCCGAAATTTCAAGCTTCTAGCTCTTTCCTGTGCTTGTACAGGCTGGTTTGTGTCAGACCTGTTCGGAAACCACATTGTTGGTTTTACCATGAGGTGGCTCATTTATTGAAAATATAATGTATCCATAAGTTTAAGCTTTTTCAAAAAGGCTGGGACCTTTCAGCAGCGCAACCTTTAGTACATGGCATACTACAGTGCTGAATGCTTGAACTTCATATCTACAGAACAGTCCTGGAGCATCGTTAGCTTAACGATATCGTTAAGACATAAATTTGTTAAGCAAATATCAGCTAAAGTAACAAATACACTGTTATTTTTTGTTGAAAAAATGTGAGAATCCTTTGCACTGCAAAGGATTCTCACATTTTTTATTTTTTGTTGAAAAAATGTGAGAATCCTTTGCACTGCAAAGGATTCTCACATTTTTTCAACAAAAAATAAGTGTATTTGTAATATTAACGTTTGAAATTTTAATGAAACGTTAACTAACGACATCGTTAGTTTTGAACAACTGGGCCCTGATCGATATCCGAACGTAATGAAAGTGTTCTGGGATGTTTCCATACACTGGAGTTTAGGCGGTAAATCGTGATACCTTCTTGATGACGCAAGCAGTGAGGTGTGTCAGTACAGGTGTTCAAACCTGAACAAACATAATTGTGACCACCATGGTGGCCGCAATGAGGTTCCTAAACAACAGTGTGATGGACTTTATTCCTTACCGTTGTGTGATCTAACAGTGTGATGGACTTTATTCCTTACCACTGTGTGATCTAAAAGGGTGATAGACTTTATTCCTTACCATTGTGTAATCTAACAGAGTGATGGACATTATTCCTTACCATTGTGTGATCTAAGAGAGTGATGGAATTTATTCCTTACTACTGTGTGATCTAACAGGGTGATGGACTTTATTCCTTACCGTTGTGTGATCTAAGAGAGTGATGGACTTTATTCCTTACCGTTGTGTGATCTAACAGGGTGATGGACTTTGTTCCTTACCGTTGTGTGATCTAACAGAGTGATGGACTTTATTCCTGAGAGCACTATATTCTTAGCAACTTCTGCTCCTAGACCTCTCAAACCAATCAGTAGAACTCTAGCCGCTCGCAATCTGTAACAACAAAAAAGTTAAATAGTTCTAGAATTGTCAGAGGATCTGACTATAGCCCCGCTTCTGAGCTTTTTTCCAGGGTGAGAAAAACAATGACAGGTAACAATCCCTAGCTAGATCTTGTCAATGTTGATGCACGTAAAAAGATTGGTAAGATTCTGTCAATTCATTCTCAAGATATTGAGCGGAAACGAAATTCTGATGTCAATCAAAGGCTGTAACTCTGTCAAAATTTGGCGAAAAATGACGGGCAACAATCCCAAGCTAGATCTTGCCAATGTTGATGTGCATACAAAATTTGGCCAGATTTTGTCAATTCGTTCTCAAGATATTGAGCGGAAATGAAATTCTGACGTCAATCAAGGGCCGTAATTCTGTCAAAATTTTGCGAAAAATGACTGTCTATGATACCAAGCTAGATCTTGTCAATGTTGATGTGCATACAAAATTTGGTCAGATTCTGTCAATTTGTTCTCAAGATATTGAGCGGAAACCAAATTCTAATGTAAATGAAGGGCGGTAACTCTGTCAAAATTTGGCAAAAAATGACGGGCAACAATTTCAAGCTAGGTCTTGTCTATGATGATGTGCATACAAAATTTGGACAGATTCTCTCAATTCATTCTCAAGATATTGAGCGGAAACGAAATTCTGATGTCAATCAAGGGCCGTAACTCCGTCAAAATTTGGTGAAAAATGACGGGCTACAATCCCAAGCTAGATCTTGCCAATGTTGATGTGCATACCAAATTTGGTCAGATTCTGTCAATTTTTTCTCAAGCTATTGAGCGGAAATGAACTTCTGACCTCAATTAAGGGCTGTAACTCCATCAAAATTTTGCGAAAAATGATGGGCTATGATCCCAAGCTAGGTCTTGTCAATGTTGATGTGCATACAAAATTTAGTCAGATTCTGTCAATTTGTTCTCAACATATTGAACGGAAACAAAATTCTGATGTCAATCAAGGGCCGTAACTCTGTCAAAATTTGGCGAAAAATGACGGGCAACAATCCCAAGCCAGATCTTGTCAATGTTGATCACCCAGGATTACCTGTTACAGGGAACTCGGAGGTTCGGGGAACTCGGAGGTAAACAACGGAAGGCAAATCCGACCTATTTTATTTTCAATATACGTCCACTTTAGAAATTTTAACATATCGCACATACAAAGTTTAGAAGACGAAGCCCCTACATACACCATCAGTTTAAGCTGACACGTCAATTTTCAATCAAAAATAAATAATGTAAACTGGAAATTGCATGATTGTAAAGCACTTTCAATTCGGACCACTTAATTTTGAGTATTTACGATATTTTCGCATTAAAAAGAGGCTGTTTTCTAAAAATACAGTGTCTTAATGAGCATCATGCAAAAATTTAGCCTCATATATGCAAAATATCCAATGTTTTTACCCAGGTAAATGTAGGAGGTATCACAATTTTGGGTACGGTAATTATCGGAGGTATGTTCTGGATAACTCGGAGTAACGTCAAATTTAGGATACAGGGAACTCGGAGGGTCAGTTCATTGAAAATGACTCGTGATTTTGCTTCTGGAGCAAACTAGACTTAATTTTATGACATACAGTCCAGTTAATATGTAAAGTACCAAATATACATTAATATGTCAGTCTAACCTACATGTATGTTACTCTAACCTAAATGTATGGCATGGACTTATTATTAGCATATTTAAGAGTATAATTATTTGGCATGATTATTATGTTGTCGATTTCATTAAGCACTCTTAATCATTCAATAACTAACCGCACTCTCAGCAAGCCAAGTTCTGCTTGCGGGTGTGTCAGGAATTTATTCTGGGGTTCTCCCGTGTTCGCCCAACCTATTGATGGAGTCGTCTCGATATGTCTGAAACAACCTTGTAAAGGTGAAAGGGACATCAGACAATAATAATAAAAATTGAGCGACCGCATCAGAAAACCGTCCTACAATTAGCTTAACTCGTCTGCCAACATTTTGCCAAAATCTGTTATAATCGTCAAAAAGGGAGATCTAGATGAAAAAAAAACAAATTGACAAATAGATCTAAGTCATTTTTTTTTTTTTTTTTTTTTTTTTGACTCGGGTTCGGTTTGTAAAAAAGTGAAGATATTTGCATTTAAAAAAGAAAAGACAAAAAGAAGTAAAACCCTGGCCTGTCTCCGCTTAAATTGAAAATCACGTAAGACACCTGCTCATCTCAGCCAAATTCTTGCTACAGTGATCAGATTGCGTACTAGCAATATCAAAATCGTAAACGCTGTTTTTTTCCGAGCGTGATAGTGTCCGAGACTGGCTCCTAGCATTGAAAATAACTGATATTTTACAAATGAAATGGTGCTTATACTGAGAGAACATATCGTAAGCCGAGTGAGCAGCTTTTGCCCAATAGGCGGCCACTCAGTTACCGTAACTTAAACTAAAGTATCATCAGCTCTTGAAAGAAAACCCGTATTTTGTATGTGCAAGTAAAAACGCGTGCACATGATTTTTCAGGTCGATCGAGTTCAAAAGCAGACGACGGCACTGACAAAAATATCCTCCCCTCTCCGTATTTCTCCCAATCGAAAGTTGGCCAAGAAAATTTAGCATCAGCCGTTTTATAAGTTTTATTTTTTTATTTATTTTTTTTTTCATGTGCATCATTGAAAGATTCTACTGAGTACCCACAGTCGATAATGTGAATAAAAATAAATAATGCACACAAGATGTGATGTAAGGGGTTTAGATTGCATAGACGGTAGCTTGCTTGTTGATCATCTCCTTTCCTAGTATACATCAAACACCCCCTCCCCCAATACGCATGTGCGCATACTTACCCTGTCACAACAATCAGAATAAACGTTTTGTGCTTACCTTTTCTTGATTCGTAGGCAAATGGAAGTGATCCAAACAAATATACTCTCAGATAAGCATTATCAAGAAAAAAGAGAGGAAAACAGCTCTTTAGATGTTGAAATACCTCCGAATCTCCAAAACCGTCCCTCCGAGTTCCCAATATTACATTTCAAAATTACTCCGAGAATTCCCGTATCAAAAGATGTGACACCATCTTAATGTTTTTAAGCCTGTGGAGTTTATCCTTTTGTAATCATGCGCAAGGATGCTTAGAATCTCGAGGAGAAAGCCTAAATTTTGAAATGTAGCTGCCAGTTTGTTGACAAATGTTATTGGTCGTCCAATATTTACCTGATAATACAAATTTTCTTGCTGCGTGAGCATAATTCTGAGTTTGAAATACTTTAGCATGTTAATGTAATGACAAAGACGGCCACACTGTTCATAAATTGTTTGCTTATTATAATACCTTTTCAACCCAAAACACCATAAGTTCTGAAGTTACCGTTATGTGGTATTATAAATGATATTATACTGACTCTAGTCCGAGGCGCCTTCCATTGTTTACCTCCGAGTTCCCCGAACCTCCGAGTTCGCTGTAACAGGTAATCCTGGGTGTTGATGTGCATACACAATTTGGTCAGATTCTGTCAATTCGTTCTCAAGATATTGAGCGGAAACGAAATTCTGATGTCAATCAAGGGCTGTAACTCCATCAAAATTTTGCAAAAAATGACGGGCAATAATCCCAAGCTAGGATTGGTCGATGTTGATGTGCATACAAAATTTGGTCAGATTCTGTCCATTCGTTCTCAAGATAATAAACGGAAACGAATTGTTCACGGAATGACGGAATTACGGAAGGACAGGGTGAATCCAGTATAGCCCCACTTTTCCAAAGCGGGGCTATAATAATGTAAGATGAATAAAGCTATTCAATAGCAGATGAATAAAGGAGATAACCATTTCAAGGTTAAGCATCCTCCCCTTCCTATATTTACACCACCTCCGCCACACCCACCAACACTCCAGATTTCTTTGACTTTAGTTTTGAAATATGAAACATGGAATAAACCTACATGTAATTTGAATATTATTTGCTCAATCAATCGTAAAGGAAAACAACTAAGATGCAGTTTAGAATGACAGTATATTGCCAAAACTGACTTGTCCTAAGCCTGTCTTCAACCAAAGATGCTATGGGCTTTTGTTAAAAGCTTATACTTAAACAGGCCAAGTGCACACTGATTCCAGAAACCTGGTTTGAGAGAGAAAAACCTGGTTTATGTACTACCTAAACCAGGTTTATTGCACATAAACCAGGTTTAATGCACATATACCAGGTTTCGAAATTGTTATCCGATGTTTTATCACTTAATGGGAAAAAATGAAGCCAAAAGTAAGAAAGTTTTTTAAATTTCTACCTCAAAACAAAGACACAACTCATTGTCAATGGATTTTAGCTGACTTGCATGTGCTGCAGACCAAGGTAATTTACGGCTGTCACACTATTGCATATCAACTTGTGTATCTACCGCATATCAAGATATGAAAGGTATGTCACACGTATGTTGTACATACGAGAGCATACGTAGCTCATACTCCTCAGTACGTAGCTCATACTCCTCATACACCGAGGTGCTACCTTGTTTTGTGTGCATTTAAAAATATGTAGCATATATGTAGCATATATGTGGCAGGTGCAATACGTCATGCATATGTCACACATACGAAAGCAGCATCACATGTATGTAGTAGATACGTAGCTTGTAATACTTATACGCAACACATACATAGCGATTAACCTGTCAAGAAACCGTGGCCTATGCACGGCTATCTTTCTTATTTGTGACATTTCTGTGGCGTATATTTGACTCTCCTTTTGTATCTACTGCTGCATATCAGCGGCGTATGTATGACATACCTCGCATATCAACGGCGTATGAGCTATGTACATGCTAAATCGGCATAGACTACCGGTTATTTCATCATAATTTTATTGCTTTGTGGCAAATTGGAGCCATATTTTTTATTTTTGAGACTTCCTGATACTTGATCGGGTCATTATCAGATATTGCAAAGAATTGCTTTAGGACGCACAGGAAACCAGTAACAACAAACCAGATTCAGAACTCCTCGCCCAACCAAAATCAGATTAGACAAGGCAGTTCAGATTGAAGAAACATTATAAACACAGGTCCTGATAAAAGCCAGTTGGAAATTCAATTTATCAGGGATTGCATATCACAAATTTCTTTTACGTTTTTTTTTTTTTTTTTTTTTTTTTTTTTTTTTTTGCGTTATCAGGTTGAAATGATTTTTTTTTTCAATAATTTAATTGGGTAATTATGCAAACAGATTTACTAATTAAGCTACTGGCTGATAAATGTTAGAATCTTGGCAATTACTCAAGTCTAGACACAGGTGGCGATTCTGATCGTTATGGCCAGGCTGGTTCATCATTGTTGCCACCTTTCTTGTCTCTATTTGTATGATTGCACATTGTATGTTGTAATTTCTTCTCTTTTATAATTAACTTTTGAATAACTTAAGTTCTACTTCTACTGCATTTTAAAATCTCATCTTAAGCAACGTAAAAGTAGCAATTCATGCATCTTACTGATGCTGTTGTCTTTCCCAGGCTCATGTGGACTGCCCGTACAGCAGGGAAAGGCATCAGCATCGGCACTGATGTCATGTCCTGAGTTTCTTTTCAATTTAAATTTTTCATATAGACATTTTTATATACAAAATTTGCATGCTGTGATATACCTCATATTCTGTATTTTTTCACTCTATTTGTTCACTGTACATATTATTGCATGCTGTGATATTTTCTGAATGTTATTTTGCTCTTGTTTGTAGAAATAAAAGCCCTACTGGGCTTATGATACATGTTGTGAATATTCGACAAAAAAAATAAAATTTCAATGTCTATGTCTCACTATTGCACTTTTTATCTCCTACAATCTGTCCTGTGGGAATATGGGCCCCTGCCCATTGGGGCCTAGGAGAAATAGATGGGATACTTGTGCCTCCAGGTAAAGCTTCTAATCTACTGACCGACCATCTGATTACTGGTTAACCGCTCATGTCTGAGTCTGCCCAGAAGAAGTGGTTTAGTCAAACCATCCATACATATAAGCCTTATTGGCTTTGTTGGGTGGTTATATTTATGAAGCACATTTTGAGTGTCACGACACCCTAATGTTGGGTAAAAGTCCCATAAAATGGAGGCAACGTCCCGACATGACAATTGCTGTTGACTGGGACGTAAAGCATCAATTCAAACAAACAAAATCTTTCTTTTATTTTTGCACTGACAGCGCAACTGCACATTATACTCGAAAGAGGGTGCCGCAGTATGAAAAGAAAGATTATGTATTAGTAGAGCAGTTTGTTTTTACAAAGTGACAGGTGGATTTTTATATCTGCTGTGCTGAGTTGTAAATATTTCCGTATTAACTCACAAGAAGGAAGCTCATGAGTAAGTTCTTTCTTTCTTCCGATAATTCTTAGCCTCCTTTGGAGGACTTCAGAATGAATTCTTGTGTTACCAAGTGCTAAAGGGGGTTAGTTGAAGTAAAAGATACAACAAGTGGATGAAATGAGTTTGAACAGTGAAAGAAGGGTGTTTATAGTTTAGTTAAAAGATAAAAAGAGACTGGTGATTAAGGGGATACATGCACCACCAGGCTGACAGCACAACTGAACCGTGCCATTGCGGGGAGCATGACAATGCAGGTGGGAAGGGCATCCCAATGTACCACAGTTCTGATGCTTTCTATATATTTTAGACTATTTTTGTAACTTTATTTCATGATGAATGATGTTGAATTGCATTAAACAACAACAACAATAATAATAATAATGGCAATAATAATAATAATAATAATGGCTATGTTCGGGGTTCTCCCAATGGTAAAATCTGCAAATCTACCAATGGTACTGTTGGTACCATTTTTACCAATGGTAACCACAAAACCCTGAACGTTTTTCTGCTGCCAATGGTACCATTGGTACCAATGGTACCATTGGTTGATCACATGGTGGAATTTTTATCATACTGATTAATTCACCCGACTTGTTTTTGTCATTCTTATTTACTTCATGTATATTGTGTTATTTATAACATTTACATTTGCATCTATGGCAAAAAAAAATATTGCTTGTTTACGAAATTCATGACATATTTTTAGGCTCGCCATATTGAATCACGTGACTTTTCCCGCGTTGGTAGAATTACCCACGCTGTATTCTGTCTGCATCATTTGCTGCCGTATGTTGGTAACATTGGTACCATTGGTAAAACCTTGTTTTTCCACCATCGTTCAACTGCTATAGAAGAGACAGGCCCAGGGACCAAGGTGGTGGAGTATTTCTGCTAGTCTCCAACATGTATGATAGTGAAGAACCAGAAGAACCCAAAGTCGACCAGGACTATGAATTGGTATGGGCAAAGGTGAAAGTGCAGGGCTCTAAAGATCTGTACGTGGGATCCTTCTACAAACCCCCTGACTACAATGAAAAGGAATACTTGGAGAAACTAAAATTGTACTTGGATAAAATCCCAACACAAAATGGTGCCCACCTTTGGATTGGAGGAGATTTTAATTTGGCAGATATTGATTGGGAGTCAGAAAGTACTAAGCCATATCCAACAAACTCGGCACAGTGTCAAGAGTTATTAACTATAGCCAAGGACAACTATTTGGATCAAGTAGTCACTGAGCCAACAAGGGTCACAGAGACATGTTCCAACATCTTAGACTTGTTCTTCACCAACAATGAATCCCTTATCAACCAAGTTCATGTGATCCCCGGCATTGCTGATCATGAGGCAGTCTTTATTGTGTCTAGCCTAAGACCGCTGAAGAAAGTCACAGCACCTAGAAAGGTCTTCCAATATCAGAAAGCCAACTATGAGGGACTTAAAGCTGAACTGAAAGACTACATACCCGAATTCTTGTCCCAAGTGCCGTCAAAAGATATCAATTCACTCTGGAAAGACTTCAAGGTTAAAATCCATCAACTTATGGAGAAGTTCATCCCACAGAAACATCAAAGGTACCAAGACCCATAAGCCATGGATAGATAAACATGTTAGGGCACTTCAACGAAAGCGGAACAAGCTCTTCAAGAAACAACGTGTCTCTCATCGTGCAAAGGATATTTTTCACTACCGACAAATAAGGTCAAGGGTACAGAAAGCTGAACGCCAGGCATATTGGAGGCATGTTGAAAATATCATAGACATTGGAGAACCTGAGAGTGACAACAGACCCAACAAGCAGAAGAGATTTTGGTCCTTCATCAAGTCTCTAAGGAAAGACAGTAGTGGTGTAGCCCCTTTAAAGGAAAACGGAAAGATGCATTCAGACCCAAAGGATAAGACTAATATCTTAAACAGGCAATATGAATCTGTCTACACACAGGAGGATATCAGCAATGTACCCAGTCCATCAGGCCAACCATACCAGCCCATGGATGAGATCACATTGACAGAACAGGGAGTACGGAAACTTCTACAAAAGATCAATCCACGGAAAGCATGCGGTCCAGATATGATCCCTGCCAGGATACTAAAGGACCTAGCAGACGAAATAGCACCGCTGTTAGCATCCATCTTTCAAAGATCCTTTGATTGTGGGGAAGTACCCGATGACTGGAGATCAGCCAATATTACACCTGTATTCAAGAAGGGAGACAGATTTAAAGCAAGTAATTACCGTCCAGTATCCTTGACAAGTCTGTGTTGCAAGATCCAAGAGCACATCATAACCAGCAACATCCTGAGACATCTGGAGGAGAACAGCATTTTAACAGACTGCCAGCATGGTTTCCGGGCACGGCGTAGTTGTGAAACACAGTTGCTGACCCTGGCACATGAGTTAGCGGACTCCATTGACAGAGGGAAACAGATGGACCTAGTCATCCTAGATTTTAGCAAAGCGTTTGACCGCGTGCCGCATCAACGCCTCCTTGCCAAGATCAACCATTATGGTATACGCGGTCAAACGTACCAGTGGATCAAGTCCTTCTTGTCCAGAAGAACCCAGCAAGTCATTGTTGATGGAGCCGTTTCAGACAAAGCGCCTGTGGTTAGTGGAGTGCCTAAGGGGACAGTCCTGGGACCTCTACTGTTCTTGCTGTTCATAAACGACTTACCCGATTGTGTCACATCCAAAACAAGATTGTTCGCAGACGACTGCGTCATCTACAGACCTATCAAGAACATACAGGATTGCATACAGCTACAAGATGATCTGTACAGACTGGCTGAGTGGGAAGATAAATGGGGAATGTGCTTTCATCCTGATAAATGCAGTATCCTCAGGGTCACCACAACAAAGTCACCAGTATTGCACAATTATTCACTGAAAGGACAGTTCCTCCATGTAGATGAACAGTCAAAATACCTCGGAGTTGACATTACCTCTAAACTGTCTTGGAATCCCCATATAAATCGGATTGTGAAGAAAGGCAACAGCATGCTAGGCTTCCTACAATGAAATTTACGTGTAAAGAGCCGTGAAACAAAAGCCTCCGCATACTTCACTATGGTATGACCCAACTTAGAGTACTGTTCGAATGTATGGAGTCCCCACACCGACAAGGCAAGAGAAAAGATAGAGATGGTACAGAGGCGCGCAGCGAGATATGCCACAAGCAGATATAGGAACATGAGCAGTGTAACAGACATGCTGGAGGACCTCGGTTGGGATACACTGGAAACAAGAAGAGCCAAGTCACAAGTTACTATGATGTACAAAATCATGAATGGCTTGGTGGATATCCCAGCTGCAGACTATGTTACACCAGCTTCAACCAGAACAAGATCCAATCATTCCAAGAAACTAAGACAAATCTCTACATCTACAGAGACCTACAAATACAGCTTCTTCCCCCGTACTATTCCCCTGTGGAACTCACTTCCAGCTGTCCTAGCTGAGGCTCCTGACTTGGTATCCTTCAAGCAGGAGCTTTCTACTTTTTCATTCTAATACAGTTAGGGGCCAGCTGCAAGTAGAACCTAATGAGGGCTTGAGCTATGCTGGTGGGGCGCCCATACCCCTTAGCGGTCACCGGAGCCAGTTTGGTCAAGCCTGAAGGGATGAAAACGCAGCTGGGAATCTTTTCCACTTTTTCTCTCTTTCCTATCACTAATTTCTAACTTTCCTATCTATTTTCTCTTTCTCTACCGCCTACAGTATCATAATGGTCAACCGTGACAGACGATACTTATCAATTAGATGTAGATGTAGATGATATTTGTTTACCAATGGTACCATTTTTACCAATGGTAAACGGACCCAATAATAATAAACAAGTATAAACTTTTAACAAAAACGTCTTCAACAAAGGAACTGAAAAAAAAATCAGCTACAGTATTTTTAACCTTCTCTGGGCATCAAGTCCCCATAAACGAATTTGTCTGTCATATAGTGCCGCTTCATCTTCTGTTATATTCACTTGTTCGACCATTTTCCGCGTTAGATTGGAGAAAAATTAAAGACTGAGGGGTTTTCAGACTTTTGCCGGCGCCAGCACATGGATCTATTATTATAGATATCGTGCATTTTAAAGGCAACAAACCCCCCTTAATTCATGTTTTAGGTGATTTTAACTTTAGAGATATTGTATGGCCGGACAGACTCAGCAAATCTGGGTCATCATTGAGTCAGACTGAGGGTCAGATTTTGATAGATATCATGAATGACCATGGTTTGGAACAATTAGTCAATTTCCCCACCAGAGAAAGAAATACTTTGGACTTAATTTTGACCTCTCTTCCTGGTCAGTTTGTAGACATTCATTCCCCGGATAAGCTCAGTGATCATGACATTGTTTCTGGCACATTGAAAATTGCTATCCCCCCTATAAAGAAACCTAGGAGAAAAGTGTATCGTTATCAGAAAGGTGATTATGAATCTATGAGAGCAGAAACACTTAAATTTGCAAAGGAAAGATACTTCAACGGTTACTCAGATACTCGGTCGGTCCAGGAAAATTTCAATCTCATTACATCGTTTATTCAGGAATCGGCAGATAAACATATCCCCTCAAAAACTAGTCGCTCAGTTTCCTCTGTCCCTTGGATAACACCTGAAATAAGAAGGAAGATTCGCAGAAAAAATGCAACTCATGCAAAAGCTAAAAAGACTGGTAGTGCAAAATTTAGATCTAAATTTGAATCTTTACGGAAAGAGATCAAAGCTGATATCAGGAAGCAGCATGATCTTTATGTGAACAACTTGGTAGGAGATGTTAAGGCTAATCCTAGAGATTTTTACAGGTACATAAACAGTCAGAAAAAAGATACCCAAGGTATTCCCCCGTTGAAAAAGAGAAATGGAAGTGGAATAGCTCAATCTGAATTTGAGAAGGCGGAAGAATTTAATGGTCAGTTCTCGGATGTTTTCACTAAAAGTGAATACAAACAGGTCCCTCTTATGGATAGATCTGCCCCATTCATGCATGATATTGTGGTCACAAAGGAAGGGGTGACCAAACTTCTCAAAAGTCTAAACCCGTCTAAAGCCTTAGGGCCTGATGAGCTTCATCCCAGAGTCCTAAAGGAACTGGCTATGGAATTAGGGCCGGTATTCGCCCATCTCTTCCAGCAGTCAATTGATACAGGTGAAATTCCTAAAGAATGGTCTCTTGCTAATATTTGCCCCCTGTTTAAGAAGGGCGACAGGTCACTTGCCCGCAATTACCGCCCTGTTTCTTTGACATGCATTCCTTGTAAGCTTCTTGAACATATTGTATGCTCAAATATTATGGCCCATCTTGATGAACATGAACTCCTGTCGGACAGGCAACACGCATTTAGGAAATGGCATAGCTGTGAAACTCAGTTGACTACAGTGATAAATGACTGGGCCAAAATCTTAGACAAAAAAGGCCAGGTCGACACTTTTATACTCGATTTTGAAAAGGCTTTCGATACTCCTCCCCATGAACTCCTTAAAAGCAAATTGTTCAGCTATGGAATAGGTGGAACAACACTGAATTGGATAAATGCTTTCCTTTGTTTCAGACAACAAAGGGTAGTGGTTAATGGTATTAAATCGGATTGGGCTCCAGTTGTGTCGGGTGTCCCTCAGGGCACCGTTCTCGGCCCCTTGCTGTTTTCCTTGTATATAAATGACATCTCAGCAGACATCGAGTCTGAAATAAGACTCTTTGCTGATGATTGTGTTTGCTATCGTGAAATCAAGAATGAAGAGGACACATTGAAACTTCAAAGAGACATTGATCGCCTAGGCAGTTGGGCTAGAAAATGGGGAATGAGATTTCAACCCGTCAAATGCAACATGATGCAGCTGACAAATAAACGGTCTAGTAAGATACAGGCTAACTACACCCTTGAGGGCACTTTACTGGAAAACGTTGAAAGCATAAAATACCTGGGTGTAACTATCACAAATGATTTGAAATGGAATACTCATATTTCCAATGTTTGTACAAAGGCTAACAGAACTCTCGGATTCTTGAGGAGAAATTTGTATTCTTGTCCCCCAGATGTGAAAGAAGCAGCTTATAAAGGACTGGTGCGGCCGGTCTTGGAATATGGAAGCTCAGTTTGGGACCCTCACACTCATGGCCTCCAGGAAGAACTGGAAAAGGTCCAAAATCGTGCGGCAAGGTTTGTGACGGGAAATTATGTTTTTGAAACTGGGAGCATGACTGGCATTTTAGGTCAACTGAAATGGGAATCTCTTAAGAAAAGGAGGAAGGATAGTAGACTTATATTGCTATACAAAGGTCTAAAGGGTAAAGCCAGAATACCCACAGATGACCTTATCCCAAAGAATAGGCGTTGTAGAAATCAACACTCTTTGGCTTTTCAGATACCTTCAGCTAGCAAAGAAGCGTACAAAAGTAGTTTCTTTCCACAGACTATCAGGGACTGGAATGACCTCCCTGATTCACTTGTCTCCTCTGCTGAAATGTCTGATGACTGTGTGTCCAAGTTCGCTTCACTCGTGCGTTCAAGGGACTAATTTCCCCCCATCCGAACCCCCTGGTGAAATAATGTCATTTGGCGTATCACCAGTAAACTATTCAGATTCAGATTCAGATTTTCATTTTATCTCGGGTCCACTCGGTCCGGGTCCACTCGGCCCCTTTGACTAGTCCTCCATGTAGATCTAAGTTGAGAACCGGAAGGCTAAATGATCCACATATATTAAAAAAACGATACCATGTAACGAACTACTTTGAAGAAAACACATGATTCAACAGACCTTTTAGCTGTGCTCCAACCAACAGTAAATAAAAACAATCGAAGTGAGCGAATGGCTGCCTCTGAGATAATGCGATTCAGTGACACTGATTTCTATTTAAGTAGTACCGGTGTATTATTGCGCTCGAGGCCCCCGTGGACCTGTAGTCATATCCTACAGAACGAAACTGGGTACTGCTTTGAGTATTTCTTTCTTTTTTCGGATACTTCTTAACCCCCTTAGGAGGACTTCAGAAGGAATTCCTGTGTAACCAAGAGCTAAAGAGTGTTAGCTGAAGTAAAATATAGAATAAGTGAGTGAAATGAGTTTGTGCAGTGAAATAAGAGTATTAGTTTAGTTAAAAGATAGAAAGAGTCTCGTAATTAAGGAGATACATGCACCGCCCGGCTAACAGCACAACTGAACTGTGCCACTGTGGGGAGCATGTCAATGCAGGTGGGAAGAGCATTCCAATGTACTAAACTTCTTGGGGAAAAACTGAACGAGTAGTAGTTGGTGGAAGTGTAGATTTGTCTGTATGCCAGAGGGTGAATAAATATGGACTCTCTATGGTTAGATATTTTAAAATATACTGAGGCTGGGATGGCAACAAGATCATATGTGATCTTGTACAATGTACATCATGTCAAGGCGGCTATCTGTACGTCTCTGTTCAAGAGGACGCCAGTTCAGAGGTTTTAACATTTCAGTGACACTAGAAGTGCTCCGGTAATCACGTGTGGCCCACCTAGCTGCCCTACGCTGGACAGCTTTAATCTTTTTTATATGCTCAGTAGTGTAGTTCCATGGTTGGTGGTAGGCAGTGTAGTTCTATAAATGATTGGGGTCTGTCAGGTGTAATATACTTGAGTCGATGTGCTATAAATAGAAACACAAATTTCAAATTTACCATTTCTAGTGTCATTTTATCAGTATTTAAAGGTGTTAAAAGGACGCATTGAAATCTCTAGGATATTGGTATGACTTTTTAGGACTTGCAAACAGTTATAACTATTGAGAAACAAATCCTTCAAATCCTTACTGATCCTTATCAAATCAAACCATAAAGTGCAATTGCGTTTTTCGTTTGCTCCGGATTTTCAGAAAGTTATTGTGCGCCCAGGGATCTCCTCCGTTGGACAGCTTATGGAATCCGTGAGTCCTCGTTTTTGGTTCACCATGGTGGTCGTCATGATTTATTTGTTTGTCCTTGATGATTCATTGACTAGTTATAGATTCACCACGAGGACCAAAACAACTAACTAAATGTTGTGAACCGCTGCAGAAGCTGGGGTGAGGTTATTGCCATGTAAAACTAGTTTAAGCCTGCCAGTAATTTTATATTACTGATCGTTCTAAGGCGATACTTCTTTTGTTGGTTTTATTGTTTTGTCTTAGTGTTGAATTTTGTGCTGTTTGCACCTTATGTGCGTTTTCATATTTTTAGTTAGGTTTAGGTAACAGTGAACTGAGTTGCCACCTGTTGGGAAAAAGCTGCTTATTCGGCTTACAATATGTTCTCTTAGTATGAGTACCTAATTGTTAATTTAGATTTTCCCAACTCGTTTTGGAGTGGGATTTTCTTTCTGATTGCGCCATTTCCTGATCATTGCCTGCTTGTACCTTTTTTTATGTGTGAAAGAGAGGCGAGAGGCCTTTGGTCAAAGTGAGTGAGTCAAATAAGTTCTTCTTGTCGATGAGTGCGGAAAATTATTTCTCGATTAGACCAGTGAAAAATCCATTGCCTGTCTTGTTTTTAATGCACCATTATTCATACTGGAACAAGTGTCATAACCTTTGCTCCTCGGCTGCCCCTTTGCAGCGCTTGGATGGCAACAACAACCAGATATGAATTGACTCACCCATTGTGTTTCCCACACTCGGGATAGAACACAACAAACAGACATCTGTGTTAAATTGTAAAGTAAACGTTTGGAAGAAGTTGAATGAGTAGTAAAAAAAATGACTGTTTTGATATTTCCACATTCCCAGGTCATCGGGCATTAGCCGAGGTAGCCGAGTGGTTAGCGCACTGGCTTCTTGTGCTAGAGGTCCCGGGTTCGATCCCCGCCGGCGGCGAGGAAAATTTGTTGGTCCGAACACGCTTCCCTTCGTGTCATTTGCAGGAATGACATGATACAGTGCGCCGTCCTTCGGATCGGGACGTTAACTGGAGGCCCCCTGTGCACGGACAGTCATCCCCTGTGCAGGTTAAAGATCCCTACACAGGTTCTATCCTCATGCATGTAGGCTCATCCTGCAAACACACCGGAGTGTACAATGTACACCTCCCAAGAATAATCAGAAATTGATTGATGAGTAACATTATGTGGCGTGCGTTCGTAGTTTTTCCCAATGGTAAAAATGGTACCATTGGTAGACAAATTCCGTCCAAGGTTTTACCAATGGTATCATTGGTAATGCCAATGGTACCAATGGTACTAATGTTACCAACATACGGCAGCAAATGGTGCAGCTGAGATAAAGATGAAGAGATTAGAAAGTCCACCTAGCGGCCACTTTATGATTGTCGCGCGTGTACCTGTGGCGCCGCCTACGATCTGCCATATTGTTTCGAAGTCAAAACCAATGCTTTAAATATCGACATTCATTGGCAATTTCATACATCCGATGAGATAATATTTTAGTTCTATAGCAACTGTAAACATTTTATAATTTATTTACAAACCAGATTTTGATGTGTGTTGTGTTTTATTGGAATTTTTAATTGTTTATTACACGTTGATAAAACATTGAATTCCTTGTTCGGCGTTTCAAAATGGCGACCAAGCGTAAAATAGTCGGTACTTTTTGACTAAAACGCGATGTTATTAAAAGGCTAGGTAATCTTTTATTAACAAAATATGAAAGATGAAAGATATAAAAATCGTTTTATTTGATAATGAGCACACAATCTATGACTGTGTTTGTCTTACGATCGTATAAATATTGACTATTTTTGTCATTTTAGCAAAAATGGGTTGGTCCGATCTCAAAACGATGTGTAATATTTTTTATCAAAAGGTTTCGATGAATGACTTTTCTTTGACAAACAACATCAATTTTCTCAAAGAACAATGTCTTACAAATCGTTTTATTGCCCTTCGATACGGTTTGGGTAATTTTGAAAGTGTTAAATCGTCCAAATGAATCAGCTGTTTTTCACACCTTTTCGCCGCTATGGAGTCAAAATGGAGATTTTTTTCTACACATTGTTTTGCATTGCAAATAAGACCAAAAAGGTTACATTTGAATGCAGAATGACATATTATGCTTTTACAGATGATCTCTGGGTGATCGGTTGTCTATTTGATCGATAATTTATGATTTTTGTATTTATAACCACACACCCTCCCGATGTCACGTGCCCGGGATAGGATTTGGGATAGCCATGCCCGGAAATGTGATGGGGACGACATAAAAATTAGTTTCTACATTTTTCGAAATAAAAATAGTTACAAAAGAAGAAATGACATTTGCGTAGCAAAGTGCAGGAGAAAATAGGTAAGGCCCGGATTCGAGAAGAAAAAAATGGCGCTCTGATATGCGGATCGCATTTTGACTTTGATGCTTTTTATCTATTTTCATAAACTGAGTCGATCAATTTCTGATCATCATCTCAGGTGTGAAAAGCATCCCATTGTTGAATTTTCGTGCAATGTGAAAACTGCGAGACCGCACTTAAAAACAGACACCATCGCAGCTATTGAAAAAAAAAAAAAAAAAAAAAAAAAAAAAAAAAAAAAAAAAAAAAAACGTTGCTCAGAGCACGGGCAAGTGTACATAAACAGCTAGAGTATTATTCTTTTCACGATTTTGAGTATGACTATATCATGATGAGAGCTAACAGGGCAAGAAAAGTGTGGTTGAATGTTGGCCTATAGTTTATGATAATTTTTTCATACTGTTTTTTTTTTTTTTTTTTTTTTTAATTATGTTTCCGAATACAATCTTCAATAAAGTGTGTGGACAATGTGTGTGGTATCGGTTATTAATTAATGCGGCACGTGCCTGCAACGTGACATAAGTGCGAAGTTCAAACAAGTCACCGAATCAACAGGTATTGCACGGTGCAATACAGGTAGCTGGTAATAAAAGTGTCATTTTATCTTTTGAAATCCGGTGGTGACTTCTTAGTCACTGAATCAACAGGTATTGCTTGGTGCAATACGGTAAGCTGGTAATAAAAGTGTCATTTTTTCTTTTGAAATCCGGCGGCGACTTCTTAGATTATACATGAATGCAAGAATGAAAGATAGAGAAAAAAGAAGAATGTTCGAGTTCATGCCTGACTGAGTCCATTAAATTCACATAATCCGTCCCGCCACTGCCCGTTTTGTAAAGAAAAGTGTAAAATAAGACCAACAAAATGAAGTGCAAAATTTAATTATATTGGCGGTATTCTTCATTGAACTCGATAGATAGACTCGATGTGTCAAAGAACTGCCCGTGGTGTCTAAAGATAATCCGTAAATAATTGTTCCAAATGTGTCCAGTCGCGTAGATAATAAGCATAATTAAAAACGTATAAATTTGTGGGAGAAAAAACAACAACAACGGCTTTTACAAAAGGATAATAATTATAAAAATTATCAACCGTAAATAAATAACTCTTTTTAACAAAGATACCGGGCGTGTTTAGTATCTATTTGTTGGAAATTCGAAGGCCTATTTAACAAAAATAAATATTTCTACTATCATCTAGATAATAGCGAACCAAACGAAGAAAATATTAACAATACATTTTTGCTAATATACAAACTTTCAGAACAGATTCAGCGGCCGATAAAAATATTGATTTTTTCCCTCGATTTACCTGTCTACCTGAGCGACAGTCATAGCGGGGGCAAATATCGATGTTCAATAGCAGTTTCAAATCTCTGTATAGTATATATCTCTGGGTGCAGACAGAATACAGCGTGGGTAATTCTACCAACGCGGGAAAAGTCACGTGAATCAATATGGCGAGGCTAAAATATATCATTAATTTCGTAAATAAGCAATACTTTTGTCATACATGCAAATGTAAATGTTATAAATAACACAATATACATGAAGTAAATAAGAAAGACAAAAACAAGTGAGGTGTGTTGATCAATATGATAAAAATTCCACCATGTGATCTACCAATGGTACCAATGGTACCATTGGCAGCAGAAATCGTTCAGGGTTTTCTGATTACCATTGGTAAAATTGGTATCAACAGTACCATTGGTAGATTTGCAGATTTTACCATTGGGAGAACCCCGAACGTAGCCGTGGTTATGACACTTGTTCCGATAAGTTGTGATACCACTTTGTCACGACTTTTATACCAATAGTCAAAATCTACTTCCGGGTAAAGTGAAAGTAAATCACACACGTCAAAAATAATGGTTTTACTTGAAAATGATACGGTAAATTCTTATTGCAGACTTTCAACACTTTGTGAAACACAGAATACACAAATAAATTTTGAATTTTTTAAAATTCTAAAAGTTTTTATGTTTTGTTATTGAAATCATTAGTTTTCGCGACACCATATGGAACTCCTAGCTCAATCAGGTCAATGCTTCCACGTCACATCCCAGTGTTGCTACTAATTGTGCTTCATGTTTTGAAAGTAAAATCTATTGAAAAATATTTTTGCCATTCATGGTGCACAGTCAGCATTTAATATAGTTATTTTCTGATACAACCACCTCGTCAACTTGGGTATTCTAGGGAAAGCTTATTACGAACTTTGCAGTGTGCCTTATCACTATTCAGGCAATGAAACAGTTATGCCTCTAGACATATAAGCTGCAGCATGAGAAAACCAACAATGTGGTTTACGAACAGGTCCGACACAAACTGGCATGTAGGATCACAGAAGATGGATATAGGCTGGAAATTTTGGATTTAGAAAGTATGGTAGATGAATTGTACAGTTCAGTGCTCCAGATAATTTTTATCTCAATCAGTATGATACTGGTCAAAGTTTAAGCCAATCAGGATGGAGATTTTGGCTTCAGTATCTGCTCCAAGACTAATCTGCTTTATGGACTTGACTGTTTAAGATTGCTGTACACACATTTATAAAATGTCTCAGAGTATATTTATGCTACATACAGCTTCTTCTTCTACCACTACTTCATTTTTAGCTCGACTGCACGAAGTGCATAGAGCTATTGCAGTCACCCCGGTCGTCCACGTTCCCGTTCCCGTTCCCGTGCGCGTTCCCGTGCGCGTTCCCGTGCGCGTGCGCGTCACACTTGCGTTAAAGTTTTCTAGAAGTCCATATCTTGACAACCACTCATCAGAAAGCATTCATACTTGGACCATAGATACCCTGTAGGGTTAGCTTTCATTCCATGGCATCGGGCCCCTGGGTCCAGGCCAGGGGGTGGGGCTGGAGGTTAAAATCTAGAACACCTTCAAAAATGGCAATTCTTATGTTAAAGTTTTCTAGAAGTCCATATCTTGACAACCACTCATCAGAAAGCATTGATACTTGGGCCATTGACACCCTGTAGGGTCGGCTTTCATTCCATGGCATCAGATCCCTGGGTCCATGCCAGGGGGTGGGGCTAGAGGTTAAAATCTAGAACACCATTAATAATAATGGCTTTTCTGTGATGTAGTATTCTAGAAGTCTATATCTTGAAAACTTTATCAGAGGGCTTTCATACTCGGACCATAGGTACCCTGTAGGGTTGAGTTTCATTCCATGGCATCGGGCCCCTGGGTCCATGCCTGTGGGGTGGGGCTGGAGGTTAAAAACTAGAACACTAAAAAATAGATGTACTGCTGTGTAACTTTTACAAGGAGGCATATCTTGACAACAACTTATCATAAAGCATTCATACTTCATACACTTTAGGTTCCATGACATCGGACCTCTGGGTCGGAGTCAGGGGGGTGGGGCTAGAGGTCAAAATCTAGAACTCCTCGATTTTTTTTCTTTTTATTTCTTAATAGAAACAACTTAGGAGGATGGTTGGTCATTCATCTTTTGACTTTGTGACACTGACTTGTGTGTCATGACGGTAATGGTCGGTTGACCTACTTTCCATGGTTCAGTGATTTTGCCTTATATCTTGACACTCAATTAGTATATTTTCTTACTTCTTTCAGATTATGAGTTAGTACGACCAGGCCTTTGACCCCAATATACTTATAGGTCACTGTGACCTAATTTCACGGTTCAGTGATTTTGCCTTATATCTTGACACTCAATTAGTATATTTTCATACTTTTTTTCAGATTATGAGTGAGTATGACCAGACCTTTGACCCCAATATACTTATAGGTCACTGTGACCTAATTTCACGGTTCAGTGATTTTGCCTTATATCTCGGTACTCAAATGGTTTATGAACAAACTTCTTTCAAAGTACTGTAAATTTCCAATGAGCATGGACTATCATTGTAAAAAGTTTCATTGATAAGACTTCACTTGTAAGATACTGACCAATCAATTTACACAAAGTGTCTTAAATTAGAACATTTACCCTTTGTGATTCAGCATGGTCAAGGCAAAGAAAAAAAAAGAAGTAAACAACATAAAATTATTATATCAATTTTATTTGCATATTTTCACTTTCTTTAGGTATGTATAAAGTTTATTTGAGGAAGATTGTTTTGATTTGGATTTCTAGTGTTCGCTGGTTATCATATTTCCATGTATAGAGTTATAATTATGAAGACAAACAGTAGATTTTTCTGTGCACTGATACTGTAAGTATCCAAGTGACAGTATTGATTTTTCTTCTACACTGACTGACTGACTGACCACAGTTTGAAAAAACAGGTAAATTCGTTTGTCCACGCTCATTGGAAATTAACAGTATGTTTGCGTATGACAAGACCTTTGACCCTGAAGTAGTCCTAGGTCACTGTGACCTAATTTCACGGTTCAGTGATTTTGCCTTATATCTTGACACTCGATTAGTATATTTTCATACTTTTTTCAGATTATGAGTGAGTATGACCAGACCTTTGACCCCAATATACTTACAGGTCACTGTGACCTAATTTCTCGCTTCAGTGATTTTTGCCTTATATCTCGGTACTCAAATGGTTTATGAACAAACTTCTTTCAAAGTATGTTTGCGTATGACAAGACCTTTAACCCTGAAGTAGTCCTAGGTCACTGTGACCTAATTTCACAGTTCAGTGATTTTGCCTTATATCTTGACACTCAATTAGTATATTTTCATACTTTTTTCAGATTATGAGTGAGTATGACCAGAACTTTGACCCCAATATACTTATAGGTCACTGTGACCTAATTTCACGGTTCAGTGACTTTGCCTTATATCTCGGCACTCAAGTGGTTTATGAACAAACTTCTTTCACACTATGTTTGCGTATGACAAGACCTTAGACCCTAAAGTAGTCCTAGGTCAATATGACCTAATTTCACGGTTCAGTGATTTTCCTTTAATTGGTATATGAACATACTTCTTTCACGATATGTATGAGTATGACAAGACCTTTGACCATAAAGTAGTCCTGGGTCACTGTGACCTAATTTCATGGTTCAGTGATTTTGCCTTATATCTCAACACTCAGTTGGTATTTTTTCATACTTCTTTCTGATTATGAATGAGTATGACCACACCTTTAACCCAAACATACTTACAGGTCAATATGACCTAATTTCATGGTTCAGTGATTTTGCTTTATATCTCAACACTGAATGGGTATATGATCATTTTTCTTTCACATTATGAGTAAGTATCACTAGACCTTTGACCCTGCAATACTTATAGGTCAGTGTGACCTTTTTTCATGGTTCAGTGATTTTGCCTTGTGTCTTGGCACTCAGTTGGTATATGAATACACTTCTTTCACAATATGAGTGAGACCTTTAAATCTTAGGTAGTTATAGTTAACTTTCATGGTTGTGATTTTGCCTTATTGCATCAAGGCAAAAAGATGTGAGCATAATGCTTTGGGTTACTGGTCGGGTTTGGCCTTATGCTTGACAAAGGTCAGAAGCAGTCGAGCACGCTGTCCTGCGACAGCTCTTATACTAGAATCGATTCATGTAAATTGAGATTTGAGTAATAAAGTTTATGTGCATGTATAGCATAAGTATTCCTGAAATTTACATTTTCTTCTCGCCCACTTCTCAGTTACCCATAAAAAAACAAAACAAGTCCAACCTTGTGAAAAATTTGGGCATAGGTTCCCCAGTATTTTGCATTTTCCTCCCTAATAACCCAGGCCTATAGAAAGATATTGGCAAGGCAGAAGTAAAAGGGAAGGTGGGGGAGCATGTCATTGACTCTTAAAGATTTGCAAGTCTTGACTATGTGTCAGCATCCAACGCACAACCTTTCCCCATATATTGACCTTAGATAGATATGAAAAGGATACATACTCAGACTTCAAAGAGATGTGGAATAAGTTCCCCCTGTACTTTGCATTTTTTTCCTCCATTTCCTTTCCAATTAGCTTGGCCTATTGAAAGATATGAGCAAGACAGTTCTAAGTAAAGGGGAAGGTGGAGAGTACATTGGCTCATTAAGACTGCAACTCTTGACTGAGTGTCAATGTCCAATGTACAATCTTTCCCCTTATTGACATCAGATAAATATGAATTTAGAAAGGGACACATTCTTTGCTTCAAAGCATTGAAAATACACAAAAAACACACTTTGTCACTGTTCAGATTCAGATGATCTATCGGAAATGAAGTTCTATTTATAGACGGTTTTATCGGTACTGACCACTGCGTCTCCTCTGTTTCTCCGTCATTTGGTGAATGCCTGTGTCAGTATCATTGGGTTATAATTGAGCCGCGACGCGAGAAAACCGGTCTTCTGGGTTTCCGACAAGGTCTGACACAAACTGACCTGTACAGTCACAGAAGCGGGCTAGAAGCTTGAAATTTCGGATAAAGGAAGAAGAGGAAATGTACTATCCTTGTAGCAAAAACAAAGGCGCTGATCAGCTTCGCGGTTACCGCGAAGCTGATCTGCGGCTTTGTTTTCGCATAGGCAAAAATCCGGTTTTCTCACGATGCCGCTCAATTGGTTATAATCTTGTCAACACTCTAGCCGCTACATTTTTGAGCAGATTCTTCATTCTTGCTGGTTATGATAACAATCATACATATAATATCTCAGATGAGATAGAATTTTGGCCAGATCGGATCAAAGGCTGCAGAAGTGTCTGCCCTCAAGCATTTTGAAAAATCTCCATGGGGAAAATATTGTGTCAACACATTTTCTTTGCTATTTGTGTCAAATTTTTTTCATACATGCAGGTACATATAACAAGGACAATCATAACGTCTCTGATAAGTTTGAAATTCGGCCAGATCCCACTACTGATTGAGTGATTGCGGAGTTAGCTGACCAATTGATATTTAGTATTGTCAACACTCTAGCACCTTCTTTTATGATGGGATCTTCATCCTTCTTTGCAGTAATGTGAACAAACATAAGATCACGGATGAGTTCAAAACATGGCTCATTGCAGAGTTAGCTGCCCTTGAATGTCTGAAACATTTATACTATGTGTTGTCAACACTCTAGTCCTTACATTTTTTATCGGATCTTCCTCATTCTTGGCAGCAACAAGGACAACCATAATACCGTAACTCGGAGGAGTTCCAATTTTGAACTTTGGCCAGTTCAGATCATGGACTGCAGAGTTAGCTGCCCTTGAGTGTTTGAAAAATTTATATTTAGTGTTGTCATTGCTCTAGTCCCTTCATTTTTTATCTGATCTTGGCAGTAACAAGCAGAACTATAAATAACTTGGATGATTTTGAATTTCCAGATCCCACCACTGATTGTGGAGTTAGCTGCCCTTGGGTCTTTGAAAAATTGATATATACTGTTGTCAACAGACTCAACACTCAAGCGCTTTCATTTTTATGGGATCTTCATCATTGATGGCAGAAACAAGGACAACCAAATATCTTGGATGACTCCAAGTTTCGACCAGATCTGATCACGGATTGCAGAGTGAGCTGCCCTTGAATTTCTGAAAAAAATTGATATTTTGTGTTGTTAACACTCTAGGGCCTTCATTTTTGATCAGATTGTCTTCATTCTTGCCAGTTACAAGGACAAGCGTAATACCTCCAATGAGTACAAATTTTAACCAGATCCCATTTACTGATAACCAAGGTAGCTGCCCTTGCGTGTTTGAAAAATCACTGTATTAAGTATGCTGTAGATGGTTCTAATCATGTTGATTGTCAGGTGAGCGATCTTCCTTTTTTGGGCTACTTGTTTCAGGTGTGTTTTAGTATACTGAACAATCTAGAACAAGTTTCTATTGAAAAATTAGCAACATTATTATTATTTGATTATTACCTTATTCTCCTCACTGATACTTTTTATGTTTTATAATATTTGAGCCACCTCATGGAAAAACCAACAATGTTGTTTCCGAACAGGTCCAACACAAACCGACCTGTACAGTCACAGAAGCAGGCTAGAGGCTGGAAATTTTGGAGTTAAGTAGAGGAGGAATTGTACTATCTGAGTAGCGAAAACAAAGGCACTGATCAGCTTCGCGGTTACCGCGAAGCTGATCTGTGCCTTTATTTTCGCCTGTGCAGATTGTTGGTTTACCCATGGGGCGGCTCATTTCTTTATGTTGAAAACATGAACAACAATTTTGCTGACTGGCCTGTTTTCATTTTTTGGTGTTTTTTAATAACTTAGATGTCTGGTTTACATAATAATTGGGGGGTTTTATAACTTAGACTAAAATCAGGTGTATATAACTACATGTACATGCACTTGCATAATATTTTGTTTTTATTTTGTTTTTCAGTTTCTTCTGGAGCTGACTAAGTTGTTCCAGAAGGGTCGTGCCTCTGGATCAGTGATTCTAACAATGAAAAGATGTAAGTCATGCTGCTTTGATTACTGCAGTGGCGGATTTAGAGGGGGTTCAAGGAGTTAGCTCGAACCCCCCTCTGGAGCCAAATTATTTCAGTTTTGTGTGGAATTTAAAGAAATTTTGTGTGAAATTAGGCTGAAGAACTCCCCTTTTCTACATTTGAACCCCCTCTTCAGCAATCCTGGATCCGCCCCTGTACTGCCTGTTTATAGTAGGCTGCTACTGATATAACATTCTGGGCCCAGTTGTTCAAAATTAATGACATGGTTAGTTAACAAATGGTTTAAATTTCAAATGGAATATTACAAATACACTTATTTTTTTGTTGAAAAAAATGTGAAAATCCTTTGCAATGCAAAAAGGTGCAAATCGATTGACAGATTGTGCAGACCTCAATCAGACTTCTATGTGTTGAACTGTCCAGGAGGCAAGATAGATAAGAACAGACCTCAATCAATTCAATTTCTGTGCCTTTTATTCTTTTATATACTACACATATAGGGATGAACTATCCAGGTAACAAGGAAGATTAGGACATAAGTGGAATGATCTCCCTTAGAATATAAATTACGGGACGTTAGCAAATTGTTGTCCAATAGGCAAGACAGACTGAGACATTGGTCACTAAAATCGAGAAGAGGAGAAGGGTCATATTAGTTATCGCTCTTTTATCACAAACTTGTGACTTTTTAACTCACAACAAGCTGCTTATGGGGATATGAGACATAAACTAAGACATACAATCATGTAGATTCTAGAATGGCTCCTACTAAAGATTGTTTAGAATCTGATACTCATACAAATTATACTTATTCATAAAATCTCCCTTGAGTGCTGGTGACTACTGTAAATTCAAAAAATTTTGTGTGACATTTATTTTGTGAATTTTCTGTTTTCAAATTATAAATGAGTGCTTGAATTCGCGAGCGAGCACATACAGCCTATTAACCTTGTAGCAATACTTTATTTGTGAGAACTTTGAATTCACAAGGCAACAAGTTTGCGAATATTAGCGAAAAATTAGGTGCTCAGGAAAATGTCTGAACTTACAGTAAATTATCTCCTTCACAGCATTTAAACTGTCCAGGAGACTAGAAAAACTGAGTAAAAATGACAGATTCTGGTTATAGAAGAAGTGCAGGATTAGTTTACATTGCATGGTCATGCTTATGTAAGTTTACTTCTCTTGTGTAAGCTCGTGACTAATGTTCCCCAGTCACAGCGGTCATCACACTCTGCATGCCAAATATCGATATTTGACCAACGCCGGAGTGAAATAGCTAACTCCGAGGAAATAGCCAATGGCAGAGGAATATGGTGAGTGTGCTTCTTGAAAATTTGCAAAAATTAAGTAGAAATGCGCCTTTACTCGAGTTTGGCTTATTTGTATAGCTTTATTTTATGTTTAACAAGTGTTTCACATTAGTTTCATGTGAAACCATATCCGTATACTTGATTAAAGTAAGCACAATGTGCTTTACACAACTATCAACATAAATCAGTCAATATGCGTGTTTCTGTAAGCAGATGTATGATCGACCGTGCACATATAAAAGCAACAACCACTGACAGTCCAAACTAAAACAATAACACACCCCTATATAGTATTCTCTAGTCATTTTGCATCATTTAAACGGGACACTGTTTTAAGTGAGAAAATGAGGGTAATGTCTACGCCGGAGTATGATACGATCGCCGCCGGAGGAATGGATTGAATGGGTACGACCAACGATGAGGCATATTTGTGTTTAAAAGCTTTGGCGTCCAGTGTACGAAGAAATTAAAGTTTAATTTTACCGCTAATACGGCATGTAATTCATAATCTTCATAGAAAAACAAAGAAAAGAATATAAGAATGTGCATATCGTACGTACGGTCAACTGCTGGCCTGTTTTCCATTTTCCGTTGATTTGCACTTCACGAGGTATATGTAGACAAGCTAATAAATGATTGGCTTATGAAATTGTGTATATGGAATCTGATATTAACAGAACCGAAGCACGCTTGTATTTGTTATATTTTGAACATTTTCAAGCATATGATTAACAGACCCTCTTTCGTGAGGAAATGAGGGTAACGTTAACGCCGGAGTAAGATTCGACTGCAGCCGAAGAGATAAGACCAACACGACGGCCGATTTTGTTCTCAAGATTTGATGTCTTTTTATCAAGAAATAATATTTACTTTCACCCTATACCTTGGATTGATATTTTCGACGGCCTATACTGATCTATAATGCCTATAATCTACTACAATGCGCCCTTACCTTATGGCATGGGATCGCGTGCACACTTTTCAGTTACACGTTTCTCAAATTCGTAGTGTATCATAAAAATATTTTTTTTGTACACGAAGACACAAACGAGTTACTATGCAGAACTTATATGTTCATGCGATATTATTTAAAAATGAATAGTACTGTTTAAATCGGCATCACGGTATTTCCATAACCATGCACGTGCGTGCACCATTATAAAGATGTACCGTATATACCGTATCTGCCGACTACTGTTGCTACCGCCCTATATTCTTTATTTAAACCAGATCTTGATTTCTGCAGAAAAGAGGAATCAGTTCGAAATTTGGTAGGACCCTATAATGATATGTATATGTAGCTGTCCTTGGAATTTTTTACTATCCCCATACTTACCAAAGACTTAATAATGGTTATAAGTTCTATGCATCACAGATTTATCGCTATAAATGAAATGAATATATTTGACCAATCGGTACAGGCGTATAATTCATATTTATAACAATAAATATGTGCCGCGAGTCTGCGACGCTAATTAGGAATTATAGCTGTTTTAGTGCTCTGAAATAACATTAAATATTGTGAACAGTTATGAAAATATGCTTGACAGTTATAAAATCAATTTCAGAAATAAATATCAATGATCGTGACAAGGACTTCAACGACAAAGTAGAGTAAAACTTATTTTTTGTTTTGAATCAGCATTTTCTGCAAACGTTATCATCCTCAGGCATTCGCCATGTCCATATGCAATCTTCCTCCGGCGTTGGCGATCCCATTCCTTTTTCCACAAGGGGTCTTTGGTTGCGAATAATATCTAAACGCTTCTTCAGAAATGAGTTTTAATTAAAATAGTTTGTACAGCGAATATGAGTTATAAATTATAGCGTGAATAGGGAATGAAAAGTTTTGACTTTAAAGAATTGTTGACTTCTAAATCAATCTTGACAGTCAAAACCACAAAATCGTGCATGTTTTCTTGTATTTATATGTTCCAGACAATGTATTTTTACATTTTGTAAATTTTATATGGAAGCAAGACCATCTTATCACACTAACTTATCATAACAAATACATTATCCCCATACTCTATAAAATATTTCAGGGTTTTGCTGACAACCCTTTACATGCTGTTCCTCAGGCGTTGGCTATTGCCTCGGAGTTAGCTATTTCACTCCGCCGTTGGTCAAATATCGATAATTGGCATGCAGAGTGTGGTCATGGAGCCAAGATAACCTCTGGCTTGGTTCCAGAATGGTCTCTTGGTCAGTGTTGTTTAATTGTGTTTTATTTTAGGAGCTAGTGACTAATTTTGCTCAGTCATATCTACCATGGGGCCAAGATAAACTAGAAGACCATTTTGAGATTGACACTAGTTCTTGAACTAACTCCCAGAGTTTATTAGCTCACCTGAGCCGTAAGGCTCACAAGGTGAGCTTATAGGATGGCCATGATCCGTCCGTCGTCCGTCGTCATCCACCATTTTCAAAGATCTTCTCCTCTGAAACGGCTTGGCCAATCAAAGCCAAATTTTATATGAAGCATCTTTAGGAAGGGGGAACTAATGTATATATAAATTATCCAGGTCACATGACCAAGATGGCCGCCATGCCCGTATATGGTAAAAACCTTTAAAGGTCTTCTTCTCCAGAACCCAAAGGCCTAGGATCTTGAAACTTGGCATGTAGCATAAGGGACTCAAGGTCCACAATGTATATATAAATCATGACCCTGTGATGACCTTGACCTATTTTACGGCAAGGTCAACATAGGTTACCAATGCATTTGAATGGGGAAAACTTTTAAAATGTCATTTAAAGTGCAAGTCTTGCAGGAAATGGGCAGTAGGACTGAATATTAATGATTCTGAAAAAAAATGGACCCCAGGGGCTCATATGCCCCCACCCCGGGGCAATATACATGTATATCTCCATAATATTCAAACGTCTTCTCCTTTGAAACCGCTTGGCCAATCATAGCCAAATTTTATGTGAAGCATCTATAGGAAGGGGGAACCAATAAATATATTAATAATTCAGGTCACATGACACAGATGGCCGCCATGCCCATATATGGTAAAAACCCTTCAAAATCTTCTTCTCCGGAACCGGTTGACCGATTTCAACGAAACTTTGCATGAAGTATTGATGACTCAAGTACTACAATGTATATATAAATCATGACCCTGTGATGACATTGACCTATTTTACGGCAAGGTCAACATAGGTCGCCAATGCATTTGAATGGGGAAAACTTTTGAAATGTCATTTAAAGTGAAAGTCTTGCAGGAAATGGGCAGTAGGACTGAATATTAATGATTCTGAAAAAAAATGGACCCCAGGGGGTCATATGCCCCCACCCCGGGGCAGTATACATGTATATCTCCATAATATTCAAACATCTTCTCCTCTGAAACCACTTGGCCAATCAAAGCCAAATTTTATGTGAAGCATCTATAGGATGGGGTAACCAATGTGTATATAAATAATCCAGGTCACATTACCAAGTTGGCCGCCATGCCCATATATGGTAAAAACCCTTCAAAAATCTTCTCCTCCGGAACCGGTGGACTGATTTCAGAGAAACTTGGCATGAAGCATTGATGGCTAAAGTACTACAATGTGTATATAAATCATGACCCTGTGGTGACCTTGACCTATTTTACGACAAGGTCAACATAGGTTGCCAATGCATTTGTTAACATGTCATTTTAAGGGAATAAATAAAATAGAAATTGGCAAATGGACAGAATATTGATTACTCTGAAAACAAATGGCACGAGGGCTTCATCTGCCCCTGCACTGGGGCTAAATACCATAATATTCAAACATGTTTATTGGCATATGTAGCAGATCTCAGGTGAGCGTTTACAGGACCATTGGTCCTCTGGTATAAGATTGCTTCTCTTGTGTAATAGTGTGACTCATTTTCCAAAGTCACAGCATCTTTCATAATGAAGAACTGTAGAATTTGGGGTAGTACTAGAATATCCTTTTTTAAGAACTGTGTACAAGAAGCACATTTGAGCTGCCTCGTGGGAAACCCAACAATGTGGTTTCCGAACAGGTCCGACACAAACCGGCCTGTACAAGCACAGAAAAGAGCTAGAAGCATGAAATTTCGGATTTAAGTAACAGAGGAATTGTACTGTCCCAGTAGCGAAAACAAAGGCGCTGATCAGCTTCGCGGTCTTTGTTTTCGCCTATGCAGATTGTTGGTTTTCCCATGAGGCGGCTCATTTCTCATGGCCCCAAAGGGTGGAAGCCCATATTCCCACCAGACCATCCTTAAAGTTTGAAAGAGCAGTCCTTTTTTTATTGGAGCCCACATATTCTGTTAATATGTTTTATAACCGTTTTTCTAGAAAATTCTGTGATTCATCTGATTCTTTTACGAACAACTGATATACTTTTTCATGAGCTTTTCTGAGAAACAATTGGTCAATTCAGCCAACCTACATTTATCATTTTTAAAGGACGTTCCTTGTTTCTTCAGGGCTCATGTTTTGTTATTCTGTTTTTCTTTGTGATAACTGGTTTTCTAGAACAATTATTACCTCCCCAGACTGTTTATATGAATAGACAGTTTGACTCATAGTTATCTTTCTGGTACACCTTTTCATGTGAGCCATCTCATGAGAAAACCAACAATCTGGATTTCCAACCAGGTCTCACATAAACCAGCCTGTCGAGCCACAGAAGAAGGTTGAAATTTTGGATGTAATTAGAAGATGAATTATACTATTCTTGCATTGAAAACAAAGGCAATGATCAGCTGTCAGCTGTGCAGTACTTACTGCACAGCTGATCTGCAGCTTCGTTTTCAAATATGCAGATTGTTGGTTTTCCGATGCGTCGGTTCATGTAGTTTGCTGTCCAACTATTGGTCAAGTGAGCCAACCTACACTGAACATTTTTAAAAGGAAATGCCTTGTTTCATAGTGCCCACATGTTTTGCTAATATTTTCTGTGATAGCTGGTTTTCTAGAACAATGATTGCCTCGGGGATTGCCTCCCATATGACGTCTAACTCTCATTTGAGCCGCGTTATGAGAAAACCAGATTTTTGCCTTTGTGAAAACAAAGGTGCAGATCAGCTGTGCAGTCACTGCACAGCTGATCAGTGCCTTTGTTTTCACTACATGAGTAGTACAATTTGTTTTCTTCTTAAATCTGAAATTTTGAGCTTCTAACCTGCTTCTGTGACTGTACAGACCGATTTGTGTCTGACCTGGTCTGAAACCTTAATTGATGGTTTTCTAGCATCTCGGCTCAGTTATCTTCCTGATACACTTTTCCATGTGCTTTGCTGTCCAACTATCAGCCAACCTATACTGAACATTTTAAAGGAATGTCCTTGTTTCTTGAGGGCCACGTTTTGCTAATATTTCCTTTGATAACTTGCTTTGTAAAAACATTAATGCCTCCTATGGACTTGTCTATTGCTTTCATCCTGCAACTCCCTTTCATCTTGCTACTCCCTTTCATCCTGCTACTCCCTTTCATCTTGCTACTCCCTTTCATCTTGCTACTTCCTTTCATCCTGCTACTCCCTATCTTTCTACCCCCTTTCATCCTGCAACTCCCTTTCATCCTGCTACTCCCTTTCATCCCGCTACTCCCTTTCATCTTGCTACTCCCTTTTGCTACTCCCTTTCATCTTGCTACTCCCTTTCATCTTTGCTACTCCCTTTCATCCATCTTGCTACTCCCTTTCATCCTGCTACTCCCTTTCATCTTGCTACTCCCTTTCATCCTGCTACTAATCCCTTTCGTCCTGCTACTCCCTTTTATCCTGCTACTCCCTTTCATCTTGCTACCCCCTTTCATCCTGCTACTGATCTCTTTTATCCTGCTACTCCCTTTTATCCTGCTACTCCCTTTTATCCTGCTACTCCCTTTCATCTTGCTACTCCCTTTCATCCTGCTACTGATCCCTTTTATCCTGCTACTTCCTTTCATCCTGTACTCCCTTTCATCTTGCTACTCCCTTTCATCTTGCTTCTTCCTTTCATCCTGCTACTGATTTCTTTTATCTTGCTACTCCCTTTCATCTTGCTACCCATTTTCATCCTGCTACTGATCCCTTTTATCCTGCTACTCCCTTTTATCCTGCTACTCCCTTTCATCTTGCTACTCCCTTTTACCCTGCTACTGATCCCTTTTATCCTGCTACTTCCTCCCTTTCATCCTCCTACTCCCTTTCATGTTGCTACTCCCTTTCATCTTGCTACTTCCTTTCATCCTGCTACTGATCCCTTTTATCCTGCTACTCCCTTTTATCCTGCTACTCCCTTTCATCCTGCTACTGATCCCTTTTATCCTGCTACTTCCTCCCTTTCATCCTGCTACTCCCTTTCATCTTGCTACTTCCTTTCATCCTGCTACTGATCCCTTTTATCCTGCTACTCCCTTTCATCCTGCTACTCCCTTTCATCTTGCTACCCCCTTTCATCCTGCTACTGATCCATTTTATCCTGCTACTTCCTCCCTTACTCCCTTTCATCCTGCTACTGATCCCTTTTATCCTGCTACTCCCTTTCATCCTGCTATTCCCTTTCATCTTGCTACTCCCTTTTATCCTGCTACTCCCTTTCATCCTGCTACTCCCTTTCATCCTGCTACTCCCTTTCATCTTGCTACTCCTATTGTTCAGTCTGTCCAACCCTCACAGATATGAGCCACGCCATGAGAAAACCATCATTGTTCATATGCAAAAACAAAGGCGTAGATCAGCTTCGTGGTTACTGAGAAGCTGATCAGCGCCTTTGTTTTTGCTATAGGGATAGTATAGTTCCTCTATTTTCAAAACCCGCAGTTTCCAGCCTCTAACCATCTTCTGTGCTTGTACAGTTTGGTATGTGTTGAACCTGTTCGGAAACCACATTGTTGGTTTTCTCATGACGTGGCTCATCTGTTTAAGGCGCATTTCTTGCTTTTTTGGGGAGGCAACATGTTCTGCTAATATGTTTTCTTCTTGATAACTGAATTTTCCTCTAAGAATCTTACATAAGTGTCAAGGATGGATAGACAAATCTGTCCTATGGTCACTTTGGCATCACAAGGTTTGCCGAGTTATGCCAAACTGTGACCGGAGGACAGTTTTGTCTATCCATTCCTGACACTTATGTAAGATTCTTTTTCTTGCAAGCCTTAAAGTGGCAAAGCTTGATTTTCAAATTATTTACATTGAAAAAAGCTGCAGTTGCATCTGCCATTTTGAAATAGAAAGTCGTTGTGACGTGTGCACTTAACGACAAATTTCAGTGACGTCCTATACAACCAATGTTAAAAAGGAACATGACTGTGCACCCTGGTCTGACCCAAACCTTGGATATACTGATATTTTCTTGTCAGGTGTGCAAGAAAGAAAATTCTGTGCCTCACTTCAGACACCTGGTTGATTAGTTAAATGGAGGCTTTTACCAACTCTCAGTTTTCTGAAATATTACTTTTCTGTGCCCTGTGCTTACAATCTATTGATCAAAATGGCTTATCTACACTGGAATATTTTAGGGAACTCCTTGGCTTTTGGCAGCCTGCTGTCTTTGCTAATATGTTTACTTCTTGGTTCTAGAAAATACTCTCCATAGATATAAGCTTTGTAGTTTTATCCAGCTTCAATTTCCAGCTACTTGGAACAGCCCATTTTTACCCAAACCAAAACATCAGAGCATTTGGGGTAAAGCCAGGTGCATCCCTTGCTTTGTTGGAACAATAAAAAAACACTATTACTCTGGGCCCTGTTGCATGAACTTAAGCTGTCATTAAACCTTAAGCTGCCATTAAGTTCAAGAGATGGCCTTCATTTTCTGCTGCATAAATCAATTTTTAAGTACCTCTGGAGTTACATTAGCTAATGACAGCTTTAAGAATGCACTAGTGTTGATTTTCATAGACAAAAATGCAGCAGGAATAAAGCTGCCATTAAGTTAACTGGGACTTTAACCTGTAATTAAGAGTAAATAGAGTTTTATGCAACAGGTTCCTGCATTCTAACACAGTCTCTTCCCCACACTGCTCTATTGGTCTATACAGGGACCAGTACAGACATCAGTGGCCTCATAAGCAATACACATTAACTCCCTTTAGTACTGGATAATACCCAGGAAGCAGTTCTTCCATTCGGACATGACTGAAACATTAACTGGGATGTTAAACAAATAAAAATTAGGAATCAAGAAAATAACCACAGTGGTGTGTATATCCAAAAGTTAGAAAATTATACACATGCGTCAGGATAACATGTCTGTTTAATGTATACCCCCTTATACCCCACTTTTATATTGTAAAACCGGGATGTACAGGAGTATACCTATAATTCTTATTTTTGCTCCAAAACATAGATTGTGGATGTGGATATTTGTTTGAACCGCCTTGTCAAGGCAGTTCTAACATGTACACGTTTTTATCATAAATAAAAACAAATCTAAATTTTTCCAATTTTCAATTTTTACATCTGAAAAAAATCCCTGTATATTGTGTGTGCATGTTTTCATGATATATTATGAATTCTTCAGATGATGGTCGTAGCAAGCCCCCACCCAGGAAGGGAACAGTGCCAGATCCCACAGAGTACAAGTGTCTAGTCAGAGCTACGTTAGGGAACAAGAAAATCTCAACAGTGGTGAGTATAGGAAAAAAACATGATTTCAAAACACACACACACACACACACACACACACACACACACACACACAGAGTAGCTTAATTAGTATGTGTATTTGCGTAATTATTCAATTAAATTATATAAAAAACAATACACGTCGACTTGATCACACATCAAAACCTAGAAGAAATCGGGGATATGCAATCACGGGATAATTCAATGTGTACATGTTTTTATCAGTACCGATGGGAACATGGATGTAGAATTTTCCAATGGAATATGCAATTTCCCATCACTTTTGTTGAAGTTAAATATCATTAAGTTCAGTTTTGTGTAAACTTCAAATGATGAACTTGCCAGGAATTTTCTTGAAAATATCATTCTCAGGGAATGACATATTTAACCCATTTCATGGAAAAACTGGCTTAGCATTTCCATCCAGCTTTAACAGAAGCCAGATTTGCAATCACAGAAAGGCTCAGAAAGTAGATGGATGGTACTACATGTACCAATATTGTAAACATGCAGTGAGGTTACTGATCAGGGACATTAATTTTGCATCTGCTAAAAGCTGGTTTTCTCTCAAAGTCTCTCAGCATACTGACTTACATGTTCCTTGCAGAGAATAAAATATTCTTAATTTTCATGTGTACAAACTTCAAATGACGAACATAACAGTTATTTCACTTGAAAATATAATTTACAAGTACATTGAATGACGCATTTTGAAAGGCTTCTCCAGAAAAAGGAATTTTGTGATTTGTGATAAATCAGACACAAACTGAGCTGCTCAATTACAGATGTCTATAGAAAGACTTAAAACCCTTTGAAGATGGAACATCATGCAAACATGTCCGTGCAGTGTATACCCTTTTTTATCGCACCTGCTTATAGCAGGGTGCGATATAGGAGTCCAAATTTCCGTCCGTCCGTCCGTTGGTCAAGTCCGTCAACATTTACGTTGAAGTTTCATTTTCTCTACATCAGTGATAGCTGCGAGTCTCAAACCTTGCATAGTAATTGTCCTTGACATACCCTTCAAGCACGCACCTTGACCTATATTTCACGGTCCATTGACTTTGTTAATTTTTATGCCCCCAACTTCGAAGAAGTTGAGGGGGCATATTGGTTTGGGTTTGTCCATCCAGTGCAGTGAGTGCAGTCAGTCTGTGATGCGTGAGTAATGCTTAGCACTCGGTCAGGAACCGTTAGAGCTAGGACCTTGAAATTTAGTATGTAGTTTGTATATGAAAATTAAGAGGACCCGTATTCTTTCTTTCAGGTAAATTCAAGGGGCTAGGGGCCCATTCTGTTAGAGTTATTTCCCTTTTTAATTCTTGATAAAGTGAATAGATAGTGGGTACCTTGTGTGCGCAACTCCTCTTACAGTTTTAATCTGATTCTCTTGAAACTTTACAGATGTTGTGACCATGCTTTGAAGATATGCATGTGGTTTGGATATAATCCTCAGATTAATTTTTGTCACTTTTTTTGCAATTTGAACTTAGCCATTTTTCGGGCATTTTCACAATGAAAGTGAATGGGCAGTGGGTACTTGTGTGCGCAACTCCTCCTACAGTTTCATGCCAATTCATTTTAAACTTTACATGTGTTATGGGCATGGTCTGAAGATATGC
This sequence comes from Rugalucina vietnamica, assembly GCA_964017185.1. Lineage (NCBI taxonomy): Eukaryota > Metazoa > Mollusca > Bivalvia > Lucinida > Lucinidae > Rugalucina > Rugalucina vietnamica. The sequence continues at coordinate 34,577,427 of OZ024872.1, forward strand.
ATGTGGTTTGGATATAATCCTTGGATTATTTTTTGTCATTTTTTTCACAATTTGAACTTAGTCATTTTTTTCGGGATTTTAGTGAATAGATAGAGGGTATCTTGTGTGCACAACTCCTCCTACAATTTAATACTGATACTTTTGAAACTTTGCAGACATTGTGACCATGCTTCGAAGATATGCAAGTGGTTGGGATATACTCCTCAGATTAATTTTTGTCACTTTTTTTACAATTTGAACTTAGTCATTTTTTGGACATTTTTACATCTTGAAAGTGATTTACCAGTTGGGGGCATAGTGTTTCATAAACACATTTTCTAGTTACATCAAAGTTACGTCGAAGTTTGCTTTTCTGTGCATCAGTGATAGCCGTGAGTGTGAAACGTTGCATAATAATTGTCCTTGACATATCCTTCAAGCACGCACCTTGACCCGGTGCCCCTGACCTATATTTCACGGTCCATTGACTTTGACTCAGGCTGCCCAGTGCTCCTATTTTTCCTATTTTTTCCTATATTTTCAGCTCTTCCTATTTTTTCCTATATTTTGATCCCAAATCTTATATTTTTCCATCAAATTCCTATATTTTTCAAAATGCTGCAGATAATAATGAAATATCAAGGAAAAATCATGGAATTTTGGTTTGAAATGCCAGTTTTGATGTCTTTGGCATTCATTTTTTTCCTCGCTCGCTTCGCTCGCTCGTAACTTGATAAATAAAGTCTTTTTTCTTCATCAGAAAACAAGATAATCCTGTGAAGTAAGTTACTTCTACAATTTGAGTAGGCTTTAAAATAATGAATCACACACCTATACCAAAATTACACCTGTAAGATATGCCTTATTGCTGCTATATGTTAATATTTATGGTTTTCAATGCTATAAAGTAAGCCATTTTAGGCTGATAATTTCCTATTTTTCTCCTATTTTTTTGACATAAACTTCCTATTTTTTGAAGCCCAAAATATATATTTTGTACCAAACTGCACTGGGCAGCCTGCTTTGTTAGCTCACCTGAGCCGAAGGCTCACAGGTGAGCTTAAAGGATAGGCAGGCATCCGTCGTCCGTCGTCGTCGTCGTCCGTCGTCTGTCGTCCGTCGTCCGTCCACAATTTCAAAGAAGAATATTTCTGAAGCTAGTAGGCCGATCTTGATCAAATTTAATGTGAACCATAATTGGGTTGGGGGATTGATGGCATTAGATTTTGGAGCAGATTGTATCAAAATTGTGGTTTCCATGGCAACAGATAGGTCCCATAGACTTACAATGGGAAAAACTAAAAAAATCTTCTTCTCTGAAACCACTAGGCCCACAGCTTTGATATTTGGTATGTAACAATGGCTAATGGTCCTCTACATAAATTGTGCCATTCATGCCCCTGGGGTCAAATTTGGCCACGACCCGGGGGTCGATAGTCTCCATAGACTTACAATTGGAAAAACTAAAAAAATCTTCTTCTCTGAAACCACTAGGCCCACAGCTTTGATATTTGGTATGTAGCAATGGCTAATGGTCCTCTACATAAATTGTGCCAGCCATGCCCCTGGGGTCAAATTTGGCCACGCCCCGGGGGTTGATAGTCTCCATAGACTTACAATTGGAAAAACTAAAAAAATCTTCTTCTCTGAAACCACTAGGCCCACAGCTTTGATATTTGGTATGTAGCAATGGCTAATGGTCCTCTACATAAATTGTGCCATTCATGCCCCTGGGGTCAAATTTGGCCATGCCGCGGGGGTTGATAGTCTCCATAGACTTGCTATGGGAAAAAAAAAAAATCTTCTTCTCTGAAACCACAGGGCCCACAGCTTTGATATTTTGTATGTGGCAATGGCTAATGGTCCTCTACATAAATTATGCCAATCATGTCCCCGGGGTCAAATTTGGCCACGCCCCGGGGGTTGATAGTCTCCATAGACCTACAATAGGAAAAACTAAAAAAATCTTCTTCTCTGAAACCACTAGGCCCACAGCTTTGATATTTGGTATGTAGCAATGGCTAATGGTCCTCTACATAAATTATGCCATTCATGCCCCTGGGGTCAAAGTTGGCCACGCCCCGGGGGTTGATAGTCTCCATAGACTTACTATGGGAAAAAAATTAAAAAATCTTCTTCTCTGAAACCACAGGGCCCACAGCTTTGATATTTTGTAGGTGGCAATGGCTAATGATCCTCTACATAAATTGTGCCAATCATGCCCCTGGGGTCAAATTTGGCCACGCCCCGGGGGTCGATAGTCTTCATAGACCTACAATAGGAAAAAAACTAAAAAAATCTTCTTCTCTGAAACCACTAGGCCAACAGCTTTGATATTTGGTATGTAGCAATGGCTAATGGTCCTCTACATAAATTGTGCCATTCATGCCCCTGGGGTCAAATTTGGCCACCCCCTGGGGGTTGATAGTCTCCATAGACTTGCTATGGGAAAAAAAAAATAAAAAATCTTCTTCTCTGAAACCACAGGGCCCACAGCTTTGATATTTTGTATGTGGCAATGGCTAATGGTCCTCTACATAAATTGTGCCAATCATGTCCCCGGGGTCAAATTTGGCCACGCCCCGGGGGTTGATAGTCTCCATAGACATACAATAGGAAAAACTAAAAAAATCTTCTCTGAAACCACTAGGCCCACAGCTTTGATATTTGGTATGTAGCAATGGCTAATGGTCCTCTACACAAATTGTGCCATTCATGCCCCTGGGGTCAAATTTGGCCACGCCCCGGGGGTTGATAGTCTCCATAGACTTACTATGGGAAAAAAATTAAAAAATCTTCTTCTCTGAAACCACTAGGCCCACAGCTTTGATATTTGGTATGTAGCAATGGCTAATGGTCCTCTACATAAATTGTTCCATTCATGCCCCTGGGGTCAAATTTGGCCAGGCCCCGGAGGTTGATAGTCTCAATAGACTTGCTATGGGGAAAAAAAACAAAAATCTTCTTCTCTGAAACCACAGGCCACTCAGCTTTGATATTTTGTATGTGGCAATGGCTAATAGTCCTCTACATAAATTGTGCCAGCCATGCCCCTGGGGTCAAATTTGGCCACGCCCCGGGGGTAGATAGTCTCCATAAACTTACAATTGGAAAAACTAACAAAAATCTTCTTCTCTGAAACCAAAAGGCCCAGAGCTTCTATATTTTGTATGGAGCAATGTTTGGTAGTCCCCATTATAAATTGTGCCAGTCATGCCCCTGGGTCAAATTTGGCCATGCCCCGGGGGTCAATAGTGTCCATGCATAGACTTTCATTGGTCGATTCTCAATTAGTTTAAATCTCATGAGCTTACAATGTGATAATCTCTCAGGTGAGCTACAGGACCAATGGTCCTCTAGTTGATTTTTACGCCGAAGTTTAGTTCTCTCTGCATCAGTGATAGCCAGGAGTGTGAAACCTTGCAAAGTAATTGTCCTTGACATACCCTTCAAGCATGCAATATGATCTGGTGCCCCTATTTCACGGTCCATTGACTTTGTTGATTTTAATGTCGAAATGTGGGTTTTCTCTGCATCAGTGATACCTGCGAGTGTGAAACCTTGCATAGTAATTGTCCTTGACATGCCCTTCAAGCATGCACCTTGACCCCGTGCCCTTGACCTATATTTCACGGTCTATTGACTTTGTTAATTTTTATGTCAAAGTTTGGTTTTCTCTGCACCTGTGATAGCTGTGAGTGTGAAACCTTGCATATTCATTGTCCTTGATGTATGGTACCTTTCAAGCACACACCTTGACCTGTTGCCCTTGACCTATATTTCACGGTACTTTTTATGTCAAAGTTTGATTTTCTCTACACCTAAGGTAACTGCGAATGTGAAATGACCTTGACATGCCCTTTAAGCACACACATTGACCTGATGCCCTTGACCTATATTTCACATTTTTAATTATTTTGCCCGATGCAGGTGCGATATCGACCTCCGCGGCATTCTTGTTTTATTTAGTTAAACTTGGGTTTACAAAGTTATACATAATTTTCTTTATATTTCTGCTCTAAAACACAGTTTGTGGGTACTCGTTAGAGCCGCCATTTGGGTGCATGATTTCATCATACTTGATATTTGGGGTACTGAATAACATCAAAAAAGACATGAACATGTAATTAGCATGTCAGCCTTTTAAACCTAATGCCCCCCATGTCTAACTGTTGTCCACTTCTGAATTGCTAATGAATTAGTTTTAATATCCTTCACCAACAAGGAAATGTTTTGTATTGAAGTTAAATACCATTAAGTTCAGTTTTGTGCAAACTTCAAAACTTGCTGACAAAACAAGGATGGGAATGAAATATTCTTAATTTTGACCTGTACAAACTGCAAATGACGAACTTAACAGTTATTTCACTTGAAAATATAATTTGCAAGTAATGACGTATTATGAATGGCTTTGAGAAAACATGTCTTTTAGATTTCCAACAAGTCTGAGACAGAAGATTGCAAACTATAGGCTTGTAAGTTTGGCTTTAGGAAGTAGAGTTTTAGTACATGAAAGTAAGAAAGACAGCTTTAGATGCAGGTCCTCTTCTGTCTTTGCCAGTTTAGTTTTAACTGCACTTTTTTTTTTCTTTTTTTCATTTTATGGCTCATTTTATAAGCATACTGGGTTATATTTTGTAATTTTCCTTACCAGCAAGGAAATGTTAAATCTGTAAACTTCAAATGGCGAACAATCAGTGATTTTAACTGTAAATATAATTTGAGCTGCTTGGAAAACTAGGCCGAAACAAAGGCCCCGCAGATCTGCTGTGCAGTAACTTTGTTTTCTCTACACAATGCCTCTTTTTTCTAAATCTGAAATTTTAAGCTTCTAGCCATCTTCTGTGCTTAATTGTACAGTAAGAAGAATAGGGGATCAGGAATCGATGCAATTAAATTTAAAGTCCCAACATAGACAACAGCTTGGAAAGAAAATACATAAAACACAACAAAACATTTTTGGTTTGTGTCGGACCTGGTAGGAAACCCAGAATGTTGGTTTTCTCATGTGAAGGTACAAGCACAGAAGATGGCTAGAGGCTTGTAGATTTAGAAAGTAGAGGAATGTACTATCCATGTAGTGAAAACAAAGGCGCTCAGGGTTCAACCTAGCCAAGAATTTTAGGGAGAAGTTTCTTCACTCCTTAAGAAAATTTGAGAGAAGTTTGGACCTGAATTTCAGGTTTTCCTATATATTCTATACATTTTCACTTCTCCCTCAGCTGAAAATAGGGAGAAGTTTGATAATTTAGGGAGACTTTTTCTCCCTAGTTGCCCTGTAGGTTATTCCCTGGCGCTGATCAGCTTCGCAGTTATCGCGAAGCTGATCTGCATCTTTGTTTTAGCACATGCAGATTGTTGATTTTCACATGATGGGGCTCATATTTGACCATTCAATAGAATTTACCCTGTTCCCCCTCACCCCACCCCCCAAAAAATCAAAAGGTCGCTCCCTTATGATCAAGAAAGCCCAGTGATTACATCAAACAGAATCAGATGTGATCAATGCTCAATCTGATTTTATCATAATCTTTTGGATTTCAAATGCCACATTGTTGGATTTGCATTGTCGCAGCTTGACTGCTTAAGATAGGATAGGAGTTGAGTAGGATTGTGAAAATAGGCATGAAACAGAATGCAAACCAGATGTAGGCGGCATAGATTATTCTGTCTTTCTATGACATTTATCTCTCTATTTGTCAGGGATAGGTTTGAACAAAGTGAATACTTGTCATGTTGGCTCTATATGACCACAATTTTTGCTGTGTAAATGAAGAGTATGACAGCTTAAACATGGACAGCTTAAATCTTGAATCTTTTCAAATTGTGTGGATGACCTAATTTCAAGAATTTTGTCGGATCATCTGATCATTTGAAAACACTCTCTCTCATCTGCCCTATCCCTACGCAACTTTACTTCAAACCTTTGATGAACATTTCTGATATTGGTTTTCATAATGATTACATACTTGTGAAGAAAACAAATGCAGGTTCTGCTCTAAGAATATTTGTTTTTCTTGACATTGTTAAAAAATGGAAATATTAGAAAGCAAAATTTTGCTTTTCAACATTTTACAAAATGCTAATAAACACGTAATTACCGTAGTTGCACACAAATTGAATGTGCCATTTTAGATGATAAAATTTGAGCCGCCTCATGGGAAAACCAACAATCTGCATAGGCGAAAACAAAGACGCAGATCAGCTTCGCGTAACCGCGAAGCTGATCAGCGCCTTTGTTTTCGCTACTCGGATAGTACAATTCCTCTTCTACTTAAATCCGAAATTTCAAGCTTCTAGCTCTTTTCTGCGCTTGTACAGTCCGGTTTGTGTCGGACCTGTTTGGAAACCACATTGTTGGTTTTCCCACGAGGTGGCTCATTTATTTTATACTTCCCGACACCTTTTTAATAGTAACTGTTGTTCAAAATATTCAATATTTCAAGCTTTTCCACAATCTTGGCTCCAGAAATTCTATGGTTTTGTGAACTTTTGTCCACTTAATTAAGCGTGTTTATTCTGAAGAGGCGGCTAACAAGATTTCCTAATTTGTCACCATGAAAAATGACATCAGTCCTTGTGTTCTGTCACAACAATATTTGAGCTGTGTCATGAGAAAACCAACAATATGGTTTCTATAGGTCCAACACATATTAAGCTGTACAAGCACAGAAGATGGCTAGAGGCTGGAAATTTTGGATTCTTAGAAAGTAGAGGAATTGTACTATCCGTGTAGCAAAAACAAAGACGCTGATCAGCTTCGCAGTTACTGCAAAGCTGATCGGCACCTTTGTTTTCACATATCGATATGCAGAATGTTAGTTTTCTCATGATGTGGCTCATTTATGCAGTATGGTGCAATGTATTGAGTTTAAGTGGTCAATGACTCTCGAGCATTTGCATACGGCAAACCCATGCTGCTGTGTCAGTCTGGAAACCAACTGTTGCCATCTCGAAAACTGGTCTGTCATTCATATCATGATAGAGTGGACCTTCAAAAGGGCATTAAAAAACTATGGTTCACTTTATTTGGCATGTAATGACAGAAAGGCTTTTTTCACATCCTCTGACCAAAGTCGGTATACACTTTGGTCATGTCAGAATGTGTGCGACGCCTTATCCTATCTCCTGGATAATATTTATTAGCTCACCTGAGCCGTCAGGCTCACAAGGTGAGCTTATAGTATACCCATGCTCCGTCGTCCGTCCGTCCGTCGTCCGTCCGTCGTCCACCATTTTCAGAGATCTTCTTCTCTGAAACCGCTTGGCCAATCAAAGCCAAATTTTATGTGAAGCATCAATAGGAAGGGGGAACCAATGTGTATATAAGAAATCCAGGTCACATGACCAAGATGGCCGCCATGCCCATATATGGTAAAAACCCTTCAAAAATCTTCTTCTCCAGAACCAGTGGACCGATTTCAACGAAACTTGGCATGAAGCATCGATGGCTCAAGCACTACAATGTGTATATAAATCGTGACCCTGTGATGACCTTGACCTATTTTACGGCAAGGTCAACATAGGTCGCCAATGCATTTGAATGGGGAAAAATTTTAAAATGTCATTTAAAGTGAAAATCTTGCAGGAAATGGGCATTAGGACTGAATATTGATGATTCTGAAAAAAAAAATTGACCCCAGGGGCTCATCTGCCCCCACCCCGGGGCAATATACCTGTACATTACCATAATATTCAAACATCATCTCCTCTGAAACCGCTTGGCCAATCAAAGCCAAATTTTATGTGAAGCATCAATAGGAAGGGGGAACCAATGTGTAAATAAGAAATCCAGGTCACATGACCAAGATGGCCGCCATACCCATATATGGTAAAAACCCTTCAAAAATCTTCTTCTCCAGAACCGATGGACCGATTTCAATAAAACTTGGCATGAAGCATCGATGGCTCAAGCACTACAATGTGTATATAAATCGTGACCCTGTGATGACCTTGACCTTCCTTACGGCAAGGTCAACATAGGTCTCCAATGCATTTGAATGGGGAAAAATTTTAAAATGGCATTTAAAGTGATAATCTTGCAGGAAATGGGCAGTTAGACTGAATATTGATGATTCTGAAAAATTTTGACCCCAGGGGCTCATATGCCCCCACCCCGGGGCAATATTCCTGTACATTACCATCATATTCAAACATCATCTCCTCTGAAACCGCTTGGCCAATCAAAGCCAAATTTTATGTGAAGCATCAATAGGAAGGGAGAACCAATGTGTATATAAGAAATCGAGGTCACATGACCAAGATGGCTGCCATGCCCATATATGGTAAAAACCCTTCAAAAATCTTCTTCTCCAGAACCGGTGGACCAATTTCAATGAAACTTGGCATGAAGCATCTATGGCTCAAGCACTACAATGTATATATAAATCATGACCCTGTGATGACCTTGACCTTTTTTACAGCAAGGCCAACATAGGTCACCAATGCATTTGAATGGGGAGAACTTTAAAAATGTCATATAAAGTGAAAGTCTTACAGGAAATGGGCAGTAGGACTGAATATTAATGATTCTGAAAAAAATGGACCCCAGGGGCCCATCTTACCCCCACCCTGGGGCATTATACATGTAAATTACCATAATATTCAAATATCTTCTCCTCTGAAACCGCTAGGCAAATCAAAGCCAAATTTTATGTAAAGTGTCTATAGAATTGGGGAATCAATATGTGTATAAATAATCTAGTTCACATTACCAAGATGGCCGCCATGCCAATAATGGTAGAAAACCTTCAAAAATCTTCTTCTCCAGAACCAGTGGAGTGATTTCAACGAAACTTGGCATGAAGTATTTATGGCTCAAGCACTACAATGTGTATATAAATCATGACACTGTGGTGACCTTGACCTATTTTACGACCAGGTCAACATAGGTTGCCAATGCATTTGAATGGGGAAAACTTTTAAAAAGTCATTTGAGGTGAAAATCTTGCAGGAAATGGGCAGAAGGATTAAATATTAATGATTCTGAAAAAAAAAAAAAAACAAATGGACCCAAGGGCTCATATGCCCCCACCCTGGGGCAATATACATGTATAATACCATAATATTCAAACTTCTTCTCCTCTGAAACCACTTGGCCATTTAAAGCCAAATTTTATCTGAAGCATCTATAGGATGGGGGAACCAATGTGTTTTTTAATAATCTAGGTCACATTACCAAGATGGCCGCCATGCCCATATAAATCTTTTTCTCCGAACCATTTGACAAATTTCCATGAACTTTGGAGTGAAGCGTCAATGGCTAAAGTACTACAATGTATATCTAAATCATGACCTGTGACAACCTTGACCCAGTTTATGGCAAGGTCAACATGGGTTGCCCATGAATTTGAATGGGAAAAACTGTTAAAATGTCATTTGAAGGGAAAAGTCAGCAGGAAATTGGCAAATGGACAGAATATTGATTATTCTGAAAAAAGAAAATGGCCCTAGGGCTTCAGCTGCCCTTACACTGGGGTTAAATACCATTATATTAAAACATGTTTATTGGTACATGTATATGCAGCAGATCTCAGGTGAGCGTTTACAGGACCATTGGACTCCTCTGGTATTAGATTTGGGACCAAGTTATACAGACAAATTGTTGGAATTCCGATGGGTACAAATTGCTCACCTCTCGTAGCTGATTTATTTTTATACTGCTACGAAAGAGATTTCATGGATTCTCTTATATTATCGAGGCTTTTAATTCCACTTCTAGGTACCTCGATGACCTTTTGAACATTGACAACCCTTATTTTGAAGGTATGGTCAATCAAATTTATCCATCTGAACTACAGTTGAACAAAGCCAATATCTCGGATACCGAAGCCCCCTTTTTAGATCTACATCTTTCTGTTGCAAATGGATTTGTTTCTTCTAAAATTTATGATAAGCGGGATGACTTTGATTTTGATATAGTAAATTTTCCGTTTTTGGATGGTGACGTTCCTCGTCGTGCTTCTTATGGTGTATACATTTCGCAACTTATTAGGTTTGCTAGAGTCTGCAATCATGTTATCGTAGACACTATGAGTTGATTTCCAAATATAATGTTGGGTTAAAGACGCTTTTAAGTGAGGGTCTTTCGTAACCAGAATTTTATGGTGACTTGGTTTACAAATTTAAGAAACTTACAGGAAGTAATGATTTTTCTTTTCAGTTTAGAAAAATCATAACACGTTACAGACGTATAGGTTGTAACTTGAATGTTATGCGACAGTCTGCATGCTTAGTTTTTAACCCAATCACGGTTGATAACTATGCTGCCTTCTTTAATTGCACGCCGGTGGGTCGGGCGTCAGACTCTATGATGGCCCCGACTTAAAGCTATTCATTTTGGTTGGTTGGGGCCGGAGCTTCTTGTCTGTTGCTTGGCCCACCGGGGTCCAACTGATGTTTTTCTTTAGCTCCGGAGTTAGTAAGTTATTTGGCGCCCAGGGATCTCCATCGTCGGGCAGCTTACTGAATCTGTGAGTCCTGGTTTTTGATTCATCAGGATGTTTATCATGATTTATTTGTTTGTTCTTGATGATTCATTTACTAGTTAGAGATTTACCACGAGGACCGAAGAACTAACTAAATGTTATGAACCACTGCAGAAGCTGAGGGTGAGGTTACGGCCGTGTAAAATCGATTTAAACCCGCCAGTAACTTTGTGTTACTGGTCGTTCCAAGTCGATGCTTCTGTGGTGGTTCTTTTTGTTTTATGTCTTGGTGTTTAAAATATTTTTGTGCTGTTGGCGCCTTATGTATGTTTGCATATTTTTAGTTAAGTTAAGGTAACTGAGTGGCCACCTATTGGGAAAATAGCTGCTCATTCTGCTTACGAAATGTTTTCATGGTATAAGTACCTGATTGTTAGTTTAGTTTTTTCCCACCTTGGTTTTTGGAGTGGGAGTCTTTTTCTGATTGCGCCTTTTCCTGATCTTTGCCTACTTGTACTTTTTTATTTGGAGAGAGAGAGAGAGAGAGAGAGAGAGATAGAGAGAGACAGAGAGAGCAACTGTGTCATTCTGTTGCCATTTTGTGTCATCTTCAAAACTGCTCTGTCATTCAACTTGAAATTTCATGGGGAGCAGAAGAAAGAGCAATATTTTTTTAGATTCCAAAAACATTGGGTGTTTAGAAGCCTCTCACCTTATAACAAAGGGGTCATGAGTTCGATCCTGGGGTAGTTCAGTCCTTCAGATAAGACTCGATAGCAACGTCCCATCTCCATATGAGCCACGTCATGAGAAAACCGGATTTTTGCCTATGCGAAAACAAAGGCGCAGATCAGCTGTGCAGTAACTGCACAGCTGATCAGCGCTTTTGTTTTCGCTTCACTGATAGTACAATTTCTCTTCTTCTTAAATCCGAAATTTCAAGCTTCTGGCCATCTTCTGTGGCTGCACAGGCCGGTTTATTTGAGACCTGGTCGGAAACCCCGAAGACTTTTTTTTTGCGTCGCGGCTCATATATTCTTACCTGTTAAGCGGGGTGTTAAACACCAAAATGGCTATGGAAATCTGGGTCATTGTACAGGCCAGATTGAGTTTTGTCCTCCAAGATATTGCTGACACTCAGCTGGATTAGACCTTAAGCAAATTGTGTCAAAGAAGCTCTGAATTTATAAAACTTTTTTTAATGCTCAATTCAGCTGAGCATGAAATTTCAACTGCTCATAAATACTGAAATAGCCCAAATTTATTGACGTTTTGGATTTAGACCATAAAAACCAGTAATTTATCCTGCTCATATTTGTTAAAATGCCAACAATTGTTTTCACTTTAATATTTATTAGCAGGATAAATTTTAGTGTCAGCTGAGCTGAGCATGAAAAAGGTTTTATAACCTCGGGACTTAGACACAGCTGATAAGCTTAGCACATTAGAGCTTCACAGTGACGTCATAACACCTCAGATTTTTTATTAGCCCAGAAATTAAGGCTTTGGAATTGGATCAAAGGCTTTGAAGAAATCGTATGGTCTTATTTAATAAGATACATATACGACTTTTTCTTTGGCACTGAACTGAATTAAGGCCTGGCCTTGCTCTTTTGGCCTTTTTAAATGAAGTAGAAAAATTTAATGTACACATCAAGGATACAGGCTGTGCTGATATTGTAATAATTGTGTTTTCTCATCAAGTTTTAAAGTGAAGCCATACCATCTTGCAACACATATGCTCATGAGCATTCAGTTACCAACCATAACCCAAACCTAAAGTAGGTCATTTTCATTCCATTTGAGCCGCAAAACCAGACCAGCTTTGACACAAACCGACCTGTACAGTCACGGAAGATAGCTAGAAGCTTGAAATTTAGGATCTAAAAAGGAGAGGGATTTACTATCTCTGTAGCGGAAACAAAGGCGCTGATCAGCCATGCAGTTACTGCACAGCTGATCTATGTCATAGTTTTCACACAAAATCCGGTTTTCTCATTACGTGGCTCATTTTACGATGTCTCCTGGGAAGTGATGAAACCCTCAGAGCATTGTGATTGTTCATAAATGGCAAAACATATTTTGATCTCTCTAATTAATGAATAAATACAAAGACACAAATGAGCCGTGTCATAAAAAAACTAACAAACTGCAATGCAAAAACAAAGGCGCAGATCAGCTTCGCAGTAACTGCAAAGCTGATCAGCGTCTTTGTTTTTGCTACACAGATAGTACAATTCCTCTGCTTTCTTAAACCAAAAATTCCAGGCTCTAGCCACCTTCTTTGCTCATACAGCTTGGTATTTCGGACATGCTCGGAAACCACATTGTTTGTTTTCTCATGACGAGGCTCAAATATAGTGTGATTAGATACACAATAGGACAAAAAAGGCTGTTGATAACCATCCAAATAACGTCACATTTTAATGAAGTTGGTCTGATTATCATGTTATTCACTTGTTGTTGTTAATTAAACGTTTCTAACATTTGCGTTCATCATTTTCACATACCGAATACATGTAGTCATTTTTAGTTTTGTCATGTGAAAGAATGTCATTACCAGTTAGACTAAGTGCCCTCATGAACTAGTGTGCAAAGTTTCAGCATTGTAATACTTTTGACTACAGAAATTAAGATACACACAGTCATGTACTAAGTGTAGATTTTACAAAATATTTTCTTTCTTTTTTCTTTTTTTTGTACATGTACGGTGATAACCTATCAAAGGCAGCAGAAATTTGGACAAATTTTAAAGACAAAAATTTTAAAACCTCTAAGAATTGTTCTGAAAAATACATAATAAAACAACCGAAATTCTTAACCAATCTAAACTATTATCAAAGTAAAAATACTAAAGTGTTTTTAGCTCACCAGAGCCTTTAGGCTCACAAGGTGAGCTTATAGTATACCCATGCTCCGCCGTCCGTTGTCGTCATCATCATCATTGTCATTCATACTTTTCAAACATCTTCTTCTCTCAAAGCCAAACTTCATGTGGAGCCTCTTTAGGAAGGGGAAACAAAAAGTTATATAAATGCCATAAATAGTAAAAAACCTTTAAAAATGACCGCCATAAAATGGCTTTTTATTGCTGTGGATGGTCAGTGACTTTACAAATGCCGGTTTCATGTAAAAATAGAAGTAAAGTGCAGTTATCCCTCCCTTTCAGGTGTTAAGGAAGACTAAAAATGCTCTTGATGCAAAAAATACCAATTTTCTTTTTAGCTCACCTGAGCCGAAGGCTCACAAGGTGAGCTAATAGGATAGCCATGATCCGGCGTCCGTCCGTCGTCCGTCGTCCGTCGTCGTCCACAATTTCAAAGATCTTCTTCTCTGAAACCGCTTGGCCGATCTAGTTGAAATTTTATGTGAAGCCTCCTTGGGTAGTGGCATTTCAAGTTTGATCGCGAAATCCAGGTCACATGACCAAGATGGCCGCCACGCCCATATATGGTAAAAACCCTTCAAAAATCTTCTTCTCCAGAACCGGTGGGCCGATTTCCACGAAACTTGGCATGTAGCATTGGGGACTTCAGCCCATCATAGTTTGATAAAATGATGACCCTTGGATGACCTTGACCTATTTTACGGCAAGGTCAAATTTGGAAACATAGGCTTTTACATAGGAAAAAGTGAAAACTATGGATTTTTTGAAAACTATTGCAGCCTGAGGCCTGAAAAGTGGTAGATGCAAACAACTAATGGAGTAGATGAAGGTATGTGATTAATATAGGTCAAGGTCATCTCTTGACCTTGGCCAGTCTGTTGTCCATACACACTTTTCAAAGATCTTCTTCTCTGAAACTGCTTGGCCAATCAAAGTGAAATTTTATTTGGAGCATCCATGGGTAGGGGAGACAAAAGTTTGATCGCGAAATCCAGGTCACATGACCAAGATGGCCGCCACCCCCATATATGGTAAAAACCACTCAAAAATCTTCTTCTCCAGAACCGGTGGGTCGATTTCCACGAAATTTGGTATGTAGCATTGGAGACCTCAGCCCATCATAGTTTGATAAAATGATGACCCTTGGATGACCTTGACATATTTTACGGCAAGGTCAAATTGGAAACATAGGCTTTTACATAGGAAGAAGTGAAAACAATGGATTTTTTTAAAACTATTGCAGCCCGAGGCCTGAAAAGTGGTAGATGCAAACAACTAATGGAGTAGATGAAGGTATGTGATTAATATAGGTCAAGGTCATCTCTTGACCTTGGCCAGTCTGTTGTCCATACACACTTTTCAAAGATCTTCTCTGAAACTGCTTGGCCAATCAAAATGAAATTTTATGTGGAGCATCCATGGGTAGGGGAGACGAAAGTTTGATAGCGAAATCCAGGTCACATGACCAAGAAGGCCGCCACGCCCATATATGGTAAAAACCACTCAAAAATCTTCTTCTCCAGAACCGGTGGGTCGATTTCCAGGAAACTTGGTATGTAGCATCGAGGACCTCAGCCCATCATAGTTTGATAAAATGATGACCCTTGGATGACCTTGACCTATTTTACGGCAAGGTCAAATTTGGAAACATAGGCTTTTACATAGGAAAAAGTGAAAACTACGGATTTTTTGAAAACTATTGCAGCCTGAGGCCTGAAAAGTGGTAGATGCAAACAACGAATGAAGTAGATGAAGGTATGTGATTAATATAGGTCAAGGTCATCTCTTGACCTTGGCCAGTCTGTTGTCCATACACACTTTTCAAAGATCTTCTTCTCTGAAACTGTGCGGCCAATCAAAGTGAAATTTTATGTGGAGCATCCATGGGTAGGGGAGACAAAAGTTTGATCGCGAAATCCAGGTCACATGACCAAGATGGCCGCCACGCCCATATATGGTAAAAACCACTCAAAAATCTTCTTCTCCAGAACCGGTGGGCCAATTTCCATGAAACTTGGTATGTAGCATCGGGGACCTCAGCCCATCATAGTTTGATAAAATGATGACCCTTGGATGACCTTGACCTATTTTACAGCAAGGTCAAATTTGAAACATAGGCTTTTACATAGGAAGAAGTGAAAACTATGGATTTTTAGCTCACCTGAGCTGAAGGCTCACAAGGTGAGCTAATAGGATAGCCATGATCCGGCGTCCGTCCGTCAGTCGTCATCGTCCACAATTTCAAAGATCTTCTTCTCTGAAACCGCTTGGCCGATCTAGTTGAAATTTTATGTGGAGCCTCCTTGGGTAGTATCATTTAAATTTTGATTGTGATATCTTGGTCACATGACCAAGATGGCTGCCACGCCCATATATGGTAAAAACCACTCAAAAATCTTCTTCTCCAGAACCGGCAGGCCGATTTTCATGAAACTTGGTATGTACCATTTGGGACTCCAGCCCATCATAGTTTGATAAAATGATGACCCTAGGATGACCTTGACCTAATTTACGGCAAGGTCAATTTTGGAAACTTAGGCTTTAACATGGGAAAAAGTGAAAACTATGGATTTTTTGAAAACTATTGCAGCCTGATGCCTGAAAAGTGGTAGATGCAAACAACTAATGGAGTAGATGAAGGTATGTGATTAATATAGGTCAAGGTCATCTCTTGACCTTGGCCAGTCTGTTGTCCATACACACTTTTCAAAGATCTTCTTCTCTGAAACTGCTTGGCCAATCAAAGTGAAATTTTATTTGGAGCATCCATGGGTAGGGGAGACAAAAGTTTGATCGCGAAATCCAGGTCACATGACCAAGATGGCCGCCACCCCCATATATGGTAAAAACCACTCAAAAATCTTCTTCTCCAGAACCGGTGGGTCGATTTCCACGAAATTTGGTATGTAGCATTGGAGACCTCAGCCCATCATAGTTTGATAAAATGATGACCCTTGGATGACCTTGACATATTTTACGGCAAGGTCAAATTGGAAACATAGGCTTTTACATAGGAAGAAGTGAAAACAATGGATTTTTTTAAAACTATTGCAGCCCGAGGCCTGAAAAGTGGTAGATGCAAACAACTAATGGAGTAGATGAAGGTATGTGATTAATATAGGTCAAGGTCATCTCTTGACCTTGGCCAGTCTGTTGTCCATACACACTTTTCAAAGATCTTCTCTGAAACTGCTTGGCCAATCAAAATGAAATTTTATGTGGAGCATCCATGGGTAGGGGAGACGAAAGTTTGATAGCGAAATCCAGGTCACATGACCAAGAAGGCCGCCACGCCCATATATGGTAAAAACCACTCAAAAATCTTCTTCTCCAGAACCGGTGGGTCGATTTCCAGGAAACTTGGTATGTAGCATCGAGGACCTCAGCCCATCATAGTTTGATAAAATGATGACCCTTGGATGACCTTGACCTATTTTACGGCAAGGTCAAATTTGGAAACATAGGCTTTTACATAGGAAAAAGTGAAAACTACGGATTTTTTGAAAACTATTGCAGCCTGAGGCCTGAAAAGTGGTAGATGCAAACAACGAATGAAGTAGATGAAGGTATGTGATTAATATAGGTCAAGGTCATCTCTTGACCTTGGCCAGTCTGTTGTCCATACACACTTTTCAAAGATCTTCTTCTCTGAAACTGTGCGGCCAATCAAAGTGAAATTTTATGTGGAGCATCCATGGGTAGGGGAGACAAAAGTTTGATCGCGAAATCCAGGTCACATGACCAAGATGGCCGCCACGCCCATATATGGTAAAAACCACTCAAAAATCTTCTTCTCCAGAACCGGTGGGCCAATTTCCATGAAACTTGGTATGTAGCATCGGGGACCTCAGCCCATCATAGTTTGATAAAATGATGACCCTTGGATGACCTTGACCTATTTTACAGCAAGGTCAAATTTGAAACATAGGCTTTTACATAGGAAGAAGTGAAAACTATGGATTTTTAGCTCACCTGAGCTGAAGGCTCACAAGGTGAGCTAATAGGATAGCCATGATCCGGCGTCCGTCCGTCAGTCGTCATCGTCCACAATTTCAAAGATCTTCTTCTCTGAAACCGCTTGGCCGATCTAGTTGAAATTTTATGTGGAGCCTCCTTGGGTAGTATCATTTAAATTTTGATTGTGATATCTTGGTCACATGACCAAGATGGCCGCCACGCCCATATATGGTAAAAACCCTTCAAAAATCTTCTTCTCCAGAACCGGTGGGCCGATTTCCACTAAACTTGGTATGAAGCATTGGGGACGCCAGCCCATCATAGTTTGGTAAAATGATGACCCTGTGATGACCTTGACCTATTTTACGGAAAGGTCAAATTTGGAAACATTGGCTTTTACATGGGAAAATGTGAAAAAAATGGACATGTTGGAAAATGTTGCAGCCTGAGACTTGAAAGTTGCTAGATGCAGACAACTGATAGAGCCAATAAAGGTATGTAATTAAGTAAGGTCAAAGTCATTTCTTGACCTTGAGCCAAGGTCATTTAAATATCAAAATTAAGATTATGGTTTTCTCAGAAACCGCTTGGCCGATCAAGTTGAAATTTTTTATGGAGCCTCCTTGGGTAGTGGCTTTTAAATTTTATTCCCAATATCTTTATTTTGATCGTGATATCTTGGTCACATGACCAAGATGGCCGCCACGCCCATATATGGTAAAAACCCTTCAAAAATCCTCTTCTCCAGAACCGGTGGGCGGATTTCCACTAAAATTGGTATGAAGCATTGGGGACTCCAGCCCATCATGGTTTGATAAAATGATGACCATGGGGTGACCTTGACCTATTTTACGGAAAGGTCAAATTTGGAAACATTGGCTTTTACATGGGAAAATGTGAAAAAAAATGAATATGTTGGAAAATGTTGCAGCCTGAGACTTGAAAGTTGCTAGATGCAGACAACTGATAGAGCCAATGAAGGTATGTAATTAATTTAGGTCAAAGTCATTTCTTGACCTTGAGATAAGATCATTTAAATATCAAAATTAAGATTATGGTTTTCTCAGAAACCGCTTGGCCGATCAAGTTGAAATTTTTTATGGAGCCTCCTTGGGTAGTGGCTTTTAAATTTTATTCCCAATATCTTTATTTTGATCGTGATACCTTGGTCACATGACCAAGATGTTCGCCACGCCCATATATGGTAAAAACCCTTCAAAAATCTTCTTCTCCAGAACCGGTGGGCCAATTTCCACTAAACTTGGTATGAAGCATCGGGGACTCCAGCCCATCATAGTTTGATAAAATGATGACCCTGGGATGACCTTGACCTATTTTATGGAAAGGTCAAATTTGGAAACATAGGCTTTTACATGGGAAAATGTGAAAAAAAAAATGGATATGTTGGAAAATGTTGCAGCCTGAGACTTGAAATGTGCTAGATGCAGACAACTGATGGAGCCAATGAAGGTATATAATTAATTAAGGTCAAAGTCATTTCTTGACCTGGAGCCAAGGTCATTTAAATATCAAAATTAAGATTATGGTTTTCTCAGAAACCGCATGGCCGATCAAGTTGAAATTTTTTATGGAGCCTCCTTGGGTAGTGGCTTTTAAATTTTATTCCCAATATCTTGGTCACATGACCAAGATGGCCACCATACCCATATATGGTAAAAACCCTTCAAATTATCTTCTCCAGAACCGGTGGGCTGATATCCATGAAACTTGGCATGTAGCATTGGGGACTCCAGCCCATCATAGTTTGATAAAATGATGACCTTGGGATGACCTTGACATATTTTACGGCATGGTAAATTTTGAAAACATTTGCTTTTACATGGGACAAGGTGAAAACGATGGATATTTTGGAAACTTTTGCAGCCTGAGACTTGAAAGTTGCTAGATGCAGACAATTATTGGTGTCAATGAATGTTTGGAATTAATTAAGGTCAAGGTCATCCACTAATTCAAAGATCTTCATCTCTGAAAGGACTTGGCCGATCCAGTTAAAATTTAATGTGGAGCCTCCTTGGATAGTGGCATTGAAGTTTTTTTTTTTTTTTTTTTTTTTTGCGATATCTTCGTACCATGACCAAGATGGCGGCCACACCCATGTATGGTAAAAGGCCTTCAAAAATCTTCTTCTCCAGAACCGATGGGCCGATTGTCATGAAACTTGGTATGTAGCATTGATGACTCGAGCCTATCACAATTTGATCAAATGATGACCCTTGGATGACCTTGACCTATTTTACAGCAAGTTCAATTTTTGAAACATAGGCTTTTACATGGGAAAAGGTGAAAAATAGGGATATTTTGGAAACTTTTGCAGCCTGAGACTTGAAAGTTGCTAGATGCAGATAACTTAGGGAGTTAATGAAAGATTAATTAAAATTAAAGTCAAGGTCATTTCTTGACCTTGACTCAAGGTTATTTAAATATCAAAATGAAGATTATGGTTTTCTCAGAAATCACTGGGCCTATAAAAGTGTAATGTTATGAGATGCCTCCATGATTAGGAGGAACAAAATTTTGGGTGCAAAATCTGGGTTGAATGCTTTAAATGGCTGCCATAATCTTAAATGCTCAAAAAATGCAAAAATCTTTTTCTCAAGAACTGGAGGGCCAATTTTCACGAAACTTGGTAAGTAGTATTTTGGGCTGCAGCCCATTATTGATGACCCTATGATGACCTTGACCTATTTTATGGCAAGGTCAATTTTGGAAACTTATGCTTTTCGTTGGAAAAGTGAAAACAATGTTGTTTTTTTTTTTAGAAGTTCTGCAGCTTGAAACTTGAAAAGTGCTAGATGCAGAGAATTTATGAAGGAAATGAAGGTATGTGATTAATTCAGGTCAAGGTCATCTCTTGACCTTTGCAGGTCTGTCGTCTATCCACAGTTTTCAAAGGTCTGCTTTTCTGAAACCACTTGGCCTCTAAGTTAGTGAAAAATCATTGGAAGCCTCTGTGGATACAGAGAACTTGGATCATGAAATTTGGGTCACAAAGCCCACATGTACACTCACATATGCATAAAAATGCCCAAAATATTCTTCTCCAGGACTGATGGGCCCATTTTCAGGAAATTTGGTTTGTATCATTTTGAACTACAGCCTATCAAAATCTATTATAATTTGAACAATTATGGCCCTAAGATGGCCAACATCTATTTTACGACAAGGTCACTGTTGGATACGTAGGCTTTAACGTACGTAAAAATGAAAATCATTTTTTTAAGTCTATTATAAAAATGATGCTTAACAACTAGATAACATGTGAGCGTTAACAAGACCAATGGTCCCCTGGAAACTTTTGCAGCCTGAGACCGGAAAAAGTTGAGATGCAGACAACTGATGCACTTGATTTAAGTTATTAAGGTCAAGGTCATTTTTTGTTTTGGTCATGACATGTATGTATCGAAATTCAAAGATGATCTTCCATGAAACTGTTTTAATGAGGAAAGCCAAATTTTATGTAGAGCATCCATGGGTAGGGGGAACAAAAGTTTGCCAAATTTTGGCTTCCATGCTCATTACCATGCTCAGCATCATTTAAAAAATCTTCTTCTTCAGAACTGTTTGTCAGATTTTTAGCTCACCTGAGCCGAAGGCTCACAAGGTGAGCTTATAGGATGGCCATGATCCGGCGTCCGTCCGTCGTCCGTCCATCGTCGTCGTCGTCGTCCACAATTTCAAAGATCTTCTTCTCTGAAACCGCTTGGCCGATCTAGTTGAAATTTTATGTGGAGCCTCCTTGGGTAGTGGCATTTCAAGTTTGATCGCGAAATCCAGGTCACATGACCAAGATGGCCGCCACGCTCATATATGGTAAAAACCCTTCAAAAATCTTCTTCTCCAGAACCGGTGGGCCGATTTCCACGAAACTTGGTATGTAGCATCAGGGACTTCAGCCCATCATAGTTTGATAAAATGATGACCCTTGGATGACCTTGACCTATTTTACGGCAAGGTCAAATTTGGAAACATAGGCTTTTACATGGGAAAAAGTGAAAACTATGGATTTTTGAAAAGTATTGCAGCCTGAGGCCTGAAAAGTGGTAGATGCAAACAACTAATGGAGTAGATGAAGGTATGTGATTAATTTAGGTCAAGGTCATCTCTTGACCTTGGCCAGTCTGTCGTCCATTCACACTTTTCAAAGATCTTCTTCTCTGAAACTGCTGGGCCAATCGAAGTGAAATTTTATGTGGAGCATCCATGGGTAGGGGAGACGAAAGTTTGATTGCGAAATCCAGGTCACATGACCAAGATGGCTGCCACGCCCATATATGGTAAAAACCACTCAAAAATCTTCTTCTCCAGAACCGGCAGGCCGATTTTCATGAAACTTGGTATGTACCATTTGGGACTCCAGCCCATCATAGTTTGATAAAATGATGACCCTAGGATGACCTTGACCTAATTTACGGCAAGGTCAATTTTGGAAACTTAGGCTTTAACATGGGAAAAAGTGAAAACTATGGATTTTTTGAAAACTATTGCAGCCTGATGCCTGAAAAGTGGTAGATGCAAACAACTAATGGAGTAGATGAAGGTATGTGATTAATGTAGGTCAAGGTCATCTCTTGACCTTGGCCAGTCTGTCGTCCATACACACTTTTCAAAGATCTTCTGCTCTGAAACTGCTGGGCCAATCAAAGTGAAATTTTATGTGGAGCATCCATGGGTAGGGGAGACAAAAGTTTAATCGCGAAATCCAGGTCACATGACCAAGATGGCTGCCACGCCCATATATGGTAAAAACCACTCTTCTCCAGAACCGGTTGGCCGATTTCCACGAAACCTGGTATGTAGCATCGGGGACTTCAGCCCATCATAGTTTGATAAAATGATGACCCTTGGATGACCTTGACCTAATTTATGGCAAGGTCAAATTTGGAAACATAGGCTTTAACATGGGAAAAAGTGAAAACTATGGATATTTTGAAAACTATTGCAGCCTGATGCCTGAAAAGTGGTAGATGCAAACAACTAATGGAGTAGATGAAGGTATGTGATTAATGTAGGTCAAGGTCATCTCTTGACCTTGGCCAGTCTGTTGTCCATACACACTTCAAAGATCTTCTTCTCTGAAACTGCTGGGCCAATCAAAGTGAAATTTTATGTGGAGCATCCATGGGTAGGGGAGACGCAAGTTTGATCGCGAAATCCAGGTCACATTACCAAGATGGCCGCCACGCCCATATATGGTAAAAACCACTCAAAATTTTCTTCTCCAGAACCGGCAGGCCAATTTTCGCGAAACTTGGTATGTAGCATTTGGGACTCCAGCCCATCATAGTTTGATAAAATGATGACCATAGGATGATCTTGACCTATTTTACGGCAAGGTCAATTTTGGAAACATAGGCTTTTACATGGGAAAAGGCGGAAACAATGGATATTTTGGAAACTCTTGCAGTCTGAGACCTGGAAGTTGCTAGATGCAGACAACCAATGGAGTCAATGAAGGTAAGTAATTAATGAAGGCCAAGGTCATTTCTTGACCTTGACCCAAAGTCATTTAAATATCAAAATTAAAATTGTGCTTTTCTCATAAATCACTGGGTTTGGAAACTATTGCAGCCTGAGACCTGAAACTTTGCAGATGCAGACAACTTATGAATTCAATAAAGGTGTGTGAGTATTCAAGGTCAAGGTCATTTCATGATGACTTAATACTGCAGAATCAGGCTTCAGGTGAGCGTTCTCAGGACCAATGGTCCTCTGGTTTATGCATTTTTAAAGCTCTTCAGTGTATATAGCAAAATAATCGATCTGGGAGCCATGACATGGCCATGTTATATTGAAAACAGTATTATAAAGAGGGGTGTTATAATGAGGTTGAATGATTTTTAGAACAGGTTTCTAACATTTACAAAACCTTATGAATGGTGCCATTCAAGTTTAGAACCAAATTAACCATTGCCTATTGTGTGGGAAATGCATGATAATATGAAACTAACATGATTTGTGATATAAATTACAGTATTCAATGAATAATGAGTGCAGCAAATTAGGATAACAGCAGATCTTTTTTTCGCTAGATCAACACATTTTTGTAGGTATGCAAAAATAGTATTGTGTTGTCTTATTAATGGCTTGAATATGAGCAGCGCCATGAGAAAATCCGGCTTAATGTTTCTGACCAGGTCAGGCGCAAACTGGCCCATTCACTAGAGGCTTATAATTACAGATAGATTTAGAGAGTTGAGGGATTGAAGCTTTCCATGTTGAGGAAACATAGGGGCTGATTGGCTGTACAGTTGCTGCACAGCTGATCTGAATCTTTGTTTTCGCATATTTAAAAATCTGGGTCTTTTATGATGCGGCTCATATTATTGTTAATTCCATTTCAGATTAGTCAAAAGGACGTCAACAGATTTCAGATGGTAGGTTCATATTTTATTCATTTTGTCCACACGGTTATTGTTTACACCCACACATGGCATTACTTTATGACTCTGTCAACCTATAATGTGCCATGACAGCATGTACGTGGTACATAGTCATGTACTTTAATCATTACAGTCATGAAACATATATAGAACAGTGTATGTATTGCAAAATTGAAGGCACACACACTAAAGCTTGAAAGGTTTGGCAGTTTCTTTCAATATCTTGTTTAGATCTTTGGCCATCTATTATGGAATCTAGCCGACTTTGGCTAAAAGAACAGACAAGGGAAGCAAGATCACCTTGCATAAATTTCACAGATCATATTGGTTATAGTTAGATAAAGCAATCATCTGATAGCGAAACTCGTACAGTCATGTTCATTATATTACTTACCAATTTATGTCTATTATACTTATTAGTTTAGGAAGCAAGGCCCACCTTCTTTGAAAAGAATTCTTTCCACATCAGAATGTGCCAGATGCTAGAGAGATCATGCTTGGATCCAAAACTTGCTTGGCAAAAATTTATCATGGTGTATTTACTGTACTCTATCATGCCTATCTTTACGGTATACAGTGGAAAGGTAGAAGTAAGCAATGATCAGGAACTGGTGCAATCAGATCTAAAGTCCCACCCCCAAAAACTTATGCACTAGTCATTTGTAACCATGCCCCCCCCCAACCCCCAGGGGGAGGATGGGGAATAGCAGTGGAAATGAACAGAGCTTTGACCAAATTTTGTCACGGCAGAGGGTTTTCTTTATATAGTCAAAAAGAGCCATGAAATGAAAAGATAGCAGGCTGCAGGGGAAAACAGTAGTGATTTTACCAAGGAGCAGTCCCTGCATGGTGAGGCTTTTAGTGGGGATTAGCTGGACAAAACATCAAAGTCCTTACTATTCCTTGGGGGTGGGGGGCAGTGGTTACAAAAGATTAGTGCATTAGCCAGGAAAAAAAACAAAAACATAATGACAATTAAGTCATTTTAGGTATAATTGTATTATTATGTTTTTTTTACAGGCATACACAAATCTGCTAAAGGGAAATATGGATGGATTGAAAAAGAAAGACAAAAAGTCGGCAAAGGGAAAGACAAAGTCAAAAGCCACTCAATGAAACCTCGTAATTGCAAGTGATTACAGTATCTCGTGCTCCTGACATTACCTCATGCTCATGAATCAGTTGATCGGAGGTGGTATTAATAAAAGATAGTTTTGTATATTTCTCCATAACAAGCATATTGAGAGAAATTTTAGCTAACTTTTTTATCTGAGCCGCCCCATGGGAAAACCAACAATCTGCATATGCGAAAACATAGACACAGATCAGCGGTTACCTCCGCGAAGCTGATCAGCGCCTTTGTTTTCGCTACTCAGATAGTACATTTCCTCCTCTACTTATCTCCAAAATTTCAAGCTTATAGCCTGCTTCAGTGACTGTACAGCCTAGTTTGTATCAGACCTGTTCGGAAACCACATTGTTGGTTTTCCCACGAGGCGGCTCAATTATGTTTACATTAGGCAGCAAAAGAATTGTCTAAGGGAGGCTGTTATATAACATGCAAAGAAAATTTGAATGAATACCCACCATGGAAATGCATATGGAGAATGGACAAAATTAACTAAATTCTCCTGATTGTGTCCAAATACGCATGTCGGATCAGTTGTAACATTTTGGGTTCCAAGGAGAAAAACACACCAGGAAAGCATGTCCGTGCTATGTATACCCCTTTAAACTCTGCTTTAACATAGAAAAACTGGGTTTGGTAGGGGTAGACCTAATTTTCTTAGTTTTGATCCAAAACATACATTGTGGCTACGCGTAAGAACCGCCTCACTGACAATGTATGTTTTGAGCCAAATATTAAAAAAAAAAAAAAAAAAAATTGAATTTTAATTTTTCTTGCTAACAAATTCTCTCTATATTGCATGGGCAAGTTTTCGTAATGATTGTTATGTGCCATGAAAACTGACATTACGAAAACTTGCCCATGTAATATACTGAGATTTTTTTAGTTGTAAAAAATGAAAATATTCAGTGGGAAAAAAATTGATATTTTTCTTATTTTTGCTCAAAACATAGATTGTGGGTACACGTTAGAACCGCCTCACCGAGGCGGTTCTAACGTGTACCCACAATCTATGTTTTGGAGCAAAAATAAGAAAAATAGGTACACCCCTGCATACCCCAGTTTTGCTATATAAAAGTGGGGTTTAAGGGTGTATACTTTTCACGGACATGTTTTCCTGATGGAGAGAATAACAAACAATTACCTTAGAGCAAGGCATGTGGTTCTTAAAAGACAGACTTTGGAACACTTTGTTTCTGTTTAATTTTGGAATACTTTGTTTCTGTTTGATTGAAAAAGTTATATCTGCCATGTTGAAAATAAAATTATGTTCGCCTTTATTACGTAATGCTAGGCTTGTCTGTTTTGCTGTGGGGCTGTTACAATGTTATAAAAGGTTGTCAAATTGATCCACATCGATGAAAGTCAAAGCCTGCAATGCGGGCCCTGCATTGGCAATTAACGAGAGTTTCAGATTTAAATTTCAGCCTTCAGGATAATTGAATATCTAATTTAGACTCTTTACAGGGAGTGCATAAAGTTCTCTCATTATTCACAAATAAGTTTTTCAAACAAATACAGCCCTTTTCACTCGAGCTTGCAGTAAGAGCATTTGTATATGACAAGAATTTAATTGACAAGAAGACCATGTGTTCTGAAAATCTGAGTTTCTTTTCATATTGTCCACAAAGACATCTGGATTGAGTGATCTGCTGATTTGAGTGACAGTTTCAAACTAAATGATCTTTAAAATGGCATGCTCAAGTGAAATTTATATCTTACTATGTGGAATTTTGGCCATGTAGCTACCAGTAGGTAACTGCTAAAATTGATAAAATTCTGCTTTTGACCATATCCCATTTCAAATGTGTGTTCTTAATATGCATTGTATATGTTATGCCAAGAATTTTGAAATACAATATGCTTTAACCAAGGATAGAATAAAAAGGTTACCTGGCTTACACAAAAACTTAATTGACATAAATGCTGAAATGGCAAGCTTGAGTGAAAAGGGCTGTAAAGGACTTTTGAGCCAACTTCATGAAAATTCATGACTTGTTAATGGCTTAACATGCCACTCAATAATTTTTCAGTCATGTCAGTGTGGAGTCAACACTTACTGTGGGGGAGCTAAAAGAGTCTTGCACAAAGGCACTCCACGGCGGAGGTACATATCAAACCCAGGACCTACTATATCACTCCGGAGTCCTGCACCCTATCACTAGGCCATGCATTTTTGTTTTGGAATTGAGGAAGAGGGAAATTCTTCTGTCTTCTTCATGTCCGTGAAATAAATACCCCCTTATACCCCACTATTATATAGTAAAACTGGGGTATGCAGGGGTATACCTATTTTTCTTATTTTTGCTCCAAAACATAGATTGTGGGTACTCGTTAGAACCGCCTCGGCGAGGCGGTTCTAACGTGTACCTACAATCTATGTTTTGAGCAAAAATAAGAAAAATATCAAAATTTTCAGCTAAAAATTTTCAATATTTTAAAACTCAGAAAAAACTGTTTATTGCATGGGCAAGTTTTCGTAATGTTGTGTAAGGCCTGCCTAGCATTTGTCAATAACTATTGACATTGTCAGTGTATGAATGTATCAAAGATGTTATAGTTAAAGATGAGAGTGTGGTATACGTCATGTATGTCATGTATTTATTTTCAATGTTGAAAATTCGTCGGCTGAGTGCTATACTGTTCTATCTCCATAATTGGGTCATAGTAAGTTTGATATACCATTGGAATTGGAATCAAAAGTTCTATCTCCTAGTGTAGTCAGATGTTGATATTTCTGCCTAGATTTTATGCTATTAACAGTTCTTTTATGTTCTATGTCCAAAATGGCCCAAAATTGTAATGTTATACTGTTCAGTCACATGACATTTTGGGTCACATGGTCAAATGCTACTATGCCATTGGTTCCATTCGGTATTGGACATATTATATGATATCTAGGATACATACAATGAAGACATTTAAGGGTACGTTGAGATAAATAGATTTATAATTAGTATTCAGCCTTTAAGGCTTACTTTGGATAACTATTATATAATTTTATTGCACTTATAAACAAGTGAAAATGCTGCATTGCTTGCTATGGAATCTGGGTCACCAAAATGTTCTATCTCTGGGTCAAGAAAAAATAAGGACATTTTTATGCAAAATGTTCTATGTCCAAACACAAAATTCCTATTTTTTCCAAAATTACTTCATTTTCACCGCTATTTTTTTTTTAAATTAAGCTTATTTAGACAGAACGACATGTTCATAATGCATGTTCACTCTAAATATGAACATTTTGACCTTATTTGAGGTCTCAAACCTTTGAACCCAATTTTCTCGAAATTTTGAAAAATGGAAATAGAACACTAAAGCACTCAGCCGACGAATTGTATAAATCTGAAAAAAAGTGTGTTTAGTTGTGAGTCCATATGTATTGATGACTATTTGTAATGTAAATAAATGAACAAAAAGCCAATCCAGTTTTATTATTTTATTAACATCCATTACAAAATGTCTTTTGGGACTGCAGATGGTAAAAGTTTTGCCACCTTGGCTGCAACTATGCCTTTATATAAGTACCATTGCTTTCCATTGAAGAACTGTCTAAAGAAGGAAACTACTGATTGATCTTTTTTTTTGATCTTCACATGAGAAAACCAACAATTTGGGTTTCCGACCAGGTCCAACACAAACCGGCAAGCAGGCTAGAAGCTTGAAATTTTGGATTTCTGAAGAAGAGGAATTGTCCTATCTGTGTAGCGAAATCAAAGATGCTGATCAGCTGTGCAGCTTCTGCACAGCTGCTCTGCACCTTTGTTTTCGCCTACGCATGTTGTTATGTCCCCCCCAAACCAAAGGGCAGGACATTGTTTTTGGTGCGGATCACGTCGGTGTCGACGTTTGCGTCCGCGTAGCTTCTTTCTGCTGTGATACCTTTGGAACCAGTGGGTGGATTTTGACCAAACTTTCACAGGTAAAGAGTGGGGAGAAGATTAGATTTTGGTGACCTTGACCTCACCAGCCCATAAAAAAATGTTTGGATTAGCCGTTCTGATGTGATATCTCCTGAACAAATTCATGGATTCTGACCAAACATACACAAAAGAATTGTTGGCAGTAGAGATGATTAGATTTTTGTGACCTTGACCTAATTTTCAAGGTCACCAGCCCTTGAAAAAAAATGTTGAACTTAGCTTTTCTGATGCAATATCTTCTGAACAATGGATGAATTTGACCAAACTTAAACAGTTAGAAGGAGTTAATCGGATATTGGTGACCTTGAATAATTTTCAAGGTCACCAGCCCATGAAAAACGTTCAAATTAGTTTTTCTGCTGCATCCTAGAGTTGATTAGATTTTGGTGACCTTGAAAATTACACAGATTAGAGTTAGAATATGGGTCCTTACTGTCTGTAAACTCTCATTTTATAGTCTTTGTCATGTAGTGGCTCAAAGAAAAAACATCTCAACAGTTGGGGAACTCCTGAAAAACAGTCACATTTGTTTGTGACGAAAAATTGACTTTTTCATCATTTATAAATGTCTTTATTTTTCATCCTTTTCTAAATTTGTTGCCATACCTTTTATCAGAAAAATGCAAAACAAGAGTTAGGAATTAAATCATGCTTCTAACAAAGTGACCATTTACTGTCAGGTGAAATGGGATGAATTATCGTCACAAATGAATTTGGCAGTTTTTCAGGAGTTCCTCAACCGTCTAATTCTAATCAGTCAGGTCAGATTATCTGCTACTGTAACATGTAATCAGTACTACCTGTTGCCATGCGGTGCAGATGGGGCTCGTTAGCCTTGGACGGCAACCCATCTAGGAGTTTGCTAGTTCTCTACACAAAAACCTAGCTGGGCAGGGGGAACTCATTAGTTTTGGTTGACAGTCCTCCTAGGAGTTTACAGGTCTCTAAACAAAACCTATGAAAGGGTAGATGGAGCCCTTCAGCTGTGGCCAGCAATTCATCTAGGAAAAGGTAATTCCAAAATAAAACCTGTGTGTCTGGATATGCCTGGTCCAGATATGCAAAGACTGTTTCGGTAGACGGAGCGGAAGAAATCATCAGATTCAACGGTTCGGAAAGCGATACAGCAACATGTTGTGGAACATGCAGAGCGTGATAAGGCACTATAGATG
This sequence comes from Rugalucina vietnamica, assembly GCA_964017185.1. Taxonomy (NCBI): domain Eukaryota; kingdom Metazoa; phylum Mollusca; class Bivalvia; order Lucinida; family Lucinidae; genus Rugalucina; species Rugalucina vietnamica. The sequence continues at coordinate 34,607,302 of OZ024872.1, forward strand.
TTACGGTCATCCACTGCATCCAAACCTAACTCCAGACGTCTTGACCTGTGTCTTGCCTCTGGGCACAGTTGGGTGAGGACGAGTGAGTGAGGTTGACTCTGCGCACCTCTTCCTCACTATAATCCAAATTCATAGCGCACGTCATCTTATTTCTCAACACACAAGCACTTGCATACACAACAATTTCATCACGCATGCACCCACATACCTACAAAAGTCCTGTGGCGATGGGCGAGCGGCGAAGCAGCAGGTGTAGGACACACTGGGAGCTGTAGTTGCAGACCTGCACGCAGGCGGCTCAGTTCTATATGGTCGTTTTCCGTGAGGAGAAGCAGTAAGCGAAATTCGGCAGTCGGCTGAGCGACTGAGCAGACCTATTTAGGACCGCACTGCTCACCCCCGTAGCATGGGGAAGGGGCTAGAAAAGGTGCCCTAAACAATTGCCTGCTTCAAACCCCCAGGCTGGTTAACCGCGATCAGCGGGGATCCCTTTTTAGCGGTCGAAAAAAAAATAAGAAAAAAACAAAGATAATCCCTTTGAGGATTGGCGCATGGAATGTGCGAACATTGATGGACAGTGCTGGGTCAAATAGACCGCAGCGTAGAACGGCCCTTGTGGGCAGAGAACTTGGGAGGTATGGAATTCAGATAGCAGCTCTGAGTGAGACTCGGTTAGCAGATGTTGGGGAGATCAAAGAAGTTGGTGCTGGATACACCTTCTTCTGGAGTGGACGCAAAAGTGAAGAGAGGCGTGAAGCAGGAGTTGGCTTTGCCATTAAAACAGAACTTGTTGGTAAGCTTTCAGGATTGCCAAAAGGCATCAATGACCGCCTAATGACATTGAGACTTCCTCTGTCAGGCAATAAACATGCAACTATTGTCAGTGCCTATGCACCCACGATGACCAATCCAGATGAGGTTAAAGACAAGTTCTATAATGACTTGGATGACATTATTTCTGCTACACCCCGTACAGACAAACTTATCCTTCTTGGAGACTTTAATGCCAGAGTTGGTACAGACCATCAGACCTGGGAAGGAGTTATAGGTCCAGAAGGTGTTGGAAAGTGCAACAGCAATGGTCTCTTGCTTCTAAGGAAGTGTGCTGAACATGATCTTCTAATCACCAACACAGTCTTTCGTCTACCTAACAGAAATAAAACATCCTGGATGCATCCCCGTTCCAAACATTGGCATCTCATAGACTATGTTATAGTGCGGAGAACAGATAGGCAGGATGTCAGAGTGACAAAGACTATGTGTGGTGCAGACTGCTGGACAGACCATAGACTGGTTGTCAGCAAACTCAACCTTAGAATCCAGCCTGCGAGGCGACCTCAAGGCAAGAAAGCTGCTAAAAGACTGGATGTCTCAAAGCTGAATCAAGACAGCATGCGACAAGCTTTCTTAACAGACATTTGCAACCAACTGGATGCAATCAATCTCAGTTCAGAGAACCCCGAAGAAAACTGGACAGTCTTCCATAAAACAGTTCATTCTTCAGCTGCTACTACTTTAGGACATCCATCTCGCAAACATCAAGACTGGTTTGATGAGAATGATGACGAAATTCAGAAGCTTCTTGAAGAAAAACACAGATTGCACAAGGCCCATCAAGATGATACTAGCTCAGTATCCAAGAAAGCAGCCTACAGCAACGTTTGTAAGACAGTCCAGACCAAGCTTAGGGACATGCAAGATTCCTGGCTGAGGAAGAAAACAGAAGAAATTCAGTCTTTTGCAGACAGAAAGGACATGAAGAAATTTCATGATGCACTGAAAACCATTTATGGCCCTAAGAGTTCTGGAGCCACCACATTACTCAGTGCAGACGGAAACACTCTTCTCACAGACAAAGAGGCTATCTTGAAAAGGTGGGCAGAACATTTCAATAGTGTGCTAAATCGACCATCAAGCATCAATGAGGATGCAATTGACAGACTGCCACAGATAGAGTGCAATGTTCTGTTAGATGAATTTCCAACCGTCATGGAAACAAGAAAAGCAGTTCAACAACTGTCTTCTGGCAAAGCTCCAGGTGCAGATGCAATTCCTGCAGAGGTTTATAAGGCCGGGGGGCTACCCATGGCAGAGAAACTGACCGAGCTGTTTCACTGTATGTGGAGGAAGGAGGCCATCCCACAAGAATTTAAGGATGCATCCATAATCCACCTATACAAGCGGAAAGGAAATCCACAAGTCTGTGATAACCACAGAGGCATTTCCCTCCTATCGATTGCTGGGAAGATACTAGCAAAAATTCTGTTGAACCGCCTGAATGTTCATCTTGATCAGAAGGGACTTATCCCAGAAAGTCAATGTGGATTCAGAAAGGACAGGGGGACGATAGACATGATCTTCACAGCAAGACAGCTTCAGGAGAAATGCCAAGAGCAGAATGTAGATCTATACATGACGTTTGTCGACCTCACCAAAGCGTTTGACACAGTAAGTCGTGATGGACTGTGGAAAATCATGGCCAAGTTTGGCTGTCCACCCAGATTCATAGCAATGGTGCGGCAATTTCATGATGGCATGCAGGCACGTGTGCAAAATGATGGAGAGTTCTCTGAACCCTTTGAGGTAACAAATGGGGTCAAACAGGGCTGTGTTATGGCACCAACACTGTTCAGCATGATGTTTTCTGCCATGCTCATGGATGCTTTTCAGGACAGTGACTCTGGTTTTCCAATCAGGTACCGTTTTGATGGCAATATATTCAACCTTAGAAGGTTGCAAGCCAAAACTAAGGTGCAGACCGATGTGCTAGATGAGCTCCTGCAAATGTCTGGGAGCGAAATGGAATCAAGCTTGACACCAAGCTGAAAGTCTACAAGGCTGTGGTACTTCCAACCCTCTTGTATGCATGTGAGACCTGGACAGTATACCAGCGTCATGCAAAGAGACTTAACCATTTCCACTTAAGCTGTTTGAGAAAGCTGTTAAAAATCAAGTGGCAAGACAAGATCCCAGACACAGAGGTCCTGAAGAAAGCAGGGATGCAAAGCATGCATACTGTCTTAAAGCTAGCACAGCTAAGGTGGACCGGCCATGTTATAAGAATGCCTGATGAGCGACTTCCAAAGAAAGTCTTCTATGGAGAACTACAAGAGGGAAAGCGCTCTCAAGGTGGCCAGAAGAAACGCTACAAAGACACCCTGAAAGCCTCTCTGAAGGATTTTGACATACCAATTGGGTCTTGGGAACAGACTGCACAGGAGCGATCAAAGTGGCGAGGTCTCATCAACAAAGGAGCAGCTCTCCATGAAAAAAAGAGAATCTGTGAAGCTGAAAGAAAGCGCAGAGAACGCAAAGCCAATACCAATGGGCCACCAGCTGATTCAATGACATTGACTTGCTCTACTTGCAACCGACAGTTTAGAGCTAGAATTGGCCTAGTCAGCCATCAAAGAACTCACCAACACACACGAACCTATTCAAGAAATAATGATGGTCTTTCTCATTAGTGAGAGACGAACCACCAATTACAGTTCCTTTCCTTTTGCCAAATACTGTATTGTTCCTACATAATCAGCTGGCCATGCGGTGTTACTTACTTTACTCAATTGAACAAAAACATTAATAACTGTAATGATAAAATGAAGTGTATCTAGTGCTGGTTAGATTTTGGTGACCTTGACCTAATTTTCAAGGTCACCAGCCTATTAAAATGTTGAAATTAGCTTTTCTGATGCAATATCTTCAGAACAAATTGATGAATTCTGACCAAACATACAGTTAGGAGGAGACGTAGAGTTGGTTATATTTTGGTGACCTTGTCCTAATTTTGAAGGTCACAGCCCATTAAATGTTAAAATTAGCTATTCTGATGCAATATCTTCTGAACAAAGCGATGAATTCTGACCAAACTTACATAGAAACATTGTTGGGGGAGACCTAGAGTTGATTAGATTTTGGTGACCTTGACCTAATTTTCAAGGTCACCAGCCTATTAAAATGTTAAAATTAGCTATTCTGATGCAATATCTTCTGAACTAAGGGATGAATTCTGACCAAACTTACACAGGAACATTGTTGGGGGGAGACATAGAGTTGATTAGATTTTGTTGACCTTGACCTAATTTTCAAGGTCACTAGCCTATCAAAATGTTTTAATTAGCTGTTTTGATGCAATATCTTTTGAACCAATGCATGGAGTAAGACCAAACTTACACAAAAAACATTGTTGGGAAGATACCTAAAATTGATCAGATTTTGGTGACCTTTACCTAATTTCCAAGGTCATATGCCCATTAAAAATGTTTAAAATAGCTTCTCTGATGCAATATCTTCGGAACAAATGGATGAATTCTGACCAAACTTACACAGAAACATTGTCAGGAAGAGGCTTTGAGATGTATATATTTTGGTGACCTTGGCCTAATTTTCAAGGTCACCAGCCAATGAAAAATGTTTGAATTAGCTTTTCTGTGCGATATCTTCAGAATAAATGCATGCATTCAGACCAAACTTACACAGAAACACTGTTGGGAAGAAAGCTAGAGTTAATTAGATTTTGGGCACCTTGTCCTAATTTCCATGGTCACCAGCCTATTAAAAATGTTAAAATTAGCTTTTCTGCTGCAATATCTTCTGAATAAATGGATGGATTCCGACCAAACTTGTTAGGAGGAAACCTAGAGTTGATTAGATTTTGATGACCTAGATGTAATTTTCAAGGTCACCAGACCATTAAATATGATGAAATTAGCTTTTCTGATGTGATATCTATGGTTTCAGACCAAACTTACAAAGAAACATTTTTGTGAGTCGACCTACAGTAGCCCCTTAGGTTTTCAGGTGCCATATCATCTGAAACAATGGATGGGTTTTGATCAAACTTGCACAGACACATTGTTAGAAGGAGATTTAGAGTTCATTAAATGTTGGTGACTTTTACCTAATTTCAACTAAACTTGCACAGAAATATTGTTGGGAGAATGGGGGTGGGGGCATAGTCCCCCCCCCCCCCAGAAAACTCTGTTTTAATATGATTCTTTTATCTGAAATGTGATGTCAGATATGTGCAGAAATATAGTTTGGGTAACTAAATGTGGGTCTATAAAGCATGCACGAGTAGGATTTTGAGATTCGATGGTGGTTTAATGTGTGGTTGTGGGAAATGGAGGGGATAACATGTTCTTGTAATGTATACCCCTCTTACACCCACTTTTATGTAGTGAAACTGGACTGTACAGGGGTATATATTTTATAAAAAAAAAAAAAAGAATGAATAGAACCTTGAAGCTACCATACCGGTTATGAGCAACAATAAGAAAAATATCGAAATGCATCTACTGATTTTTTTCTCTCTTATACATCTCTGTATATTGCATGGGCATGAAGAACGTGTTTTCGTAATGTATTTCCCAACCGCTGAGTGCGAGATAGCGAGATTTGAAAGGACAAAACCAACAACCCAAAGTTGCGTTTTGTGGTGTGTAGTGTCTCAAACCGAAGCCTTTCTCAATAGTAAATCCAAGGCTTTCTAACTGCCTTATACCCGCCTCTCCATTACATGTATGGGCCATCGACGAGTCGGTTCTAACGAGTACCCACAATCTATGTTTTGGAGCAAAAATAAAGAAAACATGTTTACCCATGTAAACCCCATACCTGAGGAAAATTTGACGAAATCAGAGAGTTCTATGCTCCCCGAGAGTAAAATGGACTTTGATTACACCATTGATTACAGAAAACATTGAAGTTTATCGTATCACTGGAATTAATTTTCTAACCGGGTACAGTTTTATGATATTTTGGTGAAAAGTTCATTTTTGAGGGTAAAATTGCGAATTTCTGAAATTTCTATTTGCTTCAAAATACTAATGCCAAGTAGATTTTTTCTTATCAAACCCACGCCTAAAATATTGCCAACACTGTGTTCTTTGTTTTCAATGTGTTTTCATCCAACTAAAGCCATTCAGTTTTGGGGGAAATCATGGATTTTAAGAAAAAAAATCGTGTTTTTTAGAAATTCACCTTAAAAAGTTTTCTGACTGAAAATTATACAATCGCTTTCCAGTAAAATGGTATAGTAATCATAGACATCATTATTCAGGCTTTTCATTTTATTTGAAATTGCACTTCTATCAAGTTCCACTGAAGCTGGGTACCAGAAACTAGCACTAGGGTGTATTTTCAGAAACATATGCCATATGAGTACGAGGCATAATTGGGCGTCAAAAGTTGGGGTTTTTTTTAAACTTAAATGGGTTGTAAAAACAACTAAAATTGTTTTGTAGGTGTTAACATGATTGACATTGTGTTTTCCGGTATTCAATTTTGGGGTAAATGATGAAATTTTAGCAGAAAATCGCGATTTTTTGTAAACCACCACATTAAGTTTTCTTTATATACAATTGCTTTCCAAAAAATGAAATACTGAGCCAAACGACTTCTTATTTTCATTACAACTGCATGAAGTGCATAGAGCTATTCTAGACACCTCGGTCGTCCATGTTCTTGTGCGCATGCGCGTTCCCGTACCCATGCGTGTCACACTTGCGTTCAAGTTTTTTGAAGTCCATAACTTGACAGATACTGACCTGAAAGCATTCATACTTGGACCATAGTTACCCTGTAGAGATGGATTTCTTTTCATGGCATCAGGTCCATGGGTCCATGCCCCGGGGTGGGTCTAGAGGTTAAAATCTAGAACACCTTCGAAATTGCTTTTTTCTCTGTTAAAGTTTTCTAGAAGTTTAAATATTGACAAACCCTTATCAGAAAGTATTGATACATGAACCGTTGGTGCCCGGAAGTGTTGGTTTTTACTTCATGACATCAAAGCCCTGAGTCTTTGCAGGGGGTGGGGGTGGGGTGAAATTGTCCTATCTGTGTTAAAGTTGTCTAGAAATCTATACATTGAAAACCAATTATAATGCAGCATTCATAGTAGGGATGTTGGTACAAACCATGTAGGGTTGGTTGCATTTCAGTTCATGGCATCGGATCACTAGGTCCATGCCTGGGGGTGGGGCTAGAGGTTAAAAGCTAGAACACTGTAAAATTGGATGCATTGGTGTGTAGCTTTTTTTAAGAGACCATATCTTGACATCAACTTATCATAAAGCATTCATACTTCGTGCACTTTAGATTCCACGACATCGGACCACTGGGTCTGAGACAGGGCTTGGGCAGAGTTCAAAATCTAGAACACCTTAAAATATTGTGTTTCTTTTTATTTCTAGATAAGAACAACTAAGGAAGATTGTCAGTCCGTCATCTTTTAATTTGTGACACTGACTAGTGTGTCGCGAAGTTAAGGCTGGGTTGACCTAATGGCCATAGTCCAGAGATTTTGCCTTATATCTTGACACTCAATTAGTATATGAGCATGCTTTGGGTTACAAGTCGAGTTAGTACCAGAAATTAACAGTTGTGTGTATTTTCAGAAATAAACTAAAATGTAAGACACATACCCAAAGTATTATATACCGAAAAGAATATTTATAATATCATTATCAAATCGCAAGAATTCTACGACTTCGGGTATTTTACAGATAAGATTTAGAGAGAAAAATAAAACAAAAATGCACTGGAGTTTGGAGTTGATGTATCAAATCCATATCTCAAATTGATGATAAAATTCCACGACAAGTCTTCAATTTCGATTCTATGCTACCGAAGAGTAAAATTACGTAGTGATATACGTGGGTGGTCAAAAAAGTAATGCAGACACGTATTTCCCAATGTTAAGCCCAATTCGCATGCGCCAAAAATACACGCGTGTAAATATGTTCCGGTGTGCAAATTTTACACGGGGTAAGCAAATGGCGCATGCGAACGCAAATACACACCAGAGTATATTTACATATGGGTAAATTTACTCCTGGGTCTGACCAGATGCAAACTTTATTTTTACAAATACACACGTGTAAATTTACTATTCTGTCCCATGCGAAAGCCAAGTAAAATTTACCCATGAGTATTTTTATTTCAAGTCAATATTCGGCTTTTAGATAATGAATTTTCACATTTTTTGTTCTTAACTGATTATATGACAGTTTCTGAAACTGTTGACATTGTTGCTACATAAGTGTTTATTGCCATTCAACACATTTTAGATCATATGGAGGGCAAACAGCCACACTATTTCTTGATCACTCTTGGTGAGGATTCTTGGGGCATTTTAATAGTAATTCCTTGTGAAAGGATGATAATAGAGAATTGTATAACTGCTACAAAGTTTAATCCTGACCATTATAAGATTCTCCTCTGCTGCCACAGCCCTACAAGAACACATTAAAGCACCCTCTTCTTGTTTTGCAAATACAGAAAACTTAAATGAACAGGACTGGTTTTAATCCAGAAATGATTTATGATACAAAAATACGCCTGGTGATACAACCCATGCAAACGCAATTTAAATTTACTCACATGTTGATTTGCACACCGGAGTATATTTACACACCGGAGTAGTTTTACACGCGTGTATTTTTTGCGCATGCGAATTGGACTTTAGCCTTTGGCAGATAATGACGCCCACGGGGCGGGGCCTGTATGGGGCGTAGGGGTATGGTTGATATGATTTATAACGAGGATTACTATTCATTGCTACACACAAATTATAAACGTTCTGGGCCTTTCAGAGAAGAAGGTTTTTTTTTGTTTTTCTTATTCAAAGTCTATGAGAACTAATGACCCCAGGGAGGGGCCATCTTTCATCCCAGGGGCATGAATGACAGGATTTATGTATACCTAATTATAATATTGCTGCATACAAACATACAAGCTTTGGGCATTGTGGTTTTAAAGAAGAACATTTCCCCATTTAAGCCTATAACAGATAACCACACCTCGGGGTGTGCTCTGTACGAGCCCCAGGAGCACTGGTTGCAGGATTTGCAAAGAGGGTCGCTATACATAGCTTCACATAAAATGTAAATGCTCTGGCCCTTGTGATTTCAGAAAAGATTGCTTTTGTGTTTTTTCCGATTGTAATGCTAAGGTAGCTAATGAATTCCTGGGGCCCTTCTTGGCCCCAGGGGAATGCTTTGCATGATTTACACTAAACTCCACATAACAATGCTGCATACCAAATATTGAAGCTTTTGGTTTTGTAGTTTCAGAGTTTATTTCCCATTTTAAGGCTATAACAGATAATGACGCCCAGGGGTGGAGTCTGTATGGACCCTAGGTGCATGTTTGGTAGGATTTATAGAGTAATATACATTGCTACACACACAATATTAAACATCTGGGTCTTGTGGTTTCAGAGAAGAAGATTTTTTTTATGTTTTCCCATTTTTAATCTAGGGGAGCTATATGTTGTTATGGAAACCAGAGTTCTTGCCCAAAAACTAACGCGACAATTCCCCCATCATTTACCCAAAACTTGAACTCTAGAAAACACATAAAATTATCAATATTGCAAAAAACTAGAAAGCTAGTTCAGTTGCATTTGTATAGTTTTCATGCAGAGAACTTTATAAGGTGGTTTGCAATGATTCGCAATTTTCTGCTAAAAACATCTTTATCGCCATTGCAATTCCTGCTGTCGGGCTAAAAGGGTAGCTTGAATGACACTTCTCTGGCTTTAAATTTCATTTACTGGAAAGCAATTGTATAGTTTTAATGCAGAGACGTTTATATGGTGGTTTTCAATAATTCGCGATTTTTCTGCTAAACATCATCATTTACCCCAAAACTGAACGCTGGAGAACACATTTTCAATCTTGCAAATACCTATAAAACTATTCTAGTTGCTTTTTATAACCATTTTAAGTTTCAAATACACTTTAATAAGCCACATTTCTGCCTAGAAAAACAGTAACACCTCGCATGCCATATATTTCTGAAAATACACCCAATTGCTATTTTCTGGTACCCAGCTTCATTGGATCTCAATACAAGTGCAATTTCAAATAAAATGAAAAGCCCGAATAATGGTGTCTATGATTACTATATCATTTTACTGGAAATCAATTGTGTAGTTTTCAGGCAGAAAACTTTTTAAGGTGAATTTCAAAAAATCGTGATTTTTGTCATAAAAACCATGATTTTCCCCAAAACTGAATAGCTTTGGCTGGATAAAAACACATTGGAAACTAAGAACACAATGTGGGCAATATTTTAGGCGTGGATTTGATAAGAAAAAATCTACGTGGCATTAGTATTTTGAAGCAAATAGAAATTTCAGAAATTCGCAATTTTATTCTCAAAAATGAACTTTTCACCAAAATATCATAAAACTGGGCCCGGTTAGAAAATTAATTCCAGTGATACGATAAACTTCAATGTTTCCTGTAACCAATGGTGTAATCAAAGTCCATTTTACTCTCGAGGAGCATAGAATCGAAAACTAAGCGACTTATCTTGGATTTTTTCCTCTACTACCATTTTCACTATATAAAAGTGGGGTTTGAGGGGGTATACTTAACCGATGATGGACATGTTTTCCTGATGCTAGGCAATTCTCGTTGCTATGACAGTCTACGTAGTGTCACAGCAGCCAATAAAGGCAGGCTGAAGGCCTATAACGACAGAGACCATTGCTAGCTGTCCTCCGATTGACAATAACTCAAGGAGTCGCTAGTGATTATACTTTTCGAAAGTAGAAGAGAAGTTTTAAAGCTTTCAGGTAAGAGTTGTTTTACTTTCTGCATTTTGATTTATTTAGATTAAATCAAGTAAGTAAATAACGAAACAGATGACCTACAAACTTTACATAAATGATTTGAAAAGACGTTCGTTTTCTAAGTTTTGTATTTTCTCCGAATTAGTGACTACACAATGTGGATTTCGTATGATTTTGCCATTCCATTATTAGCAAATGATGTTATTGTTGTTCCTGTTTTGATGTTATTTTGTTTGCTTTTGCCGATCTTTTTGGAGTGAAACTTGAAAAACAATTAATGATACAAGAAATTAAAATTCAGAACGTTTTGATTGAAATGTTGCCATCAGGATAACAAGTAGTTGAACCCCCTTAAACCACATTAAAATATAGAGAAAATGGGGTATGCAGGGGTATACAATTTTTCTCATTTTTGCTCCAAAAAACATTGATTGTGAGTACTCGTTAGGCGGTTCTAACGTGTATCCAAAATCAATGTTTTGAGCAAAAAAAAAAAAAAATATATAAAAAATGTTCGAATGAAATTTTCAGTTTTTACAGCAGAAAAAATCTTTATATTGCATGGGCAAGTTTTCATAATGGCCCAGCCCAGCCAAATTACTGCTATATTCGATCATTCAGATTATACTTATTGTGTAGGAATCAGTCATTTGCATATTTCTTGTCGTTATATTTTGGTACCCGGGGACTTCATTTTGTGTATAGATATATGTCCAGAATATTGAACCGAGACATACCACTACAGAAGCGGAGGATGAGGTTAGGCGCCAGTAAAACCGGCTTAACCCTCCCACACACACACACACACCCAGTAATTTTGTATTACTGATCGTTCCAATTAGATACATTTACTTCTGAACAGTTCTGATATGATTGTTTTATGTTTTGCTGTTGAAATGTTTGTGTTGTTTGCACCTGATGTACGTTTTCATATATTTAGTTAAGTTCAGGTAATTGAGTGGCCCCTTATTGGGAAATAGTTCTAAATGCTGCATTCCCTGCGGTGTGCCTTTATTACGTCGGGTGAACATGTTTTACCGACAAGGCCAGCCGGGTATCGAACCTCTTGGTTAGGTAAGCGAATACGCTATCCATTTTGCCACCGCGGCGTTTACAATATGTATTCTCTTTGTATAAGTACCTGATTGTCAATTTAGTTTTTGCCACCTCGTTTTTGGAATGGGACGCTTTCTTTGAAATCAGTTCAATTTGATTTATATCTACTTTAAATCTATGGGGTTTCGGAGCCTTTGTGGTGCTCAGTTTTACGCCTAGACTGCATTTAGACGTGTTTCACTTAGCACATAAATGGCGAATGGACTAGCCCATCAGTATCATTTGGAGTCCACTTTCATTTTAAAGAGAATCAGAAATGATTTTGATTTTTTTTATTCCATTGTTGGTGAAAATTCTCTAAGCAAACAGAACATCCCCAGATGAGGCGCTGCGTTCTGTGGCGTCACATCTGGGGCTATGGTGTATGCCTATGTCCCATAAAAGGACGCTAGGCTTATGTAAATTATACGTGTTAATTCAGCCGCAATCGTGGTGCCCAGAGAATGAACCCGACACCTCTGTAAAGGCTTGGTCATCAGGAAAACATGTCTGTGAAATAAATACCACTTACAACCCAATTTTATGTAGTAAACTTAGGCTGGTGTACAGGTGTATACAACTTTTTCCTATGTTTGATCCAAAAACAAATAATGCTGGTACTCGATATCTCGGCGAGGCGGTTCTAATGTGTACCCACAATCAATGTTTTGAGCAAAATAAGGAAAACATTAAGAAAAGTCAGTTGAATTCTTTTCATTTTTACAACAGAAAAAATGCTGTGTATTGCATGGGCATGTTTCCGTAATAAAGGCTTGGTAAAAGTGGAATTCTCTTGGGGGATTCATCTTGAACAGACATCTTAGCCTGTCATACAAAGTTTCTGGTTTCATCAATGGAGATGGAGCTTATGTTTGTACTTATCATCAGCGAACTTGAGCGAAGGCCTTTGCGAGACTAAAATAATACCGAATGTATACTGTGCCAAAAGTTAGGCACCACACAAAATACTTTCAAAATAAATAAATAAATAAATAAATAAATAAATAAATAAATAAATAAATTTAAGGTACAGTGAAGCCTTCTCCCTCTGAACGATTGTTTTGTAAAGGTTATAAAACTTTTTTTCTGAGACTTAATCTTAGCTGCTCATAAACACTGTATTAGCCTATATCAGAAGAAATTTCATGTTAAGATCACCAAAGCCAGTAATTTATCATGCTCATAAATGTTAAATGTTAAAATGCCAACAATTGTTGGCATTTTTACATTTATGAGCAGGATAATTTTTGTCTCAGCTGAGTTGAACACGAAAAACGTTTCATAACCTCAGGACCAGGAGTGTCTTGTACAGGGACCACGTAACTGCTGGCTGTAAAACTTATTCAAGATGACAAAAAATACAACCTTGTATCATTGGTTTGAATGAACGCTTGCATATCCTCAACCTAGACATCCAATATCCTTGCGCCTCCTGTGAGGGTATTAAACAATGAAACTTGTCGAATTTGCTCTTTTAAAGACGCCAGTTCAGTCTTGTATATTGAATTGTAAATTGGTCTCAAACAGAGATCTCTTCATAAAAAGGCTATTAAAGGGTATAAAGATGTTTACCATATGAGGAAAGGGCAGAGTTCGTGAACTTATAAAACTGGCCAGCTTCCTTTACCAGCTTAGATATTTTATTGTTCTATTCTGGAAGTATACAGAAGACCATGCATTGCAAGATAGTAAACGAAACTTCTGAATCATATTCAGCATATTAAACAAAGTGACACGTAGATACAAGTAAAACTTGCTTGTAACTATCAAACAAAAACTAGGGTCCATTTGTCATTTATACATGTATCCTTCTATGCATTCCAGAAGACAAATGATAGAAGCATTTTCCGCTCGATATATAACAGAGCGTAAAATTATGATTTGCATATGTTATTTTGTCAAGTGATGCTCCTTCCTGCCACTTTAATTCAGTTATCCACATTCTTTTACATTATATAGTCAGAAACTTGCAAATTAAGACATGGAATTTCAGGATCTTTTTTAAATTACAGATGACAAAAGAAATCAAAGCATGGCTTTCTCAAACTGTGAACTGGGTTGACCAAACCATTTTTCCTGGGCAGGCTCAGACATTCTAAGCGTTAACCAGTAATCATGTGGTCGGTCATTTGACTGCGAGCTTTGAGTCCGTCCCTTTTTTTAATGGACGGTGACCCAATACTCGAAGTGAAGGTTTTACATACACGAATACGTTAATGGCGGTTAGAACTCTGAAAGAGCACACAAGTGCAGAGATTTAATTCGTGTCAGTGACATATAACTGGCATTGCCGTCAGAATATTGAATAAGGCCAAATAATCCCCATAATCTTGTTTGCAAACCAGTGTACGTGATGCTGTACATGCACATTCAATGTTCAAAATTGGGCGAGTCTTTGCCATTTGTATGAAATTATAATAGGTTATCAACAGCTGGCGTTGTCTCTCTTTACATGTCTCCTTTGTGCTAACCACTAAACAGCAAAATGTTCATGCATATCGGTCCATTAACGTATTCCGGTCGCATGATACTACTAGTGTAAAATAGATGGATCTGTATCCATTTACGGAAGCCTTACACAATTTGTAAGCACATGAAAATTAGATAAAGCAAATGACTTAATAAAATGTTGATTTTGCATGTCATATTTTTTTCGCGGTTTTAAGCTTTATTTTACGTCTGCCAGAAAATGGTACATGTACAGTGAATTAGAATAATCAGTTCTATCGAACGTTGACTTGTCGTTCTTTGTTGCATGTATCGAACCCGAGATGTCAACGTTGACCTGAATTAAGCACATTCTTCCGCTGATTCACATGAAAAACCAGCCAAAAGAATGAAAGATGTCGGAACATTTCATCAAACAATTAAAATGAGCCGCCTCATGGGAAAACCAACAATGTGCATAGGCGAAATCAAAGGCGCAGATCAGCTTCGCGGTAACCGCGAAGCTGATCAGCGTCTTTGTTTTCGCTACACGGATAGTGCACTTCCTCTTCTTCTTAAATCCAAAATTTCAAGCTTCCAGTCTGCTTCTGTGACTGTACAGCCTGTTTTGTGTCGGACCTGTTCAAAAACCACATTGTTGGTTTTCCCACGAGGTGGCTCAAATGTTGATCAACAATGCCCTTCAAGTAATTGATCGGAAATAATAAGATCAGCTGGCTTCTACAATCCTGGAACTGCCTAAACAATGATTGGCATGGAATTATGTAGGATCTTTTCACGATTCGTCTTAATTTTGTTGTTTACGAAACAAAATGCCTAAATTCAAGTGGAGATGAGCTACCCCAAACCCATGCTGTAAACATGTTTTTTTTTTTTTTTTTTTTTTTTTTTTTTTTTTTTTTTTTTTTTTTTAACCTCGTAGATCCCGACGTACAACCACCACATAAGATGAGCCGCGACGCGAGAAAACCGGTCTTCATGGTTTCCGACCAGGTTTAACACAAACCGGGCCTGTACAGTCTCAGAAGATGCTAGAATCTTGACATTTTGGATATAAGTAGAAAAGGGGTTGTACTATCCGAGTAGCGAAAACAAAGGCGCTGATCAGCTTCGCAGTTACTGCGAAGCTGATCTGCGTCTTTGTTTTCGCATGGACAAAAACTGGTTTTCTCATGGCGCTACTCAGACCATGGTTTTGAACAGCGAGGCATTAATTGATAATCAAATATTTACATTTTTCTAAAACCTCCTTAGATGAACCATTAGATGTTCATCTGTGTTCATACTTCCATGAACAACATTGTGTCACGCGACGTGACGTAATCCAAACTTGACGTCAAAAAAACACGAATCTCGCCAATCTGATTGGACGGTGTAAACGTCGACGCCGTTCCGCTGTTAGAACACACACTGTGTGTAGATTCTCTGTTTGCTGGTAAATGTGACCGCCTTGGTGATTTTTCAACAAGCGATAGAGAGAAATGAATGTAAATATAAGCAATGAGTTTAATTTTTCTGTTGTTCATGGAGCTATGAACCGCAGTGGGTCGCTAGCAAAGCTTACATGAACCCCGAATCGGGGTTCATTCACTTTGCACGCGACCCACTGCGGTTCATAGCTCCATGAACACCAGAAAAATGAAATTCATTTCTTAAATGAACGCGAAAAGGGCTTGGGCTTGCAGTATTTAAAGGAAAAGGCAATGTTGAAGAACAATGCATCTAAAATGAAAAAGATCACCTCCCTAAACAATATGGTACAAGTTTTATTAAAATCGGGTGAAAATTGAGAAAGTTGTGTTCACCCTGGTCCGTCATTACGTACAGGAAATTAAAGCAACGTATATGTAACTAAAGCGCAACGTATAGTTTCTTAAAAAAATGGCGGATTTTTGTGGACACGAATCGGTGAGTAAGATTTGTTAATTGATTCTGATGTTCCTTTTTTGTTTATCTTAATCAAACACACCTTACGGACCAGCAAAACTATTGTGTTATTTGCCTCGATCGGTACATTCTGCAGGAAATCACCCATTTAAGTATAATGTTCGACACCCTTAGACAGCTGATTGCCAAATCGTGTGTTTTGAACTTCTCCGAGAAGAAAACCTTATATTGTGGTCAAAGTTCGATGGTAAATGGGTTGATTTTTGATGTCGAACATAGATACTGACCTAATAAGACGATCTGGCCAAAAAAAAATTTCAAATGTCCTTTGATAGCGAAATTATTAATGATTTTTTGTTACAACGCATTCGACACCTAAAACGGTACAACGAAAAAACAACTAAAACGTTCTAATTTGGGTAAAATAAACCTTATTACGATACTGTATGTAACATTCTTTGTTACTATAGCGTTTTATTTCATCCAATGTTTTCATTTGTATACTTTTGTCTCAAGATTTGCTGATATAGCTCACAGGTTAAACCCTAAAACATTAAAATAGGCATCAAAACCATCATATGAAGCCAAACTCGAGTTTTATGGCGACTTAATGTTTAAATTTAAGAAAATTTTGGATGAGAGTAATGTAAAGACAAAATCTGATCATTTTGCTGTTGAATTTAAAAAAGAGATCGAAGAATCGGTTGAATTTAATGCAATATACTGCATGCTTAGTTTTTAATCCAGATACGGTAAAAAACTTTACTTTCCTCTTTAAGTGCACGCCGGTGGGTGCATGGGCCCTCAGACTCAATGACGGTACAGAACTAAAGCTGTCGTACAGATGGGAGGTTAAGGTTACGGGATAAACATATGTCTCTGGTCGGGTCCACCAAGGTTGAAATAGTTGTTTTCTTTTGCTCCCGGTGGTTTTTCAGTGTCGGCGTTACTGTTGAGTCCTCGTTTTTTGTTTCATCACAGTGTTTACATTTGTTTTCTGTGATGCTTCATTGACGAGCTAGGACGCTTCTGTGAGAACCGAACATTGTTTGTTATTGAATCACAGTAGACTAAGGGCGAGGTTTGGCGCCAGTAAAACCGGTTTAAGCCCTCCAGTAAAATTTCTTTTGCTGACCATTCCAAGGCGATTCTACTGTGATTCTTTATGTTGTATGAAGTCAGTTTTGACCACCTCTTAAAGTGTTCTCTACATGCATGACCATATAAGGTAAACCACTAAAAGTCAATGACAAAAAACAATGTACAGGTAGTTATCTTATTCACATACATAAAAGGTATGCCATGTAGTGAACCAGAACATTCAGCGGGTCAAAATCCATAAATTAAGGGGGATGGTCCGGTAGTTTCTGATTGAAAAAATGGGTCGAGCTGACATAGCCGAGACTTACTTGGACAAGAAAATTTGGATCGAGGTGACTCGGAACCCATGTATTATTATTATTATTATTATTATTATTATTATTATTCATGCCTATGCAATTGTACAGTTTTTTTTCACCTGTAAAACAATGATTTTCAGTTATAATTCTGATTTTTTTTTAATTTTGCACAAGAAATAGATTGTGGGCAGACATTAAGAGGATCTAACTGAGTCCATAGTATCGTAATAAGGTTTATTTTACCCAAATTAGAACGTTTTAGTTGTTTTTTCGTTGTACCGTTTTAGGTGTCGAATGCGTTGTAACGAAAAATCATTAATAATTTCGCTATCAAAGGACATTTGAAATTTGGTTTTGGCCAGATCGACTTATTAGGTCAGTATCTATGTTCGACATCAAAAATCAACCCATTTACCATCGAACTTTGACCACAATATAAGGTTTTCTTCTCGGAGAAGTTCAAAACACACGATTTGGCAATCAGCTGTCTAAGGGTGTCGAACATTATACTTAAATGGGTGATTTCCTGCAGAATGTACCGATCGAGGCAAATAACACAATAGTTTTGCTGGTCCGTAAGGTGTGTTTGATTAAGATAAACAAAAACGGAACATCAGAATCAATAAACAAATCTTACTCACCGATTCGTGTCCACAAAAATCCGCCATTTTTTTTAAGAAACTATACGTTGCGCTTTAGTTACATATACGTTGCTTTAATTTCCTGTACGTAATGACGGACCAGGGTGGTGTTGGTTTGAAAATTCCTTAATTTCTGTATATGATGGTGGCTATCTTGGGGTATTCATGAGACTTTAGGACGTCATAAAGCCCTCATTAAATATGTATAATCAAGATTAATGAAACACTGTTAATATTTATCTGTTAATGTTTGTTTTAATATTTTCTTCTACTGATTTACCATCAATTCCGGCCATATTTTTCCATATTACTATTGAAACATGAAATCTAAACATTGTTTTGGTTTTTACTGTTTCTAATTAGTATTCAAAATGGCGGCCAAATGTAACTTCGTTCCAAAAATTTCAAATGCCAAGATCTCACTTATCTCTTGACAGATTTGAAGGAAACTGTTTGTTTTGATTAGAGTGAAGGTAATTGTTGTTGAATATTGCGTTCTCCTTTAAGTTCGAACAAATTCCCGTAAGCATTTCTATTTATTTTCGATCTTTCATCCACACTGATCTAACGGATGTTCGGTTTTGTAACTTGTATCATCTAATCAACATGACAGTCACAAACATTCGTTCATTAACAAAACTAAGGAGATCAAAGATAGAGATTTCTTTGTTTCTGTATTAATTGATCATAACATCTTTTCTTAATAAATTTCCCGAAGCTTTGTCTCGGATAAAAAGCGTATCTCTCGCAAAAATCACGCCCGAAAGGAAAAGAGAATTATTTTTGAATAAATCGTGTTATCAGTCTTGATCTCGAACGCCTTTCTTAGAAAGGTTTGTTCTTAGAAAAGGCTTGCTTCTATGAAACCTTGTAGTACTAAAAGTAATTTACGCGGTCGTTAAGAGCGATGCCCGTTTACGTTTACAAGGGAATGAGACTGCGAATAACAAAGACTGCGTGAATGATTACGAAGGCAATAGTTCAAATTCTATTCTTTTCGGTTAATGTCCCCATATCATAATTATAAATTAATGGTTACTATTAATTTCAGGCTCGACAAAAAATAAATCCACGAGACGTGCAGTTTGAACTGCTCGTGCGACCAACTGTTTATGCAGATTTCCTGACACAAGGGACCCCAATCTGGTTCCCCGCGTGTAAATTGGCCTCTCTTAAGCGACCCCATGTCTGACGCGACCAGGGACTGCCAATTTGGACCCAAATGACCATAAGCAACAGATAAAATGGTTACATAGATGGAAAAATGTGTAGAAAAATATGAATATGTCTTGCATATTTTGCACTGTAGAAGGGACACATCGTGTGCAATTACATTGTGGTTCCACATTGCATATTTAATGCGGCACACGCTTGAGAGTGGGCCATGCTAAGTACTTAACGTTATCTCAACAATTTCAGTTTGTTCCGTGAGAGTAACTTCTACTAACTCTTCAAGATGAAATCAGTTTTTGCCGCCAGCCTCTGCGCATCTCTGCTGACCATGTGCCTTGTGAAATCGACGCCCATATACCCCGAAGTTCATCTGGAACATTTCACGTCTGTGGACGTCTGCCTGTTCGTCTGCAATATTTGCTTCAACGACATGGTAAGTTCTATAGTCACGTTTTCCTATTCGAGCCAGACATTCTGTAGAAGGAGGAGGTCCCAGAACACTTTCTCATTTGAGCCGCAACGTGAGAAAACCAGTCTTCGAGGTTTCCAACAAGAATTGATATAAACCGGCCTGTGCCCCTACAGAAGATGGATAAAAGCTTGAAAATTCTTCTTTTAAGGAAGAAGAAGAATTACAAGTACTGTCCGTGTAGCGAAAACATTAAGGCGCGGATCGGCGTCTTTGTTTTCGCATAGGCAAAAAGCTGGTTTTCTCATGTTATGCATCCCTACTGGGTACATCGAGGTGTGTCTTTGAGCCAGTCACATCAACATCCTATAGGACTTATTAATACCCGGGAGTGGGTGGTTCCGAATGTGAGAAATGTCGACATGAAAGTTAAACCTCAATATAGACAAACCCTTTTCTGTGAACCATAGACATGTACATGCAGGTACACCATTGTGCCACCCTGAAGGCCACGCCTTCATTTGTCTTGGATATCCAGCAACCATACAGTAAAGTATGGCGATCTTATGCGACGAGTATAACTATATATGTTAAGCTTGGACTTCTGTTAGAAGTCGGGCTTAGCAGAATCTTTAGTATGCTAATCTTCAATTTGACAAATAATCTCTGCTGGCTGGTTTTACGTCAAACGATACGGGTATCTACAGTCTGTACAAAAAAGGAACGAGCCGTGTCGCGAAAGATTTCGACGCCCTATAACGCAGGATATAAAATCGCAATGAAAAAATGAGGCAGATCTTATCTTGGCACGACTTATATCGAAATTGTAACAAAATTATTTTGTATCATGCTCGTATCATCCCACTAATGAGAGGTTTTCGTTCATGACATTGTCACTTGTAATCTCATGAAAATATCTAAACAAATAAAGGAAATCCAATTAAGGCCCGTGTAACCAAATATACACGTGAGTCGCGTCATGAGAAAACCGACTTTTTGCATATGCGAAAACAAAGGCGCTGATCAGCTTCGCAGTAACTGCGAAGCTGATCAGCGCCTTTGTTTTCGCTTCACAGATGATACGATTTTTCTACTTTCTAATTCCTTAGCCATTTTTAGTGCTTGTACAGCTCGCTTTGTGTCAGACCTGTTCGGAAACCACATTGTGTTGGTTTCCTCATGATGCGGCTGACGTACAGATGAATCAAGGCTTAGAAATGACACGCAAAACAAGGTTTCCCCTTTGCCAGCCGCATCGTAAGATTCTAATTCTAGATCAGACGTTTAGTTCCATGCTTATAACGAAGACTCTGACCAGCATGATCAGACATGGGTAATAATATTTGAAGCATGCAGACCTTACCCATCGGACTTTCGGATGCCCCTAAACATGGAATAAAGATAGTCTAAGAAAAAAAAATCTGGTGTCAATGCCTTGAATGAGCCTGTGCGTGAGAAAATCAAAAATTTTGGTTCCGATCAGGTCTGGCATAAACCAGGCTGTACAGTCACAGCATAAAGCTAGAAGCTTGAGTAGAAGAGAAATAGTACTATCCGTATGGTGAAAACGAAGACGCTGATCAGCTGTGCAGTAACTGCACAGCTGATCAGCGTCTTTGTTTTCGCATATGCAAATTGGTTTTCTCATGCGTATGCTCATTGTGAATTGGCTGCTGGCTAGGGTGTCTGGGGCCGAGAAACTTAGTTTGATATCACACTTGGATTGCATTACCAGAAATGGACTTTCTCACTTCAAATGTGTTAAAAGTCGCAAAACTTCTGGAATAGTTGCTCGATTTATCACAATTTGGTACCAAACGGAGAGCGAAATGATCTTCTGTGATACAAGCCGCGTCATGAGAAAACCGGATTTTACCTATGCGAAAACAAATGCGCAGATCAGCTGTGCACAGCTGATCAGCGCCTTTGTTTTCGCTACACGGATAGTACAATTTCTCCTCTACTTGTACCAAACAATTCAAGATTCTATCTTTCTTCTTGTTCTATG
Source organism: Rugalucina vietnamica (assembly GCA_964017185.1). Lineage (NCBI taxonomy): Eukaryota > Metazoa > Mollusca > Bivalvia > Lucinida > Lucinidae > Rugalucina > Rugalucina vietnamica. Next base: position 34,628,945 of record OZ024872.1, read on the forward strand.
TAGGGCCTAGTCGGAAAACCCGAAGACCGGTTTTCTCGCGCGCCACGGATCATACTTTCTTGTCCTTGAAAATATGACGATTGGCCCCGGCAGTTCGTGCGACTCTAGAGTAGCACAGAATGACCAGGAGACCAGGAACGCCATGTCAATAAAAGAGGAATTCTGTAATGGTTGGATGAAGGACCTACATGATTATGATAAAACCAGTCTTCGGGATTTCACGCAACCAAATCTAAAACAAATGTCTAGAGCCAACTTTGACATTTCAGTTTTTGAAAGTGAGGACCTTGTAACAATTCAAACTGCTATAATTTTTTTTACGTCCCTTTCAAGATTATTTCTGCTCATATAAGACGGACTGGCGAAAACGTGAGTACCCTGAGAAAAACCACCTGACACATCCGCAAGCAGAACATGGCTTGTCTCACATGTGCCCCATGTAAGGCTCGAACCAACACCAGACAGCGGTGAGGTGGTCGAATGGTTAAAAACACGGCAATGAAATATCAGCGCTCTTGGCTACGGGGGCCGCCTACTAGCATTCCGTGTTGTTTCAATAGAAGCGACTAAAGAAACGCTAATTGGCGTCAGTGTGCGAATGCATTGGTTAATTATAGCTTGTTGTTGCCGTTTTTTATGTGATTTTTTTTTCTCAATTTTAGGCTATTTTCATTATTATTATTCCAGTTACCCGAGATGATGGACTGTGCGAACCACGTCTGCCTCGCCCATCATGAGTTTAAGATGGTCCTTGGTCTTCTAGAGGTCGGACGCACGTGTAAGAACTACAGCAAACTGGACGCCTACTTGTTTGGTAGCAGCACTTCCGGCAATATGCAAGACACATACCTGGAAACCAACGAAACAGTCTAGGTCTGCACGTGCTCCTTGACATGTGCACGTGGTTTTCCACTGCAACACGTTGTATTTGGTTTCCATAAAAATACAAAATTTATTTTAGAAAAAAAGACAAAACGTAAACTTATGATCTTAATGTCATTTTTGGTTTAAATGCATGCGGTTCTGTAAAGTTCATGAACCATTTGTAAAGAGTTAAAGAAAACAAATATGTTCTAGAGCACGGACACGATGAAACAATATTTATATTTGGTAATTTGCATGCAAAAATAAAGTCCCAGTCCCACTGCACTTAAGATCGTTTAAGATCGCAGTTACGATTGTTTTAATATAAGTTTGGGGTTCATTTCTTTGACTCCGATATGCAAATTAAGAAAGCAGAAACACGTTGGAAAACATTTTACAAATTTTGCATACGCAGTCTTATCAATAAATGTATGAACAGACAATCGTACAATTGCTTACGATTCAGTGGGACCGGCACTTAACCAGCATATTTTACCAGTTAAGTGTTTGGGGAATCAATATTTCTATCCATAGGAAAAAAAAATGAAACGAAACATTTTTGGCTCGAAAGAGGCTAACACACAATAAAAAGTGCCGTTGATCTCAACTGGTAGAAAAAAAACAACAACTGTAATTAAAACATACAGTTGATAGATTGGATAATGTAAATAGAATTCATATTTATTATATGACGAAGCCATAGCCTTTTTAACAGAAGGCTGAAGAGACCTTACGAAAATTATTCAAGAAAATCGGAATCAATCCAATAATGATACCTAAAACTTGTACGTAAGGTTATTAAAGCATATCTTATTGTGGATTAAAAATCCATGATTTCTTTTTTGTTTTCTCCATCATTTTTTTATCACTGTATCATGTTGCTTCAAAAAACATTAAATCACGAATATGAAGGATAATAAAATTAAACAGTTTCATTTTTTCAATCTAACGCTCGCACTATATCTCGTGTGAAAAGGCTTTAATGAATGACGTAGCTTCAAATTTTCATGAAATTTAAAAAGTAAATGTATCAAAAAAAGACAGTAAGATAGATATTTATTATTTTTATTTAATATTTCAACAAATATTTGGTATTGGCAGATTCTTACCAAACTATATAATGAAAATGGTGTTTTTGAAACATTGGCTAGGAATAAGAGACCACTGTAGTTGTTGTCTGGAAATGTGTCTGTACAGATATTTTGTGAAATAGTTCGTATAATATGTGCTTTCACAGCGCAGGAAGAATAAGTCTGGCCAATATTCTTTCTAATAATTGTAAAAATGTACAAACATTCTATACATACCATGGATTAACTGTTAACTTCTTTAGGTAGTAATAAATAAATTAATCTTATCAACTTTCCAACATACTAGACAACAAGTAATCTTCCTATCGAGATCTTCATGTGGTGATTGGTTTACAAAGCAAGTGAGGTTGGGGCACCGTTGATATCCACAGGTTTGGCCACTAAAAACTAGGAAAATTGTTGAAGCTCTTTAGGACTGACCAAAGCAATTGGCAATTGTTTATACTGCGAAATAGTGGAATAGGTTTGGCCAGTTGTCTAAAAATTACACATAGAACCAATCAGTCGCTTTACCGGCCAAGCCTTTTCTTCCTTTGCTGTAAGTACAATCAACAAAATTACAGTACTAAGTAAAAGAATAATGCCAGCAGGTCTACAGATACTTGTTCTAAGCAAGCTTTATTTTGAAAGAAATCGACAAAGGGAAAGAAAATTACAATTCGAAGTTGTTGTTTCAATACCAACATTTTTGTATAATATTTTTTCTTTCAACAAATATTTGGTATATTGGCAGATTTCTTACCAAACTATAACCCAAAACGTTTGAAAATGATGTTTTTGAAACATCAACTAAGAATAAGAGACTACTGTAGATGTTGTCTGGAAATGTGTCTGTACAGATAGTTTGTAAAATAGTTCGTATGTATGCGCTTTTACAGCAGCGGAAGAATAAGTTTGACCAGCGGAAGAATGTTTGACCAATATGATGCATAAGTTCTATATTATTGTAAAAATGTACATATATTCCATACATGGGTTAACTGTTAACGTCTTTATGAAGTAATGAAGACATTAACCTTATCAACTTGCCAACATACTTGCCAACGTACAAGTAATCTCCCTACCGATCTTCATGTGGTGATTGGTTTACAAAGGAAGTGAAACTGACACACCGTTGGAATCAACAGATTTGGCCACTATAAACTAGGAAAATTGTTGAAGCTCTTCAGGGCTGACCAAAGCAATGGGCAATTCTTTAAATTGCGAAAGAGATGAATAAGTTTGGCCAAATTGTCTAAGAAGTACATAAAGAACCAAAGAAGCACGTTACCCAAGCTTTTCCTTCCTTTGCAGTAAGTACAACTAACAAAATTACAGTACTACGTACAAGAAGACCAGTATAGGTCTACAGTTACTTATTGTACGCAAGTTTCCTTTTGAAAGAAAGAAAATTACAATCCAGAGTTGTTGTTTGAAATTGTGTCCGTAGAAAATACCGACAGTGTATATAATATTCTTCTCTTCAACAAATAATTTGGAATCGGCAGATTTATTAACAAACAATAACTCAACACGTTTGAAAATAATGTTTTTTGAAACATCGACTTAGAATAAGAGACTAGTTGTTGTCTGGAAATGTGTCTGTACAGATAGTTCGTGAAGTGAAATAGTTCGTGTATATATGCTTTTACAGCAGAGGAAGAATAAGTTTGGCCAATATGACACACAAGTTCTTTATAATGCTGTAAAAGTACAAATATTCTATACAAATGAATGGATTCACTGTTAACTTCTTTTAGAAGTACTGGCGAAATTGAACCTATCAATTTGCCAACATACTTGATAGCATACAAGTCTTCATGGTGTGATTGGTTTACAATGCAACTGAGATTGGGACACCGTCAGAATCCAGAGGTTTGACCACTATTAGCCAGGAAATTTGTTGAAGCTCTTCAGGCATGACCAAAGCAATTGACATTTTTTTTTAATTTCGGGAGAGTTTAATAAGTTTGGCCAAAGTCTAAAGAGTACATAAAGAACCAATCAGTCACTTTATCCAAGCTTTTTCTTCCTCTGCTGTAAGTACAACCAACAAAATAGCAGTACTACATAAAAGAATAAGACCAGTAGGTCTACAATTACTTGTTCTAAGCAAGTTTCCTTTTGAAAGAAATCACCGAAGGAAAAGAAAATTACTATCCTGAGTTGTTGTTTGAAATAGTGTTTGTAAAAAATACCGACATTTTTATGCATTTTTCTTACAACAAATATTTGGTATTTGGCAGATTTCTTACCAAATTACAACCCCAAACGTTTGGAAATCATGTTTTTGAACAATGAATAAGAATAAGAGACTACTTGTTGTCTGAAAATGTGTTTGTACAGATATTTTGGAATATGTCCGTAAATATATACTCTTACAGCAGAGGAAGAATAAGTTTGGCCAATATGACACATAAGCTCTTTATAAAGCTGTAAAAACGTGCAAACATTCTATACAAATGTACAAGTAGGCAAAGATCAGGAAAAGACGCAATCAGAAAAAGATTCCCACTCCAAAAACCGAGGTGGGAAAAAACCAAACTAACAATCAGGTACTTATACCATGAAACATATCGTAAGCCGAATGAGCAGCTATTTTCCCAATAGGTGGCCACTCAGTTACCTTAACTTAACTAAAAATATGAAAACATACATAAGGCGCCAACAGCACAAAAAAATGTTTATACACCAAGACATAAAACAAAAAGAACCACCACAGAAGTATCGACTTGGAACGATCAGTAACACAAAGTTACTGGCGGGTTTAAACCGGTTTTACATGGCCATAACCTCACCCTCAGCTTCTGCAGTGGTTCATAACATTCAGCCAGCTATTCGGTCCCCGTGGTGAATCTCTAACTAGTCAATGAATCATCAAGAACAAACAAATAAATCATGATAAACATCCTGATGAATCAAAAACCAGGACTCACAGACTGAGTAAGCTGCCCGACGATGGAGATCCATTTTATACAAATACATGGATTGTTGGCCACATGGTTTGGCCACCATGAACTAGAAAAATGGTTAGCTCTTCAGAGCTGACCAAAGCGGTAATTATTGATAATCGTTTAAATTGCAGACTTGAATAGAAAAAGTTTGACAAAAATGTCTAAGGAAATACATAAGAAGCAATCAGTCACTTTACACTAGCTGTTTCTTCCTTTGCTGTATGTACAACCAACAAATGTATGTACTACGTAAAAGATTAAGACCAATAGTTCTAGTTACTTGTTCTAAGCAAGTTTTCTTTTGAAAGAAATTGTCATAGGGAAAGAAAGTTACAATCAAGAGTTGTTGTTTTAATTTGTGTTTGTTACAAAAATAACGACCAAAACTAAAAGAAGCTTAGCAAATAGCCATAGTTTTATTTTTGTTTCTTTTGAAAATGATGACTGAAAGAATTAGTTTGCATATTCTTGATCAAACTAGTTCGAAAAACTAGACAAGCGATCCGTTACAAATAAAAGGTTGTTATGAAAGTAGTTATGAAACCTTTCACCCTTTTTAATTAAAGGGAAAGGCAATGTTGAAGTACAATATATCTTAAATAAAAGTACTCACCTCCATTAACAATATGGTACAAATTTTATTAAAATCGGATGGAAATTAAATACGTTATGTTGGTATGAATATTATTTGATTTCTGTATAAAGAGGCGCCAATCTTGGATATTCATTAGGCTTTATGACGTCATAAAGACCTTATTAAATATGCATTTTCAGGATTAATGAAAAACTATTACTATTTATCTGTTAATTTTTGTTTAAACGCTTTCTACTTTTGATTTACTATCAGTTCTAGCCACATTTTACCATATAAGTATTTAAAAATAAAATTAATACATTGTTTTGATTTTTACAGTTTCTAATTAAATATTCAAAATGGCTGCCAAAAGTCAGTTCGTTCCAAAACTTTCAAATTCCAAAATCTCACTTATTTCTTGGCCGATTTGAAGAAAATTTGCACCAAAATGTATTGTCGTTGATCATTGCGTTCTCCGTTAACCACTTTGGCATTATGTAACCCTTTACTATAATTATATATTTCTAGCTTACATCATTTTTCGTCCTCATTGATCTCAAGTACACATTGCTGTTGTCGCTGAACATATTATTGTCGTTGATTTTATGCAAGTAAAAACAAGAGTGAAACAGAAAAAAACTATCAAAATTCAAATGTTGTTTGGATTTTTATTTCAGTTTTACGTCCGTTTCAAGATTATTTCAGCTCATATGAGACAGGCCAATCAGTAGGTGGAGCGAAAGCGGGAGAACCCCGAGAAAAACCACATGGCACACGCGCTAGCAGAACTTGACTTGTCTCACATGTGGCCAGAGCGAGGCTCGAACCCACACCAGACACAGCGGTGGGATGATCAGTGATTAAGAAACAGCGCTCTTAACCGCTCGACCACGGGGGCCGCCTGGAAATGTTTTGTTGAAATAATTACTGTCATTAGTTCAGATGTTATCAAACAGTAAAGACTGGGAAGTGTAACAATTGAAATAAATACTTTGATAAAAACATTTTGTGAAAAAATGATGAAATTAATATAATGCACATGCTTAATACTATTGTCATCTTAATATAAATATTTTAGCCGCGTCATGAGAAAACTAACATTTTGCGTATACGAAAACAGAGATTTTGATCAGATACCACTGACCTTTCTAGTGTCGCTGGTTATCTGTGCATTTGGGTTATATATACCTGCGGGTTATACATACAGTAACTGCGAAGCTGATCAGCGCCTTTGTTTTCGCTAAACAGATAGTACAATTCCTCTACTTTCTAAAGCCACAATTTCCAGCCTCTAGCCATCTTTTGTGCATTTACAGCTCGGTTTGTGGTGGACCTGTTCGAAAACCACATTTTTGGTTTTCTCATGAAGCGGCTCAAATATTGTCTCTTCGTTATACGCTACCTTAAAATCACAGTTTCATTGTTAGAAATATGTGACGCAAGTTTCGTGAGAAATATGAGAGATGTTTTTGTCCATTTAATCATGTATACCACATGTAAATAACAAATCGTGACCTGATCAACGATGTAACTCGACCCTACATTAGGCCCCTCTCTTCAAAAGGTAACAAGTTATCCAGTTATCTTTGAACATCATAACAGTGAAAACTAATTAATTAGGAGTAAGAGTTACGTATTAGTTGGTGAAGTCACGTTTTGATACTAACATGCGTCTAGTTACTTGCGTTAAGCCTACATGACCAACACAGCGACGGATTAAGAGGGGGTTCTGGGGATTTGCTTTCGTTTTCATTGGTAAATCGAGGAAAAAATCAGGTCAAATTTAGAAAACGAACTCCTTTGCTATATTTGAACACCCCTTCCAGAAAGTCTGGTTCCGACCCTTTTACTACAATTTAAATATAGCTAAATTGCAATAAAAACAATTGAGTCCTCCGTCAAACCACCCATCATTAGTATTCATTTTTATATTGACCATTCAAATCAGCACATGAGCTAACGGTCAATGACGGTTAGACAACAAGGGGGTTAGACAAACAAACCAACACGTGCTTTTTACAGGTAAATATAAGTGCAAAAACACAATATTTGTCTAAGGAAATAGGGGTGGGCGCGGTTATACCTTGTTGGCAGAGGAGTCAATTGTGACAAAGATCATAATAGCTGAAATTATTGGCTGGACATACATGTAATATTTGTCTGAATAAATATTTTCTATATAAATTAGCTTTGTTGTTCATTTATTAATTTGCCATTCCATTTTCGAAAAGGATACTTGGGGCGCCGTTGGAATCAATAGATTTGGTCGCTATAAACTAGGAAAATTGTTGAAGCCAACGCAATTGGCAATTGTTTAAATTGCGGAACAGTTTAATAAGGCTGGCCAAGTTATCTAAGTACACGCAGAACCAATCAGTCACTTTAATTAATGCTTTCTTCCTTTGCTGTAAGTACAACCAACAAAATTACAGTTTTATGTAAAAGAATAAGACCAGTAGGACCACAGATACTTTTTCTACGCAAATTTCATTTTGAAAGAAATCGTCATAGGGAAAGACAATTACAATCCTAAGTTGTTGTTTGAAATTGTGTTCGTTAAAAAAAAACCGACCTAGTTGTAATAATAATAATAAAAATGAAGCTTAGAAAAAAAGCTATTGAAAATGCTGACTGAATAAGTCTGTATATTCTTGATCGAACTAGTTAGAAAAGCATCAGGGCAAACGATCGTTACAAATAAAAAGTTCAGATTTTTTATGAAAGTAGTCGTAAAAATGAGTCCAGGGGCTCGTTTCACAAAGCGTTTTAAGACATATTTTATCCTAAGTTTGAACTTAGGACTAATTTCGGTTAAGATATGTCTCATCCTTAAGATGTCCTAACTTTAGTCCTAACAATAGGACACAACTTATGATTATCTTATTTGACAGTAAACTAAAAATGGCGGACGTGTTTATGTGAGAGCGAAAAACAACAAAAGATATCCTAGACTGGATTCGAACTCGGATCGCCTAGACAGAAGACAACATAGCTTACCACTGAGCCACCGATTTATATTTTTAGTCATTGGTTCAGTATTGATAAACGCCAATAGAATACATTTATTTTTAGTTAGTTTGTTTTAGTTAATGCTTAACGCCCCAGTCAACAGCTATGTTCATGCAGAGACGTTGCCTCCATTTCATCGGACGTTCAAACAAAATTAGGATGTCATGGCATCCAAAACATGCTTCAAATATACTCAACCAAACTTATAACGCAGCACTGGGGTTTATTTGTTAAGTTATACAAATAAACTTTATTTCTACTGGATTAGATTGCCAGGCGATTGACACATCTAACAACATCTGGTTGTAACATTCTGTATTATGCGTCTCAAGAAATTAATCATTTTTCACGATCCAAAAGGAAGCAATTTGTATTTAAACTGACTTCCAGAATCTCTCAGGAGGTACATGCCACCAAAATAACCGATTTGGCCAATCTCATTCGACCTCAATGGTCCATACTATGAACCCATACTTTTGTATTCTATTCATTCATAGGCGATTGCTGACCAGCATATGTATGGTAGACTGTCTTACATGTACATTTCATTGAAATGCGAATACATGCCATACTCCTAATGAGTTGTGTTTGGCACAGTATAAAGTACCAAAGTAAGGCTTATGTGTTTGGTTTGACTATACCACGTTGACCAGTAGCCTGTTCAGAGGGTATAAGCTTTGCGAAGCCCATCTATAATTTCACAGGGCCACAATGAGTCAAATGTTTATTTTAACTGCAAACATCATGAGCTGTTTATTTTATTGCGAGTATAACTAGACCTTAGTTCAATGTCGCAAATATCCCCAAATCGGAACAGGGCTTTGATAAACAGATTGGCCGCCCAATGCATCAAGTTTATCATACAGTGTATAAAGCAAACACTAGTGTTAAAGAGATATGGTTTCGATTTGCAGACGAAATAGTCTAAAGCATTACAATAAATCAGTTGGTAGATTTGTGCATGTATTTATATTGAAACAGAAAGAAAAAAAAAAGAAAAGAAAAAAGAGAGAAAAATGGATTCGATCTCGGATCGCCTGATTCATATTATGACAAAAAATACTAATTTATAATTACTTGCATAAATCCACTGTGCTATCATCAATATTAAATCAATTCTTTTATATTTAACATACTTGAAACTAACTGTTTTGTGTGTTTGACCTTGAAATGAGATAAATCTTATGAGCAAGTCACAACTTCAAACATAAGATTAGTCATACAGTAAAGATAGATCACAAGTCACTCCTAAGATTAGTCTTGATCATAAGATAAGATATGTCCTAAGTGAGCTTCGTGAAACGAGCTACAGGGTGTCATCCATAACTTCTTGGTATTACAAAACCATATATATATATGAAAATCTGTCACAACAGTGAAACCGCGGTAGAAGTTATTAAAATAATAGTGTTATTTTGGCTTATCGGACTATTTGTTTTTTCTATATATATATATATATATATATATATATATATATATATATATATTTTCTATATATATATATATATATATATATATATATATATATATATATATATATATATATATATATATATATATATATATATATATATATATATATATATATATATATATATATATATATACGAGGGTGATCCAAGAAGTAATGCGAACTCATGTGTTATTTCTTTCACCATTGTCATTTTTCAAGATATATATGATATAATAGATGGATTATGTTTCGCCTTATGATATGTATATATAAGTTTGATTTAGTTTCGGCATGTGAATGTCCGTTTTTCAGAATTAATACTGAGAAGCTGCTTCTGGACTAGTGCAAGATTATCAATGTGTGCTGCTTTTCTTCAAAGGGCATTGCCTTTAGGCTTGCACCAGCGGACCAGTCTGTACAATTATAGAACGGATTTTCTCATGACAATATTTCACCTGTTTGTATATTATGCTTATTGTGGATTGTATATCGACATGTATGTATATATATGTTTTGAGGGCCTCGGGGAAGATTGGCTTAGCCAACCGTGTTACCCTCTCTAAATAAAGTAATTACTTACTTACTTACTTACTTACTTGCAAGGTAAACGACCTTGGCCACGGTTAAAATGGATTTTATTTATGTACTGCAGTGTCATATGCAAAGCACAATTACGTCAATAATCGTTTTATTCCAAAGTACAATAATCCCTTGAATCGATTTACAGCACATACCTTCATGAGTTTAACACAGCGCAAATTATTGAGGTTTGGCTATCTGTACCCCCTAGAATTTGAGTCAATTTTCATTTATCAAAATCTCCACATTTTCATCAACGCCCAGTCTACTTAACCAAAAAGATTAAATTCCATAAAATATTTATTTTTTGAATAAAAATTCTTCATTGTGATAGGCTGTCGATATTTACAATCTTATCGGAGTCAAATATACGCACAAATTATAGGTATTTGTCGTACTTCGTGGAAATTGTGATATTTTTGTCAGATGCCGTTGCTAGGCAACATAGGATAGTCCCTGCTGATCTTTTCATTTTGCTTTCTTAATTATTTCCAAACATAAGGCATATATAACACAACTAATATAATTTGTATGTATATAAATGTTAATTTAATCAATTTGAGCACAAAATCTTTCCCTGTACCCCTAACAAAATTGACGTTTTCAGTCAATTTCGCGTCCATGTCGACTTCTGGTCGACAAATCAAATATTCCTTAAATCTCAATTCGTCATCCGAACTTCATGATATTACACCTAATTACTGCACATATATACACGTATACACATGCCAAATTATTTAAATGTATCTGCGTTGGTTACTAAAATACAGTCGTGTTCGCATTACTTCTTGGATCACCCACGTATATAAGACTATTGTCATCTTGCAAATATTGAGCACTAACGCACGAGTTTACGGACTTACAATTCAAAGAAAAAAAAACACAAATGTTTGGCTATAATATCATTTTTAGAGCCGCATCATCAGAAACTAACATTTGCATATGTGAAAACATAGACTTTGATCAGATACCACTTACCTTTCTCCTGCCGCGGGTTATCTGTTCGTGTGGGTTAAATATACATGCTGATTGTATATAAAGTTACTGCGAAGGTGATTACCGCCTTTGTTTTCGCTACATGGATAGTACAATTCCTCTACTTTCTAAATAAAAAAAATTCCAGCTTCTAGACATCTGTGCTTGTACAGCTTGGTTTGTGTCGGACCTGTTCGGAAACGCCACATCGTTGGTTTTCTCATGAAACAGCTCAAATATTTTCTCTTCGGTATACACTACTTTATAATGTTAGAAATATATGACACAAGTTTCCTTAGAAATATGATGGAGATAGTGTTACGTTTTTGTCCATTCAGTCATGTATACCACATGTAAATAACAAATCGTGACCTGATCAACCATGTAACTCGACTCTACATAAGGTCGCTCTCTTCAAAAGGTAACAAGTTGGTATCTAATTATCTAAGAACATCATAATAGTGAAAACTAATTAATTAGGAGTAAGAGTTACTTATTAGTTGGTGAAGTCACGTTTTGATACTAACATGCGTTAAACCCACATGACCAACACGATAACCGTGTACGTTAGAGGGGTTCGGGGGATTCGCTCGAACCCACGTCTGGGACCACATGGGTAAATTGAGGAAACAATCAGGTAAAACTTAGAAAGAGAGCCCCTTTGCTACATTTGAAGCCCCCTACCAGAAAGCTTTGATCTGCCACTTGTAAGTTCCAATTTAAACATTGCTAAATTGCAATATATTGTAACAGATTAAAAAAAAAGTGTTGTTCGCAAAAACAGTTTAGTTATAGTTTGTTTCAGTAACACTTGAATAAAAACAATGGTGACAAAGATCATAATAGCTGGAATTATTGGCTGGACATACATGTAATATTTGTCTGAATAAATATTTTCTATATAGAGAATGCATTGTTGTCCTTTATTTATCTGTCGTTCCATCCTATACTGAACTATAATAGAATACAGTTTAAAAACGTCTTTTCAGCGTTGAGCGTCAACGGCAGATAAATCTTCAAGGTTTGTAGTGGTCGTCTTAAAAGATGAACGACAAACATTTATACATGGATGTTGAAAAAAAAATGAAGTTTCTTTTTTGCTGTTCAGTATAAGTAAGAATATATTTTGAACGTGGTCTGTTACCTTTTACATTAAACTTCGACGCCATTGTTACTTTATTTGCGATCAGAAATAGCATACACCATGTGATTGATGTGCGAGTCTGACGACGGTATAGCTAGCTTTTGATCACGTATAATATATAACCTGCATGCATAAATAACCCGCGACGCGAGAAAGGTCAGTGGTGTCTGATAGAAGTCTATTAACATTTTCTTTAAAACATTCACAAACAACTCTTCACAGAAACAAAACGACAACAACATGAAACACCAAAGCTTTCAGCGTTTAGACATTCCTCTAGCTTTTTGATAATGACTATACAAACATGTTTACCCTTTGGAGTTGTCAATCGCCATCTATCCAGCTTCGATTTTTTAATCTTTGTTAACAGCCAGTATTTGCTTGAAAACTAGTCTGAAATATAAGAGCCTCAACAGAAAAAAAAACAAACTTCAAATATCCATATTTCAGCCAATTACTAGACCTCTCACATTAGACAGTACATGTGTATTAGACTTGTGTGAAAATCTGGCAATACCCAGCTGCCTCCGGATCATATATCTCCTCAAAATCATAAAAAATAACCATTATGCTGAACCACTGCGTTGTATTGCTAGATTCAGTTGAGCGCGCCTATGCAAAGATGTGTAACAGGGAATAGTCCTCTTTTCCTTCTTCCGAACCAACCCTTTTTCTCCACCAGTGCAAAGCCTTTGTAGTCTTGTGGCATCAGTATCGTGACCTTATCTCCTAACATATAAAAGAAAGATATATAAATTAATAAAAATAATAATAATAATAAGAAGAAGAAGAAGAAGAAGAGGAAGAAGAATAAGAATGGATAGCTTCTGAACTCAAGTTTTGAGGCCAAGTAGTCAGGTTTTAAGAAATAAACAAAGGGAATTTATGTATTCAACATTAATATAGATTTTGATTTTAATGATTCTGTGTCTGGACAGAAATTCATACATGTATTTGTCGTGAGTTCCAGCTCCTAACTATCATTTTGTATTATTATTCTCATTAACTTGATGTTTTCACTGCTCTTGGAGGAACTCAGTTTTAATTTTACTGACTGATACTCATGTAACAGTGGGTTGAAATTGAAAACAATAGGCGCTTATTTTCATAAAACAGAAAAAATATATATGAAGGACAGGTAGAAGTGTCAAATTAACTAATTAGATTATCTACTGGCTTTGGTGTCACGTGAACATTAATTAATTGTTTATATAAATGAACGGCAAAATTTATTTCAGGTTTTGACCAGGTCCGACACAAACCGTGATATACAAGCAAGGAGATGGCTAGAAGCTTGAAACTTTGAATATAAGTAGAGGAGGAATTGTACTATCCGTGTTGCGAAAACAAAGGCGCTGATCAGCTGATCTGCGTCTTTGTTTTCACATATACAAATTGTTGGTTTTCCCATGCGAAGGCTCAAATATTATCTCCTACAATGTAGAAATCATTAATCATTATATGATTCCTATACTAAGTGAAACACCCACAAAAAACAACCTCCTATAGTACTGGTCTCGCTCAGGAAAAAAAAAAAAAAAAAAAAAAAACAATATTTTACATGATCCTTAGTCAAGTGGGCGTTTTGTTTGTTGATGCTCTTAAATGAAACAGTTCTGACTACAGTATCCCATGACCTTCGACCGTTTTAGCTGGTAATCCAAAAGATATCGCAAAAATACACCATAATTTAGTTTTAAAACGCTGCCTTTTTGCAGATCTATTGATGTTTAAAGTTTGGGATTATGCTTATTTTTCTCCTTTTCGCATTCTGAATTTATTTTACTGGGGCTAACAATTAAAATCGTATATGAGTAAACTTTTAGTAATAGTGATGATAAGAACTGCTTTGTTCTTATGCAATCGACGATTCGCAACTTCAATGCATACGTGCATACTAGATCTACTCAGTATAATATAAATCGTGTGGCAGTCGACGTTGATATTGAGACATCGATGCTGCCATTGATGTATTATAATAGAAAATATCAGAAATACCGGATCTAGATACGAAATGTTGTGTTTTTATTTAATTATGACGCTCCACATGCTTTCCATAAACTAGAATTTGATATAAAGTTTTGAGGCCCCCCAGGGGGATCTTTGCTCCCTGCGCCCTGAAAGAAAAATGACCTTTCTCCCCAGCTCCCTAAAATATTTTTCCTCATCCCCCTGCTTCCAGCTCCCTAACCCCCCAAAAGTTATGCTTTCTCCCCAAATCCCTGAAAATAAATGACCCTTCTCCCTAAATCCATGAAAATAAATAGCCCTTCTCCCTGAATCCCCAAAACCCCTGGGAGGGCCTCAGTTTTAACATCAATCGGATTTACGGCCACTTTTACATGATGGTCTGATCTTATGCCTTTATTGTGTTTCTTATTTCAAATATGTATACTCCTCGGTGGTGAAAACATTTTCTTTTTCTTTTTTTTTTCTATGGAGTTTTTGTTTAATTGTGACACTCATTGTGCTTTCTGTTACCATAAATTTTGACCAAGAGTCAAACACTTCTTAGGTTTACCTCTTTTTAATGAAATCTGTTCATTGTTTTGTCGTTTGTATGTGTCTCCAATCCGAAACTTATCACCAACCTGATGATTAAAAATGGTTTTCCCTGAAAATAAACACAATCGTTACCAATGGACGTACACATCACCATCATTTAGGGGTATCAAAAGTGGTTTAAATTTCTTTTCATTTTTCGATGAAATTCCTCTCAGCAAACAGAATAGCTCCAGATAGGCGGTGTCACATCTGGGGCTATTCTGTCTGCCTATGTCCCACAAACATGACAGAAGACTATTATGGGTTAAAGACATGCCTACGAAATTACGAACCTCAGATGATCTTCAAGATATAAGCATTTATTCACCCTTTTTCTCTGACAATAATTAGCACAAGCCCCTTTGTGTCGCATGAAATCAACCAAAAGCATGTGAAGGCGAACTTGGTTCTATATTAATAAGCTTTTGATTCAACAACAACAATGTTCTTATTTCATAGCAATGTATTTTATTGTCTACAATATACCACTTAATCGCCTACGTATATGACATGTATGTCATGTACATGCATATAGAATTCCAGATAAATGTAAAAAAAAATAATAATAATAATAACTGAAGCTGGTATTAAACTGAAACAGCAATTAAAAAGGAATGTACTAAAGTGACAATATTATTTTACCTCTAAATGGAAAAATATCATCTTGTCTATCTTGTAGGAAACTTAATCGCTAGAATAGAATAGAATAGAATAGAATAAAACAAAACAGAACAGAATAAAACAAAACAGAACAGAACAGAATAGAATAGAATTTCAATTATATCAGAAAAGGATGAATTTAGTAGAAAAAGCGTGGTGACAAGGAGTGTCAAGTTAAGAAAAGCAAGCTCCAATGTGGGGGAAATATATCAAACCTTTAAAATGACAACACTGACATAACCAGCAATATGTCAATTCATTAAACTCTTTAACACAAAATAGAAATTACAATAACAAGCTCAACATATATACATACATACCCTGTTTGCTCTTTTATGAGCCTTTAGTTCTTCTATTTCCTCCTTATATTTTCTAAGCCTCTTTTGCCACATTTCTGTTAAACTGTCAATTTTAGAAGCTAGGTCTTTGATCTCTTCTTCCTTTTGTGCCTGCTTCTTTATTATTTCTGCAAGTACCACCGCTATGTCCTTCTTACAGGCTTCTGCCTCGCCCATGGTCAGTGTTCTTTGCATTATCTCAAAAGGAGAAAAAACATATTTAAAGAATAAGATGAAGATCATGGGTGGTTTTGATGATGATGATGATGATAGCAGGGATGATGATGATGATGATGATGATGATGATGCAATTTTAATCGAGAAGACAAAAAACGAAACAGCAGAAGAAGAAGAAGAAGAAGAAGAAGAAGAAGAAGAAGAAGAAGAAGAAGATGATGATGATGATGATGATGATAGTTTAGAAGAAGAAAAAAAATAAAAAGAAGAAGAAGAGTCGATTTCGAGATAATATAGTTGTTTTATATACATGTATCAGCGTGCAGATGCTGCAGAATTATGAAATAATGCACCTAGGACACAGGGTTGGTCCAAGTAATTCTGGAATTCTAAAAAATGACAGAGGCAAATCTTCAAAAGACGTCGAAGCAATCATACATGTATCAAAAGAGTTCAACATACAAACTCAATGAAGGTATAGACTACATGTATGATTAGGAATAGACACAACGCAAACAGATAAAAGGTAAAATGTAAATACTGACATGTCTAACAAGTCCACTTTCGTTCAATTCGTCCAATGTTGAATCGTCCATAATTTCTTTCTTCACAAATTTCTCGTAAAACTCTTCATTATTGTCCTTTACGATCTGTGCAAAGTTCAGCAGAATGAGACTTTCTTTTTCTTCATTTGCACAACTGGAACAAAGAAATTTAAGGCAAAGTTCAGCAGAATGAGACTTTCTTTCTCTTCATTTGCACAACTGGAACAAAGAAATTTAAGGCAAAGTTCAGCAGAATGAGACTTTCGTTTTCTTCATTTGCACAACTGGATTAAAGAAATTTAAGGCAAAGTTCAGCAGAATGAGACTTTCGTTTTCTTCATTTGCACAAGTGGAACAAAGAAATTTAAGGCAAAGTTCAGCAGAATGAGACTTTCGTTTTCTTCATTTGCACAACTGGAAAAAAGAAATTTAAGGCAAAGTTCAGCAGAATGAGACTTTCTTTTTCTTCATTTGCACAACTGGAACAAAGAAATTTAAGGCAAAGTTCAGCAGAATGAGACTTTCTTTTTCTTCATTTGCACAACTGGAATAAAGAAATTAAAAAGAAAAACTGAATCTATCAGGACAACAAGAAATGAAAAATACATGTACAGCCATCAAACGTCAGAGCACTACCATATTAGAACATAACATTTAAGCGCTATTTATGGAAGCACTTTCATAAACAAAATTAATTGATTAGAAAATAGTTTTCATGACATCGGAGAAAGCACAGAGCACAGCAGCCAGGTGGACCTGCAGGCGATGGAGCAATACCAGTGGCATTGGCGATATAATGGAGACATTGAGTGGCCATCCGTGGAGTCCCGCAGATAGCGGTTCTTTCTAACTTTCCTTTACAAAATTCACTAGGCTACAGGGTCTAAATATCTCTGTGCAAAGATAAATATCTGACCCCGACACCCAACTTGAGTTATACCAGGGACATGGACCTAGAGACCATTCCACTGCAGAATAGTCTTTTTTTTTTCTACCGAAAAAATAATCGACTCAGTACATGAAGATATATTGAATCGAGCAGGATAGATAAACCAGCCTTGCAGTACCTGTTAAGTTTGGATTTTATTTCAAAGAAGAGATCGGCATTATGTAATGACTCTTCGTAGATCTTTTTGTCGAACCCCAAGAAGGCTCTGACTACCCTTCGCATCTTCCCTGGTTCTAAAAAGAAAAAGAAATATGCAACATTACGAAAGCTTCACCATGCTTTATACAGAGATATTTTTAGTCGTAAAATTTGAAAATTTCGCTAGAAAAAAATATTTTTAATATTTTTGCTCAAAACATTGAATGTGGGCGAGGCGGTTGAAATGAGTACCCACAATCTATGTTTTAGAGCTATAATAAGAATATACCCTTGTACATCCCAATTTTACTAAAAAAAAGTGGGTTGTAACGGTGTATATACATCATATCCTGACGTGAGAAAACATCAGTTTTAATTCACTGAAACCACTTCAACAGAAACTAAGAATTCATCAAAAACAGCTGGATACAGTGGCCCTACTGTACCAAAATTCAGCCGCTGTGGAGAGTTTAGTTTCAGGTAATGGATTGTACATGAATTACACAGATGAAACGTATATATCAAAATAATTATTGAGCATAAATATGAAACTTGATAAGAAAAACTGTATTCAATAAATTGTATAAATCTTGTCATTGTGTGAATCAACCCACTTTCAAAAGCATTTAGTATGTTAACTTACTAAACACAACCCGGCCTTCTTTTGGGATGGCTTTAAGCCTGTCTTCCAGATCTTGTCCGATACTTTTCATTGCCTCGCCTGCTGCTTGGAATATTGCGCCTTTCATGGTGAAATAACGCTGCCATACTTGCGTTTCCGTCAAGACTCTGAAACAGTAAATATGCGTACAATTAAGAAGTGCGCTCCAATCCAAACATAAGATGTAATATCACATGTTTACTCTGTCTACCAATCTAATTTTACAAGTCGCTCTTGTATTTGGTTGTTGCTAAGCGGATGACTACCTTGTTGGGAAAGAACTTGTCATCCTATTCATGCTGAAACACTTTTGTGGTGTTTTGTCGTGTGTATTTTCTTTCCCGTCTGGTGTCTGGGGTAGAATTTTAAATGATTGCTTCACAATTCACATTTAGTATCATCGATGCGCAAATGCTCGAGCGGATTCGTTTTTGCAGAGTACATGCTCACTGTACAACCTACAGAAGTTGGCTTTGCCGTGAGCCATAAGAGGGGTAAACGCGCTATAACATCTAACATACGGTCCTCAATTTCTCTGTACTTACTCTGGTGGCGCAGCGATCTGGTCGGTGGGCAAACTAAGACTGGGCGCCAGTATGGACAACTTCTTCTCAACGGCACCTGCCGTTAACACCCACGGAAAATACTTTTTATTGGTGTCTCTATGATGCAGCCTTTTAAAATGTCGTCGCTAACGTCAAGTGACGCTAACGTCAAAGGCGCCGCGCAATTTTAAATTGACGTCTACGTCGTTAGCCGATACCGTAATTGAATATTGCCGTTTTGGAAGCAACGCATGTCCGGTGATGAAACAAAGAAAAAATTAAGAACGTACAGACTTATAAAACAAGATTTTGGTATTGAATCATATCTCGAATGTATTAATGAAAAGTCAATAAGAAAGTGCATAAGTTCCCTAAGAATTAGTGCACACCGATTAAGAATTGAACGTGGTAGGTATGTAAGGCCCAAAGAAAAGATAGAGGATAGATTATGTTTGTTATGTAACACTATCGAGGATGAGGTACATTTTCTTGTTAAGTGTCGTAAATATGAAAATCAAAGGTCTCTTTTGTATGATAATCTTATGGATAAACAGACTATTTCAGTAAATGATCCAGACAAAACTTTTATCAACTTGATGACAAATAAGGACACAGATGTGATTAAAGCTGTTGGAAAATATATAAACGAGTGTAATATCATATAAACATCAAAATAGTCTCTCTTCATACTCCAAACCATTGATATTGTAATAACTGATGACTAGTACTGAGGAGATTTCATTTGTGTATGCCTGTGTATGCGTGAGTATGAATGTGTATGACATGTATTCATTGTAATTGTATAATGTATTGTTGCCTATAACCCAATGATAGGGTATATTTGTGCAATAAAATTATTCTATTCTATTCTATTCTATTCTATTCTATTCTATTCTATTGGATTCATCAAAATGTTCCCGTTAATAGTCGATTGATAGAATTGGTATAACTCTGTTTTTGATCTTTCCAAATGTCTTAATTACAGAATTTTTAAGAGAAACCATTGTTTTGAAAATTATTTATCCATGCTTCCAACAGATTTAAGAATATCCTTAAGTAAATTTAGATGTATGAATCATAAGTTGCCAATTGAAAAAGGTAGATACATTGGAATTGCAAGACGACAGAATATGTGATTTATGCAATAGTGCAAATTTGGGGGATGAATACCATTATATATTTGAATGTCATTTTCTAAAATCACAAAGGAAAAATATTATTCCTATTGAATACTATAAAAAGCATAACATACAAAAATATCATGATCTTTTTAACTCTACTGACTACAATAGTTAAATTCTGCAAAATCATTTTGAAACTTTTCAAATAAATTTGTACTCATTGTGCCTTCCCCTTTTTCGTTATTTCAATTTAACATCAATTACAATCATTTAAGCATTTAGAAAAGAACAAGTAATGTAGTTTATATGTATCTTATAGACTCATGCTGCTTTAATGTTCCATCAATTGCCATGCATGTATTTGTGTTACTATGTTTGTATATTTCACATACCCTCGGTTAGGTCTTGAATAAAATTTTGACTTGACTTTTGACTTTGGAGCTGAGCAGAGCAATGCGATACTTTGGCGTCTAGGATTCATATTATAGTGAAGCTCTTCTTTGATGTGGTAGTTTTGCCCAAATTATACCGGTGTCATTGAAGTCGGGACTTAAGACCTGCTTTATCTTATTTATACATGCAACAAATATGTCAAGTTATTAAGTATTTACATTCAAGGCCAGTATACTTATTATAGGTCATTGCAACTTTCATGTTATTATTCTTTGTATCATAATCAATTTGGAAATAAAACTTGCCGATAAAATGTCGATTTATGACGTGATTGTGGTAGGGGCCGGAATAGAAGGGTCGGCGACGGCGTATTACCTGGCAAAGCAAGGAAAGACAACTCTTCTGCTTGAGCAGGTACTCATTTTCTTCTGGTAAAACATGAACCATCTGCTCTGTAATCGTTGAAATGTCAGTTTGATCTGGTCCCAAGTGCAGTTGCAAACCGTTATTCAAACGTTTGACATGATTAGGCAAGTCCATCATCGACATTCTCGCAGCGGCATGGGCGTACATGACGTACATGTATCAAATTATCTTGAAACATCTTTTTCCACATTTGTGTTTCTATAATTTTGGTACCAAGGCTTAAATTTAAGTAGACGGGATTTATTTTTGGATTCTCTGTAAACTGAATGTGGCTCTATTTTTCATCCATATTTGCCATTATTTTCATTCCTAGTTTCCCCTCCCTCACAGTCGGGGTAGTTCCCATGGACAGAGCAGGATCACCAGGAAAGCCTACGGGAAAGATGACTTCTACACACACATGATGAAAGACTCATACAGGCTCGTTGACGAACTCGAAAAAGAATGCGGGACAAAGTTGTTTAAGTAAGAAAATTGCTTTATTCGTAGTTTCATTTGCTGTGGTACTGGTCAACATCCTTGGCTACGGCTTACAGCCATTGTCGCCAGTCCACGGCCACGCAAAATTTAGCTGGCAAGGAATTCGCATGTTTGATTTCATCTTTATTGACGTTAGATAACGTAAAATCATGTTCACAACTGCTATCGAAACGAAAATGTCAAATGCAATTGGAATAAAAGAAAATGCAAACAGGCGTATCTTCATAACTTTCAGAAACTGCGGTTGCATGATCGTCGGTCCAAAAGGCAAGGATCCATTCCTGGAAGATACGAGGGCAGCGTTGCTACGTCATAATGTATCGCACGAGACATTTGGCGTTGGAATGGCTAAGAGAATATACCCCGGATTATCATATCCCTCGAACTATGAATTCTTACTAGATAAGAGTGGAGGATTACTAATGGCTGATAAAATGCTTCAAGCTTTCCAGGTGAATTCAAGTTGTGTTAAATTCATGCCAATAGCAAACACTTCTTCCAACAACTGCTTTGCCTGTCATGTAATGTCAATTTTTTTTACCAGTGTCAGATGCCTGCTATATGGAACTGCGATGTTCAGCCCTATTTATATACAGTGATGGCATCATTTCCGCTCTGTCCTCAGATCCGCACACCCCCCACTTTCAATCGCAATTCAACATGCCTTACCTTCCAGAAAGAAAATACGTTTATGTTTTTTTATAATCCAATTTTATTCCTCTTTCGATTAGTGAAATCGAATTTCAAAAATATTACGCCATCTAATCGTTATCTTCAACACAATAGCGTGATGTCAAATTCGTAAATCTATTTTTAGTCGCTTTTCACGTTTCGATTTTTTGACATCCAAATGGCGTAATTGCTGCTACACGTTGGGATTGTACAACACATTTGTATTCCAGGAAGGAAGACAAATTTGTCAGGTATGTATTCATGAAAATTAATTGATAATTTATAAATGCTGTAAAACTTTATTCCATATCAAAGAAGGGCATGGTGCGTCCTCAGTTTCGCAAACTTGATTTTCATGATGCTAGGATGGCAATTTGAATGACCTTTAAGCGAATATCCATAGATTATGCTATTCCAGTGTCCACATTATAATTGTTGTTTCAGAAAGAGAAGATAAATAGTGTAGATCTTATACTCTCGACTCTTCTTTCATTTTTCACCAATAGTTATATATATAAATGGGAGGAGCGCAGTGGCTCGGTGGTAGAGCGTCGTATCAAAGGCTCGAGCAAGACGCATAAACTCCCCACAGCTTTTGGGTTATGTACTAGTCATTTGTAATCACGGTCCCCACCCCCGGGGCAGGGCGGGGGTAGCAGTGGAAATGAGCGGGGTCTTGATCAAAATTATGTCACGGCAGTGCTGGGGAAATACACGGGGTTTGTTTTATAAATGAAAATGTAAAATGCAAAATATACCAGGCTGCGGGGGAAAACAGCAGTGGTTTTACAAACAAACAGTCCCCACATGGTCACCCGGGGGCTTTAGCGGGGATTGTCCCCGCTATTCCCCGAGGGTGGGGCCGTGGTTACAAATGTCTAGTGCATTAGGCTGGTAGCTCCGGCAGAAACTGACTGTAAAAATGTTGACTGTTGCACACCTTATTACCAACAATTCATGTAAACATGGAATTATGTAACCCCGGCAGTTCGTGTCCAGAATGACCAGGAAAGTCATGTTAATAAAACTGTACAAATGGTTGGGCCGACCTAGGAATTATGTTCCTCGATAATAATTCACAGATTACTCGGTCTTAATACAATTGAAAATGCATGGATCAACATGGTTTTGTTACTACAGACAATAGGTGCATGTACAGCAGTGCATATGCTTACTCCAGGCTTTGTGGGGGCCTCTCAGGGCTTTTGGGATCTGGGGGGAATGGTAATTTATTTTCAGGGATCTATGGAGAACTAGATTCTGGGGGGGGGGGGGGGGTTAGGGAGCAGGAATTTGACGAACACATTCTTAGGAGCTGGGGAGAAAGGCAATTTTCTTTCAGAGAGCAGGGAACTAAGCCCCCATCCCCAAACCCGGTAGGGTCTTCGTAGGGCATTTGTTTTCGAGGAGTCGTATTTACAAATAAGAACCATTCATAACAAGAGCGCTCGTCCGTCCACAATTCGTTCTATATTTCTCTGTAGCAATGAAAGCGGTACGCATAAAACCGTGCTTAGATGTTGTCCTTGACATACTCTACAACCTTGACGTGATGTCCTTGGCCTATGTGTCATGGTTTATCGACTTTGTGAAAATTTACGTCAAGTTGCGGCGTACATTCTATGTTCTAACGTTGACGAAAACCATTACTGCATACTTTCAAGATAAATACAGAAATTACATTTTGATCATTGTTACTAATGATTTGGTTGAACAATCTATTTCTGGTGGCCATTTTGGATACCATCTTGAAAAAGTTTGATGTTCACAGTCTTCTCAAAACGAGTGAAGTTTCACCTTTAATCATCCTCCATAAGTTGATGACAAAATAAGCACAAACATATTTAAAATCATTATAACTTCAATTTCTCAAAACCCTAAATGATGAAAAAGTGTCGTCGGTCAGATTCTTTAAGACAATGCCTATAGAACAGGAATCCATCAAGAAAAAAAAAACAAAAAAACTTTTTACCTGGTTATCAGGTCCAGTGAAAATCTGGAATATACGTTGTAATAACGTTGTTCGTCGAACATGTTCCATTGATTTGGTTAGGTCTTAGGCAGAGCGGAAGTGTATTATATTACGATGCGCCTTGTCATAGTTCTTTACAACCATTTTATACACAAAGAAGAGTTTTCTTCACTTCTGTGTATGTGAATTTTACTGATCTGATTGCGTTTGTGGAATTGGGGACAGGTGTGCGGAAATGGGGACGCATGGGACCCTTATATTTGGGCTTCCAGGGTGCAGACGGAAAGTGTGAGTATAAAAATCTTACTTGCATATGAAAGAATAATAAATTGTTGACAAGTGCATGCCAAGCCCTTTTTGATATATGAAATAGTATTGCGAGGAACAGCCTTTGACGAGAACCGTTTGCGGAAATGATGCCATCACTGTAGTGTGTACACGGCCAACCATTCGCAGATACATTTATGGTCACTAAATAATCACCACAATGCAGCCAAGCGATTACAGAGAATGAACATCCATGTTCTCCATGTAAATGCCAGGTTCGCGGGTTTGCTTTACATGATAAATGACATGCTAAATAAAGTTGCTACAAAACATTAAAATTGAGCAGCATTAATCTGCATGTATGCGAACACAAATGTGCAAATCAGCTGTGCAGTAATTGCACAGCTGATCAGCACCTTTGTTTTCGCCCCATAGATCTATCTTCTTAAAGACAAAAGTTCGAGCTTCTTGTCTTCTTCTGTGACTGTACAGCCTGGTTTTTGTCAGACCTGGTCAGAAACGTAACCCAGATCATTGTTGAGGGTCTGGATGGGGGGTCCTGGTATTCACTAATCACTAAAAATTTAGCCATTTATTCACTGTCATTAAAATTTTGGCTTATTCATTAAAATTAGCTCAATTATTCATTAAAATATGACAATTACTAGCCACGCCTTCTTTACCCAGCTAATATCCAAAAGCAAATAGGTATTACCCACCTAAGGCATCTCCTATCTCAAGCCACAAGGACTAGTTCTATGATATTAAATTGTAGACTGCTTAGTGCAACCTTGATATTAACACCTTGAGAGAAGCATACATATAAACTTTCCGAAATAATATACCGATTTATTTTAGCAAACCCCCTTTTAAATCTGTTGGGAGTATAATCCCCTCCACCTTAAATACTGAATACGCCATAAGTTTTACCCTTAATCTTTCTCTTCAATTATGAATACCAAAGGTTATTTAAGAACAATGTAACTTCAGGGGTAAAAGTTATAATAAAATGCTGTTGTTTTTATTTAGTAAACTGTGTGATGTTACTGTATGTATGGATTTGGGCTTGTGCCTGATTATACAATACATTTTATAATTTATCAATGTCTTAAATACCGAGCGAGCGAAGCGAGCGAGGAAAAAAATATGTAGCGCCATATAAATTGCAAGATAGATTTGCATTAAGGTTCTTAGTACTGCCTTGTTTCTGATTGCAAAAGACACTATAATTATGTTTTGTCCTATAAAAAAGCAAGATGATGTCCATCCACAGAAAAGATTATCATTATAGGATTGGGACATAAGCAAACAAAACAGTGAAATAGTATCTGGCTCAGTAAACATCCAGAATGATTTAGTTTATTTTTCTCTGCCTTCAAATGACACATTTCTTTTTCAATTGGTCCATGAGGTGAGTTTCTACATGCTTGGCTTCCAGACATGTCTTTCCAAACATTCAAGGATTTCTGAAAAATGAATACATTTGTACTAAATCGGGTCTGGGGCGTCCAGACTCCAGAAAAAAATGAAATTCTGGAATGTCAGGAAGGCCATCTAAGACAATTCCATAGCCAAATTTTAGCTTATTCATTATTCTTTAAAATGTTATTATTCACTATTCATTATATTACTCTGCTATTCATTAAAAATTTACATTTATTCATTATTCTTTAGGACCTCATTATTCACTAATCATTAAAGTTTTTGTCATTAAAAATTTTAGGCCATTATTCATTAATCATTATACCCCATCCAGACCCTCATTGTTGGTAACATGCAAATGCTCATTTTTTAGTCTCAGTTCGTGCGTTACGGCGGGACAATCCGAGATGGGGAGCCGATGCTTGATGTCCAACCAGGCAATGTTGTCACGGTGAAAACTTCGAAAGACACACACAAGGGTCGATCCGTTGTCCTGGCACTAGGGCCCTGGGCGGCCAAGTTTTTACCAAGGCTTGGGCTGTCTTTACCATTGAGAGTCAGTAAAGCTTTACATTTACGTTTTTAGCTCACCTGAGCGTTAGGCTCACAAGGTGAGCTTATAGGATGGCAATGATCCGGCATCCGTCCGTCGTCGACCAGTTTCAAAGATCTTCTCTGAAACCGCTTGGCCAGTCATAAGCCAAATTTTATATGAAGCATCTATGGGAAAAGGGAACCAATGAGTTTATAAATAATCCAGGTCACATGACAAAGATGGCCACCATGCCCATATATGGTAAAAACCCTTTAAAATTCTTCTTCTCCGGAACCACTGGACCGATTTCAACGAAACTTGGCATGAAGCATCGGGGGACTGGAGTACTACAATGTGTTTAAAAATTATGACCTTTGGATGACCTTGACCTATTTTACGGCAAGGTCAACATAGGTCGCCCATGCATTTGAATGGAGAAAATTGTTAAAATGCCATTTGAAAGGGAAAAAAAACTTGCAGGAAATGGGCAAACAACCTGAAAATATATGATTCTGAAAAAAAAAATGGACCCCTGAAACCGCTTGGCCAATCAAAGCCAAATTTTATATGAAGCATCTATGGGAAGGGGGAATCAATGTGTTTATAAATAATCAGGTCACATGACCAAGATGGCCCCTAGGCCCATATATGGTAAATACCCTTCAAAACTCTTCTTCTCCGCAACCGGTGGACCGATTTCAACGAAACTTGGCATGTAGCATCGGGGACTGGAGTACTACAATGTGTTTATAAATCATGACTTTTGGATGACCTTGACCTATTTTACGGCAAGAACAACTTGGGTCAAATAATGCAGAATTGTGGTAAAATGTCATTGAAGGGAAAAACTTCAGGAAATGGGCAAATGGACAAAATACTTATGATTTTGAAAAAGAAATTGATCCGAGGCTTAGTCTGACCCTGCCCTGGGGCTACATACATGTATATGAACATTATAGTCAACCAAATTTATTGGTATATATCTCAGGTCTCAGGTGAGCGTTTACAGGACCATTGGTCCTCTGGTTATCTTTATTATTAGCTTAAAAACTTCCCAGTCTGCATACAGCTATGAAGTAGCAATTTCTTTCTATTGTTGTTTTCCCCTAATTATTGGTATATCTGACAAAAAAGTCTTTTTAATGACTTCCGTATGTTTTCTTAGAATTATCATTAGCTTAGTAGATAATAATCTTCAATTTTGCATCTTCTTGCAAAATGAATGCAACGTCCAGATCATTACACAGATGAGTTTTCAATGAGCCTGATCAAACCCTATGGTGCCCAATGTATTTTAGTCAAGCAATACTTCAAGAAAATCATAATAAGTCCACAGATAGAAAGTGCAACGTGTTGTGCAAAAATCAGTAATAAATGCACGTTTTACAGCCAATTCGAGTGACAGCGTGTTACTGGAAAGTGAAACAAGCGGGCGAGTTTTCCTCCAGCTCATTCCCATGTTTCATAGATAGTAGGTCTGTACGGGGTGAAGGTCATGATGTCTACAGCTTGCCAGCAGAAGAGTATCCTGGCTTAATAAAGGTATTTACCAAAATAAATAAAATTGTGTTCCATACATGTAGTATCTTTCCTTTTGATTTAAAAATGACCAAAAATGTTGACAGATGACAAACTCGGGCAAGTAGCCCAAGGGCAACGATCGCTCACCTGACAGTCAATAAAATGCAGTCACAGGACAAAAGAAACTAGAAAAAGTGCCTTGAGAGGCACGTATACCCCCGGCTGGTAGCCACAAAGCCCCCTCCCTACCCCCTACCTATACAACCCTGCACATGCTCAACCCTGACATTGAACCTCAAATCCCCAATGAAAGACAGTACCCTTATCAAGTACACTTTAGAAATAAGCACTGTAAAGCACATTGCAAACAAACATGAGGGAGTGGTGTTTTAGAATGACAGATCTATTTTAGAGCAGTATACAGAGCTGACGTGTATACTCAATTCAGGACATAATCCACGGACTTTGAGGGTCAGGTCCTCAGTCCTAGATTGGAATGAACATAGAGTGTCATTCTTAAAAAAAAAAAAAAAAAAATGCCCCAGACCTTGACCTCAAGTCCCACCCCCACCCCATGCATGGACCCTTGGGTACATCCCGCCCCCATCCGCATGCATGGACCCTTGGGTCTAACCCTTATGTGGTACCTATGTTGTAAGCATGAATGCTTTCTGACAAATGGTTGTCAAGATATAGACCTACAGAATAATATTAATCTTGGTAACTATTGTATTTTATAAATGTGTCCTAGATTTTGACCTCAAGCCCCACCCCTAGAGTTTGGTGCCATGGAATTTAATTCAACCCTAAAGGGAATCTATGATCCAAATAGGAATACATTCCTATAAGTCTTTGTTAATATATGAACTTAGAGAAGAAAAAAACACTATGTAAATAGCACATTTTCAAGGTGACCTAGATTTTGAACTCTAGCCCCACCCCCCGAGCATGGACCCTCAGGTCTGAACTCACGGAAACAAAGCAAACCTTATAGGGTACCAAAAGTCCAAATATGAATGATTTCTGAACACTGGCTCATGAGATATACACCATCAGAGAAACTTTAACCAAAACTTTGACACAAATTAAAGGTGACCTAGATTTTGAACACTAGCCCCACCCCCGGGCATGAACCCTGGGGTCCGAACTCTTGGAATCAAAGCTAACCCTATAGGGTACCTTAAGTCCAAATATGAATGATTTCTGATAAATGGTTTTTGAGATATACACCACTAGAGAAACTTTAACCAAAACTTTATCGCAAATTAAAGGTGACCTAGATTTTGATCTCTAGCCCCACCCCCGGGCATGGACCCTGGGGTCCAAACTCATGGAAACAAGGCAAACCCTATAGGGTACCTATGGTCCAAATATGAATGGCTTCTGACTATAACTGCATGAGATATACACCACTAGAGAAACTTTAACCAAAACTTTGACGCAAATTCTACTGAACTAACGAACTAACGAACGAACGAACGAACGAACAAACAAACGAACTAACGAACATACGAACGGACGAACGGACAAACGGAAAAGCGAAAACTATATACCCGTCGGCATAAATGCCGGGGGTATAAATATTGCAGGGACACACAATTTTCTGGGCTCTAATTTTTTCAGAATCTTCTGTCCATAAATGTATGTTTTTCTCTTTAAATTACATCTTATCAGTTGCAAGGGAGACCTAAGTTGATCTTGCCATAAAAAGTGTCAGGGCCACCACAGGGCCATAATCAATATATACATGGTAGAATTCGGGTCCCAAATGCTACATGCCAAGCTTTGTTGAATTGCTGGGCCCGCCATTTAGATACTAAATTTTAAAGTTTTTTTTTTACCATATATGGACATGGCAGCCATGTTGGTCATGTGACCTGGATTGTTTAAAAACACATTGATTCCCCCATCCTATAGATGCTTCATATAAAATATGGCTTTGATTGGCTAAGGGATTTCAGTAGAGATCTTTGAAAATGGTAGATGACGACAGAGGACAGACCATATACTTTAACACGGCTAACAAACCTTTAAATGCGTAACCGCGGTTAAGAAAAGAAATCCGATTCATGTCCTTCCGGTTTCGCATAAGATGACCAACAAAAGGTAAACAAACTTTTGCAGCTCGTGTTTCCGAGTAAAATATTTCGATTCGAAGACAAATATTATAATTCTCTCAATGCTATTTTATTAGTTAGACATTGCTATATTTGGACCCTAAAGGATTTCCAGAAATTTTTCTTTATAATCATGATTTTTATTCCCTACCCCAAAACACGTTGGGATTGCATTGTACACGGCGAAAATGTGGGTCATTCGCAGGGGTATTTTTAGATTTCCGCTCATTACGTCCATATTAACGGAAAGCAGTTACAGTGCGCAGATGATTTAAACATTGTGTGAGGTCTGGTGACAGTTTCGTTGCCTCTGGCCAGTGCATTCTATGCATGTGTGGTTAAAAGCTGTGTCAACATTTCGGTTACGAATTTAATCATTAGAATGATAGCAGTATAGTCATTATAGAACACATGTATTTAAGTTTTTGTTTTTGTTAATTGTTTTACGCTGGAAGATTATTGTCACATTCTCTCGTCCTTTCTTAATAGTTGCTTACTCAAATTTGGTGTGGTTGTGATATTTGCAGTGAAAATGTTTGATATAAAATAATACACACTGTCTATGAAATACATGTAATACAATAGTTCACATGCATGATATTCCTGTTCATGAAGACGATTTTACAGCATTCTGTATACTTTAATTTGTTTTTTTTTTCTTGGTTTTATGTCTTTCAAAACGCTTTACAGGGAAATAAATACCATAACTTGAACAGGTTGAGGTTTTCAAACGTATCTTGAAATATATCCTTCATATTTTAATGATTAAATGCGTACCCATCTTTTCCTTCCCTTCAAATCGATAATGACGGGCACTAACACAACGAAATACTGGCACAGACATCAGATGCAATTTAGTTCATACATATCTGTAAATTTGTCGTGGAACAATCACTAAAATTTGATATTTACCAGCAAATTGTCCAATTTTTAGTTGTATTTCACCGACTTTGGCCTTGTTGGAACACCAGGTTCGAAGAAGGGAATAAATAACTCAAAGACCATCAAATTATTTTGCGAGCTACTTTGGTGCTGAGTTACAATAGTAAATAAGTGATAAAATAGCATTCATAAATAATCGATATATTTCTGTACTAAAATATAATCATCAATCGATCCTAGTAGTGTATGTTTTGTTTACCTTTTCTTGGTCTTCATATGCGGAACCGGAAGGGCGTGAATCGGATTTTCATTCTTAACCGGCGGTTACGCATTTAAAGGTTTGTTAGCCGTGTTTAAGCTCACATGACATTAATAAAACTCTTTTTAAGGTTGCTCTCCATGAAGGAGTTGATATTGACCCAGATGAAAGAGATAAGGGGGACAACTCTTGGGTTATAAAATCAGTCACTGATTATGTTACCAAATATATACCTGGTCTGGAAAATGTGCCAAGTGTAACAGAAACGTGCATATACACCGTAAGAAATTGATTGCGTCATAAAATATAGCTCTGGTCCGGAGGTTATAAAACTTTTTTCATGCTCAACTCAACTGAGCATAAAAATTAAACTGTCATAAATACTAAAATAGCCCAAATACATTGAAATTTCAGGTTTAGACCATCAGAGCCTGTAATTTATCCTGCTAATAAATGTTAAAATGCCGACTTCTGTTGGCATTTTAACATTTATAAGCAGGATAAATTTCAGTCTCAGCTGAGTTGAGCATAAAAAAAAGGTTTTATAACCTCGAGGCCTGGTCATGAAAGCACATCATGTATGGTTGAATCATGTAAATATGAGTATATATTGATGCACTCATTGCACTGCCGCCACAATGACTTTGCTAGGCCTTTTAAATTGTTTATGGACACACTTATTGAAGTTCCATGTTAAACTAAGCTTTAAGCTTTTTTCGCCCTTTGACCTTGTTTTTTTATACAAATGTCCATTCAGGGAATTAGTTTCAAATGTTATTGACCTCACTTACACTGCAAGCATAAAATAAATACATGCACTCTATGAACCACACAAAATATTTTGTTTCTATAATTTTCAGAATACACCAGACCATCACTTTATACTAGATACCCATCCAGCTTGGAAAAATATCATAATAGGGGCAGGATTTTCAGGTAACATTGGATCATGCACATTTTTACAGTCTTTGATGTCTTAGATTTAGACTCCCCTGATTTTAATTCTCAAAATCACTGCATTATTTTCTGGCCTTGGAAAAGAGTCTCTGATGAGGGCTTATTATCTCAATATCACACAAAACGGTCTCTCTTCATCTCTGTGAATGCTTAACTGCTTCCAAGTGAACTACCTTTATAAATTTTACGGTGTATTCATAAATTTTCAAATAAATTTTTAAATACCAAAAGATAAGTCTTCATATAATAACACCACTAAACTTATGTCTTAACAAAAAGAAACCAGCTTAACTATACACTGCATCTTTTATTAAATCCATTTGAGCCACTGCAAAACCAACAAGTACTTGCACAGCTGATCAACGCCTTTGTTTTCGCTGCACTGTTGATCAGTGCCTTTGTTTTCACTCCGGAGACAGTAAAACCCATCTTCTTAAATCTGAAATTTCAAGCTTGAAGCTATTTCGTGTGGTCATACAGCCTAGTTTGAGTCCGACCTTGTCAGAAACCCATATTGTTGGTTTTCACATGCGAAGACCTAATTTTTCAAATTTTCATCTCAATTTCAGGCCATGGTTTTAAGCTGTCACCAGTAGTTGGCCAGATACTAGGACAATTGGCTGTGGGCAAAACTCCTACATATGATATGAAACCTTTCAGAATTAATAGGTTTTTGAAACAAAAACTCTGATTTTGCCACTGGAAGGACAATATTTAAGCCACATCATGAGAAAACCAACAATCTGCATATGCAAAAACAAAGACGCAGATCAGCTTAGCGATAACCGCTAAGCTGATCAGCACCTTTAATTTCGCTACATGGATAGTACAATTCCTCTACTTTCTAAAACCAACATTTCAAGCTTCTAGCCATCTTCTGAACTTGTGCAGCTCAGTTTTTGTTGGACCTGTTTTTTCCGGGGAAACCACATTGTTGATTTTCTCATGACGCTGCTCATTTATCAATTTATTATACAATAGATGATCATGTTTTTAAACCTGGTTGATAATGCATTACGAGTCTGCCTAGAGTCACATAAGGCAAGTGACAATTATGTACTCATCAACCAGTCTACGTAGTGTTGTGTCTTCAAATATTTGAATCTAGTCATGGAAAGTTTAAAACTTCATAGAAGGTATATTATTTGTTCATACATATAGGTAGTTTCAATAAATGAGCCGCCACATGGGAAAACCAACAATCTGCATATGCGAAAACAAAGATGCAGATCAGCTTCGCGGTAACCGCGAAGCTGATCAGCGCCTTTGTTTTCGCTACTCGGATAGTACAATTCCTCTTCTACTTAAATCCGAAATTTCAAGCTTCTAGCTCTTTTCTGAGCTTGTACAGGCCAGTTTGTGTCGGACCTGTTCGGAAACCACATTGTTGGTTTTCCCACGAGGTGGCTCAATTATAGGTAGTTTCAATAAATTAAGACCTACACAATGTTTCTTTGAATAAGATCCAATCACTTCTAACCCAAAAATTAAAGTCAAAGAGATACATACCAGTAACAAAAGCTTATTATGCTATATTTGTATTGAAAAGTTTCAGCCCTTAGCAACATACATATGAGCCACGTCATGAGAAAACCAACTATGTGGTTTCTAAACAGGCCCGACACAAACCGAGCCATACAAGCACAAAAGATGACTACTAGCGGCTGGAAATTTTGGATTAAAAAAGTAGAGGAATTGTACTATCTGTGTAGCAAAAACAATGGCATCTTTGTTTTCACCTATGCAAATTGTTTGTTTTCTTATGATGCGGCTCATATTTACTGCTTTATGTCTTGTTGACTTTAAATGTTGTAGGACTAGTAGACAGATGTCCATATGGTGTCCTTCAGGTGGCATCAATTTGCCAGCAATTTTCAAAAGCATTTGTTTTTCTTCTTTAATTCTGATGCGATGAGATTCTGGCAACAAGCTTTCTTTGTCATCTTTCAATTGAAATGTAATAGTTAAACAGTACAGATTTAAGTTACACTTGCCCTCATCATTCAAGCATACAAGTGGTATCTCCCTCATCATCAGGGAGACTCTAGGAAATGAGCAGTAAATTGATCTAAAATTTTACTATCATGACAAAAACAAGCCCATACAATATACAGAGATTTTTCCAGCTGTAAAAAAAAAAAAGAATAAAAATTTCATTAGAAAATTGTTGATATTGTTGCTCATAAAACAGCAGTCACACATTAGCGTATAAGTGAAACGCGCGCTGGGCGTGTTGAAAAATTGCAAAATTCCACATAAGCCAGACACACGGTCGGAGACACGTTCGAAACGCGTTACGAGTACGTTGTGTATGCTTGGTGTACGTCCGGAGCGCGTCCCATTATGTCGCTAAAAATTATCGCGTGTTTCATGCGCATTTGGGATAAAAAAATTTTAAACATGCTTAAAAATTTTCTAGAAGCTAGGCGTGTCCCGGGCATGTGACTTATACGTTTCGAATAAGTTCCACGCGTGCTACAGGCGCGTTGAATACGCTTCGAACGCGTTTGTCGCACATTTGAGGCACGCCAGTGTAGCTCCACGCGCGTTCCGATTTTATGAGATATTGCTTCAGTAGCGTGCCCCAAGCGTGTGTGCTGCGCGCGTTGAACGTTCGCTGCGCGTCCATAGCGTGTGCTTAGAATGTCTGTGACGCAAGACAAACATACTCTAAAACTTTGAGATTTTTATACGTCCGTCACACGCCTCGGTTGTACGCTAATGTGTGACTGCCAAAGCGAGTTAAAGGTACAATTTGATTTTTATATGTCCAAAATCTTCAGCGTGTTGACATTTTTCATACGCTCGGCGCGCGTTTGGGTTATACGCTAATGTGTGACTGCTGTTTAACATTGATTGTGGTACATTTTAGAACCGCCTCGGCAAGGAGGTTTCAACGAGTACCCACAATGTATGTTTTGAATCAAAAATAACAAAAATAGGTATACCCCTGCAAACCCCAGTTTTTCTATATAGAAGTGGGCTTTAATGGGGTATACATTTCACGGACATGTTTTCCTGATGATTACCAATTTTTTAAGGATATTTCAAAAACCTTCCTGGAATGGCATACATCTTCAAGGAAAGGAGTGTCATTTTCAGAATCATTTGGGTGTGGAGGGCTACAATAATTTAAATACATAAAGACAGATTTTTAAATTTTGTATTTTACTTTATATAAATATCATATACAAAAGTGAAAAAAAAATATTTGTATATAATCTGAAATATAATATTCAATTATTGACTATTGAGTCATTGAATTAGACTACCAATATTGACCGAGGCGAAGCCGAGGTCAATATTGGTATTCTCTGTTGGATATCACATCATATTCAATGACTCAATAGTCAACAATTGTTTTATTGTATAACACTTTCTTCTAATACAAAACTTTAAAAATATATTTTTCATCTGAAAATGGATTGTTTTCAACAGCTTACATGTATATAGTCCCAGCATGACTGAAAAAATGTTCATTGGGACATAAAGTCTTAATTCAAATAAATTAAACAGTAGAAAACATCATCTGTAGTTCATCAGCAGGACTGCAAGACCTCAATCAATGTACATTTCCATGATAGATACAGTGTTCTTTTAGCAACATATATTTAATGGGAAAAAACCCAGGTCATAGAATATGACAAAATATGCAATGGGCTGAAAGCATGGTCTGAAATACTGTCTATTTATAGTTATATAATAAATGCTATAAGACATTCTGAGATATTCAATAGAAAAAATCCTAAATGGAAGGGTGCCATCAAGAGCTAAAATTTGCATTTTACTGAGTCCGATATGTCTGTGATTTTGGATAAACACTATCATTAACCTATATCTGGGCAACAAAAGGTCAAGGTAGTGATCACAGTTTTTGGATGGTCTGCTGATATGCTAAATGCGCCACGTCATGAGAAAACAACTATTTTGCGTATGCGAAAACAAAGGTGCAAATCAGCTTCGTAGTAACTGCGAAGCTGATCAGCGCCTTTGTTTTGGCTACACTGATTGTACAATTCTTCTACTTTCTAAATTCAAAATTTCCAGCCTCTAGCCATTTTCAGTGCTTGTACAGCTTGGTTTGTGTCGGACCTGTTCGGAAACCACATTGATGGTTTTTTTCATGATGAGGCTCAAATGACTTTCTCATCAAAGGACTCTAGAACATCCTTTCAGCATTTTTTTAACAGTTTCTTCTTGGATGAACTCTAGTTTACAGAGAAAGAATTCCTGCTTCAAAACTCTGAGGAAACATGATCAGATGTTTCTGTCCGTCATTATCAGCTTCAAACAACTCCAAAATGTATCACATTCACTGGTTTGGACTCCTGAGGAGAAATAAATTATCATACTAAAAAAATTATGGAATATCAAATTTATGTTGAGGAATAAAAGTGAAGGATCTATTTTCTTTTGGCTTTGCAGGTCCATTTCGTTTTGTCATAGTTTCTTAGATAAAAGACCAATGCCTGACATAATCAGAATGAAAATTCAAGCCTTAAAAACCGAATCCCATCTACAAAGATTATAAATCAGTTCTTGTAGAAGTTGTTTCATTATCACCAGTAGCCTTTTTTTCTGCGTTTTCACTATCTGACTTTTAAAATTGAGTTCATGTGCAAAATTTGCACCCAGGTGTACTTTTGGCACTTATGTTACTATTTACTGCTTATCCACTCTGCCAAAAAGAAAAAGAACACATCACATGTCTTAAGAAGTACAATTCAATGACTTACCCCATCACCTCTTGAATCTGCAACACATAACATGTAAAATTTGATAGTATGTGCGGAAATAAAGGTGCCATCAGCTTTGCAGTTGTGCACCAGTCATTTGTAACCACTGCTCCTCCACCTACGGGGAAGGGCAGGGATTATGACTTCAGTCCTACTATAAGCCCAACCCCGAGGGGGCAAACTGGAGGTCAAAACTTTGCTCTTTGCCCTGCCCTTCACAACAGAAAATCTCCCTGGGGTAAGGATCCTATTGTCAAAACCCTGTCATTTCACCTACACTGCCAGGACACTCGAAAAGTAATTGCCCTGTACTTTAGCCTGTTTATCCCCCACCCTTCCCCATAGGTAGGGAGGGGGTGGGGGCAGTGGTTACAAATGACTGGTGTATTACTGCACGAAGCTGTTTTTGTTTTTGCATAAGCTAGTATAAGCCGTTTTGAATCTGCATTTAATCTGGCCTCAACAATTTTGGCAAGAATTGCATTTTGGAGCCAGTTGTTCAAAGCATCGATAGCTTAACGATATCGTTAAGACATAAATTTGTTAAGCAAATATCAGCTAACTGCAAAGGATTCTCACCTTTTTTCAACAAAAAATAACAGTGTATTTGTAATATTCATGTTTGAAATTTTAACGAAACGTTAACTAACAACGTCGTTAGTTTTGAACAACTGGGCTCTGAATGTTTAATCTCACTTCAACACATACAGAAAACTGTGTGTTACCCTCTTTAAATAAAGAACTTACCCCTGCCTTTTGCTGTGTTTAAAATACTGTAATTATGTAGTAATGAAGTATAATATAACAATAAGGTAATAGTTTCATTAAAATGACATGCAAATTGAATGTCAGAGACCTTAGCCACAAAATGATCAGTATCCTGAGATTCTGCCTATGTGGATCATGTGTGCGGTGACTGCCCAGCTAATCAGCACCTTTGTTTTTGCTAGATAATACAATTCCTCTTCTACCTATACAGTATTCAAAATTCTTTCTTCTGTGACTGTACAGGAAGGTTTGTGTCAGAGCTGGTTGGAAATCCTGGAGACCGATTTTCTGGCGTCATGGCTCAAATCATAGCTTACCATTTCTATTCCAGTTACTGCCATCGTTTAAGGCTGCTGTATAGTCACTGATTAAATCAGAGTTAAGATCTAAACCATCCATCTGAGAATTTCTACAATAGCAAATATACATTCAATCAAACAGATACAATGGGTATTGAGCTATTATGTCGCAAAAGAATTGCATTTTTATCAGCAATGTTTCAAAAATGAATGTTTTGTAAAGCACATAGATGATTGTTTTATAACAGAATAGTTGAAGCTTACAGCAACGCACTTACATAAACAAACATAGCAGTATTGATTTCACTCTATAGCCAGTAGGTAGCCATCCAAGTGTTTGTACAGACATTACCTAAACACGCCCATGTAATATACAGATTTTTCTTAAGTTGTAGAAATTGAAAATTTTCAGTAGATCTTTTTAAAATATTTTTCTGATTTTTGCTCAAAACAAAGAATGCATGTACATGTACATGTTAGAAACGCCTCGCTGAGGCGGTTCTAACGAGTACCCACGATCTATGTTTTGGAGAAAAAGAGGTATACGCCTGCATATCCCAGTTTTACGATATTTAAAAGTGGGATTTAAATGAGTTCATTGCACGGACATTTTATCCTGATGATTCCTCTTATTCACATGACATTCCTCTTCATTCTGTACAAGTGATCACTCAAACTGCCAGGTAAAGTCTAGAATTCCAAACTAGGGCATGACCCATCTTTTGTCTCCTAAAAGGTAGTGTTGATGCTCTATGTTAAAGGAACTACATGTATTTTCATTCTAAAATATATGAAGGATACAAATGAGCCACCTCATGGAAAACCCAACAATCTGCATAGGCGAAAACAAAGACGCAGATCAGCTTCGCGGTAACCGCAAAGCTGATCAGCGCCTTTGTTTTCGCTTCTCGGATAGTACAATTCCTCTTCTATTTAAATCCAAAATTTCAAGCTTCTAGCTCTTTTCTGTGCTTGTACAGGCCGGTTTGTGTCGGACCTGTTCGGAAACCACATTGTTGGTTTTCCCACGAGACGGCTCAAATCTAAACTCACATATGCTGATCACTGTTGTATCTGTTCTGTCTACTTGGCACTGGTCTTCTCTGAGGTAGGGGTGGAGGAACATCATTGAAACTCATTGTCTGTGACCTTGAACCCTGCTCAAACGACCTTGAAGTCTCGTGATGTGACCTTGAAACCTGAGGACTTGGAGCTGTTTGGGATAATGGATTTTGCTGACCTTGTTGGAATGACCTTGACCTAAGGGAACTTTGAACTCCCGACCTACTTTTCTTGTCATTTTGTGGTGACCTTGAACTATAGTCATTTGAACTTTGACCTCCTCTTGACCTAGTTTTCTTTTCAGTCTGTGGTGACCTTGAATTGTAGTCTTGCTCATGGCTGAATGACCTATGATGTGATTTTTCTTCTTGTTGCCAAGGGTGCTGTCTTGATGCTGGAATCTATAACAATAACAAGGAAAGATGACAGACATGTCAACACCTTTGGAAAACTCCATAGACTTCCATGTATTTTCATGTTTGCAAGAAAAATTATTCTGCTTCTCCTGGTCAACGTATTTTTATGTTTTGGGTGTCACTTGAAAGGTAAATGAATAAAGCAATATACAAGATATTTTTCATTTAATTCTATGCATGGGTTTTCAAGCTACAATTTTTTAAAAACATGAATTTTTCTCAGACACTTTTTGGGCAACGTCACTACTGACGTCAATGGGAAAGTGGCTTTTTCAAAATTTCCTAAAACTTTAAACTGCTGTATAGGAAAAATGCAATGTTGAAACTTCACCAAATAACCTTTATTTATTGCTTTATTAATTTAACGTTCAAATGACACCAAAGTCATGAATATTTGTTGGCCAGAAGAGGCAGAGTAATTTCTCTTGCAAACATGAAATTGCATGTAAGTCTATGGAATTTTCCAAAGGTGGTGAATAATAATGTCTACTGACTGTATATTGTCTAAAAAATATGTCTTTTTTTGGAAGTACAGATTTGATTTGATTTACAAGTCTAATATAATGTGACAGCCTTTTCTAACCAAAGCCCACTTCCTGCAAGCTCTCGGAGAGGCAGGGCAACTGGATGACTTTAACCCAGTCCACACAATGCAGGGAAAATACCTAGCATTGGTGCAATGTAGGCAAAGAGGGCAGTGCAATGTAAACATCATACCAGTTGTCAGTCCCCACAGTGCGTGGGTTTTTCAATGAATGGGTTTTTTCAGTGAAAGATTATGAAACTTAACTTACGACCACAGTAATACAAAAAAAAATACATTTCCCTTTATAGTTTCAATTACAGTTCAAAGACATTTTAACATGCGGATGCCTCATTACAATGTGGTTTTCTATACAACACAGTCGTGTTATGGCTCCGAAAACCATTATTTTGCTATTTTTGCTATATGTTTATTGTAAGTAACCTCATTAGAAACCCAATACCATGGTCTGATTTTAGGACCCTAATGATAGCATTTTAATGTGGCTGACTTGTACCTCATTTGATGAATACATGATAGGAGTTATTTCTAGAGTGTTGTGTATAGTTCTTTTGTGGGTAGCCATCATAATGTCAAAAAGTCATCATCAAAACTATCTACCAGAGCACCATGGGTCCTGAAATGCTCACCTGACCGGGTTCTGTTGTGGTGTGTCTAGTTATGATGACTTACCTCATGTGAAGTATAGGAGCTATTTCTACTGTGTTGTGTATAGTTCTGCTGTGGGTAGCCATCATTGTCAAAACTAGGAAGATCATCATCAAAACTATCTAAAATTTAAACAGTACATTCTGTCAACTTATTTTTACAAAGTAATTTATCAACCAAAATGCAAATTCTGAATATGGTCAACTCCAATCTAAAGCATCTTTTAGCTTTTCTGAATCTAGAACATAACTTTGCACTAAGAATTAGTTTTGTCAAAGATGAAAACAACAAATACTATATTAAGCGATCAGAGGCAACAGTGTTCTTGACAATGAGTATCTATTCTAACACACCTCGCCTATATAGCCAATGGTAAAAAAACGTGTTATATTGTGCAACAATTTCACTGGGCGAATAAGCGTGATGTTACTTTGCGGCATTTGTGACGTCAGCTATCCCACAAAGCAGCGTTAGACGGTGAAACGTCGTTTTAGCGCACAACAAACGTAATAAGTGTGTGTAAATACCAGCATTACAGTCAAATATTTGGCGGGATATCTGCAATGCAATGGCGGAAAGCTGAACGATATTGACGGTTTCAGCAACATTTATTCCGTTTATTGTGTGTTAGAATCGAAATAGATCAGCTCAAGTGCGTGAATTGTTGAGTAATAATTCACTGTTTGTCGGTCAGTTGTAAGAAGATAAATCACTCGCGCTACGCGCTCGTGATTTGATCTTCTTTACAACTGACCTCCAAACAGTGAATTATTACTCAACAATTCACTGCTAGAGCTGATCTATTTCTTAATCATTATATCTTTGACAGGTCCAACCAGACTTTGGTTTCAACAAGAACACATTTACACAGATTGTGCCATAAAAGAGGGTCACAATCAGGTATACTGAACTCGCAAGTCAGTAAAATTTTGGTCAAAAAATCTCTAATCAGTAAAATTTGACCCAACAATCACTAATCAGTAAACAATTTTGGTCCAAAAATCACTTATCAGTAAATAATTTTGGCCCAAAAAATCGCTAATCAGTAACACTTTGGCCGAAAAATCGCTAATCAGTAAAATATGGCAAAAAATCGCTATCCGTAAACCCCATTGAGACCCTCATAATTCAGTGTTTATTTGTAAGATCTTACCTAGTGAGTCTGAGTCGACCTGATCAGCTTTTCGTCTAGCTACCTCAGCCAGAGCAGTTTCACCCTTGTCTAGAGCCATGTAGTGAATATCCTAGCAAAATACAAGGAATCCATTTGAATCTTGGAATAAGCTGACCATCTTACTCTTTATACATTTTTATACATTTGTTCTTAGTTCTAATGCACTTGAGAATGTAATGTGATGTCTGATTGGATAACATCAAAAATTTGCGACAGTACATTCAGAAACCCAACATCATGAGCAATATTGCTTGTGATTGGATATATGTTGCTCGTGACACTCATGTTTTGTGAAAAACAATGCATTATTGATGTTTATAGTTAAAAAGTACATTAGAATGGGGATAACAATATTCAAATTTTTCATTTGGGGTGGTATATCGTCATATATACGAGCAGAAATCATGTTTTACAGCTACACATCGTAAAACAAATTTTCCGACCATATTTCCGACGATATACCACCCCAAATGAAAAATTTGAATATAGTTATCCCCTAATTTTGGACTTTTGGTTGTCTTTAAATCATACATGTATTGAAAATCATTTAGTAGATTTTGACTTTCAACTGGTACTACAGCTTGAGTGAGGAAATCTAGCACATAATAAAGTAATGCCAACAAGCTTGTGTCCACAAGTTCAGAGTGTACACTATTAAATTATCTTAAACACAGTTTCAAAAAAGCAAAACTAATGGAACACAGGAGTATTGCCTATGCGAAAACAAAGGTGAAGATCAGCTGTGCAGTAACTGCACAGCTGACCAGCACCTTTGGATAGTATAATTCCTCTTCTTCCTAAATTCCAAATTTCAAGCTTCTAGCCTTTTTCTGAGACTGTACAGACCGGTTTGTATCAGACCTGGTCGGAAACCTAAAGACGGGTTTTCTCGCATCGCTGCTTGATTGTCAAAGAACTAACCATAAAAAGATCTCTAGCACCAATGTCTACAGCCAGAAGGAAAGCCTTGTCAAATCTTGCATACCTGCAATTAAAACATTTTTTCTCTTAGATGGGGATTAAATATGATTTTCCATTCATTAACATTCGCTAGGTCCCCAAAGGGACCTAGACAATGATATTGAATGAAAAAAACATTTTTGATCGCTATTATTGCATAAATTCTGCACAAACAAAAGAAATAATGGTCCACTATATTTACTGCCTCGTCAGTTTTTCATATGCGTAAAAGCTTTCATCCATATGCTGGTTCCTGGCGGAGTTCACTTACTCATTATTAGCATGTGCTTTGCGTGGCACCCAGTAACAAGCATAAATAAATGTGATGTATTAACAGCAAGTGTGCATGTGAATTGCCTCATTAATACACAGTTTTTTCTTCGTTAATATAAGCCTGTTAATATCATGTGACAAGAGTATTTATGCAATAATTAGTGATAAAGAATCAAGAAACAAAAGAAAATGTAATGGTAAAATCTGATGATAAAGTGCTGATGCAGACTGTTTCATATGACCTAAGAGGCATAGCCACAACTATATTTAAACACTTTAAATACAATGAACTCGACAATGGAGAATCATTGACAATGGCGAACCACTCGTAAGGATATTGCAGAATTTCTTGAAACTTAGACAAAATATTATATATTTATAACTCAGTCATTTACTTTCATCTGTGCCTTGATGTTTGATAAAAGAATGGAGTCAAAATTCCACCAGACAATAAAATCAGGGTTGCTGAAACGCTTGAATCCTTAACTAAGATGCCTAGTTAATTGTTCCGCAAAAAGTGAAGTTCAGATAAAATTTGTTTCATTCCTCATTTCTAAGCTTTGATTATTTCCATTTTTGCATTACTTTAGTGCCTAATATCCCTAGTATTAAGTATGCCTGTTTTTGATAAAAACTTTGACATTGAAGGTAGAAATAAGCGTGGAATGATGTACAGGTTA
This sequence comes from Rugalucina vietnamica, assembly GCA_964017185.1. Taxonomy (NCBI): domain Eukaryota; kingdom Metazoa; phylum Mollusca; class Bivalvia; order Lucinida; family Lucinidae; genus Rugalucina; species Rugalucina vietnamica. The sequence continues at coordinate 34,672,708 of OZ024872.1, forward strand.
AATTCGACAATAGCGAATCATAATTTGTGAGGTGAAAAGAATGTGCACAAAGTACTGATAATCTACCTTTGGAGTGATTGTACAGGAACAACTTGGTTTGTGCAATGGCGTAAACTAATGTTGATGCATGTGGTGGTTTAATCTTCTTGCTTATAGGCTTTCATTGATTCGTGATAGTAATGGGACATGCTTAAATCAGTATAATTGGCCATTCCGACATGACATTTGCTGTTGACAGTGAAAGTAAAGCAGCAACTCAATAAACACAATTTAATTGAACACCTTTTAGTTTTGCATTATGATGGTGCCATTTGTGCGCTAAATATCCCCCTTAAAATGTTTTCTTTTGGGCTATAGACTATTTGATTCGCCATTGTCAAGTTTGATTCGCCATTGTCTAATGAGGGAGGTATCATATCAACAGAGTTATCTCCCATTAGAAAAATGAATGAATCAAAATTATTATTTTCCTGTAAAGCTGAGATATGTTAGATGTTCTTAGTACCAAATAGAATAACAATTCCATGGTCATCTTTAAAATAACAGCGTTTGACTTCTTAGTGATTCGCCATTGTTGAGTCAACTGTATCTTGTAGAAAAATCATTACTAATTTCCTGATTACTTTCAAATTGACACCTGGTTTATATGAGCCGCGTCATGAGAAAACAAGACTTTTGCCTATAGGAAAACAAAGGCGCAGAGCAGCTGTGCAGTAACTGCGAAGCTGAACAGCACTTTTGTTTTCGCTAATCGGATAGTACAATTTCTCTTCTTCCTAAATCCGAAATTTCAAGCTTCTAGCCATCTTCTGTGCTTGTACAGCTCGGTTTGTGTCAGACCTAGGCGGAAACCCCCGAAGACCAGTTTTCTCGTGTCCCGGCTCATATAACAATGCATTTTCAATACTTTAACATTCCGTAACAAGAGAACAGCAGAATGCTCACCTAAGTAGATGGTGAAAGAACCTTCTAGCCAGCCTACTGATAGGGTCTCTGTAGTCTTGTATGGTCTGATCTGACAACGGTCGTTTTGGAGCATAAAATGTACCCAGAGCAGTCTCCAGCTGACCTGAAATTATTATTATTATATTTTTTAATTTTTTTTTTAAATTTTTTTTTTTTTGCATTTTGACATTATTATTTAATTGTACAAAACCACAAGCACTAGGCACATTTCCTTACAACTTAGCCTTTTCTGCGAAGCTGATCAGCACCTTTGTTTTCACTACAGGTATAGCACAATTCTTCTACTTTCTAAATCCGAAATTTCCAGCCTCTAGCTGTCTTCTGTGACTGTACAGCTCGGTTTGTGTCGGACCTGTTGACATTGTTGATTAAAATCACATTGTTGATTTTCTCATGACACGACTCATTATTATGTTTAACTGTACTCACTTTCTCTATCAGCATTCAGGGTCATCTTGAGTAGATGTGTAACGATAGCTGTTAAACAGGCATAGCATCCGTGTCCATCCAGGTCCCAATTCATAGCACCCAGAAGCTCTACAGCCTAAAGTACAAATAAAGGCATACATGTGTACATAACATACTATTGTGGTTTTGGTTTTTGAACATCTGTTTACTTTAAGTTAGTTTAATTCAAATGCTTTGTTTGCTTGTATTGAGGTTAAATGTCTCAGTCAACAATTTTTCAGTCATGTTGGGATGGAGACCCCCACTTCCTGGGTATTAACCAGTACTCAGGGGGAATTAATGTAACCACCAGAGGGGATCCAACCTCTCGATTCGGAGTCTGATGCTCTACCAATACACAATCACTCTCCCCTCATTCAAATGTTATATATAACCATGACCAAGAAGACAGATGAAAAACAGGATAGGAAAGTATAAAGATCTTCTCTTAAAGCTGAATAACAGGAAGCCCTGACATCTTAAACACAAAAACTCTTCATAAATTCAGGGATCTTTTTTTGTTCAAAGTGACTTAGCACAATGTATTTAGAACTGCATCTATTTCCACTGAAAAAGCCACGCGTCCATAAGCAGTTTTGTTACCTCAAAAAGTTGTTTATGTCTGATGTATTCCTTCACCATTTCCAGACAAGAGAATCTCTCCCGACTCACAACTCCTAGAGACAGTAACAACACAGCAGCTGGTCCCCTGTGCATTACGAAAACACAGCAAATAATATGCAGAAATTGTAAAACTTAATGTTTTTCAGTTAAAAAACTTTGGATATTTTTCTTATTTTAGTCAATACATAGAATGCGGGAACACGTTAGAACCGCCTCCGTGATGGGGTTCTAATGAGTACCAAAATCTCTCTTTTGAATCAAAAATAAGAAAATCTGTATACCCCAGTACCCCAGATTTACTATACAAAAAGTGGGGTATGAGGGGGTATACATTTCACAGACATGTTATCCTGATGGGGAAATAACTGAGTCATATCATGATCAAGTATCATTCAGTATAGGATGGCACCACCTTTTCCTTGGTTTAAACCAGATTATGAGGAGTTAATGTGTCTCGCTAAAGGACACAACCGGGCACAAGTGGGCCTCAAACCCGCCACCTATCAATCCAGTTCAACACACTGACCACTGAAACACTGAATATTTTATCCCGTCTCACATTACAACAATATGAGGCATAGAGAAGCATAGAAATATAGTTTTAAAATGAGCCCATGCATGAGAAAGCCAACAATTTGGGGTTTTGACGAGGTCCGAAACAAAGCGGTCTGTAAAGTCATAGAAGCAGGCTAAAAACCTGAAATTTCGGATTTAAGAAGAAGAGAAATTGTACTATGCGTGTAGTGAAAACAAAGGGGCTGATCAGCTGTGCAGTTACTGCACAGCTGATCTGCACCTTTGTTTTCACATAGGCAAAAATCTGGTTTTCTCACGTCGCTGCTAAAACAATGTTGATTACCTATCAAAAGTAAGGCTCAAGGCATCAGTATAGTCCCCTGACCAGTCAACGCCCTGGGGGTCAAAGGGGCACCACTGGATCTCTTTTAAAGCTGGCGCAGACCTGAAAAAGTATTGACATTACACCTGGACCCCTTTATAACAAAGTTCATTACAACATAGTTTCGGATATAACACTGATCAGTGCTGGACCCCAATTGGACTATTTTTGCTATACATTTTACTCTCGTTATAACGCGGATTGTAAAGCTAACATGGAAATTGGCTTGGACCCCAGCAATAGTGTTATAAAGAGATTGAGGTGTACTTTGAAAATATTTTTGTATTTATTTATTTTTCCCTCGATATTTTCATAATTTACTTTTGTCAACCAAGGGTTGTTTTACACAAATACAGTGTGAAGTTTACATGGCATTATTTTTGTCACAAATTTTCTTTCCCTTGTAACAAGCATCTTGTAATATGTGGTGGGTCATCCAACCTTTGTGTGGCAGCCTCTAATCCATTGTTGATAAATTAGAGATACTTTAGTTGCAATGGCAGGAAAAACCGCCAGAAGGCAAAATTTTTGAGTTTCATAATTTTTATTGTGCTTGTTACACTGACAAAAATTGACAAATGTGTCTTCGCTTGAGAAAACCAACAATTTGCATAGGCTAAAACAAAGGCGCAGATCTGCTTTGCTGTAACTGCGAAGCTGATTAGTGCCTTTGTTTTCGCTACACTGACAGTACAATTCCTCTTCTTTCTAAATCAAAAATTTCCAGCCTCTAGCCACCTTCTGTAGCTGTACAGGCCAGTTTGTGTCTGACTTGGTTGGAAACACAAATTGTTGGTTTCCTCAAGCACAGGCTCAAATGGCTACATGAGAACATACTTGAAGAATTTATGGATCTGTAACATTTTATGAGGATCTGGTTCTTCCGTTAACAACTGGACTCTTAGAGGTGTCATGGCCATATCAAATACCTGAATGACAAAAAATGAGCCGCCTCATGGAAAAACCAACAATCTGCATAGGCGAAAACAAAGGCGCAGATCAGCTTCGCGGTAACCGCGAAGCTGATCAGCGCCTTTGTTTTCGCTACTCGGATAGTACAATTCCTCTTCTACTTAAATCCGAAATTTCAAGCTTCTAGCTCTTTTCTGTGCTTAAACAGGCCAGTTTGTGTCAGACCTGGTCAGAAACCACATTGTTGGTATTCCCACGAGGTGGCTCAAAAATGAAAATGATTAAGGTTTTTATTGATGCAAATGTGATGAAATCTTTCATCTAAATAATTACTGTTGAGTGCATTCTAACTTTGATCATTCCAAATTGTGCACAAGCATTAAATCCAAGGCATCTTATGTTTTAACCTGTGTTGGTATATGTAGTTGATTTTGTTTGTTTGAATTGATGCTTTACATCCCAGTCAACAGCTAAGGTCATGTCGGGATGTTGCCTCCATTTGATGGGACTTTTACCCAAAATGAGGATGTCATGAGATCCAACAAATGCTTGAAATATAACAATCCAACTAAACCACAAAAGGCTTATACGTATGAATGGTTTGACGTGAACCACTTTTCCTGGGCAAACTCAGACCTGAGCATTTAACCAGTAATCAGATGGTCAGTCAGTAGTGTATGTTTTGCCTGGAGGCACAAGCAATCCATCTATTTCTCTTGGCCCCAATGGGCAGGGGCCCTACATGAAGTTGAACCATCCGGAATACAGAATCCAAAGTTTTAAGTCTCTAACTGGCTTCCATTGCTGTGCATGTTTGTCTGCTTAATTGAGCAGAGGCTTTATATCTAAGTCAACAATTTTTAAGAACAGGTGCTCTTTGCCTGTATGTATTACAATCAGCTTCCAACGTTTCAATTAAGCTGTCATTTTACCTGTATTTCACCTCTGACACTACCAACAAAGAAAACAGTTCCCGTGGGATGCCAGGCTGCCATAGTTGGACTCTGAAGAATAAACAAAACAGTCTCAAGACAAATGCCTTCAAAATAATAATTCTATCAAAGAAGTGATATATTGCCTTATATTGTGATGATACAAAGTTTTCAAGCAAAAATTGTGGTGATGTCAGAATGATCCATTTCGTAACAATACTGCCTCTGAGCAAGTATTACAGTTTACATGGCCCCGAGGTTATACTCAACTCAGCTGAGCTTGAAATGTCAAATATTCATAAATACTGAAATAGCCCAAATATCAATAAAATTGAAGGTTTAGAACGTCAAAGCCTGTAATTTATCCTGCTAATAAATGTTGGCATTTTAACATTTATGAGCAGGATAAATTTTAGTCTCAGCTGAGCTGAGCATGAAAAAAGTTTTATAACCTCTGGACCAGAACTTAGTGTCCATTCTCTTGCCAGTAACTGATAATTTGTGGTTCTTGAATCAGAAGAATCCCAATATATATTCCACAAATATGCTTTTTTTTTTAAACAAATATCATTATTATCATGCATAAGCATGGCTGATCACCACATTTGCTTTTGATAGCTGGATGATGCAAATCCTGTAATACTTTAAAGTACATATCATAATTTCCAACCACTACTCATCTTCTATGGCTGATTTGTGTTTGACCCAGATGTTTTTCTAATAATGTAACTCAAATATTCTTACCAGTGCAGCTTTTTCAACACGAGTGAGTTTCTTGTATTCATCATACATAACCTGTAAGAAATGAACAAGGATAGACATAACTGAAATTACACTATCTTTCAGCAAGAGACCAATGGGTTTCTACTGAAAATGAGTTAAAAGTAAAACACAAAACTGGGCACTGACAAGAATTAAGGATTAAGGATGTATCAATTTAATTTTTAACTTTTCTTCATATCTTATGTGACATGGTGCATCAAGATACATGAACCTTAAACGTTGCTATACCAAACTTCTTCTTTAAATGACATGATGTTTTTACAACTTTAAGATTTGAGGTGAAACAAACTTTTATAACAAAGAACCTACCAAAGAGCCATCAGCACACCCTAGCAACAGTTTGTCTTCTCCTGGGCTTCGACACTGACAATATACCTGACCTATGACAAACAATTTGAGATATCAAGATATTATTTAAGCAATAAACGATTTCATCTATCAAACTTTGCCAATACATGCTTTTTACTCTATCAACCTTTCAATCGATCATTAAAACAATCTATACAAACATCTATAAGACTGCATATTTGCAAACAAAGTAAGATAACCAAGTTTTCTTAATTTTCTGTATTGAAGAATATAAACATTGTCCTTCGATTTTTTTTTTTTTATTTTCAAACCAAGTATCCTATCCTAATTTAAAAGAAACATACTTTTTCATATAACAATAAATTAACTCATTTAAGCCTAGCGTCCCTTTTATGGGATATAGGCAAACAAAATAGCCCCAGATGTGACGCCGCAGAACGCGGCGTCCCATCTGGGGCTATTCTGTTTGCTCAGAGGATTTTCATCGAAAAATGAGATAAAAAAGTTAATATCAAACCTGATGCCCCTAAAAATGAAAGTGGACTCACCCAAATGATAATGATGGGAGAATCCATTCCTCAAATGTGGGTTAAACACATCAGACTAACATGTCCACATCAGGCATACTCCCTTAAACCCCACTTTTAACCCATATTTGATGAATGCATTTTCCCATTATTATCATTTCGGTCAGTCCACTTTCATTATTAGGGACATCAGGAGTGATTTTGAATTTTTATTCCATTTTTCGATGAAATTTCTCTAAGCAAACAGAATAACCCCAGATGGGACGCCGCGTTCTGCGGCGTCACATCTGGGGCTATTCTGTTTGCCTATGTCCCATAAAAAGGGACGCCAGGCTTAAATGAGTTAAATAGCAAAACTGGGAATCACAAGGGTTAACATATATATTTTTGCATAGATTGAAGGTACTCATTAGAACCATCTAGCAAAGGCGATTCTAACATGTACCCATAATCTATGTTTTCAGTAAAAATAATAATAAAATCAATATTTTTCAAACATAAATTTTCATTTTTACAGCTTTTGAAAATTATAATGAGGGATTTCCCTCACTTACCTTTCAAGGGTATATTAACCATCAAAGTTCTTTGAATCTGAAATGAATGCAAATCACTTAAAATCATAGAGTAGAATATGGCTGATTTGAATGACTTAACCAAGAATTGAAATGACTAAAACCAATTTACAATACATTACAGGGAAACTTGCTGTTAAATTATTATTATTTTTTTATTTTAGTTATTACGTTTCATTCAATACGGCAAGTGGGGTTCTAATCCAGGACCTTTCAATTCAGCTCTCATATTCTTTTTACCTCCAATTTACAGCTAAGGTCTTATTGGGACCAATGGTCCAGTAAACGCTCACCTGAGATCTGGACAGTTTTACTTGCATAAGAACAGAGAGCCAGTGATGGAGTTTGAAGGTTTTCCTATAGTAGTAAGTCTATGGAAACTATCGACCCCCGGGGCGTGGCCAAATTTGACCTCAGGGGCATGAATGGCACAATTCATGTAGAGGACCATTAGCCATTGCAACATATCAAATATCAAAGCTGTGGGCTCTTGTGGTTTCAGAGAAGAAGATTTTTTTTAATCCCCCCCCCATTAAAACGTGTATGTTGCATGTGTAATTTGATCAAAATTAGCCTACTGGCTTTTGAGATATTTATGTTTGAATGTTTTTTGAACAGACTACGACTGACGACAGATGCCTGCCTATCCTATAAGCTCACCTGTGAGCCTTCTACTTACCTTTCCATCAGCAATTTCATAAGTACAGGATTTGGCAGTTATCTCCCCTCCTGAGCTAAAGGCTTGTTCCACGGTGTAGAACTTTTGAGGATGTAATTTGCTGCAAAAATAGGGTTTGCTTTATTTTTCTTTTCCTTTTTTTGTCTGTGGTACTCTTGACATACTTTTTTGTTGAAGATTTACTATGCAAATAGCCTATCCTCTGGTGTGTCCATTACACAGGTTATGTGATTTGTACTTACGCCACTTTACTCTCTTTTTTTTACTTTTTTTTTATTTTATTATTTATTTTTTTTTATATAAAACTTAATTTTACATAGAAAAGATGGTATTAAGCAAGAATTTCCAAAAGTTCCCTTTCTGATTTAGTAAGCTTAAGTTCTAAGACTATATTTATAAGATTTCCAAGTTCATAATGGAACAAACCTGAACTCTATATTCTGTGGATTACACTCTGTCCTGGTGTATGTTAGTACACTAACATTGGGTCTGAAATATAAAACAAAAGCATTTGGCAATTACCTGGTCTGCTATAATATACAACTATAGAACGCAAAAGACTTTCTTGAAACCTTAACCAAGATTTTATCAACATCTGTTCTTCTCTGTCAAAGAATGACTTTTATAGAATCCCTATTTTCAACTTTATTGCTTGACTTGAAAGGGAGGAAGGTCTCAGTATGCACAAGCCACAGCTTCAATATGAGCCGCGACGCGAGAAAACCGGATAATTGCCTATGCGAAAACAAAGGCGCAGATCAGCTTCGCGGTAACCGCGAAGCTGATCAGCGCCTGTGTTTTCGCTACTCAGATAGTACATTTCCTCCTCTACTTAACTCCAAAATTTCAAGCTTCTAGCTCTTTTCTGTGACTGTACAGGTTGGTTTGTGTCAGACCTGGTCGGAAACCCTGAAGACCGGTTTTCTTGCGTCCAGGCTCATATGAAACAACTGAAGGCAGGTTTTCCTGTTCCTGCAAAAGCTTACCAGTGCTCAGTGCAATGTTTTCACAAGCTGCCTTTATATGACTCTAGCCTCTGCTAGAATCAGAATAGAAAATGACTGTTGGATATATATCATCACAAAAGTTCGAATTAAAAAAATACAACAACAAAAAACAGAGGACCAATGGTCCTGATCTGTAGTAGAGCTAATAAACCCTGCACTGGGGTGTGGTCTGTATGGACCCCAGGGGCACAGGTGATAGGTGGCATTGCCACATATAAATTATAAAAGCTCTAGGCTCAAGGTTTAAGAGTTGGAGATGAATTAAAACCAGAGGACCATTGGTCCTGAGAATGCTCACCTGAAGCCTGATCCTGCAGTATTAAGTCATCATGAAATGACCTTGACCTTGAATACTCACACACCTTTATTGAATTCATAAGTTGTCTGCATCTGCAAAGTTTCAGGTCTCAGGCTGCAATAGTTTCCAAACCCAGTGATTTATGAGAAAACCACAATTTTAATTTTGATATTTAAATGACTTTGGGTCAAGGTCAAGAAATGACCTTGGCCTTCATTAATTACTTACCTTCATTGACTCCATTGGTTGTCTGCATCTAGCAACTTCCAGGTCTCAGACTGCAACAGTTTCCAAAATATCCATTGTTTCCGCCTTTTCCCATGTAAAAGCCTATGTTTCCAAAATTGACCTTGCCGTAAAATAGGTCAAGGTCATCCTATGGTCATCATTTGATCAAACTAGGATGGGCTGGAGTCCCAAATGCTACATACCAAGTTTCGCGAAAATTGGCCTGCCGGTTCTGGAGAAGAAAATTTTTGAGTGGTTTTTACCATATATGGGCGTGGCGGCCATCTTGGTAATGTGACCTGGATTTCGCGATCAAACTTTCGTCTCCCCTATCCATGGATGCTCCACATAAAATTTCACTTTGATTGGCCCAGCAGTTTCAGAGAAGAAGATCTTTGAAAAGTGTGTATGGACGACAGACTGGCCAAGGTCAAGAGATGACCTTGACCTACATTAATCACATACCTTCATCTACTCCATTAGTTGTTTGCATCTACCACTTTTCAGGCATCAGGCTGCAATAGTTTTCAAAAAATCCATAGTTTTCACTTTTTCCCATGTAAAAGCCTATGTTTCCAAATTTGACCTTGCCGTAAATTAGGTCAAGGTCATCCAAGGGTCATCATTTTATCAAACTATGATGGGCTGATGTCCCCAATGCTACATACCAAGTTTCGTGGAAATCGGCCCACCGGTTCTGGAGAAGAAGATTTTTGAGTGGTTTTTACCATATATGGGCGTGGCAGCCATCTTGGTCATGTGATCTGGATTTCGCAATCAAACTTTAGTCTCCCCTACCCATGGATGCTCCACATAAAATTTCACTTCGATTGGCCCAGCAGTTTCAGAGAAGAAGATCTTTGAAAAGTGTGAATGGACGACAGACTGGCCAAGGTCAAGAGATGACCTTGACCTAAATTAATCACATACCTTCATCTACTCCATTAGTTGTTTGCATCTACCACTTTTCAGGCCTCAGGCTGCAATAGTTTTCAAAAAATCCATAGTTTTCACTTTTTCCCATGTAAAAGCCTATGTTTCCAAATTTGACGTTGCCGTAAAATAGGTCAAGGTCGTCCAAGGGTCATCATTTTATCAAACTATGATGGGCTTAAGTCCCTGATGCTACATACCAAGTTTCGTGGAAATCGGCCCACCGGTTCTGGAGAAGAAGATTTTTGAAGGGTTTATATGGGCGTGGCAGCCATCTTGGTCATGTGACCTGAATTTCGCGATCAAACTTGAAATGCCATTACCCAAGGAGGCTCCACATAAAATTTCAACTAGATCGGCCAAGCGGTTTCAGAGAAGAAGATCTTTGAAATTGTGGACGACGACGACGACGGACGGACGACGGACGGACGCCGGATCATGGCCATCCTATAAGCTCACCTTGTGAGCCTTCGGCTCAGGTGAGCTAAAAATACAACAACAAAAAACAGAAGACCAATGGTCCTGATCTGTAGTAGAGCTAATAAACCCTGCACTGGGGTGTGGTCTGTATGGACCCCAGGGGCACAGGTGATAGGTGGCATTGCCACATATAAATTATAAAAGCTCTAGGCTCAAGGTTTAAGAGTTGGAGATTTGTTTTTTGTTTTCCCATTGTAAGTATATGGGAGTTAATGTCTCCCTGGGTGGGGCCCTATGGAACTGTTGGGGCATGATTGGCTGAATCTATGTAAAGCACCATATAACATAGCTGCATACTAAATATACAAGCATTGGGTCTTGCCGTTTCAGAGAATAAAATTTTTCCGTATGTTGTTTTCTATTATAAGCCTATGGTAGATAATGAGGCCTGTAGGATCTAGCCTGTATGGACACCAGGGGCATGGTTGGCAGGTTTTATAGAGGATTACTTAACATTGCTACATACAAAATATAAAAGCTCTAAGTTTCATGGTTTCTCAGAAGATCTTTGCATATTTTTTCCCATTGTAAGTCTACAGGAGCTAATGACCAGCATGGTGGGGCCATTTTTGACCACAGGAGCATCATTGGCAGGATTTATGTAGAGCACCACTTAACATTACTGCATATTGACCCTCAAAAGACAGGAATACAGGTCTTTAATATACAAGCTTAGCGTCTTGTGGTTTCATGGAAGAAGTTTTTCACATTGTTCATATAATGGGGCCCTGGGGCTTTGCCAATTTAGATTCCAGGGGCATGGTTGGCAGGATTTATCAATTGTTACAAAATGCAAAATATATATAACATACCCATGTACAGACAGTATAATGACATTAGCTCTGTCTTTATCTGTTGCCATTGGTGACCATGGTAATGCTTCTTCACTGGAGTTACGCCACCAGATCAACACCTAAACATAAAGAAATCAAAAGATCATTGTACAGCTTTATTACTGTAGTTTTCCTGTTTTTAGACAGCTAGGTCCAGACAATCAGATCAGAGCAAAGCCGGATTGAGTGACAATTCTCCTTGGAAAATTCAGTTCAGTCTTCGTAATTTGTGACTTTGCAATTTTTGCCTTTTTGGTAAAAACTTCACAATAATTGTTGTTGTTTTTTTTTTTGCATATGTGAAAACAAAAGCCAGACCATCTGCGCGTTGATTAGAAGCGAGATCAATAGGACAATAACTGACAAGAATGAATTTGTTGCCTCGATGTAAGTTGTTGCCCTATCATTCCAGCTTTCAATCATCATTGTGACACATGATGTTGCATCAATCTGCACAGTAAGAAATTTGGAGCCCTCATCAGGAAAACATGTCCGTGACATGTATACCCCCTTAAACCCCACTTTTATATAGTAAATTTGGGGTTTACAGGGGTATACCTATTTTTCTTAATTTTGCTTCAAAACATAGAATGTAGGTACTACCTGAGACCTGAGATATATACCAATAAACTTGGTTGACTAGAATGGTAATATACATGTATATAATCCCAGGGCAGGGTCAGAGCAAACCCTGAAGTCAATTTCTTTTTCAAATCATAAAAATTCAGTCCATTTGCCAATTTATTGCAAGTTCTGCCATTCAAATGACATTTTAACAATTTTCCCCATTCAAATGCATGGGCAACCTAAGTTGACCTTGCCGAAAAATAGGTCAAGGTCGTCCAAGGGTCATGATTTATATAAACTTTGTAGAGCTTGATTGCCTGATGCTTCATGCTAAGTTTCAAAATCACAGGCCTTCTGGTTCTGGAGAAGAAGATTTTTAAAAGTTTTTGCTATTGATAGCCATGGCGGCCATCTTGGTCATGTGACCTTGACCATTTACACAAACTTTCATTGCCCCTTCCAAATGATCCTCCACATAAAGTTTGGCTTTGATTGGCCAAGCGGATTTAGAGCAGATGATGTTTGAATATTAGGGTCTTGTACATGTATACAGCCCCAGGGCAGGGGCAGACAACCCTATGGTGACAGTTTTTTTTTTTCATAAACATAAATATTCAGTCTATTTGCCCTTTTCCTGCAAGTTTTGCCCTTCAAATAATATTTTAACAATTTTCTCCATTCAAATGCATTGGCGACCTATGTTGACCTTGCCGTAAAATAGGTCAAGGTCATCCAAGGGTCATGATTTATACAAACTTTGTAGAGCTCGATTGCCTGATGCTTCATGCCAAGTTTCAAAATCATAGGCCTTCTGGTTCTGGAGAAGAAGATTTTTAAAAGGTTTTTGCTATTTATAGCCATGGCGGCCATCTTGGTCATGTGACCTTGACCATTTATATAAACTTTCATTGCCCCTTCCTAACGATGCTCCATATAAAGTTTGGCTTTGATTGGCCAAGCGGTTTCAGAGGTGAAGAGGTTTGAATATTATGGTCATATACATGTATATAGCCCCGGGTCAGGGGCAGGCAACCCCCTGGGGACAAAATTTTCTCATAAACATAAATATTCTGTCCATTTGCCCATTTCCTGCAAGTTTTGCCCTTCAAGTCATATTTTCACAATTTTTCCGATTCAAATGCATGGGCGACCTATGTTGAACTTGCAATAAAATAGGTCAAGGTCATCCTAGGGTCATGATTTATACAAACTTTGTAGAGCTCAATTGACAAGTTTCAAAATCATAGGTCTTCTGGTTCTGGAGAAGAAGATATTTAAAGGTTTTTGCTATTTATAGCCATGGCGGCCATCTTGGTCATGTGACCTGGACCATTTATACAAACTTTCGTTCCCCCTTCCTAAGGATGCTCCACATGAAGTTTGGCATTGATTGGCCAAGAGGTTTCAGAGGAGAAGATGTTTGAAAAGTGTGGACAATGGCGACGACAACAACAACGACGACGGAGCATGGATATACTGTAAGCTGACCTGTAAGCCTTCGGCTCAGGTGAGCTAAAAATCCACCGAAACTTTCAATTTTTACTGCTGAAAAAAATCTCTGTATATTGCATGGGCAAGTTTTCGTAATGTTTCAGACCATCTTCTGTCACTGTGTACAACCTGGTCTGAAACCAAAAAGAAAGGAGCCGCCGCATGAGAAAACCAACAATTTGCATATGCAAAAACAAAGATGCAGATCAGCTTCGCAGTTTGTTTTCGCAACAGGGATAGTACAATTCTTCTACTTTCTAAATAAGAAATTTCCAGCCTTTAGCTGTCTTCTGTGGCTGTATAGCCCGGTTTGTGTTGGACCTGGTCAGAAACCCAAATTGTTGGTTTTCTCAAGCGAAAGTTCAAAGGTTTTCTCATGAGTCAAATGATCTCGAAGATCTATACACTCAACTATAATGATCATGGAAGGAAGGAATTCTTTCAAATTGCTACCTCATTCATTATGCATAAACCAATCCTACAAATTGATATAGACAATTGATTTGGCCTTTATGGGTTTATATGGCTGACTTCTTAGTTACAAAATCACCAATATTCTTTGAATTATTGATAATCATGACTTCCTAAAATACTAGGAATAAATTGATGTGATGAAATAAATATTAAAAATTCTAAATTCTAGACAGAATAAGAACATTTTTGTGCGAAATGCCATGAAGCTAATTTCAGCTGCAGAAAATGACTTATGAGTAACATAAAACACAAAAAGGATTTAAACAGACAAAAAGAAGTAAGACAATATTTTCAAAAAAGAGGATCTTACACAAGAGGTCATTTCAAATGAAATTCATTAAACGAGCCTTTGGCGAGTTAAATAAATTTCATATGAAAACGACCACAAGTGTAAGATTAGTTTTATCATATGACTTTTAAACTTTGATTTTATAACCTTCAAAGTGTACATATCATCAGAAAAACATGTCCGTGCAGTATATACCCCCTTAAACCCCACTTTATATAGAAAATTGGGGTATGCAGGGGTGAACCTATTTTTCTTATTTTTGCTCCAAAACATAGATTGTGGGTACTCGTTAGAACCGCCTCTGCGAGGTGTATCCACAATCTTTGTTTTGAGCAAAAATAAGAAAAACTTCAAAAAGAATTCTAATGAAATTTTAGATTTTTTACCATCAAAAAAAAATTTCTGTATATTGCATGGACATGTTTTCGTAATGTTTTCAATGAAAATTTACAGTGTTGTTATGAACATCGTCAATGACGTTATGTATTCCCACAAATGTTAATACATGTGTGGCCATAACACTTCTTACTACATGGCGTTATCCACTGGAAAACAGCGACTTCATATGATAAATATCTTTATCTTCTTCCATTTCTTTTCACTGACTGTCAGTAGAGTTAAGATAAAAACTGGTTCTGTCAGGACTTTTGTCTGTGTTAGTTTATTTAAATTCTACACCTTTTGGTCTCTTGGAAGAATCATATTTCCACAAATATTTTTTTCTATTCAGTTTAATGTCCCTTTCAAGATTATTTCAGTTCATATGAGATGGGCCAATCAGTAGGTTGGGCGAAAAACAAGAGAACCCAGAGAAAAACTACCTGGCACACCAGCAAGCAAAACTTGGCATATCAGACACAGCGGTGAGATGATCAAATGGTTAAGTGCTATTGAAATATCAGCGCTCTAAACCACTCGGCCACCACGAATAATTTGAGCAAAAATAAATTTTGCCCAATATTTGGCTCTGAGAAAAAACATTCCAAAAACTTGCCCATGCAATAAACAAAGATTTTTGAGCTTTAAAAATAAAAAGAAAATTCAGCTGAAAAATTTTGATAGTTTTATTTTTTGCTCCAAAACATAGTTTGTGGATACTCGTTAGAACCGCCTCGGCAAGGCAGTTCTAAAGACGCCGAGGAAGTTCTAACGAGTACCCACAATCTATGTTTTGGAGCAAAAATAAGAAACATTGGTATACCCCTGCATACTCCAGTTTTGGTATATAAAAGTGGGGTTCAAAGGGGTATACACGGCCATGTTTTCATGATGGGAACCAAAATGGAAAGCAACATGGATTACAACTAAAGTAACAAATAAACATTTATAATTAAATACAAAAAGAACATAAAATCAATGATTAAACAAGTGAGCAGCCCTTTCTCAAAAGGTGGCCACTACACCAAACATTGACTTAATGCTTTGAAGGGAAATCAAGTAACACAGAAACTGACGAGAAAACAACAGCAAAACTTTACCTCATTTCCCTTGAATGAAAAAATAATAAGTTTCATAATAATCCACATGTTGTGTTTATCTATATAAAATAAAATTCTGTGTACAGCCTTTTGAAAAAAATCATTGTTTTATAAATGATTATTAGATAACACACCATTTATTTTGTACATTCACTTTCTTGCAAGAAACAATTAACTTCCCTTAGTACTGGTTTATACCCAGGAAGAGATGGCTCCATTATAGGAATGAATTTTATTTTTGTTGATTTTATCGATGTGTAAACTCAGGCAAATCACTCACAAACTAAATAAAGCCTGAAGGGCTTTATGAAAAAGTTTGTGAGTGATTCGCCTGAGTTTACACATCGATAAAATCAACAAAAATAATAATTCATTCCTTATAATTCCAACTTTGTCTCATTACACTGCATTTGTCTACATTGATTTAAATTTTTATAGCCAGCGGAAGGAAAATAGAGTAAAGCGGATCTTCATGAGGCAGCCATCTTGAAAATTTCCAAAGCATAGAACTCACATCTCGCAATGAATAGAAGCTATAGCTGGTTGGCTATAGGCAGGCGGGAGCTTTAAAACGTCTCCTCTTCATTCAAAATTGCGCTTTTGGGAGAAAATATCGCCGTCTGGACCGATAGAAAGACATGTCGATTTTGAACTGGGGCTCAGAATATTAGAAATTCAAACATCAAATTTCAACACACAACAGGAAGATTAAAACACTTACCGTACGATGTTCTGTTAAAAGAAAAAGCATCCGTGTTAATAAAAATTCCAAATATTCATTTCGACGCCTTCAAAACGTGTTCATCCATTGTTTTTATGACGTTTAGATTTGATGACGTCAACGTTCTGGGGAAGAAACGTCACGTCATCACGTAACTTCGCGCCGTTTTAAGGTGAAAACTGAGTATTCTTACGCATTGCTTTTATCGAAGTATAAAGTCTTCCAAACAACCAATCAGAATGTAGGAAATTAGTAAAGTTGGAATTATTCGGATATGACTGAAAAATTGTAGACTGGGACATCAAAATACAAAAACAAACAAAAATCTTTTTTTTTCTTTGCAGATAAATCCAAATAATGACAACTAAAGTCCTTAGCGACACTGAGGTCTCCCTAAAATGTGTGGATGCCAATGAAGTTATATATGATGAAAAAGAAAAGTACCTACACAAAACTTCCTCAACTAAACTCAACAGCAAGGAAGAATTATTTAGAGAAATTGTAACAAATATAGAAAAATGCCAGGACGTTTGCTGGAACTTACTAAGGCAACTTGTGATTATAAAGGAGCCAAGAGTGAGATTTAAGTCACACAGTGATGTATCTGGGCTTCAACAGAAAATTGAAGAAACAAGTCTATCTCTTGAAGTGAAAACATATTTCAGAGATGCTGCCAAAGCTGGTTATAAGATTCTCAGAGATGCAGGGCTTCTGAACAATCTGGTAGAATTTGAAGTTGAAAGACATGCTACAGTTGATTTGTTTGGGAAGAAGCTGCAAAAGGTTGTTGCCAATATGGATATGGTATCATTAATTGAAAATGATACTGCTGAAAGAATAAAAGCTGAAAATGATGAACTTAATCAAAGATTTCATTTAGAAAAAGCAACAAAAAGTTTAGACAAAAAGGCAGTTGATCAGAAACATGATACAAACAAAGAAACACAAAAGCCTGACAAGAAGGCTCTTTTTCAGAAGGAAAATACCAAAGAGGATGTCAAGAAGAAAACAGTTGTTCAGAAAGAGCATGGTGGAGCAACAGCCAAACAAGACCTAAAGAAGAAACCAAGAACTATACACAGAAAACCATCAAAATTACCAGAGTTTTCAAGGGAAGATACAAAATTTACTATCCTTGACATTGATGATGAGAAAGAGGAAAAGAAAAGTGAGGAATCTAGAGATACTAAGGAACAAATGTCAAAAGACATGAAACTAAGCAAATTCCAGAGACAGAAAGAAGTGCTAGACATCGAAGACACTTTACAAAATTATGATCAATACTCAAGAGAAAAAGAACTAAAAGACACATTCAGTGTTTGGGAAATTCCCGAAGAAAGTAAAGAAATAACAAAGGACATCTATAACAGGGCAATTGTTACATTTCTTCTCACCCCTCGTATATCAGTAAATGCCGTTCAAGTGTTCCGACAGTTACTATTTCTTCATATGTTACCAAGATCTACTTCCTACCTACTTGTGTGCCATATTGGTCCACTGAATGAGGACCAAGAAATAGTTCTCTATAAGTTTAAACCAAATGAAACCCTTATTGATGCTTGTAAGGCTGATGATAATAATATCTTAGATCTTCACAAGTTGGAAAAAACATTTAGAGCAGTTACTGGACAAAGACTTCAAAAGTTGGCAGACTTTAAAGAATATTTCAAATATTATATCTATGACTGTCCAGGAGTAAAAGATCATGCTAAGGATAATATTGATAGGTTGGAAAGATACCTCAAGAAAAAGAAAGAGAAGAGAGATAGAAAGAAACAAGAAAAAGAAAATTCTGAAGAAAGTGAGAGTGAGTTTGGATCTGAACTTGCTAGAGCATGGAGTCCAAAATCAGACACAGAATCTTGGGCCACCCTCAGTGAACTAAATGAAAGTGATATTATGTCAGCTGCTGATTTACAGAACTATATGGAAGAGTTTAAATAACGGACAACACCATAATGATTACAAAAGATGCACACTTTTATTGTACTACCATCGCATTCGGATATAATGTTCAGCACTGTACAAATTCAATTCATATAACTCAAACTGATATCCCCACTCTGCATCCTAATTAAATTTTAAAGTGTAAGAATGTGCAATTGAGCATATAGCTATAGGAACCATTTTCCCTAAATAAACAAAGTTTCACGGGATGAGGTTCCAGTACACACCCTGAACATCATTTTGTGAAAAAAGTCCTGACATGGCAACAGCTGTTTATCTAGAGGAGCAGTATGCTTCTACAGGCCTTGGGGTTATGAAACTTTTTTCAAGCACAGCTCATTTGAGCATGAACTTTCAACAGCTCATAAATGTTGAAATAGTCAACATAAGTGGTTAATTCAGGTTCAACATTCAACAACTAGTAATTTATCCCACTCATAAATGTTAAAATGCCAAAAATTGCTGTCATTTTCATATTTATGAGCAGAAAAAGTTTTAGTCTAAACTGAATTTAGGATGAACTTTTATAACCCTGGACCCAAGTGCGATAAAATCAGGATAAATTCTATTCATAACTCCACTTGCATCATTTGAAGCTTGGTCCATCATGCCATAATAGAACCTCCTACTTTGTTGTTTTGCATTTATGGTGATTTTTGTGGCTGTTTCAAATTTATTAATTGAATGCTACAGAACTTAAAAATAAACTTACCATATCTTGATGAATGTTGACTGACAGATTCCTCTCAAGACGCCTATTCACAGGGCCTGGAATTTCTACTGGGGTTATCTGAAGTTTAAAGAAAAGTAATTGATAATTTACTGTCATGTACAATGTTAACATGTACTATGTACTTTTGTGATTGTAATAGAAGCAATAGAAAATTAAATACACTTTCAAAATCTTTAAGGGTGGCCCCCATGGCCGAGTGGTTAAGAGTGCTGATATTTCATTACCGCACTAAATCATTCTATCATCTTGTCACTGTGTCTGGTGTGGGTTTGAGCCCAACACGGGGCACAAGTTCTGCTTGCGGGTGTGTCAGGTGGTTTATCTCAGGGTTCTCCCATTTTTGCCCCACCTATTGATTGGCGTGTCTCATATGAGCTGAAATAATCTTGAAAGGGACAATAAACTGAATAAAAAAAAAAAATGTTAAAGTAAAATCAGCTCTCTGCTGTTCAGTGCTCAGCACTACCAGTATTTAGTACATTAACATTTTGCCATTTAATCGACAGAAGTACTGTTTTGACATAGCTATTAAAGAGAGCTTCTCCCTTTGGTTTATACATAAGCCTCCACTAAAGATTTGTAAGATGTACTGACTGTATAATTTGCCATTCTGAAATTTATCTCTACAACTTGAGATATTACTGTAACCCAAATTTATTTCCATTACTATTAAATTTTCCGACCTTGTCTCCATGCACATTTTCCATGGTAATGAATGTTCTCAACTTTCCGAACTGGCTTATATGAGTGAAATATGCATTATATATATATATATATATATATATATATATATATATATATATATATATATATATATATATATATATATATATATATATATATATATATATATATATATATATATATATATATATATATATATATATATATATATATATATATATATATATAAAAAAACATTTTCGGCAACAATGTATTTTAGCGAAGTCATTTTCCTCTGGAACATCACAAAAATGACTGACAAAAAGAAGTTAGTTTACAATTTTGTAGGTACCTTTGGTTCCCATGTCGAGAGTTTGTCTAGTTTCTTCAGAGCTTCTCCATAGGGTGGTCTCTTACAGAAGTAGATATAGTCTACCCTAGATTTGTCGGGAAAGGCAGCCACCATGAACTGATCAGTCATACATACTGTAAATAGAACAAAAATGTGTACTAGATAAACCATGAAGGTTTACAGAATCCTCAACTTATCAAGGTAAGTCTCCACCATAAACTGATCTGTCATACCACACCCGGGAAACGGTCAATTTGTACACCGCCGGTGCTCCATGGAAAGAGAAATTGACGGTTTCCGGTGTAGGAGTTGTTGGGTCAAATTAAAGGTTTGTGTTGTACCCGAGTGTGTTCGAGGTAAGTTTTTTGTTTCTTTCCCCCCTGTACCTAAAAATCCGAGAATGTCAGATGATGGGCTAATGAATAAAGACCATGCATACAAAAAAGCATGCACAAAAACTTACCAATTATCCACATATCGTTTTTCGGGTTTAGGAAACCCTGGTCAAAACTTGTGTTGTGGGATAAAAAGTGATTCAGTTTTCCGATATAGCTAACTCAAGTTTGTTCTGATAGCCTAGAATTACAACAGAAGTCAATAGCAAGTAATTTACATGGAATATTAAAAAGAAAAAAATAAACTATGTGAACCATGGGTCATTTTTTCGAAAGTGTACCAATTGACGGTCGGTGTGAAATTTGACTAATGGGAAATTGTTTTAATCTGATGATCGTTCGTCTCTCACTAATGAGAAAGACCATCATTATTTCTTGAATAGGTTCATATGTGTTTGTGAGTTTTTTGATGACCAATTCTAGCTCTGAACTGTCGGTTGCAAGTAGAGCAAGTCAGTATCATGGAATAAGGTGGTGGCCCATTGGTATTGGCATTGCGTTCTCTGCGTTTTCTTTCAGCTTCACAGATTCTCTTTTTTTTTCATAGAGAGCTGCTCTTTTGTTGATGAGACCTCGCCACTTTGATAGCTCCTGTGCAGTCTGTTCCCAAGGCCCCATTGGTATGTCGAAATCCTTCAGAGAGTCTTTGAGGGTGTCTTGGTAGCGTTTCTCCTGGCCACCTTGAGAGCGCTTTCCCTCCTTTAATTCTCCATAGAAGACTTTCTTTGGAAGTTGCTTATCAGGCATTCTTATAACATGGCCAGTCCACATAAGCTGTGCTAGCTTTAAGACAGTATGCATGTTTTGCATCCCTGCTTTCTTCAGGACCTCCGTGTCTGGAATCTTGTCTTGCCACTTGATTTTTTAAAGCTTTCTCAAACAGCTTAAGTGGAAATGGTTAAGTCTCTTTGCATGACGCTGGGATACTGTCCAGGTCTCACATACAAGAGGGTTGGCAGTACCAGAGCCTTGTAGACTTTCAGCTGGTGTCAAGCTTGATTCCATTTCGCTCCCAGATATTTGCACAGAGTCTTCCGAATGCCACACTTGCTTTTGCAATTCTTGCGGTGACGTCATCATCAATGTGCACTTCTCTGCAGAATTTATAATTATCAACAACTTTCAGTTTTTGTCCATTCACAGTGATGGTTGGTTCATTGTACGGTTTTCCTGGTGCTGGTTGGTGTACAACCTCTGTCTTTTTGTGCTGATTGTGAGTTCATAATATCACATGACTGTGAGACTTGATCCATGACTCTTTGCATTTTGCCTCTGAGTTGGAATTCTTACCTATATCATCAGCATAAAGGAGCTCATCCAGCACAACAGTCTGCACCTTAGTTTTGGCTTGCAACCTTCTAGGGTTCAATATATTGCCATCAAAACGGTACCTGATTGGAAAACCAGTGTCACTGTCCTGAAAAGTATCCATGAGCATGGCAGAAAACATCATGCTGAACAGTGTTGGTGCCATAACACAGACCTGTTTGACCCCATTTGTTACCTCAAAGGGTTCAGAGAGCTCTCCCAGGGCTTTTTCTCTATACAAAACTGGGTCCGGTTTCCAGTACCAAATTTTTTCCCAATTGGCTGAAAAAATTCCCAATTGACCTGGAACATTCCCAATTAGCAGAAAAATCCCAATTTAAGAGGTAAACTTTCCCAATTTTGCTAAAAATTGCACTAATTTTTCCAAAATTGTCATATTTTTTCCCATGCAAAATCACACATTTTTTCCCCAATTTCACAGTTACCAAAAATATCCCAAAATGGTCAGAAAAAGCCCTGTCTCCACCATTTTGTACAAGTGCCTGCATGCCATCATGAAATCGCCGCACCATTGCTATGAATCTGGGTGGACAGCCAAACTTGGCAATGATTTTCCAGATTTCTGACCCATACTTTTTGAACGTTTTCATTGCTTCCAAAGGATCAAACTATTATATTTTATTCATCACGACTAACAATGTCAAAAGCTTTGGTGAGGTCGACAAACGTCGTGTATAGATCTACATTCTGGTCTTGGCTTTTCTCCTGAAGCTTTCTTGTTGTGAAGATCATGTCTATTGTCCCTCTGTCTTTTCTGAATCCACATTGACTTTCTGGGATAGGTCCCTTCTGATCAAAATGAACATTCAGGCGAAACAACAGAATTTTTGCCCGTATCTTCCCAGCAATGGATAGGAGGGAGATGCCTCTCTGGTTTTCAAAGACTTGAGGATTTCCTTTCCGCTTGTATAGGTGGATTATGGGTGCATCCTTATATTCTTGCGGAATAGCCTCCTTTCTCCACATACAGTGAAACAACTCCGTAATTTTCTCTGACATGGGTAATACCCCTCCCCCCCCCCCCCCCCACACACACACCAAAGGCATAAACCTCTGCATTAATTGCATCTACACCTGGAGCTTTGCCAAATGACAGTTGTTGAACTGCTTTTCTTGTTTCCATGACGGTTGGAAATTCATCTAACAGAACATTGCACCCTATCTGTGGAAGCCTCATTGGTACTTGATGGTTGATTCAATATGTATCAACAATGGAACATGCATATATTTTAAAATAAATCTCAGGCCGACAAAAGTTTTTCCAACAAGTTATTATACAAGTTATATCACTACAAATTAAAGCACGAGAACGATTTGTTCGTTTGTTGCTAAATACGTCCCAGCCAACATATTCGGTTATGTCGGGATGTCACCGTGTCAGTGGTCTCCATTTTATGTTGACTTCTATCCAACATTGGGATGTCATGACATGCGAAATAAGGTTTGAAATTTGGAACCCAAGTAACAAACAAAAGTTTATATGTATGGATGGTTTGACTCAACCACTTTTCAAGGACAGGCCCAGGCTTTTTAAGCGGTTAACGAGTAATCATATGGTCGGTCAGTCAGAATAATTTTTGCCTAGAGGCACAAACAATCAATAGAATCTTCCTTTGGTGGTTTTACCTTAAAGCCCATCTGGAGACATAAACAAATTATAGTCAGCAAAACGAGTTCTACACATTTGTGTGTATACGTGAATTTCTGAATGTCCAGGAATACATGTAGTTACATTTAACGCTATATGCATGTATCACAAAAAGATGTGGGCTGAAAGAATAGAGCATTTGAATAATCGATAATCTTCTATTCGGGGTGCCAAATACTACTATAAATTATTAGATTTCAGTCAACAAAGGCGTCACAGGTTTCAATCAATTTGTCCCTGCCAACAAATCTTGTGCTGCAAGGATCTGTTGTAAGACTGATATGGAAAACCCCTTGAATCGGTGTTCAGATAGGCAATCATAGTGATTATCATTAGAATGGTTACACGCAATCCCGAAATCCAAATGAGTTATCAAAAGCAGGACGGATAAATCAGTTCTGTTACCGGTAGTTTTTCCTTTAGCATATGGACTTAATTGTATTACGAGATGTCAACTTGCAAGATTAAATATTTACAATATAATTCTTTAACTAAACCTTCAATCTTGAATAGTTTAAGCTGTTTCTGGTACCTATAATCTCGTGTTCACATAAGCCATAAATATAGGAACAAACGCGAAAGATGTCTATACTGAAGTTAAGCAGCCAGTTGCTACACTGGGTTAGTATTGGTCAAATTGCACGCCCTAACGTCAATTAGCACACCCACAGAAATTAAGCGTAAAGATTGTTATCATTTAAGTTTCTGCAAGTGAAATACTTATAAGACAGCTTAAGATATGTGGTGTAACTTGTAATGGCAAGATGAAGGTCAGACTATTTGATTAACGGTTCATTTGGCGATGACTTTCGGCAATTTCTATATCTTTGCGACAGTGTAGCATGAGCAGGCATGAAAATGGGACAAAAAGACAAGCAACATTATTTCCGAAAGGGATCTTGTCCTCAAGGAAAACAACATGCATCAAAGTAGTGATATCATGGTTCTTATTTTAAGAATCACGATAGCATTGCAAACGTATTAGTTAATTTGCACTCCAGTCGTCAATTGGTACGCTTGTAAAATTTTGATTCCAATTTCTTGTAACCAAAGGTTATCTTTTACACACAATACCTTCAACCAGTAATGTGTACTCTAAACTTGGTATTTTATTTTCAACACCGCATATAGAATGTGTACATGACGTAATTCAGGCTTTTTTAGACATGTACATTCACCAAATAACCCAGTATTTCAAATGCGAAAACTGATTACTACATAATTTTATAAACTTTTCATGTAATTTGAGTTCCTGTTAAATCCCCAATTATAGGCGCATCATCTGACATTCTCCGATTTTTGAATGAATTTAGAATAAGGAAAATATTTTACCTTGAACTGGTTGACCCAGTAAAATTCTCTCTATTTACGTCGGTCAACTCCGGCACCGGAAACCGTCAACTTCACTTACAATGGAGCACCGGCGGTGTACAAATTGACCGTTTCCCAGGCGTGCATACATAAAGGAAAGTATTTTGAGAACTATTTGAAACCTGATTTTTGTCATTTTACTGCTCTTGGGACCATTGAACAATCAGTAAACATACATAATTACGGAAACATCCCCGTTTGCACAAAATATTCTATAATTCAGCTGATTTTGATTGTATTTTTGCATTAATTACACTTGTTTGTCAATAAAAAAAAATATTTTGAGTATCTGTTATGATGACCACATCAATTCTATGATAACAGATACCCACAATATATGAGTTTATGGAATAATATTAAAAATCAATAATTTCATATATACCTCTGATTTCCCCCATTTTTACTATATGAAAGGTGCAAATCTGGGTAGCTTTCATACGGAGACGTTTCCATGATGTGTAAAAACGAAGGGACGAAGAACAGCTTACCGTCAGAAACTGTCTCCCCACTCAACTTCCCAACCAGAGATTTATCTATCATCAGCTTTTCAATATCACCAGAATGTCCACACAGAGTGATATTGATAATGCTGGCATTACTCAGTACCATCTGTATCACTTTTCTGCTCCTCCAGCGATAGTGAACCACTCGAAATGCTGATAGAAGTTCCTGTAAGATTAACCACATTATCAATGATTATGAGAAAGTGTGTGTGTGGGGGGGGGGGGGGGGAACTGATATGTGGCTCCGTGGTAGTCTTAAGGCTCAGAAGCAAGGCACCTTAACCCAAAGCAAGGCACCTTAACCCATTATTGACAGACGATTCACCCATCATTATAAGATGGGTGTCCACTTTCATTTTAGGAGCATCAGGAGTGATTTTAAACATTTATGTCATTTTTTGATGAATTCCTCTAAGCAAACAAAATAGCTACAGATGGGATGCCGTGTTCTGCGGCATCGCATCTGGAGCTATACTGTTTGCCTATGTCCCATAAATAGGATGCCAGGCTTATTTGAGTTAAGCTAGCCATAGAACTGGTTAAGCTCTCAGAAAGCCATGGATCCACCTTGACTAAACATTGTTGACTAGAGTTGGAACGCCAATAATCAAATCAAGAGAAAATTCCTTGTTGGCGGCTTATTACCAGAGCAACACAAACAAACAGGCTACACTCTATTGTATAATCCAGACATTAACTTCAAATTTCATTAATGCTAGGAATATTTGCCTCATGTGAAATATTTTTCTACTGTTTTTAACTTTTCATAAGTTTTAAAAGCATAAAAATGGCAATTTCTTTAAGCCACTTGCAAACAATCTTGGTGTCAAATCAGAAAGGATATCTTTTAGAACTCCACAACTAAAACATACTCATGCAATATACAAAGAATTTTAGGCATGTAAAAAATTTTAATTTTCGGTTAAAAATTTTAGATATTTTTCTCCATTTTGCTCAAAACATATATTATTGGTACTTGCGATCCTCAAAATATAATTTGTTTCCTCGCCAGCTGATAAAGATTTTCTAAAAGCTTTATATATTGAATAAGTACACCTCTCAAATTCAAGAACTTGCTAATATAATAAATTCGGAAATAGAAAATTCACAAAATAAAAGTCCCGAAAAAATTTCCTGATTCACAGTACCTCCATTTCCTTGATCATATCTCTCAATCTCTCGGGTCTCTTGTTCCTAGGTGACCACATCATGTCACGACCTGAGGAAGATAACAAACTGCTGTGTTAACATAACATAACATGACATAACATAATTAGTAACTTAATCATTTACTTAATAATAAACATATGTTATGTTATGGTAAATGTGTTACAGTCATGTCCTGTCAGATCTGACCCTGACGTTATAAATCCTTTTTCATGCTCAACTCAGCTGAGACTAAAATTTATCCTGCTCATAAATGTTAAAATGTCAACAATTGTTGGCATTTTAGTGTTGGCATTTTAACATTTATAAGCAGGATCAATCACTAGCTTTTGAATTTTGAACATGAATTTTCTGCTAATTTTGTCAATTTCAACATTAATGAGCAATTGAAATTTCATGCTCAGATGAGTAGAGAATGAAAAAAAAGTTTATAACCTCAGGAACTGGTATATCGCAGGGGCTTGCTAATCTAAAAAGCAAGTGACTATGTGTGTATTCCACAACTAAAGCAAACTTACCAAACAAAAGTATACACATCTATATTAAATGCATGAACTAAATGAACCTATACCTGTTAACATAATATAGCAGCTTACAGGGATGTCACAACAAGGCATCTGCTGTCAAATTAGCTATGTTCAGCTATCATGCCTTTATTCCCACTAGCCTACACACACCTTAAATCTTTTAATTTAACACTGTCACAGTTTATAACAACATGGTTTTGGAAATAACACTGATCTTTGCTAAACCCAAAATTGTCATCTTAGACTATTTTTGCTCTATGTCTATACATTTCACTCTCGTCATAACACGGTTTGGATAGCTAACATCGAAACTGGCTTGGCCCCAACAAGTGTTATAAAGAGGTTGTGGGTAAAATCTTTTCAAATCTCAATCCTCTGACCATCTCCTGTGGCTTTACAGTATGGTATGTAGAAATTCCAATGTTTCCTGTTGACACGGTTCAATTTCTTCACTGTACTTACTTTCAATAAACTGCTGCTTTTCTTCGGAATATGGGTGATTTGCTGAAAAGAATAACAGTACAAATTATAAACTTCTAGAAAATTTATGTTTGCTACTGACATTAAATATTTACAAAATTATTTAATGTTAAATAGAATGCTAAGATGTAAACATTTTTTTTTTTCATGAGTTGATTTGTTGCTATTTTGCCCTTTGGCAGGAAGTGACAAGATGAACACAAAGGTCACTTTTGGTGCTGAGTTCTATTACTAAATGAGTGGACGGCACGATACAGGTCACAGTGAGACGACAATAAACACTGTGACTATTGACCATTGAGTTAAAAGAACCTCAAAAAGTAATACCAGAGGACCATTGGTCCTGAGAAAGCTCACATGAAGCCTGATCTTGGAGTATTAAGTCATCATTAAATGACCTTGACCTTGAATACTCACACACCTTTATCGACTTAATAAGTTGTCTGCATCTGCAAAGTTTCAGGTCTCAGGCTGCAATAGTTTCCAAACCCAGTGATTTCTGAGAAAACTTTAACTTTAATTTTGATATTTACATGACCTTGGGTCAAGGTCAAGAAAGGACCTTGGCCTTCATTAATTACTTACCTTCATTGACTCCATTAGTTGTCTGCATCTAGCAACTTTCAGGTCTCAGGCTGCAAGAATTTCCAAAATATCCATTGTTTTCGCCTTTTTCCATGTAAAAGCCTATGTTTCCAAAATTGACCTTGCCTTAAAATAGGTCAAGGAGGGTCATCATTTCAACAACTTATGATGGGCTGGAGTCCCAAATGCTACATACCAAGTTTCACAAAAACTGGCCAGCGGGTTCCGGGAGAAGACAATTTTTGAGTGTTTTTTACCATAGTTGGGCATGGCAGCCATCTTGGTCATGTGACCCGAATTTCGTGAACAAACTTTCGTTCCCCCTACCCATGGATGCTCCACATAAAATTTCACTTTGATTTGGCCAAGCAGTTTCAGAGAAGAAGATCTTTGAAAAGTGTGTATGGACGACAGACTGGCCAAGGTCAAGAGATGACCTTGACCTAAATTAATCACATACCTTCATCTACTCCATTAGTTGTTTGCATCTACCACTTTTCAGGCCTCAGGCTGCAATAGTTTTCAAAAAATCCATAGTATTCACTTTTTTCCATGTAAAAGCCTATGTTTCCAAAATTGACATTGCCGTAAAATAGGTCAAGGTCATCCTATGGTCATCATTTGATCAAACTATGATGGGCTGGAGTCCCAAATGCTACATACCAAGTTTCATGAAAATCGGCCAGCCGGTTCTGGAAAAGAAGATTTTTGAGTGGTTTTTACCATATATGGGCGTGGCAGCCATCTTGGTCATGTGACCTGGATTTTGCGATCAAACTTTCGTCTCCCCTACATACCGATGCTCCACATAAAATTTCACTTTGATTGGCCAAGCAGTTTCAGAGAAGAAGATCTTTGAAAAGTGTGTATGGACGACAGACTGGCCAAGGTCAAGCGATGACCTTGACCAAAATTAATCACATACCTTCATTAGTTGTTTGCATCTACCACTTTTCAGGCCTCAGGCTGCAGTAGTTTTCAAAAAATCAATAGTTTTCACTTTTTCCCATGTAAAAGCCTATGTTACCAAATTTGACTTTGCCGTAAAATAGGTCAAGGTCATCCAAGGGTCATCATTTTATCAAACTATGATGGGCTGCAGTCCCCAAATGCTACATACCAAGTTTCGTGGAAATCAGCCCACCAGTTCTGGAGAAGAAGATTTTTGAGTGGTTTTTACCATATATGTGCCTGGCAGCCATCTTGGTCATGTGACCTAGATTTCGCGACCAAACTTTCGTCTCCCCTACCCATGGATGCTCCACATAAAATTTCACTTTGATTGGCCAAGCAGTTTCAGAGAAGATCTTTGAAAAGTGTGTATGGACGACAGACTGGCCAAGGTCAAGAGATGGCCTTGACCTAAATTAATCACATACCTTCATCTACTCCATTAGTTGTTTGCATCTACCACTTTTCAGGCCTCAGGCTGCAACAGTTTTCAAAAAATCCATAGTTTTCACTTTTTCCCATGTAAAAGCCTATGTTTCCAAATTTGACCTTGCCGTAAAATAGGTCAAGGTCATCCAAGGGTCATCATTTTATCAAACTATGATGGGCTGGAGTCCCCGATGCTACATACCAAGTTTAGTGGAAATAGGCTCAGCGGTTCTGGAGAAGAAGATTTTTGAGTGGTTTTTACCATATATGGGCGTGGCGGCCATCTTGGTCATGTGACCAAGATATCAGGTACAAAATTTCAATGCCACCAAGGAAGCTCCACATAAAATTTCAACTAGATCGGCCAAGTGGTTTCAGAGAAGAAAATCTTTGAAATTGTGGACGACGACGGACGATGGACGGACGGACGCCGGATCATGGCCATCCTATAAGCTCACCTTGTGAGGCTTCGGCTCAGGTGAGCTAAAAAGGGCTGCAGGCAAGCATGATACCCCGCCAGGCAAATTTAATTTAGCAAAAATGTTTGTCAATAAATTCTCAAGATAAAGAGCAGAACAAAATTTTGTCATAAATGAAGGACCATAACTCTGTATACATTGATAAAATTTACCCATCTTCAATCCCAACCCACTTCCTGATTTGAACTTTTATACAAAGTTTGAAGAAAATTGGTTGATAAATGCACAAAACAGACGCAGGAAACAAAATTTTAATGTAAATCATGGGCATCACTCTGTACTTATTTAACGAAATTTACCCATCTTCAATCCCAAACCACTCCTTCCTGATATGAACTCCTATACAAAGTTTGAAGAAAATCAGTCAATAAATAATCAAGATAGAGTCCAGAAACAAAATCTAATGTAAATCAAGGGCCATAACTCCGTACTTATTTGACAAAATTTACCCATCTTCAATCCCAAATCACTCCTTCCTGGTATGAACTCCTATACAAAGTTTGAAGAAAATCGGTCAATAAATGCTCAAGATAGAGCCCAGAAACAAAATTTTAACATAAATCAAGGGCCATAAATCTGTACTTATTTGACGAAATTTACCCATCTTCTATCCCAGACCACTCCTTCTTGGTATGAACTCTTATACAAAGTTTGAAGAAAATCGGTCAATAAATGCTCAAGAGAGAGCCCAGAAACAAAATTTTAATGTAAATCAAGGGCTATAACTCTGTACATATTTAACGAAATTTACCCATCTTCAATCCCAGATCACTCCTTCTTGATATGAACTCCTATACAAAGTTTGAAGAAAATCCGTCAATAAATGCTCAAGATAGAGCCCGTAAACAAAATTTTAACGTAAATCAAGGGCCATAACTCTGTACTTGTTTGACGAAATTTACCCATCTTCAATCCCAAACCACTCCTTCATAGTATAAACTCCTATACAAAGATTGAAGAAAATCGGTCAATAAATACTCAAGATAGAGCCCGGAAACGAAATTTTAACGTAAATCAAGGGCCATAACTCTGTACTTATTTGACGAAATTTACCCATCTTCAATCCCAAACCACTCCTTCCTGATATGAACTACTATACAAAGTTTGAAGAAAATCGGTCAATAAATGCTCAAGATAGAGCCCGGAAACGAAACACTGATGGACGGACAGACGGACGGACGGACACTCGAACGAAAATTTTTTTTGAAGGGTATAACATAATACCCCACACTTTTTTAAGTGGTGGGGTATAAAAATGAGTTAAAACTGAGGGAAAAACTCACCAGTCTCTCCCTTGTCATGATAGCTGTGAGCTCCAATCATATAATCTGGAACAAAATATGCATGTAAAATAATTAGAAGTCCAAGTTCAAGATCCAAGAATAAAAAAAAAAAAAAAAAAACAGCGAGTCAATGATGGACTTCATAAATAATCTATTTTTTCTACATCGTTTTTGTTGGGCTTGTAGAGTGGGAGAGCATATTTCTTGTATCCAAGGGAATACTTCCAAACTTGGAAATGATGGAACAGTTTTCATTCTGCCTTCTCCCTTATTCTTGCTCTATAGATTGGCCACTGGCACTGACATAAATATTCACAATATGCAGTAGACTGGGGATGCAAAATTTAAGTGTCTTTGCAGTCAATCATTTATCAGTTCAGAGTTCTGTAATACTTATACTTTGTTTATATTGGTGTAACACAGATTTTCTCATGATTTGGTTCAAATAGCAAATTTTATTTGACCAGTATATGGAGGTTAGTACTTAGCACTTTCAACAGTTTTGGTTAGTTGTACATACTGACCTGGGATATTAATGTTTTGCTTCAGAGACCAGATGAATAGCTCTGTCAAACATGTAACCATGATGAAATGACCTAAACAAGAGACATTTAACAATTATACACTAGAAAAAGTGCCTTGAGAGGCACGTATACCCCTGGCTGGTAGCTCTTCCTATGTCCCCCCCCCCCCCACACCCAGCCACCCTGACCTTTAAACCTCAAGTCCTGAATCAAAGATGATACCCTTCACAAGTACATCATAAAAATGTACAGTTGCAAAGCACTTTGCCTACATTTTAGAATGACATCTATAAAATTTACAGTAGTCTACAGAGCTGACGTGTATACTTGATCTAGGACCTAATATACACGGACATTGAAGGTCAGGTCTTCCATCCTAGATCGAATATTTAAATGGAATGTCATTCTAAAATAATTTTACTAAAATGTCCAAAATGTTGACTTCTTAGACCCTTGAGTACGATGCCGTATTCACAAAAACTAGCATATTAAAAATGTGTCCTAGATTTTGACCTCTATCCCCACCCCAGGGAAAGTACATAGGGTTCGGTGTCATGGAATAAAAGTCAACCCCACAGGGTATCTATGATCCAAAAGGGGAATAATGTTTGTTAAGATACAGATTTAGAAAATAAAAAACAACAACATTAAAATAGCACACTTCATGGATGACCTAGATTTTGACCTCTAGCCCCACCCCCGAGCATGGACCTAGGGGTCTGCAATGACGGAAACAAAGCAAACCCTGAAGGGTACCTATGATCCAAATATGAATGAATTCTGATGATTGTTTTATGAGAAATACACCACAAGAGAAACTTTAACCAAAACTTTGACACAATTTAAAGGTGACCTAGATTTTGATCTCTAGCCCCACCCCTGGGCATGGACCCTGGGCCCCGAAGCCATGGAAACAAAGCAAACCCTATTGGGTACCTATGATCCAAATATGAATGGTTTCTGACCATTGGTGTATTAGATATACTTCGCTAGAGAAACTTTAACCAAAACTTTGACGCAATTTAAAGGTGACCCAGAATTTGATCTCTTCCCCCACCCCCGGGCATGAATTCAGGGGCTCGAAGTGATGGAAATAAAGCAAACCTACTGAATGAACGAACTAACGAACATACGAACAGAAAGACAGAAACTATATACCTGTCGGCATAAATGCCGAGGGTATAATTACATACATGCGATACCTCCCTCATCATCAGGGAGACTCCAGGAAATGAGCCTTAAAATTGGTAACAATTCTTCTCAAATGTACCACTTTTTTAACGAAAATTCAAAACCTCCCTGAAATGATTCAGGAGAATTGCTATATATTCTATACATTTTTCAAAAATCTCCCTGAAATGGAACAAAAATCTCCCTGATTCCTCTTTCAGACTCATCACATGTATGTAATTAGGATTACATGAGTACACTTTTATGAGTACATGTACATCAGAGAGTGTGCAAGACTGCAAAAATTTTACCATTGGGTCATATTATTTTTCTTAATTTGCTCAAAACATGGACTGTGGGCACTCAATATAAGTGGACAGACAGGTATTGTATACCTGAAAATAATACTGTGTATTGCTAGCCACACAGTGGCCAGTGTGTATGCTAAACAGTACTCTACTACATAGCTATCTCTATCTACTGCCATATGTGACACATCTTCATTGGCATTTTTGGCAGGTATATAAACCAAAAAAGTTTATGCCTTTAAAAATGTTACACCCAATTAGTAATGACAAATTCCTTTATTCAGTCAGGGTGAACATAAATTCTTTAATCACATGACAGGCATGTCTAGTTGCCTTATATAAGATAGTATATAATGCTGAGCACCAAGCAAAGGAGCCACAGGCTTTGTTTTCTTTTTCTTGGTAGTCTAACTCCCTCAATTTCTGATTATTCCTGGGAGGTGTACATTGTACACTCTTGTGTGTTTGCAGGATGACCCTACATGCACAAGAATAGAACCTGTGTAGGGATCTTTAACCTGCACAGGAGATGATAACCCGAGTGTTCTCTGGCTGCAAACCCATAAAGGGTCTGGTTTTAATAGCCGCCAGTCAAAAATAATCGAAGGCTATTTAATGTCAGAGAAGTCTCGGATTGAGGGGATGACTGTCCCTGCACACAGGGGCCTCCAGTGAACGTCCCGATCCGAAGGATTATTAGCGCACTGTGTTCATGTCATCCCTGCAAATGACACGAAGGGCAGCGTGTTTGAACATCAACTTTTCCTCTCCGCCAGCAGGGATCGAACGCAAGACCTCTAGCAGTAGAGGCCAATGTGTTAACCACTGCGCTACCGTGCTTTAAGCTGATAGATTTTGTAGCACTTTGGGAATGTAGCTGGCCACCGTTCCCAAAGCAGATACTTTAGTCCCAGATAACTTCAGCATTTTTTTAATAATGAAGTGATCCCTTTGAGCCTGTTTTTTTTTAGTATCGCGAAAACTAATGACATTATCAACTGACTATTAAAAGTGGAACGTATTTTCTATTCACTGATTTGTGATAAAGAATGAGTGTGTTCCAACATACACTATAAAATATTATGATTTACTTGTGAAAAACAGACAAAAGTCAAATAAAAATACACTTTGTGAAAGTTGTTTACTTTTCCGGTGCCCTGGGTAATTTTGCGTTGAAATAATTCAGCCCACACCGGTTTCAGCTGTCAAATGAAAATTTGTCAACAAACTTTTCACGATTTGAGCATTTTTATCGAGGAAAAATGTCGTGTTATGGATGTGGATCAAGCTTCGGGGCATTTAAGAAAGAGGTTAATTGAATCATTTCAGTAAATTGTTAAAAACTATCACAGAAAACTTTATTTGATAAATGTCACAGGTTTTCGCGGTTCCAGTCCACTAATTTTAACATTTATGTTTGTGCACCTACAGTCATTTATAACCACTGCCCCCCCCCCCCTTACCACCTACGGGGAAGGGCTGGTGATAGCCAGGCTAAAGTATGGGGCAATTACTTTTCGAGTGTCCCCGCAGTGCAGGGGAAATGACAGTGTTTTGACATAATGATCATTACCAGATTACCCCTTCCCCCCCGGAGATTTTCTATTGCTAAGGGCGGGGCAAAGAGCTAAGTTTTTACCTCCAGTTTGCCCCCTAGGGATGGGGCTTACAGCAGGGCACTGAAAGCTGAAAAGTCATAATCCCCACCCTTCCCCGTTGGTGGGGGAGCAGTTGTTACAAGAGGGTCTGGATGGGGGGTCCTGGTATTCACTAATCACTAAAAATTTAGCCATTTATTCACTGTCATTAAAATTTTGGCTTATTCATTAAAATTCGCTCGATTATTCATTAAAATATTACTAGTCTCGCCTTCTTCGCCAAGCTAATAAGCATAAGCAAAAAGGTGTTCCCCACCTAAGACATCCCTTATCTCAAGCCACACGGACCGATTGTTTTAGCCTTTTAAATCTGTTGGGAGTATAATCCCCTCCACCTTAAATACTAAATACCCTGAATCTTTCTCCTCAATTATGAATACCAAAGGTTATTTAAGAAAAAAATGTAACATCAGGGGTAAAGGTGTAATAAAATGGTGTTGTTTGTATTAAGCAAACTTGTTAGCATAGTATTAATATGTGATGTATGGATTTGTGCTTGCGCCTGATTGTACAATATAATTTATTAATGTCTTTAATACTGAGCGAGCGAGGAAAAAAAAATATGTAGTGCCATTTAAATTGTCAGATGGATTGGCATTAACATTCTTTGTGCTGCCTTGTTTCTGATCAATTGCAAAATGCACAATAATTATGGTCTGTCATATAAGACACCAAGATGATGTCCATCCACAGAAAATATTATCATTATAGGATTGGAACATACATAATAAGGACAAAGTGGGGTAATAGAATAAAAAGAAAATACATATGCGTAAGCAAACGAAACATATCATTGAAATAGTATCTGGCTCAGTAAACATCCAGAATGATTTAATTTATTTTTCTCTGCCTTCAAATGACACCATGAGGTGAGTCCCTACATGCTTGGCTTCCAGACATATGTATTTCCAAACATTCAAGGATTTCTAAAATATGAATACAACATTTGAACTTAATCGGGTCTGGGGGCATCCAGCCCCCAGACCCAAGAAAAAAATGAAATTCTGGAATGTCAGGGAGGCCATCTAAGACCATTCCATAGCCAAATTTTAGCATATTCATTATTCTTTAAAATGTTATTATTCACTATTCATTATATTATTCTGCTATTCATTAAAAATTTACATTTATTCATTATTCTTTAGGACCTCATTATTCACTAATCATTAAATTTTTTGCTCTTTATTCACTCTCATTAAAAAAATTAGGCCATTATTCTTTAATCATTATACCCCATCCAGACCCTCTTACAAATGACTGGTGCATTAGGGTCACATTCAATTTTGCACTAACAAAGTCTGTCGAATCTCTGGATTTAAGCATAAGATATACAGGGCAGACCGGCTATACCGCGCCTTAAATTAACGCGGTGTTGGATATCCAAGGTGGAGGGCACCTTGGATCCCAAGATTTCGCCCACCCACTTTTGAAAAAAAGAGAAAAATTGCGGGGACGCGAAGGTGCCGTTTTACCCTGATATATTCCTTTATTATAACTACAAAAAGGCATTTAAGTGCGGATGAATTCACTGCAGGGCATTCGCCAAGGTTCAGTTCTCTTTCAGTTTCTCTGTATGGTAGATTCTACTTGAGAAAAAAAAGCCATTGTCAGGCGTTTGCCAAGGTGCGATTTTCTTACAGTTTCTCTTTATGGTACAATGAGAACAATTAATATTAATTATCTTTTGCACATTTAAAACTGAAAGATCGCGTTTTCTAATAGAAAGCATAATGTGTTTACGAACCGTGTCGGCTGCGAGTATATTTACAAGTGATAATTGCCATTTCAGTATTTTTTAGACTGACACAGTCCACCGCTCGAGAAGCGTGAATGACTCATTGTTTTCTTAAGATTAGCCATAAAAGTTGTGAAACTAAGCCAGATTCACTAGGGGATTACCGATACTCCGATAGACCGTGAGGAGACCGTAAACACAGGTTGCTGTCGGCTATTGATGACACCTGTTGAGAAACGTTGCTCATTTTCGGCGGCGATGCAAACCAAAGATTGTCTAAGCATTGCGACACCTAAATCTTGTATAATTCTGTCAGATCAGAAAATGCATTTGTACATTCTCAATTAAGAACGGCAAATTAAAATCATTGTAAATACGGTATCGGCAAATAAAACTTGGCCGCATTAAATATCCGGGTGCGCTAATAAGTCAAAGGTTTGACTCTACAATACAACAACAACAGCAACATAAGCGCAGCGTTCACATTCAATTGTACCTTGTAAATAAACAAATTTTATCGCTGTAGATCGTTTTTAACGGTTTAAAATGTAGGAACATGCAAGGTTTCACTTTTGTTTAATCCATTTTACAAGGACTAAATAAGGATAAACCGCAAATTTGCTTGGTTAAGCCAATAAACATGCCGTATAGGTGCTTTTCCCCCACCTACAAAAACTACAGAAACTGCGACCAGCCTAGTCCGACTTGGTAGATTTGCATTACGCGATTCACCTAAAACGCACATGCGACTTGTGGACCCCGACCAGCGCCTTATAATGGTTCTGCCCTATACTAGTCCCAGACACTTGTGGTAGCAAATCCATTCTATGGCCAGCATTTTGCAACTTTAAACCTCTGTTGTAGAAGTCTTAGTGGCATAGCTATTTAGCTACTCACCTTGAAAAACAGGGGCCATGGGTTTGATTCTGCGCTATTGCAGTCCTTTGGATGAGACTTTAGATTAAGGTTCTGTCTCCATATGACCTTACCTGTTGAGTGGGATGTCAATCACCAAATCAACTAACCAAATCTTTAAAAAATGATACATTTACTTAAGTCTTTTTACTACATTGCTTGTTGCTCAGCATTGTAAGGCAAGAACTAACTTTTGCACAATTCACAGGACATAATGCTGGGAAAATAAGATGCTGCAGTGGCACCTTAGTGTTACTCATTTGAGCCACCCCATGGGAAAACCAACAATCTGCTTAGGCGAAAACAAAGGCGCAGATCAGCTTCGCGGTAACCGCGAAGCTGATCAGCGCCTTTGTTTTCGCTACTCGGATAGTACAATTCCTCCTCAACTTAACTCCAAAATTTCAAGCTTCTAGCCTGCTTCTGTAGCTGTACAGGCTGGTTTGTGTCAGACTTGTTCGGGAACTACATTGTTGGTTTTCCCACGAGGTGGCTCATTTGTTATGACTGTCACATTAATCATGTTAAATCTGATTATTATTATAGCAGAAAATCTTTTTTCTTCAATATTTTTTTTTTCAGTTTAAGTCTTTGTGTTGTGTTATTTTGCTATTTTAGTCTTGATGCACTCTATCATTGACAGTTTGTTTCAATAATACACACAGAAAACAGTTGTCTTCAGGAGTCTTAATTGGGTTTTCAATGCTTATAGTTATTGATCTCCTATTGGTTTTCTTCTTTTTAAGAAAAGATGTAAAACAGAAACAATCCTGCATTGTTAAACAAGAAGTTTGAAGCATTTTGTCTTATTTTTTGTCTTATTTTCAGCATGGCTGTAAAAATTGTGGGTTTGCCTTCTGTACAAAATGTCTCCCAAAGTCTGTAGCAGTTCCGAAGCGAAATAATGAGAAACATCATGTATGTGTGAAATGTTACAACATTCTTACAGGGTAAGTATGAGATGAGCCGCGTCATGAGAAACCAGATTTTTGCCTATGCGAAAACAAAGGGCTGGCGCAGATCAGCTGTGCAGTAATTGCACAGCTGATCAGCACCTTTGTTTTTGCTACACAGATAGTACAATTCTTCTTCTTCCTAAATCCGAAATTTCAGGCTTCTAGCCATCTTCCATAGCTGCACAGTCTGTTTTGTGTCAGACATGGTCGGAACTCCCGAAGACTGGTTTTCTCGCTTCGCGGCCCAGATATTGAATTTATTTTATTGTAACAGTTTGGAGCTAGAAAGCAATTTAATCTAGCTCAACAAATGTCTTTTGACTGAATGAGAAAAGGGTTTGAGCTAAGAAGCAATTTCAACTAGCTCAACAAATGTAGTTTTGATTGAATTAGAATAAAAAAAAAAAACAAAAAAACATTTATTTCTTATGTCTAACTAAAAGTTAGACAATGTCCTGCACCAGGTACACTTGCTTTTCTTATTCATTAATTCATAGTGGCATTTAATATGTTTTAAAGGTCCAAGCCCTCTCAGAACCTTATAAGAATGATATGCAATGAGAAACCAACTTAAACTTTATTTTGATCACTACATATAAATGATAAAATAGAGTATATAAAAGCAGAGAGGATCTTACATAAAGCCGTTGACACATACTCTGGTCATTTTCTGTAATTTATCCATTTTCTTAGATGGTAGTATCAATTCTGTTTAAAATAGATACACATGTACTTTAAATGAATCACTTAAATGAGCCATGTCATGAGAAAACCAACATTTTACATATGCAAAAACAAAGGCGCAGATCAGCTTTAAAGTAATTGAGAAGCTGACCAGTGCCTTTATTTTCACTACACGGATAGTACAGTTCCTCTACTTTCTAAATCTAGAATTTTCAGCATCTGGCCATTTTCTATGCTTGTACAGCTGGATTTGTGTCAGACCTGTTCAGAAACCACATTGTTTGTTTTCTCATTTCATGGCTTAATTGTTTTCAGCAAAGTAAAACCCAAAGAGGATGATCCTGCTAGATATTCACCACCAGAAAATTATAAAAAGTGAGTACATGTATATAAATAAGTTGTTACAAACTTGTAAGTATCAAAATAACCAAGTCTTCAATGGGGTTGTAGTAAGCAATATTTATTAAAATATTAATAAATACTGTAATAAATACTGTTGGGCTGGCACTGCAATTTGACCTTTTGCGGATCTGTATTTATTTTTGCAGACTATGTATTTTAGTGATGTAAAAACATTTGATGGAAACATTGATTGTGGGTACACATTAGAACCGCCTTGCTGAGGCAGTTCTAATGAGTACCCACAATCTATGTTTTGTATCAAAAATAAGGAAAAATTGTATACCCCAGTTTCTCTATATTAAACTGGGGCTGAAAGGGGTATTCAATACATGGACATGTTTGCATGATGACAGTATGGCTGTGGACAGAGACCCGCCACGGAAGAGGCTAAACAAACTCCTTGAAAGGACCAGTAAGACTGAAATTAAACTCAAGGGGCCAGGCCCAAGGAATGGGCCATTTATTACATTTTTTGCATTTATAGGAGAGTTGCAGCCTTACAAGAGAGAGAGTCTCATGGGGCCAGCAGTAGAACTGACATCAAACATAAGGGCCCAGCCCCAGGGAAGGGCCAGTATAAAGGAATGTCACAGGCAGATGTTGAGATACAACAGAGACTGGAAAAACTGAAAGAGAAATCACCAAAGGAAGGTTTGTGATTCAACTCACCATTAATTTACCATAGTAGTTAGTAAGTTATCTGACTTGATATGATGCTTGTCAATACTGTTTCTGACTGTATGAATTCCTGGAGGTGGTTTGCCAGGTTGGTAACAGGTTGCCTCAAATTTGGGTGGGTGCCCATACCAGTGTTTATTCAGTCTACACTTAAACACACTTACAGGGGATGCATTAACTACATTTTCTGGCAGGTTATTCGAAGTATCCACCACACGGTTACTGAACTGAACTAATTTGCTCTATAGTTTAATCTTGCTCTTATTTTTCGTGCAACTGATATAAATGAAGGCTCATATTCATGTTTCTTCTTTTCACCTTCAGCAGCTGCAGCCAAAGTGACTCACAAAGAAATAGATGATCGACTAGCCAGACTAAAAGGCATGGATCCATCAAGATATAATACATCAAATAAACCGGTAAGTGGTCCATAAAAGGCTCTTAAGAATCAGGCAATGTGCAAGGGGAACTTGGTGGCCTAGTGGTAAAGTGGCAGACAACAAATCTAGTGGCCCATGGTCTGAACCCCACTGTTGCCAGGTTGAGTACTTGTCAGAGCGAAATACATTAATTCTAGGTAGCCCGGTGGCGTAGTGGTAGAGCGTCGGACTCTGAATCAAGAAGTCCTGGGTTTGATCCCCACAGGCGTCACTGTGTTGTATCCTTGAGCAAGACACATTAACTCCCTACAGTACTGGTTAAACCCAGGAAGAGTTGGCTCCATCCCGACATGACTGAAAAATTGTTGACCGGGACGTTAAGCCTTAATACAAACAAACAAAACATTAATTCTGGTCTAAGGTTATAAAAAAAATTTCATGCTCTAATCAGCAGAGACAAAAATTTATTTTGCTTATTTTAACATTTATTAGCAGGATAAATTGCCGGCTTTAATGATCTCCACCTGAAATTACATCCAGTTTGGGCTATTTGAGTATTAATTTAAATTTCATTCTCAGCTGACTTGACCATGAAAATGTTTTATAACCTAAGGAGTTGGTTAACAATCAAGAAGTAATAGCTCCATTCTTGTAATTTGTAAAATAATGTTTAAACAGGAAAAATATTCATTTGGCATGCATTATTTGCTGAGGCGGTTCTAACGTGTACCCACAACCATTGCTTTGAGCAAAAACATGAAAAATATCAAAAATTTTCAACTGAAAACTCAGTTTTTACAGCTTTTAGGCAAATATATATATTTCATGGTCATGTTTTATGATGTAAACCTGACCCTTCTACTGAAATAGCTACCAATAGTTTTCATAGAGAGCCTCATGGAAGATAAGCTTATTTTAATTATTATATGAGCTGCCGCTTAAGAAGACCAACAACATGCATTGGTGAAAAACAAAGGCGCAGATCAGCAGAGCAGTAACTGCACGGCTGATCAGCGCATTTGTTTTCGCTCCATAGATAGTACGATGCCTCTTCTCTCTAAATCTGAATTTTCAAGCCTCTAGCTATTTTCTGTCGCTGTACAGCCATGTTTTTGTCTGACCCCAAATTATTGATATTCTCCTCCCGCCACTCATATTTTTTTGTTTCTCTAGACGTACCATCCACCAGATAGAAGAACACAGCAAGAGCAGATGAATGATCTGTTGGATGAGATCAGTAATGAGGTTGAACTAGATTCCAAGTTGCCGGACCCTGCTACTGAAATAGCGGCCAGACTGGCTAGGTTGAAGGGTGAACACAAAACAAATAATGATCCACAACCAGGTAACAGTACTCTAATTGTCTTAGTTGCTGCATAAAGAGATTTTCTTCTTTTTTTTTTTTTGTTTTACTGATTATGCTTTGTATTAATTGAAAGTGAACCTGAGCTCAACACCAATAAACATATAACAGAATCTTCCATGGAAATTTGGTTATGAATATATGAGTCACAATGCAAGAAAAATAGTTATTATACCCCCGGCATTTATGCCGACGGGTATATAGTTTTCGCTTTTCCGTTCGTCCGTTCGTATGTTCGTTCGTTCGTTAGTTCGTTTCTTCGTTCGTAATTCCGGAACGTTCGTAGAATTTATGTCAAAGTTTTGGTTAAAGTTTCTCTAGAGGTGTATATCTCATGAACAAATGGTCAGAAACTATTCATATTCGGACCATAGGTACCCTATAGGGTTTGCTTTGTTTCCATGAGTTCGGACTCCAGGGTCCATGCACGGGGGTGGGGCTGGAGGTCAAAATCTAGGTCACCTTTAAAATGTGCTGTTAACAATGTTAATGTCTCTTCTCTTAAGTTCATATCTTAACAAACAATCATAGGAATGTATTCTTATATAGTTCATAGATACCCTTTAGGGTTTGCTTTCATATTCAATGTCACCAAATCCTGGTTAACGTCCCCAGGGGTGGGGCTAGAGGTCAAAATCTAGGACACATTTTTATATGATATATACCATGATAAACTTTCTGTAAGTCTGTTTTCTTGACATCCACTAAGTCTTGCCAGAACGCATTCATACTTAGACCATAGGTACCATGTAAGATTCAGACTCTAGGGTCTATGTGCAGGGGGGGGGGGGGGGGGGGGGGGCTAGAGGTCAAAATCTAGAACTTCTTTAATAATTGTATTTTCTGTACTTTTTTTACTATCATGTTAAGAAATCATTCATACTTGCCCCATAGGTACTCTATAAGGTTTGCCTTGTTTCTAATGACATTAGACACTAGGGTACATGCTGGGGGTGGGGCTAGAGGTCAAAATCTAGGACATCTTAATTTTTTTTTTTTTTTTTTTTTTTTTTTTTTTTTTTTTTTTTTTTTTTTTAAGAATGACATTCTAATTTCATTTCAATCTAGGACTGAGGACCTGACCCAAAATGTCCGCGCTTATGTCCTAGATTGGGTATACACGTCAGCTCTGTATACCGCTCTAAAATAGATATGTCATTCTAAAACTACACTTCCCCATGTTTGTATGTAAAGTACTTTACACTGCTTATTTCTAAAATGTACTTGATGAGGGTGCTGTCTTTCGTTGGTGATGTGAGGTTCAATGTCAGGGGTGAGCATGTGCCGGGTTGTTTAGGTAGGGGGTAGGGAAGGGGGCTTGGTGGTTTCTAAATTGTACTTGATAAGGGTACTGTTTTTCGTTGGTGATGTGAGGTTCAACGTCAGGGGTGAGCATGTGCCGGATTGCTTAGGTAGGGGGTAGGGAAGGGGGCTTGATGGCTATCAGCCGGGGGTATACGTGCCTCTCAAGGCACTTTTTCTAGTTGGGGTTTCTAACCAGGTTTGACACAAACCGGCCTGTGCAGCTATGGAATATGCATATTTCATTACCATAACTTGACTTTTATTTTTGCTCAAGTTCTTGAAGTCTCAAGTGAGTATTCTATTAACTTTAAGAATCTGGTTAGAAGAGTATTTTAAATACATGTATATATTTTGTTTTAAAATGATAAAATCAAATTTGTGAACACATGCATTAGCAAACATTAAGTTTTTGTTAACATTCTCGAACTAACATAACCTTATCCTTTCAGACACAGATGAAAATAACCTGAACAAACCTTCATTAAGGGACTCGCAAACTTTTTCACAAAATATCAAAGAAACGAACAGTGCTTCAAGTACCAGTGCCAAATCTTCTTGTGACTCTAAAAAACCTAATAATAGTGAAGGTGAAGAGATAAGTGCGGAAGAAATAGGAAAAATTCTGAATGAGGCTGCGGTAGAATTGGAAAAAGATGCTCAAAAGGCGCTAAAGGGGTTGGAGGAGGATAAAGAGATTATGAAAAAACTTCAAGAAGTCAAACAAAGGAGAAAAGATAGTTCTAAAGATAATAATAAAGGTAAAGTAATTACAAGCTGTGTAGACCTGAATTAGATTCCCACTAAAGATTTAAGCCGTCACGTGAGAAAACCAACAATGTGATTTCCGTACAGGTCTGTCACAACTCAGGCTGTATAGTCACAGAAGCTGGGTTGAAGCTTGAAATTTCGGATTTTTAAAAGAAGAAGAGGGAGTGTACTATCCATATAGCGAAAACAATGGGGCTGATCAGCTTCCCAGTAACTGTGAAGCTGATCTGCGCCTTTATTTTCGCATATGCAGATTGTTGGTTTTCTCATGAGGTGGCTCATATGGCTTAGCTCGTCATTTTTGTTTGCATATTTAAAAAACATTTGATTCACTAAAAGGTTATTGTCAGTTTCAATAGTGCCTTTGTATCACTGTTTGTACATGTACATTGCATGTTTTATCATATATCGCAAGTTTGTGTTCTGTTATATGTAGCAATACTTTCGAATGATAATCAGATTCCAATATTCTGGCCTTGGATTTCTCACTAAAGTAACATAGATTATCATTAAATGCAGATAC
The DNA here is from genome assembly GCA_964017185.1 of Rugalucina vietnamica. Taxonomy (NCBI): domain Eukaryota; kingdom Metazoa; phylum Mollusca; class Bivalvia; order Lucinida; family Lucinidae; genus Rugalucina; species Rugalucina vietnamica. Next base: position 34,717,367 of record OZ024872.1, read on the forward strand.
ACCTACAAATGCTAGAGCATATAAAGAACAAGAGAAAATCAGCAAATGCAAAAACTCTTCTTCTTAAATCCAAAATCTCAAGCTTCTAGCATGCTTCTGTGACTGTATGGGCAAATTTGTGTCGAAAACCCAAATTGTCGATTTTTTCACTCGAAGCTCAAATGAAGGTGACATTTCTTGTTCTAGATGACCCAGATTAGTCTGACAGTGAAAATGAAGAGTAGATCTCGAGTGATGAGGAGAGAAATAAAAAACAGACTTTTGCATATGCGAAAACAAAGGTGCAGATCAGCTGTGCAGTAATTGCACAGCTGATCTGCGCCTTTGTTTTCGTTACACGGATAATGCAGTTCCTCTTCTTCCTAAATCCAAAATTTTAAGCTTCTAGCCATCTTCTATGTCTGTACAGATTGGTTTGTGTTGAACCTGATCGGAAACCCAAATTGTTTGTTTTATCATGCTAAGGCTTATTTCTGTTTCTAGATGACCCAGATAAGTCTGACAGTGAAAATGAGGAGGAGAATGATGAGGTAATGGCAGACAAAATTATCAAACAGGTGAGTTATCCAAGGGCAAGGATTGCGACCCCTTAAAAGTGATTTTGAGACCTTGAATATTTACTGATTGTCCTTAGGCCGTTAAGCTGTGATTTATCGATATGTCTTTACAATGCCCATTACAAAAACATGCCCATGCAATATACAAAGACTTTTTCAGCCTTAAAAATTGAGAAAAATTTTGATATTTTTAGTATTTTTGCTCAAAACTTTGATTGTGGGTACAAGTTAGAACTGCCTTGGTGAGGCAATTCTAACGAGTACCCACAATCAATGTTTTAGATCAAAAATAAGAAAAAGTAAACCCCTGTTCACTGCAGTTTCAGTGTATAAATGTGGGTGTTAGGGGTTTACATTTCATAGACATATTATCCTGATGATTAAGGCTTCAAAACATCACTCAGATCTGATAAATGAGCCGCCTCGTGGGAAAACCAACAATGTGGTTTCCGAACAGGTCCGACACAAACCGGCCAGTACAAGCACAGAAAAGAGCTAGAAGCTTGAAATTTCGGATTTAAGTAGAAGAGGAATTGTACTATCCGAGTAGCGAAAACAAAGGCGCTGATCAGCTTCGCGGTTACCGCGAAGCTGATCTGCGTCTTTGTTTTCGCCTATGCAGATTGTTGGTTTTCCCATGAGGCAGCTCAAATATAATAGAAATGAAGTGGTTAGATGTATGCTTAACAAGTTTGTTTAATTTCCAGTTTGTAGAAGAGTCTAAACTAGACGAAGCAGCTGGAAGAGATGGTATAAAGGCAGGCTCAGTACCTAGTAAAGGTTCCAAAGCATCACTCAGATCTGATAAATCGAATAATAGCGAAGAGGTATGCAGAATTATTTTGTGTCTAAATGCAGTATTTGTATCACAGCCTTTGTGGTGATGGGTGCCTTTCTTCAGATATAGAGACTGAGTGAATATGAGCCACATCATGAGAAAACTGGATTTTTGCCTATGCGAAGACAAAGGCACAGATCCACAGATAGTACAATTTCTCGTCTTCAAAATCTGAAATTTCAAACTTCTAGCCATCTTTTGTAGCTGCACAAGCTGTTTTGTGTCGGACCTGGTTGCGGCTCATATGATGTTATTACAAAAGGAAAGGTTTTCAATCAATATAGAGTGCAAATTTCCATTAAAATCAGGCAGAGGAACGTTTGTAATGGTGTAAGAATTTTTGGCCCAACTCCTACTTGTATAATTACAATTAAATAAGTATACATTAAATTCAAATCTACAGTAGCATACTTTCAGTTCAGAACTTAAAGAAGTCCTTTAAACTGTTACATTCAGAGTTTGGTTACATTCAGAGTTTGACTACATTAAATCATTTTATGTGGTTTAATGTCCCTGTCAACAATTTTTCAGTCATGTCAAAGTGAGCTAGGCTATTAACCAGTATTATGGGGAGTCAAGGACACAGTCCGGTACCAATGGGGCTCTAAGCCCCAATCTCTCGATCCATTGTCTGAAATACTAGGCCACCATGCTCTACTTTCTTATTTGACTCACAACATGAGAAAACCAACTATGTGGTTTTTATACAGGTTCTAAACAAACCGGCTGTACAATAACAGAAGATTTCTAGAAGCTTGAAATGTTTGATTTAGAAAGAAGAGGAATTGTACTATCCTGTTGCAAAAGCAAAGGCGCTGATCAGCTTCGAAGTTACTGCGAAGCTGATCTGCACCTTTGGTTTCATATATGCAAAATGTTTTTTTGTGGTTTTTTTTCATGAGGCGGCTCATTTGTTCTTACAGTGGGTGGATGAAGATGAATTGCCATACTGTTGTATATGCACTGAAGATGCTACTGTACGATGTTTTGGCTGTGATAGAGATCTGTATTGCCAGAAATGTTTCAGGTATGGAAGGTAGAGCTTTACCCTTTCCATTATGAAAACTCGCCCATGCAATACACAGAGATTTTCAGAGCTGTAAAAACTGAATATTTCATTGGAAAAAATGATATTTTCAGTAATTTAACTCAAAACATATAGATTGTGGGTACACGTTAGAACCGCCTTGCCGAGGGGGTTCTAACGAGTACCCACAATCTATGTTTTGGGTCAAAAATAAAAAATATTGCCCCTATATACCCCAGTTTTACTACATTAAAGTGGGGTTTAAGGGGTATACATTACATGGACATGTTTTCCTGATATTTTTGTTTATTCAACAATGACCTAATCTTAGCTTTATTTGCAAGCCTGGGTTGCAGCAAGCTTGAGCTGCAAATATGGAATCATTAGGGATTGTAAACAACAAAATACCCTTGGGATGACTGGCAGGTCATTGTACATTGTGAATCTAATGTGTACCCACATTCTGTGTTTTGAAGTGAAATTAAGAAAAAAGTATACCACTAATACCTAGTTTTGCAATTATATAAAAGTGGGGATTTAACAGGCCATGTCTTACATGGAGTTTACCTTGTAAAGCTGTTATTAGAACAACGTAGCAAACATAACCAACTTGTTGGTATTATGGAGGCTTGTTCCTTTTATTTTCAGTGAAGGCCATAAGGAGCTGGGGCTTACAGATCATGCTTTTATCAAGTACACCCCTCCTAAAACTCCTGCCTGAGAAACCGTGATGTAGAAAACAAGTGTGCCAGGACTTTTTTTTCAAAAACGCTTTCATACACAGTGGCTAAGTTGAATGAGTACAGAATGCTCACTATATCATTTCTTATTGGGGGGAGGGTGCAACACATTTGTGTGACTTTTTCAAAATTTATGTTTGTGCATCCATATTTGAAACTTTTGATAGACAAGTTGTGCTAAGACAATGGTCAAGATAAGCCAATGTGCTTTTGACCAAATCCTGTATAAATATGTATGTCTGACAATTGTATGTATCATATTATGAACAAAATAAAAGTTTAAAACAAACATTGGAGCAAATGTATTGTGAAAGTGGCTAAAAGAATTCATACTAAAATCATGCAAAAGCCTTTTGCACAAATGTATTGGTAGCGCAAATGTGTTCGGAGGATTGCTGATAATCTCTAAGCTTGCTTGAGTTTTGCAATGTATATGTCATTGTTGAAGTGCTGTTTAACAGTTCATCAAATTTTATGTTTTTCAGCAGAGTTATTTTGGACAGGCAGATATCATGCTAGCTTGACTTTTACAGTGTATATGGTCATTACGAAAACAAGGCCATGCATTTGATACAAAAACAATTTTTGGTTGTAAAAATGAAAAAAATTCACTGGAAAAATTTTGATATTTTTCTTATTTTTGCTCAAAACATAGGTTGTGGGTACACGTTAGAACCGCCTCGCCGAGGCTTTTCTAACAAGTACCCACAATTTATGTTATGAGACAGTATCATTTTATTTCTTGTGAATTCAACACATTTTATACAAATCGTCTAGAAAGTAAGGTAATTCACTGTTATCAGCTTTTTTGATAGAAAATAACCAGATTAAGATAAAAATGACAACATAAATTGACATTTACTTAAGTGCCATTTTTCATCCGTGATCATGTTAAGCTTATTATTTGGGGTGCCTCTCTTTGTTCATAAAACTTTGTCACAAATTTATTTGTTCTTGACAATGTACTGTCAGATTTTGTAAATGCTAGATTCTCTTTAATATGCATGTAGTAAAATTGTGATAATTGTTAAGCATTCAAATAAAGTTTGATTTTTATTCATTTATGGAACTTTTCAATACGGTATTTTGGACATGTCTGAAATGTACTTTTTAATCCTAGACAAAGTCATTAGATGGTCTTGTTTTGTCTTCTTTGTGTTGCAACCATTTTTCTACACGGCAAACTAAATAACAGACATCATTAACTGATGGAACAGTCTTGTAAACTGCACTATTTTAGATTTTAACATCATATATCTTATTATAGAATATATTCATCTAATTTGTTTGTGGGTTTGAAAATTGATCATTTGTTTCAATGGATACTTTCTGCCATATTCATGTTATGCTGTACTCTAGGGTACATCTATATGTACCGCATCACGAGAAAACAGGAATTTTGCCTATGTGAAAACATTGGTGCAGATCAGCTGTGGAGTAACTGCAGAAAAAAACATATTTTTAGTATTTTTGCTCAAATCATTGATTGTGGGTACACATTAGGTTCTTACAATTATATATTTTGGATCAGAAATAAAAAAAAAAATGTATATTCCTGTATACCCCAATTTTATTATATTAAACAGGGGTATAAGGGAATATACATTACATGGACATATTTTCCTGATGCAACCTATCATGCTCAGTATTGTTCATGAGTGAGAGATTGTTCATTTTACTTGGTATTGTTCATGAGTTTTGTCACTGGAGTATCTTAGTAGGTGTACTTAAACTTAAATTCAAATGAGCCACCTCTTGAGAAAACCAACTATGTGGCTTTTTGAACAGGTCAGACAAACTGGGCTGTACAGCCACAGAAGATAGATAGAAGCTTGAAATTTCGGATTTAAGAAGAAGAGGGATTGTACTTTCCAAGTAGCGAAGGCAAAGGCGCTGATCAGCTTGCGCCGGAATACTACCATTCAAGTGTAATCTGTTGGTTAAGTACATGTATGCGCTAATTAGAATGGAATTGTAATGAGCATTTTTGAGACAACTTTGAACATTTAAGGGCACAGTAAAATACAGTAGTGTAGAATTTTCTCTTCTGCTTTTTTTGTTTTGTTGACTCAAGTACAAGTATTTATGTTATCTCCCAAGAAAATAAAGAACAAAACATATTAGTCTTGTTATATAATTTTCTAAGAACCATTAAGTAATATCAAGAAACAATAAATATGTGGTGGCTGGGACAATTGTTGCAGAAAAAATGTTCATAAAGGTCAACCAATCTCTGCTTAGTTGTAAACTGTCCCGCTACAGGAAAGAAAAAAAAAAAAAAAAAAAAAGTCCAAGCTTGCACCCCCTATGGCTAAATGGTTAAGGTTGCTGATTTCATGAGCTCTGCATCATGTCACAGCTGTAGGTTAAAAAATCCTCTCGGATCACATTAAATAAGCCATGTTCTGCTTAGAGATGTGTCATAAGGTGTTGAAGTGACAGCTCGGATATGCTCACGGTGAACCGAGCAGCCAGAGTCTTTTCGGTACGTGGTCATACAGTGAAATGAGTGCTGAGAAGTCGCATGGGTTTTGAAAACGCTAATACTTGTATTCTCCATTTTTGCATTACCAGCTGGTTTCCTGTTCAGAAATGATCAATACTGGAAATTTAGAATTACAGGTAATCATGGATAAAACAGGGACTTTGTGTAGTATAGTATAACAGAGATGAGATCAAGCTTAGGATTAAATGGAGGGAAATCCTCAGTGGCATGAATCTGAATGGTTTACTGGCAACATGCCAAATTGACAATAATTCACCAGGGGTAGCACCCAGAGTGAAATTAGTCTCTGGCTCTCACAAGAGATGCGAACATGATTAATAGTTGTTGGTGGGCACTGAACCATGTCACTGGGGAGTAATAATGGTTAAAATACTACGTCTGTCTAGACGGTGCTCTAGGAAGTGGAGGAATATCCATGTGACTGTGGTGATTCCGCGGACCCGCAAAATTTCGGTAGTTAGTTGGACCAAAGTGTTGGAATTTATACCAGAGCTACACATAAGTATAAAAGTAGGCAATGTAAACAACACGTTTTCTCGTTTTCGATGTTTTGACAGAATTCAATTGAGGGTTTGTGACTTAAAACTTACTTATGTTGGGCTAGCTCTTTAGCGACATGGTTAGAGTGGTTGCTTGTCACGCAAGAGATCGCGGTTCGATCCCGGGTAGGGACATGGTCCCGATAGCGTAATGGTTAGAGCGTTCGCTTCGGAAGCGGGAGGCGCGGGTTCTAATCCGGGCCGCGTCATACCAAAGACGTTAAAAATGGTACCAGTGGCTACCTTGCTTGGCGCTCAGCATTAATAAGGCAAGCACTGGCTTCTCTTCTCTCAAAAAGATAACTTCAATGATGAGAGCTCCATGTAATACTCTGTTTATGAGGTGTTTGGAGTACTTGGCAGATTCAGATTCAGATGGTCTCTTTCTCCTAAAATACTTCTGAATCTGAATCTGAATCTGAATAGTTTACTGGTGACACGCCAAATGACATTATTTCACCAGGGGGTTCGGATGGGGGGAAAATTAGTCCCTTGAACGCACGAGTGAAGCGAACTTGGACACACAGTCATCAGACATTTCAGCAGAGGAGACAAGTGAATCAGGGAGGTCATTCCAGTCCCTGATAGTCTGTGGAAAGAAACTACTTTTGTACGCTTCTTTGCTAGCTGAAGGTATCTGAAAAGCCAAAGAGTGTTGATTTCTACAACGCCTATTCTTTGGGATAAGGTCATCTGTGGGTATTCTGGCTTTACCCTTTAGACCTTTGTATAGCAATATAAGTCTACTATCCTTCCTCCTTTTCTTAAGAGATTCCCATTTCAGTTGACCTAAAATGCCAGTCATGCTCCCAGTTTCAAAAACATAATTTCCCGTCACAAACCTTGCCGCACGATTTTGGACCTTTTCCAGTTCTTCCTGGAGGCCATGAGTGTGAGGGTCCCAAACTGAGCTTCCATATTCCAAGACCGGCCGCACCAGTCCTTTATAAGCTGCTTCTTTCACATCTGGGGGACAAGAATACAAATTTCTCCTCAAGAATCCGAGAGTTCTGTTAGCCTTTGTACAAACATTGGAAATATGAGTATTCCATTTCAAATCATTTGTGATAGTTACACCCAGGTATTTTATGCTTTCAACGTTTTCCAGTAAAGTGCCCTCAAGGGTGTAGTTAGCCTGTATCTTACTAGACCGTTTATTTGTCAGCTGCATCATGTTGCATTTGACGGGTTGAAATCTCATTCCCCATTTTCTAGCCCAACTGCCTAAGCGATCAATGTCTCTTTGAAGTTTCAATGTATCCTCTTCATTCTTGATTTCACGATAGCAAACACAATCATCAGCAAAGAGTCTTATTTCAGACTCGATGTCTGCTGAGATGTCATTTATATACAAGGAAAACAGCAAGGGGCCGAGAACGGTGCCCTGAGGGACACCCGACACAACTGGAGCCCAATCCGATTTAATACCATTAACCACTACCCTTTGTTGTCTGAAACAAAGGAAAGCATTTATCCAATTCAATGTTGTTCCACCTATTCCATAGCTGAACAATTTGCTTTTAAGGAGTTCATGGGGAGGAGTATCGAAAGCCTTTTCAAAATCGAGTATAAAAGTGTCGACCTGGCCTTTTTTGTCTAAGATTTTGGCCCAGTCATTTATCACTGTAGTCAACTGAGTTTCACAGCTATGCCATTTCCTAAATGCGTGTTGCCTGTCCGACAGGAGTTCATGTTCATCAAGATGGGCCATAATATTTGAGCATACAATATGTTCAAGAAGCTTACAAGGAATGCATGTCAAAGAAACAGGGCGGTAATTGCGGGCAAGTGACCTGTCACCCTTCTTAAACAGGGGGCAAATATTAGCAAGAGACCATTCTTTAGGAATTTCACCTGTATCAATTGACTGCTGGAAGAGATGGGCGAATACCGGCCCTAATTCCATAGCCAGTTCCTTTAGGACTCTGGGATGAAGCTCATCAGGCCCTAAGGCTTTAGACGGGTTTAGACCTTTGAGAAGTTTGGTCACCCCTTCCTTTGTGACCACAATATCATGCATGAATGGGGCAGATCTATCCATAAGAGGGACCTGTTTGTATTCACTTTTAGTGAAAACATCCGAGAACTGACCATTAAATTCTTCCGCCTTCTCAAATTCAGATTGAGCTATTCCACTTCCATTTCTCTTTTTCAACGGGGGAATACCTTGGGTATCTTTTTTCTGACTGTTTATGTACCTGTAAAAATCTCTAGGATTAGCCTTAACATCTCCTACCAAGTTGTTCACATAAAGATCATGCTGCTTCCTGATATCAGCTTTGATCTCTTTCCGTAAAGATTCAAATTTAGATCTAAATTTTGAACTACCAGTCTTTTTAGCTTTTGCATGAGTTGCATTTTTTCTGCGAATCTTCCTTCTTATTTCAGGTGTTATCCAAGGGACAGAGGAAACTGAGCGACTAGTTTTTGAGGGGATATGTTTATCTGCCGATTCCTTAATAAACGATGTAATGAGATTGAAATTTTCCTGGACCGACCGAGTATCTGAGTAACCGTTGAAGTATCTTTCCTTTGCAAATTTAAGTGTTTCTGCTCTCATAGATTCATAATCACCTTTCTGATAACGATACACTTTTCTCCTAGGTTTCTTTATAGGGGGGATAGCAATTTTCAATGTGCCAGAAACAATGTCATGATCACTGAGCTTATCCGGGGAATGAATGTCTACAAACTGACCAGGAAGAGAGGTCAAAATTAAGTCCAAAGTATTTCTTTCTCTGGTGGGGAAATTGACTAATTGTTCCAAACCATGGTCATTCATGAATGACTTCATTAAAATACTTCAGTTGTTTTCAAGCGTTTCGGCTAGTATTAATTATAAAAGTTGTATTTGTCACTTCACTAGAAAGCGGAAATTCGGTAGACATGATATATTAAATCGTCATTGACCTCAGGCGTACAACAAAGGTTACTGCCATTATAGTTACCAGTTCAAGACTTTACTAAATAAACATCTGTTACATCTACAATATTTTGACTCAAGTAAGGTCTACTAATCATGGTATTGGTAGACAATTATTATTTTGCATCCTAATACTAAACATACATGAATCCTTATAGCGTAAGGCGACCAGTGATCGATCAGGGACCAGTGATCGATCAACTAGTGGTTATCGGCTATTAATTCTCAAAGGATACCTGAAGTAAATCTTATGCTAGTCTCAACTTAAAGCGCATTATATTACCTTACAAACACTAATTTAAATTTATTTGGAAAGCTTTTCTATCTTAAATTTTCTGGCACTTTACGAAGAGGGGGTCTTAGTTGTACTGCTTTAAAGTGGTGATTGTTCAATAAATTCTTCAAGATGAAACAACCTGCATTCGTTCCGACTTGCTAAATTTTTTAACTTTACTGCATACTAAACAAATCTGATCCACATTCCAAATTGTATCGGATAACGCTGCGATTAATGGACGATTTCTGTGATTTTCGAGCTAGTTTTTCAACAGTTTTCCATTGTTCCTATGGGCATTTATGCTTTTCGACCACCTCATTTCGCTGCTACATTTCTTTTAACAAAATGAAAATTTCCAAACTTTGTTTCGTGGCTAGAGGTAAGCGATAATTATTCTTTCTAAAAATGTACATACCTTCCAAGTTAGCCGCGGTTTTGGAGAGAAAAAGGAGGTGATCGATCACTGGTCCACCTGACCCTGATTCACGCTGTATGATAATGGGTGTGTTAAAATGACGTCGCTGAGAACGTGGCGTGATGACGTCATAAATTGACATATTGAAAAACATGACGAAGGTTCAAGCTTCGATATGGTATGTACACATGCATTCTGCAATGCATGTCTGATCCGCAAATCTATCAAACATGGCTATTTTCGATCGATCACTGGTCCCTTTACGCTATCACACCGGAAGTCACAAAGTTTTGAGAAGATTACAGAGGGGGAAATACGAGCCGTCCGGGCTCATCAGTTCCCTCAAGAAACAAGTAAACAAGTTAAGAAACAAGTAAACAAGTAAAGAAGCGTACAAAAGTAGTTTCTTTCTACATACTATGAGCTGAGATAAAGATGTATAGTATATATCTCTGCTATGAGGGACTGGAATGACCCCCCTGATTCTCTGTCTCTGATCTCCTCTGCTGAAATGTCTGATGACTGTGTGTCCAAGTTCACATCTCTTGTGAGAGCCAGGGACTAATTTCCCTCCTTGCACACCCCCTGGTCAGCTGGTGAAGTATTGTCAATTTGGCGTTTCACCAGAAGACCTTAAAATTATATCACTACCTAAGCCTTACAGAAGACCATACAGATTCACCAAAAATTGAGGTTGCTAGTTGTAGAAAAGAATTTCGTATTCTTTACATGCTATCTATGAGGTTGCAGGAAAAATTCATGTATACTGAGTAGCACTGTATGACATCTAGTATTTATATACCACAGTTTCACTTGTAAAACAGTAGAGCACAATCGTTAAATCGAAATACAATATCTAAAACGAGATATGCCTAATTACCATATATTTCGAATGAAATATACCCTATTATAATATATCTAAATTGACATATAATATGTCAATCTAGATATCATTATATATTTCGATGGAGAGATATGATTTTCTTGACCTGAACACCTGATCATTTTGCGTCATGCGCAGTCTCTCATCGAGTATCGCATAGCGGGAAGTTTTAAATTTTGTGCAGAAACAAATTTCCAACAAAAAATCCAGCGTCATCGAAAAGTTCACCAGGGAAGTTATGTACAGTTTGGATTTGAATATGCTCGTTGTCCGATTTACACAAGTAAAAACTATTTTACTTGCTGAACATAACGACATAAAGCGCTAGGGAAACTCCAAGAAGTGTTAATTATATCTAAAATGTTTGGACTGGTTAGATTATATGACTTAACGTCCATATCAGCAATTGTTCAGTCATATTGGGAAGGAGCCAACGCTTTCTGTATGTAAACCAGAAGTCAAGGGAGCTTAAAATTTTGCTCAATGTCTCTTCACGACAAGATAACGTACGATCTCACCGGGGACCTATCTGTACGTAACTAAATCATTCTTCTTCTTCTTCTTCTTCTTCTTCTTTCAAAGAGTGACTCTACCACAATGCTAGGCAACAAGCATTTACCTCGATAAACAGGCTGTTCAATGTGAGCGTGACTGCAAATGAAAGCAGCGACTAAACTAAGCCGATAAGGACGGCAAACCGATGCGACTGCCCATCCCCGCCCATTCAGCATTGGGGCCGTGAGAAATAGATGGGCTGCCAGACAGAGCTTATAACTGAGTAATCGACCACACGATAACAGGTTAACCACATAGGTCTGAAACTGCCTAGGAAAAGTTATAAGCTTTTATAGTTGTTGTGTGGTTCAGCACATATTTTTAAGCATGTCACGACATCCCAATGTTGGGTCGAAGTCCCATTGAAAGGAGGCAACATGTCAATATGACCATAGATGTTGACTCGAACGTAAAGCAACACATTCAAACAATAGACCTGTATGATCGAATCCCGGGATCGAACAACATATTCACACTCGTCTCACAAATGCTCGGCGCAGGGCTAGAATCAACACTGGCCAGAGCGGTTATGATGCAACTCGGCAAGGGGCCGTCAAAGTCGGTTGCGGTTACGCTACATGGCGATGGGTACATTATATTTGCATGGCTCCTCGTCCTCCGGGGAGTTAATATGCCTTGCTCAAGGACAACACGGTGCTGCCAGTGCCACGGTGATCGATCCCATGACCTCTCGATTCGGATTCCCATGCTTTACCACTACGTCACCACGCTCCCTATTTATTTTATGTTTGTTTGTTTGAATTGATGTTTAACGTCCCAGTCAAAAGCTAATGGTCATGTTGGGACGCTGCCTCAATTTTTATTGGACTTTTATCAAAAATTAGGACGTCATGACATCCAATAAGCGCTTCGAATATAACCACCGAACTATACCAACATTGTCCAACAAGGCTTGTTTGTGTGGATAGTGACTGACATGAACCACTTTTCCTGGGCAGGCTCAGACCTGAGCGGTTCACCAGTAATCAGATGGTCAGTCAGTAGCGACGAAGCTTTGCTTGGAGGCACAAGCAGTCCATCTATTTCTGTTAGGTCCCAATGGAAGGACAGTAAACAAGGTCTCAACACACAGGAAACGAGGAAAATAGCTGACACACATTAGCATATAAGCCAAACGTGTGCCGGGTGTGTTGACAATAATGTAAAATTCAACATACATATACGTCAGGAGCACATCGGAGACACGTTAGAAACGCATTACATGCGCGCTTTGTATGCTTAGTGTACGCCTCGGTGTACGCCTCGGTGTACGTTGATATACGTCGCTGTAGGTCGGTGCTCACTCCACGCGCGTATTATATCAAAAGACTTTTTAAGCATGCATAAAAATTTTCTCAAATCTCGGCGTGAATCGGTCGTGTGTCTAAGCTGGAAACGACCGTTACTCGGTTAGTACCATCTACAACAGGTTAGCCAGTTAAATACGTTTCGAATAAGTTCCACGCGCGATACAGGCGCGTCGAATACGCTTTGAACGCGTTTGGCGCATATTTTAGACACGCCAGTGTACGTATCATGCGCGTTCCGATTCAAAATTTACGAAATATTGCTTCAGTAACGTGCCCCAAGCGTGTATGAGACGCGCGTTTAACGTTTGCTGTGGGCCTATAGCGCCTGCTTAGTGTTTGTTTGTTTGAATTGATGCTTTACGTCCCAGTCAACAGCTAAGGTCATGTCGGGACGTTGCCTCCACTTTATGGGACTTTTAACCAAAATGAGGATGTCATGACATTCAACAAGTGCTTAAAATATAACCATCCAACAAAGCCACACATGCTTATATGTGTGGACGGTTTGACTTGAAACCACTTTTCCTGGGCAAGCTCAGACCTGAGCGGTTATCCAGTAATGAGATGGTCAGTCAGCAGCGAACAAGCTTTGCCTGGAGGCACAAGCAGCCCTCTATTTCTTTAGGCTCCAATGGGTGGGGTCTTCCTGCTTCATCACATCTTTGAAGAACTGGTATCAATTTTACTCAGATGTGAAAGCTTGGTACTAAATGTTAACATATATTGCTATATATTGAAAAATTGGAATCAAAGGCAAAACCACTTCAGATGGGTGTTTTTCGTGAGTGTGAAGAATACGTACGAATAGTACATGAAATTTGATTACATGCGCCTATCTCACATACGTGTGAAATGGAATGAAATTCGTTACATACAAATTCGTTACCAATTCTTCGCCGGCTGGGAGGATTTGGTACCAATAATTCACATAAAAACTTTGAGAAATGTGAAAATTATGGTTCAATAACGTGTTTTCTTGTGTTAGAAGATTTAGTACCGATTTGTGTCAATTCTACACATCTAAAAAAAAATCATACCAGTACTTCACAGACGTTATATAAATTCTTACCGTCAGAAACAGAAAAAGTACAAATAGGCAATGATCAGGAAATGGCGCAATCAGAAAGAAATTCCCACTCCATAAACGAGGGGTGTGAAAAACTAAAAAGATACTTAGGTACTTATACCATGAAAACATGTTGTAAGCCGAGTGAGCAGCTATTCCCCAATGGGCGGCCACTCAGTTACCCGAACTGAACTAAGAATATGAAAACGTACATAAGGCTCAAACAGCACAAAAAATCGACTCCAAAACACAAAACAATTAGAACCACAAAAGAAGTATCGCCTTGGAACGATCTTGAAGACTTTTGAAATTTTAGTATTAATTTCACCGCCTCCACCCCGCCATCGAAATTTAACATACACAAATGTCACACTTCCAAACTGTGCCTATTTTTACACAAATGTGAAATTAAAAAATGCGGTTCAACAAGGCTATCATCCATGTCAAGAGCATCAACACGTTATTGAAAAGGTGCTGGTACCGGTGAACCGATTTGAATTTATGCTTCATGCGTCTGGATGCCTCAGCTTTTTGATATCCCGGAACATCTCTGACATATTGAAATGAGAGACGGAACTATAATAGACTTTATTTTTTTTCAGAGGGTTACACATTTAGCAACAAAATACAAGCTAATATAAGAATGATTGCTGGAAAACAAGTAGGTCATGAACCAGCATTTTTAACGGAGTGGGGACTTGTTTATCGATGGCAAAGCTTCATACGATGAGATGGTTCATGTATCTTGGCGAGTTCTAGCACACTGGAGATATCAAAAATAAGCAACTCGGCGATCGTGTTCGCATGGCGGGGTAACACAGTCCTCTATGACACAGCGGATAAACTGAATGCACTGTAAAAAAGGAGTCATAAGTTCGATCCCATGCTTCTCCACTCCTCCGGGTGAGACTTTAAGCCGAGGTCCCACGACAATCTTCCATGACAAACTGATGACAAGGACGTATTGTGACGAGGCTACAGACTTTGTGACCTTTTGTTAAGTCCAAGGGACCTAGTCTTCAGACCTGACTGTCAGATAAAACCTGAACACACGGAATCGTTTAAACACCAAGATGATATTCAAGATGTTTGTCCGTCGCCAGGTTGAACTAGGCCATGTTAGTTGCAGACTAAGTTGCGGGCATATTCCAATGGATAGAATATCTAGATCAACAAATTACGTAGATCAGCTAGATAAGCTGCAATCCGTTTCACTTCGTCACCTAGCTCTACTTCCGCGTGGTGTGGAGAGTTATCAAGGAACATCGACGGGAACATCCTGACAACAAATTACGTATACATGTTGCTAAAGGGCGAAAAATTTTGAAAATATATGTCAATTGAGACATAATATGTCAAACCAAACATATATTTTAACCGGATGTAGAGCTGTATATCTAGAAGTAGATATCATATTTAAATTCAAATAGTTTGTATTTATATCTAGATTTAGATAGGATATCTAGTTTTAGATACTATATTAAAAAGGAGATATTTTGACAAGATATGTCAATTTAGATATAATATGTCAAACGAAGTATAGATAAATCGGATGTAGAGTTATATATCTAGAAGGAGATACTATATGTAAATTCAAATATTTTGTGTTTATATCTAGATTTAGATATGATATCTACTTTTAGATACTATATGAAAAAGGAGATATTATATTTCGATTTAACGGTTGTGCTCTACTGTAAAAGGGTCTGCTTATATATGGACGCCAAAGGTAGCGTTATAATAAGGTTGACCTGTACATGCATTATTATTTGGTTTTGCTTTATAGTAGAAATTTATCCTGCTAATTTAGTACAAAAATTCTTAGTTGCGATTGATAGTATGTAGTGAATACGAAATCGATCAGTTCTTTTTCTAGAACTAGGTTGCGATGGGAGTTAAGGCCAGAAAATCACAGTCAAAGGAGAAGAAACACTCTAGGGGCAACCCAGAACACAGTGAGCCAGTGGAACCAATAGCCAAGTATGTCATTAATCCTCTGAATCTACACTGTGCCGTGGCATGAGAAAACCAACAATGCAGTTTCCGAACAGTTCCAGCACAAACTGAGCTGTACAGGCCCAGATGAGAAGATGACTGCATGCTGGAAATTTTGGATTTAAGAAGAGGGATTTATCTGTAAGGGATTTATCCGTAAAGTGAAAACAAAGGTGCTGATCAGCTTCGCATCACTGCAAAGCTGATCTGCGTCTAAAGCAAAAACAAAGGTGCTGATCAGCTTCGCAGTCACTGCAAAGCTGATCTGCGCCTTTGTTTGCACATATGCAAAATGTTTGTTTTCTCATGACACGCCTCATTTGTCTTGGAATATAGTTAATAAGTATATGACGTCATGCATCATACCTTGACTACACGTAAAAGTAACTGGTAACTCTTTGCATGTAAAATACTAGTTCCTGGGGTTATAAAACTTTTTTCATGCTCAACTCAGATAAGCGAGATATTTCAATTTCTCATAGATATTGAAATAGTCCAAACTAATTGAAATTTTTGGTTTAAACCATCAAAGCCACCAATTTATCCTGCTAATAAATGTTAAGATGCCAACAATAATGTTTATGAGCAGTATAAATTTTAGTCTCAACTGAGCTGAGCATTAAAAAAAGTTTTATAACCTTTGGGCCTGGTAATTCTGATTTTCAGTGCAGCACTAGATCAGACTGACATCATTTGTGCAGTGTTGTTAGGGCTGTTATCTCTGGTGCTGTATGTCTACACATTGTATCCATCCATACCAGGGGGTGACTCAGGTGAGTTTAATGTGGAGTTCTTACAATACTTTTAAGACCCAGTGCAGACCCAGTTTAGACTGCTATTCTGTTTGGTGTTTTTTATTATTGTTCAGAGTCTGGCTGATTGAACTTTGTGCAGATTATATTATATTTTCCTTTTGGCCCTTTGAGATCAGCGAGGGTATTCTGAGAAATCAGAAAAATATTATCAGCATAGATTCATTTTCTAACCAACGTTTAATATATTTGGCCCCATTTTGATTATGATTGTCTTATAGTCTTTGTTTCGACTATACTGTTGAAAATTGCAAAATTACAGTAATTCTCTTTGGCTCCATGTTGCCAAATCTATTGGGTCACTAAAGAGGCTTAAGTAGCTGAAACTGTGGTATGGCCCATCCTCTTTCTCATTTATAATAATATGCTTACTGCTCTTAAAGGATCTGAGTTTTATTTTTATCTTATTATAATGTTTGGCACCCTTATGTCATTTCCTGATAACCGTTGCATACTGTTTTAATCCAAAATCAAGCTCAACAACTTTTTTGGTCCGGTCTGGGTCATCTGTCATTCTTCCAGTCTTCCAAAGAGAATGGAAAAAATAAATACATGTAAATGAATAAAGTTTGATATATATCTAAAGTCAGTGAAATAATATACACAGCAAGAAGAGCAAAAAGACTCATACACAATTTCTGGTACATCTGCTTATTCTTCATTGTTGACGTTTAGCAAATAGTCCCTGTTTGAGCATTGTCCTAAAATTGAGCCCATTATTTTGGATAGGCACAGACCAGACATAACAGAATACCAGGTACTGCCCACAAATGGATTGAAATTGTGAATTCCAGGTATCATTCCTGAAATTTTAATTATCAAAATTTTAATTATCTTCATTACTGAACAGTCTGATATGAATTTATATAACACTTTTAGAAAACTCAGAAAATTTGTTGTCTTATGAATTGATGAGTCTTTTTCTTTTTCAGGGGAGCTAATTACAGCTGCCCATGAGTTAGGGGTAAGAATCTGAATATTCATTACGAAAACACGCCATGCAATATACAGAGATTTTTTAAGTTGTAAAAATGAAAAATTTCAGTAGAAAAATTTGATATTTTTCTTATTTTTGCTCCAAAACATAGATTGTGGTAACACGTTAGAACCGCCTCACCGAGGCGGTTACACGTTAGAACCACCTCACCGAGGTGGTTCTAACGAGTACCCACAATCTTTGTTTTGGAGCAAAAATAAGAAAAATAGGTATACCCCTGCATACCCCAGTTTTACTATATAAAAGTGGGGTATAAGGGGGTATACATTACACGTACATTGTACATGTTTTCCTGATAGTTGGAGCTGCCATGCATCATTGACCAAAGACTGCAAAGCTCAGTCTAGAACTCATTTGAGCCGCAACGTAAAAAAAGGGTCCCGGGTCGTTTCGCCCGTGAGTTGTTTCGCCCCTGAGTCATTTCGCCCATGAGTCGTTTCGCCCTGGGTCGTTTCGCCCTGGGTCGTTTTGCCTGTGAGTCGTTTCGCCCCTATTTGGTGAGTCGTTTCGCCCTTATTTTTCTACCATGCCCAAATGTGTATTGTGTAATCTGGTGTATTATTTGTTATATATAACATAAGGATATGTCTTGGGCTGATCATTCATAACTGTCTTTTGGGTATATATACTAAAAGACTTTGAAAACGCCTCACTATTAATTGGTTGCGATGACGATTATTTCTTTTAGAATGTGGGATATTGGCAAAAATGATTTCAAACAGAATCTTAAATTTCATACTAAAACAGGAACGCCAACGCCAGTGATTTACGTCATACAGTATGATTTCAATCGTTACCAAAAATTCAACACAAACAAATTATGAGGACGAAAAATAGTCACCAGGTCCAACATGATTTCTGGAAAGAAACACTAAAAGCCAAGTAAATGCTGGTTATTACGTCACTTGAAAGTTTATGAAGAAAACATTCATTTTTGCGTGTAAAATGAAATGAATTCGAAAGTTTTCAAACACAATAAATAGGCACAGACATGTGTAAAAAATACCCTAACTTTTGGCGCTGTAATCATATACATGTCTGTGTTTTTTGACAACTTTACGCTTGACGTCAGCGAAAAACGAAAAACGCTATCTCCTTAAACGGCATTGAACGAACGTCATTTTGTTTCTTGTGCTTAAGGTTGTACGCTACAATCGGAGTCATGTTTTATTCATTTCTAGAATGTCAAATGAATATTATATTAACAAGTATAAGCTTTCACAAAAAGCTTGGTCTACGCTTCGCATATATAAACTAGAATGTCAAAGAATCTGACCGTACTCCCATTTCATCGTGGTGCATTTGACTGAACAGAAATAAAACGCTGCGCGGTGAAAGCATCCATACCTGACAATCGACCGTCACAATACTGTCGGTTCATTTCATTCCGTTATGGCTTGAATAGAATGTAATTGGCTACACGGTAGGTGGCACAGGGTCAAAGCTTTCATACCTGACCATATAGCGTCACAATACCGTCGGTTCATTTCATTCCGTTGTTGCTTAGATAGAATGCAATTATGCACTAGTTTCACGAATTTAACAATTTGCCCCATTTTTGGTACCTACTGCACCATTGGTACAAATGTTACCAACCAAAGGGAGGTTTGCGTGGGTGTTTGGGGGTGTTTACACGGTCCTTGGCGAAATGACCCGGAATCCTACTAACACGATGGTCAAGCCACTAGACTCCAACGTGCACTTGCAGTTGTAGAAAGGTGTATGAGTTGTCTTGTAAGTAGGTCAATCTCAAACCTTAGAGTAGTCTACGCGCTGGCGCGTAGACAACAAGATACGTCAAGATACTCGTTTAAACCAAATCTATCTGTCTGTCCTGTCCTGTCCTGTCCTGTCCTGTCCTATCCTATCCTATCCTATCCCATCCCATCCCATCCCATCCCATCCCATCCCATCCCATCCCATCCCATCCCATCCCATCCCATCCTATCCTATCCTATCCCAATATCATCAACAACAACAACAACAATAATGATAATAATAATAATAATAATAATGGGCGAAACAACTCAAGGGCGAAACAACTCAAGGGCGAAACAACTCACGGGCGAAACGACCCACCTAATAAGGGCGAAACGACCCACCCTTAAAACCAGGGTGAAACGACTCAGGGCGAAACGACCCGGCGAAATGACCCACGGGCGAAACGACCCGGATTAAAAAAAAAACGGTCTACGGGAATTCAGACCAGGTCTGACACAAACCGGCCTGTGTAGGTACAACATATGGCTAGAATCGCAAAATTTTGGATTTTGAAAGAAGAGGAATTGTACCATCCGTATAGCGAAAACAAAGGTGCTGATCAGCTGTGCAGATCTGCATCTTTGTTTTCACATTACAAAAAGCTGGTTTTGTCATGCTGCGGCTCATTTGCTGCTTACTCAAAAAAGCCTGTGGCATAAAGCTATACACACAGGACAGTGATAAAAACTGGAAAGATGTTCTTGCTTCTTGAATTACTAAATCATCTGTGTAGAATAATACTAAATGCCAAGTTGATTTGCATGATTTAGAGATTTCTAAGCAGCAGCATGTACAAGTTAATTTTAGCAGATCTGAATTGCATGAACATCCTGTACATCTAGACATGGAATTAAGTCTGACATTTAAGCCTGGCATCCTTTTTATGGGACATAGGCAAACAGTATAGCAGAATGCAGCATCCCATCTCGGGCTATTCTGTTTGCTAAGAATATTTCATCAAAAATCTATATGAAAATTTAAAATCACTCCTGATTCCCCTAAAAATGAACATGGACTCAACCAAATGATAACAATGGGAAAATTCATTCGTCAAAAATGGGTTAATGTTTTATTGATTATCTTTCTGTGACAAAATCATGTTTTCGAAAGGTCATACTGAACCTGGGGCCAGTTGCTCAAGTTAAAATTTAGAACATGAACGTTACAAATACACTTATTTTTTGTTGATAAAATGTGAGAATCTTTTGCAATGCAAAGAATTCTCCCTTTTTATCAACAAGAAATAACAGTGTATTCGCTTATGTAGTCGGCTTTTACTTAACGAGTTGAGGTCTTTACGATGACATTAAGCTAACAAAGTTTTGAACAACTGGCCCCACGGGTCTTTAATAGTTTACATTACTTTAGGTAGCCCACCCTCCTGGATACCCACTATTCACCCTCCTAGCCTGGCTGTCAATCAAGTTGATCCCCTTAGGGAGTGTGGCCTGGAGAGTGAATTTACTGACGGCCGTTCTATCATCTGGAGCAGCATTCTTGTTTGCTTTGACAGTTTTCAGGTGAGTGACAAATGATGAACTGCATCATGATAAAACAGGATTTTAATGTATGCAAAAACAAAGGCACAGATCAGGTGTGCATTTACTGCACCGCTGATCAGCGCCTTTGTTTTCACTACACAGATAGAACAATCCCTCTTCTTCTTAGATCCTAAATTTCAAGCTTTTAACTATTTTCTGTGAATGTACATGTCAGTTTGTGTAGGAGCTGGTCGTAAACCATGAAGTCTGGATTTCTCGCCTAGCAGCTTAGATAATTTTAATGGAAGAAAACCTGCCTTTTAGCTTCTCATCTATGTCAATGTACATTGACTTAATAGGGTACTGTTGGTTTGTTGATTTGGGGTTAAACATCCCACCAAACAGCTAAGGTCCTAGAGATCAGATTAAAGTCTCATCTAAAAGGCTGGAGAAGCCGGCGGTCAAACCTTCAACCCCTGGTTTACAAGGCGCTAACCACTGCACCTGGTAGGCTTATATACATATACTGTGTTGTGAAAACAACAAATTCACTGATTAGCTGTATAATAAATACCTTAAAAATCATTTACTTTAAGACCTAGTTTTTTTTATTGAACTGTGGAAGCAACTAGTCATAGTCCAGTCTGACCTTAAGTGAACACATGTTTTATTAATACAGATTTGTAATTTTGTATGACAGAATGTTTTGATAAAAAATTGTTTAATATTAATGAGATTCAAATCATAATCTCATTTTTTTTCACAGAAATACCCAAAGCAGAGGGGCAGCCATTCTAGGAGTTTGTTTCTGGTGTTTCTCTAAACTGACTTGGACATGGTCAATAACAGCAGAGGTGTTCGGAATGAACAATTTATTTACTGCTGCACTACTGTACTTGATGACCTGCTTCCAGCAAGCAGATGTTAAGGGAAAAGCAAAGGTAATAAAAAAAGCATTATAGTCTTTCTAAGATTTTTGATCAAGCAATGTTCAATGTAGAATGCACACAGTAAAACATTATGTAGTTAGGGGTTCGGACATTAAACACAAGATGAAGGCTTAATGCTTTGCTGCACAGGCAATTGACAGAACAGGCTTTAGATCTATACAAATGTAAAATTCCTGCATAAGAACTACAATAGTACTGTTACATATTAGTGATTTTAAAAGGACTTGGTAAATAAAAATTAAAACAGATCTTTAAAAAGACTGACTCAGATTTGAATAAACATGTAGAAAGCATAATATGTCAGATTTATTTCTATTTGAGCCACTATATAAGAAAACCAGGCTTCGGGTTTCCGACCAGGTCCAACACAAATTGGTCTCTGCAGTCATAGAAGACTGGAAGCTTGAAATTTCAAATTTAAGAGGAAGAGGAGTTGTACTATGCGTGTAGCGAAAACAAAGGTGCTGATCAGCTGTGCAGTTACTGCACAGCTGATCTGTGCCTTTGTTTTCGCATAGGCAAAAGGCCGTTTTGCTCATTTGTGTTTCAGTTGTCTGTGATTGGAGCTTTTGTGTGTGGTTTGTCTCTTTGTAACCAACACACTATGGCAGTATATGTCGTCCTGGCAGGAAGCAATGTTCTCTATGAATTACAGGTACAATTTAAATGACAAAAAAATAACGAATAAACAGACACTCACTTTTTTCAAAATTTCAAGTTCTTGGTTGATGCACCAGCATAAATCAGTGTTGATTTAAACTGGCACCGTACAGGTAATGTTTTATTTTTGAATAAAAGTCTAAAATCTTGGGGACTGCCTTATATATATGAGTTACATGAAAACAAATCAAGAAATAACAGATTGCAGTCCTTAACTTGTTCCAGATGTGGATTGCCATGTTGTTGCTATTATTATTCCAGAAGTGCTCCATTTTCGACATTGTGCAATGGCTAAAAATATTTCTCAGTTTTCTGGCTGGCTTCATCCCATACATTTACCTCCCCTTGTCAGCCTTCTTCAGTAGGGGGCGCTGGACATGGGGTGATCAGAGGTCAATTGGGGGCTTTCTCAAACATGTCTTGAGGAGAGAATATGGCACTTTTAATCTGGTAAGTTTCTTTGAATACCTCCCCTTGTCAGCCTATTTCAGCAGGGGGTGATCAGAGTTCTATGCATGGCTTTATCAAACATGTAATTTGAGGAAGGAAAATGGTACTTTAATCTGATAAGTTTCTATGGAATAAATATGATTTATTTTCCATGACAACATTTGGTTCAATTTCCAGTATTCTACGATTCTACAGAAACATTTTGCAGTTTCTGAATGTTGCTTGCTGAATACTCACTTGAAATTATAGTGTTATCTTCGAACACTTAACATGACTGGATTATCAGAGGCATTTTATATGATAAAAACTTAGTTATTCACTGCCTTAACAAATGCTCAAACATCTTATCCATGTCTGAGAGAGCAGTTTTACTTAATTTTACAAAGTCCTTTTTATTTTTCTGTAGGGCAAAGATTACACTGGAGCTGGCCTCCTCCCAGGATTAAGGTAGGAAATTCATGGATACCGTACAATCATTTTGAAAACATGCCCATGCAATGTATAGAAATTTCTGAAACTGTAAAAATTGAAAGATTTCATTCGAAAATTTTTGATATTTTTAATATCTTTGCTCAAAACATTGATTGTGGGTACATGCAAGAACCGCTAGTAGGCGGTAAGGCGGTTCTATGTAAGAACCCTGCCTATGAGCAGTTCTAACGAGTACCCACAATCTGAGTTTTGGATCATATCCCTGTATAGCCCAGTTAAACATGATAAAAGCGGGGTTAAAGGGGTTACACTGACATGCAATGATTTCTAAAACTGATCCCCAGAATTGTTGTAATGGCATTAAATTTCGAATTATTTCATCCTATTAAAGTTTAATTGCACTTAAAAAATCCTGCTGTGACCAGTGTAGCAAATAGTGCTGATCTGAAAAACACTGCTTTTGTAGGGTATACTATTAGGTCTACTGATCTGAAGATTGTATTATGATTTCTTTTTGAAAAGAAGACAATTAAGTTTCTGTATATGAAGAAAAGTTTTGAGACTATTCAGATGGGGACTTACTGCTTATGATATTATGTGAGCCGCAGCGCGAGAAAACCGGTTTTCGGGGTTTCCGACAAGGTCCGACACAAACCGTCCTGTACTGTCACAGAAGCAGGCAGGAAGCTTAAAGTTTTGGACTTAAGAAGGAGAGTAATTGTACTATCAGTGTAGTGAAAACGAAGGCACTGATCAGCTTCGCACTTACTGCGAAGCTGATCTGCGCCTTTGTTTTCGTATAGGCAAAAATCCGGTTTTCTTGTGGAAATATTGAAAATCATCCTTTATATTGCTACACTCATTTACATCTGTGGTTTTTCATACTCATCGCTTTGTTTTCAGTGCCTATGGTAGACACTGTGTTGATGAATTTACCCTCATTGGTGTAGTGCTACTGTTTGTGGGAATTTTTTACTTTTTCAAAAGGTAAAAAGATGGGGGTTAAAAGGATTATTCTTACCCAAATACACAGTATTTTAAATTAAGAAAACATGCCAATGCAATGCACAGTAATTTTTTCTTTCAGCTGTACTGAAAAAAATGATAATTTTCCATTGAAATTTGATTTTTAGCTCACCTGAGCCGAAGGCTCATAAGGTGAGCTTATAGGATGGCCATGATCCAGCGTCCGTCCGGCGTCCGTCGTCGTCCACAATTTCAAAGATCTTCTTCTCTGAAACCGCTGGGCCGATCTACTTGAAATTTTATGTGGAGCCTCCTTGGGTAGTGGCATTTCAAGTTTGATCGCGAAATCCAGGTCACATGACCAAGATGGCTGCCACGCCCATATATGGTAAAAACCCTTCAAAAATCTTCTTCTCCAGAACCGGTGGGCCGATTTCCACGAAACTTGGTATGTAGCATCAGGGATTTCAGCCCATCATAGTTTGATAAAATGATTACCCTGGGATGACCTTGACCTATTTTACGGCAAGGTCAAATTTGGAAACATAGGCTTTTACATGGGAAAAAGTGAAAACTATGGATTTTTTGAAAACTATTGCAGCCTGAGGCCTGAAACGTGGTAGATGCAAACAATTAATGGAGTAGATGAAGGTATGTGATTAATTTAGGTCAAGGTCATCTCTTGACCTTGGCCTGTGTGTCGTCCATACACACTTTTCAAAGATCTTCTTCCCTGAAACTGCTTGGCAAATCAAAGTGATATTTTATGTGGAGCATCCATGGGTAAGGGAGACGAAAGTTTGATCTCGAAATCCAGGTCACATGACCAAGATGGCCACCACGCCCATATATGGTAAAAACCACTCAAAAATCTTCTTCTCCAGAACAGGCAGGCCGATTTTCATGAAACTTGGTATGTAGCATTTGGGACTCCAGCCCATCATAGTATGATCAAATGATGACCTTAGGAAGACCTTGACTTATTTTACGGCAATTTCAATTTTGGAAACATAGGCTTTTACATGGGAAAAGTGAAAACTATGGATTTTTTGAAAACTGCTGCAGCCTGAGACCTGCAAACAACTAATGGAGTAGATGAAGGTATGTGATTAATTTAAGTCAAGGTCATCTCTTGACCTTGGCCAGTCTGTCATCCATACACACTTTTCAAAGATCTTCTTCTCTGAAACTGCTTGGCCAATCAAAGTGAAATTTTATGTGGAGCGTCCATGGGTAGGGGGAACGAAAATGTGATCGCGAAATTTGGGTCACATGACAAAGATGGCCGCCATGCCCAACTATGGTAAAAACCACTCAACAATCTTCTTCTCTAGAACCGGCTGGCCGATTTACGCGAAACTTGGTATGTAGCATTTGGGACTCCAGTCCATCATAGTTTGTTGAAATGATGACCATAGGATGACCTTGACCTATTTTACGGCAAGGTCAATTTTGGAAACATAGGCTTTTACATGGGGAAAGGCGAAAACAATGGATATTTTGGAAACTGTTGCAGCCTGAGACCTGAAAGTTGCTAGATGCAGACAACTAATGGAGTCAATGAAGGTAAGTAATTAATGATGGCCAAGGTCATTTGTTGACCTTGACTCAAGGTCATTTAAATATCAAAATTAGTATTATGGTTTTCTCAGAAATCACTGGGTTTGGAAACTATTGCAGCCTGAGACCTGAAACTTTGCAGATGCAGACAACTTGTGAAGTCAATAAAGGTGTGTGAGTATTCAAGGTCAAGGTCATTTCATGATGACTTAATACTCCAAGATCAGGCTTCAGGTGAGCGTTCTCAGGACCAATGGTCCTCTGGTTTTTTATTATAACCATCTATGCATTTAATACCTTAATGTCTGGAATTATTATGATACAAGAAGACTACCAATAAGCAGATAGGATGGATAAATGAGACTAGACCAAGTCTTCACTGGCTAGACAGGTTTATTACATGTATTTGTTTGTGTTTTAACATCCCAGTCAACAATTTTTAAGTCATGTTGGGATGGAGCCATCACATACTGGGTATTAACCAGTGCACCTGAGAGTCACTGTGTCTAAATTGCTCATGTACACAATACAGCGCCAGTGGGGAGGGAACCTCTACGGTTACGTTTTGATGCAGAGTCTGACACACTTAAGCTCTCTCTTATGTCACATGATTTGAGCCTTCACATGAGAAAACAAACAATCTTGGTTTCCAACCAAGTCTGACACAAAGCAGGCTGTACAGCCACGGAAAATAGTTATGCTTAAAACTTCAGTTTTAGGAAGAAGAGAGATGTTACTAACCGAGTAGTGAAAATAAAGGCGCTGATCAGCAGTTACTGCACAGCTGATCTGCGTCTTTGTTTGCATATGCAGATAGTTTTCATTGCTAGACAAGCCCAGACTGATCACAATGATAGATCTACGGTTCATTTGTTTGGCATGCTGGTCATGGTGACAGTTTATCTGCTTTTCTTTACTTGGAGGGCAAATCTTGATGTCAATAGTCCGCTGCTTCTCGGAGTGGTGAGTGATGTTATTTTTTTCTTTTTTACGAACGCATAATAACACATTTCCGGTTCATTTTAGTTCTGTTGCACTGTATGTATATATTTCTATTCATGTATGTATATGTTTGTATATTTTCTATTCATACATGTTTATACATGTAAAACATATAAAGTCTGTTGGGAATGGAATCTAATGTTGAGTTGTTTTTTCATTCCTTAATTTTGTCTTTTTATACCCCGCCACTTCAAAAAGTGCGGGGTATTATGTTATACCCTCCGCAAAAAATTTGCGCTCGAGTGTCCGTCCGTCCGTCCGTCCGTCCGTCTGTCCGTCCGTCTGTCCGTCCGTCCGTCCGTCCGTCCGTCAGCGCTTCGTCTGTGCTCTAACTTGAGCATTTATTGACCAATTTTCTTCAAACTTAGTATAGGAGTTTATATCAGGAAGGAGTGGTTTGGGATTGAAGATGGGCAAATTTCGTCAAATAAGTACAGAGTTATAGCCCTTGATTTACTTTAAAATTTCGTTTCCGTGCTCTATCTTGAGCATTTATTGACCAATTTTCTTCAAACTTTGTATAGGAGTTCATATTAAGAAGGAGTGGTTTGGGATTATAGATGGGTAAATTTCGTTACATAAGTACAGAGTTATGGCCCTTGATTTACGTTAAAATTTCGTTTCCAGGCTCTATCTTGAGCATTTATTGACCAATTTTTTTCAAACTTTGTATAGGAGCTAATATTAGGAAGGATTGGTTTGGGATTAAAGATGGGTAAATTTTGTTGAATAAGTACAGAGTTATGGCCCTTGACTTATATTAAAATTTAGTTTCCGGCCTATATCTCTGGCATTTATAGACCAATTTTCTTCAAATTTTGTATAGGAGTTCATATTAGGAAAAAGTGGTTTGGGATTGAAGATGGGAAAATTTCGTCAAATAAGTACAGAGTTATGGCCCTTAATTTACGTTAAAGTTGCATTTTCGGGCTCTATCTGGAGCATTTATTGACCAATTTTCTTCAAATTTTGTATAGGAGTTCATATCAGGAAGGAGTGGTTTGGAATTGAAGATGGGTAATTTTCGTCAAATAAATACAGAGTAATGGCCCTTGATTTATGTTACAATATTGTTTCTAGGCGCTATCTTGAGCATCTGTAGACCAATTTACTTCAAACTTTAAGGAGTTCATATCTGGAAGATGTGGTTTGGTATTGTAGATTGATGTCGTCAAGATATTATGTGCATTTGTACTAAATTAAATTTGCGTGGCGGGGTATCATGCATGCCTGCAGCGCTTTTATTTAAGAAAGATAACTGAACAAAGTGTGGATAAAAGAGCCAAAAGTTCCAACTTGACCATAGCTGGTACATGTACATAGTGGACGTTATAAATCCAAGAAATCAAAATCATCACATAATAAACAAAATTATACAACCAAACCATAAGGTTGCTTGTGCAGTCCTGAAAACCTTCCAACATTAATTTTATGGATTTTTTAAGTGCTTAGATAATAATCTAAGAATGGCATGAACTTTTTCAGGTGGAGAGGTTTTGGATGCAGAGTGATTGTGTTATTGTCTTGTTTATATGTCTAGGATACTCTTATTTGTGTAGGTAATGTACACGTTTTGATAGGGTTGGTTTAGTATTGCAGGGTAAATTACAGGATCTAAAGAGTAATTTTACCTGATGATTTTCTTTTTTCATTAACTTTCGGATTCAGCTTTAAAAGATTTATGTCCCTTTCAAGATTATTTCACTCACATTCGGTAGGTCAGGAGAAAATAGGAGTACCTTGAGAATAACACCTGACACACCCACAAGCAGAATTTGACTTGTCCGACATGTGCCCCAATGCAGGGCTCAAACTGGCACTGAGCACAGAGGTGAGAAGTATATGTGAAAATGAAATTGGCGACCTTAAAGCTTAACCACTTGGTTATGAGGACCAACTTTTAATCAATCTTGAACGATGATGACATATTAATTGCATTTTGTGAGAGAAAATGTTCAAAATAGTACATTATATCCAATGTGCATGCATAAATGACAACAGCGCCTTTAAGTTGATGTGTTCACTGTATGCAGTATAATGGCATTAAGTTTGGTCATGAAAGATTACATTAATTTTCTGGCTATTTTTCAGGTTATTTCAAAGTTTTACAGCCAGCATTGATATGAAGCATATAGAATTAGTTCTAGCTTTAGCTGTTGCGGGTTATCATATAGTAAGTTAAATGTGCTACGTTATGAAAAAAAACAACAACATTTTGCTTAAATGGAAAATGTTTTACAAAAGCACATAACTGTGAAGCTGATCAGTGCCTTTGTTTTCACTGGACAGTAAGTACAATTCCTCTACTATATAAATCCAAAATTTCCAGCCTTTAGCCATCTTCTGTGCTTGGTTTGTGTCGGACTTGTTCGAAAACACTTTGTTGGTTTTCTCATGATGCAGCTCAAATAAACCATATTACATTTGTTCAGCCGTAAACAATTTGAACACTGCAGCTCAGCTACAAATATCGCTTAGTTTGGATTGGATTTGGTGTAACGTCCCAGTCAAGAATGTTTCAGTCATGTCAGGATAAAGCCACCGCTTCTTGGGTGTTAACCAGTCCCCTGGGAAACTAAGTGTCTTGCTCAAGGATATTTCATGGCGGAGGTAAATGTTGAATGCAGGACAGCTTGCTCCAGAGTGCTGTACTCTACCCCTACACCACTTAGCTCCAAAAAAATTGCACTTTGTACCAGTAATATGGCATCATGAGGCTTGCCCAGGAGCAGTGTCATTAAAAGAACTGTCTATCCTGACATATGTAACTACATGTATTAAAAGATTGTCGTACATGTAACTGATGTGTAAAGAAAGATGCATTATCTCATGTTTATGCACCATGCCTAAAACATAGCTAAATAGCTACCAAGATAAAAATTTATTTCAGCCCAATTGTTGATTTTATGATTAACCATTGTCTTATAGGGATTGTACAAAATGTACAATATTAACAGTATACATTAATTTGTGCTTTTCTTGGGACATAGGCAAACAGTATAGCCCCAGCGGAATTTAGTCAAAAAATGAAATAAAAAATGAAAATCAGTCGTGATGCCCCAAAACATGAAAGTGGACGTGTCCAAAATTTGATAACAATGGGAAAGTCCATTCGTCATTAATAACTTAATTTCAGCATCATCATTTTGCTCACTGCAACCAAAGAGACAACACAGTTGTTCGTGAATTTGGATCTCGACTCCTGGAAAACATGCCGAGAAATGCCTTGGTATTGACCAAAGGAGATCTCCCATCAAACACACTCAGGTAGTAGTGTAAAATCAGAAAAAAAATAAGATGTGGATTTTTTATAGGATTCACAAATAAAATGCCTTGTAATTTAGATTTGACCATTGTTGACTTACATCTACCTTATACACTTCAACCTCATTATCACATGCCTCTATTTAATTTAGTATACAATATAAGATGGCCATGTCATGGCTCTCAAATTCATTATTTTTCTACATGTCTATTGTACAGTCAAGGACCAAAAGTATTTCCACAACGTCGGAAACTCCATAGACTTACTTGTATTTTCATTTTTATAAGAAAAATTATCCCCCGCCTTTTAGCCAACGTATTTGTATGATTTTGGTGTCATTCGAAAGGTAAATAAATAACGAAATAAACAAAGGTTATTTGATGAAGTTTTGACATTGCGCTTTCAATAAACAACAGTTTGAATTTTAATGAAATTTTGAAAAAGCCAATTTCCCATTGACGTCAATGGTGACGTTGCCCAAAAACTGTCAAAATAAATCTAGCTCGTTGTTTAAAAATTGATAGCTTTGAAACGCATGCATGAAATTAATTGAAAATACCTTCTTTATTGCTTTATTCATTTACCTTTCAAATGACACCAAAATCATGAAAATATGTTGACCAGGAGAAACGGGAGAATTTTTCTTGTAACCAAGAAAATACATGCAAGTCTATGGAATTTCTGACGTTGTGGAAATACTTTTGGTCCTTGACTGTAAATAACCTTATAACATGGTTTCACTTATAACATGGACCCCAAAGATAGTGTTATAATGAGGTTGGCCTGGAGGTTCCAGATTTGGTTTATGGTTGTGACTCATTATCTCGTAGATTGTTAGTTATTTGTCAAAGGATAGCACTAATTACTTGCTGACAGCTTAGGAAACTGGTAGTCCCAGTATGACCTCAGTTGTTAAAAATGAACAGTTGTGTAAGCGAGAAATCAAACAAATCTAAGCTGGTGGCATTGCCACATTGGATGAAAATCTTTCAAATTTTATATTCAAGTGAACTTAGTAAACTATAAAAAGCTATGACTTCTGTTTATTTCAGATATCTTTACCTGTGTGAAAATATGAGACCAGATATACAATTGTTTGACCAAGAAGTAAGCATGATATTGATTTTAAGCACATGAAAAACATTTTGTGTCTCATTTGTGAAAATTGAAGTTTAAGGCCAGTCTGCTCATTTTTTTTTTGGTACATGCTTTGACATGCGCAAAAGCTTTCAGCCAAAAGGTGGGGCAGAGTAGCTTTCGCCGCTTCGAAAAAGTGGGGCTATACTTGATTCACTCTATCCTTATGTGATTCCATGGTTTCATCACAATTTGGCTTCCGCTCAATATCGAGAATGAATTGACAGAATCTGACCAAATCTGTATGCACATCAACATTAATAGATCTAGCTTGGGATTGTTACCCATCATTTTTTGCAAAATTTTCACAGAGTAATGGCTTTGAATTACATCAGAGTTTCGTTTCTGCTCAATATCTCAAAGTCATCCTTGATTGACTTTAGAATATTATTTCGGCTTAATATCTTGAATACAACTGGGCAAAATCAGACCAAATTTTGTATGCACATTAACATTGGCAAGATCTAGCTGGGGATTGTTACAGGTCATCTTTGGCAAATATTTAAGGGAGTTACAGCCCTTGAATGATGTCAGAAATTACTTCCCCTCAATATCTTGAGAACACATTGACATATTCTGACCAAGTCTTGTGTGTACATCAACATTAACAAGATCTAGATTAGGATTGTTGCCAGACATTTTTCACAAAATTTTAATGGAGTTACGGCCCTTGAATGACATCATTAGAAATATAAGTTTCTGCTCAATATATTGAAAACGCATTGATATAATCTGACTAAATTTGTATGCGCATCAATATTTACATGATCTAGCTTTGGATTGTTACCCATCTTTTTTTTTTTCTCGCCTTGGAAAAAAGCTCAGAAGAGGGGCTAAAATTAGATTC
Organism: Rugalucina vietnamica; assembly: GCA_964017185.1. Lineage (NCBI taxonomy): Eukaryota > Metazoa > Mollusca > Bivalvia > Lucinida > Lucinidae > Rugalucina > Rugalucina vietnamica. The sequence continues at coordinate 34,749,318 of OZ024872.1, forward strand.
TCTGACAATTCTAGTTTGACCCCAGCCTATCACTGTTTGCTGCTACAGTAAAAGAAAATAAAAAGAAAACATTATCAGTATTAGTTGAAATTTGTTTCATATAATATCTTGAAATTCTGCATTTGCACGAACATCACGCCCGGTAAAGTGCAAATTGACCACCGCCGGTGGTCAACGTAAAAAAAGTTGATATACATCCGGTGGTCGTTTTGAGCGTTTCCTGTTATTAGTTTTCGCGAGTTTGGTGGATGTGGAAGGTAAGATATTTTTTTATCTAAAACGTATTATAAAAATCAAAGAATGTCAGGCTATCAGTTTTTTGCCGTTGAATGTCTAGCCGAAGTGGTAGTTGAAAAAAATAAACCGTTTTACTGCAATCCTTTCCGGCCCGTTTGATCGGTAGTGAAAACGAAAGTAGAACCTGGTCAAACACAGGTTAAAATGCCCTGATCGTGCCTTTGCAAGCTTTCTGTAACCAATGGTCGTTGCAGTTAGTTAAATTGACACTAAATTAGCTTTTCAGACATAATTTTAAAATATTTCAAGCTTTCCTTTCAACACTTAGATCGATTTTGTACCGGCGGTCAACTTGAAGTTGCGGTGGTCGTATTGATCAATGGGGATTACAATGTAAATTTTCATCGTGAGAGAAAGCCAGCAAAAATGCAACTTGATGTCGTTTTCTGTTAGGGGGCACGGCAACATTAATGGCGATGCATTCAAGACACAACCAAATCCAAATCAATGCCGTCGGTGTCCTCATAATTCAATTTCGTTTGTCTATTTACCATTCAGTCACATAGTTTAGCAATATCGGATGTATTTATTACTAATTTTTGGTAACCCCAACAATACAATTACTACCTCATGCAAGATGCATTGAATTTATGTACATAATTCGCATTGACTCGAAGAAAAACCACTAGAATAACAGTGTGGTCAATTTGCAACTTAGGTGGTCAATTTGACCTTAAAAATTTTGAAATGATTTACTGACCAATTTAAAAAGTATTGAAGGACATGCCTGCTGTTTAATGTTGAGCAGGCTCAGTCTTGCAAATTCGACAATTATAGGAGTAACACTAAGCAAAGCGTTCATTGTGTTGTTCGTATGAAATCTATCTCCTGTTTTGCAATATCAGTTCTTTGAATATGTAAAGGTGAATAATCACGTGGTTTATATCAATTTCAGACGAAATATTTAGAAACATTGGTCATAATAAGATTGTCAATGCTAGATGAATTGGCGTGTAAAATTACGCATGCATGTACCTCTTCATCACATTGTCACGAGCAGTTGGAACAATAGATTCATAATGTTTCTGGATTTTGCCAGCAGTCGATTAAAATCTATACACCGAAAGGAAAGTTCGGATTTCCTAAGAAGAAAAAAACATAAAAAAACAGTGACTAAATCAAAAGTATTAAGGCCTGTCGATAAGACAACTGTAATGAGCTCGAAAAGCAAGAGTTATCGTTATTTGGTTCTTGTAAAATTTGTATAGATTACACATATTGTGATGAAAATCATATTGTTGAAGAAATGTGCATATCCCATCAATAGAAGAGGTAAGAAGAATGGAAAATGAAAATGCATCGAAATTGCTTGTTTTGTTCTTTTTTATTTAAAAATTATTAATAATTGAACAGATGTTTTAAATTCTCTAACTAGAATGCCTCATCTGACACATATCCAGCCGGTATTGAAAGGGAAATAATAGCTTTTTACATTCAAGTTGAAGCTTTTAAAAATGTTTCTATAGCATACTAATTGTCGGGACAATATGATCGTGGTGTACGACAAGTGGTGGTTTGGTCCTTATATCGCATCTAATATTTATTAGAATTCAATAATTTTGGTATCATCACATTGGCAATTTTCGAATCTAAACATCCATACATAACCAGCTTTAAAAATATTTTTGAAAAAAAAAAAATATGAGGTTGCCGGGATATGCATCTTTGTGAGGGGTGGGTGTGGGAAAATGCTTATAGCAGCTTAAAAAGCGTGGAAACACCTATCAATTTATGCATTATCTTATTTGATAATCATTCCCATGTTTAAAAATCAGTTTTTTTTGTTATTCTAAGTATATTCTCGGAGATGTACTGGACAAATATGTTCAAAAATTTAATAAAAATATTTTCTGCAAAAATTTGTATTTTGCCCTAGAATGCATATACATGAATTCATTTTTACCTTTCAATTTTGTTATTTGCCACTTAGCTTGTGAATACATTTACAGTTTAAAACACATCCCGTTTACATGTTTTTGATCTATTCCGTGAAGAATAAAATTGAAAATATTTCAAAAAGTATATTTTTCTCAATTTTGAAAATCCGTAACTTTTTAAAAAGCATGGATACCCCCACAAATATTTTGCTTTTTGAGTAGCATTTCACCTATATTTTAAGCTGTCTAAAATTATAGATTTATTTATCAACAAAAATTGTATCGAGCCACCTTAAGTCCGTACATGTATACTAGCACCCCAAAGAAATCAAAACGAAGTTTGATTATGATAGACCATAGCTATGCACAAGCACAAGCTAATACAGAATCTGTTGGCACCAGCAATTCACAAACTGTTGTTCCCGAAGAACTTCTGATATAATTGATATAAACCACGTGATTATTCACCTTTACCTATTCAAAGAATTGATATTGCAAAACAGGAGATAGATTTCATACAAACAACACAATGAACGCTTTGCTTAGTGTTACTCCTATAATTGTCGAATCTGCCAGACTGAGCCTGCTCAACATTAAACAGCAGGGATATCCTTCAATACTTTTCGAATTGGACAGTAAATCATTTCAAAATTGCTCATTTTTAAGGTCATATTGACCACCTAGTTTGCAAATTGACCACACTGTTATTCTAGTGGTTTTTCTTCGAGTCAATGCGAATTATGTACATAAATTCAATGCATCTTGCATGAGGTCGTATTTGTATTGTTGGGTTTACCAAAACTTAGTAATAAATACATCCGACATTGCTAAACTATGTGACTGAATGGCTAATGGACAAACGAAATTGAATTATGAGGACACCGACTGCATTGATTTGGATTTGGTTGTGTCTAGAATGCATCTCCATTAATGTTGTCATGCCCCCTAACAGAAAACAACATCAAGTTGCATTTTTTCTGGCTTTCTCTCACGATGAAAATTTACATTGTAATCCCCATTGATCAATACGACCACCGCAACTTCAAGTTGACCGCCGGTACAAAATCGATCTAAGTGTTGAAAGGAAAGCTTGAAATATTTTAAAATTATGTCTGAAAAGCTAATTTAGTGTCAATTTAACTAACTGCAACGACCATTGGTTACAGAATCTTGCAAATGCACGACCAGGGCATTTTAACCTGTGTTTGACCAGATTCTACTTTCGTTTTCACTACCGATCAAACGGGCCGGAAAGGATTGCAGTAAAACGGTTTATTTTTTTCAACTACCACTTCGACTAGACATTCAACAGCAAAAAACTGATAGCCTGACATTCTTTGATTTTTATAATACGTTTTTGATCAAAAAATATCTTACCTTCCACATCCACCAAACTCGCGAAAACTAATAACAGGAAACGCTCAAAACGACCACCGGATGTATATCAACTTTTTTTACGTTGACCACCGGCGGTGGTCAATTTGCACTTTACCGGGCGTGAACATACAGAATTGAGTTATACCATGACATTTGTTTATATTGTTCAATCATTGATTTTTTATCATTGTCATTATTTCCTCAGGTTCTGACATATGATTGGTCAGTTGAGATGATGAGGGAGGCATATCCAGGGATAAAATTTCCAGGTCACCATATGCATTTACAGACTGGAATACTCAAGGATGGCACCAGGGTTTTCAACTTTGAACATTTTCTAGATGCCAATAATAACAGGTAAGAGGCTATATTTTACATCACGATAACATGTCCGTGCAATGAATAACCCCTTAAACCCCACCTTTATATAGTAAAACTGGTTTATGCAGAGGTATTTTCTTATTTTTGATTCAAAACATACATTGTGGGTCCTCGTTAGAATCGCCTCGGCGAGGCGGTTGTAACGTGTAACCACAATGTTTTGAGCAAAAATAATATAAAATCAAATTTATTCCAAAGAAATTTTCATTTTTTTTCTTCTGAAAAAAAATCTCTGTATATTGCATGGGCAAGTTTTGTAATGCATATTTTTGTATAAATTTTCCTCAGAGAAGAAGTGCCCTATGGTCTTGTTTAAACATTGTTAGGAAAATTTTGGGTGTAAAATGAGAATTGAAATGTATATGATCACACATCCCAGATCACAGACTGATGTTTTAACATTGGAAAGAAAATCTTTGGTTATGAAATGTGGATTGAAATGTAGCTGTTCACAAAACTCCACATCCCAGATCACAGGCTGATGTTTTAACATTGGAAAGAAAATCGTTGGTTATGAAATGTGGATTGAAATGTACCTGTTCACAAAACTCCACATCCCAGATCACAGACTGATGTTTTAACATTGGAAAGAAAATCTTTGGTTACGAAATGCGGATTGAAATATAAATGTTCTCAAAACTCCACATCCCAGATGACAGACTATGATGATATAACATTTGAAAGAAACTCTTTGATTGTGATCACAAAAACTCGGCCTTCCGAATCATCCACTATGATAAATGAGCCACTTCACGAAAAGTCAACAATCTGAGTTTCGGACCAGGTTTAACACAAACCATGATGTACACTCTGACACAGAAAATAGCTAGAGGCTTGAAATTTCAGATGTAATAAGAGGATTGTACTATGTGTTTACCAAACATAAGTACATTTTTATAACTATGTAAATGTTTTTTTCTACAGGTCATGGTAGCCTTAAAAATTCGCGTCTCGGCTGTTATCTTACATTAAATTGTATCAATTCTTTTGCATCATTTTCTGTGCTGTGAAATAGCTTCATGAATGAATCATGATGCCTTGACGTCGAAAATATGATGAAGGTTTTCGGAGTCAATTCACGTAACGTCACGCCAATAACACGAATTGCTTATGTAAAACGAGCACCGATTGGATTTCTTAAAATACATGTAGATTTATCCTTGACAATCCTGGGTCAACGAAGTTGACCTCTCATTGGTGGTTGTCAGATCTACAGGTGTGCATGTACAGTGGCCACATTGTTTATTGTCACTAAGAGCAGTGAGCATATAAATGAGAAAAGGGATGGGTCGATTTTGATAAGATTTTGCTAACATTCCACCATATTTTTGTCTCGAGCGCTTTTTGCAGACATGCAGGAATAATGGACCCTGCCCCCACCCCTTTAATTGGGGTTGTCAGTGCGTCCAATTCTATACTATTTTGCCATCCATTCCTTCTTACTGGTTCATTCAACTGCAAAAATGTCTCTATAATCAAAATATTGTTATCTTGATGAATTCAGCAGACGTTTTGAAATTCCAAAAGTCGTGATTTTTTTATGAACACAAAGCCGGCTCACGTTGACCAAGTTGTATAAATCTATCGTATTCTGAGTGCTTTGTAGTCGCGACTAACAGCACACGATTTAAATGAACTTTCAACATTTCTGTGTCAAGAAAATACAATGTTTACCTTAGCTGACAAGATCTTTCATTTGTGCAGCTTCATAAGATCAAACTAAACTGTCAGCTAAATGAAAGACAAAATGAAGTCTTCATCGAAAAATGAGATAAGAAATCTAAAATCACACCTGATGACCGTAAAAATGAAAGTGGACTCACCCAAATGATAACAATGGGAAAGTCCATTCATCCTTAATGGGTTCAGGAAATGAACCTAAAAACCATTATACTTCCCTAGCATTCAGTGAGTGCAAGGCTTTTTATTATTTCGTACCAATAGAATTTGTTAAAAATGTCTGTTGATTTAGTAATGTGAATAAGTGCGTGTTGTGCACGGTCAGGGAATGATGTCCGGGTTGTCTCTTATTTTAAACAAATATTTCTGTGCAAACAACTCACAAGGCAATTAATTAGATATGTGTGCATGGCTAAATGAGAAAGGTCTGCGTGTGCCTCCAGACAAAGCTTCTACGCTACTGACTGACCAAAAAAGGTGCTGATCAGCTGTGTAGTTACTGCACAGCTGATCTGCGCCTTATATGCAGATTGTTGGAATTCTGATATGGCAGCTCATATTTTACACAGCTCAACATTGCTGATTGTGCTTCAAGAATCTGATTAAATAAACGGCAATTCTGAATTATTCAACACAGGTGTAATTTAATGTTGTGTTCTTTTGAAAATTAACTTTAGTCATCGTTAAACTTGTGATTTGATACCTTCATTTATCCTATTTTTTTCTCCTTTACAGTGCCACTATAGCTTGTATAGGTGTGCAAGACCATGACAGTTCCTGGCAAAACTCCTACTCCACTTTTCCATTCGGACCATGTCAGTTACTTATCAAACGACAGAGGTTTGAGGTTGAACAGTGGATCCCATTGGCCCAGAATATTTCAGCCGGATGGAAATATCCTTTTCAGGGGTAGGTTGAACAAGCGGACACATTAGGAAGACTTGTCCATGCAATATACAGAGATTTTTCAGGTTGTAAAAATGAAAATTTCTATAGAAAAAATTGATAATTTTTGTAACAAATGAAAATTTCATTTGAATATTTCTTATACTTTTGCTCAAAACATAGATTGTGGGTACAGGTTAGAACAGCTTTGCCGTACAATTTGTGGGTACAGGTTAGAACAGCCTCGCCGTACAATCCACAATCTATGTTTTAGAGCAAAAATAAGAAGAAACAGGCATACCTCTGCATACCCCAGTTTACTATTAAAAAGTGGGGTTAAAGGGGATGAACATTTCACGGACATGTTATCCTGATGACAATATGACATTTTGATATTCTTAAAAACTGTAGGGCCGTAACTCCCTTAAAAAAGGTAACTTTGAAAAAATCAAGAGACAGCAAAAATGCCGAAACTATCCAATATGCCATTTTTTTGCTCTGTAGGTTTGACGCTACCAGCTGGACACGTGTGGCAACAGATGAAATGTGGCAAGCTAAGTAAGTTTATATAGAACAGTTATCATTCTCTGTCTGTTTAACACATATATGACGAATGGGAAAACTAACAATTTGCATATGCGAAAACAAAGACGCAGATCAGCTTCGCGGTGACCGCGAAGCTGATCAGCGTCTTTGTTTTCGCTACTCCGATAGTACAATTCCTCCTCTACTTTAATCCAAAATTTCAAGCTTCTAGCCTGCTTCTGTAGCTGAACAGGCCGGTTTGTGTCGGACCTGTTCGGAAACCACATTGTCGGTTTTCCCACGAGGCGGCTCATATATGACGAATGGACCTGCCCATCAGTATCCTTTGGGTGAGTTCACATCAGTTTTAGGGGCATTAGGGGTGGTTTAATTATTTTTTATTTTATTTTTCGATTTAAGAATTCCTTCAAGCAAACAGAATAGCCCTATATGGGATGCTAGGCAGTTCTAACTTGTATCCACAATCTATATTTTGCTCAAAAATGTTGAAAATATCATTTTTTTTTCCAATGAAATTTTTAATTTTCACAGGTGGAAAAAATCTGTGTATATTGCATGGACAATTTTTTCTTTCAGAATCAGTATAGCCTTTGCCCTGTACGATCACGCAGTTAGAGCTCAGTCAACTGAAGAGCAAACGCAGATCATGATACGATCTTATCAGGTACATCTCACAACGTACATGTAATCCGCGTCATGAGAAAACCAACAATTTGGTTTTCAAACAGGTCCAGCACAAACCGAGCTGTACAAACACAGAAGATGTCTAGAGGCTGGAAATTTGGGATTTAGAAAGTATAGGAATCATACTATCCTTTTAGCGAAAACAAAGACGCTTATCAGCTTCGTAGTTACTGCAAAGCTGATTCACACCTTAGTTTTCACATATGCAAAATTTTGGTTTTACCATGATAGTACAATTCCTCTACTTTCTTCATTAAAAATTTCCAGCCTCTAGCCATCTTCTGTGCTTGTACAGCTTGGTCTGTGTTGGACCTGTTTGGAAACCACATTGCTGGTTTTCTCATGATACGGCTCATTTCTTTACTGACCATCCAGAGTGGTACGGCCATGATTTATCTTTATGTTGTCTATTTAGTCTGTCTGTTTAGTTTTATCATGCTCCTGTGCTGTTTGTGGGCACTGTAAATTTGCCTGAGTTTAATGTCACGAATTTCAATTTCAGAGTTTTTCATGAGGTCTGAAATTCGGGAACCTGCAGTTATGGAGCCTTCACTGCTTATTGTGAATCTTTATTAGCAAGAACTTTGAATTGGCAAGGCAACAAAGTTGCGAAGATTGGCTAAAATTAAGCTCTCTCGAAACATTTCCGAATTTACAGTATATAGCAATATCATCAATATGATGTTTATAAGTCTAGTTCCTCATTTGTATTATTTAGTGATGCAGGAACTATGGTCATGACTCTGACAAATAACACGTAACCAGCATTTTGTAACAACTAGGAATAGGAAGGGCATGCCAATAAACATTTTCTGTATTTACAACTAATTATAAGAAAACCACATGTTATTGCTAAGCACATAACATCAGGATAACATTTCCGTGTAATGCATGTATATGCCTCCTTATACCCCACTTTTTATACAAAACTGGGGTATGCAATGGTATACATAATTTTCTTATCTTTGCTCCAAAACATAAATTGTGGGTACTCGTTAGAAATGCCTCGCCGAGTTCTAATGAGTACCCACAATATATGTTTTGAGCATAAATACTAAAAAGATCAAAATTTTTATACCAAAGTGAAATTTTCAAATTTTTACAGCTTAAAATTTTTTGCATATTGCATGGACATGTTTTCGTAATGCAAAGGGGTCGCAGACCTCCAATCCACACATCTGGCAGTTTTATTTTAAAGAAGATGTGGTCATGAAAATTTAAATATTTCTTAAGCCATTCTTCTTCTTCCACTGATTCAAGAAAAGCATTGTCAGTTAGTGGTAAAACAAGTGTACACTAAGTACTGATAACCTGCCCCTTAGAGTCTTGCCCTGGAACAGTGTGGCTAGTGTAATTGACAGTCCTCACATGACCTAGGATAATTGATCATCCTGACATGACCTAAACAATATTAAGGAAGTTAAATGATTAAACTACAGTTGCGTGCCAATTTAATGTCCACAACATCAGAATCTCCATAGACTTCAATGTATTTTCATATTTACAAGAAAAATTATCCTGCCTCTCCTGGCCAACCGATTTTCACGATTTTGGTGTCATTTGAAAGGTAAATAAATAAAGCAATAAACAAGATTTTTTTCATTCAATTCTATACATGTGTAATGTATAAAGGCTGCAATTATTTAAAGAAAATGTGCGATTATTTTTACAGTTTTTTGGCAACACCACCATTGACGTCAATGGGAAAATGGATTTTTCAAAACTTCCTACAGTTTTAAATCGTTGTGTATGAAAAATGCAAAGTCAGAAAATTTTATCAAAAGTCTTATTTATTGCTTTATTCATTTACCTTTCAAAAGACACCAAAATAATGGAAATATATTGACCGGGAGAGACAGGATAATTTTTATTGTAAACGTGAAAATACACTGAAGTCTATGGAGTTTGCGACGTTGTGGACATTAATTTGGCATGTCACTGTATGTATGAAGCTAAACAGGTTTTCTCATGATACATCTAGTTTGCTTACTCCTAGCTTCCTTTTCTCCATAATGATTTTTTTTACAAAATCCTTTTTAATTTGTTTTTGTTTTTCATCCTTTATTCCATGAAAGTCAAGTGTTACTTCACCATGTAACTGGAAAAAAATAAAGAGTCCTGTCATAGTTTTACCATTAGAATTAGGAAATAAGAAATACCTGTTCTCGCCCAATCAAAGGAATATAAGTAGCATAACATGACTTTATGCATAAATTGATAAGTGTTTTCTAATGAAAGAGATCCTGTTTATTTGCCGCATCCTGTATTGAAGAATCAAATGTTTTCTTCCTCTTCTGAATGACCTGTGCCATGAGAAAACCGGATTTTTGCCTGTACGAAAACAAAGGCAAATCAGCGCCTCTCAGATTTGATCAGCACCTTTGTTTACACTACACGGATAGTACAGTTCCTATTCTACTTATATCCCAGTTTCTATCTTTTTTCTACGGCTGCAAAGCCCAATTTGTGTCAGACCTGGTTGGAAATCGGTTTTCTCGCATTGTGGCTCAAATATTATCATAGGAAGCAAGCCAAAGGATGAGAAAACCTATCATGAGAACATAAGTGCTGATGTAGTTTCTGCATATTTGTGTTATCTGTGCTATGTTGCTTGCTACCTGAATCTTTTATATTTATACTTCAAACACCTTTAATCTCCATTATTTTAGCATTATAGTTATTTTCTTCTATAGGTGCAAGGGTCATTTATTGTCCGAAGAAGCTTTGGCTTTATCACTTGACATGGCAGTCATTCAGTGGATAACCTTGTGTTTTAAAAATGTTTTGATCATTTTTTTTTTCAGGAAAAAAAGAAATTACATCATGACAATGTCCTTGACAAACGAGCCACCTTGTGAGAAAACCAACAATCTGCATATGTGAAAACAAAGACGCAGATCAGCTTCGTGGTAACCGCGAAGCTGATCAGCGCCTTTGTTTTCACTACATGGATAGTACACTTCCTCTTCTTCTTAAATCCGAAATTTCAAGCTTCTAGCCTGCTTCTGTGACTGTGCAGCCTGATTTATGTCGAACCTGTTCAGAAACCACATTGTTGGTTTTCCCACGAGATGGCTCAAATATATATTATTTCATAGAAATAATTTTTACTTTGAAGGAGAAAATCCTGTTTACATGTTTGAATAAAAAAGAAATCCTGTAAAACTAGCTCTTGCACACCTAATGAGAAAATATCAGTATATACAAGTTTTGGACAGGGTCAGTCAGAAATTCTTATCTACCCTTGGTTGTCTGACCTTGTGTGCCATGTTCCATGTTAACATTGGTTATATAGGATGTCACGTAACTTAGTCATTAAGTGCACATGTCACAACAAAGTCAGAAACATTCTATTTCAAAATGGCAGACACTCTTGCACAGTTTGTTAACATAAATGTTATGAAAATCAAGCATCACCGCATTAAGGCGTGCAAGAAAAATAATCTGTCGTGTGTGCAAGGTACAGATAGACAAATCAGTTTGGCATCTTGTGAGGCGAAAGTACCCCCCAGGACAGATTTGTATATCCATCCCTGACATTCATTTAAGATTCTTGTAATCTTAGTCTCAACAACCAAAAGTCTGATCAACTTGCATTAGCTTGGATCATCAGGGACTTAAACCCTACAAGCTGTATACAACTGATGACTTGGATTGACCTTGACCTATATTGCAAGGTCAATTTTTGTCTCTGAGTTAAAATAGAAAAAAAAAACAAAAAACATACTGAACATTTGATATAAATCAAACTTGACTGGTTCTCTCTTTATCACATCTATGGTCTGAAAAGCTTACAGCCACCTACAGAAGAGTTAGAATGAGGTGATATAATACTTTAAAGTTGGAAATATTTGTGAGAACCTTCATTTTTGCTAATATTCTCCAATTTGTTGCCTCTCAAAAATAAAGTGCTTGTGTACAAAGGATAAGTATAAGCATTGTAGACTGCAAGAGTGCTCGTTTGCAAATTTAAGAACTTGCTAATAATTCGGAAATTGAAAATTTGCAAAATAAAAAATACAAGAAAATTTCCTAACATACATTAATGTTTTTATATCATTTCAGCTCTACTCCAGTGCAATATCCCATCATTCCTTGGAGGAAATACCGACCTACTGGCACAAGAACTACGCCCTCGTCTGTCAGCGACTGCTATCCCTCAAGCATGACTTGCCGGTCACAGACTTACTGGATAAAGCTATTTTTCACTACGAGACATTCATAAAGCAGGATCCCACGGATGAGCACTATAAGGCAATCACTGAGGCTGTTCAACAAATAAAAGTTCAGAGACAAAGTTTAAATGGCTAGGCTTTTGACAGTATAAGATTATGAGGTTTTACACATAATGATATGGATCTCAGCATATACAACAAAAATTTTGCAATATTTATTTGTTTGATAGATTGTTTTGTGTTTTAATAACATGCAAGTATGCACATTTTCATTTATTTCAAGACAGAACCGCCGCTTCAGTTCTGAGTGATGCGTGTCGCTCAAGGACCCGTCATGGCATCAGTGAGATTCCAACCCCACCCTCTTTGAAGCCTGACACTTTACTGCTAGGCCACCATACTCCCCTTGCAGTATTTGAATAGTGTCTGTGATACTTATGATGAATTTAGAAATCCAGCATAGTTTGAAAAGTTTTATATACTTAGAATTTATTTGCATTTCATCCTAAGAAAAAACTTATTTGAGCCTGTGCGTGACAAAACCAACAATTTGGGTTTCCAACCAGGTCTGACACAAACTGGGCTGTACAAGCACAGAAGATAGCTAGAAGCTTGATATTTCGGATTTAAGAAGAAGAGGAAGTGTACTATCCGTGTAGCGAAAACAAAGGCGCTGATCAGCTTCGCGGTTACCGCGAAGCTGATCTGCGCCTTTGTTTTCGCCTATGCAGATTGTTGGTTTTCCGATGAGGCGGCTCATTTCATATATGAACAAAAACAATCATAATTTATATTTTTCTTGTTAGTAGAATTTATATTACCTTTTATTATAGAAACCTGTTAAATACTCATGAACATTACATAACCATGACAGAAATTTGGAGCATTCTAGTCTTAATGTGCTCTCATATTTTGTAGCATTTAGGGTTAAATTCTAACATCATTTTCTATTTAGAAAAGTTTTTAAATAATTGTGGGGACATTTTATTCATGACAAAATGCTGGAAATACCTGTATTGCATAAAGTATTTCTTGTTATTAATGTGTTTGAAAGATAACTGTTGCAAGACTAAAATGGGTGTATAGGCCGATATGTGTCAGACCTTGATGGAAATTCCAAAGTCTGCGTCTTTGTTTTTGCATATGCAAAAAAGCTTTTCTTTTGATGCAGTGCATATATGAGCCGCATCGTGAGAAAACCGGATTTTTGCCTAGGCGAAAACAAAGGCGCAGATCAGCTTCGCGGTAACCGCGAAGCTGATCAGCGCCTTTGTTTTCGCTACACGGATAGTACAATTTCTCTTCTTCTTAAATCCGAAATTTCAAGCTTCTAGCCTGCTTCTGTGACTGTACAGGTTGGTTTGTGTCAGACCTGGTCGTAAACCCCGAAGACCGGTTTTCTCGCGTCGCGGCTCATATTATGCTTTACTGCCTATACTTTATACCTTCCTTGAACAATAGCAAAGTTGTTTAAGCTGAAGCAATCCAACTTCATTATGATATTTTATACAGAGATTCTAACAGTCATTGTTTTATGCATTTTGATGATTTTCTTTTATACTTTTTATATACATTTTACATGAAAATATTTATGGGTTTGATTAAATATAAAATGGATGTTGTTTTGTATCTTTTAAATGCTAGAATCAAAGAAGACTGTTACAATGTGATTTTGTAAAAATGTTGTGGTTAAAGTCATTCTGGTTCCGTGTTCCATTAACAGTTAAAACAGAATAATGCTATTCATGGGGAGGCGACAATAAACATTGTGGCCACTATACCCAAAGTAGTACAAATGATGTATTATTGTGTTTGTCACTTAGCAAGCCCCAATAATGCTTGTCTTTGCTTAAATTCAGGAGTTCACACATACCCAGGTCATATTTTTTCATCAGTCAGAGCCGCCGCTTCAGAAAACCAACAATCTGCATAAATTATGCAAAAACAAAGGCACAGATTAGCTGTGCAGTAACTGCACAACTGATCAGCTATCAGTGCCTTTGTTTTCGCTACACCAATAGTACAATCCCTATTCTTCTTAAATCCAAAATTCCAAGCTTCTGGCCATCTTCTGTAACTGCACAGCCTGATTTGTGTCAGACCTGGTCAAAAAACATGTTGTTGGTTTTCTCATGTTGTGGCTCAGTCAGTTATTGCTGAAAGAATGAAAGTATAGAGTACTGGTTAACTGCTTAAATTAAGCCTGCATAGGAAAAGATTGAAAGAATGATTGACCTTGCCAATATGCCCTCTGATAGCCAGAATCAATGAATAAATGTCTGCATGCACCACTGTAAAAATTTAGGCATTCAGGGGCAGATGTAATATTCCATGTCACCTTGCCCCAGGTGGAAAAAATCTCAGCTATCAAAAGATCAGAGACTTGTGAGCTTGCATCACAAATGGACAAAATAAAGCAAAAAATAAATAAACAAGCAAATTCAAAGAATTTATGTCTCCCGCCATTATTGTTGTTTCTCAATAAAAAAAATATCAGAAAAAAGTATTTTGAAATAAAGTTACTCCTAGTGTTGTTTTAAATCCATCTCCATTGATTGTATGAGAAACTCATTAATTATATGACTACTTGCTTTTTCTTATTGAGCCGTGACATGAGAAAACCAGACTTTTGCATGTGCGAAAACAAAGACGCAGATAAGTTGCTGTACAGCTGATCAGCGCCTGTGTTTTCAATTCATGGCTAGTATAATATCCGTCTACTACCTAAATACAGAATTTCAAGACTCTATCTTCTGTCGCTGCACAGCTGGATAAGTGTCAGACCTGGTTAGAAACCCCAAAGACTAGTTTTATCATGTGGCATAATTGAAACCCATGCCAAGCAATGATGTTTCAAAAGAATCAGAACAAAACTGTAGAAGGAGTTGCGCACACAAAGTACATACTACTATTGTCAAAATACCTGAAAAATGACTAAGTTCAAGTTTCAAAAAATGTGACTAAAATTAATCTGAGGATTATATCCAAACCACATGCATATCTTCAAACCATGGTAAAAACATCTGTAAAGTTTCAAAAGAATCAGAATAAAACTGTAGAAGGAGTTGCGCACACAACGTACATACACATTTTTCAAAATACCTGAAAAATGACTAAGTTCAAGTTTCGAAAAAAGTGACTAAAATTAATCTGAGGATTATATCCAAACCACATGCATATCTTCAAACCATGGTGAAAACATCTGTAAAGTTTCAAAAGAATCAGAATAAAACTGTGGTAGGAGTTGCGCACACAAAGTACATACTACTATAGGTGGACGGAAGGACGGACGGACGGACGGACGGACGGACGGAAAGCCAAAAACTATGTCCCTTCGCTTTTCTTTGAAAAGGCGGGGGACAATTAAAGCTTCCAAAGATACATATGAGCTGCACAGCTAATCTAAACCTTTGTAGTGAAAACAAAGTGGCTGATCAGCTGTGCAGTTACTGCCTAACTGATCTGCGCCTTTGATTTGCATGTTGTTGGTTTTCTTATGCAGTGGTCACATAAAAAAGTGCATAATGTGGCATGTGTGCTGGGTCTGCAATATTTGCCCGTCTAAAATTGGATGCCAAGATACAGGGAATTATGAACAATATAACACTTTTTATTTAACAATTTATTAACACTTGCACTTTTCAATCAAGTTTATGAGAAATACAAGCATGCACTAGTAATTCACTGTTGGATTATCAAAGGCTTGGAAAATCCATACTGTAATAATAGGGAGTCTTGCTTAAAAAAGGCAGATCCCTGCAAAATAGGGAGGTATCACATGTATGACATTTAAATTTTATAAAATACAAGTACTGCACTTATTTTCAAAGTCTGGACCAAAGCTCTTTCTGTTCCCTTTCTATAATTTCATATGTATCATCTTCATAATGTTCCAGAGCAAAGACTAGCATTACTTGATCAGACTGCTCAGAGCTGGGCAACCTTTCATACAGCTGATCTTTCGAACCAGTATCAGAAATATCTGTCCCTGCTGTATTTAACTCCAGGTTTGAAAAATTTTGTTGTAGATTGTGCAATGCTGTTGGATATATCTTCGGTAGTATAAGTTCATCATATAGGTCAAGTCCCGCTGAGCCGTAGATTTGGATGGAAGACAGCTGAGGGAAGGCTGGTACTTCTGCTGTTGGAAGCTTTACAACCTGTCAATATATAAAAAGGCAATAAATTGTTTACAAGTCTGTTTCAGGAGTCATGTTTTTATGAGTACTTCACAAGTCTTGTTATAAAAGAGGTACTTAACAAGTATGACAGGAAGTAAATGAGCCGTCTCGTGAGAAAACCAACAATGTGGCTTCCTAACAGGTCTGACACAAATCAGGCTGTACAGTCACAGAAGATGGCTAGAGACTTTGAAATTTTGGATTTAAGAAGAAGAGGAAGTGTACTCTCCGTGTAGTGTAAACAAAGGTGCTGATCGGCTTCGGTACAGGCTGATTCGTGTCAGACCTGGTCGGAACCAGTTTTCTCGCGTCGCTGCTCAAATATGATGATGATTACTGAGAGCTAGAATGCATACCTGGATACTGTTTTGATGTGCTTCCCTGATATAATTACCAATAGCCATGGCTTTAGACATAGGTCCTCTTGCTCTCAGAGTCAGGCAGTCCTGTTAATATAGCAAGTTTTATAAAAAAATATTCTTTTGAAATAAAAGTTTAGCTTTCAAATTTGCCACATATTGCTAATTTGCTAATATGTTAAGCTAATCTATATTGTTAGAACTTAGAACTCTACATTTATGCATTTAGCTATTGGTTTCAGTGTTTTTAATTCTCTTGTTGCTCTAAAACATAGATGGGAACGTTTATGAAAATAGTTATCCTCCGGAAAAGCTACCAAATAATTTAACTAACTGAAGAATAGGATTATTAAACACACATTTTCTCCATTTTGGTGAGATATAGGTCCATGCACTCACTTTTCTCCTGACAGACTTGTGCACAGCACCTTCCAAACATGGGAAATCTCTTGCTTCCAGAATGCTGTGTGACACCTCAACTTCACTGTAGCCTATATTAGTATTTGGGGATGATGGCAGTATAATGGCGAGATCTGCCAAGCTGAACGCATCACAGAAATTGCATGATATTGTAATACCTGAAAATTATACAAGGGGAAACTAAAGTATTCTAGCAACATGCAGTACAAATATTTGACAATGAACAGCCTTCTCTATGAATTAAATTGTTTTTCCACTATAAATGACCATTACAAAAACACACTCGTGCATTATACAGATTTTTCTTAAGCTGTAAGACTTAAAATATTTCATTTGAAAAAAATTAATATATATTCTGTAAATTTGCTCAAAACATTGATTGTGGGTACATGTTAGAACGGCCTCCCACAATCTATGTTTTGGATCAAAAATATGAAAAAAAAAATGTTTACCCATTTACACCCCAGTATTACTATATAAAAATCGGGTTTTGAGGGGTATACATTTCACGGGCGTGTTTTTCTGATTAAATAAACAGTATTTTATGGAGTATATTTTCTTTAAAGAGGTGAACTTACTGACTAGGTTTTCAAAGCAACAATCTTGAAGATCATATAGCAAGCCCTCTAATTCATCATGGAATTTTCTTCTGTCAACCAGAATAAGACTAACTTTCTGGAAAAGAGAGTTAAAAATGATAACCTTGTGACATACAACAGTCCTAAAGATTGAGTTAAATACACAACAATAATTATTAAAATGCACTTTACTAACTTAAAGTCCATTCTGAGGTTACCTGTATACATTTAACAAACATCAAAGCAAATGCACAGTGAACAGGTGATGCAAAGGAAGAATTAAA
Organism: Rugalucina vietnamica; assembly: GCA_964017185.1. NCBI lineage: Eukaryota > Metazoa > Mollusca > Bivalvia > Lucinida > Lucinidae > Rugalucina > Rugalucina vietnamica. The sequence continues at coordinate 34,767,042 of OZ024872.1, forward strand.
CTCCACTGCTTTCCCCTTTTTTTATAGCTAGCCAGGTGTACAAGTAAACAGGCAAAATATGCTGAATGTGACTGGTAAAGTGCCATTCTTATTCTTCAGAGAGCAATTAGAAAAATTTTACTCCTAAAATTGTCTTTTGCAGCAATAAATGAACATGTTACATCATTTTCCTTTGGACTGACTCTCTCAACCCACAAAAAGCCTAAATTAGTTGGACATAAATCCCTGGCTAAATAGTTGCTGTTATAAGACTCCTGGTCACGGCACCAGAATAGATAGCATGTTACTTGTAGTGCTGAATAAAACATTAACCCTTTGTGGAAGAATATCACCATTAGCTAGCAAATACAGCAGTTGATATGCCACTTGAGATGTCGCTTCTGTCACAAGAACTCGTATTTCATCCATATTTCCCTGAAAAAAAAAAAAGTCAATAACATTACCATATCTTATCAAAACCTTAGTGATAATGATGACTCAATTAGACAACAACTACAGTATCCTGATACAAAACAATCCTGTTTTGATACTGATAATACAACTTCTCTGGAAACTTTAATGTCACCCCTAATCATCTCACTATCTAAACACCCAATGACAATCTTCTCTAAACACCCAATGACAATCTTCTATAAACACCCAATGATAATCTTCATTGACTAGAGATTCTCAATAAAGAAGACCATGGAAAATTTTAAACCAAACTACCAAAATTGGCAGAAAAGGGGCCTCCTGTTGAAGCACTGCTTTGCACCAACATTGACAGAAAAGGGACTTTCTATTGAAGCACTGCCTTGCACCAACATAGGCAGAAAAGGAACTGTCTGTTGAAGCACTACCTTGCACCAACATTGACAGAAAAAAAGGACTTTCTACTGAAGCACTGCTCTGCACCAACATTGGCAGAAAAAAGGACTTTCTATTGAAACACTGCTTTGCTCCAACATTGGCAGAAAAGGGACTTTCTATTGAAACACTGCTTTGCACCAACATTGGCAGAAAAAGGGACTTTCTATTGAAGCACTGCCTTGCACCAACATTGGCAGAATAAGGATTTTCTATTGAAGCACTGCTTTGCACCAACATTGGCAGTATTAGGACTTTCTATTGAAGCACTGCTCTGCACCAACATTGGCAGAAAAAGGACTTTCTATTGAAGCACTGCTCTGCACCAACATTGGCAGAAAAAGGACTTTCTGTTGAAGCACTGCTTTGCACCAACATTGGCAGAAAAAGGACTTTCAATTGAAGCAGCGCTTTGCATCAACATTGACAGAAAAGGGACAATCTATTGAAGCACTGCCTTGCACCAACATTGGCAGTAAAAGGAACTTTCTATTGAAGCACTGCCTTACACCAACATTGAGAGTAAAAGGACTTTCTATTGAAGCACTGCCTTGCACCAACATTGAGAGTAAAAGGACTTTCTATTGAAACACTGCCTTGCATCAACATTGGCAGTAAAAGGAACTTTCTATTGAAGCACTGCCGTGCACCAACATAGAGAGTAAAAGGACTTTCTATTGAAGCACTGCCTTGCACCAACATTGACAGAAAAAAATGACTTTCTATTTAAGCACTGCTTTGCACCAACATTGACAGAAAAAGGACTTTTTATTGAAGCACTGCTTTGCACCAACATTGACAGAAAAAGGACTTTCTATTGAAACAGTGCTTTGCACCAACATTGGCAGAAAAATGGCTTTCTATTGAAACAGTGCTTTGCACCTACATTGGCAAAAAAGGACTTTCTACCGAAGCACTGCTTTGCACCAACATTGGCAGAACAAGGATTTTCTATTGGAGCATTGCCTTGCACCAACATTTGCAGAAATAGGACTTCCTATTGAAACACTGCTTTGCTACAACATTTGCAGAATATGGGCTTTCTGTTGAAGCACTGCTTTGCACCAACATTAGCAGAAAAGGGACTTTCTAGTGAAGCACTGCGTTGCACCAACATTGGTAGTAAAAAGACTTTCTAGTGAAGCGCTGCTCTGCACCAACATTGGCAGAAAAAGGACTTTCTGTTGAAGCCCTGCTTTGCACCAACATTGGCAGAAAAAGGACTTTCAATTGAAGCAGCGCTTTGCATCAACATTGACAGAAAAGGGACAATCTATTGAAGCAATGCCTTGCACCAATATTTGCAGTAAAAGGAACTTTCTATTGAAGCACTGCCTTACACCAACATTGAGAGTAAAAGGACTTTCTATTGAAGCACTGCCTTGCACCAACATTGGCAGAAAAAGGACTTTCTACTGAAGCACTGCTTTGCACCAACATTGAGAGTAAAAGGACTTTCTATTGAAGCACTGCTTTGCACCAACATTGTCAGAAAAGAGACTTTCTATTGAAGCACTGCCTTGCACCAACATTGAAAGTAAAAGGACTTTCTATTGAAACACTGCCTTGCATCAACATTGGCAGTAAAAAGGAACTTTCTATTGACGCACTGCCTTGCACCAACATAGAGAGTAAAAGGACTTTCTATTGAAGCACTGCCTTGCACCAACATTGACAGAAAAATGACTTTTTATTGAAGCACTGCTTTGCACCAACATTGACAGAAAAAAGGACTTTCTATTGAAACAGTGCTTTGCACCAACATTGGCAGAAAAATGGCTTTCTATTGAAACAGTGCTTTGCACCTACATTGGCAAAAAAAGGACTTTCTACCGAAGCACTGCTTTGCACCAACATTGGCAGAACAAGGACTTTCTATTGGAGCATTGCTTTGCACCAACATTTGCAGAAATAGGACTTCCTATTGAAACACTGCTTTGCTACAACATTTGCAGAATATGGGCTTTCTGTTGAAGCACTGCTTTGCACCAACATTAGCAGAAAAGGGACTTTCTAGTGAAGCACTGCGTTGCACCAACATTGGTAGAAAAAAGACTTTGTATTGAATCACTGCTTTGCACCAACATTTGCAGAAAAGGGACTTTCTGTTGGAGCACTGCACTAACATTGGCAGTAAATAGGGATGTTCTATTGAAGCGCTGCTTTGCACCAACATTGACAGAAAAAGGACTTTCTACGCACCAACATTGGTAGGAAAAGGACTTTCTATTGAAAGACTGATTTGCACCGACATTAGCAGAAAAAGGACTTTCTATTAAAGCACTGCTTTGCAGCAACATTGACAAAAAAGGACTTTCTATTGAAGCACTGTTTTGCAGCAACATTGGCAGAAAAAGGACTTTTTATTTAAGCACTGCTTTGCACCGACATTGACAGTAAATGGACTTTCTATTGAAGCACTGCTATGCATCAACATTGGCAGGAAAAGGACTTTCTTTTAAAACAGTGCTTTGCACCAACATTGGCAGAAAAAGGACTTTCTATTGAACCACTGCTATGCACCAACATTGACAGAAAAGGGACTTTCTATTGAGCCACTGCTTTGCACCAACATTGACAGAAAAGGGACTTTCTATTGAAGCACTGCTTTGCACCAACATTGACAGAAAAGGGACTTTCTATTGAAGAACTGATTTGCACCAACATTGACAGAAAAGGGACTTTCTATTGAAAAATGCTTTGCATCAACATTGACAGAAAAGGGACTTTCTATTGAAGAATTGCTTTAAATCAACATTGGCAGAAAAGGGACTTTCTATTGAAGCGCTGCTTTGCACCAACTTTGTCAAATAAGGGACCTTCTATTGAAGCACTGCGTTGCACCAACATTGACAGAAAGAAGACTTTCTATTGAAGCACTACTTTGCACCAACATTGACACAAAATGGACTTTCTATAGAAGAACATGATGTTTTGCTACTAAGAACTTTTAGAGAAAAGCTACGTAAATTTTCACGTTACACGTACGCGAGATTATCAAAAACGCGGACTTTTCTAGTAACTTTTGATTATATCACTCGATTCCACTCAAACTTACCATGCAGATGTTCCCATGTAATATGCAGCAGTCTGCAAAATTTCATCTCAGTCTCTTCATCCGTTACAAAGTGATAGTGAAATGAAGCAGTACGATGACGTCAGTGCCGTCGACGCAAGAAAAAAGATTTTGAACCACAAAATATGCTTTTTAGGCTACTGTTTTTACATGTTTACTGCTCAAATTATGTTAAAGTTTGTCCACTGTAGGAAGGTACAAGCAATGATCAGGAAATGGCGCAATCAGAAAGAAATCCCCACTCCACAAACCGATGGGTGGGAAAAAGATAAAATGACACTTAGGTACTTATACCAAGAAAACATATCGTAAGCCGAGTGAGCAGCTATTCCCCAATAGGCGACCACTCAGCTACCCGAACTTAACCAAAATGTGAAAACGTACATAAGGCTCAAACAGCACAAAAATTGACTCCAAAACAAAACAATTAGAACCACAACAGAAGTATCGCCTTAGAACGATCAATAATATATAATTACTGGGGGCTTAATTAAACCGGTTTTAATTAGCATGGTTTAAATTATCAATCCATGTATAAAACAATAATGTATTTAAAAAAAAGTACAAGTAGGCAATGATCAGGAAATGGCGCAATCAGAAAGAAATTCCCACTCCACAAACCGAGGGTGGGAAAAAACTAAAAAGACACTTAGGTACTTATACCAAGAAAACATATCGTAAGCCGAGTGAGTAGGTGGCCACTCTAACCCTAACTTAACTAAAAATATGAAAACGTACATAAGGCTCAAACAGCACAAAATTTCTACTCCAAAACACAAACAATTAGAACCACAACAGAAGTATCGCCTTGGATCGATAATACTGGGGGCTTAAACCTGTTTTACAGGGCCCTAACCTCACCCTCATCTTCTGTAGTGGCTCACAACATTTAGTTAGTTGTTCGGTCCTCGTGATGAATCAATTGAATCAACTAGTCAATGGAGAATAAATTTGGACTGGGCTTATTGTTGTTGATTTTGAACATTATGGTTTAGATGTCAGAACATTATAAATGACGGATATGAACTCCTGGTATTAACATTAATTTAGGTCATAATTGTTCTGTTTTCATTTGTAATGTAATACTAAAGGTTAAAGAGCAGTCACACAGTAGCGTATAACCCAAACGCGCGCCGGGCGTATGAAAAATCTCAACACGCTGAAGACTTTGGACGTATAAAAATTAATTTGTTCCTTTAACTCGCTTTAGCAGTCACACATTAGCGCGCAACTGGTGCGAGTGCCGGACGTATAAAAAATCTCAAAGTTTTGGAGTACGGTTATGATACGTCCCAGACACGCTAAGCACGCGCTACAGGCGCGCATCGAACGTTAAACGCGCGTTTCACACACGCTTAAGGCACGCTATTGAAGCAACTTCTAATAAAATCGGAACGCGCATGGAACGTACACTGGCGTGCTTCAAACGCGTTCAGAGCGTATTCAACGCGCCCGTAGCGCGCGTGGAACTTATTCGGGACGTATAAGTCACACGTCCGGGACACGCCGAGCTTTTAGAAAATTTTTAAGCATGTTTAAAATTTTTTTGAGCCCAAACGCGCGCGAAACGCGCTGAGACAGCGACGTACAGCGACGCGCGCCGGACGTACACCAAGCGTACCCAACGCGCTTGTAGCGAGTTTTGAACGTGTTTCCGACGTGCGTCTGGCGTATGTGGAATTTTGCTATTTTTCAACACGCCCGGCGCGCGTTGCACTAAGGCTGCGTTCACATAGAAATATACGCTATACGGTATACGGTATTCGCTATACACTATTCGGTATTCGCTATACGCTATACGGGCACGGCGGTTCACATAGAAGCAGCACGTATTTTCAATGCGCTCTTTTCGTGAGTGTGAAAAAAGTGCGAGATCGGCATTTTGAAAAATTTGACCTGTGGAATTGTTCTTTCAAAATTAAATCCTTCAATGAAACACCCGGGTCCCATCAAGTTTTGGTGAAGATAGGCAACTAAACTACCTGGGAGGAGTATGAGGACAAACAAACACACAAACGTTACCTGAATTATAGTATTATGAGAAGTTATCTAAGTTATTTACGTTGTTTTACATATTCATGAGGATTCATATGTATGCGTTTATTATGTAAAATAATTTTTAACTTAGTTTTCTAGCAAAACACTCTATAACTCGTGTAAATAAAAAAATCAGACCAGCAAAACCACTATACGCTATACGAAAATCGAACATGTACGATTCCAAATATACTATGCTATACGCACCTATACGCGCCTATACGACCTTTTCGAATAGTACCCTCTTATGTGACCCGGCATTAGATAATCCGAATGTTTGATTTTAAGTATTCGCGTGCCCTCAAAAACGTGCACCGTATACCCGAATAGTCTACTCCTATGTGACCGCAGCCTTATACGCTGATGTGTGACTGCTCTTTTAATTAATGAAAAAAATGTATTTGTCTCAAACGGGAATTGTATAAAATTGCCGGTTGATCTGTGTTGCATGAAGTTCACATGTCACGTAAACGTTCTGAAAAAAGCTAGACAAAACAACGCAGGTGCACAACTGGTCCACCGTAATGTTTGAACAACCATAAGATGTTTTGTTATGGATTCATTAAGACACATGACAAGTTTGGTCGTGATCCGCAAAACTGTTTTGAAGAAAATGCAAAAGAATGCCATACTGCAGTGCCACGAGTAACGTCATTTCTGACGTGCTCCGTGATGGGGAGGGTAGGTTAAGTAAATCCTTCACCAAATGCTAATAAAAGGCTTTTAATTAGCCAAACTTATAGAATCTATTGGATCTAAGCTGGTTTATTGTCAGCTGAAATTTGAGCTTGTTTGTTTAAACCGTTATCAAGTTATGAGAAAAGTCCACGTAATTTTTGATAACCCCCTGTATACATGTATAGTTCATATCCGTAAAATTAATAGACTGGAATAGTGATTTTAAAGCTATATATGTGAGTGACGGTTTAATGTTGAATATTAAGAAAATTCTGCACGTATAACGTTCCAGATAATACTTAGATCTATATGTAAATAACAGCTTTAACCTGAATAAATAACTGCATTATAATGTCACAATTTAAACATACGAAGTCAAAATCTAGCACGACAGATACATAGGCATTTTAAAAGTATGTAAATTCTTATTTAAAAAATCTTCAAAACTATTCCTGCGCTAACCTTACCGGTTTCTGAACGTTACTTCAAACATTTGCAAACTTGTAACACATTCTTTATCCAAACATATAGAACATACATGTAGGCCTATTTGTGAACTTTGAACTTGATAAGCCATGTAAAGGTAACTTTACGATACAGTAGTGTTGTGGGTAATGATCGATTTAGCTCGAACTTGACGCGACACTTATTTCTCGCGCGGCCTATTTGAAAATCCGTAGTTCTATTAAAGACAAATAAGCTAAAGCGGCAACGATGCTGTACAGCGATCGGTCAAAATGAATAACCTAGTAATGTTGGGCCTAGTATTACATACAGGAAATTGCGACATGAAAATCCTATTTTATCCATTCAGACCATGGATGATATGGCAGCGCTTACACCACTTCAACAACGGATATGAATATGGATAGAACTGCTCGCTGCCAGGCCTTCCGAAACGCAGATCAGGGCCCAGTTGTTCAAAACTTTGTAAGCTTAAAGTCATCGTTAAGACCTCACTCGTTAAGTAAATGCCGACTACATGTACATAACTTATTAAGCAAATACACTGTCATTTTTGTTGATAAAATGCGAGAATCCTTTGCAATGCATATTAAGGATTCTCCATTTTTTTTCAACAAAAAATAACAGTGTATTTGTAATTTTCATGTTTGAAATTTTAACGAACCGTTAACTAACGATGTCGTTATTTTTTAGGAAGAGTCTATTGACAGACGTCTGGCAATAGCAATAGCAAATTTTCGGTAAATCTGCTATTGACAGACGTCTGGTAATAGCAAATTTTCGGTAAATTTGCTATTGACAGACGTCTGGTAATAGCAAATTATCGGTAAATCTGCTAATGACAGACGCCAGACAATAACAAAATCGACATTTTGCCGGTGACAGACTGCTTTAGCTTTACCTTTGAATGAAACATTTGACCATGGTAGCGATATTCACATAAAACATAACATTTATGTGACCTCCGGGTTGCCATGGAGTTGAAAAATGAAAGTTTTTGTAGGAAAATGTGCATACCTATGCTTTTATGTGACTTACAGATAGCTCGTCGACAAGTCCGAATCATGGGGTTCCAATCTTTGTGTTAGACTAATATATATGAGAAAGTATTATTCTTTTCAGATAAACTGAGTTTTCATTTGTGCATTTGTTAGCTTAATTGAACTACACAGACTAGATTTATTAAAGATTCATATTCATATTTTTGTGAATGACCACAAAAAATTGTTGGACCTTTTCGGCCACCCCCAAATTGTATTAGTTTTGCATTTGAAGCAACTTGTTCGGATCATGTCTTCCGGATTCACCGAGTTGACATGTATTTTGCATGCCATCGTAACTCTCTGCCCAGATCCATCCCAGTGTTTTATCATCGTAGGAATAACATGTCATTTCAACTTGAAACGACAACGTTTGAAAAAGAAAAAGAAAAAAAAAAAAAAAAAAAAAAAAGGTTTGATGTTTAAGTGAATAATCTTCCGACAAAATAACATTTGGCATGGATATTAAAAATAAAAATGTTATTCAGATGACAGTGGTATTAATTAATGTTTATTAGCAAAAATGCAGTAAATTTGCTATTGCAAGACGTCTGTCAATAGCACATTTACCGAATATTTGCTATTGACAGACGTCTGTCAATAGACCGTAATCCGTATTTTTTAACAACTGGGTCCAGCTGGCTAGCCGTAACTCCGCTCCGGCCACATTGGTACCGCGTTGCACTTTCGCTAGACGTGGTGGTGTGGAGTATAACGAAACACCGAAGGGAATATCCCGTCTATTCAAAACGGTACAACCTGAAAAGATGATTCGATGCGGCGTCTTTTGTGCTACGTTGGACAGAGGTTATAGTAACATTTGTTCACATCCCATATGAGCCTTGGCATGAGAAAAACAACACTCTGGGGCCAGCAATCTGGGTTTCCCACCAGGTCCAACACAAACCAGCATGTACGGTCACAGAAGCAGGCTAGAAGCTTGAAATTTCGGATTTAAAAAGAAGAGGGATTGTACTATCTATGTAGCGAAAACGAAGACACTGATCAGCTGTGCCTTTGTTTTCACTCTTGCTTATTGTTGGTTTTCTTGAGAACTTATGCAGCGGCTCAATCATTCCATATGCCCGGATTGTACCCATAGGTTAAAATTGAAACAATTTTCATTTCATCAGTAAACTAAATCTTCAGACATTCATAAAAGGCCCCACCCATATGGGCCCTGAGAAATAGTTAGACTGCTTGTACCTCCGGACAAAGTTTATAAGTTATTAACTACTTATTGACCATCCGATTTCTGGTTATAACAGCTCAGAAGGTCTAAGCCTGTCCAGAAAAAGTGGTTCAAATCAAACCATCCATACATGTATAAGCCTTTTTGTTTACTTTTGGTAGTTATTTTTCCAAGCACAATTTGGAGGTTGTGACACCCTAATGTTGGGTAGAAGGACACCCTAATGTTGGGTAGAAGTCCCACCAATGTGGGAGTATGAAGTACCTGCCCATAAAATAGAGGCAACGTCCCGACATGACCATAGTTGTTGACTGGGACGCTAAGCCACTACTCAAACAAACACAAAACGTTTACATGTGAGCCAGTGCATCAGAAAACCAACAATCCAAAGGCGCAGCAGATTGGCTGTGCAGTAACTGCACAGCTGATCAGCGCCATTGTTTTCGCTACACAGATAGTGCAATCCCTCTTCTTCTTAAATCCAAAATCTCAAGCTTCTAGCCCTCTCCTGTGACTGTACAGTCCGGTTTGTGTCAGACCTGGTCGGAACCCAAATTGTTGGTTTGATCACGCAATGGCTCATGAATGTATTTGTGCTACCGTGTTGACTGAGGAAATACTTGTAGTGACGTTAGTGGTTCCAACTATTTTCAGCGATCACTCATAAAGACTAGATTGAAACGCACTTCAAGACGCCCATAGGCCACCGCACCTCGTAGATGCGCTCGGTATACGAACTCAGAAGTCCACCACATGCCAGTAGCCTGTCAATGTTGATTTTTCTTTCGTTTCTTTTTACGCAAAATGGATGGCCATCAAAAATGCAGTGGTCGAGCTTAGCCTTGAACTATCATCTGGATTCCGTCTATGAGTGTATGTGAATGACACACAATTCTGTCGACGGCACATTTAGGCACTTCACTCATTTAAGCCTGGCGTTCCTTTTATGGGACATAGGCAAACAGAATAGCCCCAGATGTGACGCCGCAGAACGCGGCGTCCCATCCGGGGCTATTCTGTTTGCTCGGAGAATTTTCATTGGAAAAATTGAATAAAATTTAAAATCACACCCAATGCCGCTAAGAATTGAAGTAGACTCGCTCAAATGATAATGATGGGAAAATCCATTCGTCAAATCGTAGTTTCTTCTCACTACCGCTACGACAATACTGCATTAAAACGACAGCATGTCATGGTGCCAGTCAACAAGTTTTCAGTCATGTCGGTACGAAACACCGCTTTCGGAGTTTTAACCAGTACTTTGGGGGGAGATAATGTGTCTTGCTCAAGGACACAACACGGTGCTGCCAGTGGGAATCGAACCCAAGACCTCTCGATTCGGAGTCCGATTCTCTACCACTACGCCACCTTACGATTTGCTGAATTTTAGTTTGTTTGAAGGTTTAACATCCAAACATTTTTCAGCCATGTCGGGACGGAGCCATCGTTTCCCGGGTATTTACCAGTAAGGATGCGGGCAGCTGACGTGCTTTTGACACAACACTATGTCACTAGTGGGGACTTTACCCAGGACCTCTTGATTTGGAGTCCGATGCTCTACCCCTACGCCACCGCGCTCCCTGTATTGTATTGTATTGTAGTTTGTACCCACAATCAATGTTTTGAGCAACAATATTAAAAACATCAGTTTTTTTCCAGTGAATTTTTCAAGTTTTACTGTTGGAAAAAAAATCTCTGTATATTGCATGGGCAAGTTTTCGTAATAAAAAGAAGTACTTAGTGAACTCAAGAACAAGTCAAAGTCGTCGTTTTGTTTCCTTGAATATTTTATTAATCAACAAGTATTTAGAAACAAATCTAATATTACATAAAACATTATAAAATCTCATATAAATTGGAATACTTTTGTTTGTCTGTTGAACACATACGGATTTATTGAAATGTCATATGCATTATCAATGCATTTCCATTGCTTTTGTAAGCAATTTCCATTGCTTTTGTAAGCAATACATAAATGTATTGTCTTGGTAAATTGTAGTCTAATAAATGAAACTGTAATAGAAGCTAGGGTGTTTTATATTATGTTTGTAACCATTTTTATTCCATTGTTACATTGTATCTTAAAACTGTAATAGAAGGGTGATTTTTAGATTATGTTTGTACATGTAACTATTATATTTATTCCATTGTTACATTATATCTTTTTCATTCATGGACATATTTACTTTTTTGATAAACACATTTGTATTTTTTTAATATTTACTCAAGAAATGAATCAAATTTATATGGCAGTTAGCCTCCCTTTTATATTGAATAAAATGCCTTCAGAATAAATAGGAAAGTGAAATTTTATGAAACTGTGACTTACACAACAACTGATAATGCAATGACAACTTGGAATGTTTTCAAGAATTACTGATGAAATAAGCCGCATCATGAGAAAACCAACAATGTGGTTTTCTAACAGATCCGACACAAACCGAGCTGTACAACGACAGAAGATAGCTAGAGACTGAAAATCTTGGATTTAGAAAGTAGAGGAATTGTACTTTCCTTGTAGCGAAAACAAAGGCGCTGATCAGCTTCGCAGTTTCTGCGAAGCTGATCTGCGCCTTTGTTTTCGCATATGCAGAAAATGTTGGCTTTCTCATGATGCGACTGAATGTTGTTTCAACATGATTGCATGTATGATACAATAATTATGCATTACATATTATGCAAATAATGAAAGCGAGACAGTTTTTGTTTTGTAATCATGGTAACTCAGTTTTACAATATTCTGCGATTTTGATGACTGTAATAATGCAATTTTCTGGCAAAAAAATCAATATTTCTTCGATTTTGATGAAGAAACCAATAGATTTTGGGCTTTTTAGAGTAATCTTAATTAGTTCACAAAATCACTGTTTTTAATAACAAAACCCTTTCTAAATTCTGAATAAATAAAATATAAAAACCTCTTTAAAACTGCATACATGAAACAAGTGTTGTCCTAGTGGTCTTAATAACATATGCATATTTTAGTAATGGATATGTTTTTATACATGGATGAAATAAACTTGCAAATAATGAGACAGTTTGTATTTGTGGAGACAGTTTGAACCGAAAGATCATCTTTGATACAAACACATTCATATTAATAGATCATCTTTGAGACATACATATACATATTAATAGCCTATGTACCATTGTGTTAAAATGCAGAAAATTATAAAACTTCATACAAAGTTAGAAAACATATAATAAATATGAGTTGAAGTTCAATACAATATCCCTGAGAAAACATTGAGAACATGAGAAAATTTTATTTTAATGACAAATTATAGTTTGTTTGTTTTTTTTTCTAGACGAGTTAAAAATAAGGTTTCCTAAAAACTATAATTTGCCACTAAAAGAACAACTTTTGGTAGTTCGAAAAAAATATTAAAAATGCAAAGTATACAATACACAAGGTATGTAAAAGGATTGTTTGTAAAATTTGGACACCATAGTTTAAGAAATCAAGTTTCGTTTGTATGACAATACCAATATTTCTTAAACTTTTGTTGCCATATTATCAAACTTTTCGAACAATCCTCATGCATGAAATGCATCCTCATGCATGAAATGCATCAGATTATTCCTAGCACATATTTACAAATTGTTCCTCACAAAGTTAATGCACTTGGTTCAAATTGTATGTACAAAACACAGCAGCAAAGTTCATCTTTTATGTTATGAGCCGCCTCGTGGGAAAAACAATCTGCATAGGCGAAAACAAAGACGCAGATCAGCTTCGCGGTAACTGCGAAGCTGATCAGCGCCTTTGTTTTCGCTACTCAGATAGTACAATTCATCTTCTACTTAAATCTGGAATTTCAAGCTTCTAGCCTGCTTCTTTAGCTGTACAGGCTGGTTTGTGTCAGACCTGTTCGGAAACCACATTGTTGGTTTTTCCATGAGGTGGCTCTTATGTCTTTGGTCCTTAGGATTTGGTTTGCTGTGGTTTCCTGTTTGTTTTTGTACATAGCTATTGTCTTTATTTAAATTCAACAACTTAACGGGAATCCACATCTGACATCATTGGATGAGGTATGTCGTAACCAGATGGGTAGACACCTTGACGACGGTTGCCATAGAAACGTTCAACAACGCCAAGTGTCGTCTCAACAGTGACTTTGACGTCACTAGGGTCACCCAAACCCGGGTTTACTTCTGCAATATCCACCACGGTAAGCCGTCCTGAAAATGAACAGATTGAGGCATTATCTAAAACGTACTACATTGTATTTGGAGCAACATGATGCGTCGATGTGATCGTTAAATGCTGTAAAAGCTATATACTTCAAGTCAATGCTATGAAGGGAGACCATCCAAATACAAATCATTGAATTATATCAGGAAAGACAACTTGATTAATCGTGTCAGAAAAATTTTGACATGTGGCTTATATAAAAATCAGAAGTGTCAAGCATACATTTGGAACAGTTTGATTTTACATTGGTACAGATATACCACACACATTTAGTGTGTATTACATTGCATCATAAAACTGACCAGATTATGCAGATGCCGAGGCCGACCTTAGCCTTCACTGGACAAAATCTCAGATCACGCAGATGACTAAATGAAATAAAACAGCAATGCCTACCTGTACTGGCTACCTCTTCAGCTATGTAGAATGATTCCCGAATAGACAGACCACCAACGACGGGGGTACCAGTACTCGGAGCTAACGTTGGGTCCATAGCGTCAACGTCGAAACTCACGTGAATTGGTCGGTTACCGCTGAAATGTACATACATTCGCTTTTGATATAGATCTAGCTAATAACGTAAAGATTCACAATCATAAAAGATAGATTTAGATTTGAAAATGTTTGGTTTTAGAAGGTAGATCTGATCATAACATCTAAATATGGCATCATCCCTGAGAAAATTGCATTTTAACGTGGTGCACAATGTAGTCGATGTGTTTTTGAAAGCACCATGACTACATGTTTGTACGTATCAGCATATAGTGTATGGCTAGGAGACTCAACATTAAACAGCCTTAAGCTGTCTTCTATCATTTTGAACGGCCCTCGTTGATTGCAGTATGAACCAATTAACTCGTTTAAGCCTGGCGTCCTTTTTTAATATGGGACATATGCAAACAGTATAGCCCCAGATGCGACGCCGCAGAACGCGGCGTCCCATATAGGGCTATTCTGTTTGCTGAAATTTTATTTGAAAATTATTTAAAATCACTCCTGATCATGATGTCCCTTAAAACTTAAAGTGGACCCATGATGATGAGAAAATCCATTCGTCAAAAGTGGGTTAATTAAGTTCACTTACTGTGGGTCAATGGCATCAAGAGCTTTCCTCACACATTCATTAATGCCGAACTTGTCAACTTCTTGCATAGAAAATGCCGTCATATTGAACTTCTCAATGATTTTCCTGAAACAGTAAAACAATAGGTTATATATAAAAAAAGTAGGACTTTTTCACATTTTGACTTATTTTTCATTCAGACGTTTTATTTTGTTTTAAAGTGCTGCCGGAACATCGGAGATTATGATTTTATTTATTTATTTATTTATTTATTTATTTATTTATTTATTTATTTATTTTTTATTTATTTATTTATTTATTATTTATTTTTCTCTGTGTCTACGTGCCATTTCATGCATCTACACGCCACCTGATGTGAACTTAAGTGTGAAGGTTTTTATCTTAAAACACTCTTTTCGTTCCATCACGTTTTCCTTAGACCTACGTTAATGTACACTAACCTTTCGCCTTTATCGACGTCTCTGAGACCAATCCATGCAATGTTCTTAACACTCAAACTGAAAAATACAACAAAAAGACTCGATTTAATTTCATTGTGACGACATACGACATATCCTTAAAAGACTTTACGTCAGCAGTTTCTTAAATTCTATTTTTCATTGTTCATTTGGGAAAATGCACTAAATTTGGCTTAAATTGCAAAAAGTACAATATCATTTATATATATTTGCGTGTCTGCCAATTCGTACATGCAAAAAGCAAGGTATCTGTGGACTAAATGGAAGACAAAAACAAAAAATAAATACATGTACGTGTATAACTTAATGAGAATTCTCTCATCAGGAAAACAAGTCCTTGCAATATATACCCCTTTAAACCCCACTTTTATATAGTAAAACTGGGGTTTGCAGGGGTATGCCTATTTTTCTTATTTTTGCTCCAAAACATAGATTGTGGGTACTCGTTAGAACCGCCTCGGCGAGGCGGTTTTAACGTGTACCCACAATCTATGTTTTGAGCAAAAATAAGAAAAATATCAAAAATTTTCTACTGAAAATTTTCATTTTTTACAACTTTAAAAATCACTGTATATTGCATGGGCAAGTTTTCGTAATGTAGATTGCGATGCGCGTTTTAGAACTAAAACCATTAAGACTAATGTTTCTTTGAAGTAATGGTGTAATCTGAATCAGATATAACGGGAAAAAAACTTACCATGGTTTCAAGTCCTCAAAACCAGGCAACTTTGGTACGTATGGTGCGAGTTCCTTTACCAAGAAAGCGAGTGGCATTCCATGGATATTGCCGCTATCTGACGTCAACGGCGTATTGATATCAGCGTGAGCGTCAACCCACAGCACGCACAGGTCTGGATTAACCCTGGCGTGTCCTATGATGGTCCCAATGGCGATACTGTGGTCCCCTCCAAGAGTGAGGCAGCGTCCGTCCTCACGGACAGATTTTGCTACCATACTGGCAGTCTAGAATTGGAACGGTAATATGTAATAAATGTGATTCTAAACTCGTTAGATAAGTGTTAGAAAAATGTTCAAGTATTCGTTTGAAAAAAAAAAAATGCAATGCTAATTTTAATAAATATGTAAATCGTATTTAAAAAAAATATATATATATATATATACAGTAGGTCCGTACCCTGTTGGCGAATTGCATAATTGCATAAACGGATTCAAATCCTTATAGATCTCATCTTCGCAAGCCAAGGATACCAAGTCCCTTGCGTAAGGAATTGTGAAAATGTATAGATCTATATTTGTTTCTGAAAATTGATGAGTCTATTTAGATAAATATCTTACATGCAATATTGTCCAGATATGATGTAAACAACTGTAGACCTACCTTTCTTGACACCGCAGCGACGGTTCTCGGGTTTTTAACGTTTCCAGCGACGTCATCGATAGAGAAAATCTCATCATTTTCATCAAATTCGACGTCGCCGTGATCCTTGACGTCACAGCCATAGTTCGTCAACCTCTTCGCTAGACCAGCATTTCTCAGTACTTCGGGACCACATTCTGTGCCAGACTTGGGCTGAAACGTTCGAAAATGCGGTTAGAAATCAGAGTTTATAAGGTGTATTTCCAGTGTGAATAAGATATTTTGCGCAACAAGTAAGAGCTTTTTGTAAAAGTTTTCGAAATTCATCGTCAAAAAACGGGTATTTTCTGTCAATGATTTTTGCGTGACGGAAAAGTTTAAGAAAGGGACAATACATTGAAATGGACACAAATCATTTTGATGACAACACCTTTTGATCCTTTATGCTGGGTCAGGTATAGGATAGCAAACGCCCTGGCCGTCATGGCTCACTGGCCATCAAAGTTTTGGTACGTTCCAGGCGACCCAACTAGCACATGGCGTGAGTCTGACAAAAACACAAGTTACGATATCATGTCACGTTTATGCGTGCGTTATAAACAATTGAAAGAAATACGTATTTAAGCGAATTCTGATCTTATCTATCGCGAAGAGTGCAAAGTCCTTTTGCAACTCGTCATTAGTTTAAGGTGAAGGCCGATGACACACCTTCAGACACACCTCCAGGGAAGGACATCTGATTGGCTGTTTGGGACAACACCTTCAAAGCATGTTGCATGACAGATGGTTGTTTATTTTCCTGTCCATTCACAAAGATGTTAAGATAACAAAATCTGAGGCATCGGTTTTCATCCTAACGAGCTACCTTATCAATATACCTATCTAGTAAGACATAAAACAAAAGAAAAATATGAAATTAGCGCTTTCGTTTGCGTGACACTGTCGCTTAGGCATTTTGCGACGCTGTTTACATTCTGACCGAATTTGATGTTTACTTCATCATTTTACCATTTTCAGCATTTTTCGGTTTTGTGATTTAAAGAGAACTCATTTTGTTGCTTTGTTTTGGGTCATTCTCCTACTCTCTTTTCTTCCTTTCTAGTGACCTCATTCTGACTCACAAATTAGAGAACAAGTGTCCTAATCCTAATCGTTTCTACCATCATCAGCGGTCATTACTGGTTGAAAGGCATTGTCGTGAAAATTAAGAAGAAGACCTCACGACGACACCAACATTGTTATATGAATATGCGACTTAAGCTTGCGACCAGAAGCTCAATATACTGCGTGTGTTCGGGCCGGGGTTCTCCAATGGTACCATTGGTTGGGTTCATTTGTACCAATTCAATTGCCAATGGTACCATTGGTAAAGAAATCGGTGCAAGTGGTTAAGATGGTATGGTACAAATGTTACCAACCAAATGTTGCCATTGGGAGAACTCTGAAGACACTACGAGCGTGTAGCATGCGCAGTGGGCGAAAGATTTTAGAGCTGGTATTTGACGGCAACGTGCTTAATTGTGCTTGAAATTCAGGAGAAATACTACAATTCATTTACACAAAACTTTGAAAATTCATTAGAATTCTAGAGGGACAAAATAATTGTAGCAAAATAAATGACCACGTCAATTTTATATTTTTTTTAGAAGTCTCGTGCTTGCCAAAGACTCTGATGTCAAAGATGTCATTATCAATTGAGTTTTGATAAACGAAATGTCACCGAGTCTTAAAAAATCAAGTAGCTGCAATGATGCCATTTTTTAACAATCTTCAAGTAAGTTCTAATCTAATCGAAATTAAAACTTGCACAAGACACCGAACGTGACATTTTTATCTTTCATCATATAAATGCAATGAAGATGCACTTTTAAACAATAGTCGAAAATTTGCTGTCAAATTGTCACTTTGTAATTCAACACCGACCAAGATATGATCAAAAGTTTGGAGGCGTTGTCCACGGGCGTTGTCCCTCTTAACCAATCAGATTGCTTCGATTGGAGGTGTGTCACCGACCTTCACCTTCCCATGTGCTGATCATGCGTGTTGTGATCTTCCATACATTGACATGAATAAATTTTATGCATGATCACGGCGCGGAAGAGACTAAATGGCGGTTAAAGTTGTCAAATGTTTAAAAATTGAGTAATAAGGCAAAGATAAGGAATGTTTAATTAGTTGTTATCTGCTTCAACAATATATGATCATTTCGTACTTGACATAGAGCAGCAAAATAAATAAATAAATAAATAAATAAATAAATAAATAAATAAATAAATAAATAAATAAATAAAAGCCTTAAGCCATTGAACAAAACTATATCATCAGGAAAACATGTCCGTGCAAAGTATACCCCCTTAAACCCCACTTTTATATAGAAAAAAATGGGGATTTGCAGGGGTATACCTACTTTTCTTATTTTTGCTCCAAAACATAAATTGTGGGTACTCGTTAGAACCGCCTCGAGGAGGCGGTTCTAACGAGTACCCAACAATCTATGTTTTGAGCAAAAATAAGAAAAATGTCAAATTTCTTATATTGAAAATTTTCATTTTTTACACCTGAAAAAAATCTCTGTATATTGCATGGGCATGTTTTCGTAATGTGAAATTGAAAGGCTCTGAAGTAGCACGTTCATTTTTAAAATATAGAAATAGTGAAACAAAAAGACCAGGCTCCGATATTATAAAACATTTTTCATGCTCAACTCAGCTGAGCATAAAATTTAAACTGCTTATAAATACCGCAATTGCCCAAATATATTGAACTTGAAGGTCTAGAACTCCAAAGCCTATAATTTATCCTGCTAATAAATGTTAAAATGCCAACAATTGTTGGCATTTTAACATTCATGAGCAGCATAAATTTTAGTCTCAGCTGAGGTGAGCTTGAAAAAGTTTTATAACCTTGGGGCCAGGTGCAATGCTCAGTCGAGCATCTATTCGTTTTTTTTTTCTAGGCATTGAGAAAGCACGATTATTATCATTTTTTTTATCATATGACTATAACTTGCCTTTAACTTCTAGATGAGATTGCTCAATATGAGCTACGTTCAGACCATCAAAATTCGGTTTCCTTTTTTTTCCTGAGAAATATGCACTTTCGGACTGTGGATGGAAAACCACCCTGAATATTTTCCCCAGTTGTTGGAGGCACACATGTAAATAAGAGAAAACGTACACTTTCACATGTAAAAGATGAGATCTGAATAGAAGTAAGCGAAGCTTATTGTATGGTAGGGGATGGGGTCTTGTCAGCATTTCTGACGGAGTTTTGTAACTTCTGTATAGCGGAAGAAAGCGATCATGCCAATGATAAAGCAAATCATTGCAAATTAAGCATATCAAAGATGTGATTTCCTTCAACAAGGCTCTATTTAGGTATAGAATGGAAGCAACAAAGCAAACGATAAAAGAATTTTGTGTTTGTGTCTTACGTCAACGTGAAATAAATGAGCCTCAGGGGTCATGTTGGGGCGGTCCGGAACTCTGATCACAATGCTCCTGGACATGCTTCAGATAGGCAAATTACCAGTACTTAGTGCATTTCCTTTACTAATAACTGACATCTGCATCTTTTGAATTGGCAACAAGGGAGTTTGGCCTATAAAAATATTAAGAGTTTCTAGTCTACTTTGTCTTGACATTTTTCGAGTCAAAATTTACCACACACACAAAGAAGCAATGGGGACTAACGTGTTGTCTGTAACAGCTCACAAACGATCCGTCACAGATTTATGGACCTTGCAATACAGTGCCGAGATCCTACCAATGATTTTGATGAGCTGCGGGGGTGGGGGGGGGGGGGGGTGGGTGGGGAGAAAAACGCTATATTACTATATTAATCACTACTACAGTGCTCCCAAGCTCCCTGAAAATATATATTATTTTTTTTCAGGGAGCTTGTGAGCACTGGTGATTACTTAGGGGAGCTTGGGAGAAAGCACATATTTTTCTTTGGAGGGTGTTTGTGTGTTGGGGGGGGGGGGTTAACATGAACCAAATACTTTGAGTGAGACGGGGATGGACCTGGGTGGAAAGAAGGAAAGAAAGAAAGAAAGAAAGAAAGAAAGAAAGAAAGAAAGAAAGAAAGAAAGAAAGAAAGAAAGAAAGAAAAGATGAAAATTAATGATTTGATAAATACAGCCATGGTACATGTTCTTTACTATATAAATAAATAAATAAATAAATAATTAAATAAATAAATAAATAAATAAAGCAAGAGAGAAAGAAAGAAAAGAAAGAAAGAAAGAAAGAAAGAAAGAAAGAAAGAAAGAAAGAAAGAAACTTGAGAAAAAGAAAAAAGTAAGAAATGTAAAAAAAAAAATAAAAAAATAAATAAATAAATAAAAAATAAATAAATGAATGAGTATGTCACGGTACCTGTCCTTTGCTGAAAGGAATCCCTACAATTCCGACCCTGTTCAGAATCTCTTCATTATTCTTGGATCCTTGAGCAGGCATGGTTTACTTATTATCTTCTTATTGTAAAACTTATATTATTTATCAATAATATTTTATCTTAATAGTTGCAAACGTAATTTGTGAGATGTTAATTAGATTGGTCTTATATACCATGTTTCCTGGTGGGCGGGGCTAGAGTCAGATAGTTACACTGCTCCAGTTCACGGAAAAACGCTCTGATCAGGTAGTCAGGGCACCGCAAAACCTAACTATAAACATCGTCTTGTCTTAACTTTTCAGAATACACTAGAAAATACGATATTGTACTAAAATACTTGGACAAATGCACTTAACAGCTCATTTAACATGTTTAATTGTAGTTTTGTCCTTGCAAAATACAAAAAATACTTTAATGCACTAGGTCTGCATCGATATGCATGTTCTGCATGACCGATTTGTTTTGTATTGAAGATCGGAACTTTTCCAAACGCTCACCTGAATGAGTCATTTTTGTTCTATTTTTAATGTTCTCAATGTCAAGGTCGGACATTTTAAAAATAACTTTTAATAGAACGTAAACAAGAATTTGGCCAAAGCGGTTATAACCGCATTTTTTAAAGTCATGTACTTTTCCCTGCTCTAAAATTGAAGAAAGCACTAATCAGCGAAAATTAAAGACTATAGATTTGCAAATGTAATTTCAAAACACGCTTTGTAAAACAAATATGCAGATAAAGTGTTGTATTGCAATAATATGAATATGGGGGAATCCTTTCTCTTGATTGGCTGCTATTTTTGCCATCTTCTACTTTCGGTTTTGTTAGATGCGACGAGAAATTAAAATCTTCGCAATGTTCAGTTGTGTAAACCTATCCATGCTTTTTTTTTTCTCATGTTTTAGTTCTCGTTTGTGTGATTTGACCATTTCACTTGCAAACAGATCGATGGTTATAATCAATTTTATTCTGTTGTTCTGTGTTACAGAACATGCAGAACGAGTGTTGAGCGCCGAAAGTCTTAAACATCAGGGGCCAGTTGTTCAAAATTAATGATGTCGTTAGTTTTAACGATTCATTAAAATTTCAAATGGCATTAAGCTAACGACGTTTTGAACAACTGCTCATAATTTTTAAATGCCAACCATCGTTAGCATTTTAGCATTGATTTGCCTGATAAATTTTTGTCTTTGATGGTTTAAACCTAGATCAGCTGGCTAACCTGCACTCCGATACACTTCGTGACCTCGCTCTTCTCTCGTGATGGAGAGGTCTAACGGAATACCGATGGAAATATTCCGTCTAGTTTAAACCAAAAAGCTTAAGTATTTTAAATGAGGAACTGAAATTTCATGCTCAGCTTTGTAATAAAAAAAGTTTTATAACGATCAGACTGCACCTGTATTGTTCATAAACGTTATACTGTAAGCTTTCCATAGGAATTGTGTTTTGTCAGGAATTGCGGTCATGGCCACCGAAAAATTTTGCATTCTTAACAGGTTTTCTTCTCAAGGCCATGTTTTTGTTATGCTTCAGTCATGTCTTTATTCTTTTAAAGACATATAAGTTCATTGACCACGACTCGATTGTAAGAAAAAAAGTAGATATCTACAAAAACACTTATTTATTACTTAAATTATTGAATATTTTTCTTCTTCATCAGAATCATCAGTATCATTTTATTTTATTTAGAATTTCGTTCAGTTAATAATGTTTACGTATAGATTAATAATTACTCGTATTCTGTATTTAGAACTATGCATGTAGCTGCGTAAACAGACACATCTAATTTTGTTCTATAATTTATAAAACAGATGTATGCAATATTGTCGGAACTGTTAGCATAGGTGCCTCCATATACTTTTGAAACACTGATTTTTGTTTTTAATCTCACACCTGCTTGTGACAAACAATAAAATTATACACTTATTCGAAGAAAAAAATAATCTGGAAAGAGATTTAACATTTAAATCCTGGAGTAGTTGAGACCAATTAACCATGAACTTGAGTCAGTGCCGGCAAACTGTGAGAATTTATTACTCACACCTGGGAGTACCAGAGTCGTGAATTTAACTCATGTTTCATGCCAAAAAGTATGACTCTCAAGACGAGTGTGTCACATCAGCTATCGAGACAACTAACACGACCGAGAACAGCAAACGCAGATGAACGTTTGAAATCAAACGAATGCACCAGAAATGCGTCTCGTAACTGCGTTTTGAAGGAGTATTCAAGAAATTAATCACGGACTGGTACTCAAAGATTTGAGGCGCATCATGAGAAAACCAACAATCTGCACTGATCAGCGCCGTTGTTTTCGCTTTAGTACAATTCCTCTACTTTCTTAATCCAAAATTTCAAGCTTCTAACTCTCCTGTGACGGTACAGACCCGGCAGTTTATGTCGGATCTGTTCGAAGACCACCTTGTTGGTTTTCTCACGTGAAGGCTCACTTGGAGCTCATCAACTGTCTGAACGCGGAATTGTGATACTGGGTGTCTATGATTACAAACATTATGAAAACTTGCCCATGCAATATACGGAGATTTTTTTCAACAATAAAAAAATGAAAATTTCATTGGAAAAAAATGATATTTTAAATATTTTTGCTCAAATCACAGATTGGGGTACACGTTAGAACCGCCTCGCCGAGTAGATCTACCCAAAATTATGTTTTGGAGCAAAAATAAGAATAATATGTATACACTGCATACCCCAGTTCTGTAATATAAAAGTGGAGTTCAAGGGGGTATACATGTCACGGACATGCCGTTTTCTTGATGTTTTAATCTATATGGTCTGTACTTCGTTGACAACACGTCGTTGGAGGTTTCCTAACAATGGGCCACGAGTAACTGAAATTCAGTTTCAACTAATTTAAAGCTTGAAAAACGCTTAAATTCTATAAAATATATGTCGCTCAGTTTCAAGTTTTGGTGGGTTTATATGGAACTTCAGATATCTGTGTGTCGAATTAATGACGAATAGGTGTTATCATGATTTACGTGTTTCCACCTGTTTTAAGCAAATCGAAAATCCATTTTTTTCTTGCACGGCTTAATTTAAAATAAGTCTTACAAAGAGAACGGATAAGACATGCTTTTTCTCTGATACTCAGAAGGAAAGAAGGAAAAAATGAGCCGCCTCGTGGGAAAACCAACAATGTGGCTTCCGAACAGGTCCGACACAAACCGACCTGCACCAGCACAGAAAAAAGCTAGAAGCTTGAAATTTTCTGGATTTAAGTAGAAGAGGAATTGTACTATCCGAGTAGCGAAAACAAAGGTGCTGATCAGCTTCGCGGTTACCGCGAAGCTGATCTGCGCCTTTGTTTTCGCCTATGCAGATTGTTGGTTTTCCCATGAGGCGGCTCAAATACGCTTGACATAATATCTAGCAATTTGATATTATTGCAATACTACTCAGTCACGCAAATTCCACCACGAACAGGTCTAAAATCTTACCCCCACCCCCGGATTTTCAACATCTGCCAGAATGCATATAACATTTGGGATACCATGTACATGTATTTTATTTAGGCAGATTTCTCACATTGTCCCCGGACGATGTCCCGTTTGGAATTATTAGATATGGTTGTGCACAACCAAATATATCGATCATAATATTATTGTTTACAATGAATTTTCGTACAACGTGACACGTTTCAGCTACAGGAATTGATAGGCTTTTCAAGTGTTTACTATGTGTTGATAGAGACATACATGTATTTCTAAAGCATGTTCGAGGAAGTGTCCGGGATAATTACGTTCCTCGTTTGTTCGTAACTGATCTAATATGCATCCTTATATTAACATGTCTGAACGCATTTTTTGACGTTCATATAACAGAATGATCACACTTATAGCTTTGTCACATATTCACGTTTATCATATGACGTCGCTGTTTTCCAGTGGATAACGTCATGTCATAAAAATCATATGACCACACGTGTATTAACACTTTTGCGGGAATACGTAACGTCATTGACGACGTCCGTGACAACAATGTAAATTTTCATTGAAAATATGTCCACTTCGAAGACGATAAAATCCTATTTTAAAAGTCATATGATAAAACGAATCTTACACGAGTGGTCATTTCATATGAAATTTATTAAACTCGCCGAAGGCTCGTTTAATAAATTTCATATGAAATGACCACTCGTGTAAGATCCTCTATATCTGCGGCGTATCGCTAACGTATCTATGAGAATGTCTGAACCGTATTTTGTTCAAGCGACGTATGTACCACGCACGCGTGACGTTCCTGCTACGTTCCCGTGGCGTATCAGTGACGTATCTGTATTCGTATGGAATTTCACTTTCGTATGTACGGCGTATCAAGGCGTATGTGCTACATACGTGTGCCGTATGTATGGCGTATGAAGTGTACGCGTGACGTATCTACGGCGTATGTACTACGTTCCATTCTTGTCTGCGGCGTATCTGTTCTGTACAAATTGCTTTTTAATAGATATGAGAACAAACGGTTGTGTTCACTTTGTTCATGCAATTCGCACATTACTGTTATCAATTATCAGAGGTCGAAGATGCCACCGGAGAAATCTAGATAATCTAGATTAACACCGAAGAAAAAAAAACCCGAGGGAGTGACATCTCCAAGCTCCCAATCCTGGTCTAAAGACGACATAAACAAAGACAGAGACTACACCAAGCGTAGCCCTGAAAGAACCCTGCAAGGCACACCGGACCGTGAGAAGGCATCTGATCCATGACTTCGGAAAAACGAAAACATTTATATAGAAGCATTAAGGTTCTCTTGGAACGCCACAAAACATTCCTAATACTCCTGATACGTCACACATACTCCACAGCAGCGAAATGTACGTAGCACATACGCCATTGATACACGAGATACGCCACACGTACGTCGCTAATACGCCGTAGATACGAAAAGAGTCGAGGATACGCCACACATACGTCACACGTACGTAGCAGATACGAAAGGTACGCTGTACATACGTCACGGTTACGTGGCATGTTACCCGCGACGTACGTGTGGCGTATCAGGAGTATGAGCTACGTATCTACGGCGTATCTGCCACGTTGCTTTCGTATGTACGACGTGTGACGTATGTACGGCGTATCGGACCTGCCACGTACGTGCTATGAATTTTTAAGATCTTTTAAGTGCACACATAAAAAACGTAGCACCTCGGCGTATGAGCTACGAATCGAGGAGTATGAGCTACGTATGCTCACGTATGTACGACGAACGCGTGACATACCTTTCGTATCTTGATACGCCGTAGATACGCGAGTCGATACGCGATAGTGTGACAGCGGTTTTATGTGCGATTTGCATGAACAAAGTGAACAAACCATTTGTTCTTATAGGTATTAAAAACATTTGGTACAGAACAGATACGCCGCAGATGAGAATGGAACGTACTTATATACGCCGTAGATACGTCCGCGTACACTTCATACGCCATACACACGTAACATGTACGTAGCACATACGCCTTGTACGCCGTACATACGAAAGTGAAATTCCATACGAATATAGATACGTCACTGATACGCCACGGGAACGTAGCAGAAACGCCACACGTACGTGGAAAACAAAAATAGGCTCAAACAAAATACCCCTCAGACCTCGGCGTATCGATGTCAGCATTACGCCGCTGATAAGTGAATGTGTGACAGAGCTATTAGGTACACCTTTCAAAGGATGCTCCACATGAAGTTTGGCTTTGATTGGCCCAGGGTCTCAGAGGACGTTTGAAATTGTGAAAGACAACAAGAACAACAACGATGGATGCCAGAGCATGCCTGTCCTAAAAATGGCTTGGTAATTTGATTTTTTTCTGTATTCAAAAGTGTGTACTGAAAGGCCGAGATAACTCTCAGCCTTGGTCAAGAAGAGACATTCATTCATTCACTCAATAAAATGTCCCCACGTACCATCTTTTAGGTAACCAAAAACTCTTGTCAAGAAACACTAAAATGTATTATCATATACTTGCATGGTGGCCATCTTGGTCACAAGGCCCAGAGAACATTGCTTCTTCTTATGCACAGTCTCTCTACAAATATTGGCTTTTCTTGGCCAAGTTAATTGTAAAAAGTAAATGGGTGGACATCTGTATAAGCTCACTTGTAGAGCCTGACAGTTCAGGTGAGCTATGAGATAGGTCCTATCATGTGGCCCTCATCAAAGAGAACCCTTACTAGAAAAATCACATACATGTACAAAATTTTCCACTGTACCATACAGGAACAAAATTTGGTACCAAATTTGGTCATGACCTCTGCATTGTGATGCAAACAGGTAGCAAGTTATGAATAGAATAATTTATACATAAGCATGATGACAAGTCAAATATGAGCAATGGCCTTCATTTCTTACAATAGACACATTTTAACCTTTTTGAACTTACAGTATATAAATATATTACCAGTATACACTAATGCATGTAGCAGATTGGAAAACTAGAGGACTAATGGACCTGTAGACTACTATTTAATCGAATCCATGTCCTTGTGCATAGCCCTGCTCAAGCCAACCTTGGGCAGAGAACTTATAAATAATCTTCTATCCATTTGCCCATTTCTGCTATGTTTCCCCATGAAAAGGATTTTGCTATTCATAGCCCGGCCTGGCAGCCATCTTGGTCATGTGACCTGGATCATTTATATAAACATTCATTCTCCTCTTGCATGAAGGCCACTGTGAAATTGGGTTTTGATTGGTCAAGTGGTTTCAGAGACGATGTTTAAAGTACATGTACAGAAGCATGGATTTTGTCCCGGGGCAGATAATTCTGTCCATTTTTTTAATTTGCAGTAAGTTTTTCCCATTTAATGCCAATTTACCAATTAACCACATTCAAATGCATTGGCGATCTAAGTTGACTTTGCTGTAAAACAGGTCATGGTCATCCCAGGGTCATGATTTAAATAACTTTTGTAGAGCTACATGCCAAGTTTGAAGATCCTAGGCCTTTTTGTTCTGGAGAAGATTAAAAAAAAATTGCTATTTATAGCCCTGGTGACCATCTTGGTCATGTGACCTGGACTGTTTATGTAACTTTTTAATCCCCCATCCTATGGACGCTTCATATGAAATTTGGCTTTGACTTCAGAGGAGATTTTTAAATAATGCGAAGGCCAACGACAGACGCAAGAGCATGCCTATTCTATAAGCTTACCTGTGAACCTTCAGCTCAGGTGAGCCGAAAACAAAAAAACAATTTTCTATACCCATTATTTTTAATACTCATTTTTTGGTTGAGGTGGGGTGGGGAAGAGGTATTGTTGTCTTTTTTTTGTCCCCCGCCTTTTCGAAGAAAAGCGGAGGGACATAGTTTGTGGCTTTCCGTCCGTCCTTCCGTCCCCCTATAGGAGTATGTACCTTGTGTGCGCAACTCCTCCTACAGTTTTATTCCGATTCTTTTGAAACTTTACAGATGTCTTCATCATGCTTTGAAGATGTGCATGTGGTTTGGATATAATCCTCAGATTAATTTTTGACACTTTTTTCGCAATTTGAACTTAGTCATTTTTCGGGCATTTTGATAATGAAAGTGAATAGACAGTGGGTACCTTGTGTGCGCAACTCCTCCTACAGTTTTATTCCAATTCTTTTGAAACTTTACAGATGTCTTCATCATGCTTTGAAGATGTGCATGTAGTTTGGATATAATCCTCAGATTAATTTTTGACACTTTTTTTGCAATTTGAACTTAGTCATTTTTCGGGCATTTTGATAATGAAAGTGAATAGACAAAGGGTACCTTGTGTGCGCAACTCCTCCTACAGTTTTATTCTGATTATTTTGAAACTTTACAGATGTCTTTATCATACTTTGAAGATGTGCATGTGGTTTGGATATAATCCTCAGATTAATTTTTGACACTTTTTTTTTGCAAATTGAACTTAGTCGTTTTTCGGTATTTTGACAATGAAAGTGAATGGACAGTGGGTGCCTTGTGTGCGCAACTCCTCCTTCAGTTTTTAATTCAGATTCTTTTGAAACTTTACAGATGTCTTGATGATGCTTTGAAGATATGCATGTGCTTTGGATATAATCCTCAGGTTAATTTTTGACACTTTTTCGCAATTTGAACTTAGTCGTTTTTCAGGCATTTATACAATGAAAGTGAATGGACATTGTGTACCTTGTGTGCAAACTCCTCCCTCAGTTTTATTCTGATTCTTTTCAAACTGTACAGATATCCTGACCATGATTTGAAGATTCGCATGTGGTTTGAATATAATCCTCAGATTAATGTTTGACACTGTGACATGAAGTAAATGCATGTGATTTGGATATACATTATTGTCAGATATATTTGTGTAACTAAACAATTAAGGCGGGGGACATAAATTCTCTGAATTTGCTTGTTTTTTTTTTCAAACCAGCTGCAAATTTGGTAGCACATCCAAAACAGGATTCTGAACTTTGCATATCAGACCAGTTCTTGGGTCAGTAACTGGTGAATTTATTCGCATTTAGTACAGGTAAACCCAGTGACGATTAGCATGCATGTAAACTATGCAGTTGTGATAAAATTTAAACTGGCGTCTCAATGAGACTGCAACAAACCAAAACATTTGCTGTCATATTATCATGGACACTGTTGCATTTTACTTCAAAATACAAGCTTATGCATCAAACTGGCTTGTTCCATGATTAAAATCCAGCATCACCCATCTACCAGTTTCAGCTCAACTGCTTAACCCATATATGAAGAATGGACTTTCGCATCATTATCATTTGGATGGGTCCATTTTCATCTTTAGGTGAATCAGGAGCGATCTTAAAATTTTATTCAATTTTTTTTTCTATGAATTTTCTCTAAGCAAACAGATTAGCCCCAGATGGGACGCCGCATATGAGGCTATACTCTTTACCTATGTCCCATAAATAGGACATGAGTTAAAGGTCAAAAAGATTGTCACCTTTTTTCCTGTTCTTGAAATAAGCATGTTTGATCCTTATGCTTGCATTTTCACAATTATATGAGCCGCCACATAAGAAAACCAACAATTTGTATATGCGAAAACAAAGGCGCAGACCAGCTTCGCGGTAACCGCGAAGCTGATCAGCGCGTTTGTTTTCGCTACACGGATAGTACAATCCCTCTTCTTCTTTAATCTGAAATTTCAAGTTTCTAGCCTGCTTCTGTGCTTGTACAGCTCAGTTTGTATCAACAAGGTCGAAAACCCAAATTGTTGGATTTGTCAAGCAACGACTCATATTGTAATAGCATCATTAGGTACCAATATTTTTAATGGGCAAAAAACACAACAGAGCCGTTTACGTCATACATGTATTGATGTTGAACACATTTCGGTGTTATCATTTCACTATTTGATCAGCACTATAATCTTCACTATAACCCACAACTTAGCCACGATGCGAGAAAATGGGTTTTCGGGGTCTATGACCAGGTCCTACACAAACCGGCCTGTGCAATCACAGAAGAAAGCTAGGAGCTTAAAATTCCAGATTTTAGAAGAAGAGATATTGTACTATCGGTGTAGCAAAAACAATGGCACTGATCAGCCGTGCAGTTACTGCACAGCTGATCTGATCTGTGCCTTTGTTTTTGCATTGGCAAAAATCCGGTTTTCTCATAACGCAGCTCAAATGTTCTGTAAAATACCTATCTTGGACAAAAGTGCAGTGGCACAGAACAGACAAAACCTACAGATTTTCACCTTTGATGGTGCTATGGCAAAGCTTAATATGCAAATCATAGTACATTACAGGACTTCAGTACTTCATGTCCTCAAATCCACACCTGGCCCTGTGGTTATAAAACTTTTTTTCAGGCTCAACTCAGCTGAGCATGTTATTTATCCTGCTAATAAATGTTAAAATGCCAACAATCAACAATTGTTGGCATTTTTAACATTTATGAGCAGGATAAATTACAAGATTTGCTAATGTAAGCCTAAAATTTCTACCAATTTTGCTTATATCTGTATTTATGAGCAGTTTAAATTTCATGCTCAGCTGAATTGAGCATGAAAAAAGTTTCTAACATCAGGCCCTAGTCTTTGAGAGCTAATCAACAGATGCTCAGAACAACTTGTCTTCCAAGACTCCATGTTCCAAACTAGCTGTAAGTTGCATCATGAGGTTATGTCTTGAGCATGAAAAGTCTCATATTCTCATTCCATGGAATGAATCAGTTCATATATAGCTCCAACCAAGTATTGTAAGTTTTTGTCTTTCCCTATATCCCCTAATTCAGGGGCAGATAACAATCTATTTTTGTTGGGCATGAAGATCTCTGGTTCTTTACCTGTGAAAGTAAGAAAAACAACTCTTTAGTATAAAATCATTTTTTTTAAATAATATGACCTGTATCATGAGAAAGCATGTTTTAAACCCATTTATGATGAGGCGGTTTTTACTTGTACCCACAATCAAGGTTTTGAGCAAAAATAGTATATTTTTTCCCACGAAAAATTTTCAGTTTTAAGAGCTGAGAAAAAAATCACTATACTGCATGGGCGTGTTTTTGTATTGTAAAGGTCTCTTGCAGGTAGCCATGCCTGTCATGTTGGTGACAAAAGTTCACCCTGACGTAACGCAGAACCATTTGATGTTTGCCTTCATAAATAACCCCAAAGACTCCAGGCTGGCTTGATCAAAGGTTTGTTTGATTGTATAATCCTTTCAATTTGGTGCTAAAAGGTACCAGAATGGCCAAACCTTGAAGAACTTGAGCAAATCTGCATGGCAAATTGACTTACATACCATTTACATAAGAGTCTTGTAATTGGAAAACAGGATTTTGCGAAAACAAAGACGCAGATCAGCTGTGCAGTAACTGCACAGCTGATCAGCGCCTTTGTTTTCGCTACACGGATAGTTCAATCCCTCTTCTTTTTATATCTGAAATTTCAAGATTCTAGCCTTTTTCTGAGACTGTACTGACTGATTTATGTTGGACCTGGTCGGAAATCCCGAAGACCGGTTTTCTCACGTCGCGGCTCATACATATGTGATTCTTGTAACAGGAAAATCTGTTGTCTGGATTTCAAAACAAGTCAAACATAAACAATTTTGTTGGGTAACAAATTAAAGAACCTTAAAATTGTTCATCTTGGAGTGACCTCTACATATTAAGGCAAGAAAAACAAACCCTGTATGCCATTTGCATAGTTGCACTGCACTGTTTTCTTTTTTTAAATACAAAGGCATAAGAAAATTTTCATTCAGTGTGCAAATTACATATCAATGCTTGTTTATCAGTATGTACCAATGAGCCTTTGCATGGGAAAACCAACAATCTGCATATGCGAAAACAAAAACGCAGATCAGCTTCGCAGTAACTGCAAAGCTGATAACTGCAAAGCTGATCAGTGCCTTTGTTTCTGCTACAGGGATAGTACAATTCCTTCTTAAACCCTAAATTTCAAGCTTCTAGCCTGCTTCTGTGACTGCACATGCCTGTTTGTGTGGGATCTGTTCGGAAACCACATTGTTGGTTTTCTCATGATGTGGCTCAAATGTAAATTGATGCCCAAGCAAATCGGAATGCAAAAGTGTGAATGGATAGATTAAAGGTAAATCAAAGAGGCTGCACCCAAAGCATGACGCCAAGAGAACCTGCATATTATTAATAGATTATGCATTTTATGAATAGATAAACATGTTAACATGTTTTTTTTCTTTAAATTCCAATTATATGAGTCACCTCATTAGAAAACTAACAATTTGCATTGGCAAAATCAAAGACACTGATCAGCTTCTTGGTTACTGCGAAGCTGATCAACGCCTTTGTTTTCGCTACACAGATAATACACTTCCACTTCTTCTTAAATCCGAAATTTCAAGCTTCTACCCTGCTTCTGTGACTGTGCAGCTCAGTTTGTGACAGACCTGTTCAGAAGCCACATTGTTCGTGTTCTCATGAGGCGTCTCACATATCTGACCTTTTCGGCTATGCAAGTAACCACCAGAGGAAATGAGCCGCCTCGTGGGAAAACCAACAATGTGGTTTTTGACCAGGTCCGACACAAACCGACCTGTACAGTCACAGAAAAGAGCTAGAAGCTGGAAATTTCGGATTTAAGAAGAAGAGGAATTGTACTATCCGAGCAGTGAAAACAAAGACGCTGATCAGCTTCGTGGTTACCGCGAAGCTGATCTGCGTCTTTGTTTTCGCTTATGCAGATTGTTGGTTTTTCCATGAGGCGGCTCAAATAGGAAAGTCAATGTCAAGCAAAAAAAAATAATGATCAAAGGTGTGTAAACATGCTTGGTTCAATGATATCAAGAAAAAGAAATTGATCATAAAAAACTTGTAGCAATTGGCTTTAAGCCATTTCCCACTTGGTCATTGTGATCTCCCGTTGGGAGATCGCATATATAGTTGATCAAGATCAGAACGTGGGGCTTAATCGACCACCGACTTCCGAATTCCGTCGTACTTGATTGGACGAGGCAGCTTCGATTGGGTCACACCAAATAGCGCATGTCGGTTTGGGTATAAAAGCTCACGTTGAACCGAGCTGTCATCTGGGTTTATAATTATGTGGTCATACAGTGAAATTAGTGCTGAGAGATCGCAAGCGTTTTGGAAACGCTTAAACTTGTACAGCTCTCATTATGAACACGTGCCCATGTAATATACAGATTTTTTTTTTTCAGCTGTAAAATTTGAAAAATACATTAAAAAATTTTTGATATTTTTGAAATATTTGCACAAAACATTGATCTTAGGTACCCGTTAGAACTGCCTCACAAGGTTGTTCTAACGAGTACCCATAATCTATGTTTTGGATCAAAAATAAAAAAAAATTGTACACCTAGTACCCCAGTTTTACTATATAAAAGTCGGGTTAAAAGGGTTATACTTTTTATGGACATGTTTTCCTCATGTCAAGGCCTAATTGATGAATATGAGCCACTGCATGGGAAAACCAACAATTTGCACAGGCAAAAACAAAGACGCAGATCAGGTGTGCAGTAAATGCAGAGCTGATCAGCGTCTTTTTTTCGCTACATGCATAGTACAATCCCTCTTCCTCTTAAATCCGAAATTTCAAGCTTCTAGCCATTTTGTATAGCTGCACAGGCCAGTTTATGTTGGACCTGGTCGGAACCCAAATTGTTGGTTTTCTCACGCACAGGTTCAATTTTGTGGTGATGCTTATTCACTAGGCTCTTTCATATCAGCCAAGTCATGAGAAAACCAGATTTTTGCCTATGAGAAAACAAAGGTGCACAGTAATAGTGCACAGCTGATCAGCACCTTTGTTTTCACTACACCAATAGCATAATTCCTCTTTTTTACTCATCCTCAAAATTTCAAGATGCTAGCTTTCTTCTGTGGGTGTATAGGCTGATTTGAATTCCGGTTTTCCTCCTCGTGGCTCATATCATGTCAGAGAAACTAGATACGCTAAAATAGTTCTCATACATAACACAAACAAATTCAAGTAATGCTTATTCCCTTACACCCCACTTTTGTGTAGAAAAAGTTAGTTTTGACCAAAAACAAAGATTGTGTGTATTCATTAGAATCGCCTCGCTGAGGTGACCCTGCCACATGCCCTGCCTTGGATACAAACTCAGTCGTAACAAGTGAATGTGTTAACCACTATCTGAGCCGTGACGCGAGAAAACGGGTCTTCGGGGTTTCCGACCAGGTCTGACACAAACTGACCTGTGCAGCTACAGAAGATGGCTAGAAGTTTTAAATTTTTAGATTTAAGTAGAAGAAGAATTGTTCAGCGAAAACAAAGGCGCTGATCAGCTGTGCAGTTACTGCACAGCTGATCTGCGCCTTTGGTTTTGCATAGGCGAAAATCCGGGTTTCTCATGACGCAGCTCATCTAATTCATACACTCACCATCTGCCTCACAGAGGGCCACTGTTTTACAGAACACTGTGTCTTTTACGCTCTCAAATGGATGACCAGTCGGGGTCCGCAACCATCTGTAATGAAGTTATAATTTTTTTATTCAGTTTAACGCCCCTTTCGAGATTTTCAGCTCATATGAGATGGGCCAATCAGTAGGTGGAGCGAAAATGGGAGAACCCTGAGAAAAACCACCTGACAACACCTGCAAGCAGAACTTGGCTTGTCTGACGTGATGTGCCCCGTTTGGGGCTCAAATCCACACCACACACAGTGGTGAGATGATAGAATGGTTAAGTGCAGTAATGAAATATCAGCGCTTTCAACCACTCGGCTATGGGCCGCCTATCTGTAAAGAAAACCCAATGTATGATTCACTTACATTAAACCAGATGTATTTTTTTTCTATTTTCAATTATCTAGTTTGACTGTATACCCTATAATCATTTTTTCTAGCTTTATATGCACCCAAATAAAAGATTCAGAAGATCAGTCTAGGACTCTGCCCAGTCTGATCAGTCTCTTTATTTCAGATGATGATTGCTGCTGATAACAATTTCAGCCGCATCATGAGAAAACCAACAATGTGGTTTCTGAACAGGTTCGGCATGAATCGAGCTGTGCAAATATGGAAGAGGCTGAAAATTTTGGATTTAGAAAGTAGAGGAAGTGTACTGTCCCTGTAGCAAAAACAAAGGCGCTGATCAGCTTCGTGGTTACCGCGAAGCTGATCTACGTCTTTGTTTTTGCATCTGGAGATTGCTGGTTTTCTCATGAGGCAGCTCAATTGTCTGTATTTTTAAATATCTATCTAGCTATGAAAAGCTTATCCTACAATGCATGTAGGTTGTTGAATTGCAAAATGAAAATATTTAGTTTCCACGAAGTCCATGCAAAGAGATCAGATTTAAAGCTTCCCTAAGGTGTATGTTCTTTTAAATGATTTACCTTATCTAGTAAGCTTGCATCTTACATACAGACTTTGTAATTTACACAATGATGAAATGAACATGATGCATATTATGCGCCACTGCATAAGAAGTCCAACAAAATGCTTGAGCGAAAACAAAGGCACGGATAAATTTCGCAGTAACCGCGAAACTGATCAGCGCCTTTGTTTTCGCTACATGGATAGTACAATCCCTCTTCTTCATAAATCCCTAATCTCAAGCTTCTAGCCTGCTTCTGTTGCTATACAGGCTGGTTTGTGTCGGACCTAGTCAGAACCCAAATTGTTGGTTTCCTCACACACAGGCTCTTATCATAATCAATACTTACACTGCTCTGTCTCGTAATAATGCTTTACACCAAATTGTGGTCTGTAACCCACCAAAGTCTACTGATGTATCATTCTGGAAGAAATGTGATGTATAAGGTAAAATATGTAGGTCAATTTTCTACTGTAGTCCATAATGAGAGGCTACCACTTAATTCTAGTTCATGGAAATGTTGTTGTCATGAAATACTGCAAGTTTGAAAATTTTCAAGTGACTTTTATTTTGCGAACTTTAAATATCCGAATTATTAGCCAGTTTTTTTTTCATTCATGAGCAAGTACTTGTGTAGTCTGTAAAGCTTATAGTAATTCATTATTAGCGAGAACTATATTTTCTCGAGGCAACAAATTCACAAATATTAGCGAAAATTAAGTTTTCGCAAATATTTCCGAATCTACAGCTAATCACGTCTAGAAAATCTTGTATATCTCTCTAGGTCTCTACTATAACATTCTTAGACAAAAGACTGAGAGGCATGTTTTGTTTGACAAAAGTCTATTTAGCTAATTATTGCATCATCTGCTATCACATGTAGAACAATTTGCTGGGAAATTTCTTTTAGCACTTCTGGGCCCATTTGTTCAAAATCAACATCGTTAGTTAATAGTTTGTTAAAATTTCAAACATGAATATTATAAGTACACTGTTATTTTTTGTTGATTAAATGTGAGCAGTGCAAAGGATTCTCACATTTTTTCAACCAAAAATAACAGTGTTTTTGTTACTTTAGCTGATATTTGCTTTAATAACAAATTTATGTCTTAACGATATCGTTAAGCTAACGATGCTTTGAACAACTGGGTCATGTTGTTAATTTTGAACAACTGGGCCCTAATGTTATAAAGTCTACAGAATTTTGGGGTATACTTACTGAATCAATAAACTGCATGAGATCTAGGGCCAGTGCGGGGCTCGAACCCACACCAGACAAAGAGGTGAGATATTTGTAATATTCATGTTTGAAATTTTGAGGAATCGTTAACTAACGATGTCGTTAATTTTGAACAACTGAGCCCTGATGTTATAAAGTCTACAGACTTTGGTGTACTTACTGAATCCGTAAACTGCATGAGATCTAGGGCCAGTGCGGGGCTCGAACCCACACCAGACAAAGCGGTGAGATATTTGTAATATTCATGTTTGAAATTTTGACGAATCGTTAACTAACGATGTCATTAATTTTGAACAACTGGGCCCAAATGTTATAAAGTCTACAGAATTTGGGATACTTACTGAATCAATAAACTGCATAAGATCTAAGGCTTTCTTGAAATCGTACTCTGTAGCTGTGGTATTTTCATCACATATATATA
Organism: Rugalucina vietnamica; assembly: GCA_964017185.1. NCBI lineage: Eukaryota > Metazoa > Mollusca > Bivalvia > Lucinida > Lucinidae > Rugalucina > Rugalucina vietnamica. The sequence continues at coordinate 34,804,266 of OZ024872.1, forward strand.
ACTGAAAAATGTGGTATATTGAAACTACAACGGAACAGTTTATTAAAAATTGATAAATGAGCCGCCTCAAGGGAAAACCAACAATCTGCATATGCGAAACCAAAGGCGCAGATCAGCTTCGCAGAAACTGCGAAGCTGATCAGTGCCTTTGTTTTCGCTACCCGGAGAGTACAATTACTCCTCTACTTATTTCCTAAATTTCAAGCTTCTAGCATTTTTCTCTGACTGGACAGACCCGTTTGTGTTGGACCTGTTCGGAAACCACATTGTTGGTTTTCTTAGGCAAAGGCTCATATATTTTGTCAGTATTTCATTATTGCTGAGTTCAGGGCTTGTATACTTTAAAAACAATGTGAATGCTTTATTTTTGTTACAGTTATAATGCACCTCACTATAGTGTAGTTTTCAATATAACACAGCCATGTCATTGCTCCCAAAATGATTATTTTGCTGTATGTCCATCATAAATTACCTCCTTACAACACAGTTTCACTTAAAACACGGTCTGTTTCCACTGATTTCAAAGATAGTGTTATAAAGAGGTTGACATGTAGTTTGTTTGAAATGAGTTCAGATATCCATGGTTTACAACTGAGGCCATGAGTCGGGACTGTCAATTGTCCTAACAACACTGTTCCAGGGCACTGACGACAGAACTTAGTGCCCGTATATATTTCTATCACCATTTTCATGAGTTATGAACTAATGTCCCAGACAATAATTTTCCACTCATGGACACAGCCAATGGATATTTAACCAATACTATGGGATTAAGTCTATATTGCTTCTAGACACATTTGAGCCGCATTGTGACAAAACGGGATTTTGGCCTATGCAAAAAACAAAAGCGCAGATCAGATTCACAGTAATTGGGAAGCTGATATGCACCTTAGTTTTCGCTACACGGACAGTACAATTCCTGTTCTTCCTAAATCCGAAATTTCCAGCTTCTACCCATCTTATGTAGATGCACAGGCCAGTTTGTATCAGACCTGGTCGGAACTCCCGAAGACCAGTTTTCTTGCGTCACGGCTCATTTGCAAAGAGGTAACAGCTAAGGCTCTGCTACCATTTTCTAGACATGACAGTTTACACTTACCTGTATTAGTTCTGTTGGACTTAATACTCTCATATGTTCAGGATCTAAATGAACATTCTGTAGAATAAAAAAACATTAATATAATACAACCAGAGGACCAATGGTCCTGTAAACGCTCACCTGAGATCTGCTGTATATACGAATGTTATAGAAAATAGTCCAAGTATAGGGGCAGATGAAGCCCTTGGGCCATTTTTTTTTTTCAGAATAATCAATATACTGTCCATACAAGTTTTTCCCTTCAAATGAAATTTTAACAGTTCACCCATTCAAATACATAGGCAACCCATGTTGACCTTGCCTTAAAGTAGGTCAAGGTCATCACAGGGTCATGATTTATACATACATTGTAGAACATCGAGTCATCGATGCTTCATGCCAAGTTTCTTCGAAATTGGTCCACCAGTTCCGGAGAAGAAGATTTTTAAAGGGTTTATACCATAGATGGGCATGGCGGCCATCTTGGTCATGTGACATTGATTATTTATATATACATTGATCCCCCCATTCTATAGATGCTTCACATGAAATTTGGCTTTGATTGGCCAAGCAGTTGCAGAGGAGAAGATGTTTGAATATTATGGTAATATACATGTATAATGCCCCGGGGCTGAGGCAAATGAGCCCCTGGGGTCCAATTTTTTTTCAGAATCATTAATATTCAGTCCTACTGCCCATTTCCTGCAAGTCTTTCACTTTAAATGACATTTAAAAAGTTTTCCCCATTCAAATGCATTGGCAACCTATGTTGACCTTGCTGCAAAATAGGTCAAGGTCATCCAAAGGTCATAATTTATAAACACATTGTAGTACTTCAGTCCCTGATGCTTCATGCCAAGTTTTCCTGAAATCGGTCCATTGATTCAGGAGAAGAAGAATTTTAAAGAGTTTTTTACCATATAAGGGCATGGCGGCCATCTTGGTCATGTGACCTGGATTATTTACAAACATATTGATTGCCCATTCGCATAGATGCTTCCTATAAAATTGGGCTTTGATTGGCCAAGTGGTTTCAGAGAAGAAGATTTTTGAATATTTTTGTACTATACATGTATATTGCCCCGGGGTGGGGGCAGACCAACCCCTGGGGTCCAAATCTTTTTCAGAATTACCTACCTTCAGTCCATTTGCCCATTTCCTGCAAGATTTGCCTTTCAAATGACATTTTAACAATTTTCGCCATTCAAATGCATGGGCGACCTATGTTGACCTTGCCGTAAAATAGGTCAAGGTCATCCAAAGGTCATAATTTATTAACACATTGTAGTACTGTAGTCCCAAATGCTTCATGCCAAGTTTCGTTGAAATTGGTCCAGTGGTTCCGGAGAAGAAGAATTTTGAAGGGTTTTTACCATATGTGGGCAAGGCGGCCATCTTGGTCATGTGACCTGGATTATTTATAATCACATTGGTTCCCCCTTCCTATAGATGCTTCATATAAAATTTGGCTTTGATTGGCCAAGCGGTTTCAGAGAAGAAGATCTTTGAAAATGGTGGACGACGACGGACGGCCGGACGGACGCCAAATCATGGCCATCCTATAAGCTCACCTTGTGAGCCGAACGGCTCAGGTGATCTAAAAAGTGAATCCACTTGAATAAGTCCACTTTCAATCTTAATCAATATTTACGGTATCTGAACCTCATCACAAGAAAACCAGATTTTTGCACAGCTGATCAGCGACTTTGTTTTCGCTACACAGATAGTACATCCCACTTCTTAAATTCCAAATTTCAAGCTTCTACTCATATTCTTAAGCTGCACAGGCCGGTTTGTGTGGGACCTGGTCGGAAACCCCAAAGACCGGTTTTCTCACGTCACGGCTCATTTGATATCCCCAATTTTAATTTTCCTTCATACAATGTACCTTGAAAGTCACAAAGCAAAGAGCATTACATGGTCTGCTCTGGGACTATATGAGCCACCGTGCAAGAAAGATGGTAAATGTCTGACGTAAACCAGCATGTGCAGCCACTAAAGCAGAAAAGAAGTTTGAAATTTCAGATTAAGAAGAAGAGGTATGGGAGTACAGGTAAAGTTACTGCACAGCTGATCTGCGCCTTTGTTTTTACATAGGCAAATATCCGGTTCTCACGACATAGCTCACATTGTTTGCCAATGACCCAAAACAAGCAAGACAAAGATGGTAAAGACATAGACATTGATGTCAAAACAAAATCACTATTCAATGAGCTCATAAAAATTTCTGGGCATAGCTATTCTTATGCAAAAGTGATTTCTTTTTACCTCCATAAGTTCAGTTGGCAACAGTTCTTGATGTAATATCAGTTCATGCTCTTCATTTATTCCTGAAATATAACGTAGATAAAAAGCATTATACAACTATTTCATACCTTCCCGTGTAACAGTCAAAATTATCACCCCGAGGTGCTGTGGAGGACCCAATGAACTGTTGCCCGAGGCCGAAGGCCGAGGGCAACAGTTCATCGGGTCGTCCACAGCTCCGAGGGGTGATAGTTATGACTGTCACACAAGAAGGTTTGAAATAGTTGTTTTATTACCCAACTCAAACTTAATACCATACGCATACTATATTATGACAAGACTGGTTGTAACATTAAATGTTAAAAGTGAAAATAAGGTTGAAACATGCTCATATCCTGGTTTTGTTGTACATATCATGTTTGCTTGTTTGATTCTGATTTGCTTGTTTGTTTACTTGCTTGAAGGTTTGGCACTTAAGTTGATTTACTTGTTTGCTTATTTTACTGTTTTTGTTTTGTTTATTCTGTTTGTTTCTTTGGTTCATTTTTTGTTTGTATGATTGTTTGTTTAATGTGTTTTATTCCATTTTTGTTTGTTTTGCTTGTTTGTTTTTGTTTGTTTTGTTAGTTTTTTGTTTCTGTTTTCTTAGATTATTTCATGTGCTTATTTGTGATTAATGCTTGGTTTGAATTGTTTGTTTTATGTTTGTTTGTTTGCTTGTTTTTGTATGTTTGGTCATATGTTTTGTTTGTTTGTTTGATTTATTTGTTTGTTGTTTGCTTTTGATTACTTTTTGTTTGACAATATTTGCAGGTATACAGGCAGTATAAAAGCATGCAGTATAAAAGCATGCAAAGCATGTCACTTGACTGGGAAACAGTAAAAACTGTTGCACATGAAACAGTTCGTCACATGACACGAAACAGTTCATTGAAACTGGTTTAAACTGGGTTTAACTAAAATTGTTTAAAAAACAGCCTGAAATGTTTTATTTCTCTTTATATAGTATGTTGGGTAATAACATGATTTGTTTGTTTGTATTGAGGCTTAATGTCCCAGTCAACAATTTTTCAGTCATGTCGGGACGGAGCCAACGCTAGCCTGTACAGCCTCAGAAAAAGGCCAGACGCTTGAAATTTTGGATTTAAAAAGAAGAGGGATTGTACTATATGTGTATCAAAAACAAAGACACTGATCAGCTGTGCGGTTACTGCAAGGCTGATCTGTCCTTGAGCAAGACACATTAACTCCCTACAGTACTGGCTAAACCCAAGAGGTTAGTGTCGGACCTTGTCGGAAACCCCGAATTTTAGTTGCAATGTCTTATCTATTTAACACAAATGGGGGCCGTAGTTTAGTTTTGTTATCTGCCAACAGCATGATTTGAAAATCTTTCAAGTTAGACATATGGGTATTGCTTGGGAATCGGAAGCATTCTAAGCTTTACAGCAAAAATAAGAAACACGGTTGAGTCAAACTTGATCAGATTTGATTTTTTTTTTTTTTACACTAATATGATCAACAGCGGAGAACATGTTGGTATGGTCAGTTATACCTATGTACAAAATAATGTGCTGGAAAAGGGCTTGACCACAGGTTGCTTGCTGGCCAACAGGCCTGAGTAATGACCCATCTCTAGCACCAAGTTAGGTGTACTATAGCAAGATTTAAGTCAGTGTTTGCGAGAGAAAACAAACAATCTGGGTTTCCGACCAAGTCAGACACAAACCAGCTGTGCAGCCACAGAAACTAGCTAAAAGCTTGAAACTTCAGACTTAGAAGAGGCAGTTTCTGCACAGCTGATCTGTGCCTTTGTTTTCGCATATGCAGATTGTTGGTTTTCTGATGCGGCTGCTCAAGTCAGGTTTTCCCTACCTCTGACATTAGCCTCCATGTCCTCATCAATATCTTCACTGGCCAGAGCTGCTAGCTTACTTAAACTCAGTAAGGTCTGAAAAAACAAAATAAGCCCATAATATTTCCATTTTTTTGTAATTGAATTTGAGCCACGATGCAAGAAAAACGGTCTTCGGGTTTCCGACCGAGTCCGACAAAAACTGGTCTGTACAGTCACAGCAGAGGATTACAAGCTTGAACTTTTTAAAATATCTCAATCCAGGATACAATACTCCACAGCTGAACCTCCATACAGTTGGTCTATAATATCTGTAAATTAAACTGTTAAGTACCTTTTTCTTGGCTAAGTATTGTTCTTCATTTCTGCCCAGATGTAGTAACGTCTCGTGAGCCTGAAATATTAAAATAGCATACAAATATAGTCAAAACATTTTTCTGGATATGTGTTCCAAGACTTGCCTTTGAGTAAAAGCCCAAAAATACTGTAAGCCAGCATTTCTATTTTGCAAATGACCGACCATAAATAGCGATAAAAATGAACAAAAATGACGTTTCAATGTGGGTTCTATTTAAATCTATTTAAACCATTCTATTGAAAACCACATCAGTATGATAACTAATTATCAACTAATAACCTCGCCAGTTCAACATATAAATCTGTAAAACTGTGCCAAATTGAAAAGTAAGACTTACAGACTTAAAATCTCGACACTCTATATCATGTAGCCATTTGAGATAGCCAAATTCATCTTGTTGTAGGAAATTCTGTAGCTGCGTCTGCTGACGTTCTGGTAGAGATAGCAGACGTCCTCTCTTTCCTGGCAGAAACAGAAAATTGGGCTTCATTACAATCTTTGTTTTCTCAATATGATGGTTAAGATGGAACATATATTGGTAGTGTTAATTATAGGAATACAACTTTTTAAAAATGATAGAGAATCTATCGGATGACAATGTCCCCAGTACAGATCTTGATTTATGGTAAAGTAAACAACTGAAGTCATGGTGTCAACCTTAATCTATCAGGAAAACACTGGGTCACTGAACTAAACCTGCAAACTCTAAAAAGCAAGCAGAAATCCACTTCTTAGCTTATTGGCAAACAATTGCTGTAAAATTTTGCAAATCGAAGCATGGATATTTATTTTTTTACTATATTCAAAGCAATAATCCTACCTTCCTTCATGTACCAAGAAAACAGGAAATCAGAGAAGCCCTGGAATTAAAATGAGATACCGCATAAGAAAGCCATCAACATGCATAGGCAAAAACAAAGACGCAGATCAGCTGTCCAATAACTGCACATCTGATCAGCGTATTTGTTTTCGCTACACAAATAGTACAATCCCTCTTCTTCCTAAATCTGAAATTGCAAGTTTGTAATCTGCTTCTGTGACTGTACAGGCTGGTTTGAGTCAGATCGGGTTGGAAATCCAAATTGTTGGTTTTCTCATGCAAAGGCTCAAATTATAGATCCTTTTCAAACAATCAGGATTTATTGAACCAATCTTTTAAGAAATCTTGTTATTTTTTGACAAAAAGCATGAAATATATGTATTTGTAGCTGTTGTAATTAAATGGAACCATAAACTGAACAGTAAAAGCAAACAGCACCATTATTTTTAATATCTTTTATCATACAAAGACCGTGTGTTTCTGTGTGTGTGTGTTGTGTGTGTGTGTGTGTCATCTCCTTAAGCTACAAACAAGAAAACAACTAAGATCTATAAGTAAACATTCTGAAACAACTATACAGAGAATTTATTTATGCAAGGATATTCCAGTTAAAGCATTTTTCTAGTTCCCATGTTTTAACTCATTTCAGTCTGGCGGCCTATATATGGGACATAGGCAAACACTATAGCCCCAGATGTGACGCCGCAGAATGTGGATTCATCGAAATGATAATGATAGGTGAATCCATTCGTCATTAATGGGTCAACTAAATCTCAGTCCTACCTTATCAGCAAACTGTTGTTGGTACCTCTGTATCCTTTCCTGGTTCCCTGTGGCCTCACATAGTTTTATGAGGATCTCAAAGTCACCATACTTCTCACCCAGGGAACCAGCCTTCTCATACTGCTCATGCTCCACTGGAAAAATAAAATGTTTCCTATGAAAAGATTTGTTTGCATGTTTTGTGGTTAAGTAGTTCAAAATTAATGTCGTTACTTAAAATTTCAAATGGCAATATTACAAATAGTTATTTTTGTTTAAAAAAATTTGTGAGATGCACAGGATTCTCACATTTTTTTTTCAACAGGGCACAAGGTCAAAAGGCTGTAAACGTTTTCCATCCTCATCTCAGCTGAGACTTAAAAATTTGTCCTGCTCATAAATGTTAAAATGCCAACAATTTTTGGCATTTTAACATTATTCAGCAGGATAAATCACTGGTTTTGGTGATCTACACCTGAAATTGTAATTAATTTTTTGTTCATGAGCTGTTTAGATCTGAAATTGAAAAGAAGTTTTATAACCTTTGGAGCTGATAACTTACAGAATGGACTGAGTAGAGCATATCTCTGTTGTACAAACTCTTCCTCTACTTTAGTGTGTCTATCTTGCACCTCTTCATTGCCTTCTAGTGATGCCAGCTGACTACTATAGCCGTCCAGTATACAGTCGGCAAGTGTTAACATTTGCTGAAACAGACGGCCTCTGGTTTCTATATCCTTTGACTGGGGGTCGGCTGTTTGTAAGGTCAGGTAGAACTGAAAATGATAACAAAATTATATAGCGAGCCAGTATACAGTCAGCCAGTGTTAACATTTGCTGAAACAGACAGCCTCTGGTTTCTATGTCTTTTGACTCCGGGATGGCTGTTTGTAAGGTCAGGTAGAACTAAAAATAATTAAAATATTGATTCTAGTAAATGGCGTACAAAAAACAGCTGGCCAGAATTATTATTTGCTGAAACAGGCAGATTTAGGGACAGCTGTTTGCAAGATGTTACTTCTTGGAGGCCAATATAAGACCAAACATGTAACTAACCAGTGAAATCGCCTGTAGTCAGAAGAATTAAAATTTGCTAAAAAACGCCGGCCACATGGACTCCTTGAAATCGGAGGTAATATTTGAGCCGCAATGCGAGAAAACGGGTCTTCAGGGTTTCCGACCTTGTCTCACACAAAACGTCCTGTACAGACAGAAGATAAAAGATATAAGTGTAAAATTTTGGATATAAGGAGATGAGGGATTGTACTATCCGATGCTGGTTTTCTGGCATCGCGGCTTATTTGAAACGGGTCTAACCTGTTTTCTGAGTATATCCCTGACGCCCTGGTTCCCTGTAGTTGACGTCCAGGGAATATATTCTGGTTCCTTTTCAAGCGGGGCCTCAGCTTGATATACATTAGACTTGGTTTGTCTATACTGCAGTGCAGCATGTAACATACCCTGTTGGAAACAAAGTAAGATTGTTATTACTTTTGTATCTTAGTCAGTTTTTAACCTTTTTGATTTTTCTTATTATTTTTTAAAAATAACTCAAAATGAGTAGAATCAAACTGATGGTCAATAATATAATCTCTTTCTGTGCATAACAATCCTCAGATGAATAAACATAAAGTAAAACGTAGACTTATACAGATTATATATTCCTTTTGGTTCTTTGAGATCGGTGAGGGTATTCTGAGAAATCAGAAAATTATTATTGGTTAAAATTCATTTTCTATCCAACGTTTAATAAATTTGGCCCCATTTAGATTATAATAGTCTTTGTATCGACTATCTTGTTGAAAGATGTAAATTGGCTTCGTGTTGCCAAATCTATAGGGTCACTGAAGAGGCTTAAATTGCTGAAACCATGGTATGGCCCATCCCTTTTTTCATAAATATGTTCAGCGCTCTTAAAGGATCTCAGTTTTATTTTTATTAGTTTAACACTTGGCTCCAACTAATGTTTTTGTTGCCAGAATGGGTGTTTAGAAGATGAAACATACATAAGAATCTTCAGCGACTCAATTCTTACCCCCATTATTGGGTTAACAGATGATAATACTGTGATGATACTTGACGGCAAGATATCACCAGACAGGATATCCAATATTCTTACCTCCATTATTGGGTTTACAGATGATATAACTTTGATGATATCTGAAGGTGAGATATCTCCAGACAGGATATCCAATATTCTTACCTCCATTATTGGGTTTACAGATGATATAACTGTGATGATATCGGAAGGTGAGATATCTCCAGACAGGATATCTACCTCCATAACTGGGTTAATAGATGATATAACTGTGATGATATCAGAGGGTGAGATATCTCCAGACAGAATATCTGATATTCTTACCTCCATTATTGGGTTTACAGATGATATAACTGTGATGATATCTGAGGGTGAGATATCTCCAGACAGGATATCTACCTCCATAACTGGGTTAATAGATGATATAACTGTGATGATATCTGAGGGTGAGATATCTCCCGACAGGAGATCTGATATTCTTACCTCCATTATTGGGTTAACAGATGATATAACTGTGATGATATCTGAGGGTGAGATATCTCCAGACAGGATATCTGATATTCTTATCTCCATTATTGGGTTAAAAGATGATATTACTGTGATAATATTAGAGGGCGAGATATCTCCAGACAGGATATCTGATATTCTTACCTCCATTATTGGGTTTACAGATGATATAACTGTGATGATATCTGAGGGTGAGATATCTCCAGACAGGATATCTGATTCATACTCCTGTAGAGCTTCAAATATCTCATGGATATTGGATACCTAGGGGCAGAAAAGAATACACATATTAATGCTGTTACCATTCAAGTGGTGGCTAGAATAAGATTTGGTGTATCACATTTATATTTGGCTGAAGAACAATGTCTGGTAAAACTTGCTTTAGCGGTTTAATGCCCCAGTCAACAGTGTTTATTCATGTCCAAATGGAGCCACCATTTCCTGGTGGGTGACTGGGTGAGCCTTCGTATGAGAAAACCAATGATTTGCATATGCAAAAACAAAGACGCTGATCAGCTGTGCAGTAACTGTACAGCTGATCAGCGCTTTGTTTTCACTACAAGGATAGAACTATTCTTCTTCTAATTATATCCAAAGGTCCAAGCTTCTAGCTTTATGCTGTGACTGTACAGCCTGGTTTGTGTCGGACCTGGTCCAAACCCAAATTGTTGGTTTTCTCATGCCCAGGCTCAAATGTATTGCGCAAGGACACAACTTGCCAACGGAGGAATTCTACTTCCTAACCTCTAGATCAGTAGACTGACACTCTACCACTAGGCTTCCATGCTCTGCTCCCTAAGGTTTTTATTGAGTGCCCAGAATTTTACTTCTTTAATAAACGAACAAGGCATTTAAAATATTCTCCATCTCAATGCCTTCTTAGGTCTATGATTTTACCTCTCTGAAAAACAAATCCTGCGGTGCCAGACTGGCTGTGGTTTGTTCACCACGGAAACTTAGCACTTTCCTAATGGCTGGGTCTATAACTGTCCCGAAACTGAAATAGAACAATTGATCATAGTCCACAGTCTAGCATTATAATCATTTGACTTATAATGGCTGTCGCAGGACAACGTAGCTCGCCTGACTTGTGCTTTGTAACTAAATCTTTCAAAATCTATGACCCATGACCTTGACCTCAAGGTCAAGATGATACAGCATAAAACTTAAGACTAATATCTACCAACATGCAAAGTATCAACTTGATCCATCTACAAATTCAAGAGATCTAGACTTACTGCAATAGCTCTTCCTGTACTTTCGTATGGGCAAGCTAAAAAGCATTTTAACAGAAGAAATAAATGGAAAATACAAAACTTATTCTGAGCCAGCTACTTTATTGTCTTAGCGTAGGCCCGAGGCAGTTCTAATGAGTACCCGCAATCTATGTTTTGGAGCAAAATAAAATTTTCAATAATCTATGTATATTACATGAGCATGTTCTCATAATGCTTTGCATTTGAACCGCATCGTGAGAAAACCGGACTTTTGCCTATGCGAAAACAAAGGCGCAGATCAGCTTCGCAGTAACTGCGAAGCTGATCAGCGCCTTTGTTTTCGCTACACGGATAGTACTAGTCCTCTTCTTCTTAGAACCGAAATTTCAATCTTCTAGCTTTTTTCTTAAGCTGCACAGGCCGGTTTGTGTCGGACCTGGTCGGAAACCCCGAAGCCCGGTTTTCTCGCGTCGAGGCTCATTTTATGTTTGCTTTCTATGTTCCGAGTATACTCACTCAGCATGCATCTCTCTGAGAACAATGGCTGACTCCAATTGCTCAGCATGTTGGCATAGTAACAGTCTAGTTGACATGGCATGGTCACCCACAATAACTGTCCGTAACTGTAATGATGAGAATCTGGGTGTCAAAATATGTACATACAACTTTAATCTCGCATTTAAAGGGCCATTGATGCACTTGTCAAATAAAAATTTTACTAATGACTTAAATTTGGGAATACTTGTGCAGTCTTCAAAGCTTATTATTATATAAATCGTTAGTGAAACATCTCTAAAATTGTGTGTCATCCAATTCAGGACAATGAAATATTCTAGTGTTCCTCACCAAATCAATCCAAGGATCTATTTACTAGTTGTTAAAAGTAAAATGGTCTGATACAAAAATGCAAGTTTGAAGATGTTTTAACAGCTTGTTGCAGTGAAGAAGCATGGACATTCTTATGCCTTTTTTTCTAACTTGAGTATTTTGTAAATAAAATTTTGGTGATATATATGTGCCGCCACATAAGAAAGCCAACAAGATGCGAAAACAAAGCTGCAGATCAGCTGAGCAGTAACTGCACAGCTGATCAGGATTTTGTTTTTGTTACACAGATAGTAAAATTCCTCTTTTTCCTAAATCCAAAATTTGAAGCTATAGCAATCTTCTGTGGCTGCACAGGCTAGTTTGTGTCAAACTAAGTCAGAAACCCCGAAGACGGTTTTCTCGCATCATGTCTCACCTTTTCCCAGAGGTTTAATTTCTTCAGAAAGTTTATGATATAATCATGAGCTTTCTGTTTATCCTTCAACTGCTGAATAATAATCAATGACGATGTACTGCTCCCAGTGTCCGACCTAGCGTTCTCTGCCCACCGAGGGTCGGAGCCTGGGTAGTCGTCAATGAGATCTCGACTGAGATGGGTAACCAGCCTGTCTAAATCTGTAGACTGGCTCCCAGTTGTGAACATAGAGGCTGGGAACAATTCTTCAACAATTTCTTGAGCCTGTGTCTGGAAACATTAAGATTTAAGACTTCATTTTAAAATAGATAAAGCACTGTTTGGGGTCTTATTTAGCTGTCTCATATCTTAACATCACAAGTTAACATTAATATTTTTTTTCTGCTTACCAAAGCTACAAGTTAAATGAATTTCACACCGAGATGTGAAAGCAGACTCAAATGAGCCGCCTCATGGGAAAACCAACAATCTGCATATGCGAAAACAAAGACGCAGATCAGCTTCGCGGTAGCCGCGAAGCTGATCACTTCGCGGTAGCCGCGAAGCTGATCAGCGCCTTTGTTTTCGCTACACGGATAGCACAATTCCTCTTCTTCTTAAATCCGAAATTTCAAGCTTCTAGCCTGCTTCTGTGACTGTACAGACCGGTTTGTATCAGACCTGTTCAAAAACACAATGTTGGTTTTCCCACGAGGCGGCTCAAATGTAACAACACTGGGTTTTGACTAATTTGTGTTAAAAACTGGTACCAAATCTGAAAGACAGCTTTTTGTGACATAGCTAATTCATTATCATATGAGCTGTGACGTGAGAAAAACGGTCTGACACAAACCAAGCTGTACAATCACAGAAGATGGCTAGAGGCTGAAAATCTTGGATATGGAAAGTAGAGAAATTGTACTATCCGTGTAGCGAAATCAAAGGCGATGATCAGCTTCGCAGTGACTGCGAAGCTGATCTGCGTCTTTGTTTTTGCCTAGGCGAAAATCCGGTTTTCTCATGATGTGGCTTATATTATTTACTTACTACATTTCCACTACATGCCATTAAGAAAGCCCCCTTCAATCTTGCTGATTTATCTTCACTGGTACTGAGTTCATGAAGCTGGGTGGAACTTGCCATCAGAGCGGACTAAAATATAACAAGATGACTTTCAGTGCAAAAAAAACCACAGTTACTGTAGCATAGATCCAAGATCACTAGTGACGTGCCTCATTTTTTTTTCAAGACTATAGACGTTTTTCAATTTGGCATGCACCTCTAAGTACAACTTGTCTGCTTAGTCAGCTTAAGGTAAAAGGTCAGAGAAAAATTACTTGCACCCATCAGACAAGCATAATCCCTTTGTGTCCCTGTCAGAGATTTTCTATATTTAACTAATAGAAATGCACAACTTATGCTTACTTCCTTATAAGGAAGTGATAAGCTGGTGTCAACTGTCAGAGAAAAAATATTGTTGCAGATGTTTATTTCAGGAAGTTATCAAAAGTAATTGTACATGTAGTCTGCTGCATTTTATGCGCAAAACAAAATGCTGATTTAATATTTTTGTAAGGTGAGTAGAAATACACAATTATTTTTTTATTTGTTCATTGTCTATTCAGAGGCTCATCTCCAGATTACTGAAGTCTCATCTTCAGCAGAGCCTCGGAAGACTTGAATATGAAAACTTGCCTCAGATTCCCTTGTCTTGTCCTCAACCCCATCATAGATTCTTTTAGTCTTAGCAGCAAAAAACTATCAAATGACTTACCACATCCCCTCTTGATACCAGTTCTTGTGCTGGTTCATCAAGAATACTGAAAAGTAGATATTGAATGCAAAAATCTGTGATGTATATATAATTTACAAAGAAGCACCTAAAAAGGTTTGATAACTTGTTTATTGTTTTGCAATCCAGTAATACAAGCTTAAAAAAATCTCACTGAAAAACTAATGCACAAAAACATGTTATTAAACAGAGATGAACAAGAATTTGTTTTCTATGTGAAAACTGATGTCTCCCTCCTTTCTACGTGCATGTCCAAAATATGCAAGCAAGAGTTATAGTTCTTGTGCATCACATATCCTGTCATTCTGTTTTATAAGTGTACCAAGTTTCATTGAAATATCTCTTATAGAGGGGGCACGAAAGTGTTTGGAAAATAATCAAAGGGAAATAACTCCAAAGATATGACACATCGTCTCATCATGCTTTATAAGTGTACCAAGTTTCACTGAAATTTCTCTTACGGTTTTCAAGTTATAGGGTGGACACGAAATTGTATGGAAAATAATCAAAGGGAAATTACTCCAAAGATATGCAAGCAAGAGTTATGGTTCTTTAGCACGACACGTAATCTCATCGTGCTTTATAAGTGTACCAAGTTTCATTGAAATAACTCTTACGATTTTCGAGTTATAAAGCGGACACGAAATTGTATGGAAAATAATCAAAGGGAAATAACTCATTAAATACTCAAGCCAAAGTTATGGTTCTTGTGCATGACACATCGTCTAATCATGCTCAATAAGTGTGCCAAGTTTTATTGAAAAATCTTAAACGGTTTTCAAGTTATACAGCGGAGACAAAATTGTATCGAAAATAATCAAAGGAAAATAACTCCAAAAAGACTCAAGCCAGAGTTATGGTTCTTGTGCATGACACATCGTCTCGTCGTGGTCTACAAGTGTACCAAGTTTCAATGAAAAATCTTTAACGGTTTTCAAGTTATACAGCGGACACGAAATTGTATCGAAAATAATCAAAGGGAAATAACTCCAAAAAAACTCAAGCTAGAGTTATGGTTCTTGTGCATGACACATCGTCTCGTCATGGTTTACAAGTGTACTAAGTTTCATTGAAAAATCTTTAACGGTTTTCAAGTTATACAGCGGACACGATTTGTGACGGACGGACAGACGGACGGACGGACGCACAGACAGACGGACGGACAGACGCATGGGGAAAAACAATATGTCTCCCGACCCTGTCGTGGGGAGACATAAATAACAGACTTAAAATGTCTTCATGTGAAGGGAGGCAGCCCTGTACTTAAGAAATTCTAGAATAGAAATTGTGTTTTGAAAATACACCTCAACTTCTTTATAACACTATTGTTGGGGTCAAATACAATTTCCGTGTGTGCTATGTAATCCTTGTTATAACGAGATTAAAATATATAGTATAGCAAAAATGGACCATTTGGGGTCCATGAATGGTCTGTGTTATATCCAAAACTGTGCTGTAATGAATTGTGTTATAAAGAGGCCCAGGTGTATTGCTTTTCTAGCTCACCTGAGCCGAAGGCTCACAGGTGAGCTTATAGTATACCCATGATCCGGCGTCCGTCCGTCGTCGTCTTCGTCCACAATTTCAAAGATCTTCTTCTCTGAAACTGCCTGGCCGATCAAGTTGAAGTTTTATGTGTAGCCTCCTTGGGTAGTGGCATTGAAATTTTGTTCTTGATATTTTGGTCACATGACCAAGATGGCCGCCACGCCCATATATGGTAAAAACCCTTCAAAAATCTTCTTCTCCAGAACCGGTGAGCCGATTTCCACGAAACTTGGTATGTAGCATCCAGGACTCCACCCCATCATAATTTGCTAAAATGATAACCCTGGGTTGACCTTGACCTATATTACGGCAAGGTCAATTTTGGAATCATAGTCTTTTACATGGGAAAAGGCGATAACAATGGATATTTTGGGAATTATTGCAGCCTGAGACTTGAAAGCTGCTAGATGCAGACAGCTGATGGAGTCAATGAAGATATGTAATAAATTAAGGTCAAGGTCATTTCTTGACCTTGACCCAATGTCATTGAAATGTTAAACTTAAGTCACAATTTCAAAGATCTTCTTCTCGGAAACCGCTTGGCAAATCAAGTTGAAATTTTATGTGGAGCCTTCTTGGGTAGTGGCATTGAAATTTTGTTAGCAATATCTTGGTAACATGACCAAGATGGCTGCCATGCCCATATATGGTGAAAACCCTTCAAAAATCTTATTCTCCAGAACCGGTGGGCAGATTTCCATGAAACTTGATATGTAGCAGCGGGGACTCCAGCCCATCATAATTTGCTAAAATGATGACCCTGGGATGACCTTGACCTATTTTACGGAAAGGTCAATTTTGGAAACATAGCCTTTTACATGGGAAAAGGCGAAAACAATGGATATTTTGGAAACTATTGCAGCCTGAGACCTGAAAGTTGGCAGAAGCAGACAACTAATGAAGGTATGTGATTAATTTAGGTCAAGGTCATCTCTTGACCTTGGCCAGTCTGTCGTCCATACACACTTTTCAAAGATCTTTTTCTCTAAAACTGCTTGGCCAATCAAAGTGAAATTTTATGTGGAGCGTCCATGGGTAGGGGGAACGAAAGTTTGATCGCGAAGTTCGGGTCACATGACCAAGATGGCCGCCATGCCCAACTATGGTAAAAACCACTCAAAAATCTTCTTTTCCAGAACCGGCAGGCCGATTTTCTTGAAACTTGGTATGTAGCATTTGGGACTCCAGCCCATCATAGTTTGTTGAAATGATGAATCTAGGATGACCTTGACCTATTTTACGGCAAGGTCAATTTTGGAAACATAGGCTTTTACATGGGAAAAGGGGAAGACAATGGATATTTTGGAAACTGTTGCAGCATGAGACCTGAAAGTTGCTAGATGCAGTAACTAATGGAGTCAATGAAGGTAAGTAATTAATGAAGGCCAAGGTCATTTCTTGACCTTGACCCAAGGTCAATTAAAGATCAAAATTAAAATTATGGTTTTCTAAGAAATCACTGGGTTTGGAAACTATTGCAGCCTGAGATCTGAAACTTTGCAGATGCAGACAACTTATGAAGTCAATAAAGGTGTGTGATATTCAAGGTCAAGGTCATTTCATGATGACTTAATACTCCAAGATTCAGGTGAGCGTTCTCAGGACCAATGGTCCTCTGATGTTAATAAATCAGACATAAGATATGAATAACCATCTAGCAAAACAGTTCAACTGTCTAAAACTAACTTCTGGGGTAAACAAAAACATGAAATGCTTTTTTCCTGGGACAGACAATGAACCTCCGTGGAACACTTTTTGTATCCAAATTTTCAATTTTAATCTTGTTTATGGAAGATTTTGTAAATAGAGGATCTTACACGAGTGGTCATTTCATATGAAATAACCATGAGTGTAAGATTCGTTTTATCATATGACTTCTTAAATGCGATTTTATCGCCTTTAAAGTGGACATATTTCCAATGAAAACTAACATTGTTGTTACGGACGACGTCAATGACGTTACGTATTCCCGCAAAAGTGTTAATACATGTGTGGTCATAACACTTTTATAACATGACGTTATCCACAGGAAAACAGCGACGTCATATGATAAAGTCAATGATTACCTGATGTCTGGTTTCTGTGTGTAGGTTATACTGATGAGTCCCTGAGTCAGTGAGAAGAAAACTGCCATACCATCACATACCCCTACATAGATAAAAAATACAAATAAGTCTCTCCTGAGTTCTAGGATGGATGGGCCAAAGCATACGAGAATTCTGAGCATGGTTTGTCATTTCATTGATAACTTTTGGATGTATTTTCACAACAGTAAGCCACAACTTACAATATGAAAAGCAACACTGTATCATATATAGTTTGATAAAGTTGGATTTGGTACAGAAAATGTAAAATTATTATAGAATACTATAATTGAGCCACATCATGGGAAAACCTGATTTTTGCCTATACGAAAACAAAGGGGCAGATCAGTTGTGCACGGATAGTACAATATCGCTTCCTCTTAAATCCAACATTTCAAGCTTCTAGCCATCTTCTCTTACTGCACGGATCGGTTTATGTCAGGCCGGGTCAGAAACTCTGAAGACCGTTTCTTTTGCATCGTGGCTCAATTAAAACAACTATTCTTCAGTCACCTGCTCCTAGTATCTTTCCTCCAGGTGCTGGAATTTCATCTGGTGGTCCACCATTGGCTGAAATTATATATGAGCAATAACATTGCAATGTATTGATCCAATATATTATTTTATTAAATAAGTCTGTTTCGCTTCATTTTAAGGATGATACAGACCTTGTATGGTATTTTCAGCACCCAGGTAAATCCTTCATATTTATATAAAAAAGACACTTGAACATATTCTCTTTGCGATAGGCATGTAAAAATAGGGGTCACCAGGCTTAATTTTGAATTAGTTTGTTTTGCATAAATCCTCTATTTTCAAAATCTGAAACTATTGATACATAGCTCTCAAAAGAATTTCTTGCTTAGATAATATTTTATTCCTATACTGATATTCATTTAAAGTATTGTACATTTTATTTGAGTTTCCAGCACTATTTTCATATTATTATGAATTTCCAGGGTTTAGAGCAATCACTTTTTTTTTTAAAACACCCAAGACACATTACTGTATATTGCTTGTAAATAATTCTGCTCTGTTCAAGTAACAAATTGTAAATACATTAAATGAGCCACAACGCGAGAAAAGCGGTCAGTCAGGTTTTCTACCAGGTCTGACACAAATCAGTCTGTACAGTCACTGAAAAGGGCTAGAGGCTTGAAATTTTGTACTGAGAAAGTAGAGGAATGGCACTATCCCTGTAGCAAAAACAAAGGCGCTGATCAGCTTTGCAATTACTGCGAAGCTGATCTGCGTCTTTGTTTTCGCATATGTAAAAATCCGGATTTCTCATGACGCGGCTAAAATATCAACAACCATAAAATGAGCCGCATCGTGAGAAAACCGGATTTTTGCCTATGCGAAAACAAAGGCGCAGATCAGCTTCGCAGTATTTCTCTTCTTCTTAAATCCGAAATTTCAAGCTTCTAGCCTGTTTCTGTGATTGTACAGGCCGGTTTATGTTGGAGCTGGTCGGAACTCCCGAAGACCGGTTTTCTCGCGTCGCGGCTCAAATGAAGATCACCATAACTACCTAGATTCAATGTTGTTGCTCTTACCAGTTGTCATGACAACGGAGTAGTCGTCATAAAGAAATATTTCCTCAGCTTTACTTCTGGGATACACCAACCTGTACTTCAGTATATCCACCTCGTTTTCTTCCTGCAATCAGGGCAGAATTTAGCTTTTTGCACCTTTCCGCGGCAGTCTCTCAATAAAATGCAGGGTGATAACAGTCTTTAGGCATTCCCAAGATAAATTACCTAGTTTTCTTCCATGAATCGGAGCAGAATTTAGCTTTTTGCACCTTTCTCCTCAGAAAAACAAAAACAACGTCCGTGTAATATATATACCCCCTTATACCCCACTTTTATATAGCAAAACTGGGGTATGCAGGGGAATACCTATTTTTCTTATTTTTGCTCCAATACATAGATTGTGGGCACTCGTTAGAACCGCCTCACTGAGGTGGTTCTAACGTGTACCCACAATCCATGTTTTGAGCAAAAATTTCTACTGAAAATTTTCATTTTTTACAACTTTAAAAATTTCTGTATATTGCATGGGCATGTTTTCATAATGCTCTGGTAGTCTCGCAATAAAATGCAGGGTGATGACGGTCTCAAGGCATTCCCACGATAAATAACCTAGTTGAGAACTTACATGACTAAAAGACTTACATGACTAAAGGCAGCCTTGTGGTCGTCTTGCAGCAGGCTTGTATTTTTATTTTGTGAGTTCACAACGAAAAGTCCAAAATGTAGTTTTTGCTGATGTAGAAGCTGTGCAACAATATGAGCGGCGATGCGAGAAAACCGGTCTTCGGGGTTTCAGACAAGGTCCGGCACAAATCTGCCTGTACAGTCACAGACGCAGGCTAGAAGCTTGAAATTTCGGATTTAAGAAGAAGAGAAACAATTCTATCCATGTAGCGAAAACAAAGGCACTGATCAGCTGTACAGTTACTGCACAGCTGATCTGCGGCTTTGTTTTCGCATAGGCAAAAATCTGGTTTTCATATGAAGAGGCTCATATTATTTTGTGCGCTGTTTGCAATACATGTAAGGCGGCTGCATAGAACCAAGACAGACATGTAGCTGCAGAAATGCTGCTGTAGAGTGGTTGCTTAGGCTGGCTTTCGTAAACTAATGCTCATAAATAGTGGATTTGTGCAAGAAGGTTTAATCAGGTGGAACAAAATCAATTACCTGGGTTAACTCCAGTGTTCTAATTTTTCATAAAAGGTAAAATATTAAAGCTATTATTAATAGTAAGACTTACATCATATTTCTTGGTAAACTCCAATAAAGTGAAGGATTCCAAATTGGATGGTGTGCCACTGGTTTCTGTTCCAATAGTAGCTGTAAAAATAAATGGGAAGATGCATGTATGCATGGATCAATTTTGACCTTGACGTGAAAACAGGTCAAGGTCAATGTAGGTTCTACATCTGAGGAAACATTAATACGTCTAAGGGTATTAGGCTGTATATCTAATAGTTCCAAGAACATAGGCTTGAAAGATTTGAAAGGCTATCATATTTGGAATAATTCAAGATGGCCTAGATATCCATAAGGCCTCATATGAGGCTTTTCTGGCAAAGAAGTTTTGAGGAAGAAAATCTTGAAATACAAAGTGTGCAAGATGACCGTATTGCCTATTTTGAACTCACTTTCATGCATCAGGTTATCTAAATTCCAGACTTCTGCATATTTTATGATTAATGATCATGAAATTATTTAACAAAAGCTTCTAAGATCTTGCAAATGTAAGTGTATATCTCTCGACGCAGACTTGAGTTGGCAAAGTCCTGTTATTGTCCCCGCGCTATTATTTCCACCACCTCCCACCATACCCACCCACTCTCCAGATTTCTCAGACTTATAGATATGAAATATTCAACACGGAATAAACCTAATTTGCATATTATTTACTCCTTAAATTGTAAAGGGGAACAACTTTTTATACAGTTTTTTTCCGTAGAGGGGACGATAACAGGATGTTGCCCTTAGTTTAATTGCAAAAATAGTTTTGGTCTGTTTGACATCCACACAACAGTTATGGTCATGTCGGGACATTAGCTGTTGAAAATGAGGTAAAGCAATAAATCAACCAAACAAGAATTCCTTTTCGCAATAAAATGCAAGTCTAAGCCAAGTTAATGTTGATTATATACATATAAATCTGATAAAACAGATGAAACGAATACCATACCTTATGTAACCACCTTTAACCCATATAACCCCGAAATTTATCCTGATATTAAGCAACTGAAAACAATATTGCACAGGAATAATGAGTTACACGAAGTTTTCAAGAACAAGGTCTTTCTAAAAAGCAAAAGACAGCCACCAAACTTAAAACGTCTTTTAACAAAGGCTAAATTTACAAATAACATTAATAATGATTGTCAGTGCAATGTAACAAAATGCAATGAGCCGCGCTGCGGTCTTTGTAAATATATAAAAGAAGGACCATCAATTCATTTCAAAGATAAATTATTTACAGTAAAAGACAATATGTCTTGTAAGGCCAAAAATGTCATATACGTAATACAGTGCAGAGGTTGCAATGAACAATATATAGGTGAAACAGTAAATTTGAGAAACCGCGTAACACTTCATAATCAACATATAAGACACGCGGAACTAAGGAAAATACCTGTGAGCAAACACATTGCTGACTGCTCTGACCATGATCCCAAATACAGTATATTCCCATTTTATCAAATGAAAACAGATAGCATTATAAAACGAAAAGAAAAGGAGAAGTATTTTATTCGAACATTTTCACCAAAACTGAACTCTTTACATTAAGTCTTATTGTTTTTGTTTATAATTTAGAGACAGGTTACGTACATTGTATTTACGACGTATTTAAACAGACAATTCGTTACATGCAATGTAATTAACGGAAGGAAGTATTTGGCGTTACGTTACGTCGTGTCGCTTGACAACAGGACGCCATTTTACTTTAATGGAAACCACATTTGTTTAAAGGCTTTGAAAATTGATATTTATCATGAAACCGGTCAGCCATACGAAATAAAGAAATTGTGCATTCTAAAGAACTTTTTATTTACTATATATATATATATATATATATATATATATATATATATATATATATATATATATATATATATATATATATATATATATATATATATATATATATATATATATATATATACATATAATACAAGTATATTATATGAGCCACCACATGGGAAAACAACAATCTGCATAGGCGAAAACAAAGGCCCAGATCAGCTTCGCAGTTACTGTGAAGCTGATCAGCGCCTTTGTTTTCGCTACACGGATAGTACAATTCCTCTACTTTATAAATCCAAAATTTCAAGCTTCTAGCCTGCTTCTGTGCTTGTACAGGTCGGTTTGTGTCGGACCTGTCCGGAAACTACATTGTTGGTTTTCCCACGAAGCGGCTCATATATATAATTCATATTTGTGATTCTTATTATATATACTTTGTTTTATGTAACTCAAATGCGATTTCTAGCTGATCTACTTTTGTATATATGTTGATATTTGCATGTTTTTTTTTTACATACAATTGCATGTGCTTTCAATGCTTTAAATTTACCGTTTATATTTAAATGATAGTTCGTCTCTCACTAATGAGAAAGACCATCATTATTTCTTGAATAGTGCTGATGTGTGTTGGTGAGTTCTTTGATGGCTGACTAGGCCAATTCTGGCTCTAAACTGTCGGTTGCAAGTAGAGCAAGTCAATGTCATAGAGTCTGATGGTGGCACATTTGTTTTGGCTTTGCGCTCTCTTCGCTTTCTTTCAGCTTCACAGATTCTCTTCTTTTCATAAAGAGCTGCTCCTTTGTTGATGAGACCTCGCCACTTTGATCGCTCCTGTGCAGTCTGTTCCCAGGACCCCATTGGTATTTTGAAATCCTTCAGAGAGGCTTTGAGGGTGTCTTTGTAGCGTTTCTTCTGGCCACCTTGAGAGCGCTTTCCCTCCTGTAGTTCTCCATAGAAAACTTTCTTTGGAAGTCGGGCATCAGGCATTCTTATCACATGGCCAGTCCATCTTAGCTGTGCTAGCTTTAAGACTGTATGCATGCTTTGCATCCCTGCTTTCGTCAGGACCTCTGTGTCTGGAATCTTGTCCTGCCACTTGATTTTTAACAACTTTCTCAAACAGCTTAAGTGGAAATGGTTAAGTCTCTTTGCATGGCGTTGGTATACTGTCCAGGTCTCACATGCATACAAGAGGGTTGGCAGTACCACAGCCTTGTAGACTTTCAGCTTGGTGTCAAGCTTGATTCCATTTCGCTCCCAGACATTTGCACGGAGTCGTCCGAATGCCACACTAGCCTTTGCAATTCTGGCAGTGATCTCATCATCAATATGCACTGCTCTGGAGAGAGTGCTTCCCAGGTAGGTGAACTTGTCAACAACTTTCAGTTTTTGCCCATTCACAGTGATGGTTGGTTCATTATATGGCTTTCTGGGCGCTGGTTGGTGTACAACCTCTGTCTTTTTTGTGCTGATTGTGAGATCATAGTTATCACATGACTGTGAGACTTGATCCATGGCTCTTTGCATTTTTGCCTCTGTGCTGGCATTCTTATCCATATCATCTGCATAGAGGAGCTCATCTAGCACATCAGTCTGGACCTTAGTTTTGGCTTGCAACCTTCTGAGGTTGAATATGTTGCCATCAAAACGGTACCTGATTGGAAAACCAGTGTCACTGTCCTGAAAAGCATCCATAAGCATGGCAGAAAACATCATGCTGAACAGTGTTGGTGCCAGAACACAGCCTTGTTTGACCCCATTTGTTACTTCAAATGGTTCAGAGAACTCTCCATCATTTTGCACACGTGCCTGCATGCCATCATGAAACTGCCGCACCATTGCTATGAATCTGGGTGGACAGCCAAACTTGGCCATGATTTTCCAGAGTCCATCACGACTAACAGTGTCAAAAGCTTTGGTGAGGTCAACAAACGTCATGTATAGATCTACATTCTGTTCTTGGCATTTCTCCTGAAGCTGTCTTGCTGTGAAGATCGTGTCTATTGTCCCTCTGTCTTTTCTGAATCCACATTGACTTTCTGGGATAAGTCCCGACTGATCAAGATGAACATTCAGACGATTCAACAAAATTTTTGCAAGTATCTTCCCAGCAATTGATAGGAGGGAGATGCCTCTGTGATTGTCACAGACTTGAGGATTTCCTTTCCGCTTGTATAGGTGGATTATGGATGCATCCTTAAATTCTTGTGGGATAGCCTCCTTTCTCCACATACAGTGAAACAACTCTGTCAGTTTCTCTGCCATGGGTAGCCCCCCAGCCTTGTAAACTTCGGCAGGAATTGCATCTGCACCTGGGGCTTTGCCAGATGATAGTTGTTGAACTGCTTTTCTTGTTTCCGTAACCGTAGGAAATTCATCTAACAGAACATTGCACTCTATCTGTGGAAGTCTGTCGATTGCATCCTCATTGATGCTTGATGGTCGATTAAGCACACTATTGAAGTGTTCTGCCCACCTTTCCAATATAGCTTCTTTATCTGTGAGAAGAGTGTTACCATCTGCACTGAGCAATGTGGTGGCTCCAGAACTCTTTGGACCATAAATGGTTTTCAGTGCATCATGAAATTTCTTCATGTCCTTTCTATCCGCAAAAGACTGAATTTCTATTGTTTTCTTCCTCAGCCAGGAATCTTGCATGTCCCTAAGCTTGGTCTGGACTGTCTTACAAATGTTGCTGTAGGCTGCTTTCTTTGATACTGAGCTAGTATCATCTTGATGTGCCTTGTGCAATCGGTGCTTTTCTTCAAGAAGCCTCTGAATTTCGTCATCATTCTCATCAAACCAGTCTTGATGTTTGCGAGATGGATGGCCTAAGGTGCTTGCAGCTGAAGAAAGAACTGTTTTATGGAAAACTGTCCAGTTTTCATCGGGGTCCTCTGAACTGAGATTCATTGCATCCAGTTGGTTGCAAATGTCTGTTAAGAAATCTTGTCTCATGCTGTCTTTATTCAGCTTTGAGACTAAAAGAATCTATGATGGGGTTGAGGCCGAGATAAGGAAATCTCAGGCAAATTTTCAGATTATTCAAGTCTCATCCGAGGCTCTGCCGAGGATGAGACTCGAATAATCTGAAAACGAGCCTGAGATTTCCTTTTTGAGGCCTCTACACCATCATTGATTTTTTTTCTCACCCATCACTTTAAACCATTTTAACTCTGAATAAGCTTCATGTGCTGTCCAGGCAGCCATTTTGTTTTTACATGAAACAATATGCAAATTAACCAGTGAAAAAAATAAAAGAAAATAATTTGTATATATGCACTAACCTTACAAAAAATATTCAGCCAGCATTTTGTTTTGTGCATAAAATTCTCAGCAAAATTAAATTTTGAGATTTTTATCAAAGCAGCAGACTACAATTGCTCCTGTAAACTTCCTGAAATTAACACCTGCATGGTTATTTTTGTCACTGACAGTTGACAACTAGCTCATCATTTCCTTATATGGAAGTACACATAAAGATGTACATTTCTATTGGCTAACTGCAGAAATGATTGGCATTTTGAGACAGATAAAATTTACTAGTACTGGGATAGAAATATCTCGGACAGGCACACAAAGGGATATGCTTGTCTGATGGGTGAGAAATCCAGTCTCTTAGGAGCTTTCTTGCCTTGAGGTCGCCTCGCAGGCTGTATTCTTAGGTTGAGTTTGCTGACAACCAGTCTATGATCTGTCCAGCAGTCTGCACCACACATAGTCTTTGTCACTTTAACATCCTGCCTGTCTGTTCTCCGCACTATGACACAGTCTATGAGATGCCAGTGTTTGGAACGGGGATGCATCCAGGATGTTTTGTTCCTATTAGGTAGACGGAAGACTGTGTTGGTGATTAGAAGGTCATGTTCAGCACACTTCCTGAGAAGCAAGAGACCATTGCTGTTGCACTTTCCAACCCCTTCTGGACCTATAACTCCTTCCCAGGTCTGGTGGTCTGTACCCACTCTGGCATTAAAGTCGCCAAGAAGGATAAGCTTGTCTGTGCGGGGTGTTGCAGAAATAACATTGTCTAGGTCATCATAGAACTTGTCCTTGACCTCATCTGGATTGGTCATTGTGGGTGCATAAGCACTGACAATAGTTGCATGTTTATTGCCTGACAGAGGAAGTCTCAATGTCATTAGACGGTCATTAATGCCTTTTGGCAATCCTGACAGCTTACCAACAAGTTCTGTTTTGATGGCAAAGCCAACTCCTGCTTCACGCCTCTCTTCACTTTTGTGTCCACTCCAGAAGAAGGTGTATCCAGCACCAACTTCTTTGATCTCCCCAACATCTGCGAACCGAGTCTCACTCAATGCAGCTATCTGTATATCATACCTCCCAAGTTCTCTGCCCACAAGGGCCGTTCTACGCTGTGGTCTATCTGACCCAGCATTGTCCATTAAAGTACGCACATTCCATGCGCCAATCCGTAAGGGGATTACTCTAGCTTTTTTTCTTTGTATTTCGACCGCTTAAGGGGATCCCCGCTGATCGCGGTTAACCAGCCAGGGGGTTTGAAGCAGGCAATTGTTTAGGGCACCTTTTCTAGCCCCTTCCCCATGCTACGGGGGTGAGCAGTGCGGTCCTAAATAGGTCTGCTCAGTAGCTCAGCCGACTGCCGAATTCTGCTTACTGCTTCTCCTCACAGAAAACGACCATTAGAACTGAGCCGCCTGTGTGCAGGTCTGCAACTACAGCTCCCAGTGTGTCCTACACCTGCTGCTTCGCCACTCGCCCATCGCCACAGGACTTTGTAGGTATGTGGGTGCAAAAGTGATGAAATTGTTGTGTATGCAAGTGCTTGTGTGTTGAGAAATAAGATGACATGCGCTATGAAATTGGATTATAGTGAGGAAGAGGTGCGCAACATCAACCTCACTCTCTAGTCCTCGCCCAGCTGCGCCCAGAGGCAAGACACAGGTCAAGACGTCTGGAGTTGGGTTTGGATGCAGTGGATGACCGTAACATCTTTAGTGCCTTGTCACGCTCTGCATGTTCCACAAAATGTTGCTGTATCGCTTTCTGAACCGTTGAATCAGGTGATTTCTTCCGCTCCATCTACCGAAACAGTCTTTGCATATCTGGACTAGGCATATCCAGACACACAGGTTTGATTTTGGAGTTTCCTTCTCCTAGATGAATTGCTGGCCACAGCTGAAGAGCTCCATCTACCCTTTCTTAGGTTTTGTTTAGAGATCTGTAAACTCCTAGGAGGACTGTCAACCAAGACTAATGAGTTCCCCCTGCCCAGCTAGATTTTTGTGTAGAGAACTAGCTTAACTCCTAGATGAGTTGCCTTCCAAGGCTAACGAGCCCCATCTGCACCACATGACAACAGGTAGTACTGATTACATGTTACAGTAGCAGTTAAACTGACCTGACCTATATTTAAATATTAATATGCTGGTAATGCTAATTGATCAATTCTTAATTATTGTAGCTTTTTTACATTTGTTATTCTACTTATGTTTGTTTGAAAATAGCTCTACGAAGCTAATGTTACTTGTTATCCAAAACGGACGTTAAATAAAGTTTCTTGTATCTTGTGGGATTTTTGCTTGTGTGACAAGGCCTTTAGGAACATTTACCTAATGCATAGTGTACCACAGGGTCTGTATCAGAATTCATTCCAGCACCCAAGATCACAACTCCCCATCTGCAAAAAAGACCAGTGTGCGAGCCATGTCTTGAGGAAACCAACAATGTGGTTTCCGAACAGGTCCGACACAAACTGAATTTCAGAGGTCCAGAAGATGGCTAGAGGCTGGAAATTTTGGATTTAGAAAGTAGAAGAATTGTTTGTTTGTTTGTATTGCGGCTTAACATCCCAGTCAACAATTTTTCAGTCATGTCGGGACAGAGCCAACTCTTCCTGGGCCTAACCAGTACTGTAGGGAGTTGATGTGTCTTGCTCAAGGACACAACACTGTGTCGCTTGTGGGGATCTAACTCAGGACCTCTTGATTCGGAGTCCGAAGCTCAACCACTACACCACCAAGCTCCCAGAGGAATTGTACGGTCCATGTTGAAAAAAAAAAGGTGCTGATCAGCTTCGCAGTTATTGCAAAGCTGATCTGCACCTTTGTTTTTGCATATGTAAAATGTTGGTTTTCTTAAGTGACTCATTTAACTGGGTAATCAAAGAATCTGCTGAATCAAGTTAGCAGGCATTATTTCGCTCACACTTTTGTTTTCTTTGTCGATCATTGCCTCTTCCAAACACATTTTGATAGCTTTCATATTAATTTCTGGTTTGTTGACCAGAAAACATAACAGGTCTAAATGTGTAGGTGATCATGCCTTCAATAGTTTAGCCTAATTTCATTAGGAAAACACGCCCATGTGATATACAGACCGGTCCTAACCAGTAACCACAATCTAAGTTTTGGCGCAAAAAAAAAATGTTTATCCCTGTCAACCCCATTTTTACCAAATAAAAGTGGGGTTTAAGAGGGTATACATTTCAAGGACATATTTTCTCCAATGTTAAAACAGTTCAGCCTGTACTACTTGCTCAGGCAAACTATTTCCAGTATCAAATTTTGGGACCCTCAGACAATATTTGGACATTTCAGCTGTTGTCTTTTATCAAAAATAATACTTTCTTTCACTTGGTTTAAACAACACTTGATTGATATTTAATAGGACAGGAAGTATTGGGTATTTTAAAAAGGTCACCTACTTCAACTTATTAGAGCATTTGCATGTCAAAACTAACAATCTGGGTTTCCGTACAGGTCCGGCACAAACCAGGCTGTACAGCCAAAGAGCTAGCTAGAAGCTTGAAATTGCAGATTTAGAAAGAAGAGGTGTTGTACTATCAATGGAGCGAAAACAAAGGCGCTGATGATCAGCTGTGCAGTCACTGCACAGCTGATCTGCGCCTTTGTTTTCGCACATGCAGATTGTTGGTTTTCTGATGCGGTGGCTCATTAGCAATGTCAATGACATCAAAGCATGTACCTTGTGAGTTGCATATCCAGAATCCACGTGGTGAGTTGGGTCATCTGTATGGCGTCTTGGTCCTAGAACAGCAATATACCTTGAAGTAACATCATGAAAACTTGCCCATGCAATGTATGGAAATTTTTTTCTAGCTGTAAAAATTGAAAACTTTATTAGAAAAAATTGATTCTTTTAATGTTTTTGTTCAAAACATAATAGCTCTTCCTGTAAAACACAAAAAGGGGCAAAGGAATGGTTTAAATATGCAAATGGTAAAAGGCCTGTTTATTTCAATGATATTTACCCAAACTTTTCTGGCCAAAGCTTCTCTAAAGAGTCTGTCAGCATCAATTTGGTACATAAACTGAAAATATCAAGACATGTTAACTTGTTAAAATACCCTGAATATAATTTGAACTATTGTATACTAGACAGAGTCTGCCATTCTGGGTCTTCCGAGTGAATGAGTCAAAAGACTCAAATTTTAATTTTTAATGCTTGAAAATAATTTGGGTGTTAAACTTGAGATTTGTCAAGTTTAATAAAATAGCTTTTAAGTGCACATGTATTTTCAATGAAAATTTACATTGTTGTTATGGACATCATCAATGATGTTACATATTCTCGCAAAAGCGTTAATACATGTGTGGTCATAACACTTTTTATTACATGATGTTATCCACTGGAAAACAGCGACTTTATACGATAAATACTGATATGTGGTCATATGACACTGTCATGCTACATCCCAGCAAAGTTGTAAAGAATTTTTAGACAGCTTGCCTTACATTTGTGAGCCGCATCATAAGAAAAATAGATTTTTGCCTATTGAAACAGTAACTGCACAGCTGATCAGCGCCTTTTTTTCACTATATTGATAGTACAATTCCTCTTCTTCCAAAATCCGAAATTTCAAGCTTCTAGCCATCTTCTGTAGCCAGTTTGCATCAGACCTGGTCAGAAACCCTGAAGACCGGGTTTCTCACATCGCAGCTCATATAACAGCGTAGCATTGTAGTAGAGTAGTAAATTTCACAGACATACCTTTTCTGTGGTAGAATAGTCACTAAGGACCCATTTCTGTAGTTGGGTCCCCGAGAGAACAAAAAATGGCCTCTCATCCCCGGGATCTTCTTCCCACTCACCCGCTACCACGGCTTGTAATGGCTGAAAAAGTTTTTCTCATAATTTTCTGTTATAATGCTTGTATTTGAGCAAGCAAGTTGTGTTCTAAAATGTTATTTATATAGAGGAGACCCTGAAAAGACTGTGTCATGGAGCTGTGTAGTAATTTGTTTTTGTTCCCTATCTTGTAGCTTTCTTTATAAACCAGCTTAGGTCAGTGCAGGATAGTTTACTTATTCCTGGACATGCTTAAAGGCCTAAGTCCTGGACCCCTTGGCAGAGGATTATTGCTACCTTTATTGAAACATATAAACAAGGTAAAGATTAGTTACTGTGAAGTATTTATGGTCACATATTTTACAAGGCCGAAGCGAGCATAATCAGACTCCCAGACTACCGTTAGTGTCGGACCCTGTTGTGAGAACCGCCTCGTCTAAGCTGTACTAATATGTACCCACAATCATTGTTTTGAGCAAAAGCAAGATAAATATCAGAATTTTTCAGCTGGAAATTTTCCTTTTATACAGCTATAAAAATCTATGTTTTCTTAATGTTATAGTACTTACTGCCCCCGTTGTTTGACCGGGCCCACCACCAAAGATTAACGATGACATTCTTCGACCAAATCCAGCAAACATGCCCTGGCTTGACTTCATAGCATGGCATGTTATTGTGTTCTGTTGAAAAAGTTAATGAGCCTCTGCATAAGAAAACCAACATGCATAGGCGAAAACAAAGCGCAGATCAGCTGTGCAGTAACTGCACAGCTGATCAGTGCCTTTGTTTTCGCTACACAGATAGTACAATACCTTTTCTTTTTAAATCTGAAATTTCAAGCTTCTAGTCTGCTTCTATGACTGTACAGGCCGGTTTGTGCCAGTCCTGACCAGAAATCCAAATTGTTGATTTTCTCATGCAAAGGCTCAAATATTATGAACAACTATCAAATTTTCTGGCACTGTAGTTCATTTCAAAAATACTGTTAATCAAAAAAGAATGCAAAGGTGGGTGCATATGCAATTTATTAAACTAGTAAACCATATGTTCACCGAATAAAGAATTCATTAGGCAAAAGGTGAACTACACCATGAAACCATAAATTTTGCTCAAACATATACATAACCAAAAGATATCACTTGATTGAAACTTTGTAGCAAATCTGTCCTTAAGCCTGTATACACAAAATAAACCCTCTCTGTTCCATAATTAACAAAGTTTAAGCCTATAGCTATCTCCTATGATTGCATAGACCAGTTTGTGTCAAGCCTGGTTAGATACTCCTTGGAAATGGCTCATATGAGCCACATCATGAGAAAACCAACAATGTGGTTTCCGAACAGGTTCATCACAAACCAACCTGTACAAGGACAGAAGATGGCTAGAGATTGGAAATTCTGGATTTAAATATAGCAAAAGTGAGCAAAGCTCACATACCCCCGGCGGTAGCCATCAGAGGTCATACCACATTGAGACAACATGCAGACTACAGAAAAAGGTATACATCTAGTCTCATCAAATGAATATCCAGGTGCACTGTAAGCTACAAAGATAGAACATCAAGTTATCTTCTTCTGGTGTAGATTTGTCTAAAATTTAAGAAAATTATAAAAACAAAGTTCTGAGACCTGAGCTGTATTATAGGAAAACCTGCTGGTTGTATAATTATGTGAAAACAAAGATTTAGATCAGCTGCAAAATCAATCCCTCAATATTCTAAATCAGAAACTGCTTGTGTCTAACCATTTTGTGCTATATAGCCACATCTATCTTTAACCTCTTTGGAGATCCACAGTCTCCAAACAACAACAACAAAAAACTTTTGGAGATAAAATATATTCATAAATAATTATATTCATAATGAAAGGCTTTTTGGGTTGAGTGACAGATGGAAAAACATAAGCAGGAGATAGCTGATTATTTCTTACACAACACAACTTATCATTCCCAATGTTTGTACTAAATTTCATCATCCTATGTCAAACAGTTCCTGAGAAATTTCCCTATTCATTGTACAGGAGTGACAGATGGAAAAACTACAAAATGGAAAAAGATGGAAAAACAAATACTAGCCATCTGATTTTCTCTTACACAATACACTTGGACACTGTCTAAATATATACAAAATTTGGAGAAGCTGGCATAAATAGGAGCTGAGAAATTTGTGATGGAAATTTCAGAGACAAAAATGGACAGATAAAGTGACTGATAAGCAGGAGATGGCTGATTCTTTCTTACACAATACAACTTACCATACCCAATGTTTGTACCAAATTTCATCATCCTACTGAGAAATTCTTGACAAAAATTTCCATATTCATTATACAGGAGTGACAGATGGAAAAACTACAAAGTGGAAAAAGAATGGAAAAACAAATACTGGCCATCTGATTTTCTCTTACACAATACACTTGGACACTGTCTACATGTATACAAAATTTGGAGAAGCTGGCATAAATAGGAGCTGAGAAATCTGTGATGGAAATTTCAATCAGAGAGAAAGTAAAATGGATAAATAAAGTGACCGATAAGCAGGAGATGGCTGATTCTTTCTTACACAATACAACTTACCATACCCAATGTTTGTACCAAATTTCAACATCCTATGTCAAGCAGTTCCTGAGAAATTTTTGACAAAAATTTCCATATTCATTATACAGGAGTGACAGATGGAAAAACTACAAAGTGGAAAAAGAATGGAAAAACAAATACTGGCCATCTGATTTTCTCTTACACAATACACTTGGACACTGTCTAGATGTATATAAAATTTGAAGAAGCTGGCATAAATAGGAGCTGAGAAATCTGTGACAGAAATTTCAATCAGAGAGAAAGAAAAATGGACAAATAAAGGGACAGATAAGCAGGAGATGGCTGATTCTTTCTTACACAATACAACTTACCATACCCAATGTTTGTACCAAATTTCAACATCCTATGTCAAGCAGTTCCTGAGAAATCTTTGACAGAAATTTCCATATACATTATACAGGAGTGACAGATGGAAAAACTACAAAGTGGAAAAAGGATGGAAAAACAAATACTGGCCATCTGATTTTCTCTTACACAGTACACTTGGACACTGTCTACATGTATACAAAATTTGAAGAAGCTGGCATAAATGGTAGCTGAGAAATCTGTGACAGAAATTTCAATCAGAGAGAAAGAAAAATGGATAAATAAAGGGACTGATAAGCAGGAGATGGCTGATTCTTTCTTACACAATACAACTTACCATACCCAATGTTTGTACCAAATTTCATCATCCTATGTCAAGCAATTCCAGAGAAATCTTTGACAGAAAAAAAGTTTACACACACACACACATGCACGCACACAAACATCTTCACAGAAAAGACAAAAACTATATACCCCCTATATACTTCGTATATGCCGGGGGTATAAAAAGTAGATTGTACTATCCATCAGTCAGGGACATAACCTAAACAGGTTATAAAAATAATTACTGACTCATAACTGAATCAAGTTATTCCCCATTTTTCACCATTTTTCACCTTCCAATTGTAGCCTTAGCACAGTTTTCATGGGAAAGTGGACAATTTTCTATGAAAGATCTGTTACATAACTTTAAGACCAGCCAATAAAATTTACTACGCATCGTCTAGAAAGTACTATGCAGGGGGTCTAAAGTTCATGAAAAAAATTACTTTATAACCTATACATGTATAAGTTATTTTGTAATACTTGCAACTTTTACAAAATAACTTAAATGAGTTAAACGAAGAAAAGTTAACTCTCACAACCATGAAAGGGAGATAATTTTAAATGCTTTAATAACTTGATTCAGTTATTTTTTTTATAACCTGTTTAGGTTTTGTCCCTGACTGTCCATGTAGCAAAAACAAAGGCGCTGATCAGCTTCGCAGTTACTGCGAAGCTGATATGCGCCTTTGTTTTCGCATATGCAAAATGTTGGTTTTCTCATGCTTATATTACAAATTACCTGGGCTGGGTTAGGCGTCAAAAGTACTAGAGAGCTTGTAGTTGTCGCTAGCAAACACCCGTAGGGCTGAAAGAGATTATAACAGATTAATAATACAGATAAAAACTAGTACACTTCAATCTCTTTATAATACTATTGCTGGGGTCCAAGCCAATATCCATGTAAGCATTCAAATCTGTTTTATAATGAGAGTAAAATGATATATAGCAAAATTAAGTTTAGAATGACCATTTGGGATCCAGCAGTGGTTTGTGTTATATCCAAAACTGTGTTGTAACAAGCCATGTTATAAAGGGGTCCAGGTATACATGTACCACACTTTATGTTATTAAAAGTGTTATTAACATAACATAAATTTTATTTTATTTCTTTTTTTGTTTTGACTTACAGGGTACTTCATGAAACCATCACACTTAGTTCTTCTTGTATCTGGTACATGTACCTACAATCTTCAGCTTATACACAAGTAAGAAAATAACACAGGTGTTCAACCAGACAACATATAAGCCTTATTGGCTTAGTTGGGTGGTTATATTTATGAAGCACATTTCATCCTAATGTTGGGTCCCATAAAATGGAGGCAATGTCCTGACATGACCATTGCTGTTGACTTGGACGTAAAGCATCAATTCAAAGAAGTTCAAAAATAAAAAATGATATTAAAGAAAATGAATATCTTTTTTACATAAAACAACACAAACCTCCAGATTCACAACACAGTCACATTCCTCTCCCTTTAGTTCCGCACTGATCTCCGATGATGATGCCTCGTAGGCGATGTTTGGCCAGTAGCGTACCACTCCCTCTGGGGACACAGCAATACAGGCAGCTGATTGGCTGTCTCCAGAGCTGGGTAAAACACATACCCTGGCTGCACTGTGGGCTAGGTCACTAGGTGGTAAGGTTAGCTCTTTACATAGAATATTCTATTGAAGACAAAGTTATGTGTGAGAAAATGCAAGTCTTGAGATCTAAAAGTAAAATCTAAAAGTAAGGTTTTAGAAATGAAAGTTTTCCTTTTATGGCACTATATATTTGTAGCTATTGACAAAATAAGAGCTGTTGCAGAACAGCGTAGCTAGCCTGACTTGTGCTTTGCCACTAAATCTATTAAAATTGACCCATGACCTTGACCTCTAGGTCACTCGGGTGTGATGGTACGGCATAAAACTTCAGACCAATATCTACCAACATGCAAGGTATCAAATTGATCCATCTACATATTAACCAAAAACTTTAAAACAAAATTTTTATGTCCGTGACCTTGACCTCAAGGTCATCCATGTGGGTTGTGATGGTACAGCATGAAACTTTAGACCAGTATCTACCACCATGCAAAGTATCAACTTGATCAATCAATATGTTCAAGAGATATAGACATATAAAAACTTTAACGAAAAACTTTAACACAAAATTTTTAAGTCCCGTGACCTTGACCTCAAGACAAGGTCATCCAGGTGGGTCATGATGGTATCACCATGCAAAGTATTAACTTGATCCATCAACATGTTTAAGAGATATAGACTTATAAAAACTTTAATGAAAAACTTTAACGCAAAATTTCTAAGTCCGTGACCTTGACCTCAAGGTCACCCAGGTGGATTATGATGGTACAGCATAAAACTTCCGACCGATATCTACCATCATGCAAAGTATCAACTTGATCCCACCCAGGTGGGTCATGATGGTACAGCATAAAACTTCCGACCAATATCTATCATCATGCAAAGTATCAACTTGATCCATAAATATGTTCAAGAGATATAGACTTATAAAAACTTTAATAAAAAACTTTAACGCAAAATTTCTAAGTCCGTGACCTTGACCTCAAGGTCACCCAGGTGGGTCATGATGGTACAGCATAAAACTTCCGACCAATATCTATCATCGTGCAAAGTATCAACTTGACCCATCGACATGTTCAAGAGATATAGACTTATATAAACTTTAATGAAAAAATTTAACACAAAATTTCTAAGTCCGTGACCTTGACCTCAAGGTCACCCAGGTGGATTATGATGGTACAGCATAAAACTTCCGACTGATATCTACCATCATGCAAAGTATCAACTTGATCCCACCCAGGTGGGTCATGATGGTACAGCATAAAACTTCCGACCAATATCTATCATCATGCAAAGTATCAACTTGATCCATCGATATGTTCAAGAGATATAGACTTATAAAAACTTTAATAAAAAACTTTAACGCAAAATTTCTAAGTCCGTGACCTTGACCTCAAGGTCACCCAGGTGGGTCATGATGGTACAGCATAAAACTTCAGACCAATATCTATCACCATGCAAAGTATCAAATGTTTAAGAGATATAGACTTATAAAAACTTTAATGAAAAACTTTAACGCAAAATTTCTAAGTCCGTGACCTTGACCTCAAGGTCACCCAGGTGGATTATGATGGTACAGCATAAAACTTCCGACCAATATCTACCATCATGCAAAGTATCAACTTGATCCATCGATATGTTCAAGAGATATAGACTTATAAAAACTTAAATAAAAAACTTTAACGCAAAATTTCTAAGTCCGTGACCTTGACCTCAAGGTTACCCAGGTGGGTCATGATGGTACAGCATAAAACTTCCGACCAATATCTATCATCATGCAAAGTATCAACTTGACCCATCGACATGTTCAAGAGATATAGACTTATATAAACTTTAATGAAAAAATTTAACACAAAATTTCTAAGTCCGTGACCTTGACCTCAAGGTCATCCAGGTGGGTCATGATGGTACAGCATAAAACTTCAGACCAATATCTATCACCATGCAAAGTATCAACTTCATCCATCAACATGTTTAAGAGATATAGACTTATAAAAACTTTAATGAAAAACTTTAACGCAAAATTTCTAAGTCTGTGACCTTGACCTCAAGGTCACCCAGGTAGGTCATGATGGTACAGCATAAAACTTCAGACCAATATCTACCACCATGCAAAGTATCAACTTGATCCATCAACATGTTCAAGAGATATAGACTTACAAAAACTTTAATCAAAAACTTTAACATTTGAGCAACACGAACGCCGACGCCGGGTTGACTGCAATAGCTCTTCCTGAACTTTCGTACAGGCGAGCTAATGATCTAATTTCTGTAGATTTAAAGTACACCATTCTGCTTATATTCTGTTTGTTTTTTATGCTTTTTTTTATCTTGTATTAAGAATAATATGAATAATTCCTTTACTGATATGCACTTGTCTTTTCCTTATTACGGTATTCATGCATTACAGGTTTTAATTCTGAATAGTTCATGTCAGATAGAACAATTTCTACTGTAGAACAATAATTACCCTGCCAGCAGGACCTTGTTTATATCTCCAAACAAACAACTTCCTTCCTCCCACAAGCCACGCCCAGCCTGTGGGCTCTGTCTGGACACTGATTTTGGTGTTCTCTGAAAGACGTCAAAACTACCATTAAAATTTAATTAGCTACCACAGAAACTAGCTGAAATAAAACCACAGAAACTAGCTGAAATAAAAATTATCTTTTTTTCTTAGCTTTTTTCACATATGACAATCAACATATGAGCTGCTACATTAGAAAACAAACAATCTGCATATGCGAAAACAAAGGCGCAGATCAGCTTCGCGGTAACCGCAAAGCTGATCAGCGCCTTTGCTTTCGCTACACGGATAGTACAATTCCTCTTCTTCCTAAATGCGAAATTTCAAGCATCTAGCCATCTTCTTTAGCTGCACAGGCTGATTTGTGTAGGACCTGGTCGGAAACCAAATAGGTTTTCCCATGCAAAGGCTCATATGCATGTTTGTAGGGCAGATGTCTTGCTAAGACCTGCATGACTTCAACAGTTTTTAACAGCATCAATTTAAATTTTGAGTGAAATGTACTTTATGACTAAATAAGTTCTCTAGACTTTTAACAATACTTTAAAGAACTTACTGTCAGCATATGTGAGAGCCTCTGTAATCAGTACTGGCAATGGTGTTCCAAATCTCTCTATCCTGAACTGGGATGTTTCCTCTAACAACTGAGATGCTTGCAACACAGATCTGTTGGCCTGGCCCCTGATGTGTCATAAAGAAAGATTTTTATGGCCTAAGGTTATTCCTTTTCACCTTTTAGGGAATGGGGGCAGGGCCCTTTAGTTGGGGAAAATTTTCGCGCGAAATGCAAAAATTGGGAAAACTCGCCTTGTTTGTTTCGCAAAATTTTTGTCTGCTTTCCTCTCAGTATGATCACATCAGAAAAAAGCCAAACTGAATCATCGAAAACGAGACTACATGATAGCAATTGGGTAAGCTTTCTATCACCCAGAACCGTTGAAATGATATCACTACCTTGGCCTTACATTACAGGCACGGTAGTGATGGATCCCTATCTTTTTAATGTAACACTAGATATATGAATCACATGTCACTCCAAATGCTTCATACTTTGGGTTTAGACCACATTTTATAGCTATGTGGGCTTTTTCTTCGCCCAATGCAAAATTATAAAAAGGCTACCAATTGGCTGTAAAAAATAAAATAAGCAAAATAGTGAAATTAATGGGCAAATTAAGCATAATTGTGGTAAACTTGTTAGATTGAATTGAGATATTGAAGAAAAGTTCATTTTATCATATTGCCATCACAAGTCAGTCAAAAATTTCTGTCAAAAATATTCAAAATGATTTTGCTACATTGTAGTGCATGGAAACCTTCCCCTACTTCCCGAACCGCAACAAATTGCCAAATTTCTAGACTCCTGGTACCATTACTCTAACGGGACCAACTCTCGAACAATAATTTGATTTATACTAAATAAAACATAAAATCTGGTCAACATAAAAACACTTTGGGCAGGATTTCTTTCATCAGTCGAAGGCCGTTAAAACTGGCACAGTGCCAAGTGTCAGCCTCATTTTGGATTTCCCTAGCAGCCAATGGAAATCGACCAAAATCATAGCAAAATACATTACTCAGTTTGTGTGACAAGAAATTCTCTGCTGAAAAGCATTCCTGAATTCCATTTTTATGCTGTCTCATGCCAGAAGCTCTCTTCTATGTATTCAAATCAACGTTTGATGAAGGAAACACGCCTTGAGTCTTTTAGCTTTACAAATGTTTGTTTACACCCTTGTGAAAATATAGTGTCCGTGAAAATTGCATGAGCCACAAGGTCGTTTTTATTTTGCTACTGGTACTATCTCCCAGTCCTAGTGGCTCTCTCTTAAGTGATTACTTGTTTGATCCCAAAAAATCTAATAGAAATTGGCTAAGTCTGCTCAGTTTTGATGCTGGCAAAAATACATGGAAACAAAGAATAGTAAAAAACCAGTGTTTAGGTTGGACCTACACATAATGACCTACATGGTATCATGCTTGCATTGTACCATATTTTCTTGCATTTAAATACCTCCTGGGTGACTATACAGTATACACTGTTTTCCCCTAATTCTCTCGCATTATTACAACTAAAAACGATCTCAAATAGTCTGTTAGAGAATTGGTTCCATTAGACACTGGCTATCCACACGACGGTCGTGCCGATAACGCCGCTTATCGGCACGACCGTCGTGCGGATAAGCGGCGTTATCCGCACGACAGGGAAATCGATATCCAAATGTTAAACATGTTTAGAAATGGACACATTTTAAGTTGATAATGTTATACATTGGCTTCTTAACTGAAACAGAATATTACCCATGCAGGAATTTTTTACTTTTTAATTAATAAAATTATTTTTTTGCAGTAATTGGCTTACCTGTAATTTTACTTGTAAAAATCAGCCATGCGTATGCGTAAACAAGAAAGTAAATATTGTAACCTAGTAAATAATAAAAGAATGTGATTATCCTAAAGAATAAACAGCTTTGGATTTCAACAATGGAGTATGGAAACATTTCAGTAACACAGTTAAAAGCATTTACAATGGTTTTATTTTTCTTCGCTGTAAGAAATCTCCTGTTAACATCAGCTGGAATAATGGGTTCAGGACAACTCGGAATAATCAAATCAAACTAGTTTTCTCATTCATAATTTAAAAAAATGCTAATTTCGAATGTATTTCAATAGCTAAACACATAATTAATTTATTTAATGACAAATTAATAGTTTAATGCTTACATTAGCTTTTTAGAAAATCTCATATCGGATTCCCCATCGTGCTGACAGCCAATATCTGTAGCATTGGCTATCCGCACGACGGTCGGGCCGATAACGCCGCTTATCGGCACGACCGTCATGCGGATAAGCTGCGTATTCGGCACGACCGTCGTGCAGATAGCCTCAGCCGTTCCATTAACTGAAGGAAACATGCTTTTTAGTGGTGATGTAATTGTAGTAGTGCTAGGTATAATACACACTTGTATCGCCTTGCGGTACAAGCCGGCTTTTACAGCGACGCAATAGAGTGTTGGATTAGCACGCAAGAGAACCTGGTTCGATCCTCCGCCGGGGCAAAAAGATTATTTGCATCTTTATTACCAGTTACATTTGGCGCCCAACGTTAAATGACCCACCCAAAGGCTCGGAGCACATCCGTGTTGAATTTAGGTTCGTGAATGTCTAATTGAGATTCGGGGACGAATCTTAAATGGAGGGGAGATATGTAGTAGTGC
Source organism: Rugalucina vietnamica (assembly GCA_964017185.1). Lineage (NCBI taxonomy): Eukaryota > Metazoa > Mollusca > Bivalvia > Lucinida > Lucinidae > Rugalucina > Rugalucina vietnamica. The sequence continues at coordinate 34,844,971 of OZ024872.1, forward strand.
TAGGTATAATACACACTTGTATCGCCTTGCGGTACAAGCCGGCTTTTACAGCAACGCAATTGACCCGGTCGGCAAGCTACTCTTTCGTTAGAAAAAATCAATATTGGTTACCATAACTGGACCTTTCCTGCCTCTTCGCTCATTCGGTCGAGGGTATAACTCGGTCAATATCACTGTAATTTAATCATTTTAGACGCTTATAAAATCATAATTTGTCAGAATAATAACGGGGTACATACCTTGAGTTGAATAGATAATGGAGATCTAAAAAGACATGCAAAGCTTTTATCAATACTTTTATTTTGTATTCATATTTTCTGATTTTAATTCAGTAAGGTTACAGCGATAAACACCAAGGAAATCACCTCGTACGAATGACCTATGACGTCACGCCGATCGTGTCAATAGAGTGTTGGATTAGCACGCAAGAGATCCTGGTTCGATCCTTGTCCGGGGCAAAAAGATTATTTGCATCTTTATTACCAGTTACATAATAGACTGTGCTTTGCACGTGCCATATGACAGCACACATAATTTACTAAGTCAGTGACATTTGCAATGTTGTGTCTACAAAACCTGAGGATTCAATTAATTTTATTGCATATCCTACGATTTTTGCAAACTTGTAACAATGCTGTAAAAGTGGTTAGAGATATAATACCAGGAGGCTATTGAACTGTGAAACCACATGCAGTTGTCGCACATCTGCGTGATAATTTCAATCGCGATTTCCTACGCGGTTACTCTCAATCAAGACATACTTTACAACAAATGGTGATCCCTTTCGTTGTGGTGTGAACACACTGGCTACTCTTTTACTTTGGGCTGACCGTGTTCCTTGTGGAGTTGCAGTAAACGGCGAGGGTCTATTTCTAGACGTGTTTGCTCGAGGCGTGTACATTTTAACAACTAAAAGCTCCTATTATTATGAAAATGGTGTGTTATTTTGTTTTCCGCGAATATTTCGAGCCGGTGTCGCTTATGAGCTTGAAAAAATGATCTGAGTTTTCGAAGCGCTTAATACAATGAGAGAAGAGAGTAATCCGAACCGCAGCAACACAGTCCGGAAGTGGAACGCCGCGGCTTGGAGTTTGCCCGTATTCATGTGATTTTAAAAGCACATAGTTCTCATGTAATAATTCAATTTGGGGAAAATCACAAAGATACGGCGTAAGGAGTGAAACTTCTGTAATGTTTCTTGGTGTCTTTCGTTAGCAGGCCAAACAAATTACACTCATTCACCATTTTTGCATTATCGGCTGGTTTCCAGCTTAGAAAAGATCGATGTTCTGGTGTGACTCTGCCTACGCAGGATCAGTTCAGTGTAGCAGTATGGTCACATAACAACCATCCCCAGTTCTAACTCAAGAATTCTGTTTTCTTTTTCTTTTTTTTTCTTTTTCAAATACTGAGTCGATCAATTTCTGATCATCACCTCAGGTGTGGGGTGGGTGGCTAAATTCAAGGTGGCTAAATTTTGAATTTAGCAAAATGGGGGAAGCATTCGGGATGGGCCATTAAAAGTATTTACAAGAAGCTAGACAGAGGCATACTAAAACGTATACCTCTGGACCGTTGGTTCTAAATAAGAGTCTTAAATCCTTCCGTGGTCTTAGATGCGACCACAGAAGAGGGAAGACTGTTCCACAATGGAATAGTCCTCGGGAAGAATGAATTCTTCAGGGTATCACTATAGGACATGTATCTTGTATACTGTGAATCATGAGATGCCCTGGTAGATCTTAATCTGGGTGCCGGGGTCAGATATTTATCTTTGTCAAGAGACACTGTACCGGAGTGAATCTTGTAAAAGAAAGTTAAGGAAGACTTAAGCCTGCGGTCCTCCAGGGATGGCCAGTCAAGATCATTAAGCATGTCATCAACGCTACTTTTATTATGCCATCGCCTGCAGACCCACCTAGCTGCTGTCTTCTGCACTTTCTCCACCTTTTTCGTCGCAGTTTAATTATAGGGATGCCAAATAGGAGCTGCATACTCGAGCTGAGGGCGAACCCATGTTTGGTATGCAATTTCCTTCGTATGCTGAGGTGCAAGAGCCAAATTGCGCCGAAGAAAACCCAAAGTTTTAGTTGCTTTAGAAGAAATTTCAGAAACATGTTGACCCCATTCCAAGTTGTCAGTAATAGTAATTCCAAGGTATTTGGCGGACTCAACATGTTCCAATGTTTGTTGATGCAGCGAGTAGTTAAAGTGTATTTGATTGCTAGGGAGATGCCGAGTCACCCTCATTGAATGACATTTGGCAACATTGAATTTCATTTGCCATCGGTCTCCCATTGTCCTAGGCTATTCAGGTCATTCTGTAATATCTGGCAATCTGTGACGGTTTTAATATTTCTATACAAAACACAGTCATCAGCAAAGAGCACATTGCACATTTTTAACCCATTCAACTCTGATTCTATTCTTTTTACATGCACCTTAACATGTTTATGCATCGTGGCTTTAAGACCCCAAACCACCTGCGAGCGGGTATTGCAGTATATAAAATAAAGAAAGAAAATTTGTGGGGGAAGTATAGCGCAACTACAGGTGCGAAACGGGTATAGTTAATTAGCGAAAGGAAGGTTCCTTTCGCGAAAGGAAGATTTTTGTACGAAAGGAACATTTTATCTTTATCGCCACTGCTATTTAACAGCTTTTAATTGTTTTGTTATACATGTTATTATAAAATAATATCAAGTAAAATGTGTAAAATGTCAAAAAAGTTATTTGATGCAAACAGAGGAACTTATAAGTAAAGAAAGCTCATTAAATTTAGGCGACGGAAGGAAGATTTGCCTACGAAAGGAACGCTTAATACCCTTATAGTAAAAAAGTTATTTGGTGCAAAAAGAGGTAAAGAAAGCTCATTAAATTTAGGCGACGGAAGGAAGATTTGTCTATGAAAGGAACGCTTAATACCCTTATCATCGTCATCGCTGCCTATCAGCTCTTTTTGTCTTTTTGTAAGAAAAATGTAGTGCCGGACACCGAGCCATTCCAGTGAGGATAGGCTGCGTGTCCGGCATTGCCGGACGCGGAGACTCTTGAATAATTTGCCCGGTACCGGACGCCGAGACACTTCCTTTCATTTATTCTGCATTAAAATAATAAGAAAATAAAGTAAAATACAATTTAACTATGAAGAAAATTTGGTCCAAATGGAGGAAAGCAAATGAAATTTGACACTGGCCGCACTGGCGAAAGGAAGATTTTCCGCTACGAAAGGAGCATTCATCGCTGTCTTGCGGTTTTATAAAGTCAATTTAAAGTGAAGTGAACGTCTTAAAACATCTATTACCTATAATTTCCTTTCACCGTTTAAAACTTAAAATATGCTCAATTATAGTCAATGACTTCAAAACGGGTGAGTGTAATCACCGGATCGGACCGGATCGGGCCTAATTACCGGATCGGACCCAAGTTCATGCAGGTTATGGTGTATTTTGTTGTGTACGTTTTGTTTTTCTAGTAGATTATTGAGTTTTATTCATTGTTTGGTCATTTTGAAGCAATATATTTTTAGACCGTTGTAGAAATGCAATATGTACATGTTTGACTTTTTATTCATACTGGAGATGACTATCATGCTCATTGTCGTTATATTTCAGTAGCGTTTTGGTTATAACAAATAACACACAAAGACTTTTTTGTTTTATTCCTATTCCAGCAATGGCATATAAAATGAGCATTCGCATGAGAAAACCAACAATTTGCATATGGGAATATAATGCCGCAGATCAGCTGTGCACAGCTGATCAGCGCCTTTGTTTTTGCTTCACGAATAATATAATTTCTTCTCAAATTATATCCAAAATTTCAAGATTCTAGAATCTATTTTCCGATCCGGTCCGATCCGGTCATTACACACACCGGTGCGAAACGACTAGAATAGGTTTGGTCCGGTTTACTCCAGTAAGTGCAAGCGTCTGCTGATAGGCAGACCGTCGTGCGGATAGCCAGTGTCCTGCTGATAACCGGAAGTAAACAAATCAGCATGGTATTGCTTTCTTTAGAAACCATAAAAAATGCATTTCCACGCTCTCAGAAAGCTGACATTGCTCACAGCACGAAGGCAAGCTAGTATAAGCCAATTCCGTTCACTTTCCGTAGCTCTTCTCAAAGATGCAAGATATGTGAAGGGTGTAGAACATGAAGACACAGAAAAGATCAGAAACATTGGCATCATGGCACACATAGATGCTGGTAAAACAACAACAACAGAGAGGATGCTGTATTATTCTGGCTTTTCAAGGCACCTAGGTATCTATTGTAAATTCATTGTCCATTTACATGATTTTTGGGCATGAAGGACGTCATACAGGTAATTTTGCTGATTCGGTGGAGGTGCATTACTCGGTGTTTATCGCTATGCCCTTACAAAGGTTGGCGCACAAAATATTAAATCTAAATGAATATTTTCATTAAAACATTGCATATTCTTTTAGATTAATGCATAAGATTTATTCCAAAGTAAGAAATTTATAATATTTTTGACATATTATGATTTTGTTAGTGTTTAAAAGTAGTAACGCATAATGATAATGACCGAGGTTATCACCTCCACCGGATGAGGAAAATAGTGGGAAAGGTGACCGATATTGATTTTTTTTCAAGGAAGAGTACCTAGCTGACCTGCCCTATGCCTGTGCAGAAATGTGACTGGCCTAGGCCACAGTGAATGGTGCACTAGCTGAGGCTCAATCCCGGGACCCCTGGTCTTGACCCAAAGTTCTAGTCTTAACCACTATACTTGCAGTCTGGCAAATGTCCAATGTGGTGCCCTGCACAAGATGTCCAGGATTCCACCGTGTAGTGTCCTTGAGCAAGAAACAGAGTAAATATCAATATTACAAGCAACTTTTAATCTAAAATGTGCATCTATTTGTGAAATAAGTTCTTTTTTGACTATTTATTCCCTTTAAGTTTGCATCTTATTTTCAAAAGAATATTTGCTGTGATGCTTTGCAGGCAGTGTTGACTCTGGTGATACAGTCACAGATTATATGGCACAAGAGAGAGAAAGAGGAATTACCATAACATCAGCTGCTGTAACATTTAACTGGAGGAAACATAAAATAAATCTCATAGACACTCCAGGTACATATAAATCATTACAAAAACTTGCCCATGCAATATATAGATATTTTTTACAAGTGTAAAAAATGAAAACTTCATTACAATAATATTGATATTTTTTAATAGTTTTCCACAAAACATTAATTATTGTTTGCACCGCCTCCCAGAGGCAGTTCTAACGAGTACTCACAATTTATGTTTTGGATCAAAAATAAGGTTTATATTTCAGTAAATGTGTTAATTTTCAATCACTTAAACTTGTGTCTATGCTCATAAATCTTTTAATACTTGTCCATGTAGTTATGTAAAATTGTTAAGGGTTTAGCATGTTATAAACATCTATATGTTGAACAGTCTCATTTAATCAAAGGCCTAGGGAGTTTAAGGCCTGATTTTCGGCCTCATGTTTTGGTAAAGAATTGAATTTTGGAATTGTGGTGAGAAAAGTATTGCAAATAACAGGTATATGTCCCTGCTTTTAAAATATAGTACAACTGTTTCATTCATTTAGAAAACGTTGTCATAGCAACACTCAGAAAACATAGAAATAGCACTAATTGCCCTTTTTAGGTCTACTTTTCACTATAAAACAACATTTTCAACTACAGGCCCATGTGACAAACAAATTCTTAATATGAAATGATTATGAAGTATCATCCAGACATATTGTATGCAAAGTATCATTTTGTTTGTCGCGTGGGCCAGTAGCTAAAAATTAAAAAATATGTTCAGAAATGGCCAAAAATCAGCCAATATGTGCAAAATGTGCTCCACGGTACCTATGGTTCTTCTGTGTGCAACCATGGCAACACTTGTAGGATGAATGACGGATTTGTTCTGGATTTTATTAGAGGAGACATGTGGCTGCTTTTAGGAATACTTGTCTCATCTAAAGTCCCAAATTTATTTTTTACCAAAATCTGAGGCCAAAAACAGGTCTTAAACGCCCTAGGCCTTTGACACTTTTGAAGGTCATGTTGATTTCACTGTGGAGGTGGAGAGATCTCTGAGGGTTCTAGATGGTGCTGTAGCTGTGTTAGATGGTTCTGCAGGTGAGATCAGTAATTTTATACACAACGGTCCATTTCTCTGTTTACGAAACTTTCTATTTTAGCCATGTCATGAGAAAACCAACAATATGGTGTCCGAACAGGTCCAACACAAACAGAGCTGTACAAGCACAGAAGATGGCTAGAGTTTGGAAATTTTTGATCAAGAAAGTAGAGGAATTGTACTATCCATGTAGTGAAAACAAAGGCGCTGATCAGCTTCGTAGTTATCGCGAAGCTGACCTGGGCCTTTGTTTTCGCATATGCAAAATGTTGGTTTTCTCATGATGCAGCTTTCGTCTGTTTTCTGGTGTTGAAGCTCAAACACCAGCAGGTGGGAGGCAAGCCAGTTGTTACAAGCACTAAGATAGTACTAATATTCTGTGTACTTCTGCAATATGTGCGTTAAGTGTTTTACAGTGGGGTCACTAGGTATTTAACAATACAAGTAACATCAATTTATGTTTTGATATACAATGTATCATAAATGTCCGAAGTTTTCATCTTAACATTTTATTTTTTACAGTATATCGATTAAAGGTCTTAAGAAATCCACTTAAGAGTTTTTTCTGCTGCTTAAAGTCTGAATAAATTCTCATCATTACAAAAACATGCCCATGCAATATACACTGAGAGATTTTCAAAGCTGTAAAAAAATGAAAATTTTCAGTAGAAAGTTTTTATATTTTTCTTAGTTCTGCTCAAAACATAGATTATGGGTACACGTTAGAACCGCTTTATAAGTACCCACAATCTGTGTTTTGGAGCAAAAATAAGAACAATAGGTAAACCCCAGTTTCTCTATATAAAAGTGGGGTTTACGGGGGTATATGTTACACGGACATGTTTTCCTGATGTCATGTATTTTCTTGTCTTGCACACCAGATAGAGAAATCCGACGTTTTACCCCATGTAAGAAATTCTTATCTCACCCCTGTCGCACCCCACGTTCAAGTGTTCTTTTTTAACATTGGTTGTAAAGGACATCACGTAATTTCGTCGCTATTAAAGCGCACACGTCACAATGACGTCAAAACGTTTAACTTCAAAATGGCGGACGCCGCGATTGTAGCATTTTTCTAGGTAAATAGTATGAAAATCAAGCTTCGCCTCATTAAGGCGTGCAAGAAATAGAATCCATCATGCGTGTAAGGTATGGATAGACAAATCTGTCCCTCGGGTCACATTTTGGCATCACTGGGCGAGCCTCGTGATGCCAAAATGTGACCCTCGGGACAGATTTGTCTACCATACCTGACACTCATGTAAGATTCTTATAATCCAGGAGTTGAAGCTCAAACACTGACAGTCTGGAGACAAGCTAACAGGTACCATGTTCCTCGTATCCTGTACCTCAACAAGATGGATAAGCCGAGAGCCAACTTAGACATGTGCCTTAGATCAATGAGAGAAAAACTTCACATTGAACCTATTGTTATAAACCTGCCATATGAAAGAGATGGTAAATTCACTGGTATTGTAGATTTGGTTTCTCTTGAACAGCTGATCTGGGATGCGAAATTGGATCCACAGGGTGTTAATTTCCAAAGAGTTTCATTACTGTCACCAGAATGTGATATAGATAATGGTGATTGGAGGAAAGCTAGAAACACTATGATTGGTCAATTAGCCGATGAAGATGAGGCTATTGCAGATTATGTGTTAAGCGACAAAGATTTAGATGATATTCCACCAGACCTTGTAAGAGAGGCATTAAGGAATGTGACTCTTTCCCACAAAGCTGTACTTGTTCTTTGCGGCAGTTCACTGAAAAATAAAGGAGTTCAGCCCCTTCTTGATGCCATAACATACTATCTTCCCAGCCCATTAGATGTTTCACACCCATTCTTAGAATATTATCAAAATGAACTGTGTGCCTTAGCTTTTAAAATTGTTCACCATAAAGAAAGAGGTGCTTTGACATTCTTGAGGATATACGGGGGATTAATGACCTCAGGACAGCATATGTACAATGTAAATCTGGGCACAAGTGAGAGGATTAGTCGGCTGTTACAGGTTAATGCGGATGAGTTTAGGGATATAAAGGAGTTAGGGCCTGGAAATATTGTATGTGTTGCAGGATTGAAAGAGGTAATTAAATGGTTGCTTGAGTAATATTTTACAAGGTATCAGATTTAGAAGAACAAAGAGATTGTCTCTATAAGGATGGTTATTGAAAGATAGTTTTATCAGTTTTTCATCTTGAAAATTTTGATGCTCGATAGATTGGCTTTAATGTTTCGGTAAAAGCCTTAATTTTTTTTACGTGCATGCTAATTTAATGTGTTATGCTAAATGCTAAAATCCTGAAACACATCTCTTTAAGTTTGCTGTTTCTTAATTTGAGCCGCACCATGAGAAAACCGGATTTTTGCTGAGGCGAAAACGGAGGCGCAGATCAGCTTCGCAGTAACTGCGAAGCTGATCAGCGCCTTTGTTTTCACTGTACTGAAAATACAATACCTCTTCTTCCTAAATCCGAAATTTCAAGCTTACAGCTTTCTTCAGTGACTGTATAGGTTGGTTTGTGTCGGACCTGGTCGGTAACCTCGAAGACCGGTTTTCTCGCGTGGCGGCTCATTTTGTTATACATGTATTAGCAAATTGCTCCATCTCCACTCCAGACACGCACAGGAGACACCCTAACCAGCTCTCACCAAGCTGCTCAGAAAGCCACTAAACATTACAGAGCCTTAGCAGGTCTCGAACAAGTAGAACCACCCCCGGAATCCTCGGATTCCGAAACTGACGACGATCTAAATATGGATCAGGATTTTATGGAGTGTGACGGGCCAATTTTGGCGGGGGTGGAGATCCCTGAGCCTGTGTTCTTTTGTTCTATTGAGTCAGACTCCATAATGACTCAGACTGCCCTGGATAAAGCTTTGATCTGTTTACAGAGGGAGGATCCTAGTTTTAAGGTAATGCAAATTTCCTGACACATTACGAAAACGTGTATAAACAAATAAACAGAGATTTTTAAAGCTGCAAAAAATGAATATTTTCAGCAGAAAAATTTGGATATGTTTCTTATTTTTGATGAAAACATAGATTGTGAGTACATGATAGAACAGCCTGGGTGAGGCAATTCTAACAAGTACCCACAATCTATGTTTTGGATAAAAAATAAGACAATTAGGTATACCTCTGTACACCCCAGTTTAATTATATAAAAGTGGGGTATAAGAGGATATACATTGCACAGACATGTTGTTGTGATGACTTGATGGATACAATGCAGGGAAAACACTAAAACAACTCTGTTGAAGGCATCAGTTACGTGTACATAAGTGTAATATGTATGGTAGAAAGCTGTTTTTTAGAGTCTTCAGTGTTGTACAATACCACTGCCGGTAGATGGCAATGTTTTAAGATATTATTATAAAGAGAAAAGCAATTGAAAAAGAAGATAAAACAGTGAAGTGATGTGTGAAATGAAAGAAAGGGAGAGAACAGTGAAGTGATGTGTGAAATGAAAGAAAGGGAGAGAATAGTGAAGTGATGTGTGAAATGAAAGAAAGGGAGAGAACAGTGAAGTGATGTGTGAAATGAAAGAAAGGGAGATAAAACAGTGTATGACATAGCTATCGCTTCTTCCTATTTCACAATCATACTTAAATTTGAGCCGCCATATGGGAAAACCAACAATCTGCATAGCTGATAACTGCGAAGCTGATCAGCGCCTTTGTTTTCGCTATACGGATAGTACAATTCCTCTACTTTCTAAATCCAAAATTTCCAGCCTCTAGCCATCTTCTGTGACTGTACAGCCTGATTTGCGTTGGACCTGGTCGGAACCCAAATTGTTGGTTTTCTCACGCACAGGCTCATTTTACTTTACAATTCCAGGTAGAAGTTGCCAAGGAGACGGGTCAGACCATTATCTCAGGGATGGGAGAACTCCATATTGATATAATCAAAAGAAGGTTGAAAGACGAGTATGGAGTAGAGGCATACCTTGGACCTCTACAGGTAGTTTACAAGGCCGTCGTCGTCGGTCCGACCACTTTTTTGGCCGAAAATGGTTTCGGCCGGACCACAATTTTCGATTATTTGGCCAAAAATGTGTTAGCCTTTTCAACTTTTGTGAAGTGTGATGGCCCAATGTTAAGTAATTAACTGCCCTAGGGTGTGAAAGACAGTCGTTATAAAAACAATCATGAAAATGACACCAGGGATTGTTTGCCCAACGGATTATCGTTTGAAGTGAAGGTGCATTGATGTGTTCCTTAATTCTTTTTTTTTACGTATATAATTTTCGTAAACATTATTTTCTTCATATTCCAAAATTTGTTAAAACGTGCAAGTTATTCTTCCATCATGGATATACCGCCGGTTCCTAGTCAACCGACGTCTTTCAAATTCTCTTAAGCGTTCCTTCGGCAAGGTAAATCCTGTGAATAGGAGCTTTCAGTCTTCATGGTTTTCGACCAGGACATGGCTTCATCATAATGCAACCCATAAAATAAGCAGCGCTTCAAGGGCAAAAATTGTCCCAAAGTGCATTAAAATCGTCTCTACGGACGTCCGGAAATATAAAATTTTCTCGGGGGAGAACCCCCGAACCTCCCTTAAGAGAGGGGGATACCCCACTCTCGTGCTCTTCCCAAACTTGTGCCTTCGGCACTCGAGAAAACGTTTTTGATGTTTCATGGCTTGACCACTTTTCAAAAGCCGACGACGGCCCTGGTTTACATCTTTTAAATTTTGTACACAATAAATTTTTATGTACTTTCGTTTTCAAGCAAATTGTGCAAATTTGGAAACAAAAAAAAATTATGATGACAACTTCTCACTAGGTCACACAGGCAGATCTAGCTTGACATGATTTTCGTATGATTAGGCTATCTGTTAGGGTAAAACATAGATTGTGGGTACTCTTTAGAATCCCCTCAATGAGGCTTTTCAAATGTGTGTATGGAAGAAAGATAAGAAAAATATCCAAATTTTTATGCTGAATATTTTCATTTTTTGCAGCTTTTAAAATCTCTGTATATTTTATGGACATGTTTTTGTAATGTTTCAGATTGCCTACCATGAGATGTTAGACAAGGAAGTTAAATACACTAACAGCCTAAATCGACAGATAGGGGATAAAAACAACAGGGTGACAATGACCTTGTCACTGCACCCATGTCCGGACTGTCCCACTTTTAAACAGGTGAAAACTGTACAAGATGAGGATGGGCAGCATGTTCATGTGGGTAAAAGACAGCTACAAGCTATAAATAGTGGAGTGGCCTCTGCATTGAAATATGGTAGGTAGCTGAAACAAAATGAGCCGTACACAAATTGGCTTGCACAGTCAAGGAAAATAGCTAGAGGCTTCAGTTTCAGGTTTAAGAAGAAGAGGGATTGTACTATCTGTGAAATGAAAACAAAGGCGCTGATCAGCTGTGCAGTTACTGCACAACTGATGTGCGCCTTTGTTTTCACATACACAAAAATTTGGTTATCTCATGAAGCGGTTCAAATAATGCTGATGTTTCAATACCTGATTTCAAAATGAAAAAAGTGAACCTGTGCGTGAGAAAACCAGCAATTTAGGTTCTGATCAGGGCTGACACAAACCAGGCTGTAGTCACAGAAGATGGTTAGAGGCTGGAAATATTGGATTTAGAAAGTAGAGGAATTGTACTATCCGTGAAGCGAAAACAAAGGCCCTGCAAAGCTGATCTGTGCCTTTGTTTTTGCCTATGCGGATAGTTGGTTTTCCCATGCGGTGGCTTAAGTGGTTGAGATAATGGCATAGTCATACAGTGTTGAATTTCGAATTCGGAGGTCACATTGGTGCTTTAACAAGACATTAACACCCCATAGTACTGGTTAACACTCGGGAAACGATGGCTGCATTCAGAGGAATGAAAAATTGTCAATTTGGATATTAAATCACAATTTACAAACAAATATTTGAGCTGGTCTAGTGTATTCTCAAGATATTTTAGGAAAACCAAATCATTTTGCTATCTTTACGAAAACACACCCTTATACAGATTTTTCAAAAGTTGTAAAAAATGGAAAATTTTCCGTAGAACAATGTTGGTTTTTCTTATTTTTGCTCAAAACATAGATCGGTGAGGTGGTTCTAATGAGTACCCACAATCTATGTTTTGGAGTAAAAATAAGAAAAATAGGTATACCCCTGCGTACCCCAGTTTTGCTATGTAAAAATGGGGTTTAAGGGGTATACATTACACGGACATGTTTTCCTGATGATTCAGTTCCAACATATTCATTTGTAGGACCTATACTACACTCCCCAGTCATGGACGTCCAGGTTCATTTACACCATTTTGAGATGGCTCCTGGAACAGCTGTACCAGTGATCTCTGCGTGCGCTGCTCAGTGTGTACACAAGATGTTTGAGGAGGCAGACTGCTACCTTATGGAACCAGTCATGTTTATGGAAGTAGGTGAATTTTTGTCTTCCTTGTTCCTTGAAGGTCATGCTCTGACAGATATGAGCCACGACGCAAGAAAACCGGTCTTCTGGATTTCCGACCAGGTATGACACGAACCGGCTTAAACATTCCACAGAAGAAAGCTAGAATCTTGAAATTTTGGTTATAAGTAGAGGAGGAATTGTACTATCACAGTAGCGAAAACAAAGGTGCTGATCAGCAAATGCAATTACTGCTCAGCTGATCTGCACCTTTGGTTATGTATAGGCAAAATCTGATTTTCTCATGATGTGGCTCATATCTCACAGGCCTTCCACTGAATTAAAGTTCATAAATTTGTTTTCTAAATTAATGGTTGCATTTTGACCATTCTAACAGCAGCCTACTTTGTTCCTAATGCTTCTGTATAGCTGACAGCTATTACTATTGTTTTTTCATTCTTTAGCACTTCATCATCAGGATAATATGTCCATATAATGTATATTCCCTTATACCTCACTTTTATATAGTGGAAATGGGGTTTACAGGGGTATACTTATTTTCCCTATTTTGTTCAAAATCATAGAATATGTGTACTTGTCAGAACCACCTCGGTGAGACAGAGCATGTACCCACAACCAATGTTTTGAGCAAAAATATGGAAATTATAAAAAAAAATCCCCTGAATTTTTTTAATATATTTTAATTTTTGCAGCTTTAAAATCTACATGTATATTGCATGGGTGTGTTTTTAGCTCGCCTGTACGAAAGTACAGGAAGAGCTATTGCAGTCACCCCGGCGTCGGCGTCAGCGTCAGCGTTAGCGTTAGCGTCGGCGTCGGCGTTGCTCAAAATGTTAAAGTTTTTGGTTAAAGTTTTTATAAGTCTATATCTCTTGAAGTTGTTGATGGATCAAGTTGATACTTTGCATGTTGGTAGATATTGGTCTGAAGTTTTATGCTGTACCATCATGACCCACCTGGGTGACCTTGCGGTCAAGGTCACGGACTTAGAAATTTTGTGTTAGAGTTTTTGGTTAAAGTTTTTATAAGTCTATATCTCTTGAATATGTAAAGGGATCAAGTTGATACTTTGCATGTTGGTAGATATTGGTCTGAAGTTTTATGCTGTACCATCATGACCCACCTGGGTGACCTTGAGGTCAAGGTTACGGACTTAGAAATTTTGTGTTAGAGTTTTTGGTTAAAGTTTTTATAAGTCTATATCTTTTGAATATGTAGAGGGATCAAATTGATACTTTGCATGTTGGTAGATATTGGTCTGAAGTTTTATGCTGTACCATCATGACCCACCTGGGTGACCTTGAGTTCAAGGTCACAGACTTTGAAATTTTATGTTAAAGCTTTTGCTTGGATGGATGTAGTTGATACTTTGCTGTTAGATATTATATTCTTTTATTATGCTGTAGCATCTCGACTCACCTGTGGTCAAGGTCACAGACTTTGATTTTAGGTTATAAGTCTATATCAAATATGTAGATGGATCAAGTTGAACTTAGCATGTTGGTAGATATTGGTCTGAAGTTTTATGCTGTACCATCACAACCCACCTCAGTGACAATGAGGTCAATGTCTTTGGTCGTAGATTTAATAGATTTAGTGACAAAGCACAAGTCAGGCGAGCTACGCTGTCCTGCGACAGCTCTTATTGTAACAGTTGAGCACTCAGGTGAGCAACACTGGTCCTATAGTCCTCTGACTTCCTTATTTTGTAAGACTGTTTCATTGCTCTGCAGGAGGTGAAATGAAATCCTGTTCACAAATATGACTAAAATAAATCTTATGCTCAGTTGAGTTTCTTTGATTCAGACTATTCTACATACATGTACAAATGTACAATTAATATTCACTTTGAACATAGATTTCATTACGAAAACTTGCCCATGCAATACACAAAGATTTTTTGAGCTTTAAAAATTGAAAATTATCAGCCGAAAATTTTTGATATTTTTATGCCCCCAACTTCGAAGAAGTTGAGGGGGCATATTGGTTTGGGTCTGTCCGTGCAGTCAGTCTGTCTGTCTGTCTGTCTGTGATGCGTGAGCACTCGGTCAGGAACCGTTAGAGCTAGGATCTTGAAATTTGGTATGTAGTTTGTATATGAAAATTAAGAGGACCCGTATTTTTTCTTTCAGGTAAATTCAAGGGGCTAGGGGCCCATTCTGTGAGAGTTATTTCCCTTTTTAATTCTTCATAAAGTAAATAGATAGTGGGTACCTTGTGTGCGCAACTCCTCCTACAGTTTTATTCCGATTCTCTTGAAACTTTACAGATGTCGTGACACTGCTTTGAAGATATGCATGCGGTTTGGATATAATCCTCAGATTAATTTTTGTCACTTTTTTCGCAATTTGAACTTAGCCATTTTTCGGCCATTTTCACAATGAAAGTGAATTGGCAGTGGGTACCTTGTGTGCGCAACTCCTCCTACAGTTTCATGCCAATTCATTTAAAACTTTACATGTGTTATGGGCATGGTATGAAGATATGCATGTGGTTTGGATTATTTTTTGTTATTTTTTTCACAATTTGAACTTAGTCATTTTTTCGGGCATTTTAGTGAATGGATAGAGGGTACCTTGTGTGCGCAACTCCTCCTTCAATTTTATACCGATACTTTTGAAACTTTGCAGACATTGTGACCATGCCTTGAAGATATGCATGTGGTTGGGATATACTCCTCAGATTAATTTTTGTCACATTTTTACAATTTCAACATAGTCATTTTTTGGACATTTTTACATCTTGAAAGTGACTTACCAGTTGGGGGCTTAGTGTTTCATAAACACATTTTCTAGTTCTTATTTTTGCTCAAAACATAGATTGTGGGTACATGTTTGAACCACCTCGTCTTGGCGATTCTAACGAGTACCCTCAATCTATGTTTTGAAGCAAAAATAAGAAAAATAGGTATACCCGGTACCCCTGCATACCCCAGTTTTTATGTATAAAAGTGGGGTTCAAGGGGGTATACATTACACAGACATGTTTTCATGATGTATGCTAAAATGTGTTGTTTCAGGTCTGTAAATCTAGTTTTATGTCTTTTAATGTTCAGATCAGTACAGATGACAACCATACACAACAGATTGAAATGGGCATAGCCAGACGAAGGGGTGAACTCAAAGGAATGCTGAGTCATCATAATGTACGAGTGATCCAGGCCCTGACACCCCTTTCGGAGCTAATGGGATATTCCACAGATCTTAGGATCATGACCTCAGGCACGGGAACATTTACAATGGAACTGTCCCACTATCAGAGAATGACCCGTGAAGAACAGGCTGTAGTCGTGAATAAAGCCATTGGAATTGGTGCTTCATGGGTACCAAAATGAGTTTTTCTTATCATCTAATTCTAGGATTATTGTACTGATCAAAATTATGGTGTGGATATTAAAGATTGAGGTACAGTGCATTTCCTTAACTGATGGTTATAGAAATGCACCAGTCATTTGTAACCACTTCCCCTCCACCACCTGTGGGGAAGGGTGGGTGATAGCTGGGCTAATGTGTGGGGCAATTACTTTTTGATTGTCCCAGTGGAAGTGAAGGGGTTTGACATGAAGATATTTACCCCAGGGAGATTTTCTATTGTGAAGGGCAGTGCAAAGAGCATAATTTTGACCTCCAGTATGTCCCCCTTGGGGTGGGGCTTATAGCAGGTTACCAGCAATCCCCGCCCTTCCCCGTATGTGGAGGGGAGCTGTAGTTACAAATGACTTGTGCGTAAAGCTAGAATAGAAGGTACAGGAGTGTAGACAAATTTAAAATCCCATCCCATATATTGGGCGGAAAAGAAAGGACTACACAAGAAATCAAACAAAATATTAAAGAGGGAGATAACTAGCTCTTCCTAAACAAGATGCACATTCAGCTAGCATTACAACCAAAGACTACTGTTTTACGTAAAGCATGAAATTTGAATTCCTTACAAACTGTAGGGTTCAAACATGGATTTCTATGCATTAACATCTACTGGGCCCCAAGGAAGGTGTTGAAACCAGAGCCAGCAGAAGCATCAGAACGAACATGTTTGATGGTTATTATTGCACTATGAAATTTTTTTATGTAAACCAGTGGAGAAATTGCTTAAAATTAGTGCTCCTAAATTGGCTCAGAAACTGACATGCGGGCTTTTTTTTTTTTAAAAATGCTGTTTTGGGCAAATTTTAATATCATGACATCACAATTTATTATACATGTATGAGGGATTTCCATAAATAGCATAAACTAACTTGATAAATTAAAAACGTGATAAAATATTGCAATAAAAATAATATCAGCATATTTCTGTATCAATTCGCTGCCATGTGGCCAACTTTAGTGTAGATCTGATGAGTTTTAGGAAAGTTCCAGGCTCCCAAAGACAGCTAGTACCATGACCGCGGGACACGTCAACTTGGCAACTCGACATCAACTACGTCATTACCGTTGAGTGATGAAGACCTGTTATTGATGTGTTCATTTTTTCTCAAAGTAGTCACCATAATGTATCTTTGACATGTTTAACTGCTTTGTCAACACTTTGTAGACAGCACCTATACTCAAATCGAACCTTTCGGACAGGGCATGGACAATCAATTGTCCCTCTCCACTCAGGGCGTTACAAATCGACGTCAATGTTTTCTTCCTGACACTTGATTTCTGAAACCTTTTATACCACTTAAAGATCAATGTCTGACTTACAGAAGTCTTACTTGGTGCTACTGTAATCATTTTGTAATCTTCTGTTGGTGTTTCCCCGGGATCTCGACAAAATTTGATTATTGCACGGTTTTCAAGGCGATCCATTGCCGCAAAAACTGGACATTTTGACGTTGGCTCCAAGGAACTTAAAAAAATTGTTTACTTCTGAATGCAGTTGCCAAATCACGTCATTGTTTCAGCTAACTTTGTAATAATGCTCGGTGTAATTCTGACATAATTTCAAGCAAATGCATTGATCATCAACTGTTTTATAAGCAACTAAATGCACACAAAGGAGGTAAAAAATCCGAGTGACCCGCGTGACCGTTACCATGGTAAAATAAACAGCTTGTGTGCCTATAGTATCAACGCTATCACACTTAAATTTGGTTCACTATTTACACGTGAATTCCAAAACAAAATAATACATGTTTCAGTACCATACTTTGCTCAGTGAGCGTTTTACAGCAAAAGTCTACATTATTTATGAACAAACCACATACTAAATACATGTTACATGCGATAATGTCAGTTTTTGTGAGGGGGCCCTGTAGCAAGCATAAATAGAAGTTATGTATTAACATCATCGCGCATGTGAATTGCCTGATTAATACATGGCTTTCTCTTCATTAATACATGCATATTAATATTTTGTGACACGTTTAGCTCAATTTGACTTGCAAATTATTTAGGTTGAAAACTGTATTACTCCTTACAACTTACACCATACAGTTTTAGACTTTCAGATTGTAATTCCCTATATTATTTGTACTTTTGTAATACATGTATGTTATGCTTTTTTAAGGCAAACATAACTAATTCTCAAATCATGATTTCTTTTCTTTTATTTAAAGGTGTTATTTAAAGTGCGACTGCCCCTATAATTGTTTTATTAATTTGTCAGATGTAACAGAGTGCTACTAGTTAGATAGTTTTATGAATTGTTAAGAGGAAACGTGTTATACTATAAATGAAAACTGTTACACAGTAACAATAAAATAGAATGTAAAAGAAGCATCTGTTTTGCTTGTTTTTTGTAATACCCATTATTCAATATGAGCCAACTTTTTGCATTACAAAAAGGATAAGAAACCATAAACAGTTTAATTATTAAAGGTGATGGTCATTTCTTTTAAACTAGTATGTGTTGTGTCTTGTCTAAAACTCTGAAGAAAAATATTCTTGTACAGGGATTTGAAACATATTTTCACATCACTTTTTAGCTGTGATAATTCATGGAAATGCTCATCTTTAAGGCATAGGCCAATGTTTATACCATCGTCTGTTCTTTTTGAGGAATGCTCTATAAGAGATATGATCCATGTATGAGCCCCTTACACGTTTAGCGTCCATGTAGGCAATCATGGGATTAGACATGGCAGTTTTGAAATTTCTTATGGGTTTGTCTAGATGGATTAGCTCCCTTGCAGCAGCTGCTATTTTCTGAAAATATGAACAAAAGAAAGAAAACTAAAAAAATTTTTAGAAATGAAGACTGGTTTTCTTCATTACGAAAACTTGCCCATGCAATATACAGAGATTTTTCGAGCTTTAAAAATTGAAAATTTTCAGCTGAAAATTTTTGATATTTTTCTTATTTTTGCTCAAAACATAGATTGTGGGTACACGTTAGAACCCCCTTGGCGAGGCGACGAGTACCCACAATCTATGTTTTGGAGCAAAAATAAGAAAAATAGGTATACCCCTGCATACCCCTGTTTTGTTATATGATAGTGGGGTTCAAGGGGGTGTACATTACATGGACATGTTTTTGTGTTGTGGCTCAAATAGTATATTCATGTCTTTGCTGCCAAAATAATTGTTTTGCAATGAATCTATTTGTAAGAAACTTCATTATAAGACAGTTTTGTTAAACATTACTTGAAGCCTTGTGTAGATTTAAGTCAATATATGTGACATTATCTGGCATGGGTCTTGTAGAGTCAAATGTCGAAAATTTATTTATTTTTTTAGTTTTACAATGTTATTGATTTTTATAATACATTTCCAAACGCTTTAATAAATTGTGCTATTTAAAGGCAAGTGAAAAAAATGGAGATAACACAGACTATTTTTTTGCATCTTAGGTTTTTTAATTAAGAAATTAATCAGGCTTGGAAAAATGTTTGTTAAACTGAGTTATAGTGACATTTTCTGCTATCTTTAAAAGTAAGTGGTTACTAAATATTACATGATTAGAAATTTCAAAGCTCTTGCATGAAATTTCAAACCTTTCTTGTTAGAGGGTGTTTTGAATCTAGTACCCTAATGCGCCGAAATCCAATTAACATTTCATGCAATTTCGTGACATCAACTTAAGGTTTTGTAACATCAACAAGACACAAAATCGCAGAGAACATCACATATGGCATTGTATTCTATTTACATTACCATTTTGCCATTTTTTTCAATAAGTATGTTAATGATACAATACCTTTATATGTTCAAAGTCATAGATACCAATCTTAGGAAGTGTTGAGGCATCCAGAAGTATCAAGTGACGGCCTGTTATTACATTCTTCTCTATACAGTCCTGGAATTTATGTAAAGTGCAGAACTGTTAGACAATACTGAAAAATGGCAATTTTGATCTGCCCACACTGAATAGCATTTATGCAATCATTGGATGGCGAAATATACATTGAACCGTTATTGTAACAATTGGTAACCAACTGTGTCTTATATGAAACCAATACAACCATTGTTGAAACCATTGGTAACCAACTGTGACATATATGAAAGCAATATAAACCATTGGTAACCAGTTGTGTCATATACCATTGTTGAAACCATTGATAACCGTGCCATATATGAAACGAATACAGCCATTGTTGAAACCATTGATAACATCGGTGTCATGTATGAAACCAATAAAATTATTGTTGAAACAATTGGTAACCAGCTGTGTCATAGATGAAATCAATACAACCATTGTTCAAACCATTGGTAACCAATTGTGTCATAGATAAAACCAATACAATCATTGTTGAAACAATTGGTAACAAATTGTATCATAGATAAAACCAATACAACCATTGTTGAGAACATTGGTAACCAATTGTGTCTTAGATGAAACCAATACAACCACTGTTGAAACAATTGGTAACCAATTGTGTCATAGATAAAACCAAAACAACCATTGTTGAAACAGTTGTTAACCAATTGTGTCATAGATAAAACCAATCCAACCATTGTTGAAACCATTGGTAACCATTTGTCATAGATGAAACCAATACAATCATTGTTGAAACCATTGGTAACCAACTGTGTCATAGATGAAATCAATACAACCATTGTTGAAACTATTGGCAACCAACTGTGTCATATGTGAAACTAATAAAACCATTGTTGAAACTATTGGTAACCAACTGTATCATATATGTGAAACCAATACAACCATTGTTGAAACCATTGGTAACCAGCTGCGTCATATATGAAACCAGTACAACCACTGTTGAAAACATTGGTTATCTTTGTGTCATAGATGAAACCAGTACAATCATTACTGAACCTACTGGTAACCAATTGTGTCATAGATGAAACCATTTCAGCCATTTTTGAAACCATTGGCAAGCAAATGTGTCATATATGAAACCAATACAACCATAGTTGAAACCATTGGTACCAATTGTGTCATAGATGAAAACAATATATCCATTATTAGAACCATTGGTACCAGTTGTGTCATGGATACCAATACAACCATTATTGAAAGCATTAGCACCAATTGTGTAAAAGATGAAACCATTGGGACCATTGTTGAAAGAACTGGTACCAATTGTGTCATAGATGAATCCAATACAACCATTGTAGAAACCATTGTTACCAATTGTGTCATAGGTGAAGCCAAAATAACCAATATTGAAACCATTGCTACCAGTTGTGTCATAGATGAAATCAATATATCCATTATTGAAACCATTGGTACCAGTTGTGTTTTAGATGAAATCAATATATCCATTATTGAAACCATTGGTACCAAATGTGCCATAGATGAATCCATCCATTATTGAAAGCATTGGTACCAATTGTGTCATATATGAATCCAATACAACCATTGTTGAAACCATTAATACCCATTTAGATGAAACTAATTAAAACATTGTTGAAACCATTTGTACCATTTGTGCCAAAGGTAAACCAATACAATCATTGTTGAAACCATTTGTACGAATTGAGCCATAGATAAAACCAGTACAACAATTGATGAAACCATTGGTACCAATTGTGCCACAGATGAAACCAATACAACCATTGATGAAACCATTGATACCCATTGTGTCATAGGTAAAACCAATACAGCCATTGTTGAAACCATTGGTACCAATATTGTCATAGACAAAACCAATTCAATCACTGTTGGAACCATTGATACCTATTGTGCCAAAGATAAAACCAATGCAACCATTGATGAAACCATTTGTACCAATTATGTCATAGATGAAACCAATACAACCATTGTTAAAACCATTGGTACCCAATGTGTCATAGATGAAATCAGTGCATCTATTATTGAAACACTTGGTACCATTTATGTCACTGACAAAACCATTTCAGCTATTGGTGAAGTAACGGGTAAGAGTGTAGCCATTTATGAAATTAATTCATCTATTAGTGAAATCATTGGTACCAATTGTTTCATAGATGAAACCAATGCATACTGCTATTAGTGAAGCAATTTGTACCCATTAAGTCATAGGTATTAATTATGTCATAGATGATAAACAGATGAATCTATCAGATAAAACCAATGCAGCTATTTGTGAAACCATTGTCACCAGTGGTACCATTGAATAACTTGTTTTGCAAGTGTATATCAAATACCAAAAACAGGGTGGTGCAAGACCTTTGGTTTTTAGTACACAGATGCATTCAGTAATTAACATACCCTGCAATATTTAGAATTAAATTGACAACCTTTGTTTGTGAATAGTCATGACTGGCAAGAATTGAACAACTGGAGAAGTTTATTTATATATTTTGTAAAGTATGGGGGTAAATGTTTATTTATAAAACTTCCAGATCTTGTTCACAAACAAGAAGAGCTGTCAATCATTGAATGTATTTCCAAATAATGCAGGGGTGTATCAATAACTGAACCCAGCTGTATATATCATATAACTGGGTGTATATTTTTCTGATCTTTGCTTTAACTAGTGATTGTAATATGTACGCAAAATTTATATTTTGCACAAATCCTTTGAAAAAAACAAAAACAAATGAAATTAGCTGGCTTTAGAGGTGAAAAGAAAAAGGGTATATCGCATAGGCAAGTTATTGAAATGGATGAAGCTATTGACACCATTGTTAGAGGCAATTCTGTTTTGTCTAAATTTTAATGCCAGCTGCACTATTGGTTAATGCAGAAATAAAAACATGTTCATTTTTAGCTCACCTGAGCTGTTAGGCCCACAAGGTGAGCAGATAGGATGGCCATGATCCGGCGGCCGTCCGTCGTCCGTCCGTTGTCCGTCCACAATTTCAAAGATCTTCTCTTCTGAAACCGCTTGGCCAATCAAAGCCAAATTTTACATGAAGCATCTATAGGAAGGGGGAACCAATGTATATATAAATAATCCAAGTCACATGACCAAGATGGCCGCCACACCCATATATGGTAAAAACCTTTCAAAAATCTTCTTTTCCAGAACCGTTGAACCCATTTCAATGAAACTTGGCATGAAGCATCTTTGACTCAAGTACTACAATGTATATATAAATCATGACCCTGCGATGACCTTGACCTATTTTACGACAAGGTCAATTTTGGAAACATTGGCTTTTACATGTAAAAAAGTGAAGACTGTATTTTTTGAAAACTATTGCAGACTGAGACCTGAAAAGTGGTAGATGCAAACAACTAATGGATTAGATGAAGATATATGATTAATTTATGTCAAGGTCATCTCTTGACCTTGGCTGGTCTGTCGTCCATACACACTTTTTGAAGATCTTCTTCTCTGACACCCCTTGGCCAATCAAAACCAAATTTTATATGAAGCATCTGCAGGAAGTGGGAACCAATGTATATATAAATAATCCAGGTCACATGACCAAAATGGCTGCCATGCCCATATATGGTAAAATTCCTTCAAAATCTTCTCCAGAACCGGTGAACCGATTTCAACGAAACTTGGCATGAAGTATGGATGACTCAAGTACTACAATGTATATATAAATCATGACCCTGTGATGACCTTGACCTATTTTAAGGCAAGGTCAACATAGGTCGCCAATGCATTTGAATTGGGAAAACTTTTAAAATATCATTTAAAGTGAAAGTCTTGCAGGAAATGGGCATCATGGAAACATCTCCGTGTGGAACTTAACCCCTTCAAACCTATACTTATATAGTAAAATTGAGGTTTGACGGGGTCAAAAGAAAAAATGAATAATTGATGTACATTGTAATTATGTAAATGCTAAATTCTAACAAAAATCAATATAATAATAAACCATTATTTTATGATAGGCAAGGTAAATATTTGTAAAATTAAAATTTAGTTCATAAATAGAAATTTGATATGTAATGAAAAGAAATTCCCAAGTAATCATGGAGAAGTTTCCATAATGATTAATGATTCTGACAAAATTGGACCCCAGGGGCTCATCTTCCCCAACACCGGGGCAATATACATGTATATTACGATAATATTCAAACATCCTCTTCTCTGAAACCGCTTGGCCAATCAAAGCCAAATTTTATGTGAAGCATCTATAGAATGGGGGAATCAATGTATATATAAATAATCTAGGTCACATGACCAAGATGGCTGCCATGCCTATATATGGTAAAAACCCTTGAAAAATCTTCTTCTCCGGAACCGGTTGACCATTTCGAAGAAACTTGGCATGAAGCATCGATGGCATAAGTACTACAATGTGTGTTGCATGAAGCATCGATGGCTAAAGTACTACAATGTGTGTATAAATCATGACCCTGTGGTGACCTTGACCTATTTTACGACAAGGTCAACATAGGTCACCAATGCATTTGAATGGGGAAAACTTTTAAAAAGTCATTTGAGGTGAAAATCTTGCAGGAAATGGGTAGTAGGACTGAATATTAATGATTCTGAAAAAATATTGGACCCAAGGGCTCATATGCCCCCACCCCAGGGCATTATACATGTATATTACCATAATATTCAAACATCCTCTGACACCACTTGGCCAATTAAAACCAAATTTTATGTGAAGCATCTATAGGATGGGGGAACCAGTGTATAAATTAATAATCTAGGTCACATGACCAAGATGGATGCCATGCCCATATACAGTAAAAACCCTTCAAAAATCTTCTCTGAAACCAATGGACTGATTTCAATGGAACTTGGCGTGAAGCACTGATGGCTAAAGTACTCCAATGTATATACAAATCATGACCCTGTGATGACCTTGACCCAGTTTATGACAAGATCAACATGGGTTACCTATGCATTTGAATGGTGAAAACTACATGTATTAAAATGTCATTTGAAGGAGAAAACCAGCGGGAATTGGCAAATGGACAGAATATTGATTATTCTGAAAAAGGAAAATGGCCCAAGGGCTTCATCTGCCCCTGCACTGGGGTTAAATACCACAATATTCAAACATGTTTATTGGTATATGCAGCAGATCTCAGGTGAGCGTTTACAGGACCATTGGTCCTCTGGTTTCCTTTTTGGTATTTTGTTATGCATCTCTTATGCTGCTTTTATGAAGATCTGACCTCAGAAAATTTAATGGCTATGATTTGATACTTGACTCTTAATAGGATAACATGAATTACTTTATACTTTGGAAACCCTATCTCTTCAATCCATTTCACCATTTGTCGAGTGGTCCAGTACATAGCCATGGGTACCCCGCATTCTTCATCTTGTTGCATGAGTCTCCTTATTATAGGGTCATCGTGAACTTCGTGTTCTATGTCTCTCATATCTTGCAGCAAACTTTCTAGCTCGGTGTCATTTTCTGTAGTGCCTTTTGAGAATTTATCTATCGATGATGCTGCAGCTTCGTCTAAAAGTTCTCGAAGGCTTTCTGATTCATAATCTTCCATGATATGTTCACTGTTATTTTTTTTTTTATCTGGTTTTAGTTTTGACTGCTAGTTTGTGTTTCTGTATTTTTGTTTGATGGAAAGATCGTGTTAGAAAGCGTGACGTCGTCGTCATGAAAACGGTGTAGCGACGTTGCCGTTCGTTGCAAAAATAAGACGGCGTTGACATTCAATCCATAGTTATGATTCACTTGTGTTGCTTTACGCCAGGAACGTTGTCTCCGTATCATGGAACTTCTATCCAACAGCCGGGTGCCAGGACTCCAATTCAGTGGATGATGATCAAAAATAATTGATCGACTCAGTATCAGAAGATAGATAGATCGATGTATAGAAAGAAATTATTATTCTCAGAAATGTCCACAAATATTTTCTATGACGGATACGCTTTCAGGAAATTATACATTACCAGCTGAATCTCCGTCATCGCGCAGCGTACCAGACCCCGAGGTTATAAAACCTTTTCATGCTTAATTCAGATGAGACTAAAATTTATCCTGCTCATTTTAACATTTATTAGCAGAATGAATTTGATCTAAATCCGAAATTTCTTTTTATTTGGGCTTTTCCAGTATTTATGAGCTGTTTAAATCACATTCTCAGCTGAGCTGAGCTTGAAAATGTTTTTATAACCTCGAACCCAGGGCCTATTGACTGCTTAAAGCCAAGATGACATTGGAAGCGGTGAAACGTAAATTTATGCGGAATTATGTGTTTTGCAAAATTGACTTTACGTTCACTATATGCAAGATTGTCTTTGTTTAATATACGATGCGATTTCGACAGAAAAATAGGAGAAAGTTCGTTTGAGTTTACTCATGTACAAAGCTTTTCAGAACAGTAAATTGATTTACGATTGATTTTTGCCGCAAATTGTAGAATCTATGGTTATTTTCGTCTCTAATCCTGTCCTGCACCAATGGAATGTTTCCTTAAGACTAGATAATTGCTAATATTTCTTAATTTCCTTGTTACATTAACTCTATCTGAGGGAAGCTATGAGCGAAAATGTGCTGCTTTACTTTTTACTAAGCCGAGTCGGAAAGTTTGTGATACAAATTCCGAGGTTTCCACGCGGAAACTACGTACGTGCACCAACGCAATGGCACTGCCGATGTTCTTGTCTAATTATCCAGGGACATTTCCTATGCCCCGCATTCGGAACAAAATTTTTCAACATGCATTTTTGTTGCTGTTTTGATTATATTTAAAACTCACGACTCATTGATTCGAATCCGTTTTTCTTTTTCTTTCTTTTTTTCTTTTTTCTTCTTTTTTTATGCCAATCTACATCATCAGACTACATGTTCTAGTATTTGCTGTTTACTGTCATGTTTTAAAGTCAGGGTTAAAGTCAGGAGCGCTTAAAAACAAATTACCTTTAGCACTTTTTCTTGAAACAAAAGACCACAAAACAGGGAAATGCTGGAAAATCCGTAAACAACTGCCAATATCTTATTACAAAATGCGCATGGGTGCAGTCGCAATAACAAATGGCGTTGTTCTTATTAAATTTCGAAATCCCATTACTTCAAAGCAATTTAACAAAGGTCATGCTGACTGCCCTGGGCTAAAGATGCAATGAAACAAAACAAATCGCTCTTTTTTCTCTATTTTTTACATGTCTATATATGGAAGAACCTAGCAGACGACATTAATGCTCCCTCTCAGCAGCAGAAAAAGCTAACTTACAGCAAAACAATTTATGTAATGCATTGAATACTGACACATACTCCAATATCGCTCGCGCCAAATCGATATTGGTCTCATTTTCTATGCGGATAATCTGACATTCTTGGAACGCCGAGTAGATTCCATATAAGTCAGGCATGTTTGATTGAAAATCCGGTTAATTAAGCGCGAAGTGACCATACTGGACAATATTTTCTTGATCAGCGACAGCGTTCACGCGCGAGACACCATCTGCGCGCAGACGATATCTTGGAATCAAAAGCGGAAGTGAAACAAGATGGCGACCTTGCTGATAATTATCTGGAATCTTCTCTGACCAGGAAAATGGTAAGGTGTTTTCTCCTGATATTGTATTGTCGTCTGCAGCAGCATGTTGACTGCAATTGTATATGTTGTCAAGGTAATGTGTGTTAAGATTGCTAATAGATTTTCTCCACTGATGCCATATAGGGTTATGGATTTTAAAGTCATATAGCGACACGTAGGTCCTATAAAAGACTTTATTATACTAATGAAAAACTATACTTAAAGAGGATAGGTCTAACAAATTTGGCAATTATGCCAGTCTAACATGTGGTCCTCAATTTACAAATGAGCCATCTCGTAGGAAATCCAACAATGTGGTTTCCGACCAGGTCCGACACAAACCAAGCTGTACAGTCACAGAAAAGAGATAGCATCTTGAAATTTCGGATTTAAGTAGAAGAGGAACTGTACTATCCGAGTAGCGAAAACAAAGGCTCTGATCAGCTTCGCAGTTACTGCGAAGCTGATCTGCGCCTTTGTTTTCGCCTTGGCAGATTGTTGGTTTTCCCATGTGGCGTCTCAAATGTTGAAATGCTTTCAAGACAAAAATGTATAGACAGTCTATAATTTTACAAAATATACGATTTGCAGAGACTATACACCAGACAGGATGCGTGCGAGCTTCAAAACCGGCCAACTCCATTGGAGAGGGTTTAAGGTTGGCTTAATGCCATCCAGTGGCTATGGTAATTGAGTGTTTCATCCGTTTTGTTGATTCGTTAATTAAGTCGGTTTTACAGTCGTGTGACTGCCAACATTTGGTGCTGAGATCAGATTCTTCATTTTTCGGGCCCTTTTTGGGCATAGTCTGGCTCCCGTCGTCAAACTTTGTTTTAATCAATTGTCATAAATAAAACGTGCACATGATGTGACACAAGATATTGAACATACGACGGAAGCCAGTCTACCACGGGTTTGAAGCAAAGATTAACGCTGACTTAATTTGCCTTCTTGTAGACAAAGTTCCAGGTTTTGTTAAAGGCGTGTCAACGAACTGAACAATGTTTTAGTAAATTGCAACCAGGTCCCGAGGTTATCAAACTTTTTATGCTCAGCTCAGCTGAGACTAAAATTTATCCTGCTCATAAATGTTAAAATGCCAACAATTGTTGGCATTTTAACTCTATCTAAACCTGAAATTTCAATTTATTTGGGCTGTATCGTCATTTATGAACAGTTTAAATTTTATGCGCAGCTGAGTTGAGCATGAAAAAGGTTTTGTAACCTCGGGGCCAGGTCGGACCCAGGCAAAAACATTGTGGATAGTACTGTGGGTGGATACATAATTTGTGGTGTCTTCAATGCAATTTTATCAATTAGCATTAAGGTATCTGCAAAATTTCTAAGAATACTATAACACACCTTCATTTGATTTGGCGTTTTTATGACAACGTTTGGATGAAAGTGCATAAACATGGGGTGATTCAAATGATACTACATGTGCTGTCGTCCGAGACGTTACTGCATATGTTGCTGTCGTATGTTGCTGTCGCCCTAGAATTCCGGGGCCCCCGCCCATTGGGGCCTAAAGAAATAGATGGGCTGCTTGTGCCTCCAGGCAAAGCTTGTTCGCTGCTGACTGACCATCTGATTACTGGTTAACCACTCAGGTCTGAGCTTGCCCAGGAAAAATGATTTCAAGTCAAACCGTCCACATATATAAGCCTTTGTGACTTTGTTGGATGGTTATATTTTAAGCACTTGTTGGATGTCATGTCATCCTCATTTTGGGTAAAAGTCCTATAAAGTGGGAGCAACGTCCCGACATAACATAGCTGTTGACTGGGACGTAAAGCATCAATTCAAACAAACAAATCCTAGCATTCCGGTTTACGTCCGAGTACAACGCCTGTCGTTAAGCAGATCACAATGGGATTTGGTGGTATTCCTTATGAAATCATTGAAACGGGGTCAGTTGCAAATGAAAACATATTTAATCGTAAAACAGTAAAATGACCAAAATATGCAAATACTGTGAAATTCAGTCTCTCCTATATCTTCATTGAAATACATTGGAAGCATCGCCGCAATGATAAAATCATACGAGAATAATTCATAGCAGAACGGCTTGGCAGGAGCGTTTACTTTTTGGTGTAACTGCTGTCGTTGCAATGAAAATATTGTGATACGGCTGTCGATGTAACTCGTTACGGATGCCGACGACACTCATCAAAATAACAAAATATCTCTTTTTAACTTACCCATCCCCAACGCCCCAGCAATGCCCCTTACCCATCCACTACGCCCCCGCCAATGCCCCATATCCAATCCCAAGGACCACAAGGCACCTTACCCATCCTCAACGCCCGATTAAAGCCCTGACTCAAGGTCCCATCAAATTACCCCTTACCTCAAAGCCTCATCCCTACACCCCAACAATCTTTCCTTGCCCCCAAGGCCCTACCAATGCCCCTTACCCATTCCCAAGGCCCCATCAGTGTCCTTTAAATGCCCTTATGCATCTCCAAAGCCCCACCAATGCCCCTTGCCCCCACCATTGCCCCTTACCCATACACAAAGCCCAATCTATGCCCTTACCCGTCATCAAGGTCCCAACCAATTAAGGGTCCTTACACAAAGGCGCCCCCATAAATGACACCAACCCATCCCCAAACTAGTTCTACCACCCGGCATACCCGTTAGTGCGGTACCTCACCGAGAGAGCCGCTTCGTTCAGACTAAGCCTTCGGCATTGTGCTGAACTAGAGCTTCTACGGCACTTTGCTGCATTGCAATAGCGATATTAAACCAGGCCTCGGATTAACCTCATTGACATGGAACCACTTGTAATAATTGGTGTTGTGCCAGATCATACGTCAAGACAGAGATAAACTATAAAGCAAATGTTATTTTATAAAGGTGTTCTATAGAGTTTCATTTTTATTCTAAAACTAGGTAGATCTAATAATAGATATAAATGATGCTTGTTTGCTATTAGAAATATCTATGCTCCAAGTTTCAAGACAAATATCTTAGATAAATAGTCATTTTTATGTAAATAGTAAAAGCTCAAATTCGAGTAGTTTCCCTTCAATTTAACTAAAAGCTAGAGCTAAATGGAAAACGATATATTCCAAGAACCGGACCAAGAACTTTCGTCTATCTAGGATGTTTTGAAATATTGAAAGTAAGATAAACAATTGTGAGAGCGACTTTTTGTTAATATAGGCAATTCTTTTGGTTATCTTTGTGTAAAAAGAAGTCAGTAAAGATCAATCGGCGGTGAAAAACCGGGCGCGTTTTTACGTCAACTGGGAGGCACAGAGGACGCTGGAACAGGGACAATGACAGTATCGACAACCGTACGTTTTACTCGGACAGCGGAATACTCGGACGACAGCCATATACACAGTACCGTCTCGGACGACAGCACAGGTAGTATCATTTGAATCATCCCCGTGATAAACCCGTTTCGTCATTGACTTCTGATGGTGTCGATCGTTTCATTAGATAAACGATTCTTTATGACAACGATTGGCGATTAGAACAGAGACATTATCCGGCTAAACCATGAAAATAACTGGCTGACATAGGATGCTTGAAATCGATCAACACTATTTAGTCATTGACTCTTGATGACGCTTAATGGATTTTCATGATGCAGCAATTGAAAACGGATACAATATAAGACACCTATAATATTGCCATGTACTAGAATACTTTGTCGTATAGAGAGTGAAAAAGCTTTCATGGAAAAAATAAGAATTCTATGTTCGCTATACAGATATAAGCCTTGGTTCTGGCGTCCCTTGATTACCACGATAAATGCAAACCGTCGAGACCATAAAACTTTTTTCATGCTCAGCTCAGACTAGAATTAATAGAATAATATTTATCCAACAATTGGCATTTCAACATTAATTTTATAAGCAGGATAAATTACAGGCCTTTGAAACTGAACTGGCCTATTCTTTCATCCAGTGTAGTTTCTGACCTAAGTAAAACAGCATGATGGACAATGCTTTTAAACTTGTTTTGCATATCAAAATTAATGAGCTAATTTTAAGAAAACAATCCATATGCAATTTGCGTCATGCAAGCGCTATGAAGCCGAATTTTAATGCAGAATAATACACTTCATGAATATTTTCACAAGTCTTTCTGAAAATTAATTTCAAGCAATATCGGTTTTGCGTCCTTTATGCATGCAAGACATACTGGCGATGTCTTTGAATGACGCAAGAAACTTAAGCTTGTATAAAAATCTCTCGAGCGAGGCAACATCAGGATAGCATGCCCATTCTTTACGAAAACTTGCCCATTAAATATACAGAGATTTTTTTCATCGGTAAAAATTAAAAAATTTCATGGGAAAATTTTGATATATTTCTTATTAATAATCGCCGAGGCGGTTCTAACGAGTACCCACAATCTATGTTTTGGAGCAAAAATAAGAAAAATAGGTATACCCCTGCATACCCCAGTTTTACTATATAAAAGTGGGGTTTAAGGGGGTATTCATTGCACGGACATGTTTTCCTGATGTAAAATATACCACCTTAAAGTCCACTTTTATATAGTTTACGGCGAGGCGTTTCTAACATGTACCTACAAACTATGTTTTGAGTAAAACTAAGAAAAATACAGTCGAACATTTTCTAATAACAATTTAGAGTTTTGCAGCTGTAAAAATCTCTGTATACGACATGGGCGTGTTTTCGTAATTGCAAGTTTTTGTAACTTTATAGAGGTCAAACTGCTTAGATACGGCGTGTTTCAACCTTTGTAGCAACGGAGACCTGCACGGAAACTTAACTTATACTATGATAAGATTGCAGGGTGATTGGGGTGAAGCTAAGATTTGCATTTAAATGTTGAAAACTTTTATTTTTCAACTTTCTTTCCATTAAGTCTAACAGAAATCCACAACATAAAATTTTATAACAAAAATCACATTTTTGTCTGAAAATTTCACAGATTACAGCGGAGGAAGGGTAAGTATGGCCAACATAACGACCTAAGTTAAAAAATGCTAAGCTCTTGATGTTCCTTCAATATTCTTTTCAAATTATTGAAAGAATCATAGAGATGTGTTCCCATATCTGATCATATATCTTGGGTAAGATCTTCATTGGTGATAGGTTAACAAGTCCTCTAGCCTATTCAAACCCCGTTTATGAAAT
Organism: Rugalucina vietnamica; assembly: GCA_964017185.1. Lineage (NCBI taxonomy): Eukaryota > Metazoa > Mollusca > Bivalvia > Lucinida > Lucinidae > Rugalucina > Rugalucina vietnamica. The sequence continues at coordinate 34,877,358 of OZ024872.1, forward strand.
GCAAATCAACAGTCTAACAACATTTGAAAGACCTCAAGTGTTATTTAGGCCATACTTATATTTCCGCCGCTGTAACAAATAATAGATGCACAGCGGAAATGTATAACCGAAATAAATGCAATTAGTCTAAATCATTTGCCATTGAATTTTCCCACAAAGTAATTCTTGACTAGAGTGACCCCGGTCGTCTAGCCTGATCGCCTAGCCTTTCTGTGCACAATTTAAGCCAGTAACTGTTCATGATAGTCTGTAGGTTCACTTATCTAAGGTTAATTGCCCCATAGCTTGCAGAAATGCATTAACAGTCAGTAGACAACCTTATATAGCAGTCAAAGCCTTTCTTCCTCGAACTTCTATTACTGTACAGCTAGAAATATTCTACTCTTTTCATGATGTGCTGGATAATCATTTACTCATAAAAAGCCTCATAAAATCATTACGGATTGCTAGATGCTATTTGTGCATTAATAATACATGATATTGCGACCGCTACGCATGCCACCTTTAAACCAGCGAATCATCTCTCTGAATTATTTAGTATCCTATGTATGTGTTCAATGGTATTATTCACGTATGGGCTTGTTCAGAGAAAAATATAATATAGCCGTCAAGCAAGAGTTGTCCAGACGCGTCAATTAGTCCTGACTTTCCGCCCCCGCCCCCGATCTTTCCATCTTTTCGATAAATTGCAACATGTTGCTAGCGTATACAGTATACATGACTTTGCCGGATATAAAGGATTTTCCCTGTATCCCCTGTATGGCAGAATTATGCAAAAGCAGGGAATTATCTCAGAATAATGCTCAACAAGTCCTTAGAGTGTTTCGGTATTTTATGTAATAATCAATTTTATTTTCCTCATACGTCTCGTGAACGATAACTGGCCTCGTTGTCAGAAAACCCTGCACATGTAATTGATTTTTTAAAAATATTTTTTATCTGCTTGACGCCATTTGCTTTATAATCGATATACAGCAGTGGTAGTACACTTACCATATTTCCTTATTTCGGATATTGAACGCAATTACTGACCCTTATTGTGAAAAGGTACAAGTAGGCAACGATCAGGAAAAGGTGCAATCAGAAAGAGATTCCCACTCCAAAATCCGAGGTGGGAAAAAAACTTAATTAAGAATCAGGTACTTATACCATGAAAACATACCGTAAGCCGAATGAACAGCTATTTTCCCAATAGGTGGCCACTCAGTTACGTAAACTTAACTAACAATATGAAAACATACATAAGGTGCAAACAGCACAAAAATTTAACACCAAGACAGAAAACAATAAGAACCACCACAGAAGTATCGTGAACCTACATTTCAACAGAATTCAACAAAATGTTGAATGTGTCATAAAGAATGCTTTCTGTCAGCTGTGCTTGTCAGCCTTAACTACTTCAGAATTACTTTCGGTACTGCAAAAGAGCAGTCTTTTGTGACATAGTTTACTTTAAGATAATAATATTATTACGTGATAGCACAGAAAATTTATCCGTTTATGCTGCCCGCACGTGACATTATTCGCTTTCGCCTATGTCTTGGGTCTTACGAAATTTTCATGGCATCTCAATGTCTTCTAGGAACAATTTGTGGATAATTTGATTTTGGTTTCTAGCAGTAATGATTAAGGTGTCTGTTGCCTAATGCATCTCCCAAGGCTGAAAACCATCAATAAAAACTTGATTTTAGTTCAAAGAGGTACGAGACTTGTTTCATTCCATTGAGAACGTCAAAATGTACATCGCTTTTAATGCATTTGCCCTCTGTTTGATCAAGTTTGCCAGTTTCACATTTTCATGCACCAATCGCACTGACAACAGTGTTCAGTTTTCACGAATTATGCGTGCTGAGGACGATACTATGAATAATTAATTTCAGTTTCTTTGTAATGCGCACAAGTGTATGGTTAACGCTTGATGGTTAGTGCTTGGCAGCAATAATGTTTCTTTACAAGGCAGAAAAAAAAAAAAAAAAAAAAAAAAAAAAAAAAAAACCCTCAAAACATTTGATCCACGCACCACGGGGTAGTGTCAATGACTTAAAAAGTGCGAATTATTCTACTCTGTATGTTTGAATAGTTGTATCAAATGACTTATAATAAAAAGTGCGAATTATTCTACTCCGTATGTTTGAATAGTTGTATCAAATGACTTAAAAAGTGCGAATTATTCTACTCCGTATGTGTGAATAGTTGTATCAAATGACTTAAAAAGTGCGAATTATTCTACTCCGTATGTTTGAATAGTTGTATCAAATGACTTAAAAAGTGCGAATTATTCTACTCCATATGTTTGAATAGTTGTATCAAATGACTTAAAAAGTGCGAATAATTCTACCACATATGTTTGAATAGTTGTATCATCATTACATACAGAATAAACTGAAACACTCGAAACACCCATAACTGCAATACACAATTTTTTTTCAGCTTTAAAAACTGAAAACATCATTGTGAAAATATATTTTAAAGCCTTGGCTCAAAACATAATCTATGTTTTGGAGCAAAAATACGAAAAACATGTATACCCCATGAACACCACAGTTTTATAATATAAAAATGGGGGTTAAGGGGCTATACATTTCAAAGACATGTTTTCCTGATGCTAAAAAGATTATTTGGTAGTTACACTACAAGCACAGGAAACCATTTCTCGCAATAAAGTCGATCCATTACGGCCATTCAAGTTAACATTGTATATGTTTTACCATGTAGTATGCGTTGATACTAGTTCTGTCTTCCACGGGGCGAGAATTCATTTTTGTATACGTCTTTACCCAAACGTTTTATTTAATCAATGACAGCTTTGATTGCTTGTGTTCTGACGCGGTCCAAAATAGACTCATTTGCAAAAAAAGTTTTCACGTTCGTGAACATACAGTTGGCATTTGGCCTGACAAATACTCCTGCAGTATTTCATAAGTGATTGAAAGAAATACCACGAGAGCTTCTGAAATTCAGATTCTGAACTATTATGAAACATAAACATTTTACTTATTTATTTTGTCACTAACAACTTTATAAAAAATGTTTTCTGATAATCAGCCGTGCTTATCAGCCTTGATTACTTCTGGTCACACCAGAGCGTCTTGAGAGTCGTCATAATTATTATGTCTAATTACTTTTGGTACTTCAAAAGAGCAGTCTTTTGTGATATGGTCTACTTTAAGATAATATATGATAGATCAGAAATACGATCACTGTTTCTGCACTTTCAATTGCATGGGGAACAGAACGCCTACTGTTTCCACAAAAGTAATATTTGAGCCGCCTCGTGGAAAAATGGTTTCCGACCAGGTCCGACACAAGCCGACCTGTACAGTCACAGAAAAGAGCTAATAGCTTGAAATTTCGGATTTAAGTAAGAGGAACTGTAGTAGCCGAGTAGCGAAAACAAAGGCGCTGATCAGCTTCGCAGTTACTGCGAAGCTGATCTGCTCCTTTGTTTTCGCCTATGCAGATTGTTGGTTTTCCCATGCGGCGGCTCTAATATTTACAAGGTTGACAAGTTATCCGAGTAGGCGTTTGTTTTCTTCGAATCGATATATTAGAACTACCGAAAGAAAACGGGATTATTACCTATGCGAAAACAAAGACGCAGATCAGCTGTGCAGAAACTGCACAGCTGATCAGCGCTTTTGTTTTCGCTACACGGATAGTACAATTCCTCATCTAGTTATATCCAAAATTTCAAGCTTCTAGCCTGCTTCTGCGACTGTACAGGCCGTTTTGTGTCAGACCTGGTCGGAAACCCCGAATACCGGTTTTCTCGCGTCGCGGCTCATATTAGAATTTCCAAAAGAAAACCTATTTGATGCTCATTATAATAGCTATAAGTACGGATCAAAGCATGCATCGGTGCCTTTGTTGTCTTCGCTTGCAGAACTGAAAATGGTATTTGTTGCCCATTTGAGTCGCGTCATGAGAAAACGAACAATGTGCTTTCCGAACAGGCCCGACACAAACTGAGCTGTACAAGCACAGAAGCAGGCTAGAAGCTTGAAATTATGGATATAAGTAGAAGAGGAATTGTACTATCCGTGCAGCGAAAACAAAGGCGCTGATCAGCTGTTCAGTTACTGCACAGCTGGTCTGCGCCTTTGTTTTCGCTTATGCTTATTGTTTGTTTTCTTATGCGGCGGCTCATTTCTGAACTGTTAAGCCTGTGAAGTCTGATCTGTAATGGACCACAAGGACTAATTTTTCTCGATATGGGACTCGAATGATTGTATTATCATTATTATTCCCAGGGCCTTCTTTCACTGAATTGACAAGCACATAAGTGCGATAGAACAATATTAATTTGCGTTACAACTAAGTTAATGTGTTAACCAACATTTAGTTGATTCTTTTCCAGGAAATGGCCTTCCCTTTTTTAGCTCACCTGAGCCGAAGGCTCACAAGGTGAGCTTATATGTGACCATGCTCTGGCGTCCGTCCGTCTTTCGACGCCTCTGTCGTCCGTCCGTCGTCCACAATTTCAAAGATCTTCTCCACTGGAACAGCTTCGCCCATGCATTTGAATGGGAAAAATTGTCAAAATGGCATTTTAAGGGGAAAAAACTTGAAAAAAACTTGAAAAAAAAAAAGGTCAAATGGACAAATAGTCAAAAACAATTACGATTCTGAAAAAAATACATGTATACATATATATTGCCATAATATTGAAATATCTTCTCTGAAACCGTTTGGCCAATCAAAGCCAAACTTCATGTGGAGCATCCTTGGGAAGGGTGGGTGGTGGGGGGTGGGGGGGACGAAAATATATATAAATTGTCCAGGTCATATGACCAAGATGGCCGCCGTGGCTAAAAATAACAAAAACATTATAAATTTTCTTCTCCAGAACCAGAAGGCCTATGATTTTGAATGGCATGAAGCATCAGGAAAATATCCATGCATATTACCATAATATTCAAAGATAATCTTCTCTAAAACCGCTTGGCCAATCAAAGCCAAATTTGATATGAAACATCTATAGGAAGGGAGAACCAATGTCATTATGTGTACATGAATATTCCAGGTCACATGACCAAGATGGCCGCCTTGCCCATATATGGTAAAAAGCCTTCAAAAATCTTCTTTTCCGGAACCAGTGGACCAATATCAACAAAACTGGGCATGTAGCATTGTGGACTAGAGTACTACAATGTGTGCATAAATTATAACTCTGTGATGACATTGATCTATTTTACAGCAATGTCTTGTTTATTTGTATATATCCCAGATCTCAGGTGAGCGTTTACAGGACCATTGGTCATCTTGTTATGTTACCTCGTTTTGTTGTCGTAACATTGTGACCTTTTTTTCCTCTATTCCATACATTACGAAAAGTTGCCCATGGAATATACAGAGATTTTTCCGGAAAATGAAAATTTCATCAGAAATAAATGAATACTTTTGATATACTCACGGACTTTAAGAACGCAACACTTGCATCATCGATTCTTCCCCTTAGATTACAGTATTTGTTGAACTGAAAAGTAAAATCAGTCTGTTTACATTCAGTACCAAAAACGAAATGCTTGTTTCCGCTATTAAAACCATACAGTAAGATTCAGAGCGTTTCCCAAAATTCAACAAAAATAAATTGAATAAAAGGCCAATGGGGACGAAAAAATGTCTTTAAGTCCAACACGATTTCTTGAAAGAAACATCAAATTCCAAACGAATGCTGTCGGTTGGCTTTCATTTGCATTAAAACTCGGTAATTATGTCAGTTTAACGTTTATCAAAAACACTTAGTTTTTGCGCATAAAATTGAAACAAAAAAAAAATTCGAACACATTATACAGGCACGTGACTAACGTAAAAGTACTATCACGTTTGATTCTGTAATCAAATGCCTCTGTGTTTTGAGCACTTTACGTTTGACGTCAGCGAAAAGAGCTAGCGCCTGAAACGACATTGAAAGAAAGCGCCCATGTTTATTTTGCCTTTTCTGGTGGTTTATGTTGTTAGATATCACCGGAGATGTTTTGCTTTCACAAGATCCCTTTCTTGTAGCCACCACTGTTAGGTTTCCTTCAAAAAGTTACGTCTCGATGACGTTGAAGAAAGCAGCTTTGCGTTATTATAGTCCGTCAGTGCATTTTTGCTCAAAACATTGATTGTGGATAAACATTAGAACCGCCACATTTACTTGATATTGTGGCACTTGCTTGCAAATAGAAAGGGGGGGGGGAGGAGGAGGGGGAAGGGTGGAGGGATCCATTCTTTACTTTCTTGTTGTTTGGCTTACAAGTATGGACTTTGTTTCTCGCATACTATTACGACAGACACGTATTTAACATATTCTCGCAATGACAAGTCTGAGAAATTGCTTCAATGCCACGCAGGTTAATGGTATTCAGTTGTAGTATTTTCGACTTGAATGTCCGAAAATAAGTTTTGGACGGAAATAGAAGTTCAGATATATGGATTTTTATCGAGATACTGTCTATTTTGTGTCTTAATACAGCATTTGACGTCTGAAGTGAGACTATTGTATATATAATTGATTATGTAACTGGTATGCTAGCCTTGTCTAGCAAGATATTATAAGTTATAAGGAAAAGTTTTGCTGAAAATTGTATAAGAGTTGAAATTTGATAAAAGAATCATGTATCAATACAAACAAGATTTAAATGTTTTCAGGATGGTACTGGGCATAATCTGTTAAATTGTCTCAATTTATCCCTTGATAAATGGTGATATTTTGCTTCCGTAATTTCAAGAAAGATGTCTATCTAATCAATCTTAAGTTGTAGAAAAATGCAAAGCGAACAGTTTTGGTTAACTCGCTGCTGAGACTGCAACACATCATTTTGAGTAATGAATTTTAGAGTGTGGTTATTGTATGTTCCACTTGAAGCTGGGTGATGTCAGAATAGTTTTAACAATTACTTTCAACTTCAAACGCTGATCAACTTGCTGAAATATGCCTTTGTTTTGTTGCATATTGCCAAAGACACGTGTCCTAATCACGAGTCGGCTTATTTATTGAGTTTTTCCTTCACCCAGCAACGTTAGTAAGCATTTAGAACAGTGTGAGAGTCATAAAGCGTGCGGATGGCTGTGTAACAAACTTATTGTCTGTCTCTCTGCATCAATATTTCATAGATCTGGGACTTGGGGACTTGTACCATCAATACTCCTGTAGCCTTCGGGCATTAAGCGAATAAAATAGATAAAAACATGTAACTTTTTTACCTACATAATGAGTTGTGATATAATTTTACAACAATTTGTGCGCACTATGTAACTTTTTCTTTCTTTTTTTTTTTTTTTTTTTTTTTTAAATAATCATTTTTAAATTCTACATTTGCATCGATATATTGTGTATAATGCTTTGCAGTTTCCTGCTATTTATATTTACGCTATCGGTTTATTCTCTCTGCCTCTCTTTATGCTCGCCATCTTTGTTTCTGGTTGATGATAGCCAAGTGGCTATCTTAGTGAAAAGAGCTAATCTCTATTATCCTTTTTGATAGTTTCATTTTGGATAATTGTGTACATGTAGCTTTTCAAATTAGTGGTGCATCGATAGTTGGATAGAAATGCCTACAAAGACGATATATTGGTTAACTGTTGCAAAACGTGCAGACAGAAAATCTTAAGATGAAGCTTAGAGTCCAAATGAATGATGCAAAAATAATGACATATTTTATGATGGCTTTGTTTTGTCTAGAAGGCACTTAGGCTGAAACTGACCGGTCATTACTCCCCAGTATGGAAACCGCTACTGTCTAGAAAAATTATGTATTCTGAAAGATGGTTCTGTTGCAGTTCTAATTGTTTTGTGTTTTGGAGTCGAATTTTTGTGCTGTTTGAGCCTTATGTACGTTTTCATATACTTAGTTCAGTTCTGGTAACTGAGTGGCCGCCTATTGGGAATAGCTGCTCACTCGGCATGTGGAAAAAGTCTCCTCAGCGCGTCTTATCGTATTATCAGCTTAGGGGATTAGTGGTACAGGTAAATCATCTTCGGTTCTTTCCGGTGATTTACGATTTACTTGGCGCCTCTGTCCGTAAAATTACCTGTGTAACTTTAGCCCGAGGGCAACCATAAAATTTGATCATAAATTGTCTTAAAAATTTATGAACTCAAAACTTCGACTATGAAATAATATGAAAATATAAGAAATACAAAATGTGTGGCTTTGATGACGGTAAAATAAAACAACACGATTTCGAATGAAAGAAAACTCGTGTTTTTCCCATTCAAATGCACATTGTGGGTACCCGTGACAATCGCATCGTCGCGGTTAAACTCATGGACCAGTTTGTACTGTAAGCATTCAGTTGTATTATTTTTATTTAATTATTTATTCATGTATTTATTTATTTATTTATTTATTGCTTCCTCAAAATAAGTGCTATGAGTATATGATATATGTTACATATTAAATGTAAGCATTACGAAAACACGCCCATGCAATATACAGATTTTTCCCAAATTGTAAAAGTAGAAATTATTTGATATTATTCTTATTATTGCTCAAAACATATATTGTGGGCACATATTAGAACCACCTCGCAGCCTGATCACTAGCTTAATCTTTATTTCCAATTTTCAAGTATTTATGTATGCGTAGACCGGTTTGCTTTTGAATCCGTCAAACCTCGCTTGGACAAGTTTTTCAAGTGCACAGGCTGATCGACTCCTTGTATTTTCGCAATATTTATATAACAGGTACACCTTCCATTAAAAATGAGCCGCGTCATGCGAAAACCGGAATTTAACTATGCAAAAACAAAGGCTCAGGTCAGCTGTGTAGCAGTTGCCTAGCTGATCAGCGCCATTGTTTTCGCTACACGGGTAATACAATTCCTTATCTTCCTCAATCCGAATTTTCAAGCTTCTTGCCAAATGGTGTTGTACACAAGCCGGTTTGTGTCAGACCTGATCGGAAACCCCTAGTACCGGTTTTCTCACACCGCGGCTCAAATTTGAAATGGTATAGTTTTATAATCCGAGACTGCATGTCATAAAATCAGGCACGCTTTAAATCATACCCCTAGGTCATAGATAAATTAAAACAACTTTGATGCGCCACTGATCGTGATCAAAATCGTGTCGCATTTTTTGTGTAATATTGAATTATAGTACTAATCTTTTTTTTTTTTTTTTTTTTTTTTTTTTTTTTTTTTTTTGTGTGTGTGTGTTGTTTAAAAAAAAAAAATGTTGTAACATACAAGCCGGTTAGTGTCAGACCTGGTCGGAAAACCCCTTATACCGGTTTTCTCACGCCGCGGCTAAAATGTGAAATGGTTAAGGTTTTATAATCCGAGACTGCATGTCATAAAATCAGTCACGCTTTAAATCATACCCTTAGGTCATAGATTAACTAAAACAACAATGATGCGCCACTGAACTGTTCAAAATCGTATCGTCAATATCTGCATTTTTGTGTAATATTAATTATACATCTAGTACTAATCTTTTGATTAAAAAAAAAAAAAAAAACAAAAAAAAAAAAAAACAAAAAAAAAAAAAAAAACAAAAAAAAAAAAAACATTTAATGAATTTTTAAAAAGTAAAAAAACAAAAATAATGAATTGATGTATCTTGCGACTTGTGACTGAGAATGAATGAATGAATATGCGATTCCAGAAAACTCAACGGGATGATCTAGTCCGTGGCTGAGAGCAGAAAGAAACCGAATCAGCGTAAAAAGTAGCAGCACAGTAAACAAATCTTAATTTCATTGAAAACAGTGTACAGTTTCAGTGTTTTTCTGCAGCTTTAACGAGAGAGAGACGGAGAGAGAGAGAGAGAGAGAGAGAGAGAGAGAGAGAGAGAGAGAGAGAGAGAGATTTGAATGAAGATAATTAAGAATTTTTATGTCGGTTTTTGCTTTGTTCAAACTGGGACACGGAGACGCTATTGTTTGGTCATCAGATTGAGTAAAAAGTGTTACTTAGGTGTGAAATGCAAACTTTACATCTTTAATTGGACCAATTGCAATTACGACAATAATGTTGATGTGCATTCTTACAATGCACAATGCGTTTGTTGTTCAGAGGTGTCACATTCTGTGAGGATATGTAATGTTTATAAAATTATGCTCAAAAGTCAATCGCGATCATTGTGTAGCATCTTTCATAAATTTTAAATCGATTATCATTCGAGGTGAGAAAAAAAGACTTTTTATTTTTTTTTCTTTTGTGTAAATAAGTAATCACCATGTTTAAGAAAATAAATAAATAAATAAATAAATAAATAAATAAATAAATAAATAACAAGGAAAAGAAGTATTACACCTTTATGCGAAATAGCAGACGCTTATGCACAGGTATTTCGTAATTCTCCGCCCGGTTTACGGGATTTGCCGATAAAACTATTGATTTACGGAAATTAGAAAAAAAAACTCAATGTAGCTATAAAACACACGCAATTTGTCCACGCCAAATGTCGCTTGATTTTGAAGTTAAGCATGTCTTTAGAAAGATCATTTTCTTCTGATGAATAATCCGAAAGAACAAATTTAGAAAAAAGGTTTTGGAAACGATATATTTGGCATTTAACCAAAGCACCTTTGGTAGATTTTACACTTTTTGTATATCAGATATAAGAAATGATGCGACCAAACAGGACCTTTTTAAATTTTGATTTTGTCCATTCAAAAAATCAAGATAATTTAACGAAACAATATCCATTAAATTAGGAATACATTAAATTACAATATTCCGAAAGAACAAATTTGATATCTGCCGTAATTAAGTTTTAATTAAACATTGAAAGTCAATGTCCTATTCATTTATGTACATTTTTTATCGGCAATAAACTGAATTACAGGTAAGGTATCGGCTCAATATTTCTCCGTATGCTTACGACATGTTTTCATGCTATAAGTACTTAAGTGTCATTTTAGTTTTTTCCCACCCCTCAGTTTATGGAGTGGGAATTTCTTTCTGAATGCGCCATATTCTCCTGAACATTGCCTATTTGTACTTTTTTTTGGTTCAAAACAGGTTATTTTTAAAAAAACAACAGCGTCCTTTGTCGCGCCATAATACACTTGTAGCCGCGTGGGAAACAGCTTATGATACCAGCATGTCACAAATAAAATGAGGTTCAGTGTTTAATTTCTTCAGGAACAACGCCAAGTTGGGGACTTCAGTGTCTTTGAACAAAAATGGTACAGAATTGCGTCAAATAATGACCACTAGGGTTTCTTACTGATTCTGTTCTTATGGACTATTTTCGAAATGAGCCGCCTCATGGGAAAACCAACAATTTGCATATGCGAAAACAAAGGCGCAGATCAGCTTCGCGGTAACCGCGAAGCTGATCAGCGCCTTTGTTTTCGCTACACGGATACTACAATCCCTCTACTTCCTAAATACGATATTTCATGCTTCTAGCTGTCTTCTGTTACTGTGCAGTCCGGTTTGTATCGGACCTGGTCGGAAACCACAACGTTGGTTTTCCCACGAGGCGGCTCAGATTATTGTAGTAGCCACAGAAAGCAACGATCAGTCGGTGTTTTCAAATTTCTCATCTCGGATTAAGATACAAGATACAAGCTGTGTAGTGAACAACCTGATCGACACCTTTGCAATCTAAATAGCCAATCCAATTTTCGTGCAGCTAAGCTCACTTTATGGATATAGACATAGCTGCAATCGATCATCATTTGGTCCTTAGAGAACCACATAATGCGTCAGAAAGTTTTAGGAACATAGAAGACATCAGATAAAACTTGTTATCGTCGGTTTATAATCGAAGGGGTTAGTGCAAGAACATGTCTAAGTCCACTTTTGTGAAAAATTTAATTTTGGTGTCACTGTGTTCTACATACAAAAAGCTACATTCTGATATATACCTTTTACATTTTGTTCGTATAAAATTTGTATTTCAAAAATTTTCAAAGGGTGCTAAGTGCATTTTCAGTGCAAGAACATGTCTAATTCCATACATAGCACAGTGTTTAATGCAAGAACATGCCTAAGTCCAGAGAAATGTAACCATCTGCTGGTGTAAAAATAATTTGTTCTGATATGGTTTAGGAGCTCAAAACATCCACATCAGGCAAATGAGCAATTTTATCACTCTGTAAAATAATGCAGTTTAACAAAATTCCTGCCAAAACTGGTATGGGAAAAATGGAGGTTTGGGACTTAGACATATTCTTGCATTAACACATTTGATAAATTGAATTTCTTAATTTTCTTCTCGAGTATCTTTCAACGAAATTTCATGACATTTTATCCTTTTGCTGTATTTGATACGACCTATAATTTGATAATATTTTCACATGGTTATCAAACCTTTCTCAAAATTTTATGTTTTTCGCGTTTTTCTTGAAACTTACAAAAATGGACTTAGACACGTTTTTGCACTAACCCCTTCAATCTTAGACAGCAAATACTTAGCATCAGGAGTACATGTCCACTAACAGTGTACCCACTTGATCCCAAATTCTAAATAGTAAAACTCGGCTGTCTCAAGGGGTATATATATATTTTTTTTCTCAATTTTGATCCAAAACATATACTGAGTTCCAAAGCCGACGCAACTCATTAAATTTTGCATAACTTTTTGTGGTTTCGGTCGATTCATTTGAAATTCGGCAAATGAGCCGCCGCATGGGCAAACGAACAATCTGCATATGCGAAAACAAAGACGCAGATCAGCTTCGCGGTGACCGCGAAGCTGATCAGCGTCTTTGTTTTCGCCACTCGGATAGTACAATTCCTCTTATACTTAAATCCAAAATTTCAAGTTTCTAGCTCTTTCCTGTGCTTGTACAGGCTGGTTTGTGTCAGACTTAGTCGGAACCCAAATTGTTGGTTTTCTCACGCATCATTTTAAAAGACGATCTGTGACAATCAGCCGTCAGTCTTTTTCGTTCGTCTACCATTGCGTAAGAACTGGCGAAGGGGTCATTTGGAAAAAATGAAGGAAATCAGCGATTTTGATGAATTTCTTGCAAAACTGTTCAAACCACCCTAATCTAAAGCAGCGAAACACATTGAAAACGACTTTCCCGTAGCTGCAATAAACTTTATTTGCCAACACAAAATAAAGCATATGGTTGACATCTGCTGTGACGTCGACCATTTGATCAAGTAACAACAAGCATTTTTCGGGTATTGAAAATCAATTTCAATTTCTGGCGTTGATCCGTGGGTGTCAACATTGATATTGTCATACACTCATCGGACAACCTTCCAAGATTTGAATTGCGTGAAATGTTTTGAAAAATTTCGAGCCCGCGCGTGCGGGGCACGGAAAATGCATTTTTGTACCCCGGCGCATGCGCACTGAAATCTCACAAAGATTTTCGAGTCATTTAATGAGGATAGGGCACAAAAGTTTTCACATAATTGACCAATTTGAAAAATTAAAGGAAAAATAAATTTGCATTGACCGTGGAACTCAGTATAGATTGAGGGTACTCGTTAGAACCGCATCGATAAATCTATTTTGAGCAAAAATATTAAAAATGTCATTTATTGCAATGCTATTTTTTTTAAAATACAGCTGAAAAAAAATCTCTGTATATTGCAGCATGGGCAAGTATGGGATTATAATTTAAGACAACAAATACTTAAATACTCGACACCGTGGTGAAGCTGCATAGCCCGTAGCTCGTCCTAATAGTTAATTTCAGCATTACAGACATTTTGCCACTGGTAGGCCAGAATGAAATCGTGGCTTAAGAAGAAGTGTTGGGGGTAAAAGAACCATTTTTGGAAATAAAAAGGTACAAGTAGGCAATGATCAGGAATAGGTGCAATAAGAAAGCAATTCCCACTCAAACAACCGAGGTGGAAAAAAACTAAATTGACAGTTAGGTACTTATACAATTATTCTACCCATTCTGGATCAAGTTCATGAAAATTGCTGCGCATGCGCATATGAATCATTTCAGTATTATAAACTTAGTACTATCTTGAAGCCAATTTAGTTCCCCATCAACTGTAATGGTTTTCACTTTTTTAATCAAGCACGCGACTGTGACCACTGGAGCGTGAAAATCTACGCATGATTGAAGTCAAAGCGAATCAATTGGAGGTAATCCGAATCATTGACTATATATCACCACCGATGGGTTTATCCTTCAAATTTTGTGCATGAAATTATATAGCGAACCTCATGAAATATTCTGAGGACCAAAATATATGCCTTTTTAAATGGCCTTTTCCCATAGCCATGTTTGCTCAACCCCACCCCCATAGAAAAAAAGTACAAGTAGGCAAAGATCAGGAAAAGGCGCAATCAGAAAAAGACTCCCACTCCAAAAACCAAGGTGGGAAAAAACCAAACTAACAATCAGGAACTTATACCATGAAAACACTTCATAAGCCGAATGAGCAGCTATTTTCCCAATAGGTGGCCACTCAGTTACCTTAACTTAACTAAAAATATGCAAACATACATAAGGCGCCAACAGCACAAAAATAATTTAAACACCAAGACATAAAACAAAAAGAACCACCACAGAAGTATCGACTTGGAACGATCATTAACACAAAGTTACTGGCGGGTTTAAATCGATTTCACACGGCCGTAACCTCACCCTCAGCTTCTGCAGTGGTTCATAACATTTAGTTAGTTCTTCGGTCCTCGTGGTGAATCTCTAACTAGTAACACGATGTTCCATGGGAGATCATATTATATGATGCTTGTTAAAAACGCAGATTTTTTCATTGTTTGCACTTAATTTTATAACATAAATACACAGAGAGTAAAAATATACCTTTAGTTCCAAACATCAAACATTTCAAGTCTTTTGAGAGCATAAAATGACAGTATGCGGTTAAACGTGATTCGGAGTAACTTCAATGAGACCGTTTCAAAGTTTCTAATCAAATATGTCATAATATTCGATTTAAGGACGGAAACTTCGTCAAAATGACAGGAAACGATTCAACAAAATGCTAGCAACCAATATCGAAAGATAACTTACATGGTACCTTTCATTTTCGGGAAATTCGGCGAACCGCCTTTGATACATGTAACCTTGTGTAAAAGAAAGCTGTTTCCATCGTGTTTCTGTATATGAGCCGGGAACCATTGACGTGAACAAGCTGGTGACGTCATTATCCACGATCATTGAACGATGGAATAATGAAACGTGTTTGAATCAAGAGTCAAATGGCCAAGTTCGTTTTAAAAAAATCTCGTTTTATATTTTTGTAAAGTACTTTTCAAAATTATTTTGATCCAGATCATCTACAGATCCGCTATGGCTACAACAGGTGTACTTAGAAAACATAGTGTAAGCCGAGTGAGCAGCTATTTTCCAATAGGCGGCCACTCAGTAATGAAAACGTACATAAAGTTCAAACAGGACAAACAAATTCTACTCCAAAACATAAAACAAATAAAACCACAACCTCAGTTTTGACAAATACATGTTTAACAATCAAGAAAACATCTCAAGGTCTGAACATTGTACTACAGGTTATGTAGATTTTTCTGTAAGAACATGATGTTCAACGTATAAACTGTCAGTAGCCACTAATGTTTAGCTTTTTGGGTTTGATAATAGTATAGAAACAGTTTGGACAACATTATAATATTATACAGCTGAATATTGGAATAGACAACCCCAATTCTCTATCAGACAACTACTTTGAAAATGGCCTTTGCAAACCCAATGGAGTGATGTTTCGTCAATATAAAACACATAATCAATGTGAATTGACTGGAAAATCTACGACCATGAGATATCGATTGAAATCCGTCTAACCCAGAATCCGGTAATGCTGCATGTCAAAGATATTATATGTAAGGATATCTGATATGTAATTCAATGTTTCTTTAAAGCAATACTCGAATGAGAGCTTGGGCTTGTAATTTATACTATACAATTGTTGCCCTTTAGTGAGGGTGACATGACGATTTGTTCACCCGAGGCAGGTAATGTTGCCCGAGGGATACTTGACTATAACATGTCGAGGGTGAACAAATCGTCATAACACCCTCACTCAAGGGCAACAATTGTTTTACTATACCGAAACCTTTTTGAAACAAATTAGCGATATACCACAGAACAAACACATGTGACTACAAATGCAACTGAACCTTTAGGCGAATATGACGTCAGAGGGTAATATGATCATGCGACATGACAGAAAAGCACCCTCCACGTGCACTGTAAACAAACGCATGTGACTGCAAGTGCAGCTGCACGTTTTTATGCAGACATGACGTCAAGAGGTCAATGTGATCATGCGACATGACAGAATAGCACCCCCCCCCCCGCGTGACCTGCTCTGGACCAATCAAAATCAACACTCAGCTAATGAATATTAATGAGGTATAATAAACCCTTTTATCCCACTTTTATATAGTAAAACTGGGATATCCATGAATATACCTATTTTTCTTTCTTTTTCTTATCCAAAACATAAATTGTGGGTACTCGTTAGGTTCTTAGAGAGGCGGTTCTAACGTGTACCCACAATCAATGTTTATAGCAAAAACAATTGAGAAAAAAAATCAAACATTTTTTAATGAAATTTTCAATTTTTACTGCTGAAAGAAAAAAGTATGTGTATAATTACATGGGCAAGTTTTTGTAATGAATATTTATAACTGTAGTCAGTCTCAATTTGCCATTGTTTATAAGCAAATCTCTGTTTCTGGTAAATTCTTGTTCAAACTGGCCTGTAAAGCGACCAGAACAGGAAAATCAGCTTATGCCAGATATCTATTATGACATGTCTCCATACGACCAAGCATGAACGTCAACAGTCAACTTATGAAAACGCAACTAGTTTAATCTTGTAAATATGTTTATAAAAAGATCAGTACACAACCTATCCCAATTCAGCCTTGCACAATGTTATGCCATTTTATGCTTTTTTGGACATACCTTAATAATAATGTAATCATTGGATGAAACATTTGCTGAAAGCGTTAAATAACATTAGAACATTTTCTCAGAGGACACTACATAGGTTCTTCGTCTGCGTCAGAAGTAATCTTGCCAAACTCATAGCACAGGCTTTGAATAAAGGAATTATAGCCATTTAATGAATGACATTTGAAGCTCATAATGATTTATAATGCCTGATCAACGTCCCATGTACATAAATGTATTCGAAAGTGAAACCAAAATATACTTGAAGTATATATGTTTTGCCCAAGTATTGTCTAATGCTTCTATTACGAAACGCCAGAACACGACAAAAACTGCTCTTGAACCATTAGGATAGCAAAATTGTTGTGTAGACTTTGGCTTTATCTATTTTCATCATCATTTTTATAAAGTATCATCGGCATATAATATACATTTTGCAATTGATTGTATTCAAATTTTCTGTAGTACAAATATTGGTAACCGTACATCTCCTAATGCAGCGTTTCTTTTGTCAGTGCTGGAATTGGTTTTAGTGTGATTGGTGGTTACTTTTCTCGCCTAACTTGTCAACTTGTCCTAGCACGGGATGGGTTTATTACTGGGAATTTATTACAAAGCGGTCTACATGGCTGCAACTATGTCAGACATTTCACTGTAGGTCATGTCAGTTTGTCTAGTAGTCGTTTGAGTTCAGTTTTGAACCCAGACGTATAAATAATAGTATGCGCATTATAAAAGGGCCCTGAATTTTTTTCACCACGTTATTTGAACCGCAACACAAGAAAAAAAGTACAAGTAGGCAAAGATCAGGAAAAGGCGCAATCAGAAAAAGACTCCCACTCCAAAAACCAAGGTGGGAAAAAACCAAACTAACAATCAGGCACTTATACCATGAAAACACTTCGCAAGCCGAATGAGCAGCTATTTTCCCAATAGGTGGCCACTCAGTTACCTTAACTTAACTAAAAACATGCAAACATACATAAGGCGCCAACAGCACAAAAACATTTTAAACACCAAGACATAAAACAAAAAGAACCACCACAAAAGTATCGACTTGGAACGATCAGTAACACAAAGTTACTGGCGGGTTTAAATCGATTTTACACGGCCGTAACCTCACCCTCAGCTTCTGCAGTGGTTCATAACATTTAGTTAGTTCTTCGGTCCTCGTGGTGAATCTCTAACTAGTAAATGAATCATCAAGAACAAACAAATAAATCATGATAAACATCCTGATGAATCAAAAACCAGGACTCACAGATTCAGTAAGCTGCCCGACGATGGAGATCCCTAGGCGCCAAATAACTTACTAACTCCGGAGCTAAAGAAAAACATCAGCTGGACCCCGGTGGGCCAAGCAACAGACAAGAAGCTCCGGCCCCAACCAACTAAAATGAATAGCTTTAAGTCGGGGCCATCATAGAGTCTGACGCCCGACCCACCGGCGTGCAATTAAAGAAGGCAGCATAGTTATCAATCGTGATTGGGTTAAAAACTAAGCATGCAGACTGTCGCATAACATTCAAGTTATAACCTATACGTCTGTAACGTGTTATGATTTTTCTAAACTGAAAAGAAAAATCATTACTTCCTATAAGTTTCTTAAATTTGTAAACCAAGTCACCATAAAATTCTGGTTCCGAAAGACCCTCACTTAAAAGCGTCTTTAACCCAACATTATATTTGGAAATCAATTCATAGTGTCTACGATAAAATTTAGAAAAGGTTTTTCGAAGTTTATGATACCGATAGCCCTGTTGGTGAAGTTTGGCCGTTAAAGATTTATTTCGAGCGTTGAAGTCTGTAACATGATTGCAGACTCTAGCAAACCTAATAAGTTGCGAAATGTATACACCATAAGAAGCACGACGAGGAACGTCACCATCCAAAAACGGAAAATTTACTATATCAAAATCAAAATCATCGTGCTTATCATAAATTTTAGAAGAAACAAATCCATTTGCAACAGAAAGATGTAGATCTAAAAAGGGGAAACTGACCTCCGGGTTTCACATAGACAAACATCCGATTTTCTCATGACGCGGCTCATTTTAGTGGCTCTTTGGTGTCGAATTTTGTGCTGTTTGTGACTTTTATGCTTGTCTCCATATATCTAGTTAAGTTCTGATAACTGAGTGGTCACCTTTTGGGTTCAACAGCCTACAATGCATACACTATGTTCTCTTTTATCAGTAGCTTATTGTTAGTTTGCCGTTTCTCACAATCGTCATTGTTTTATTTTGCCTTTTATATTTCCAAGATAACTAAAATTAAAGTATTCGGCACACAATATGCATTTTTAAATACTTTATGATAGTATTCAAGTTTTCTGTAGTACAAATATTGGTAATTGTCTTTCAAGGCAACTTTCTTTTGTCAGAGCTGAAATTGGTTTTATTGTAATTGGTGGATTACTTTTCTCGCCTAACTTGTCAACTTGTCCTAGCACGGGATGGGCTTATTACTGGGAATTTATTACAAAGCGGTCTACATGGCTGCAACTATGTCAGACATTTCACTGTAGGTCATGTCAGTTTGTCTAGTAGTCGTTTGAGTTCAATTTTGAACCCAGACGTATAAATAATAGTATGCGCATTATAAAAGGGCCAAACGGCCCTGAATTTTTTTCACTACATTATTTGAGCCACGACACAAGAAAACTGATCTTCGGGTTTCCGACCAGGTCCGGCATTAACCGGCCTGTACAGTCTCAGCAAAAGGCTCGAAGCTTGAAATTTCGGATTTAGGAAGAAGAAAAATTGTACTATCCGTGTAGCGAAAACAAAGGCGTTGATCAGCTGTGCAGTTACTGCACAGCTGATCTGCGGTTCTTCTGTTTTCTCATAGACAAAAATCCGATTTTCTCATGACGCGGCTCATTTTGGTGGCTCTTTGGTGTCGAATTTTGTGCTGTTTGTGACTTTTATGCTTGTCTCCATATATCTAGTTAAGTTCTGATAACTGAGTGGTCACCTTTTGGGTTCAACAGCCTACAATGCATACACTATGTTCTCTTATCAGTAGCTTATTGTTAGTTTGCCGTTCCTCGCAATATTAATCGTCATTGTTTTATTTTGCCTTATACAAGATAACTAAAAAGTAAAGTATTCGGCATACAATATGCATTTTTAAATACTTTATGATAGTATTCAAGTTTTCTGTAGTACAAATATTGGTAATCGTCTTTCAAGGCAATTTTCTTTTGTCAGAGCTGAAATTGGTTTTATTGTAATTGGTGGATTACTTTTCTCGCCTAACTTGTCAAGTTGTCCTTGGACGGGATGGGTTTATTACTGGGAATTTATTACAAAGCGGTCTACATGGCTGCAACCATGTCAGGCATTTCACTATAGGTCATGTCACTTTGTCTAGCAATCGTTTGAGTTTATTATTGAACCCACACATATAAATAATAATGTGCGCATTATAAAGGGCCAAACGATCCTAAAATAATTTGTTGTGTTCCTTATGTGTCGAATTTTGTTGTTTGTGCCTTTTTATGTGCTTCTCCATATATTTAGATAAGTTCTGGTAACTGAGTGACCACCTTTTGAGAAACAGCAGCCCACTATGCTTACAGTACTGTATGTTCTCTTTGAATCAAAACCTTATTGTAGTTTTAGTAATTCTGTACGTTTATCATCATTATTATATTTTTTGTCTTTATACTTTCAAAGATAAGTAAAAGAAAAGTTTCAGCGGCATATTATGCGCATGTTTGAATTAGTTATGGATGTCAAGTTTTCAGTAGGAAATATATTGGTAACCGTACATCTCCAAAACACTTTTCTTATGTCAGAGCTGAAATTGGTTATAGTGTGATTGGTGGATTACTTTTCTCGCCCAACTTGTCAGTTTGTCTTTGGACGGGATGGGTTTATTACTGGGAATTTATTACAAAGCGGTCTACATGACTGCAACTATGTCAGACATTTCACTATAAATCATGTCAGTTTGTCTAGCAGTCGTTTGAGTTCATTAGTGAATCCAGGCATATAAATAATAATGTGCGCATTATAAAGGGTCAAACGGTCCTGAATTATTTTCACCTACATTATTTTAGAGAGATTCTTTCACGTCCATTGCTGTCACCGTTGTTTGTGGCTTTTATGCGCGTCTCCATATACGTATCTAGTTAATTTCTGATAACTGAATGATCACCTTTTTGGAATAATAGCTCACTAGGCATACCCTATGTTCTCTTTTTTATCAGTACCTTTTTGGTAATTAGCCGTTCCCGACATTCGTCATCGTTTTATTTTGTCTTTCCAAGATAACAAAAAATAAAGTAGCATCGGCATATACTATGCATTTTGAAATTATTTATGATGGTAATCAAGATTTTTGTTGAACAAATATTGGTAATCGTACATCTTCCAAAACACTTTTCTTTTGTCAGAGCTGAAATTGGTTTTAGTGTGATTGGTGGATTGCTTTTCTTGCCCAACTTGTCAGTTTGTCCTAGGACGGGATGGGTTTATTACTGGGAATTTATTACAATGCGGTCTACATGGCTGCAATCATGTCAGACATTTTCGGTAGGTCATGTCAGTTTGTCTTGCAGTCGTGTTGGTTCCTTAGTGACCTTTAAACAATAAACGTTCATTATAATGGGTCAAAATGTCCCGACTCCTTTACGCAAAAGAATTTTGGATTCATTGGTAATCAAAATAGAATCACAAATGAAATGAATAAGAAAACATTGTGGCGTCACTTTTTTCACAGCCAAATCTTTCATGAAGCAAATAATGGTTTTAAAAATTATGCAGATTCACCTTCAAACTGTTATTTGTATTGTTTACCCAACAAACATAATAGAGTTACAGTCTCCTTATACTTGTCAGGTATTCTTATCGATTTGGATATGCTACTGGCATATTTATTTGCAACGTTTCGGATTCTGATTTTTATGCCTTTTACTGTTCAAACGTATATGTAATACACTTTCTTAACGGAATGACTGAATCATTTAATATTGTCGAGGGCTGATTTTTATCTCGCAGTATTTTCATCTTCGCGATTCTGATTTTTATGTCTTTTACTGTTCAAACGTGTATGTAATATACTTTGACTGAGTCATTTAATATTGTTGAAACCAATGCACCATTCTAACAGCTTGTGCTTTTTCTGATTCTAAATCCGAGTCAATATTTGATTCTTTATTCAGGATCTATCGATATCTAAGCCTTGCTGTTTGAAGGCTTTTTAAAATGGAATTAAGTTTTCAGTCGCACATTGATAGATTGCATATTAATCTTTTGAATGTAACGGAATGCCATGTCGAGAGTAGCTACAACGGCATCATGTGAGAAATCGATGATTGTATGATTTAAGGCATGTACGACCAAGAAAGGCTGAGCTCTTGTAACAACGCAAGTCTGTATTGTGCCTTTTTTTTCGTCTCTACTAATGCGGTACTATTTTTTCTTACCGTATTATGTTTTAATACTAGGGCATGATTGTTTGTGTAAGCCCTTAATTGGTACGCATACTGGTTCATGGCTTCGCGAACAGCTTTGCATTCTGTCTACCATGGCAGGTAACAAACAGGCCCCAGTTCAAAAAGTTCGTTAAAATTTCAAACATGAATATTACAAATACAATCTTAATTTTTGTTGATAAACCTTTGCAATGCAATGCAAAGCATTCTCACATGTTATCAACACAAACTAACAGTGTATTTGTAATGCAATGCTCACATTTTATCAACAACAACAACAACAACAACAAAAAAAAAAAAAAAAAAAAAAAAAAAAAAAAAAAAAAAGGTCTTAACGATGACATTAAGCTAACTACGCTTTGAGCAACTGGCCCCATACATTCTTGCATAGATATCTATACGACTAAAAGTTTGATAAGGATCACTTTTTCAGTATTATGCCATGGGACCTATAACAAATATATTTTCACAATTCTTACATATATGTGTAGGAAATTTTTCCATGTAAAGAAAATTGCAAGTTTGGTTACATTCTCTCTTTTTATTTTTTCAACACATGGGTCCGAACACATGCACCCCTAAAATTGCCATAACACAAAACAAGTGGGTTGGCCTAGGGGGTACACTTTTTTACTTACACTAATTTCAAGAAACATTTCATCACGAAAAGGTTTCTTTGTGTAAAAAGTTTGATATCCAAGTGATTAAATGCAGATTTTTAAAAATTCCAAAAATTTGTAATTTTTGGTCCAAAATGCGTTTTTCACCCAAAAAATCGAAAAATACTTTTTTCGCTCAAAATGTTCTCCTTTGCATTGTGAGTATGAAACTGAAACCCGATTTTGAATACGCACTCTGGTTGGTTCAAAAAAGAGTTTTTAAAATGTGTTGTCAAATGTTTTACTCACATAATGCAACTTTTCATTAAGAAAATGTTCACTCCAATAACAATGTTTTAAAACGCTGTAAAATCTAAACCAAAGCCCGTAGCTCAAATCGGTTTTCTGTTCCAAACTCGCAGCTTAAAGGACAACATTTTAAGCAAAAATATTTTGGGGTAAAAATCGTGTTTTTAACCAAAAATCACTAATTTCTGAAATTTTCCCAAAGTGAGTTTTAGACGTAAAAGTATCGACATTTGCATGGCAGAAATGGATAGGGTAGGCAACAGTGATAACTTCAATTTCAGAGGGGTTCCATCGCTTCTGCAAGTCTGCGAGAAATGCTCACATGCAATGCGAAAAAAAGATTGAATGTTTGTACAGTGATGGTTCTGCTACATATATATATTTTTAAACTTTTGCTATATATATATAGCAAAAGTTTAAGTGTTAGATCACCAGTATGTCCTGTGAACAAAACTAAAGTTTTGATCCCTATCAAATTTTTAGTAGTATATACATATGTATATGCACATAGCTGTTTGAAGCCGTTTTCAGTTCGGCGTAAATCCGTCTTCAAACAGCAATACCCATATTTAAATCATGAAATTGAACATTCATTGATTTGGCTAAAATCCGTCGACGTCATTGGTCACTGCGAAATTACGTCACTATGTAGCGACAATATGGCCGACGCTCAAGAAATTTATCGGTTTTCGGTGATTTTTGTTTTACGTTGTTTATGTTATTTCCAAAAATATATCATATTAGATAGCCGTGAAAATGCAAGGATAACGATCAAACATGCTTATTTCAATGCATTATCGTTTGCCGAGCTCTTGGAAGCAGTTTGAACCCTATGGTTTTCAAACAAAGTCCTCGAGCGTCGGCGAACGTTAATGCATGAAAATGCATGCTTGATCCCTATATTGCATGAACCCTAGTTTCAAATATATGGGAATTTTTCTGAGACGGCATCAAATATTTAGAGTCAGGTTTCGTGTTTACGGTATTACCGTGAATAATTCTCTCTATAGTGGAATGCTAATGATCATGCATGATGTATTGATTTTGCGTAATATTAAAACTTGCAACTTTATCGCTTGGTTTTTGATCAATATCAGCTGCAGACAAGCTCGACGATTCTGCTTATTTTACTTTGAAAATGGCATCTAGTCTGACCTTTTCATTGAGATTTTCTAAGTTTGATTTTGCATAACCTCTGCTTGAGGAACGGACATGCCTATTGCTGTGAATATTGCTGTATGTTTGGTGTTCTCCAATGCTACCATTGGTTGGTAACATTATACAATTTGTAACAATTTTTTAAAATTACGAATGAAACCATTGGTAGAAAAATTGGTGCAAATGGTAAAAATGCTAATACTATTGGTGCAAATGGTACGTGTTACCAACCAATGGTACCATTGGAAGAACCCCTAGCACACGCATTTATTAACGTTCAATCGTACGTGTTGATTATATATCTGAGACAGGTTTGAAAACAATAATTTGCATATTGCTTATCAAATGCCTATTTGAGCTGCTTGCCTAAAGCTACCATCTGTTCATTCGGTATCACTTCAGGACCGTGGTCTATTCCAGTTTACTCTTTCTAGGTAATTAAACACTGACGTATAAACTGGTTCAGATATTTTGTTATAAGTTAAAACAGACTTGGATATGCAGCAATTGTCTGCTAAGAAATGAGTAGGCGTTTGCTTTGTCCTACTCAATATACGATATCAAATAAGATCAGGAATATGTTGGTCAAGAATCAAATAAACCACACTCGTGAACTCTTTTGGTGGACAATAAGTGGAAGAGGTAAAAACACCGCCAGTGGAATGAGTTCGACAAATTAGTTTTTCCCCAAATAACTCGCCATACTTTCTCCCATTTTTAACACCATATCAATTTCTCCCTGAACTTCAACGTCTTAGTACACGTTAGAAAGCGGTAAACCACACAGGCCTAAAAAAATCGGAGAAAATATACACTCGGCATTACAAAAACTTGCCCAAGCAACAAACAGAGATTTTGCAGCTTTAAAAATGAAAATTTCATTGGAAAAAACACACGATAGTTTTAATATTTTTATTCAAAATATTGATTGTGGGCATTCGTTAGAACCACCCTCCAACAGGGCGGTTCTAACGAGTACCCACAATCTATGTTTTGGATCAATAATAAGAAAATTGGTTTTCCCTGTATACCCCAGTTTCACTATATAATAGAGGTGTTTAAGGGGGTATACTTTTCATGGACACGTTACCTGATATGGCGAGTCGAATCTATCAATACTGTATAGCTGGAATTAAGCTGCATCAGTAATGCCATCATTCTCCTGGTAATTAATTACATAATCAAGCGTGCAGAATTCTATATTCTCTTCTTCTTGAGTCGAGTCATGAGGAAATCTTCGCATTGATACAAATGATCAGTGTCTTTGTTTTAGCAAAACAGATAATGCGAGTCGCCGTCTTCCAAAAATTCGAAATTTCAAACCTCTGTCCATCTGTAAAAGGCACGTAACCCAGTAAGAGTAACCTGAGGTTCCGGTAGAAAGTCCGAGCGGGTTTCCTTCTGACGTAGCTCACTCTGAAATATCATCGATGTAAGTCAATACATGTTCGATGCGCTTGTTGTGTTATCAACAATGTCAAAGATACTTCAACTGGTGCCATAGAGATAGCAGATTTGACGCTGATAGTACCTGTTAACTATGTGTAAAACGGTTTAAATGCGGACAAACCACAATTTTGCAAAACCAGTGCAAGAAAGCTTCCATACCAGTTTGTTTCTGGACGTCAACGTCTAAGTACATGTTAGAAAGCGGTAAACCATCCAGGCCTCAACCAGTCGGAGAAAATATAGCCCCGGAGAGTCGAATCTATCGATACTGTATAGATGGAATTAAGCTGCATCAGTAATGCCATCCTTCTCTTGGTAATTAATTACATAATGAACCGTGGAGAATTCTATATTCTCTTCTTCTTGAGTCGAGTCACGAGGAAATCTTCACATTGATACAAATGATCAGTGTCTTTGTTTCTGCAAAGTAGATAATTCAGTCAAGGTCTACCAAAAATTCGAAATTTCAAGCCTCTATCCATCTGTTGAATGCACGTAATCCAGTAAGAGAAAGCCCGAGCGGGTTTCCGTCTGACGTAGCTCACTTGGAAATGTCATCGATGTAAGTCTGTCAAAAGTCAATACATGTTCGATGCGCTTGCTGTGTTATACGATTTTAGTAGTTATTATACCGCATGGCGTTTGTACTTGGTTCTACCAGGTTATGTCAACAATGTCAAAGATATTTCAACTGGAGCCATAGGTAGCAGATTTGGCGCTAATTGTACCTTTTTAACCATATGTAAAAATGGTTTATATGCAGACAAACCACAATTTTGCAACGAAAACCACCGTATGAGTTTCTCTCTGGACGTCGTCTAAGTACATGTAAGAAAGCGGTAAACCGCCCAGGCCACAACAAATTGGAGAAAATATAGTCCCGGAGAGTCGAATCTATCAATACTGTATAGCTGGAATTAAGCTGCATCAGTAATGCCATCATTCTCCTGGTAATTAATTACATAATCATGCGTGCAGAATTCTATATTCTCTTCTTCTTGAGCAGAATCATGAGAAAAGCTCCGCATTGATACAAATGATCAGCGTCTTTGTTTCAGCAAAGTGGATAATGCGATTCGCCGTCTTCCAAAAATTCGAAATTTCAAGCCTCTATCCATCTGTTGAATGCATGTAATCCAGTAGGAGAAAGCCCGAGCGGGGTTCCTTCTGACGAAGCTCACTTGGAAATGTCATCGATGTAAGTCTGTCAGGAGTCAATACATGTTCGATGCGCTTGCACATGTTATACGATTTTAGTAGTCATTATACCGCATAACGTTTGTACTTGGTTCTACCAGGTTATGTCAACAATGTCAAAGATGTTTCAACTAGCACCATAGGTGGCAGATTTGGCGCTGATGGTACCTGTTTAACTATGTGTAAAAATGGCTTATATGCAGACAAACCGCAATTTTTGCAACATTACCAGTGCAAGAAAGCCACCATATCAGTTTCTCCCTGGACGTCAACGTCTAAGTACACGTTAGAACGCGGTAAACCACCCATGCCTCAACAAATTGGAAAACATATACTCTCAGTGAGTCGAATCTATCAATACTATATAGCTGGCATTTAGCTGCATCAGTAATGCCATCATTCTCCTGGTAATTAATTACATAATCAACCGTGCAGAATTCTATATTCTCTTCTTCTAGAGACGAATCAAGAGAAAACATTTGCAAAAATACAAATGATCAGAGACTTCGGTTTCAGCAAAGTATAAATGTAGATAATAAAATTCGCCGTCTTCCAAAATTCGAAATCCCAAGCCTCTAATGATCTGTTAAAGCCACGTAACCCAACTTAAGAGTCGGTCCTGGTAGAAAGCCCGAGCGGGGTTCCTTCTTACGTAGCTCACTTGGAAATGTTATCGATGTAACTCTGTCGGGAGTCAATACATGTTCGATGAGCATGGTTCAGTACCTATTATACCACATGGCGTATGTACTTGGTTCTGCCAGGTTATGTCAACATTGTCAACTGGCGCTATAGGTAGCAGATTTGGCGCTGATAGTACCAGTTTAGCCAAGTGTAAAAATGGCCTATATGCTGATAAACCAGACATTTTACAACATTACCAAAGCAAGGAAGCCACCATATCAGTTTCTCCCTGGACGCCAACGTCTAAGTCGGGGTCTAAGTACACGTTAGAACGCGGTAAACCACCCAGGCTTCAACAAATCGGAGACAATATACTCCCGGCGAGTCGAATCTATCAATACTGTATAGCTGGAATTAAGCTGCATCAGTAATGCCATCATTCTCCTGGTAATTAATTACATAATCAACCGTGCAGAATTCTATATTCTCTTCTTCTTGAGCTGAATCATGAGAAAACCTTTGCAATGATACAAGTGATCAGAGACTTCAATTCAGCAAAGCAGATAATACGATTCGCCGTCTTTGAAAGTTCGAAATCCCAAGTCTCTTATGATCTGTTAAAGCCGTGTAACACAGTAAGAACAGGTCCTGGTAGAAGGTCCGAGCGGGTTTCCGTCTGACGTAGCTCACTGGAAATGTCATCGATGTAAGTCTGTCAGAAGTCAATACATGTTCGATGAGCATGGTCTAGTACCTATTATACTACATAGCGTATGTACTTGGATCTACCAGGTCATGTCAACATTGTCAACTGGCGCCATAGGTAGCAGATTTGGCGCTGATTGTACCAATTTAACCAAGTGTAAAAAATGGCTTATATGCAGATAAACCACATATTTTGCAACATTACCAGTGCAGGAAAGTCACATGATTCTGCCGATTACGACCAGAATGGTATTTTTTTCAGGTTCCGGGTCATCTTTGAATGTCACTCCACACACTGGGGATGTATTTTAAGTTGTACGGTCCATCTTTATACTTTTAGTATAAGTTGATCATGTACGTGTGTGGTGGTGAATATTTAATATGCACCGTTTTGGCATAAAAATACGCCACCGGCCAGATTTGGTTCCGCTCCCCCGAGGTGGTATTTTGCAGACCATGCTGATGTCATAAAAGTTTTTTGAAGCATGTAAAAGCAAATAGTAATTGGTATTGATGCAAATTACTGGTATTTTAATAATTTTTGCTTACAATACCATTATTGTCAGAAACCTCACTGGAAACGGATAAACCAATGGAACCACCGTTTCATATGGTGTCGTTTAATATGGTCCCTATCAGTGCCTTTTGACTCGTATGGAACAGCTAGTATTTGTCGATGGCGTCATTTGCAAATGGATGATCGGACATGTCCTTCTGTAGCTGTTTTTTTTAAGGCATCAGGATAACAATTCCGTGAAATGTGTACCCCCTTAAGCCCCAATTTTATATACTAAAATGGGGTATACAGGGGTATACCTATTTTTCTTATTTTTGCTCCAAAACATAGATTATGGGCACTCGCCGAGGCGGTTCTAACGTGTACCCACAATCCATGTTTTGAGCAAAAATAAGAAAAATATCAAATTTTTTCAGTTGAAAATTTCAATTTTAAAGCTCAAAAATCTCTGTTTATTGCATGGGCAAGTTTTCGTAATGATAAGTGGTGTTTCAACAGAAGGTACACACGCCCGTAATGTTGCTTTAGTTCTCAATAAAAAAAACTGAATTCCCGCTAATAGATTCTCAGACTTTATTAGGAGAGCAAAGTAATCTACAGCGTAAGCAAATGTCACACGTCTGTTATGTATCAAGTGGTATTTTCCGATCCTTATTGGAAATTTCTCCGGGTTAATTATTGTTTCTGCTCGTCTGCATGTAGTTATCTTTATGAACAGGCTTTTGTAGTGTATAATTAAGTTGTAAAAAGAGGCAACATGTATTTAGATGGCTTTGAAATGGCAATGATAAAGAATAATCACATACAACGTCGATATTGAAATGAAATAGTAACAGACCATATTATCAGAATGTTGTTCAAATTGAAAAAAAAAAATGAAATTGGTTTACCAAATTATGACAAAGCAAACAATACAGCATGTGCGCATCGTGAAAACCATACTTTGCCCCGGACATGCCGACAGCCGATCAGTCGGTGCACAGTGTTCATTTCACTTCTAACGTCTCTAAGAATGCACAGTTTTAAGATTGTTTACACAAGCGTACACCTCGACTTAGATTTTGGTTAATATCTAATTTTCTAATAAAGGATACATAATATAATTATGTGACTTTAGAATTGCACTCAAGATACAAGATGCAATTTTATTCCGTCCATAATATGCATGGATACATGAGGTACAGAGTTACACATGATATTCAAGGCTAGACAAAGTTGTCATAACTGTAACGAACAGCCGAGCCAAGCCACAGAAACCCCGTCGGTGGAAAAGCATGCTCATCCACCAAGGGTGGTTTACTGCGCTATATACCTAACACTTACTCTAATCACAAAGTTTCGAGTTTCTAATTTGCATATTACTACCCGCCAATATGCCGCTAATACGTTGCACCAACGTATTCTACAAGGGAGACTATCCCATTACATTACTTCCCCCTCCGAGAAGACTCGCCCCGAGTCTTGGCCTGGGGACTACATGGGTAAGGCAACTCCGTTCTGGCAGTTGTCATCATCCCACCGCTGCCACCAAATGTAACGAACAGCCGAGCCAAGCCACAGAAACCCCGTCGGTGGAAAAGCATGCTCATCCACCAAGGGTGGTTTACTGCGCTATATACCTAACACTTACTCTAATCACAAAGTTTCGAGTTTCTAATTTGCATATTACTACCCGCCAATATGCCGCTAATACGTTGCACCAACGTATTCTACAAGGGAGACTATCCCATTACATAACAAACACAGATGAAGTATATTATGTCAAATGATACTGAAGTAACATATTTGGTAGTTTATGTTCCCTGTGCATATTTATATTTCGTAGAATTTAAGACTTGGTCGAACTTGGGGCTGTTCGCTTGCAAGAGTCTGCAAAAGTGTTTCCCCTCATAAAGTCATTTTCATCTGACCTAAGACAGTTTGCTGCACTGCATGAGATAAACATCGTTACCACACATGTTATTCTCAAAAAAAAAAAAACAAAAAAAAAAAAAAACTAAATTATCCGATTCCCTATTATTTTATCTGAATTTCAGTTTTGTCTACAATATCTCCATGGTTGCTTACCCACAATTCTTTGAATTGCGATTACAAACAATAACGTTTGCTTGAGAATGCTAGGTGTCGCTATAACAGGTTGCATATAGTGATAACTTGCTTATGTCAATATATTGTATCTGTTATACTTGCAATCTATATATAAAACGATGCTATAAACTATAAATATTTCGGGAGGGTTCTTAAAAAGTACTGAAAATATTTTTCATGAACAGACACAGCTTCTTTGGAATATTTCTATTTTGGCTGGTAAAAAAGACTTTGAAGTTTCAGAATGTTTTGATTTGTATGACAATAAGGAGAGAGATACCGTTTCTTAAGTTGATCTAAGTTTAGTAAGACGTTTGCATGACAACAAGTAGTGAAACTCTTAAGGTGACAATAAGCTAATGCCAATGTTTGTAGATAAACAACTATGTAATCATCGCACTTTACCAAAGTTGACAAGTATAAGTTCATTCCGCCTACTCTAAAATAATCCCTCACCCTAATTGTTCTCCATAGAATTTTAAGGTGAAGTTTATTCCCAGTGGGAGTCGGCATATAAATGGCAGCGACCTTTATCACCAATGCCGGTCTCATAAGTCTACATCAAACTTCTATAAATTAATTGATTTATATTTTCAGACTAAAGAAAGACGATTTTTCTGACGGGGCTGATCGATTTCAATGTTATTCGGCTGTATGATTTGTGCTGATGAATCTATTTTTGTACACAGTCTTTGAATTTGGTATTGGATGAGAATCCGAAGTTTTAAAAGCAAGGAAAATGTGTGATATAAAAAAGGACTTTAACTCATATCAACCTGTCGTCCTTTTTAGGTGACATAGGCAAACAGTTTAGTCCCAGGTGTGACGCCGCAGAACGCGGCGTCCCACCAGAACCTATTCTGTTTGCTTAGAAGAATTTCGGCGAAAAATGTAAAACAAATTCAAAATCACTCCTTACGACCCTAAAATGACAGTGGGCTATCCCAAGTGATAATAATGGGCAAGTTCATTCAACATATAAGGGTTAAATTAATATCAAAGTATAGATAACCCACGCCTTTCCTTGTCCACTTCTTACCATCCTGAATGGTGAAAACACAACAGAAATTAATTAGTTGTTAGTTACCATGGATATATCAGTATTTGCATGGTTCCTACCATAAGAGTTTTCTTGAAGTCATTACCATAATAATCCTTTCAATGTTTATAGTCGTATCAAAGGTGACTGTTGGTTCCGGGTTCCGTTAATTTTACAGGTAAACTGGACACTGTATACCAAGTGGAGGCGTCATATGAAAATTGCAAGTCTAAAAATACCATGAACTACATACACCAGCACTTCGGGCTTTATTTAGTTTGTGAGTGATTCGCCTGAGTTTACACATCGATAAAATCAACAAAAATAAAATTCATTCCTTCAATAAACATTTTATATGACAATAAACATTTGATATGACAATAAACATTACAAGAAGTATAAACGTTTTGTCTGTCACATTAAGCTATCTGATAAAATGGAAATATCAAGTGAAAAAAGAGGATTGTCCACTCTTGTATCTGTCTGTCTAAATACCAACACTTTCGCTTTTCTATTCATAGACAAAGGTCCAAATCGATGAGAATTTGGTCCTTTGAGAACCAGTGAAAGCAACAATTACTTGTTCCAGTGTGAAAAATATAATAGACTTGGCTTTTATTTTCTATTAATATACATTAGATGATAAAATGTTATCGACAGCATATAAAGTATTTTTCCGACTATAGTCGTTGGAACAGTCTCGGGCTTTTCAGTAGTTTGGAGATATAGTGTTCATTAAGCTGAAAGTGCAGTTTTAACAGTTTGTTGTGGCATATCATTGTAGGTGCCATACTTGCAGGAATACCTGTATATGTGCAAAGTACAGTAACTATACCACATCGCCATATGAGCCGCGTCATGAGAAAACCAACAAAGAGGTTTCCGATCAGGTCCGGCATAAACCGAGCTGTACAAGCACAGAAGGTGACTAGAGGCTGGAAATTTTGCACTTAGAAAGTAGTGGAATTGTACTATCCCTGTAGCGAAAACATATCGCTGATCAGCTTCGCAGTTACTGCGAAGCTGATCTGCGCTTTGGTTTTCGCATATGCAAATATCTGGTTTTCTCATTACGCGGCTCATAAAGTAACCCTATCTAGCTATGACATATAAGCACTGTATATGGGCAACAACTAACAATTACCACAATCAGAATAATACCATACACAAGTCCAAGCAACATGACATCAATGGACCAAGATCTGTCTGTAGATACGACTGTCCATTACGCGTCACGCCATATGCTGACGTGTTGTGTAACGAAAGGAAGCAGGCGGGTCTAGAAATTATCATACCTTACTATATGAGCCGCCCCATGGGAAAACCAACAATCTGCAAAGGCGAAAACAAAGGCGCAGATCAGCTTCGCGGTAACCGCGAAGCTGATCAGCGCCTTTGTTTTCGCTACTCGGATAGTACAATTCCTCCTCTACTTAACTCCAAAATGTCAAGCTTCAAGCTCTTTTCTGTGACTGTACAGGCCGGTTTGTGTCGAACCTGTTCGGAAACCACATTGTTGGTTTTCCCACGAGGTGGCTCATATATTAACCCATTAATAACGAATGGACTTGCCCTGTAGGGTCTTCAGGTGCGATTTCAAAATTTTATTCCATTTTTCGAGGAAATTCTTCTAAGAAAACAAAATAGCCCCAGATGGAACGCCGCGTTCTACGGCGTCACAGCTGGGGCTATGTTGTTTGCCCATGCCCCATAAAAAGGAAGACATGTTTAAATGAGATGATGCTATATTTATATTAATATTCGGTATTTATTCATGAACGTATACAATTTGTATTCAGGCTTGCCTATTTTGACAGATGTGACGCAAAAGTTATGATAAACAACTGTTACTATAGTCTTTTAAATCAACTTGTGAAAACATAATTAACAAGTTCTGTTACTAAATTACTGAATTAACACAATGACTCACAATATTCATTCAATGTACATAGTGAAGAGAAGCAATTATTTTTAGACATATAACCAGACCATATACATTGTTGTCTTCTTCGGTAATCAAAATCTGCCATTCGTTTTTCTATCAGCCTCTTTTTCTTTGAACATTGACATGGATCCAATGGAAATCGGCATATACGAGGATGATCCAATAATGATTGAGACTTTTCTCTTGTTTTATAAACCGTTTTGACTGGCTCAGGTTAACTATTTTCGTTTACTAGATACACATTTGAACTCTCTACGGAGCGTGTTTTATCAAATTTGGTGAACAACTTTGGTTGCTATGGTTATTTAAGAACTACTCGTGCGTACCTATGGCCACCATCTGCCCTTTGAACAAACATATTCTATATAAATCTAGCTATGTCACTAATTTTAAAAGCAGTATCTTGTAATAATTGAGTATTGTCAGTGTTAACATTCATCTCTGAAATATTTTGCTTCGGTCGATTCGAGTTTTGCGCAAGTGATCGAGAGGTGGTTGCCTAGCAACCATTTTCCTCTATGAATTCTGGCTTATAGCATTTTCCAAATTCTATTGTTGCTAGGCAACATAAAACGAAAGGGACTGGATTTCCTTTTGAAATTCTTTTGATATATTCACCCCATAATTGATCATTTCAAGGTTTAAAACAATTTATTGTGTCATGTATACTCAAGTTATAAGATATTTCTCACCCCTACCCCCAAAATCACTGAATTTTTTCGCAACTTAAACCCAACTTTTCTCGCTAAAATGCTCAGCCTACTTGAATTATGAGCTGTATGTTAGTGATATTTGCAGAGCATAAAACCAGTTATGAACGCTACAAATAACTGTGTGCCATGATTGGAAATTTTATCACCAGTTGCCATGGCAACCCATTTTATATGCATAAGTACCACGTGGCCAAGGACATTTGACTAACATTCTTTCGTTGCTTAGCAACAGAAAGTAGTTGTCTACGTGTTGATTTTAACCAGTGTATCGTGTGCATATTACATTAAGCAATGTTAACAAGATATTCATAATAAGCCAAGTTTATTTACTTAGGAATAATTCAAAAAGTCTCAATCATTATTGGATCATCCTCGTATAACATAAATGGTGCTAGTTGTATGCATTTGATGGCTTTTAAAAATGTTTGCTCTTCATGTACAGAAGATGATCAAATACTTCACTTTCCTTTATCCATGTGCTCCCTTCTGTTTTCATCATGCCCTTAATTGTTCAAGTCGCACAGAACCATTCAGCGAGTGCAGTCTCAAGAAAGAACTGTACGTGCAACTTTCCAGCATTGCTTCCCACAAGTAGGTCAATATGCGACGTTAGCATTCATATTTCATCAGGACATTGAAGAAATATGACATACTACCAGATATATGTTGGTACTTTCAGGGTTCTTCCAATGGTAAAATTTGCGAATTTACCAAGGGTACAATTGGTAACATTTTACCTATGGTAACCAGAAAACCCTGAACGTTTTTCGGCTGCAAATAGTATAATTGGTACCACTGGTAGGTCAAATGGTGGAAACAATACCATACGGAACAATACACCAAACTCGTTTTGGTCATTTTATATTCTATATGTGTATTGTGTTATTTATTAAATTTACATTTGCATATGTAACAAAAATGGTGGTTATTCGAGAAACTCATGAACATTTTCAGGTTCGCCAAAATCAATCACGTGAATTTTCCCGCGTTGGTAGATTTACCCATGCTTTATTTTGTCTGTATTACATGCTGGCATATGTTGGTACCATTGGTACCATTGGTAAAATTGGCATTGCCAATGGTATCATTTGTAAAACCTTGACCGGTATTTGTCTGCCATTGGTAAAAACCCCAAACGCACGTACTGGTTTTGACTGCCGTACTAGTTTGGACCTGAGTTTCTACAAACTCGTTATATATGTCATGAGAACTTGTTAAGTCATTTTCACAAGCATAAGTACTTAGACACCCAATTTACACATTGTCTTTGCTCTTTCCAATATTAAGTTGACAAATTTGCATTCCTGTATTATTCAGAAGAAAGACTGGACTGAAAGAAATGGACTCAATAAACTTAACTACTTTGAATGGGTCACTTGGTTGTGACCATCGTTATTTTCTTTTTCAATTAACAGTTTAGCATGCAGAATACGATGACTGAATGTAGGTAGGATATGCCTTTCTACGTTGTTGCGCTAACAACCCATAGGTTATCATTCTAATGACGAAGCACTCTTTATTTACATCTTAGAATAAACTAGCCAGTTCAACAAGCTTTTGCTATCTTTTCTGTTTTTCCAAGAACTATTATTTCCAGGCTCAGACTTTGTCAGTATATCAATACCGCTGAATGAGGTATCCCGACTCGCAAGAATACTGCATAAACGGGACAGTAGCAATATTAATATTGTAGTAATATCGGACATGTGATAGCAATCAGCTAATATATGAACTCTTGTCAGAGGAAAATATGGAACTCACCATCTTCCGAGATGATCCAACATAAGCCTGCGCGACGGTACATCGTGGCCCAAGTTTCTGACGGTTTTACGCAGTCCGCATGTTCCTGTCGCCCATTTGACGTCCGCGGCTAAAAGCAGGGATTCTTCCCGGGCCTTGCTCGTTTTGCCAGACTCTGACTCATTGCTACTGGAGCTACATGAAACCGTTCAATATTCGCAGTATATGGCTCAATATGCGACATCACTAGTCGGTAGAAACCAGAGTGGGATTAGAGCTGGATTTATGGACATTTTTCCAAAGACAAATGGATTTATATGTGTATGAACAGTAAACGAAGTTTGTTTTGGGAGGTTTTATTGGCTTTTGGTTTATTTAGGGAATAATTGAATGGAACCGAAGTATTTATTCTGTTTATATTTCTGATACGGGATGTTTGTTCTAGAAGTGTCATCGTTATTGAAATTGTTTCAAAGGAAGTATTTCCACTTTTAGAGAGAGTTAATTGTTGTCTCTGCGATCGTACCTTTATGGTAAAAGTATCCATTTTCACGACACGAATTTTGGATGTTCGGATATTACTGACCTCATTATTCACGTGTGCTGGAAAGAGTTTCAAACCAAACAGAGACGTCGTCTAAAATGTGAGTTTCCACACACTTTTTTACACACTTTTCTTTTTTTTTTTTTTTTTATAATTTTGCTAAAACTTACTTAAAATAACATTAACATCTACGTCAAAATCAACAACCTGCAGATCAATATGCAGTGCAATGAGTGATATACAAAACAAAAATATGGTATGCTTATGCAAAACAAATTTTTTAATTTTTTGAAAAACAAAATCAGGAGTTCAATGTTTCAGCGTTTTAGTATATACTTCTGCAGATCTGGCGGTTGCTGAATTCAACAGAAAAATCAACATTTTTGTCCCGATTTTACACCCCTAATTCACGAAACAACCATTGCAGAAATGCTTGTAACTTCTTTTGCATGTTGCACCCTTATGACAGTTATCAGAAGTCTGAGTTTGTTTGGTCAAATGCATGGTTTAAATCATCAGCATAACACGTTCGTGCAATGTATGTTAGACTGATATTCAGTCTCTAATTCTGTATATAATTCTATGTTCACAATACCTTACAGCATCTTTGTATGCCTCTCTGATAGCTTCAGAATCAGTCTAAATGAGAGAACATCTCATTAGAATTAGCAAAATAATAGTATATGTAAAAATATATTAAAATAAAAAAAGATAAGTAGGAGACTTGTACAAGTCTAAATGTATGTATACTCCCTCACATCCCACTTTTATGTATAGTAAAACTGGGGCATACAGGGTATACACTATTTCTTATTTTTGTTCCAAAACATAAATTGTGGGTACTCCTTACTTTAACGTGTACACATAATTAATGTTTTGAGCAAAACTTGTTTAATGCAAATTTCAAATTTTACAGCTGAAAAATCTTCTGTATATTGCATTGGCAAATTTTCGAATTGGAACTGGAACATGTGTACTGTCAACATAAAACAAATATTTAGAACAAAGAGTATAGTACTTGTTTT
Source organism: Rugalucina vietnamica (assembly GCA_964017185.1). NCBI lineage: Eukaryota > Metazoa > Mollusca > Bivalvia > Lucinida > Lucinidae > Rugalucina > Rugalucina vietnamica. The sequence continues at coordinate 34,915,255 of OZ024872.1, forward strand.
CCTGTCTCTCAAAACAAGATTCAAATCTATCTTGTACGTTTTTGTATGCTAGTTGATAATATTGCGATTATGCTATCTGTTGTATAAAGAATTGAAAAAGGCAAACGTTAAATTATGGTAATGTTATGTAGATACCATTGTACTGCACTGTCGCCATTGTATATATGTTATGTTGTGTTTCCTCATGGGTGTTATAGCCTTTTGGTCTTTTTCTGATAAACTTACTCGAGTATACTCAGTTTAATCCTTAAGTGATAAGGCAAAGAAATTCACGTACAGTGTAGCACTTCATGGTATATTGTAACAGAGGACTGCGATTGTCAATTAAAAGCACAACAACACCTAATTAATGAATTATGAACGTAGATCAAAAGAAAATAAATCAGATAAATAGCAAAGCTTCGTGCAGCATGCAGTCTAGCTAGCCTCGCACACGAACAGCTGTGAATAATTATGCAATAAGACAGACATCATGTACAGATCTATATGAGCCTTCGCATGAGAAAAGCTACAAGCTGGGTTTCCGACCAGGTCCGAAACAAAACGACATGTGCAGCTACAGAAGATGGTTAGAAGCTTTGCATTTTGGATTTATGGAGAAGAAATTTTGTACTATCCGTGTAGCGAAAACAAAGGCGCTGATCAGCTGTGCAGTTACTGCACAGCTGATCTGCACCTTTGTTTTCGCACATGCAGATTGTTCGTTTTTCTGATACAGCAGCTCTGATTATCACGACATAATGATATAATAACATAGCTTAGATACACAAGCATAACTGGGCCAATACCAATTATACATTGGAACCGAAACTTGCCAATACCAATCAACTGTTTTACGCCCCATGATGAGGATTCAAACCAGCCAAAAATTGGTCGCAAATCAGAAAACATTTTCTACATGAATGTCTCAATGTAAGAGAAGGTAGACATTTTTCCATGTAGAAAGAGGAAACAATAAGGTGTACCTTCAGTATAACATGTCCATAAAATATTTACCCACTTATACCCACTTTTATTTAGTAAAGTGGATGTCGTTTAGACATGAATTTTAAATGGTGTATGTTTAATTCCTCACAGCGCCTCTAGCAACAGTATATGCTTGTTTTATTTTTTTCAGCCAATCATTGCAATAGTTCATTTAATGATATGCAGAGTTTTGGCCAGCCTAGTGTTGTAGCAATTTTCAGTCAGAGCGGAGCTAATTTTAACGCTAATATTTATTTCTTCCATAATTCGTTTACGGATTACAAACAATCATGTCGGAACGTACTGGACGTAGCAAGGAACGGACAAATAATCTGAGGAGACGTAACCGTGGACGAACCGTCGAAAGAAGCCGTTCACCGCTCAGTGATGCAGGATTGGGTTCAGAAACCATGTCTAAAGAACAATTGTTGTTGGGACTTAAGTCACTGGGTGTGGAATTACCATCAACCCTTGGGGTTAGATATATACGTCAAGTGTACGATAGATTAACGGGACAACAGGGACCCAAAATCAAATTCAAAACGTTGCACCTAACGAAAACATTTCTGCCGGGAGACAAACGCAGCTGGAAATGGGTCATCCGGGAATCCAGCGAATGAGTCATCAGCTGAGGTGTGCCGACAATTAATCGAGTTACAATCAGCCGTTGCAAGTATAAATCACCGCCTCAACTCGACCGATACCACGGCTACTGGAGAGAATCAGACGGGATCAGGCTCACAATGGACCCAAGCGGGTGATTCATAGATATGCAGCGTGTGCTAGTCATTAATGGAGCCGCAGTCTGCAATGGCCAGATTGAACCTCTACATTAACTTTGCTTGCGAACCCCGATCAATGTTGAGAATCAGAAGGGACTAACACTACACGATGGCTAGGTTGAAGAAGTCGTCCTGAATGAATCCACAAATCAGAGACGGAAAGACCGAATAGATACAGCGCAGTTATGCTTATGCTGCAATACAGCGATTTAGACTAAGATAAGTATATTTCTATAACATACAACATATATATGAGACATTTACTTAAGGCATCCATCTCTTCATTAAACATTATGTTCTCCAATCTCTCTCTCTCTCTGAGTTATATAATTGCAGTAGTTCTTCTTTTCTGGGCTTATGCAACTTCATACACCACAACACTTTTATTATGACTCACATAATGTACTTTAAGGTATCGGTGATGTCGGATATAACTGTATAGTGTTTGGTCTAGTTTCAGATTTCCTTCATTATGCCGTTGGCGATGCTCTGTGTATTCAAAGGACAGGGGTACCGAAGGGAATCAAACTTTATGATACTTAACGCACAGTTATTCTACTGTTCATACAGCCACATGATGTCAATATTATCATGGCAGTTCCTTCATGTGTATGCGGTTGGCTATGAGCTATGTATTTTTCAAGACAGGGATAACGGATGGAACAAACCTGTTTGACACTTAAAGCAAGGGCTACCCTACTGTGATGTCTTCCTAAATTATACAGCCGCATAGTGTCAATATTATCATGAAAGTTTCTTCATGTGTCTGCCGTTGGCTATGAGTTACATGTACACACACACTGTCATGTTGGGCCATGTGGACATCTATCAACGTTTTCAGGCTTTCGATCTTGTGTTGTGAAAGACAATTATTAATCAACAACGAAACTCGAATTACAACCTGCTATGACACAAAAGTGTAGCGGACTTGTAACCGCGTTGGGAAATTTAGGGGCGTGCCTGGGATTTCGTTAATATGACAGCTGATATGTATTCAAGATAATCGCTATAAACATGAACTTTTTAAAAAGGGAATGTACAACAACGAACAACAAGACAGGAATAGCCTAGCTTGTTTAATCACATGAATTATTCGGCAGCTAAGCCTCGCTGCGTCGGATAAAAAACTACTGTATCATCAATGTGCAGCAGTGTAGAGGCGGTAACTGCTAGACACTATTATTACTGTAGCATTAGATTCGTATTTAAATAAGTGCTGACTTAGACTGGCTCCAGTCCATAAAACATGTCTTTCATCAATTAGTTTTATTCTAGTCTTGTTCTGATGGCTCTGTTTCAAACATGAAATAGTGGATCGGAGCAGCGATGGAATTTGTCAAAAGAAAGAAATAATTTAACTACAGATGAACATGTATCTTAATAATTATGCACATTTTCAAACATAAGCATGTTTCGGCTGTAGCCAGTCTAGTGCTGACCTACTTCTTCCTTTGAAAATAATTACTCGCACAAACTGCAACGATATCTAACACATGAAATCAGATACGCTTTCTGACCCATTTGTGCGACCATAACATAGCTGTTACAGCAATTGCACGAAATGGCACGAGTTCCTAATGATAAGCTATTGACATTTCTAGTGAAGCCAACTTCAGCATTCTCCAGGCCACCACTCGGCAAACCAATTACATCATAATAGCTAGTTCAGCATCCATAACTCCTTTCTACATGCTTTACACAAACCAATCAGACATGCGACCTTTAGACATATTGTGCCATCAGCAGAACCTGTCCAACTAGTCCCTCCGAAGAAGCCTGAGTTCTCATATAATGAACACTGTACTAAGAATTCTTTACAACGGTCTTTCGGAAGGAACACACCACTAGTATCCGTCTGCATTAGTTTTTTTTTTTTTTTTTTTTTTTTTTACAAATGTATACGCACTAACACATGTTTGTTTATTTTGTCTTTCATTTCGTACCATTTTGCTTTGATACGGGCTTGACATATATCTCAATTAAACAATCCTTTATGTAGTCAAGGTTGTGGTTGCCAAGTTTAGATTAGTCTTACTGGGAGCGGAAAATTTTAAAGGTTGCAAAAACATGTTAAAAGTTCACTTACACAATTTTGCAATCAGTGATGTAATATCTCTTAGTGAAGCTTACAACTGTTAGCACCAATGTTTTGCTGTCTGTTGCTTGTACCATGTCATTTTATTTTATTATTTATTTTGCCATTTTACAATCGCAATATTAATTCGAAAGGAAGTACAATCTATGTATGGCTGATATTAAGTTCGCATCTGTTTACATCAAATGCTCACTTCCACTCAAGCATTCAAAATCGGACAGAGCTGTTCGGGTGTAAATATTCCGATGATAATGGTACAGGAATTTTGCCCAGCTTACACTCAGGACCGGGAGTTCATCCGTGCGTCCGTCTGTGCGTCCGTGTGTCCGTCCGTGCGTCCGTCCGTAACGATTTGTTTCTTTAATATCTTGAAGACCCATAGATGGAATTTCATGAAACTTTACAGGCATCTGGAGATAAATGGGGCAAATATGCACATGCAAAAATTAAGGGCTAGGGGCCAGTCCCTTTTGAGTTACTTCCCTTTATAGTTCTTGATGGCTTTTGTATACAGTGAAGATAGTGCATTTACGGGCCAATGTTTGAATATTTGTCAGGCATTAAACACTGTTATGTTGTCAGGGATATGGTCGCCAATTTTCCTGATATAGCAATTCAGGGAAGTTAAGATTAGTTTTTCGGGGAGTCAAAAGGTTGCAACAACATGTTAAACGAACACGATTGCCTGTCACTTACACAATTTTGCAATCGATGGTACAATATCTCGTAGGAAAACGTACGTCTATGTACAACAATCTTTTTATGTCTGTAGCTTGTACAATGGCATTTTTTGGGTTTCTGCGATGTGGAGAATTTACAAGTCGATAGGGAGTACAATCTATGCATGGCTGATATTCAGTTCGCATCTGATAACACCAATTTCTCACTTCATCTCAAGCATTCAAAGTCAGACACAAGCTCTGCGGGTGTAAATATTCCGATTTTTGCTAATGATACAGAAATTTTTCCTGTCATGTTGATGAGACGATTCTACAGTTTACGTTTAAAATCTGGAGCCAAAGCCAATGATCCGTTATTTTTACTTGCAAATGGTGAGGTGTTGAGTAGACAATATTTCATTGACGAAATGCGCACGGTACTCCGTTTATTACATTACAATGATGTCGACTTTAACGGACACAGCCTGCGACGAGGAGCTGCCTGTGCAGGCCATTCAGCTAAGCTGTCCATTAGTGTTCTGCAAAAGTTAGGCAGGTGGTCATCTGATGCTTGGAAAGTGTATGTTGATGTAAATGAGTCTGCTCTTCGCAATGCACAATTAGCCTTAGCTGCAGTTTAAGAACGATGACATTGATTATTGCTTTGTGTTCCTGTATTTTCGATTGCTTTCCCTTTGTTTAATGTTTTGTAAATATTGTATATCAATCTATATTTCCTTCAAATACTTTCCTACATTGATTTTGGGACAATCACCTGATTAAATTTCACTTTTGAGTATATTATGATGTGGAGGCCTTGATTACTGTTCATTAAATCAGGTTTATGTTTGGAGAATCTTATACCCAAAATCACATCACATACATCTATGTGGAATAAACGCCGGTAATCAATTCCATGGATGCTTCTGCTCATCATTTGGGCTCCATCCACGGTGCAGGATGTATCAGCCTTCCATTCAGGCTCCATCCGCACTATACTATTTGCAGGATGCATCTGCCCGTCATTAGGGCTCCATCCTCGGTGCAGGATGCTTCTGCCTTCATTCAGGCTCCATCCGCACTTACCATACTCCAACTTCAGCCCGCCATCAGGGCTCCATCCTCGGTGCCGGATGTACATGCCTGTCGTTTGGGCTACATCCACGCCACACGCCAGTCACACAGGATGCATCTGCCTGCCATTTGGGCTCCATCCTCACTGGCAACCCCAGTCACACAGGATGCTTCTGCTCAATCATGCCATGAGCTCCATCCTCACTGGGGTTACATGCAAACATTCAGTCTCACAGGGTGTTCTGTCCTCTTTGCAGAGGGCTCCATCCTCACTGAATCCTCGTTTCAGTCACACAGGGTGCTGGCCACACCCTCACTGAAACCCCAGTTTTCAGTCACACAGGGTGCCTCTGTCCTCATACAGGGCTCCACCCTCACTGAAAGCGTAAGCTCGTTATTGGCGTGTATTTTATATAGAACAGAAAGTATGTTGCATATAAGGTTTTGTTGCGGCGAATGAAGGGTGATCATTGCCTCTATATTGCCAAATGATTATTGAGTATGTATGTTTGAAATGACGTATATAAGTTGTTGTTGTAGTTATGCTGAATATATGCATCCATATTCATTAAACCTTATAAGCCTTGTGTTATATATCATTTAAAGTGGATGTCGTTTAGACATGAATTTTAAATGGTGTATGTTTAATTCCTCACAGCGCCTCTAGCAACAGTATATGCTTGTTTTATTTTTTTCAGCCAATCATTGCAATAGTTCATTTAATGATATGCAGAGTTTTGGCCAGCCTAGTGTTGTAGCAATTTTCAGTCAGAGCGGAGCTAATTTTATCGTTATTGGCGTGTATTTTATATAGAACAGAAAGTATGTTGCATATAAGGTTTTGTTGCGGCGAATGAAGGGTGATCATTGCCTCTATATTGCCAAATGATTATTGAGTATGTATGTTTGAAATGACGTATATAAGTTGTTGTTGTAGTTATGCTGAATATATGCATCCATATTCATTAAACCTTATAAGCCTTGTGTTATATATCATTTAAAACTGGACTTAACAGAGGTACGAGCACGTCTACATATTTTACTTATTTTTACCCACAATTAATGTTTTGAGCAAAAATGTTAAATGTATCATTTTTTTTCTAATGAAATTATCAAAATTTTACAGCTGAAGAAAATTCTGTATATTGCATTGGCAAGTTTTCGTAATGGAATTTCTAAGTTTCTAAAGAGGCAGAGGCGATGTGTAAACCCTCATATAAACACTTTTTAATATATTTGTCCACATAATCTACACTAGTGATTATAATTTTACAATTTACTCTCCGTGTTCTTGTCCTTTAAAAGTTCGCGTATCTCATACATAGATGATCTTACGCGAGTGGTCATTTCATATGAAATTTGTTAAACGAGACTTTGGTGAGTTTAATAAATTTCATATGAAATGACCACGAGTGTAAGATTCGTTTTATCATATGACTTTTAAAATAGGATTTGATCGCCTTCGAAGTGGACATATTTTCAATGAAAATTAACATTGTTGTTACGGACGTCGCCAATGACGTTACGTATTCCCGCAAAAGTGTTAATACAAGTGTGGTCATACGATTTTTATGACATGACGTTATTCACTGGAAAACAGCGACGTCATATGATAAACTTGCGTCAGACTTAGACCTTTACTTGGTTATAGAAAGTTTCTGGCGATAAATACGTTTTTACTTGCTTTATTTATCCCTCATTTGGACAAAAAGTCTATGAAAAAAAGATAAGAACAAAAACTTAAGAAACTGATGATATCTTTCGATTCAGACATCTCAGCCAGCATAGCCATAAAGTGCTCATTAATTAGTGATTGGGCTTGTTCTGTTTTGAATGCAAACTCAATTATCAGTTTGTTGAGATCATTGTCTTTATTTTGCCATTCTTTGCAGTTTCTCTTGTAGAACTTGTGAAAATGAATTTACGATCGATCATGAGCAAGGCATTAGGGAGCAACAAACAACAGAAAGGAAACATTTCGAGATTAATTTGTTTTTAATTTTCATTTTACTTTTTCTGTTTTAAGAGAGGGATTGTTAGAACTCGGTATTTAGGAGCTGTGGGCGGGTCGTTTTCGAACTCATTGCGAAAACTTGCCCATGCAATAAAAAATTGAAACATTTCAGCTGAAAAAAAAAAAATGATATTTTTCATATTTTTGCTCAAAACATAGATTGTGGGTACACCCCTGTATACCCCAGTTTTGCTATATAAAAGTTGGGTTCAAGGGGGTATACATTACACTGACATGTTTTCGAACTGGTCAAGCAGGATCTGGCAAAACAGTCGTTAGTAGTGCCCAGTCGGTGCTTCTGTTGTTTACTTTTTATGTCGCCTGAAAACTGAAATAAAGAACATCATTTGCGGCATTCGTCCCTAGGGAATCAAACGGACCATCTTTATTTCTTGGTTATTAGTTGTGTTTTTTGTTGAGTGGTTTGATGAATGACAATGCATTTTAGCTCATAACTGTCGTTTGCAAGTAAAACAAGTTAACTCATATAAGCCTGACATCTCTTTTATGGGACATAGGTAAACAGAAAGGCCCCAAATGTGACGCCGCAGAACGCGGCGTCCCATATGGGGCTATTCTGTTTGCTTTGAAAGTCTTTATCGAAAAATTGAAAAAAAAAATAAAAAATAAAATAAAAATCACTCCTGACGTCCCTAAAATGAAAGTGGACTCACCCTAATGACAATGATGGGTAAATCCATTCGTCAAATAAGGGTTAATGTCGATGAATCTGCTGCTGGCCCATTGCGTTTTCTGAGCTTTCTTTCAGCTTCACAAATTCTCCATTCTTCATATGTTAGTGATACATTGCCACTTTCATCGATGTTGTGCAGTCTGTTTACAAGACTTTGAGGGTGTTGCTGAAGCATTCCTTTTGACCGCTTTCCCTCCTGCATTTATCCGTAGAAAACTTTCTTCAAAGTCACTTGTCAGATATTCTTATAAGATGACCAGTCCTTTCTGTGGTGTTTTGTGCTGTAATTTCTTTCCCGTCTAGCCTCTGGGTTGGGATTTTTAAAGTTAATTGTTCATTACGAAAACATGCCCATGCAACATAAAGAGATTTTTAAAGTTGGAAAAAATGAAAATTTTCCGCTGAAAATTTTTGATTTTTTTCTTGTTTTTGCTCAAAACATAGATTGTGGGTACACGTTAGAACCGCCTCGCCGAGGCGGTTCTAACGAGTACCCACAATCTATGTTTTGGAGCAAAAATAAGAAAAATAGGTATACCCCTGCATACCCCATTTTTACTATATAAAAGTGGGGTTTAAGGGGGTATTCATTGCACGGACACGTAATCGCTGTGCCTTCTTTTTTTACTTCGTATCTGTGTTAGCTGTTAGACTGTCTGCATGTTTTGTATCCCCGTCGTCTCCAGGACACATGTATTTGAAATTTTGTCACTCAACTGCACACAAGTGTACCTTATGTCTTTAAACAAAGCAAATGTGTTTACTGAACTCGATGGATATATATTCCTTTGTTTGGTTTTGCTTTCCTATGAGTTCGTTTGTTTCATAATGAGTAACCTTGGACGGAGCTCCGACAATACCTGGCTACAGGTAATAAATATCTGCAGGATAACTTTGACCGCTGCTATGTGTATTTCAAATTATTTATTACTTATATCTGTGTAATAACTAATTAGTTGTAAGCATCACCTTGAATTTACGTATGTAAGGTTCCGTTAATACTGATAGTCTGTTGTCCGGGGTGGGCTAATGCACCAGTCAATTGTATCCACGGCCCCCATGGGCCCGGGGAATAGCAGAACTTTTAATTTTCCATTTTTAAAGCCCCGGCACTTAAGCCCCGCTGTGCCCAAGATATCCCCGGCCCCCTTGGGACCGGAGGTACAAATGACTGGTGCTACAAATGACTGGTGCATCAATTAAACCGAGACCGAAACTTCCACTCATCCTCTTTCTCTCACATTTTGAAAAGGTACAAGTAGGCAACGATCAGGAAAACCTTGCCTATGCAATATACAGAGAATTTTTTCAGCATTAAAACTTTAAAATGTATAGGAATAAAATTGATAATTTTAATATATTTGCTCAAAACAGCGATCGTGGGTACACGTTAGAACCGCCTTGCCAAGGTGGTTCTAAAGAGTATCCACATTCTATGCATTGGAACAAAATTTAGAAAAATAGGTATACACCTGTAAACCCAAGCTTTGCTATATAAAAGTGGGGTACGAGGGGGTACATGCTTTTTCATGAACATGTTTTCCTGATGGTTAAATTTGACTGCTGCTCTTAAAGGAAGTCAGTTTTATTTTTATTTCACCACAAATTGACATGGGTTTAGCTGTCGTCAAATGAAAAATACAGTTAAACTGCAGATTCTGTCGATATATCGGGGAATGCTTGCACAATTTTATAAACATGCATGTCTGCCCTGTTGGCTTATCAAGTAACGTGGTGCAGTTATTTTCCAGTAAAATGTCAACCGTATCAAGTTAGCATGCCTTGATCAATACATTATTCAATGGTTTGACATGCTGTGATCGGAAACCAATATTGCATTTACGCAGTCTGTGGAATCTTCAAGAACTGACTTACAGGCTTACCGTTTCAGGGGGTGGAATGAAATCTGTTTCGATGGGCGATGTTCGCTTCGTTTCATATTACTTATCAGAATATTGTGGGCAAAACTAGGCAAGCGAAGTCACTGTAGTGAACATGAAAGTGAACTTTTTGTGGACATCATTATGGTGGGCATCATTTGCGCAAGAGTGTAATCATTTGTCCTAGCGCGACTGTAGGTCATGCCTGTTTTACACATGCAGCTCTAGGCCCCAGATAACATCAAGGATGTAATGAACATAATTTTCTAAAATGTAAGTGATTGAAATAAGTTCGAAGCAAACGCTGAGAAAATTGCAATACATGTATATACTAGGAATATGCTAGAGCTTAATAGTTGTTGACCATATATTGTATTGGTTGATTGCGCAGATGCGCAGGATGATTTTGTCTTGTACCGGTTCCCCCGATATGACATAAATAATTTGTCTCAACCCCGACTTTGTTCTTTATGGACTAAAGGCAATAATCACGATAAATAGCATTTTGGGATTTGTGGTAAAGCCGATGGAGCTTACAATAGAACTTCTTCTGAATTATTAATATGACTATTTTAGTATTGCGTATATCAAATGATTCGGCTATATAAGGTGCTGCTATATTGGTTTTCTAGTTTTGTATTACTTGTATTATGAGGGTTAAGCACCTTGCAATATAGTAAGCAAAACGAAAGTTTCAAACTATTACAAGGAAATAAAACATTGTACTGTGAATGCGTTGCTAGTGTGCTTTAATAATTGTTACAAACCAATGAATTGGTCGTGTTGCGATATTACACCACACCAATTGAACGATTTATACACATATTTCATAGTTGGACAAGGTGTATGTAATTTAACATTCTAGACTAATATAATTATGTAACAACAGACTAATGTTTCGTTTACCATATTTTATCATTCTTGGGATTCAACATCCTAAATTAAAGACGAGAATCCTCATTATCTAGAATTTCTATGACCGTACTGGGCAGCAGTCCAGGGTTTGTAAGTCGGATCACACGTGCGTGTTGCTCTGAATGATGCTCCAGATATTGTACAGTTTTAGTCTCACTGGAATGATTTTTCACCATCGGCTTCAACTGTTTGCTTTTTTATCCACTAATTTGTGATTCCGAGTTTCGATTGCCGAAATTCGATATTCTTTGTCCAAATTATCAGACAATCATTGTGTTCTGGAGTGACATAAATTTGTATGTAGAGCACAATAATTGATACATATCAGTTTAGAACGCAGACACAGAGTTTGTGAGATACTCAGTCATCAATGTATTGACTGAGATATAATATCATTCCTTGATCAATCCTTGATTGTTGCTCGAATCTTATTGTGCAAATACTGTATCTTTATTAATAAGAATAACGAATGCTTGTTTGTTTCGTAATATTCAAATACATGTATGTGGAGTCCATCATATAATTATATATACATTTTTTAACTACCCGAAATGGTAATAGATTTGAAAATAAGATAACTTATATAATTTATAGAAGTTTTTGACCTCCGAAATTTCAGAAACAGATGCGCGTCCTCTGGTAACATTTTTATTGAGTGAATATATCGCCATTACGTTTATAATCACCATCGGTATTATAAGTACAGCTTTTCCAGTGTTTCAACTGCTATTTCTTCTTTACTCTTTTGAGCAAGGTCAATGGTTGCGTGAGATGTGGCTTCTTCAACCCATCGATGCTCTTATGCGCCTGTAAAACCGGTTTAAGCCCCCAAGTAATTTTATATTACTGATCGTTCCAATGCGATACTTCTGTTGTGGTTCTTATTGTTTGTGTTTTGGAGTCGAATTTTGCTGTTTGAGCCTTATAGGCAGCCATCCATTCATATATTTGAGGCTTATTTTCACTTTAAATGGCAAAATTGAGTAGAAGCAATTTGATGTTGTAAACATATTCATTGATGCATGCCTGAAGTCATAGGGGTGGATGCCAAGTCTAGATTTGCTTTTTAAGGTCAGAAACTAGGTCAAAGTTCAACGAGTGCAAAAATTAAGAAAACACACCCCAGCTGAAAATACAAGTAAAATCAAGGCCAAAGAAAGTGGTTTGAATGATAAAATTTGGTTTATTAACAAGTAGACAGTACATTGAGGGTTTGAATATGTCAGATAATCAAGCATGTTTGTCTGAACCAAAGTACAGGAGGTCAAAAGGTCAGTAAGTGCAATTTAGGAGTTTTCCAGTGTAATATGCCAATGTTTTATTAGAATTGTCATGCGTCTTGGTCTAAAAGCTTTCATGGCAAAATTACTTTCCATTTATTAAAACAAACACATAAGAGGCATCACTGAATAGATAGTTCAATTTCAAGACAATGACATGCATTTTATAATTACATACACCATTTACGTAATTACACATTTGCAAAAAAGTGAAGTTTTTAAAATACGTTTCGGCAGGAAGCCTAGATGACTGTGTAATATCATCTACAGAATATATTTCCACAGACATAACTACATATGAATATCCTGATATAAAATCCTTGAGCAATTCAAGATGGCCACCAAATTCAAGATGGCCGTCAAAATTCAAGGTGGACGACCTAAAGGGGTTTTGATAGAAATTCTAACGTATACATAGGTATATATAAAGCCTTGATATTTCACCAATATGCAACAAGAGAAAATAAATCAAAATGGCTGCCAAAATCCTAGATGGCTATCGAAAATCGGGTACATTTAGAGTATTCGAGTAAACAGTTGATGGCCGTCTACATTTGGATAGGAGAATTTATGTTTAATTCTAGAATTTTACATCCATTACGTATTGGCCAATATCAATTTGCATTCAAGCATTGTCTATAAACACGATGCTGGAAATTCATATACGGTAACTGTTCCCTACATTTTACGCCTAAATATTTCAAAGGTATGGACATAGTATTCAGGCAGAGATATGGTAGAATAGGGTGAGATGAGGTAGGGTAGGATAGGACCATTTATGGGTGGCATGTGGAAAGGAAGTCACATGGTGGCGTTTCGAAACTGTTGGGTATGTGTAGATACTATAGTAGAAGTCGTTACAGTTGGATTAGATAGTGGTATAGTAGGGAGGGCAAACGGTAATAGTGTGGAAATGTTCTAGGTTCGGTTCTGTTTGGTCATGACTTGATGTTCCAGTCAACATTTTTTCAGTCACGTTGTGATAGCGGCAATATTTTCTGATTATAACCTAGGAATCTGAGGAGCTAGGACACCACATTGAGAGGAAATGCTTTAAATCCAGGACCTGTTGCTCTACTACTAAGCTACCACATACCCCTGGAATTGGTTAGGGTAGGTAAAGGAAGGGTGGGTTGGGATAGTGTAATATGTTTAAAAAGTGTTACTTGTTTATCAACTTTTGCTCAGACTGAGGCTCGAACCACGTCGGACACCATATTTAAATTAAGGTAAAAAAAAAAAACTAATCCCTTTTATTTATGGGTACATTTAGAGATAGGTGGGGTACAACAGGGTTGGGGTGGGAGGTTGAAGGTAGGATTTCCATCTTCTGGTACCTGTGTACAAAAATGGGTGGGTTAGAAATGGATTGCGGTCGTAGGGTCACCGTCACAATTGAGTTCGGACTTTTATCTTTCCTAACTTTACAAGAAATCATAAAAAAACTAAAATGTTTCTTTGTGGCAATAAACGGAATCAGAATAGTTGGAATACCTAAGAAATGCAAAAAAGACGATGCAGTCATACATTACACAAGAGTAAATGTCAAAAGCCTAGTCTGTAGCAATAAATATTGCATCATTCTTCTTCCTTTTCAATTGACAACAAAACGTGGAAATCAGCATTATTGCACATATTGGTTGACAAAGAAAATGCTAAAACAAAGAAATTTCCAGAAGTTCAGTACTGTATTGTGGAACAATTCTTAGATGTACCCCTGAAATCTGGTATCCATCAGTACTTCAAGCAATTGTTTTCACATTCTGGTACTCGAAAGCTTTAAAATTTGAAATATTTCCTTCAGTATGGAGATGTTTTCCTACCGATATCATCTTGTAGCAGCAACCAGTGGCTGTAGCTGTGGACAGGCAGTTATCGTGGTATCTTCACATATAACATAGTTTTGTTTTTGGCTTGCAGTTTTCCGTGTGGAAAGTTTTCAGGACTGACCTGCTCCCCAGTCAGCAGCTATGGTCATGTTGGACTTAAGCCCAACATGATCGTTCGTCTCTCACAAATGAGAAATATCATTATTTCTTGATCATTTATGTGTGTTGATGAATTCTTTGATGGCTGACTAGGCCTATTATAGCTCTAAACTATCGGTTGCAATTAGAGCAAGTAAATGTTGGTGATGATCCATTTACTCTGGCTTGGCTCCCATTTGCACTTTCTTTCAGCTTTACAGATTCATTTTCTTCATGATGGATTGCTCCTTTACGCCTACCTAAGGTCGTCCATGATATCCAAAATGTGCTCGACAATATAACCATCCAAGTAAACGACCAAGGCTTATATGCACTGATGGTTTGACTGGACTTGAACAACCTTTCCTAGAAAGGCTCAGATCTTCTGAGCGGTTAACCAGTAATCAGATTATCAGTCAGTAGTGATACGCTTTGCCTTTATGTACTAGCATTTCTCTTATTTTTCATGGCCCCAATGGCCTAGAGCCCACATTCATATGCGGTAACCGTTTGCAGTACTGTCCATCAATGCAGTACCACTGTTAGTTTTGTACAACTTTTCTATTGTTGATGTCGTTGGGTTGTGTGTAATTCTGTACTGAAGTAGAGTATTCTACTTGGAGCCTCACAAAAATGTCTGATAGATTGATATTGACTTTAATGGGTGCGTGGGGTTGGGTGGGGGCTGCACATTAACCTTTGCAGAAATTTTCCCATTTTGTCTCAAATGTTGACATGGAGGTTATACAACAAACCAGACCAAACAAAAACAAATAGGAGGCGATGGATACACTGATCCTGAACAAAACCTAATTTACAAATTTTGCCCTTCCTGTATACTTAATGACCTTTAAATATTGGCCTTGTATGGCATAAAATATCACATTGCAATATTCTAAACCAATTATAAGCATATTTTAATGTTTTCACATCATTTGACAGCTTTCATATTATCACAAAATCAGCACTGATTTTACTTACATTTTCTTTAGAAATTTGCACTTACATGACCTTTAACCTTGCAAGGGCATATGCTTAGTGCTCTTTTCAATTATAATGTAAATGACACATGTATAGTAAGTGTATACTGGGTAGTTTTAGCAAATTTTAAAGGAAAATATAGGCAGGTTATTACACTGAATGGAGTTTTTGTACATTTTATTGCTATTTTGCACCTAGTTGACCTTTGACCTAATTCCAAGACCTAGGGTCATTTACAGACTTGGCATCCACCCCTATCCATTATAGAATCTGTCTAGGAACATATTTAGCATGGATGCCAGCTTCTACCCCATTTTGCCATTTGAAGATTTTTTTCATGGAATGGATAGCTGACTATTATGTGCGTTTTCATATTTTGAGTTAAGTTCGGGTAATTGAGTGGCCGCCTGTTGGGGAATAGCTGCTCTCTCGGCTTACGATATGTTTTCTTGATATAAGTACCTAAATGCCATTTTATGTTTTTCCCACTCCTCGGTTTGTGGAGTGGGAATTTCTTTCTGATTGCGCCATTTCCTGATCATTGCCTACATTTTCTGATATAATTTGTTTTACCATTAGTTGATTTAATGGCGCTGGATGGAGCTCGATGGGCTGGTATTTTGTTGTTGGGCCGTATATTGGCTCGTTTACGAGTTTTACGCATGGTACTGTCACAGCCCTTCTGGGATCATTCCGTTAATCTTTTTATAAATTATTACTTTATCATATTCTCTAACATTTCACGCCTAACGAATTATCTAAAATCTGCACGAAGAACGCGCCATGGTTCGTGAGCACTTGTTGGATGACGTGTTTATTTCATTCTTTAAACCCCAATAAAACAGTCTTCGTCGGTTTTCAATAAACTTGTCTGGCCGAGGAATGCCCATACTGGCTGTTGGTGAAATTAACCTGAATAATTGATGGGTTTGTGATACGAAACGCTCGACATGAACCTGACTTCTTTGATCAGGCAATTCCTTTTACCTTGATGCGTTCGGTCTTAGCAACTGCAGGAGCAATCTGGCATTACCATTTCAGTGTAGAGCATTCTTGGTGCATTTTACTCTATTCATTTCCAACATGAAGTATAAAAACTCTGACGATCACATTTTTGAGTAAACATCGAGCTTATGCTTAAACTCCCCTCTTTCTTTCTTTCTTTCTTTCTTTCTTTCTTTCTTTCTTTCTTTCTTTCTTTCTTTGCTTAAACTTCCCTTTTTCTTTCTTTCTTTCTTTCTTTCTTTCTTTCTTTCTTTCTTTCTTTCTTTCTTTCTTTCTTTCTTTGGTTTAAACTATTTTCATTTGAACTGGAGCAAATAAGCAATAAATAATACATACAGAGTAAATTAGGATCAGAACGAAAGTCTATGGCTTATTGAGTTCATTTCCTTAAAGCATCAAAGTTGCCAGCAATGTAACAAAGACTATATATATATATTGTTCAAATAGTTGGGAAAATTTTTATAATGTGAAAAACTTTCTTTCTTTCTTATCTTTCTGAAAAGTTACATTCACATGACATTTCTTTTTGTACGTCATTTGAGACATACGTGTCGTTTCGGAATACGTCTAATATGAAGTTTCTATAGAACAAGTCAAATAAAATATTGGTTTTCTCCATCATCGATTTACGGATAAAGCCTTGCATAATATGCTTTTTCTTCCGATATGGTGCTGCAAAATGTCTCGAGATCAAATGAGCCGCATCAGGAGAAAACCAGATTATAGCATTCGCGAAAACAAAGCAGCAGATCAGCTGTACAGTAACTGCACAGCTGATCAGCGTCTTTGTTTTCGCTCCACGGATAGTACAATCCCTCTTGTACTACATATATACAGATTTTCAAGCTTCTAGTCTGCTTTTGTTACTTTATAGGCAGGGTTGTGTCGGACCTGGTCGGAAACCCTGAAGACCGGTTTTCTCGCTTCGTGGCACAAATTAAGACTGAAAATATCGGCGAAACCTTGTAACGAAATGTATAATCAAGCGTGGGCTAAATTATTTTCCATTCAAAACAGCTATCGATATAAGCATGTCTAAATCGATAAATGCCTCAAAGGTTCTCGGAATCAGAACCGTGAAGAGTGTTAAAACATTTATCGACTTTAGTATAAAATTGATAATGAATTAAGTTTTGAACTGGAAGTGGACAATACTGTTAACTAATTTGTTGACTAACATCGACAAAAAATGTTCACTACACTTGTAACAGTTAAGTGTAAGGGTCCTAATAGTTTTGTTGAAGGTAATGGTTTTCCTCCAGCTCATTTGTTGCCCGGGCACCTTGTAGACTGACTACATCCGTAGATGTTAAAATAAATTCCCAGGTACATCAACCCTTATTGATGATTTTATGCTAAGATGCCATAGCGTACTTAGCGTACTTTACACTAAGCTGTAAAGTACTGCTTATGCACCCACAATGACCAATCCAGATGAGGTCAAGGACAAGTTCTATGATGACCTAGACAATGTTATTTCTGCAACACCCCGCACAGACAAGCTTATCCTTCTTGGCGACTTTAATGCCAGAGTGGGTACAGACCACCAGACCTGGGAAGGAGTTATAGGTCCAGAAGGGGTTGGAAAGTGCAACAGCAATGGTCTCTTGCTTCTCAGGAAGTGTGCTGAACATGACCTTCTAATCACCAACACAGTCTTCCGTCTACCTAATAGGAACAAATCCCCGTTCCAAACACTGGCATCTCATAGACTATGTCATAGTGCGGAGAACAGACAGGCAGGATGTTAAAGTGACAAAGACTATGTGTGGTGCAGACTGCTGGACAGATCATAGACTGGTTGTCAGCAAACTCAACCTAAGAATACAGCCTGCGAGGCGACCTCAAGGCAAGAAAGCTCCTAAGAGACTGGATGTCTCAAAGCTGAATAAAGACAGCATGAGACAAGATTTCTTAACAGACATTTGCAACCAACTGGATGCAATGAATCTCAGTTCAGAGGACCCCGAAGAAAACTGGACAGTTTTCCATAAAACAGTTCTTTCTTCAGCTGCAAGCACCTTAGGCCATCCATCTCGCAAACATCAAGACTGGTTTGATGAGAATGATGACGAAATTCAGAGGCTTCTTGAAGAAAAGCACCGATTGCACAAGGCACATCAAGATGATACTAGCTCAGTATCAAAGAAAGCAGCCTACAGCAACATTTGTAAGACAGTTCAGACCAAGCTTAGGGACATGCAAGATTCCTGGCTGAGGAAGAAAACAGAAGAAATTCAGTCTTTTGCGGATAGAAAGGACATGAAGAAATTTCATGATGCACTGAAAACCATTTATGGTCCAAAGAGTTCTGGAGCCACCACATTGCTCAGTGCAGATGGAAACACTCTTCTCACAGATAAAGAAGCTATCTTGGAAAGGTAGGCAGAACACTTCAATAGTGTGCTTAATCGACCATCAAGCATCAATGAGGATGCAATCGACAGACTTCCACAGATAGAGTGCAATGTTCTGTTAGATGAATTTCCTACCGTTACGGAAACAAGAAAAGCAGTTCAACAACTATCATCTGGCAAAGCCCCAGGTGCAGATGCAATTCCTGCCGAAGTTTACAAGGCTGGGGGGCTACCCATGGCAGAGAAACTGACAGAGTTGTTTCACTGTATGTGGAGAAAGGAGGCTATCCCACAAGAATTTAAGGATGCATCCATAATCCACCTATACAAGCGGAAAGGAAATCCTCGTCTGTGACAATCACAGAGGCATCTCCCTCCTATCAATTGCTGGGAAGATACTTGCAAAAATTCTGTTGAATCGTCTGAATATTCATCTTGATCAGACGGGACATCCCAGAAAGTCAATGTGGATTCAGAAAAGACAGAGGGACAATAGACATGATCTTCACAGCAAGACAGCTTCAGGAGAAATGCCAAGAACAGAATGTAGATCTATACATGACGTTTGTTGACCTCACCAAAGCTTTTGACACTGTTAGTCGTGATGGACTCTGGAAAATCATGGCCAAGTTTGGCTGTCCACCCAGATTCATAGCAATGGTGCGGCAGTTTCATGATGGCATGCAGGCACGTGTGCAAAATGATGGAGAGTTCTGTGAACCATTTGAAGTAACAAATGGGGTCAAACAAGGCTGTGTTCTGGCACCAACACTGTTCAGCATGATGTTTTCTGCCATGTTTATGGATGCTTTTCAGGACAGTGACACTGGTTTTCCAATCAGGTACCGTTTTGATGGCAACATATTCAACCTCAGAAGGTTGCAAGCCAAAACTAAGGTCCAGACTGATGTGCTAGATGAGCTCCTCTATGCAGATGATATGGATAAGAATGCCAGCACAGAGGCAAAAATGCAAAGAGCCATGGATCAAGTCTCACAGTCATGTGATAACTATGATCTCACAATCAGCACAAAAAAGACAGAGGTTGTACACCAACCAGCGCCCGGAAAGCCATATAATGAACCAACCATCACTGTGAATGGGCAAAAACTGAAAGTTGTTGACAAGTTCACCTACCTGGGAAGCACTCTCTCCAGAGCAGTGCATATTGATGATGAGATCACTGCCAGAATTGCAAAGGCTAGTGTGGCATTCGGACGACTCCGTGCAAATGTCTGGGAGCGAAATGGAATCAAGCTTGACACCAAGCTGAAAGTCTACAAGGCTGTGGTACTGCCAACCCTCTTGTATGCATGTGAGACCTGGACAGTATACCAACGCCATGCAAAGAGACTTAACCATTTCCACTTAAGCTGTTTGAGAAAGTTGTTAAAATCAAGTGGCAGGACAAGATTCCAGACACAGAGGTCCTGACGAAAGCAGGAATGCAAAGCATGCATACAGTCTTAAAGCTAGCACAGCTAAGATGGACTGGCCATGTTATAAGAATGCCTGATGCGCGACTTCCAAAGAAAGTTTTCTATGGAGAACTACAGGAGGGAAAGCGCTCTCAAGGTGGCCAGAAGAAACGCTACAAAGACACCCTCAAAGCCTCTCTGAAGGAATCCGAAATACCAATGGGGTCCTGGGAACAGACTGCACAGGAGCGATCAAAGTGGCGAGGTCTCATCAACAAAGGGGCAGCTCTTTATGAAAAGAAGAGAATCTGTGAAGCTGAAAGAAAGCGAAGAGAGCGCAAAGCCAAAACAAATGTGCCACCATCAGACTCTATGACATTGACTTGCTCTACTTGCAACCGACAGTTTAGAGCCAGAATTGGCCTAGTCAGCCATCAAAGAACTCACCAACACACATCAGCACTATTCAAGAAATAATGATGGTCTTTCTCATTAGTGAGAGACGAACTATCACACTAAGCTGACTCAAACATATGATGAGATAGTCAAAGAAGCAAAACGGTCATGTGAGTGGAGTGGTATATTGCACCATGTATGTACAGCTGTAATTCAAAGATGATTTAGAAAAATCTTCTCATCAGACTTTATAAGTGTAGGCACCTGGGTGTTTGTCAAGTTCTCTAGTACACATCTACGACTTATTGTTTATTGCTTCTGTTTCATATTATTTTGTATTCTATCATTAAAATGGACAGTATAATTAATAAAACTTTTGACTTACAATCATCTGTAAAAGTATCTTCGCAACTTGAACGCCAGGACCCAGTTGTTCAAAGCATCGTTAGCTTATCGATATCGTTAAGACATAATTTTGTTAAGCAAATATCAGCTAAAGTAACAAATACACTGTTATTTTTTTGTTGAAAAAATGTGAGAATCCTTTGCACTGCAAAGGATTCTCACATTTTTTCAACAAAAAATAACAGTGTATTTGTAATATTTAAGAAATGAATTTCATTTTTCTGGTGTTCATGGAGCTATGAACCGCAGTGGGTCGCGTGCAAAGCTTACATGAACCCCGGGTTCATGTAAGCTTTGCACGCGACCCACTGCGGTTCATAGCTGGTTCATGTAAGCTTTGCACGCGACCCACTGCGGTTCATAGCTCCATGAACATGTAAGCTTTGCACGCGACCCACTGCGGTTCATAGCTCCATGAACAACAGAAAAATTAAACTCATTGCTTATATTTACATTCATTTCTCTCTATCGCTTGTTGAAAAATCACCAAAGCGGTCACATTTACCAGCAAACAGAGAATCTACACACAGTGTGTGTTCAAACAGCGGAACGGCGTCGACGATTACAACGTCCAATCAGATTGGCGAGATTCATGTTTTTTGACGTCAAGTTTGGATTACGTCACGTCGCGTGACACAATGTTATTCATGGAAGTATGAACACAGATGAACATCTAATGGTTCATCTAAGGAGGTTTTAGAAAAATGTAAATATTAATGTTTGAAATTTTAACGAAACGTTAACTAACGACGTCGTTAGTTTTGAACAACTGGGCCCAGGTGTAAACAGCAATGCAAAGGTTCTGATGGACAATAGGTTTACGTTTCAGTCTGACCGAGGCTCTCCAAGATCTATGTTTTACATATTCATAGTTTCTTTTATGTGTATTATTGACTTATTGTTTTCAAGGTTGCTGCATTGTTTCGATATAATATTGATGGCTGTTTCATATTCACATACCCTCTCATCAACGATGAATGGATCATGATTCATTATGAATGTTTTCATTATGAGATACATAGTTCGAGCCTCATGGGGCCCAGCATTTACCAGAGTGTCAGATATCGATATTTTAGATACGCTAATACGTCTTTGCTGCAACTGCACAGCAGATCAGCGCCTTTGGTTTCGCTAGTCGGATACTACAATTCCCAGAAATTTCAAGATTCTAGCCATCTTCTGTGGCTGAACAGGCCGGTTTGTGTCAAGACCTGGTCGAAACCCCAAATTGTTGGTTTTGTAATGCGAAAGCTCAAATATCATAAGTATTGCTGTAGACAATCAATGATGATGAATGACAGTGTAGAGCAATTGGAGTGGAGAGAACCTCTAATTAAAACCTATCAGAAAGACTAAAGAAACTTTAGATCGTCACGGCATGTATCGCGTAGTTGTCGAGCAAATTTCATTTGGGAATGTTTTCTGTGTCATCAATTTATTTTGAAGAAGCCCAATTTTAAACTTTGTGATAGACTACAGAAGAGTATACGAATCACGTCATGAGAAAACCGGATTTTTGTCTATGCGAAAACAAAGGCGCAGATCAGCTTCGCAGTAACTGCTAAACTGATCAGCGCCTTTGTTTTCGCTATACGGATAGTACAATTCATCTTCTTCCTAAATCCGAAATTTCAAGCTTCTAGTTATCTTCTATAGCTGCACAGGCCGGTTTATGTTGGACCTGGTCGAAAACCCAGAAGTCCGGTTTTCTCGTGTCGCGGTAATCTGTAAATCTGTATCAGTCTTTCGTTCACTCTTTCTTCTTTATGAAATTGACACGTTCCTTGGTCACGCTTACCATTTGCTGTGAACACCTACGTAATCGCTAAGCTGGTCAGTGAGCTCTTACGGCAATTTGATTGTCGAGATATATGCGTTAAACTGCTGTAGTTGTCCTAAAAGACCAAATGAATAATTGAAAGGCAAGTTCCGACCAGCAGTAAAGAAGAATCCAATTACTAATTTAATGACAGTCTCTACCAATAAGGTACATATAACAAGTTTCGTTTTCTGAATAGGAACGAAAAGTGCCTTAGTTTTGCTTCTTTTATTGAAACTAGCCGGATGAACTGTGAAAAAAAAACATGCTACTTTGCAGACAGACAAATATTTTATTTTTCCTAAAGTCATATAAACATGACATACGCGATTAAGCATATCATTTCATATACAGGCGGTATTTACAAACGGAATACTCAATCTAAACTGGCAAGTTTTGCTGTGCAGAAAGTTTTGGAATAACAACCAAGCATACATGTAGATTGGACAGAGAGAGAGAGAGAGAGAGAGAGAGAGAGAGAGATAGAGACAGAGAGAGAGAGCGTTTTGTTTTACTTATGTTTTCTGTTTCTTTTCCACCTTGTTACTTGGTTGAAGTTTTACTTTTTTTCTTTTTATACAGGTCCGTTTAAAAAATAATATACCTCAGTCTGCATTGTCGCATAAAAGTTGCATATATTGCACCGTTCACTGACGAGTAGTAATCGAATAGACGGATATGAAACTCCTACATTTTGTATACATACCCTTGTATGTTTGAAAAAAAAAAAAAAAAAAAAAAAAAAAAAAAAAAAAAAAAAACATGTCGGGCATTTGTATATTTCGCAATACTAGTACTTAATTTCCTCGTCTTCTGAGCTACGTCGAAATATTTCATTACCTCGATTACCTTCCGCTTTGAATAGTCATCATTCGAGATATTTTTGTAGAATGATACCCATATCTAGTCAATCAACCTTGTGGAAACCTTTTGATAGAATGCGTCTTTCCGTTAAATCAAAAACGCCTGAGAAAGCGGTGCGGGGCTAAGAGAAGGCGACTAGCTTTGTCTGGAATGTTGTTTCATTGTTGACTTGGATTACTGTTGATGGTGGTGTCGTTCTTAAAGAAAATGCATAACTTTTGCATGATGACAATGTACCACCGAGTCAGTTTTATTGTATGATCTTGTATCGCTTCCTGGCTTTTCATTATCCCTTTCTTTCTTTGTTCCCGAAAGATAAAATGATTTTATTTCCCTTAACCGTGCATAACCACACACACACAAAAATAATGCGTCGCTTACATTGATAAAGTAGTGACTATATATTTGTCAGAACTTATTGGCAACGGTCCTTGTAAATGTAATGACATTTTAGAAGTAAAACATTTCCACTGGGACATCCTGTCTTTTCAGTTTGTCGATAATCAATGTTATATCAGAAGAAATTGGTCAAGGTTTCATTTGTCAACATTGTTCACAGATGCGTCGGTTGTGGCAAATAAATTATCCGCTAATAGAACATAAGCAGTGCCAAAATACATTGTGTATAATATCTTTGAATGTATACTTTCGTGTTGAAATAATGCACCATTTTTACCTTTTCCCCTGCATATTTCGATCCTTTGCATATCCAAAATAACTATTGTATTGTATAATGGGTCAACGTTGAGTACATTGCCGGTCTCGATCATCGTAAAGCGGATAAACTGTCTTGGCGAGTACGATATTACTCCCCCATTGTAGTCTCAGAACAGGATAATTAATCAGACACAAGCGATACTATATGGTCACAAAATCAAACACTAGTAAAAACAGACAAGTCTTCGAATTCTAAGAACAAAGTCGATGATCATGACCTGCCCAACGTCGTTTGCATATGACTGTCTGTTATCCATTTCTGACGAAATTATTTTCTCATTATTTCGAAGTCCTTTGAGGAAATGGAGAATTAATTAATGGAAAAATAATGCCACATCAGGTCTAATACATACAGGCATCTATTGTGGTCGTCCTATGATTACAAGCCAATATATCGCTATGTTTTAACTCAAGTAGTCAACTAGCTAATGTTGCGTGTATTAGTGTTGATTCATTTATATATATATAATTTTGCACGGTTACATGTAGTTATTTGGTATACCAGTCAATAGAATATTACTGCGTCGTTGAGTAATATCTTTGACGCTTGAGCAAACTGTGAAATAGCATGATAGAAAATCGGTCTCATTGTAGATATGAGTCACGTCATGAATACTTTCATTGACAATTAAAGGATGATCTTAAAGCTCTTGAAATAAACACATGCAAGATTGTTCGTTCATTAATCTGGTATATTTTCTGAGGTATTAGGCGCATATGCCATTTTCATAGTGTGACTAAGTTGCACCTCAACTATCAAATGTGTTTTGTTATCGGGTAAGCGTTTTAGACTACCTGCTATAATTTCTACGGCCTCTAGAAAAAAGTTTTGATTGCATTTTTTGTTAATGCTCGGCATCCATGCTAGAAATGTTCTTTGGGGTATGACAAAGTGTCCCAGGGCGGATGCCACTTCTGAAACTTAGAATTAAGGTCACGGTGAGGTCAAAGGTCAACTAGGTGCATTTCCATTCTAAAATCTCTGTTTTATTTTCTAATTTGTCACAAATTATATTTTTATCAGCCTAACTATGCTTTATACGCTAAAAACCTGACACACAGTAATAGAAATAATGAACAGAAGAATTTGAGCAATATACTTACTATTATGGGATAGATGCAAGTACAGCTTTTGCAAAAAAAAGTCAGTTCAGAGTAGATTGCACAGTCTATGTAGTACGTTTTTGTGGCCATGAATTTCAGATCCACTTTTCTTTACAAATTTAAATGCTAGTATCATAATGGTATATTTAGAAGTACCAATGCTTTTTCATAGTAATAACAACACATAGCCGCACCGCCGTAAACAGTACGCTACAAATACTACACTTAAAACAATTTGTATTGTTGAATCGACATATATAAAATGTTCCAATTTATTGCAAATTAACTTACCCTGGGGGCTAATTTGACCTACCTTGAACCCCCAGGATAATTTTTCATGGTTTTCCAATCGTTCATTGGGACGTCGAAATGCAGAGCATTTTTTTCAATGCTAAACACATTTGCACTATGAAAAATGCATGATTTCTATGACAACCATTAACGTGACTCATAAGCATGGGGGTATATCTACAAAATTAATCATATCTCTGCTATTACCTGCCATAGACCACTGAATCTGGTCTCAAGTTAAAACTGAGGCATAGTCCTTTGATCATTTGGTAAGTAATGCAAATTATCTAATTTGTATATTCATGAATTTTAATGAAAACATTACAAATGGCTTAGAATTGTTAAAAACCCATGAATAAACCAATTCTATGCATAAACTATGATTATGACACTTTGTTATTGCACCAGTAATACAATATGACAAATGTGTTGATTTCATGGAAATATATGATAATCATCTCATTTGCATTTTCATGAATATTAATTAAAATGTTGAACATCGGGGGAAACAAGGGGAAAACTATTGCCATTTAAGAGTTTGGGGTAGGTTATATAAGATCATTTTTGCACTTTAAGACAAAGTCTTATGGCTAACAGTTTGGTCAGAGGGACCACCTAAATGCCATAGAATATTGTCCTCAACAATGAACACATTAGCATGATGTAAATTACATAGTTACCACGCCCACCCCCTATAACGTGATTCTAAAGTATGGGATGAACTTACAAACACACCCATATCCCACCAGTAATATGCACGAAGATATTTTGATTGGTCTAATAGTAAAGCATGGACATAGTAACTTAATATAAATACATAAGATATAACTTGCTTATTCATGAATATAAATAAAACGGTAAAAAAATCGCAGAAAAATGGTGAAAAAGATAGGGAGTATACATACAAAATCACTTGCACCAGAGCTGTCAATAAATCTAGGATACTGAAAGAGGTATCAAATGAATGCACTCGCACTGAAGTCTGGTAATATTATTACCTGATCTTCTCATGAATATCAATGAAAAAAAAAATTGAAAAAGAGATAAAAAAATGAAAAATTAAACAGATAAATATACAAAATGACTTGTATCTCGGTAGCCAAAAGCGCTAAGGTGCTGAAAATGGTATCAAATTGTTGTTTTGGCAATATTAAACCACCCTGTACTAAAATATATGTCATTAGATTTTTTTTTCATTACCATTAATAAAATCTTTAGAAAGTGGAGTAAAAATGCAGAAGAATTAAGACGGAAACCATGTAAAAACCACCTTGCTTACTGATAGACATAGAAAGCCGTAATTGGAATCAAATTATTACTTGGACAATGTTCTAAACTCATGTAATCAGATTATTAGATATTTTTGTCGTATGGATATGAATGGAAACTTTATAAATTAGAAAAAGAAAATCACCGAAAATGAAAAGGGTATACCAACAAAATAACATATATCTTGGCTGTCAATACCCTTAAAGCCCTGAAAATGGTACCAACAGAATGCTTGTACAATGCACTATTGCCATATTGTCTTGCGAAGTCTTATAGATAATTTTATTGATTGTTGTGAATTCTAATGCTGCTCTCACATATACCGAATATCCCTTGCGAATCCTAAAATTTGAAATTCGCACTGAAATTACCGAATATGATGCGAATGGACGGGGCGGGGCTTGTACAAAACGATGACTTTGCGAAACCGTTAAGAATGCTTGCGGATCCTTACAAATTTCTTAAGAATGTTGCGATTGATTGCCATGCTCACTACCGAATTCTTGAAAATGCCTTACGAATGTTCAGAACGCTTACAAATGCCGTTACAAATAATACGAACGTCTTGCAAACACCTTACAAATGAAGCTAATGTGTAGCGAATGCTTGCCGAATTCCTTAGATTTTTTCCTCATTCGCAAACATTGCAGCCAATAATATCAATATAAAACGAAATCACTCACAATGCCATGGGGCATGGAAAAATATATCATTATTGGTCCAAGTCTACTTTTGAAACACACACCAATTTGTTGGTTCTCTGAAATTGCGATTTACACAATAAAAAAAGATAATTTTACCGGGCAAACGAAAGTTTCACTGGTCTTTAATTTGTCTGTCATACATTGATGGATAGCTTAAAGGCAAACACCATAAATAATGGCCTTTACTTGAAGGATAGGGCCAGAATAAATAAACTATGCTAAAAACTGAGTCTTGAATGTGAAAATATTGCGATTCACTAGCGATTCTTTACGGACATCAAAACTCAATAGAAGTTAATGCTACAGAATCCTTGCAAATGGCTTGCGAGTGTTACAAATGTCTTGCAATCAATCCGAATTGTTTACGAATTCTTTACGAATATGTTAAGAATGTGATTTCCTTGCGAATTTTAGGAGCATGTTCCTAATTTTCGCAACGACTCGAAATTTTCACCGAATGCTTCCGAATGCTTACAAATGCTACCGAAAGCTTCCGAATTTCTAGCGAATAATGCGAATTTGCTCAAAATTGCATTCGGAAGGGCATTCGTATGGGAAATTCGGTATATGTGAGAGCAGTATAAGTAAAAACTCGAAAAATCATGAAAATAACAGAAAATTGAAGGTTGTGTTCCAACAAAATTGCCAATCTTGGTTGCCAATACATATGTTTTAAATATCTTAACAAAGGCAATAAAACATTCTCCTAGCGACTTTTTGATGCCACTTTGAGCTTTCTAGGTCCAGTAGCAGTCGAGGTATATGTGGTTTTAATGGTATAGCCCGTTATTATTCAGTGACTGTTCTCTAAAAGTATCTTTTTAATATTCATACCACAAAAATATCAAAACATTTATATATCTAGGTTATAAAGATTATTATTTAGATAACAAAAATTATAGAACATTGTCCTAGCAATCAATCAGTTGGTACTATTTTCAGCACTTTAAGGCTTTTGGTTGCCGAGATACAAGTCATTTTGTAAGATTACCCGTTTAATTTTTTCATTTTTATTTCCTATTTCTAAAGTTGTCATTAATATTCATGAGATTAAAGATTAGATTGCTCTTGCATCAGACTTATGAGTGATACTAAGTTCGTTTCCCTTGCATTCATTTTATACCACTTTCAGCATCCTAGGTTTATCTTCAGCCTGGAACAAGTGATTTTTGTACGTATATCCCCTATTTTCTATGATTTTTCTCCAATTTCTTATGTCTTTTTTATTATTAATTCATTAAAAATGAGCAAGTTCAGTGGTTTGAATATAGGTATTTATGTAAAATTGCAATATCCATGCACTAATGTCATACCAGACCAATCATAGTATATTAGCGCACACTTTTTTGGAATATGTGTATTTTGTAAGAACAGCCAATTCTTTTTAATCACATTAGGGGTGGGCGTGAAAACTGTGTTATTTTACACCATGCCAATATGTTCATTGTTGGACAATGAGGGCATTTATGACAAGGTTTATTATACAAACAGGACTTATATTTCCCAAATAATACCAGAAGTGCATTGAAAACGACATAGCAACTTTATAGGATCAGGTTACATCAAGTTTAGTTGTAGCACTTTATTTTGTATTGACACAGTGCGATTTTAGTTCAAACCTGGTGTGCTTTATTAGCACAAATATGGTATGTTTACTACTTTGAACAAACGTAAATGGCAATCCTCAGCCATCTGCATAACATTATGTCTGTAAACAATTGTTACATTCATAATTGAATTAACAAATTGAGTTAAAGAAATAAAGTGGTTATATGTGTAAGCATTTTCAGCATATTTGCACCAGTTTGACCTCTGACCTTTCTGTGTATAAACCAATGTGTCAAATTAATCCTTGTGACAAGCTTCTGGGCCATTCTATGTGAACTATCAGTTGTTTTGTAATATTTTCGTGACCAAAAAGTACATATATTATGAAATTATGTTGATTTTTCTTATTCTTACATAAATGCACTAAGTTGACCTTTGACCTCACTGTGACCTTAAAACGCAAATTCACGCTTGGCATCCGGCCCTATGTTGTTTGTAGTAACCTAAGGAATACTTCTAGCCTGGATGCCGAGCATTATGCCGTCATGAGTTATCGTAGGAATCAAGCATGGCCGACTATTTTGTGGCCGAATAATTATACTTAATAGCCCTTTTGGCTTCTGACCTATGTCGGTATGTCGTCGAGAATAATTCAATTATTGAAAAAAGCAAGACGTTAACCAAGAATTAAATCAACCTCTTCTTTATTAGATTCAAGAATTGTGCTTTAAAATGGCCATTTATGCCATTGCCCAGTTCACTGTTTACAATGGCGCAAGCGAAAGGATTCAGATTGATAAAAACTCTCACTGATGATTGCAGTTCCTCGTTAAAACTGATCTATTTTTGAGTAGGAATTTTACAAATCGCCAAGCATCCTCTCTGACTGGCGTAAGCAATAATTTCACATCATTTCCAAACGGTTATATCAAAACATAAGCAACGATATTATCAAGTTTTGCCAGTCGTTACATATCCGGTGTTATCACATACTTTGACATATATTTCAGGCGATAACCCCAAGTTTGCATATGTGATAATGTGTTTCCCGCCCTCAGGTTATCAGCACGGCGGGCTGATAACCGGAAATCATTAATTTTGAATGGATGGAGGTTATCATGCCCGCATGTGACGTTGTCGCGCGACGGAATATGTGACGTCAAGCGAAATGACGTTACGTCATTTTAACGGCGCCATTTTCTTTTTCTACAGAGAAATCGACGATTTTTTCATAAAATTCTTTGAATAGAAGATTTTGAAGATGTGATAAACAGATTATAACATGGGTATTTTGGTCATCGCCCTTAGTCTTAACCCTCGACCATTATCAGCCCTCGAGCTAAAGCTCTCGGGCTTGATAATGGAGTCTCGGGTTGATAGGCCTACTGCGGGCGATAACCAAAATACCCATGTGATAATCTCTAATTTCGTTACTTCTTCACGCCCGAAACATTCACCAACTGTTCGACTTATTTACTTATTTAAGGATGTTCGCTGCTAACATTTGACATTTCGGAACTTCCGGTTTTTCTTTTGTTGAATATCTCGTAAACGGTTGCAGATATTTTCCTAATATTTTATATGTGGATACATATTGATGATATGCATTGAATGAGCCATGAAAATTGTCAATCTAAGAAACTTCATTTTTTCACCCCATTTTCTGCAACTTTTCAGAAAATTTTAGTTGTCAGTAAAATTTAGGGGGTGGGGTAGATTAAACTTGAATATTACACATCTTCAAATTAACTGCACTAGTTCGATGTTTATTTTAGCTGCAGTATATGTGTACGTAGTCTTCTAAGTCAGTTTTTGTGTCTTTGGTGTGCTGGTTTTAAAATTTTAGGTGATTTTATTAAATGGGCTTAAAAAAACAAAACAGCCGAAAAAAGGCTGAAAATGGCGATTTTCAAGTTATTGGTTCTCTCTTATATGCACACTACCCTATATATTTCTTTCTTTTATTCGAACAATATTACCAAGTTCTTTGTTGTGTGAAAATACAAGAAAAAGTTTGAATCAACAAATATGGGTTTGGCACATTTTAAAGTATTGAGTTTTTCCGACTTTTCAAGTATGGGGGTAGGGTTGGAAAAAGAATCGTAAAATTTTGTCATTCACTTCAAGCTGCAAATTTTTCTATGCTTTTGGTCCAAAATAGTCTGCGTTACGTAAACATTATGACTTTTGAAAGCATTCTAGGTGTATCTTTGTTCAAGACAGGTATGTTACAAAGAATTGAAAATTAAATTAATTTTACTAAATTTAAAATATGGTGCTCAGAGGTCTCATTCAGAGGCCTGTAGCTTGAAAAAATGCACACTACCCTATATTTATTTTGTTTTCAAATGTCTTGTGTTGTATTTTGGAATCAAAAAAAAGAGTGGTTAGAAAAAAGTTTGAATACTTTTTCATTGGCAGCGAACATCCTTAATTAATTGAAATTAATTAACCTTTCATAAAACAGCCTTTACTGTAGGAAAATAATTCTATTGAGGGAATTCTAGTAAAATATCATATCATTAGGGGACATTGGGGAACGATGTACTTGTAGAATACTGGTTCCCATTTAGGTATGAATAATCCAAAAGTTTGGTCTGTCCGGGAAATTCTTAGTCTCAAATCACGACTGAAGAAGACCTTATAAAACGTTTGAATATGGAATTCTCGCTAAAAGTGAAAATGATGAAAATGGATTCAGTGACACAAGAAGCAAATCGGTCATGCCAATAACACAGCTGATAAACACGTGGTATGGAATGGGTGACGCACAATGCAATTCTGCCCGAAGTTGAGATGAAAAATTCGAGTTTTCTCCTATAACATTTACTCTATCGACGGATAGATAGGCGCAGTCAATGCAGAAATTGAACATCTATTGAATGAAAAAACATGAGAAATCCAGGTTATTTCGTTTTCGCAAACACTTCCGCCCCATGAACATATAGTGCTGCCAACACAATAATATTGAAAAGTTTGCGGGAAAACGAAATAACCGGGATTTCTTATGTTACTTTCTTTCAATAAATGTTTAATTTCTGCATTGACTGCACCTAACTGTCAGTCAGTAGAGGTAACGCTGTAGGAGAAAACTCGAAAATCTCACCTCATCTTCGTTCTCAATTGCAGTGTGTGTCGCCGATCATTTATCGGTTTGTATGTATACCGCGTGATTGTCAGTAATTAATAAAGTCGTGTTGCATTTGAACATTAATTCAGCCAAAGGTTTACGCGCAAATATTAAAAGACACTTAAGCCCGACTGTCTTCATCGCTGCATATTCAATAGATTGCCGAGGCTACATCTTACGATGCACAATTAATAATGAGCCTGTGCGTGAGAAAACCAACAATTTGGGTTCCGACCAGGTCAAACACAAACCAACCTGTACAGCCACAGAAGCAGGCTAGAAGCTTGAAATTTTGGAATTAAGAAGAAGAGAAATTGGACTATCCATGTAGCGAAAACAAAGGTGCTGATCAGCTTCGCGGTTACCGCGAAGCTGATCTGCGCTTTTGTTTTCGCCCAAGCATTTTGTTGGATTCCTTATGCAGTTGCTCAATTATAACCACCGATAGAATTTATATAATAAATGTTGTCTGCACTATATGATACATTGTTATAAGTGGATTATCAACGATATTAGTGTGTCCCTGGAATCAATTAATTGTGGTCACGATAAATAGCAGTTTGCTAGCATTCTGACCTGACAACTTGTGTGAAAACCTGAAAGCACCATGTGATAAATGATATGTATGAAAGTAGGTCACCAAGTTTCTCTGAAGTTTGTTTAGTTTCTGTTCTACAAGGCGCTACTAAATTTTGATGGTTAAATGCATCTCCATTGTCTTTATTGTGTTTTTTTTTTTTATTTCAGTTTTACGTCCCTTTCAAGATTATTTCAGCTCATATGAGACGGACCAATCAGTAGGTGGGCGAAAACGGGAAAACCCCGAGAAAAACCAACTGACAGACCCGCAAGCAGAACTTGACTTGTCCAGAGCGGGGCTCGAACCCGCACCAGACACAGCGGTGAGATGATCTAGTGATTAAGAAACTGCGCTCTTAACCGCCGGGGGCCGCTTATTGTGCTTTGTATCGATCTTTCGTTTCAATATTTTTATGTCCAACACTGTATCTCGATATTTCTTCCGAGTCGTCAAATGTCGGTTTCATAGACTTTTAATTGTCTATTTGCAAAGATCAACTAGTGTGAGCCTAAGCAAATGATTACGTGATATGAATGGGATCACGATGATTTACTTAAACAACAGGAGCACTGACCGCTATCTTTGACCTTGGAATCTCTATTAACTACGATAGAATCAGAAAGGCTATAGCTCTTTCTCATCTTTGGTTACTGGTTTGTTGTTGATTTGCTGTTTAAATCAAATTAAGCCTGGCGTACCTTTTATGGGACACCGTAGGCAAACAGCATAGACCCATATGTGACGCCACAGGACGCAGCGTCCCATCTTGGGCTATTCTGTTCGCTGAGAGAAAAATTTCGTCCAAAATTGGACTAAACGGATTGTAAGTACTAGTAACTGTATATCTTTCGGTTTTAACGGTTATCTAGTCGTATCTTGCCGAAACACAGAACCACAAATCTACATATTCGTGACAGAAGAGCATAGAGCCTCGTCTGTAACTTCGCATAGCTGCATCGCAAGTAAACCTGACCTCACGGTTTCCGATCCGGTTCGATAGACATAGCTAACGAAGATACGTGTAGCTAAATTCGTAAATTTTCAGATTGAGAAAAAATAGTGTGTCGTCAATACAGTGAAAACAAAGGCACTTACCATACATGTAATTACTTCTGACCTGCACATTTCTTTTCCTTTTTAGCATGTATGTTATGCACCAGTCATTTGTAACCACTGCCCCCCCCCCCCACCTACGGGGATAGCCGGGGAATGGCCGGGCTAATGAGCGGGGTAGTTACCTGTTGAGTGTCCCGGCAGGGCCGTGTAAGTGCTGGGATAGTGATTTGGCGCCAAAATAGCGGGGCGATAGCCGTGGAATGGGCCGGAGAAATAGCGGTGTTTTACGCGTGTTTTACCGAAGCAATGGCCGGCTTTTAGCAGAGCAGTAACGACGAAATCTCCCATGGAGATTTCAAGGAAGATGGACTTTGGTGGCTTCAATGCAAAACAAAAGTGAGAAACTGTTTCCAATATTTTTGACAAAAATACCCATTAACTCCAATCAGGGCGTATTTTACGCGTGTTTTGCTTTTGCACGCCTAAGCCATGTTTGTTTCTGGCGAGGCATCCAAAATTTTCCATAAATTAGGTGAGAAAATTAGCTACCGCTGAGAGATCAAGGCATCGTAGCCGCTAGACATTGTTCAAAGATCAAGCTAGTGACCGACAACTGCCACTGACATGGGGAAGCAGTAGGCGTGAACTAATTGTGCCCTTAGCCAATCAGAGCGCAGTAAGCTGACAATCAAGTTTTGCTGATGGAGATTGACAGGTAAATTTTCACGGATCACAAATTTGTTCAGGTTCTACTCAAAGGAATGACAGGAAATCATGTTATTAAAATATATTGTTAGCAATAATTTAAAGACACTGTAGTGAAATAAGTCTTCACAAATATGCTCGTCGTAATTTTTGTATGAAAATTCGCTACAGAGACGGAACAATTTACCTCGCAATTTACACAATAGAGAGATCGTTTTCTGGTGCAATTTTCCGTTTATTGCACATGTTTCAACTCCTATTTGCATAAAACTTCTCTGAATGAGAGAATGAACCACAATTTCAATTGTCTTTAAGAACTTCTGAATGAGAAATTGGCAGAAAAGAAGAGAAAAAAACACACCTTTCTACGGCCACGAAAACTAATGACATTACATCGGTCCCTTTAAAACACTAGCATTTTTCTTTGTAATGAATATTGAGCAGTCTCCTGTCATCGATATTGGTCTTAATTGCCTTCATGTGTGATAAAAACACTTATTTATAAATTTTGGCTGCTTCCACTTCAGTATAAAAGTTGATAGAATCTCTGCAATTTTGTTACGTCTGGAAAAAAAACAAGTACTGGCTTTTTTTAAAAAAAACAAATCTTGGACATGAGCAATAGTCCAGAAAAATGTTTTTGAAATATATTATTACGGGTAAAACTCCAAGTTTTCTTGGTGAAACTCTAGTTTTCATTTCTGACTCCAACTTTTTTCCAGTGAAGGATTCTTAGAATCCTGTTCTCAAAATCCTAGTGAGAACTTATTCCCTCCTTGACTCAGTGGCCATAAATGAGTTACCAAAGTGAAAAAAATGCAAGTTTTTAAAGTGAATTTGGGGGATTGAAATGTGAATTTTAATTCTATTGCAAAACAATTCTTGTCTTGTTATGTTATAAAGTAAAGTTTCTAAAATAAAAAAAAAAAAAAAAAAAAAAAAAAAAATGATTTGTTGATCATAACTTTGATCTTAAATTCTTGGCTGGTTGCAAGGCAATTTAAAAAAGTGACTGAAAAATGGATACCCGTTCATCTAAAATTGTTGCCATGGTAACATACATGTTAACACCTGGTTGATTTACCACTGAAAGTAAGGACTATGTATTTATCTTTGCACAAATTTATGTATGGACAAGTTTGAACACATGAAAAAGAAACTACAGCCTTTTAAACTTGAAGGTTTGTTTTTGTCAAGCGAAAAAGACAAAATTAATATGGGAGTCAATGGGAGTGTAGATGTTCTCGGAATTTCTGTAGCATATAACTAGTGCCATTTAAAACTTCATTATTTTAAGACCATTAGGTCACTTTTAGATTAGCGCCTAATATCTTACCTTTCATCTCACCACACTGTTACCATGGCAACCACAAACAGCAGCCTGATGCTCAATTTTATGTGGTGTTCTAAAATTGCTTAGCAACAAACTCCATTTGCATCAAGAATAATACAAATATTTTAAGATTGCTTGGAAATGTTTTCCCTACATGAATGTATGTAATATGATAGAGTTCAAGTAATACATTATATTATGTTGACAAAAAATGACTGAAAATCTTGCATTTTTTCACTTTGGGAACTCGCTTATGGCCACTGAGTGTATTTAATCAATGCGGACTGTTTACATGTATAAGACTTCAACTGAATTTTAACAAAATAATGTTCTGCACGAAGATCTTTTGCAGGGCATTGTATTTACTTAAAAGAGGTAAATGGTTTTTGTTGTTGAAATATTTGACATCTACAATCAAAAATTTTACCTGTCTCCGAGGGGTGGGGGAAAAAGAGCAGTGTTTTTACCTCCCATATGTCCCCATAGTGCGGGGGTTATAGCAGGGCTTTATTTTGTAAAAAGTTGCTGTCCCCGCCCATCCCCGTAGGTGGGGAGGCAGTGGTTACAAATGACTGGTGCATTAGATAGGATTTCGCACGATAAAGCTCAAATATAAGCGTGAAATCTGTAGGGACAGATACGGTATGTAATATACAACAAGCCCAATCGATTTGGTTGACTAGAATTATGTTTCTTCTCTCTTTTGCTACATTTTTTCTCTGAATTATTTATGGCTGGGAAATAAGTTTGTATGTCAACCAGCAGTAGAGAGTACTAATGAAAAAATGTATATATAATTAAAGTTTTTTTGTGTGAATGAAAACATTGCTTGCAACAACCGGAGAAAGCTGAAAAACAGGAAAACATCAGGAAAACATGTCCTTGAAAAGTATACCCCATTGAACCCCACTGTTATATAGTAAAACTGGGGTGTGGAGGGGTATACTTTTTTTTTTTCTTCTTTTTGATCCACGACATACACTGTTGGTACTCGTTAGAACCTCTAACGTGTACACACAATCAGTGTGTAGAGCAAAAATATTAAAAATATCAAAATTTTTACATTCAAGTGTTTATTTTTTTATTGCAGAAAAACACTGTCAGCAAAGTATCTGTATATTGCATGGGCCAATTTTCGTAATGTCGCATGTCTTTGTATGTCGGCTACACAGGTCTAGAAAGCAAGTAAGGCTGCATGAGAGAGTTAGGCTTCATGGTGATAGTTTCGCATTTGCGGTCCCTACGCCATATCGCCCCATTTTCATCAAATGAGTATAAATCATATTCTATGATTTTTATGTAACACTGAATTTTCGTACAATACTTAAGGTGTTTAGTCTATCAGCATTCAATAAAACTAGTGTGTCCTTTGATATATGGGTTTGTCTGCCCATAACGAGGCTGGCCAGACACCCCTGACAGCGTTATGTTTCTCCCGAGTTTGAAAATCGTTTCAGTATGTAATAAATTGCTGATTGAATAAGCAATTTGAGCCGCAACGCGAGAAAAACCGATCTGTGGGCTTTCCGACCAGGTCCGACATAAACCGACCTGTATAGTCACAGAAGCACGCCAGAAGCTTGAAATTTCAGATTTAAGAAGAAGAGAAATTGTACTATCCGTGTAGCGAAAACAAAGGCGCTGATCAGCTTCGCAGTCACTGCAAAGCTGATCTGCGCCTTTGTTTTCGCATAGGCAAAATTCCGGGTTTCTCACGATGCGGCTCATTTGTTAGTCAAGTGTCTGAGACTTGTTTGATTGTTGATCATTAATTATCTGCAAGGACAAAACAAAGAACTACATCACAGCGGACGGGTGGACAAAACAGTTTAGGTCCAGACGATGTCCGACGACTGCTTGCACAAAATCTTATCAAAGTTTAATTTAACCTTGTATGAAAAGCATCGACATGCGATGCACGCGGCAAAGCTAATCTAGTTTCGAGTCGCATCTATAAAATAATTCACACTTCCACAGTTTGAAAGCAACTATTTGTGATAATGTTTATTACTACAGTTTTTAAAAGCATAGCTATTTGAAGCCGTTTTCCGAAAGCCGTGTTCAGCAAAACCAGTGTTCAAATCATGGAATTCACGTGCCGTTTGAACATTGGTTTTGGCCGACACCATTGGTCAATGCGACGTGACGTCACTGTGTTCCGCCGAAATAAAATGGCCGACTGGTCTAGCCGACGTTGAAGAAGCTCCGCGGTTTTCGGCGAGTTTTTACGTTGTTAATGTTATTTCAAGAGATTTTAAGTGAATTAGTGTGTAAATGCAAGAGTAGCGATCAACCATGTTTTGTTTCAGTGTTCAAACATTCGCCTTGTGTTCAAACATCTTTCTTGTGATCCATCGAATGTTTGGACAATGAAATCCATGGTTGATCCCTATATTTGTTCAAAGTACTCAAGAATTAATCACAATTGCATTAAACTACCTTTACTTTACCGCTCTTATTTAGAAACAAAATCAATTCAACATATTAAAGCAGCGGAATCATTATAGCACTAACATGTATGGTGCTAAATGAAAGATCAATATTGTAAGGAATCGGGTTTCTGTCACTAAGTGCAGAATTTACAGATCAATACCAATTTGCCCTTTTATGAGGCTGAGCGTAAATGAATTCCAGAGGCATATATATTGTAATTAAATCTTTTAAAAGTGCTATTCAAAGCAATGGCCGCGTGTTCTCCGGTTATTTCCCACTTTCCATCGCATATAGAAATGCAATTTCTGCAAGAACATCACGAAATCATGTCCGTGTAATGTATACTTCATTGAACCCCACTTTTATATAGCAAAACTGGGGAATGCAGAGGTATACCTATTTTTCTTATTTTTGCTCCAAAACATAGATTGTGGGTACTCGTTAGAACCGCCTCGCCGAGGCGGTTCTAACTTGTACCCACAATCTATGTTTTGAGCAAAAATAAGAAAACTATCAAAAGTTTTCAGCTGAAAATTTTCAATTTTTAAAGCTCAAAAAATCTCTGTCATGGGCAAGTTTTCGTAATGATTTCAGATACTACGGAGGTGGTACAACATCCGAATACAAATGATTTCAAATGTTTTATCCTGAAAGTGAGCTAGGTGTTGTGGGAACCGTCGAAACGGCATATATACGGCCTCGGTAAATATCACTTTCTCGTGTTGATAAATCTTGTTATTTTATACTTTACACAAAACCAATGTATATCAAAACTTGATAAAATTTGTATTTTCATTGATATGAAATTTCACTGATATCAAATCTCACTGATATCAAAAGTCACTAGTGACTGATATCGGTCTATATCTTCACTGTAGATTTTGGATTACTTCTGACGTTTCCATTTACTTGACGTCATTAAAATGTGTTTCACTTCAGAAATTCAAATAACACCGTTATTTATGTAACTCCGTTATTTATGTACGAAAACATAAAGTGTGGGTATTCATTTTTAGTTAGAACGTAAGGAACAATGTGGTACCAAAATTATTTGTGTTTTCAAAAATTTTTGATTTTGCATTTTCACCGCCTGCGTTGTGAATTGGAAAATGCCCGTGTATTGTATAAAATAAAAAGAAAATTTGCTTTTTTTCGGTGAATACCAAATATATTTCATCTCCTGAGTTGAAAACATAAAAATTTTCACTCGTGCTGCGCACTCGTGAAAATTCTGATGTTTTCAACTCACTCAATGAAATATATTTGGTATTCACCTCA
Source organism: Rugalucina vietnamica (assembly GCA_964017185.1). Lineage (NCBI taxonomy): Eukaryota > Metazoa > Mollusca > Bivalvia > Lucinida > Lucinidae > Rugalucina > Rugalucina vietnamica. The sequence goes on from OZ024872.1 coordinate 34,954,974, forward strand.
AAAAAGCAAATATCCTCTATATGTCCACCCTCATAGAAGTCAAGAATTGTAAAATATTGTCATATATCATTTATGCATATAAACAGTACATAAAGCAACATTGCTGGTTATTTGGATATTTACGAGTACGTATGTGGTCATTTTTTTTTAGAAACGGAGGATCAGAAGCCTGAAAGGGTAAGTTTTAGGCATCATACCCGTGGAATATCAGTAAGTAGGTAAAAACAAACCAATGACATGAAATAGAGTTCTATTTCGAACGGTTTCGAGTTATCAAGATAAAGAGTTCGTTTTCGTAACTCGACTATCGTTGTGTCTCCGTTGTTGTTCTTACAGCAATGTTTATAATCAGTTTAGTCCGAAAATTGTCCGACATAAAGATGATGTGTAAAAGTGCCAAAAACTCACGCTTCTTCTAGTCGTCGAGATAACATTGCCTTCGTCATGTATTTGTGAAACGGCTAAAATTACTACATGTAGTATTTGGCGTATCATCAAATTGACAAGTTTGCCAGAGGCGACTTCCGGAATGCGTGCAAGTTAGCAAGTATAGCTCAAAAAAGTATTAGAGCATTTTACAAGAAACCAAAAAGGCAACGGTTGCTAACACGAGGGCCAAGTATATTTAGGCGGTTCAGTCTACATGACCTGTTTACCCTGTAATAAAAGCTTGCATGTCCTGTGCCTCATTTTATATCAACGAGTTTTGTCGGGTCATTCTTAGAAAATTATACATTTTATGTTCCTATCGGTAACTCATGCTAAAAACATGCCAGTTTATGTTGTTTTTTGTTGCAAATACCTTTTATTCATTACTATGTAGTATTTATAAATTCCAAAAGAGGCTGTATGTGAAATGTAACTTTAATTGTCCTTGCGTTTTATCAAACTCGGCTATGATGATAATTATGGAGCATACATCGTTATAGAGGAATCTATGTCTTGGAGTGCGAATGTTTCAAAACATAAATCTTCTGCCAATATTTTGCGCATGTATCACTAATAACGACCAAAAATCCACATTCGTGAATGTCAAATGTCTTTTTACAAGTCTTTTGGTTGATAGCACTGCTGATGTGTCAATATCCATTGATTGATGTCTTCATATACAGACCTATAGAGGTGTTTATTGTTCAGTCGTTGACATATTTCACAAACAGCAGAGTCAAACAGCTCCATATAAGGCACTATCTGGTAGCCACCCTTTGTTTCTAACATGGTTGTGTATTTCGAAGTGTTACTGCTCAACGATTGAAGGTATTTTCCGAGCGCATGTGCGTTTTTGAAATCACTAGCACTAACGTAGGCCTCTTTGCTGATATCCAAAGGTCTAAATTTCGGATTGCCTCCTCGCACTACTTGAATAATATCATACTCGAAGTTTTCGTAGAACTTCTCGGTAATGTAATCATCACAAAGAGTGTTCTCAAACGCCAGATAGTAGCGATATGTAGTGTTCAGAATGTCAAAGCAGTCGTCATGATGCCATCTCCCCGGACCACATTTCCACCTTCTACCACAAGCCCCCAAAATATCAACACTAATATATTGTCTCAATATCTCGACATACTCTAGTCTCATTGATTGTGTTTCGCAGTTCGATACGACCCACACAGCATCTTTTGTCTTGCTCTCAGCAATCAACCTATAGTTTCTGTGAATAATATCCCCTTTAGGTTTACGTCTGATCTTTCCATATGGCAGGCTTATATCTGCATTATTGGCATAGGAAACTGTCCAGTTTATCTGGTTTACAAATTTTGAGTTCACTTGGACTGTATACTTTGAATCATCCTGTAAATGAGTATATAAGTTTTAAAAGTGTGAGTTGGGTTGGGAGTAACGCAGAAGAAAAGAGTTACCCAGTGAAAAATATTTGATGTTGGCATGATGACGTTTACTGCTGTAGAAATGGTATCTCTTACAATTCATGTTGCAGCTAATGGTGAAAACGCACCAAAAACGGTGTTTTTCTGTCATTTCTGTTGTCCGTATCGTATAAAATATAGCCAACGAAAATATGCAGTAGACAAAATAGAGTGTAAGATGTGTTCTGACGAGTACCCACAATCGTTGATGGACAGTTATCGTTGCTACACACATCCAAGTTTTTACCACGAAGGTATATAGGACTTGATATACCTTTGTGGTTTTACTAAGTGAGCTTAAGCATCAGAAAACCAACAATTTTGGGTTCCGACCTAGTCTGACACAAACCAGGCTGTACAGTCACAGAAAAAAAAATAATTGTTAGATCCTTTGGAAGCAGTAAAACATTCAAAGCGAGAAGATGGGCCATATTGTACAATTTCGGGTAATGAACCTTCATCAGTGACCCTTTACAAAACTGGCAGTGAAAGCCAGATATTTTTGCTGCAATTTCAATAATTTACATCTGTGTAGTCTAAATCAAAGACTCATAATCCCAGAGGCCAAATAATCAAAATGCAGTTAAGAAGATGATTCTTAACGAACAATTTATTTTATACTTTACAGTGAAAACCAATGTATATCAAAACTTGATAAAATTGGTATTTTCATTGATATGAAATTTCACTGATATCAAATCTCACTGATATCAAAAGTCACTAGTGACTGATATCAGCCTATATCTTCACTGTAATGACGTCAGAATTTTTGGATTACTTCTGACGTTTCCATTTACTTGACGTCATTAAATATGTCTCACTTCACAAATTAAAACGCCTATAACTCAGTTATTTATGAACGAAAACATAAAGTGTGGGTATTCATTTTCTTAGTTAGAATGTAAGGAACAATGTGGTACCAAAATTATTCGTGTTTTCAAAAATTTTTGGTTTTCGCATTTTCACCGCCTGCTTTGTGAATAGGAAAATGCCCGTGTATTGTATAAAATAAAAAGAAAATTTGCTTTTTTTTCGGCGAATACCAAATATATTTCATCTCGTGAGTTTAAAACATCAAAATTTTCACTCGTGCTGCGCACTCGTGAAAATTCTGATATTTTCAACTCACTCGATGAAATATATTTGGTATTCACCTCAAAAAAGCAAATATCCTCTATATATTTGAAATACTCCAAATATATTCACTGATCCCAAAGGATCAAAAGAAAAATATAATCTGCACTATGGAAGAAGCAGGCTAGAAGCTTGAAATTTCGGATTTAAGAAGAAGAAGAGAGATTGTACTATTCGTGTAGCGAAAACAAAGGCGATGATCAGCTGTGCAGTTACTGCACAGCTGATCTGCGCCTTTGGTTTCGCATATGCCAATTGTTGGTTTTCTGGTGCATTGGCTGCGTTTTCTGATGCATTGGGTATACATTGCATGGACATGTTAACCTAATGATTGGATTCCAGCGTTACTACCAGCCTCACTCACATTGATAAGATCGTAGTATACCGGGGGTGGCTCATGTTGGTCCATGATCCAAATCTGTCCAGGAGGTCGCTTAAATGTAGGAACCTGACCAATCTGCGGAATAATCCATGTATGAAATAGTACAGCATCACTTCGATTTGCTTCATCCTTGTCAAACACTAGACGACAGTTCTTAACCGGGCAAGCTTGAAAGAATTTATAAGTATAAACGCCTCTTGTTCGCAAATGTATGATTGGACTGTATATCAGAATGTCTTTTGTTTTGACTTGATCCGATATAAGGCTGTGATAGGCAGTCTGAAGGTATGTAAGCAGTGCTGTTAGAAGAAAACCCAGAATTCCTGAAAAAAGAAAGTCCATTGGCATATAGCTACTAGAGAGTGGGTTATACATGTAATATATGTCCTTAATGATGAAACGACTGATTGAATATAGTCTTAGGCTCATCAGATGTAAGAAAGTAAATGTTAGGTCCGTAGATTTTAATGCAAGCAAAACAAATGTATCAGCAAATCGGGAAATTTTGATACCTTTACATATATGAGCAGCAATTTGACAAAACGATGTTTTATTTTACCAAGAATCATCCAGATGAATACGCCATGCAAGCTTGGTGCGCTCAGAGACGAGCAAAGTCTCTTAGACGAAGATCACAGGGAATGCAATCAATATCGTTAGCGATGTTTTTTTTTTTTTTTTTTTTTTTTTTTTTTTTTTTTTTTTTTTTTTCAAAATGTACATTGCAATCCAATGGTGAATAAAGAATAACCGCTATTGTCTCGTTAGTAGAATAAATCAGAGACATATATATTTAGACGGAATATTTCCATCGGTATTCCGTTAGACCTCTCCATATCACGAGAGAGCAGCGAGGTCACGAAGTGTATCGGAGTGCAGGTTAGCCAGCTGATCTAATATATATTACTTACATAAATGTAATATATATGGTCATATATGTCTCTGTCGAAAAAAATAGATTACGTAGCGTGTGATCCTGTCCAATAAGCTTTGTTCGTTTTAACTTACCAAGACAAACTTTTCTTTTTCGGAGGTTGACCATTCTTATGGCTCAATTGTCGTTCTTACAGCTTTACCAAAAGTCCGTATGGTTTAAACATGTTCAAACCCAAATAATTATTGAGCCGCGTCATGAGAAATCCGAATTTGGATAACACAATCCTCTAAAAACCCGGCGAAATTTCGAAGTTCTAGCCTATTCCGGTTTTTGTCGGACCTGGTCGGAAACCCAAAAGACCGGCCACCTGGCCACCTCATGACGTGGCTCAGTATGGACATTAGGAAAACATGTCCGTGCAATGAATACCCCCTTAAACCCCACTTTTATATAGTAAAACTGGGGTATGCTGGGGTATACATATTTTCTTTATTTTTGATCCAAAACATCCTCGGCGAGGCGGTTCTAAGGTGTACCCACAATCAATGTTTTGAGCAACAATATTAAAAATATCAAAAATTTTATTCTGAAAATTTTCGTGTTTTTTTTCTTCTAAAAATCGGGTAAAATGCCATTTATCCACTTTTCCAGATGAAACCGTTTTTACATTTTGTGAATCACTACTTGAGGCTCCGAATATGCACATTTAATCAAGGCGAACTAGCAAGTTTTCAGACTATATATATTTGAATTTGCCAGCGGCGACTTCCTTCATACGTTCAGGATAGCACGTAAATCTGAAAGTAGTTTTTAAATCTAGCGTTATGACGTAACGTAACTTTGACTAGTCCGTTTACATTGAGCAACCGAAAAACAACTTCGAACGAGCTGAAAACTGTATAATATCTAGAAGGCCTCAGACGTAAATTTTTGTCGATATAATTTCTGTTTTTTTTTTTTTTATGTTTTACATGTAGATATGCTGTGGGCTACCGTATTTGACGGAAAGTAACTAAAATCTTATTGCGGAAATATACGATATTTTTATTTTAATGAGTAACTTGGATTTAAATCCGAAACACTTCCAGTGTCTCAAGGCGAGTGACCTGGTCACTGCACCACGTAAGCATCACCGTGCAGTATGTCTTCGGTGAAAGAAAGTACATGTTGTACTTACAATATAATACGCGGTACTGATTGTTTTGTCGTACAAAAAGAGACACGAGTCTAAAGATGAAACCAAATCATCGATACTTTGTACTCTCTTCCTGTTACTATATATGTATGAAGTGAACTCATTCATTGGTCACATTTTTATTTGCTTGAAATACAGGCCTACGTAGTCATTGAACTGGTCATTGAGCTCTTACGACAATCTAATTACTGATATATGCATTGAACTCATTTAGTTGTCCTTTACTGGCCAGCTGTAAAAAGGAACCCAATTACATCTATAAAGAGGGTTTCTTGTAATTCCTGAAGAAAAAAAAAAGAAAGTCCATTGGCATATAGCTAGAGAGTGGGTTATACATCCTTAATGGTTTCTGGTGGTAACGTTTAATTCCACTAATTCCACTGCTTCTGTTTTTTTTTTTCTTCATTTTTATGACTACCGATAAACTGTGAAACTTGGTTGTGTTGCAACGTCTCCAAATCGTTTAGGTACATCATTCGACCATGATTCGAAAATTCGAAAGGTTTCCCACAGTGGTTCTAGCATTACTCCCAGCAGCGTTTGAGAACGCGACCAATGTTGTGGCATCTACACGTGCTTTTGGGATGGTGCATTCTTTTGTCTGAGATGTTTCTTACCGCTGACTTAGGACTTTGTTGATGATGTTTGAAATGTTTGTATCTTCAAGTTATTTTTTCAGTGTACCGTTTCACTATATCACTCACTAGCGTTTCGGGATCCCTTTGATTGTTTGTTTTCTGAAGAATAAATTATTGTCCACGATTTTCGTAAACGTACATAACCACAAAAAACACGGGCTTCCATTGAAAAAACATAGTACGCCAGAACTTATTGGCAACGGTCCTTGTATTAGAAGTAAAACATTTCCACTGGGACATCCTGTCTTTTCAGTTTGTCGATAATCAATTTTATATCAGAAGAAATTGGTCAAGGTTTCATTTGTCAACATTGTTCATAATCATAGAAGCTTCGTTTGTGGCAAATAAACTAACCACAAATAGAATATAAGCAGTGCCAAAATGTATAATATTATTGAATGTACAGTCAGTGGACATAATCATTCGCCACGTTTGGAAAACTCCATAGACTTGCATGTTTTGCGCAAAAGAACTTTATTAACATCCTACATGTATTTACAGAAGAAATTACTTTCTTGAAGGTTCTAGGAAACAAAGCCGAGATACTCTAAAGTTTTCGCATCTTAGAACGTAGTATATGATCATGACTTGCATCAATGTCTTTTGCATATGTCTGTGGTATACGCATTTGACGAAATTATTTTCTCATTATTTCGAAGTCCTCTGAGAAAATGGAGAATAAATTAATGGAGAAGTAATGATACATCAGTTTGAATCTATACATGCATTCATTGTGGATATCCTTTAGTAAATAAACAGGCTGGCCCAAGCAAATGGATGCTATTCAAGTTGTGTATCTTATCTTTATCCTATAGACATAGTACAGAGCCTATGGAGACAAAACTATGGTTAAATGAGTTAACGAAAATTAAACAATATGCATTAACTTTGCACCATCCTGACCTTTAGTACACGTGTTCTATCCATATTTGCCATGGCAAAACAAAGTCTATCTTAAGTGGCTGTACTTTCCATACCATCATAATGAAGACACTGATAAGCTGCTATGTTGTCAAACAGCTGATCTCAAAGCTGATCTCAATCTATATTTTTTAAAAAGGTCATGTTCCTGCTAGTTTATGGCAAATACAGGAAGTGTTATTGTGTCACAATAGTACAAAGCTGTGTCACAAGAAAAATTTTCTCAATGAACTTTACTTTTTGTACAGTTACAGTAAGACAAAGACATTGATCACCTGCTCAGTTGTAACAAGCTGGTCTGGATCTTACGGTCTATAGGATAAAACAGATAATCAATTGATTTTTTCTTCAAGTGCTGTGTTTTGGAAATTAATTAATAGTTTGAGTGATCTTTCATCAGGACCCTTTTACTCGCCTTCGGCTCGTTAAAGGTCCTGATGAAAGGTCATTGAACTATGAATTAATTTCCAAAATACAGCACTTGAAGAAAAAAATCAGTTGCTTATCTATAACGTATTGCTTAGTTTTGATATTCTGTTTTGTTGTTGCTGGACGCACATGCCATTGGTGGTGTACTCAACTCGAAGCTCAACAGTTTTGTTATCGGGTTAGCATTTTGTGGTCAAATAATTATACTGAATAACCCTTTTTGCTTCTGGCCTAGGTCTGTATATTGTCGAAAATAATTCAATACATTGTAATTGGTAAAGCAAGACGTGTACCAAGAATTAAATCAGTATCTTCTTTATCAGATTTAAGAATTATGTTCAAAATGAGCGTTTATGACATTGCCCTGTTCATCGTAACAAAGTCTCATGCGAAAGGATTCTGATTGAGAAATACTCACAGATGATTGGAGATTAATGCTACAACTGATCTATTTCTGAGTGTGAATTTTACGAATCGCCGAGCATTCTCTTCGACTGGCATAATCAATTACTTCTACATCATTTCCAAGAGGTCACCAAAGCACATGTACCGATATCTCGCATCAATCGTTGTATATCGCCTAATGTTTATTGTCGTCTTCATGGCATTCAAACCTGCAAAGGTAAAAGCTACTCGACATATTTACATATTTCACTATATTTATAGAATTTATAAGCCTGAGTGGCCGCCTATTGGGAAATAACTGCTCACTCAGCTTATGATAGTACCTAATTGTCAATTTAGTTTTTTCTTGCCTCGGTTTTTGGAGTGGGAATTTCTCTCTAATTGCGCCTTATCCTGATTATTGCTTACTTGTAGCTTTTTGTCTGAAACTACCTCAAGAAAACATTATAAATACCAATGATCTTCAGGGGAATGATGCGCTGATAGAGCACTACAGTTCCCATTTATACAGTGTCACGTCAACAGTCCAAGATCTACTTTGTCCACAAAAATGTTTTACTCTCAACACTCGTGAACAAAATCCTGAGTAAGTTCGCACTAGAAGTATAAATAATGAATACTACCACAATGCCGCCATCATTAAACACACCTATCTTGATAATAAAGCATGTTTTCAACCAATGGTCCAAGAGAAGCTTCTAGAACTGTGCCTATACTCTTAAGTTTGACATCTCACTTTATACAATAAATGTTTTCGGCGGGATTTTTTTTTTCTCGTAGAAAGTCCTTGCAATAAATAAGAGGCATTACCACCGACAGATCATATGATAAATGACGGCTGCACAATATGATACATTGTTTTAAGTGGATTACCGGCAATATTAGGACATTTCTGGAGTTAATTAACGCAGATCACGAAATACAGTAGTTTGCTAGCATTCTGACCTGACAACTTGCGTGAAAAGATGGATGCATCATGTGCTAGATTATATGTAAGCAAGTAGGCCGCCAAGATGTTCATTAACTGTTCCGATTTTTCTGCTAGTAACTAGGTTTCACTCATTGAATCAGACTACGAATGGAGTCTGAAATAGGCGCAAAATATCGTAAAGAGACTGTGATTGAGTTACATTGTTCATCGTTGAAGAAGTAAAGAAATGTATTCTTAGACTGTGATGACATGCTAATGGCGCACGAACAACAAAATATACTCATTTTAATTCTATTTTCTACAGGACAAGTATCTAAAATGCAACTAAACTATACCAGAAATTATTTTCGTTAGCTATGGTACAATTTCTTCCTTACTTATGACTTTCCGACACAGAAAAAAAGAAAAGAAATGACATCTCAGAAGAACTGCCAGTAACCGGAGTTTCAAATCTGCTGAAAATTTTATTTTGAGCTTAACTTTTTTGACTAGTTTATTATAAACTTCTAGACCAAAAGGTGCTACTCAATGTTGGTGGTAAATTGTGTCCCCAAACTGGCATCATTAAAGTCGTTTTTTAAGTGATGACATTGGATCTCTTCTTTTGCCTAAACGTTTCAGTACAGCTGCACTATCTGGTTATTTCTAGCGTCGTCAAATGTCTATTTCAAAGATTTTATTGGTCTATTTGGAAAGAGCAACTGGTGTGAGCTCAAGGAAATGATTACATGACAAGAATGGGATTAGGTTGATATACTTGAATGACAAGAGCGTTGACATCTGTATTTGACCTTGGAATCTATATAAACTGTAGTAGAATCAGAAAGTATACCATTGGCAATAAATAACGTCATTTCTTATTCTTACTGATTTGCTGATTCACTCAAAACAGCTTTTTGACCAAACTCCATGTGTTTGCTCTGTAGTCTTACAAACTAGATGTCAGTCTTGTGTAATCTTTCACAAACGATGAATATTTCCTTTACTAGATCATGGATATACTAATACCAAATGTGTACACTACTACCCAGGGAGCCAAGCCCCGTTTAGGGGAGAGGAGGTGACATCACCTGCTATAGTTGGTTTGAATACAGTTTTGGTTAGGCTTTGCCATCCTATTGAAGGCCTGGGTGGACTGCTCACGGAATTCTTTTGGCGCGATGGTTAAATTACACATTGTTTCGTGCTATTTGAGCTGCCTACGTATTACAAACGTTTTCTAGATATACGAACATATCCTTGGGTTTCAGATCATAAACTGCTGAATTTTCTAGTCTAGAGTAATGCTAGGAAACACAGATAAAGCAGTAATCTTATTATATTTTTTAATTCATAATTTTGCAGCTATTGTTTTAGTATTTATGATGTTGAATTACCCCACCCACTTACATAATAATATGAATCATGAAATTTAAACAAATGCATAGTGATTCATTAGACATTGAAGAGCAAATGAATATGTGATGTGCTCATAAACATTATACATGTATTTATATTTATTTTTGTCATTCAGTTTCTTTATAAATTTACATCTGTTCATCATTATTATGACCAAGTCCATGGACAGATTACCGTTTCCTATAAAATGTCAGATGTAAGTTCTCATTGTTCCATAGGCTGGATCATGCACACCTTTAAGCAAGCGGCTATGAAATACTACAATTGTATCTAGTTAGTTGTACATTATTGTCATATCAATCATTTGATACCAATTTCAGCTCTCTATGATTTTTGGTTGCTGAGATATAAACGTTTCTGTTGGTATACCCCCTCTATGTTTGTGTGATTTGTATCTAATATTTTAAGTTATCATCAATATTTAAACAACAAGATAGTTGAAATATTCATTTATCTTATCATTTGGTTATAGAACAATATCATGGCAATCATTCGATGCCAATTTCAGCTCTCTAGTACATTTGGTTGCCGAGTTATCAAATTTTGGTTGGTATACCCCCTCCATGTTTCTGTGATTTTTCTCTAATATTTAAAGTTTTTATCAATATTGGAAAAACAAGTAAGTCAGATTGTTTGTGTGTCTTAGCACATGGTTATAGAACATTATCCTAGCAATCATTTGATACCAATTTCAGCCCTCTGGAGCATTTGGTCACTGAGAAATTAGCAGTTTTATTGGTATACTCCCTTCGTTTGCCAGTGATTTTTCTCTTATATCTTAAGTTTTCTTAAATATTTGAGCAACAAGAAAGTCAGCTTGTTAATTTATCTTATTACAAGGTTATAGAATATTGTCCAAGCAATTATCTGATACCAATTTCAGCTCTCTATGTCTTTTGGTTGCTGAGATATACACGTTTCCATTGGTATACCCCCTCTATTTTTCTGAGATTTTTATCTAATATTTTAAGTTCTCATCAATATGATAACAACAAGAAAGAAGTACTATTTATGATTCTTATCACAAGATTGTATAATATTATAATAGCAATTATTTGATACCAATTTCACCTCTTTAGAGCTTTTGGTCACTGAGATATTTTCAATTTTATTGGTATACCCCGTTCGTTTGCCAATGATTTTTTTCTCTTATATCTTAAGTTTTCTTAAATATTTGAGCAACAAGAAAGTCAGCTTGTTAATATATCTTTTTACATGGTTATAGAATATTGTCATAGCAATTATTTGATACCAATTTCAGCTCTCTATAGCTTTTGGTTGCTGAGATATACACGTTTCCATTGGTATACCCCCTCTATTTTTTTTTTAGATTTTTATCTAATATTTAAAGTTCTCATCAATATTCCAACAACAAGAAAGTAGTATTTTTATGGTTCTTATCACATGATTATAGAACATTGTTATAGCAATTATTTGATACCAATTTCAGCTCTTTAGAGCTTTTGGTCACTGAGATATTTGCAATTTTATTGGTATACCCCCTTCTTTTGCCAATGATTTTTCTCTTATATCTTAAGTTTTCTTAAATATTGCAGCAGCAAGAAAGTCAGCTTATTTATATATCTTAATGCATGATTATAGAATATAGTCATAGCAATCATTTGATACAAATTTCTGCTCTCTATGGCTTTTGGTTGCCGAGATATAAACATTTCCGTAGGTATACCCCCTCCATTTTCTGCAATTTTTCTCTAATATTTTAAGTTTTCATCAATATTCGAACAGCACGAAAGGCTGATTATTTATGTATCATATTTTGTGGTTGTCATCGCAATTATTTGTTATCAATTTCAGCTCTCTATGGCTTTTGGTTGCTGAGCTATAAACGTTTCTGTAGGTATACCCCCTCCATTGTTCTGTGATTTTTCTCTAATTTTCAAAGTTCTCATCAATATTTGAACACCAAGAAAGTCAAATTTTGTCTGCATTCATTTGATATAAATTTCAGCTTTGTAGAATATTTGGTTGCTGAGATATCAGCAATGTTGTTGGTATACCCCCTTCATTTATCTGTTATTTTTTCTCTAATATCTGAAGTTCTCTTTAATAATTGAGATTAAGATTAAGCCAGCTTGTTTATATTTTTTATTACATGGTTATAGAACATTGTCATAGCAATCATTTGATACCAATTTTGAGCTCTCTGCTGAGGTATAAGCAATTGTGCTGGTATACTCCATTTTTATGTGATTTTTTTTTTCTAATATAAAAAGTTCTATTTGATATTCAAACACCAGGAAATCAGTTTGATTACATGGTTACAGAGCATTGTCAAAACAATCATTTGATACCTATTTCTGCTCTCTAGGTCTATCAGTAGCCAAGATACATGTGGTAATATAGGGGTAACACATTACTTCCTCTGCCTATTAGGGGTGGGGGTGAGCATTCTGTGATTTTATGTGACACAAATGGGCATTAAAGTGATCCTCTGACCAAACTGGCACCCATGAGCATTAATTTTGTTCTAAGGGTGCAAGGTAAGTCCTATAGATAACCCGCCCCAAACACTTCAAATGGCAATATGAGAAGCCAAGTTTTGCTTAAATTAATTTTGGCAGACTTTTTTCCGCATTTACAAATCATTGTGATGTCTCTACATGAGTAAATAAACCTTGAAAAGGATGTAAACAGAGTAAAAAGCAATAAAAAATGTTATAAAAATAATGATGACATCAACATTTGTTGATAAAAATGTACTGATAAAAATATATTGATTCTCATAATTGCACATAAAGTTTAACATATACATTAAGTGGGTGGGGTAATTCAATACCTTAAGATGACACATAGTTTACTCAAAAGACACATTTACAGCTTTATACATGGGTAAGACATACTCAGCCGCAATCGGACAAGACAAAATGGCATCAGGATAGTATACGATAATGAAGAAGCATACTACAAATATGACTGTTCGTAATACAGTTGTGTACTGCATTTCAGCTGTATAACAAATAGTACGTCTAAATACCGTCTGATTAAAGCATCACGCCAAAAGAATTTCCAGAGCAGTCCACTTAGACCTTCTTTTGGAAGGTCAGAGCTATCCAAAAATGCATTCAAAACAACTATAGCAGGAGATGTCACCTCCAACCTTTTTTTGCGAGATAGAGACTTTTGGCTCCTTGGGTATACGTGATATTGTAGAAATAGCTCGTTATTTATATGTTAAGGTTTCATCAGGAAAACATGTCTGTGAAATGTGTACCCCTCAAACCCCACTTTTATATAGCAAAACTAGGGTATGCAGGGGTATACCTATTTTTCTTATTTTTGCTCCAAAACATAGATTGTGGGTACTCGTTAGAACCGCCTCGGCGAGGAGGTTCTAATGTGTACTCACAATCTATATTTTGAGCAAAAATAAGAAAAATAGCAAAAAAGGTTCTACTGAAAATTTCCATTTTTTTACAACTTTAAAAATCTCTGTATATTGCATGGGGCATGTTTTCGTAATTTGAAGCTATCCTGTCCCATCTCGCCGAAGCGCAGAAACAGAAGCACTAATCTGCATATTCGTGATAAAATATCATAAGGATCTGTCTATAACTTCGCATAAAATTAGTTACGCGAGAAATCCTGTTTTCGCCGTTTTCGTCGCTGTCACAATCCGACCTTGGTTATCCTGAATGTGTAAGACTTCAGATATACGAAGAAAATGATTTGTACTAGCTGATATGGCACAAAGCTGTCTAGTGTGCGTTATTTTCTGTCTACTTTTATGATAAATAGCCGGTTTGCCGTATTTTGACTCATACGCATGCTTTTGGTCCTTAGAGACAGCTATGGTATGTAATAGACAACAAGTCCGATCGATTTGGTTGACTAGAATTATGTTTCTTCTCTCTTTTTCTACACTTTTTCTCTGAATTATTTATGGCTGGGAAATAAGCTTGTATGTCAACCACCATTATAGAGACAACTAATGAAAAAAAATGTATTTATAATTAAAATTTTGTTTGTGGGTGAAGAACGTATTTATATACAGCAAAATCAATTCAACGAAAAAAAAAAAAAAAAAAAAAAAAAAAAAAAAAATGCTGCTTCGCCATCTCCTGTTGCTGAATAATGGCATAGGACTAATAGGACTACACCATACATTGTTATATCAAAATATTTTCGCAATATTGCAACCCCTACCCTGTCTCATCCCGTCTTCCGTTAAATAAGTAATTGGTCAAACACATTTTTATGACTTTTATGTATTTTGTTACATATATTCTAACCACCTGTCCCATATTTAAGTGGGGTAAATATGTAATTTATACATGGAATTTAAGAGCGTTTAGTGCGACAGATTTCATTGAAAATGAGGTTGACTCGAAATATGACATTGTTAGTCCATAACGAGGCTCGTCAGACACCTCTTTGGAGTTTGAAAATCTTTCAGTATGTAATAAATTACTGATAGAATAACTAGTTCGTTGTGGAAGCGTCTGTGTCGTGTTTCATTGTTTTATAGAGAGAAAAACGACCTGTAAGGATAAGGAAGGGAACATATTCCCATACATGTAATACACCTCAGGGGCCAGTTGTTCAAAACTTCGTTAGCTTAACGTCATCGTTAAGACCTCAACTCGTTATGTAAATGCCGACTACATTAAGCAAATACACAGTTTTATTTTATACTTTACAGTGAAAACCAATGTATATCAAAATGTGATAAAATTGGTATTTTCATTGATATGAGATTTCACTGATATCAAATCTCACTGATATCAAAAGTCACTAGTGACTGATATCAGCCTATATCTTCACTGTAGATTTTGGATGATTACTTCTGACGTTTCCATTTACTTGACGTCATTAAATGTGTCTCACTTCAGACATTCAAACGCCTATAACTCCATTATTTATGAACGAAAACATAAAGTGTGGGTATTCATTTTCTTAGTTAGATCGTAAGGAACAATGTGGTATCAAAATTATTTGTGTTTTCAAAAATTTTTGGTTTTTGCATTTTCACCGCCTGCCTTGTGAATTGCAAAATGCCTGTGTATTGTATAAAATAAAAAGAAAATTTGCATTTTTTCGGTGAATACCAAATATATTTCATCTCGTGAGTTGAAAACATAAGAATTTTCACTCGTGCTGCGCACTCGTGAAAATTCTGATGTTTTCAACTCACTCGATGAAATATATTTGGTATTCACCTCAAAAAAGCAAATATCCTCTATATTTTTTGTTGATAAATGTGAGAATCCTTTGCACTGCTGTGTATTTGTATTATTCGTGTTTGAAATTCTAACGAATCGTTAACTAGCGACCTCGTTAATTTTGAACAACTGGCCCCAGATTTGCACACGATATCTTAACAGGACGGGATGAAATCTGTTTTACAAGCATCCAATAAGTACATGTAACTCTGAACACACTTTTTCTCGACTCTTTGTGTGGTTGTTTTGATTTACACACAGGGTTGTCGTATGGTGATTCTAATAAACTAACAAACTCTTTTTTTTTCACTGGAACATTCACAAAGTGACAAATTAATTAATTTGGAGATATCGACAGGTGTTGCATTTAAAGCTACGTACTCGTACATGCATGCTTGAGTCTCATCGATTGTAGAAGTGTACATTACTGCCGTTAAAAATGCTTTTCAAAGTACTCAAGAATTAATCACAACTGCATTGAATTACCTGGAGTATTTTGAAACGAAATCAATGGATAGCGGAATCATTACAACACTAACATGTATGACGCTAAATAAAAGATCAATGCAATAAGGAATCGGATTACTGTCACAATGTGCAAAACAGTTCAATTCCAATTTGCCCTTTTATAAGAATGAGCGTAAATGAATTCCAGAGGTATGTACGTGTATTCTAATTCAAAAATTATCTAAAAGTGTTGTGCAAAGCGATTACCGAAATTTCTTCTTTCATATATTTCTTCTATCGTTCCACACCATCACCATTTCGTTTCATTTGTCTATGAATGTAACTATATATAACACGTGAGTCCGTATTAAATCGAGGCTTCAGTTCCTGTCAGAATTTCAAAACCTGTTTTGATATTACTCATTTTCTCCAGTTTATTTTACCGCGGACGAGTTCGATCAGATTACAGATGGTCATACAGTATATGTTGGTTGGTCCCAGTTTTCGTGGTGCAAATAATTCATAGGCAACTCAATTGGATGATAGAAACATACCAGATCTTAAATAAATATGGCATAGTAATACTTTGCATTTTATGCCCAGCTTGCCTTTTGATGGCAATTCTGTTTATTGTTTGTATAGACGTCAATTTGAATGACGTATTGATCTTTGACGTCATCAAAAGCAAGGCACCGAAATTCGTGGGTCATTCAAAAAGTGACTATCAATTGCAATGGTTCAAACAATTCTTGTGATCGTTTAATGTTTTATCATTTTATAACACATTGTGAACTGAAATAAGTACTTTTGAAAATAATTCAAGGTGAATACATCTACCCATTTTGTGTAAAGCATAAGTCCCATATTCGGATTCAAATCAATGAAATGTGTTGAACAACCCTTAGTTAGTTTTCTTCCTCAATATGGATGGTAGACGCCAGTGTGAGAAAATACAGCTTAGCTGAAAAACATGACTGTAGGGGCATCGTAGGGTCACCTGAGGAGACCGTACGAAAATGCAAAGCATAATCATCGCAAGCTAATCGTAGGCCAATGTAACATAGGCATAGGTAATTTTGTACAATTTGATTCCTTATCGCCCTACTAAAGCCTAGGTTACATTTGCCCTACGATTAACTTGCGATGATCGTACGATGCCAATGATTTTTTTGCAGTTTCGTGCGGTCTCCGCAGGGTGACCCTACGATGCCCCTACGATTCTACGGCTTCCTATGGCTTCCTACGACTTCCTACGGCTTCCTACGATCTCCGTAGCCTCTACGATTTTGTAGTAGTCTGCATTTTTACAAATTTTAAAAATCGTAAGACCGTAGCCCGTAGACACGTCGTAGGTAGCATCATCGTATGGGCGCCTTACGGAAACCCTGCGATGATCATGCGGTCACCGCACGGTTTTATGATAATTTGGGGACTAAAATAATAAGCTAATCGTAGACCTTTAGGGTGATCGTGCGGCATCCGTACGGTTATATCACAAGTTTATGAAAATCGTACGGACACCTAACATCGTACGGCTATCGTAGGGAGACCGCAAGAAATCGTAAGGACTCCTCACGGCCATCGCACGGGCTCCGTACGATTTCAACTTAAAGTGTGCGGAGACCCTTTGATTTCCCTACGATCTCCAAACAGTTCCGACTCAGGACATCGAAGAAAGCTAGAACAAGAAATCATCGAACGATGCCCGTATTAATTGTAAACACCTACGTCGTAGCCCATGATCACATTCGATTTTTAAAAAAATCGTAGGGAAATCGCAGACCGAAAAATCGTACAATGATCGGGGCAAATGTAACCTACTAGGCATGACCCCTTGCGGCCTCCCTACGATCACTGTACGATTTTTGTTCCCAAATTATCACAACAAAAATCGTGCGGTGACCGCTCGATTATCGCAGGGTATCCGTACGGTGCCCGTATAATGCCAGGAGGTACGACGTGTCTACGGTCTACGGTCTTACGATTTTAAAATTTGTAATAGTGCAGACTATTACAAGATCGTAGAGGCTACAGAGATCGTAGGAAGTCGTAGAATCGTAGGGACATCGTAAGGTCACCCTGCGATGGCCGCACGAAAATACAAAAAATGGCATCGTACGATTGTCGCAAGCTAATCGTAGGCCAAATGTAACCAAGGCATCAGTCAGAAGTCCAAGGGGCTCCGTACGATATCCACTAACAGTCTGCGGAGACCCTACGACTACCGTGCGGCCTCCTTGCGTTTTGTATCAAAACGTATAGGGCTTCCGTACGGACAACGCACGGGATCCGTGCGATATCTACGTACTATCTGCGGAGACATACGACTGCCGTACGATCGCCTTGCGTTTTTGTATGAGAACGTCGACAAATGGCAGATCAAAAAATCGCACGATGCCCGTATGAATTGTTAACACATACGTCGTAGCCCACGATCTCCTACGATGTCTAAAAATCGTAGAGAAAATCGCAGACCGAAAAATCGTACGATGATCGGGGCAAATGTAACCTAGGCTTTAGCACGTAATTTGTTGTAATGTATACGACCGGGTTATTTAAAAATCCAGAAGAAAGGTTTACTCCCATCAAGACTTAATTAGTGCGAAGTTGTCTACGACGTCCGGTTTTACACCATCTGTAATTGTTTCGGTATCTTAATGGCCGGGGAGAGACCCAGAAGTGTGCCAAACTGTTATCGATGAAAGGCTGTGGTCGGTTTGGTGGTAACTCGTTTATGCTGACCGAATTTATTAACTCACATAAGCCTGACCTCCTTTTTATGGGACATAGGCAAACAGTATAGCCCTAGATGGGATGCCGCAGAACGTGACGTCCCATCTGGAGCTATTCTGTTTGCTTAGAGGATTTAAAAAATGGAATATAATTTCAAAATCACTCCTGATGATTCTAAAATGAAAGTGGACACACCCAGATGATAACAATGGCAAGGTCCATTCGTCATATAGGGGTAAATGCTCGTATTGTCACTCAGCTCCTAAGCCCTTCAGTGTCGAATTTATTGGCGAAAAGTTTAGGAATTTCGAACATAGCCCTATTTGATCAAATTTGATTATCTTGTAAGAAAGTGGATCACGGCGTCGCAGCTGTGATTTGCCGTTTTGTTGTTTCCTTCCAAATTATTTGTCAGACCTTCCCAAAATGCCTGCCTAGAACAGGCTGTCTTATTTAATCACGGCACTCCGTGATGGATTATCCATACACACTATTTACAGAAAAATCTAAACACTACCACAAGAATAACAGAACATTGGAAATCAAAACGTAGTGACAATGTTCATGGAGAGTGGGCTCGTATTTGCAGAATCAATCTTTTATGTCACAACAAAAGGTAGATGTTCGAAGAGGGGAGTATCTGATAATTGGTTTCATTGAAACTTCTCTCAGAGAATCAAAGTGTCAAAAACACAATTTATGCGATTTGTAGAATTTGTGGGCGACTAGGACACCAGAGAAAATTTAAATTTAGATGTACGAGTTAGAGGAAAAATATATGTAAGAAAATTTTCATTTCATTTTTCTGATGATCATAGAGCTATGAACCACAGTGGGTCGTGTGCAAATTAAATGAACCCCGATTCGGGATTCATGTAAGCTTTGCACGCGACCCACTGTGGTTCATAGCTCCATGAACATCAGAAAAAAATAAACTCATTGCTTATATTTACATTAATTTCTCACTATCGTTTGTTGAAAGTTAATTTGTATCAAGGCGATCACATTTACAATTTACAATCATTTACACACAGTGTGTGTTTAAACAGACGAACGGCATCGATGACGTCATGAAGTATGCTAATAAATAATTATTGTCGTCGCCGTTGACGAATCAGTCAAACGGATACTGTTAAAAATGATTTGTTTTTTTTTTGTCTGTTAAAAATGAGTTGTTTTTTGTCTACTCATACTTCAGAGTTTCTTTCATTTTAAATAAAACCAGGTACAATTTATATAGATTAGGGACACTCAGAGCATTATTTTGTTGATTTAGACATATTAAATCCATGTCTTAATGGCCTAATTCTATTTCAAATTACGTCTATTACATTGTTTGATTCTCAAGATTTTAATTTGTTTTCTATGCGAGTGACAGGTCTGTTTTCTACTATAATTGCATTTACGCAATCAATAAGAACGTCTACTGTGGAGATATTCTGCTGTAATTTCTACATTTGATTCTTAAATGTCAGAAACTACTCAAGGATGCACCTACCCTTTGTTTTGGTACCAAGCTATGCCATTTCATTGTGCGAGCACCTTTCAGTGTATTTCACTGAGGTAGCCGATTCATTAGTGACAACATTAATTTTGTACATTTACTACAGAATGAACTCTTTCAAGCCTTTCAATCATTTTAAAAGTGCAGTTTCATTGTTTGCGTCAAATCCCTGCAGTATCGCTAAATGTTTCTCTGAAGTCTTGTTAATTACTTTGCATTGTTTTAAGGTAAATGACCAGTGTCACGAAAGTACATCATCGAAGGACAAACTCAAAGGGTATCTACCTTTACATACGTCAAAATACTAATGATAACATAACATGCAGCGTTACTGTGTTATATATTGTTGATTGTTACCATGGTTACTGATATAGACAAAACTCTGAACCCTTGGTTTAGTGATGTTCCAAACAACTTCACTGACTTTTGTAAATATCAATAGTGAAAATGTTGACAGGAACTTTAAAGTTAGTGAGTACTAACATTACGTAATTGAGTTCAGTGATGTTCGAAACAACCTCACATTTGTAAATTTGAAACAAGTGTTGACAGAAACGTTTGACATTATTGAGTACTAAGTTAAGTATTCTTTATTTCCCATTATGAAATTCAAGAGCCCTTTTTTAACTTCGACAATCTGAGTGTTGATTAAATGTTTCGGAGAAAAGCTAATGATAAGCGGAACAGCCATCCTTGCGACCTTCAAATAAAACTATGTCTCAGCCAAAAGGATTTTTCAAAGAAAGCTAAGAAAGATATTAAAGAAAACTTGACAAGTTTATTAAGAAAACTTTAGTGATGGCTCAAGGTTATGACAAGAGGTCATTGCGACCATGCTCTACCATTTTTGGCTATACGCCATGATTGCGTGTATTATTTACTCTTTTTTGCATTTCATTACTATATATATCAGATATATTTCAATTTTCGAATTATGTGGAATCGAGTCAGCCCTTGAATAAAAAAAAATAAATAAAGTATTAACTGCTGCCGTTTGAAAAAATGGATTTCTGAGAATTAGACCAATTTGAACCATTTACTTTCGCTAAATTTTAGAAATTTTATATATCGCCATTACTCACATCTGGTAGTTTTTTTATCATTTCCTTTTTCTATACTATACTCAAAGGTAGGAATAGAAGGTTATTCTCAGTCAAAACATTTCTATTACATACCATTGTTGCTTGATAATTGGCTAGTTGCTCCGAGACCACTGATTCAAATGGTAAAGAAACCCATAAATAGTCTGGGAAAAAATCTCACGGAATTGATCATTTCTTAAAATACGTGCTAAAAGCATCGTGTGATCTATGCTGTAATTTTCTTAATTTGTTTGAACGACATAATAGCGACGGAGGACCGATTCTTGTAAATACAAAACCCTTGCCAAAATGTATATATCGAGTGAACAAATGATAACTGTTTCCTAAACTTTATTGACACTTCCAACAATTAATACGTAGGTCGTGTGTTGATGGTACATGACTGGTCCGCGTGTCGCTACGTCAGTTTACATTTAAGGAGGTAAATTCTATTTTCAGCTTATTTAGCATTTTCTTTGATTTATGACCAATGCTGGTGCAATATGGCCCGGGCGTCAAAGAATTGCCACGAAGAAGGACTTCTCATGCTCTAGTATCTCGTTATTGCCTTCCTCTACAAGCAGCATTTACTTTTGGTCCTCAGAGTCATTGTCAGTTTCATGGGTCTTCTTGTATACCCTTATCAGTGACAGACTAAGGACAACCAATTCATAACAATATGGGTTGCAAAATTACAAATGATTCGATGCTTTAAGAATCTGAATTGTCATTAAGTTTTGGTTGAATATGTGGTGGTGCTGAAATTTATTCATCAGGTAATAATGCGGAAAGCTATTCAAAGTCAGTGACACACAATATACGTGTAAATACACAATATTTTACTGAGAGTCTTGTAGGTAACGGCCAGTAAACACTTCAGATAACCAAAATATCCGAATCCTTCAAAAGCATGAAAAGAGATATTCGGAACAAATGCTAAAATTTCAAAAGAAACGGTAGTAGTTTGGTATCAACTTGTAAATACAACATCACGAAAACACGTCCATGAAAAGTATACCCCCTCATACCCCACTTTTATGCAGCAAAATTGGGGTATGCAGGAGTATACCTATTTTTTCTTATTTTTGCTCCAAAACATAGATTGTGGATACTAGTTAGGACCGCCTCGGTGGTTTTAACGTGTACCCACAAAGTTTGCTTTGAGCAAAACTAAGAAAAGTATCAAAAAATTTCTACTGAAAAGTTTAATTTTTTACAACTTTCAGAATCTCTGTATATTGCATGGACAAGTTTCCGTAATGAAACCTTTGCCAATATGTATATATCGAGTGAACAAATGATAAAACTGTTTCCTAAACTTCAAAGGAATGCCACGATGAAGGGATTCTCATACTCTAGTATCTCGTTATTGCCTTCCTCTACAAGTATATCTTTATCAGTGACAGACTAAGGACAGCCAATTCATAACAATTTGGGTTACAAATTGCAAATGGTTCAATGATTTTAGAATCCGAATTGTCATTAGGTTTTGGTTGAAAATGTGGTGGTGCTGAAATTTATTATTAAGGTAATAATGCTGATACTATGATTCATTTCAAAGTCAGTGTCACACAATATGCGTGTACATACTAACATACGAGCCACGTATGGGGTTACAATAATCTACTATGAGTCTAGCAGGTAAAGTCCAGTAAACCCTTCCAACGACCCTACTGTCATTACCCTTCAAAAGAGATATTCGGAACAAACGCCAAAATGCATAACGATATATTCATAAGAAACGATAGAAGTTTTTAAGTGCATTAAGGGAAAAGAGTGGTGACCTAATTCAGCGTTATGGAATCAAAATTTTTGATTAAGCTGTACTCCATGGTATTGAAGGCTTATTTCCCAGTTATTTTCTCTTCTATGACATTACTTCATAACTTTTCTTATTTACACAAGATTCACTTTGATTGGATTCTTCCGAATGACAGACAGTATCATGCTATCATGATTCCTCTTAGAAACTTGTAAATAGACCTAGAAACGAATAATGGTAATTTAGAACTGTGTCAAATCCTGTTTTTTTCTGTTGTTGCCTTTGCTGCTGTAGTTGTTGTTTTCCAAACAGTGTTTTTTGAGCCGCGACGTGAGAAAACCGGTCTTCGGGGTGTCCGACCAGGTCTGACACAAACTGGAATGCGCAGCAACAGAAGATGGCTAGAAGCTTGAAGTTTCACATAGGAAGAAGGGGTATTGTACTATCCATGTAGCAAAAACAAAGGCGCTGATCAGCTGTGCATTTACTGAAAGCTATGGATTGATTGGCTGAGTTTGCAAGTGACAACTTGAAAACAAAGTCATGGGTAAAGGGTGGGGAATTGAATATAAATCACGAAGAGTACCCATCTGTGGAAGCTGATAATCATGATAATAATGGAAAAGCTGTAAGTGCTTGCGATCTAAGAAATAAGCTACTAAGTAAAGAAAGGCCCCGTAATACTCTTAGAAGATTGCTTGACCTCAACAGCGACGCAATATTTGTTGTTTTAATTCGTGAAACTTACAAACACTGAAACACTAGCGAATTTACTACTCATGTCAAAGATCAGTAAATTATTCAAATTTCTGTCGGAAAATTTCCATTTTATCATGAAAATCAGCCAATGAGACAATCTGTTACAGATAATGCTATGCTTTCCCAATCATCATGAATAGTTAGGACATTTTGGTCCAGAAAGGGCACGAAATGTATTAAGTTCCATTGAAAGTTTAAAAAGCGACATCATAAGATGAAAACCATTAAGTTTTCAAGAGTCATAGACTCTAAATATTTTCAAACTTCGAGAACAGATTGGCTAACACAAAAATACAAAATAAATGAAAACACACTGCCACCAAGAACGAAAGACCTTTTTACATTCATCATGCTATCAAAAGTTTAAGTAGTTAGTAACAAAAAGAATTTTGCTATAACCGATTGGCGTGATTGCCGATGCTAGATAGCCAGGGTCTAGAACTCTGGTTCATCTTATAAGTTTCAGTTCTTCTTTCAAATGATTCATGTTATCAGGACGTTTTAACGTACAGCAAATGCACTTAAATGAATTATATGCAGTCGAAGAAAAGAATGACATCGTATGTCTAACTCTTTTAAAGAAGCCACACTGATTTAACCGCATGATACTGTGCCCCAGTTTTAATATTCCAGAAGGATTGAGCTAATGCTCCATACTCATGAATATAATGCAAATTAAATCGATCCCACAACAGCTTTGTTAAAATAAATTAGAGCACATGGGAACGATTGATCAAGCGTTCGGTAGCCCGATTTAGTGTAGCATTATTGAAATTGAAGGCTTTCGCTGCTCTGGATGTGCGTGTTGGAGTCGATTATTCTCCCCAGCATGCAATAATTTTGACGTCTCTTATTTATGGCCTACTCCGTACTGATGTACAACAGTTTCACAAGTTTACTTTCCATTGTGAAAACACCAAAGATATAAAAATGAAACTTTACGCTAATATTCAGTAGCGCAATGGACAGATGGAATGTAGAGGGCAACAGTCATGTATTTTATCATATCATTTTGTCTTGCCATTTAAACATTGCCTACAAAAGTTGCTCTTGGATTTACCTGTCCAGTTTTTCTTTGATAACATTTTAATATTGTTCGTGCATTTAAAACAACAACACAACTTTTTCGCCCTTCTTGTTTAGTAGGTAAAATATTCCAATTTTGATTAAGACTTGAATTATTTATCTTTATATTTCCAGAGAGCCGAGTGATGTGTGGATTCACGTGTTATAAGAGTGCCTATCGGTCTTTGTGACATTACGAAATACAAGCTCAATGCTGGTGAGTACAATACATAAAAATAAGTGAAATATATACGTACTAAAGTAGGAATACATCACTGAAGAGTATAGTAACACTAGTTTTATTGCGGCCATTCTCGGGTGGACGCATAGTAATTGATCTGGGACCAGTTGTTCAAAATTAACGATGTCGTTAGTTAGCAATTTGTTAAAATTTCAAAATGGCTTTATTACAAATACACTGTTATTTTTTGTTGAATAAATGTGAGGATCCTTTGCATTGCAATAGATTTTCACATTTTTTCAACAAAAAATAACAGTGTATTTGCTTTTGAAGTTGATATAATTAACAAAACGAAGTTTTGAACAACTGGGCCCAGATTTGAAAACCTGTACTGACACCAGAAGGGAAAATAACACTGGTCATCACATAAGTGACATTTGTATCTCAGCTGCTACGAATGGAAAACTGACAAACTATTGGTCGCCCCTGCCTTCCATAGATTTGTCTTGAGCTGTACAACAGCAATAAGAACATTCTCTTAACAATTCTAATAATTCATAAGATGTCAAAACTTCCCAGTTATATTGTGTTTGTCACTTTGCGGTTAATGAAACTACTGCAAAAATGAAGTATCTCATTACTGTTTTGGAACAGACAAATGCCAATGTTACATTTATTCAATGAAAAAGATCTTGGTAACATTTTCTTCAAACTATTTACAGAACCAGTTCAAAACCAACTGCTGAGAACGAGTGCGGAGGGAGAGTGAGATACCAGGATGGATGACGAGGAACCATCAGAATTCATCCCTTTCCGGCCCTTCACCCGGGAGTCCCTCTTCAACATCCACAAAAGGATCGCTGAAGAAAGGGCAGCCAAGGTTAGCACACATGGACCATAATTTTATTCATAAGGCTGATTGGTTTTGACAGTATGCAACTCACATTTAGCCAAAATGCAAAGGCACAAATAATTCGATAAAGAGGGAAGAGAGCACATTGTTGACCGACGGAAGTGTCATATGCGTTAACATGCAAACTTATGGTTCCACCTTTACGATTACTCCGTTGTTGCCATTATGGATTTATGATGGGGTTGGAATAAATCTAATGGGGTGGCGCAAAAGGCAAATATAGCTTTAGTTAAAGACGCACTCCATGAATACTGAAGCAGTTAACTTAAATTATATAAATGAAGAAATATGTTTTTTAGTATATTAACTTTAGATTTGTTTAATTTTATATTGATCTTTTGAAACCAATTTGTACACGGCACATTTCTTGCACAGGCGAAGCCAAAACAGCTACTGTCACTGATAATTGTACACTGTAGTGCATCATCATTAACTTTTAATTTTTCAGTCTTTGATAATTCGTTTTATTTTTTTACAGCAAGCGGCTGAAGAGGCGGAAAAGGAATCGGATGAAGAAGAGGACCCCACCCACCCCGAAGAACCACCCAAGCCCAATGTCAAGTTGGAAGCGGGCAAGAAACTCCCACCCACCCTAGAGGACTACTTTCTGCCCGAACACTGCGGCATACCACTCGAAGACATCGATGAATTTTACCAAAACAAAGAGGTATGTTGAAAAGGTCAATACCGTCTTGCTAGCTTCGAGAAAAACGTAGATTTACGGATGGCTGTTGCGGTATGTTTCTACGTTTTTGATCATTTAAATGCCGGACTATGTAGGAGATCTACTCCTGATTTTGCACTTTCTTTTGTTTTAGCATTTGTTTTGAACAATGATCTTATTCATTGATTATATGATGTCGTTTACCGTAATCGAATATGTAGTTCTATTGTTTTCTAATAGACATACTAGCCAATTCCATACTGATTTATAAAAAGTGAAACAATTGATTCCAAACAGCGAAAAACATATTAAAACTCTGTTTTGTGAGACTCTCTACTTTTTATAATCTTCAAAACTGGGTAAATAACTGTATCCTTGAGACATGCTCTAAAACATACACATGATCGCTATGATTATGCCAATGTTTCAAGAAATATAATGAGTTTTTCGTCTTCTAATTTCAGACTTTCTGTGTCGTTGGAAAGGACAAATCGATCTTCCGTTTTAGTGCCACGAATGCATTTTTTGTTCTTAGTCCGTTCAATGTTATTCGAAAAGCTGCTTTGTACATTTTAGTTCATCCGTATCCTTTCATATACTTTTTGTATAATCAAATTGATAAAACAATACTTCCATCAATAGGACAACCATCTTTATAAAAGCAAGTATACACAACCCTAGACTGTAATATAGCCTTGTGCGGAAATCAAGACGTGTCTATATATCTTATATATATTATTTTCTTCATCATTCACTAAATCTTCACAAACAGCTGAAGTATGTAGCATTTTTGTTTTTGTCACTCATTTAAATTGTCTGCCATAAGTTGAGAATATTATAGACTTTGCAGTTTTTTGTCACCTGTCAGTAATTGCAATTTACTATTTACATTTGTTTTCTGCATATTTGTTTTTCTATCTTTTAATATATTTAATTTTATTGTTTTCTTTCTTTCTATTTTTCGTTTCGTTTCTTTCTCTATTCTTTCTTTCTTTCAACCTTGCAAAAAGGAGTCAGTATAAATAATGGTATTGTGGATTTTATGTTTAGATACAATTTCTCCCAAATATTTCAAAAACTACTAGTATCGTCCACAGGAATAAAAACATCTTTTTTTGTGCAAATAACTTTCATCAGGAAAACATGTCCGTGCAATTAATACCCCCTTAAACCCCACTTTTATATAGTAAAGCTGGGGTTTGCAGGGGTATACCTATTTTTCTTATTTTTGCTCCAAAACATAGATTGTGGGTACTCGTTAGAAGCTGAGGCGGTTCTAACGTGTACCCACAATCTATGTTTTGAGCAAAAATAAGAAAAATATCAAAATTTTGCTAATGAAATTTTTATTTTTTACTACAGAAAAAAATCTCTGTATATCGCATGGACATGTTTTCGTAATGGAGGTAGCAGTGTGAATGTACTACCATCGTGCTATTTATTTTCAGATAAGGTCCATTACATAACTCTGATGATTCTGTTTCAATTTGTTATCGTATTGGACAGATATGTTTTTGCAAAACTTCATAATGTTTTCATTAATACATGGGTCTGGATGATGTTTTACTATTCATGAATAGTGCCAAAAGATTTCAGTCAGAGTTTATAAAGAGCAAAATATGATTAGTAAATAATGAGGTCCTGAGGAATAATGAATAATGTATTTTTAATGAATCATAGAATGAAATAATGATAAGTGAATAACACGTTTTTAAGAATAATGAATATGCCAAAGTTGGGCTTTAGAATTGTCTTAGATGGCCCGTCACATTTCAGATTTAGCTTTCAGTCAATATTTTGTCTGTAGCACCTCCCACCAAGACCCCCTTACCTTAAATTATGTATTTTCCAAATATAATGGTTGCTTTTATTTTTTCTTTTACACGAAAGAAAATGAAAACCCATGAACTAAAATAGACGAATATTTTCTTAACATACTTCAGTGCATTTAGCTTTTTAGTTATTCTCACCATCATTGTCAACTGTGTTTTCATGACGTTCACTGTTACCCCGGGTGGAGATATTACAGAGTAAGTATACCTATCAAGAAATTTTTAACTTGTTCAAAGAAATATCTAAGCAGCACTAACAAATTTAAACCATCAATAATTTAAAAAAATAAATGGGCTCAGTGACAATTCAACTCAAACATTCTTTTCTTATTTTATTTAAGTTCTGGTAACTGAGTGACCGCCTATTGGGAAATAGCTGCTCACTCGGCTTACGATATTTTTTCTGAGTATAAGTACACAATTGTCAATTAAGTTGTTCCCACCTCGGTTTCTGCAGTGGGATTTTCTTTCTGATTGCGTCTTTTCCTGATCATTGCCTACTTGCACCTTTTTCCTTATGTCCCTAATATGACAGTAGACTCTCCCAATTGATAATGATGTAAAAGTCCATTCATCATAAATAGGTTATTCTATAATGCATTTATCGCGTTCTAGGTACGTATTTACGGGTATCTACACCGTAGAAGCTGTAGTAAAGATGAGTGCCAGAGGGTTTGTAATAAATCCCTTCACATATCTCCGGGACCCCTGGAATTGGCTCGACTTTGGTGTCATAGCAATAGCGTAAGTAGAACACATTGTCATTTCGTTAACACGGCTATGAAAATTTTTCGATTGTCAAAATTTGTATTGTGACATTTGTCTTATTTTCTTTTTCAACAATAGCATTTTTATTTTGATCTTTTTTAAATAAAAAATACGTTTGTGAGACATTTTGAACAGTCTACAAACAACTAAATACCACTTTCAGTTTAAGAAAAATTTGAGTATCTTAATTCTTTGTTTTGAACAAAGTATGGCTTTTATAATTCTACAAAAACAATGTTAAATACACAGTCGTGTTAACGGGGCGTTATTTTTGTATATACACTAGGTTTCTTTTCTAAACACCACTTTTTTAGCTCACCTGAGCCATTAGGCTCACAAGGTGAGCTTATAGGATGGCCATGATCCGGCGTCCGTCCGTCGTCCGTCGTCCGTCGTCGTCGTCGTCGTCGTCCACCATTTTCAAAGATCTTCTTCTCTGAAACGGCTTGGCCAATCAAAGCCAAATTTTATATGAAGCATCTATAGGAAGGGGGAACCAATGTGTATATAAATGATCCAGGTCACATGACCAAGATGGCCGCCATGCCCATATATGGTAAAATCCTTTAAAAATCTTCTTCTCCAGAACCAGTGGACCGATTTCAACGAAACTTGGCATGAAGCATCGATGGCCCAAGCACTACAATGTGTATATAAATCGTGACCCTGTGATGACCTTGACTTATTTTACGGCAAGGTCAACATAGGTCGCCAATGCGTTTGAATGGGGAAAAATTTTAAAATGTCATTTCAAGTGAAAATCTTGCAGGAAATGGGCAGTAGGACTGAATATTGATGATTCTGAAAAAAATTTGACCCCAGGGGCTCATGTGCCCCCACCCCGGGGCAATATACCTGTACATTACCATAATATTCAAACATCATCTCCTCTGAAACCGCTTGGCCAATCAAAGCCAAATTTTATGTGAAGCATCAATAGGAAGGGGGAAGCAATGTGTATATAAGAAATCCAGGTCACATGACCAAGATGGCCGCCATGCCCATATATGGTAAAAACCCTTCAAAAATCTTCTTCTCCAGAACCAGTGGACCGATTTCAACCAAACTTGGC
The DNA here is from genome assembly GCA_964017185.1 of Rugalucina vietnamica. NCBI lineage: Eukaryota > Metazoa > Mollusca > Bivalvia > Lucinida > Lucinidae > Rugalucina > Rugalucina vietnamica. Next base: position 34,985,114 of record OZ024872.1, read on the forward strand.
ATGAAGCATCGATGGCTCAAGCACTACAATGTGTATATAAATCGTGACCCTGTGATGGTCTTGGCCTATTTAAAGGCAAGGTCAACATAGGTCGCCAATGCGTTTGAATGGGGAAAAATTTTAAAATGTCATTTCAAGTGAAAATCTTGCAGGAAATGGGTAGTAGGACTGAATATTGATGATTCTGAAAAAAAATTGACCCCAGGGGCTCATGTGCCCCCACCCCGGGGCAATATACCTGTACATTACCATAATATTCAAACATCATCTCCTCTGAAACCGCTTGGCCAATCAAAGCCAAATTTTATGTGAAGCATCAATAGGAAGGGGGAACCAATGTGTATATAAGAAATCCAGGTCACATGACCAAGATGGCCGCCATGCCCATACATAGTAAAAACCCTTCAAAAATCTTCTTCTCCAGAACCGATGGACCGATTTCAACAAAACTTGGCATGAAGCATTGATGGCTCAAGCACTACAATGTATATATAAATCCTGACCCTGTGATGACCTTGACCTATTTTACGGCAAGGTCAACATAGGTCACCAATGCATTTGAATAGGGAAAACTTCAAAATGTCATTTAAAGTGAAAGTATTGCAGGAAATGGGAAGTAGGACTAAATATTAATGATTCTGAAAAACAAATGGACCCCAGGGGCTCATGTGCCCCCACCCCGGGGCAATATACATGTATATTGCCATAATATTCAAACGTCTTCTCCTCTGAAACCGCTTGGCCAATCAAAGCCAAATTTTATGTGAAGCATCTATAGAGTGGGGGAATCAATGCATATATAAATAATCTAGGTCACATGACAAAGATGGCCACCATGCCCATATATGGTAAAAACCCATCAAAAATCTTCTTCTCTGAAACCAATAGACTGATTTCAAGGAAACTTGGCGTGAAGCATCGATGGCTAAAGTACTCCAATGTATATATAAATCATGACCCTGTGATGACCTTGACCAAGTTTATGGCAAGGCCAACATGGGTTGCCTATGCATTTGAATTGGGAAAACTGTTAAAATGTCATTTGAAGGGAAAGGCCAGCAGGAAATTGGCAAGTGGACAGAATATTGAAGATTCTAAAAAAAGAAAATGCCCCAAGGGCTTCATCTGCCCCTGCACTGGAGTTAAATACGATAATATTCAAACATGTTTATGGGTATATGCAGCAGATCTCAGGTGAGCGTTTACAGGACCATTGGTCCTCTGGTCTTATTTCAGAAAACATAGCAATACAAAACAGATTATCAATGTAAATTCTTTTGCATATTATGAATGCATAGAAAGGAAATGTATGCCTTTCTATTAAAACTGAATTAATCAATTAATAAGTTATCTTTTAAAAAGTTGTTTTTATACACGTATATTAAGAATGTTGAAATTTCGACGATCAGACGCACAAAGCATCCCTCTCTTTTTGTACAGATCTTTTAACTGTAAAGCTGCGTGATTTACCTTTCCCTTTGCAGATATCTTACAATGTTTAACCCAGAAGCTGGTAATTTATCCGCTCTGAGAACCTTCCGTGTTTTGAGAGCATTAAAATCAGTAGCAGTTGTCCCCGGTATGTTAAGGTGTCCTTTCGTGCGTCTGTTTCTAGAGCAAGTGTCATTCGCCTTGTTCGTATACCTCTAATAAAGTACGAGGGAAATTGTAGCATTGTTGAATAGTTGGAATTAATAATACCAATTCAAAAATTGATATATCTGGTTTCTTACTTCAATTTAGCCAGTAAGTCAACAGGGATCACTCACTTTCAGCCAAACTTCAACTCAAGATATCATGAATGAACATTTAAAATGTTTCTTGAAAAATTGTCCGTTAATATGCATAGTTCTTTTTTGGATAACAGCGATAGCATTATTTTCCCTCGTGTTTTATGTTTTATACTAGGGTATGAGGGTATTATCAATGTTCTGTTTCCTGTAGAAGGTAAGGGTATAGCAAATAGGCTAACAATGTTGAAAAACTAAGCGATAGTTGTATTGTTTTTTTTAGCTAAATGGACCAAAGCGTCTTCTCAGTCCGAAAAATGTTCTTTAATGAACGCAACAAATTGGTCAAGCCATTTGCTGTTCATTTGCTATACCCCATTATAAACATTACCTCTTGGCTTTAGTAATTCTTTTATTCTCGCTAAGTCGATTCATCTTGGTCAATTTTTATATGTGCTCAATTATTTATTAAAATTTGTAAATTATGCTTAGAAAATACTTCTTAAACCATATGGTATACACATCTTTTATTTTTATTGCGCACGTTGAATTTGAACCGCACAGATTTAAATTTAACGTTCGTCATAAGCAATCATGATTTAAATCTCCGGGAATGGTCGAAAAAAGATTCGAGTCACTGCCATCCTTGGGAGAAAATACATAATTCAATTAATTAATAGCTGAAATAAAACCTTTTTTTATCTATTTACCTTCAAAAGCCGAGATGTATCGACTTCTTTCATGGCTGAAACCCTTGAGTTTCTAGGTGTTCTTCATTACAGATATTTGACGATGGTGATTGCAGACTTGGGCAATTTGTCCGCTCTCCGAACCTTCAGAGTTCTGAGGGCCCTCAAAACGGTGGCTGTAATACCCGGTACGACAATTATTCACACTCGAAAAGCTGTGGTGTATTAGCTTCGAAGCGTTAACAATTGAGATCTAACGACTTTTCCTCAATTGCTTTTAACGGGTTAGCTCTCCAAAGTGAATTAGGGGAATCGTCAAAAACTACATATCTTTGTTCATTTCTTATTTCGAACCAATCGACTAATAAAGTAACAATTGCATTGTCACTTAATACAATGTTAAAATAAGCAAAATTAACATCAAAACATAACACATAACTGTCTTTTAATCTTGTTTATGGAAGGATTTACTAACAGCATGATGAAATAATACTTCTGAGTCTGCCCAAGAGCTTGTTGTCATCATGCTGAGTTCTTTCCTGGTATGAACAATTCTTTGAATAATATGGGTAATGAATGGGTATTAAAATATAATGGCATATGGATAATCGTAGATAAATGACCTTTTCCACTGGACAATCTCACCGGGTCTCATTCTTGGCACATGTCTGGAACTTATTTGCACACAGTCTTATTTTTTTTTGTTTTATATGACTTGCTTGGTGACCACAATGTGACCACAATAGTCCACCTTCAAATGTTTTACTATTTGTATTTACTTATGGTTATGAAGAGATGACGAGGTTGAAGGTCAAAACTGAATACGTTTAACGTAGCTAATACACTCATAGTTTTGAGTATAGTTTAGATTGGCGGATATTTAGTTCAGTTTATTCACAGAAACACAAAATGATTTAATTTATAAGTTTACAGCACCGTTAAGTTCCATCGTGATTTTCACCATTATGTTTGTTGTTGCATGCTTTTTATTATAGCTATTTTATTCCATTTCATTCTCATCTGATTACCGTCATCTCCTTGGTGACTTCAGTCGCGTTTGTTTTCTGCGAATATCACTCTTTCATGTGTATATTATATTTTTCATAATTTCGTTTTTTTTTTTTTTTTTTTTTTTTTTTTTTTTTGTTTTTTTTTATATATATATATAACAAATCTTTTTGTTTTTGACGTTTGCTCTCTGAATCAGAAAAAATAACATTTGGGGATTTGAACATGATTTTCGGTTTTCCAATTCGTATTGTTTTACTACATGTATAAGGCCTTTCGTTCAAAAGAGTCTTTAACGTTGATATTTTGTAATTATTTATATAAATTATTTTGTAACTTTATGCAATTTAACTTCAACATATTCAACCGATCAGTTACCTATATCCTTTAACACAATTGTTAGAATTTTTTTTTTTCATTTTATTCAAACATGCTACATTAGACTTAAATATGTTATCAATGACACTCATATGTATCTATTGTAGTGGCAGAGCTTATGTGTTAGTTAGCATGTAATTATTGTTTTGGAACCATGCTAGATTTGATTGACGAAAACACACGATCATTCTGCAGGATATAACGAAAACTTGTAAAAATGAAAATTTCAATAGCAAAGTTTTGATATTTTTCTTATTTTTGCTCAAAACATAGATTGTGTGTACATGTTAGAACCGCCTCGGCGAGGCGGTTTTAACGAGTACCCACAATCAATGTTTTGGAGCAAAAATAAGAAAAATAGTTTTACCCCTGCATACCCCAGTTTTGCTGTATAAAAGTGGGGTTTAAGGGGTATACTTTTCATGTGCATGTTTTCCTGATGTAAAACATACGTTATGGCTGTGATATCTTGCTTCCTTCCTTTTGACAGACTAAATTTCCCATGCACAAGGCCGTCGGCGGCGGTCCGGCCGGTCCGGATGGCCGGACCACATTTTTTGCCGAAAATGGCTTCGGCCGGACCACAATTTCCGATTATTCGGCCGAAAATGTGTTAGCCTTTTCTACTTTTTTGAAGTGTGATGGCCCAATTGATATTAAGCGTACTTGGTCAATCTGCCCGAGGGTATGAAAGACAGTCATCATAAAAACAATCATGAAAATGACACCTGTATTAAAGACAGGTATTGACATTATTGGATTGTGACGGATTATCGTGCATCAGAGTGTTCTTTAATTCATAGTGAATAAAACCGATTCTCTGTGATCTTAAACAATTTAAAAAAGTGCAGAGCAGTAGGCCTATTTCAAAATTAAACAAGTTAAACAAAATTTCACAGTAACCCAATCACTGTTTATAATTATCAAACAACTGAACAACATGGCGAAAAATCGCTTATGTATAAAATTTTCGTAAACATTATTTTCTTCATAATCCAAAATTTGTTAAAACGTGCATGTTATTCTTCTATCATGGATATACCGCCGGTTCCTAATCGACCTACATCTTTCATATTCTCTCAGCGTTCCTTCGGCAAGGCAAATCCTGTGAAAAGGAGCTTTCAGGCTTCATGGTTTTCAACCAGGACATGGCTTCATCATAATGAAACCTATAAAATCAGCAGCGCTTCAATGGCAAAAATTGTCCCAAAGTGCATTAAAATCATCTGTACGGACGTCCGGAAATATAAAATTTTCTCGGGGGAGATCCCCCGAACACCCCTTACGAGAGGGGGAATGGCCCTCTCTCGTGCTCTTCCCCAACTCGTACCTTAGGCACTCGAAAAACGTCTTTGATATTTCATGGCCGGACTACTTCTGCAAGCGCCTCATTGTTTCGAAATCCGTTTTATTTAGTTTCTATTTCTAATTTTGCAGCCACCAACTTTATTTTCTAGAAAATTGAAATGCAATATTTTTTTTTTTATAAAAAAGGCTTTTTATCACTGAGTTATCCAAAGTATATTTAATTTTTTTTCTTCTTTTTTTCAAAACTTTTTGAATAGTTTGCATTGCCACAAAAGATGTGTATCAATAATTTCGCATAATCAAAATTTTTTCTACTTTTTCTAGGTCTGAAGACCATCGTCGGTGCCTTATTAGAAGCAGTGATACGTCTTCGTGATGTCGGTATTCTGACGTCATTTATGCTTTCTATATTTGCTCTGATTGGTATGCAACTTTACATGGGTGCACTTCGAAATAAATGTGTTCTCAAATGGAACGAAAATTTCACCGTCGAGGAATGGACCAATTGGACGACTAATCAAGGTGAGGCAATTTTACAATTGTGTATGTCAAGTACCTCATTTAATGAAATTTCAATCTCTTAGAAGGTTCTGAAGGCTATTCTGTCAGTTCAAATGATACTGAACAGTGGTTAGACAATTGTTATTTAAAGTTATCATGCTTAAAATACCAAGTTTATTTAATTAAAAAAGCATCGAACTCATGTTTACTTACATGAATAGAAATGTTGAAAGTTGTAATCCACAAGATTAGCACCTATGTGTCTAACTCTTATATGTTTAGCATAGAATGCCTTTTAATAATCAATGTTTTTTATTATTTGAGACAGTATACTTGTTTCTTTTATTTGAAGAAAAGGCTGGTTGATAGAACTTTGGTTCACTACTCTTAAAAGATCTCGGTTTTTATTTTATAAGTATATATGCCCGATGACAATTTGTTTGCAGGATTTATTTTATATTTGAATTCATTGAAAAAACAACAATAATTTAAGATAAATCTTTTAAAAAACAATATTCTAACACGACGTTATCGTCTTTCCCATTGAACCTAATGGAAACGTCACCGTTTGCAAATAAAAAAGAATCACTGTAAACAAAATTACTCTCCTAAGGTGGCGTTTTTTTGTGATGTTGCACATAAACATTCATGTCCGCCGCAATTGAGTCCACTGGAAAACGTTTTAAAATGTGAGCATTTATTTATTAGTCATGTTAGAATAGAAATAATTTTACTTTTTGGTGAATTATCTTTTATTAACGCGCGATGTAATGGACTAGATGGCCATCCAACATCCCGCGTTAATCACGATATCACGATAGTTCACCGTAAAGTCAAATTATTTCAAAATTAATCAGATCTGTTGGGCCCTGCATCAACTCAAATTATCATCTGTGAAGAATTATTGTGTACAGCTTACTTTTATATTTTATTCAAAAAAAAAAAAAAAAAAAAAAAAAAAAAAAATAGAATTAATAATTAATATACTGAATAAAAAAAAATAGAATTAATAATTAATATACTGAATAATTTCAATTGGAACGGAATGTTTACTATGGATATTATTTGGTCCCTCCCCAAAAAACAAAGCACAGTGACGATATATCTGGAATATTCGCATAACAAAAAATGAATCTTGTTAAGAAGACCTCCTCTCGAAATTTCCGACCAGGTAATATCACACTACGATCGGTGCAGGATAGATACTTCTTAATCCATCATCACTTCATAAAATTAACCAGTTCTTACTTCACTCTTACTTGACTGGCTAATTATAAATTGCTCTAAATCGTTCAACTATGTTTATCTTCATGGACATTTAATTCTTTATGGTAATCAGCTATGATATCTTAAATTTATCTTGAACGCGTTTCTACGTCTTTTGGATTTGTCATTATGATTGCGTTAGGCTTTCAAATTTTTAGACTGATTGCATTTAATTTTGTATAAATATACATGTATACCAGTCTATTTATTAATATCTCGGTTATTCTGGTGTAATATTTATGTACTCAGTCTTCTAGATATGGCATAATGAGTAGGTCTTCAAACCTTACTGAAATAATCTTTTTTTTTCTTTGGAGTATTTACTTTTTCCCATGGCGTCCTCTAGTTTTGTCATCATGGCCAAGTAAGGCCAACAAGTTATCTATATTGTTTGCCTTTAGTCCCTCATATTTAATGTTAATATGAATTTACATCAGTGTTTCTTTTGTAAATTGTTATATTTTCTGGTAGACAATTGGTACCATCCCCGAGACGGAGATTTTATCGTGTGTGGAAACATAAGTTCTGCAGGGTAGGTATGTGTGACGCGTCACGTCCCCGTCGAAATAGAACCTGATGCAATATGTAAATAAAGACATCGAAAGGGAGATAACTGTGTTCTGGAAACAAACACTTGAGCAAGATCTGTTATGGGTTCTGAAGTTTGCAATCTAGGTTTGAATAAATTGAAAAAGAAATGGTCTGAATAGTTGAGCCAAATATTCAATACAGGTTTGAATAAGCAAAACGAAGCTGCCAGTTCTGTGTTGCAAACTTCGGATCTCAAGAAATATCTCCTTCGAGTCTTTGGTTCGGACACGGTTATGTTAGCGAGTCAGCATGCAGTGGAGTGTGGCTTGTAGATATACATTGTAAATAACCCAAATGTCGTATAGGTAACGTTTTAGTTGAGTTTGCTTTTTGCAGTTGACTTATGTGTTAATACTGTGTTATAGACAACTGGGCTAAGAATGGGGAGTTCGTCATGTGTGGCAATTCATCAGCTGCGGGGTATGTTAGCGCACTAAGTTAGGCACAGGAAGGGCATTTCAGAATTTTCATTTAACTAGTCTTTTGGGTTAACATAAGCGAGACACTTGATTTTCTAAAAGTAAAAAGCCGACCAAATAATGAAAAGGCGAAAAAGACAAAAATGTTAAAGTTGTTTTGGAAAACTGCGAATTTCTGTGCCCAAAAGAGTGCGAGCAATTTTAAACTTCTTTCTCGGCTAATGCTGTAGATTGGGCAGTTGCCCGTTTTAGATCCTTTTATCTTTCCCGTATGTCTTTTTAATGAGGTATTTTTATTTTTATTAAATTTCTGACACTAAATACCATTGTAGGTTTCGAAGAATAAGACTTTCATATTTTATTCTTTTACTGTAATGACTTCAGTTTTCACCCTTCCATCTCAAGTGCACAGTTTTTGTTTTTAAATATTTTTCCTGCAATAAGTATAGGACGTTTTAACCTCGACAGGTGCACGGATGTGTAACTTTAGTTCACTGCACTCAAATATCCAGTTTCTAATTTGTTTTATGAATTAAAACCTTATTAATGAGACATACGTTTCGCATGTTTTTATTAACATTTTGATCTTTTTAATGCACGGTAAGTATACCGGGGGTTCAATATATTTCAGCTTTTAGTCATCACGTTTTGTAGTAGCATTGTCTGTGAAATTGTAATACAAGTGAACATAATTAATGTGAGAGCGTCTTTAAATGCCTTACCTAGGGTAACGAATCTAGTGAAAGTATTTAAATGAACTATTATTCGAGAAATAGAAAACTATTGGAACTGCATTTTATACTTATCACAATGGCAAAAATTGTGAACTGCAACAGTGTAAATGATACAAATTATAACGAAATTTGTATCTCCATGCAGAATCCAAGCTTTCGGTACAAGAAGTCTTATCATCAGCGTAGAAATGATGAGAACGGGACTAGTTTAAGAATATTCTAAATCTTAAGTTTAATTTATTTGGCCTCTATTAGTTTGATATGCCTCCAGATATCCATATACGTGTATACGTGAGTCAAAATTTACCTGAGAAAATGAAATACGATATACATTCCATCACATACTTAAGTTTATACACATTGTACCTGTATGTTGCTCCACAAAAACCAAGAAAGTTACAATAGAAGGCATAGGAATTGATACAATTAAAATTAAAATATCCACCACACACTAGACGGAAAAGAAAGTACAGCACAAAGCATTACTTAAATCTTACAACACACACACACACACACACAAACACACACACACACACACACAGAGCAAAATGACGCTCTTTCCCAGCAATGTGCTATTTGGCTAGCATTAACCGAATACAAAGGTGACGAGTAACACGGAGAGGTACTGGAATATATCTCACAGTAGAAAAATGTTTTGTGTTTGTACTTTTGACAATTTTAGGAAAACAAAAGTAAAAAACAATGTTGGTTGGTGCGAAATAGAAACCCTGTTCTTGTTTAAAGCGATTATCATTTTAAGTCAGTGCGTCAGGAAAACATGCCCGTGCAATAATACCCCCTTAAACCCCACTTTTATATAGAAAAACTGGGGTTTGCAGGGGAATACCTATTTTTCTTATTGTTGCTGCAAAACATAGATTGTGGGTACTCGTTAGAACCGCCTCGCCGAGGCGGTTCTAACGTGTATCCACAACCTATGTTTTGAGCAAAAATAAGAAAAATATCAAAAATTTTCTACAGATTTTTTTTTCATTTTTTATAACTGCAAAAATCTCTGTATGGACATGTTTTCGTAATGAAAGTTATTAGCATTCCATTACTTCCAGACTTACAACATTTTCATTTTATTTTAGCATGTATAAAAGAATAAAAAAGAGCTTGTATTATGGGAATTTCCAAGTGATTATAACTCGAATTCAATTCCAGATCATTCAGATAATCATTTCCAAAACTCGCAAAATATAATATATAAAACAAACACTACATATTAATTGTGTTTGTTAATTGGTATAAATTTTGGACCAATGAAACGTAATTTATTTCGCTTAGAAGTTCCCATATGATTAACATTTTCCTCAAAGCATTTTGTTCTTTTAAAATCACATTTTAGCACACTTTTTTGCGATTATATCGTGCACAAATTCTTTCTGTAATAAATGAATCAGACCGTTTCTAAATGTCTTCAGAAATCGACATTTTGTCTCATTTTGTTTTTTCCAGGCTCCATTCTTTTCAGAATGATCACCTGCCTTAATTACCATTTTAGCATAATAATTTGATATTACTTGTTCTTTTACGTTAGAAGAAAACATGAAATCATTTGAGTCAATTTATAATAACAAAATTTTCTATCGAAATGCAATTTTAATCAGTTTGCATTATACCCAGTGACCGTTTTCTTACGTAATATTTTTGTAAATTGTTTTCAGGGAATGTCCAAAAGGATATACATGTCTAGCAGAAACGAATTCAAATCCAAACTACAACTATACCAATTTTGATGATTTTGGATCAGCTTTGCTTTGTGCCTTCCGACTAATGACTCAAGACTACTGGGAAAATCTTTATATGCTGGTAAGGGAATTTTGTTCACTACCGTACAATGCTTCGAGAAGGGAAGATGAACAAAAAAATGGAAACGTTTATATCCGATTACACTTGTTATTTGTTTTAAACCAGCAGACAGTTACGTTACTCAACGAACTTTAATGATACCAGCCTTATATGCACAATTGTAGTTCAAGCACAAAAACGTTTTGCGAAGTCTTCTACGAGCCACGTATTTTGTACACGGCAAGACTGTTGCAAAGCTGTTTTGACAAAATTAAATTTGTTTGTATTGAGGTTTAACGTCCCAGTCAACAATATTTTAAAGTCATTTCGGGACGGAGTCACCGCTTCCTGGGTATTTACCAGTACTCTGGGGAGTGGACACAACATGGTGCCACCAGTGGGTATCGAACCAAGGACCTCTCGATTCGGCGTCCGACGATCTACCTTTACGCCACCGCGCCCCCTTGACACAATTATGGACAAGGATGATTGAGCCGCGACGCAAGAAAACCGGTCTTCGGGGTTTCCGACCAGGTCTGACACAAACCGGCCTGTACAGTCTCAGAAGATGGTTAGAAGCTTGAAAGTTCGGATTTGAGAAGAAGAGGTATTGTACTCTCCGTGTAGCGAAAACAAAGGCGCTGAAAACTGCACAGCTGATCTGCGCCTTTGTTTTCGCCTAGGCAAAAATCCGGTTTTCTCACGATGCGGCTCAAATGTTATTTTACTTTTGTGACACTAAATATAGATTATCCGAGCTTTCCTCGTCATTTTAGGTGCTTCGATCCCAAGGACTCTGGCACAGTATCTACTTCTTCATGGTCATCTTGCTGGGGTCGTTCTATCTTGTGAATCTCATCTTGGCCATCGTCGCTATGTCCTACGAAGAGCAAAGAAAGTCAGACAAAGCGGACGCAGAAGAGCTTGCAGCTGAAAGAGAGGTAATAATAGAACATCACATACGTTAGATTATACAGTAGAGCAAGAACTAAGCATTTTCTCCTTAAGTAGACTTCGTGTATCATGGGGAAAGGCGATCATTTTGCTTCAATTGCAATGTCTGCATCAAGTGCAAAATAGATAAACATACTGATGGCGTTAATCAGGAATAAAATGTATAAAAAGACATATTCAATCAATGGCGCATTTCATCCTGGATACACGGTAGATTTAAAACTATAGCTCATCTCATCGTTTTTACACTTATTTTGACGATCTTCCAAATTTATAAAGTGTTCATGATGAATTCATTTTTCATAAGAAATTGGAGCGGGTCCGTAAAAAGGAGCGAAAGAAACAAGTGAGTCGACTCCAGTTGCATGAAACCAGTCAAAAGTTATCCAAACTAACCTGTTGAATTACACTAACAAAAAGAACGGAGATGTTCAAATTGAATGAAACTAGTCTAAAAGTTATCCAAACTGACGTGTTGAATACGGCATATTTTCAAACAACCTTATGCCATGTTCCCACTTATTATAAATAGCGAATGTCGATTTTGCTGAATACCTTAGATGATCATTTCATTAGTCTACACTGCATGATGATTTAAAATAGAATGACAAGTTGTGTTTTAGTTTGTTTATGTTCGTTTAAGTCTGTTTTTCATTCTGCATGTCGAAAGAAATGATTTCACATGCATGTCGAAAGGACTAATTTAAGAGAATGCTAGTTTAGTATAGTGTTAAGATTTTTGTTCTCTTCGTTATGATGGGTTTCTACACTTGAGCCTGTACATGAGAGAACCAACAATTTGGGTTTCCGACCCGGTCTGACACAAACCGGCCTGTACAGTCACAGAAGAATGCTAGAAACTTGAAATTTCGGATTAAGGAAGAAGAGGGATTATACTGTCCGTGTAGCGAAAACAAAGACGCTGATCAGCGGTGCAGTTACCGCACAGCTGATCTGCGTCTTTGTTTTCGCATATACAGATTGTTGATTTTCTTGTGCAGCGGCTCATTTTATCTTACATCTCTGTTAATTGTGTATAGATCTAATTCATTTTCATTCTCCATGCTAATACAATGTATCTATTCGAAATTGCTCAAGTAGTTATTATCATGATAGCTATTGAGTCAGCAAAATTTGCTAGGGGCGGCCCCCGTGGCCGAGTGGTTAAGAGCGCTGTTTCTTAATCACTCGATCACCTCACCGCTGTGACTGGTATGGGTTCGAGCCCCGCTCCGGCCACATGTGAGACAAGCCAAGTTCTGCTTGCGGGTGTGTCAGGTGGTTTTTCTCGGGGTTCTCCCGTTTTCGCCCCACCTACTGATTGGCCCGTCTCATATGAGCTGAAATAATCTTGAAAGGGACGTAAAACTGAATTAAAAAATGCTAGGGATTTCTTAAAATATTTACTTTCCGTCATACGCTGGCTATGGTCGTTTTGTTTTTTATACTCTGATAGAACTGAATGGATGTTAACCTAAACAAGAAAGCGCATCGTTTCAATGATCGACTGATATCGCAATATTGAGTTTAACATACTTTAATCATATCTTGTCCGGAAACGGATAGAGCGACTAAATCGTTTTCAGTATAGCATAGACACATTTTTTCTGTCTGCTAGTACTTTGCATGTAAGACTGTTTCCCTGTGTGTTCTGTGACTTTGTTTGTATTGTTATTTCCCTCCCTGTAGGATTGGGCTCGTGGAAAACAGCAGGTAACATATGGAACACAATTTTTGAATTAATGTATGTTTTCATTTTCCTAACCTACCTATATCGTATCCCGTTTAAATATTAAATTGCGACGTTGCCATTTTTATTTTAGCTACATTTTGAGAACCCGTTAAAATATGAATGTGTAATTGTTCAGGAAACTTAAAAGGGGATGTAAACAAAAGTGCTTAAGTGTAAGGCGATAAAGCCAACTTTTCCGCCAAATTAATAAGGACGATAAGGAATTTTATATCATTGTTTGTAAAATATGAAATGTTGAAAGTATTTCATTATCTACGGGACTATCATGATAGTATTTCAACTTAACAAATGCCCAATTGTGAGAGCCCTAGTAGAAAACCTAAATAGCTATTTGAGATTTCCTATTTGCTTATTAACGTATCATTTCCTCTATGCTTTATTTTGAATGTATGAACTATTTCAATGAAACGTACCTTTTTACTGAATGAAAAATATGATATACTGCGTGACATATCAAAATTGCTATGAAAATATATGTTTGCAAACATTTTTGTAAACAAATTCAAAAATGAAAGTGTTAATTTATGCTGAATTTCTCTCTCTCATATTTTTATTTCAAATATTACATTATTTTTGTCGTTATTTCAATGGCTTATGTTTGGTTTCCATGTCTTCTCTGTCAGCTTTCCATGCTTGGTACTCAACTTGAGATGATTCAAGCCTCGCTATCGTCAAAAGATCAGTCGTCGCTACAACTGAACGCATCGGCAGAAGGATCACCATCACCTGCCATTAAATTAATGAATGATCTAAAAAACTCAAAGTCACTATCATCTAGATCACTCACAAATTTGATCTCAGCGAGTAATATTATTTTGAATAGATCTCGCAAAAACAGTTTAAGATCTGATCCAGAAGTAGAAGTAGTGATACATCGAGATGACAGTCAGTCGAATATGTCAATAAATAAAAGCGCAAACGGGTCTCACAGTGGTCTAGATGGGCTGCAAACACCTAAAATGAATCAAAAAGCACTGAATAAACCACAGTATGGAACATATCTTCATGTTCCGGGAACCATACCAGTGCTTGTGACAGATGAGTTTAGAAGTCGTTGTAACTCAGATAGCAGGATGGCTGGATTAACTATAAACAAGGGAATTTCCGGATCCAATCGCAGTTCCCAATGGGACGAGAGAGACAATTGTCCAATGAACGATTCGGTATATTTTGCACACGCGTGGTCACCCTCTTTACTAAAAACATAACATTGTAAATGGTTGTGTAATCTTATTACAAATTAGGGAAAAAAAAGAAACAGCTTGCTTTATAGTCTGATGTGTGTTCCAAATAAAACTAATCGCTCCTTAAATATTTCTGAATTAAAACATAATACGAAAGTTTACGTTCATTTCAATGTTGTACTTATTTTATGTTTTCTTTTTTCCGTTCGAGCGTTAACATTTATCTGCAAACCCATTTCCTATGATTCATAAAATGCAAGAAAACGAGAAAATAAACTTTTTTCAAGGCGTGTTTTATCATTATTATTTTTGCATGCATATACAAATATTAGTCTAGATCTATATTGTCTCTTTGCATGGTCAACATTTAAGTTTTTGTATTCATTTTCTTTTTCTTTTTTTTTCAACCTAAACTTATTAACGACAATATCCATCTTAAAACATATGTACTCATCAGACCAGATTGCATTGGTTTGCTATGTTTGGACATCATTATCTCTGTGAATAATCATTCAAAACATGTAGTAGTCCATTACATGCGATCATTCATGACTCATTCATATGTTCATTTATTTCTATATGTAACAAAGCATCTGAATGTGGTACTTTACTTTTATCTTGTATCGCAAACATTCAAATGTTTCGTCTTTCGTGATTATTTTATCTCACTTACATGTTCATTAGTATTCGTTTTAACAAGAGCGCTTAGAAGTTTTTTTCGCAATCATTACTCATCTATCTTTACATCATCTCTGCATTACAGCATGAACGATTTTTTTTAAATACATTTTATCATTATACATGTATGTTTTCTCAATTACATCAAAATATGTAAATGCTATATATGTAATCATGAAGCATTTCTTCAATATTTTCGACTATTTTATAGACAAAGATCGATAATTTACGAGAAGAGCTGGAAGAAATGGTCGACGAGATGACGAAAAGTCCGTCGATTCTGTCAAACGTGAGCCACAGAGGGGATAGCCCTACCGATAAACTGCCCGATGGTGATGACAGAATTAGCATACAGTCGGAGAAAAGCTCCGGTGGCGATCCGCATCATCTCAGAGTTGGTAGTAAAAAGGTAAAGGCTATCGGATAAATACTAAAAATTACAATGCTAAGTTTTGTAAGAGTTTTGGCTAACAATGATTTACTTTAATTTCGATGAAAGGTAATAAAAAGGATCTTTCGGAGTGTAATCTTTATTTATACCCCATTGATATACAATGCAAAATAAATCATTATCTCAAACAAAAGATTCAATTTAAAAAAATAAATATGAGCCGCCCCATGGGAAAACCAACAATCTGCATAGGCGAAAACAAAGACGCAGATCAGCTTCGCGGTAACCGCGAAGCTGATCAGCGCCTTTGTTTTCGCAACTCGGATAGTACAATTCCTCTTATACTTAAATCCGAAATTTCGAGCTTCTAGCTCTTTTCTGTGCTTGTACAGCCCGGTTTGTGTCAGACCAGTTCGGAAACCACATTGTTGATTTTCCCACGAGGCGGCTCATATATAAGATGGCCTACAGCTGTATTGGGACAATTTCACTATTGCTGACCAAGTTATAGCCAGAGTATTTGTAACTTTTAAAGTGCTATACAAATAACGGAATAACAATCGCCATCCATTTCCTATTTGACAAGCCTTGACGTTTCTTATAAACAAAGGTTCAGCTATTAAACAGTTTGCTATTTAAAGCTTTTAACTTTAAGTTATATAAATTATGTTTATTTTTCCGCACGCAAATATATGATGTATGGACACAAGTCAGCTCCGTACACTGTCAAATAGTCATGCTTTTAGAAGCCATGTTAAATATACATTTATGTAATCGGATTTATTTTTCTTATGTCAAAATATTATTTATTCTCTTCAAAGTTTGGCTTTAATTACTTTGAATAAACATTTAAAATAATTACACAATGCCCCTATGTTTCCTGCATGTTCCAATGGAAATGGAATCACTAATTGTCAGCTTGTTTCCTGCTTACTAAAATTTAAATGTCCAGTTTTCATTTTCTTTACGTTCCATTTTATTTGCCAGGTGTTAAGCCCCTGTTTGCACCCGATTGTCTTTTAAAGTATTTGCCAGTATGATAAAATAAAAAGAAACACACTCTTGTATCAGCTTGAAATTCAATGACATTGCATTTTGATATACTATGGGTATTAACTTCATCGTTGACTTAAATAGTTGCTGGGATTTAGACCATTATATCTAATTGACACAATAATTAGGAATGCTTAGATAATTCACATTACAGAAACATGTAACAGGGGCGTACATGTACTATGCATGCACTATGCATGTAACATACAAAAAATTAAAATACATTGAGAAGAAGTGATAGGCTAGATCACGGTCATAGAAAATTGTCTATCAGAGATCATTCTAGTGTACGCGTTTTCATGGCAATTAGCGTTTCTTATAACATATTTGAGTATATCATTACAATACACAGATAACAAAAAGGGTGAAAAACGATATAACTGAAAGGTTCTCGGAAGATTTCTTTTGTGAAATGCCCAAGAAATTTTCAAAATCTCACGTTCCAGGCACTGAAATGACATTTATTGCAGTCGAAAAATTAATTTCTATTGTTTTTAGGCATGTAATGTTTTGTGTAACTCAAGCAGTGACTTCTTTAAAATTGGACAAAATCTTCGAATTTAATATAGCATCATATAGGAAATAGGAAACCTTTTATAAGACCATGTTCCCCCCCTTGCCCAACCAAAATATTTTTAACACAACTGTACTTTTGTAAATGACTAATTATATCCAAATGCCATGTTTGGGCAAGGGGGGGAAGGCTGTCAAAAAGCCCCAAAACCGAAAAATGGGTTCAGGTCCATTATTTGTAATTCACCAGGGCTATGAGCATATACTGTATATGTATGTTCTACCTGAATGAACAGACTGACTGTCCTATTTTAATAGGTATACACAAGGTGTACACTTATGATGCATATAGATATACTGTACAAAATATGTATCTCAATATTTGATGGTTTGTGTTTTACTTGAGATATGCCTCTGTGGGCTTAAAATCAAATGTCACTTCAGCATCACACACAGACTGGTTTTACCATAATTTGATACATGCAAGCCATTGTCAGGAGAACTTCCCTAATGTCTACAAAACATATGGAGGCACTGTTCAAAGTAAAATTTGCTTTGTTTATTTTGCCTAGTATATTTAAGGTACAGGTTTTTGCATAAGTGATGGACAGTGCTGTTTACAGTTACAAATCTAATAAAGATGTTGTACCTGTTATTCGTGGATAAATAGTTTCTACCCAAAATTTTGGGTTGCAATAATCATATTGTAGCATTTCCTTGATAATCTATTGCACAAAATATGTTTTCTGACAAAATATTTTTTGAAAAAATCTGACCCCCTCCCCCTTTGACATAGATTTATGCTGCATGTATGTAACATCAAGAGGTTTCCACCATGTTGTTGCATTGATCAAATGTTGAATTTTACGGAGAATGCAACATATTTTCTATACAAATCACACAGAAGCTGCCAGAAACATGCAAACTTTGGGCGGGAAACCTATGAAATCTTCCGAAAACCTTGACGTCGTAAGTCCATTGTTAATCAGAATTATTAACGTTAAGGCAAAGCTAAAACATTTTGTAAAACGATTTATGTTAATGAAAAACGTTACAGTTTATGTATGAATGTGATTTTGAATTGTCAAAGTAAGTGTTTTAGTGAGGTTGCAGGTACACACTATGTTCAGTTTTTACCGTGACATGTCACGCTTTTGCTTGGGTACAATTGGTCCCTGTTTGCTTTTACAGGCCAGCTTTAGTTTGCCTGGATCGCCATACATCAATCGTCGTAGAAAAGCTAGCAGAAAAAGTCTTAAACTAGCGAAGCAGCTGATGAGCCATGCAGAAAAGCAACCCCTTGTGCATTTAGAATCGCTTAACCTCCCATATGCTGATGACTCTACAGCAGTGACCCCCTCATCGGACGATATAAAACTTATAAACTTATCTTCAAAAATGTCAATGCTCGCCCACAGAGCGAGTATACGTCGTTATAGAGATGACCTCTCCCGAAGGGGGAGTAATGTTTCACAAGGGAGTAGAACGTCACGGTCAAGATTGTCTCCCCTCCCGGCGTCCGAGGACAAGTTCAGCAAGTTGGAGACAGCTTTTAACCTCAAGAATAAAGGTCACCAGCATCTTCCGGAGGTTGTAGTAGATAGAACAAAATTAGACATAAGTGTGAGTCATGCTTTGTTGGATGTCGTTCACATCGTGGGCAATGTTGTCTTGCTATGCTGCAGTGTGTAGCTGCACTAAATATTGTATTTTTTCTTTGCTGTCATCGTATTGTTATTACATCGGTGGTTTAACAATCTCTTTTTATGCTTATATTGTTAAACTTGATTTTATTTTAGCATATTGTGAAGTAATGATAATAAGACTTTTGAATTAAGTGTTTCATGGCTAAGTAATGTTCAACATGGTGGTGCTTGACGACAGGAAGAATCGCATCTGTCATGGTCTCATTAATACAAGTAATAACATCCAGTAATAACAAGGTGTGAATGTTTTGGTGCTGTTTTCCCATGATTCTTTGTTTCTGATTATTTTGAATGTCATATCATACACCCAATGCCAAGGTCGACAATGAGAGTTATAATTTCTGTATGATTATATATTAGGATCCTTTACGATGTTTTAATGTTCTTGATAAATTTAAGGTGAAGATATGTCTTCTGTTTACTCTATATGCATGTTTTAAAAGCTTGTCATGTATATGTGTGATGGTTTTCCTTTAGGTAAAATGTTAAACATTAAGCATTCTATTGTTGACCATTATTATGTAAAAGGTTATACCTCAAATGTTTTAGTATATTTTTCTAGATAAAAATTATCATTGCGACTGAATATGCTTTCGACAGAGAAACCAACAGATCAACAGTATACAGTTTTTTTTCAAATTGCAGGAAACCACAAAATTCTGTTGAATATACTGTTCATGTGTAAGCTGTTAACCATCACATTGCATGTTTGTTGTACCATTGAAGGATAAGCAAATCGCATTATTTTAGAACAGTTTGAGTTTCTTGTGAATCTGTGTTACTAAACTGCGCAGATCATAAAATGAAGAATTCCTTCAAGTTAAGTAGACATTGGGGCCAATCTCGTGTTAAGGACCCTTTAACCGCGTTGTATACAATAACAGTGGGAAGAAAAACATCGTTTTCCCGCGTTGGTTTAACCATCAAATTGTATCTTTCTAGAAACAAATTGAGACACCAACACCGTATGCCCCCTCAGAGATATAGAAATCGTGTGAGCATATATGATTAATTAAGGCGCATACTAGTATGTGTCTCATTTTTACTTACTGGTTAAATCCAAGTTTTCTTTCAACGTTTGCTTATCCTGCATCAGTGTTCTTTTTCAGTCTTATTGTTTGCTTTTGTATGTGAACAGGCATTGCACCATACACAGTGTTATTTGAGTTTATCTATGCATGTTTCATACAATGCATGATTGTGGTTAGATAGTTCGGGTAGTACCTGCACCTTGGTGAGTATTTTATGATATTGCATTGTTTATATGATGTTGCATTGTTTTAATACAGTTTTGTCATTTTTCATTATTTCTGTAAGGTAACCACCATTATTTAATTATTGCAATGATAAGAGATTTAACAAAACACAGTACAGAAGAGACATGATGAACAAACAAATTACCAGGGGCCAGTTGTTCAAAATTAACAATGTCGTTAGTTAACGATTCTTTAAATTTTCAAATGGCAATATTATACATACACTGTTATTTTTTTGCTTCAACAAAACATAACAGTTTATTAGCTTTTTAAGTCGATATACAGCTGTATAGTTATCAAATTGAGGGTTAGCTAACGATGTTTTGAACAACTGAGCCCTGCATATTTAACTTTGTTAATTTAGCCATGTTTTTTTTTTTAATATTTTATACTTTTATTATAAATGAAATATCTGAACCCCAGATATTACGGGAAAATGAGAACAATCACGGCTCGCATCAATCACGTTAAAACTGATTTGATAATATTTTTCGGCATGGAAATATCCTATTTAAAAACACATCCAAGTCAAAATTAGGTCATGACGATTTCAGGAGTCGGGTGAAGACTCAGATGTTCAGTGCAAACGCCAAAGAAGCTTCAAAGGCAAGGATGACTACCATTCTCCGTTCTGCAGAACACCAAGTGCATCTCACGTGGACCCAAGAGGTAGCTTTATGTTCCTAAATGTATTTTATATAGCTCTTTTGATTATAAATAATTCTCCCGAATTTCCAGATGACTTCTCAGAAATAACCCCTATGAATAGTGCATTCATTATTTTCTTCCTTGAGGTTATTAAGTGTATTTATTGCTTTTAATTCCAATTCTGAAAGATATGTGTCGATTTTTCAAGTCCATTCAATCTTAAACTATCAAAAATTATATCGGCTTTGCTTTTCGAGGGTGCTTCATCTTTTTTATAGTCACACGAGAACCCGACATGAGTTTAAGAAAAAGTGGTATGCGCTTATTTACCAAAATCATAAACGTTTCAATACAATTTTCCTCTATTTCAGATGTAATGGTATTGAAAGATCTTTTAGAGCACGTGGAAACAGCCTCGCGTCGCCGAAGTGCATTAAGCCTTAGTGTATTCAGTGTACAAGAGGAGCCTCTTAAGGACAAACTCAGTCGCTTATTGTGCAGTTGGGAATGCCCAGGCTGGTTTAAAGCTTTCCAGAGAGCAGTTGGATTTATCATATTGGATCCATTTGTCGATCTTTTCATCACTCTATGCATTCTTGGCAATACAGCCTTTATGGCACTGGACCAACATGGTCTGACACAGGAGCAGAAGGATACGCTGGAACAAGGAAATCAGGTATAAATCGCGTGGTCCTTATTTCGCGAAAAGGCTTGTTGCAAGTCAGTATTTACGGCTATGAGAGGCAAGCCTTTTAATAACTTTCAGGCAATATTCATTTTTACTTCCACTTACAATAATCCTATATATAAGACAAAAATAACGTCGCGACTGTGTACTAGCTAAAGTATAATTTCTTTAGTTGCTTGAATGATTTTGAAGCTCTTTATGTAATTTCGCTCCTTAATTCTAAATTTGTTTAAGCGGATCATGTTAAGGTAGCTGATGAGTGACCATCTTTCGAAAATACTACTAAATCGGTTAGCTTAAATGGCAAATGGCAATGTTACAGCGTAGAAATAACCAGGTTTCGCACTTAAACCATCGTACAGTCGATTGAATCGGAAGCTGCAGCCACTGTACGAAAAAAAAAATCAGCTAAATGATTTCTTTTTCGTACAGTGGGTGCAGCTTCCAATTTGATCGACTGTACGATGGTCCAGTATGGTTTTGGTTTCAATAACAGGTTTCGTCAACTTCAGACTTCTCCTTGTAATTACATAATTTTCAGATCATAACTTAACTTTTACCATTTCTTTCAGGTGTTTTCAACAATATTTGCCGTTGAAGCGTTTCTGAAGATTATAGCTTTAGGATTTATTACATATATTCGGGATGGGTGGAATGCCTTTGACTTTTTTATTGTTTCGCTCAGTTTTGTTGAATTGTTGATGGAAGGTGTGAAAGGATTGTCTGTGCTCAGGACGTTTAGGCTGGTAAGCTTGTTTTAGAAGTGGTGTGTTTTTATACAAAAGAGCGGAAAATAGGAAAAGGTACAAGTAGGCAACGATCGGGAAAAGGTGCAATCAGAAAAAGAGTTGAGCTGAGCATGAAAAATGTTTTATAACCTCGAGGCCTGGTCTTCTGCTTTATTTAATAATTTATTTTTAACGAGGATGCCTCACAACCCAAAGACCACTAGTAGGTTTCCTCTTCTATTTATTGAAAGATAACTGTCTCTGGGTATCCAGAAAGGTGAGACAAGACTTAAACAGACTACTCAGCTACAATGTCATTTAGAGTGTAATTGTATTTCTTTCTCCTTGTCGGTTTACCCCTTACATTACTAAGGTGAAAGGGATACAATAATAGCTCGAAAATTTTGCAGAAGTGGACAAAGTTAAAAACATGAAAACTAAATTAGAAACAAACTGTATATAATTCTTTGATCAGACTTCATAAACGACATCAAATGTATGCTCAGCTATATAGTTTTCCTCAACATGTATAACAAACAAATTCTTAGCTCATGTTAATTAAGTTATGTAAACGAATGATATAAATCAGCTTCAATCAAAACACTATACATATATTTTATATCATTTTTCATACAGAT
Organism: Rugalucina vietnamica; assembly: GCA_964017185.1. Taxonomy (NCBI): domain Eukaryota; kingdom Metazoa; phylum Mollusca; class Bivalvia; order Lucinida; family Lucinidae; genus Rugalucina; species Rugalucina vietnamica. The sequence goes on from OZ024872.1 coordinate 35,007,722, forward strand.
TTGAAAACACGTGTATTTTTTATTTTTCAGCTTCGAGTGTTCAAGCTTGCAAAATCTTGGAAAACTTTAAACACGCTGATTAGTATTGTGGCACGAACTTTGGGTGCTTTAGGAAATTTAACGTTTGTGTTGGGCATTGTGATATTTATTTTCGCTGTCATGGGACAGCAGTTATTTGCCCCACTGTATCAAAAATATACAGAAGAATTTGGTGAGGAAATGCCTCGGTGGAATTTTACCGACTTTCTTCATTCGTTCATGATAGTGTTTCGCGTATTGTGTGGTGAATGGATAGAATCAATGTGGGGTTGCATGAGAGTTGCAGGGTGGCCATGTGTTCCGTTCTTTCTGTTAACAATGGTGATAGGAAACCTAGTAGTGAGTATATTGTCGCTACTGACTAGCTTATATAGAGTACAAATCCCACGCAGATTCGAATTTCACAGGTGACGCCGAAAATATAGATTATTGAAAACCCTATCAAATTGTTCCAGCAGTAGTTTGTATAAATAGTTTGTCACCTTTGGCATTTGCATAGTCTGGCGTCTTTCCGATATAAATTATAAAGACATGTGGCAAATTTTGTGTCGACATCTTTGGATGCAATTAGATAAATGTAGTATTTATTGTTTATGTTTGATTGCTCCTGTGTTTATTTTTTTTGTTTTATTCTGTTTTATTGTTTGACAGCAAAGCCTAGATATTAATATCACGAATATATTCACGACTTTTAATGGATTTAAGGGTTCCTTGGTAAACGCCAAACCATTCCCACGTGACATGTGCGCATCAAAACTAATAAAATTTGTGAACTTCCTCGAGTTTTTATAATTCATCACATTGCAACCATTGTAGGTACTCAATCTGTTTCTTGCCTTGCTGTTGGCATCGTTCGGCGCCGAGAGCTTATCTTCAGAAAATGGCGAAGAAGAGGATACATCACCGAATAAACTTCAGGAAGCCGTCGATAGATTTGCCAGGTCTGTCTGGTTTTCCACCATTTATCTTTTCTCTAGCAAATATTCAACTAAGAGTGAGAAAATGGTCGGTATAAATAGATATCCTCCATTGCTTTCTAATGTCTTTTCATTTCTGTATTGCAATCACAGTTTATATACAATTCATAATTTTTATAATTTATGTGGAAAAAAAATAAACCAAAATATTTAGTTTATTTTTCCAGATATCTAGCCTATAAAATATGCTAAATCTGGTTCATATGAAAACTAGGAAATTGATTGCACGTTTCAACAATGAAATACCCAGTATGATAATGTGAATTACGTTTTAAGATGGTGGATTATTTTTATTTGTGTTTCTTTAATACACGTAATCAGACAAATATTGCTCCAGGTTCGGCAACTGGGTGAAGGTCCACTTAATAGTGCTGTTCAAAAAGTCGAGTGAGCGTAAACGGCCGCTACCCATCACAGTTAGTACCCCTCAGGAACAAAACGGAAAGAATGGTGTTATAGCAGACGGTTCCGTCCTAGGAAATGGTAACGTGTGTGAGTTTCCCCATGAGGAGAATGGACACATCACTCCAACTACGAAAACAGGTGCATTTTATTTATTTATTATTTATTATTTTGACTCGGCTTCTCGGTGTTTGGAAAGTGCAAGATATTAAAAAAAAAAAAAAAAAAAAAAGGTTATGAACAGCTATCAAGTCTGATTCAATTTAAGCGATCAGTTGGTGTCATTGTGTGTGTTTAAAGTTTGCCGCGTGATAGAAAAAATATATATAAATAATGCTATCGGTGTTTGTTTTGAAGTTTTTCGTCTGCATTGTATATTCAATTTGATATGAATTTTCTGTCTCTTGCAAATGATTATTAAAAAACTATAAAGGACCGATGTTTGAAATGCTTATTGTGGAAAGTAATGTAAAATGACTGTATGCATGTGTTCATAATTTGTATATATAATGCAGCTAAGTGGATAAATCAGAATCAGACTGAGATAATTTTGACGCTATGTTGACTCATTTTGTCTTATCTATTTCGGCAGGTTTTGGGCCAGATTCCCCGGATGGAATGGTAAGTTCACAATTAAACAGTTGCATTCTCGCGAGATCGGACGATGCCTGAATTGTGTTCTCTGAGCTAAAGTTCTATGACTTATTTGCTAGTTTCTAGCCTATTCTGTATCTGAGTAAACCAACTCATGTCTTGAAATGAGCCGCCTCATGGGAAAACCAACAATCAGCCTAGGCGAAAACAAAGGCGCAGATCAGCTTCGCAGTAACTGCGAAGCTGATCAGCACCTTTGTTTTCGCTACTCGGATAGTACAATTCCTCCTCTACTTGACTCCAAAATTTCAAGCTTCTAGCCTGCTTCTGTAGCTGCACAGGCCGGTTTGTGTCAGACCTGTTCGGAAACCACATTGTTGGTTTTTCCACGAGGTGGCTCAAATATCAGAATCATTGAAATAATTTTTTTTTCGAAATTAAAATCCTAGGCCTGTATTATACAATTATCTCGGATTTATATTGATTTTTTATCAGGTAACAACACCATCAACTAGAACACCAAGTCGAGCTTCGGAAAAGGGAAAACTTGGGTCTGAGTCCGATTCTTCAACGATGTCTGACGATGCAGAAACTCAAAGTCTCAGAAAGGTGGACGCTGACGGCGAACCAGAAATCAACGAGGTCGATGTAGAATTCGCCGAATACCCGGATGACTGTTTCTGCAATGTTTTCAAGCGAAAGTGCGGTTGCTGTGCAAGAGTGGAACGTTCCGCCTTCGGCGCCAAGTGGTGGAAACTACGCTGTGCGGCATTCAAAGTGACTCAACACAAGTACTTCGAAACGTTTATCATCACCATGATTATTAGCAGTAGTATGGCACTTGTAAGTATATGAGCCGTGTCATGAGAAAACCAACAGTGTGGTTTCAGTACAGGTCCGACACAACCCGGCCTGTACAGTAATAGAAGAAGGCTACATGCTTGACATTTTGGATATAAGTTGAAAGGTTGTACTTTATGTGAAGCGAAAACAAACACGCTGACCACGTGTGCAGTTAATTCACAACAGACCTGCATCTTTGTTTTCGCCTATGTGTTGTTGGCTTTCTTGTGCGTTGGCTCATATGTCAAACGATTTCAGCATATCAGCATATCACACTGATTTGGATGTTAGGACACTAAATTATGTTAATACGCAACGTGAAGTTTTCCAAGATACAATTGCTATTTCAAGACAAATGAAACTAATATATCAATACTTAATCTCTTAGTATGTCGCCATACTGATTTCGTAAAAAAACTACATAACTAGATAAACGAGGAACCAGCACATATAGAATTAAACACTGATAGTAGAAACGTCTTAAAATTAAACACATGCAGGGCTAATGAAAGACATGCATGTCATAATTAATATAGATCATGCTTTGCATAAGAAGTAATATTTCATGTTACAAACACTAGTTGATTTATAATGTGTCGCGTCTTTACATTTACACTCATGTTTCTTATCAGTAGCATTAAATCGTTCTTTCCAGGCTTTAGAAGATATACACCTTGATCAGCGCCCTATTCTTAAACAAATTTTGATGTACATGGACAAAGTTTTCACTGTTGTGTTCATACTTGAAATGCTCATCAAATGGGTGGCCTTTGGTTGGAAGAAATACTACACTAACGCGTGGTGTTGGCTGGATTTCATCATTGTCCTTGTAAGCTATATTTCTTCTAAATCAAGCGATAATTCATAGTTTAACCTGGATTTCATGATTATACTTGTTAGCTATATTTCTTCTAAATCAAGTAATAATTCATAGTTTAACCCCCACAAATTAATATCTATTGTTTGCCTCTTTAATTTTGAAAAAAGAAAAAAAAAACAGTCATCTCAAAATATCTATCACATACTTTGTTGAATAGGTAAAGAAAATTGTGCACTTGGGGTGTCCATCAAGTGCAAAAAGGGTGTAGACTTCTGCTCTGGCATAACTGTAATCTGCAGAAAAGACCTATAAATGTTTATTCTGAAGTAACTGTAATCTACGGAAAGGACAATAAATGTTTATTATAAATTATTCATGCAGATATCCATCATCATGATTGGAGCAGCCTCAATGGGAATGGATCAAGTCGGTGCATTTAAAGCCATGCGAACCTTGAGAGCTCTCCGACCTCTCAGAGCTGTCTCGAGATGGGAAGGGATGAGGGTGAGTATATCTGCTGTCACCATTTTTTCTTTAGGATGTTTAATATGGTTAACTCCATCCTAATTTAGATAGCAGTATTGTTGATTTAACTTATGTATTAAATAAGAATAAAACTGAGATCCTTTAAGAACAGCAAGTATATTAATGAGAAAAGGGATGGGCCATACCGCGGTTTCGGCTACTCAAGCCTCATTAGTGACCCTTTACATTTGACCCCTTTACATTTGGCAACATGGAGCCAAAGAGAATTACAGTACATTTGAAACTTTCAATATGGTAGTCAATACAAAGACGAATTATCCAAATAGGGCCAAATATATTAAATGTTGGTTAAGTATGTAATTGAGATTGAACCATTTCTCGACGTTTTTTTGTATGTCAGGAATCTTCGCTTTACCTTTTTCACCGCGATCATTTTACCTCGAAGTTATTCAAATTCTTGAGCAAGTACACTTACATTCTTAGTGAGAACTCTGAATTTGCGAGGTAACGATTTCGCGATTATCAATGAAACTTAAGATCTGTCGAATATTTCCAAACTTTCACTAAGTCGACTATTCTGCATAAATATTTATCAGAAGGAAAAAAACATTACGTCTTACGTGGTTCCAGGTCGTTGTCAATGCCTTGATTAAAGCAATACCGTCAATAGCCAACGTACTGGTTGTGTGCCTCGTTTTCTGGTTGATATTTGGGATCGTGGGTGTCCAGATGTTTGCTGGTCGATTCTTCAAATGTGTGGACGAATTTGGAGACAAGGTAATAAGCACTTTGTGAAAGAAAACAAAAATATTGTTCAAATGACATTCATCAAGTATTGAGATATTATAAAAATGAACTTTGTCACTGAGTTATATTATTCAACGTATCATATGCTTGAAAAAGCGAGCTATTGCAACACAACAGTCACATTTTTTTCTGTTCTTTGTGATCTAAGTGACAATGTTTCTGTTCTTTGCGATATAAATAAGCTAACTTTGCAGTGCATGTTCATGATTGGATAATAAAAATGGGCAAATTATTAATTGATTAAGAAATAATATCGAAGTATATTATATATTACAGATAAATGCAACTCTTGTCCACAACGAATCCCATTGTATAGAGCAAGGTTACGAATGGGTAAATGCACCAATTAACTTCGATAACGTTCTCAATGCGTATCTGGCCCTTTTCCAAGTGGTAAGTATGGCATTATTTTGATTGCCAACAGTTTGAAAGTATTTCAAAAATGCGTTTTGACCTCGAATCAAAGATATTAACCTTTTATAGAGTCGATTTTATAAGAAAATTGGGAATTTAAATTTCTCCAGATATTAATTTCACTCAATTATTAGAATTTAAATTTCTCCAGATATTAATTTCACTCAATTATTAGAAAAAAAAACATTTAATGTTAATATATATGAGCAACTGCATGAGAAAACCAACAAGTTGCTTAGGCGAAAACAAAGGCGCATATCGCCTTTTTGGGTACACAGATAGTACAATATCTCTTCTACTTTAACCCAAAATGTTCAAGCTTCTAGCCTGCTTCTCTGATTGTACAGACCGGTTTGTGTCGGACCTGTCAGAAACCCAGATTGTTGGTTTTCTCACGCAAAGGTTTATTTAATGTTATTATATATATTGTATTTAATTAAAGTGTAACCGAAAAAGCAGTTATCGTAGTAGTAAATAAATATTTTCATAACGAAAGAGCATCGTCGGAAAATATTTTCGACAAGGTTTGATTGCTATTATCCGACAATATGTATTGAAGAAATTAGAAAAGAAAATTATGTTTATTACTATATTTTTGATTATGCATGTCCAACAGTTTTCAGATTGTTTTGATATAGTTGATTTACTCGTACATTAAGCCTATCACGATGGAAGAAAAAAAACACACACACAAATTTTATATGACATGATTTGATCTATAACAACACCAGCCTTGTATGTAAGCTACACCTTTTCGCTTTTCCTTGATAGGTTATACTATATTTTGTCTGTTAGAGCACGTTTGACTTGCAGTGTGCCTTGAATTATTTGCAGGTTTGCTTATACCGATATAAACTGGATGCTTTCTGTACAACAATTTCGCTTGTTTTGTGTAACATCTGTTTTGCTTAAACTTTTTTCTAAAACTTTTACAGGGTGGCCACGCACTCTGGAAAACAGGGAAAACAGGGAAAATGATGAATAAAAATTCCCTGCAGGGAAAAATCAGGGAATTTGAAAATTTAATGAAAATCAGGGAAAAATCAGGGAATTTTGAAAATCCTTTGTTGATAAGATGTAACTTGTGAAGTAGTCATCATGGTTACTGGTGGTTTTTACCTGATTAACATAGTGAAATTCTTAATTTTTCAGTTATAATATATTCAGTATAATTAAGGGTTATATGCAAAGTAAATGAGAAATCTCCTTTAAATTTGCATTCAAACTTTTTATGGACATGTTTAAAATTACAGAGGCACAGGGTTGTTAAAATCCTTAGTTTTTTTTTTTTTTTTTTTTTTTTCTCAGAGAAAATCTTTATTTCAATTTTTAAAAATATATTGTGTGTACCTGTACCATTTGGCAACAAAATACAAAGCAAAAATTGACTATAAATTGTTCAGTTTGTAAATGCAACACATATCACATATACTAAGAATGGTCAAAAGTACAGTTAGAAAGCTAAACAGAAATGAACCACCATTTAGCAAAGAGCTCAACCAGAAGACTATGCATGCATGCCATAAAATGGCATTATACAAAAGGTAATGCCACCACCATATAGTGACGTTATGTATGTTGAATATTTTTTTTTTTTTTTTACCGAAGACATACCTCAGTAATGCTGCAGTACAAATTGTTTTCATAGATTTTGCTAATGAATTTTAGACGATGCTAAAATTAAATGCTGACACGGCTATTTGATGATAAATTCAGTAAAATTCCTTTAATAAAGTTTAAGTATTATTTGTAGCTTATTTAAGCTCTAAGTAGTATGTGTATATAGATAAGAATTTTGTAAGAGGTAGAGCATTTTACGCCACTGGTTTAATGTGCAAGGGGACATTTTGTGCTGCCAGATGTACCATGGTCATCATGTTTCCTTTCCTAATTAGTTTCATATGATTTGTTTATAGTCTCTGGGCTCAGTCTAGAGCTCTAGTCCAGAGAGGGAAAAAGATTTTGAATATTAATTTTAGGCCAAACAGTTTTGCTTTCCTCTTATTTTCTATATGCCTGTAAGAAACTGAGGGAGATGAGATTTTATAACCTCTTGCAAATTATTTCTCAGCTGATAATAATTGTTTGTAACATTTTTGGAGGAGTAGGTATGGCTATAACCTATAAGGGATGTTTGGAGGCCATACATTACAAATGTTTAACCAATTAGTTTATATTGCCATGCAAGTAAAATAGCACTTGTATGATTTTGGTCAGTCTCGACACAATGATTTTGATCAGAGTATGTATACATGTATTATTAACATAAGATTAAGACGGTAGAATGTATTCTTTAACATAATTGAAGGCTTTGAAGGAAAATGAACACACTTGTTGTCAAAATACACAAGTTCAAAGTAAAACCATTTGTCACAGTATGAGTAAATTTTATCAGGGAAAATTGAGTCCAGATCAGGGAAATTTCAGGGAAAAATCAGGGAATTTGATTTTCAGAATTGTGTGGCCACCCTGTTTTAAAATCCAATTTTATTAAAATTTGGAAATACATGATTTAAATACATAAGCATTAAATATACATGATTGTGATAACTTTTTCTGTTGCTAAAACAACATATGTAGGGTTAATATTCGCCATAGACATTTAATATAAACGTATGAGACATAAACTTTTAAGCCAACACATTTCGCTGCGCTAAATATGTTGCTGCTCTTACTCGGAAACTATGGCCTTTGCATACTGCCAAGAAGGTGAATATTCTGGAATCAAGTAATGGATTTAAATATTGAAATATTCTGACTCGGAACACACACACACACACACACACACACACACACACACACACATTGTTTATTTATTGCCAGCGCTTTCTTATACTAAAAATTAAATGTAACAGTTATGAACTGACTTAGCCAACACCGATTTGGTTCAAGACTTCACACCTTTGGATTCTTGTCTATCTGTTGATATTAGTTACGGAAACTGTTAAAGAGTATTATCAAATATCAGATTCTTACCGGCATTTTATATGGTGTAGTAGCATTGCTTACTTTGAATTACGCACTTGCTTTTTTGCTTTCAATATGCTGCTTTCAATATACTGCATAGAACTGTTCATATCGTGGTATAATAAATGATATTTAGCTAAATGTGGAATGGGCATATCTAACTTATGTGATTCTAATAAACATCTAAAGACCTGTGAAATTGATACATCAGGAAAACATGTCCGTGCAATGTATACCCCCTTAAACCCCACTTTTATGTAGAAGAAATGGGGTATGCAGGGGTATACATGTACGTATTTTTCTTATTTTTGCTCCAAAACATAGATTGTGGGTATTCGTTAGAACCGCCTCGCTGAGGCGGTTCTAACGTGTACCCACAATCTATGTTTTGAGCAAAAATAAGGAAAAATATCAAAAAATTTCTACTGAAAATTTTCATTTTTTTTTTACAAATTAAAAAATCACTGTATATTGTACGGGCATGTTTTCGTAATGAGATTACGAAATATTCATTTATTATTCCCGACCGATATAACCTGAAGACCAGAAACAAGATAAATGTAGTATTTGATTATAATTTAGTAATGAATGTTTTTTTTTATTTTATTTATTTATTTTTTTTTTTTTTTTAGTTTTTCATAAAATCCTGTTTGAATGCTTATTTGCACTGATGCAATTCTACTGAGCACCAAAAACATAGGTTTTATGAAGAAATAAGCAAAACTATCTCTAAATTATCAGCAATACTCCCTTTTTTCTGGTCTTCTATATAAAAACAAATATACATCATCACGAAAACATGTCCGTGTAATGTATACCCTCTTATACCCCACTTTTATATAATAAAACTGGGGTATACAGGAATATACCTAGTTTTTACCTATTTTGCTCCAAAACAAAAACTACAAATATAAGCTAAACATTCTTATGAAAAATTTCAATTTTTGCTGTATTCAAAATCTTTGTGAATTGCATGAGCATGTTTTCGTAATGATAAAAACAAATACATGTCGTTCGTATATATGAGCCGCCTCGTGGGAAAACCAATAATCTGCATAGGCGAAAACAAAGACGCAAAACAGCTTCGCGGTAACCGCGAAGCTGATCAGCACTTTTGTTTTCGCTACTCGGATAGTACAATTCCTCTTCTTCTTAAATCCGAAATTTCAAGCTTCTAGCTCTTTTCTGTAGCTGTACAGGCCGGTTTGTGTCAGACCTGTTCGAAAACCACATTGTTGGTTTTCCAACGAGGCGGCTCATATGGTAGAATAGTTATCATTGTGTGTTTCAGTCTATCTTTCCCTCTTCTTGCAGGCTACATACAAAGGCTGGATTAATGTCATAAATGATGCCGTCGATATTCAGGAAGTATGTATCCAAATCAAATTTTGGAAAAATCATCATCATAATGTGTGCCGTGGTTATTTAAGTTGGGGATTAATTGTTATTAAGGTTACTTGGTAGTGCTTAGGATGCAACATATTTTAATTATTTTGTTATTGATTGTTTAAACTATTGTTGGTTCTACGCATAGTCTAGTATACAGTGTACAATATAAACACTGCTTTCTAGTTTTCATGACTAACATCATTTGAAATTTTGCCTTAGACGTCAGCGATGTTGGACTGGCTCCTATTTCAGACAAGATTTTTCCGGATGCAGATACATTTAGCCACAAAACATCGCTACAATCAAGAGTAAAGTCTGAAAACCAAAACGTCGCATCGCATTTTTTTTAATTATTTATGATGTCTAAAACGTGTCACTACCAGTAGTCTTAATTTAACAATTGATTCCATTACCGTATGCATGTGACATTTCATTACGAACTTGTTTTCATTAAAAGACTGAAATCTTTCAGGCGACTTATAAAGGTTGGATCCCCATTATGAATGATGCTATCGATATAAAGAAGGTAAAATACTGTTGTTTTGCCAAATGTGGTAGCAATTTGTATTGATTTAAAAGAATGAAATCTTTCAGGCTACTTATAAAGGTTGGCACCCCATTATGAATGATGCTATCGATATAAAAAAGGTAACATACTGTTGTTTGCCAAATGTGGTAGAAAATCTGATGTCTTTTGCGCATAATGTATTAAGACGATTTATAAATGTAGTAACGTGTCAGTGGAAGTTATGGTATTGTTGTCATTGCTGTGTAGTAAAGAATGTCTAAATTGAACGTGATGAAACCAGTAAACAATTGTGAAAAGCGGTGTTCTGTATAAGCCTTTTATGTAAAGTAGAGTGATTAGCATAAAGCCCCTGTCTATCCAGGTTTTGAGAATTGTAAAGACACCACAAACCCCGTGTTGCTGTCTAATTAGTATTTATATGTACTGTTTGATTGTCCAGAGTACGTCTAAAATGGTCAAGTCAAATCTTCCATGCATGTCGAAGACTTTGACTGTCTTACTCAGGAATTCAATAAACGGTCTCATTCCAAATGGACATAATGGTGCTTTATCACTTCATCATGCGGAGTAGATGTCCCCACGAAAATGGAAGCGACCATGCTGACTTTTGAGCCTTGTACGAGAAACCCAATAAATTGGAGTTCCGATCAGGTCCCACACAAATCGGGATGTACAGCTACATTTGCAGACTAGAAGCTTGTAATTTCAGATTAAGAAAGAAGAGACATTTTTCTATCAATAGACGAAAACAAAAGCGCTGATCAGCTGTGCAGTTTCTGCACAGTCTGATCTGCGTCTTTGTTTTCGCATATGCAGATTGTTGATTTTCTGAAGCGACCATGTTGGCATTTCCAGATCTATTATCTTGATCGTAAACTGTTTAGTTGGAGGACAAACACAAATCTAGTATAATAACATACAGACAGACAAAAGAACCTCGACATAGACAGATATCTCGATGTGAATAAACAGTGAAAAACTAATTGTATAACACATAGCAATTCATTTTCACATTATTTTATTCCAAAGATTGCACTTCTTCGGTAAAGCCTCTTTCTAGTGAAGTAGGAGTCATTTTAAAAACAATCTATAACAAAAATCTTAAGCACGGCGCTGAGACATCAGTAAGTTTATGACGAATTAAAACATTTGTTACATGTTACAAAGAAGGATTGATCTCTCGGAAAGGATTAAAATATTTATCAAAGGAACAATTCAAAATGAACGCGAAAATATTTGAACCTTCAATAATGGCTTCATTTAGAGGAATCACTGACTTAAATAATGATACCAGCCTGACTTCTTAGGTCCATATAAATTAAGAAATAACATACAGAATTCCAAGGAAACAATGACTGAGAAATGTTCTACTAGCACCGGCCGTAACATGTACAGACTTGAACATGTAGCCATCAAACCAAAACATTGCACGAGTAAATAATTCTAAAAATACACTTCGCAATTTCAGTTTTTGTCAAATGTTTGTGATCTATCTCGATTATTGAATTTAAAGCAAATAGAGGTGCAATAAACCATCATTCGGCCCTCACAATTGAATTTTCATAAAACACTTTAAAACGTTTTGTGTTTTTGTCAGTCAGTATTACATTTCAATTAGGCCTATTGTATTTCAATTACACGAACGTATTAAGGGACGCTTCATACTCGTGTAAATATACATATACATGTAGCATGAACGTTGCTTTTAGACCCTATGACTCGATATCCCAGTCGAGAGTAAGCGAGAGGCCCTGGGTTCGGTCCCATGGTCGACCGCTTATATATATTTTCTGCTTATTTTCCTTTTCCTAGCGCTCAACCTGATCTATCATTTGCCACTATATATGCAAAAATAATAAACAGCTCAAGATGTCCGTTTCAAATAACTTCAACTTGTATACTCATGAACACTGTCTAGTTGATTAGATTCTGAAAATGAGTATTATGTCTTCTCCAGTGTTTTGGTACATTTTTGCCGTTTTCATAATGATACAAGATACATGCTTCTCACCCATCAGACAAACATATACGTCAGAGATTATTCTATCCCAGCACTAGTATTTTGAATCTGTCAAAATGCCAATCATATCTGCATTTATCTAATAGAAATGTACACCAAATTGTTTTTCCACATAAGGAAGTGAAGAGCTGGATGTCAATTGTCAGACACAAAAATTCTCTTGCATCTGGTGGTCATTTCAAGAAGTAATCAAGAGCAATTGTAGTCTGCTGCTTTGACCTCAGAATGTAATTTTTTTTAGAATTTCATGCAAAAAAAAAACAACAACCATACAATGCTGATTAAATTTTTTGTAAGCTGAATGCAAATACAAAATTATTTTTATTTTCTTGTTTTTGTGAAATGGTTAATTTGCATATTGTTTCATGTGCAAATAAAATGGCTGCATCAACAGCACTTGAAGCCAAATCAGAATCACTTGAAGCCAATTTAAAGTCAAAAGGTTTTAAAGTAAGAGATGGGTGAGAAAAATAATCAATGATGGTGTCGAGGCCTTACAGTAACAAGGAAATCTTAGACTCGTTTTCAGATTATTCAAGTCTCGTCCGCTACATAGCCTCGGCCTCAACCCCATCATAGATTCTTTTAATCGTATTTCATTTTTAAACAACAATAATTTTTATTCAGGTTTAAAACTGCATGGGGTTTTTCTTGTGTATTTTTCAATAGGTTGGACAACAACCGGAGCGGGAGGTGTCCAAGGAGATGTATTTCTACTTCGTTCTTTTCATCATATTTGGATCCTTCTTCACATTGAACCTATTTATAGGTGTCATCATTGAAAATTTCAACCAGCAAAAGAAAAAGGTAAGGTGTTGTTTTCTTCTACAATTATTAAGATGTTATTAACGCGAAATAACTGCTATGGCAGCATTTGTATGTGGCAACAATGTAGCCATTTATTATAGTATAAACACGTATTGTCTTTCACATTTTATCATCATGATCATTCAGTGTAAGGTGTATTTAAATTGCATTGCAGTGCTTTTCCATGTGTATGGGATATATAAGGTCTACGTAGATTTGCAAATGTATCTAATATTTGAAAACAAACATCATTTTGTATGGAATATATTTTGTCAACTTGTTCATTCTACAGGTGCGATAATCACTTTTTATGTAATTTAAATTATTTCTGGCAGCAATGGTAGGTATTTAATTGTTAAGATTTTGAATACACTTACAACTCTTCGAAACTAAGGGTGATCTATGCGTTATCTCTATGTCAAAACTTTCATGCTGACATACTACCAAAACAGAATGTCTGCGAAACTCTCCACAACTTTATAAATTCACTCAGTGTGACTAGAATCATCATCAGTTCGTCCTTTAAGACTTTTAGTTTGTTGTGCTCCTACCTACCAATTTTAATGAGTCTGTAGGTAGATATTTTGTAATTAGATTTCCTTGTTAAAATGTTTATTACAAAGAAGTTGTCTTTCACAATAAATAACTCAATTTAGAAACCTTTTCTTCAACTGAAAAGAGATTTACATAATTTGTAATCAAATCATATATTTCCAAACAAAATTTCCAAAAATGTCTAAACTTCTAGGGCTTGCCAATTTTGGTTGGAAGGTGGGAGTACACCAAGTCGACAGTAATTTTGTATGTTTGGTCCCATCATTCAGAACGTTTTTTAAACAAAAGAAGAGAAGAACACAGTTTAGACATGACAGTCTGAGTGAATACACGAATGGGGGAAATGCTACAACGGACAACCTCATTCAAAGAAATTGGCAGGCACATTAAAATTAATATTATTATATTCTCTGTTTATCTAACAGGCAGGTGGCTCGCTAGAAATGTTTATGACAGAAGATCAGAAAAAGTATTACAAGGCCATGAAGAGAATGCAGGCCAAAAGCCCCATCAAAGCAATACCACGTCCGAACGTCAGTTCCCGTATTATAATCAATGTGTCCTGTATTTGCTGATCCCGGGCTATTCCTGTCATTGTTGTTCAAAAGTTGAATTATATCATATCCCACAAACTCTCAAGTTATGTTTGACAACTGGACTTTCATATTCTTTTCATTTTGCTTTCGATTTAATGTCTTGTATTTGTGGAAAACAATCAAATTCCTCCACAAACCTATTTTAAACAACATAGTTTACATGCTAATTCATTTACTTTTATTATTTATTGATTTATTTGGCATTTGCTTTTGCATTTGGTAGTATCCCATTAAAAGAACGCTTTTGCTAAATGTGAGTTGCTTCAGATTCAGGACGCTGCTCTTTTTAGTATTGTTTTAAATATCATGGGATACTTTCTTAGATGTCGGGTTTCATTTAACATTCAAATATGTTTGTTGAGAGTTTGTGAGATAACCTTGCAGTGAACTATATATCGTTGGAAAATTCCGAGGATACTTTCGAGCATAGCAATATATATATATATATATATATATATATATATATATATATTTGTTTTATAAATATCATGAAACCATTTTAGAGCTGGAAGATTGATATGTTAAATTTTTCACGAATAAAAAAAAAAACATTGCAATTGACAGTATTATATAAACGCATTATATATACTTGTTTTATAAATATCATGAAACCATTTTAGAGCTGGAAGATTGATATGTTAAATTTTTCACGAATAAAAAAAAACATTGCAATTGACAGTAGTATATAAACGCATTGCCAATTGCAAGTGACACTTTATTTAAAGTACATATTCGTACAAGCATAGCATCCTCTGAATTTTCTAGTCGTTTATGTAATCTGTCTCTGGGCTAAGCTACTCCTCCTGTGCTGGATAGTTGCTTTTGCCATGTGTATGTATGTGTGTGATATCTAAATGTCATTGTATCTGGGTTGATCCAACTAGGGATCTGTGTTTTCTGAATTGTTTATGTACCATGAATGTATGTTTGCTCTTGCATCGATAATCTTTCTTCAGGCTGGATCCCTAGAAATGTTTATGACGGAGGATCAGAAAAAGTATTACAAGGCGATGAAGCGAATGCAGTCGAAAAGTCCACAAAAATCTATACCAAGACCGAAAGTCAGTGACTGTACATGCACTATTTTTTACCTTTTAGCTGGATGTAGCTGACTTTTGACACTAGCTCTCCTTTATGTGTTGTGAAGCTGTTATTCTTGCAGGGAGAGATCTCACTAACTAGGTTGAATTCAGAACTTGATGAATATCCTCGAGGTTATATTTTTTATACTCAGCTTAGCATAAAATTTTAACTGCTCACGAATGTTGAAATAGTCAAAATAATTGGAGTATTCAGGTATTCAGGTATTTATCCTGTTCATAAATATTTTAATTTGTTGAGCATGAAAAATAGTTTATAACCTCGAGACCTGGTCATTATATCATCAGATGTAATTGTATTTACACCAGGTGCTATAATGATTGTTTTACCTTAATGTTGCACGTGCGAGGTTAAAGTTTGTGAGATCTATATATTTGAATACATAGTACTCACTATGGTATCTAAATTTCAAAGAGCATTACTGTGTTTTCGTATAGTGAATTAAATTCGCTGCTTCAAAATCAGTTTGGAAACAAAATGCTCTTTGATTTTTTCTGACTCGTGTAATTTTGTCTCTAAGCTTAGCTTTTATAGGTCGAGCGAGATATAGTAGTGGTGGTACACGTAGTCTTTGATTATTATTATATTCACAAATACTTCGATGAAATTTTGTTCACAAAGGTAGCTATTGCATTTTTCCCCTACCTCTCGCTGGACATATACGCTCTGCTGGTGAAAAGCTTCTATATGTGTGTCGTCTAAATGCGCTGACATTCCTAGATTTTCTAGGAAATGTTACCATGTGCTTAGCTGTGCAGTGTATGTCAATGGTGTTCTCTCTTCAGGCGGGTTCTCTAGATATGTTCATGACGGAAGACCAGAAAAAATACTACAACGCGATGAAAAGAATGCAAGACAAGAGTCCATCAAAATCTATACCAAGACCAACAGTCAGTTGGCGGAATGAAATACTAGCATAGAACTTTCTTCATATCACACTCTGAACAAAATTACGAAAACTTTACATAGAACATTTATTAACGTTATTTTAAGATTTGCAGCAATTATGAGGTCAAAAGCTCATTGGTACCATTCGATTTAAAACTGTTAAAGCTTACATAACAGCGGACCTAAACAACTATAAAGATTTACGACAAAAGTAAATCTGATATTGAATGCTAAGCTTTCTTATCTTCGAATAATGTACGAGTACATTACACATATACATTTACATGTAGGCCTGTTTTAGCGCAGCAGTCATGTCTGGAAAAAGATAAAGTTCTTCAGAAATTGAAATTCAATCAGTCAAATAAATGATTTGTGATATGACGAAACTCTTTGCTACACAGTTTAAATGATTTTGCATCCACAGTTTTATCTCTTCAGCACATTGAATGACGATTTGATTTTATAATTTTATAACACATTTACAGAATGTGAAAGAAGCACATGAGCATAGCTTTATTTGACTATCATGCAGTGGATTAGATAAGAATTTCGTGATGAATAACCCTAAAATCGCACAGAATTTTTTGCACTGTTTTTATGTGCTGATTCAAAGACTAGAAGAAAACAATGCAGTATTTGAAAGTTAGGCTAGATTGACAACTGTTGGTACTGAAAAAACAACATCCTTGGTGGTTCTTTCAATTATTAGATAAATATATACACAAATTATATTACAAGATGCATCCTTGTCTACTCCACTGCCATTGTGTCGTAATGTTTATATTGTTAGTGCATGAAAAGCATGATACACCTTAGCTGATCCCAGATTTTTATTTAGAAATATCTTAACACAAATAAATTAAAATAAGTTGGAGAAAGTGTGAAAGAATTAAGGTCCAGTGTATTATAATGGAAGCGTCTTTTTACGATGCACCTTTTTACATGATCCCAGTCACGTGTTTTCGAAGACTTTTATAGTGATTTCGATATGACATGTACCAGCTCATGTCCTCTGAAAAAATATTGCTTCAAAAACTACGTCAGTGCTGAATAAAATCAAAGAAAGCTTCTTAACAATGCATTTCATAGGCTTAACGCATTCTGATTATCATAAATATTTTTCTTAAAAGATAATATTCTGCACCAAATAAGTATGTTCAAACCATCTATTAATGAGGCCTTTTGTTGTCTAAGAATGAATATTTTGCTGCAAAATGTATATATATGATAACACCAAAGCATGACTTAGAAACACTTACAAAATTTATTATGCACAGTTACTGTAATGCTGCACTGTCTTTGTGTATTATAATAGAATAATACGTTATCTGTAGCGAAAGATGTTCTTCTTGCACTTTTTTCACTAATCAAAATCATACAGTTTTTGTTTATTATATTTTATTATCACTGAAATAGAAAACAAATTTCGGTATCCGTAGGAAAACTGTACATTTTGTTACATGTATACGACAGATCGGATAAGAGAGGCACAAACATGTTATTAGTTTAATTTACCAGGGATAATTTTGGAAGGGGCCATGGCCAAAATTGCCCTTTAGTTTTCAAAATGGTCCCTTCATTTTGAAATAATGGCATTGGGCCAGTTTTATAATGTAAGGAAAGAGGCGGTAATGATTCTAGCTGAGAATTTTCTACAAAATGGCCCCTTACATTTTCAAGCCAACAATATCCCTGATTTCTTGGCTGATTAGAACCACATATTTTCACTTCGGACCAGGTTTACGAGGCATGTTGTTTTTAATACACAATTCACACAAGTTTGTAACTAATAATTTGCATGTGCGTTTTCAGGACATTGTTATTCCAGTCATATACAGCGTAAAATAAGCTGCTTTAACATTCAAACATGAAATATAATATAGTGTATCGTAGATTTTTCAGAATGGCATAGTAAACATAACAGTATAAAGTTAATTGAATAAACACATTATGTTCTTTATGACAAAATGTCTGCGTCCATGATTTGAATTCGTACTAAAGCAAGTTATGTCAGTTTATGTAATAGATGTATATTTCTCAGTTTTATTCTTAACTAAAACACATACTATATTCTTTATCTCCCATAAAGCAAGACAGATGTAAATTGTAATACCATTGTTCAATCATCTCGAGCTTATGACCTGTATACTGGTATACCATATGTGCCATCTTGAGACAACCGGGTTATAAAATTTATGATTTCTGTTGCAGTGGTTCCCTGGCGGTATTATGTATGACATCACAACGGACCAGAAGTTTGACATTGTGATCATGATTGTGATAATGCTGAACATGCTCACCATGTGCTTGGAACATGAGGGCCAATCGGCGACCTATACCACGGTCCTCTATTACATTAACTTGTTTTTCATCGTTGTCTTCACCATCGAGTGTGCCATGAAGCTTATTGGATTGAGGCTCTACTACTTCAAGATACCATGGAATGTTTTCGATTTTGTAGTTGTTGTTCTTTCAATTTTAGGTAAGATATTTCAGTTCTGTCATGTTTCAGACAGATTTATCTTGCAATATTTGAGGCGCCTCGTGGGAAAACCGACAATGTGGTTTCCGAACAGGTCCGACACAAACCAGGCTGTACAGTCGCAGAAGCAGGCTAGAAGCTTGAAATTTCGAATTTAAGAAGAAGGGGAACTGTACTATCCGTGTAGCGAAAACAAAGACGCTGATCAGCTTCGCGGTTACCGCGAAGCTGATCTGCGTTTTTGTTTCCGCCTATGCAGATTGTTGGTTTTCTCATGAGGCGGCTAATTTCATTTCCATGTCATGGTTATACTTGAATATACTTGAAATTACAATTTAGAAATAAATTACATGTACCTCCAAAATGATCCTTTAGTTTACAGGTTTAAGTACCGGTCCCATTGGTATGTAAGCAATCGTACGATTGTCTAATCACAAGTTTATTGATAAGACTGCGTATGCAAAATTTGTAAAATGTTTTCCAACGTGTTTCTGCTTTCTTAATTTGCATATCGGGGTCAAATGAATGACCCCCAAAATTAATATTAAAACAATCGTAAGGTTATCTTAAGCGATCTAAAGCGCAGTGGGACAGGGACTTTGCCTTCTCGAATAGACAAACATACTCTGGCTTGTATTTCATAGACATGGCATTGTGGCTTCATTTGATTATGTTGCTGACAATATGAATTAACCAACAATTTGTTTTTGTTGCATTTTTGTAGTCTTATGTTTTATTCACTGTTAAACCATTGGTTTGACTATAACTAACGATGCACACCCTTTTAAGAAATGAAACAGCTGGTTGTAAAAGAATATTAACTTATTTACAACACAGATGCTGTCATACTTTCGTCTGTTAACACATTATCGTCAACAAAATGAATAAATTATTGATTGTCTACCAGTGATGTCTGCTGAAAGCTTTTGCAAACAGTCTGGATCCAGAGATTTGTCTGTACTGGTGGCGTTCATGACTTATGTGGGATAAAACTCAGCAGACGCAAACATTCATACAAAAATTACAATTACGTTACAATTCGAGAGTAAAAACACACACTTTAGACATTCATAATTTATTTCATTAATATGTTATTTTCAGGAGATTTATATGAAAGTAAGATTGGATTGATAAGTATTTGATGATATATATCCTCCCAAACCCCGAATGAACAACCAATCATTTTCGTTAGAGTGCATTAATTGACCAATCAAAAATATAATTTAGTCTTAATTTGTTTTTGAAATTTTCTGATTTTGTTCAAGTTCCTCTGTGCTAAAAATTCACAGAAACACTTGCAACACTCAAGCGAAGGCGAGAAATCTGAAAGAAATATTTTGTTATCGGCGAACACTATTTCAATTTCCATTTCATTTGGGAGGAATTCTAAGAAACATTTTTATACATGTACATCAAGCGTAACCACCATTTCACATTTAATCATTCAGCCACCAATTTTGACAATTAAAACGTGCTGTTCACATTTGATACCATTTCAGCTTTTTTATACTTTTAAATGTCTATTATCAAGATAAAACGTATATTTCTATAAATATTCACTGAATATATATGCTAATTAATATTCCCACTTGACACAAAAATGTTATTTTCTATCTTGATTGTCGTTTCATATTTTCCATAATGTATTAAATCTTAAAATCATTAACACATCGGTGCCTTAATAATGGCTACCATAACTTTTTATCAGTCATTTTCTAATCTGATATTTCACGAAGCCACGTTTATACCCAATTGTTCAGGACAATTTTACACATATTTGCTCCATTTTAAGGTTCTGCACATACATTTTCTAAAATATTTCATTATACTTATATTGTCAACCAATCGTTGCACATTTTCCATTATAAACAGAGGTTTGTTGCTTATATATAATTACACGCACGTTGATCATGAAATGTCAATAAATATGAAAATCAAATAATACAGACTGGATCTCTTTTAAAAAAATATGGTTGTTCCTGTTTCTCATTCATTGCAAATATGGTTCTGGCTCTATCACGTGCGTTGAGCAAATATCATGACCTTTTGCATTATATTAATTTTGCATGGTATTATTATTGTTTTCGCTTATTATGATAAAGTGACGAGAAGTTTCTTTGTTTGAAGCCAAGCATATTTGCACTATGTATAAATTTAATTTTATGCGTTTGAAATATTTCAGCCAAATCCGTCGTTAGCAAATTATCATATTCTGAGCGTGTGCTAAAAACGTAGTATTTTTTAAAAAAAAAAATATAGCTAAATGATAGTAAGCATAGCGCTTTTATGCTAGATAAGAAAATACCTTGGACACCCATTCGATAGGCGAGTCGTACACAAGTAGTCATAAGTAAAATCTTTAGACTTCAGTTTTTCGTGCAAATAGTTTGAGCCATTTTACCATATCACACCACTTGTATCTAGGAACATATTTGGAAACATTCATCAGGATAGCATATCCATGAAACGTATACCACCTTTAACCCCACATTGATTGTTCCAGAGGTATACATTATTTTTCTTGTTTATGTTCCATTACAATATATTGTGGGTAGTCGTTAGAACCGCCTCGGCAATGCGCTTCAAACATGTGCCTGCAATCAATGTTTTGTGCAAAAAAGTACGAAAAATACGGACAGATAACTTGAAAATTTTCATTTTTGTACAGATAAAATTGCTGTATACTGCATGGAATATAACGTAATTTCGTAAAATAACATTTCCTCATTTCAATCTTTTTCAGGTGTAGCATTAGCAAAATACATGCAAGAATTTTTCGTGTCCCCTACGCTGCTTCGAGTTGTTCGTGTCTTCCGAGTAGGCAGAGTTCTGCGTTTGGTGAAGTCAGCGAAAGGAATAAGAACTTTGTTATTTTCATTAGCTGTGTCGCTTCCCGCTTTATTCAATATAGGCTTACTGTTATTCCTCGTACTTTTTATCTATGCTATATTTGGAATGAACTTTTTCATGCACGTTAAGATCCCTGTGGGAGGATTAGATGATGTGTTTAATTTTCAAACATTTGGACAAAGCATCATCACGTTGTTTCAAATGTGCACCTCAGCAGGTTGGGACGGGGTATTGACGGGTCTTATGAATGACAAGGATTGTAAGAATGAGTGTTTGCCCGAGGATCCCCCAGACTGCAAGCCCGACTGTGGCAATTACCCTGGAGCAGTGCTGTACCTTATCACCTACCTAGTGATAAGTTTCTTGGTAGTTGTAAACATGTATATTGCCGTTATCTTGGAAAACTTCAGCCAGGCTACGGAAGATGTACAACAAGGTTTAACGCCGGATGATTTCGATATGTATTATGAAAAATGGGAGAAATACGATCCGAATGCCACGAAATACATTGCGCTGGATAGGCTTTCAGACTTTGTTGATTATTTAGAAGAACCGTTGAGACTTCCCAAACCCAACCATTTTATGCTAGTAAAATTAGATATACCTATTTGTGAAAATGATATGTGCTTTTGTCGTGATATTCTTGATGCGTTGACTAAAAACTTTCTCGGTACGGGAGATCCGGGTGATATCCCTATCCCGGCTAATGAGAAGCCAACTGAGATAGAGCATATTGTCATTAGTTCAACTCTGAAGAGACAGAAAGAACATTACGCTGCACGGATTATACAGAAGGCTTTCAGAAACTATAGAAATGCTCATGGTGGTGAACTACGGCACCACAGCTCACCATCCCCTCCCCCGTATGATCAAGTAGCAATAGATATAAGTGACGATAAGAATATTGAAGAAGCTAAAAGAAAAGAGGACGAAAGAATTCAAATGATAGACACTGACGCAGAGAAAAAAGATAAAGAAAAAGATGACGGTGCAGGGGAAGTGTTGAGTCCTGAACAAACTATTGTAGAAGTAGATTTGAAACCGGATAGTGATGTCGTTGCATGACAGAGCGACTGATACTGAGTTAATTGCTGCAAATTATGTGATATAAATGTTTTCTGACAGGGTGACAATGACAATGTCATGTACATGTACAACGATTTAAGCTATCATAGATATGGTGATTTTCCTGAAATATTAAGTATTGGAAAGGTCGGGTTCAATCAGGTATTGCCAAGACTGAAGAAGGGGGCAAAAATATGGTGTTAAGTAACACAAAGACGGATTTACCATACAACACAGATCGAATTGAATTTCGTTGAAAATAATTAGACATATAGAAAGATACCCATGGGTGTTGAAATATCATTGGGCTTACAAAGGTATATATCAGTATGAATATATCAAGCTTGAACATGACCAAGACAGCCCATCAACATTATTTTCCAATTATATCTTATGCATCATAATTCCATTTAAAGTGGATAGAAGAGATGTTGCGATGCTTCTTTTACATTAATTGAATTGTGCAAGAGAATATTTGCCAGATTCCATTATTTTGTTAACTAAACCATTATGTAATCATGCCTACAATGCAATATTTATTTACAGTTGTATAGCTGACGAGTTTTCAGATGAAATTGTGATATCATGTTTTGTTATGCTCAAGAGATTAAATAATTGTTAAAAGTTGGAAGTTCTAAACATTACCCTTAATAATGTGTTTAAGAGAGTAGGTGGGTTAAAATAATGACCATGTAAATCCCGTCAAAGTTACTGAATAAAGGTTTAATTCAAAGGACTTATGGTATCGGCGTATACATAATATGCCATCATTATTTTGTTAGGTAACCAAATTTTATTAACTTAATGCTGTTAGACATTTTCCAAAGAACAGCTTTATGGGGATACATTTGTAGTTTGAACAAAAATGATATTGATTGTTTTTGTAACCAGATCACTTTATCATACAAAACATGATTGTTTTTCCTTTATGCATAATAGTCTGATATGTGTGGTTTATTTATATGACAAACTCATGTTATATTATTTGCTTGTACATACTCAGCTATAATGTCTTTCTGTTATTGTTCAAAATGGATGCAATCATTTTTGAATTCCATTAAAATTGCTCGGATAACTGGTATCAATTTTAAGAAGGTCGATGGATACAGATTCAATGAGGCTAGCTTGGGAGTTCAATAAAGAACGATTTTAGACCTTTAAACTTATCATGCAAACAAGAGAATTGTTCATTGTAAAACTCAAATCTTATACCAATTAACCTTGCTGAAGATGTATCCTGTACCTTTATTTGTTCGTGTTATTGCTTTTGATGCTTAAGAAGGGCTCAATGTTTGAGTGTTAGCTTTTGCACGTTGACTGTTATATACAATTTAATCCACTTTGTTAATTCATGTCTGTTTTTAAGACTGTCCCACTTTTTCTGTGTATGTGTGTATGTGCGATTGTTGGAGTGCAAATTTTATGAAGACGATGCTAACTTTCTATGGTATCAGCTCGTGGTTCAAGTCAAGTATCAAATAATTACTTACATTGGTGCCAAATGTCAAATAACAATAGACAACAGTTCAAAACAACATATGAGCCACCGCTTAAGAAAACCAGCGATTTCTATATGCGAAAACAAAGACACAGATCAACTGTGCAGTAACTGGATAGCTGATTAGCGCCTTTGGTTTCGCTACTCAGATAGCACAAGTCATCTACTTCAATCCAAAATTTCAAGCTTCTAGCGTTCTTCTATGACTGTACAGGCCGATTTGTGTCAAAACGATGCCATATATCAAATAATTTAAAAGAACTTCGGCCCCAAATATATCTAGCGTTCTTCTATGACTGTACAGGCCGATTTGTGTCAAAACGATGCCATATATCAAATAATTTAAAAGAACTTCGGCCCCAAATATATCAGGCATGACACATTAAAATACATGAAGTCAAAACGATGTCAAGTATCACGAAAAATAATGTGCACAATTAAAGTACAAAAATTATAAACGATCTCAATTATTACAAAAAGTAGATATTCAGAATAATGTACAAAATTAAAGTACAAAAGTTATAAATGATGTCAAGTATCACAAAAAGTAGATGTACAAAATAAAATAATGTACGAAATTAAAGTACAAAAGTTATAAACGATGTCAAGTAGTACAAAAAGTTGATGTTCAAAATAATATACAAAAGTTGTAAACGATGTCAAGTATCACAAAAAGTAGATGTACAAAATAATGTACGAAATTAAAGTACAGAAATTATTAACGATGTCAAGTATTACAAAAAGTAGATGTTCAAAATAATGTACAAAATAAAATTATTAAAGTACAAAAGTCAAGTGTTTCAAAAAGTAGATGTTCAAAATAATCCCGAAAATAATGTACGAAATTAAAGTACAAAAGTTATAAACAATGTCAAGTATTACAAAAAGTATATGTTCGAAATAATTTACAAAATTAAAGAACAAAAGTTATAATAAACGATGTCAAGTATCAAATAAAAAGTGTTTCTTTTTATAAAATTAAAATAATTTTAAGAGTTACTTAATAAAGATAAAGAAGAATTGCTCAAAGTGATGTCATGAATACCAAAAACGTCTGTTTAAACTGTTCAAAACTTTGTTCAAGTGTCAAATAAAATGCACAATTGTTCAAAATGATGTCGGAATATATATAAAGTAATTTTACAAGAGTTCAGTTAATTTAATTTATTTATTGGGTTTATAACAGGACTTAATACAAGTAAAAATGATGATTTGGCATTTTGCTGTGTGCTTCTTTGACCGACGGCCCTGATCCTGCAATACCATACTATATACTATATTAACCCATTTTTATCAAATGGATTTGCATATCCCTATCAATTGGGTGAGTCCAGTTTTAGTTTTAGGGACTTCAAATGTGACTTTAAACTTTCATTCAACTTTTCGACAAAATTCCTTAAAGCAAACAGAATGGCCCCAGATGGGACGCCGCATTCTGCAGCGTCAAATCTGTGGCTAAACTGCCTGCCTGCCTATGTCCCATAAATAGGACGCCAGGCTTACAATACCCGGATTAAACCAAGGCTACAATTGTATGTATGTGTGGACGAGGTGTGTGCCATAAAGCCCATTGTAGCATCAACGGCAAATTTTCTTATTATAATATGCTCAATATTTTTCTTTTCTTTTCTCTTGTCTTTGTAACCTGTTACATTGTCTGTGTGTTCAGAGGAAAAGGCTTAGTGAAAATGATTGTAAAATCCTAGTATTGAAATGATTTCAGACCGTGTAGCTTCTAAAGTCCTTTAAAGTGTGAGCATAAATTATCAGAAATGGAACTGTTGGCAATGACAAATAAAACTTACCTTGTTTTTTATTCTGATTCCACATCAAAGGAAGATAATAAACAACACTCTGAATATTTAACTATTATTTCTCCAGACTGCTGTGGAATTCCGATGGAATTTCGCTAAGATGTTTCGGCTTTTTGTCACTGGCAACAAGTAATATCCAAGATATTGATCAGTTGGCAAAATTTTACTCCGTTACACTTTGTGACCTTGATCCACTTCCGTGGAGAGGTATCACGGAACACCGACGGAAACTTCCTGTCTAGCAAGATTCAAAATCGCACGTTTTCTACAAATCGTCTTATCCAATTTCTACAAAACTGAAAAAAAATCACTATTAAATTTTCCTTGCGAAGATATTGTTACTTTACTAATACATTTTCTATTAACCAGGCCTAAAGGCTATAAAACTTGTCCATGCTCAACTCAGCTGAGACTAAAACTCATCCTGCCCATAAGTAATAAGGTGCCAACTTTATTTAGTAGCAAGATTGATGACTGGTTTAGTAAGGGCTTTTTGGGGAGTGACGGGTAGTTTAAATCAGCTTCAGCAGAGTTGAGCATGAAAATGTTTTTATAATCTCTGGATGGTCCAGATCTGTTTTATGGACATACTATGCATCAGGAAAACATGTCCATAAAATGTATACCCCCTTAAATCCCATTTTAATATAGCAAAACCTTGGTATGCAGGGGTATGCCTAATTTTCTTATTTTTGATCCAAACATACATTGTGGGTACTCGTTAGAACCGCCTCACCGAGGCGGTTCTAACGTGTACCCACAATGTATATTTTGAGCAAGAACATTTAGAAAAGTCATTTTTTTCCATATATTTTTTTTCTCCTAAAAATCTCTGTATGTTGCATGGGCAAGTTTTCGTAATGGTATGACCATTCCCATAATATTTTATGCAGTTTTTGACTAGATTGATTAGGTATGTCAATTAATTATGTAAAAACCAACTAAACCATTTCCCGAGACTTGCTCTGTGTGATTGCTTATATAAATATTCTAAAACTGTGTGTATGCTATGAAATTCAGAGAATTTAATGTGCTTTCTTTGTTACTCAGCAATGTGCGGCACTTCATAGATGAATGTACGCGAGTTGTCTGTGTTTTCTTTTCTGTAAATAAATTTTTACACATTGATTCAGCGTTCTATGTTTTCTTTCTATTTCCATGTTTAAAATGTAAGATATTCTCCATCCAAAACAGGCAAAATATCAAAACACTATAAGACTATCTTTTATTCCCAAACGATTAGATAAAACGCTATCTATGGCAAGCTTTTTACTATGTATTAGATAGATATCTCATATATTAAATTAGTTTATAAGATATTTCATATATATTATATTAGATATCTTATATAATTTTGCAAATAAGATATCTTATATACAATATATATGAAATATTATATAAGATATTTTAAATAGCATATAAGGTATCTTTATTGTTATATTAGATATCTTATATGATAAATAAGATATTTGATGTGCTGAAATCAATAAGATATCTAATATAGCAATTAATATATCTTATATAGCAATTCAGTTATCATATATGATATATCAGATATCTAAATTAATATATCATATATCTGACATGTATAAGATATCTTAATTAATATACCAGATATTAAATATATATCTTATTTAACTTATTTAATCTTATAGGGTTATTGCACTGATATCGGTGAATATTGTTCCGAGTTGGGATATCGAAGGACGCGAGCTTGCGAGCGTCCGTAGATATCCCAACGAGGGACAATATTCACCGATATCAGTGCGATAACCTTTTTATTATATAGCTATAAATATCTGCTTTTCATATTTGATGTTTTGTTGAGAGGTAGCCTTACAAAATTGAAATATCAACACGAAGGTCGCGATAACATCCATAAGTAATATCATTTTTGCACTAGTGCAATATCAGATGATATCATTTTTGCACTGTTACTTTTCGGAAGGACATTTTGCAATTGAATCAATATTGGTGACATTTTGTTTTCTTTTTTCGGCTTAAATAGCTTAAATCTGAAAGTTACAAACTTCAGCTGACGTTTTGGCCCAGTATGACGTCATTTTTCACGCGACGTCGGATGAAGATGACGTGACGTCATTGGAGTTGACGTCTGTGGTACTGTTATCCCGGAACAGCGGTTATCCCGGAAAACCTGCGGTTAACAGTAGAAGATCATGAGGGCCTGCGTAGACGTTTTTAAAAACAAAATTCACGTGCGTTTATTCCAGGGGACTATTTTTATTTTGAGGCTAGCAACCACGGTTCACCTTTTCAGCAGCTGATTACATGAAAACACTTGAATACGTGACTCTAAAACCCCAAGAAATGAATTGCTCAAGGATGATATTATCCAAAAACGTCAGCAAAGACATTTGCCACACAAAAGCCTTGCCACACGGACGCCATGAAAATGGCCGTTTTATGACGGCACACACCAGCCTCAGGAAATCTAAATTTTGATCTATTTATCATTAAACGCACGCATTCACACCCATACCGGTAGATGCTCTAATAATTCTTCTTTTAATTAAGGTCATTCATGCCACGATTGGTACATGACCATTTTTTAACCCATATTTAACAATGAGCTTCCGGTTTCATCGGTCACCTCCATTGAGAAAATGTGGAATTCACGAGTCCTTGACGACAAATTTAAACACACGAAAAAATACATAAACGAAGAAAGCCTTACCAAAATTCAAGCATAGTAATCCATACTGGCGTCCTAGTAGTCTTTTTAATGCACTTCGGGAAAGTAATGATCAAGAAATGTAAATTATTTCGCAAAAAAATCAAGACAGCCTCACTAAAACACAAACGACACTTGCCAGTTGAAACTGTAAATAATGACACGTCAGACAAAGATGGTCGCTCACAATGACGTCATGAACGAAAAGAATATCAGTTGCGGATCTAGCGGTTCTCTTTTTGGGTTATACATTAATGTGGAAAGTAATTTGATCGGTTTTAACGTGTGAAATACGGTACGAATAATAGGCACTTAAGCTGTAACGATGTACGCACGTGGACGTGTTCGAATCCTTAATTGGTTTTGAAAGCACCTGTTAATTTTAATGACGCCGGCCGGCCCAAACACTTGACTTAAGACGGTACTGTCCCATCTAGATCTTATGCACCAGTCATTTGTAACCACTGCATCCCCCTCTCAGAGGCCCCCCCCCCCTGGCGGAGATAATGACTTTTTACTTTTCTGCGCTCCACTTTAAGCCCCACCCTGCGGGGACGAGTTTGAGGGTCCAAACCCTGTAACGTTACTTTACTTCCCCCCACTCTCACAATACAAAATCCCACTGGTGTAAAAGTTTAATCAGTCAGTGCCCCTGCACTACTGGGAGGAAAGGGGGGAGCATCGGTTACAAATGACTGGTGCTGCAACTTCTGTGCTTTGTGTCTCTGAGAGAAATTGATGTCTATAGATCTAAAACTAATATGAAATGAAAGGCCCAACCCGTAGGCTACGCGAGAGGCTACGTGGCATGGCGATTTTAGTACCCGACAACAACGCAACCCTCACACCGTCAAGGGGCATTGTTATAATTTTGTTCCGCCCGTCATACTACATGTAGATTTTTCCCCCGTTTTTAAAGTCGAATTAAAATCCTGTACCGTTTCTTTGCGCTCTGTAGGTCTATCTCCAAATCCGAAGAATGGCCAACAATAAATAAATAAATCTAAATAAATAAATTGTTCTGTGGAAAAACGTTCCAATGAACCATTTTTCAGTCCAGATGTTCAGTCGTGTCTTGGCGGAGCGACCCTTAGTTTTCTTACTCATGAACATAGCCCTGCGGTGCCAGTAAGGGTGTAACACCCGACCCCTCAACTCCGGCTTTCACGCTACCAGGTAAACGGTAAAAGAAAATGTATGTATTAAATATCAATTTCGGAAGAAACATCGAAACACTCCGCCCATATGCTTAAAAATTTGAATTATACGGACGGGGGCGGGATCAAATGAGCCGCGACGCGAGAAAACCGATTTTCGGGGTTTCCGACCATGTCCGACACAAACCGGTCTGTACAGTCACAGAAAAAGCTAGACGCTTGAAATTTTGGATTTAAGCAGAAGAGGGGTTGTACTATCCGAGTAGCGAAAACAAAGGCGCTGATCAGCTTTGCAGTTACTGCACAGCTGATCTGCGCCTTTGTTTTCGCATAGGCGAAAACCCGGCGAAAACCCGGTTTTCTAATGGCGCGGCTCAATAGAATCACCTCCTCCGTATAGGCACTTGTGATATTGCTGTCAAACAACAACATAACTAAGTCCAGTGGTGTACGACTGTCTTGGACTATAGAAAAAAAAATGAAAAATCATGCTTTTTTGTGTACAAGTCGACATTGTTCCTAGCTTTTAACCATTAAATGTGGAGTTAATGTGTTCGACGCTCTTATCACTAGGTCATCGCGCTCCTGAGGCACCACTTAATATGTAACCTAAGACCATGATTCACGGACCCATCAGAAATAATGATCAGGGCCTTTCATATACATTGAGATGCGTTCGTTGAGTATCGTGAACGCGCATAGTGCAAGGGAAGCAACTCGATAAAAATAACATAGCTGATGCACGCCACAGTATCGATTTGTCTTTCGTGTGATAAATTGGTTTGCTATAAACTGTTGCGATATTTCTGGTTATTATTTATTTATTTTGTTAAGTTTACATTTCCTAGCAGATTTTACCTCCCATTTAGCAAACTTCGTGAATGAAAACAATCCTTGCTCGATAATAATTATAAATTACAATATTACGTGTGTTCTCGGTAGTCTGCTTTTACCCATGTACGATCATGTAACCGCCCTTAACCATGTTCATACATTCATACGTGTTTCTCGGTAGACTGCTTTTACCCATGTAACATTACAAAGTCGTTTAATTCCCCGGTCCGCCTGGGACCGGGGATAGCGAGGTCACAGCGGGGCTAAAGTGCCGGAATTTAACCTCTGACGAGTCCCGGTAGTGCCGGGGTTTTAATTTTCTGCCAATACATAGTCATGTCAATTCGAATAATTTTCATAAGCACATTTTTATATAGGTGCAGAAATTCAAGCCCTTTCTTATTTTTAATTAGAACAACTCCCAGCTGTTGTCCCATGTTATTGCCAGCCTCCGGGGAGCCGGGACTTTTAACAAGGAATTTACCACAAATCTGACCCAGCAGGTACCGGTCTTTTAGCAGAGCTTTAAAAAGTGAAACGTTAAACGCCCCGCTATTCCAGGGCCGTGGAGGGGCCGTGGATACAAATGACTGGTGCATAATCATTCTTCTACATATAATTCGGCGGCCCCCGTGGCCGAGCGGTCTTAATCCCTCGATCATCTCACCGCTGTGTCTGGTGTGGATTCGAGCCCCGTTCTGGCCACATGTGAGACAAGCCAAGTTCTGCTTGCGGGTGTGTCAGGTGGTTTTTCTCGGGGCTCTTCCATTTTCGCCCCACCTACCGATTGGCCAGTCTCATATGAGCTGAAATAATCTTGAAAGGGACGTAAAACTTAATAAAAAAAGTAAATAAATATAATTCAGTTTGATTCATTGTGAATATGATGTGTACCTCACGACGACTTTGAAGCAGAACATCAAGTTTCCCAGTTCCGGATCACTTGCGATATTTTCAAACAAAAAAAATCTCATTTGGCGCAATTGCATTACGATTTTGATTTTGTAGCTTCGCCACTTCTGTACAAGACAAGAATTGCACATAGTTTACCATTTCAAATTATTAATGTTTTCAAAAACTGGGTACATGATTGTATATTACGTATAACGTACGTTCTGGAAATTGGCGAGAATCGTGAACATATAATGTTCTAAGTCGATATACATGTAGGCGTCTGTACACGTAACTGCAGTTAAGTGCTGGAAATCATGGACTGTGCTTTGGTTACCGAGTCTCACTTTCATCTATCTGTTCGAGTAGCCTTGAATTTCAATTTGACAAACACAAAAAGGTTTATCTAACAAGTTTATGCCAACTAGACTAGAAACTCGATGCAGATCGTCTACACAAACACTCATATGCAAAGTAGCTGCAGCGATGACTTGGCTTGTATTGTATGATTCTAAGAGTTAGTAGATCGTTTTCGTTAGTCGAACAAAACTGGTGCTCTTTTGTTTTAGTTAATAAAGCTAAACGTCCCACTCATAATTTTGAATTCATGTCGGCACGAAACCATCGCTTTCTGAGTAACACGTAACTAGCGCTTTTGTGTGTGTGTGTGGGGGGGGGGGGGGATGAAAGCGTCTTGCTCAGAGTAACACTACATGGCTGAGGATGACGCTGAACCCAGGTCCGAGGTCATGAATTCTACCACTGGGCCAGTGAGGTTATACCCTCGATGTCTGACAAAAATGTTTCTTTGATAGCTGATTTGATTTTTGTTGTTTGAATTGAGGTTTAACGCCCCGGGAGGCAATAATATTTCAGTCATGTTGAGACGGAGTCACCGCGTCGAGTTAATGCGTCTTGCTCAAAGACACAATGACACATTTAAAAGCAAGAGGACCAATGGTCCTGTAAACGCTCACCTGAGATCTGCTTCATATACCAATACCATTTTAAAAGCAGATGAGCTCCTGGTGTCCTTTTTTTTCAGAATCATTAAATTTCAGTCCTACTGCCCATTTCCTGCAAGACTTTCACTTAAAATGACATTTTAAAAGTTTTCCCCATTTAAATGCATTGACGACCTATGTTGACCTTGTCATTAAATAGGTCAAGGTCACCACAGGGTCATGTTTTATATATGCATTGTAGTACTTGAGTCATCCATACTTCATGCAAAGTTTCGTTGAAATCGGTTCACCGGTTCTGGAGAAGATATTTTAATGGGTTTTACCATATATGGGCATGGCGGCCATCTTGGTCATGTGACCTGGATTATTTATATACACATTGGTTCGCACTTCCTATAGATGCTTCATATAAGATTTGGCTTTGATTGGCCAAGTGGTTTCAGAGAAAAAGATCTTTGAAAAGTGTGTATGGACGACAGACCGGCCAAGGTCAAGAGATGACCTTGACCTAAATTAATCATATACCTTCATCTAATCCATTAGTTGTTTGCATCTACCACTTTTCAGATCTCAGGCTGCAAAAGTTTTCAAAAAAAATAGCTTATTTCCACTTTTCCCATTAAAAGTCTTTGGAAACTTAAAGTTACCATAGCAACCAGAGTTCTTATCCGACTGGAATAAAAAAACACAAATTATGTAGAGGCTACTGTCAGGAACATGTATACAAAGTACAGGATTCATCCACTTGACAGTTTCTGAGGAGAAGAATTTTGAATGTTTTTTTTTTTTTTTTTTTTTTTTTTTTTTTTCAAAATTTTGCCCTTTATGGGGCGCCAGCAACCAATCAAAATAAAGGATTAGGACAAAACTCCCAAGAAATGTCAAACACTACTCAATAAACATTTCTGCAAAAACAAAATTCAAATGTCTGCAATTTTAGCGGAAAAATAGCCGATTTCCACTTTTCCCATTATAAGTCTATGGAAACTTTCCGTTGCTATAGCAACCAGAGTTCTTATCCACCTGGAATAAAAAACACAAATTATGTAGAGGCCACTGTCATGTACATGTATACAAAGTACAGGCTTAATCCCTTTGACAGTTTCTGAGAAGAAGATTTTTGAATGTTTTTCAAAATTTTGCCCTATATGGGGCCCCTACAACCAATCAAAATAAAGGATTAGGACAAAAGTCACATGAAACGTAGAGGACTATTCAATAAACATTTCTGCAAAAACAAAATTCAAATATCTCAAACAAGACGGCAAAAATAGGCAATTTTCACTTTTTCCCATTATAAGTCTATGGGAAGCTTAAGTTGCCATAGCAACCAGAGTTCTTATCCGATCGAAAAAAACAACACAAATATTCGTTCCCCCCACCTGTAGATGCTATATGTGAAATATGAAAAGATTCGGCCTGGCAGCTTCAGAGGAGAAGTCGTTTGAAAATGTTGACGACGACGGATGACGGACGACGCACGGATGCCGGCTCGACTACTATACTATAAGCTCACCTTGTGAGCCTTCGGCTCAGGTGACCTAAAAAAGCTTCAATTGATGAGTGGGTTAAGGCGGATGACCAACTATTGGTATACTACATTGTGAACCTTCAGCTCTGGTGTGCAAAAATACACCTATATATTCTAGGCTTGTTGTAATAGACTACGGCCAACCACATCTGCTGGTGAAATATTGTCAATTATACCACTTTGTGGTTTGGTTTGGTTATGGCTTAATGTCCCAGTCAACATATTTTCAGACATGTCGGAATGGAGCCAACGTTTCCTCGGAATTAACCTGCATTACTGGAAAGTTAATGAAGACTTGCTCAATGAAACGTAATGGCAGATGCAGGTTTTGAACCCATGACATGTTGCTCAGGAGTCCTGAATTCTACCACTATCACACTATGCTTCTTACTTCTAAATCTGATTCTGAAAAATCAACAATCTGTGAAATATAGGTTGATATCCAGAAGGTTGACACCCACACAAGCTTGTAGAAATCGCAATCAATAACTGTCCTTAAAACCAATATAACTGCATCTTTCTGCATACAAAATAACATTACCTAACTCAATTGATAAGAATTTAATCAAGCACCTGTCTCCATATGACATTAGCTGTTGAATGGAACATAAATACAAACAAATGCCAAATATATGAGGTAATAGACATATAACAACATTATGTGTGTTATTATTTTTATTTATACTCAATTAAATGGATTGATGCTATTCATTTAATATATTCAAAAGGTCATGTTATGAAGTTTCCTTTTTTAAATAGTAGCGTAAATTGTAAAGAATACATTTCATCAGTAAAGCCATATAGCTAATTTCCAAATAAATGTCTTTACACAATAACAGTATCAACCAAACTTCAACGCAAATGTCGACCGGCGGACGAACGGATGAACAGACGGACGGAAATTTGGACTCCTATATTGCACCCTGCTATAAGCTGGTGCGATAAAAAACACTGTAATTGCCGACTTTGTCAAAGAAATTTTCTTATGCAAATGTTTCCATATCATTACGAAAACATGCCCATGCAATATACAGAGATTTTTTGAGCTTTAAAAAATTGAAAATTTTCAACTGAAAAAAAAAAATGATATTTTTCTTATTTTTGCTCAAAACTTAGATTGTGAGTACACGTTAGAACTGCCTTGCCGAGGCGGTTCCAGGGATATTGTTGGCTTGATAATATAAGGGGCCATTTTGCGAAAAATGCTCCGCTAGAATCATTATTGCCTATCTCTTTACATTATAAAACCAGCCCACTATTTCAAAATGAAGGAGCCATTTTGAAAATTTAAGGGCAATTTTGCCCATGGCCCCTTCCAAAATTATCCCTGCGGTTCTAACGAGTACCCACAATCTGTTTTGCAGCAAAAATAAGAAAAATAGGTATACCCCTGCAAACCCCAGTTTTTCTATATAAAAGTGGGGTTTAAGGGGGTATAAGTTTCACGGACATGTTTTCCTGATGTTAATGTAAACCAGAGGACCAATGGTCCTGTAAACGCTCACCTGAGACCCGAGATATGTACCAACCAGCAACCAATCAAAATAAAGGATTAGGACAAAAGTCACATAAAATGTAGAGGACTACTCTATAAACATTTCTGCAAAAACAAAATTCAAATATCTGCGATTAGACCAGAAAAATAGCCAATTTCCACTTTTCTCCTTACAAGTCTATGGAAACTTTAAGTAGCCATAGCGGCGAAAAGTTCTTATCAGCACAAATTATGTAGAGACTACTGTCAGGAACATGTATACAAAGTACAGGCTTCATGCCGTAGACAGTTTCTGAGAAGATTTTTAAATGTTTTTTTTTTTCGAAATTTTGCCCTTTATGTGGCCCCAGCAACCAATCAAAATAAAGAATTAGGAAAAAAAAAATCACAAGAAACTTAGATATCTACTCAATAAACATTTCTGCAAAAACAAAATTCAAATATATCTGCAACTGAATTAGAAAATTAGCAAATTTCCACTTTTCCCATTATAAGTCTATGGAAACTAAAAGTTTCCATAGCAACCAGAGTTCTTAGCCAACTGGATTAAAAAACAAAAATTATGTAGAGGCTTCTGTCAGGAACATGTATACAAAGTACAGGCTTCATCCCCTTGACAGTTTCTGAGAAAAAGATTTTTGAATATTTTTTGAAATTTTGCCCTTTATGGGGCCCCAGCAACGAATCAAAGTAAAGGATTAGGACAAAAATCACAAGAAACATAGATGACCAGTCAATAAACATTTCTGCAAAAACAAAATTCAAATAAGTGTATCTGCAATTGGTCCGGAAAAATAGCCAATTTCCACTTTTCCCATCATAAGTCTATGGAAACTAAAAGTTTCCATAGCAACCAGACTTCTTATCCGTCTGGAATAAAAAACACAAAATATGTAGAGGTTACTGTCAGGAACATGTATACAAAGTACAGGCTTCATTCCCTTGACAGTTTCTGAGAAAAAGATTTTTGAATGTTTTTCGAAATTTTGCCCTATATGGGGCCCCTGCAACCAATCAAGATAAAGAATTAGTACAAAAGTCACATAAAACATAAAGGACTACTCAATAAACATGACTGCAAAAACTAAATTCAAATATCTCAAACAAGACAGCAAAAACTGGCAATTTTCACTTTTTCCATTGTAAGTCTATGGGAAGCATAAGTTGCCATAGCAACCAGAGTTCTTATCCGATCAAAACAAAAAACACAATTAATCTTTCCCCTTACCTGTAGATGCTGTAAGAATTGGCCCAGCCGTTTCAAAGAAGAAGATCTTTGAAATTGTGGACAACGACGGACGATGGATCATGGCCATCCTATAAGCTCACCTATGAGCATTCGGCTCAGGTGAGCTAAAAATGCACTTTGACACTGATTGTTAGCAAATTCCTCCTGCATGTCTACATTGTAACTCTTGGAAAGGTGAAAGGCAGAGTGGATGGTGACTTCTATTTCCTACATCCCTTTTCCATGATACCCACAAAGCCTGAAAATACAAGTGATATTTTGATTATTTTCTAATGAGATCTATAGAATGTAATTTATTTTTTTCCCAACTGTTAATACACAGCAAATTCAATATCAATTGATCTGTGTTATGAGAAAACCGGATTTTGCCTATGCAAAAACAAAGGCACAGATCAACTGCGCAGTAACTGCACAGCTGATCAGCGCTTTTGTTTTCGCTATTTGGATAGTTAAATTCCGTTCTCCCTTAATCACAAATTTCAAGCTTCTGTAGCTACACAGGCTGGTTTGTGTCAGACCTGGTCGGAAACCCTGAATTAAAGAATATTCAACTATGATTTTCAGCCAAATAGGTTATGTTCAACTTGACTTTTTCTGCTAATGGAGAATTTTTCACTTCACATCACGAAAAAATCCATAAAAATGTACATGTATAGCCCCTTGACCCCATTTTTATATATATAGTAAACTGGGGTTTACCGTAAGGTTACAGGGGCATACCTTTGATCCAAAACATAGATTGTGGGTATTCATTAGAACAGCCTCACTAGGTGGTTCTACATGTACCCACAATCAAAGTTTTGATAAAAATTTGAAGTACATGTACATGTAATATTGAATTTTTTCGATGAATTTTCATTTTCTACCGTTGAAAACATGCCATATATAGCATGGGTAAGTTTTTTGTAATAAATTGGGAATTTTTAGTTGATTGGGTAAACGTTTGTACCCAGAAAAAACGCACCCAGTTTCACATATTAAAGCCAGAAAAAATCTAAGCGGTGCAAAACTTCGTGAATATGTCCTGTCCGCAAATCGAAGTATATGTTGACCAGTGTAAGTTTTGTTTACAAAAAAGCTAAGAATAAGTACCTGTATGTAAGAAAATAAGTCATTCAATCTCGTCCTCATGGTATACTCTCTTTCAATGATTGACCATGTACTGTTAAAGCAAAATATCTGACAATGCCAAAGCAAAATGCCAAAACGAAATACCTTGAACTATCATGGCAATATGTGCAGCGCTATGCCACTTGCAGTGTTTTGCCTTCAGGAAGCCCCTTGAGGAGTAAGTTGATATTGACTTTCACTGACCCCATAGCCCACAGCAACATAATCTGATGGATCAACTAACTGAAATGGATAAACAAAGAGTTTGTCAGTGAATTGTCTTAATACTTTAGGTATATGTTTCATGCCTAAATCTCTGTCGTACTCGTTCCCTTTCGTTCCTATTGAAACCTAGCCGGATGGCTACCTTGTTGGGAAAGAGCTAGTCATTCTGCTCTTCCAGTGTGTTGTCCGAAATTTTGTTGTGTTTTATGTATTTTCTTTCCCACCCGCTGTCTATGTTGGGACTTTAAATTTAGCATACCCCCTTGAACTTCAATTTTGTATCAGAAAACTGGAGTATACAGGGGGTTATAACCATTCCAAAACAGACATTAGAACCGCCTCGCCAATGCAGTTCTACTGTGTACCCACAATCAATGTTTTGAGCAAAAAAAAAAAAAATAAAAATAACTAGAAAATGTGCTTATGAAACACTATGCCCCCAACTGGTAAGTCACTTTCAAGATGTACAAATGTCCAAAAAATGACTGTTCAAATTGTAAAAAAAAAATGACAAAAATTAATCTGATTAGTATATCCCAACCACATGCATATCTTCAAAGCATGGTCACAATGTCTGCAAAGTTTCAAAAGTATCGGTATAAAATTGAAGGAGGAGTTGCGCACACAAGGTACCCTCTATCCATTCACTAAAATGCCCGAAAAAATGACTAAGTTCAAATTGTGAAAAAAATGACAAAAAATAATCCAAGGATTATATCCAAACCACATGCATATCTTCATGCCATGCCCAGAACACATGTAAAGTTTTAAATGAATTCGCATGAAACTGTAGGAGGAGTTGCGCACACAAGGTACCCACTGCCCATTCACTTTCATTGTGAAAAAGCCTGAAAAATGGCTAAGTTCAAATTGCGAAAAAAAGTGACAAAAATTAATCTGAGGATTATATCCAAACCACATGCATATCTTCAAAGCATGGTCACAACATCTGTAAAGTTTCAAGAGAATCCGAATAAAACTGTAGGAGGAGTTGCGCACACAAGGTACCCACTATCTATTCACTTTATCAAGAATTAAAAAGGGAAATAACTCTCACAGATCCTAGCTCTAATGGTTCCTGACCGAGTGCTCACACATCACAGACTGACAGACAGACAGACTGACTGACTGACTGCACGGACAGACCCAAACCAATATGCCCCCTCAACTTCTTCGAAGTTGGGGGCATAAAAATCATTTTTTTAATGAAATTTTTAAATTTTACAGCTGAGAAAAATCTCTGTATATTGCATGGGCAACTTTTCATAATGTCTGAATAGGATATTACTACATGACTAGGTACAAAAAGTTCATAGAAGGCAGTTCCGACTTAAATTCACAATTTCTTAGTCAAATGCAGAGGGTAAATAGAAATACTGGAAATTTTTCCAGGAAAATAGTAGGCCTGGCAGTTCAAATCATAGAAAGACATGTTGTACAGTATGACCAGGAACATCATGTCAATAAAAGAGAATTTATGTAAAAATGGTTGGGTCGATCATAAGAAAACAGTCACATCCCTTGCTCAGTTTCACAATGGAAAGGAAAAGCCCTGGTAAATTTTTCTGTCATTAAAATTTTATTTGTATACCATTTTTCATTTTTTGTGTGCAATTTTCGACATACGAAAGAACAACATGATCAATTTTTTTCTTCGAGAAGTTTCAGAAAAGGGTGGTTTTAAAAAATGCAGTTTCTGAAAGATGGTGTTTGGACAGTAACGTTTGCAAGAGACATAAACATGCATTAAAATAAAAATAATTGCTTAATCATGTTAATAGGGGCGCCCCAGCAGGGCTCACACACATTTTATTATCAGATCATAATCTCATACATGTGGTGCCTCTGGGAACCCGAACAGGGAGATTTGAGAAGTTGGAGTGATGTGGGATTGTGTAAAGTATACGACTAGACCACATGTTCGAGCCTCAGGAGGGTCCTCATTTGTTGTGGCATCTGCACAGCTCCCCGAGCTCAGGTCATTGTCAAACTTATCAACTCAGAACACAGTTAAAAAATAAATAAATAATCTCGCATGTGAACATTAGGGTAAAATAATCAGTAATGCCAGCAATACAATCATTCATCAGACACTGGTTGTTATGCACCAGTCATTTGTAACCACTGCTCCCCCACCTACGGGGAAGGGCGGGGATTATGACTTATCAGCTTTTAGTGCCCTGCTACCCTGCTATAGGCCCCACTCCCAGGGGGTAAACTGGAGGTCATAACTTTGCTCTTTGCCCCGCCCTTAGCAATAGAAAATCTCCCTGGGGTAAGGATCCTAATGATAAAACCCTGTCATTTCCCCTGCACTGCCGGGACACTCGAAAAGTAAATGCCCCGCACTTTAGCCCGGCTATCCCCCACCCTTTCCCATAGGTGGGGGGGGGGGGGGGGGGATGCAGTGGTTACAATGACTGGTGCATTAGGGGTATAGTCAGTTATAGGGCATGTCGGCAAGGTACACTTCCGTGAAAAAAATCAATATCGGTCACCTTTTCCGCTATTTTCTTCATTCGGTGGAGGTGATAACCTCGGCCATTATCGCTTTGCGTTTACTACTTTCAGACGCTAATAAAACCATAATTTGACCAAAATATAACGCATTCCTTACATTGGAATAAATTATATCCGGAAATCTAATAGAATATGCAATGCTTTGATGGAAAAATTTCATTTTGATTCCATATTTTGCGCTCCAAATTTGGTATGGCATAGCGATAAACACCGAGTCATGTACCTCCGCCGAATGAACAAACTTACCTGTATGACGTCATCCCAACATGCCCTATCAGTAGAAGCATGCCATCAGCAGAAGTGGAAAAGATGACTTTTATGGTGATGAGTGGATAAAATGTGTACATCTGATGACTGTGTGTCCAAGTTCGCATCTCTTGTGAGAGCCAGGGTCTAATTTCCCTCCTGGCGACCCCCCCCACCCCCCCCCCCCCCGGTGAAGTTAGTATCAATTTGGCGTATCACCAGTAAACCATGATCAGATGATGGGTGGGGAAATTCTAATGCAAAAAAAGCTCCAATCGAGTAGTTAAATGAAACGCTCCAGGCACAGGTGCTCTATTGTGAACTTCTAGTCACTCACCCACTCGTTCTCACAAAACTTAGATCTCAAACTAAAGTTTAAAACAGGCAAACATTTCTATTTCAAAAGATGCTTTACTCACCGAAGATCCAATTTTTTTTCCAATAGGCCTATGGAAATCTCAACACAAGACCACAGTTGTTTCTTGTTTCTTGTTTCTTGTTTTAGGAGTAATGTAAGCTTCGTGAGTTGCTTGTAGACTCCGTCTATACTTATAAACGCGCTTTTCCGGTTCCGGTATATAGGTCCATGTAGTAGATCTAGTAGATGTCTAGTAGATGTTGGTCAGATCAAATCTGTCTGACCGCAACGCCTTGTCCAGTTTGGTTTTAAATGAATTAACAGTGTCACAGCACACTATATCTTCACTAAGGTTATTCCACTGATTGATGCATCTCACTGGGAAACTATTAAGCCGTAATGATTTCCTACATGTAGGTTTAGTAATTTTAAAGATATGGCCCCTTGTGCAATTGTCGTTAAATTGGAAAAAATTTTCTGGACTAATATCCTCGTGTCCATGAACAATTTTGTACAACTGTATAAGGTCATAACGCTTCCGTCTGTAGAATAGCGTTGGTAAATTCAATTTTTCTAGTCTTTCTTGATAGTTTAATCCTTTCAGTTGAGGTACAATACGTGTTGCACGTCTTTGAATGTTCTCTAATAACTGAATGTTTTTCTTTGTACTAGGGAAATACACACTCCCGCCATAGTCAATGATAGACCTAATCAATGTCTTATACAGAGTAAGGAAAAGTTCACTGTTTAAGGTTTTGAAAGTACGTTTGATCAGTCCAAGTAACCTATTTGCCCTATTCACTATATGAGTAATATGAGAGTCAAATTTCAGATTGCTTTCAAATATAATTCCCAAGTCCTTTTCTTTAGAATCACTTGCTATTCCATGCAAATTTCCATTAATGTCTTCTAACTGATAATTGAATGGATACTTGACATTGCCATATTGAACTGTCTTGCATTTTTGTACAGAGAACTCCATCAACCATAATCTACACCAACGGCTAAGTTTAAGTAAGTCTGTCTGTAACTTTTCCTGATCAGCTCTAGAGTTCACTGGTGCATAAATCTTGCTATCATCAGCAAAAACTTTACAAAAGCTTTGTAAGGAGTCCGCCATATCATTTACATATATAATAAAAAGTACGGGTCCAAGAACCGAGCCTTGGGGGATCCCAGAAGTAACATTTTTCCATTCAGAGCTTTTACCATTGATGATTACTCGCTGCCTTCTGTTTGATAAGAAATCTTCAATCCATTTTAATATTTCTCCTTCAAAGCCATAGTTTTTCAATTTCAATAGCAATCGACGGTGTGGTACCGTATCGAAAGCTTTTTTGATATCAACATAAACAGTATCTATTTGATTATTCTCGTCATAGAACTTTGACCAGTCATCAAGTACATCTAGGAGTTGAAGAACACAACTTCTTTTGTTTCGAAAGCCGTATTGACAGTCACTGAACAAATTGTTTTCATTCATATGTTCCATTATTACTTTCCTTACAGTTTTTTTCACATAAACGACAGGGTAGGCATGTCAGGCTTACCGGCCTGTAATTTGTTGGTTCACATTTATCTCCCTTGTTTTTATACAGTGCAGAAACATTAGCATCCTTCCATATATCTGGAACTTTCCCTTCATTAAAGGTCTTATCAAATACAGTCTCTAGAGGAGTACTAATTATATCCGCTGTTTCACGAAACAACCGAGGATGACATCCATCAGGCCCCATTGATTTACTAATATTCATGTTTTTCAACAGTTTTTTTAACATTTCTGAATCAGTCTTAATTTGGGTAACAGGTACTCCGTGATATCTGACATCAAAAACTGGCAATGGCCCTGTTGGTTCATTAACAAACACAGATGCAAAAAAGTTATTCAATAAGTCAGCTTTCTCTTTATCTTCACAAATCATTTGGCCATTAGTGTCTTTAAGATCAGATACTGTGGTTCTGCTCCGAGTTTGATCACGTACATAACTCCAAAAGCCTTTAGAGTCCTCCTTCACATTTTGAATTATACTAGACTCGTATGTTTTCTTTGCCGAACGTGTAATTTTAGTACATTCATTTCTAGCTTTGCAGTATTTCAAATAATCTCTTCTATCCATTGTGTGTATATAACGTTTCCATGCCTTATGCTTCTTTTGAATTGATGTAAGACATTCTCTATTCACCCATTTCTGTTTGTTTTTCTTTGGACCAGTTTTTGTAAGAGGAACATTCTTGGACACAGTTTCTGATAATTTATTTGTTAAAAAGTCCCAGCTTTCCTTCATATCCATATTTTCCATTAACTGCCAATCAACTAATGTCAAATCATTCCGTATTGATTCATAATCACCTTTATGAAAGTTCCGCCAATAGATTTGAGTTTTACATCACCGATTAGGCTATCTATTACGTCACTTTAGTCTCTGACAGTGGCGGACCTAGCAGAATTTTAAAGGGTTTTACCATTTCACATCAAAGTCCGCGATAAAATGAGTTTGTTTTTTCCGTGTTTCGTTTGACACAAACTCACACACGTGTAATCTGGAAGACAACGCAGTGCGCCTGCGCGTTCCGCTAAAATTATGTCAAACTCGACCGTTTTAGAAAGCGATTTACACACTTCGAGGGTCAACGCACGGTTTGACATATGATCAATAACGCGGACCAATGCTTCAATTAGCTCATTAAAGAGGCTGAACCGAATTAGCCCATGACCATTTTTATAACCCAAATTTAACGATAGGCACTGTCATGTAGAAAAGTAACGGAAGTTGATAGTGCCACAAAAATAACTTGTCGTTTGTTGTTAAAAGTTGGATTTCAGGTATGGAAAACACGTTTTATGGACAAAGAAAACTCTATTTTATAATAGGCATACATCTTTGGCATCAAACACTGCCGTTTAAGGGTATATGCACACCCTAAATTTACCGGAAACTGGAGCATCTGATAGCTGTCATTTTAAAGACAAAAAATAATCCCAAATCGCGGAAGCAGAAAAAAAATAGAATGCATAGCAACGGGGGTCCTGATGCTCTACTGATAGGGTATTGAGCCGCGTTTTAGTTTCCGACCAGGTCCGAGATAAACCAGGCTGTACAGTCACAAAAGTTGACTGGAGGCTCTAAATTCCCTAGGTATACCCAGTTCAACACACAAATTACGAATGTCATCTTTATAAAACCTAAAACTTGCTTTGGATTGCTCTTCCGTGTAGGTGTCTAGGTCGAAACCTTTTTCAAAAGAGGGCACATCGGAGCCGGAACAAACTTGTGACAATAAAATTAACTCATCATCGTTGTCTAAAAGTCCGGCTAACAATAAATCATCCATATTTACTTTCATATATCAACACATGTA
This sequence comes from Rugalucina vietnamica, assembly GCA_964017185.1. Taxonomy (NCBI): domain Eukaryota; kingdom Metazoa; phylum Mollusca; class Bivalvia; order Lucinida; family Lucinidae; genus Rugalucina; species Rugalucina vietnamica. The sequence goes on from OZ024872.1 coordinate 35,052,298, forward strand.
TAAACAATAAAAAAATCAGCTGTATATACTTTATGAAATCTACACTTACACGTTCGATTTTCTCAAACGATTTTACACTCAAAACGATCGTGTACGGGTAAATAAAGCTACAAGTACACGTACACGTTACAAGTTTATTTTCTCAACCTCTCTATTGTCAGAAATTTTAAAGTCCATGATGTTCTTGGATAAAATACAAGTCTTTAAAAACGTCTAAAACCTATGGTCGTACCTGTCCAAAGCCCGTGTGAACATAGGTTGCCTGAGTGATTACCGGCTAATTACCCTAAAGGCCATTCGCGCATTTGATACCCCGATTTCACGCGCAATTCAAACAACGTCATGGTATGATTTTCGCGCAAATGATATACGGCCGTAAATTGTATGAAAAAGGAATTGGCAGTGTTCCCAATTGCCAACAGGTAGAGATAACTTTTGGTTTTTGTACCTCCCCAAATATTAACATTTTCTTACCATGCCAGTGTTCATGGAGCAAAAATATAGCTTCCTATGTATTTGATTGCAATTTATGAATTGGTATCGTGGTGTTAATCTTGGACCCATCGGGACTATCGTATCCAATCGTATCACATCTTGATGTCAATCGTGATAATCGGGCTAATCGTGGAGAATTTTTTGGCTGCCAAATTTTTTTCGACGATTACCACGATTTGCAGGACCATCGTGGCCATCGCATCAGATCGTATGTCTTCATAACAAATCGCAGTAAATCGTATCTCATCTTGTTCCTGAATCGCGGTGATCGGGATCGACCAAAACACTGCGATCTGTTGAGATGAGTTGCGATATCCTACGAATTGTTACGATCTGTTACGATTCGAGAAAAATTGCCTGGCCCGATTAACTACGATTAACTACGAGACGATGCGAATTACTCGCGATAAGATGCGATCTGATAAGAGTAAATGCGATGAGACACGATACCCCACGCTTTTGCCACGGATGCTTACGATCTGTTACGAGTTATCTATACAATAAACACATCGGGCACGATAAATGAATTTTATTCTTTGATCAACAATAGAAAACTGAATGTTAATACGGTCCTTTTCAGTATTAATTAGAAATCTGAAGGATGGCAGTAGTGGCAGGGGTAGAAAGGGGGAGGATAAGGCTTTATCATAAGCATGCATTAATAATGCAAATGTCGCATTCTCTTCATTCTCAACTCCTTCTAGCATCAATGTTTTTCGTTGTCAGTGATTAAAACGTAATGAGGTATATGTTTGTTTTCGAAGTATATACACCAATCGTGGTCTCATCGTGACTAAATCGTGACCACAATCAGCAAAAAGTCAAACTAACAGTCATAATCTATCGCAACACATCGTATCAGTTCTTGTGACTCGTACCAGAACGCATGTACGCGTATCATTTCGTATGAAATCGCGGTAATCGTATCAGATCGCATTGGAATCGGGGGCTTAATCGTAATAATCTTATCGGAACGCAACTAATCGAATCTATCCGGGACCCGTATCGTGTCTCCAAATTTTGGCCGATCACCACCCTATCGTATCAGATCGGAACAGATCGTATCAAAACGCAACAGCTCGCAAGAGAACGTATCAGAACGTCGAATTTTGGCAAAATGTCCAGATTAGCTGCGATTTGTTAATCGTGGTGACCGTAACAGATCGTGCTTAAGCGAGAGGCTGGGTCTTGGGGGTGGGGGGTGGGGGGTGACGATGTTCACCGAACCTTGGAACAAAATTTCTTAAGCGTGATTGGAACCAGAATGACCTTAAAACATGTTCCAAAGATGCGCATGCGCAAAAAAAAAACGTCAAAACTGGTTAACATTGTCATTATCCATTTTGCTTCCGTTTTAGCAAAAACTTGAAGTAGAATACATAGGAAACTATATTTTTGCTCCATGAACATAAGCAGTGTAAAGCCGTAGAATCGTTGGGGTATCGTGGTGTCGCCCTGTGAACACCGCACGAAAATGGCGTAAAATAATAAATAAATAAATAAATAAATAAATAATAAATAAATAAATAAATAAATAAATAAATAAATAAATAAATAAATAAATAAATAAATAAAGTGGCATCATAGGGCCATAGTAGGGTAATCGTAGGTCAAATGTAACACAGACATAAGCGCGGTAATGACATATCCACCATTCGGCCACGGGAGCCGCCTGTCGACAAAGTAGCCTTACTGTTATTTGAAAGTTTATCCTAAACTCAGTTTCCTGAATAAAAACAAGGACCTATAAACTCTATGTGATGGGTTGACAAGTATGCTACTTTTTCACTATCGATTATTTGATATATTCAATAAAAGAGACATTTGTTGAAAGCTATTACTTGACAGTTAAATATTCAAGCAAGGGCGATTATTCTTTCATTCGTACTTGAATACATAATTATACTCCAATAAAAAAGATAATTTATTGAGATTAATTTAATTTAAGAAAGAGTGTTTTTAAATCATTTTGGTCAGTGGAATTTTGAGATATATTTAATCCTGTTGAATATGAATTTAGCCTAGTTTTCACAAGGATAGCTTTTAAAAAAGCTAGAAGCGGCTCGTTTAGCATTTTGTATTATAACCACACCATTTTGGAAATCTATACATTTTTAAACAAATAAACTTGTATGCTAGTGGTTTCTGAGAAAACAAATTTGTTATTTTGATGTGCATGAGCTCAAGATTACTCTCACACTGATCTTATGAGAATTAGTCGTAAAGTAAATGTGTGTGTGTGTGTGTGAGAGAGAGAGAGAGAGAGAGAGAGAGAGAGAGAGAGAGAGAGAGAGAGAGATTCCGTTACACTTTTATAGGCTAGAAACGGCTCTGTGTGCATAAACATAATGAACAACTGGGATAAAAAAATATGTTGATTTCCGACCCACACTAATCAGTCATTAAGTAGGCATAAGCCACAGTACTGCTTGCAATGAAATAGCTATAGAAATTAGAGGTGTTTCGGAGGCGAACAGACACGGCCCAATGTATGGAAGTCGTGTACATGGTTTACTTGGTGTGAATTGTGTCAGTGAAAGTGGGGTCCCTTTGATCACGGTGCGAGACCTTCTGCTTGCGGTTTGCCGGATGGTTTTTCTTGTGGACCTCCCGTTTTCGTACCACCCACTTATATGAGCTGAAATTATCTTAAAAGGGGCATAAAATTGAATTAAAAAAAAGAAAAGAAAGGCCGAGTGGACTTGGTTAGACGGAAATGTAAAAAGGCAGAGATGACCTGCTTCCTGGATTTCCTGTTCGGTAATTAGTCGACCCTTACGGCCCCGATATCAGCATACGCAAAATGGTCTACATCCGAACTTTGCTTAAAAGAAAAATGATGATTGGCTGGATTTCATTAAACCAATCACTGCTAACGTTTGAAACATCACATGTTTTCGGCTTACTGGATGACTAATTAGTGTAGATCGAAAACCAACCTGTGTAGTCATGCGGAGTGTTCGGTATTTTTCGTAGGTTCCCAGCCAAAATCCTATCGTATATTCGGCTCGTCGAGACGAGCCGAAATAATGGTGACGTCACTGAGAACTAGACATAAAGTGGCATACTGTAAAATAAGGCGTAGCGTCATATTGGAGTTGGCTAATTTTCTTGGATAACCGCAGAATCGTTTCTGGGTTAACAGACGAATTTTCCGGCTTAAGCGCTTTTCCGGGATAACAGTACCACAGACGTCCCAATTTTACAATTTTGCAGGATGACCCTAAAGTCAAGAATCTGACAATGTTTCATAAAAGAATTTTTCGCTTTTAACAAAGTGTGCAATATCAAGTAAGTGTGCAGATATCGGCTGATATCTGCACACTTGTTACTCGGCTTTTATCCCTAAGTTTTAATCAAATGATATTTATAGCTATATTTAATAAAAAAATATCTTGTATACAAATAAGATATCTCCATTCCCCAATAAATAGTAAAATGGCTTGCCATAGTTATCTACACCAAAGTTGATATACGTATGGGGCGACTGATTACTATTCACACAACCATCAGATCTAGTAATGATATGTACTACACGCTAATTCAAACATCTTTTATAGGTTACACGTATATCATGGAGAACTTATTCCAAAGCTTATGCCTCAATAAAGTCAGAAACTTAGGTTGCAATTTAATGATTCTCCTGCATGCATGTACTTTCTATATGTAGACTACAGCTGCCTTAGTTCTATGTCTACTATCAATGCATCATCACAAGGTAACTCGGGTCACTGAAAATGTCAACTAATTTATAACAATGCCCAGGGAGCCAAAAGTCTCTATCTCGCAAAAATAAGGTTGGAGGTGACATCTCCTGCTATAGTTGTTTTGAATGCATTTTTGGATAGCTCTGACCTTCCAAAAGAAGGTCTAAGTGGACTGCTCTGGAAATTGTTTTGGCGTGATGCTTTAATCAGACGGTATTTAGACGTACTATTTGTTATACCGCTGAAATGCAGTACACAACTGTATTACGAACAGTCATATTTGTAGTATGTTTCTTCATTATCGTATACTATCCTGATGCCATTTCATCTTGTCTGATTGCGGCTGAGTATGTATTACCCATGTATAAAGATGTAAATGTGTCATTTGAGTAAACTATGTGTCATCTTAAGACATTGAATTACCCCACCCACTTAATGTATATGTTAAACTTTATGTGCAATTATGAGAATCAATATATTTTTATCAGTGCATTTTTATCAACAAATGTTGATGTCATCATTATTTTTATAATATTGTTATTGCTTTCTACTCTGTTAACATCCTTTTCAAAGTTTATTTACTCATATAGAGACAACACAATGATTTGTAAATGCGGAAAAAAGTCTGCCAAAATTAATTTAAGCAAAACTTGGCTTCTCCCATTTGAAGTGTTTGGGGCGGGTTATCTATAGGACTTACCTTGCACCCTTAGAACATATGCTCATGGGTGCCAGTTTGGTCAGAGGATCACTTTAATGCCCATTTGTGTCATAAAATCACAAAATGCTCACCCCACCCCTAATAAGCAGAGGAAGTAATGTTTTACCCCTATATTACCACATGTATCTTGGCTACTGATAGACCTAGAGAGCAGAAATAGGTATCAAATGATTGTTTTGACAATGCTCTATAACCATGTAATCAAACTGACTTCCTGGTGTTTGAATATCAATGAGAACTAAATATATATATGAAAAAAAAAATCACATAAAAATGGAGTATACCAGCACAATTGCTTATACCTCAGCAATCAAAAGATCTAGAGAGCTCAAAATTGGTATCAAATGATTGCTATGACAATGTTCTATAACCATGTAATAAGATATATAAACAAGCTGGCTATCTTAATCTCAATTATTAAAGAGAACTTCAGATATCAGAGAAAAATAACTGATAAATGAAGGGGGTATACCAACAACATTGCTGATATCTCAGCAACCAAAAATTCTACAGAGCTGAAATTTATATCAAATGATTGTTATGATAAAGTTCTATAATAATGTGATAAAATGCAGACATAATTTGACTTTCTTGGTGTTCAAATATTGATGAGAACTTTAAATATTAGAGAAAAATCACAGAACAATGGAGGGGGTATACCTACAGAAACGTTTATAGTTCAGCAACCAAACGCCATAGAGAACTGAAATTGGTAACAAATAATTGCTATGACAACCACAACATATGATACATAAATAATCAGACTTTCGTGCTGTTCAAATATTGATGAAAACTTAAAATATTAGAGAAAAATTGCAGAAAATGGAGGGGGTATACCTACGGAAATGTTTATATCTCGGCAACCAAAAGCCATAGAGAGCAAAACTTTGTATCAAATGATTGCTATGACTATATTCTATAATCATGTATTAAGATATATAAATAAGCTGACTTTCTTGCTGCTCCAATATTTAAGAAAACCTAAGATATAAGAGAAAAAATCATTGGCAAATGAAGGGGTATACCAATAAAATTGAAAATATCTCAGTGACCAAAAGCTCTAGAGAGCTGAAATTGGTTTCAAATAATTGCTATAACAATGTTCTATAATCATGTGATAAGAACCATAAAAATACTACTTTCTTAATGTTGGAATATTGATGAGAACTTTAAATATTAGATAAAAATCTCAAACAATAGAGGGGGTATACCAATGGAAACATGTATATCTCAGCAACCAAAAGCCATAGAGAGCTGGAATTCGTATCAAATAATTGCTATGACAATATTCTATAACCATGTAAAAAGATGTATTAATAAGCTGACTTTCTTGTTGCTCAAATATTGAAGAAAACTTAAGATATAAAAGAAAAAATCATTGGCAAACGAACAGGGTATGCCAATAAAATTGAAAATATCTTAGTGACCAAAAGCTCTAAAGAGCTGAAATTGGTTTTAAATAATTGCTATAATAATGTTCTATAATCTTGTGATAAGAATCATAAATAATGCTTCTTTCTTGTTGTTATCATATTGGTGAGAACTTTAAATATTAGATAAAAATCTCAGAAAAATATAGCGGGTATGCCAATGGAAACGTGTATATCTCAGCAACCAAAAGCCATACAGAGCTGAAATTGGTATCAAAATAATTGCTATGACGATATTCTATAACCATGTAAAAAGATATATTAACAAGCTGACTTTCTTGTTGCTCAAATATTTAAGAAAACTTAAGATCTAAAAGAAAAAATCATTTGCAAACGAAGGGGGTATACCAATAAAATTGAAAATATCTCAGTGACCAAAAGATCTAAAGAGCTGAAATTGGTTTCAAATCATTGCTATGCAAATGTCTATAATCTTGTGATAAGAACCATAAATAATACTACTTTCTTGTTGATGGAATATTGATGAGAACTTTAAATATTAGATAAAAATCTCAGAAAAATAGAGGGGTATACCAATAAAAACGTGTATATCTCAGCAACCAAAATCCATAGAGAGCTGAAATTGGTATCAGATAATTGATATGACATTATTCTATAACCATGTAATAAGATGTATCAACAAGCTGACTTTCTTGTTGCTCAAATATTTAAGCAAACTTAAGATATACGAGAAAAATCACTGGCAAACGAAGGGGGTATACCAATAAAACTGCTAATTTCTCAGTGACCAAATGCTCCAGAGGGCTGAAATTGGTATCAAATGATTGCTAGGATAATGTTCTATAACCATGTGGTAAGACACATAAACAATCTGACTTACTTGTTTTTTCCAATATTGATAAAAACTTTAAATATTAGAGAAAAATCACAGAAACATGGAGGGGGTATACCAACAAAAATTTTATAACTCGGCAACCAAATGTGATAGAGAGCTGAAATTGGCATTGAATGATTGCCATGATAATGTTCTATAACCAAATGGTAAGACAAATGTATATTTCAACTATCTTGTTGTTTAAATATTGATGATAACTTAAAATATTAGATACAAATCACACAAACATAGAGGGGGTATACCAACAGAAACGTTTATATCTCAGCAACCAAAAATCCTAGAGAGCTGAAATTGGTATCAAATGATTGATATGACAATAATGTACAACTAAATAGATACAACTGTAGTATTTCATAGCCGCTTGCTTAAAGGTGTGCATGATCCACCCTATGGAACAATGAGAACTTAGATCTGACATTTTATAGGAAACGGTAATCTGACCATGGACTTGGTCATAATAATGATGAACAGATGTAAATTTATAAAGAAACTGAATGACAAAAAATAAATATAAATACATGTATAATGTTTATGTTTATGAGCACATCACATATTCATTTGTTCTTCAATGTCTCACGAATCACTATGCATTTATTTAAATTTCATGATTCATATTATTATGTAAGTTGGTGGGGTAATTCAACATCATAAATACTAAAACAATAGCTGCAAAAGTATGAATTAAAGAATATAATAAGATTGCTGCTTTATCTGTGATTCCTGGCATTGCTCTAGACTAGACAATTCAGCAGTTTATGATCTGAAACACAAAGGATATGTTCATATATCTGGAAAACGTTTGTAATACGTAGGCAGCTCAAATAGCATGAAACAATGTGTAATTTAACCATCGCGCCAAAAAAAATTCGTGAGCAGTCCACCCAGGCCTTCAATAGGATGGCAAAGCCTAACCAAAAATGTATTCAAACCAACTATAGCAGGTGATGTCACCTCCTCTCCCCCAAACGGGGCTTGGCTCCCTGGGTAAAGCTACCAGCTCGGTTTTATTTTTATAGTTCAGCCAATTCCCATATGTAGCATTTCGGCAATTCATGTGTCGAGCCCTGATCTCTACCACCTTAGTCCTAATCTTTATTCAAGTCACCCCTAAAGAAAAGGTAAGACAGACAGACAGACAGACAGACAGACAGACAGACAGACAGACAATATGTTTATTTAAGTCTCATTTTCATACATATTAACATTATACTATATACATTTAAAATAATGTACTGCTTTAAAAAGTATGAAACCACTCAAAATGGAGTTATAAGAGAGTAGTAATGGGTGGCACTATAGCCCAAAACTTATAGCCCAAAACTTATAGCCCAAAACTTATAGCCCAAAACTTATGGCCCAATTTCAAATAAGCGCAGCGCCTGAAATTGGGCCATAAGTTTTGGGCTATAAGTTTTGGGCTATAAGTTTTGGGCTATAGGTGCGCACCCTGGGTCTCAGTTTATGAACTAGCTAAGTTGCATGTAGGTAAGTATCCTTGAGTTAAGACAGGGACTTGAAGTAATGTGTAAAAAGGTTTATCTTTCAGGAATAGTTGGTAGCCCTGAAAAGGGCTGTTTAAGTGTTTTTTGTGAAGTCTGAATTTATTTTGTAGTCTTCTTTCGCTTGGTTGCTTGTATTTCTTTCTTAGCTATGCCTAATCCTACAGCTGGAGATGATGTAGCCGGTTGGTCGCTATTGATGATGTCTAATCTGATAGGCATTCTGATCGCTGGGAACTGTATGCTTGGCATCTGAGCTTGTCGCTGTACTTCTTCTTCCAGTTGTTTAACTTTGGTTTTCAACTCATTGAGTTCTTTAACCAAGACATCTATTATCTGTGTTCTTTGCAGTTGTTGCTGCAACTGTGATGTCTGTTGCTGGTAGGGAGAAACCGCTTGTACTGGTTGTTGATAGTACTGCTGTTGTGTAGTTGCCGTGTCATTAGTAAAGACTTCATTACATGCTTGCAGTAATATGTCTGGGTTGTTAATCATATCGTCGAAGCTGATTTGATTCGAAGCCATGACTGAACATGTATGTAAAAACTTGGACTGTTGAGCTAAGCTTTTATACTCACTGAGAGGATTGACCTACTTTCTGTCTCATGTTTGTAAAGTCGGCTGTGATTTGTTACTTATACTGGACCTTCTGATTGGTTTGAAGTTTAAAGTAGGTCAATCCCCCCAGAGAGTATAAAAGCAAACGCATTTTGCAGATCTGTACACTTTTCTCGTGTGCAACAAAATGGCAAAACAGTTTGACTGTGAGTGCTACTTAAGAGCTTTGGAGTGGAGGAGCAGGCGGACAGTATTGGTGGGGCGGTTACTAGCATGTTGGAAGCTATCAACACTTTCAAGAACAGCGCTGAGTCCTTGCAGCGGACGGTAGAAAATCTGAAGTCCATGATCAGTATGACAAGAAGTGCTATGAATTTAGCACATGGAGGACGGGTAGTTGAAAAAGTGGAGATAAAACGGGAGACGTTGTCACCAATAGTATCTGAAGAGGACTGGGATGATGACAGACCCAGTCATAACTACACCGAAAAGACAGAAGACTGGGAGTCTGAGGCTAACGAACCGTCCTATAGTTTTGAAGGCAGGAACCTTTCAGTTCCTGCCTACAGAACGGTCAAGTTCGATCGTTGGGGTCAGCGATGTCCTGCCTGTGGGAGTAGATACTGTGCCTGCTCCTAATCTGTGGCTATAGTTCCACCCAACGGCCCTTTTCAGGGCCACACATTTCTTTCCGATTGAAATAACTTTTTATCAATGTATTTATGTTGTATATGTGATGTCTTACAGTTATGGTGTGATCTTTGTGGCGTGATCGTATGTTAACTTCTCATTGGTTCTGATCAAAACACATTTGATTGGTTCTGATTAAAATGTAGGTCAATCCTACTCATCGACTATATAACATCGTGTTCTGTGCCTCTCTGTACATTCTGGAACTATGGGGTTCTTTGAAAAATTTAGTCTTAGGAAATTGTGTGCTGCTTTTCATAAAAAGGATTATCGGGAAATTGAGAGGCAACAAAACAAGATGGGGATACAGATTTTTTTGGCCAGAAGAGGTATTGGTTACTGCAAACCAGTAGCTATTGTACGACCAATGCCTCGTAGACCTTAGGAATCTCTTGTCTCTCATGACCAAACAGTCCTTTTCAGGACTACCAAATCTTCAGAAAGAATACCTTTGTAATATTGTTACTGACCAAATCTTCAGATAGAATATCTTTGTAATAATGTTACTGACCATATCTTCAGAAAGAATATGTTTGAAAGAAATTTACTGACCATCTCTTCAGAAAGAATATCTTTGTAAGAATTTTACTGACCATATCTTCAGATAGAATATCTTTGTAATACTGTTACTAACTTGTATAATGATCAAAATTTCATGACTACCAAATCTCCAGAAAGAATACCATTGTAAGAAACAACTAACACAATAAAACATTTTTTTCAATTTTAATTTGTACTAACAATTTTTAAGTAAACACATTTGAATAATATAGTCTCTAGCATTTTTTGACTAATACAGTTTCTAGAATATTTTGACAACAGTCACAGTTCACAACTTAAAAATCAGTTCAATGTCAATTTACTCAGTGATTTCTTCAGCTCTTCTTCTGGATCAAGAACAATTTCTTCACAGTTCTTAGCATTATGAGTCTTTGATTTACAGATGAAGCAATATTTCCTCTTAGGAATTCTTCGTTTCGTCTTCTTTGGCTCAGCTGTCTTCTCTACTTTTCGCTGCTTGCTTGGAGTCGGTTCTGACACATCTTCATTCTCATCGCTATCGGAATAATCTACCAGTCTCCGTTTGTTTGTCTTTTCCACCACTGCAGTTGATTCAGTTGATGTTGAAATTTTCTCTGGTTTTGTCTCATCTTTCTGTGTACACTTTGAAGCCCAGTGATCGAACGAACCGCACTTGAAACATTGTCCATGTGCTGGTTTTCCATCTGGTTGTTCTCTAGCAAGCTTTAGTTTCAAACAATCGCTGGCCCAGTGTGTTGTTTCTTTACAGTAGTAGCATTGACCAAAAGGTGGAGCAAGTTTTCCTTGTGCCCTCAGCATATCTTCTAATGGTTTCAGTTGTTGAACTTCATCTGTAGTGAGAAGTTTCTTCAAAGATATGAAGTGGTAGTAGATACTCTTAGTCTCACTGCTCATAGTTGAATCCATGTTTACTCTTTGACGATTTGAAGTAGAATGATTCTGTGAGTCTGTGTCGTCGACTTTATACCCTGGCGCAGCATGCGTAAAGGTACCTTTCATCAATGATCTTTGTTGATAGTAGATACTCTTTGGGTCATTGAATTTTTCTTTTCTTGGATCTTGTGACATGTTGCTTGTTCAGATTTGAAATGATAATATGAGTCTGTTCTTCCAGTTTTCATACGTTTAATTCAGTGTCAGTTTGTCGATTGCAGAAATGAGATCTTCATATTCCATATCTTCCTCCTCACAATCTCTTCGAATATCTGTTAGTATAGATTCTAGATGAGAAATCACGCCGTCGTTATTGGCAACGTGAGTTAGCCAGTGGAGATAAGTTATTGGACTGTCATCAATGAGTCTCCACATTTCATTTGCAATTTTTCTGCACCAATATTTGAAAGTCCCAAATGTTTCCAATCTGTTCAACCACATATTGATACCTTCTCTTGTTTTCAAGAATTCTGCTTCGGTTGGTTCTAATGACAAAGTCTGTTGCAAAGCACACTTGTACACGTCAAACTGTAAGATCTGATCCAAACATACGGGTAGACTCTTTGTAATGCTATTCATGATGTATATCCGAGCAGGTATCTGGAATAACTTGTTGGATACTGCAAAGTAACTTGATTATCTGCTTGTGTCTCGAACAGCTTCCAGTTTCCAAATGATACCATATCTCCGTCTTCGTGCTTTATATTGTCTAACAGTCTCCAATTCAAACACAGTTCACTCTCGGGTCTAATATGAAATGTTGATTTGGTTATTCCTAACATTCTAAGGCATAATAAATGCGGTCGACCTAATAATTTATGGACTTGATATCTATTCATTTCACGACTGAGTAACACATATCCATGGTACGTACTACTTCCCGCAGAAATGTATCCTGTCATGAAATGGTCCTTTAAGCCTTGATGAAGTATTGGTTCAAATCCCAGATCACGATAAAATGGCCATGTTACTCTCCACAGTCTGGATGATGTCAACGTAAATATCTTACGTTTATGTAAGTCATAAATTGCCGTGTGGAACTTCGTTCTCGTTTCATCGGTCAGATTTGGCAATTCATCTATGTCCAATAACATTCGTACTAATTCTCTGTGATAAGTTTCCCGAGATCTTGTAGTCAAAGCTCTCTGTAGTCTTGGGAAGTTGACTTTAAACCACGCCTCTTGTATGTTCCATTTGAATGCAAGTCCTTTTGCAGACGAATGCATCAAGTAGCTGAAAATATTTTCTTGGATTTCTGGTGGTATGTAGACTTGAGCCATGATTCTACAAAATGAATAGTGTGACATTGTCTTATATAACAGTAATAATACTTATGCATACGTTTGCGCATGCGCAATACGTAATTAAATATTTTCAAAATAGGAACGTTACGAAATACTGAAACATGTGCAAAAAGAATTTTGAGAATCGATCAAGTCATAATAAAGTTATTGTAGATTTTAATTTCAAGATTTTACTTTTCTATTTCGCGCATGCGCAGTAGAACAAAATTTAATTTTGAAATTTAACATATTTGAGATATCCTACCATATGCAAAAATAATTATGTAAATCGGATCAGTACTTTAGAAGTTAGGTTTTTTAAAAGCTAATACTTGTTATTTTCAGTTACAACACAGTTGTTCCCCTTGTAAACGTTATATGTAAATATTAACTTTAGTATCTTAATAGCTTTACCATTTGACTTTGTATCAACATGAAATTTTTTGTAACATGTTTTAAACTTATTGTTATATTTATTTTTATGTAAAACATCATAGCTGTTGACTTACTTCCATAGAAAAAAATATGTTTAACTAGTCCATGCAAATACTCAAACCCAATTTTACTACGCAGGACAAAGTGACCACTATATATAGTTTTTTCACAACTTCTCAAAATTAGCTCAGCTCAGAGTTACCAGTTATTTGGAAGGTTATACCGCTTCAGCCCGTAGATATGAAGATATTGAACAAGCATTTAGAGGCAGGGGTGTGGAATGATATATCAGGCCACATCTAAGGGCGCTAGCTTGGCTAGAGAATTGTAATAGGCCCCGCCTCAGAAACAGTCCGGTGCATGGTTCACATTCGGGTGTTTCACTTGCAGTGGATATCTTCATCTCGCCAGGGATTCTGAAGTGCAGGGTAATCCCAATATGATAGCTGGGGATTTGTGGTAGACCAACAAGGTCGATCAGTTGTGAGACTGGCCATATTTCTTGCTGTCAGGCGAGACAACAATTGACTAACTATTTGTCATGTCGCGTCCTAGGTATATAAGCTGAGACAATCTGATATTCTGAATTCATTCATTGAATAAACTTCGAAGAGTCAACATGGCAAATAAACGAAGACTGGTAGATTATTCTGATAGTGAGGAGAGTGAAGATGAGATGATGAGGCCACCACACGGCAAAAGGCAGAAAGTATCTGACGATACATATTTTGATATCAAGCTGAAGAGAGAGACTGAATCGAGATTGTTCAGATCAAAAGCCAAAATTTACGAAGTGGATGTAAAGAAATTTCCTGAAGATGTGTCACCACTAGAATTTGTTCCAAAGCTGTTTGATGACTTGGTGGAAGCTATCAAGATACAGTGTAAAGTGGTGGGCGATGACAAAATCCGTATGACTGTCAACCATCCAGGCCTGAAGTTGGGAGTATTTGTGACATGGCGTGACGTGTCCTCGTTGACTGGAGAAATCATCCTACAAGAAATTGAGAAAGTGATGCAATCCAATGACAATTTCAAGATCAACGATGGACAGATGAGGATTGACGTGACAACATGTAGTCTCCCTACTGGTGCTGGAAGAAAACCACTTCATCATGGACTGTATTTCGAGTCAGAGACCATGAGACAGAATAAACGAAGTATTGTCCAGATCAACAATACAGACGACGTGATGTGTATGGCCAGAGCTGTGGTGGTGGGGAAATGTAATGCTGACAAAGATGATTCAGGTTAGAATCTTGTTAAAAACTACTTTAAACTTTTTTACATGATTATATGTTTGCAACTTATGTACGCTTTCATAAGTTTTGAGTAACTGAGACCTATTAAAAATATTAAAAAAAATGTTTACTTTGTACCTGATTGTTTAGTTTTTTTCCACTTTCCATTTTCAGATAGTTGGAAGAAAAACTGGAAGTATATCAGAGATTCTGATCGTCCGATGCAGACACGGGAAGCAAAGAAGTTACTGGACCAAGCTAAGATTCCTCATGACAAAGTCTGTGGCATTGAGGAATACAAGAAAATCCAAGATGTATTGAAACCAGACTACCTGATCAAAGTCCATTCACAACATCCTAAGGATGGACTGATCTTTCCACTACAGTTCAAGAAACAACGAGAGACGAAAGTCATTCATCTGTACTGGAATGGGGACAAACACTACGATACAGTAACCAAGGTGACGGGACTGATGGGATGTGCTTACTACTGCGAGTATTGTGATGTTGGCTACACTAACAGAGGAGATCACCGATGTAATGATGGTTGTGATGGTTGCTATAGTGACATTCCATGTATACCTGGACAGAAAGTCAAATGTGTTGATTGTAAGAGAACTTTTAAAAGTCAAAGTTGTTTTGATAATCATAAGGCAATTAAGGGTAATCAGAAGAAATCTATTTGTCAACTTGTATACAATTGTGAAAAGTGTTCACGTCGTATCATAGGTAACAAAAAGAATCATGTATGTCCTGGTAATAGAAAGTGTAAGATCTGTAAGGAAATTGTAGGTCCAAATCATCAATGCTACATTCAGAAGTATGTATCAAAGAAAAATGTATCTAAGGCAGCAGATTCAGAGTCTGAGGAAAGCGAAGATGAAGAGAAATCAACTACAGGTCCGAAATTCGTCTTCTTCGATTTCGAGTCATCTCAAGAAACTGGAGAACATCAAGTCAACTTTTGCGTGGCACAAAGAGCTTGCGATTACTGCATAGATCTACCCAGCGATGAACACTGTCCAGGCTGCAGCGCGTTACCAGGGGGACGAGAAGTTATCTTTGAGGGAACAGATACGCTATCTAGATTTTGCGCTTGGATACTGGGAAACGATAACAAAGGCGTGACTTGCATTGCTCATAACTTTGGTGGATACGATGGACAGTTTATCTTGAGACACATCTTGGAAAATGGGACAATGAAACCTGACGTGATCATGAATGGAAATACTATTATGAGAATGAGAATAGGCAAAGTGACTTTTCTGGACTCCTACTTGTTCCTGCATATGAGACTTGCCAATTTCCCAAAGACATTTGGATTGAAAGAAATGAAGAAAGGCTACTTTCCTCATCTTGCCAATACAGAAGCCAATCAGGACTATGTAGGACCTTACTTCCCTGCAGAGATGTACATGCCAGGACAGATGTCAGAAAAGGATAGGACCGAATTTTACAAATGGTACAACGAAAAGGTAGAGTCTGGAACGATCTTTGACTTTAGACGAGAGATGGAAGAATATTGTCGGAGTGATGTGGATATATTGAGACGTGGATGCGGGAGTTTCAGAAAGATCCTGAAAGATATCAGTGGTTTAGATCCTTTGATGGAATCCTGTACGATTGCCCAAGCCTGTTCCAAAGTCTGGAGAAAGAACTACATGCCAGAAAACTGTGTGGCTATCATTCCTCCAGAAGGATATCCAAACCAGAAAAACTACTCGATCAAAGCAGTGAGATGGATTCAAAGTATAGCAAAGGAACAAGGGGTAGAGATACAGCATGCATTGAATGGAGGAGAAGCTAGGATTTGTGGACACTGCGTGGATGGTTATCACAGAGAATCTAGAACTATCTACGAGTTCCATGGATGTTATTGGCATGGTTGTCCAACACATTTCCCAGATAGAGAGACGATTCACAAACAAAGCTGTCAGACGATGGGACAACTGTATACTAACACCAACTACCTGATGCAGAAATTCAAAGACAATGGATACCTCGTGATCGAGATGTGGGAATGTGAATATGACAAAAGGTACAAAGAGGATGAAGAATTCAGAAAGACTGTGGACTCTCACTTTACCAACTTAGATCCATTGAGACCAAGAGATGCTTTGTTTGGTGGGCGGACCAATTCAACAAAACTCTACCATGAAATCGACGAGACGTCACAGGATGAAATCAAGTACATTGATGTTTGTTCCCTGTATCCAACCGTATGCAAGTATGGACTGTTTCCCTTGGGTCATCCAACCATCCTATCTCAAGAAAATGTGGACAAAGACAATATTGAGCAATATGAAGGACTGATCAAATGTAAGGTATTGCCTCCTAGAGACTTGTTTCATCCTGTACTTCCTTACAAATGTAACAATAAACTCATGTTTCCCTTGTGCAGAACTTGTGCAGAAAGATGTGATCCCTCACAAAAGTGTACACATTCAGAAGACGATGAAAGGGTACTAGTAGGAACTTGGGTTAGCATTGAGTTAAAGGCTGCATTAGAAAAAGGATATGAATTACTGGACGTGTATGAAGTGTGGCATTTCCCGGAGACGACACAGTATGACAAGAAAACTGGCGAGGGTGGTATCTTCACGAAGTACATCGATGTCTTCTTGAAAGTCAAGCAAGAATCGAGTGGCTATCCCGAATGGTGCAAGACCGAAGCTGACAAAGAAAAATTCATACGTGATTACTTTGAAGCAGAAGGAATTTCGTTGGAAGAAATAGAGAAAAATCCCGGACTGAGAGCTATAGCCAAGATTATGTTGAACAGTTTGTGGGGTAAGCTGGCACAGCGTGAAAAAATGACAAAGACTGAATACATATCTGACCCAGCCAAATATTTTGAACTGATAACAAATCCATCTAAGATCGTGAAGAATGTAGACATATACGGAGAAAGATTTGTACACGTGAACTGGGAAGAAACAGACAATCTTGTTGAACCTCACACTTGTAGCAATGTGGTTGTAGGTGCATTTGTGACGGCACAAGCTAGGTTGAGATTGTACGATAAGTTAGATAAACTGGGATCAAGAGTATTGTACTTTGACACGGACTCAATCATCTACGTTCACGAACCAGACGAATGGAATCCAGAAATTGGGGATCGTCTTGGTGAATGGACTGATGAAGTACCAGATGCAAGAATTGTGAAATTTGTTGGTATGGGGCCTAAGAACTATGGGTATGAGTATGTGGAGAAAGATGGACAGAGGAAATCTACATGTAAAGTGAAAGGATTGACACTGGACTATAACACGTCTCAGCTGATACATTTCCATCAGATGTTAGAATGGTCAAAGTCTGAAAGTAGGAACTTTTCAGTGACTGCCAAGTACAATAGAATCAAAAAGCACAGTGATAGGAAAGTGACAACTGAGGAACAAACAAAAACTTATAAATTCACGTACAATAAACGCGTGGTTCTCGTTAAAGGATACACGGTACCCTATGGATATGATTTGTAAGAGACTGAACAAATATGAACTGAACAAAAGTTGAACAGAATGATATGACTTGAACACAGAAAGTATACAAGTTGACAAAAAGGTTTTTTTTTGTCGAAACTTTTTTGCAAATGTTAAATAATGTTTCACAAAATTGTTTCCACAAAAGTTTTTGCAATTGTTTGATGTTAATTTAAAAAAATATTGTTAGGTGACAAGTTGTAAATTTTTTAGCAAAACTTTTTCTAGGTGACAAGTTGTCAATTTTTTTGCAGACTTATGTTTTGTCATGCAATTAAAAAAAAACATATAAAAACACATGTCTTTCTTGTTCTTTCATCAGTTTGTTACACAGTTAAACAGTTAAGGTCATGTCGGCTATACAAGTTTTACAACAAGATATTGGTAGTTTGTTCTTCAAACATACTGCCAATATCTTTATATCTGGTCCTAGTGGTTCTGGAAAAACGGAATTTGTTAAGAAAATGATTGAATACAAAGAAGATTTGTTTGACATTCAACCACAACAAATTGTGTGGTGTTACAAAGAATGGCAATCTGCCTACAATATCCTGCAAGAACGTGAAGGATCAAACATAAAATTCATTCTCGGCATCCCAGATGACGAGGATGACATCGTCACTGATGTCAGTGTACCACACTTAGTCATCTTTGACGATATGTTGGGAGACAAAGATGAAGAAAAAATTAAGTTATGGTTTACGAGAAAAGGACATCACAGAAATGCGAGTTTGGTCTACATCACACAAAACTTATTTCAACAAAGCAAATCATCCCGCACGATTAGTTTGAATGCTCATTATCTGGTTTTGTTCCAAAGTCCAAGGGACAAAATGCAGATCAAAGTTCTTTCCAATCAACTGCAAACACCACATATGATTCCTGCCTTTAACGATGCAACATCAAAACCTCATGGTTACTTACTGGTCGATTTGAAACCAACTACACCAAATTACTTGAGATTGAGAACAAATATTTTTCAACACTGGTTTACAAAATCAGATCAATCAGGACCAGTTGTGTATTTTCCAAGCGTATAAAAGGGTGTGTTTGGTTTGACATTGATCAGTTAAGTCATCATGGCTGTAGGAAAAACATCTGCTAACTTGATTCGTGCACTTTACAATTTGAGCAAAGAACACGATGCTCAAAAACGAAAAACTTTGCTTAATGCAGGTTTAGCTGAAATGATCAAATGGTTTTCATTAGCAGCTCGTAAAATCATTGAGGGAAAAATGAAATTGCCTAAACAAACTAAAAACTTCATGGATAGACATAAAGATGATGTTAGAAAATTAGCAAGTGCAATGACAGATCCAGAAGTCAAACGTAGTATCATTCTAAAACCAGGCGGTGGTGGTTTCTTTGGTGGTGTAATTATCAGAAGTTTGATTCGATGGGATGGTACTAAACTCTTGAGACGTAAAAGATCAACTCCAAAGAAATCTAAAACTAAAAAAAGGCCTGCCAAAAAATCCAAAAAACGCATCAATGATAAATTTGTGACCAAAAGAAGAAATAAAAAAAGTAAATCTGTAAGTCCTAATTCACCAGCAATAGGTACAAGTTGGCAAAATCTAGGAATGTCTTCACCTGATGCCAATGCAAGACGAATGTCTTTGTCAATTGCAAGATTTTCACCACTTAGAACTTCACCAAAACCAATTGTTTCACCTCTGAATGCAAAACAACGTTACATCATGCAAAACAGTCCTACATTTCAGAAACGACACGGAACTATTCCATACATGCACTTGTTAGATCCAAAAGAGTTTGTCATGAATGATCAAACTGCATTTCCATCTGATGTTGAAAGAATAAAAAGAGCAAAACAAGAACTTGTAAGAAGAACTGCTAAGAAACGACTTTTATTTTGAAAAAAACTATAAAAGCTCAATGTCAGCTAAATTTTGACACAGTTTGCAAAATTGCATCAGCATGGCAGCTACTAAAACAAAGCGTCGTACTAGAAAAATATTAAAGAAAAAAAGTTTAATCAAATCGTATGGTTCTTTTCTTGAAGGACTGACTCATTTACCACCTAGATGTCGTCAAAAAATGATCAATGATTCACCTAAAGAAGTCATCGACTCAGTCGGTGAATGTTGCCTGAACATTATAAAAGGCAATGTCCGTTTGACAAAAGCTCAAAAACAAAAATTGCAAGCTCGACAACGTCACATACGTTTACTGAGTTCAAAGCAAGTGTCTGTGCCAGATAAAAAGAAAATTATCAATCAGAAAGGAGGTGCACTGCTCGGTTTATTACTAAAACCTTTGCTTGCTCCCATTGTTGGTTCAGTACTTGGAAGTCTCCTCAATCCTCATCATGGAAGGGCGTAAAATGGCCATTGTTCCATTTAAACTTTGGGAAGACATGAAACGCTGGAAAGAAGAACAAATTCAAAAACCTAGATTACCACCTAATCCAAATGTGTCTGCCACAGCAAGTCTTCAGAGAGACTTATCTTCGGTCATGGCTGACGAAGACATATCCGAAGCTGAAAAAGCTCAATTATTTGGTGAAACTTTACACAAATTTCAATCGGCTCACAAAAAAGCTTTGCAAGATCAATCTTTAAAATTACCAAGTGTAACATCCAGTTCCTCTAGAATGAACCAACTTGTATTAGATAGTGTACCTAGCACGATGAAACGAAAAGCACAACTTTTACTTAACATTTTAAAAGATAATCCAAACATGACTTGGGATGATGATGGTACCGTAAAACTTTATGGTAAAGCTATTGAAGGATCTAATATCATTGACTTGGTCAATGATGTTTTAAGACATAGAAAAGGCAGTGAACCCACGGGATGGCAACCGTTTGCTGAAGGGTTAAGAGAAATGAATATTCCTCAAGATGTAATTGGAAATAGGGAAAGATGGGAGTGGATGCATCGGGGTGTATCTTCTCCTAGAACTCCAGATGACAGTTATGTCACACCAGCCCAAAAACGTGTTTCGACAACACGTAAACGTGCAAGTCGTATTCCCGTTTCTAAAACACAGAAAACAACTAAAAGAAAAGTCAAATCAGAATTTACACCGTCCGAGCTAGCAAAAATTAAAAAGCAGTTGTATTCTCCTTTGTCTGCCACAAAAAGTTATATAAAAGAAGAAATGTCTACGCCAAAGTTCCAACCCAAACAGTGGCTCACTTACGATGATCAATAATGAATTTCGACAAATTGTATTATGATCCAAAAAGTCCTGCAGGTTATGCTGGTGAACAAGCTTTATTCAAGCTTGCTAGAAAATCTTCTAAAAATGTCAAATTGAAAGATGTCAGAAATTGGTTGAAAAAACAACAGACCTACACTTTACATAAACCTATCAGAAGAAATTTTTTACGTCGTAAGACTGTTGTTGCAGGAATTGATCATCAATGGCAAGCCGATCTAGCAGACATGTCAAAAATGTCAAAGTCCAATGATAAGTTTAGATATCTGCTTTGCATTATCGATGTGTTTTCAAAATTTGCATGGGTTGTACCCATTGCAGACAAGACGGGAAAAACTTTAGTAAATGCATTTAAACTTGTGTTGAAAAATGGGCGTCAACCAAAAAGTTTGCAAACTGACAAAGGTACAGAATTCAAAAACAGAGACTTTCAAGGGTTTTTAAAATCTAAGAAAATTCATTTCTTCACAACTGAAAACCCAGAAACAAAAGCAAGTATTGTTGAAAGATTCCAAAGAACTTTGAAAAGTCGCATGTGGAAGTATTTCACGCACAATCGCACTTTGCGATATGTTGATGTTCTTCCAAAATTAGTCGAAGGTTACAATCATGCATATCACAGAAGTATCAAACGTGCACCTGTTTCTGTGACAAAAGAGAACGAACCTCAAGTGTCTGAAATTCTTTTTGGTAAACCTAAAAAACTGCAAAAACAAACTAAATTCAAAGTAGGTGATTATGTTAGGATCAATAAAACTAAACGCACATTTGACAAAGGATATCTGCCAAATTGGACACAGGAATTGTTTCAGATTTCTGATGTGGTGAAAACTCAGTTTCCCACCACCTATAAAATAAGAGATCTCGATGGTGAATCTGTCAGTGGTACATTCTACTCTCAAGAGTTACAACGTGTCGAAAAAGATCAGATTTTTGAAATCGATTCGGTCTTAGCTCACAGAAAACGCAAAGTTGGAAAAAAGTGGGTTAAAGAAATCAAAGTACACTGGAAAGGATATCCATCTAAATTTGACAGTTGGATTCTAGAGTCTGATCTTGTATAAAAGCATGAAAATGGATTTTAGAAGTTCATTCAATCGCAGTGGTGATAACACTTCTGTGCAATCATCTGCAGACAGTAAAACCAAAATAGCTAAAAATCCTTTAACATTTTTCACTCAGATCATTGTAGTATACATGATAATCATCACATCCCTAGTTCACATCAGTTTGAGAAGTCCAGATAAAGAATTGTGGTTGATTTTACTCAGCAGTTCGATAGGTTACATTTTACCATCACCTGGCCTAAAATTCAGAAAACAACAATCTCTGTCTTCTTCTAGTGACGAACTTTCAAAAGAAGTAAAACCATGAAAGATTTTTACTTGACATTACTCAGTGATAGTTGTTTGAACACTTTTCCAAGTAACAAACAATCCAATTTTACGGTACGCTTAGATCATCCAATACAAATTGACAAAGAAAACTGGGAAGTTGCTCTTGCAGAAATTATCACTCCTGCAGAAATTTTAAATATTTCGGATGCCAACAATTTTTTCTTTCTAAGATTAACCGAACAAGCTGCAAAGAGACTCAAATTGTCCAGTAATGAAACAGAAGTATGTACGGAAAAAGATTTATGTGTAGAATATCGACTACAAATTCCAAATTCTAATTACACCTCTGCACATCACTTAATCCATGAGATGCAAAAAGTGATCGATGCTAGTTTCAAAACTGCATTGGACACAGCTAATCACTCAGTCACTCTGTCATATGGAAATAATAGCAAACGTACAAAAGTACGTTTCGTGGGAGAATATAAAAATGAAATGCACTTGATGTTTCCACAACCTTTGGCAGAAATTCTAGGCGTGGATAAAACATTCTTTGGCAAACCCATAGGAAACGATAAGTATCAGTTCAAATATGGTGTAGATTTAAATACACATAGCAATCGTTTCTATGTATACTCAGATGTGGCAAACTACACTTATATCGGAGACGTTACTGCACCAATACTTAGAGTTATTCCTTTCAAATACATCCAAGGAGAAATTCATTTTCATCAAGAGTTTTTGAATTTGCATTATGTGCCTGTTGCAAAATCTTACATTGATCAAGTTCACATTAGTATAAAAGGCGATACAGGTGAAGATATTCCATTTATTACTGGAAAGACGTTGATCAAGTTACATTTCAGACCCAAAGAATAATTTAATAATGCGTACGCGTGGAACAATTTGTCAATATGGGTCGGGATTCAACGATTATCCCGTCTATCGTGGTGTTTCAAGACAATATGGAAATGGTTTAGGATCAATCTTTAAAGCTGCTTTGAGAACAGTTACTCCAATTTTAAAACCTTTAGCAAAAGTTGGCATACAGAGTGCAAAAAAAGTAGCAAAAGATCATGGAATTAAAGCTTTGAGAGAAATTGTTAAAGGTCAGAATGTCAAACAAGTTTTAAAACACAGAGGAAAATCAGCATTGAAATCTTTTGGTCAGTCTACAATCGATCAGTTCTCAGAGGGTATAAAATCAAATCAGAAATCCAAAAAACCTCAGTCCAAATCTAGACATCGACCTGTTCACAAAGGCAGGAGAACACTTACAAGAAAAAATCTTAGATTTCCACCAGATTTTTTAAGTAAATAAAACAAAATGATTCAAATTGGTTCTTGTGACTGCAGTAAAACCGAAATAGAAATGGAATCAGTTCCTCCAACCATGACAACCATGGAGGATACTCAGTGGACAGATTATCATCCTATTGCTTCATTGGACAGTCATCATGCACCCATTGAATTTGTAATTCCACCTCAGACAGAAAATTATACAGATTTATCTCAGACGTATCTCTATCTGAGGTGTCGCATTTTGCAAGCTGGTGTTGGAAATGATCTTGAAGCAAACAAGAAAGTAGCCCCTGTGAATAATTTCTTTCATAGCATGTTTAGCAGTATCGATTTGTATTTGAATAACAAACTTGTGACAAGCAATATGGATACTTATCCATACAGAGCATATCTTGAAAACTTGTTTTCATTTGGTTCTGATGTAAAACAAAATCAACTGAAAGCTGGGGAATTTTGGTACCAAGATGAAACTACAAAATTTACAAATTGGGAATCTAAAGCAATCAAAGCTCGCATGGCAGTTGTGGCAGAAAGTAAATCTTTTGAACTTATGGGACGATTACACTTGGATCTTGCCATGCAAGAAAAATATTTGCCAAATGGAATTGAAATCAGACTCAGATTGAATCGAGCTTCACCTCAGTTTTGTCTCATGGTAGGTGAAGATGATGCCTATCCCTCGGTAGTAAAAATTGATGTTGCTAAAGTCTCTGTGAGAACGGTACAACTTCTACCAGCAATCACAAATGATTTGAATCAGACCATAGCTCAGAAACAAGCAAAGTTTCCTATCAGAAGAGTAGAAGTCAAAACTTTCACGATAAACGCTGGATTGAGATCCAAAATTGAAGATCATTTGTTTCAAGGCCAACTTCCAAAACGTCTGTTTATTGGTATGGTAACCAATGAAGAATTCAATGGAAGTTATGCAAGCAATCCTTTCAACTTCAGTCATTTCAGACTAAGTAAACTGGATGTCACGTGTGATGGACACAATATATATGGCAGACCATTCGAACCAAACTTCAATGACGATCAGTATCTGAGATCATACATGTCACTATATCAAGCACTGAGCAGTCAGAATCAAGTTCAGAACTGTAACATCAGTCTTCAAGACTATAAAGACGGATACTGCTTCTGGGGATTCGATTTGACACCAGACCAAGGAGCTGACCAGAACCATCTGCATCCTTTAAAAACGGGAAACCTGAGACTAGAGCTTCAGTTTGCCAGACCACTCGACTACACACTCAACGTGATTGTCTACGCAGAGTTTGACAATCTGATAGAAATAAACGGACTGAGAGAAGTGACCACAGATTACTAAGAAGATGCATCAGGGCTATTACATTGAGAAAGACCTGGAATACCAAGCAGACGTGTACAGACAGACATTCTCGTCACATGAATCCGATGAACCAAGTGCCTTACAGAAAGAAGTGGAAGGACAAGATGTGAAAAGAGAAAACTTTCTCGTCAAAGCTGTATTGATGAACCTGAGAGAAGGTGTCAGAGACTATGTTCGACATGAATGTCAGGGATGTAGAATTGACCATCCAAGTCAGAAATACCACGATATGTGTCTATGGACCACTGCAGAAGAATGGATCACTGACTACAAGTACCATGAACCAGCTTTAGAATGCCTCTACATCTTTGATGTCCTTGAGGATTTTGATGATCTCATGTGGGAACACATGATGGGATCACAGAGAAAGTCCATAGAAGCTGTCCATTTACTGACTCCAGAACTCACCAATGAAGTATATAAAGACTGGCAGTATTTCAAAAACAACCAGAGAGACATGACAGATCAGTGGAAGACATTCTGGGGCAAGAAATTGTTAGAATCATACCAAGAAGCAACAGCAGCTGAAGAAGAAAGAACAGCTGAAGAAAACAACAAAGAACAAGATTGCCCAGAATCATCTCCACCAACAGAAAATTGAAAATGGATACTATACAACTCAGCAGAATATTGAACAATATGCCAGTGAAAGGAGAAGTGTGTGCTAAAGACTTATTACCAGATAGAAAACCACTGCACACAAAAGCATACATAGTAAACACAGACTTGTCAGATGATCCAGGAGAACATTGGACAGCAGTGTACTTCAGAGACGATAGAGTGATCTACTTTGATTCCTATGGTTTGCCACCAGATGAAGATTACATCCTACCATTTATCAAACGAAATTCAACTGGATGGATACAGAACACACAAGTGTTACAAGATCCATGGAGTAACACTTGTGGAATGTGGTGTATCTATATCATCTACCAGCTCAACAGAGGACATGATCTGAAAGCAGCTATTCACAAAGAGCTCAAAGGCACAGGAGAAGACTTATCTCAAAATGACAGAGACATTGACATGTGGTTCAGAAAGAACTATGGAACATTTATCAAAGACAGTACAATGTGCAAGACAATTCCAGACATCCTTTTAAAACAAAGAGTACAAACTTGCAGATGTCTGCATAAAACACATTGTCTTTCAAAACAGTATCCCATGTACAGATTATTGTAAATATGTTGTTGTTAAGAGTTACATTGTAAACGAGAACAGAGGGACGGTCCTAATCCTCTGTTTCATCGTGCATTCACAGTTAGCGGGACAAATAAAATTGTTGAAAATGTTAGTCAGTCTTTGGTTTTCATTTCTCCTCTCAGGAGGTGGTAGTAAAGGGTTTAAAGTTTGACAATAACTAGCTGAGTTTTTGACGCTAATCAATGTTCTCGAGATACGAGAACATTGAAAAGCCTCAATATATTAGGAAGACGCTATAAAGTTATGCCTTTTGACTAGTTGAGGTCTTGAGATACAAGACCAAGAAACAGTGAAACGCATACCACTTTAAAGCCTCTAAGGAAGCTATAGAGTCATGCCTCAAACAGAGTTGAAGTCTTGAGATACAAGACTAAGACACTCTTCAGACGCATTCAGCTGTATAGCAACAGAAACTTCTACATACCCACACGACTGCCCCAGACAAGTCCAGCAAGTGGCACAATGTGACAAGTCTACCCAGAAACACATTACTTAAAGTCCCTGTCTTAACTCAAGGATACTTACCTACATGCAACTTAGCTAGTTCATAAACTGAGACCCAGGGTGCGCACCTATAGCCCAAAACTTATAGCCCAAAACTTATAGCCCAAAACTTATAGCCCAAAACTTATGGCCCAATTTCAGGCGCTGCGCTTATTTGAAATTGGGCCATAAGTTTTGGGCTATAAGTTTTGGGCTATAAGTTTTGGGCTATAAGTTTTGGGCTATAGTGCCACCCATTACTACTTAAGTGACTATAAGTTATGTGCAACAAATCAGTATAGTACAATCCTCACATATCTCAAGCCTATTTATATTAAAAATTATCTATACAAATGTTTTCGGCGTTCAGTTAAAATGTCATGGCAGGCTTTGGCACTATAATTATCAATTTTACTATATGACAGCAAATGGCAAACCTTTATCGGATGTGCTGAGCGACTCAAACAAAGGCAGATCAACTTTACTTAACAATTCATTTCTAATGCCGTTATATAGAGGGCATTCCAGTAATACATGTTCCTCATTTTCTACTATCGATAGACAATGAAAACAGTTTCTTTCGTCATAAGCAATCCTTTCATAGCGTCCTGTTTCAATTCGAAGCGGGGCGACTCCACACCGAACTTCTTCTTTTCCTCGACATCATATGGTTTTTCATGTAAACTTCCGTTTCATGAATCCTTAATATAAGTACGTAGCTTATTTCCGCCGTTGTTTTTTGATATACTCGTGTTACTGTCTACCTTAGTTTTCGTGTTACTGTCTACCTTAGTTTTCCAACCCACTTTATATTCTGTGAATAACGTATCCTGTATGTTTTTGGTAATGACTTGCATTTGTGATTTACTATAATGAACTTTCAACGTTTAAAATAATGTTCGATTTTTGTAAGATTTTTTCCACATGGAAACACCATTTTTTATATTTCTGACGCGTATGCTGAGACCATAGAAATATCCTTTATTCAAGTCACCCCTTAAGAAAAGGTAACAGTAAGCAATGATCAGAAAATGGTACAATCAGAACGTGCAAATGTCACTTAGATTTACTTGTCTCCTCAGCCGAAGCAATTAGCACAATATCTTAGAAAAAGACTAGGAGAATTCTGGTTGAGCATCGGATAATTATCACTATTTATAATCATTGTTAATTATCCGATGCTCAACCGTCTCAGACATTGTGTTAATTGCTTCGGCTTAATGGACATGCAAATCTAGTGACATTTGCATGACTCAGTCTTGATCAGCGGTATATACGAGGGGTGATCGGGAAGTACGTATAAAAATGTTGTAAAATAAGTTTGCGTCAACCGATTGATATGTAATTTAGTATGAATAAACATTGGTCCTTTTGTAATTAAATGCCATTCTCATTTTAAAACAATGACGTCAGACGTTCATGCACGAGGCAGCGTAATGACGTCACTTCACGTGACCCGGCGCACCTGTACCCCTGGGTTGACTTTGTGGGTGTATTTGATGGGGTTAGGAAAGTTGGTCGACATTTTTTAATGGAAACTAATTTTCTAACATTAATTGACCATTTTTCGAAAACATACGGCATTCTGATGCTTTATCTACTAATACGGTGAAATTGAATGCAACAGGTTAGCGTAAAATATGCAAGAACGTCGATTTCATTTTGTAAACTAAATTCAATACCTTGTTTTCTGGCCGATGTTTAACGAAATGATAAAATACTGGCATAACTATAAGTAGTAGAGACAATGTCAAGAATAGATATGTTTCGAGCTTACAGTAAATATATACTTTAAAAAAAAAATGACTTCCCAAAAATGCAACATTTTCAAAAATCTTAGCAGTTTTGTCTTATTTGACACAGTCGGTATTTGCAAGACTCTACAGACAAATCCATTCGATAAACAACCTCGTAACTTTATAAATACCAGAGGACCATTGGTCCTGAGAACGCTCACCTGAAGCCTGATCTTGGAGTATTAAGTCATCATGAAATGACCTTGGCCTTGAATACTCACACACCTTTATTGACTTCACAAGTTGTCTGCATCTGCAAAGTTTCAGGTCTCAGGCTGCAATAGTTTTTAAACCAAGTGATTTCTGAGAAAACCACAATTTTAATTTTGATATTTAAATGACCTTGGGTCAAGGTCAACAAATGACCTTGGCCTTCATCAATTACTTACCTTCAATGACTCCATTAGTTGTCTGCATCTAGCAACTTTCAGGTCTCAGGCTGCAACAGTTTCCAAAATACCCATTGTTTTCGCCTTTTCCCATGTAAAAGCATATGTTTCCAAAATTGACCTTGCCGTAAAATAGGTCAAGGTCATCCTAGGGTCATCATTTCAACAAACTATGATGGGCTGTGGGTCATAAATGCTACATACCAAGTTTCGTGTAAATCGGCCAGCCAGTTCTGGCGAAGAAGATTTTTGAGTGGTTTTTACCATAGTTGGGCATGGCGGCCATCTTGTTCATGTGACCCGAATTTCGCGATCACACTTTTGTTACCCCTACCCATGGATGCTCCACATAAAATTTCACTTTGATTGGCCAAGCAGTTTAAGAGAAGAAGATCTTTGAAAAGTGTGTATGGACGACAGACTGGCCAAGGTCAAGACATGACCTTGACCTAAATTAATCACATACCTTCATCTACTCCATTAGTTGTTTGCAGGTCTCAGGCTGCAACAGTTTTCTAAAAATCCATTGTTTTCACTTTTTCCATGTAAAAGCCTATGTTTCCAAAATTGAAATTGCCGTAAAATAGGTCAAGGTCATCCTAGGGTCATCATTTGATCAAACTATGATGGGCTGGAGTCCCAAATGCTACATACCAAGTTTCATGAAAATCGGCCAGCCGGTTCTGGAGAAGAAGATTTTTGAGTGTTTTTACCATATATGGGCGTGGCGGCCATCTTGGTCACGTGACCTGGATTTTGCGATCAAACTTTCGTCTTCCCTACCCATGGATGCTCCACATAAAATTTCACTTTGATTGGCCAAGCAGTTTCAGAGAAGAAGATCTTTGAAAAGTGTGTATGGACGACAGACAGGCCAAGGTCAAGAGATGACCTTGACCTAAATTAATCACATACCTTCATCTACTCCATTGGTTGTTTGCATCTACCACTTTTCAGGCCTCAGGCTGCAACAGTTTCCAAAAAATCCATAGTTTTCACTTTTTCCCATGTAAAAGACTATGTTTCCAAAATTGACCTTGCCGTAAAATAGGTCAAGGTCATCCTAGGGTCATCATTTCAACAAACTATGATGGGCTGTGGGTCATAAATGCTACATACCAAGTTTCGTGTAAATCGGCCAGCCAGTTCTGGCGAAGAAGATTTTTGAGTGGTTTTTACCATAGTTGGGCATGGCGGCCATCTTGTTCATGTGACCCGAATTTCGCGATCACACTTTTGTTACCCCTACCCATGGATGCTCCACATAAAATTTCACTTTGATTGGCCAAGCAGTTTAAGAGAAGAAGATCTTTGAAAAGTGTGTATGGACGACAGACTGGCCAAGGTCAAGACATGACCTTGACCTAAATTAATCACATACCTTCATCTACTCCATTAGTTGTTTGCAGGTCTCAGGCTGCAACAGTTTTCTAAAAATCCATTGTTTTCACTTTTTCCATGTAAAAGCCTATGTTTCCAAAATTGAAATTGCCGTAAAATAGGTCAAGGTCATCCTAGGGTCATCATTTGATCAAACTATGATGGGCTGGAGTCCCAAATGCTACATACCAAGTTTCATGAAAATCGGCCAGCCGGTTCTGGAGAAGAAGATTTTTGAGTGTTTTTACCATATATGGGCGTGGCGGCCATCTTGGTCACGTGACCTGGATTTTGCGATCAAACTTTCGTCTTCCCTACCCATGGATGCTCCACATAAAATTTCACTTTGATTGGCCAAGCAGTTTCAGAGAAGAAGATCTTTGAAAAGTGTGTATGGACGACAGACAGGCCAAGGTCAAGAGATGACCTTGACCTAAATTAATCACATACCTTCATCTACTCCATTGGTTGTTTGCATCTACCACTTTTCAGGCCTCAGGCTGCAACAGTTTCTAAAAAATCCATAGTTTTCACTTTTTCCCATGTAAAAGACTATGTTTCCAAAATTGACCTTGCCGTAAAATAGGTCAAGGTCATCCTAGGGTCATCATTTGATCAAACTATGATGGGCTGGAGTCCCAAATGCTACATACCAAGTTTCATGAAAATCGGCCAGCCGGTTCTGGAGAAGAAGATTTTTGAGTGGTTTTTACCATATATGGGCGTGGCAGCCATCTTGGTCATGTAACCTGGATTTCGGGATCAAACTTGAAATGCCATTACCCAAGGAGGCTCCACATAAAATTTCACTTTGATTGGCCAAGCAGTTTCAGAGAAGAAGATCTTTGAAAAGTGTGTATGGACGACAGACTGGCCAAGGTCAAGAGATGACCTTGACCTAAATTAATCACATGCCTTCATCTACTCCATTAGTTGTTTGCATCTACCACTTTTCAGGCCTCAGGCTGCAATAGTTTTCAAAAAATCCATAGTTTTCACTTTTTTCCCATGTAAAAGCCTATGTTTCCAAATTTGACCTTGCCGTAAAAAAGGTCAAGGTCATCCAAGGGTCATCATTTTATCAAACTACATGTATGATGCTACATACCAAGTTTCGTGGTAATCGGCCCACCGGTTCTGGAGAAGAAGATTTTTGAAGGGTTTTTACCATATATGGGCGTGGCAGCCATCTTGGTCATGTGACCTGGATTTCGGGATCAAACTTAAAATGCCATTACCCAAGGAGGCTCCACATAAAATTTCAACTAGATCGGCCAAGCAGTTTCAGAGAAGAAGATCTTTGAAATTGTGGACGACGCCGACAGACGGACGGACGGACGACGGACGGACGGACGCCGGATCATAGCCATTCTATAAGCTCACCTTGCGAGCCTTCGGCTCAGGTGAGCTAATAAGCCGTGTACGTTGCAGTTAATGAGTATTAAATAAAATGCGGGCTACGCAATCAAAACGGGTGTTATAGTACATGTACTTTGAACTAAGAAGTATTTTGAAATAAGAATAACATTTCGACGTTACGTTGCGCCGCATACTGTTAGGCGGTGTTTCCATAACGACAGCTGCAACGCACGTGCGCGTTTTATGCATGCGTTATTGCAATGGATTAATTGCATATATATTGCTGCATTATTTGATGAAATTTTATCTCGAAATAACGAAAGATAAAGACATGACAATATTTTTATACGTACTTTCCGATCACCCCACGGTAATTACCCTGAAACACAACACAAAAATGTAAATACAGCCTAAAACACACCCGATTTCCACACAAACCTGCCGGTTTCTGGTACGACTTCATCACGCTGAAATGGATTCAGACAAAATGCGATAATTCCCCGACCTCGTATTTACACCACAAACGTATTCATGTAAAAAGGTACAAGTAGGCAGCGAAAAAGCGCAATCAGAAAAAGGTTCCCACTCCAAAAACCGAGGTGGGAAAAACTAAATTAACAATCAGGTACTTATACCATGAAAACATATCGTAAGCCGAATTAGCAGCTATTTTCCCAATTGGTGGCCACTCAGTTACCTAAACTTAACTAAAAATATGATACCATACATAAGGCGCCAACGGCACAAAAAAAAAAAATAAATAAATAAACACCAAGACATAAAACAATAAGAACCACCACAGAAGTATCGCCTTGGAACGATCAGTAATATAACAGTACACAATTCCCCGATTATAGATTCCGCCTTGGGGCATGCGACAATTGTTTACCTTTTTAGGCGCTCCGATGCGGAACCGGCGACTGCTCCGATCGACCAACGGGAGCATCGGATCGTTTGGTAGGCGTGACAAAAGAAACATCGCATTGGAACGATCAGCAATAAAATTACTGGGGTGGGAACGTCAACCCGTATTACATGCGCCTAACCTGACCCTCAGCTTCTGCAGTGGTTCTCAACATTTAGTTTTTGGTGAAACTGTAATTAGTCAGTGATCACAGACAAACAAATAAATTATAATGAACACCATGATGAATCACAGCGGATACAATATGCTGCCCGCCAATTGGAGATACATGGAAAGACAAAAAACAACGCTGAAAATCTGGAGCAAAATGAAAAAAAAAAACACAAAAAACACCAGTTGTACCCGCAATGGGCCGAGCAAAAGACAAGAAGCTTCAGTCACAACCAACTAATATTTTTCTTGCACACCAGATAGAGAAATCCTACGTTTTACCCCATGTGAGAAATTCTTTTCTCACCCTCGTTATCTCACCCCGGTCGCACCCTGCGTTCAAGTGTTTTTTTTTAACATTGGTTGTATAGGACGTCACGTATAATTTCGTCTCTAAGCGCACACGTCACGATGACGTCAAAACGTTTGATTTCAAAATGGCGGACGCCGCGATTGTAGCATTTTTTAGGTAAATAGTATAAAAATTAAGCTTCGCCGCATTACGGCGTGCAAGAAAAAGAATCCATCATTCGTGTAAGGTATGGATAGACAAATCTGTCCCTCGGGTCACAGTTTGGCATCACTCGGCGAGCCTCGTGATGCCAAAATGTGACCCTCGGGACAGATTTGTCTATCCATACCTGACACTCATGTAAGATTCTTATAATAGCTTTAAGTCAGACCATAATAGAGTCTACGGCGTGCAATTAAAGAAAGAAGCATAGAAATTAACCTTGATTAAATTAAATACTAAGCATAAAGTCAGTCGCATCACATTAAGTTATATTCTAGATATAAGTTTGTGACGTATAATTATATTTAAACTGATGAGAAAACTGTAAGCTTTATTAATTAGTAAACCTAGACAGCATAAAATTCTGGTTCCGCAAGGCACTCGTGCAAAAGCGTCTTTAATCCAACCCGTAAATTTGGAGATCAATATACCGATAGCTCTGCTTGAGAAGTTTGGCTGTTTTAAAAAAATATTCAGTATCATGTTCGTAAGTTGAAATCCAGGTAAGTATAGATTGATCAACTTCAACATAAGATGGGATACACAAATCAGTGTATACCCACTGGATAAAATCATTTCTAAATAATTCAAAGGGAAATTAGAAAAAAGGTGTGTGCGGATCATTCAACTTAACATGTTCAAAAGAGCATTAGAGATGCATATTGGAAGCATATTACCAATATCTTCTCCTTTGAAAATGATAACCCTGATCCCGATTGTCCCCGAAAAAATGAAAAGGCAAAAAAGTTTTGGTCATTTGTCAAGTCCCTTAAGAAAGACGCGTCTGGGATCAATACTCTTAGAGAAAATGGTATCTTGAAGACTGACACTTTGGATAAGGCTAATATTTGTAATAGGCAGTTTCAGTCAGCCTTCACTCGCGAATCAGATGATGAAATCCCCTCCAAAGGCACAAGTCCTTTCACCGCTATGGGTGAAATTACAGTTGACCCCAATGGGGTCATTAAACTGTTGAATAATTTGAATATACATAAGGCGCCTGGGCCAGATGGCCTGAGTGCTAGGGTGTTGAAGGAATGTAGTTCTGAAATTGCTCCTGTACTGACCTATATCTTCAATGAGTCGCTTGCTCAGGGTGCTGTACCAGACGATTGGCGACAGGCAAATGTAGCCCCGGTATTTAAGAAAGGTGAGAAATACGATGCAGCTAATTATCGACCGGTGTCGCTTACTTGTATCTGTTGCAAAACTCTAGAGCATATAATAGTCAGCAACATAAACAAACACTTGGCTCTTGAAAACATTCTTGCTGACTGTCAGCACGGGTTCCGAAGTCAAAGGTCTTGCGAAACCCAGTTAGTTCAGTTTTATCATGATTTGGTTAGTAATCTGGACCGAGCAGTGGGTCGTGGCCACAGGCAGACGGATGTGATTGTCATGGATTTCGCTAGGGCCTTTGACAAGGTCCCACATAAAAGGTTATTATACAAACTTGACTTCTACGGGATTAGAGGATCTACACATAAGTGGATCGACTCGTGGCTCTCTGAGCGCTCTCAAAAAGTGGTATTAGATGGCCGTGCCTCAGATCCAGTCCCGGTTCTTTCTGGCGTCCCACAAGGATCGGTCTTAGGACCGGTCCTATTTCTTATTTTCATTAATGATCTTCCTGACAACATCAGGTCATCTGTTCGGCTATTTGCTGATGATTGTGTTTTATACAGAAATGTCAAGTCACCATTGGATTGTCAAATTTTACAAGATGACCTGAATAGCTTGGCCAAATGGGAAATGGATTGGCAAATGAAATTCAATGTTAGCAAATGTCATTCAATGAGGGTGACGCGGCTACATCCAAGCAGGCATATAGATTTCAATTACACACTGCATCAGCAAACATTAGAACAGGTTCAGTCCGCTAAATACCTCGGTTTAACTATCACAGATGATCTTGATTGGGGTCAACACATTTCTGAAATTACATGCAAGGCAACTAAGACTTTGGGTTTTCTTCGGCGCAATTTGGCACTGGCACCTAGGCATACTAAGGAAGTTGCATACAAAACATTGGTTCGGCCTCAACTTGAGTATGCAGCTCCTATTTGGCATCCCTATCATGAAACTCAGATTGAGATGGTGGAGAAGGTGCAGAGGACTGCTGCCCGGTGGACCTGCAGGCGATGGAGGAACACCAGTAGCGTCGGTGAAATGCTAGACGAACTTGAGTGGCCATCCCTGGAGTCTCGCAGGGAGCGGTCCTCCTTAACCTTCTTCTACAAGATACACTCCGGTACAGTGTCTCTTGATAAAGACAAATACCTGACCCCGGCACCCAATCTAAGGCATACTCGGGCATCACATGAATCACAATACACAAGACCATTTGCCTATAGTGATGCCCTA
The DNA here is from genome assembly GCA_964017185.1 of Rugalucina vietnamica. NCBI lineage: Eukaryota > Metazoa > Mollusca > Bivalvia > Lucinida > Lucinidae > Rugalucina > Rugalucina vietnamica. The sequence continues at coordinate 35,087,905 of OZ024872.1, forward strand.
AAAAATTCCTTTTTCCCCAGAACTATTCCGGTTTGGAATAGTCTCCCTTCTTCAGTGGTCCTATCTAAGACCATTGAGGAATTTAAGGCTTCTATTTAAATCATTAGCCCAGAGGCATGCGTTTTAGTATGCCTCTCATCTATATCTTGTAAATAGTTTTAATGGTCCACCCCAAATGTTTTATTTTCCCTTGACTAAATTCTAAATTTAGCCACCCACCCCACACCTGAGGTGATGATCAGAAATTGATCGACTCAGTATCAGAAGATAGATAGAACTTACTGGATATAGACGTCAATCTATGCATTTCTATTTAGCTAAACAATTCTGCTTCTGATATGTCGACTGTCTAGTGGTGCCAGGGCAGTTCTCGACGTTCGGTTCGACCGTCGGGAGATGCCCTGTGAAACCACTGCGCACGGAAGGTGACGGTCAAACCATTAATACATACCGATGCAGGAACCATTGATAGTTTGGCCATTTTGTGTATTTTGGTTTCGTCAAGGACTCGATATGGTTGCAGAATCCAGTATCGTTCTGTCGGATATTTCGTGAAACGAATTACTTTGAATAAAAAGCACAAATATCAATAAACCTTTAAGCAGAGACATCATATATGTCTCTGCTTTAAGCTTTGACCCAACCAAGACAATAAAAACAATCGAAGTGAGCGAATGGCTGCATCCAAGATAATGCGCCTCAATGCCCCTGCTTTCTATTCAGTAATGTGTACCGCTATCCGTGGATTAGTAGCCACAACTGTATATTTTTTTATTTGTTCGGACCGAAGTGACCCGAAATTTTATGTGGTCTTTCCTACCTTAATAAAACTAGCCGGTCGATAAATTCCGAAGCGTTCCCAATATTTTGACAGGTGCCCGCAAGCTTCAAAACACAGAACATGTTTGTGTTTTCTAGCAGTTTTTAAAGATTCTACAGCTTCAAAAACATGACAGATAAGACGGCACCGAAGCCAGCGCTCCGACTGGAATGGGTGTACGGCTATCGCGGTCATCAGTGCAGAAATAACCTGTATTTGACAGCATCAAAAGATGTTGTTTACTTTGTAGCCGGTGTTGGGATTGTTTACAACCTCAGAGAACACAAACAGCGATTCTTTCTTGGACATGACGATGATCTACTTTGGTAAGTCTTTCAATTTACTCGGCTTTGGTATGATTTGGGAAAGACAGACTGAAAAAATGTGACCCAAAACCATGTATTTCTGTAGCATTCTGAAAGGTTTAATTGCATTATCTCCCTTGTTTATGTAGACAGTATACCAAACTCATTTCAGGCTCAAACTCTGCTATAACCATTAATTACATACAGAATATTACTCATAGAAAAGGGTTAAAAATGTCTTTTTAATGCAGCATCAGTTGCGTAATTCTTAAGCTGTTTTTGACATGATTTTTGCTCTTGTGTCTGCAAAAAAATCATGTTTGGACTTGTTCATTGTGTGCATGCATATATTTGAATGATCACTATAGATAATTTATTGCTCAGATTACTTTTTTAAGCTCGGGCTTCTGTCAATCTCATCATTTGCAGTCTGTGCCTGCATCCAGATCGCACCACTGTAGCCACTGGTCAGACAGGCAAGAACCCATATATCTGCGTTTGGGACAGCAGCTCTCTTGAAACAGTCTCTATACTCAAAGATGGCCATCAGAATGGTATTGGGGCTCTTGGTTTTGATAAAGAAGGGCAGGTAAGTCTTTTTGGTCAGTTTTGATTATGATTCTAATAACTGAAGACAGGCCTATAGGGACCATAAAGACTCTGACAGGTGCTAACAAAAAAAATTTGTTCCGTTAACCTTAATTCGTGTCACTGGGCTGGCCCAATTTATGAAGTTGGTGTAATTACAAAAGATAAATTATGGTAATTCTACAATTTTATGGGGATGACAGATTAAGCATGCTAGCCTTCCATTCCATTTTCTGTTTTGTTTTGTTTTTAATTATGCAAGGTGAGCAAATTTTTATTCCACAGCATTGGCTCTGATCCACCTGCTACTGATGGAAAACTGAACAAGTTGCCCTGTTTTCGATTTCCATTTGCGTAATAATAATAGCATTTGTGTTTAGATAATTTCAAATGTATTTGTGATTTTTCAGGATTATGAAAATTTAGATTTATATATTTTGTTTTTAAGAATTTTAAGCCATTGGTATGTGAAATGATGTGCACCTGTTGCACTTAATTTTCAGAGGTTGGTGTCAGTGGGTCTTGATGGACACGCTACAATTAATGTTTGGGACTGGAGAAAAGGCAAAATAGTTGCTACCGTCAGAGGCCACTCAGATAGGGTGAGTAAGAATGAAAACATGAATTAAAACTTGTATGAGGCATAAAACTCGCTGCAAGCCAAGTCTTTCTTGTGAATGATTAATTTTTGGGAAATTTTACACGCTAAGCTTAGAAAATTGCTGTGAAAACATCCATATACTTTTTTTATAGACATTCTGTTCATTCTTCTAGCAAAATTTGTTTCTGCAAAATTGCTGTCATTAGAGTAGTAATTGTGTCTAGAATGGCTGTACATCTGTGTTTTCATTTTATAACTGCATCATAATGAAATGATGTTAAAGAATTGTTTCATATCCTAAATGTGTTCCATTAGTGATAAATAAACAGGATTTCCATCGAGAATACACAAATTGAAGTACTTTGTATCAGTATGTTAAAAATAGCCATTTTGTGTGATTGGCAGGTCTTTGATGTACAGTTTCAACCCTACGAGCCCAACACTATTGTCAGCTGTGGTGTAAAACATATCAAGTTCTGGTCACTGTGTGGTAATGCACTCACACCACAGAAGGGAATCTTTGGCAAAGCTGGGGAGATACAGACAATGCTGTGCCTGGCATTTGGCCCTGAGAATACCACATATGCTGGGACTCTGAATGGAGATGTGTATGTTTGGAAAGGAAATAAACTAGACAGAGCTTTACAGGCTGTTCATAAGGTAAAAATCAGAAAAAATAGGCCAAATTTGAAAAAATCCTGTCCGAAGTTTTTACATCTAGGTCCGACATGAACCAAAATGTACAGCCACAAAAGATGCTTAGAGGCTTGGAAATTCACACTGCATATCTTTTTACTAAAGTATTCTAAATTAATTTTTAACTTTAATGTATTTTAAAAAAATACTAAATATTGTGTGGGGAAAAGGGTCAGACAAAGAAAACCATTTATTGATGGGTGGGTACTGTTATTTTCATGTTTGATTGACATCTTAATATTTGATTGACATGTGTCAGGGTGCCATATACACACTGGACCAATCAGAAGATGGCTATGCCACAGGGAGTAAAGATGGAACAGCCAAGCTTTGGGACTCAGACTTTCGACCAATCACAACGGTCAATCTTGTCACTGCTAAAGATGGATATAAAGGTACATGCCTTTGTCACAAAACATAATTGCCGGCTTTCAAGAATCAGTGTATATAAGTGGGTAAATGTGGTTTAATAGTACAAGCATTGTATGGATACTGACATGCTTGAATTCTTCCTATTTGGGTAATACTTTAAGTTGAGGTAATGTCTCAATATGACCTTAGCTCTTTAGTGGGATAAGATCAGCCAACTTTAATTTTTCTTTTTTTTTTTCGACTTAAAGTTGCCAGCATAGATCTCACATGGATTCTATTGGTAAAATATTTAAAAAAAATTGGCATCAGCATTTTATCTTAAGGTAGAATCATTCAGAAATTAACATGTTTAGTGAGACCAAGCAGGAATTACGGGCAAAGCAGAAGAATGAAGCATAATGGCCCGTCAATTAACTTCCATAGTAGAACACTTCTCTGAGAAGTCTTGTGTGTTTGTTCTCCTGTAACAGGTTTATGTGTGAGAAGTGTGTGCTGGAGAGGTGACAGGGTTCTCATCGGTACCCAGGACAGTGAGATATTTGAGGTGGGGGTGAGGGACAGAGACGCCCCCAGGTGCCTGGTCCAGGGGCACGCGGAGGGGGAGTTGTGGGCCTTGGCAGTTCACCCTAGGAAACCAGTGTTTGCCACTGGTAGTGATGATCAAACTCTGAGGTAACAGAAAAATATCAAACTCTAAAAATATAGGACATTCATCATTGTAAAAAATGTATATGAAAAGTAAGACCATACTCCATGTCCTCCATTAAGAAGCTGACTTGTAATGATGCTTCTTGGTATGGTAAACAATTTATTATAGTTGGTGAAGATTCTAGTAATTGCTATCCATCCTTCAAGTAAAAATACAGCAACTATCAAAATCAAATTTGTGCAACCTGTTTAAGGAACTCATATTTAGAGTAGAAAACAACTTTCTGTTCTTGGTATTTTAAATCATAAAGATTCATTACATTGGTTGGGGCATACATTTTTTGAAGCCTCATATACTGGTACACAGTATAGAATCAATTAGGTGAAAATGTGTAAAGATTTTCTAAAGAATCCTTTGAATCTGCATTATTTTAACTTAATATTGAAGAATATTGACACATTATGCATACCCATCGTAGATTATGGAACATGAACAGTTTTGAGATACTCTCCAAGACAACTCTAGAACAGAAGATCCGTTCCTGCTCATTCGACCATGATGGTGGACAACTAGCCGTTGGTCTCATGGATGGCTCTTTTATGGTTTTAAAATCAAGGTATGGCCTAACTGATTAAAATCTTAGACTTGCATGACTTGCCAAAAGTGGCTTAAGGATGTTCGCTGCTAACATTTGACATTTCGGAACTTCTGGTTTTTCTTTTCTTGAATATCTCGTAAACGGTTGCAGATATTTTCCTAATATTTTATATTTGAATACATATTGATAATATGCATTGAATGAGCCATGAAAATTGTCAATCTAAGAAACTTCATTTTTTCACACTATTTTCTGCAACTTTTCAGAAAATTTTAGATGTCAGTAAAATTTAGGGGGTAGGGTAGATTAAACTTGAATATTACACACCTTTAAATTAATTGCACTAGTTCGATGTTTATTTTAGCAGCAGTATATGTATACATGGTCTTCTAAGTCATTCTTTGTGTCTTTGGTGTGCTGGTTTTAAAATTTAAGGTGGTTTTATGGAATGGGCTTTTAGAAACAAAACAGCTGAAAAAAGGCTGAAAATGGCGATTTTCAAGTTGTTGGTTCTCTCTTATATGCTCACTACCCTACATGTATATATTTCTTTCTTTTATTCGAACAATATATTTCCAAGTTCTATGTTGTGTGAAAATACAAGAAAAAGTTTGAATCAACAAATATGGGTTTGGTAGATTTCAAAATATTGATTTTTTTCCGACTTTTCAAGTATGGGGGTATGGTTGGAAAAGGAATCGCAAAATTTTGTCATCCACTCCAAGTTGCAAATTTTTCTATGATTTTGGTCCAAAATTGTCTGCGCTACGTAAATATTATGACTTTTGAAAGCATTCTAGGTGTATTTTTTGTTTCAAAGAATTAAAAATTAAATTAATTTTACCAAATTTAAAACATGGTGCTCAGAGGTCGCATTCAGAGGCCTGTATCTTGAAAAAATGCACACTACCCTATATTTTGTTTTCAAATATCTTGTGTTGTATTTTGGAATAAAAAAACAGTGTCTAGAAAAAAAAGTTTGAATACTTTTTCATTGGCAGCGAACATCCTTAAAACCTTTGGGATCTGTCTGATCTTGCTTTCATTACGAAAACTTGCCCATGCAATATACATAAATATTTTTGGTTGTAAATAAATAAATCTAAAATTTCATTATTTTTTTTTTTTATTTTTCTTATTTTTGCTCAAAACATAGATTGTGGGTACACCACAATCTATGTTTTGGAGTGAAAATAAGAAAAAATAGGTATACCCCTGCATACCCCAGTTTTTATACATAAAAGTGGGGTTTAAGGGGGTATATATTGCACAGACATATGTTTTCCTGATGTCACTGTGAAATATAAGGATATTTTCATAGAATAAGAAGTAGATCTAAGCATTATTTGTTATTCTACTTACAATTAAACTGCTAAAACTTGGCGAATCACAGATTATTCAGAGAACAGTCTGGAAAATAAAAAGATTTGCTTTTTCATTCCATTGACCGCAGACAAGATGGGAAAAGGATAATAAAAGCAAAAAAGGAGCTGAACTGGAAAGCTAGGAAAACAAATTAATCATGAAATACCATATTTATGTTATTTTATGTTTATACATATTTAAAAATGCTCCAACCCTAAATTTTCAGAGATTTATCAGAAGTGATCCACATTAAAGATCGTAAAGAAGTGATCCACGAGATGAAATTCTCTCCCTGCGGCAAGTTCCTGGCTGTCGGCTCAAATGACAACTTTGTCGACATCTACTCGGCAGAACAGAGATATAAGCGGGTGGGGTCATGTTCCGGCAGTTCCAGTTTTATAACACATATAGACTGGTCCCAGGACAGTAAATATTTACAGACAAACAGTGGGGCTGCTGAGAGACTGGTCTTCAAAATGCCGGGTAAGACCTACAGTTATTCACTGGTAATATATGAGCCACTTCATGAGAAAACCAGCATTCCGCATATGTGAAAACAAAGGTGCAGATCAGCTTCACAGTTACTGCGAAGCTGATCAGCGCCTTTGTTTTCGCTACACAGATAGTACAGTTTATCAGCTTTCTAAATCCAAACTTTCCTGTCTCTAGCCATTTTCTGTGCTTGTACAATTTAATGTTTGTCAAATCTGTTCTGAAACCTCATTTTGTTGGTTTTCTGATGATACAGCTCATATTTTGGTAGACAATGTTGTACTAAACGTCCACTCAGTATCAGTTCCTTTTTCATCTTTCTTTATCTATAAATATCAAGATTATTTTGTGTCGGTTGAAAATACAGGATTTCTGTTTAAAAACATTTAAAAATCTTACATTTAATTATGAAATGTAGCTCCTCATTTGATGCACTACCAAGACAATTCTGTTGAATGCATACAGTTTTTCATGGAGAACTTGTCAATTTAAAAGTATCATCCAATAATCATCACCAAATACCCAACTTTATTGAGCTAATTCATGCCATATCCTATTTGATTCCTTTTCAGTCGGTAAGCAGGTAACCAACAAAGAGGAGTTAACTGCGATCCACTGGGTGACCTTCACCGGCGTTCTCGGACAGGAAGTGAATGGCATCTGGGAGAAATACACCAACACAAACGATGTTAATGCTACTGATGCCTTCTTTGAGGGAGAGGTTATAGTCACAGGGGATGACTTTGGTTTGGTGAAATTATTCAAATTTCCAAGTCTAAAGAAAGGTTTGTGCTCTTTTTATATGCCAGAAAAGATGCACATTTTAGCATAATAAAGGCATCTGCATGTATTGAGCAATGATTACATGTTGATAAAATGCTTTCCATACTTTTTGTTTAAATTTAAAATGGCAGAAGGATATGTACTATGTTTCAGAATTCCTTTTTGTGCCATTCCTTACTAAGGATTTCTCATCCTTGGTCAGTGCTCATCATTTGAGCTGCAGCATAAGAAAACCAACAACATGCATAGGCAAAAACATAGCCCCAGATCAGCTTGCAGTAACTGCATCAGCTGATCAGCGTCTTTGTTTTCGATACATGGATAGCTCAATCCCTTTTCTTCTCAAATCCAAAATGTCAAGCTTTTAGCCTGCTCCTGTGACTGTACAGGCCGGTTTATGCCTGACCTGGTTGGAAACCCAGATTGTTGGTATTCTCATGCGATGGCTCATTTCAAAAACTGGGTAATAGATGAAACATATTTATACCCCCGGCATTTATGCCGATGGGTATATAGTTTTCGCTTTTCCGTTTGTCCGTTCGTATGTTCGTTCGTTCGTTAGTTCGTTAGTTCGTTAGTTCAGTAGAATTTGCGTCAAAGTTTTGGTTAAAGTTTCTCTAGTGGTGTATATCTCATGCAGTTATAGTCAGAAACCATTCATATTTATACCCCCGGCATTTATGCCGACGGGTATATAGTTTTCGCTTTTCCGTTCGTATGTTCGTTCGTTAGTTCGTTTCTTTGTTCGTAATTCCGGAACGTTCGTAGAATTTATGTCAAAGTTTTGGTTAAAGTTTCTCTAGAGGTGTATATCTCATGAACCAATGGTCAGAAACTATTCATGTTTGGACCATAGGTACCTTATAGGGTTTGCTGCTTTGTTTCCATGAGTTCGGACCCCAGGGTCCATGCCCGGGGATGGGGCTGGAGGTCAAAATCTAGGTCACCTTTAAAATGTGCTGTTTACAATGTTAATGTTTCTTCTCTTAAGTTCATATCTTAACAAACAATCATAGGAATGTACTCTTATATAGTTCATAGATACCCTTTAGGGTTTGCTTTCATATTCAATGTCACCAAATCCTGGTTACCGTCCCCAGGGGTGGGGCTAGAGGTCAAAATCTAGGACACATTTTTATATGATATATACTATGATAAACTTTCTGTAAGTCTGTTTTCTTGACATCCACTAAGTCTTGCCAGAACGCATTCATACTTAGACCATAGGTACCATGTAAGATTCAGACTCTAGGGTCTATGTGGGGGGGGGGGGGCTAGAGGTCAAAATCTAGAACTTCTTTAATAATTGTATTTTCTGTACTTTTTTTACTATCATGTTAAGAAATCATTCATACTTGCCCCATAGGTACTCTATAAGGTTTGCCTTGTTTCTAATGACATTAGACACTAGGGTACATGCTGGGGGTGGGGCTAGAGGTCAAAATCTAGGACATCTTAATTTTTTTTTTTTTTTTTTTTTTTTAAGAATGACATTTTTTTTTTTTTTTTTTTTTAAGAATGACATTCTAATTTCATTTCAATCTAGGACTGAGGACCTGACTCAAAATGTCTGCGCTTATGTCCTAGATTGGGTATACACGTCAGCTCTGTATACTGCTCTAAAATAGATATGTCATTCTAAAACTACACTTCCCCATGTTTGTATGTAAAGTACTTTACACTGCTTATTTCTAAAATGTACTTGATGAGGATGCTGTCTTTCGTTGGTGATGTGAGGTTCAATGTCAGGGGTGAGCATGTGCCGGGTTGTTTAGGTAGGGGGTAGGGAAGGGGGCTTGGTGGTTTCTAAAATGTACTTGATAAGGGTACTGTTTTTCGTTGGTGATGTGAGGTTCAATGTCAGGGGTGAGCATGTGCCGGATTGCTTAGGTAGGGGGTAGGGAAGGGGGCTTGGTGGCTATCAGCCGGGGGTATACGTGCCTCTCAAGGCACTTTTTCTAGTTGGACCATAGGTACCCTATAGGGTTTGCTTTGATTCCAAGAGTTCGAACCCCAGGGTCCATGCCTGGGGGTGGTGCTAGAGTTCAAAATCTAGGTCACCTTTAATTTGTGTCAAAGTTTTGGTTAAAGTTTCTCTAGTGGTGTATATCTCAAGAACCATTTATCAGAAATCATTCATATTTGGACTTTTGGTACCCTATAGGGTTAGCTTTGATTCCAAGAGTTCGGACCCCAGGATCCATGCCTGGGGGTGGGGCTAGAGTCCAAAATCTAGGTCACCTTTAATTTGTGTCAAAGTTTTGGTTAAAGTTTCTCTAATGGTGTATATCTCATCAGCCAATTTTCAGAAATCATTCATATTTGGACTTTAGGTACCCTATAAGGTTTGCTTTGTTTCCGTGAGTTCAGACCTGAGGGTCCATGCTCGGGGGGTGGGGCTAGAGTTCAAAATCTAGGTCATCTTGAAAATGTGCTATTGACATAGTTTTTTTTTTCTTCTCTAAGTTCATATATTAACAAAAACTTATAGGAATGTATTAATTCCTATTTGGATCATAGATACCCTTTAGGGTTGAATTAAATTCCATGGCACCAAACTCTAGGGGTGGGGCTGGAGGTCAAAATCTAGGACACATTTATAAAATACAATAGTTACCAAGATTAATATTCTGTAGGTCTATATCTTGACAACCATTTGTCAGGAAGCATTCATGCTTACAACATAGGTACCACATAAGGGTTAGACCCAAGGGTTCATGCATGGGGGTGGGGGTGGGATGGACCCAAGGGTCCATGCATGGGGTGGGGGTGGGACTCGAGGTCAAGGTCTGGGGCATTTTTTTTTTTTTTTTTAAGAATGACATTTTTTTTTTTTTTTTTTTTTTTTTTTTTAAGAATGACACTCTATTTTCATTCCAATCTAGGACTGAGGACCTGACCCACAATGTCCATGGATTATGTCCTAGATTGAGTATACACGTCAGCTCTGTATACTGCTCTAAAATAGATCTGTCATTCTAAAACACCACTCCCCCATGTTTGTATGCAATGTGCTTTACAGTGCTTCTTTCTAAAGTGTACTTGATAAGGGTACTGTCTTTCATTGGGGATTTGAGGCTCAATGTCAGGGGTGAGCATGTGCAGGGTTGTATAGGGAGGGGGCTTTGTGGCTACCAGCCAGGGGGTATACGTGCCTCTCAAGGCACTTTTTCTAGTCTTATTCTATTTTTAGAAAAAATACTTTTAGGCACTTGTTCTTTTCAATGGCAGCTTTTGTTCTTTCCTCTAGGTGCCAAATTCAGGAAGTATGTGGGCCATTCTGCCCATGTGACCAATGTACGTTTCTCAGCTGACAAGCAGAGGGTTATCAGCACTGGTGGTGCGGACCATGCAGTGTTTCAGTGGAGGTATCTACAGGATGGTCACACAGAAGGGGATATCGACCCACAACACGGTAGGTTGTACATTGGTTTGCCTAGCCTCCATGTCAGATGTGAATGTTTCCCCATAAGTGATACGAAGATTGCAGCTGTTTTGAATCGAGTCAAAAGCAAGAACTGCAGTTCTGTTGAATGAAGCTGAAGTCTCGTTTCTAAGGTTTGAAGATTAGCCAAATTAAAATTCAATTAGATTTTGTTTGTATAAAGGTTTAATGTCCCAGTCAACAGTTTTTAGCTCGCCTGCACGAAGTGCACAGAGCTATTGTTGTCACCTAGGTCGTCCGCGTTTACGTGTACGTCCGCGTCCGCTTCACACTTTCGGTCAAAGTTTTTAAAATTGTTATATCTTGATAGTCACTGACCAAAAATCATTCATATTTGGAACATTGCTGCATATGAGGGTCCTCTGTGATTTAGTGTGAAGGGACCCGTGGGGTCCTGCCTGGGGGCGGGGCTAGAGGTCAATATCTAGAACACCTTTGTACAAAGCTCAGATGCTGTGTTAGTTTCTCATCAACTGTACAGCCTAGAACTGTCAAACCTTACATAAGGCTTCTCCTCGATGTCCCAACTCGGCACCCACATTGACCTACTGACCTTGACCTATATTTCATGCTCCAGTGACTTTGTCATTTTTGAAGCCAACCCTTAATATCTCATCAACTATAAAGCCTACAACCATCAAACCTTGCATATAGCTTCTCCTTGATGTCCCGACTCGGCACCCACATTGACCTACTGACCTTGACCTATATTTTATGCTCCAGTGACTTTGTCATTTTTTAAGCCAACCCTTAATATCTCATCAGCTATAAAGCCTACAACCATCAAACCTTGCATATGGCTTCTCCTCGATGTCCCAACTTTGCACCCACATTGATCTAGTGACCTTGACCTATATTTCGTGCTCTAGTGACTTTGTCATTTTTGAAGCCAACTCTTAATATCTCATCAACTATAAAGCCTACAACCATCAAACCTTGCATATAGCTTCTCCTCGATGTCCCGACTCGGCACCCACATTGACCTACTGACCTTGACCTATATTTCATGCTCCAATGACTTTGTCATTTTTTAAGCCAACCCTTAATATCTCATCAGCTATAAAGCCTACAACCATCAAACCTTGCATATGGCTTCTCCTCGATGTCCCAACTTTGCACCCACTTTGATCTAGTGACCTTGACCTATATTTCGTGCTATAGTGACTTTGTCATTTTTGAAGCCAACTCTTAATATCTCATCAACTATAAAGCCTACAACCACCAAACCTCGCATATGACTTCTCCTCAATGTCCCGACTCTGCACCCACATTCACCTAGTGACCTTGAGCTATATTTCGTGCTCTAGTGACTTTGTCATTTTTTAAGCCAACCCTTAATATCTCATCAACTATAAAGCCTACAACCATCAAACTTTGCATATGGCTTCTCCTCGATGTCCCGATTTTGCACCCATATTGATCTAGTGACCTTGACCTATATTTCGTGCTCTAGTGACATTTTCATTAAAGTTTTTAGAAGTCTATATCTCTTGAACATGTTGATGGATCAAGTTGATACTTTGCTTGTTGGTAGATATTGGTCTGAAGTTTTATGCAGTACCATCATGACCCACCCTGGGTGACCTTAAGGTCAAGGTCACAGACTTAGAATTTTTTTGTTAAAGTTTTCGGTTAAAGTTTTTAGAAGTCTATATCTCTTGAACATGTAGATGGATCAAGTTGATACTTTGCATGTTGGTAGATATTGGTCTGAAGTTTTATGCTGTACCATTATGACCCAGCCTGGGTGAACTTGAGGTCAAGGTCATGGCCTTAGAAATTTTTGGTTAAAGTTTTGGGTTAAAGATTTTTGAAGTCTATATATCTCTATGTTGATGGATCAAGTTGAAACTTTGCATGTTTGTGGATATTGGTCTGAAATTTTATGCTGTACCATCACAACCCACCTGAGCGACCTTGAGGTCAAGGTCATGGGTCATAGATTTTGATAAGTTTAGAGGCAAAGCACAAGTCAGGCGAGCTACGCTGTCCTGCGACAGCTCTTATTCAGTCATGTCGGTATGGAGCCACCACCTTCCGGGTATTAACCAGTTCTCTTGGGAGTGAATTTGTCTTGTTCAAGGACACAGCCGGTAACACCAGAGGAGATCGAACCCAGGACCTGTCAATTTGGAGTCCGATGCTCTACCATTATGGCACGGCGCTTCCCCCTGAAAATCAGTTTGAGAAAATGATGCAAATGAGTTTTTTTTCTTCATTTGTTATAAATGAATTTTATCTTGATTTTTAGCGCAATGAATAGCTTTTGAGCTGCTAAAGAGAAAAAATCCCTATTTTTAAGTTGTAAATACACAATCAAGTTTATCCATTACTTCAATGATATGAGCTGCCACATCAGAAAACCAACAATCTGCATATACAAAAACAAACTGAAAGGCACAAATCAGCTGTGCAGTTACAGCTTCTTTGTTTTTGCTAAACAGATAGTACAATCCCTCTTCTTTTTAAATACAAAATTCCTAGCTTTTGGAATCCCAAATTGTTTGTTTCCCCATGCAGCGATTCATATAGCTGTATTTCTGTTTGACAGGGTTCGTAGACTCCAACAGTGAAGAAAGTGACTCAGACCTGTCCGATGTCGGTGGCCTAGACTCGGACCTTGAACAAGAAAAACAAGTCACCTACGGCCGGCACATCTACCGAGAAGATACGAAGAACATGAAGAAGTTAATGAAGGAAGAACTGGGAGCGGGACAGAAGAGAAAGAGTGGCCCAGTTGATAGTCTTAAACTGGAGTTTATTCATGGGTATAGCCTTATTGAACAAGTCCTTGAAATAGAATTAATTAATACATGTAGTTCTAGAGGGTGGCATGGGAATTCAGATTTGAAAAGAACATACAGGCACTGTTAAACATTGTGAAATTGTAAGGGTCTTGATGGAGTTGTTTCGGGTGACCTCAGTTACAAGAGACCATATGTTATTTTCATCTGTTATAATATGAGCCAAGATGCGAGAAAATCTTCAGGATTTACGACCAGGTCTGACAAAAACTGGCCCGTGCAGCCATAGAAGCAGGCTAGAAACTTGAAATTTTGGATTAAAGTAGAATAGGATTTGCACTATCCGACTAATGAAAACAAAGGCGCTGATCAGCTGTGCAGTCACAGCTGTTCAGTGCCTCTGTTTTCTCATGATGCAGCTCTTATGGTCTTATTCTCTATTTCAATCCAGCTACCGAGGCTATGACTGTAGAAACAACCTATTCTACACCCAGTCTGGTGAGGTTGTCTACCATGTGGCAGCAGCAGGAATATTGTATAACAGGGAGAAAAACACCCAGAGATTTTACCTACAACACACCGATGATATACTGTGCCTGTGTATACATCCGCTGAAAGATCTTATTGCTACAGGCCAGGTAACCCAGCAGGCACATGACGTCAGATCGACGTCAATATGATGTCATTTTGACGTCATGTGCCCGCTGGGAAGGATTCTTTGTTCAGACGATAGGCAATTTGAATTGAGGCACAGCAATACTGTAAGAGTAGATCAAAATGTTTAACTTTCTGTTTAAGGGGAGCCTGATTGCTCAATTGTAGAGCCGTAGACTCAGAAATAAGCGTTGGGGAAAGCTGTTGTATTCTTGCCATAAACACTTGAGCCGCAGCCTCATGAAAAAACCAGCAATGTGGTTTTTGACCGGGTCTGACACAAATCAGGCTGTGCAGTCAAAGAAAATTTAGGCTAGAAACTTGAAATTTCGGATTTTAGATGAAGAGGAGTAAAGGGAACATCTACACCCAGGATTACCTGTTACAGGGAACTCAGAGGTTCGGGGAACTCGGAGGTAAACAATAGAAGGCAAATCGGACTAGGGGCTGTATTTATCCTATTTGATTTTCAATTTACGTCCACTTTAGAAATTTCAACATATGGCACATATAAAGTTTGGAAGACGAAGCCCCTGCATGCACAATCAGTTTAAGCTGACACGTCAATTTTCAATCAAAAATAAATAATATAAATTGGAAATTGCATGATTGTATTTGCACTTTCAACTCGGACCACTTCATTTTGAGTATTAACGATATTTTCGCATTAAACAGCGACTGGTTTCTAAAAATACAGTGTCTTACTGATCATCATGCAAAATTTTAGCCTCATATATGCAAAATATCCAGTGTTTTTACCCAGGTAAATGTAGGAGGTATCACAATTTTGGGTACAGGAATTATCGGAGGTATGATCTGGATAACTCGGAGTAACGTCAAATTTAGGATATGGAGAAAGTCGGAGGGTCAGTTCATTGAAAATGACTCGTGATTTTGTTTCTGGAGCAAACTAGACATTAATTTTATGACATACAGTCCAGTAAGTATGTAAAGTACAAAATATACATTTATATGTCATTCTTACCTACATGTATGTTACTCTAACCTAAATGTATGGCATGGACTTATTATTAACATATTTAAGAGTATAATTATTTGGCATGATTATGTTGTCGATTTTATTAAGCACTCTTAATCATTCAATCACAAACCGCATGTGTTCAATCCACTCTCAGGGTAACAACAAGTGGAGCGAGCCAAGTTCTGCTTGCGGGGTGTCGGGAATTTATTCTGGGGTTCTCCCGTGTTCGCCAAACCTATTGATGGAGTCCTCTCGATATGTCTGAAACAACCTTGTAAAGGTGAAAGGGACATCAGACAATATTATTAAAAATTGAGCGACCGCATCAGAATACTGTCCCACAATTAGCTTAACTCCTCTGAAACATTTTGCCAAAATCTGTTATAATCTTATAATTCAAAGTGTCAAAAAGGAAGATCTAGATGTAAAAATGTACAAGTTGGCAATGATCAGGAAAAGGCGCAATCAGAAAGAAATTCCTACCCCGAAGAAACTGAGGCAGGAAAAACCAAATTGATAATTAGGTACTTATACTGAGAGAACATATCGTAAGCCGAGTGAGCAGCTATTGCCCAATAGGCGGCCACTCAGTTACCATAACGTAAACTAAAACAGTGAAAACGTACATAAAGTATCATCAGTACTTGAAAGAAAGTCCATATTCTGCCGTATGTTTGACAGGCGTCGCGTCAGATGTTGCCGTCACACGGAAAAGTCGACATAACGATTTATGAATGTACGTGTAACATGCTTATTTGTGAAGGCATTCTGCTCAAATTTCAGCAAAATACTCGTTTTGAAATGCGCAATCCGATAAATGTTGAATTTATATTTTGTTGCGTCGCATTTTAGCGTAGTACCAATTTTCGCGGGGATTTTATCTAAAAACAGGTCTGTAAACTTGTAACAACGGTCTGCACTACCGAGCATTCAATTAAACATAGCTCGGTAATTATTCTGTCGAGTTTTTGCACATGATTTCTGGATGTGGCGTTTATTTGCATTCTTAAATGCGTTGACTATAACGACCTAGGATAAAGCGTTTAACGTATGTCATAACCTGTAAACTTTGCGTTTTTAGAAACATTTATCTGTGATAATCTCAGTTTCCATGGCAACCGATTCCGTTTATGTTGCGCATCACATTATTTCAATTTACATGTATAGTTATATAAACAAATACAGATGGAGTTCAATGATATTATTTTTTTAATTCTTAACATTATATTTTTCGAAATATGAGCGATTATCTCAAAACGGAAACTATGTCACAATTTTTTAAAACGGCAAATCACATTTGCATAGAAGAAATATAATTGTAGCTCGCATATTCTGACGTGTTTGCACACCATTTCTACACCGCTCGTATGCATTGGTAAAATGTTTGGCGCATTTTATTAAACTTTCAAGCCAATTGACGTTAGAGAAAATACACATTGCCAGTGGTTTTTGCATTTGATGAATATGTCACAATATTAGAAAGTGGCGTTTTTTTTTCTTATTATTTGACCCTCACACGGAATTTAAGTGCAGAATTGCAACAGTACATTAGTTGCTATTATTTATCCTCATACATTGATCAAGTGCTAACACAATGACTAACATTTAAACAAATTTTCATTTGATTATTTGCACACGGTACAAAATGGAGATGCAATGAAAAGCCGTATGTTTATTTGTAACAATTTTCAAAAATTGGCAAATTCTGTGAAGTATCAAAACTAGCTATGGTATTTGCAAACACAAGACGTAGCTATATGTATGCATATCAAACAAATAAATTGATGACAATAATCCTCACATTCTAAAGTCGCAGTGTATGAAATTTTGTCTTAAAACTGCAACTATTGAATTGTTGGCAAATTTTTAAATGTGCGTTTACAGTTTGTAACACAGACGAAAAATGGCGTACTTTTAATGTGACAGTCGCGTTATATTTGCGTTAAATATTGTCATTGAACATGCTTTCGTAAAGACATGTATCTTCATTTTTATATGATCTATGAAGAGCACTTGTTAGTTAATAACTAAAGAATGAACACAAAATACTGATAATCTGCCTCAAGTATGCATGCCATAGGACAGTGTGGTTAGCATGACTGAGCTTCCTAACACAACTGGGGTCTGCTTATTATACCCCCGGCATTTATGCCGACGGGTATATAGTTTTCGCTTTTCCGTTCGTATGTTCGTTAGTTCGTTGGTTCATTAGTTCAGTTAAAATGTCAAAGTTTTGGTTAAAGTTTCTCTGCTGGTGTATATCTCATGAACTAAATATCAGAAACCATTCATATTTGGACTATAGGTACCCTATAGGGTTGGCTTTGTTATACCCCCGGCATTTATGCCGACGGGTATATAGCTTTCGCTTTTCCGTTCGTATGTTAGTTCGTTCGTTCGTTCGTTAGTTCGTTTCTTCGTTCGTAATTCCGGAACGTTCGTAGAATTTATGTCAAAGTTTTGGTTAAAGGTGTATATCTCATGAACCAATGGTCAGAAACTATTCATATTTGGACCATAGGTACCCTATAGAGTTTGCTTTATTTCCATGAGGTCGGGCCCCAGGGTCCATGCCCGGGGGGTGGGGCTGGAGGTCAAAATCTAGGTCACCTTTAAAGTGTGCTGTTTACAATGTTACTGTTTCTTCTCTAAGTCCATATCTTAACAAACAATCATAGGAATGTATTCTTATTTAGTTCATAGATGCCCTTTAGGGTTTTCTTTCAAAATCAATGGTACCATCCCCAGGGGTGGGGCTAAAGGTCAAAATCTAGGACACATTTATAATATGATAGAGACCAGGGGGGGGGGGGGGGCTAGAGGTCAAAATCTAGAACATCTTTAAAAATTGTATTTTCTGTACTTTTTTTTAACCGCCATGTTTAGAAATCTATGGCATTACTATGGCATTTGGTGAGTAACTTGAGGAAATTATGTACTCTTGGGAACGAAACCTTAACGTTCACGTTCTCACATCAGGTGAATTGTTTTGCAAACTTTGTCATGCTTCATTGCATTATAAAGTAAATAACCACCAAATGACCAAAAATAAATGGCTTTATCATGCTTGGACCGTAAACTGATTAAATGGCTCGGTCAAACCTCACCATTTCATCAGTTTACTAATCCTAGCGTAATAAACATGTTTATTTTTGGTCATGGGGTAGTAATTTACTATTTATGTAGATGAAGGATGTCTCCGAAAATAGTTTCCATGGCAGTTTTTCCACTTTACTTATAGGTTGGCCGTGACCCATCAGTTCATGTCTGGGATGCTGAGACATTGAAGACAGTTTCTGTATTGAAAGGTCAGCATGAGAGAGGGGTCTGTGCTGTAGACTTTTCAGGTTAGTTGGAATGATTTCTCTGAATTTTTTGTACCGTTACAAAAACTTGTCCATGCAATAAACAGAGATTTTTTGAGTTTTAAAAATCGAAAATTTTCAGCTGAAAATTTTGAAAAGTTGGATAGACCAGATATTACCATAAATGTGTCAAAGGGCAAAATGACTCCAAATCAAGTACAACTTTTGTTTCTACATTAGTAACATTTGAGCCGCATCATGAGAAAACCGGATTTTTGCATATGCGAAAACAAAGGCGCATATCAGCTGTGCAGTAACTGCACAGCTGATCAGCGCCTTTGTTTTAACTACTCTGATAGTACAATTCCTCTTCTACTTATAGCCAATATTTCAAGCCTCTAGCCTGCTTCTTTGACTGTATAGGCCGATTTGTGTCGCACCTGGTCGGAAACGCCCAAGCCCGGTTTTCTCACATCCTGACTCATGTCATAAGTATGAATTGGTTATTCATGTATTTTGACAGCTGATGGAAAGAAGTTGGTATCAGTTGGGTTAGATGATAATCACTGCATTGTGGTGTGGGACTGGAGAAAAGGTGAAAAACTCGCCTCTACAAGGTAACTTTTTTTTCTGCATTTTAAAGGTACTAAAAATCTTATTTGAGCCGCGTCATGAGAAAACCGGACTTTGGCCTATGCAAAAACAAAGGTGCAGATCAGCTTTGCTGTACATGTACTGCGAAGCTGATCAGCGCCTTTGTTTTTGCTACTTGGATAGTACAATTTCTCTTCTTCCTAAATCCAAAATTTCAAGCTTCTATCCACCTTCTGTATCTGCACAGGCCGGTTTGTGTCAGACCTGGTCGAAAACCCCGAAGACCGGTTTTCTCACATCACAGCTCATTTATCAATGAATCCTATTCTAAAGCTACATTTCTCTTTGATAATGGCATTACTTATTCTTGTATTGGAGCACATTGGCTCAATGTTAGAGTTCGGCTATGGTACATAGAAACGTGAGACGACTGTACACTTAGGGGCACTTCTAACGCAACACTTACCTTTTTTGACATAACTCAAAAATCAATTAACCGTTCTTATTGAAATTTTCAACAAATTTAGTTCATCTATTCATGTTTACTTTCTGTAATTTTCATAACAATCAATGGACTATAACGCAATAAATTAGATGTTTATATCATATGACTGAAAAACAAAAAGTCACAATAATCCGGCTGGCCTTATAAGTAATTGCAAGTTATTACGATATCATAGCAGTGAAGTTAATATCATGTATATTCAGAATGGGACTGGATGACACAGGAACACCTCCTCCCTATATACAAAGCATATTTATTTCATAACAAGTCCTTGTGGGATGTTTCTCTACTCCTCCACAAGGATCTACTTCAGTTACTGCTGATTTCTTGAAGCAACGCTGTGACGGTGATTCCGCACACGCCTGTTTTTAAACGCTTCCCAGAGGTGACCAAAAAGCTACTTCTTGGACTAAACACACCATATGATTTTTTTATTGCTTGAAAACTTATTTGTAAGCTTGTGGGGTTGGGGATATGGGATACGAGCTTGATATGATACTTTTTTGAGACACCGCTGTGTTAGTATTAAATTCGCTAATGGCGTGACCTATTTGCGACTTTTCATTTTTGAGTCTTGTTAGATAAATTTTATACTTTTTAAGTTGTGGACAACCAATTTCGACAAAAAATACAGACAACAGGCAAGCATAATTGATTTATGTTTGTGGAAAATTTCAATAAATTTTGTGGTTTAATTTTTGAGATATGATGAAAAATATAAGTGTTGCGTTAGAAGTGCCCCTAAGTGTATTGCGTCCTTAGCAGGCCACATTTACTACTCAAAGCACTGGTAAGGTACCAGTAAGCAGTGTCTTTTAGAGAAGAACTGCCAAAATGTATTAAACTGTTCTAGAATTGGCAAAATGACTCTGTTCTAGAACTACCAAATTGTCTTTAATACTGCGTTTACACTATGTTCCCGGCGGTCACGGCAGCCACGTTTCAGACAACCGTGATCAAAAAGGGATAAACGTGAGGCAACGCAGGGGAACGGGATAGACAAATGTAGCACGCCGGGATTACCGTGGACACCGTGGCAAATTTTTTGAGAGTTTAAAAATCTACCACGGCAGTTACGGCGGAAATGAGAAACGTAATGTGCCGTGATAAAATGGGCTGAATGTAACACACCGTGACAGAACGTAACAGTACGTAGCGATACTTGGAGGCGGTCCGTAGTGCAACGGGAAGCTAGTGAATATCCCGGCAAGCTACAGATCTTCGGCTGCGTTTGTTCATGTTCGTCTCGCGTCTTGTCCCGTTTCCTACAGAATACTCAACATGTTTTGTTGCGTTAAGTTACGGTACGTTATGGTCTTTGACGGTGTTGATCCTGTTCTACTGCGTATGTCACGTAATGTTACGGTTATCACGGAGCGTGGAGTTTAAAGATATAAAAAGACATATCATTGGGACAAGTTCCTTCATATTGGAACATTCACTATAGTGAACAATAGAGACAATGCGCTGAACTATGCCATAGAAGGAGAAATAAAATCCCGAACTTTCTTAATCAACCCTGCAGTCGGTTGTAGATGAGTGCGGTTGTTATTATTTCAAATGGCTTATTGTTATTTTAGGATACTGACAGTTAATAAACAAAGCAATTTCCAACAAAATATATTTGTTTATTCACACCCATTCAAATGACTAGAAAATATTAAATGTATTAAATGTTTATCATGACTAGATGTTAACTCTTGTCCTGTAATGTTATAATGGATAAATTTGGACGTAGGAGACGGAAATCAAGAGGCCACAACGGACGTCCCGGTGATGAAGGTTGCACGCACCAATAAATTTTGTTATCCTTAATTCGTAGAATTTAATTTTCCTTGCTATTTCCGTAAATATCCAATGATCCAAATTCCTCCTAATTCCATATCCTTTCCATATATTTCCTTCCAATTATATACATATATAAAATGTATGTAATCCAGTACAAAATAGCCAAAACCAAAATCGGGGTCCGCAAGGAATGCCTTGATACAGAATCCATTTCTGTTATGGACAAACCTTCCCCATTGTTTTAATTTTAGAATGGTGCGTGCAAACCTTGTAAAAAATTAAACGATAATGAAACTACTGTGTTAGAACCCCAATGTGGAGCCAGGCCGAAAGGTTTCCAACAGAATCGTTGGCCGGACGGATGGCACCCACCATAGAGGTTCATTGTAACTTGCTCCTCGTTACAGGTCAAGCCTGGATCCAGGAATCAAGTTATTGATTTTAAATTTAGAAAATTTGTTAGACCACCAGGACGCCCAACACGGCCGCTCGAATTCCGCCACAACAAATTCATTCTAGAATTTGTCCTCCAATTCAGCGGCAGCATACATGTGCGTGTTGTAATTGAATAAATCGGACATATCACACTATGACCGAGACATGAAGTCCTACAGAATCATTACAATTAATTGGCATCATAAAATTTCCGCTTAGGATCCTTAATGAAAGACAGCAAAGCTTCCTGCATGGTATTAAGGAAAATCGAATTTCCAATCAAAGTCAGGTGAACACCATCTGGGCGAAAGAGACCCGGGGTTACAGTGTCGATCTCATGAACAATGTATTTGCCGTTGGCTAGCTGGCGGATGACTTGGCGACCAGCTCTATTAATTCTTTTCCGCTTCTGATCTAACTGATATAGGGTTTGGGGGTCATTTGGGGCACCTCTCCACTTGAGTCGTGGCAATATATCAGACCATACGATTGCAGCCGAAGGAAACACTGACGCAATATAGTTTATATCTTTCTTAATGCTGCGTATCAGCTTGCCTTGTGTGACTGTAACAATATCAGTCCCACCCAGATGGATAACAATCGTTACCGGTGGCGGATTTGAAAGCAATGATAACTGGAATCTTGGCGCAAGCTCCTTCCATACCATCCCGCTGTAACCCAGCCAAAAAACAGTTTGATTCGGGAGATTAAGGTTCTGGCACCTGCGAGAGATTGCCAAGTCTTCCAAATGGGAGATCAGAGAATCACCGATAATCCACACGTAACCTGATCCTCGATCTGTAAGCGGATTGCATAACATATAAAAACAAATTCGATCCGGAGAAAATTGGTTAATAGCCTATTTCATTCAATAGGGAAGGATGGGGTAGACTGAGAATTGCAGTAGGGGAGAATGGGGTAGAATGTGATTGGAATAGGGTAGAATGGGGCAATAATAAAGTATCAGTTGCGAATGTAACCTGCCACAGCGTTGGACTTCCACCTGCCAAGCCTCTTGATTATATAATCAGGTATTCCCTCAGAAGCCAAGTCAGATGCACGACCAATACGAAAAGAGTGGGAGGTATATAACTTGGAGGGTAACCCACTGATCTTAACAGACTTGGAGAGAACTCCGCTGAACTGACATCTGGTCAGCGGGGTACCATTAGCATGTACAAAGAAATAATGTGCGCCAGCTGGGCGAAATCTCAAATACTGTTGCACAGCTGTAACACAGCACAGTGATGGGTCATCAGACGGTGGAATACGAACAACTGTAGGTGGGCCTGCTTGGTTAGTTTTAGAGGCTGTGACAGAAATTGTTAGGGACTTCGGGTTGTTTATAACTTTCACATCTGAGCCTTGTAGGGGTCTGCCAGGTTGCATTGGATTAGAAAATACAATTTCACTGACACGAAATAACCCGAAGTAAGCCGTGAGATAAGCCGCCCGGAAGAGGCAGGTCTCATAGCTAGAGTAACAAATTAAAGGCAAATTGGAGCATATTTTCTGCAAAATCAACTTCGTAATGGGAGCACGAACATCCGTTCTGGGTCTTGACCTTCTGCAGCCTTCCAACAGCTTCTTAACAATGAAGCCAGCTGTAGGGTCCTTCAAATTGCAGAGCTTGTGATAGCACCCTATACCAGATATATATGTTGAAATGGATGATGGAGAATAACCCAAGTCAAAACAATAGGAGATGAAGAGAATGATATGCTCAATTGGGGCAGGCCAAAAATGCGGAAGGCTGTAATTATGGCAAAAAGTCTGGAAAGCTGTTAATGCATTATTGTAAACCAATTGTGAGTTATTGGCCAAGCTTGCAGACAGCAAATGTTGAGACAAGATGTCCCAAAGGTGGCCTGGCACTGGAGTTGGACATTGGTCTGCATCTGGTACGAGCTCTCTGAATTCCTGATTTGGGTTGGGTTTGCTCATTCAATTGAAGAATCTCTGGCTCATCACCACGAGACTCATCATCACGAGGCTGTATTTGTCGTGAACGTAGCCTCTTAGCGTCGCTAGGCACATTTGGAGCCGACACTCCACGCTTCGTCTTCTGTCTAGGCATGAATCAAAGATTCGATGCTTCACCACGTACGAGGATCGATCAGAACTTTTTAACTTAATTAAAATTGCAGCTTGAGCTTGCGAGCTTGAAACGGAAAAGGAAGTACAACTATAAGCGCCCCCTGGTGGAGATCATGGATATTATGATGAAGGCGCTTGACAGGGGAACTTTATAGACCTTGCAAGCGTCTTGTGACGCTGCAGTAATGGACGACAAGGAAATAAATATTGTTTACTAAAAATGGTTTGTATCGTCAAACAAGGTCAGTTATGCGCATATAGCACGAATCTAAACATCCAAAGATATTGTCAGCACCAAAATAAAATGGATTATCGTAAGCGATAATCTGAATTATATAAAAGGCACATGAAAGGCTTTAAATTGCATGGTGTCTACGTTTCGTCCATAGCTGACCTTGACAGCACGAAAATACGTGTTACACCTTGGTCAAAACGCAACTGACCGCAGCAGAACTTAACATGCCGTAATAGAACGTGCTAATAATGGCGATAGATCGTGGACAACCGTAATGTACCTTAGTGCCTCCATGACACACTGGCTTATCACTACCACGGCTTGTTACGGGTATCGTAATGAAACGTAAGAAAACTTAACAAGACGTAATAGATCTTGAAAACAGAGAAATATTTGACCAAAATTCCACGGCACACTACGTTTCGATCAAACGGGGCCGCCGGGAACATAGTGTAAACGCAGTATAACTGTTCTAGAACTACCAAATTGTCATGAACTATTCTTCATTTTAGAACAGTCAAAATGTCTTTAAACTGTTCTCAAACTGTCAAAATATCTTCTAGAACTGCGAAACAGACATGTATAATGTGTTTATAAATTTTAGGGGTCATAAAGACAAGATATTTGTCGTAAAGTGGAACCCCTTTGACAACAACAAGCTGATAACAGTTGGAATAAAACACATCAAGTTCTGGACACAAGCAGGTATCACAAGATGGCCAAATGAGCCTTGTCATGAGAAAACTAGACTTTTGCCTATGTGAAAACAAAGGTGCAGATCAGCTGTGCAGTAACTGCACAGCTGATCACCACCTTTGTTTTTGCTGTATGGATAGTATAATTCCTCTACTTCCAAAGTCCAAAATTTTCAGCCTCAAGCCATCTTCTGTGGTTGTACAGCTCGGTTTGTGTCGAACCTGTTCGGAAACCTTATTGTTGGTTTTCTCATAACACAGCTCATTTATTTCAATGAAACAGAGTTCTTGTAAACTTAAAGTTTTGAGAATTTTAATGTGGCCAAATATCTTAAAAAAATATTTTTGTTTGTATTGCGGGGTGATTTCCCAGTCAATAATTTTTCAGTTATGTCTAGACAGAGCCACCGCTACCAGTACTTTGGAGAGTTAATTAAAATGTGTATTGCTCAAGGACACAAAACGTCTCTCATGTGGGAAATCGTCTTTCTGATTCTAATGCTCTACCAACAGTCCACCATGCTCCCCATGAAAACATTATTTCTTTATCACTTATTTGATAAAGTTTAAAATGTTACTTGCAACATTGAGAGAAACAATTTTCATATAAGAACTATTAAACTTGTCATTGTAAATATTAATTTGACAGAATCACTGAAATTTTTCAAATTTGCATGATTGCCATTGCATATTGATTAAACTCCTTTAACATTACGAAAACTTTCCCATGCAATATATAGAAATTTTTTCTCAGAAGCAAAAATTAAAATTTCATTGGAAAAACTGTGGTATTTTTAATATTTTTACTCAAAGCATAAAAACACAGATTGTGGGTACAGGTTAGAACCGCTTCGGCGAGGCGGTTCTAACGAGTACCCACAATCTATGTTTTGGAGCAAAAATAAGAAAAATAGGTATACCCCTCTATACCCCAGTTTTGCTATATAAAAGTGGAGCATAAGGGGGTATATATTAAATGGACATGTTTTCCTGATAAGGGGGTGGTTTCACATCCAAACGTGGAACATTCGGCAACATCGCCAAGAACTGTGACATGCTGTGCCTGGCGTTTGGTAAGGCGGCCGATGTGATATACTCTGGTGGTAGTGACGGCAATGTATTCGTCTGGAGTGGTACCACGCTGCAGAAGACGGTGAAAGCTCATGAAGGACCACTGTTTGCCATGCATTCCTTAGATAAGGTTTGTAATTTCTTGTATAGCCAGTTACTATACATAGCTGAGCCTTCACATGAGAAAACCAACAATTTGGGTTTCCGACCAGGTTCGACAAACTGGCCTGTACAGTCACAGAAGCAGGCTTGAAATTTTGGATCTATGACAAAGAGGTATTTTGCTCTCCATGTAGCAAAAAGAAAGGTGCTGATCATTGGTGCTGTTACTGTGCCTTTGTTTTCACCTGTGCATGTTGTTCATTTTATTATAGGGTGGCTCATAGTTAACCTTGAAAGAAAAAGTTTTCGCCTGTGCATGTTGTTGGTTTTCTTATGCATCAGCTCATAGTTAACTTTTAAAGAAAAAAGTTACTAGGCATAATGTAAAAGCAAGCTATGTATGTAGTTGAACGAGAAGCCTCCATGATGTAGCGGTAAAGACAGACTTTGTTGCCTCCATATCTTAGATTAGGTTCCGGACACTACTCCTTGGATGACACTCAGATCATGATTAGATCTCAGATCATGTTAGATGTCATCAGTAAAAACTTCATCTCAAGAGGAAAGATTTTTGTTTACTGTAAATTTGGAAATTTTTGTCTGACTTTTATTTTGCAATTTTGTATTTACTAATTATTCGCAAGGTCTTGAATTCAAGAATGAACATTCTTCTAGTCTTGATGGCTTGTAGAGCTTCTTTATTAGCGAGAAACTTGAATTCGCGAGGTATCGAATTTGCGAATATTCGCAAAAATAAAGTTCTCACGAACATTTTCGAATCGACAGTATCACCTGTAAGTGAGCCGCCTCGTGGGAAAACCAACAATCTGCCTAGGCAAAAACAAAGGCGCAGATCAGCTTCGCGGTAACCGCGAAGCTGATCAGCGCCTTTGTTTTCGATACTCGGATAGTAAAATTCCTCCTCTACCTAACTCCAAAATTTCAAGCTTCTAGCTTGCTTCTGTAGCTGTACAGCCTGATTTGTGTCAGACCTGTTCGGAAACCACATTGTTGGTTTTCCCACGAGGCGGCTCAAGTGTTATGTTTACCTGAGTCTTTAGAAGTTTGAACACACCAAATTAAATGTAATTCTTGCATTTGTTTTTTAAATATATGAAAACTTCTAAATTAAATGATTTAAACTTAACTACCTGTTTGAACAAGGAAAATATCCATCATATATTTTTTCAGGGTTTTGTCACTGGGGGTAAAGATGGAGTTATTGGCCTTTGGGATGACCAGTTCGAGAGATGCTTGAAAACCTATGCAGTTAAACAGGAGAATCTTGCTGCAGGCTCCAGAGGGATGCTGATTGCTGAGTCGCCTGCTGTGAGAGCCATTGTTCTAGGTCATGGGAAAATTCTGGTGGGAACAAAGAATGGGGAAATCTTGGAGGTTGATAAAGCTGGGCCAATGACATTGCTTACACAGGTAGGTTTGAAGATTACTAAACACTGAGCCAGGGAAAGCTTGCTTCAAGGATGGTTAACTTTTGTTAGCAACAAAGGCTGAGGACATTAAACTTTCCTTTACTATACCTAAATATCACCATTTATCTTCACAAAGCTTGCTAAGAATTTTCAAACAGTCCTTTGAGAAACAGTTTAAGAAACTAGACCTTTTGATGTCACACAAAACAAATATGTATGCATAAAGAATTTTGCCCAAGGATCAAATAATTAGACCAGGTATAGCTTGGCAAATAGGTTACAGTGTAGGTTGCAACTTCAGCTTGGCAAATAGGTTACTGTGTAAGCGGCAACTATAGTTTGGCCAATAGCTTACTGTGTAGGCGGCAACTTTCCATCTGTTCAAGTAGGGAGATTATAGAAAAGGCAAACTCAGTCAGCATAGACCACTGTCACATATTTACTGTTAGAAATCAGCTACCTTTATTTTGTCCAATCCAGAGAATTAGGCAAACTCATATTTCATTCTTATTTTCTATTGGAAAGTCTGTAAGTTGAATCTTTTAACTGTATACCTTTGGCTTTTACCTATGTCAAAAATAGTAGAGGTCAAATAAAGTATTCATGAGGTGCTGCCCACACAGTAACCTATTTGTAGCACTATAAAATCTTTTGTTTTGACTTACCCATTTGGGTCATCTTTGATTTTTTTTCTGTGAAAAAACCTTGGCCCAGTTGTTCAAAACTTTGTTAGCGTAACGTCATCGTTAAGACCTCAACTTGTTAAGTAAATGCCGGCTTCATAAGCAGATGCACTGTTATTTTTGTTGATAAAATGTGAGAATCCTTTGCACTGCACTGCAAAGGATTCTCACATTTCATCAACAAAAAATGCCTCTTTATAACACTATTGTTGGGGTCCAAGCCAATTTCCCTGTTAGCTCTCCAATCTGTGTTATAACGAGAGTAAAATGTATAGATATATAGGAACAATAGTCTAAAATGACCAATTGGGGTCCATCAGTGATCAGAGTTATATCCAAAACCGTGTTTTAATGAAGCGTGTTATAAAGAGGTCCAGGTGTATTTGTAATATTCATTTTTGAAATTTTAACGAATCATTAACTAACAATGTTGTTAATTTTGAACAACTGGGCCCTTATCTTAGAAACAAATCTTCTATACCAATTTATATCTATAAAGGCATAGGTCTTTTCATGCATCTATTGTATATACTTACAGGGCCACCAAGAAGGTGAGGTCTGGGGACTGACGTGCCATCCTGTGAAGAATTTCTGTGCCACGGTGAGCGACGACAAGACCCTGCGTGTCTGGGACCTCTCAGAGGAACACAGGCTGGTCAACTTCAGGGTGTTGAAGCAGGCTGCTCGGTGTGTTGACTTCTCCCCAGATGGCAAGTTCTTGGCTGTCGGTTACAGGGATGGAAGTTTTAGCGTGTTGAACTCTGACAAGCTGGATGATGTGAAATCATTTCATCACAGAAAAGAAGAGATTGCTGATATAAAATTTTCTCCAGGTAGGATATTGAAAAAAAAAACAAAGAAAAAAAAACAACATTGCAACACAGATGGTATTTGATCACTTTTTGTTGTAGGAAATGGGAGCAGACATTGATTTTGATTTAGAGGGTCATATCAATATTAAACTTAAAAATTGCCCAAACTTACAGTCCAATAGTGTCCTCAGAAAGAATTCAATGTTTAAAATGAATGTAAGAGTTATGATTTGAGTCTCCCCATGGAAAAACCAACAATCTGCATATGCGGAAACAAAGGCGCAGGAACTGCGAAGCTGATGAACTGCGAAGCTGATCAGCACCTTTGTTTTCGCAACATGGATAGTACAGTTCCTCTACTTTCTAAATCTAAAATTTTCAGCCTCTAGCCATCTTCTGTGACTGTACAGGCCGGTTTGTGTCAGACCTGTTTGGAAACCACATTGTTGTTTTTCCCACGAGGCTGCTCATTTATTAACACTTTTAATTTGCAGATCCAGGAAAGTATCTCGCTGTTGGATCCCATGACAACTTCGTTGATATCTACAACATTTTGGGTCAGAAACGTGTTGGAACATGTAAAGGGGCATCCAGCTATATTACACATGTTGACTGGGACAAAACAGGTACAGAATACACATTTTATATTAAATTTTAATCTGATCACAAATGTACATACCGGTACTTTCAAGAAATATATGAGCCACCTTGTGGAAAAACCAACAATGTGGTTTCGGACCAGGTCTGACACAAATATACGTAGTTGATAATTTTCAGGAGACATTGCATGTGTTAGGCTTACAGAATGACTTAAAACAAAGTCAACCAGTTTGTGTGCTGGTAGTGGGTTGTCATTCATCTCTCAGTATTGAGAATGACCATCTTTGCTTCCTAAATGTGCCGCAACGCAAGAAAAGCGGTCTTCGTGGTTCCGGACAGGTCCTACACAAACCGGTCTGTACAGTCTCTGATGAAGGCTAAAAGCTTGAAATTTCGGATTTAGGAAGACGAGGGATTATACTATCTGTGTAGCTAAAACAAAGGCGCTGATCAGCTTCGCAGTTACTGTGAAGCTGATCTGCGCCTTTGTTTTCGCATAGGCAAAAATCCGGTTTTCTCATGTCTTTGCTTCCTAAATGTAAGTTGTTCATGTGTGTTAGCCAGTTCTTTGATGCCTGGCCCGACTAAGCCAATTTTAGCTCTAAACTGTTGGCTACAAGTAGAGCAATTTGTGATGCACATATAGCTGGTAGGGGAGGAGAGCCTCAATGTATTCACATTATTTTTGCAGGTGTTTAAATGCAAGAGATATACATGCATATTATAGCATGGATGAGGAAGAGTTAATTTATTATACCCCCTGCATTTATGCCGACGGGTATATAGTTTTTGCTTTTCCGTTCATTCGTTCGTATGTTCATTCGTTCGTTCATTAGTTTGTTCGTTATTCCAGAACGTTCGTGGAATTTATGTCAAAGTTTATGTTAAAAGTTTCTCAGGTGGTGTGTATCGCATGAACCAATGATCAGTAGCCATTTATATTTTAACCATAGGTACCCTATAGGGTTTGCTTTGTTTCTGTGAGTTCGGACCCTGGGCCCATGCCCGGGGGTGGGGCTAGAGGTCAAAATCTAGGTCACCTTTAATTTGGGTCATAGTTTTGGTTTAAGTTTCTCAGGTGGTGTATATCTCATGAACCAATGATCAGAAACCATTCATATTTTAACCATAGGTACTCTATAGGGTTTGCTTTGTTTCTGTGAGTTCCGACTCTGGGTCCATGCCCGGGGAGGGGCTAGAGGTCAAAATCTAGGTCACCTTGAAAATGTGCTATTTACGTAGTGTCTTTTCATCTCTAAGTTCATATCTTAACAAATACTTATAGGAATGTATTCCTGTTTGGATCATAGATAACCTTTAGGGTTGAATTAAATTCCATGGCACCAAACTCTAGGGGTGGGGCTGGAGGTCAAAATCCAGGACACATAAAATACAATAGTTACCAAGATTAATATTCTGTATGTCTATATCTTGACAACCATGTGTCAGAAAGTGTTCATGCTTACAACACAACATAGATACCACATAATGGGTGGGGTCAAGAGGTCATTTTTTTTTTTAAGAATGACATTCTACTTTCATTTCAATTTAGGACTGAGGACCTTACCCACAATGACAGTGCTTATGTCCTAGATTGGGTATACACGTCAGCTCTGTATACTGCTCTAAAATAGATATGTCATTCTAAAACTACACTCCCCCATGTTTGTATGCAAAGTACTTTACACTGCTTATTTCTAAAATGTACTTGATAAGGGTGCTATCCTTCATTGGTGATGTGAGGTTCAATGTCAGGGGTGAGCATGTACCAGATTGTTTAGAAGGGGGCTTGGTGGCTACCAGCCGAGGGTATACGTACCTCTCAAGGCTTTTTTTCTAGTTTAATCACTAATATTGCCCATTGGGGCCTAAAGAAATAGATTGGCTGCTTGTGCCTCCAGACAAAGCTTAAACGATGCTGACTGGCTATCTGATTACTGGTTAACCGCTCAGGTCTGAGCCTGCCCAGGAAAAGTGGTTCCAAGTCGAACAATCTGCACATATAAGCCCTTTTGGCTTTGCTGGATGGTTATATTTAAAGCACTTGTTGGATGTCATGACATCCTCATTTTGGGTAAGAGTCCCATAAAGTGGAGGCAATGTCCCAACATGACCTTAGCTGTTGACTGGGACGTATAGCATCAATTCAAACAAACAAACAAGCAAATAATCACTAATATTACAGGAAAGGTTTTGATGGTAAACTCTGGTGCCAAGGAACAACTCTTCTTCGAGGCTCCAAGGGGGAAAAGAATCACCCTGAGAACCCAGGAGATCGAGAAGTTCAACTGGGCTTCCTGGACCTCTGTGTTGGGCACAACCTGCGAGGGGCTGTGGCCCCCTAAGTGTGACGTCACAGATATAAATGCTACCTGTCTATCGGGTGACAGGTCTCTGATAGCTACAGCAGATGATTTTGGATTTGTCAAGTTGTTCAACTACCCCTCAAAGGTATTACCCTTAGGTCCTTGACTGTTTAAAACTGTTCCACCTTAATTATAAAAATCTTAAAGTTTTTAAAGTTTAATGGAAAGTTGACTGCAGCATGAGAAAACCATTTTTTTGCCTGTGCCAAAACAAAGGCTCAGATCAGCTGTGCAGATACGGCACAGCTGATCAGCGCCTTTGTTTTCGCTGCTCGGATAGTACAATAATATTTCTCTTCTTCTTAAATCCATAGTTTCAAGCTTCTAGCCATCTTTCGTAACCGAGCAGGCCAGTTTTTGTCGGACCTGGTCGGAAACTTTGAAGACTGGTTTTCTTGTGTTGGGAGTAATTTTTTCTTGACTGTACCACGTATATTAATTGTAAAACAAAGAACAGAAATAGAGATAGGTATATAATAATGTACAAAGATGTTTGGAGAATTTCCTTTTGATAGATATAGCTATGAGAATAAAAGTTTTGATTATATGAAGTCAACATAAACTTGACCTTTTAAGAACTCAAGGTAAAAACGCAAAATTCTTGGTTTAGCAAACAATTAAGCTCCTGTTACAGCTACATGTATATGTCTCTCAGGAACAATCTGCTCAAGAAGTAGTTGAATGTGTTGAATTCTGTGTTTATCAGTAATGCAAATCAGTTGAATTGCCTTTTCGCAGGGCAAGTTTGCCAAGTACAAGAAATATGTAGGTCACAGTGCCCATGTGACCAATATCCGGTTCTCGGCTGGAGACAGAAAGTTGGTGACAACCGGTGGCGCAGATACTGCAGTTATGGTGTGGAACCACATCGCGCCAGAGGGCCGGGTTACACAGTGTGGGGACAGTGATGACTCGGATACTGATTCTGAGGAGGAGGGAGGTAAGATATAGTAGTTATGGTCTCGAACCATCTCAAACAGGGAATAGGGTTACCTAGTATGTCATGATGTAGAATCATGTCACACCAGAGAGCTGGGTTACACAGTGTGGGGACAGTGATGACTCCAATACCGATTCTGAGGAAGAGGGAGGTAAGATATAGCTGTTATTGTCTGGAACCATCTCAAACAGGGAACAGGGTTACCTAGTGTGTCATGGTGTGGAATCATGTCACACCAGAGGGTGAGGTTACTCAGTGTCGGTACAGTGATGACTGATTCTGATACTGATTCTGAGGAAGAGGGAGGAAAGATATAGCAGTTTTGGTATAGAACCATCTCAACCAGGGAACAGGGTTACCTAGTGTGTCATGGTGTGGAATCACATCACACAAGAGGGGCTGGGTTGCACAGTGTGGGGACAGTGACAACTCTGATACTGATTCTGAGGAAGAGGGAGGTAAGATATAATGGTTATAGGCTAGAACGATCTTTACTCATTGTCTTTTGACAGGGTTACCTGGTGTGTCATAGTGTGGAATCACAGCCGGGTTACACAGTGTGGGGACAGTGATGGTTCTGATTCAGAGCAGGGGGGTAGAAATTTCTAGAATAATATATAGAGGATATTTGCTTTTTTGAGGTGAATACCAAATATATTTCATCGAGTGAGTTGAAAACATCATAATTTTCACGAGTGCGCAGCACGAGTGAAAATTTTTATGTTTTCAACTCACGAGATGAAATATATTTGGTATTCACCGAAAAAAAGCAAATTTTCTTTTTATTTTATACAATACACGGGCATTTTCCATTCACAAGGCAGGCGGTGAAAATGCAAAAACCAAATATTTTTGAAAACACAACTAATTTTGGTATCACATTGTTCCTTACGTTCTAACTAAGAAAATGAATACCCACACTTTATGTTTTCGTTCATAAATAACGGAATTATAGGCGTTTGAATTTCTGAAGTGAGACACATTTAATGACGTCAAGTAAATGGAAACGTCAGAAGTAATCCAAAACATCTGACGTCATTACAGTGACGATATAGGCTGATATCAGTCACTAGTGACTATTGATATCAGTGAGATTTGATATCAGTGAAATTTCATATCAATGAAAATACCAATTTTATCAAGTTTTGATATACATTGGGTTTCACTGTAAAGTATAAAATAAAACACAGAATGCGTTTATTTTCAGTGAAATCTATACTAGATATTTCTAATTGTCAGAGAAAAAGTTATCTGAGTCAAAGAAAATAAGCTTGATACAGAATTATCTGGGTCAACAAATTATACAGAATTTTGTGGGTCATTAAATTCTAGAGAAATCTTTGGGACAGTTGTAATGAAAATAATAGAAACCCTTTTGCAAATCCTACTCATATTTTGAAGGATATGACAGTGATGTGGAAAGGGAAAAGAACATGGACTACAGTGAAAAGATCTACATAAATCCTATTAGAGAGAAAGATGGAGTAAAACCACACCTACAGGAGATGGCTAGTATAGAAAAGTATGTATAGTATTGACATTGAAGTTAGTTTCAGATATACATAGATCTAGTATTGGTGTAATTGTTTCTAAAAATATTAAACTTCTGAAAATGCTGAGGATAAGCGCTTGGTAATCTGATCCATATCTCATACATCTGAATTATCAGTTTTTGATCACTTTGCCAAATTTAAAATAAATCCACAATTTATCAATCTGAATATGGATACCAGGATGCATTTGCTTATCTTTTTCGGACAGTTTACGTTGCACATTGTGACTAAAGTATGATTGTTGTTATGATACAGAAGAATTGATTATGTATGCAATATTTCAGACCTAGTGTCAGTAGAAATGCCCCAGCACCTCCCAAAGTGAAACGAGCTGAACCTCCTCCAGTGGCTGGTGGGAAGAAAAAGAAAATATCTCAAGTTACTGTAAGTTATCAAATGAAAATATGACAGTATATGAAAACTTGCCCATGCAATATACAGAGATTTTTTTCAGCTGTAAAAATGGAAATTTTCTATAGAAAATTCTTGATATTTTTATTTTTTCTCAAAACATTTATTG
Organism: Rugalucina vietnamica; assembly: GCA_964017185.1. Classification (NCBI taxonomy): domain Eukaryota; kingdom Metazoa; phylum Mollusca; class Bivalvia; order Lucinida; family Lucinidae; genus Rugalucina; species Rugalucina vietnamica. The sequence goes on from OZ024872.1 coordinate 35,122,730, forward strand.
TGGGTACATGTTAGAACCGCCTCACTGAGGCAGTTTTAACGAGTACACAAATCTATGTTTTTGGTCAAAAATTAGAAAAATATGTGTACCCCTGCAAACCCCAGTTTTACTATATAAAAGTGGGGTTTGAGTGGGTATACATTTCACGGACATGTTTTCCTGATGATAAAATGCAAAACAGTATAGGTGTCTATATCTTTACAACCATTTACTGGACAGCATTTATATTTGGGTCATAAGAACCTATAGGGTTAAGTTTAATATCGTGACATCAGGACCCTGGATCCATGCCCGGGTGGGGCTAGAAGCCAAAATGTAGACCACCACCAAACATGGCTCAACAGCATGAAGTCAATATCATAACAAATCAACCCTCCTCCCATGGACTGAAAGCCAGCCATACAGAGTGCTTATGGTCCAAGTGTGAACGTTGTTTGCTAAATGTATGTCAAGGTATGTGCTTTATACAGAAAAGTTTTAACAGTATTTAACCTTTTTTTGCAGTGCTCTAAGAAAAGGAACAGTATTCATTGAAAGTAAATTTTATATATACATGCTCAAGGAGTATTGTCTAGTTAGCTTGTGGACAGAAGTCGTTGCGGCTGCAACGGCAATTGTCCATGGTGGACAGTAGTTGTTGATGGACAGTTATCGTTGCTATAATTATATTGTTGAGTATCACTTGAAAAAAACAATGCAGTAAAAATATATGAGCATTAGTAGATGTCATGTAAAAACACCTAGTTCATCTTTTTCAATGATCAATATGAGCCTTTTGCATGAGAGAAACAACAATCTGGGTTTCGACCCAGGTCCAACACAAACTGGGCTGTACAGTCACAGAAGGAGGGTAGAAGCTTGAAATTTCAGATTTAGAAAGAAGAAACATTGTACTATCTATGTGGCAAAAACAAAGGGCTTATCAGCTGTGCATTTAATAATTGGAAGTGTTAGAGTGGTATTTTGTGATCTTTTTTCAGGATCTCCAGCTAGAATATATTCATGGTTACCGAGGGTTTGATGCCCGGGATAATCTACATTACGTCAATGATGGTGCAGATATTGTCTTCCATGCTGCTGGTGCAGGGATTGTGAAAAATCTACCCACAGGTATTAACCCATTTTTGACAAATGGATTTTCCCATTATTATCCTTTGGGTGAAACTTCTTACACTTTAAGGGGCATTAGGAGTGGTTTTATTTCATATAGATTTTTCATGAAAATCCTCTAAGCAAACAGAATAGCCCCAGATGTGGCGCCGCGTTCTGCGGCGTCACAGCTGGGGCTAGACTGTTTGCCTATGTCCCATAAATAGGATTATGATCGAAACCCATATGCTCCTCATTGTACTTGTTTAAAAGTGCCCAGTGAATGTAGGACCCATCTGAACATGACAGAAGAATGACTGGAACATTAAACCATTTATATAAATCAACCACCAATGATAATGCTTGTAAATTTTCAAATGCCAAAATGACCTCATCCTTTTAAAAGTTTTAACAAATTGTTCCTGCAGTAGAAAAAGTGGCCAACTGATGTTGAAGAACTAACATAGCAAGAACTGTGATCAGATTGCTGCTTCTGTTTGGCTGTCTCACCTGTTTAAATTAAGGAATTTCAGACGGTCATTTTTAGATACATTGCCAAAATTAATTTGGTATGTTCAAATGTTTTGTTTTTGTCCACTCAATACAATTTTCTAATGTGAGCTGCTGCATCAAAAAACCAACAATCTGCATTTGCAAAAACAAAGCCTCAGATCAGCTGTGCAGTTATATCAGCTGTGCAGTAACTGCACAGTGCCTTTGTTTTCTCTCCATAGATAGAACAATGTCTCTTCTTTCTAAGTCTAAAATTTCAAGCTTCTAGCCTGATTCTATGGCTGTGCATCCTGGTTTATGTCGGACCTGGTCTGAAACCCAGATTATTGGTTTTCTCATGCGAAGGCTCATGTAATTTTTTTGACAGGTGCCCAATCCTTCTACCTAGAGCACACAGATGACATCATCTGTCTGGCTGTGAACCAACATCCCAAGTTTAAACAGATAGTGGCTACGGGCCAGATCGGTAACCCGCCTAGCGTACACATCTGGAATGCTGTTACCAAGGAAACGCTGTCCATACTCAGGGGAGAGCACTCTAAGGGGATATGTTCGGTGGATTTCTCATGTACGGGGAAATATGTTGTGTCTGTGGGACTAGAGCATAATGTTACTGTGTGGAGATGGCAAGAGGGTAGGTTTTTGCACGCTTACATAGTTATCAATTACGCGAGAAAACAGGTCTTCAGAGTTTCCGAAAAGGTCCGACACAAACTGGCCTGTACAGTCACAGAAGAAGAATAGAAGCTTGGAATATCAGATTCAGGAATTGTACCGTCTGTGTAGTGAAAACAGAGGTGCCGATCAGCTGTGCAGTAACAGATCAGCTGTGCAGTTACTGCACAGCTGATCTGCACCTTTGTTTTCGCATACGTGAAAATCCAGTTTTCTCATATTAGGATTGAGCTTTTAAAGTAATGGAAGATCAAGTTCTGTTGTGCATAGGGTCTGCCCAACTTTTGTTTAAAGTATTTCAGTTTCAGTTATTCATGTTGTCTTTAATCTGTGAGCTTAGCATATCAGCATCTTTTGAAGATAATGATAACAAAATAGGTACCCAGTGAAGGCTCGTGTTACGTTCTTGAGATGTTGGGGTTTATCTTGACTGGCTACATTGACACAGCAGTCATTACAGTGAAGTATGTAAACGTGTAAATGACAATTCCTTTTACTATGAGCTGTGTCATGAGAAAACCAAATTTTTGCCTCTGCGAAAACAAAGGCGCAGATCAGCTGTACAGTAACTGCACAGCTGATTACTGTACAGCTGATCAGTGCCTTGTTTTCGCTACACTGATAGTACAATCCCTCTCCTTCCTAAATCTGAAATTTCAAGCTTCTAGCCATCATCTGTAGGTGTGCAGGCCTGGTCAGAAACCCAAAGACCGGTTTACTCCCATCATGGCCAATTATCTATACATAATGTTTATTTTTCAGGAGCCAAACTTGCCACAGCTCAAGGCCATAATCAGCGTATCTTCCGAGCCGAGTTCCGACCTGACTCTGACAGCCAGTTTGTCACTGTGGGTGTGAAACATGTAAAGTTCTGGACAGTTGCAGGAAGTCAGCTGGTCGGTAAACGTGGGATTCTGACCAACGCAGGTGTCGGACAAGATGTTCAGAAACTACAAACAATGTTGTCCATAGGCTTTGGAGCTGTAAGTTGCATACTTTTTGAGAGGCCTTATTTTCACTTAAAGCCAAGTTAGACTTACAATCAACCTTGTACTTTTCAATTTACTATATTTTTATCTTTTAAAGATACAAAGAAAAACCAACAATTTAGGTTTCTGACCAGGTCCAACACAAACCAGGCTGTATATCCACAGAAAATAGCTAAAAGCTTAAAATATCAGATATAGTTAGAAGAGGCATTGTACTATGGAGTGAAAACAAAGGCGCTGATTAGCCGTGTAGTTACTGCACAGCTGAATCTGCGCCTACAGTACAGTCAGCGTGATGTTTATATCCCTCACGCTTACGAACGTGGAATTTCGCATGTCACGTGACTTTTTTCCGTGGATTTTGCGTGGAATTAGCGTGGATTTTGCGTGAGTTTTGCGAGGAAGTAGCGTGAGTTTTGCGTGGAGTTTGGACACAAAACGTGGAACTGCTTAACTGTAGCGTGAAACGAAACGTGGAAAGGATTAGGAGAGTTGCGTGAGATATCTACAGTCTCACGCTCGCTCACGCTTTCCACGTTCGTTTCACGCTCAGGAAAAAGGGACATGAAGAAAGTGATTATTTTCACTTTTTATATATAATGTACATGTCTCTTGTTAACCATAATAAAAGCAGTGAAGTCATTTCCGCCGCTGAAAGTCTGGAATTTTGCCGTGTACGAACATGTACATGTACTAATTTGTATGGTGTGTCACAAAGAAACAAAGAAGACACGCGCAAACATAGTTTTTGTTTGTATTTTCTATACTTTCTTTTGTCTTCGTTTTTAACTTATTTTTCTTTTTTGTTTTTCTAAAGTTTCAAATCTCAAAGATATGCTTGCATTTTATCACTTATCACACAAACTGAATTGTGTGTTTGTTTGATTAGGGTAATTTATAAATTTATGCACCAAATTAGAGCTGTTAGTTATAACTTAGAGGCTATGTCGCTTATTAATCCTGTGTACAATAATTGTGCCGATACAAGAATAAAGAATACCTTGATTTTGTTGACTTTGGTAAATGCTTGAAAGATAAAAGAACAGGTTAAAGGGAATCAGAATTCTCGCAGGGCATTGTACCGACTCTTAAGATGAAATTAAGATGATTTAATTGCATATAAATTTAATTACAACGTACATCATAATTTATGATTAAATGATACATGTACATGTAGCAAGGTGCTTGAACCGTATTACACGTAGGTCGAGCTTTAATTGACTTTGGGCATCTTAGAGAATACGAAAGACGCAAAGACGCTGCCGAATAATATTTAAACGTGCAAATTTTGTCAACACGATGATAATTGAATCAACACTGAATAACGTATTGTTCAGACTGCAACTCGTCAAAACATGCGTATGTATTTACGTACATGCGCTTTGTCGTACAAGTGTATGTTTTTTTACAGGTTTACCGTCATCATAGTTACTTAATTGCCGTCCTTTTACTAAAGATTAATAAATAAATACATATAATATATTTAATTTGGTCACAAATCTTTAACAATTTTGTCCTTTTGAACAAGACGAAACGATAATCCTTTTCTCGCATGTCTCTTAATCCTTTCCACGCTTCTTTTCCTTAATGAACGTGGAACGCGTGAGCAAGCGTGAAACTGCTTATATCTCACGCAACTCACACGCTTCTTGCGAGGAATAAACGTGGACATAGCGTGGGACAAGTGTGGATTTTGCGAGGAATGAGCGAGGGTTTTGCGTGGGTTTTGCGTGGAACTTAATCCTTTTTTCTTTCGTGCGTGAGCGCGAAGGATATAAACATCACGCTGACTGTACTGTTTTTGAATATGAAGATTGTTGGTTTTCTGATACAGCAACTCATCTTTTTTCTTTCAGAACAATGTAACTTACACTGGTGCCATGAGCGGGGATGTCTATGTATGGCAGGACACGACCCTGACCAGACTGGTCCAGAAAGCCCACAATGGTCCAGTCTTCTCCATGTTTACTACGCTCAGGGATGGCCTTATTGTGACAGGAGGCAAAGAAATGCCGTAAGTTTGAAGAATAAAATGGCAGACCAGACTGGTTTGATACTAAACATTCTTATCTTACTCTTTTCTAGAAACCTTGAAGCTGGCTCATGAGGAAACAAACATATGCATATGCGAATCTGATCAGCACCTTTGTTTTCACTACATGGATTGTACACTTCCTCTTCTTCTTAATTTCAAGCCTCTAGTCATCTTCTGTGACTGTACAGCCTGATTTGTGTCAGACCTGTTCGGAAACCACATTGTTGGTTTTCTCACGAGACGGCACATTTGTTGTATAACAAGGTGTTGAGTTTATACAAGATGCAGCATATTTATCCAATTTCTTTTAGATGCAATGTATCTGATAAGTACAATTTCTGACATACTGCATCAGGGAGTTAAGTCTTTTGCTTAGTGGGTAGAGCTTTGGATTTCTACCCCGGTGATACGGGTTTGAATCCCGTCAGATGTATGCATCATTTCTTAGTTACTAATTTTCATATTCATAAGATTTTCATCTAGCTTAAGCCCATATGGTGTAAGTGCTGTTCTTGTGAATTACAGGTCCAAGGAGAATGGCCCTGTGAAACTGTGGGACCAAGAGATGAAAAGATGTAGAGCATTCCCATTACGAGAAAGTGGCAGCAAGGCAGATGTGGTCAAGTCTGTCTGCAGACTTAAGGTATTGTGAAAATCCTTCAAGATCAAACCTAAATTGAGCCGCAGCATATGCGAAAACAAAGACGCAGATCAGCTGTGCAGTAACTGCACAGCTGATCAGCGTCTTTGTTTTCGCTACTCATATAGTACAGTCCCTATTCTTAAATCTGAAATTTCAAGCTTGTAACCTGCTTCTGTGATTGTACAGTCCGGTTTGTGTTGGACCTGGTCGGAGACCTAAATTGATGCTTTTCTCATGTGAAGGCTCAATTAGTTTCAGTTGTTTTCTTTACTGATTCTAGAAAATTGAACAAAGCCACTTTACCTTACAAAGACACAATTTTACAACAGATTTAGAAAGGTAATTTCAATACTATGTCAGTCGATTCCTTGGATAACTTGCTTGGTTTTGCTTTTCACATTATACAAAAAGGTTGTTTTTTTTCTTGGATTTTAGATTAGACAAAAATCATTCTAAGAATGGTCATTTAGGTGAAAAGGAAACAATTTTTTTTAGTTGGATGTGACACAACCTTGTTTAAACATTAGATTTCAAATGTGCCTCATTTACAGGGTAAAATATTGATAGGGACCAAAGACAATGATGTTATAGAGGTTGGGGAGAAGAACGGCCAGCTGTCCGTGTTGGTGGCAGGCCACGGGGAGGGAGAGGTCTGGGGCCTGGACAGACACCCCAGTGCCCCTAGGTTCATCACTGCTAGCTATGATGGAACAGTCAGGATCTGGGACATTGCTAATAAGGTAGGGTTATGAAAACATGCCCATAGAATATACAAAGAATTTTACAGGGGCAAAAATTGAAAATGTCATCTCATGCATAGACATCCCTAGCCATTTTTCCAAAATGACAGTTAAGTTATAGATAATCAACTGATTTTTGCTTCAAGAGCAGTGTTTTGTAAATAATTCTACACTTTCAGTGAACTTTCATCATGACCTCACGAGCCGAAGGCGAGTGGAAAGGTCATGATGAAAGCTCACTCAAACAAAAAATTATACCATTCGTTATCTGATTTAATCACAGTTTTGTCTCCATAGGCTCTGTACTATGCCTATAGGATAATGTTAGAAAAATATTTTCCATCAAGTTCATACACAAAAGTCAACCAAGGTGTAACAGTACAATATGACGTCCTGATGGCCTCTCGTGCATAAATGTCTCGCAGCATTTTTCTAAAATGACAATGTCGAGTAATTACAAAGTGACCAATGTTTCTTCGTATTAAATTACATATTTTTCTCTACATTTTTTTAATGACCTTTATATACTGTAAATTCGGAAATTTTTGCGTGACTTTTATTTTGCGATGTCTTGAATTTGCAAACGAGTGTTCATGTAGTCTTTATGGCTAATAGAGATTCTTTATTAGCAAGAACATTAAATTTGCGAGGCAATAAACTTGTGAATATTCGTGAAAATTAAGTTCTCGCGAACATTTCCGAACTTACAGTAACAATACAGTATGTCTCATCTGTGTGAGTTTTGGACACTTCATGTATTCCAGGCATTGATAGCAAAGTTGTCAGTGGGTCAGGCTAGATCTGTTGCCTACAGTCCTGATGGTGAAATGATAGCAGTGGGGCTTAAAAATGGAGAGTTCATGGTCCTGCTAGCCAATGGTCTCAAAGTATGGGGCAAGAGGAGAGATAGGGCAGGATCAATAAATGATGTCAGGTTAGTAGGGGTGGAAGATTTATTTATCTGGAAATATTTTTCTTGCGCACCCGACAAAAGAATATCCGTTTGTCCAAGGTTTTGGTCAAGGTTAGAAATACTTATCTGCCCCTGATTGTCTGACCCTGTGTTTAGTGTTCCCTCCATTTGAATCATTCCATTTCAAAATGGCAGACGTGATTGCAGCATTTTTCAGTATGAATGTTATGAAAATCAAGCTTCGCCACATGAAGGCGTGCATGAAAAAGAATCTATCATGCTTGTAAGGAATGGATATACAAATCTGTCCTTCAGGTCACAGTTTGGCATCACAAGGCTCGTCTCGTGATGCCAAAGTGACCCTCAGTACACTCAGTAGAGTGTCTATCCATCCTTGACACATGAAAGATTCTTATAGGAGCCTAATTGTGAGAAAACAGGATCTTTGCCTATGCGAAAACAAAGATGCAGATCAGCTGTGCAATTACCTGCACAGCTGATCAGCACCTTTGTTTTTGCTTCACAGATAGTACAATTCCTCTTCTTCCTAAATCTGAAATTTTAAGCTTCTAACCTGTTTCTATGACTGTAAAGGCTGGTTTGTGTCAGAACTAGTCGGAAACCCCGCATAATCTTGCATCCAGTGGTGAGATGATAGCAATACGGTGATTGAATAACAGAGGGCTCATGTACTTGTATTTGCAAGTTTGTTTTGCCATGTCAAATTTCCATGGTCTCATCTTTGGAAAAACATAAAATCCAAAAGTTTCACCTTGTGATTTTTAAAGCAAAGGATTTTCAAGTTTTAGTCATAATTTTACAGTGAAGCAAATGTCTGTAGACAGCAAATATTATATGAGCTTATGCGTGAGAAAACCAACAATTTGGGTTCTGACCAGGTCCGACACAAACCTGGCCGACAGTCACAGAAGATGGATAGAGTCTAGAAATTTTGGATTGAGAAAGTAGAAGAATTGTACATGTACTATCCATGTAGAGAAAACAAAGGTGCTGATCAGCTTCGCAGTTACTGCGAAGATGATCTGCGCCTTTGTTTTCGCCTATGTAGATTGTTGATTTTTCCATGCAGTGGCTCATATTCATAATTGCACGTCATGTTTAATCTGCAGGTTCAGTCCAGATGGGAGAACCCTAGCTGTCGGTTCAGAAGATTCTTGTGTAGACTTCTATGACCTCACTAAAGGACCAACGCTCAACAGGGCTGGGTACTGTAAGGGTATACCCAGCTTTGTTATACAGATGGACTTTTCGGCTGATAGCCAGTTTATAAGGGTAAGATAGTTTTGTAATTTTATATCCAGTAAAATATTTGATTATCCATGAATAAAGTTAAGGGGTCAAGGTACCGAAATTGTATATCGTAGCTCATAAAAATCGGTAATAACATTGAAGAATTCAAGATATGTAGTCATAAATGATCAGCCAGACTACCAGTGCGTGATGATTTCACGTCCCAGCATGACTGAGAACTGTGGACTGAAACATTATGCCATAACACAACCATTTTTCAGGAATAAATGTGAACATTATACCTCATTGTGCCAAATTTATTTAATTTTCAGGAATGTGTATGTTATTGTGCCAATTTTATGCAAATCTGCATTGGTCAAATTTGTAAGGCATTAATTGAGCTGTGTCATGAAAAAAATGGATTTTTGCCTATGCGAAAACAAAGGTGCAGATCAGCTGTGAAGTAACTGCACAGCTGATCAGTGCCTTTGTTTTCGCTACTCCTCTTTGTTACCTCTCTTCTTCCTAAATCCGAAATTTCAAGGTTCTAGGCTTTTTCTGTGACTTTACAGGCTGGTTTGTTTCGGACCTGGTCAGTAACCCCAAAGATAAGTTTTCTTGTGTCCCGGCTCAATTAAAATTGCTTTTACAATGTATGGTCAAAGTTTGTTTACTAGATATTCTCAAAAACTTATCTTTAATAATAAAAAATACAAAAAAATCTCAAGTCGTTTCCAAATAAAGCACTAACTATCTGACCTTCTTTTCAAAATTTTACTTTATTAACCTTTCAGGTTAGCACAGGAGCTTATGTTCACCAAGTGTTTGCTGTACCCGGTGGGAACCTTGTGGAGGATACAAAGATCATCAGTAAAATAACATGGGCCACCTGGACAAGGTAAAATCTGCAATTTTTAGTATTGATGGTGTGCAATGCTAGTAAGGGTTAGTGGTTTTCACTCAACCCATAGAAGTTTAAAACATAATTGAGCCGCCTCATGGGAAAACCAACAATCTGCATAGGCGAAAACAAAGACGCAGATCAGCTTCGCGGTAACCGCGAAGCTGATCAGCGCCTTTGTTTTCGCTACTCGGATAGTACAATTCCTCCTCTACTTAACTCCAAAATTTCAAGCTTCTAGCCTGCTTCTGTAGCTGTACAGGCCGGTTTGTGTCGAACCTGTTCGGAAACCACATTGTTGGTTTTCCCACGAGGTGGCTCAATTATGAATTATGTAAAATTCAAATTACATGTAAACGCATGTAGTACAAAATGCAGCTTTAGATTTCAACCACACTTATTTTGGTAAGTAGCCAGGCTATTTACGAAAATAAGTGTGGTTGAATTCCTAATAAGCCATTAGAAAAACAAAAGCATTAAACTGGAAAGAGTTGACCAAATTACTTTAATGTGAAAGTCACAGCTACATGTAGCTTATAGATATCTTATTTTGTCATTTTGAGAATCCAGTTTTGCCATTTTTGCTCTCTGAGAATAGTTTGTGCATAAAGATTTTCTGGTTAATCCTGTGTTTTAAAATCTTATTTCAGTGTTCTTGGCCAGGAGGTTCTAGGGATCTGGCCCAAAGATGCTAGTAAAGCCGATGTGAACTGTTCACACCTTTCACACATGGGAAATGCCCTAGCTACAGGGGATGACTTTAGATTTGATAATTTATTTGACTTCAGATTTAAAATTTATATGGATTTGTTTTCAGTGTACTTGGCCAGGAGGTTCTTGGGATCTGGCCCAAGGATGCTAGTAAAGCTGATGTGAATTGTTCACACCTTTCACACATGGGAAATGCCCTAGCTACTGGAGATGACTCAGGATTTGTCAAACTGTTTGAGTTCCCTTGTGAAGAAAAGCATGTAAGTTTTATACTTTAATGTTGTGGTCTTGTGTAAATGTGAACTACTGTACAAATGATCTTGTTTTTGTCATAGAAAATTCACATACAGGTGGCTTGCATTACATCTACAACACCTAGCTTGATACTGCCTGCCGTATATGTCGAACCTAAAGACCGGTAACAATCTTTTTCCATTTACAGGTGTCTCGCGTTACCTCAACAACGCTTACCTCGATACTACCGTTTAAGTAAATCTAAAGACAGGTCTTGATCGTTTTCTCTATATGTTCTTTGTATTCCAACAATGCATAACTCGAACTACGCCTAAATCTACAAAACTGGTATCTCAACACAAGTTTTGTGTCCTTGACATGTAAATTCAGATCAATTTACGACGCTTAACTTGTATGCCACATCTCCATAAAATTAAGGTTGGTGTACATACATGCAATTTTTAGCTCACCTGAACCGAAGGCTCACAGGTGAGCTTATAGTATACCCATGCTCCGGCGTCCGTCCGTCCGTCGTCCGTAATTTCAAAGATCTTCTCCTCTGAAACCGCTTGGCCAATCAAAGCCAAACTTCATGTGGAGCATCCTTAGGAAGGGGGATCGAAAGTTTATATAAATGGTCCAGGTCACATGACCAAGATGGCCGCCATGGCTATAAATAGCAAAAACCTTTAAAAATCTTCTTCTCCAGAACCAGTGGGCCGATTTCCACGAAACTTGGTATGTAGCATTAGGGACGTGGGCCCATCATAGTTTATATAAATCATGACCCTAGGATGACCTTGACCTATTTTACGGCAAGGTCAACTTAGGTCGCCAATGCATTTGAATGGGAAAAAATGGTAAATTGCTATTTAATGGATAAAACTTACTGGGAATAGGCAAATGGACAGAAGATTAATGTTAATGGAAAATTTTAGCCCCTGGGGGGTTGTCTGCCCCTGCCTCGGGGCTATATACATGTATATTTCCATAATAATGAAACATCTTCTTCCCTGAAACCGCATGGCCAATCAAAGCCAAACTTCATATGGAGCATCCTTTGGAAGGGGGAAAGAAAGTTTATATAAATGGTCAAGGTCACATGACCAAGATGGCTGCCATGGCTATAAATAGAAAAAACCTTTAAAAATCTTCTTTTTCATAACCAGAAGGCCAATGATTTTGAAACTTGGTGTGAAGCATCAGTGACTGGAGCTATACAAAGTTTATATAAATCATGACCCTGGGATGACCTTGACCTATTTTACGGCAAGGTCAACATAGGTCGCTCATGCATTTGAATGGGGAAAAGTGTTAAAATGTCATTTGTAGGGAAAAACTTGCAGGAAATGGGCAAATGGACTTAAGATTGATGATTCTGAAAAAATTTGGACCCCAGGGGTATGTCAGCCCCCACCCCAGGGCAATATACATTTATATTACAGTGATATTCAAAGATCTTCTTCTCTGAAACTGCTTGGCCAATCAAAGCCAAACTTTATGAGGAGCATTGTTAGGAAGTGGGAATGAAAGTGTATATAAATGGTCATGGTCACATGACCAAGATGGCTGTCATGGCTATAAATAGCAAAAACCTTTAAAAATCTTTTCCTCCAGAACCAGAAGGCCTATGATTTTGAAACTTGGCATGAAGCATCAGGCAATGGAGCTCTACAAAGTTATATAAATTGTGACCCTTTGATGACCTTGACCTATTTTACGGCAAGGTCAACTTAGGTCGCCCATGCATTTGAATGGGGAAAATTGTAAAAATGTCATTTCAAGGGCAAAACTTTCAGTAAATTGGCAAATGGACTGCAGTTTTATGTTTTCAAAAAGAAATTGACTCCAGGGGTTGCTCTGACCAAGCCCTTGGAGCACCAGGGGTTGCTCTGACCAAGCCCTGGGGTTATATACATGGATATTACCATTCTAATCAAACAAGTTTATTGGTATATATCTCGGGTTTCAGGTGAGCGTTTACAGGACCATTGGTCCTCTGGTTTTGTATTTTATCCACTTGCATTATTTTTGAATTCAGGAAATGCAACAAAACACAAAAGAACAAACACATCTTACCTGATTATGTGATAAAAATCCTTAAAGTCATATTAATTACCCCAATCAAATTAGCTGCGAAAACAGACCTGTTTTGCAATCAGCAGATTTTACAACAACACAAGCATGATGTAATTATTGGTCCACTTTATGATGACTGTTTGCTGTAATTACTCGGAGTGTTGACACACCTTACTCAATAATTGATGTTACGGCGGGTCTCGTTTGATCTATTGTTGAACAAGTTGTAGGCGCAGAGTGATTTCAGCCATCCTTAATTGATTTAAAATGGCAAGACTTTGTCAAGATTCGTAAGAAATCGTAAGAATAAATGTTTATTATGTCCGATTATATGACAGAGCAATCTAATGAAGGACCCAGTATGTCTAACAATTTCGTTAGCTCTGGTGTCATGAATTGGTTAACTCGTAATACTGATAACTCGAAGTGATAAGCTTGGTCCACTGGAGTTTGAGTTAACGAGAGTCACCTGTATGTTCTTTGTATTTCAACAGGGCATAACTCAACTGTCATTAATTACTTTGAATGGTAGGCTTTGTCTTCTCAAACTTAGTGTCAAAATCAAAAGGCATCCATTTACCAGTGTCAGTATTCCTAAAAATAACCTTTCATAATGTCCGACAAGATGACCAGTATGTGCACATTATAGTTCCCTACGATATTGGTAGCTATGATATCAAAAATAGGTGAACTCGTATAAATGTGATTCTGTTCAGATGACCATTATTTTTTTCTTTACATTTTATCAACAGGAAGTGGTGAGTCAAGTGCAACCTTAGGAATATATAGTTAGATGTTGTAATTAGGAATGCTTTTAAAATATTTCAGCGCATGAAGTTCACTTCATATATTGATAATTTAGAACTAATAATATAGAGGTGCTAATAGAATAATATCCCTGATATTGGAGGATCATATGAGCCACGACGTGAGAAAACTGGTCTTTGAGGTTTTCAACCAGGTCCCACACAAACCGGTGTATAGAGTCACAGAAAAAGGCCAGAAGCTTTAAATTTTGGAAAGAGGTAGAGGAGGAATTGTGCTTAACTAACAACAGCGCTGATCAGCTTCCCCGCCTTTGTTTCGCATAGGCAAAAATCTTTTTTTCTCATGACGCTGCTCATATTACTAAAAAAGTCCACAGATTTCAGTTCCCATTCTAATCGAATGTTAATGTCAAGGGTTAAGCTCCTTTCAATACCAATTCTTATAAAGAATGAAAACTAAAATCGATTGTAGGCAGATATATATAATGTATATGCTTTCTACATTCATCCCCACCCCAACTAAAACTTCCCCCATCTAAAATGGTGTTGGTACCAAAACAAAACTTTATGCAGAGAAAATGCTATGCCATAGAATACTGGATGAAGTCATAACCCTAAACAGTGTACAGTTTCACTACAATGTTTTTAGCCTGATAGTAATTCCAGCTGTCCCTTGAGTGAATGAAATCTTCAAAGATTTTTTCCAAATTTTCACAAGGAAAAACAAGTAGGTCATTGTGTCATATCACATGACGTTGACGTTTGATGCATAGAAGCAAAAATAAATAGCCACAAATCCTCTAGAAACCCCATTTCTGAATCGCACAGTGACTTAAAAAAAGGGGTTTTATGGCATTTTGGACCTTTTATTTTGCTTGTAAACATTAAACGTCAAGGTCCTGTGGTCATATCATTGACATGCTTTTTAGAACAGATTAGTTAAACCTGGAAACATATGCTTGTTTGGAACACATTGCCAGAATTTTTATTATCCTTCATGCATGTACAGTGGTGGTTCTTGGTTGACAGCCATTTTATGTTAAAATTTTGACTGACAGCATACATGAATTTAGGTACTTTGGTATAAAACTTTAGTACATATATTCCATACTGTTTTTGTTGTACACAACTTGCAGAAAAGGTCCTATGATATGGATCAGACTGCCTGAGAGTGAGCAATCTAAGGATTTGCATTCCTACCAAATAATGAATGCGTTTTTGGTCACAATTATTATTGTACCAGTATCTCTGTAATATTTGTATTTCATTTACCAAAATTTGACTGTTCATTTTCTGTCAGTGTTTAGGTTGTATCCTTGTTTTTGCATATCACTTTCAATATCTCGATATAGGCACACATAGTGTTGTTAGCTCACCTGAGCCGAAGGCTCACAAGGTCAGCTTATAGTATAGTAGTCGAGCCGGCATCCGTGCGTCCGTCCGTGCGTCCATGCGTTCACATTTTAAAACATCTTCTCTGAAACCGCTTGGCCGATGAAAGCCAAATTTTGTGTGGAGCATCCATGGGTAGGGGGAACGAAAGTTTGTTTGCTGGATCTTGATCAGATGACCAAGATGGCCGCCATGCCCATATATGGTTAGAACCACTCAAAAATCTTCTTCTCCAGAACCGGCGGGCCGATTTCAATGAAACTTGGTATATAGCATTGGGGATTCCAGCACATCATAGTTTGTGCAAAAGATGACCCTGGGATGACCTTGACCTATTTTACGGCAAGGTCAATTTTGGAAACATATGCTTTTACATGGGAAAAAGTGAAAACTATGGATTTTTTGAAAACTATTGCAGCCTGAGACCTGAAAAGTGGCAGATGCAAACAACTAATGGAGTAGATGAAGGTATGTGATTAATTTAGGTCAAGGTCATCTCTTGACCTTGGCCTGTCTGTCGTCCATACACACTTTTCAAAGATCTTCTTCTCTAAAACCGCTTGGCCAATCAAAGTTAAATTTTATATGCAGCATTCATGGGTAGGGATAGCGAAAGTAAGATCACGAAATCTAGGTCATATGACCAAGATGGCCGCCACGCCCATATATGGTAAAAACCACTCAAAAATCTTCTCCTGAACCGGCAGGCCGATTTTCACGAAACTTGGTATGTAGCATTTGGGACTACAGCCCATGATAGTTTGATAAAATGATGACCCTAGGATGACCTTGACCTGATATACGGCAAGGTCAATTTTGGAAACATAGGCTTTTACATGGGAAAAAGTGAAAATTATGGATTTTTTGAAAACTGTTGCAGCCTGAGACCTGAAAAGTAGATGAAGGTATGTGATTAATTTAGGTCAAGGTCAATTTTGGAAACGTAGGCAAACATGGAAACATGGGAAAAAGTGACAACTAGGTCTCTGCAGGTAAGCGTTTACAGGACCAATGATCCTATGGTAACTATTGCAGCCATAGACCTGAAACATGACCAAGATGGCCGTTATACCCATTTATGGTAAAAAAAAAATAAATAAAGATAAATCACTTTGTCCAGTGACTATACTTGTTGACTCTCAGGTGAGCGATCGTTGCCCTTGGGCTACTTGTTATTTTATGTCATTTTATGACTTGTATTTGTTCAATGAATATACATAAAATAACAACCGTTCATTCTCCTTGCAGGCCCCTCACAGATCCTATGTAGGTCATTCAGCTCATGTGACCAATGTGAGGTTTACATTTGATGACAAATTCCTTATCAGCACAGGGGGAGATGACTGCAGGTAAAGCTTGTTTTATTTGAACTGCATCATGAGAAAACTGTTTTTGGCATATGCAAAAACAAAGGCACAGATCAACTGCACAGCTGATCAGTGCCTTTGTTTTCGCTACACTGACAGTACAATTTCTCTTCTTCTTAGATATAAAATTTCCACCTTCTAGCCTACTTCTTTAACTGTAAAGGCTAATTTGTGTCAGAACTTATAGGAAACCTTGCAGACCTTTTTTCGCAAGATGGCTCATTTATTGCTTTACGTGCATCATTAGTAGTTAACCCATATTTGACGAATGGATTCTTCTGTCATTATCATTTGGGCGAGTCCATTTTTAGCTCACCTGAGCCGTCAGGCTCACAAGGTGAGCTTATAGTATACCCATGCTCCGTCGTCCGTCCGTCGTCCGTCCGTCGTCCACCATTTTCAAAGATCTTCTTCTCTGAAACAGCTTGGCCAATCAAAGCCAAATTTTACATGAAGCATCTATGGGAAGGGGGAACCAATGTGTATATAAATAATCCAGGTCACATGACCAAGATGGCCGCCATGCCCATATATGGTAAGAACCCTTCAAAAATCTTCTTCTCCGGAACCACTGGACCGATTTCAACCAAACTTGGCATGAAGCATCGATGACTCAAGTACTACAATGTTTATATAAATCATGACCTTGCGGTGACCTTGACCTAGATTTTACGGCAAGGTCAACATAGGTCGCCTTTGCATTTGAATGGGAAAAATTGTTAAATTGTCATTTAAAGGAAAAATCTTGCAGAAAATGAGCAGTAGGACTGAATATTAATGATTCTGAAAAAAATTGGGCACCAGGGGCTCATCCGCCCCCACCCCGGGGCAATATACATGTATATTATCATAATATTCAAACATCTTCTTCTCTGAATTCGCTTGGCCAATCAAAGCCAAATTTTACATGAAGCATCTATGGGAAGGGGGAACCAATGTGTATATAAATAATCCAGGTCACATGACCAAGATGGCCGCCATGCCCATATAAGGTAAAAACCCTTCAAAAATCTTCTTCTCCAGAACCGGTTGACCGATTTCAACGAAACTTGGCACGAAGCATTGATGGCTCAAGTACTACAATGTGTATATAAATCATGACCCTCTGATGACCTTGACCTATTTTACGGGAAGGTCAACATAGGTCACCAATGCATTTGAATGGGGAAAACTTTTAAAATGTCATTTAAAGTGAAAGTCTTGCAGGAAATGGGCAGTAGGACTGGATATAAATGATTCTGAAAAAAATTGGACCCCAGGGGCTCATGTGCCCCCACCCCAGGGCAATATACATGTATATTTCCATAATATTCAAACGTCTTCTCCCCTGAAACCGCTTGGCCAAACAAAGCCAAATTTTATGTGAAGCATCTATAGAATAGGGGAATCAATGTGTATATAAATAATCTAGGTCACATGACCAAGATGGCCGCCATGCCCATATATGGTAAAAACCCATCAAAAATCATCTTCTCTGAAACCAATAGACTGATTTCAAGGAAACTTGGCGTGAGGCATCGATGGCTAAAGTACTCCAATGTATATATAAATCATGACCCTGTGATGACCTTGACCAAGTTTATGGCAAGGTCAACATGGGTTGCCTATGCATCTGAATTGGGAAAACTGTCAAAATGTCATTTGAAGGAAAAAGCCAACAGGAAATTGGCAAATGGACAGAATATTGAAGATTCTGAAAAAAGAAAATGGCCCAAGGGCTTCATCTGCCCCTGCACTGGAGTTAAATACCATAATATTCAAACATGTTTATTGGTATATGCAGCTGATCTCAGGTGAGCGTTTACAGGACCATTGGTCCTCTGGTCATATTTAGGGGCTTCGGGTGTGATTTTAAAGTTTTATTCCATTTTTTTTATGAAATTTTTTTCTGCGGCGTCACATCTGGGGCTATTCTGTTTGCCTATGTCCCATAAAAGGGACGCCAGGCTTATATGAGTTAAGGTCATGTAAGAACAGCCATTATTTCCAGCCACACTATTCCTGGAAAAGCCTCCCAGTGGCAGGTTACCTGTACTTAGTGCATATCCTTTCACCACTTACTGTCAGACAAATCATTGCAAGAGGGTGAATGGTCATAGAAATATTTTCATGGCCAAAATTTCATGAAAGAATAGATAAACTTGTGGAAAGCGCTGTCAGGAAATTCATTAAAGAATATTGTCATATAGCTACTTTTGTATTCTAATTCTTGACTTGGGTGATCACACATTATCCTGTGGAATAGTTTTAACAATGTACGAAGGGTGGCCCAGTAAATCGTGGACTGTGCTTGCTGTATGAAAACTATTCAATGCACAGGCCTCCAATTTACAAGTATATTACGTACACGTGTTCTGGGTACGCATACAAAATTTCAGAAAAATACACCTAAGAATAAAATCTCAGTACACAATACAAAACTACAAGTCATGCAGACCCGGCGCACGCTGACGACGTCGTCTACTGTTATGCGTCAAGTTCATGTGCTACATGTACTTACAGTTTACTCTTTATAGAGGTACGCTCCGTTGTGTGCGATACACAAGCGATGTTTGTACCAACTTTTGAAACATGTCACCGAACCATTGACAATGTTACGACCTGTTGAATCATTAACATGAACTTCTCTCTGCCCTGAAAACGTTAACACTGAAGATGCGATTTCATCTGCGGAAAGTATGTTACGGATATTTATGAATGGTTTCCATCCATGCTGTGTACTTTCTGTCCACCCATCTCTAAAACGACCATGCCATTTTAAAACAAGCTCCTCGAAATACCACTGTATATGTTTGTGCTTTTCAGATGCTTGAATGAATCATTTTAGGTAATAACGGTCTGCACACAGAACTGGATTGCCGTTCGTCGCGCTTTCTCATCCTTTAACGTCGCCATTTTCATTAGGTTGTAAGATTAACAGACAACATTTAAATGTGTGCCATTTTCAAACAGATGATATGTAATATTCGAAATTTTCTCTGGTGATGTTAAAAGAATATTGCTATGAACAGGCAGCTCGTTTTAGCGCTAAACACTGGAACGGCTGAAAAATATTACTTTACTGAACACACAGATTATTTAAATGTGTTTGTTTGGGTTGCGCCGGGTTCGCATACACTGACCTAATCAATCATGCACATTTTACAAGTTGTACATAAACTTTTGCTTGTATGCATCTCTTTTTGCTGAATTTGAATTGCGGAAGGTATTTGAAAAGTTTAATGTTGATAGGGCGTCAAATAATAAAAATATCAACAAAGTACACGATTTACCGGGCCACGCCTCGTATATGTTAACAATATTTATATCATTTCAGTGTCTTTGTATGGAAATGCCTATGATGACAACACACAGAAACTTCACAGAAAAATAATATGTAGACACTATAGGACTTGGGTAGAAAATGGAAGCTGTTGGTATGATGAAGATTACAAAGTGAATTGAGAGATTACCCTGGAAAAATCTTAGAAAATCTAAAATACACTGGAAAAATCTGAGGAAAAATCTTAGGAAAAAGTTACACTAGACAAATCTTTGGAAAAGAAATTTTCTTGAATTAATGGATTGTTACACTTAGCTCTGAGTAGGTATGAACAAAGACATACTGTTTGGGGCAAAAATGATCAATTCTTATTTAAGATAGTAGAATGTTGTGGTCTCGAGTTTTACAATGTCACAAAGACTTTTTCTAATTATTCATATTGAAGGTTATTTCATATTGAAGTAACATTGAAGGTCATCTACTAACTACTCAGAATTGGTATTACCTAAAACATGTGTTTGCTCAGAGGTGTAAAGAAATGGAATTTTGTACTCTGTATAAAAGCACTGAAATTTTTGGGTAGTTCTCCTTCACCTTCAATCGCACATGACTGGTTTTACAAGGAAGAGGATACACAAAGTTTTGTATGAATTTTCTAGATCTTACCTCTCTATCTGAAAGTTTTGTATGCATATTTTTCTAATTTGAGAATTTTTCATCACAGACATGTTCTGTTAAAGATCTTTATATCACATTTTATATAGGCAGCAATTTCTGAATCCCATATCATTTATTGTCCGTCCAACTTATTGTTTATACAGATATACATTTTATAGTTGAACACTGTGATATTGTTACTGTATATGTAAATAGTTTGATATATGTATGATAGTAAATGCATGTATATGTTAGTGCAGTTTAGCTGTCTCTATTTATCTCAATTTGCTTTAATGATAAAGCAGTTTATGTATATGTTTTGTATTTGTGCATAATTTCTTCTACATGCAGAAACTTTGTTTAATAATAATACTATTCACTTGAAGTCTGTGGATTTCCTATATTTTGTGTATAAATTAGGTAGTTTCAAAGTTATAATAAATTTAGCTTTTTCCTCATTCTTTTTAAAAGGCAGACGTGTTTGCATTATGTTGTAGAAAAGATAATATAAATTCGTCATGATCCCAGGCTTTTAGTCTCAAAACTCTTGCCTTCTAGCCATCTAGACTGCCATTGCATACTCTGACTGTTCCTTTATCAGCTCGTGTAATAGGGCAGTCTGATCAAGCACTTTGTAACATTTGTATAATGTATCAGAATTTTTTGAAATTAGCAGTTGATTATAGCAATTTTTCAAAAGTCAGCTTTACTTATTTAGTTGTTTGTACATCTGTAAACTTACTTTGTAAAATTCACTTGTAGTGATGAATTGAGCTGCGTCATGAGAAAACTAGCATTTTGCATATGTGCAGATAAGTCTCACAGTAACTGCAAAGCTGATCAGCGTCTTTATTTTTGCTACATGGATAGTACAATTCCTTTACTTTCTAAATCCAAAATTTCTAGCCATCTTTTGTGACAGCACAGACGGGTTTACATGTATGTTGGGAACCACATTGTTGATGATCTCATGATGAGGCTCAATTTATGAATCTATTATTCATAGAAAATGGATATCAGATATTGCACTGCTTAAAAACATTCTTTCACTTATTTTCTCACTTAAAGTTTATTTATATAAATTTTTCATGACAAATCTTGTTTTTCCAAGTCTTATGTGATAAACTTAGAAGAACAGGTTTTAGTGCTTACGCAATTAGGAATAAATTGAAACATAAGAAAATGCAAGCTCGTCTTATCATGAAAGAAAATATAAAATTAAGTATTTTATATTTCATGCAGAATATATAAGAATTAAAAATAAATTTTGTATGGCTTGGTTTGTTAATATTCCAGAAGGGCATGAAAAGAAGCTGCCAGGGTGTAGTGCATGTACACCAGTAGTCCGAGTCCTGGGCAGGGCAAGTTCTTTCAGATGAGACTTGAAGCCTGGGTCCAGGACATGAGCCGCCACATGTGAAAACCAACAATCTGCCTAGGCGAAAACAAAGGCGCAGATCAGCTTCGCAGTGGCTGCGAAGCTGATCAGCGCCTTTGTTTTCGCTACTCGATAGTACAGTTTCTCTTATACTTAAATCCGAAATTTCAAGATTCTAGCTCTTTTCTGTGACTGTACAGGTCGGTTTATGTCTTACCTGGTCGGAAACCACATTGTTGGTTTTCCCACAAGGCGGCTCACATATTGCTAAGATGAGCATATTTTGAAGAGGCAGTAAGCTATATGCCGTGCTAATTTTATCAATTCCAAGGGACTTTGTTGCCAGACCTGGGTGTCTTGGGTTCGATAACTACCTCCACTGTTTAGTCGTTCAGCAAGATGTGAACAAAAATGTTCACCAGTGCATTCAGTGATAATCCAGCAAACCAAAACACATAATGGACCAATCGAGTTTGGATACATATGCAGCCAGTTAAATGGGAGAAAAATAAATATGTATTATGTATGTTTCTGTTAATCGTTAACATTTCATCAATAGATGAGCCTTCGCCTGAGAAAACCAACAAATGTTTCCGAACAGGTCCAATACAAATAGGCCTGTACAGTCACAAAAGCAGGCTAAAAGCTTGAAAGGACATCTATGCCTTAGATGTAAAAAGTCCCTAAATCTCAGATTTGGGAGGACGAAATTTTCATTTTATGACTATGGGGCTGAATTTGGCATTTTTAGGAGAAAAAAATATATACTTTCGTTTACAAAACGCTTTGTCTGATTAAACAGAATCCAGACAATTCAACTAAATATTTTCACAACCCACCCCATCTTTGGCAAAAATGAACCATTAGATTTTGAACTGATTTGCATTCTTTGTCAACAGCACTTTTCAAGCAAACAAATATGGGCTTGTTTGTCATATGAATGCTGAACAATATCCACTCATTGATCGTTTTTTTTTGTTTTGTAATTTTAAGTTCATTTTGAAAGAAATGTTAGCTTAGTGCATCAGATCTTTATTATACCCCCGGCATTTATGCCGACGGGTATATAGTTTTCGCTTTTCCATTTGTCCGTTCGTATGTTCATTAGTTCGTTTGTTCGTTCGTTCGTTAGTTCGTTAGTTCAGTAGAATTTGCGTCAAAGTTTTGGTTAAAGTTTCTCTAGTGGTGTATATCTCATGCAGTTAAAGTCAGAAACCATTCATATTTGGACCATAGGTACCCTATAGGGTTTGCCTTGTTTCCATGAGTTCAGACCCCAGGGTCCATGCCCGGGGGTGGGGCTAGAGATCAAAATCTAGGTCACCTTTAATTTGCGACAAAGTTTTGGTTAAAGTTTCTCTAGTGGTGTATATCTCAAGAACCATTTATCAGAAATCATTCATATTTGGACTTTAGGTACCCTATAGGGTTAGCTTTGATTCCAAGAGTTCGGACCCCAGGGTCCATGCCTGGGGGTGGGGCTAGAGTTCAAAATCTAGGTCACCTTTAATTTGCGTCAAAGTTTCGGTTAAAGTTTCTCTAATGGTGTATATCTCTTGAGCCAATTTTCAGAAATCATTCATATTTGGACTTTAGGTACCCTATAAGGTTTGCTTTGTTTCTGTGAGTTCAGACCTGAGGGTCCATGCTCGGGGGGTGGGGCTAGAGTTCAAAATCTAGGTCACCTTGAAAATGTGTTATTTACATAGTGTTTTTTTCTTCTCTAAGTTCATATATTAACAAAGACTTATAGGAATGTATTCCTATTTGGATCATAGATACCCTTTAGGGTTGAATTAAATTTTATGGCACCAAACTCTAGGGGTGGGGCTGGAGGTCAAAATCTAGGACACATTTATAAGATACAATAGTTACCAATATTAATATTCTGTAGGTCTATATCTTGACAACCATTTGTCAGAAAGCATTCATGCTTACAACATAGGTACCACATAAGGGTTAGACCCAAGGGTCCATGCATGGGGGGTGGGGGTGGGATGGACCCAAGGGTCTATGCATGGGGTGGGGTGGGACTTGAGGTCAAGGTCTGGGGCATTTTTTTTTTTTTTTTTTTTTTTTAAGAATGACACTCTATTTTCATTCCAATCTAGGACTGAGGACCTGACCCACAATGTCCGTGGATTATGTCCTAGATTGAGTATACACGTCAGCTCTGTATACTGCTCTAAAATAGATCTGTCATTCTAAAACACCACTTCCCCATGTTTGTATGCAATATGCTTTACAGTGCTTATTTCTAAAGTGTACTTGATAAGGGTACTGTCTTTCATTGGGGATTTGAGGTTCAATGTCAGGGGTGAGCATGTGCAGGGTTGTATAGGTAGGGGGTAGGGAGGGGGCTTTGTGGCTACCAGCCGGGGGTATACGTGCCTCTCAAGGCACTTTTTCTAGTTTTATAATCTTATAGTTTATTTCTAGGTGTGTTCCCCCCCGGGACCCAGCATGCCCTTTCGTCAGTTTATGTGTTTTTCACATTTACACACCATATCAGAGTGGCATCCTGGGTCTAGGGGGGGAACAGGGTTAGCAAGGCGAAAATGTATAATTTCCTGAAATATTCCATGCACTAAAATAAGTACAGTTGTTATGGACAATTTTGAAGACATCAACTGTAGAATTGTAAACATTCACAGTCGTATTTCTTGTCAAACCGGTGTCAGTGTGAGTATATTTAGGTAATGTAGATGTATTTATAGAGATACAGTACAGGTTCAAAAATGAATTTGCTTTCAATCTATGCGTATTGCATTAATGCTTAGAAATGTGAATTCCCAAATTAATGTTAAAATTGACATAAAGTATGTCATTGACAATCAAAACATGCAAAACCACAAAAATAATAAAGACCTAGGCATTTTCGTCTTTGAAAGTGGCATATTTGTCAATTAGGGAGTCTCCCAATCTAAAGCATAGATGTCCTTTTGGATATAAGAAGTAGAGGGATTGTACTATCCAAAGGCTCTGATCAGCTTCGCGGTTTCCACGAAGTTGGTCTACGCCTTTGTTTTCGCATATGCAGATTGTTGATTTTCTGATGCGGCGGCTCAGATTATAACTCTAAGGTTAGAGATTGCATCTCACTTAAGTCTCATCCAAAAGACCACAAAACGGGGAATCACTCACAACCCCTGCTTTACAACACTACGCTAAGGAGGCTTCTTAATGAAACATACACCCAGACCATTTTATACCACATTTGATTACAACATGGTTTGGGGTATATTTGCTGGACCTCAAATGGTTTTTTAGACTAATTTGCTATATATGTATTAGGGATGTCAACGAATGCTAAAACTGGTATTCGAATATTCGCATAGGATATTCGAATATATTCGAATATTCGAATGATATACACATCTATGTCCAATAGACCCATTACGATGACTTACTTTGTGGTACATGTATTGAAAATATGAGGTACATGTATATGCAAGGCATCGTATCTGGGCTATACCAATGGCGCCATGTTAGAAAATCAACAAATTTTGCACAGAAAACTAGACAATCTGGCGGTGTTTAATAATGACAAATCTCTGGGGTTCTGTCTGAGACAGCAACGACACACCATTATTGTCAAGCCAGGATTAAGTTCTGCATGCATGTCGTTGATATCCACCACCAAAGAATGCTTACAGTCTATTGTTATCGTGTGGCCTACATGTACTTTGTGAAAGGTCTGTCGTGACTGTGTTGATCCTAAAGAATTGAGTTGTCAATCTATCCTGCCATCTTAAGTTTTCACATGACACAGCTCAAATTGTAGGACTTTCACACCTTAAAATTGAATCAACAAAGTGTCACTTGAATCAACAAAGTGTCACTTGAATCAACAAAGTGTCAAACTGTTAATTGAACAATCTCAATTTGCAAGTGTGTCAAAATGTTGACCATCTTGAATTACTCAACAGACAAGCAGGATTAATGGTCATATTATTTTTCGACCTTTTGCCTTAAATTTGAGTCCTTCTTTAAACTGATACATGACAATATTGCAGGTTAGAAAATTATGCGAATATTCGAATCCAGAAATCGCATTCGAATATTCGTATGAAATGCGAATATTCGAACATTCGAATATTCGTTGACATCCCTAATATGTATTTATAACATGGAATGGGTAGCTAACATGGAAATTGGCTAGGATCCCAACAATAGTGTTATAAAGAGGTTTAGGTTTAGTTACATCTATCACCCTGTACTATACCTATGGTACTACCAAATTTCTTACAGCGCTTATTGATGCACATCACATGAGCCATGTCACGAGAAAACCAAATTTTTGCCTATGCGAAAACAAAGGCACAGATCAGCTTCGCAGTGACTGCAAAGCTGATCAGCACCTTTGTTTTCGCTACTCGGTAAGTGCAACTCCTTCCTGAATCAGAAATTTCAAGCTTCTAGCAATCTTCTGTAGCTGCTTAGGCCGGTTTGTGTCGGACCTACTCGCAACCCCACAAAGACAGATTTCTCGTGTCGCGGCTCAGTCATGATATGATAATAAACAAAATGAAGTGTGGTGATCGGAAGCCAGATTGATTCGGCAACAACCTACAGCAAAGCAGTATGAGCCTGTGCTTTGGGTTCCGACCTGGTGCATCACAAACCAGGCTGTACAGTCACAGAAGATGGATAGCGCTGCTGGAAATTTTGGATTTAGAAAGTAGAGGAATTGTACTATCCTTGCAGCGAAAACAAAGGCGCTGATCAATTGCAGTTACTGCGAAGCTGATCTGCGCCTTTGTTTTCGCACAGACAAAACTCCGGTTTTCTCATGACGTGGCTCACTTGACAAGTGATAAAACGAAGTGTGGTGATTGGAAGCCAGATTGATTTGGCAACAACCTACAGCATAGCAATATCGATTGGGCAACAACAACCTACCGGTATAATGAAGCAATGAACACTTCATTGTAGGTTGTTGCCCAATTGATAAGACTTCCAATCGGTGTACTTCGCGTGACTTTTATTTTGCGAATTTTCTATTTCCGAATTATTAACGAGTTCTTGAATTTTGCAAGTGAGTGTCCATGATTGTATTCTATAAAGTTTATAATGACTTTTTATTAGCAAAAACTTTGAATTCGCGAGGCAACCAATTCGCTAATATTAGCGAAAATTAAGTTCTCGCGAACATTTCAGGATCAGTATTCATATCTGGGTGTGGTCGGCTACTTCATCTGTTCAAGTAGGGAGATTATAGAAAAAGTCGAACTCAGTAAGCCTAGAGCGCTGTCACATATTTACCATCAGAGATCAGCTCCCTGTATTTTGTCGAATCCAGTGAATTAGACAAAGTGGTATTTCATTCGTATTTTCTTACAAGCATCTAGTAAACATGAGAGTTGAATCTTTTAACTGTATACCTTTAGCTTTTACCTAGGTCAAAAGTAGACCATATCCAATAACGTATTCATGAGGTAACACTCATACAGTAACCTATTTGCCGAATTATATATAATTATAATGGCTTGTAGATTTAAGACAACACAATATTTCATATCAATCTTTTATTGCAATAACAATGTGAAATACACAAATAAATAAATAGGACAATAAAACCCTGATAAAATCTTGTTAAATCAACATAAATCTACCATAAAGACCTAAGTATTTGGACACTAGAATTTTTGCTGTACGTCATACTAAACTAATCTGCGCTGACATTGAACAAATGTTCTATCGGATATAGTTAGCTGAATAGCAAGAAGACCTCTAGCAGTATTTGTCATACTCATTTTTACAAAAACTTAGACCTTTATGGTATTAAGTAGTGTAATGGGTTATTAATCAATTGACTAGTACAAATGTCTTGTGAAGTAAGAAATTGGAAATGTCCACATATAGTTGATGTGATCAAATCTGTTCATGGAATGTATGATAATAAATAAATATACGAGGCGCATCATGAGAAAACCAACAATCTGCCTATGCGAAAACAAAGGCGCAGATCAGCTTCGCGGTAACCGCGAAGCTGATCAGCGCCTTTGTTTTCGCCACTCGGATAGTACAATTCCTCTTCTTCTTAAATTCAAAATTTCAAGCTGCTAGCCCTTGGTCTGTAACTGTACAGGCCGGTTGATGTCGGACCTGGTCGGAAACCCCAAAGACCGGTTTTCTCGCGTCACGGCTCATATTGTTTAGAAAGAAGATTATGGTATTGTTTCTGCCACAAAAAATAGACATAAAGAAGTATGTGTCATATATACAGCTTTTCAAGCATTTATCTGTATAATAGGGTTTCTTACTGTTTTACTAGATGCTTGGACCCAAATGCTTCCCGTTCAGCACAGTATTAAAAGAATGATGGCCCCAGACATTGCTAAGCTGATTAATAGCAAAATGCCTTCAAGACGAAAGATCAATTACAAAGATGCATTGCATATTGCATTCCAGAGAAGCTAATGACAATTGGTTTATTAAAAGGGTTTAACATAATTCTTAATCCTGCAAAAGGCAAGAGCAAACTTCCCAGATTGTTACTAATTTGGTAGTTATGTTAAAAACTAAAATCCTTAACAGACAAGAAGTGTATTGATAAAATCAAACTACAACCCTATAATTACAAAACTCTTTGGCAATAAGCGGAACATAATTGGGATGATTACATTCTTCAAACTGTCAAACCACTTCAAACCAAAACCAATATACCAAATCGTCATTTACACAAATGTTACATTCATTATGAAATACATGCTGCTATAAATGATTTCAGTTTTTCATGCTAAGCACTATTATTCCAACTTTATACCAATTATTAATCTTAATAATGTTTCAAATATGAAATTATTCATCCTTCACTTCACCCCACTACAAGTCTACAACCATCATAAAATAACTGGGCCTAGTTGTTCAACATTAACAACATCGTTAGTCAACGATTCCTTAAAATTTCAAACATGTATATGACAAATACACTGTTATTTTTGTTGATAAAATGTGAGTATCCTTTGCAGTAGGATTCTCACATTTTAGTTCTAGTTCTAGTTCTTTAGTTCTAGTTCTAGTATCATTTT
Source organism: Rugalucina vietnamica (assembly GCA_964017185.1). Lineage (NCBI taxonomy): Eukaryota > Metazoa > Mollusca > Bivalvia > Lucinida > Lucinidae > Rugalucina > Rugalucina vietnamica. The sequence goes on from OZ024872.1 coordinate 35,151,360, forward strand.
ATCAACAAAAAATAACAGTGTATTTGCTTAGGTAGTTGGCATTTACTTAACAAGTTGAGGTCTTAACAATGACATTAGACTAACAAGTTTTGAACAACTGGCCCCAAAAACAGAACATGAAATTCAAAATTTTTGATAAAGCACCAATTCCCAACATTGAAAAATCCCCAATCAACACAGAACAATTTGGAAATGATGCTTAATAAATTAATGGAATTTAAAAATACTCATGAAATTGACAAAATCAGATCATGATGTCAAAACGAGACTTAAACTTTTTACATGTGCATTTATAATAATGCTGGCAATGTGCAATGCTGTTTTAAATTAGTCCTCCGATTTTAAAAAAAGCATTTTCAAATGCAAACAGATGGTGCAGTATAAATGATGTGTGAAATAAATGCAGTTTTCAGTGCTCTACATTGTACAGCAGTAACAGCATATAGATATTAAATGAAATATTTTATCAACTCCAAACAATCTGAACATAGCGATGATAAGGCACTCCCTTGTGATATTTTAAAGTCTCTCTGCGTGGGTAAAAGAGTTGTTCACTAATGAGAATACCACTGAAAAGCCCTCAAACAAAAAGCTATAATTTCTCTTTGAGTCTTTGGCCATCTTCATTCAGGTATCACAGCTTTCTTTAGTCACCATTGCACAGTAAAAAATTAAAGCAAGAAAGGCATTCTATTTCTTTTCTCCTTCTTCCTTTTGTTTCTTGTATTTTTCAACTTCTTCCATCATAAATTCTAATGGTTTCTCTGGCTTGTTGTATACAATACTGGCTGTTAATTGCTGTAAAATGATAGAGACTTCAATGTTGACAGAATATTTTTATGATGGGGCATATTACTTTAAGATCATAGACTATAAATAGACAAACAAAGGTATGCCGATGGCAATAAGCCGAAGAAAGTAATGTGTGTAATGTTTGTCAAGCATATTGTCGCTTAGATAGTCCTAGAGTTTTGGTTCTAAGACTGGTCTAATGAGGCACCATGCCTAATTTGATGATCTGAAAATAATTGACTCTGTATAGGAAGATAGCTGAGGCTGAGATAAAAGGTAAGCCACATTGTAAACCAAATGCAGCTGAAAGAACAGTTGAAGAAGGTGAAGTGACAAGCACTTTCTTTTCATTAGAGATTTAAGGCAGTTTTTCTGTGCCATATCAACATACCTGAAACAGCTGCATGATATCATGCTGCTCTAAATATTTGATGGCTTTCCCATAAGGATCTGGCATGGGTTCCACATAATCCACTTCCTGTTGAGGCTGTTCGCCATGCTCAGGTGTCACTGATAAATGTTTCCTCAGAAAACTGCTTTGTTGTTTGACATCATGACCATCACTCCCAGGCATTGGAAGATTTGACATAGCACCAGTCATAGCTCTGGATACTTCGTCCTCTGCTGTTTTTCTCAGCTCTTTTGCGACGTCTGATTCTGCTCCATCTTTCACGCTGTCCGCCATCTTTGTTTACTTCCGGTGTCAAGGGAATTTGACAGGCTGGTTACCGGTTTGTACTCAATTTACAGTGACCTTAAAATTGAAATTATCGATTAAAGTTCTTATTTAATGAAACGATAAATTTGGCATTGGATAATTTTAGTGTCGTATTTCGACTTTCGCAATATATTTAAATATATCTTTGATCTGTAAATTGAATACTCAAGAGTTTTATATAAGTTAAGAAACGGGATACAATACTTTCAGAAAATTAAGGTAGCGAGTTCCAAAAGTAGCACCTGCTATAAACGCCGCGACCGAGCCGCAGCCCAGTCTTGCTTTGTTTACTTACACCAACCTAACGGTCTACTTCTCAGGACGATCAAGTTATTCTAGCTCCCCAGAGGTGTGTCTAGGAGGGGGGTCGTTTGATTGATTTGTGGCTTTAATAGTCAACATGCCACTTCATCCCAGAGTCCTAAAGGAACTGGCTATGGAATTAGGGCCGGTATTCGCCCATCTCTTCCAGCAGTCAATTGATACAGGTGAAATTCCTAAAGAATGGTCTCTTGCTAATATTTGCCCCCTGTTTAAGAAGGGCGACAGGTCACTTGTCCGCAATTACCGCCCTGTTTCTTTGACATGCATTCCTTGTAAGCTTCTTGAACATATTGTATGCTCTAATATTATGGCCCATCTTGATGAACATGAACTCCTGTCGGACAGGCAACACGCATTTAGGAAATGGCATAGCTGTGAAACTCAGTTGACTACAGTGATAAATGACTGGGCCAAGATCTTAGACAAAAAAGGCCAGGTCGACACTTTTATACTCGATTTTGAAAAGGCTTTCGATACTCCTCCCCATGAACTCCTTAAAAGCAAATTGTTCAGCTATGGAATAGGTGGAACAACACTGAATTGGATAAATGCTTTCCTTTGTTTCAGACAACAAAGGGTAGTGGTTAATGGTATTAAATCGGATTGGGCTCCAGTTGTGTCGGGTGTCCCTCAGGGCACCGTTCTCGGCCCCTTGCTGTTTTCCTTGTATATAAATGACATCTCAGCAGACATCGAGTCTGAAATAAGACTCTTTGCTGATGATTGTGTTTGCTATCGTGAAATCAAGAATGAAGAGGATACATTGAAACTTCAGAGAGACATTGATCGCTTAGGCAGTTGGGCTATAAAATGGGGAATGAGATTTCAACCCGTCAAATGCAACATGATGCAGCTGACAAATAAACGGTCTAGTAAGATACAGGCTAACTACACCCTTGAGGGCACTTTACTGGAAAACGTTGAAAGCATAAAATACCTGGGTGTAACTATCACAAATGATTTGAAATGGAATACTCATATTTCCAATGTTTGTACAAAGGCTAACAGAACTCTCGGATTCTTGAGGAGAAATTTGTATTCTTGTCCCCCAGATGTGAAAGAAGCAGCTTATAAAGGACTGGTGCGGCCGGTCTTGGAATATGGAAGCTCAGTTTGGGACCCTCACACTCATGGCCTCCAGGAAGAACTGGAAAAGGTCCAAAATCGTGCGGCAAGGTTTGTGACGGGAAATTATGTTTTTGAAACTGGGAGCATGACTGGCATTTTAGGTCAACTGAAATGGGAATCTCTTAAGAAAAGGAGGAAGAATAGTAGACTTATATTGCTATACAAAGGTCTAATGGGTAAAGCCAGAATACCCACAGATGACCTTATCCCAAAGAATAGGCGTTGTAGAAATCAACACTCTTGGCTTTTCAGATGCCTTCAGCTAGCAAAGAAGCGTACAAAAGTAGTTTCTTTCCACAGACTATCAGGGACTGGAATGACCTCCCTGATTCACTTGTCTCCTCTGCTGAAATGTCTGATGACTGTGTGTCCAAGTTCGCTTCACTCGTGCGTTCAAGGGACTAATTTCTCCCCCATCCGAACCCCCTGGTGAAATAATGTCATTTGGCGTGTCACCATTAAACTATTCAGATTCAGATAGAACTTCTACCCAACATTAGTACGTCAAATACAGCTACCCAAGTAAAAAAAAACTAATGCCTCTATGTATGGATGGTTTGACTTGAACCACTTTTCCTGGACATGCTCGCTTTACCAGCTACATTTGTATCAGACTGTCAGTCACTATGTCATAAGCTTTGCCTGGAGGCACAAGCCGTCCACCTTTCTCAGTCTTTTTCATGCCCCATCCCACTGGGCGGGTAATTTCTTCTTGAATCGGGTTTACATTTAAGGACTATCTGTCGGGGAGTGCGTTGACATGGAGAAGAGCATCAGACACCGAATCGAGATGCCCTGGGTTCTATCCCCACGCGGTGCGTCGTGTTGTTGTGAGCAATACACATTAACACCCCCAGAGTACTGGTCAATACCCAGGAAGTGGTGGCTCCGTCCCGACATGACTGAAAAATTGTTGACTGGGACCGTTTAAACCTGAATACAAAAAAAAAATATCTGTCATAGTTCAACAATATTTTCGAAAATCACAGAGAGACCAGTACAATCAATGGGTCGCGCATTAACAACAATTATGATATTTTTTAAAATACGCTGCTGAAGGCCCATGCATTGGCCCAATGTCGATCGCGCTATTGAAGTACACTAACTGAAAGCTTAAAGTTCATATGGAGAGCGAAAACTGGTTGGTCACAGTGTACAAGCTGGTCTCAGTTTTCGATGACCGAAAAACCCGCATTGTATGTTTCCTTATAATTATAGGTTATTGAATGAATATCGTAAAGTATTCGGAACGAGTTCATATGGCGAGGACGCACGAGCTTGCGAGTGCGTCTCTGCCATATTGAACGAGAAACCCTTCCATGGCTTATTAAAGGGCGTATAATAAAAAGGTTATTGGATGAATATCGTAAAATATTTGGAACTCGTTCGTCCTCGCCACTCGTTCCGAATATTTTACGATATTCATTCAATAACCTATAACTATTACAAAAACAGGATAGGTCGTGACATTATTCCAAAAACAATGGTACTGATATCTGATATTGGTAATGGATCACATTTCTCATGAAAGACATTTAAATATAAAATATTTCATGAAAGTTGACTGAAACAAAAGATTCACTCATACAAATCAGCTGATTGGTTGATCTTGAAAAGAATTGCGAATGCCAAGTTATGCGCTACTGTTCACCGTTGCCCGTATGTTGTCTTTGGATACATGGAATATCAGGAATTCACAAATGAAATATGAAATAAATCTAGTTGTAATATTCTAACGCATTTGCATAGAAAAATTCTGAAACCTCTGAAACCATGACGCATCGGGATCGTGAAACGGTGTCAAAGAGGAAAGCCATTCGTGACTTGGAGGCATACGAAGATACGTTGACGATCGACGTCGAAAAGACGGTTCAAAGGATACGTGACAGAGCGAAAATCCTACATAATGAAGTGGACAGATTCGTCACTAATATGCTCAGCAAACTCAAATCAGAATTTGAAAAAGAGATGCAAAAGATTCGATACGCGCTCATCAAACTTAAGGGAGGCTCGAATCCAAAAGCGCCCGGATCGAGAACGAGTTCCCTAGACAAAACGCCGCGATATCGTTCGACGCCCATGACTGCAAAAGGGATAGATTTCGGGCTGAATTCCAACATGTCAAATTATGAGGATATTGATAATAATGACAAGTTTGAAAGGAAAGAGCTGAGATACTTTGACGGGGAAATGAGTGAAACGAATTTAAGGAATTTGATAGGACATTTTACGTTTGAGAATTCCTCGTCTATTGCATTCACTGCCTTACAACGGAGTCTGCAGGCCAACGCCAGGTCAGAGGTCAAGTTAATCAAGGTATTTTGAGTTTGAGCTTCTTCTTCGTTTTCCCTTTCTTGTGATTACTTTGTCTTGGTGTTTTGATATGTTCAACTGATCACCAGCATTATATTCGACTTCTAAGAACCAAAGTTTCATAGACACAGATTTCAAAGTGGCATTATCTATGACTGAGATCTATAAAGGGCTTAATCGACGTGGTCCGGTGTCTTGTATGTTGTGCATAAGTTAACGACATGAGTTAAATAAAATTTCAGGCTTTTAAAATTGGGGACAAGAGCGAGACAGTACACGCCATAGCACCTGTTGACGATGATCAAGCCTGGATATGCTGTGGCTGGGGGTCTCGGACACTTCACCTTTATGACAGGCTAGGGCACAAGAAGAAGTCTGCCACGCTTGATATCCAGGTAAAATCGCTATTTATTTGTTTCTAGCTCTTCTACGACTGCAATCATAACAGGTGCCACATTCGATTGTGACGTCAACGTCAGCATTAAATAGTAAAAGCCAGACTATTTGCGTTTGTCACACAAATTTCACATAAAACCCGGTTTAACGGTAGATGTGGCAAAATTTCCCCTAATTCCCAACGGAGTCCATGTTTTGGTTTACAACGTAAACTTATCATTCCAGGTAAACGACGCCACAACTTTTTATGATGGCAAGGACGATGTCGTACTCGTATCCAGCTACAGAGAAAAGAGCATCAAACGACTCAACCAAGAATCTAGCCGCACGTCCGACTTCGCTTACATATCTCTATATCCCGGGGGTCTGAGCTCGGACCGACGCACCGGGATCTACGTTTGTTTCCGTGACAGTTACCACAGACCCGTCACGTTCGGCTCCCGTCGGATGGTTGCCAAGCTCTCAAAACACGGCGAAATCGTTGCGACTGTCGAAAAAGACGAAGATCAAAAGAATATTTTCGGATATCCGTTCCGAATCGCCGTTAACGTCAACGGCGATATCTGTGTGTCGGATTACGGTGACGGCACACGCGGAGTGACTGTACTGTACAAAGATGGGCGTGTCAAATTTTCTTATAAAGGGCCGCCCCCTAGTATGGCGCTCGACCAGCCTTTCCTTCCCCACGGAATATGTTGTGATGAAGACGGACATATTCTGATATCAGACTGGAACAATGATTGTATACACGTTCTTGATTCTGACGGTAACTTTCTGCTGCAACTGGTGAACCACCGGGACGGCATCGAAGGACCGAATGCTATTTCGGTAGACAAGCGCGGGTATCTGTGGATTGGGGATAGCCACGGGGTTGTGCGGGTGTACAAATATACGGTTGTGAATGACTGAAACCTGATGGGTGTGGATCAGAATCCGCTAAAAGAAGTGGCGAGTGGTTTCCTGGGTGACAAACAGGGAAAAGGGTTTTGAAAAACGTACTTTTTGATTTGTACAGATTGTTGCTTTTTCGGTAGTTCAGACCGTCGGTTAGATGACATGAAAGTTCGTCTGAAGAGGCATTTTGTCATTAAACATTGCAGTTACCAGATTATATTCAGCGTGAATAAAATTTCATCTCCAGAACACAAATTTGCCCATGCAATATACAGAGAATTTTTCCAGCTGTAAAAATTAAAAGTTTGATGTTTTTAATAATTTTGCTCAAAACATTCACTGTGGGTATACAAGTACCCACAATCTATGTTTTGGATCAAAATTAAGAAAATTAGGTATACCCCTGTAAATCCTAGTTTTACTACATAAAATTGGGGTTTAAAGGGGTAAACTTTTCATGGACATGTTGTCCCGATGTTTCTTTAAAGTCGATGCGATTTAAAGAAGTAAAAAAAAAAAAAAAAGAAAAAAAAAAATAGACATCAATTTATATCACTTTTCAAAGGCTCTTCTCCGTAACGCTGTATGTCTGTTTGGCAGAAAAGGAGAATACCATGTGTGTAAGTAAGTAAGTATAAAAGTTTTAGAGGGTGACACAGCTGGTATGTCCAATCTTCCCTGAGGCCCTCTTAAGACAAATATAACAATACATTGTAAACAAGAAAACATTGTTATACAGTAAGTAATGCGATGGTAATATGACGTGCAGAGGTAAAGCACACTCTGATTAAAAATGCTTTAAAGTCTGTCCTGGGGGATTTTGTCCGTACAGATGATTTGTTCAGTTTTAGCTCACCTGAGCCGAAGGCTCAGTATGGGGAGCTTGTAGGATGGTAGTCGAGCTGGCGTCCTTGCGTCCTTCCGTGCGTGCGTTCACATTTTCAAAGATTTTCTCTGAAACCGCTTGGCCAATCAAAGCCAAAGTTTACATGAAGCATCTATAGGAAGGGGGAACCAATACATATATAAATAATCCAGGTCGCATGACCAAGATGGCAGCCATGCCCATATATAGTAAAAACACTTAAGAACCGGTCGACCGACTTGACACTTGGCATGAAGTATCAATGACTTAAGTACTACTGTACAATGTGTTCATAAAACATGACCCTGTGATGACACTGGCCTATTGTACGGCAAGGTCAACAAAGGTCGGCTATGCATTTAAAGGAAAAAGCTTGCATGAAATGAATATCAATGATTATGAAAATTAAAAAAAAAGGACCCAAGGGGTTCATCTGCCCCAACCTCGGGGCAATATACATGTATATTGCCATAATATTCAATATGAATATCAACATAATATTTTATATGATGCATCTATAGGAAGGGGGAACCAATGTGCATATAACATATCCAGGTCACATGACCAAGATGAACCACATCTACTTTTCGTTTGACTGTATTTTTACGCTCAGGCGATCGATCGTTGTCCATGGGTTCTTGTTAAATATTGCTGCTGTCATTACTATTGAATCGTTCGTGGCGATAAGCCTAGTATGTGATTCTGAACTGGTCGACACTCGGAACTTGCCAAATAACTGTACTTCACACATCTCAAAAATGTAAGAATAGGTCACATTCCCCATGAAAAAATGTCCTGAGGTGCGTGGTATCGTGGGTGTTCAACAAATTTTCACGATTTGTAAGGTGCATCTCCTGCATGCATAGAAGGTTAATCTCCTGCATGCATAGCTTACCAGAGATCAAGCCTTGGGAAGTGCTTGCCTTTGTTATTTTGCGGGACAGTTCGCGCAAAATCCCGCTCCTCCCAGTCGGGACTGTTCGCGCAAAATTATTTTTCGAACGGGACGTTTCCTCCCGCGACTGTTCGCGCATTTTTGTGATGATTTTTTCGGGGTAGTGCTAGAATGTCTATTCCAAAAAATGTCAACTCCCAAAATGTATATTCCCATAATGTCCACCGTGCCAAAAATTCTACTCCCAAAATATCTACTGTCATAAAATAGTTATTTCACTAAAGAATTATTTTATTTTTATAAAGGTCTATAAATAAATAATGGACTATTTTGAATGAATTTGTAAAAAAAAGTTATTTAAAGTTATTAAAGTAATCTATACAGTAGACATTTTGGCACAGTAGACGTTATGGGAATAGACATTTTGGGAATAGACATTATGGGTGTAGACATTTTTGGAGTAGACATTTTGGGAATAGACATTCTAGCACCTACCTGATTTTTCATCGGAAATTATTAGACTTTTATGACATTTGAACTACGATCTCATTGCATATATAATTATTACTAGAATTTTTCTTAGTAAATGTTGTTGCCATAAAATGTGTCGAGAACACATTACGAGTTAGATATAAAATTTTGGAATGACAGGCAGACAGTGTCGGAAATTGCCATAATAACAGGATCCATGACATTTCTCGTCTAAAGGACATTTCGTCTAAATGCCATTTCGTCTAAGACATTTCGTCTAAAGGACATTTAACTGTTCTTAACATTTTTAGACCAAATGTCGCACCTGCTTGATCTTTAGACGAATTGTCCATTAGACGAATTTAGACGAAATGGCATTTAGACGAAATGTCATATAGACGAAATGTCATATAGACGAAATGGCTTTTAGACGAAATGTCCTGCACCCTAATTACATGCGCGTGTAGTTCTCATACATGCATTTGAAATTCTGTGTTAAACAACACCTAACAGTTGATGTAATATGCGATACTGTACCAAAGAGTTTCGGGTGCTTTATCGGGGGTGGGGGTGGACAGGGCAAATGGTGTATGATCCTGCAACGAGTTTTCGCCGAGTAAAAATTAAAATTGAATTCCATGAAGTGCAATGGAAATATTAATGTAAAAGGGGATGAACCATACCATGGAATAAACCAGGCAACATGGAGCCAACATTTATTTATTTATTTATTTATTTATTTATTTATTTATTTATTTATTTATTTATTTATTGTACGCAGAGGTCACTTCTGCCTTACGTTTTCATCATTCTTTCTTGGTTCCTTTAGTTTCTTTCTTCTTCAAACACAAACAAACAACATATGGCCCAATTAAACAATTAAGACTTTATTGTCAACCAATTAAAAATATGCATAATTGCTTTGTTTGGAATTTTCACACTTTATAATCCCTTTACCAATCAAGTTCAATTAACAGAGTTAGGCAATATTGCCATTCGCTGTGGTCTTCGAGTCTCCTTTATGACACCGCCTCTTATGTCACTAATCCGAAATACCCCCTATCACGTGTGTGCCCCGGGGCGTTGTTTTCTGCAAGGACTTAGACTTCGTCCGTCTTTAGTTCATTCTGTCTTAGGCATTCTTTGAGTTCAGTTCGAAAATTTCATATTATTTAATTTTGTGACAAGTTTCTTAAATTCTGTGAAAATGGTTCCACTTGAGATCGAGGTTGGCTACTGCGAGGAATCCGAGGTCAACATCGGGGATCCGACCCAGAGCCTGCTGCGCGTACATACCGACGACTGTGCGTGTAGATCAACGATGGAATTAGGTAATCATGACTTATTTATCTTTTTCATGCTGTCAAAGGATAACTTGAAGAACCGCGATGTCAAAGCATTCTGTCTGACAAGGTCCAACACAAAAAAGCAATCTTCGGCTATTATTTTATTTTGTTTTGTTTTGTTTTATATTATTTTATTTTATTTCATTCATATTTATTTTATTTTATTTTATTTTATTTTATTTTTAATTTTATTTTATTTTATTTTATTTTATTTTATTTTATTTTATTTTATTTTATTTTATTTTATTTTATTTTATTTTAATTTTAATTTTAAATTCTCTTGTTTACAGGTCTTCTTGCTATACCGAGTTGTGCACTCGGGCTGCATGTTTATGACATGAGCCTGTACATGAGAAAACCGACAATGTGGGTTTCCGACCAGGTCCGACACAAACCAGTCTGTACGGTCACAGAAACAGGCTAGATGCTTGAAATTTTGGCTATACGTAGAAGAGGAATTGTACTATTCGAGTAGCGAAAACAAAGGCGCTGATCAGCAGTTACTGCACAGCTGATCTGCGCCTTTGTTTTCGCCTATGCAGATTGTTAGTTTTCCTATGCGGCGGCTCATATATTGTTTCAGGATTTGAACGTTCATCTTTGTATGCGTATAATGTTTTTGCTCATATGTTAGATTTTGCAATATGAGAGAGAGAGAAAAAAAGACTAAAAAATAAGTTAGTTGAGTTAAAGTTTTTGTTGGTTTATAGCTTCGCAGCGCTGGCAATGCGAATTATGTTTATAAATTCAATGCATCTTGCATGAGGTAGTATTTGTATTGTTGGGGTTACCAAAAATTAGTCATAAATACATCCGATATTGCTAAACTATGTGACTGAATGGCTAATGGACAAACGAAATAGAATTATTAGGAAACCGACGGCATTGATTTGGATTTGGTTGTGTCTAGAATGCATCTCCATTAATGTTGCCGTGCCCCCGAACAGAAAACGACACCAAGTTGCATTTTTGCCGGCTTTCTCTCACGATGAAAATTTACATTATAATCCCCATTGATCAATACGACCACCGCAACTTCAAGTTGACCGCCGGTACAAAATCGATCTAAGTGTTGAAAGGAAAGCTTGAAATATTTTAAAATTATGTCTGAAAAGCTAATTTAGTGTTCATTTAACTAACTGCAGCGACCATTGGTTACAGTAAGCTTGCAAAGGCACGATCAGGGCATTTTAACCTGTGTTTGACCAGATTCTACTTTCGTATTCACTACCTATCAAACGGGCCGGAAAGAATTGCAGTAAAACGGTTTATTTTTTTCAACTACCACTTCGGCTAGACATTCAACGGCAAAAAACTGATAGCCTGACATTCTTTGATTTTTATTATACGTTTTTGATAAAAAAAAAAAAACATCTTACCTTCCACATCCATCAAACTCGCGAAAACTAATAACAGGAAACACTCAAAACGACCACCGGATGTATATCAACTTTTTTTACGTTGACCACCGGCGGTGGTCAATTTGCACTTTACCGGGCGTGATCTTGGTCATGAAACCTGGGTTATTTATTAATTTATAAACGCATTGGTACCCTTTGACAGTCACAATATATGTACCCTTTGACAATATATACCGTATCTGTTCTAATTAGCGCACATGCTCCAATAAGCGCACGCACTGGCTGTTTCTGATTGTTTCAGGAAAAGATGATGTGCATAAGCGCGTACTGCTCGACTGGCTTATTGGTATTTTACGCAAAAACTTCATATCAACTGCATTACAGCTTTGACCTTAAATGGTCAATCACAATTTGGAACGACTAGAACACTTAAAAGGCAACATCATTGATTATTTTGACATGTTAACTATTCGTTTTGGTTCGTAGTGTGCGCTTCCTAGAACGATATTTTCACGGTTACCTTAAATTATTATGAAACAAGTATAAGCTTTCACAAAAAGCTTGGTCTACGCTAAGCATAAATTAATTATGCTCATTATTTTATTTTTTTTTCATGCTCAGATGATGTTGTTGTTTTGGTATGTAGTACATCTATTGATTTGCCATATTTCATTAATATGTTGTGATTGGCAAATACATGCAGCTATTTAAACCAAGTCAAATATGTACTTGAAGCACTTTTTGGATATCATGATGCCCTTTTTTTGGATGAAAGTTTCATAAAATAGGGCGTCTCGACATGACCATCGCTGTAGACTAGACTGAGACGTTAAACAACTACTCAAACAAACAAACATATAAAATCTTTTCCGGGACCAACATTTGATACCGGCTTTTATTTTTCTTGGAAAGAGTCGTGAACGTAAACACGGTGCACGATAACCATACTAATAGATCCATCACTCGAAGGACAAGTGCAGTTGCAGTTGTAGAGAGGTGTGAGAGTTGTCTTGTAATTTAATATCTAATGTAGGTCAATCTCGAACCTTAGAGTAGTCTACGCGCAGGCGCGTAGACAAAAAGTTAAGCGCACGGTGCGCGTATTTGAACGAATACGGTGATTAATATGGTAATATGCACGTATATTGCACCGGGGGGGGGGGGGACTTTGAATCAGGTGAGCTAAAAAAAAATAGGGCACTATTTTTGTGACCTGAACGTTTGTCCCCCACCTTGTTTATGACCAATTTTCCGAAGCAGAGTTTTCGAACGTCCATGATGGACAGGTGCTGGTGCGACCAAGCCTTGCATCACTATATGGCATGCCTTAAAATATTTACTAAAATTTACAAAGAATGGTGAAAAGTACCAATGCGTTTCTTTTTTTTTTATCGGATATATTTTGGATGCTTTATGTTTTTATGAGAAGATAGGTTTGATTTTTTTTCCTTAAGCATAACTGAGAAAAAGTAAAATCGTTTATGGTGTAAGGACGTCAAGCGCAAGAGTTTAAAATACATATAGATATTCGATTACACAGCGGCAAAAGAAATGGTAATTTTTACGTAAGGCTGTGCTTATTTTTTGTGTACAAAAACTTTTGAATTCGTTTCATTTTAGACACAAAAATTATTATTTTTTTCTTGATAAATTATAAACTTTAAAGTGACGTAATTACCGCATTTTAGTGCAAATCAAAGCAAACCAACAACATTTGCTTGGCTTTCGGTGTTTCTTTCCAGAAATCAAGTATCTGATGAATATTTTCCGTCCCCATAATTTGAGCCGCCTCGTGGGAAAACCAACAATTTGGTATCCGAACAGGTCCGACACAAACCGGTCTGTACAGCTATGGAAGCAGGCTAGAAGCTTGAAATTTTGGAGTTACGTAGAATAGGAATTGTACTATCAGAGTAGCGAAAACAAAGGCGCTGATCAGCTTCGCGGTCACCGCGAAGCTGATCTGCGCCTTTGTTTTCGCCTATGCAGATTGTTGGTTTTCCCATGTGGCGGCTCATTTCTTTTTGTTGTCTGGGTTTCGCTTGAATTCATTGTGTTTGGCGTGAATCATTGACGTTGACGTTTTGGTTTTGGTATTGAATTTAAGCAGACTGAGTGTACAATGTTTATGCCAATATGTCTTGTATTCTGAGAGTAAGAATCAATAAAACAAGTGAGGCGTATTTAAAGTCCTATAGTATATTTTTTGCCCCATACATTAATGATAAAATGAACTAAAACACTAGGATCAGGATGGCTCAGTCTTTAGAATGTGACTTATGGGCATATGATAACTGTATTCTTTGATGATCACAGGTTATACACATTTAGCCTTTCCATGAATATTAAAATTTAAACAGTGACGGTTTCCTCAAAATATTTTGCAGTGAAATTATTAAAATACACGGGCTTCTCCGGTCTTACAGATGAAACTCTAAACCGAGGTCCCGTCTCCATATGACCTTAGTTGTTGGTGGGACGTTAAACCACAAATCCACCAACCAACTGAAATACATCAAGGAAATAAACCCAAAGCCCTGATGCCTTTGTGTAAATTATATCCCATTATTTAACATTTGTCCTTATTTCATATCGTTACAGATGCCACACAGAGTTTCCTTGAGCTACTCAACGCCTCGCCATCTTCACACGACACCGATGAAGCTCCGCCCACTATGTGTACCGACCGCCTTCCCGGTGCCTACTGCCCCTTTGGTGACCCGTCAGACTGCAACTGCCTGGAACTGTTCACCAGTCACGTGACATCGATCAGCGACATTCAAGAAGACCCGGCTTACATCGAAGAGCTACTGGACGAACTGAGTTCATCTCTTTCCGATATCAGCGACGCGTTTGACACAGATTCAGATTCATCAACAGCCACGGGAAACGACAGTGAAATGATCTCCAGTAACGCCGACGATATGGTCTTCGGTAACGCCAGTGACAGCGGTCTTGATACGTTGGACATCCAAGCACGGTTTTCTCAGTCGATCCATCTCACGTCAACGCCAGTTCATCAAAGAAACCCAGTGTTATCAAGCGTGGCGTCACCAGTTTTTGACCCGAATTCTCCTATCACGATCATTACAGAGGAGACCGAGTTCGGAGGGAAAGAGGATCGGACCCGAAGCCAGGGAGCGTTCGAACAGAACAGGGACAGGACGGTGACCGCCACGAGTAGCGTCTTCAAAAACAACAACATGGACGATAGTTTGGAGTTGTTTGGAATGGCGAAACTGGATGAGATGGAGGAAGGTGATGGGTGTGACGTCACGGAGGAGGATCAGAACGAGGTCTACGGACAGACGTGGTGGGCTCTTGAAGGACCGCACGTCTACAAGATGGACTGTGAAGTTTCTCAGCTAGTGTTACCCGACAGCCGACAGGTGGACGATTCAACGACGCTTTTCTTCTGAAGAAATGTGGCTTAAACTGGTTGATAATTTTGGTTCAGTGTTCTTCTTCAGAAATGAATCATCAAGACAGTGTAGCTCATTGTGCCTTCATGTGTGCGCACAGAAATATCGCTCCTTCGTGAATGTCTTTTGCAAACGTAAATAAGCCTGTGCATAAGAAAACCAACAATTTGGGTTCCCGACCAGGTCCGACACAAACCAGTCTGTACAGTCACAGAATCAGGCTAGAAGCTTGAAATTTTGGATTAATAAAGTAAAGAAATTGTACTATCAGAGTAGCGAAAACAAAGGTTACTGCGAATCTGATCTGCGCCTTTGTTTTCGCCTATGCAGATTGTTGGTTTTCTCATGCAGTGGCTCAAATTGTATGTGATCATAGTGCGATTTCTAATAAACTGGGGTTCAAGTGCTTCTTAGTTAAACTACATAGCAACGATAGCATGATAGGTGATATAAATGTCATTCTTTCATATTTCATTTCTTAGTAGTGCTTTGTACAAAGTCTTGATTTAGTGCATCGTGTAACAATAGTGCTTAGAAACAAAACCATAGTATAGTGCTGTTTTAAAGATTAATGTAGTGCTACCAGCCTACCAATGACAAAGTACTGAATGGAACTATTTCAAGTTGAACACAAGGTTTAAATTATAGTGCTTTAATGGTAGATCTAGTGCTTTAGAATTATCAGAATATCACAAAAAATGAAATTTTCAGCTAGAAAGGTGACTTCAGAACTATATTAGGTCTAAGTATTCGTGTAATGTTTACATGTTACAGAAAAAAGCTCTATAGTCAGATAGGTTAGCGTCTATAAACACTGGAGCTGAAAATTGTGTTAGATTTTGTTGCTGGGCTAATGAGTATATAAATTTAAATATTTTTCAAAACCATACTTTCAAAATTGCTTTAGTTGTTGGAAACCGTAGTTATAAGTTGGTTGATACCTGTATACTATACAGGCATCAACCAACTTAACTACGGTTCCAACTATACAGGTATCAGCCAACTTAACTTCGGTTTCCAACAACTAAAGCAATTTTGAAAGTATGGTTTTGAAAAATATTTAAATACAGTGTAATTGAAACGGTATCTTTAATCTAAACGCTTATAAAAGCAGCCGGTAAACGCATGTCAAAACATTTTCCATTGCAACTTTGTAAATTTATGAAACTGTTGTTGTTGTTGTTTTTTTTCTGTCAGCATATTTCACTTGTTGTTTGCCTGATGTTGATATGTAAATAACCATGATAACAAAAGGTTTCTATTTTTGAAACTGTGTTCTTTGTTTTTCTCTGTACCATCCAACTTTGAGTATTCTGAAAAAGAAAGATATGAAATATAATTTACGGGTCTATGATAAAGAAATGGGTTATTGAAGCGGTTTTAACACGCATCCACAATCTTAGGTTTGAACAAAAGTAAAACATATCATTTTAACTACTGCAATTACATGTAACAGTTTAGGAATGGAAACAAACAAACAAACAAACAAACAAACAAACAAACAAACAAACAAACATATCCAGTAAGCAGAGTGTCAGTTTTCACATAACAACTATGGCATCTTTCTTTTCATTTTTTTTTCTCCAAACAGTTCGTGCGAAAAAAAAACTTTGTCACCACAAAGCGCCGTACTGTAGATAGTAATAGCGCATTAATCAATAATCGTTTACTAAAAGTACCCGATAATCGATTACGATAATGTCAGCATCCATGCTTTCTACTTATTTTTCAAGTCTTGTGTTTCGAAAATACCGGCAAAATGTCAAGAAAAATATCACCGTTTAAATCTGTCAATTGCCGTTTTCAGCCGTAAAAACGCATTATTTAATTGCATACCATTGGCATTCGAAACCCACGACTTACAATGTGAGTTGTAGCGCCACAACGTTATAATTCCAACTTTACTAAATTCCTACATTCTGATTGGTTGTTTGGAAGACTTTATACTTCGATAAAAGCAATGCGTAAGAATACTCGGTTTTCACCTTAAAAACGGCGCGACGCTACGTGATTACGTGACGTTTCTTCAAAGAATCATTGACGTCACAAAATCTAAACGTCATAAAAACAATGGATGAACGCGTTTTGAAGGCGTCGAAATGAATATTTGGAATTTTTATGAACATGGACGCTTTTTCTTTCAACAGAACATCGAACGGTAAGTGTTTTAATCTTCTCGTTGTGTGTTGAAATTTGACGTTTGAATTTCTAATGTTCCGAGCCCCAGTCCAAAATCATTATGTCTTTCTATCGGTCCAGACGGCGATATATTCTCCCAAAAGAACAATTATGAATGAAGGGTAGATGTTTTAAAGCTCCCGCTTTTACAGCCTGCCAATAGGTTGTCAGTTATAGATCTATTAATTGCGATAAGTGAGTTCTATGCTTTGGAAATTTTCAAGATGGCTGCCACATGAAGATACATTTTACTCTATTTTCCTTCCGCTGGCCATAAAAAATTCAATCAATGTAGACAAATGCAGTGTAATGAGACAAAGTTGGAATTATAAGGAATGAATTTTATTTTTGTTGATTTTATCGATGTGTAAACTCAGGCGAATCACTCACAAACTTTTGCATAAAGCCCTTCGGGCTTTATTTAGTTTGTGAGTGATTCGCCTGAGTTTACACATCGATAAAATCAACAAAAATAAAATTCATTCCTATAATAACTTCCCATGACCAGGAAGGCAAAGCCACGCATGTACGAAATCGTTGCCGCATAGATGGCACTGTTAGATACGTTACTGATCAGACTCGTCACAACCTCGAGAATGCCGACCACTGTAAATATTGCCCCTGCGAAAAAAGAATTTATGAGAAAGGTCAGTGAAAGGCTGTTTGCTTCAAAGTGTAGGACTTTTCTGAAATTTTGCTTACGTTACCAGCATGCATTGAAAATTTGACAATTTTGCATGCAATTGCAGGACATCCTCTTAAAAAAACCCATATTTTTAACACAACCATGTGATGCATGCAAAATTTATATACCTTGCTTCTCCGCTGGTGTCAGATGGGACAGAATGTTCCTTTGCATAGTAGTAGAAGCAAGACCAAATATCACAACACCTATCACTGCAAGGAAATAAAACAAGACTGTGATTTTATAAAACAAACTAAGGGCCATATCTAAAATCATCTGATTCGTCCAACATCAAACAGGACAAATAGCAAATTGCAGAATAAGGGTAAACATTACTATTGTTTATGAGCACATTGTTTGCGCAACGTCGGCGTTTAGTATGTGCATGTTACGCGTAGTTTTTAACGTCATTTTGTTTTGATTTCTCAATGACGTTGCAAGCTGTAGAATATTATTCTGTTTGTTTCTGCATAATTAAGTCCTAAAGCGTGTATACATATTGTTTATTTTTATTCTAAAAGATGTTCTGTGGCAATTGATATACCCAAATTCGTGTTTAAGGTTAATTATATGTGAAAACGTTTATTTAAGAAATAGATCAGCTCTAGCAGTGAATTGTTGAGTAATAATTCACTGTTTGTCGGTCAGTTGTAAGAAGATAAATCACTCGCGCGTAATTTCGATTCTAACACACAATAAATGGAATAAACGTTGCTGAAACCATCGATATCGTTCAGCTTTCTGCCGTTGCATTGCAGATATCCCGCCAAATAGTTGACTGTAATACTGGTCTTTACACACACTTATTACGTTTGTTGTGCGCTAAAACGACGTTTCACCGTCTAACGCTGCTTTGTGGGATAGCTGACGTCACAAATGCCGCAAAGTAACGTCACGCTTATTCGCTCAGTGAAATTGTTGCACAATATAACACGTTTTTTCTTGCACACCAGATAGAGAAATCCAACGTTTTACCCCAAATGAGAAATTCTTATCTCACCCTCGTTATCTCACCCCGGTCGCACCCTGCGTTCAAATGTTCTTTTTTAACACTGGTTGTATAGGACGTCACGTAATTTCGTCGCTAAGCGCACACGTCACAATGACGTCAAAACGTTTTAAATCAAAATGGCGGACGCCGCGATTGTGGCATTTTTCTAGGTAAATAGTATAAAAATCAAGCTACGCCGCATTAAGGCGTGCAAGAAAAAGAATCCATCATTCGTGTAAGGTATGGATAGACAAATCTGTCCCTCGGGTCACAATTTGGCATCACTCGGCGAGCCTCGTGATGCCAAAATGTGACCCTCGGGACAGATTTGTCTATCCATACCTGACACTCATGTAAGATTCTTATATTACCATTGTCTATATAGGCGAGGTGTGTTAGAATTAAGAAATAGATCAGCTCTAGCAGTGAATTGTTGAGTAATAATTCACTGTTTGGAGGTCAGTTGTTAAGAAGATCAAATCACGAGCGCGTAGCGCGAGTGATTTATCTTCTTACAACTGACCGACAAACAGTGAATTATTACTCAACAATTCATGCACTTGAGCTGATCTATTTCGAATCTAACACACAATAAACGGAATAAATGTTGCTGAAACCGTCGATATCGTTCAGCTTTCCGCCATTGCATTGCAGATATCCTGCCAAATATTTGACTGTAATGCTGGTATTTACACACACTAATTACGTTTGTTGTGCGCTAAAACGACGTTTCATCGTCTAACGATGCTTTGTGGGATAGCTGACGTCACAAATGCCGCAAAGTAACGTCACGCTTATTCGCCCAATGAAATTGTTGCACAATATAACACGTTTTTTACCATTGGCTATATAGGCGAGGTGTGTTAGAATTCGCTGTTGATGACGTCGCATAAATATACGCGACGTCAGTGCAACGTTTGGCGTTAAAACGAAAAAGGCGGGAATGTTGAACGTTTTTTCTCTATATCTTCCAACGCAATCCGGTGACCCCCACTTTTTATTTGAACTTTTAAATGGTTACCACGTTTCCTATCTGTTGATGTAATTTAATCAAAATCATATGCGTAGTTTAGGAGTTATCGCAAAAATACGTACATTTTCCAGGTTTGAAAAGATGGCGGGAAAGTTAATTTTGCATGTAATCTCCTCAGTTTAAAAGCAAATAGTAACAAAATGTAAGAAAATAACACTCATCGTGTGTTTAAGTCGTTTTTGCAGTAATAACATATATATTAAATCGCATGTCCGCTACGAGTTCGGTTTTCTGAAATGCACGAGAAACATCCAAAAAGTTCTGATACCATGGAAACGAGGCCGGTGACTCCCCACTTTTATTTCGATTTTAGTCTAAGGATACAATTATCTTGAAGCATAGGAAGTTTCATGAAAATCATATGAGGGAATTAAATAGTAATGTTTCCCTTTCTCAGCCGTCACGTTAGAAAACCGGTCTTCGGGATTTCTGACCAGGTCCGACACAAACCGGCCTGTACAGTTACAAAATTAGATTGGATGCTTGAGATTTTGGATTTAGGAAGAATAAGGATTGAACAATGCGTGTAGCGAAAACAAAGGCGCTGATCTGCGCCTTTTTTCGCATAGGCGAAATTCCCGTTTTCTCATGACGAGGCTCAATATTATATCATAGTAAAACCGGGGGTATGCAGGGGTATCCTTATTTTTCTTATTTTTGGTTCTAACGTGTACCCGCGATCAATGTTTTGAGCAAAAATATAAAAAATATCAAAATTTTTATGGTGAAATTTTCAATTTTTACAACTGAAAAAATCTCTGTAGTTTGCATGGGCAAGTTTTCGTACAGGATCTACTGCAAATCTTTTTAAAGTTAAATTTTGAATTGCAAAATCGTACATGTATATGTGCTTACCCAAGTATATTGACAAATCATCTTCCACAAAAGCTGTCCAGAAGAACGCTGCTCCATATGACAAATTTCCCAGCATGCACAGCGTGACGTCATCAAACCATCTTCCCAAAACTTTCAAGGCCCCGAGACCTGCAAAAGCAAATACGTGTTCGTTATCGCTGTACAGTTTTCGTAAGATACAAAAACTATACGACTGATGTTACAAGTCTGACGTCTAAACGAAGGTACAAGCCATTGTAGGATACAATGATTACTTTATTCAACAGAGGGTCGGCCATTGGCGCTCTCAAAACCAAAGGTCTAAGTCCTACTTTTGGATAAAATAGTTTGGGAATCAGCGTAAAATGTCACCGTTTTTGCGTGTGTTTGTACTATTTTTGTACTATTTGTAAGTAAGTAAAGTAAAAGTAAATAACTTTATTGTAATAAAGGCCACCGGCCCAAAATACAAATCATACAATACAAATAATATTTGGTAATGTACAGTAGTGCGACATTATATCAAGAATAATGCATGCATGAGTTCCGACGTCAGGAAGCCTCGTATAACATTTACCATATTTTACCCTGGTGAGATCACTTAGCCAAAAGCTGTGTCAGAAAAAGGTGTAGCACCAAAATGATCAATGTTACCAGCTCCGAATCTCACTAGATGAACTGCAAAAAACAGGCTGCATAACGACGTAACTCAAACATGTGATACCATTGCTTAACTAAAGGCATACCTATTCTAATTCCCAACAAGCATAACCAAAATTTTGCACCTTGAGGCGAAAACAAAGGCGAAGATCAGCTTCGCATTTAACTGCCTTTGCTAGTGCAATTTTCTCCATTGTTAGATACGCATGTCCAAAATTTAAAGCTTCAAGCATGCTTGTGATTGTACGGACGGATTTGTGTAAGACCTGGTCGTGACCCCAAATTGTCGTTTTTCTCATGTGAAAGCTTGAAAATGTTTCAAATCCTACCTATAAACATCATAGACAATGCTCTGACGGAACTGTACACACCAACCAGGGTGGGTGACCAACAAAATGGCTCTGCTAGAACATACAACGTTAGCACTGACGGTTGTCCGATAAAGCTTATATTGGTCAGAAATAGGCATACAATAACAATCTGATATTTCCAACGACCGTTAGCACTCTCCCCGACTCCATCTTTCTCGACGAAAAAGTGAACCACAGTTTTGAGAACGCTGGCTATTGATCTGTCTTTCTGTCTGTATTCAGGTCGCAGTGTCTCCGGGAGGATTAACAAAGTCAGAAGAATTGCCAAAGCTATAAAACCAGAATTTATGAATATCGATGTATGATACCCTAGGGCTTCCACCATGTATCCGGAACAAAAACTACCAACTGTCAGAGAAATTCCGATTACAAACTCCACGAGAATCATGCTGGTCATCCGGTCACCCCCTGGTGACGTAATATCGGCGGCGTACGCCAGCGACACGATGATACATGTCGCATGTATCCCACTGCAACCTTCCACAAAGTTCGCTATAAGCAAGTAAACCAAATGAGCATCAAAATAAATTACAATGCCCGAAATAAGTAATCTCAAGAATAACCCTGAAAGACAGATCGTTAGTAAAAACTTCCTTCCAAACGTATCCGTATATGCACCGAAAACGAGGCTTGAAATAATGGCGGGAATTCCCGACGATAGGCTGTAATACATCGACCATTCCGACGCCCTGGACGACACTCGCTCTTCCGTGTCGGTGACGATTTTCGGCACACCTGAATCACATGGCGAAGACGTGTTTGACAGAGAAAGGTTTGCCTTGTGGTATTCCTCTTCCTTTACGTATTCTTTCGTAAATTCGATGAGCGCGAAGAACGAGGCTAGATTTCCAAAGAAGTACAAGGCCACGATAACGGTGATAGTCCAATGACGCCATGTTCTTACTATTTCGAATGGTCTATCCTTCTGCGAGTCCGATGTTTCCAGCCCAGAGTCAGATTTGCTGTCCTGAATGAGTCGGACTTTCTCATTTTCATATTCCAAACTCAGTTTCATTGTATGTCTTTGTTTAATTTTCAAAATGACATAACTTGGCCCGTTACTTTGACGTTATAGAGTTGCTTCATCTATGTGATTTGATGCATTTTTTAAAATAGCCTCATTTCTCTAATGTCATGATAACATAATCAAAAACAAATCCAGCATGTCATGTCACAAATGTACGCAACTACAGTTTTTGCCCCCATTGTGCTGTTAAAACAATGATCAAAAACGCCCCAAAACAATACCTTAATCCACTTTTAAAACAAGAAAACCATGCTAGTCCCTTGCCACACTGCTTACTTGTCATTAAGCTTGGCATGATTTTCTTTTAGAAAATGCAGGCGCAAGGATCAAACCTTCGTTTCAAACTTTCGACGAGGATGCTCTCTAGCATACCCGCCATTTTGTTGGATTTCAATGTTTAACGCTTAATGTACTTTAGTCATTCTCGATATGCTTTATCATTTTTACTGATTTTGGAAGCACACTTATGAGTGACTCTCGATGATAGATAAAGCACAATACATGTATTAGGCTGCCCCATATTATTATGCGGAAACATGGTACATGTATAAACTATTATAAAATAAAATAAGCGAAGTGTATGATTTCAAGCTACAAAGTATTAACATGCATTCAGCATTCAACATCTATATATATCATTTGCGCACAGTTTTTGTGTTACATTTACGCGTATGTTTTTGAACCTCTCAGTCCTTGGCCAGCTGCTGGTAGTACGATATTGAGGATTTCAATAGTCTCAGACCTGAACTTTGGTAATTTTGGTTGAGATTATCTACGTTCCCGTTTTAGGCAATAGTCTCACGGCTGTAACATCTTCTTTAGCGAGTATCTCGCTTTCTGTACTTAATCACTGATGAGTTTATTTGGTCTTTCACATGGTTCAGCAATGGCTGCCTCAATGCATGTCGTTCCTATTTTTCTGTCCTCTTCTTTTACGCGGTCATGTTCGAATCTCCCACCAAGAATCATTGCATCATTGAGATCAGTTTTGAGTCTGGCTTTGCAACTTAGTTTACTTTAAACATCGCCACAAATGTGCCGTCTTTCTCCTTTTCTGAATCAAAAACCTTTGTTAAAATTCCTGGTTTTCCACGATTTGTTTATAAAATGCTCCATGTTGAAAACATAAATTAAGAACTTGTCTATACAGTCTTGCGAGAGCAAACATACCATTTACCTGAGAAAATCCGATGAGCCCAAATGTAACATTTACCTGGGAAAATTGTGCGCATAACTGAACCACATTCTTTCAAAAATGTGCGCAAATGTGCTGCCACTGGCCATATCAGATCACTGACTACAGGGCCAGCTGGCACTGAGCATCAGAAATTTGATGTCTTCTTTCAGCATACAATTATTTAGAAGCCTCCAGAGGTCATGGGTTTGATCCTGGGCTTCTCCAGTCCTTTGGATGAGACTTAAAACCAAGGTCTCATTATGGCAATTTTCCAGGACAAACTGTTGACAAAGACTGCGCTGTGCCTAATGTGTCAAGTCAAAGGGACCTTGTCCAGATCTGACTTAAGACAAACTTGGTTGGTTCTATTTCAAATGGTACCGATGTAATTTACAACACTTGGTATGTGAAAACTGGGGACTCGAGCCATTTAATTTAATATCCAATCATTATGGTGACTTAGCCTATATTATGGTAATGTAAATTTAGTAAATAATTCATTTTTATGCGAACAAAATCAAACACAATTGCAGCACATGAACTAAAAGTTAGTACACGCATGAAGGCAACTCATTGAGCAGATACTAGAGGTACTGGAGTATTCAAGGGCGAAATTATTTCTTTACCTTATCCAGAAACATTTTCATATCATCACAAAAACATATCCGTGTAATGTATAGCAAAACATAGAGTGTGGGTAATTGTTAGAACTACCTTGGCAAAGCGGTTCTAACATGTACCCATAACCAATGTTTTGAGCATAAAAACTGAAAATATCATTTTTTCTAATAAAATTTTCCATTTTTTTTCTGCTCAAAAAATCTTTGTTTATTGCATGGGCAAGTTTTGGTAATGAAAGTTACAACTTGCAACTTACTTTTATATGTAGATCCAATAAGTCGTAGTAGTAGTAGTAGTAAAAAGTGGCAGTTTTTCGTCATGCCGGGCTGAACGGACTTAATCCAAGATTCCACCACAAGGACGAAGGTTAAGTGCTCCTGGGCTGCAAATCGTGGCGGTGACAGCAAAATGCAAATCGCGCTGTTCGCCTGTGCCCAACGTATACTGATAATGCAAGTCAAGCCGGTAAAATGGAAGGAGCACTTCTTTTTAGAATTTTGAACGCCATGGTTGAAAACTGAGCATAAAAGTAGATAGGAAATCGGTGCCAATTCGGCTGCAAATCGGTGATTTCGCTATCTTGCTCGAGAGCAAATGTAGGTCAAATGATATATCCAATCATGTTGCTCTCTATAAGGGCCGCGCTTAATGGCTATGCTAGATCGGTGAAATGACCTAGTTTGGAACTGCACATGATTAAACAGCTATGGACGCTGCAATCCATGTGGACAGGTGGTATCGGACGTGCGCTTGCGGCTGAGCGATGAGTTTCTGTGAGGAGCAGGAGTGGTATCTGTGATGCAAGCCGGAGAAACCTTAAGCGGGCTGGACGTTTTACCAGTAGAGACGGGGGTGCATTGTCCTACTAGTGGCTGATGATAGAATGTTCTTAAATAATATAGGGGCTGAACATCCGTATCATCTTTATTTTGAATTTTGATACCCGCGGCCTAAAGAGTTCGAAATATGTCATGGTACAGAGTGGAGTTACCAAAGTAGTTTTATGAAGTTGCTGTACCATATATATGTTTTTGGTTTGTGAAAGGGTATTTTTGGTTGTGGATTGGGTGGGTCGCGACATTCCTTAGGGTAGTTCCAATCAGGGGGCATTGTGAGTTATCGTAATCCAATCTAAGTCGTAGTTCGTAACCAATAGTGTGTAAAAAAGTAAATAAGTTACTAATGTCATTTTTATATATTGACATTGACCATGGTTTGGGTGGGCCTATCTGAAAAGCAAAGAGCTGAAAACATATTAAGACATAATTATACAATATATCTACCCCATAACCATTGGTCGGAGATAGCAAGGGTCCCAGTTTAGTAACAGCCACTCCTTTGCATGCTTTAACCAGACGGAATTACTATCCCCGGCCGTTGGCATGGGAAGAAAGTACAAGATTAAGGTGATTACATGGTACATGGTATGTGTGGGCCGATATATACATAGTCAGATGGAGAGAGTAAGGTTGAAAGGATGAAGTAAAGTGCTGTGCCCTTAATATCTTCTCCTTCTTCTTACATCCAGGTGACGTGATATTTTTGAATTTTATTAGTTTTTTTGTGGGTATAATGTTTTATGAAAATAAAAATGGTGATAAGGTTTCTGATATATACACTCACATGGTTTACATAGGTAACAAAACATCTCCCATACGTTCTCTATCATACATATCTATATACTCACATACAAGCATACTATCGTACAGCCTTAATGTCCTTAACATGGAGTCCGGAAGTGCCCACCAGAGAGAACAGCCCAGCCTTCGTACGAACACCGCGGGGCCAGTGCGCTAGTAAAAGGCAGCCAGTATCCAATCGACGTACCGCAGTACGTAAAAAAACAAAACGAAGGTAGGTTGTGTCCGTACGACTGCCGAGTTCTTCCCGCCGGTGCACCACACTCCCTTTCTCCACTCCCAGAGTCCATAACCCTTTATATATACAGCCCAGGGCCTTCCCGCCCTTTACTCTGGGATTGCCCTGTTTTAAAAATGAACAGAAAAGAGTAAAAACTAAAACAAACAAACAAACGTACTCTGTGGTACCAGGGAGCGAATATCCTGGTACTGGTAGTGCATACCACATTGCAGCCAGTATCAAGTCGGTCCGTAGACACCTCCTACTCCCCAGAATTGCTATACAATAGGTAGGCAAAAGCAAATGGATGGGAAAATAAAGACCGAGGGAAAAATAAAGATGTATATTATGATATGAAATAATATTTATATAAGTGTTGCATCTTGTACATGTAACTATGTAACTTGTGCGCAAAAAAAAAAAAAAAAAAAAAAAAAAAAAAAAAAAAAAAAAAGGAATAGCACTTCCGCAGCGAAGGGGGGTGCACGTATTGTCAATCCCGCGCTCCGAGGTGACACCAGACTCATTTAAGAGAAGCCGCCCCCCAGCCCCGCGTTATCGATGCAACATGCACTGGTATTCCCTCCTCCACTTACGGAGTGAGATTCATGCATAAACCGGAGCTATACCGTGGTGCAATGGTATATCATCTGTACTTGGCGATATGGGTCTCTAATCAGCCTCTGTGCGAACCCTTATCTATCCTAGCCAGATCCTCACAGTTTAGGTTGAGAGAGCGGTTAAAACCACTAACTCAGAGTGTTAAAGATACTATATATAATGGCAGGTGGTACAGCATAATAGAGCGGGCTAAGTATGTAACTGCAGAAAAATAAATGATGATGACCTAATACCTTAAGTGAAATGGTAAAAAATGGCCCTGGGCGTCTGCTTATACAAAATAATCGTATCACGCACGACTAAAGCAGAGAACTGTTATTGTGAAAACCTAACACGAAAGAGAAGGATTGGCCTGCAAAGATTGCCCTCTTCTACATTCATACATCTGTATCTCTGTATCCTATATAACCTTAGATGCGCGACATGTATTCTGTGTCCTTAATGTACTGAAAAACGGCACCTCTGATAATTTCTGAGTGAGCATGACTGGGATTAAGAAGTGTTTTAACTGTTATCTCCCCTATATCTGAAATGTTATCCTTAATACTGTTGAACATGACTATCCTATGGTCTATGTGCATGTGACATCTAAGGAAATAGTGGTCTGTATCCTCTATTTCATCACAGTGTGGGCACATAGGGTCCATTTCGCTATGTGTCTGGTTATTAAATCTTAAGCCATTACGCCCTAATCTGAGTCTAGTGTATACCCTGTCTAATTGCCTTTCATCACTATATTGGATTAATTTCGTAGGTAAATTATTGTCTAAATCCCATCTGAACCCATGCTTATGCTCCCTCCATTTCTTTGCCCATCGATCCTTAATAACCCTCTTAATACGACTATATGCCTCAGTTTTGCTCATTTTAATGTTGAGTTCCCTCCCATGTGTTGACCCAGTTTTCGCTGCTTCATCGGCTAGGTCGTTCCCTACTATGTTACAGTGAGATGGACACCAGTCCATATTTAAGATTACATTCTCCCTGACTATTGCATCGACAAGTGTGTTGACCTGAAGAATTAGGTCAGGCCTAGAGTTACTGTTCCCCGATTTTAATGCCCTAATCGAACTGAGAGAATCTGTCAGTATTACAACCTTATCTGGTTTATTTTCCTTAACCCATTTTAAAGCTTCAATGATAGCTACGAGTTCTGCCGAAAAGATGGAGAGGTCCCCCCCTAACTTAAAGCTCCTGGTAATTTTAAGTTCTGGAATTACAAATGCGCACCCTACTATTCTCTTATCAGTGTCTTTACTGCCGTCTGTGAATATGTGGAGATGATCATGATAACTGCTACTAATTAGATTGGTTACCTTGCCTTCAATAGCTGCGATAGTATCAGATTTTTTGTTTATTGTTGGTTTGAGAGTTTCTCTAGGGTCAATACCCTCTAGAGCAAAGGTTTGTGCGTACACTGGTTCTTGTACCTCAATGTCTTCTAGATGATACTTAGTTTTAAGATCCTGTACCTGCATTACAAATGGTATTTTGCCCCCCAACTTATGTCTTGCTGTCTCGTATATTGAATGCCCGTATAGGTCGTTCAACGGTAGGTTTGGACCGTTGGCTGATGACCTAGCCCAGTATTTGAGTATGAGTTCCTCTCTCCTTAATTCAAGTGGAGGAACGCAACATTCTACTTGTAGGTCGGTAATGGATGTTGACCTGTATGCCCCTGTGACTATCCTAAGTGCTGCTGACTGAATACGTTCTAATCGTGCTAGTTGGGATTTGGATGCTGACGCATACGCCTGACACCCATAGTCTAACTTACTCCTAATAAGTGTTTTATAGATCGTCATAAGAGTTAACTTATCTGCCCCAAACTTAGTTCCTGATAAATACCTCATGAGATTGAGATCTTTTTTGCATCGGAGGACTAACTGGTCAATGTGTTTAACCCAATGAAGCCCCTTATCAAATGTGAGACCTAGGAATTTGCCCTGGGTCTTGTACTCTAGTTCCTGGTTCCCTATCTTAAGTTTGGGTATGTCATCCCTTAGATTGCTGTTGTAAAGTACCACCTCTGTTTTACCCGCTGATATCTTGATGCCTAGTGCTTCTGCCCATTCTTTAATAATGTTTAAAATTCTTTGCAGAAGTTGGACCAGTCGCTTCACACTCTTGGCCGTTTTCCAGACCGCTGAGTCATCTGCATACTGTGACAGCTCTGCAAAAAGTTCCTTAAGTACCTCATATTGCGTATTGGCAAGTATGTTAAAAAGTATTGGGCTCAATACGCTACCCTGTGGTGAACCGTTATCTAAAAGTCTAACATCTGACAAATCACTTCCTACTCTTACTTGAATTTTCCTGTCTTTTAGAAAATCTTGCACCCAGCCTAAAATTCTACCCTTGATGTTAAACTTTACTAGCTGTGCTAGTACCCCCTTAGTCCACATGAGATCAAAAGCTTTTTCAAGATCAAGAAATATACATAGAAGTGCCCTATTTTCCATCTTAGCCTTAAGTATGGCTGATTGTAACCGAATGATCTGATCAAGGGTAGATCTGTTTTTCCTAAAGCCTGATTGAGTGGGTGCAAGAAGGTTATTATTTTCTATGTGACTTGTCAGTCTGTTAGCTATCATGGTTTCCATTATTTTACAAACAGCTGATGTCAGTGATATTGGTCTGTAAGATCCTGGCTCATGTACTGGTTTGTTTGGTTTAAGTAGTGGTATGATTGTGCCTAGTTTCCATTGGTCTGGTAGCTTACCTTCTGTCCATGATTTGTTGATTAATTTTAGAAGTTGTGATTTGCCTGTGTCAGTTAGGTTTTTTAACATGTCATAGTGTATTGTGTCTGCGCCTGGTGCTGTGCTCTTTTTCTTATTAAGTGCTGTGTTGAGTTCGTTTATTGTGAAGAGTGCGTTATATGGTTCGTCATTGCCTCTGGATATGCTCTCGTTTACTGTTTCATCTATGGCAGGTTCTACTTCCCTTTTCTTATCCTTAAATTCAGGTTGGAGGAGGTCATTGCTACTTGTCTTCTGATAGTGGTTTGCCAAAACATTTGCCTTATCCTTATTTTCATGGTACCTTACATTATCTTGCTTAATGACCTCTACTGGTTTAAAAGGTTTGCCATTAAATTTGGATATGATCTGCCAAACTTCCTTACTGTTGGTGTTATGGTTGAGTTTAGAGATGAATTCTCTAAACTTGGTCTTCTTTGCATTATCTAAAACAACCTTACTATTTGCCCTTGCTGTCTTATAAAGTTCCTTATAGTGATCTGTTTTGTGTCTGGTCCAGAGCTTGTATGCACGTCGCTTTGCTTTAACGGCCTCCATACAAGCGCTGTCCCACCAAGGTAAATGTCTGCTCTTATTGTTAATGGGTTTGGTTTTGGGAATTGACTTATTGCATGCATTGACAATTTCTTCGACGAACTGCGCATCGCATTCATCGATGCTACAGCCGCCGAAGTCAATGTCAATATTATTAGTTAAGCTTCCAAAAAGGGTCCAGTTAGCCTTACTTATCTTCCATTTAGGTTGGGGGTTCTGAAGTACAGTTTTGAAGAAACAGTTATATTTAGATACAATAGGGAAGTGATCACTGCCAAGACAGTTTTGGTGAACATACCAGTGTGTGTTTCTGCTTAGGTTGCGTGAGGTGAGAGTGAGATCTATTGCTGTGGTGTTGCCTGTTTCTATGTTGTAGCGAGTGCCATTACCGTTATTTAGTACTACTAGATTGCGATGTTCTATGAAAGAATTAAGTTCTCGTGCGTCTGGTGTTTCATTGCCTGTAAACTGATCGTCCCAGAGGTTGTCCCTAACATTGAAATCCCCAACAATTATATGATGATTGCCCACATGAGAAAAAATGTGATCATAGTCATTTTCAGTAATTAAGTTTGCTCCATTGGTGTATAAATTGACTATGTCGATGTTTTTAGATTCCCCAAAGATACGAACTATGGAAACCTCTAGATTCGGATTGTTTTGCCTATACTTAATTTCTTCCGAATCTAGCCCCATTTTAATAAAAGTTGCTACCCCACCACCCTTAGTGTTGTCATTTCTCCTGTATGAAACTGGTTCCTTATACCCCAATAATCTAATTGGTTGATATGATTTTTTGTCCCACGTTTCCTGAATACATACAACCTCTGGGAGTTCCTTAAATGTCTTAAGATAATCGTAAAACTCAGCCTTCTTGTGGTGCATTTCATGCCCGCGGAGACTGCGAGCATTCCATTGCACCACAGTGAGTTCTGAGTTGTTGCTAACTGAACCCATTAATGCAGCTTAGTGTATGCGTGTGTGTGTGTGTTTTAAAATTTGTTGTTTTTGAGTAACGTCACCCTCTGAGATCTTGGCTTCTGTGAGTGTGTCAGGCGTTGGGGTACTGGACCTCTGTGTGGCTCGTCTGGAGATACGTAGTTGCCTAGCTGCTTGCTTCCGACGTTTCCCCTGGTTGCCTTGTTTCTCATGGGTGACGTAGTGCGTGCATTGCGTGATATGCGTGAGTGCTTGTTTGATTTGGACGGAGTGGAGGGTGGGCAGGGGATTTTGTTGAGTCCTGTGAGGGAGATGACTTTATTTGTAGATTCCTGTACAGAGGTTTGCTGTGTGGAATTTGCATCTGGCTCGTCATCAATGGTGATGACCTGGTCCTCCTGCTTCTTGTTTTTTAGGATGAACGCATCGGTGCTGTATACTACAGCGTCGATGGTTTCCTCTCTCTGTGACTCCGTCATGGTTTGAAGATGAGTTAGTGTCTCTGGTGTGAGAAGGGATTTGAGGATAGTTGCTAGGTGTTGCTTGGTTACTAAGACCCTGTCTTGGTCTTTGTTTACTGGTGGTAGGTGTAAAGATGGTGTTGTTGGTTCTGCGGGTGCTGGATTGGTCACTGTGTTTGCTATTTGTGCGTACGATGCTTGCAAAGGTTTGGGTGTGGGTGCTGGTGTGTTGGTAGGGGTATGTTTTGCAGCCGATTTCCGGGCCTCCCAATCGGACATGATTTGCTGGTTAATGGTTGCGATTTTTGCCTTGTAGTCACGGAGTGCTGGGCAAAACTGGTTTCCCGCGGCGTGGCCTTGGAAGTTGCAGTTCGGGCATACGAGACACGGACGAGGTGCTTTCAACTCCATGCAAATCCCGCTTGCGTGGTCCCGGCTACAGAACATACACCTTGTGTATTGGTTTCTGCATCGTGCATGTGTGTGTCCAAAGTGCTGGCATTTGTAGCATCTGTGTAAAGCTAAAAGTAATGGTGAAACCTCAATTTGTGTGGTGTCAGATGTGATGTTTAGCGGTGCTATGTTTGTACTGAATGTAAGTATAGCTTGCTTGGTGCCTGCTTTGTTGGTGATTGGTTTAAAGTCTGTTATGTTGTTCCTAGTCATGTTAAATTTCTTGGCGAATTCTGCTTTTGTTAGGTGTGTGTCTATGATGCCTTTGCTTAAATGCTGTGGTGTGGTGTGTGTATTGCGTGATTTGCGTGCTTGTTGTTGGTTGGTTGTAGTGTACCGGAGGTCAGGGAGACCAAGACTCTGGTTAATGAAATGGCTTGCCTTAGAGAGCAAGGCATTTCTGATAGTGAATGATACGGACTGGCGCCCAATCATCGGTGCTGAATGGACCCCATTACTACCCATGTAGTTTCTAAAAGCCTTGGTAACCCTTTCCCCCACTTGCTGTGTCATTAGTCCATTGATAAGGGTGAATGTTACGGATACAAGGGTGTCTGCTATAGATGTAGATGATGGAGGGGCTGGAGTAGCCTCCATGGGTTCCTCAAAGGCTGGGGTGGGCGCTTGACCTGGAGCGACCTGGTCAAAAAGTCTGTGCTTAGCTGTGGTCTTCTTGACCGAGCTTTTACGGCACACCTTCTTGGATGGGGTGTCCCCGACCTGGCCAGAGAGGTCTGGTGATGTGTCTGGAGAGGCTGGACGTTTCTTTCCACTCCTTGAAGGGGTGGTAAAGAGTATCCTGCGGGTGGTCACCACTGGAGAGGAGTGAGCCTGTGGTGTCCCTGGTGTGAGGTGTAGGGTAGCTTCTCCCTTACTTGGAGTGAGAAATGTGGACTGGGTCTTGCCGGGATTTGATCCGGTACCGGACTTATCGGTGGGGCCGGGGGCAGTACCGGAGGTGGCGGAGGCATGACCCGTTGTACTATCAGTGGTACCGGGTTTTAGGCCGGTGTCAGGGGTGGTACCGGGGTCCGAGATACCGGCTTTTAAACTGGTGCCGGGATTAGGAACGGGACCGGAGGCGGTCCCGGAAGTGGTACCGGGTTTTGTGCCGGTACCGGGTTCTGGGGCTGGACCGAGTGTGGTCCCGGAAGTGCTGGATTTGGAACTAGGGGTACTGCGGGTATCGGGACCCGGTGAATTGAAATCCGATAAATTGAAATCGGAAGTGCTAGGTGGGGAACCAGGGGTACTGAGACCATCTGGGCTATCAGGGAGGGGTATGTCCCTGGCATACTCCTGGTCCAGGGTGGTGTCTATGTGCACCTCAGGGGGCATAACTGCTGGTGGGACTACTGGTGGGGCTGCCCCGTCCGAACAGCCCTTAGGGGGCTGCATTGTCTGAGCATGGTCAATTTGTGAAACTAATCCAAGTGTAGACATGGTGACTAATAGTGTATGATTTTCTTTCACTTACACACAAATTATAAATACAAAATACAGATACAAGATAACAATAGATGAACTATTTAATAAGATTAGGACCAACAACAAAGTGATTAATTGACTTTAATGGGATTTAATGGCTGAGCTTATGTTTACTTTGATCTTTAATTGGGTAATGATCAAAGGCGGTGTGATGGCGGTGTGATGGATAATTACTGATCAAAGGAAATTAATTGGCAATAGAAAGATGGCGGTCCCCACGCTGTCTCCGAAAAATTTGAAGAGCGTAGGTGATTAAGAAAAAAAATATGAATTACTAAATTACTAAAATGAAATTACTAAATTACTAAAAACCAAAATCTAAATAAAAAATCTATAATGTTTTTACTGGTGAAGAGAGTTTAAGAAGAATGGAACTGTTTAGGGCCTACCTCCGTCTGATGCTTTAGCTTTAAAAGTGGCCTTCGTGACACAAGTCAGAAAGCCAAAAAAGTCTTTGAAACACAAACTACACAAATAAACACTTAACACTTAAAACATTCAAAACACTAAATTAAATCCAAATGATGACACTAAATGAGCCTTAGAACACTAGAAAATGATATGAGATGCAGAGATACACGGAAAACACAGACACACAATCTAAATCCTCACGAAAAACACACATTAAATCCACGATAACTTAAGTATAACTTAAGAAACCTTAATTAACCCTAGTGCAAAAACTGATTATATTTCCCAAAAGGTAAAAAATAATCAAAAGAGCCGAAAGAAAAACACGTCTTATCGGTCCGGGTGCAACCTGGATAATGGATCCAATAAGTCAGGTTTAACAAGCCTTTTAAAGACAGGGCTGGGGTATAAAAGGCCTCACAGGAATACCTGTGTCATTCTTTCTCTGACTGTTGAAGGGTTAACATCAATTCTGTGATTCTGATTGGTTTTCAGTTGAGGGCTACTGTGACATCACAAAATGATTGACAGGTCTTACCTGTCTGCAACTAGCCTTATTATCTCTTATTATGTAACAGGAGGCACACTTCATAATTGGTTACAATAGACAGTCAAAACTGTTTTGTCATGAAGAATTAATTTCTTGGTTTTCTTCAAATAATTACTAATATTGTTTCAATAAATATATAAATAAATCAAAATAAATAAATCATGTGATTTATGTCTGTCAGACATTAAAACATTAAAATTAAAGTGGAAATATGAACTTATATTCTTGAAAGGGAAGGCTATTAAAATGATCATAATTAAACATTTTAATGATAATTAAATAAAAAAGAAATACAAATAGTGATTCTGTTTACCATGTACAAAACTAGATTTTACTACAGTAGTATATAAAGGTTATGAGAAGCAAAATAAAAAAAAATATAGGAACTTATATTCTTGAAATGCATAGGCATTGAAAATCTGATTAATCATCATAATCTAACATTTTAATGATAAATGAATACAAATATGTGATTCTTTTTAACATGCACAAAACTGGATTTTACTATACTATTAAATATGTATAAAAAAGTGAATAAAAAAATGTTTTGGATTATTGTTGTTTCCTATTCCTGTCTTATGCAGCTATATTGGTATTATTGGTAAATGAATTGTGGCTGTTTATTACAATCAATTATGACTTGTGATCCTTATCAGTTTTATGACCCCTATAGGTAGCCAGATCACCTGGTGTAAGCCACGCCTACTGCTACTGCCTGGCTACCTGTTCTCTTTGATGCTGGGAATCAGACCCCCCCGGCATGAAAACCCTGTCTTTAAGTGCTTTTAAAAGTACAAGCAAATGAAACATAAAGTCAGGGTGGCAAAATGACAGAGATGGGGTTTGTTTACAGCAAGTTTAAATTAAGACTCGAGTGGTACTAAGACTTCAGATCCAGGATCTTAGGGATGTATAAAAGACAGTCAAAGATGTATTTAATATATAGCTTTATTACTCTTATATCACAGCTTAAGCTTGGACTACTATGTCATGAATAAAATGATTATGCACATTTTTAACAAGGCAAGACTGATTTTCCTTCTACATGCAGGAACTAAATCTCTCTGCTCATGCTGAAATACAGATATATCTTTACAAATACAGATCTCTTATACATGCAGATACTAATTTTTAAAATGAGATCTACATTTCGACACAATGACATCCACAAAATTGTCACTTAAACATAACTTCAAACAAATAGTTTTCCTCTCTCAATAAAAACTATTCTACCCAAACAAATGCATTAGCATATGACAGAACTATTTCTACATACATAAACTAGATTAAGCAGCATGTTTTAAAAACATTGAGCAGTTTTGCAAAAAAAAAAAAAAAAAAAAAAAACTCGAACTAACTCTTGCATTAGAGAGCAGTTGATTCGTCCTTGATTCTCTAAACTAGATCTTAATCTGTACCGGTTCTGTCTTAACCATTGTCATTGAATGAATACAATTCTTGGCATCATGCTCTTCATGCATCATGTCTTTCATGCTCAACTTCACTAAGCATGAAATTTAATCTG
Source organism: Rugalucina vietnamica (assembly GCA_964017185.1). NCBI lineage: Eukaryota > Metazoa > Mollusca > Bivalvia > Lucinida > Lucinidae > Rugalucina > Rugalucina vietnamica. The sequence continues at coordinate 35,187,466 of OZ024872.1, forward strand.
CTCATATATAACAAACTTGCAAAAATCAATTAAAATATCAGGAAAAATGCACCAATGCCAGTCTTTATCCAGCTCATAAATGTTGAAATTCCAACGATTGTTACCATTTTTATGCTAAAAAATAAGATAAATTTCATGCTCACCTGGGTTGAGCATGAAAGAAGTTTATAACATAAAGACCTGGTACCAGTATTTATTTCACCAGTAACTCAGTACAGAAATGGTCCCCGGTCTCTCAGGGGAAGCAGTTATCAGTTTAGTGTCACTAACCCACATTAGATGTAGTTAACTTGGATGTCTGTGTACAATGTTGTGTAACTTTCAAGACTGAAAGGCCAGGTGGTACCAGTACTTATTTCACCAATAACTCAGTACAGAAATGGTCCCCAGTCTCTAAGGGGAAGCAGTTATCAGTTTAGTGTCACTAACCCACATTAGATGTAGTAAACTTGGACGTCTGTGTACAATGTTGTGTAACTTGCCAGACTGAAAGGCCAGGTACCAGTACTTATTTCACCAGTAACTCAGTACAGAAATGGTCCCCAGTCTCTCAGGCGAGGCAGTTATCAGTTTAGTGTCACTAACCCACATTAGATGTAATAAACTTGGATGTCTGTGTACAATGTTGTGTAACTTGCCGCACTGAAAAGCCAGGTACCGGTACAGTACTTATTTCACCAGTAACTCAGTACAGAAATGGTCCCCGGTCTCTCGGGTGAGGCAGTTATCAGTTTAGTGTCACTAACCCACATTAGATGTAGTAAACTTGGATGTCTGTGTACAATGTTGTGTAACTTTCAAGACTGAAAGGCCAGGTGGTACCAGTACTTATTTCACCAGTAACTCAGTACAGAAATGGTCCCCGGTCTCTCGGGTGAGGCAGTTATCAGTTTAGTGTCACTAACCCACATTAGATGTAGTAAACTTGGATGTCTGTGTACAATGTTGTGTAACTTGCCAGACTGAAAGGCCAGGTACCGGTACTTATTTCACCAGTAACTCAGTACAGAAATGGTCCCCGGTCTCTCAGGTGAGGCAGTTATCAGTTTAGTGTCACTAACCCACATTAGATGTAGTAAACTTGGATGTCTGTGTACAATGTTGTGTAACTTGCCAGACTGAAAAAAGAAGAACATATTTCAATGAACATTTTACACCAAAATTATGTGGGTCCAACTCACTCCGGTAGATATATAGTTTGGAGCAATTGTATGCATTTTACATAAATTACATAAATTGCCATTTTCACTTACATTCAATACCAAAAAAAAAACTTTACAAACCAGTACAACCGTTGATCATAAAATGGGCCATAAATGCTCAGATGACGCATCAAAATAAATCTGCTCTAAAATCTTATATGAATCTTTGGAGATACTTCATTTGGGTAGGTGCTGGAATGTCTATTCCCTAAATGTCTACTCCCATAATGTCTATTCCCAAAATGTCTATTCCCATAATGTCTTCTGTGCTAAGATGTCTATTCCCATAATGTATACTGTTTAAAATTTTGAAAAACCAGTTAAATTGTGGGTCATTTTTAACAGTTTCAACTTTATTTTTGTATTTTCATTCAAAATAGTCCATTATCTATTTCATTTTACCTGAGATAAAGATAAAATATATTGAAACAACCATTTTACTATAGCAGACATTATACATTTTGGCACAGTAGACATTATGGGAGTAGACATTTTGGGAATAGACATTATAGCACTACCCCCTTCATTTTATTGATATTAAAATTATTTTAAGCCTAAAGTCATCTTCTGCAGTTGTGTATAGCATACTTTGTGTTGCTCTTGGCCCCGACTTGGTAAAACATTTTTCATGCTCAGCTCAGCTGAGACTAAAATTTATCCTGCTCATAAATGTTAGAATGCCAACAATAATATTGTTGGCATTTTAACAACTATGAGCAGGATAAATTACAGGCTTTGGGATCTAAACCGGAAATTACAATTTATTTGGGCTATTTTGTCAGTTATAAGTACCGTAAAAATTCTATTAAATGCCCGGGTGTTTATTATAAACAGTGCCTTTTCTATAGAAGGGGATGGGCATTTATTGGAGGCAACATTGTTGGGCAACATTCAAGCATTCATATATAGGATTTGAAATTATTGGCGGTCCTCGATCTGCCCCAGACAGGGCTTTTGTATTACCTTTTATTCCAACTACGAAACAAAAATAAATGGACTTTGTGTGTTATATGGTTAAAGAGCAAAGTTAGGAATTTAATTACCGCTTAAAACATAGGATTTTCCCAAACATTTTCAAAGTGGGCATCAATCAGAGGTTCCTGGAATTCCAAAACATATTTTGACATCTAAATACCAGGTGGGCGTTTAATAGAATTTTACGCTAGTTTAAATTTTATTCTCAGCTGAGCTGAGCATGAAAAAACTTTTATAACCTCAGGACCTGGTTGAAAGAAAGGGCTTACATGTTACCTTATAATCCCAGACCATGACCTTTTTCTGATCTCCACCACTGACTAGTCTTTCATCGTTGATATGTAAACATCTCACCACGCCCAGGTGACCTTGTAGCACATGCAATGATTTTCCTTAAAGTATTGAGTTGAAAAACTATGAAGCACAAAGAAACTAGAAAACTTAAACATTTACAGTTAAACCTCATTATAACGTGCCTCACTATAATGTGGTTTTCAATATAATACGGTCATGTCATGGCTCCCAAACTGATTATTTTTCTATATGTCTATAGTAAGTCACCTCACTATAACATGGTTTCACTTATAACATGGTCTGTTTCTATAGACTCCAAAGATAGCGTTAATGAAGCTGACCTGTAATTTCTAGCAAAATGACATAAAATCAAGTACCTCACATTCCACCTTCATCTTAATTAAATCAGTAATATTTGCACAACAAAATGATCCACAAACATCAACAATGTCACCATTTCTATTTAACATAATATAATAATGCTTTTCTAAAACGCGACCATTATGAAAACATGCCTATGTAATGAAAAGATTTATTGCGACTGTATAAATAAATGTTTTGTTTAAAAATTTCAATATTTTTCGTATTTTTGCTCCAAAGATTGAAACATTGATTGTGGGTACACATAAGAACCACCTTGGCGGTTCAAATGTGTACACTACAGTCAATGTTTTGGAGTAAAAATATTAAAACTATGTTTTCGCCAGTACACACCATTTTTAAGAGAGGTGTTACTGCATATACGTTACATAGGAATATTTTAGTAATGCATAATAATGAACATACCTTTATGGTTCCATAGTCGTACTGTAGAGTCGGAAGATCCTGATGCTATCACAGTTTTATTGGCTGCCAGACAATACTGAAATTATCAGGATAACACATAATGTAAACTTGTCCATGCAATATACAGAGACTTTTTCATTACGAAAACATGCCCATATGATTTACAGTAATTTTTTCAAGTCAAAAATCGATAATTTTCAGAGGAAAATGTTTGATATTTTTCTTATTTTTGCTCCAAACATAGATTGTGGGTACACGTTAGAACCGCCTCGCCGAGGCGGTTCTAACGAGTACCCACAATCTATGTTTTGGAGCAAAAATAAGAAAAGTAGGTATACCCCTGCATACCCCAGTTTTTCTAGATAAAAGTGGGGTATAAGGGGGTATACATAGCACGGACATGTTTTCCTGATAAGTCTATGCAATGTTTACCCCCTTATACCCCACTTTCATTCAGGAAAATTGGGACAAACAGGGATATACTTTTTATTCTTATTTTTTTATCCAGAACATAGATTGTGGGTACTCGTTAAAACTGCCTAAGCCTTATCATATGATATCGCTGTTACTGAGTGGATAACCGTCTTGTAACAAATACGATATGACCACATATATGTAACATCATGATGACATGCTTTACAACGATTTAATTTTGCAGTATAATTAAGTCCACTTACAAACTGCTCGTATTAAAACTATGAAGACTTCACTGCTCATAAAATTTAACTGTTTTCTTTTTACATAAATCATTGCACCTGTCATGATTTTTATAGCTTTTCAGAATTTTAACCTACCACTTCAGCTGTGTGTCCTGTCATAACACACTGACATCCAGGAGGGTTAACTGTCCATATTCTGAGAGTATTATCACCACTACCACTGATTATCTTCTCACCATCATAGTGACAGCAGGTTACAGCTGCAAAATCATTTAGATGAGCTGTGTTGTGAAATAAAATATGCTGCTATGCGAGAAAACCGGTCTTCAGGGTTTCCATCCAGTTATGACAAAAAACGGCCTGTGCAGTTACAGATAATGGTTAGAAGCTTGAAATTTTTGATTTACAAAGCAGAGGAATTGTACCATCCATATAGTGAAAACAAAGGTGCTGATCAGCTTTGCAGTTACTGCTAAGCTGATCTACACCTTTGTTTTTGCATAGGCAAAAATCTGGTTTTTTCATGACAAGGCTCAAAATAGAATTAGAATAGTCAGAGAATCTTACTATAGCCCTGCAAATGAGCTTTATTCCAGAGCGAGAAAAACTAGAATTGTCAGAGGATCTGACTATAGCCCCGCTTCTGAGCTTTGTGCCAGGGTGAGACAAACAATGACGGGCAACAATCCCAAGTTAGATCTTGTTAATGTTGATGCACATAAAAAGATTGGTCAGATTCTGACAATTTGTTCTCAAGGTATTGAGCAGAAACAAAATTCTGACATAAATCAAGGGCCAAAACTCTGTTAAGATTTTGCAAAAAATGACAGGCAACAATCCCAAGCTAGATCTTGTCAATGTTGATGTGCATACAAAATTTGGTCAGATTCTGTCAATTCATTCTCAATATATTGAGTGGAAACTATATTCTGACGTCAATCAAGGGCTGTTACTCCGTCAAAATTTCACGAAAAAACAAAATTCTGACATCAATCAAGGGCCAAAACTCTGTTAAGATTTTGCAAAAAATGACAGGCAACAATCCCAAGCTAGATCTTGTCAGTGTTGATGTGCAAACAAAATTTGGTCAGATTCTGTCAATTCATTCTCAATATATTGAGTGGAAACTATATTCTGACGTTAATCAAGGGCTGTTACTCCGTCAAAATTTCACGAAAAATTATGAGCAACAATGCCAAGCTAGCACATGTCAATGTTGATGTGAATATTAAATTTGGTCAGATTCTATCAATTTGTTCTCGAGATATTGACTGGAAAGGAAATTCTGACGTCAATCAAGGGCCATAACTGCTTCAAAATTTTGCGAAAAATGACAGGCAACAATCCCAAGCTAGATCTTAACAATGTTGATGTGCATACAAATTTTGGTTAGATTCTGTCAATTTGTTCTCGAGATATTGAGCGGAAATGAAATTCTGACATCAATCAAGGGCCGTAACTCCGTCAAAATTATGTGAAAAATGACAGGCAACAATCCCAAGCTAGATCTTAAAAATGTTGATGTGCATACAAAATTTGGTCAGATTCTGTCAATCGGCTCTCAAGATATTGAGCGGAAACGAAATTCTGACGTCAATCAAGGGCCATAACTCAGTCAAAATTTTGCGAAAAATGACGGGCAACAATCCCAAGCTAGATGTTGTCAATGTTGATGCGCATACAAAATTTGGTCAGATTCTGTCAATTTGTTCTCGAGATATTGAGCGGAAACGAAATTCTGACGTCAATCAAGGGCCGTAACTCAGTCAAAATTTTGCGAAAAATGACGGGCAACAATCCCAAGCTAGATCTTGTCAATGTTGATGTGCAAATAAATTTTGGTCTGATTCTATCGATTTGTTCTTGAGATATTGAGCGGAAACAAAATTCTGACGTCAATCAAGGGCCATAACTCAGTCACAATTTTGCGAAAAATGACGGGCAACAATCCTAAGCTAGATCTTAACAGTGTTGATGTGCATATAAATTTTGGTCAGTTTCTGTCAATTTGTTCTCGAGATATTGAGCGGAAACAAAATTCTGACGTCAATCAAGGGCCGTAACTCCGTCAAAATGATGCGAAAAATGACAGGCAACAATCCCAAGCTAGATCTTGTCAACGTCAATGTGCATACAAAATTTGGTCAGATTCTGTCCATCGGTTCTCAAGATACTGAACGGAAACAAAATTATGATGTCAATCAAGGGCCATAACTCCGTCAAAATTTTGTGAAAAATGACAGGCAACAATCCCAAGCTAGATGTTGTTAATGTTGATGTGCATACAAAATTTGGTCAGATTCTGTCAATTTGTTCTCAAGATATTGAACGGAAACGAAATTCTGATGTCAATCAAGGGCCGTAACTCCGTCAAAATTTTGCGAAAAATGACGGGCAACAATCCCAAGGTAGATGTTGTCAATGTTGATGTGCATATAAAATTTGGTCAGATTCTATCAATTTGTTCTTAAGATATTGAGCGGAAACAAAGTGTTCACGGAATGACGGAACCACGGAATCACGGAAGGACAGGGTGAATCCAGTATAGCCCCACATTTCCAAAGCGGGGCTATATTGAGCGGAAACAAAGTGTTCACGGAATGACGGAACCACGGAACCACGGAATCACGGAATCACGGAAGGACAGGGTGAATCCAGTATAGCCCCACTTTTCCAAAGCGGGGCTATAAAAATGACGTGTAACAATCCAGAGCTAGATCTTGTCAATATCTTGTCAATGTTGATGAACAAACACATTGGTCAGATTATGTCAATTTTGTTCACAAATTTTGAAAAAAAAGTCTGGCGACAATCCCAACATAGATTCTGTAAATGTTATGTACATACAAAATTTGTTCAGATTCTGTCAAATCATTCTCAAGATGTTGAGCAGAAACAGAATTCTGAAATCATTTGTGGGCCTTAACTGCGTCAAAATTTTGCAAAAAAAAAAAAAAAAAAAAAACGGGTCACAATCCCAAGCTAAATACTGTCATTGTAGATATGCATACAAAATTTAGTCAGGTTCTGTCAATTCGTTCTCAAGATATTGAGCTGAAACAAAATCCTGACATCAATGAAGGTCGTAACTCTATCAGAATTTTGTGAAAAATGACGAGGAACAGTAGTTACAATACCAAGCTAGATCTTGTCAATGTTGATGTGCATACAAAATATGATCTGGTTCTGTCGAGTTGTTTTTGATATTGAGCGGATACGAAATTCTGACCTCATTCAAGGGCCATAACTCTGTCAAAATTTGGCAAAAAAATGATGAGTCACAATCCCAAACTAATTGTTGTCATTGCTGATGTGCATACAAAATTAAGTCAGGTTCTGTCAATTCGTTCTCATGATATTGAGTGGAAACAAAATTCTGACATCAATCAAGGGCCATAACTCTGTCACAATATTGTGAAAAATGATGAGTAACAGTCCCAAGCTAGATCTTGTCAATGTTGATGTGCAAACAAAATTTGGTCTGGTTCTGTCATATTGCTTTCAAGACAATGAGCGGAAACAAAATTCTGAGGTCAATCGAGGGTCATAACTCTGTCAAAATTTTGCAAAAAGTATCATGTAACAATCCCAAGCTAGGTCTTGTCAATGTTGATGTGCATACAAAATTTGGTCAGATTCTGTCCATTCATTCACAAGATATTTGGCTGAAGCAAAATATTCACGGAATGACGGAAGGACAAGGTGAATCCAGTATAATGTAGTATAATAATGATGATCGAAAGGTACAAAAGAGTTTTACTGGCCTGCTTTAGATAGAAAGGTAGAAAAAATACAAAACTAAAATTCTTAAATATAAATTCTATTAGGTTAACCATTCTACATGGTGTCAGACTGCAAACATACTCAAAATATTGCCAAATTGAATTGAATGTATACATACAAACATAACTACATCAAATTCACCTGACATTTCAACTGGGTAGAGTAAGCAGTTTCAGTGCAAGTTTCATGTCCTTGACAGGTCAGCCATCAAAACATGCTTTTCACTTTCTATTCTTTGTATTACATTCCAGTGTTCAAAGTTAGTTGCCAATTTTATAGATGATGTGCACTAGGCACTGACAAACTGCTTCCATATCAGTATGGTTGGTTAGATAACACAATCTAATATGACTGTAAATCTGTTTGAGGCCAAAAAGCCGAATGTCACAACATCAAGACAATAAGTTAAAGTACATGCAAGCATTGGAGTAGGCATTGAAATATGAGCCGCGACACGAGAATACCGGTCTTCCGAGTTTCAGACCAGGTCTGACAAAGACTGGCCTGTGCAGCTATAGAAGATGGCTAGAAGCTTGAAATTTCGGATTTAGAAAGAAGAGGAATAGTGAAAACAAAGATGCTGATCAGCTGTGGAGTTACTGCACAGCTGATCTGCGCCTTTGTTTTCACCTAGGCAATAATCCGGGTTTTTTTTCATGTCGCGGCTCATATAATCTACCTTCCGTGTGTCCCTCATATTGATTTACTGGTTCCCCTTTCTGTATATCCCAGAGTATAACAGTCTTGTCCCAGGAACCAGTAACAACATGGCTGCCATTACTACACATACACTACAACATCAAACAACAAGTAAGGGAAGTGTGGTGGCCTGGTAGCAGAGCATCAGACTCCGAATCAAGAGGCCCTGGGTTCAGTCCCCGAATGGGGCACCATGTTGTGTCCTTGAGCAAGACACATTAACTCCCCACAGTACTGGTAAATGCCCAGGTAGCATTGGTCCCATCTCGACATGACTGAAAAATTGTTTACTGTGACATTAAACCTCAATATAAACAAACTGCATGTGAGAAGCAATTCCTGGTTTGCGCAGGGTAACCTGATTTAAGACTCTATTTAGTGAACACCAGAGGTGCAGATCAACCTACAGTATTCGTTCTAATAAGCGCACATGCTCCAATCACTGCACACCCTGGTTGTTTCCGAAAAACGTGCATAAGCGCACACTGCTAGGTAAGGGTATTGGTATTTTACATCAATTATTTTAAACATTAGTACCATATTTTCCGCACATAAACTTAATCTGAAATGGAAAAACACTGTCTTGCAATGATTAAAACACTTCAATGAAATAATCTTTGGCCTTTTATGCAGGGTTATTTCAGCAAATTATGTGTTGTTTTCATTTATAGTGTGCGCTAATTCCAAAAATACTTTGTTACCCTAATACTTTAAGCCATTTTGAAAAGTTAAGAGCACTGTGCAATAATAAGAACAAATACGATAAGAATATGCACAGCATGATCTTGATCAGTACTTTATGTGATTATTGTCTTCTAGCTAGGTAGCTTAGTTCGTTTCCAACCAAGTAAGAATGCCTGAAAACACATTTTTCACAACAATGCTCACATGACCCACATACATGCCTCCTACAGTCCCAAAACAGGGTTCAGCGGTAACTAATAGTGTTTTTCAATCTGTCATAAGTTCTGTGAACAGGTATTCAAATAGATACTCTTTGCTTTGAATGAATGGAATTAAGAGAAAATTCTGGCACACATTTATGCTCATGGAACCACAAAAACTTCAGATCAAACTTTCATCTAGAAATTTTGGCTGGTCTGTGCACTTTGCCCAAAATGCACCAGACCTACATGTTTAAAAACCTATATATGAGCTGCCTCATGGGAAAACCAACAATTTGCTTATGCAAAAACAAAGGCGCAGATCAGCTTCGCAGTAACTGCGAAGCTGATCAGCGCCTTTGTTTTTGCTACACGGATAGTACAATCCCTCTACTTCCTAAATACGAAATTTCATGCTTCTAGATGTCTTCTGTTACTGTGCAGTCTGGTTTGTGTCGGACCTGGTCGGAAACCACAACGTTGGTTTTCCCACGAGGCGGCTCATATAATACATGCACTCAAGTAGCTCCCTGAAGGTGATGGACTCCTGTCTTGCAGGCTGGAAATAAGTCTCATCTTGTATAACAGTTTAATACTTTAAGCAATGCTTTTTTCAATAGATATCCTGAGCACAGAGTGACAAAATATCATGCAAATTACATAACCAAGAAAAAAAGTGCTGCATGCAATATGGTTACAATTGTATATGAGCCGCTGCATGGGAAAACCAACAATCAGCATAGGCGAAAACAAAGGCGCAGATCAGCTTCGCAGTAACTGCGAAGCTGATCAGCACTTTTGTTTTCGCTACATGGATAGTACAATTCCTCTTCTTTTTAAATCCAAAACTTCAAGAACCTAGCATGCTTGTGTAAATGTACAGGCCGGTTGTGTCAGGCCTGGTCGGAACTCCAAAGTGTTGGTTTTGTCACGCACAGGATCATATAATACCTCGACATCATCATTATGACCTCTCATTATCTGTATCATTCTTCTGTCTGGTAGGTACCAACACCGCACTGTTCTGGAATAAAATGAGCCGCCTCGTGGGAAAACCAACAATGTGGTTTCCAAACAGGTCTGACACAAACCGGTCTGTACAAGCACAGAAAAGAGCTAGAAGCTTGAAATTTCGGATTTAGGTAGAAGAGGAAATGTACTATCCGAGTAGTAAAAACAAAGGCTCTGATCAGCTTCGCGGTTACCGCGAAGCTGATCTGCGCCTTTGTTTTCGCATATGCAGATTGTTGGTTTTCCCATGGGGCGGCTCAAATAAACAATCTTTTTTCTATACAGATTTTAGATTCTTTGTATTGCGGTTTTACATCCAAGTCAACAACTTTTTAGTCATGCCATGCCAGAGTCACGTGGCAGTACTATGGGAAGCCAATGTCTCTTGCTCAAGGGCACAACTCGGCGCCAGTGGGGATCAAACCCTTTAGCTCAATATACAGTCTAACCATGCTCCCCTTGCTTTTAGGTTCTGCCAAAAGCTAAGGTCAGATGGAAATTAGGATTCAATCAGCCTCGGTTTACATTAAAATACCTGTAAAGTTGAAACACTGGGGTTTAATCAAATCTAGGACCATCAGAATACAAAGCTAATGACTTATGGTAAACATGGAGAAACAGTAAACAGGCATTTCTGATGATGAAGGAGATACTTTGTTAGTTTTTTCATAAAAAAACAAAAGCTAGGATCACTTATTTGAAGAGACTATGCAGATTCAAATGGCTTTGCATTACAAGTTAACTGAACAACTGTTGAAAGCAAATTCTAATCTGAAACTTCCATTTTCATTGCATACTATAAAGACCGAATTGGGGAGGCCCATATTAGCCTCCTCACTCAAAAACAAGACTTTGAAACTCTGTAGAAATTAATTTACCTGTCTGAGGAGGTACTGACCAGCACCTTGCCTACCAGTGCTAGATGATCTACACTTGAACTGTGTCAGGATAGTGAAGGTTGTAGAGTCTATCACACGAATAGCTGCATAACTACATCCTGTGATTATTGTGATGCCCTATAAAACATTACCTGTCTGAGGAGGTACTGACCAGCACTTTGCCCACCAGTGCTAGATCATCTACACTTGAACTGTGTCAGGATAGTGAAGGTTGTAGAGTCTATCACACAAATAGCTGCATCACTACAGCCTGTGATTATTGTGATGCCCTATAAAACATTACCTCTCTGAGGAGGTACTGACCAGCACTTTGCCCACCAGTGCTAGATGATCTACACTTGAACTGTGTCAGGATAGTGAAGGTTGTAGTCTAGGCTTAAAAAAAAAAATGTTATGTTTCCGATTTCCCGACCGACTGGTCAAAATCTGCGCCGACTGCAACTTTTTTAGCGCTCAGAAAAAAAAAAAAAAAAAAAAAAAGTCGGCGACCGACCCTGTTCAACGATTCCGGTTTTTATCAAAAGTCAAAACCATTTCGTTACGAGAATTTGTCCGCGCCGATTTTCGGATATTTTCGGTCTTTAACAATTACGATCAAGAACAACAACATGGCTACTATAATAATAATAATAATAATAATGACTTTATTTAAAGAGGAGGCCCAGTTGGCTTAAAATCCAATCTTCCCTGGGGTCCTCATTTGAAACAAACAATTATATACAATATTCACATACATAAGACAACAACAATATACATAGTAGAAAAAACACTTGGAAATGGTACTCCTTAGGTTTGGTAAGTCCATCTTAGATACTCTGTTTTGAATTTAGTAACTGTGGTGCTTCCTTTAATAAAATCTGGGATGGCATTCCATATTTTTGATCCAGAATATGACAGGGATTTACGAAATAATTCTATGTTGGGTTTAGGGATGTACAGTGAGTTTTCTGTAGTTGATCGCAGTGATCTTTGATTAACCTCTGAAGTCAAAGTGAAATTGTCAAGTAGGTATGATGGAGAGAGATTATTTAAAATCTTGTACATAAAGATTGATTTTTGAAATTTAACTCTGTCTGGAAATGTCATCCAACTTAATTCGGTAAACATATCTGCTGAGGGTGTGTCTATGCTTCTATCTAGAATAACTCTAGCTGCCCGTTTCTGAAATTTCACCATACATTCTGTGAGTTTGCAATTGATGTTTCCCCATATAGTGCAGCAGTAATCCATATGGGGTAGAATATACGCATTAAAGAAAAGTTTTCTTGTGGGTATAGGGAGGTAGTGTTTAATTCTGCTGAGTAAGTGTAGAAGAGAGTTGCATTTTTAATTGAACTTTCAACTTGTGTAGTCCAGGACAGTGTACTGTCTATGTGGACGCCCAAAAGCTTTTCATTGGTTGATATATGGATGGTCTCGTTTGCAAGTTTCAAGCTTTGACTATTTTCAAGAATCTTATTTGCTGCATATTGCGATGCAATGAACATTGCTTTAGTCTTGGGCACATTTACTACCATATTATTTCTGGCACACCAGTCAAGGAATTTCTGTAGATCTTCATTTAGACTTCTTGTCAGATTAAGAACTGATGGATCAGAACAGGTTAGAGTGGCGTCATCTGCAAACAAATCTAGGATGCAAGTTTGAATCGATAAAGGCAAATCATTTATGTAAATGAGAAAAAGCAATGGTCCAAGTACTGAACCTTGAGGCACTCCAGCTGCTATTTGCTTTGGGTCTGATAATTTACCCGAGATATGTACTTGCTGTGAACGGTTGGTTAGATATGACTGAAACCAAGACTGGGCACTGCTACTAAATTTATAGGATGCTAGCTTTTGCAACAGTAATTTGTGATTGACAAGGTCGAAAGCCTTTGTCAGATCAAGAAATACTGCACCTACAGTTTCCTTGTTATTCAGTGCATTGAGCCATGTGTCTACTATTTTGGTCAGTGCTGTCTGACAGGAGTGATGTCTTCTGAACCCAGACTGACGATTGTAAAGTAGGCTGTTTGATTCCATATAGTCTATCAAATAGTTGCATATATGGCGTTCAAATATGGAATTTATGATAGGCAGGACTGAGATTGGGCGGTAGTTATTGATATCTGCTTTGTTTCCCTTCTTGAATACTGGAGTAACTTTTGCTTTTTTGAGAGCATCTGGATAGGAACCGGTTTGAATACTAAGATTTAGAATGGCTGCCAGTGGTTTAGAAATTATTTGGGCAGAAAGTTTAAGATATTTTGCACTTAATCCATCAGTGCCCGTAGCCTTATCAGTTTTAAGATTCTGAAGCTGTTTAAAAATAAATGCTTCAGTTACAAGAGGAATTGAAAATTCAGGAGTATTTTCTAGCTTCTCTTTGACATGATCATTAATAGTGTTTAAGTCTGGATGCTGTGTGTGATTATTGCTATTGTTTTCAGTATTGAATTTTGTATGGATAGATGTAAAAAAGTTGTTAAATGTGTTTGCACAAACTTTTGGATCCAAAATAGGACTGCCATCCTCATCATTTATAAAGTCTGTACAAGACTGAGTCGACTTTCCGGTCATGTCATTTAGGTTTTTCCAAAGATGCCTTGGATTACTGTTAGTATTAATTGATTCTGAATATAACCTTGTCTTTGCGTTGCGGATTAAGGTTTTAACCTTGTTTCGCCATAAGGCATACTGTGAACTATTTTTTGTGTTTTTGAATCTATCTCTTGTTTTCATGGCTGATAAAATCTCATCATTGATCCATTTAGGCTGTTTCGGGCGTTTTACTCGTTTTTGTTTCTGAGGAGCATGAGTTGATAAAACAGCATTAAAGATTTCAGAGAAGTAGTCCAAAGCATCATTGGAATCATCAAAAATGTCTATGACTGACCAAGGTTGGTTGTTAAGATCAGTTAAAAATTGGTCCTCATCGAAAGTCTTTGTACATCTATAATTAATGAATTTGTGCACAGGTCCAATATCAAATGTCTTTGACAGTTTTCTCGTTATACAAACAGGGTAATGGTCACTAACACCTAGAACTGGTACCGTCACCTCTATTATATTATCTGGTGTGTTAGTGTATGCGTGATCAATCAGTGTCTCTGATGTAGGGGTTACTCTAGTTGGTTTTGTCACAAGTTGTGTTAAATTTGAACTACCTGTTGTTAGAAGCCAGTTCCTGGTACTACTGGAATCATTCATCACATTTACATTAAAGTCACCCATCACTATTATTTCCTTGGCTTCTAAAATTGCAAGTTCCATCATTGATTCAAAGCTTTCCATCCATGTGCTTGTGGCTGAAGGTGGTCTATAACAGTAGCATAGTAAAAATGGTTTTTGCTTATTGTTTTTCACTTCTAACCATAATGTCTCAATTTCTTCTGTCTCCAGGTCATCACGATGAATGCATGCTAGGTTTGATTTAGTGTAGACAATTAAGCCACCTCCATGACTCTGTCTGTCTTTACGAAACATATTATAATCTGTAATATTTAGCTCATTATCAGAAAACTGTTGATTAGGAAGGTTTCGCATAAACAGAAGATGTCTATATTTTGGTTATTTGTCAAGAATTTAATTTCATCGAGTTTTGGATATAAATAGTGAATGTTTAAGTGAGTAATATGAAGACCTTTCTTTTCAAACCATGCATTCATGTGATGGGCCTGGATTCCAGTTTCATTAATGTCAGTGTTTACATATTGTTCATGGTCATCTGGCTGCTCTGCTGTTGAAACCATGGTGGAAGGAATGGCATTGGCATTAGCATCATTCCATTCCAGTTGTTGCCATTGTTCATGTTGTTGTGATTGTTGTTGTAGGGTCTGTTGTTGTTGTAGTTCTGTTGGTTTCTGGTGTTTTTGTTGTTGTAATTTTGGTTGTTGTTGTTGTCTTGGTTGTTGCTGCTGCCCCGATTGCCTTCGTTTCTGTTGTTTGTTGTCTTTCTGATATGTCTCCTCCCTGGTTGCCTCCCTGATTGAAAATCCTGCTCTTGAACTGTTGATGCCCTTGCAGGAAGTTTAAACAGCTCTCTGAACTCACGACTGATAGTTTCACCAAACCCTTTGCCTCCTTTGGCATTGAGGTGAATGTTATCCCGATATAGTGATTTGTCTGGTGTTCCATTTTTCTGAAGTAAGTGAGTATTTTCCATGTAACTGTATGATTTAGCTCTACATAATTGTTCTATGGACTGGTTTGTTTTCCTGATTAATTGATTTCCTAAACTGTCACTTTTATGTGGGAGAATGGAGGATACAATTATCTTGCAGAATGGATTTACATCTTCCACTATTTCAGTAATACGCTGTAATTGTTCAGTTACACTTTCTTCTGAGTCTCCGTCTGATAGGTTATTCGTTCCAGCATGAATGAGAATAACATCGGCAGTACAGATTGACTCATCATCAGTTTCTGCCATTCTGGTGATACTGTTGTGAATGTCCTGTAATCGACCACCAGAATGGCTTTTAATCTTGACTTTGATATCTGTGTCAGACATCCTTCTGCTGCTAAGTATCCTAGTCACAGAATCACCTAGAATCAAGGCTCTGAAAGTCCTGCTTTGCACAGACTCGTCGTGGGTGCTAACACTCTCCATTGACTGTTGATTTTCATTAGCACTGGTAATTGTGTAGTGTGTTGACACGACCAAGCACATTTGTCGCCATTTATTTCGACAAATGTAGCCACATACCTGCTTCAAATGTAATAAAAGCCTTGCGGCACAATGTCCCGTTATCCCTGTTATAGGAAGACGGCCATCCTCGGTGTAAAGGTTTCCGATTTGGAGTCAAATGTGCGGTAAGAAGAAAGTCCGGTCAAAAAAAAAAAAAAAATACCTACCGATCCCGATTTTCCAAGGAAAAAAAAAAAAAAAAAAAAAAAAGCCTACCTACCGACCCTATGCTAAATTTATGATGAAATCGGAAACATAACATTTTTTTTTTTAGGCCCTATCACACAAATAGCTGCATCACTACAGCCTGTGATTATTGTGATGCCCTATAAAACATTACCTGTCTGAGGAGGTACTGACCAGCACTTTGCCCACCAGTGCTAGATGATCTACACTTGAACTGTGTCAGGATAGTGAAGGTTGTAGAGTCTATCACACAAATAGCTGCATCACTACAGCCTGTGATTATTGTGATGCCCTATAAAACATTACCTGTCTGAGGAGGTACTGACCAGCACTTTGCCCACTAGTGCTAGATGATCTACACTTGAACTGTGTCAGGATAGTGAAGGTTGTAGAGTCTATCACACAAATAGCTGCATCACTACAGCCTGTGATTATTGTGATGCCCTATAAAACATTACCTGTCAGAGGAGGCACTGACCAGCACTTTGCCCACTAGTGCTAGATGATCTACACTTGAACTGTGACCTTGTAGTGAGAACAGGATAGTGAAGGTTGTAGAGTCTATCACACGAATTGCTGCATCACTACAGCCTGTGATTATTGTGTTTCCCTGAAACCATGAAGCAAACAGGATCATATTTTCATTACAAAAACTTGCCCATGCAATATAGAGATTTTTTTCGGCTGTAAAAATTGGAAAAAATTCATTGGAAAGTTTGTTATTTTTAATATTTTGGTTCAGAACATTGAATGTGGGTACACGTTAGAAGTGCCTCAAAAATAAGAAAAATAGGTATACCCCTGCAAAAGCCAGTTTTACTGTATAAAATTGCAGTTTAAGGGGGTATACATTTCATGGACATGTTTTCCTGATGTTGTAGGTTTATTATGGGTTTGGTTACATTGTTAGTTAGTTTGTTTGCTTTTTTTTTTTTTTTTTTTTTTTTTTTTTAAATCATTATTAAAGGGAAGTTGGCACTGATCAACAGAAATCTGTCCTTTCTCTTTTCATGCAATAATTGCATCCTGATTACCTTCCATATGATTGAAGTAATCGTGTCCATATGACCATCTAACTTCCTCAAGCATTCACCAGTTGTTATTTCCCAGAGTCGCAGGCTTTTATCTTCACTACCACTCACAATAAACTGACCTAGAAAAATAAATTTGAAAAGAAAACATAATTCATATTTTGGTTGGTTGATTAGGGCTGAATGTCTGACCAACAGCTAGGGTCATATGGAGACAGGTCTTCAGGTTAAACAGGACTGAAAAAGCCCAGGATGGTATCTGGGATCCTTGGTTTACAAGAAGTGTGGCTTAACCGCTGATCCATAAAGGCTTCTAAAGGTTAGAAAATAACATGATTCGATGACTACAATTCATACTATCATGAGTTTTGTGACCATGTCTATGCTAATTAATGTATACTTATTCTGTCTATTTTGATGATGCTTTTAAAATTCAAGAATTTCTCTATCCTTACATAAACCTACCATTACAGCCAAGTGCTGTGACCTTTTCTTTATGGCCCCTCAACACTGGGGCAACAGAGTACCTCCCCTTTATCCAGTTTTTGTTCAGATGGTTTACCCGTATAAATATATTTTTCCATTTACATATAGGAGATAGTCTGGTTTCTTCAGGAACTGCAATAGTAAGGACATATGTGCCGTGAATATAGCATCAAAACCATAGTACAGTTGTACAAGATGATGTTCATTCAACATAAAAGCAAATTTCAAATTCAGATAGATTTAACTACATATTATTATTAATCCAACATCTTAGATACAGTGACACCCTCAATTCTTCATCAGGAAAACATGTCCGTGAAATGTATACCCCCTTATACCCCATTTTTAAAAAGAATAACTGGGGTTTGCAGGGATAAACCTATTTCCCTATTGCTTCAAAACATAGATTGTGGGTACTCCGAGGCGGTTCTAATGTGTACTCACAATCTATGTTTTGAGCAAAAATAAGAAATATCAAATTTTTCAACTGAATTTTTTTCAATTTTTAAGCTCAAAAAATTTCTGTTTATTGCATGGGCAAGTTTTCATAATGTTCACATGACTTTCACTGCTCAGATAAAGTCAGATCTTTGTATTAAGCCAACTATGAACGAGACGAGAATACTGCAAACTTGTAATTTTCAAAACACTAAGAATTGCGTAATAATGCCATTTCAAAAAATAAAACAACCTTACCATATAACTGGAAGACAGGAGAATTTCCACCAACATTGGTCATCTTGACATTCAAAGACTTCTCATTTATCAAATCTGTGTTCAAGCCATACTTTAACCATCCTCTCAACATACAAAAATGCAACCTACATAAAAGAAACAGAAAGAATTAATCAATTTAAATTGTGAATAGAAAATATAAACATGGTGGAAAAAATTGTGAAATTAGAAATCAGCCTACAGGTCTATCAAATGTATTGAAATTTATGCATGTACAGTGAAACTAAAATGTAGAAGTAAACCAAACTTTTATACTCATTACTAAATGAGCCATCTCGTGAGAAAACCAACAATGTGGTTTCCGAACAGGTCTGACACAAATCAGGCTGTACTGTCACAGAAGATGGCTAGATGCTTGAAATTTTGGATTTAAGAAGAAGAGGATGTGTACTATCCGTGTAGCGAAAACAAAGGCACTGATCAGCTTCGCGGTTACCGCAAAGCTGATCTGCGTCTTTGTTTTCGCATATGCTGATTGTTGGTTTTCTCATGAGGTGGCTCAAATGTCCTCTTCAATGGACCAGGACCAATAGCAAGCTTTAACTTTTAATAAGCACTATCATCTGATCATCATAGTCTACTTAATGGTTTCAGACAATGAAAGACTTTTTAGCGAGAACTTGGAACTCAAAAGGCAAAAAATTTGTGAATTATTAGCCAATCCAATAGCAAGTTCTCACAAACATTTCAGAGTTAACAGTATCTAAATACATTTTGAAAAATTGTGGGACTTGCTCAGATCTTTGTACAGCCTTTACTGTCTGTAATGCAACTTAAACTTCAAGTTTTCTACAGACTGCACTGAAATATGACATCAGGAAAACGTATCCGCAAAATGTATACCCTGTCATGATACCCCACTTTTAAAATTATACATGTAGTAAATGTAGGGTTTATAGAGGTATACCTATTTTTCCTGTCTTTGATCCAAAACATAGATTGTGGTGAGGTGGTTATAATGTGTACCCACAATCATTGTTTTGAGCAATAATATTAAAAATATCAATTTTTTTCCTATTAAATATTCAATTTTTACAGCTGAAAAAAATCTCTGTATATTGCATGGGCAAGTTTTCATAATGATTACCAGAAAGGATCTGCATTTGTTATTTCTCTCCATTTAACACAGCATCTTGAAACAGAGCTCAGATCTTTTGCAGGTAAGTAGGTGAAAATTTTGTCCACTATTTCTGGTAGCAGATATTCTGTAGGGTCCATAGCTGCTTAAATGTCACCTGACTCACCTCTGAAATATGATCAAACATGAGCCTTTGCATAAGAAAACCAACAATTTGAGTTTCCAACCTGGTCTGACACATTTTAACCAGGCTGTACAGTCACAGACGATGGCTAGAGGCCAGAAATTTTGGATTTAGAAAGTAGAGGAACTGTACTATCCGTGTAGTGAAAACAAAGGCGCTTATCAGATTCGCAGTTACTGTGTATTTTTACAAATTCTATGTGTAGCAATATTCCAATGTTTAAGTTATTCAGCCATGTTTCGCCTTCCTATTGTAGCCTTAGCACAATTTTCATGGGCAAGTGGCCATTTTTATGAAAGATCTGTAATAATTTTGTATGCATTGCACAGAAATGTGGTATGCAGGTGGTCAATAATTCATGAATTTTTTTTTTATAACTTTTATAAGTTATTTTGTAATACATGCACTTGCAAATTTTAGAAACAATTAAAATGAGTTAGATGAAGAAAAAATACACACAAACCCACTCTAAAACCGCCATTGGATTTATTATGTTTTCAACAATATTTTATTGCGTATTAACAGTCATAATTGTGATTGAACATTTTAGCAAATTAGTCAATGTTTAAACAAAGGGCTGTCATCATGACGAATCCATGTGCTGCTCGATTAAACACCTGTCGAGAAAATTCTTTTATCGGGCTTTTCCACACATACAGGAAGCCTAGGAAGCTTAAATTGTTTATCAACTTGTCATAAAATGTGTCCTGATGTTACCGCTATTTGAAAATGGAACAAATATTCTTCATAAAGTAGGAAAAGACAAAAAAGAATGACTTTTTGTGAGTTTCCAATGACGCTTTTCTCGCACGTCAGACAAGCGCTTGGATTAGCGCTTTGGAGACAATGATCAAAGAACTATTTGCCTGACCAACGTGTATCCGTGTAGGTTACAAGTCGTTTTAATTTCAGTATCGGATTGCTGGACACAGCTGATTGACCATATCTACATTAATTGCTGGTTTCCAGCTTACAAACAATCCATATTGGAAAACCAGGTAACCAGTAAAACCCCCTCAGTTAGTCATTGGTCAATATTTGAAGGTGGTCAATATTTGAAGGTGTGTCTGATATTGACCAATGACTAACCGAGGGGGTTTTACTGGTTATCTGGATTTCCAATATTGATTATTGGACAACTGGGAACCAGCAAATTAATGTGGATTTGGTCAATATCTAGCGATAGTTCATTTTCGGTCAACACCATAAGAGCTGCGGACCGATGTCTACATTCGAATGTTGTCGAATACACCCATGCAGTGGCCATAAATGAGTTCCAAAAGTGAGAAAGCGCAAGTTTTTTTTAGTTTTTTGTTGTTGTTGTTTAAACATTAATGAAAACCATATTTTTAAACCAATCTTACTTTGTGGTATACCATTGTAAAGCAAATTTACTCAGGGATGAAGTCTGGTTTATGGTAACATTGGAATGATATTCTTTGCTGGTTGCTAGGCAAATTCTTTGCTGGTTGCTAGGCAAGTTAAGAACATGACAGAAAAAATGGATATATGCTTAACAAAAATGGTAACCATGGTAATATACATGCTTACACAGGATTCATTTACAACTGAAAATAAAAACAATGCATTAACCTTATTATACAAAAATTTTGACAAACTTAAAACTGGCAAAAAGAAACTGCAGCCTTTTAAAATTGAAGGTTTGTTTTTGACAAGCAAAGAAAGAATTAACATGGGAGTCAATGGGAGTGTCGATGTTCTCAGAATTTCTGCAGCAATTAAATTAATGCCATTTTATACTTCATAATAATTTTTCATAACCTTGAAGTTCCTTTTAGATAAGTGCCCGATATCTTACCAGTCATGTCACAAAATTTCAGGTGTAATGTTTGCCATTGTTACCACAGCAACAACAAACAGCAGTCTGCAGGTGGTCGATTTTAGTTGATGTTCTAAAATTACTTAGCAACCAATTCCGTTGGTAGCATGGAGGATACAATTTCCCCTACATGATGGTATGTATATCATATTACCATAGCAACAACAAATAGCAGCCTGGTGGTTGATTTTAGGTTATGTTCTAAAATTGCTTAGCAACCAATTCCATTGTGGCATGAAGGATACAAATATTATAACATTGCTTGGAGATATTTCCCCTACATGATGGTATGTAATATGATAATGTCCAAGTAATATGAATATTGTTATATTGTTTTTACGACCAAAAAATGGCTTAAAAATCTTGCATTTTTTCGACTTTGGGGACTCATTTATGGCCACTGAGTGCATTTCAAGTAGAAGTAGTCGTGACTGATAGTGATATCCAGTCTCTAATTTTGTCTTCATAATACCTTATAGCATCTATGTATGCCGACCTCTGATGGCTTCAGTCTAAAGGAGAAAACAGTTCCTTAGAAATATTCAAATTGTTTACTGTATGCGGCATAAATGTAACTAGTTTTTATCTATGGAATAGATTAAACATATTTTATTAAAACAAAAACAAAAGCATTGGGACACGAGTTATCACAACATTAGAAAGCCCTCCTCCCCCCCCCCCCCCGCTCGACCCCTCCCTATACCCAAGGACCCTATATCGAGCTCGATATAGGGTCCTTGCTATACCATTTAGTACTTTGATACATCTCTAGACAACCTGCAATACATACATTAACCTTTTCCTCCCATGAGTACTAGATTGGCCGTGGTCTGTGATGAGCCTTCCCATGAGAAAACCAAAATATAGGTTTCCGACGCGGTCTGACACAAACTAGGCTGTACACTCACGCAAAATAGCCAGAAGCTTTAAAATTCACATTTAGAATGAAGAGACATCGTGCTATGTAGCGAAAACAAAGGAACTGACCGGTTACTGCACAGCTGATCTGCCCCTTTGTTTTCGCCTTTGCAGATTGTTGGTTTTCTGATGCGGTGGCTCAGTTACTTAAATGTAAATAGTCTAACTGGCGTCTTGTGGTAAGCTGTCATATTCACTTTTGCTGAATAAAGACCTTTCTCGGTAAAACCTGTTTCACACCAGCCTTGTGACAGCAGTACGACTATCTGCGACCATAAGCACGTTGAATCAGTATTTAATACTCACACGAAAGGCCTGCAGCATAAAAGTACCAGACATCGATATACTCTTCAGCTTGCCACCTGGGCTGGATTCAGAGGCATGCCCATGTTTGACATTGTTATCCCTTTCTCTTTAACGTATTCTTCTAATAGTATTTGTAATTCTGTTGTGTTTGATCGATATAGAACTATTGACAAAATTGTGTCCACAAGTGGCGTGGGCCTGTCGCTGGTGCCACAGACTTTGCCAAGTGAGTGTACCATTTTCGCCAACGACAATATTAGATGCATGTTGAAAAACGTCCCATGTTTATCTGCAAATGATTAACATTACATGCATTATTGTTGCAAATTATGTTCAAACACATTCAAATTCATAACCCTTGGAATCCTAGCTTGTCTTTGAGGATTCTTATATTTAGATTTATCTCAGTCTAAAGACTGTGTTCTAGGCGAGAGCTTGGAGCGAAGTTAGAGATACAGGGAGGGAGTAAAGTACATGGAATTACAGACAGCTCGGCCCAAAAAATAACTCTGGCTCTGGACAACTCGGTCCAGGAAAATCTCGGATTAACACTACTCGACCCAATTCATTAGACAACTCGGCCCAGTTCAAAAGACAGCTCGGCCCAAGCGAAGATTGCTATAGAAATACTCACCAGTCCGTTCATCGGTCCTCTTTCTTCTTTCCATTATCCATTATTCACGATACAGTTATATGACCCCCTCTTATATAGTTCTTGTGTTTGGCAATGCATTAAAACTGACAGAAAAAAATCTTAGCTTCCTAAAAGTAATGAAGCGAAATTGCATTAGTGCTTAGCGTTGGAACAATTATCATCATCAAGAGTTAAAGTGTCATAAGAATGAATGTTTTAATTGGTAATCATTAATTAATCCAAATTAAAGGCATGATTAAATGCGGGCGCATGTTTGCGCATCGTCAGTTTAAAGTCCATTCAAATATAAGACCGACAGAAGATAATTATGATTGCAGTTGTGTCATTATAATGAACATATTAATTGGTAATCATCAATTAATAAATCAGAATTAATACGGGCGCATGTTTGCACATTCTTTTTCTATTGAACTTGGTCGAGTTGTCTTATGAATTGGGCCGAGTTGTCTTAATCCGAGATTTGCACGGGCCGAGTTGTCCAGGGCCGAGTCAGTACACGATATTCATGCTAATAGTAGATAATCACAGTTACCTCCCTTCTCAGTTTGTTTGTCACATGAAAATGAACTGAAAACGATGTCATCTGAAAAATTTGAGAATTTAGAGGACGATTTATCCTCAACATTAGATAAATTACGCCCCAATGTATCAGGTCTTTCCAGAGAAACTGGTGGTAATTCTGTAGAAATTGTTGAATAGACAGAACCCGGAAGCCCCCTTCAAGTTCATTTTCTAATTAATATCTTACAACAAGTACAACCTTTCACAAAACCTTAACTTCAGCCCTCATCAGTTTAAGTCAACACATGCTCCCAAGAAGATACAATTCTTACGTTAAATTGTGATGTGTTCCTGTGTTTGTTAGATTGAGATGCAGTCATACTATCCAATATCACTTACACTGGTTCTACTTCAGCTGTCCTCAAGATTTTCGTGCCGATAACTGAGTGGCAGTAAGGACAAGATGGTCATGCACATAGGTATTGGCTATCTGCCTGACAGGAGTATCTAATTATCTCATAAGCTTATGTATGCATATATTTTACATCTGAGGGCCTTTTTCCATTGAATTAACCCGTCTCCATATGATCTTAGCTGCTGGTGGGACGTTAAACCCCAATCAACCAACCATTGAATTATGTGAAATTCTTTTTTAATTTTGATTTTGTTGAATATTTCAGAGCAAAAGAAAAATGCCATCAGACAGGCAGAGAAAAAAATTGAAGAGGCTAACTTTATTGTAAGTTTTTACAGCTTTTTCATGTGTATAGATGGGAGTTTTTGGATGAGTTGTAACTTTTTAAATATTTTCTGCTTTTATATATGTAATAATGTGTTATCAAGACTTAATGATAAATGCTGAATTTTATCTATTTTCTGAATATTCATTGATCTTTGTTCTCATGTTTTGTTCAATACCTGCATTTTTCATCTACTATTTTATGTGATTGGCTGTATTTGTCAGAGTTTTACAGCCATTTGATAATTCTGAAGTTGAACTAAGTGTTTTGAGTTATCCTAATCCTAGTATTCAATTCATAATTCCTGGGCAAGAATCACTGAGACAGTGAAGAAGTGACAGCATTTAGAATTAGAAAACATTTGAACCACCTCATGAGAAAACCAATTGTAATGTGATTTGTGAACAGGTCCAACACAAACACAGCCACAGAAGACGTCCAAAAGCTTTAATTTATGATTAAAGAGGAAGATGGATAATAGGCGGGATTGTACTTTCCATGAAGCAAAAACAAAGGCACTGATCTGGGATCTTCTTCTTGTTTTATGAATGAAAACTGACAGGAGCTTTCATGACAGCTAAATAATGGGATGCTACATCATGAAAACATGTCCATGTAATGTATTATCCCTTGAACCCCACTTTTATATAGCAAAACTGGGGTATGCAGGGGTATACCTATTTTTCTTATTTTTGCTCCAAAACATAGATTGTGGGTACATGTGTACCCACAATCTATGTTTTGAGCAAAAATAAGAAAAATATCAAAATTGTTCAGTTGAAAATTTTCACTTTTTAAAGCTGAAAAAAATTCTGTATATAGCATGGGCAGGTTTTCGTAATGAAGACCTGCAGATCTGTATTGGCGCTTACATCCTAAGCACCTAGTTACTATTTAGGGAGCTACTGCAACCATGCACACAAATTCTACACCCTGTCATTCTGTAATGTGAGCCACCTCTTGAGAAACCAAAAATTTGCATCTAGGCAAAAACAAAGATGCAGATCAGCCTCATGGGGACTGGGAAGCTGATCAACATCTTTGTATTTGCTACAGGGATAGTCCAATTCCTCTTCTTTCTAAATCCAAAATTTCCAGCCTCTAGCCATCTTCTGCGCTTGCACAGCTCGGTCTGTGTCAGGCCTGTTCAAAAATCACATTGTTGGTTTTCTTATGAGGTGACTTAATGTGATTGTTGTATTGAAGATACAAGAGATGGAGAATGAGGCCAAGGCAGCCCCAGTTCAGTACAGAACCCAGATGTTGGGCAGACTTAGAAACTATAGGAGAGATCTAGATCAGATGTCACGAGACGTGGTAAATATCATAACAGAAGAATTTGAGCCTTTGCACGGGAAAACCAATTTAGGTTCCCGACCAGGTCCGAAACAAACTGGGATGCACACTTACAGAAAATGGTTAAAAGCTTGACATTTTGGATTTAAGAAGAAGAGGGATAGTGCTATCCGTTTAGCAAAAAATAAAGGCGCTGATCAGCTGTGTTTCAATGGCAAACTAAGTGTTTCAATTTTTAGCTCACCTGAGCCGAAGGCTCACAAGGTGAGCTTATAGGATGGCCACGATCTGTCGTCCGTCCGTCTGTCGTCCGTCCGTCTGTCGTCCGTCCGTCCGTCGTCCACAATTTCAAAGATCTTCTTCTCTGAAACCGCTTGGCCGATCTAGTTGAAATTTTTTGGGTAGTGGCATTTCAAGTTTGATCGCGAAATCCAGGTCACATGACCAAGATGGCCGCCACGCCCATATATGGTAAAAACCCTTCAAAAATCTTCTTCTCCAGAACCAGTGGGCCGATTTCCACGAAACTTGGTATGTAGCATCGAGGACTTCAGCCCATCATAGTTTGATAAAATGATGACCTTTGGATGACCTTGACCTATTTTACCGCAAGGTCAAATTTGGAAACATAGGCTTTTACATGGGAAAAAGTGAAAACTATGGATTTTTTGAAAACTATTGCAGCCTGATGCCTGAAAAGTGGTAGATGCAAACAACTAATGGAGTAGATGAAGGTATGTGATTAATGTAGGTCAAGGTCATCTCTTGACCTTGGCCAGTCTGTCGTCCATACACACTTTTCAAAGGTCTTCTTCTCTGAAACTGCTGGGCCAATCAAAGTGAAATTTTATGTGGAGCATCCATGGGTAGGGGAGACGAAAGTTTGATCGCCAAATCTAGGTCACATGACCATGATGGCTGCCACGCCCATATATGGTAAAAACCACTCAAAAATCTTCTCCAGAACCGGCAGGCCGATTTTCATGAAACATAGTATGTAGCATTTGGGACTCCAGCCCATCATAGTTTGATAAAATGATGACCCTAGGATGACCTTGACATATTTTACGGCAAGGTCAAATTTGGGAACATAGGCTTTTACATGGGAAAAAGTGAAAACTATGGATTTTTTTAAAACTATTGCAGCCGGATGCTCGAAAAGTGGTAGATACAAACAACTAATGGAGTAGATGAAGGTATGTGATTAATTTAGGTCAAGGTCATCTTTTGACCTTGGCCAGTCTGTCGTCCATACACACTGTTCAAAGATCTTCTTCTCTGAAACTGCTGGGCCAATCAAAGTGAAATTTTATGTGGAGCATCCATGGGTAGGGGAGACGAAAGTTTGATCGCGAAATCCAGGTCACATTACCAAGATGGCCGCCACGCCCATATATGGTAAAAACCACTCAAAAATTTTCTTCTCCAGAATTGGCAGGCCAATTTTCGTGAAACTTGGTATGTAGCATTTGGGACTACAGCCCATCATAGTTTGATCAAATGATAACCATAAGATGACCTTGACCTATTTTACGGCAAGGTCAATTTTGGAAACATAGGCTTTTACATGGGAAAAGGCAAAAACAATGGATATTTTGGAAACTGTTGCAGTCTGAGACCTGGAAGTTGCTAGATGCAGACAACCAATGGAGTCAATGAAGGTAAGTAATTAATGAAGGCCAAGGTCATTTCTTGACCTTGACCCAAAGTCATTTAAATATCAAAATTAAAATTATGGTTTTCTCATAAATCTCTGGGTTTGGAAACTATTGCAGCCTGAGACCTGAAACTTTGCAGATGCAGACAACTTATGAATTCAATAAAGGTGTGTGAGTATTCAAGGTCAAGGTCATTTCATGATGACTTAATACTCCAGGATCAGGCTTCAGGTGAGCGTTCTCAGGACCAATGGTCCTCTGGTTAGATTAGGGAGCACGGTGGCGTAATGGTAGAGCGTCGGACTCCGAATCGAGAGGTCCTGGGTTGGATTCCCACAGCCGTCACCGTGTTGTGTCCTTGAGCAAGACACATTAACTCCCTATGTACAGTACTGGTTAAACCCAGGAAGCGTTAGCTCCGTCCCGACATGACTGAAAAATTGTTGACTGGGACGTTAAGCCTCAACACAAACAAATAAACAAACAAAACTCTTAAATTTCCTCATTTTTTCTGCAATCAGGTGACTAGGTTTGCAGTTTGTCTAAACCTCTCAGAAATTATAGAATTGTATCAGTATGGCAGCTTGTCTTAAAAAATTTAGGAATAAACTTGTTTTTCCAGAAGCGGGCCAGTGCTGCAGGTTTCAGCTCTGCAGATAATTATGGATTTGACAGAGATGATGTAAGTCAAGTGAGCCTTTGCGAGACAAAACCAACAATCTGGGTTCCTGACCAAGTCAGATACAAACCAGGCTGTACAGCCACAGAAAATAGCTAGAAGCTTGAAATTTCAGATTCTTACAGAAGAGGCCTTGTATTATCATTGGAGCAAAAATAAAGGTGCATATCAGCTATGCATTTACTGCACAGCTGATCTGTGGCTTTGTCTTTGCTCATGCAGATTTATGTTTTTCTGATGTGGCAGCTCAAATACTGTAATCTTCATGATCATGATATTACAGAATGTCCAGGGATCAATGTGCATTGCATTTGTAAGCCCATTTACAACTTGTGAATCACAATGAGTATTCAGTGTATAGTAAAATCATATTGAATTCCCTCATCGTGATGCTGTTTGAACCTTGAAGATGATATATAGTGCCATCTAGAGCATGTGCTTTTTAATAGTATGGTGAGCAAGGTAAGAAGGGTATCAATTTCACAGAGATGTAAATGAAAGAAATTCTGTCGGTTGTTATGTCTAAAACTTAATAATGTATATGAATTAATATGAATAACTTTCAATATACACCCTTACATTTTACTCCACTTTCTGAAAATTTTGCCTTGGTTCCTAGCACAGCTGGTGTTGATTTATTGAGGCTAGCCAATGTTTATGTTTGTAATCAAATAACTGATAGAAATATTTTTCTACAACCAAAAGTAAGTGCTTTAGACAGTGAATATGCCACTTAAGAAAGTCATATTATACTGCATCTATAACGTTTAATATTGTTGGAATTGTTTGAACTCAAATGAGCTCAGCCTGCATAATGAGAAAATGTTTGTAGATGCAATAACAAAATTGACTAATGCACAGATCAGCTATCTGGTAACAGGGAAGCTGGTTTTGTTTTTGTCACTTTCTGTTTAGATAATTTGTTTCTCTTATTTTAAATCAACATTTTCTAACCACTACTCATTTTCAGTAGCTGCAAACAGCGCAGCCCGATTTGAGTCAAACCTGATTTAATTCATCATTTGCCTTTGAATTACTCTCTGACAAAACATGCATCAGGAAAACATGTCCATGAAATGTTTACCCCCTTAAACCCCAGTTTTACATGTATATAGTAAAACTGGGGTTTACAGGTGTATATCTACTTTTCTTATTTCGATCCAGAACATAGATTGTGGGTACTCATTAGAACCGCCTCGCCCACTGGCAATCAATGTTTTGAGCAAAACTATGAGAAATATCTAAATTTTTCCAATGAAATTTTCAATTTTATTCTCTGTATATTGCATGGGCAAATTTTCGTAATAATTAAATTTTTATTTATCAAGTTATTTTCTGATCTTTATAAGGGTGGTCAGGTGGGAATATGGGCCCCCACCCATTGGGACCTAAAGAAACAGACAGGTTGCTTGTGCCTCCAGATAAAGCTTATATGCTACTGACTTACCATCTGATTACAGGTTAATCGCTCTGGTTTGAGTCTGCCCATTAAAGATGGTTCAAGTCAAACCATCCATCATAAACATGTAATTTTATTAAATTTTATTTATTTTTTAAAGCACTTTTGGATGACATCCTTCTTTGGGTAAAAGTCCAATAAAATGGATACAACGTCCCGACATGACCATAGCTGTTGTCTGGGACGTAAAGCATCAATTCAAACAAACGATCAAATTATTTTTGCACTTCTGTGACCTTACTCTATTAGACGTGAATTATGAGTAGCATACACACTGTCTCTGCTAAGTAAGTAAAAAAGTAAAACATTCGGTTAAATAAATATTACAATGTTTTTGCATGCAACAAGGAATTAGTGCATTTCGTTAAAAAGATCTTACATGTATAAAAAGCTTATGCAGGCTTTGACCTTTCTACAGGAGTTCCTATGAAATTGCTGATAATCATCTGTTTGACATGTTCCCCTGAATTTTGTATACATTGTAAACATTTATTTAATGGTATGCCTCCGAGAAAGCTTCCCTGAGATTTCAGTGAGTTTGATGGAGTAAAATGTAAGGGTGTATACACTACATTTCTTCACAAATTTGCCCATTACAGAGAATGGAAGCATCACAAAGAGCAAGGCTTGTGCAAGGGATCCAGTCATTAAACAGAGCAACAAATTATAGCCAGATCTCACTAAGTTGCTGTGAAAACTGACAAGATAGTCAATATGTCTCATATTTCAGACAAAATCAATATTTTTTATATTTTGATAAAAGATAATCAATACTGCTCATATTACAGAGAATGGAAGCATCACAGAGAGCAAGGCTTGTTCAAGGAACCCAGTCATTAAACAGAGCCACAGAAAGTATAGCTAGATCTCATCAGGTTGCCGCAGAAACAGATGAAATAGGGACAGAAATACTCGGGGAGCTGGGCAGACAGAGGGAGGTCCTTGTTAGAACGAAAGACAGGGTAGGATTATAAATTCTAAAAATTCTTTATTTTATATACCAGTATATTGTTTTAGCTCACCTGAGCCGAAGGCTCACAGGTGAGCTTATAGTATAGGTAGGCACCCGTTGTCCGTCCGTCCGTCGTCGTCCACCATTTTCAAAGATCTTCTCTGAAACCGCTTTGCCAATCAAAGTCAGATTTTATATGAAGCATCTATAGGAAGGGGGAACCAATGTGTATATAAATAATCCAGGTCACATGACCAAGATGGCCACCGTGGCCATATATGGTAAGAACCCTTCAAAAATCTTCTCCGGAACAGGTTGGCTGATTTCAACGAAACTTAGCATGAAGCATTGATGACTTAAGTACTACAATGTATATTTAAATCACGACCCTGTGATGACCTTGACCTATTTTACGGCAAGGTCAACAAAGGTCGCCTATGCATTTGAATGGGGGAAAACAGTTAAAATGTAATTTAAAGGGAAAAACGTGCAGGAAATGTGTAAAAGGACTGAACATTAATGATTCTGAAAAAACAATTGACCCCAGGGGCTCATATGCCCCCACCCCGGGGCAATATACATGTATATTACTATAATATTCAAACATCTTCTTCTCTGAAACTGCTTGGCCAATCAAAGCCAAATTTTATATGAAGCATCTATAGGAAAGGGCAATCAATGTGTATATTATTAATTCAGGTCACATGACCAAGATGGCCGCCATGCCCATATATGGTAAAAACCTTTCAAAAATCTTCTCCGGAACCTGTGGACTGATTTCAACGAAACTTCGCATCAAGTATCGATGACTCAAGTACTACAATGTATATATAAATCATGACCCTATGATGACCTTGACCTATTTTACGGCAAGGTCAACATAGGTCGCCAATGTCGTTTAAAGTGAAAGTCTTGTAGGACTGAATATTAATGATTCTAAAAGAAATTGGTCCCGGGGCAGTATACATGTATATTTCCATAATATTCAAACATCTTCTTCTCTGAAACCACTTGGCCAGTCAAAGCCAAATTTTATGAGAAGCATCTATAGGATAGGGTAACCAATGTACAGTGGTGTTATGGCTAAAAACCCAAATTAGCCATTTTAATGGCTAATTTGTTAACGGCTAATTGTAAAATTTCGCGGCGAAATTGTGTGTAAAATAAAAGTCAGCGCGGAATTTCGCCGCGAAATTCCGCCGCGAAATTCTAGATTTCGCGGCGAAATTTTGCAGCGGAACACGGCGAAAAAAGTATACCTGTCATTGCGCATAAAAATCAATTGACCGGCGTTTCGCGGTGTTTCGCGGCAAAAAAGACGACAGTCACATTTTTTTTTGTTGTTGTTGTTTAAATATAATTTTAAATTGGATGTTTTTATTTCAGTTCAAGTTGTATCAATATTTTGTTTGCGTCACAATTTTGTATAATTATCGTTTTAGTCCCGACAGTCACAACAGTTTTATCGCTTAAATTTCATTTTAATTTGTATGCATCTATTACTTTTCAAGTCGTATAAATATTTTGTTTTCTCTTCAAATATGTATAATTATCGTATTTTATTTGGGTCTTAACTACTTTGAAGGTTCTGAGACCCTGAGTATCGGCTTTGTGGTTGTTTTTTTTTATGCTTCTTTTTCAGATTAATCATACTTACCCGATAATATTAGATCCTGGTATCTAGCTTAATTAACAGAAAAAAGCTCATACAGTTTACTAGACAATGGCGAATCACTAAGAGATCTAACGCTATTATTTTAAACACGACCATGGGAATGTTAATCTATTTGATACTAAGAACATCTAACATATCTCAGCTTTACAGGAAAATAATAATTTTAATTCATTCAATTTCTTAATGGGAGATAACTCTGTTGATATGATACCTCCTGCATTAGACAATGGCGAACCATACTCGACAATGGCGAATCAATTAGCCTATAGCCCAAAAGAAACCATTTTAGAAGGGAGTTTTTGCACACAAATGGTGCCCTCATCATGTGAGACTAAATGGTGTTCGATAATATTGTGTTAATTTGCTTTTGTGCTTTACGTTAACTGTCAACAGCAAATGCCATATCGGAAAGGTCAATTTTACCGATTTAAGCATGTCTTATTGCTTTAACGAATAAATGAAAGCCTAAAAGCAAGATGGTTAAACCACGACTTGCACCAATATTAGTTACGCAATTGACCAAACC
This sequence comes from Rugalucina vietnamica, assembly GCA_964017185.1. Taxonomy (NCBI): domain Eukaryota; kingdom Metazoa; phylum Mollusca; class Bivalvia; order Lucinida; family Lucinidae; genus Rugalucina; species Rugalucina vietnamica. The sequence continues at coordinate 35,220,234 of OZ024872.1, forward strand.
AAATGGTTCCAGGGCAAGCCTTCAAAAGGTAGATTATCAGTACTTTGTGCATATTCTTTTCACCTCACAAAGTATGATTCGCTATTGTCGAATTTACATGTACATCTTTCTCCGCTTATATCTACCTTCAATGTCAAAACTTTTATCAAAAACAGGCATATTGCACAACTAGGGATATTAGGCATTAAAGTAATGCAAAAGTGGCCATCATCAAATGCTAAGAAACGAGGTATGAAACGCATTTTATCTGAATGTTACATTTTGTGGAGCAATAAACTAGGCATCTTAGTTAAGGGGTCAAGCGTTTCAACAACCCTAATTTTATTGTCCGGTGGAATTTTGACTCCATTCTTTTACCAAACCCCAAGGCTTAGATGAAAGTAAATGACTGAGTTATAAAATAAATAATATTTTGACTAAGTTTCAAGAAATTCTGCAATATCTTTACGAGTGGTTCGCCATTGTCGATGATTCTCTATTGTCGAGTTCACTGTAGCGACATCAACAATTTTCATGGTATGATTGCCCACAGATTTGTTTGTTTGTATTGAGGCTGAACGTCCCAGGCACCAATTCTTTAGTCATGTCTGGACGGAGCTACCGTTTCCTGGGTATTAAGTAGTACTGTGGGTAGTCAATGTGCCTTGCTCAAGGACACAACACGGTGTCGCCAGTGCGGATCGAACTCAGGACCTCTCGATTCGGAGTCTGATGCACTACAACTATGCCACCGCGATCCCAACCCACATATTAATACAAGTCTTTGGATTCAACATGAAGAAGCAATCGGCTTCAACTCTGTTTTGGACAATTTGTGGCTAATGACACAAAGTATCAATGATTTTCGATTACGAATTCCGTTTAGTTGAAATCAATTTAGTCTAAACGACATTTGGTCGCATACGACCTTCACCGGGTCCATACGATATTCGGTCGAATACGAGCAATACAGCAATACAGCAACATACATGTACAAAATTGTTTCGAAACTGTCGATTTTGCTAACCGTGTTGAGTTAAACAGCGTGTTGTGTTCCTTCCAAAACCCACATGTACGGATGGCTTGGAACACGTACATGCTTATCAAATGACAAAACCTCATTGTATACATGCCACAATACACTAGAAAAGGGAGGATACTGTGTTTAAAACAAAGTACTGACGTCAGTATATAAAGTTTTCAGTTTATTTTGGAACACATATATACAGTAAGGGCCGTGTACGCACCGTGGCAATATGAGCGCATGCCGCATTAGATTAATTAGAACAAAGTTGAGCACAGAAGCTTAGTGGTGGATTAAAGGAATTGACCGGAATCAAAATGTCCTGTGTTCGATTCCTATATTCTTTGGGTTTCGTACTTGAGCAAAACCGGTATACATATATTACCCTGAAAGTGTTGTCACCATGGGACTGTTGACTGTTAAACTGATTTTCGCTAGTTGTACCTCTACAAGGCAAGTATAATGTATAAATCGATATGATTGCGATTAGTCTTGTGCTGGCATTCATAGAGGGTGATCAGAGTGGTAACCAGCAAGCCCAAATGTCAATAGGCCTCTTTTTGTTTTGTCGTTTTACATGGTTGAGCTCAAATTAAGTTATCATAGTTCACACATTAAACGCTATAAAGTGAAGCAATTGAGGAAAATTTACAAAAAAGAAAGCAAGAAATCTATCTGTTTATTTAGCATTACCATTTAGACAATGTTTGTGCTACAACTCAAGGCACAAAGTTAGATGGCCCCTGCCCATTGGGACCTTAAGAAATATATAGGCTGCTTGTGCCTCCAGGCAAAACTTATACGCTATTGACAGATCGAATGTAGGAAAAAAAGTCACAGGAAAAAAAGTCACGGAAAAAAGTCACAGATTTGGGTAGGAAAAAAAGTCACAGGAAAAAAAGTCACAAAAATAAAACCTTTTGTTCTGCTTTATGTTAGAAATGGGCATTATTATTTTTATCATTACTAATATTATTGAGAATATTTTTGTTTGGTTTGATGTTTTACGTCCTGATTATCAATTTTCAGCTATGCCAGGATGGAGCTAATGTTTCCTGAGTACTAAACCAGTTCTCTGGGAGCTTATTAGAGGCTTGTTCAAGTACACAACATGTATACATTGCAGCATTAGTTTTCGAACCCCCTTTCCTCTGGCTTCATGGTCTACCATCACACCACCGTGTCCAATATACTAGGGTGGTTCCCATCATTTTTGTTTCAGTTATTTTCAATTTCTAGAGCAGGAATTGAGTTTTGATTATAACAGTTCCTCATCATTTCTTACTTTAAACATGAAATGTTTATCCTACTTCATTTATGTACAGATTATATGCATTTCATTTAGTCCTTTAATTTTGTGACTTTTTTTCCTGTGACTTTTTTTCCTGTGACTTTTTTCCGTGACTTTATTTCCGTGACTTTTTTTCCTGTGACTTTTTTTCCGTCCACCGACAGATCATCTGATTACTGATTTACCGCTCAGGTCTGTGCCTGCCTAGGAAAAATGGTTTCAAGTAAAACCATCCATACATATAAACAGTATTGGCTTAAAGGGATCGTTGTATTTCAAACACTAGTTAGATATCATGACGTCCTATAAAATGGAGACAGCGTACCGACATGACCATTGCTGTTGATTACGACGTAAAGCATCAATTTAAACAAAAAAAAAACAAAAAAAAAAAAGTTAGCTTCAACGAGCTGGCGCATTACGTTATAAATATTTTCGTCTATCTGTGATTTCGCCATCATACCACCTACGTAATACCAATGGAAAAGTCGCGTTATGCACGTTTTTCATTTCTATACATGCATAATCGTACATATTATTATATGCACGTAAATAACGATCTATACATGGAACAGATGAATCATAGTGTGGTCATTAAATTAAAAATAAATAATTTTATGTTAACATTTACAGGTATTTCGCCGTGTTTCGCGGCGAAATAGGAAATTTGAACTTACCTGTTGTAAACGTTAAAAAACAAATTTCGCCGCGAAACACGGCGGAATTTCACCGTGAAAATCAGATTTTCGCGGCGAAAAAATTAACCGATTAAACTTTTAAATTTTCCCTTGGCCGGTGAAATTTCGCGGTGGTTTCGCCGCGAAAAATCACAAGTGATCAGCGTGAACTGTGCAAAAGTAGGTTTTTAGCCATAACACCACTGTATATAGTAATAATTCAGGTCAGATGACCAAGATGACCGCCATGCCCATATATGGTAAAAACCCTACAAAAATCTTCTTCTCCAGGTTTGGTGGACCGATTTCAAAAAAAAGCTCAAGTAATACAATGTATATATAAATTATGATCCTGTGGTGACCTTGACCTATTTTACGACAAGGTCAACATAGGTCACGTATGCCTTTGAATGGGGAAAACTGTTAGCATGTCATTTGAAGGGAAATTTGCAAATAGACAGAATATTGATTATTATGAAAAATTATTATGAAAACATGGCCCAAGGGTTTCATCTGCCCCTGCACTGGGGCTAAATACCATGATATTCAAACATGTTTATTGGTATATGTAGCAGATCTCAGGTGAGCGTTTACAGGACAATTGGTCCTCTTGTTCATCTCTGACATTGCATAGGGACATAGTCACATAAGAATAGGAAAGTGAACACAAAATGTTTAAATTGTCTTGACTATCCTAAAATGAATAAATTATCTCTGGTGCAAAAGCTGACCTCTGATACTGGATTTATTTAGAGAATTTTTGTCTACTGGTCTCGAGGTTATAAAACATTTTTCATGCTCAGCTCAGCTGAGACTGAAATCTATCCTGCTCATAAATGTTGAAATGCCATCTTTGATCATCTAAACAAGAAAGTTCAATCAATTATGCTTATTTCAGCACTTGTTCATGCTGAACTGAGTTGAGCATGAAAAGAAAAAAACTTTATAACCTCAGGGCCGGGAAAGCAGAAAAACCAACATTCTCTTCTCAGGATCTTGGTCTTAACTTTTTAGCTCACCTGAGCTGAAGGCTCATCAGGTGAGCTTATAGTATAGCAAGGCTCCGACATCCCTTGTCTGTCATCGTCTGTTCATCCACAATTTCAAAGAATATTTCTGAAGCTAGTTGGCCAATCTTGATCCAATTTTATGTGAACCATCATTAGGTTGGTGGATTAACTGCATTAGGTTTTAGAGAAGTTTGAATCAAAATTGTGATTTTCAGTTTGTAGGAATGGCAAATAACAGGACTATTGATGTTATGTTTCTTTTGCGTTTAAGTATATTGTTAAAAAAATTTACAGGAAAATAATGCAGTATATCCCTTCTTTGATTTTATATAATTTGTGCAAGAAATCTGTATTCAAAATTGTTTTGAGCTGCAACTTTTAATTTTGGTACAAACTTAAAGCTCAATTTTGCCTAGAAAATGTTCTATGAGCTGCCTCATAAGAAAACCAACAATCTGCATATGCGAAAACAAAGAGGCAGATCAGCTTCGCGGTAACCGCATAGAAAATGTTCTATGAGCTGCCTCATAAGAAAACCAACAATCTGCATATGCGAAAACAAAGAGGCAGATCAGCTTCGCGGTAACCGCGAAGCTGATCAGCGCCTTTGTTTTTGCTACTCGGATAGTACAATTCCTCTTCTACTTAAATCCGAAATTTCAAGCTTCTAGCCTGCTTCTGTAGCTGTACAGGCCGCTTTGTGTCGGACATGGTCGGAAACCACATTGTTGGTTTTCCCATGAGGCGGCTTATATCTAAACATTGTTAGAAAATATCTATGAAATACGATTATCAGAAACTAGAAAGCACAATTAATTTCTTTCAGCTGGGAGATACAGATGCCCATCTTGGCAAAAGTCGAAAAATATTAAAAAGCATGGCAATGAGGTAAGAAACCAGGAACCAAAAAAGATGGTATAAGCTCTAATCAGGAGTGATTTAGATTTTTTTCTCCATTTTTCGATGAAATTCGTTTTAAATAAGCAAACAGTATAGCCCCAAATGGGATGCCGCAGAATATGGGATGCCATATTCAGCAGTGTCACATCTGGGGCTATACTGTTTGCCTGTGTTCCACAAAAATGATGCAAGGCTTACAGGAGTTAACATTACAATGGTGATCCTGATTAATTTCTCTTTCTCACAAAAGTCATGTAAAGAAGTCTGGATGGTGTAGTGGCAGGAGTTGTGAGTTCTATCTCCGGCTCAGCCAGCCATTTTGATGAGACTTTTAAACAGAGACCCTGTCTCCTGGTCTCCATATTTAATGAAGGCATATGACCTTAGCAGAAGAATTGGCCATAAAATATGAATACAACCGAACAACCAACAACAATCATGGAAATACTCTTTGTTTGTTGTTATTTTTTTGTTCGAAATTTTTTGAGAACAGTTTGTTTTACAATTTTGTATTTTCTTTGTTGCAGGGTTATGACCAACAAAATGATCTTGATTGTGATAATATTACTAGAACTGGGTATACTAGGTGGAGTGGTATACTGGAAATTCTTCTCATGAGACGAACTATATAGTGTTATTATAAACATTTCGGGCAAAAGCAATATGTATATGGGCGACGCAGTTGAAAGTGCTGTTTGGAGGAATATGGTGTGTTCAATAAAAGTTATTATTGGAAAAAGAAAATTAAGGACTCAATGTTCATATATGGAAAAGTATTTGTTGGGAAGACCAGTTTATTGAAAGAAAAAACTAAAAATCAGTTCTGTAAAAACCTGTGTTCATGGTCTCCAGCTACATGTAGAATTGTCCATGTACCAGTGAACTGTAGTTCCTTAACACCAAATAACTAAGCAGATGAGCACCTATGATTTGTTGCATAGAAAGTACACCTCAATCTCTTTATAACACTATTGTTGGGGTCCAAGACAATTTCTGTGTTAGCTATCCAAGTTTATATATCAAGAGTAAATATATAGACATATAGCAAAATTAGACCATTTGGGGTCCAAGAATGGTCTGTGTTATATCCAAATTCGTGCTGTAACAAATTGTGTTATAAAGAGGTGTACAGTCGATTCAAAAGTTTCAAGCCCTTAGCCATTTTTCTATGGCAGTTCAGCATACAGTTTTCAGACATTATAAGAGTCTGTTAAGATGGACTGCAGCCCAATTTAATGATCTTTGCATGGCTTGCTGGCTTCACATTCGAATTTCTGATTGTCAAGGTCCCCTCTTTTATTATGCCCCCAACTTTGAAAAAGTTGGAAGGGCATATTGCTTTTGGCTTGTCTGACTGTCTGTCTGTGTGTGTGTGTGCGTCCATTAACTTTTGAACGGTGAATGGTAGGGTTTTGAAATTTCATGTGTGTATTCCTCATGAAAAAATAGTTGACCCGTATTTTTTTCATGTCTGAGTTATGCCCCTTTTCTGAGTTATGTCCCTTTGAAAACAAAATTTGAAAATCTTGTGTGCAAGATATCTCAAAAAGTATTTGAGCTAGAGCCTTCATATTTAGTATACTGATTGGGGCTGAGGAGTAGATGACCTGATTAAGTTTTCAGAACTTTCCGTATAATATTGACAAAAATACAGAATTTTGAAATTTTGATTGATTTTTCCACTTTTCGGTGAAATTTGAAACTTTTGAAAGGTGAATGTAAGGGTTTTTAAATTTCATATACAGATTTCTCATGAAAATATAGTTGACCCATATTTTTTTTTCATGTCCGAGTTGTGCCCCTGTTTGGAGTTATGCCCCTTTCAAAACAAAATTTGAAAATCTTGTGTACAAGATATCTCAAAAAGTATTAAAGCTAGAGCCTTCATATTTGGTATACTGGTTGGGGCTGAGAAGATGATCACCTGATTAACTTTTGTTCACCTTGTGGTACATGTAATATGTTTTATTTATTACTTGTTTTCTTATTGATGTATATGTTGATTATGTAATACATTGTATATACAAGATTATATATTTTAAACTACATGTACAGACCTTAAAACTCATTAGATGAAGTGTTAGCAGAGTAAGGTGTACTTTGATGATATGACAAAAGCAGTTTAATGGAAAGTGTATACCCCTGCAGTTGAGATAGCTATTAGAATTATGCCCAACACAGTAATCAAGCATGCATCTTGACTAAGTACCCTGTACTTATCTTTCCCATTCCACTGGCTGTGTCTGATAAGTGCAACATTTTTTTTTAATAGCTACAAGTATGAAACACACCTTGACCATGTGCCCATGACCAAGACACAATCAAGCCTAGAGTTCTGCAGTGTCAGTCCAAGTATGAAACCTTGATCATAATATTTTAAATTGACCTTTTCTCCAAAAACGAATTGCTCAATGTTGTCAAGAAAATAAAATGAGCCGCCACTCCAGAAAACCAGCAATCTGCATATTATACAAAAACAAACCTTTGTTTTTGAGTGTACTGTCCTTTTTCTTCTTAAAACCGAAATTTCAAGCCTCTAGCCTTTTTCTGAGACTTTACAGGCCGGTTTGTGTCGGGCCTGGTCAGAAACCAAAACTGTTGGTTTTCTCACATGGAGGCTTAAATATTTCGTCAGCTGTCTGGCAATTAGAAAATATCTTAAAACAGATGTAACATTATTGGACACAAGAAAACACAAGTATCAGCAGTTTTCATCATATAAAATTCTACATCAATAACATTGGATATCTCAAAATAAATGTGACTCTAATGGCTGAAGAGAGTAATCACGACCAAAGCATATTAAAGCACAATTAACTGCAAGATTTTGTGCAAAATAGCACAATTAACTGCAAAATTATCAAGCATCTTCATTTTCCTGCAAGTTCTTATAAGTAACCGGTTCACTGGGATCTAGGCTTTCCATGGTTTGCTTATCAAAGCAAGGCATGCATATACACTGCCTTTTCACTTCCCGACGGTAGATCGGTGACATGGCCATCAAAACGTAGAAATTCTGGACGAACGTGAACAACCAGATGACTAAGCACGCGTGCCATGCGTAGTCGACGCGTACGCGTGTCATGGTATTATCATCGTGCCCCTCCCAGTTGAAGTAAATGGTCTCGTACAGGTCCACGATCATTAAGGGTATCCAGGTTACGAGGGTGATAACCAACAGGTAGAAAATTGTCACATTCAGTCGGTTTATTCTGTTCTGGGAGCGACCATGTTCCGTCAGACTGTCCTCGAAGCGGAACGCCCGTTTTTGGCCCAGTTTTACCAAAATGGCTACGTTAATGACTGAAACACAACACACTGGCACCAGCAAAAGCAAAATCACGTCCGTAATATCGTCATTATCGTTCGATTCGTCGCTGCACAGTATCGGATCATCAGAATCGTCCCCACTAGGGCCTTTCATCAGTTTCCATGGCAACGAAACGACGAACATGACGCTCGTCACAAGGAGAGAAATCATCAAAGCTACGCCACGTCTGCAGAATTTCTCCGAATATTGTGGAAAGCAAATTGAAACAAATCGGTCGAGCGATAGCGCAACCATTAGCCAAGCAGACGATAGAGGGAACCAGCCGTCAAACAGCTCCAATACACCACATCCGAACGAAAACGGTGACGCCGCGCGTTCTTCCAAGCTTTCCGTGTTCGTCAACTCGTACGTGTCTTGTAAACAGTTCCAGAAGATCGACAGTGTGTCGAACACCGCTGAGAACGAAAAATACACAGAAAACGAATGTTTCTTCATCCTCTTACTTCGCATGAGAACGAATAACATGGTGTTTCCGAACACACCGACGCCCAGAAGCAAACATTCGATTATCGCTATCGATTCCAGCACTTTTGGATCATCGTCCGGTCCCGGGTCGTCTGTCGAATTATCCACTGTCGCGGTGGTGGTGTCGAAATCTGACAATCCGTTCACTAATTCCATTTTGTCTGTTTTCACTGCTCTTAATTTTACTTTAACACTTTCTTCAGGAACTTATTCAAGAACGAAGCCGAGTCTTGTATTATAACATTTCGTAGTACTGGTAAACACGAATGCAACGATAATTTTTGTTTGTTTATTTATTGATAGAACAAAGTCCCCAGGTCACTGTTTTGTTTGATTTGATAACTAAAGCTCATTTTGCGCGTTAATGTGATATAAATGATCATGGAGTTCAGTGTCCGGCTTTCTCAAGTAGACAATCGAAAGCACGCGTGCGTTCAGGTTCAGACCAGTACCTAAGTGATCAGTCTTTACACGGTGGTCAAACATTCAACCACTTTCTCTCAGCCCCGGTGGGCGAAGTCTAGAGTAATTACTTTATCTTTTTTCTGGATGCCATTTACGTGCATTCTGTTCCAACGTAAGCTACACCTTAGCTGTAACATTCGCTTTTGTATACCGGGGGTGAATGCTTCTCACGTAAAGAGGACCAAAGAAAAGACAACATGAAGGCATAGAAAAATACGTTTTCCTAAGTGCCAACGAGACCTTTTAGCGGGTCATTGAGGTTTCTTTTGAGGCGATTGAGCGGGGCAGAGGGCTGCTTTGGTATGGTTCTAGAGGGAATGTGTTGGTAGAGGGTGTCATCGCCAACGTATTAATCTCACTGTTCCACCAACACTACCGTGTGATAGTATGAACACTTCACGTCCACAACTCGCCCCACACCCTCAAACGCCTCGACAAGCTTCGGAATATCGCTTCTGAACAAATACCGATGACCTTTAGCCTCTGGGTGTCCAAGACGACCGTCACTGCCGCAACCCCACGTGAACACGTGACCTTCCAGACTCACAGCAGCGCTGTGAATGCCACCCGCGGCTATACCGACTATCCTTTCATTATTGAAACACTCTTTCGGTATCGCGGTAGGTACATATCGCGGTTCTTGGTCGTCGTGGCCTAGTTTTCCTTTGTACCCCTCCCCACACGAATACACTTGTCCGTTAGAATCCAGAAACAACGTATGCCCGTGTTTTTCACCCACACTACAACTGATTTTTGAGAACACTGAACCTGTCTCGGCGGGACATGCAGTCACTTCGGTCGGAGTGGGAACAACCACGGGAGTTCGTTTTCCGAGACCAAGGGCCCCGTCCTCACCTTTTCCGAACATGTACACCGTACCCGTTTCTGTGACTGCTCCCGAATGCGCAAAACCCGCGTCCATGTTTATTACTTTACAATTTGCGCTGACCAGTTTTGAAATCTGCGTGGGCACGTGTCTGTCCAGCGTGTCGCCGTGCCCTAGCACACCGTGTCTGCCACATCCCCATGAAAAAGCGGCACCCTCTGTTGTCCATAGCAACGTGAAATTATTACCACAAGCCACGCCTTTGACCTTGTCCGTGAATGGGCCACTAAGTAAGGTAGGCGCTGCAAATGGCGCGGCCTCCGGGCCTGTTCCCAAGACGCCGTGCGTTTTACCGTATCCCCAGGTGTACACGTTTCTAGAGTTCGTGACTGCGGCACCATGCCATATTCCACATGAAATCTGGAACAAACACATGAAAACTTTTAAGCAAACTGAAGGATCTGTGTCATGAAATCAGCCAACAATTTGGGGTTCTGTGTACATTAGGTGCATACAGAAGTAAGTTTTGAAGTTTCCTTCCTGGTTCGATGACAGTGATCTGTATCTTTTTGTTTATGATTTTGTGCCTACTCTATTACGCTCGTAAAATTCTAGACAAGACGACAAACGAACAAAGTAGCCTCTATACGTGTACAACTCTGAACGAAAGATTATAGCATATTCTTACTAATATAACGCTAGTAATGCCCACTCCCTATATCAAAATAGGAGTTGCGAACAATTACATAGTTACCTCTTCAATTTCTTGTTTATCCAGCCCTCCTTTTATCCTGACAGGTGCAAGTTTATCGTCCTCGTTCCCCGTACCCAGACGCCCGTGTTTGCCACACCCAAACGTGTAGAGGGTGCCCCGGTCCGTGACCACAGCGGTATAGTGTCCCCCGCAGCTTATCCTTCTACACTGACACTGGTCCGGGAGAGAGGGTTTCCTAGGGGTGTGTCTGGTGCCCTGACTCCCGTTTCCTAACTGTCCACATTTTCCAAAACCCCAGGCGAACACAGACATTTTCTAGTTTTATCAATTTATGAAATAATATTGTCTATCCTCTAGCGCATATTGATACATGTATTTAGATTTAAAATTCCTATGACTTGTGTAAAGTCAATACAGGTAAATAAAATGTGCTTGTCATACCTAATTATAGAGAGATTATTCAGTGATCGATAATAGTCAAAGATGACACCAAAGATGGCTGTCACATTAATATCTCGTACTTATGATGTTTTCATTATTTTCAATTTCATTTTTATTAACAATGGCGATCGTTTTATGTGAAATACATGACACACATGTACACACTTTTGAGAATGTAGTTTGTTTGTCTGGTCCATTGTTAGTTTTTCAGTCATGTCAGGACGGAGCTACCGTTCGCCTACTGGGACAATATTCTTTCATAGACCCTTTAACGACTGGTTAAATCTGTTCCCATTTTGACATTCAAAGCCTATTTTTTAAGCCTAGCTAAGTCTCAGGCCATGTTTTACTTTTTAAAAGTATCAGTCACACTGCAACAGATAACACGACCGGACACCTAACGGATAGTAAAATTTCAGTATCTTCATGTCCGTTTGTACGTTTCTCGTCTTGTTCGCTCCTCGTCCGGTAAATGCGTTCCTCGTCGGGTGATGTCCATTGTTATCCGGTGAAAAATTTTGAACATGCTCAAAACTTGGGAACGGACGCCACCGGATAAAAATGTCCGTTAGACGAACGTTAGCTGTCCGTTGGTGTGCGTTTTGTCTGGTACTTGTGCGTTTTACGCCCGTTACTTATCCGGTTCATGTCCATTCGTGGTCGGTGGACCAAAGCCGCGAACGAACAACTACCAGACATGCAACGGATGAAACGGACGATAACCGGATGCCACTTTTGGTGATAACGGGGTACCAGTTAAGTCGACCCCGTGAAAAAGTGACGTTGAACGACCCAAAGCAAGCAATTTTATCATAAATAAATGGCAATTTTTGGCATTGAGCTGTAGGTTTCAACATTGAAGTATTAACATCATGAAACACTCATCGGACGATCATGTGTGCATTATTTTGAAAAAATCTCGAGCCTGCGCTCGCGAGGCAGGGAAAATGCATTTTTGTACTACCTCGGATTGATAACACACAAAGATTTTCGTGTCATTAATGATCAAGTTAAAAGACGAAAGTTGCGTTGGCTGTGGAACTCAGTTTCATGACTTTTTGGAGATGGTGGTGCAGGGCCTTTTTTCAGTTCGGAAAGAAGGCGATACTTCGGGCTTTATGACAGACTTATGACAGAATTGCGGAGGGAAGACGAATTTACCCAATTTGCACGTGACATGAATGAACGTTTTGTCCGTTCCTCGTGCGGTATATATTCATTTTGTCCGTTATACATTCGTTACTCATACGGTAATGTGCGTTAGTTAACCGGTATACGTACGTTTCTTATCCGTTACTCATGTGTTGCTCGTGCGGTTAATGCGTTATTCACACGTTTGGCGATGGCATTCGTTCAATGTGTAGACAAATTTCACCACCGGATAAAGATTTTTTGCTAAATTTCTATCCGTTCGGCATCCGTTAGCGCTATCTGTTCATATGTTACTGGTACATGTACATAAAATTTCAGGATGTCACAAAGCAGGTTAGAAGCAGGTTAGAAGCATATAAGCAGGGGCTGAAATTCATCACCCTAACTAAGGCCTTTCTTTACCTTCAGGAAGGATTTTATCATTTTATCCTGGGCCCATCAACAGCTAAGGCCAAATGGAGATTGGTGATTGGTTTAAGGTCTGACGCCCACTGTCTCGCAAAATGATCTGTGGCTTGGATGATCAACCCACAAATATGGAAATCAGCTGTCTTAGGAGAAATGAAAATTGGTGACAGCCATGCAGAAGCTTATGGATTAAAATATTTTCTGTATAAATACCAGGTCAAAAATTTCTATAGTTTTGTCAGATTTGCTTTCTGTGAAATGAACCTAGTCCTGTTGGACTATACACCTCATTTACACAAAAAGTAAATTATACAAAATGAGAACATTTTTTTCCATGATATTTATACCAAAAACATAGGAATCTATAATCTACTGCATGACATTCCCCTGATTTGTGATTCTCCACCAAGATCAGTTGATTTTCGTAACTGACCATCAGTTGAGCATCAGAGCATTTGGAAGGCTTGAAAAAGGCCATGATCAAAATGCAAAATGTCTACATACATTTGCATTACCAAAATTTGCCCATGCAATATACAGATAATTTTTTCACCAGTAAAAATTGAACTTGAAATTTCATTGAAAAAAATTTTATTATTTTTAATATGTTTGTTCAAAACATTGATTGTGGGTACACGTTGAAACCGCCTTGGCCAGGCGGTTCTAATGAGTACCCACAATCTATGTTTTGTATCAAAAATAAGAACCAGAGGACCAATGGTCCTGTAAACGCTCACCTGAGATCTGCTGCATATACTGGTCAATAAACATGTATGAATATTATGGTATTTAATTCCAGTGCAGGGGCAGATGAAGCCCTTGGCCATTTTCTTTTTTCTGAATCTTCAATATTCTGTCCATTTGCCAATTTCCTGCTGGCTTTTCCCTTCAAATGACATTTTAACAGTTTTCCCAATTCAAATGCATAGGCAACCCATGTTGACCTTGCCATAAACTTGGTCAAGGTCATCACAGGGTCATGATTTATATATACATTAAAGTACTTTAGCCAACGATGCTTCACGCCAAGTTTCCTTGAAATCAGTCTATTGGTTTCAGAGAAGATTTTTGATGGGTTTTTACCATATATGGGCATGGCGGCCATCTTTGTCATGTGACCTAGATTATTTATATACACATTGATTCTCCCATTCTATAGATGCTTCAAATAAAATTTGGCTTTGATTGGCCAAGCGGTTTCAGAGGAGAAGACGTTTGAATATTATGGAAATATACATGTATATTGCCGCGGGTGGGGGCACAAGCGCCCCTGGGGTCCAATTATTTTCAGAATCATTAATATTCAGTCCTACTTCCCATTTCCTGCAAGACTTTCACTTTAAACTACATTTTAAAAGTTTTCCCCATTCAAATGCATTGGTGACCTATGTTGACCTTGCCATAAAATAGGTAAAGGTCATCACAGGGTCATGATTTATATATACATTGTAGTGCTTGAGCCATCAATGCTTCATGCCAAGTTTTGTTGAAATCGGTCCACCGGTTCTGGAGTAGAAGATTTTTGAAGGGTTTTTACCATATATGGGCATGGCGGCCATCTTGGTCATGTGACCTGGATTTTTTATATACATGTTAGTTAATCCTTCCTATTGATGCTTCACATAAAATTTGGCTTTGATTGGCCAAGTGGTTTCAGAGGAGAAGACGTTTGAATATTATGGAGATACACATGTATATTGCCCCGGGGTGGGGGCACATGAGTCCCTGGGGTCCAATTTTTTCAGAATCATTTATATTCAGTCCTACTGCCCATTTCCTGCAAGACTTTCACTTCAAATGACATTTTAAAAGTTTTCCCCATTCAAATGCATTGGCGACCTATGTTGACCTTGCCGTAAAATAGGTCAAAATCATCACAGGGTCATGACTTATATACACATTGTAGTGCTTGAGCCATTAATGCTTCATGCCAAGTTTCGTTGAAATCGGTCCACCGGTTCTGGAGAAGAAGATTTTTGAAGGGTTTTTACCATATATGGGCATGGCGGCCATCTTGGTCATGTGACCTGGATTTCTTATATATACACATTGGTTCCCCCTTCCTATTGATGCTTCATATAAAATTTGGCTTTGATCGGCCAAGCGGTTTCAGAGGAGAAGGTCTTTGAAATTGTGGACAGACGGACGGACGACGGACGGACGCCGGATCATGGCCATCCTATAAGCTCACCTTGTGAGCCTAACGGCTCAGGTGAGCTAAAAATAGGTATACACCTGCATACCCCAATTTTACTGTGTAAGTGGGGTATATGGGGGTATACATTTCACGGACATGTTTTCCTGATGGTCACAAAGGGGTCTATTTTAGGATGACTAGGAACATAAAAAAGAAATTAAAACAACATGATGACAATTTTCATATTTATTGCACAAGTAAGATTTGATGCAAATCATGTCAAATACTATGGCAAGTCATACATGATAATAAGCTCTGTAATGATATACATGAATATACAATTGTGGAAGACATGTAATGTGCAGTAAATGGGCTTACACAGATTCATGATCTAAGAGGATGTGACTGACTTTTTCTAAGTTTTGGAACTAAAGAACCTATCAACAAAATAGATCCAGAATACCTAAGACTACACAGAAGAACGGGCTAACCTGGATCTACACTGTTTTTCAAATTCTATATTTGAGCCTTCACATGAGAAAACCAACAATTTAGGTTTTTGGTTTTACATCAAAAAAAAAAAAAAAAAAAAAAAAAAAAAAAAAAAAAAAAAAAAAAAAAAAATCACTGTTCACTGCATAGGGTTGCATATGTAGGGTTGTTTTTGAAATGTAAAAAGTTGGTATTTAGACTGACTGACTGATATGATTTTTAAGGTAACCGGGCACCGGAGGCACATTGGGGTTACCCCCAGTCCGCCTTACTGGGATTAGTTTAACCTGCCCCTGACACCAGGCACTCAATATGGTCCAGTACCAAGCCTGATGTTAGAATTCAAGTCGGTCGGAATTTACTGTCAAAATTATATTGAACCAGAGGACCAATGGTCCTGTAAACGCTCACCTGAAACCCGAGATATATACCAATAAACTTGTTTGACTAGAATAGTAATATCCATATATATAACCCCAGGGCTTGGTCAGAGCAACCCCTGGAGTCAATTTCTTTTTGAAAACATAAAACTGCAGTCCATCTGCCAATTAACTGCAAGTTTTGCCCTTCAAATGACATTTTAACAATTTTCCCCATTCAAATGCATGGGCGACCTAAGTTGACCTTGCCGTAAAATAGGTCAAGGTCATCCCAGGGTCACGATTTATATAAACTTTGTAGAGCTCCATTGCCTGATGCTTCATGCCAAGTTTCAAAATCATAGGCCTTCTGGTTCTGGAGGAAAAGATTTTTAAAGTTTTTTGCTATTTATAGCCATGGCAGCCATCTTGGTCATGTGACCATAACCATTTATATACACTTTCATTCCCCCTTCCTAACAATGCTCCTCATAAAGTTTGGCTTTGATTGGCCAAGCAGTTTCAGAGAAGAAGATCTTTGAATATCACTGTAATATACATGTATATTGCCCCGGGGTGGGGGCTGACATACCCCTGGGGTCCAAATTTTTTCAGAATCATCAATCGTAAGTCCATTTGCCCATTTCCTGCAAGTTTTTCCCTACAAATGACGTTTTAACACTTTTCCCCATTCAAATGCATGAGCAACCTATGTTGACCTTGCCGTAAAATAGGTCATGGTCATCCCAGGGTCATGATTTATATAATTTTTGTTTGAGCTCTAGTCACTGATGCTTCACACCAAGTTTCAAAATCATTGGCTTTCTGGTTCTGGAGAAGAAAATTTTTAAAAGTTTTTTCTATTTATAGCCATGGTGGCCATCTTGGTCATGTGACCTTGACCATTTATATAAACTTTCTTTCCCCCTTCCCAAAGATGCTCCATATGAAGTTTGGCTTTGATTGGCCATGCGGTTTCATGGGAGAAGATGTTTCATTATTATGGAAATATACATGTATATAGCCCCGGGGCAGGGGCAGACAACCCCCCCAGGGGCTAAAATTTTCCATTAACATTAATCTTCTGTCCATTTGCCTATTCCCAGTAAGTTTTACCCATTATATAGCAATTTACCATTTTTTTCCATTCAAATGCATTGGCGACCTAAGTTGACCTTGCCATAAAATAGGTCAAGGTCATCCTAGGGTCATGATTTATATAAACTATGATGGGCCCATGTCCCTGATGCTACATACCAAGTTTCGTGGAAATCGGCCCACTGGTTCTGGAGAAGAAGATTTTTATAAAGGTTTTTGCTATTTATAGCCATGGTGGCCATCTTGGTCATGTGACCTGGACCATTTATATAAACTTTCGTTCCCCCTTCCTAAGGATGCTCCACATGAAGTTTGGCTTTAATTGGCCAAGCGGTTTCAGAGGAGAAGATCTTTGAAATTGTGGACGACAGACGACGGACGGACGCCGGAGCATGGGTATACTATAAGCTCACCTGTGAGCCTTCGGCTCAGGTGAGCTAAAAACGGGCTGGTTTATGTTGGCGGTAATTTTGATGCAATACGGTCGGTCGAGCTCTAGTATGCATGGACTTTTTTAATTTTGATTTTTTCGTACCTTAAGCGCCATGCTGCTCTATTCATCATGTCAGGCTGAGGCCCGTCTCCCACTTCGCAGATGTGGGGAGATGAGGGCCTACTACGAGGAAAAATTGCATGCACTATCCCGACGGCTTATGATTCCACCCCACACCCCTACGGGAATCGTGCCCAGACTTACGCAACCCAATATCGGTAGTTCATTTGTTTTTGAATTTTGACCGGCTAGCCAAAGTGAGCCAAGGATACTGCTATAAGACTGAACAGACGCGTTCATTGCAAAATGTCCTAGCAGTGGTGCTCAGTTGGTAATTAGTGACATTCACAAATGACTTTGCTGTTTTTCATTTTAAACAGAATGGGTGCACACAATGAGTGTATGACACCAAGTTGCTTACTGTGTCTATTAAAAAAGTTTTCATAATTAGGATATAAAATTAGGATAGAAAAATACCCATCACTCCTCAAATAAAACATCAAAAACCTTCTTTGTTAGTCATAATTCATATATACAATTTATGGCAATAAAAGTAAAAAGATAAAAATATACACTTAGACATACACTCTATGCTGTTCATGAAAGACAATAAGGCAGGAAACTACATTTAGTATTTGAGCTGATGCATCAGAAAACCAACTATCTGCATATGCGAAACCAAAGGAGCAGATCAGCTGTGCAGTAACTGCACCTGCTGATCAGCGCCTTTGTTTTCGTCACTGGGATAGTACTATATCGCTTCTTCTTAAATCTGAAATTCAAAGCCTCTAGCCTGCTCCTGTGTCTGTACAGGACGGTTTGTGTGCAGACCTTATCGGAAACTCAAGTTGTTGGTTTTCTCATGCATAGGCATTATTACGGATTCAATAATACATGTATATAAAATATCTCTTGGAGCTCTCTCTCTCTTGGAGAATTATGATAATATGTACATACAACTCTTTTTCAACAATAAACTTTTAGAAAAAGCAACATTTGAACAGAATATACACAATCTATTTCAAATAGAATAAAGATTAATCTATTAAACACAACATAACACACTAGTTTTGTGACTTATGTCATATGTACTGTAGTGTATTTCCAACAAGGTTTGACAAATACCTGGCAGCTTTTCTAATAAACACTTGTGAAATTGTTTTTATTCTAAAAGAAAATTGAGCAAATAATCAAAGACATACTTTTAAAATTTGATTCTAAATGAAAACGAGTCAGATTATGAGTTAAACAAATGAGCAACCTGGTCCCGAGGTTATAAAACTTTTTCATGCTCAGCTCTGCTGAGACTAAAATTTATCTCGCTCATTATGTTAAAATGCCAACAATAGTTTAAATATATATTTATAGCAGGATAAATTACTGGCTTTGATGGTCTAAACCCAAACTTTCAATAACTCTGAGCTATTTCAGTAGTTATGAGCAGTAGAAATTTCATTCCCAGGTGAACTGAGCATAAAAAGGTACAAGTAGGCAAAGATCAGGAAAAAATACTTTTATAACCTCGGGACCATGTACTAATGGAGGTGTCAAATTGTACAAGCTGTGGTAGTATACCATATATGCAACCGAGTAGTCCGAGAACATGTATATTGATAGTCATATCATGTCTCTGCTGACAGCTAAATCATTAGAATAATTTACAAAATGGCTGTAAAATTATTTGGAGGACAGCAGCTTTTGTATGTAAGGCATGCAGCCGACATATCATCAGGAAAACATGTCCGTGCAATGAATACCCCCTTAAACCCCACTTTTATATAGAAAAACTGGGGTATGCAGGGGTATACCTATTTTTCTTATTTTCGCTCCAAAACGTAGATTGTGGGTACTGGTTAGAACTGCCTCGGCGAGGCGGTTCTAACGTTTACCCACAATCTATGTTTTGAGCAAAAATAAGAAAAATATCAAAATTTTTCAGCTGAAAATTTTCAATTTTTAAAGCTCAAAAGATCTCTGTTTATTGCATAGGCAAGTTTTCGTAATGTTGACAGGTAGTAGAGAAGGTTTGATTTACAGAATTGCTGTAAATTTATAGAGTAGCTATAAATTTATCCCCAAAAAAATGTTCTGTAAATCTAAAGATCAAACACATAATCAGTCTGCTAAACTGACTTTATAAAATCGCATTCAGAATCTGTGTCCACATTTTTGTCGAGGATCTATGCCAAGGAATTTCACTTTTCATTTTTGCATGTGATGTTGCATGTGATGTCTATTTTGCTACTGTACTGAGGCTGCATAGAAAACAGTTCATGTATTTCACCGTATATTTTTCGCAAAATGGCTACTGAGCTGAATTAATCTTCAGAATTATTCCAGCTATCGTTTTGGGTGCCATCTTGAATAAAAATATCAGACTTATTTCTGTATTTTTGCTGCAGATACTGCACACCTAGAACAAGTACTAGCTCATACAAAAAGTGGTTTGAAATTTGTATTTCAATTATTCGATTCTATAATGTTTTACTAGAATTTTTTTTTTTTTTACTATATTGTAGTTATACTTACTTATCACACACTTCCTAATAAGGGGCTATATATAAATTATATGCATAGTTCAAGTTAATCTGAATTAGAAATGATGCACTGTTTTCTATGCAGCTTCAGTAGCAAACATCTCATGCAAAAAGGAGAGTGAAATACTGTAATGTAGACCCTAGACATATGTGGACAACGGACTCATGATGCAATTTCATTTAGTCAAGTTTAGCAGACAGATTATGTGTTTGATATATGAATTTACATAATATTTTTTTTCTATAAATCAAACTCTTTCCTCAACCTGACTGAGCTTTTCTGATAAAGTTTTATAAAACTATGTTCCATGATATTGCTGAAATGAGCATTGTGATAAAAACGACTGTTATCATGAAATGCATACAGTAGAGATTCAATATATATCGTCTCAAAAGTATGGTAAATCCTTTAAGACATGCACCGATTTACTTCAAAAATGACAAGAACCCTTATGGCAAAACAAGATGGAAAAAAAGTATTATTTTTGTGTTTTTGTGTAGGCTGAGGTTATCATCAAAATTCAATGCATAAATAAAGTGAATACAACCTATTAAGCTAAATAATATGAGCCGCCTCGTGGGAAAACCAACAATCTGCAAAGGCGAAAACAAAGACGCAGATCAGCTTCGCGGTAACCGCGAAGCTGATCAGCGCCTTTGTTTTCGCTACACTGATAGTACACTTCCTCTTCTTCCTAAATCTGAAATTTCAAGCTTCTAGCCTGCTTCTGTGACTGTACAGCCTGGTTTGTGTCAGACCTGTTTGGAAACCACATTGGTGGTTTTCCCACGAGGTGGTTCAAATAATATGCTGGCATTCTTTTACACACAAAAGACTTAGCCTCTATCATCACAGCCTAGTGACGAATGGACTTAGCCTCTATCATCACAGCCTAGTGACGAATGGACTTTCTCATTGTTATCATTCGGATGAGTCCATTTTCAGTTTTTTTTTTTGGTGAAGCAGAAGTGGTTTTAAAATTTTATTTAATTTTTCAATGAAATACCTCTAAGCAAACAGAATAGCCCCAGATGGGACACCACACTTTGCCACATCATCTTCGGCTATATTGTTTGCCTATGTCCCGTGAAAAGGATGCCAGGCTTATAATTATGAGTAAAGAAAGAAGACACTCTGGTATAATAGTATCAGCGTTGAATAGCACAGTAGGTAGAGTGTCTGAACCATTATTTCAAAGCAACTGACATACCAAAACAGTTAAAGTGGTACTAGCTGTACCCTCTGTTTTGCACTATATTTGAGCCACTGCATATGAAAACCATGCATAGGCAAAAACAAAGATGCAGATCAGCTGTGCAGTAACTGCACAGCTGATCAGCATCTTTGTTTTCGCTACATACTTAGTACAGTCCTTCTTCTTAAATTTCAAGCTTTTAGCCTGCTTCCTTGACTGTACAGGCTGGTTTGTGTCAGACTTGGTAAGAAACCCAGTTTGTGTCTGACTTGGTAAGAAACCCACATTGTTGGTTTTCTCTTGCGAGGGCTCATTTTTGGGTAGAGCTAGGACTGTCAGCCCCTGTTTCAACCACATGGTTACTATTTCTAAATGACTCAGTTAACATGTATTTCCGACTCACAGGAAACATTTCAATGTTATTACAATTTATGGCAATTAATCACAGATTGCTTTTTGGTCCTGCAGTTCAACTGTTTCTGGGACACGTTATAACGTGTAAATGGCAGAATCTCCTTGTATTTCCACTGTCCACGACACCAGAACACACACACCTGAACTGAACAGTGGAGGAGTCTATGGCGCGAGTCTCTATCATGTAGCCTGTACCGTTGTCTGACGAACATCCTGCCCATATCACAAACTTAGTCTGAAAATTTAATGAAGAAATCATTTTTTTTTTGGACATAACAGAAATTCAAAACTTTTAATTCCATAGACTGCATAAAGTTTTGGTGATACCAATATTGATAAATATTTACAATATTGCCATATTGAAAAATATTTATCAATATTGTCATATCTAGTTCAGAAATAATTAATGAGTAACTTTACTATGAGAACACATTCCCCAGTACGGATGTGTATTAAGGTACATTAATATCAAAACATTAAGACATATCTAATGAATACATAATGGAATCCTTAAAAGGCAATATTAGGCAATAAAATATGTTTAACCTTAACCTTACAAATCCTCAAAAGGAAGAAAGAGTAAATGGGTCAAACTGAAGAACTATTAGCTCACCGTTTAGTATAGCTTCAAATATGTAGAACTTAAGAGACAGCAATTAAGTCTAATACCAGATGTCATTTTAGCTAATCTATTAAACATGTCTTGTCAAAGACCACATAGTACTTTTTCCATACTGTAGATCCGGAAATATTCGCGAGAACTTAATTTTCGCTAATATTCGCGAATTGGTTGCCTCGCGAATTCAAAGTTCTCGATAAAGCCCCTATCTCATTGAAAACTGGAGACTAGTTAGCGAATAGTTAGCGACTATTTCGCGACAAAGATGAACGATATAAACACAACTTTCACGTTGCAGTCTCATTGAATAGACATTTATGCGAAAAATTCGCGAATTTCGGTCTAATTTTGAAAATATATCGCAAGACTGTCTCATGACAGTCGCGCGACATTCGTGAGTGTCTCACGACTTTCCCGCAAATGTAACTTATTTTCATTTAAATTTGTACGACAGTCGTACAAATGTCACTTAGTTTTATTTTCTCGCCAGATAGTCGCGAGGTTTTCGCAAGACTGTCACACGACCGTCGTGCGACACTCGCGCAACATTCGTACGAGTGTCGCGAAAATTTTGCATTGTAAATTCGCCAAAATTTCGCGGCGACAAGTTCGGGACACTCGCACGAACGTCACGTGACCGTTGCACGACAGTCGCGCGACAGTCTTGCTAAATATTTGAGAAAAAATTCGCATAAAATTTTTCAACATGTTTAAAAACTTCGCGACCAGTTCGCGACTAGTTCACAGAAAATGCGCGAAATAAAAGTCACGTAAAAATTTCCAAATTTACAGTATTAGCACTTGCTGGGCCTCAAAAGCTTACCCTTTACACCAAAGATTATTATTTGAAAATCAAATATTTGGGGCCAGTTGTTCAAAACTTTGTTAGCTTAACGTCATCGTTAAGACCTCAACTCGTTAAGTAAATGCCGACTACATATTAAAGCAAATTATACACTGTTATTTTTTTGTTGATAAAATATGAGAATCCTTTGCATTGCAAAGGATTCTCACATTTTATCAACAAAAAATAACAGTGTATTTGTAATATTCATGTTCGAAATTTTAACAAATCGTTAACTAACGACATCGTTAATTTTCAACAACTGGGCCCTGAAAATCTTGAAGAGCACAGTACCTGTAAATCATCATCGTTGGGCAGCCACCCCGTGTATGAGGGGTGTAGCGTAGATGCTGGTGAATTGTTGGTTTTGTTGCTATAGGAACACAATGAGAAGTTGGCAACACCCTGGGGACCCTGTAACATAGGAGAAAACAACTATTAAAACAATAATTCAACATGTTTTCATGGAATCCACATATTTACCATCACAAAAACATGTCCGTGTAATGTATACCCCCTTGAATCCCACTTTTATATAGCAAAACTGGGGTATGCAGATTTTAGATTGTGGGTACTCGTTACAACCGCCTCGCCGAGGCGGTTCTAATGTGTACCCACAATCTATGTTTTGAGCAAAAATAAGAAAAATATAAAAAATTTACTACTGAAAAATTTCAATTTTTACAACTTTAGAAATCACTTTATATTGCATGGGCATGTTTTCGTAATGCTTTTTGTGGAGACCAATGGCAGGACAAATAGCACTGCTTGTGTTTTTAACCTCATATAGTAGATTAATGTTGGGCTGTGCCACTTTAAATTCATATGTTCCGGGCTCGGACTAAAACTGCATGATATTCTTTGCGGTTGATAAGCAAGTTGTTGTTTTTTCCCTTAGTAAAAAAATTTGCTGAGTTAAAGATATTGATTTACAGCAAAAGTGTTTCAAAGGAAAAACATAATTTTTGATAATCTTATTGCTATATTAACTAGTGTAAATCATTCACAGACTAAACATGAAGGCCTATGAGCTTTTTTTCAGTTCGAGAGTGATTTAATCCAATTGATAAAATAAAAAAACAACAACAAAATTTGTTTCCGAAATATTATCATAACTACTCACCCTTGGGCCTGGCATTTTACTAATGGTATCCAACTGTTGTTGCACTGAAGTGGACAGGTTGAACAGATCTAACTTCAGATTGGTATACACAATATCTGTCTTGTCGGAATTCTGTGAGATATTGGTCCTCACATCTTCTATCTGTTTGTGCAGTACACCTATCTGGGCCGAAGAGTTCCTCTCCACCTGAGATACCTGTAATCACATTTAAGCCTGTGCCTGAGAAAACCAACAATTTGGGTTCCGACTAGGTTTGACACAAACCAGGCTGTACAGTCACAGAAGATGGCTACATGCTTGAAATTTTGTATTTAAGTAGAAGAGGGATTGTACTATCCGTGTAGCGAAAACAAAGGCGCTGATCAGCTTCGCAGTTACTGCGAAGCTGATCTGCGCCTTTGTTTTTGCCCATGCAGATTGTTGGTTTTCCCATGTGGTGGCTCATTTCTTTTTTAATGTCAAGAAAGATGCTGCCATTAAATAAGCCATGATGCGAGGAAATTTGTCTTTTGGTTCCCGACCAGGTCTGACACAAACCAGCCTGTAAAGCCATAGATGATGGCTAGAAACTTAAAATTTCGGATTTACGAAGAAGAGGAATTGTACTATCCAAGTAGCGAAAACAAAGGCGCTGATCAGCTGTGCAGTCACTGCAAAGCTGATCTGCGCTGACTGCACAGCTGATCTGCGCCTTTATTTTCGCATAGGCAAAAATCTGGATATTACATGACGCTGCTCAAATAGTTTTCTTAGCAGTTTCATCATTCCAAGAAGATAGTGTTGTTCAAGGAGAGCAGTATTATTTGCCCTTGGTAGAAAGATTGTAATGGTATACTCATGCTAGTGAAACATACAGGTCAATCTCATATTACTATCTTTTGAGTCCATAGAAACAGACCATATTATAGGTGAAACGGTGTTATAATGAGGTTACTTTCAATGGACATATAGCAAATTAATCATTCTGGCAGTCATGGTATGGCCGTGTTATACTGAAAACCGCATTATAGCAACAAGCGTTATATCGAGTCTCTCTCCCTCTCTTGGAGTAGAAATTCCATTAGTCACTGAAGGCAGTGATTAAAGTTTGTCTTTTAAATGACAAACAACCAAACAGCTTAAACAAGCCAATAGCAAAATCTTTCACAAGCCTGGTATATATCTACCAAACAGGGTTTTGCATGATGTTCTTGGAACCTTTAAGTTTCGCTAGATTCTAGTTCTAAACTCACACAAAGAAGGAAGAGGTATGTATAATAGGATTGAAATAATGTACCTTATGAATCAAGTTGGTCATCATTTCCAATGTTGTATTGCTACCTTGGACTTCTGCTATCTACAAAGAACCAAGAAACAAAACAATTAAAATATCAAAACAAACAATAATACTCTAAAGTCGGCAAATTGGAACTCTAAATGAAATTTCATAACCGATTAGTGTACTGTGCAAAATAATGCTTATAGGGGTGGTCTAGTTTATCTCTTGATGCAATATAGAACACTCTTGCGAAAACTTGCCCATGCAATATACATAGATTTTTTTCAGAAGCAAGAATAGAAAATTTCATTGGGAAAAAAATGGTTTAATATTTTGGCTCAAAACATATATTGTGGGTACACGTTAGAACCGCCTTGCCGAGGCGGTTCTAACGAGTACCCACAATGTATGTTTTGGACCAAAAATAAGAAACTTAGGTATACTCCTGCAAACCCCAGTTTTTCTTTATAAAAGGGGATATTCATTACACAGACATGTTTTAGTGATGTTACTGATGGTATTTAGCTGATGGTACCAATATAGCTGAAGGTACCAATATAGCTAATGGTACCAATATAACTGATGGTACCAATACAGCTGATGGTACCAATATAGCTGATGGTATCAATATAGCTAAAGGTACCAATATAGCTGATGGTACCAATATAGCTGATGGTACCAATATAGCTGAAGGTACCAATACAGCTGATAGTATCAATATAGCTGATGGTACCAATACAGCTGATGGTAACGATATAGCTGATGGTATCAATATAGATGATGGTACCAATATAGCTGATGGTAACAATATAGATGATGTACCAATATAGCTGATGGTACCAATATAGCTGAAGGTACCAATATAGGCTTTCTTATAAGCAGTTAATCAGTACCAAGGTGCTCAGTTAAGTTTGCACCTCAGAGGAGAGGCACCTTCCAGTCCCTAAATTTCTCATAGCTCCAATGAAATTGATATACGAGTCTTTGCATGAGAATTTGGATTTTCGACCAGGATGACATAAACTGGCCTGTACAGTCACAGAAGTAGGCTACAAGCTTGAAAGTTTGTATTTAAGTAGAAGAGGGATTGTACTATCTGTGTAGTTACTGCACAGCTGATCTGCGTCTTTGTTTTCACACATGCAGATTGTTGGTTATTTCTGGTGATGAGGCTCATATGGAATCAAACAGAGCACTTCATTATAGCCTAAATGGTTGGAACATGTATAAAGACTTACCAATTGCTGTAAGTCTGCATAGTCTGATGATAGTTTGTTCAGTTTGTCTGCCAGGGCAGAGTGGTCGACTTCATGTTCTAAATCACTGGCTTCTATGTCACCCTGCATTTCTGAAATGAAGTTACCAAAACATGACCATGCAGTATATACAAAGGTTATTTAGTTGTAAAAAAAATGAAATAAATCATTGGATTTTTTTTTTTTTTACTTTTTTTTTCTATACACGATAGAACTTGAGGCGGTTCTAACCAGTATCCACGATCTATGTTTTGGAGCAAAAATAATAAAAAACATGTTTACCCCTGTAAATCAGTTTTACTGCATCAGAGTGGGGAGTAAGGGGGTATTAATTTCTTAGACATGTTTTCCTGATAAAATTGATATCTATAGCCACCAGAATGCATTTTAGCACCGAAACAGTACATGAACAAAGAGGACTACAAATCATGAAGGATTTTTCTATGGTTTATGATAGCTTTAATAGTATGTTTCCAACATATTACATTCAGGCAAGCTATAAGCAAAATTATCAATCAATCAATGATCATCAATATGTTTCAATTACAATGTCCAACAGCTGTCACAAAGAATCAAAGATACCATATTATTTCAAGGTAGCTTTTCTTTTTAGTATCGCCTCATGCAAAAAGAGTTTTCTTAATGAAACTCAAAACAGTTTTGATCTAAGGACTAAACTGATTTATCAAATAATTTTCATACTCTCCAAGTAGCTAACAACATCTCTGATCAGACAGTATATGTGCAGACTAGTCTGTACCTGCACCTCTTTTGATCAACAACGCTCAATGAGGTTTTCTCAGTGTGAGACTTTATCTTAATAACCAGTTTCTTATGCAACATAACAATGCATGGTTGATTTCGTTTATATATATCTAATATGTCAACATGTAAAATATAATCATGTGATAGTATGAGCTACAACATAAGAAAATCTGCTTTTAATATAAGTCAAGGGAAAAGGGTACAAATAAGCCTTCCAGCCATACAAAATAATCAGTTTATTTTTCACTTGAGGACAGTATATAATAGTTTGCTTTTATTTCCAAGCTTTTTAGGCCAGTCTCCTGTAGCGTCCGCCCTGGTCAGGAATCCAAACTGCAGGTTTTTGTCGTGTATTATTATTGCACATTATTATGACAAAAGCAAAACAAATTTGTGAACAAAAACATGTCTATAGTGCAATGACATCACATTTGAACAAAGTGCAACACCTTTGCACTTTATGTCCCTTTGCTAGCATTGATGTTACACTTGTGAACCATCCCCTGAATGGTGCAGTCTTATCTTCTACTAGCTTTGTTGTGTTTTTTGTTTCAAGTTTGATCAATCCAATTAATGACTACAACAGGAAAAGACACTTATAATGTTTAAGTGATTATCTTGAGGACCCTTGTATTTCTCTTTAAGTATCCATATAAGCCACAACCCGAGAAAACTTGATTTTTTTATTTAGAAAACGTATTGGGGAATATCAACATTCTTAGTTTTAAATGTAAAATCACAGGGCAGATCAGCTGCCCATAAACTTTGCTGCCTATCAAGACAACAAGGACAGACCCATACAACATATTTCATGTGCCTTATCACCTTGTGTGGCTACAGTCTAGTATGTGAAGATCTGGTCAGAGACCAGGTCGCGAGGTTATAAAACACTTTTCATGCTCAGCTCAGCTGAGACTTAAATTTATCCTGCTCATAAATGTTAAAATGCCAACAATTGTTGGCATTTTAACATTTATGAGCAGGATAAATTACAGGCTTAACCTTCAACTTCAGTATATTTGGGCTATTTCGGTATATACAAGCAGTTTAAATTTTATACTCAGCTTTGAGCATGAAAAAAGTTTTGTAACCTTGGGACCAGGTGGAAAGAATTTCTCAAATCATGACATGATAAAACTAACATACCTTTCATTTCCATTTTATACGATATCACAGTAAAGATGCTGACAGCTAGCGATGCCAAACAGAACACGAACAGGATCACCAGCGCACACTTGAGGTAACGAACTTGGCGTCGTAACGTCTTGTCCTGGGGGCCCTTCTTCTTGGTGTTGTATAAACTGGGGGTGGAGACCATCATGGCATCGTAGAGAGGGTTCACTCGCTTCCTGGTTAGATAAATGTGTATGTAAAATCATGAGAGTAAACGATAATACATGTGGCAGTCAAAGATTGCTATGTAATTTGTTAAGTACAGCTCTTGCTAAAAACCATGCAAAACCTGCAAATGGTGATACATCGCCTATCAAAAAAATAAACAATTTTCAGTTTTTCCAGTAGATTAGGTCCTAAAACAAGGCAGATGACCCTTTTTTCTGATAAAATATATTTTATATGAATGTTGTAGCCAGTTTTAAAAACACCCTTTGGGGGGATTTTCCCATAGACTTCCATTGTAAATTTTGAAGTGTTGTTTTCTCTCATGATGGACCTGTTTTATGAACAGATTTTGGTTAAAAGGCTAAAAAAAGATGACGGGATTTCATTTCTATAATCAAACCCGTGTGTTTTTTAGATAGTTTATGGTAAAAAGGCAATATATAGTGTTGCTATGGGTAAAATTGAGTTACTTCCCTTGTTTATAGATTTTAAAAGGGAGATACCAGTTCATTTATTCAAGGACTTTATTTTTATTTGGTTTTGTTAATTGTAACTTGTGTAAAAAATAAAAAAAGAAACATATTTTAATTAATTAATATATCCTGATATAATTTATTCATATCTATATTTATTTTATTGAAAATTGAATTTATTAATCTGAAGTCTTTTGCGAATAATGAGACTCCCCGAGTGACATATTTTCCCGGACTTTCCATTGACAAGAGCAAGATTGTTACAATTTCAGTTCATAATTAACTTTTGTGTGCATAAATGAAGAAACCATTGTGTAGATAAATAAAATATTTATGTTCAGCATGAGATAAACTGTGTCAAGGATGCGGAGTATTCATTTTCATGCAGTATTTGGCATGTTTGTCACGAGGAAAATGCAAGACAGTCAAACTTTCCGACCAAGGGCAAGGGGCAAAACGATGCTAGAAGTAGAAGCTAGGCCAGACTGAATAAATGTGCTGATGTGTGAAAGTTGCTACAACGTGGAGCATGGGCTGTCAAAAGTACAAAACATTGCTACACAACAGGTAATGTTAGTTAATTGTGATTTGTCATCTGGTCATGATGCACCCACTCCCTACCTCATGCCCCATGCAGGCAATAGTGGGGTCATTTTGACTTGTCCATCAAACAGTTACACCCACGTATGATGCTCTGCCATGTAGCGACAGCCATATTGATACTCCCCCTTCCTCACCTGTTTTTTTTTTTTTTTTCTTTTCTTTTGTGTGTGTGTGTGTGTGTGCTGCTACTGAGTGGATCAATTTCTGATCATTACTTCAGAAGTTGTGGAATTGTCACAAGGTCACAACAAAAGGCGACCCGGCTGCGGATAAAACCTGGGTCCTCCGGGACTAGAGTCCGACACTCTACCATATGCTCCAGTCCCCTCTAATACAATACCACTAAAAAGAAGTATTTTCCTTTTCTTAATATCTCAGTTGACGACTGCAAAAATAATCATTAGAGGGCAGTGGCTGGGATGGTGGAATACTGGTTAGGTCAGACTATGGATCATGGTTTCATTGGATTTGATCCCCACTGACACTGGCTTATATTTTATCGGAATAGTACTGGTAGATAATAGTTCATAAAAAATACCATATGAACCTCAACGCGACAAAATGTACCTTCGGACATTCTGACACTACTAGTAGAAATCAGCAAAAAGCGGAAAAATGATGTAATATACGTTTTAGAAATAACACTGTATTTGTAATGTTTGAACTTTGGGCTACCAAATGAATGAGTTTTAAAACATATTATTTTTCAAAATTTGGAGTTATCTGCCCTTGTTTTAGCCCATAATACACATAATTTTCCTATATCTATCGTAAAACGGTAACCATAGCAACCGCGTCATTGTACCAATAGGCAAAAAAATTCAGACAGATTGCCTGTAAGGACGATATGTTTCTATCTTAACAATAGGTTCTGACCAGCGCTTAAACAGTTTTAAGCAAAAGCATCGAGTTTTGTAAGCTCTACTAACATGCAGAAATGCATTACGCAATTCTGACGTCATTTTTCAGGACAATGACGTCTGTAGGGTTCATATAGTAAATTGGTCATAACTCACATAACAACTGAAATAAGCTGGTCGAATAAAGACTAACAGACTCTAGAAGCATCACACATTCAAAGTAACTTTGTTTTTCTTATACTCAAAACATTGTCCGAAGGTACGTTTTCTCACGTTGTGGCCCATATTATTTAGAATTAGCGCACATGCTCCAATAAGCGCACACCCTGGGTGTTTCTGTAAAAATGACACAGTTTAACTAAGTATTGAAGCTAAAATGCAGTTGCAGCTATAAACGTTATAACAGTTGCATCTGTAAACAAGCATACAATTTCTGAAGTTACAAAATTTACCTGAAAATCAAGGTTAACTTTGTCGTATTTGAAGGTAGATAAACCATAAATAAGCGATCATTTTGTCATATTCTCTTGTAGAGCCAGGGGCTGATTTCCCTCCTGGCACACCCCCAGGTAAATTATTGTCAATTTGGTGTGTTACCAGTAAACCATTCAGATTCAGATATTATGCTCATTTCTGTTGTCACTTATTCCCAGTCATTATTATTATTGTTTTTTTTTTTTTTGTTTTTTTTTTTTTCAGATTAAAGGCTACATACCTGAGGTGATGATCAGAAATTGATCTACTCAGTATCAGAAGATAGATACAGAATGACAGAATTCATTTTTCTTTAAGTCAACTATACAGAAGTCAGCTACCCTATTCACGACTGTGGACACAATATGGCATAAGAAAACATGATCACATTAGAACCAGCTACCTATCGTACCCTCCCCAACCCTGTTCAGCACACAGTTTAAGTGGAGAAAATAAACTGTCAAAAATTACTGCTGTGGGGATAAGTGATTAGATGGGATAGGTAAAGTGTTACAACTTCTCGAAAACTGTGACAACCTCTATGGAAGAATTCTTGTTTCACAGACAACATTAACGAAAAAGCATGTCGATAATGTTTTCACATTAAATGGCTTGATTTTAGAGGTGAAAACCTTATGATGAAGTCAACCGGCAAGGTTCAAGCTGCAAAGTATGGGACAAGTTTGAAAGACAGTTGAGAACCCGCCTTTGGAATAAGGCATGAACTTGAAAATTAATCATAAAATGTTCAATTCGATGTGATGGTTTAAGTACCGGTACTATTAAACAGATTCCCCTAAAAGTGAAATTAAAGATCTTCGCTATAGCCGATTCTATAGATTTATTAGGAAGAAGAATTTAGTTATGACGTAAAAAACTTACAGTTTCTCTTTGTAACAACAAAACCTAAGGTGACATACAAAAAAAATAAATAAAATAAAAAAAAATATGAAAACACCTTCTTATTCATACAGTTACTTTAAAGGAGCTTTTCAAATTCATTGAAGCCAAGGATTCATCAGGAAAACATGTACATGTAATGCCTGCCCTCTTATACCCTACATTTATGCGATAAATTTGGGTTACATATGGGTATAGTATACATTTTTTCTTGTTTTTGATCCAAAAGATAAATTGCAGGTACTTGTTAGAACCACCTCCGCAAGGCGGTTCTAATCTGTACCCACAATCAATGTTTCGAACAAAAATATTAGAAACATCATATTTTTTTCCAAAGACATTTTCAATTTTTACAGCTGAAAAAAAAAAATTGAAAAGTGCATGGGCAAGTTTTCCTTATGTAGATTTTGGAACCATTACAAAAACTTGCCCATGCAATATACAGAGATTTTTGGAGCTCTAATAATTGGAAATTTTCAGCTGAAAAATTTTGATATTTTTGTTATTTTTTGCTCAAAACATAGATTGTGGGTACACGTTAGAACTGCCTGGCTGAAACATTTTGATATTTTTCTTATATTTGCTCCATTAAAACAAAGATTGTGGGTACACAATACCCACAATCTATGTTTTGGAGCAAAAATAAGAAAACTGGCCTGGGTATCCAGAGGTATACCTATTTTTCTTATTTTTGCTCAAAACATAGATTGTGGGTACACGTTAGAACCACCTGGCTGAAAAATTTTGATATTTTTCTTATTTTTGCTCAAAACATATATTGTGGGTACACAATCTTTGGTTTGGAGCAAAAATAAGAAAACTGGGGTATGCAGGGGTATACCTATTTTTCTTAATTTTGCTCATAACATAGATTGTGGTACACGTTAGAACCGCCTCAACATAGATTGTGGGTACACGTTAGAACCGCCTCACCGGGGCGGTATCGGTTATAATGTGTACCCACAATCTATTTTTTGGGGCAAAACTAAGAAAAATAGGTATACACCTGCATATCCCAGTTTCACTACATGTATATAAAAGTGGGGTTTAGGGGTTTTTTCATTGCATGCAGATGTTTTCCTGATGGAGTTTATACTGGTACCCATACCAAGAATTGTATACAAATAAAGAAAAAAAAATTATATATATATGTTTGTTATATTAGTTGTTGATATCATATGTAAAAAGGTACAAGTAGGCAATGACCAGGAAATGGCTTAATCAGAAAGAAATTCCCACTCCATAAACCGAGGGGTGGGAAAAAACTAAAATGACACTTAGGTACTTATACCAAGAAAACATATTGTAAGCCTAGTGAGCAACTATTCCTCAATAGGTGGCCACTCAGTTACCTGAACTGTACTAAAATATTAAGATAGTTGTACCATTTTTTAAGGTTTCTTGCCATCATATTATACAGGCAAAGGCATCAGTTAGTTGAATGAAAGGCATCATTGAGAAAAAATATGTTGCAGCGTGCTGATTTTTTTTTTCATCTGGAGAGAAAAAATATGTTGCAGTGTGCCGATTTTTTCTGAATTTACAGATTTTGAAAACGGTAACCGCTACCTTAATAGTTTTTCAGGCCAACGAAAGAAAAACACATGAGTTTCTTGCCTTCTCATTCAAGTATATGAATCATTTTATTTCATAAATGGAATAATTAACATACAGTAGTTCCATCATGGGAGAGAAGTTATGTTGAAATATGCAAATTTTACCAAATATACAGATTTTGAAAACTGGGTCTGCTACCTTAATATTTTTTTCAGGCAAAGAAGAAAACCACACAGGCTTCTTGCCATCATATTCAGGCAAAGGCATCATTTAGTTGAATGAAAAACATCATTGATTTGCAATAGGTCCATTGTGAGAGAAAAATTATGTTGAAATATGCAGATTTTCTCCGAATTACAGATTTTGAAAGTGGTAACCGCTACCTTAATAGTTTTTTAGGCCAACAAATGAAAAACACATGAGTTTCTTGCATTTTTATTCAAGTATTTGAATCATTTTATTGAATAAAAGGTATAATTAACACACAGTAGGTCCATCATGAGAGAGAAGTTATGTTAAAATATGTAGATTTTACCAAATATACAGATTTTTGAAAACTGGTTTCCACTACCTTAATATTTTTTCAGGCAAAGAAAGAAAAAACACACGGGTTTCTTGCAATCATACTCAGGCAGAGGCATCATATACTTTAATGAAAGCTATCACTGACTTGCATTAGGTCCATCATGAGAGAAATAATATGTTGAAATGTGCAGATTTCTCCAAATTTACAGATTTTGAAAATGGTAACCGCTACCTTAATAGTTTTTCAGGCCAACAAAAAAGACACATGGGTTTCTTGCTTTTTTATTCAAGTATATGAATCATTTTATTGAATAAAATGAATAATTTACATATAGTAGGTCCATCATGAGAAAGAGGTTATGTTGAAATAATGCGGATTCTACCAAATATACAGATTTTGAAAAATGGTTACCGCTACCTTAATATTTTTTAGACAAAGAAAGAAAAACAAACAGGTTTTTTTGCCATCATATTCAAGCAAAAGCATCATTTAGTTGAATCAAAGGCATCAATGACTTACATTATGTCCATCATGAGAGAAAAATTATGTCAAAATGTGCAGATTTTCTCTAAATTTACAAATTTTGAAAATGGTCATCGCTACCTTAATACTTTTCCAAGCAAAGAAAGAAAAACACACCGGTTTCTTGCTTTTTTGTTTAAGTAAAAGGTTCATGCTATTGAATAAAAGGCACCATTGTCTTACAGTAGGTCCATCATGGGAGAAAAAATATGTTGAAATTGTCCGATTTCGGGGATTTAGCTAAAATCAGGATTTCAGGTAACCCCCCTCCCAATGAAAGCATAATTTTCGGGCCAAAGGTAATTTTTTCTCAATTGTTTATACATCATATTATTAACCTGATATGACTTGATCACTCACTTAAATCAAAAGTTGATTTTGATTCCTTTGGTTATAACCCTTAGCTCGTGAAAATGATGAAAAATCAGAATTTTAGTCACATTCATGATGAAAAATGTGCTAAAAATGAAAATTGTTGGTTGCCATGGTAACTGACATCCATTCAAAGAAATATTGTACCTCTCAAGGTTTGGTCATAAGTGCTACACTATGGCACACAAGTTGACCAATTCTGTTACCATGGATATATCACCCTTTGCATGGTCCTTAGCAAGAGCTGTACTTAACATTCAGAAACAGGACAATGTCTATGGTTTTCAATTCCAAGGCACAGAAGGACTGTTTATGAATGGAAAATCAAAATAAATGTCATGTTTGGCCCTTTTACTGCGTATTTGAGACCTCGCTGGCACTCTAAAATCTATATTCTGTAGATATATCAGACTTAACAATGTTTAAGGTTTACTTTTCCATCAGACAGACCTTTGCAAGGCAGCCACTTTTGTATAAAAGCCAGTTTGCTAAAAAACGCATGAAGATACATTATCTTTTCTGGCAAATTCCAGTGTTTCTTGTTTTATTTCAACAAAATAGGTTTCAAAATTATGATTTAATTAAGCTCTATCTAAAAGCATTCAACAGGATAACATGTCCATGTAATATATACCCCATTATACCCCACTTTTACATAGTAAAACTGGTGTGTGCAGGTGTAAACCCATTTTTCTTATTTTGGGTACCGGTACTCATGTATCCACAATCAATGCTCTGGGCAAAATACGGAAAATATATGTTTTTTTTCATTTTGAAAGCAAAAAATCTCAGAACAACGCTCATAATGACATTTATACCTTTTGTCAGAGCTTCCAGGGACAATATCAGCAGTGTCAGCCGTCTCTGATATGACAGTTGTCCCCCCTGACGACTGGTATTGGGAGCTAGAGTCAAGCTCGGCATCTACCGGGTATTTTGCTGTACTTTTCCTGGTAAAAAATTAAGAAAACGCACAATTAGCTTCAATGGACAATACTGTAGATTATTCGCTGTCATGATGGACAATATCTACAGTACTCCCTGTCATGATAATGACATTTGCATCTACTCTAGCTATACACTTTTTCGTAGGCTAATAGTATCTCAATTAATGAAATACTGCTATTAGTAATACTGCTTTCAGTTACCTCACATGATAACCAGACGCAGGCTTTAAAGTGATGAATTGCAATTAATTGTTGCCTTTTAAGGTTTACTAGATCCTTCAGTAATTCAATCAGCATAAACATGTACATGTAACTGCATCATTCACTATTGCAAGCTATCATTAATTCTGGTGCAGTGTTGCCGAATATAGGAAGAAAATTGCATTCTCAGTTGATTACTTTTATTATTTGTTCAATTCTGCTTCCATTTTTGAATGCTCCCAGTTGAAAAGCTTCAATGCAAGAGAAGAATTGATTAATTTCCTCCAGTGGTGGTGTGTGAGACTCCAAAGCGAGAAGTCCTGGTCCCGAGGTTATAAAACTTTTTCATGCTCAACTCAGCTGAGCATCAAATTTAAACTGTTCATAAATGACAAAATAGCCCAAATAAATTGAAATTTCAGGTTTAAATCTCCAAAGCCTGTAAATTATCCTGCTTATAAATGCATTTTAACATTTAATGAGCAGGATGTTTTAGTCTCAGATGAGCTGAGCATGAAAAATGTTTTATAATCTTTGGGCCAGAGTTTGAAAACTACCTCCACAGGCTTGCTTCTATGAACAATTTTTGACTTGACTGGGACCTTAAGAATCAAATCAAACAATAAAAATAAATCCTGCCGTCATTAGATGTAATAAACACAAACCTACCTTCCCCCTGGTAGCTCCTCATACTGGTGTCCGTAGTCGGCGTAGTCGTACATCCTGGGGTTATTCCTGTTCACTCCCTCAATCTGTACATGCTCCAAGTCCCCCACTCCTGTAAGTACAGGTTTATACATGTGTTTCATAGACGCAGATTCATAGACATAGTTTCATAAACGTAGCTTCATAGAATGTTAAAAGTTAAAATTTAGGTGCAAAAAATATCATACAATTATATCCTGTTATAGTGCTGTATATTCAAACTCTTTCATGTCCCATCATGATAAAATCTGACATAAACTGAGTCGCGACACAAGAAAACCGGTCTTCGGGGTTTCCAACCAGGTCTGACACAAACCGGTCTGTACAGTCACAGAAAAGAGCTAGAATCTTGAAATTTGGGTTATAACTAGCGGAGGAATTGTAGTATCCGTGAAGCAAAAACAAAGGCGCTGATCAGCTGTGCAGTTACTGCACAGCTGATCTGCAGCTTTCTTTTCGCAGAGGCAAAAATCCGGTTTTCTCATGACGAGGCTCAACTATCAACCGTCAACAAATGACAAAATAAAGCGAGCTTCACAAGTTTCCAACTACATGTACATTACAATTCAGACCTGAGACATGTATGCAATGATTACATGTAGTGATTTTGCTCTTTTTAACACATACTGATACAGATGTTTATCAAACTTCCATTAAAGCAGGCTAATCTCAAATATTTTTTCAGTTATTTTTGGCATCATATTTTCATATGATGCGGTTGAGTTGATATGTAACCGTGTTATTAAAAGTATAAGGTTTGTGTCACCTTGTTTTTTAATACCTGCGTCACGGTTTGATGAATGAAAATTCAAAACAGCTTTACTTTTATGGTGTTTCACACTGTCGATCAATTCATCTATCTGCTTAAGCAACTTCAACATAATATGAATAAGCCGCATCATGAGAAAACCAGATTTCTGCCTATGCGAAAACAAAGGCGCAGATCAGCAGTGCAGTAACTGCACAGCTGATCAGTGCCTTTGTTTTCGCTACACGGATAGAACAATCTCTCCTCTTGTTAAATCCAAAATTTCAAGCTTCTAGCCTTTTTCTGAGACTGTACAGGCCGGTTTATGTCGGATCTTGTCGGAAACCCTGAAGACCGGTCTTCTGGCATCCCAGCTCAAATAAGCTTCACATGATAAGACAACGTAAAAGACAATCAATGATCAGGAACTGACACAGCTTAGAAATTTAAAAAGCCTGCCTTAAGATTACTAACAGGACAGAAATAACTGCAATATCCCAAAAACTGCCATGCCATGATTGCTGCAATACTTCCACCCCCCCCCCCCCCACACACACACACACACTCTTCCACCATCTATTTGCTTTAAAAAATCTTATCGTGTGTAAAGTATCTTGCAAATAAGAGACTGTAGTAATTATCTAGCTATATTGCAGTAATAATATGGAACCCTTGTGCTTTGTTGAGGGGAAGTGTTTTTTTTTCCTGTATTAAAAGTGTTCTTACTAACTCCATTTATCAACACAAAACATAATGTATGGTAATGATGATACTATACTACAATTACAATCAGAATCAATCTAATTTATAACAGAAACTGCTTCTTTTATTGAATCAGGAATCCATTAAGCCCCTACCATAAATATGATTACTCTGTGTCCTACTAGAAGCTTGAGATGGCCGACAGACTGGAATTGTGACTTTCTGTGGTACCAGAGGTGACAAACTGCCGTTCTGTAACAATAGCGGTGCATCCGAACTTATACTGTCATTTCGCCAAGATCTTTCTGTATCCATTGTCAAATAGTAGTCTGAGTATGACAAATCTTTGCCAAAGGAATAGGTCGGAGACAAAGGTATACTTTCAATTGAACTTGGTGAAATTTCTGGTTGGATCAAGAAGGTCCTAGAATCCATTCTGTTTAGACTTAGGGGATTCCCGTGAAACTTCACTGATTTAGGCTTAGCAGCCACAGCCATGGTACTGTACTTTTTATTTATCAATCTATTTATTTATTTCTATCCAAAGAAGCTGATTTTAATGCGATTAAGACTGTTGAGCAAAGAAGTGTCTGTCAGAGTGGAAATGTCCCAAGTTCTCACCATCCAAAATACTTAGCATAGCAGAAATACTTATCATTTAATAGAGGTCCCATGAATTAAATAAAATCAACACCGAGAATATCCAGATTTTTCTAGAACATTCTATAGCAATTTGAATTCACTGAAGAAATTTCATCACATCCTTCTATGGAAAAACACTGAGAATGACTCTTAGACTTGGCCAAGAGGTCTGAGAAAGAACAAAAGTGAACCACAAAATCCTAAAAATTGGGACATTACAGATTTTGTGTAACTTGTGCTATAGTATGTACCGTACCACAAAGTAATGCATTAAAACTGTAAGACAAAATCTGTTCTGAGGTTTGAACAGTGCAGAGATAAATACTAGCGAAATACATCTAACTGTCCGAAATCTTGGGATAAGTATAAGATAATTATTTTGTTGACTAAAGTCAAGTACTCTCAATAGTCTTTTAGATGATTAGAAATGGTGACACTTCCGAACAAATTACTCAAAAGATTGAGCTCACAGTACTGCAGATGCATTTTATAAGTACTTATCCATATATTATGTAATGTTACGTACACAAAGTCACAATTATCAGAATAAATAGGTTTTCTGATGAAAAAAAAAATGTTTAATTCAAATTTTTTGTGCACTCCTATGCAAGCAACATGAGACTTGTACAACAATGATTCAATAATGAAAGCAAAGAAGCAAACGAAACTATGACTGATAAAAGTCTTAGAAAAAAACAGCCAAAGAAAAGAGAAAAAAAAATACAGAAAATATAAACCACTTACTTTGAAAGAAAACTTGCATGAGAGATCCCATTAATTTCTACTACACTGTCATCACAAAGCGTAGGACAAAATTAATGAAATACAAACCATGGAAAACTGTGATTCATCCGCATCTAAAACATTTTAAACCTAGATCTATGTCTCAAACCTTGTTTTGGCTACTTTGAAAAAACAAGGTAAAGCACACCCTCCAAACAATTGTCTTTGATACTACTTCAAAAGACCAGAGACATACAGCTTTAAACTGCATTTTATGACAGTTTTATTTACAGTCTATCTACCTGTGCTGTCCTCCGAGTACTTTGTATACCATCACATGTAAAGCACTGCTGTCGTCTGAGTATATGGTCGACAGTCGTAAGTATGATACTAGTGATTTTGCTGATATGACCGTCAATATACTCGGACGACAGGAAGCTTTAGCATGCAATGGTATACAATGTACTGGGACGACAGCACAGGTAGCATCATTTGAATCATCCCTGTGTCTATGCAAGCAGGCTTGTTCGTGTTCCACAAATTGTCCTCAGAAAAATTAACATCTTAAAATATTAGATAAAACTGAATTATGTCAGACTTTTGCACATTCTTGGTTGTCTTTTGTCAATGTCATTCAGTGAGTCGTAAACTTATCATATGAGCTAATTTCCATCCATATAAAGTTATCTGTACCTTTTGAATTTACAACAATTCTAAACAGAAAACAAGATAATGCCAAATAAGTATTAGCTATATTTTATGAGTCACAAAAATGTGTAGCAAAAAATAATACCGGTAGTCTGTTTCATGAAATACAAAAAAAAATCACAAGTTCATGTCAACTAACTGTGCAATGATTGATATGTGGCAAAAAACCCTGCTCAGCCTGTAGTGAATCCATTTCAAAAGTCACAAAATGCAAGTTACAGAAGAAGAATCTAAAGGAGCTAAAGTGGTACCACTGTTTATTCAGTTAATGACCCCTTATGGTGCAAAATGATCCAGAGATCAAACGATGGTACTTCCAGACGCTGTCTACAAAATGTACAATAACAAAGACAAAAGTATGCAAATTAAATGAGGCCACAACTGGCCGTATTTGTAGATTAATTGCATTAATCAAAACAATATCATTCAATAAAATTTATGCATTCAACTATTTTTTTTTTTTTTTTTTTTTTTTTTTTTTTTTTTTTTTCCAACGAAAAAAAAAAATGGAAAAAAAAAAAGAAGAAAAAAAATGAAAATAATAAAAAAAAAAGAAAATTCCTTTGTTGCCCTACTGGTTGAGTGCAGGACATTACAGGTCCTGCGTTTTAAAACCGTATTTAACCCCACATTGTTGTCCTTGACATACCTAATGTTTATATACTGAAAAATTGTTAACTGTGATGTTATAAAGCCAAATCTATATTAAGTCTTAAACCTACGAAGCCCATTAACTCATTTAAGCCTGACGTCCCTTTTATGGGACATAGGCAAACAGAATAGCCCCAGATGTGACGCCGCAAAATGCGGCGTCCCATCTGGGGCTATTCTGTTTGCTTAGAGCATTTTCATGGAAAAATTGAATAAAATTTAAAAATCACTCCAAACACCCCTAAAAATGAAAGTGGACTCACCCAAATGATAATGATGGGAGAATCCATTCGTCAAATGTGGGTTAAGCAGTAACAATTCAAAACTCACCAGTTCTTCCCTTCGGGTAGCGTAAAATTCCAGAAATTTGCGGCGCAAGCAGTGGCTCTGCTGCCATTTTGTTGTTGTTATTGTTATTATTGAACATTGAGGACGAGCTGTCGTTTTCAAACTCCAGGTACACAGGAATTTCCATTATCTGATAAAACACTTCAGGTTCACCTAGTTTATCTTAAAGCAATATTTTATGCAGTTTATTATTCTGTTAGGTCACATTTATTGAACGAATATTGAATCTCTTCAATGTTTATTGTATTGTCATTGAATAAATTATGTCACATCAGCTTTTTGACACAATTAATTCAAGCCTGGTTTTGAAGAAATAGTGCCTGGTATTGAAACAGAAGCCAATTATCCAAGGTGTCAAAAACTGAGTAAAAGAATTTAACTTTGAATGGCAGATTTTTTATCAGATTTATAAATGACACAAATATTTTATCTATTATTAAGTAAAGAGTATTAACATTTTCAGTTTCATATTATATTGTTTATTTTTTTATCTGATTTTATCAGATTAAAAATGACTCACTATATTATTAAATCTTACAGCAAAAAATATAAATAGTTTCCAAACATTTTTAAAAGTACTACACATTCTATTGAATTACTTAACATTAGGTCAACCCATTATAATCATTGTAAAAGATTTTTACCCAAGGTTGGACAATGTTTGTTCCAAATCAGTAAGTAAACTGAATGTCTTTTGAAATCCATGCAATTTGCCAACCTACTATTAAATGATTAAATAATGCAGCCTATCATTCAAACACTTAAGTTTTCTCAAAATTATAAAATCATCCTTTTCAATGAAAAAAAAGTAAATTTTTCCAGGAATACTGAAACAACATTAGGAGAGTTCACAAAGGAATTATGTGTAAAAGCTATCTGTCTCAGAATAAATGTGTCTACAGCATCATGAAAACGTGTCCATGTAATGTATACCCCCTTGAACCACACTTTTATATAGAAAAACTGGGGTTTGCAGGGGTATACCTATTTTTCTTATTTTTGCTCCAAAACATAGATTGTGAGTACTCGTTAGAACTGCCTCGGCGAGGTGGTTCTAATGTGTACCCACAATCTATGTTTTGAGCAAAAATAAGAAAAATATCAAACTTTTCCAGACGAAAATCTTTAATTTTTAAAGCTCAAAAAATCTCTGTATATTGCATGGGCAAGCTTTCGTAATGTATATCTAGTACTCCTACAGAAATCATACCCACACTGCCATTTATATAAAGTCTCTAAAGAACTTCTATCTAA
The DNA here is from genome assembly GCA_964017185.1 of Rugalucina vietnamica. NCBI lineage: Eukaryota > Metazoa > Mollusca > Bivalvia > Lucinida > Lucinidae > Rugalucina > Rugalucina vietnamica. The sequence continues at coordinate 35,262,766 of OZ024872.1, forward strand.
AGCAAACACGATCAATTTTCCGCCTGATAATGCTACTGGGAATACAATAGCAAGAGAAAGTGACAAAAGATGTAAATTGTCTACATTCTATCGATAAGATAATTAAAACAGAAAAGATGATGGCACAATGCTTATCATCTTGAAAATATTGTACATGTTAACAAAAAGGATATTTTTTTAAATGAACAAAAAAGCTTTTCATGATATTACATTCAGCTGAAATTTTGTTGAAAGGACAAAATAATAAGCGCCGCGTCATGAGGAAACCAGATTTTTGCCTATGCGAAAACAAAGGCGCAAATCAGCTTCCCAGTAACTGCGAAGCTGATCAGCACCTTTGTTTTGGCTACATGGATAGTACAATTCCTCCACTACTTATATCCAAAACTTTCTGCAGCTGCATAGGCCGGTTTGTGTCAGACCTGGTCGGAAACCGCGAACTGGTTTTCTTGTGTTGCGGCTCAAAATTTTTTATTGCAATCTAACCATGCCTTGCTAAAAATTGCATTTCAATCCATCTAAGCAGCACTGCCCTTGCTTTTTCAGCTCTTAATTCCAGTCAAGTTAGTTTACAGTCAAGATTGAAAATGTTATCGGCAACCCCAGTGGCCCTGATATTTCATTACCGCACCTAAACATTTGATTGTTTAACCGCTGTGCCTGGTGTGGGTTCAAGTCCCACATGTGGCACATGTGAGACAAGTCAAGTTCTGCGGGTGTGCCAGGTGGTTTTTCTCAGGGTTCTCTCGTTTTCACCCCACCTACTGATTGGCCCATCTCATATGAGCTGAAATAATTTTTAAAGGGACACAAAACTGAAAAAAAAATGTTATCCATGAATCTCACACATTTGGAACACAAGCTGAATATCTTGAAGCTAGAAAGAGTACTGATATTGTTACATTTTAGACAGTATTTGCTTCCCTACGCAAAAGCAGGATCTCTTGTGACAATTCATTGCTCCCCAGGATTTTCTCAAAATAATCAAACAATATTGTTTCCCAGAAAGAATCAATCCAGACAATTTCACTCAGCAATTTTGTTACATGACTTCTCTGGAAACTCATCAACCTGTCAAGCATTTTATTGTCTTTTCTGCTTTAAATGACCTGTGACAACTTGTAGGAGGCACTCTGACAGTCCATGAGGAACATTAAAGAATGAGAAAAAACAAGCTTTATGAATTGTGTATGTTTTGCATATCAATTCTTTAAGCGGTATATGAAAAAGAAAATGCTCATTATGCAATAGGCTTGACATAGAAGATGCATTCTATTATGTTTTGACTTGCTACTGTTTTTAAACAGATACTTTTTACTAGCCATATTTTCCAACACCAACGTTAATTTTCTTTTGTTTTTCAAATGCAATTTCTTTGTTGAAATGCTTCTCAATATCTTAACCGGCATTTTGGATGCCCAAACTCTGTAAATATTTTGGCATTAACATCATGTAGATTTCTATCTACAAACAGCATCCACTGAGAGACACACATTGCATTTCACCCATCCAGTGAATGTCTTCCTATATAAAGACATGAAATTTATAAAACTGAGAGTTGAAAGATATTTCCGGTGAAAAAAGTTTTTTTTCTAAACACGTATATATTGTCCGGGTATTATGTATAGCTTCAAGGTGTATAATTTCTGGACCACTTGCAATATTCTAACTTGTCACGCAATGTATCTTATAAAATGAGAAATAAAACATGTCTGCATGCAACCTGTCTCTTCTATTTGAGCCGCGGCATGAGAAAACCAGAATTTTGCCTATGCGAAAACAAAGGCGCAGATCAGCTTATCAGCACCTTTGTTTTCGCTACACGGATAGTACAATTCCTCTGCTTCCTGAATCCGAATATCAAGCTTCTAGCCATCTTCTGTAGCTGCATAGACCGGTTTGTGTCAGACGGTCGAAACCCCAAAGACAGGTTTTCTCGCGCCGAAGCTCATTTGTATTAAAGTGCCCACACCAAGATCAGGAAAATACAATGGCGAAAATGGGGACATGAAGCTGAGACTGCACAGATCTTCAAAATGATGACACTATGGGCAGCAGGCCAGGCGTGATATTCTAAGCCAGGTCCATGTATATTATTCATTGCAAGTTTTGATAAATACAGGCTGGCTAGAGAATTCATCCATGTGTACTTTTTGCCATGCAACGACTTAAATGTCTCCGCCAGTAATCTACCACCCACAAAATGTCTGAAAGTAATTCTGTAATTTCACGAGACATGTGGGATGTTTAAAACAGTAATGCTATACAATAATCCCATTAGACTAGTTTATGGAGCTGAAAACACGGTATTTTTCTGAGAGATTGCCCCTAAAAGCCCAGCGTCTGATCAAATATTGAGACATTTTCAAACCTATTGCATTATTTCATAATGCCCTTTGTGCTGATGCTACAATTAAGGTTTTAATAGCCCTTTTAACAACATTTCAGTCAAAGTGATGAGGACTCTTTGCAGAACACATATGTTGTTTTGATTGCTTGATTTAATGCTATAACTACATCATGTACAAAGCTGAAGTCATACTGAAACATTTCCTAACCCCACTATTCTTAGGCAAGCCTTTCAGAGGCTATCAGAACTTCATGCATATTTCTTTCACCACTAACTGTTCTTCTGGGATCAGCAAAAGAGAAAGACTGGCCAAAGAATACTGTATAATACATTCCGACAGAAAAAAAGATGATGCTAATGAAAACTTAAAATTGTCTTGGGAAATGAATGTCAATCCATGCGGTTAATGCCTCACAAATGAGCCTACACATGAGAGAACCAACAGTTTGGAGTCCTGACCAGAACAAACCAGCCTGTACAGTCACAGAAGCAGGCTAGAAGCTTGAAATTTTAGAATTAAAAAGAGGCATCATATTATCTGTGTAGCGAATACAAAGGCACTGATCAGCTGTGCAGTTAATGCACAGCTGATCTACACCTTTGTTTTCGCCTACGCATGTTCTTTACTTTCTTATGCAGCGGCACAACTGAAAGGCTACAGAATGAAGGAGAAAATTCTGAAAACTCTGACAATAACACGAACATCGTCTCAACGGTACCAAAAAGAGCAATAGCCAATTCTCTCAGCTTACATACTGAATATAATTGACCAACAGAGCTCAAATGAAGGATACAATGACATTTGACATGTTAAACCTGGTTTCCACGGACATGCAAAGTATCAACTTGATCCATCAACATGTTCAAGAGATATAGACTTCTAAAAACTTAAATGAAAAATTTTAACATAAAATTTCTAAGTCTGTGACCTTGACCTCAAGGTCACCCAGGATGGGTCATGATGGTACTGCATAAAACTTCAGACCAATATTTACCAATATGCAAAGTATCAACTTGATACATCTACATGTTCAAGAGATATAGACTTCTAAAAACTTTAACCGAAAGTGTGACACGGACGCGGACGTACACGTAAACGCGGACGACCGAGGTGACAACAATAGCTCTGTGCACTTCGTGCAGGCGAGCTAAAAAAATACACTGCAAAAAAATAAATGTACAACTGCAGCTTCAGAGCAGGCTAATCACTATTTTTGTTCCATATTAATAATCATGATAAATGTACATTAATATTGGCCTAGGAGCCTTGACTTCGACAAAAGCACCATTCAACTGATGCCTTCCTCCCAGTATGACTGAAAAATTGTTGAACGACACATTTATCAAAACACAACTGAGCCACTGCATAAGAAAACCAACAAAATGTTAGGGAGAAAACAAAGGCGCAGATCAGCTTCACGGATCAGCGCCTTTGTTTTCGCTACATGGATAGTACAATCTACTTAAATACAAAAATTTCAAGCCTCTAACCATCTTCTGTGACTGTACAGCCCAGTTTGTGTCAGACCTGCTCGGAACCCAAATAGTTGGTTTTCTCACGCACAGGCTCAATTATTATTGAACACTTTACTTACCATGATCCATAGTTAGGTAAGAATCCATAGCTTCTTTATACTTGAATACTTTTTTACACTCACTATCTTGTGCACTTTCCTATCTTTTCCCAAAAAGATGGATTAGCTTAACTTGTTCAATTAAGCCACTTTATCATAATTATGAGTAACCATCAACCAAGCAGATTCATTCAAATATGACACATATTACTCTAATAGTCAAATCATTTTATTCTGAATAATGTCATAACCTATGCCATACAAATTCATTCAGGATTTTTCTTTATCCTATATTCAATGTAAAAGTCACAGTTTTGTAGTTCATGTTCAGCTAGCATGTCACATTTTTGGCACAGGTTCTTTTCAAATTTAAGGCATTAAAAACTTGTCACATGGTAAAGTGATACCTGCCGTAACATTTTGATACAGTCCAATAAGAAAGTGAGAAAGAACATATACTTGTACAATGAAACTTTACTTGCACAATGTTCTTTCTTTCTTCCTTTTTTCACAACATTATTATTATTTTGTTGTTGTTGTTGTTGTTATTTTTTTTTTTATCATTTTTTTGTTGTTGTTGTTGTTTCATTTTATTTATTTATTTATTTTATTTTAAGTATGTATCTACATGTACTTTTACTAATTTTTACTATTAAAAAGTATTATTTAAGAAATGAATTTCATTTTTCTGATGTTCATAAAGCTATGAACCACAGTGGGTCACATGCACAGGGTATACACCCTGAAGGGGTTCATGTACAGTAAGCTCTGCTAGAGACTCACTGTGGTTCATAGCTCCCTGAACATCAGAAAAATTAAACTCATTGCTTATATTTATTCATTTCTCTCTAAAGCTTGCTGAAAAATTATCAAGGCGATCACAATTACGAGCAAATAGAGACTTTGCACACAGCGTGTGTTCAGACAGTGGAACGGCATCTATGACGTAATGACCTTTACTACGTCCAATCACATTGGTGAGATCCATGTCTTTTATGACGTCAAGTTTGGATCATGTGACGTTGTGTAACGTGAAGTTGTTCATGTAGGAGACAGTGCCCACTGAGTGGGTGTAAAGCCAACTACCTGGTTAAAAATGATTTTCAAGTTTTCAAGTGACATGAATCATACCTCATCAGGTAAACATGTCCGTGCATTGAATACCCACTCAACCCCCACTTTTATATAGTAAATAAAAATAATTGTTAGATCCTTTGGAAGCAGTAAAACATTCAAAACTGGGTATGCAGGGGTGTACCTATTTTTCTTATCTTTGCTCCAAAACATAGATTGTGGGTACTCATTAGAACTGCCTCGCCGAGACGGTTCTAATGAGGACCCACAATCTATGTTTTGAGCAAAGATAAGAAAAATATCAAAAGTTTTCTACTGAAAATTTTCAATTTAAAACTTGAGAAAAATCTGTATATTACATGGGTATGTTTTCTGCTGAAAATTTTCAATTTTTACTCGGATCCAAAATAACCCGGATAAGGCACTAAAGCGAGTGTCAATTCATGTTGTCTCTGCTTGATTTAAAGTATAAGAGCTGTCGCAGGACAGCGTAGCTCGCCTGACTTGTGCTTTGCCACTACATCTGTTAAAATCTATGACCCATGACCTTGACCTCAAGGTCACTCAGGTGGGTCATGATGGTACAACATAAAACTTCAGACCAATGCAAAGTATCAACCTGATCAATCTACATGTTCAAGAGATATAGACTTATAAAAACATTAACCAAAACTTAAACACAAAACTTCCAAGTCCGTGACCCTGACCTCAAGGTCATCCAGGTGAGTTGTGATGTACAGCATAAAACCCGAGACCAATATCTATCAACATGCAAGTATCAACTTTATCCATCAACATGTTCAAGAGATTTAGACTTGAACCAAAAAATTTAACACAAAATTTCTAAGTCTGTGACCTTGACCTCAAGGTCACCCAGGGTAGGTCATGATGGTACTGCATAAAACTTCAGACCAATATCTACCAACATGCAAAGTATCAACTCGATCAATCAACATGGTCAAGAGATATAGACTTACAAAATCTTTAACCAAAAACTTAAACACAAAATTTCAAAGTCCGTGACCTTGACCTAAAGGCACCCAGGGTGGGTCATAATGGTACTGCGTAAAACTTCAGATCAATATCTAGCAACATGCAAAGTATCAACTCAATCCATCAATATGGTCAAGAGATATAGACTTACAAAATCTTTAACCAAAAACTTAATTTCTAAGTCCGTGACCTTGAGGTCAAGGTCACCCAGGGTGGGTCATGATGGTACTGCGTAAAACTTCAGAACAATATCTAGCAACATGCAAAGTATCAACTTGATCCATCGACATGGTCAAGAGATATAGACTTATAAAAGCCTTTAACCGAAAGTGTGACGTGGACGCGGGCGCACACGTAAACGCACACGACCGAGGCGACTACAATAGCTCTATGCACTTCGTGCAGGCGAGCTAAAAACTTTAACCGAAAGTGTGACGCGGACGGCTGACGCGTACGCACACGTAAACGCGCACAACCGAGGTGACAATAGCTCTGTGCACTTCGTGTAGGCGAGCTAATAAGGTCAAGAGATATAGACTTACAAAAACTTTAACCAAAAACTTAAACACAAAATTTCTAAGTTCGTGACCTTGACCTCAAGGTCACCCAGGGTGGGTCATGATGGTACTGCGTAAAACTTCAGACCAATATCTAGCTGCTAAGCAACATGCAAAGTATCAACTCAATCCATCAATATGGTCAAGAGATATAGACTTACAAAAACATTAACCAAAAACTTAAACACAAAATTTCTAAGTCTGTGACCTTGACCTCAAGGTCACCCAGGGTGGGTCATGATGGTACTGCGTAAAACTTCAGACCAATATCTAGCAACATGCAAAGTATCAACTCGATCAATCATCATGGTCAAGAGATATAGACTTTTAAAAAAACTTTAACCAAAAACTTAAACACAAAATTTCTAAGTCTGTGACCTTGACCTGAAGCTCACCCAGGGTGGGTCATGATGGTATTGCGTAAAACTTCAGACCAATATCTAGCAACATGCAAAGTATCAACTTGATCCATCAACATGGTCAAGAGATATAGACTTTTAAAAAACTTTAACCAAAAACTTAAACACAAAATTTTTAAGTCTGTGACCTTGACCTCAAGGTCACCGAGGGTGGGTCATGATGGTACTGCATAAAACTTCAGACCAATATCTAGCAACATGCAAAGTATCAACTTGATCCATCAACATGGTCAAGAGATATAGACTTTTAAAAAACTTTAACCGAAAGTGTGACGCGGACGCAGACACACACGTAAACGTAAACGCGCACGACCGAGGTGACTACAATAGCTCTATGCACTTCGTGCAGGCCACTTAATAACAAAACACATTAGGATGGTCTAAAATGAGTTTAAGTGACAACTAAGGCTCTAATACAGAGCCCTAGTTAATTTTTGAAGCAGTTGGGTATTTACGCATCATTTTTTCTAACTAAGGGGTAAAACCAAATTCTAGGAATTGATAAGTAAACTTTTAAGCATGGAATTTTCACTCAGGGGGTAAAAACATAAACTCTATTTGCGAAACACTTTCTTTTTATAATACCGTATTAAAGCAGAGAAATCATAATATATACATGTATATCATAAGCCACTTTGTCAGACTTCACAGAAGAGGAGTATTTGATAATTATTTTGCTTAATTCTTCATAAAAACCTATGTTGTGTGTGCCCATAAGAACAGCATGCCCACTCCAATATTCAGCTGAGGGTATATATGTACCCTTTGTGTCACAACTTTGGGGGCACAGGCCAAATTTTGAGGGTACACCATCAGGGATCTCAATAGGAGTTGACTAAGCGAAAGGAGGAGTCCCAGACACAATTTAGGGGTTCCACTATAGAAACTCAATTACAAGCCCTTACTTTAACCTGATGGTACAGTGTACTGTATATAATGACTTGCTATCAGTTGTAGAATCGGCTAGATTCAACATGCTTAGTAGTGTGGTTAGGTACATGAATGCTTGAGTGCAGCAATTCTGTGTGGGTTGGAGGGTCTAACCTACTGTCTAGACCAGACTGAGAAATGTGTATAATGCACTTCAGATTAAGTTCCAATTGTAACCACAGCCTTTCTTTGACATATGTCTAGTATATGATGCTAGGTGAATATCATCTATTTTCACATGTTAAGTTGTGAGTTTGGGGTCAATAAGAGGTGACCCCCTTCAAAGGAGGGATTTCCTAAGTAATGTAAAGGCATTATTCTTGATTTCTGAAACACCAACCCCAAACGTTTTTAGAACACTTTTGAAAAGGTTTTACCAACAATTTATGATTTAGAAGCAAGTGACCCAAAAAATAATCAGTTTAAATCATGAACTTTAAGTCGCGAAAACTAATGACATTTTGAAAAATCGATCCAAAAGTACAAAAAGTTTTGCTCTTTTTATATGTTTATGCAATTCATTTGATTTCTTAATGAAAATCGCTAGGTTTTCAAAAGATTTAATGACTTGCTAAGTAAATAATTATTGTTGCATATAGCTGACCGATCAACCATAACTTTGTGACACGCGATGAAGGCACATTGTTTGATAAATTGCCGAAGGCGTGAAAAATTATGGCATGTCTAATTGGATTATGACAACATTGTTAATTTGGTAATCCATTTCTTGATAGGGGATAATTGATTAACTGTTATGTATGCGGGGGTCATGCACGTAACTAAAATATTTTACTTTAACTTGACTTACGCGAGGAAAACCGAATTGTGGGCATGAATAGGTAGTGGAATGTCCAGATCTCACCTGTAACCGAACCAAACAAGCGCACCCAAAATTCGATGCAAGCGCTTCTCTGACCATGCAAACATGGTGACCGATTTCCAATGTAAACAAAGTACTCACGCGAAACAGTAATGTTTGCGTATCACGGAGAATGCAAGCATAAATGGTATGCACGATTTTCGATTGAGCAGCGTATTGCCGATCATGCATGCGTGAAATAAGCAAATACGCATCTTAACTAGGGCTCTGTCTAATAAGCGGTTTTTATCATGTTTGATCAATGCAAATGGAGTTTTTCCCTTCATCTTTACCAAAATCTGGTGATTTTCTGTCAAAAAAGCTGAAAATAGTGAAATTTGATACCTAGACTTGTGCAGAACATGTTGGTTTCTAGTCTGACTGGTCAGCCGTCAAAATGAAGTATCATACCCAGTGGTTCATTTTGCCGTCTGACTCCAGCACATTGTCAAAAAGCCAAGCTGTCAGCCACTTTTGGGTGAAAGTCATTATTTACAGAATAACAAGTTTTTCTACAAACAAATGGTGTAAAACATTGTAAAACCAAAAAATAAACAAACCTCCATTTGAAAATTCATAAAACATATCCAAATTTTGTTTGTTTTGATGATTTTTTAAAAGAATCCATTCAACATGGCCGACAAAAAAAGTCATCTGAGAGGGGAGACAATTCTAACTGCGAGCTTCTGATTGGCTCTTAGAGAGTGCATGACCTCAGCACCCAGCCACCAACCAATCAGATTAGGAATTCCCATAAAATCAATGTCTAAAAACAGCTTGCATAGATATTAATAGAACTTGGGAAATTTTGATAGTGTTGGAGTCAGACGTCAAAATGTTAAATCAGTTATCAAAAATTCATTTTGACGGCTGACCCGCCAGACTAGTTGGTTTCTCCAGAAATAAAATGATACTGTCTTAAAGTTAATATATTAGGCTATTGCTTTATGAAAAAATATCATATCAGATTCAAATAATTAAATTATCAGCTTTTAAACTTTATCAATTACAGCTTTGACAATCTAGCCGAGACCACATATTTCCAATAAATACCATAAATATACCGTAGTTACCTATCCGGGATTTATTGGATCCGAGATTTTTACAACTTGAGAAAAATCTGTTTATTACATGGGCATGTTTTCATAATGTGTTGTTCATTTCAATGTCAGTGTATGTGGGCCTTGTAACATAAAGTTTATCAAGTGATTATTACAATTCCTGCTTGACAGGTTTGAAATAGAAATCATGGGGCGCAACTGTGTTTTAATATATTTACTTATGTTAGAAGACTCTTTTCCATGCATCACTCATATTTCAATCAGATTACATTTTTTCAGATGATGGAAGCGATAACATAGGACATTAACTTCTCTACACAATGCATTAGGTGTTAAGACATGTCTTAAATCATATGCAAATTAAACTTGTTTGACAAAAACTGAAGAACGTTGACCACACACACACATACACACACACACACACACACACACACACACACACACACACACAAAAAAAAAAAATGTTAAAACCCTAATCAACTTGTTACCCATTTTTGTCAAGGGTCATAAAAGTCAAAAGAATATGTGGGGAAATACCATTTTTCTATTGCTAAAACACATCTACTAATTTGTATCATAACAAACAGTGTTAAGATGGCCATAGAATGTCAAGAATGACAGGCAAGGTGTCTTAATTAAATAATCAGTCATCCAGCTGTCAGCCCCTGGGGTGACAGGTCAGTCCAGCAACCAGGATGCAGTCATGAAATTAACATACACCACTTACATGTAACAGCTGCAAAATAAATACATGTATTGACCCAAGACTGCTCGAAGATCGAGAACATTCACGAAGCATACTTCTCTAATTGAAGCCATCACAGTGTAATTTGTATTGAGGTTTAACATCCCAGTCATCAATTTTTCAGTCATGTCGGGACAGAGCCAACGCTTCCTGGGTTTTAACCAGTACTGCAGGGAGTTAATATGTCTTGCTCAAGGACACAACACGGTGCTCCTGGTGGGGATCAAATGCGGAACGTTTCAATTCCGAGGCTGATGCTCTACAACCAGGCCACCACGCTCCCCTACAGTGTAATTTGATGTAAGATTTAGAGTGATTAGATTTTTTGTTTAAAAGTCCCAGTCAACAATTTTTCAGTCATGTTGAAATGGAGCCACAGATCAATACTATGGGGGTTTAATGTGTCTTGCGCAAGAAAACAACCCAGTGCCAGTAAGGCTAGATCTCTGACGTCTTGATCCGAGTCCGATGCACTAGCCATAGTCCACTAGACCACCAGGCTCTCATAGACTGATTAGACATTTCAGCATAAAAAAATGTCTCAAAACGTCCGCAAAAGAATAAGCTATTCTAGTCATCCATATGAGCTGTGACGCAAGAAGAAGTCTTTGGGGTTTCTGACCAGGTCTGACATAAATCGGCCTGTACAAGCACAGAAGGCTAGATGCTTGAAATTTAAGATTTAACAAGAGGAGGTATTGTACTATCTTTGGAGCAAAAGCAAAGGTGCTGATCAGCTGTGCAGTTACTGCACAGCTGATCTGCATCTTTGTTTTTGCATAAGCATAACACTCGTTTTCTCATGACATGGCTCATATTATGTAAGCTAGCGAAGTGTCTGAAAAATTGACTGAAATTGACCAACCTGAATCAAATCTGGAGTTCTTCGGCCTGATCCCTGGTCTGCCATTCTTCACAACAACCGACTCTTCCTGTAGGTCTGTGAGCGATGTCTCATGTTTCACCTGTCCCCCACTCCCCTCCCCCGCAGGGTTCAGATAATCGTCCATCACCACAGCGTTGTTATAACCTTCATTCTGCATTGCTAACTTTTCCATTGGAATACCACCATCTAAGTTATTGTACATTTTCACTAAATCCTCTACAGTCCAATTCAGATACTTCACCAAATGTACAAGTTGTAGTACATTTTCACTTTATCCTCTATATGAATGCTGATAGTGATATTTCATCAAATGCCCTGATTTATCTGTACAAGTTCACTAATTCCATTTCCACTTTTGACCTTTCATCAACTAGGAGTCTTGAAATGCCTTCTGACAATCTCTCTTATTCATTTCTGGAAAACAAGATAAAAATTATTCTACTTAAGAGCAATACATTATATATTAAGTGTAACTTGTATAAGCCTGACAACCTATTTGTAGGACATATGCAAACAGTAAAGCCCCAGATGTGACCCCACCGAACGCGACATCCCATCTGGGGCTATTCTGTTTGCTTAGATAAATTTCATCGAGAAGAAATGAAAATCACTCCTGATGCCCCTAAAATTGAAGAGGACTCTCTCAAATGATAGTTATAGAAAAGTCTATTTGCACAAATGTCAATCAAAATAAAAACATGGTTTAATACTCCTCTGAACTTGTAAAGATGTCCTCCTCAAAAGTCATTTCACATCACTCCTTAGTAAATCTTTATTGTTCCCAGCAATTTTCTTCCATAAATTTACATCATATTTCACTTTTTCATAGATCCTAAATTTAAAATTGTGTCAAACGTTTTTTTGTAATTATCTCGCATCTTCCCAGCAATTTCCTTCCATAAATTTACATCGTTTTCCTTTTTTGAAGGATCCTAAATTCAAAATTGCTTTAAACAATTTTTGTAATTATCTCGCATGTATCTCGGATTATCTCTTTACATCTGATTCTTCAAGGCAGCTTCTGAGAAAATAAATATTATATAGGCAGAATTCTGCAAATTTCACCCAAAGTTAGGCTCAACTCAGTTGCAGTTGAGCATAAAATTTAAAATGCTCATAAACACTAAAATAGCCAAAACAAATGAAATTTCAGGTATAGATTGCCAAAGCCTGTAATTTATCCAGCTGATAAATGTTAAAATGCCAACAATTGTTGGCATTTTAACATTTATCAGCAGGATAAAATATAGTCTCAGCTGTGTTGAGCTGAGCATGAAAAAAGTTTTATAACCTCCGGGCCTAATCCAAAATAATCTACATTTCATACAACAAAATAAGCTTCTCTGATGCATTCATTTGCCAAACTGATTGATTCTAATTTTGGCATTTTCTGACAGTTTCTGATACATACAGAAGATTATGCTTTATGAATATTCATAAGCGATAAAGAAAGTGTAATATTTCAAATGACATGGAATCTATACATTTGATATCTAGTCTTATCCTGAGAAAATTTGTCTTCAGCATTCTGAGACTAGAAAAGACTTGCTGCCAATTCTCTCAGCAGAGGCTATTTTGACCATTGTAGAAAATGGGTATACAATCAGCTGAATATGTACATGAAACTAAAACAAGCTGGCCAAAATGCAAAACTTTGAAGACGGATCTGCTACAATTGTTCAAAAACATGAAAACAAAAACATTTTAGTATAATGTGGCCCCTATCAAGTGTCTGGATGCTGGAAATCAGTCAATACACAACAGACACATTTTCTGCAAATTGCCAACTTTTTGTGGATTCATCAACAATTCAACGAATTTTGGCATTTCCTCGATCTGCATACACAAGTAATAAGCAGAATCAGTGGAGGAGGATGGAGTCCCAATGGGCATGCACTGTTCAGTCATTATTTCAACCCCTTCCCCCTTGGGGTCGTGGAATAGCAAGGAAATTGAATTTTCTCTTTCTAACATTCAGCTCTGTGGGGACAATATTATGATCCAAGTTCTGTGAATTTGTGAAAAGCCTTGCGCAAATCCCAGCAGGTTAATAATGTGTATTAAATTCTCATAGCCATTTTGGGCTATCAAAACATAATTCAACCCCATGATACTGGGGGAGGGTGAATAAAGCTGAAATCAAACCATGGCATTTAACCCTGGTGACCCAGCTACGGCTCCACTATCCTTGGCACCAAGTGGGGGGGGGGGGGGGGGGGGGATTTCCAATTAGTGGTTTATTAAAAGAAGCTATTTATCTAGAACATCATTTGAGCCTGCTTGGATTGCATGTTTTGGCCATAACAACATTGCAAAACTTTTCTGAACTCCTTTTTTGTCCCATGTAAACAAACAAATTATACCCAGTTTGACATTTTACAAGATACAGGATGTTGTAATTATCTGTTAGACTGACAGGCTGGGAAATGTTACAGACAGACAGATAATCCCAATAATTGTTAGTATGATGTATTGACTTGTAAAATGTTGACCACAGCATTTATACTTGTGTGTACTGACATTTCTGTATGGATATGATATGATCCGCCTCATGAGAAAAACTGATTTTTGTCTGTGTGAAAACAAAAGGCACAGATCAGCAGTAACTGCACAGCTGATCAGTGCCTTTGGTTTCACTAAAACTGATAGTACAATCCCTCTTCTTGTTAAATATGAAATTTCAAGCTCATGGCTTCCTTCTCTGAATGTACAGGCCAGATTGTGCTGGAACGGGTCAGAAAACACGAAGACCGGTTTTCGTGTTGCAGCTAATAATATGATCTATGGTAATATTGCAAAACTTCTGAGACTCTTGAAACAATTCAATTAGGGATCAACCATGGTTTTCAGTGTTCAAACATTCTATAGATAACGAGGAAGGTGTTCGAACACGAGCGCCGAAGGCCGCATGTTCAAACCCCTTCCAAGTGATCCAGAGAATGTTTGAACACTGAAACAAAACATGGTTGATCGCTACTGTTGCATTTTCACACTAATTCACTGAAAATCTCTTGAAAATAACATTATCAGAGTAAAAGCTCACCAAAAACTGCAGACCTTCTTCAACGTACGCCATTTTGTTTCTAAGGAACACAGATTACACATGATGTCACGTCGCATTGACCAATGATGTTGGCCAAAACCCATGTTCAAACAGCATGTGAATTTCATGATTTGAACATGGGTTTTGCTGTTTGAACACGGCTTTCAACCAAATTGAAAACAGTTTCAAACAGCTATGCACAATCTATGCAAGAATAAAGCTCAACACTAGGAATAAAGAGGTAAGATAATCAAGGCTCTGTTAGCGGTGAGTGTTTGATACAAAAACAAAAAAAAGATGCAAATTGAATCAACAACCAATGAAGACTCTCAGACTGGTTAGAATGATCAACACCTCTTTCCCAAAAACTGTGTGTCCAATTGACATTAAATTCAAGTACTGTTTATTGTTTACCGCTGAGAAGAAGAAAATAAAACCATATTTTACCTGTAGCCTTTCACAATACAGATCACAAGGATATTGTAAGGTTGACCGCAAAATGTCCTGAACCATGAAACTGTCAACCAACACTTCACATTTCGCTACATGAAGTTATTTCTCATTCAAAACCAATAGATCCTGAAATGTTGAAAGCTGTGAATTTTCAGATAAATCAAAGCAAAAAATTGCATGACATTTTAAAATACAGTCTAACCTGTCTTAAGCAAGCGGCCAAGGGAAATTGCAAAATCGCTTGCTTAAGACAGGTGCTTGCTGAATAGAGGGTCGATTTAGTCAAAGTTTTCAAGATTCTGTTTCGTCCCGGCCAAGGGTACTCATTAGATGGCTTATATGGCTACCATGACAGATTTTATTTTTTCTTTTTCTTTTTTTTTTTTTTCTTTTTTTTTTATTTTCTTGTTTTATTTTTTAAAGCAATTTGAATGAAAACAAAGGAAGCCACACCTTTTTCCCAAACACATTTCAATAAACTACCAGATCAGAGCCTCATTGGACAACTTGGTTAATCACACACACAAACACACACGCGCACACATGCTGAAACACGTGACAGCAAATAACGAGACACAATTATCAGGATTATCGGTAAGCATGGCCAATTTGTTGACAATGCTTTGATCATTGTCACCTTATTCAATCGACTTTTCTCACCTTTACGATGACACTATCGAATTTTCGCACCTTTAACGATAGTAAAACAAACATGTGCTGATTGGCAATTAACCTCACCTGGCTAATTATGCGGTCAGTGAAGAGCAATAATGCTTCAAACGATCCAAAACTTCTTTTTATGTCGCCGAAAAAATCCCAGCTGGTATGGTTCTCTTTATCCTCTAATTTCAAAGGCAATCAGCGTTTAACGCCGAGATACAGTCATAGGCCTTTGCTGGTTACCGCTTTTACAACAATTTTTTTTTAATGAAACCGGTAACCGCACGCCGTGCTCCATTCATCGACTAGGTAAAAAATCAAAAATTTCCTCCAATTTCGGGTGATCGTTTTACCCGAAACCATTATTTTGGTCGCCGCACAGCGTAAACGGCTTACACTTTCAGAAACAAACAAAATTGACCGCAACAAAAAAAAACATGGCCGCTTAAAGTGAAAATTTAGCGATTTGGGACAATTTTTGCTGACCGTT
Source organism: Rugalucina vietnamica (assembly GCA_964017185.1). Classification (NCBI taxonomy): domain Eukaryota; kingdom Metazoa; phylum Mollusca; class Bivalvia; order Lucinida; family Lucinidae; genus Rugalucina; species Rugalucina vietnamica. The sequence continues at coordinate 35,278,860 of OZ024872.1, forward strand.
GACCGCGTTTGAGAGGTGCGTGCTGAATAAAGGTGCATTTGCGTTAGAAATCGTTCGGGGGGACCCGGAACTGACCGCTGACTGCAGGGTCACGCTGAATAGAGGTGACCGGATCGGCAGTTTAGACTGTACACATTTATTATGAGACATTGTATACATGTACATTGAAACATTTACTACATTGTACTTTTTGGTTCTTTGCTAGTTGATTATTCAGCTTCGCCATGATCTTGCCAAGTGTTTGTTTGTTTTATGGTTTGACAGCCAAGTCAACAATTTCTGACAAGATGGCGCTACATGTTCTGTACTACAGTGGAGTCTTGCTCAACGACATAACTTGGTACCAGTTGGGTTTGAATAACAAACAAAACATAATTTGAGCCGCCGCATGGGAAAACTATCAATCTGCATAGGCGAAAACAAAGGCGCAGATCAACTTCGCAGTAACTGCAAAGCTGATCAGTGCCTTTGTTTTCGCTACACGAATAGTACAAGTCCTCTACTTTCTAAATCCAAAATTTCCAGCCTCTAACCACCTTCTGTGACAGTACAGCCCGGTTTGTGTCAGACCTGGTCGGAACCCAAATAGTTGGTTTTCTGACACACAGGCTCATTTGGCATTACTATATTTTTTGCATAAATATGACAAATATTAAACTCATTGTAAATATTAAAATATATAATTTCTGTTACATGTACTTACATTAATATTAATGTCCGAGTTGTTTCAAATTTTTACTTTTATTATCCACTGGAAGATATCAATATTCCTGCAAAATAAAACATGCACTACTGCTTACTAGATAATACTGAAGCAAAAATAAATGGATCAACATCAACTTGACTTGCTGAATGTGGTGGTTGAATTTTGTATAGAATATTTGTCATCAAATTACTAATTCTGCCCCAGGACACTATAAAATAACAGTTTATGGACCTGTCAAGTGCAGTGACCAGTTAGTTTGATATAAAACTATCAGCTTTACTTGTCAGATTATTAATTGTGTGTACACTGTAAAAACTGATACTGTATTTTTTGCAGGACCTTAGGAAAGCAATGTTTCTGGTCAAGATAACGATCTTATTTTGTCCTGACAAGACCTGCAAAAAATAAAATTGAAATAAACGATAGGCCACCAGTAAGGTAGATAATTCAGAATCATAACTGGCTGGCTGATCCTATCTTTTTCACCTCGGTAGCATTTTTTTAATCTCCAAAAATATCATCCAAGACCATTGAGGACCTTTAAGACTTCTATTTAAATTATAAGCCCAGAGGCATACGTTTTAGTATGCCTCTGATCTATATCTTGTAAATAGTTTTAATGGCCCACCCCAAATGTTTTTTTCTCCCTTGACTAAATTCAAAATTTAGCCACCCACCCCACACCTGAGGTGATTATCAGAAATTGATCAACTCAGTATCAGAAGATAGATAGATAGCCATGCTGTATATCATAAAGAAGATTATGCTTGTCAAATTGCTTAACCATATTTGATGCCCTCATTTTAAACTCCACTTCACTATTTTAACCTATAATCTTTAACCCCTGCACTATCTTGCATATAATAACTTTTTATTTTCAGCTAACCAAGTGTCATAGGCTAATTCCTATACGGCTATTCCCATATCCAATAAAACGCCCCATCCATGCCCAGTGAATGTCCCTTGTGAACTACCCAGTAGGTAGACGTAGCTTTAGGTACGGATACTCATCATAGGTACTGGTTTTTACACAAGTTTGAAGTTTCCCATCATTTATTTCACTCTAGTTACATCGCCATTGTATTGTACATTGGCATTCATTTCATAAACATTTTCAATTGGCATTTATCATCATCAAATATGTTGTTATAATATATTGTTACAGGCTCTTTATCCCATTCCTGTATTGAGAACTCTCGTTTTCGCATATAGTTCCATCCATAAAATTCCGGGGGTTTTCCCGTTTTTATTGTGATGTTTATATTGAAAATCCCGGGCAGATGGACAACTAACAATATCAGTCCATAAATCGGTCCATCCTAGACGATAAACTGGTTGATCTAGTTTTCACCAAGAGCCCAGCTGGAGGTCAGTAGCCACTGGGCCTAGTGATCCACTTCGTGACACAAGCTTGACAGTGCACACCTGCCAAAGATATTCACGAGGGCATATGGCAGTATACAGAGATAGGTAGATGAAATGTCAACGTGGGAAGACTACTCTAAAGAAGAGTGGCGTCACGAAAATACATGACAACACCGCGAAAACCTGTGACAATACATAAAATTCATTAAACTGCCAGGTTTAGAAATACACCGAATCATACGTCAAACATATATTTGAAATACAAATATTTATGAATATTGTGTATAAAAAGAAAGTGTTTGCTCTTTTATATTCGACTTTTCAGACTTCAGAAAATTTTACTGTTTTAGCAGACATTTTTTTCGGGTAAAAGTTGTAACAAATCTCAGCCCGGTTTACAGGATCACTGCCTCTCCCAAATGGTAAATATACACACCCGAGAAGACAAGACCCTTGATTTACTCTTCACTAACTCGCCATCCCCAATTAACCGTGTTAAAGGGATGCCCCCGATCGGCAAAGCAGATCATGACATTGTCTATATTGAATATGACATAAAGGCTAAACGGATTCAGCAGGCCCCGCGTAAGATTTTCCTATATAAACGAGCGGATATGGACGGTCTCCATGACCATCTAGCGCGCTATAGGGATTCGTTCCTTTCAACTGACCATAGTCAGGTGTCAGTCAATGACATGTGGGTCAGTTTTAAGTCGGAGGTTCTCTCGGCTATTGAAAGGTTTATTCCATCAAAAATGACCAAGACAAAATATAGCTTACCATGGATCGATAGCTCGATCAAACGCTTGATAAGGAAACGTGATAAACTTTACTTTCGTGCTCGCAAGTCAAGCAGCCCTGACATTAAGAACCATTACAAACGGTTCAGAGCACATGTTCAAAAGAGCATTAGAGATGCATATTGGAAGCATATTACCAATATCTTCTCCTTTGAAAATGATAACCCTGATCCCGATTGTCCCCGAAAAAATGAAAAGGCAAAAAAGTTTTGGTCATTTGTCAAGTCCCTTAAGAAAGACGCGTCTGGGATCAATACTCTTAGAGAAAATGGTATCTTGAAGACTGACACTTTGGATAAGGCTAATATTTGTAATAGGCAGTTTCAGTCAGCCTTCACTCGCGAATCAGATGATGAAATCCCCTCCAAAGGCACAAGTCCTTTCACCGCTATGGGTGAAATTACAGTTGACCCCAATGGGGTCATTAAACTGTTGAATAATTTGAATATACATAAGGCGCCTGGGCCAGATGGCCTGAGTGCTAGGGTGTTGAAGGAATGTAGTTCTGAAATTGCTCCTGTACTGACCTATATCTTCAATGAGTCGCTTGCTCAGGGTGCTGTACCAGACGATTGGCGACAGGCAAATGTAGCCCCGGTATTTAAGAAAGGTGAGAAATACGATGCAGCTAATTATCGACCGGTGTCGCTTACTTGTATCTGTTGCAAAACTCTAGAGCATATAATAGTCAGCAACATAAACAAACACTTGGCTCTTGAAAACATTCTTGCTGACTGTCAGCATGGGTTCCGAAGTCAAAGGTCTTGCGAAACCCAGTTAGTTCAGTTTTATCATGATTTGGTTAGTAATCTGGACCGAGCAGTGGGTCGTGGCCACAGGCAGACGGATGTGATTGTCATGGATTTCGCTAAGGCCTTTGACAAGGTCCCACATAAAAGGTTATTATACAAACTTGACTTCTACGGGATTAGAGGATCTACACATAAGTGGATCGACTCGTGGCTCTCTGAGCGCTCTCAAAAAGTGGTATTAGATGGCCGTGCCTCAGATCCAGTCCCGGTTCTTTCTGGTGTCCCACAAGGATCGGTCTTAGGACCGGTACTATTTCTTATTTTCATTAATGATCTTCCTGACAACATCAGGTCATCTGTTCGGCTATTTGCTGATGATTGTGTTTTATACAGAAATGGCAAGTCACCATTGGATTGTCAAATTTTACAAGATGACCTGAATAGCTTGGCCAAATGGGAAATGGATTGGCAAATGAAATTCAATGTTAGCAAATGTCATTCAATGAGGGTGACGCGGCTACATCCAAGCAGGCATATAGATTTCAATTACACACTGCATCAGCAAACATTAGAACAGGTTCAGTCCGCTAAATACCTCGGTTTAACTATCACAGATGATCTTGATTGGGGTCAACACATTTCTGAAATTACATGCAAGGCAACTAAGACTTTGGGTTTTCTTCGGCGCAATTTGGCACTGGCACCTAGGCATACTAAGGAAGTTGCATACAAAACATTGGTTCGGCCTCAACTTGAGTATGCAGCTCCTATTTGGCATCCCTATCATGAAACTCAGATTGAGATTGTGGAGAAGGTGCAGAGGACTGCTGCCCGGTGGACCTGCAGGCGATGGAGGAACACCAGTAGCGTCGGTGAAATGCTAGACGAACTTGAGTGGCCATCCCTGGAGTCTCGCAGGGAGCGGTCCTCCTTAACCTTCTTCTACAAGATACACTCCGGTACAGTGTCTCTTGATAAAGACAAATACCTGACCCCGGCACCCAATCTAAGGCATACTCGGGCATCACATGAATCACAATACACAAGACCATTTGCCTATAGTGATGCCCTGAAAAATTCCTTTTTTCCCAGAACTATTCCGGTTTGGAATAGTCTCCCTTCTTCAGTGGTCCTATCTAAGACCATTGAGGAATTTAAGGCTTCTATTTAAATCATTAGCCCAGAGGCATGCGTTTTAGTATGCCTCTCATCTATATCTTGTAAATAGTTTTAATGGTCCACCCCAAATGTTTTATTTTCCCTTTACTAAATTCTAAATTTAGCCACCCACCCCACACCTGAGGTGATGATCAGAAATTGATCGACTCAGTATCAGAAGATAGATAGGTTTATGGTCAACTTGTACTTTTTTACAACTCGTCCCTAGTCAAGTCGTATTTTCAATTGGTCGACTCGTACTGACGTTAACTCATATCTCAAGTCATCTAGTATTTTTTGTAAACTCGTACTTTTGTAACCATTATACACATTTCTTTCTTTCTATACTGCCATACGCCCTCGCGGACATTCTAGGCAGATGCGCTGTCGAACAGAAAAGGCTGAAAATTAATGAAAAGACAGATTCTTCTTCTTCCGAATAAAGGACCGGGATCAGTCTGAACGTAATTGGTCCTGCGGGACTGGGTATGGCGGTAAAACAGCAGTAGTCCCAAAACTTGGTTAAAATCATGGATAAAACTATGTACAATGTTCTCTTGGCAGGCATGGATTAGGCTTGGACCAGCTGTCTGGCAAGACTGGTCCGGAACTCCTCCAAGGTACTGGCTTCTGTGATGTCTCTTGGGAGGTCATTCCAGTCCCTGATGGTGTGTGGGAAGAATGAGTTGTAATAGACATCGCAGTTTATTCTCTCTTGGAAAAGCCCTCTTTGGCCTCTGGTTCTGCTGTCACTTGGTTTTAGGTAGCGGGGGCCCTCAATGTCTACCAATCCATGCTGGATCTTGTATAGGAGACTCAGTCTGGCAGTGTAGCGCCTGTCTTGGAGACTCTCCCAGCCAATGTCCTTCACAATAGCTTTGACACAACCAGGTGTGCGGGTAGTGTAATCCGCCAGATATGTGTAATCATTGCACACATATCTGGCGGCTCTGCGTTGGACTTGTTCTAGAGACTTTATGTCCTTCTGGAGATGTGGGTCCCATACTGTAGCTGAATACTCTAGAACAGGCCTCACCATGGTGGAGTAGGTTGCTGCTTTGACTTCTTTTGTACACTGTTTGAAGTTGCGGCGCAGGAATCCTACAGTTCTATTGGCCTCTAGTTGTTGTCCATGTAGGCTGTAGGAAGAGTGGTAGACCTTCTTTTTCCTCCCAGTGGTTATACGTATGACAGTGCACTTAGACGGGTTGAAGCTCATCTGCCATATGCGTTCCCATTCCTCAAGAGCTGCAAGGTCTTCTTGAAGTTGTGTGTTATCTCTCTTCCCAATGACTGTACGGTAGAGGAGGCTGTCAGCGGCAAACAATCTTGCATCTGATGATTTGAGTGAATCTGGCAAGTCGTTGATGTAGGCGAGAAAAAGCAGTGGGCCCAACACTGTGCCTTGGGGAACCCCTGAGAGGACATCTGCCCGACTGGAGTGGGTACCCTCTAACAACACCTGCTGTTTTCTATCACTCAGGAAAGCCTTGATCCATGTGTTTGTCTGGCCTCTAACATCATAGTAATCCAACTTGTACATCAGCTTGGAGTGGGTGACTTTGTCAAATGCTTTGGCAAAGTCCAGCAGAATAACATCAACCTGCTCCCCATTGGATAGCTTTGATGCTATTTCTTGGATGGTGACTATGAGCTGTGTCTCACAGGAGCGTCTTTTCCGAAAGCCATGCAGGTTGTCTCTCATGATGTTAAACCTGTCAAAGTGAGCCATTACGTTGATGTGTATAATGTGTTCCAATAACTTGCAGGTAATGGATGTCAGGGATACTGGGCGGTAGTTGGCTGCTTTATGTCTATCCCCTTTCTTGAACACAGGTACAATACAGGCTTCTCTCCAGTCTGTTGGGATCTGGCCGGTGTCGAGTTAGGTCTGATACAGTATAGTAAGGATGGGTGCAAGTTGGTCAGCAGCTGCTTTCAGGATGAATGCTGGTATGGAGTCTGGACCAGTAGCCTTGAAAGACTTCAAACCTTTGAGAAGTTTATGGACTCCCTTCCAGATGACTGTGATGTCAGGCATCTCTTGGTGGGGGCTGGGTTCTTTGTCAGGTAGTGAGCTGGTATCTTCTTTGGTGAAGACAGATTCAAACTGGTTGTTGAGTATGTTAGCTTTACTCAAGATGTCACTCTTTAAGAATCCATCTTCATTCTTTAGGGGCGACACCCCTGCGGATTCCTGACCGGTTGACTTTATGTAAGACCAGAACTTCTTGGGATTTCCTTTGTAGCTGTCACTAACCACATCCTCCATATACTGCTTATGGGCCGATCTAACTTCAAAATGTACTCCGGCTTGCAGTTTCTTGTATCTGTCCCTGTCCTTCTTTCTACCAGACCTTCTTGACTTTTTGTATGCCCGCTGTTTCCGTCTAATTTCCCTCCGTATGCTTCTATTCATCCATGGATGTGTCTGCCTAGACTGTGATATTTTGGAAGGTACTCTTTCCTCTATAATGACATAGATTCGATCTTTAAATGAGTTCCACATGTCTTCTACAGAAGCTTGAGAGCTCACAATCACAAAATGACGAACCAAAAAGAGCCAAGTCATCCTGGATGCCCTGTACATCAGCCTGCTTCCACAGATAGATCTTCCGTTTCACTGGCTTCGGGGGACGGGTAATGAGGCTTGTGTCAAGTAGGACGATATTATGGTCACTATTCCCTATAGAAGGCAGTGGCTTGCATCTTTCCATAAATGAAGGATGGGACGTGAAGATGAGGTCCAATGTCTTATCTTTTCTTGTAGGGAATGATACTATTTGTTCCAAGCTGTTGTCTGCTGTCATGTCAAGGAAACTTTTGTTTACTCGGAAAGGGTTTTGGCTTCCCTCCACTTGTAGCGAAGCCCAGTTGATGTCCGGAAGGTTGAAATCTCCATCGAGAAGCAATATGTTTCTCTTGCATTCAGTTAGAATGATAAAAGATGATAGGTTAGAATAGTTAAGCGGAGTTTAAAAACAGGATAAAAACAACTATTTCCAGATTTAAGGCCTGAAATGTTGCAGCTTACTAACTGAGACCTTGAAGGACTCAAGGTCTGGTAAGCATGCAACAGTTTCAGGGAGGGCATTCCACTGGACAATGGTCAGTGGAAAGAAGGTGTATTTATAGTTAATTTTAGTAGTGTGTAACTGGCGGAATGTCATTGAGTGGCAATATCTGGAAATTCTATTTGAGGGTTGAATGTAGTCAGGAAGGGGTACAGCAACAAGTCCGTGTACAATTTTGTAGAAAAGACATAGGCGCGCATCTGCCCGTCTTTGCTCAAGCGTTCTCCATCCAAGATTCTTTACAATTTCTGTAGTACTTGACCGGTAGTCAAAGCTACTGGTGGTCCAGTGTGCTGCTCTGCGCTGCACTTTTTCAAACTGAAGTACTTTTTCCTTAGTATAGGGGTCCCAAACAGGGGCAGCGTACTCCAGCTGGGAGCGGACCAGTGTGTTGTAGGCAGTTTCTCGTACCTTTTGATTTTTAGGTTTGATGTTAGGTTGGATGAAGTTCAGCGTCCTGGTGGCAGTTTTAGATATCCGGTCAATGTGGAGATTCCAGGATAGGCCACTGGAGATACATGAAACGTCCACTCCCAGGTATTTGGCATTTAGTGACAACCTCCAATACTTGACAATGTAAAGTATATGATAAGTTAAAAGGATTTCTGGAGGATGTCACCCGCACCACCTGGCACTCGGACGGATTAAACTCCATGTCCCACCTGCCCTCCCACACAGAAAGTCTGTCCAAGTCATTTTGTAGCAACTTGCCATCTTCCGCACCTCCTATTGTAAGGTACACAGCCGTGTCATCTGCGAAAAGACGTACATGTGATGACAACTCATCCGGCAGGTCATTGATGTAGATCAGAAACAGGATCGGTCCAAGGACAGAGCCCTGGGGTACACCAGAGGTCACAGGGACCTATCCCAATTCCTCCCCATCAAGTACACCGTCTGTGACCGGTTCCCCAGGAAGGCACGGATCCAGGCAAGTGCATTTCCTCTGATTCCATACTGATGGAGATTCCACAGGAGTTTGGCGTGATTTACTTTATCAAAGGCCTTTGAAAAGTCCAGCAGTATCAAATCTGTTTGATGAATATTAATTTGACAAATATGATTTTCAAGAGCCCTCGCATAAGAAAAACACATGCAAAACAGTGCAGTAACTGCACAGCTGATCAGCGCCTTAGTTTTCGCTACAGGGATAGTACAATTCCTCTTCTACTTGAATCCAAAATTTCAAGCCTCTAGCCTGCTTCGGCCGGTTTGTGTCAGACCTGGTCGGAAACCCAGATTGTTGGTTTTCTCATGCGAAGGCTCATTTCGTATAATCAGAGACATTTTATCTCAGGTATAATATATTGCATTTACTGTGCATTTTCGTGAAAAAGATGCAATTACATTTCTTTCTTTCTTTCTTTCTTTCTTTCTTTCTTTCTTTCTTTCTTTCTTTCTTTCTTTCTTTCTTTCTTTCTTTCTTTCTTAACACCCTCTCGCGAGGATTATGTGCAGGTGCGCGCGTCAAAGAAAAGGTTGATAGAAGAAAGTTAAAATGAGTTTAGTAAGGCTAAAATGTATGATAGTGTGGCCCCGACTTAAAGCTATTCATTTTAGTTGGTTGGGGCCGGAGCTTCTTGTCTGTTGCTTGGCCCACCGGGGTCCAACTGGTGTTTTTCTTTTGCTCCGGAGTTAGTAGGTTATTCGGCGCCCAGGGATCTCCATCATCGGGCAGCTTACTCAATCTGTGAGTCCTTGTTTTTGATTCATCAGGATGTTTATCATGATTTATTTGTTTGTTCTTGATGATTCATTGACTAGTTAGAGATTCACCACGAGGACCGAAGAACTTACTAAATGTTATGAACCACTGCAGAAGCTGAGGGTGAGGTTAGGATCCTGTAAAACCGGTTTAAGCCCGCCAGTAACTTTGTGTTACTGATCGTTCCAAGTCGATACTTCTGTGGTGGTTCTTTTTGTTTTATGTCTTGGTGTTTAAATTTTTTTGTGCTGTTGGCGCCTTATGTATGTTTTCATATTCTTAATTAAGTTAAGGTAACTGAGTGGCCTCTTATTGGGAAAATAGCTGCTCATTCGGCTTACGATATGTTTCATGGTATAAGTGCCTGATTGTTAGTTTGGTTTTTTCCCACCTCGGTTTTTGGAGTGGGAATCTCTTTCTGATTGCGCCTTTTCCCGATCTTTGCCTACTTGTACCTTAGTATGAAGAAGATGTAAAAAGTTGAAAGCTGATTAAAACAACATATCTTGGGTTTATGGCATAATGCAAATAGCAGACCTTAACGTATTCAGGTCTTCCAAAAGGATAACAGAGGTTGGGATATTGTTCCACTGCACGTTTGCCAAAGGGAAAAATAATATTTGTAGTAGTTTGCTGTTGTTTGGGTTTGAATAAAATGGTATGGGTGTGTAGTTCTTGTCATTCGGGTCTGTCTTGGTTAGGTTTGATGCAATGAAGAACTAACTAAATGTTATGAACCACTGCAGAAGCTGAGGGTGAGGTTAGGCGCCTGTAAAAAGGTACAAGTAGGCAAAGATCAGGAAAAGGCGCAATCAGAAAAAGATTCCCACTCCAAAAACCGAGGTTGGAAAAAACAAACTAACAATCAGGTACTTATACCATGAAACATATCCTAAGCCGAATGAGCAGCTATTTTCCCAATAGGTGGCCACTCAGTTACCTTAACTAAAAAATATGAAAACATACATAAGGCGCCAACAGCACAAAAAAATTTAAACACCAAGACATAAAACAAAAAGAACCACCACAGAAGTATCGACTTGGAACGATCAGTAACACAAAGTCACTGGCGGGCTTAAACCGCTTTTACAGGTACCTAACCTCACCCTCAGCTTCTGCAGTGGTTCATAACATTTAGTTAGTTCTTCGGTCCTCGTGGTGAATCTCTAACTAGTCAATGAATCATCAAGAACAAACAAATAAATCATGATAAACACCCTGATGAGTCAAAAACCAGGACTCACAGATTGAGTAAGCTGCCCGACGATAGAGATCCCTGGGCGCCGAATAACCTACTAACTCAGGAGCAAAAGAAAAACACCAGTTGGACCCCGGTGGGCCAAGCAACAAACAAGAAGCTCCGGTCCCAACCAACTGAAATGAATAGCTTTATGTCGGGAAAGATTCATTTTTTTACCAATGTAAAACCGGTTTAAGCCCGCCAGTAACTTTGTGTTACTGATCGTTCCAAGGCGATACTTCTGTGGTGTTTCTTTTTGTTTCATGTCTTGGCGTTTAAGTTTTTTGTGCTGTTGGCGCCTTATGTGTGTTTTCATAGTTTTAGTTAAGTTAAGGTAACTGAGTGGCCACCTATTGGAAAAATAGCTGCTCATTCGGCTTACGATATGTTTCATGGTATAAGTACCTGATTGTTAGTTTGGTTTTTTCCCACCTCGGTTTTTGGCGTGGGATCTTTTTCTGATTGCGCCTTTTCCTGATCTTTGCCTACTTGTACCTCTTTCCATCAGATTGCAACAGATGTAGGTTAAGGAGATTGGTCTATAGTTGCCGGGGTCGCCCTTGTTGCCTTTTTTTTTGAAAGTGGTGGGACGATAGCCTTTTTCCAGTCTGAAGGTATCTGGCCAGTGTGTAATGATTGCTGGAATATTGCTTGGAGTATTGGGGCTACTTGATCATGGCCTTCAAAGATCTGAGCACAAGATGTTTAATTGCGTCGGGACAGGCAGCTTTGGATGGGTCAAGCCCTGCTAGCAGTTTCAAGATGCCTGCTAGCGAGATTTCAATTTGGGGCATCTCAGGGACTTAAGGCCTGAATGATCCGGGGATGTCATCATCCTAAATGGTGCCTTTAGCCAGTCCTTCTAGTATGGCTCTCTCGGAGAACTGTTTTTATCCGAGAGGTGATACTGGGGTGAAGACAGATTGTAAGTGGTCATTGATTAGGTTTGCATCTGTCGGTGTTGCGTGTAAGGACCTCGTTGGTATGGGGGTCACGGAGCGGACCGATACCTTAAGAATCCTGGCGAGAGTTTTTCGTGCATTACATAGAACTCCAAGCCGCAGTGTTACACTTACGGACGTAAGTCCTCTCGTAAAACACCACTGCAGACACCAGTCGAAAAAATGTTGAATATCGGTGAGCAACGGAGTTGGGTACTGTTCGTCTCTTAGCAGACGACTGTGTTTTGTATAGAAACATTAATTCACTCACTGATTGCCAGATTCTACAAGAAGACCTGAATAGCCTTGCACAATGGGAGACCGATTGGCAAATGAAATTCAACGTTGCCGAATGTCACTCAATGAGGGTGAGTGACCCGGCACCTCCCTAGCAATCAAATACATTTCAACTACTCTCTACATCAGCAAACTCTGGAACAGGTTCGATCCGCCAAATACCTTGGACTTACTATCACTGACGACTTAGAATGGGGTCAACATGTTTCTGAAATTTCTTGTAAAGCAACTAAGACATTGGGTTTTCTTCGGCGCAATTTATCTTTTGCACCTCGGCACACAAAGGAAGTTGCATACAAAACATTGGTTCGTCCTCAGCTTAAGTATGCAGCTCCTATTTGGCATCCCTATAATGAAACTGAGACAAAAAAGGTGGAGAAAGTGCAGAAGACAGCAGCCAGGTGGACCTGCAGGCGATGGCATAACAGGAGTAGTGTTGACGATATGTTGGACGAACTTGAGTGGCCATCCCTGGAGGACCGCAGGGTGAAGTCCTCCTGAACTTTCTTTTACAAGACTCACTCCGGTACAGTGTCTCTTGATAAAGATAGATATCTGACCCCAGCACCCAACTTAAGAAGTACCAGGGCATCTCATGATTCACAATACACAAGATATATGGCCTATAGTGATGCTCTGAAGAATTCTTTTTTTCCCCAGGACTATCCCTTTATTGAATAGTCTTCCCTCTTCAGTGGTCTCTCAAAGACTGCTGAAGAATTTCAAGCTCTCATTTAGACCAGGGGTTCGGAGGTATACGTTTAAGTATGCCTCTGTTTAGCTTCTCTGTCTTGTAAATAGTTTTAATGGCCCATCCCGAATGTTCTCCCCATCTTGCTAAATTCAAAATTTAGCACCCAACCAACACCTGAGATGATGATCAGAAATTGATCGACTCAGTATATGAAGATAGATAGATAGACATGCATGACGTCAATGAAGGCCAAGACAAACTTCCTACGATGTATTGGTTACCTAAGCTTCACAAAAGACCATACAAAGCAAGATTTATTGCAAATTCTAGCTCTTGTACTACTACTGAACTTTCTTAATTATTAACTTCCTGTCTTACTGCTATCAAATCTCATGTTATAAGATACTGTGAGACAGTGTATGAAACTTCAAATAAAAATTGGTTTTGGTCAATAAAAAATTCTGGTGAGGTGCTCAATAAATTGAAGTGTAGAGGGTTCCGTGCGACGAGCTTGTCCACATATGATTTTTCTACTCTGTATACAACTTTACCACATAATCTAATTAAAGAAAAACTTCTGAATTTGATAGAGTGGACCTTCAAAAGCGCATTAAAAACTATGGTTCACTTTATTTGGCATGTAATGACAAAAAGGCTTTTTTCACATCCTCTGACCAAAGTCGGTATACACTTTGGTTATGTCAGAATGTGTGCGACGCCTTATCCTATCTCCTGGATAATATTTATATTAGATTTGGGACCAAGTTATACAGACAAATTGTTGGAATTCCGATGGGTACAAATTGTGCACCTCTCGTAGCTGATTTATTTTTATACTGCTACGAAAGAGATTTCATGGATTCTCTTAACCATGATCATCAAGCTGATGTTATCGAGGCTTTTAATTCCACTTCTAGGTACCTCGATGACCTTTTGAACATTGACAACCCTTATTTTGAAGGTATGGTCAATCAAATTTATCCATCTGAACTACAGTTGAACAAAGCCAATATCTCGGATACCGAAGCCCCCTTTTTAGATCTACATCTTTCTGTTGCAAATGGATTTGTTTTTTCTAAAATTTATGATAAGCGCGATGACTTTGATTTTGATATAGTAAATTTTCCGTTTTTGGATGGTGACGTTCCTCGTCGTGCTTCTTATGGTGTATACATTTCGCAACTTATTAGGTTTGCTAGAGTCTGCAATCATGTTACAGACTTTAACGCTCGAAATAAATCTTTAACGGCCAAACTTCTCCAACAGGGCTATCGGTATCATAAACTTCGAAAAACCTTTTCTAAATTTTATCGTAGACACTATGAATTGATTTCCAAATATAATGTTGGGTTAAAGACGCTTTTAAGTGAGGGTCTTTCGGAACCAGAATTTTATGGTGACTTGGTTTACAAATTTAAGAAACTTAGAGGAAGTAATGATTTTTCTTTTCAGTTTAGAAAAATCATAACACGTTAAAGACGTATAGGTTATAACTTAAATGTTATGCGACAGTCTGCATGCTTAGTTTTTAACCCAATCACGGTTGATAACTATGCTGCCTTCTTTAATTGCACGCCGGTGGGTCGGGCGTCAGACTCTATGATGGCCCCGACTTAAAGCTATTCATTTTAGTTGGTTGGGGCCGGAGCTTCTTGTCTGTTGCTTGGCCCACCGGGGTCCAACTGATGTTTTTTCTTTAGCTCCGGAGTTAGTAAGTTATTTGGCGCCCAGGGATCTCCATCGTCGGACAGCTTACTGAATCTGTGAGTCCTGGTTTTTGATTCATCAGGATGCTTATCATGATTTATTTGTTTGTTCTTGAGGATTCATTTACTAGTTAGAGATTCACCACGAGGACCGAAGAACTAACTAAATGTTATATGAACCACTGCAGAAGCTGAGGGTGAGGTTACGGCCGTGTAAAATCGATTTAAACCCGCCAGTAACTTTGTGTTACTGATCGTTCCAAGTCGATACTTCTGTGGTGGTTCTTTTTGTTTTATGTCTTGGTTTATCTTATCTTCTGATACTGAGTCGATCAATTTCTGATCATCACCTCAGGTGTTTAAAATATTTTTGTGCTGTTGGCGCCTTATGTATGTTTGCATATTTTTAGTTAAGTTAAGGTAACTGAGTGGCCACCTATTGGGAAAATAGCTGCTCATTCGGCTTACTAAATGTTTTCATGGTGTGGGTGCCTGATTGTTGGTTTGTTTTTTTCCCCATCTTGGTTTTTGGAGTGGGGGTCTATTTCTGGTTGCGCCTTTTCCTGGTCTTTGCCTACTTGTGCTTTTTTATGCTATATAGTTAACAAAACGACTTTTGGGACCGAAACGAGCCGATGGACATCTGTCTCATGTCGAACAAACGACTCACATTGCCGAAATGCCCCGTTACCGAATCAAGAGCGAAACGATTCGCGGCCGAAACGACCTTTTGGGTTACTAGCAACACGGAATCGCTAGTTCGACTTTTTACCTAACTGCAAACGTAAACAATGGATTAACCAATGAGCATTCAGATCGTGATCATGTGCTTTCCCTAAGCGCCATTATCAAAACAAAGCCAACCTAAACTTGTCAAGAAAATGGAAACACGTTCAGAATTAGAGAATTTTCAAGCAACATACGAACAGAGGTTATACCTTATCTTTCGTTAAACAAGTGTGTCCATATTTTAGGCTCGTTAACGATAGAATTACCAAATTTTGGCCGCTTCGTACATTCACCCCATCAAAGTTCGGCCAAACTCGGCCCATAGATCATTAGATGATCGAGGTTCGGCCGATCGTAGATCAGACCTTCAGCTGATCAGCTGTTGTACATACATCTCCATGCATGTACAAAAGCATTCCGAATGTGCCAAGCGTGTACTAACCGGGAATTTTTTTCTTACTTTACACAGCACATTTTCAAACACAAAATTCACAGAAAAACTAAATCCTACTTACCCCCACGTCGCTAGACTCAGACCTTCAGCTGTTATTTACAATCTCCATGCGTGTTTACACAAAAGCATTGCGAATATGTCATACAGCCTCAGTGCCAAGCGTATACTAACCGGTCAAAAATAGTTTTACTTTACACATAAAATTTTGAAACCCGAAATTCACTGTGAAAAACTAAATCCCGCTCACCTTCACTTGGCTTACTGTTCACAGAGATATTAAATTTTCTCTCCAGGTGATGTTCCATAAGAAAAGTCTCTGCTTTAAATCCATAATTTTTGTGAGATTTACTCATTCATCTAGCTTATTTGCTCCTACTTTTGGAGAGCAACGCTAAGCCAATCAAAAAGAAACTCTCCATGCTCACGTGACAAAGCGCACGCCATGACGTCAAGGCACTCCGTGACGTCAACTAGGTCGAGTTCGAATGAACTCACCACGTGTCAACATAGATGTGTAATCATGTTTATTCAATTGGAAATTGTTTGATCAAATAGAACCGTCAAGGTCCGCAACAGAACGTAGTGGAGTAAGGTTTCGCATCTACCACGTCGCAAACTGTTCATAACTTCATAGCATACATGTAATACCTCCCCCATCATCAGGGAGACTCCAGGAAATGAGTGATAAAACGATCTAAAATTTGTCTAAAATTTGTCTAAAATACCACACTTTTTCAAGAAAATTTCAAAACCTCCCTGAAATGAACCAAGAATTTTCCTATATAATCTATACATTTTTCAAAAACCTCCCTGAAATGAGAGAAAAATCTCCCTGATGCCACTTTCAAACTCATCACATGTATGTCATAGAGATATTAATGTCAGGTTCTGATATTTACCAAAAAGACCCGAATTACCGGAAAGACCACAAAATACCGAATTGACCACGGAATTCTGTTGTACGTAGTACATGCACTTGAGACTATTTCGTTTTGCTTTAGCATGTCAGAGTATACATTTATTTTTACTATATTAGTCAAGTTCACTCACTTTTGATTAAAAAGAAGAGGACTCATTCACCGATGCATTGCAATTGAGAGTTTAAAAATGGAGGTCAAACGAACATGGGTCTTAACAAAATCAGATGGGTGTCAAATGTTAATGTCGCATACAATTTGCATCATTTTTCTTGAACCATTATACGATGCATTCGGAATGTTTTCAGTTTACCCAAAGGTACTGAGACATATTTTTATAACATTTGTTTGTGCTCTGTTCACTTAACAATTGGTTTAAATGCTTTGCGTAACTTGTCAATTGATAAATTTTTGGTGCGCTTTTGCATACTGAGTGGAGATAAGCCTTATAAACTGTAAAAAGATTAAAACATAATTCTAGTAATTTAAACAGCCATGTCCGACCAAATTGGGGTGTGAAACGATTATAAGCACGATAAAATGAAATGTAAAGAGTATGGTTTATACAGTTTTTATATCAAAACACATTCTCATATTCAACTCGGATCCAATAGACCCGGTTATTGGACCCGAATATTCATCAGCAAAAGTTGTCAATGGTTCTTAAGAAACATGTATACAGCTGTTATTTCTCGTTTGTCTGATGAAACTGAAATTTCATGACAAATACAGTCTGCAAGCATTCTACTTGTACTGTTGATGGTCGAGCAGCATCATACGTAATTTCTTAAATTTATTAAATTACTTCTCAAAAACAAGCTGCATAAAACAAAAAAAATGTAATTACATGTATGTTTCGCTCCCGTGAATGAATGTATTTGCATGTAGAAAAGATTTTGTTTGTTTTTTTAATTCAGTTTTACGTCCCATTCAAGATTATTTCAGCTCATATGAGACAGGCCAATCAGAAGGTGGGGCGAAAACGGGAGGACCCCG
Organism: Rugalucina vietnamica; assembly: GCA_964017185.1. Classification (NCBI taxonomy): domain Eukaryota; kingdom Metazoa; phylum Mollusca; class Bivalvia; order Lucinida; family Lucinidae; genus Rugalucina; species Rugalucina vietnamica. Next base: position 35,296,394 of record OZ024872.1, read on the forward strand.
AGAAAAACCACCTGGCACACCCACAAGCAGAACTTGGCTTGTCTCACATCATCACATGTGGCCAGAGTGGGGCTCAAACCCACACCAGACACAGCGGTGAGATTATCGAGTAATCAAGAAACAGCGCTCTTAACCTCTTGGCCACAGGGGCCGTCATGTAGAAAAGATGAACAATTTTATTGTTATTATTTATGAGGAAATTCGATTTTAATTGAATGGGTTCTGATAATCCAATTATTGACACGTCATCAGTGCTTATTTCATCAACTGTAGCTGACCGTTTTCACACCTCACAAACAGACAGATGGCTGATTATTCGATTAGCGCAGGGTAACTTATAGCCTGATAACTGTAACTGCACGGCTGATCAGTGCCTTTGTTTTTGCTACCCAGGTAGTACAATTCCTCTGAAACTTAAATACAAAATTTCAAGCTTCTAGCCATTTTCATTGCTTGTATGTAATAGCTCGGTTTGTGTCTGACCTGTTCAGAAACCACATTGTTGGTTTTCTCGCATCATGGCTCAAATCATTTGGTTTGTTTCAGGTTTGGATGTTGTATCTGTCTTGGACCCAAGTTAAACATGGTGTCGGGTCAGTGCCAACACAGGATATGTGACGAGTGCTTGTACGACAAGGAGGACAATAGGAGACCATGCATGACGAACTGTCCCATATGCTGTCTTGAGGACTCATTTCCACAAAAACGGTAAGAGTTAGAGATCTCACAGGCTCGAACCTTGACTTGTGAATACATGTATGTACAAATTACATGTGTGACGAAATGATCCGTGTCATGAGAAAAACAGATTTTTGCTTATACGAAAACATAGGCACAGATCAGCTGTGCAGTAACTGTACAGTGCCTTTGTTTTCTCGACACCGATAGTACAATTCCTCTACTTTGGACCCAAGTGAAACATATAGATATTGCAAATAAGTTCTCCCATTTATATGGGATTTATATGAACGAAAATTTTCTAGTGCTATCTTTCAAAATGTAAGCAAAAGATAAAATCATGAAACTCCGCAATTGAAAATGTTAGCTTGAAATGAAATTCCTCTTTGCACTCATCTTTTTGGCTCTTAGAAAGAGAGCTTACCCAAGTACTGGCCATCTTTTCTGTCTCCATGACAATGAAGCCACTGTCTTTTGCTGCCTAACATTTATCCACTGAGTTTTCATTGAAGATGACCAGGCAAGCTGTCATGTATTAATCTTCAATTGGAGCACAGTGCTATTTGAATTAAGTTTATTTTATCATGGCTTCCAGGTGATGAAACTTTTCATGCTCAACTGAGTTGAGCATGATATTTTAACTGCTTGTTAATAACTTAAATAACCAAAATTGGTAGAAATTACAAGTTTAGATTACCAAAGTTTGTCATTTATCCAACAATTGTTGGCATTTTAACATTAAAGAGCAGGATAAATTTCAGACTCCGCTGAGTTGATCTGGAAAAAAGTTTTATAACTGCGTCCTTGTTAAAATTTCAGTCCAGTACTACCAGCCCAGGTGATAGACACACAGCGATGTCTTGGTATACAGGAATGCCCAAACAAATGTGATGCACAGATGTGGTATTGGGAGGTGGAAGATCATTTAAAGTAAGTTTTTAATTTTTTAACACATTATTTTTTCATGCTCATGTGTATCAGTGTATGTCTACTCTATTGTCTTTAATGCACTAGCCATTTGTAACCACGGCCCCCACCGGTGGGGGAGGGTGGGGGATAACCGTGAAAATGAGCGGGGCTTTGGCCAAAGTTTTGCCACGGCAGTATGGAGAAAATACCCGGGATTTGCTTTGTATAGGCAAAAAGGGCTGTGAAATGAAAAGAAAGCAGGCTGCTGGGGAAATCAGCAGTGGTTTTACCAACAAGCAGTCCCTGCACTGCAGGATTGGGCTTTAGGCAGGGACCAAAAGTCAAAGTCCCCGCTATTCCGCAAGGGTGGGGGCCATGGTTAGTCAAAATCAGTAAAAAGATAATGTCGTAAGAACATGTACTGTTGAAAAACAGATGGAAACTGAAAGCAAATGACATTCTGCATTTGAAGTTATTGAATATATCAAGCACACAGAATTGTCACTTGTTTTGAATGAATAAAAATGGTCAGAGACCACCAATAGTGAGTGGAAAAGTTTATTTATTTTCTGCAATCAAGCACCAACCCAGTAAACAGAACTGATGATGCTTATATGAGCTGCGTCACGAGAAAGCAGACTTTGGGGGTTAAGATCAGGTTTAACACGAACAGCCTGTATACCCACAGAAGAAAGCTAGAACCTTGAAATTGTGGGTATAAGTAGTGGAGGAGTTGTACTATCCATGTAGCAAAAACAAAGACACTGATTAGCTGTGCAGTTACTTTTGTTGATTGAATCTTTTTTATGAATGGTAAGAATAAGATTTTTTTATTTAAATCAGCTGCTGTGCCCGAAAACCAACAATCTGCATATGCAAAACAAAGACGCAGGTCAGCTGTGCAGTAACTGCACAGCTGATCAGTGCTTTTGTTTTTGCTGCAAGGATAGTACAATACCACTTCTTCTTATATCCGAAATTTTGAGCTTCTAGCCTGCATCTGTCACTATACAGCTAGGTTTGTGTTGGACATGGTAGGAAACCCAGATTGTTGGTTTTCTTGTGTGAAGGCCCATATATGAAAATGTGTCTTTTTCAGATGTTGCCCAAACAGTGTTAAAAGTCCTAGTCCTAAGAAAAATCAAACTGCTGTGACTAAGAGAAAAAGGGGTCGAGTCAGTGACCTTGGAGTTGTTTCAGTTACACGGAGATGTTCACAACGACACAAAAAAGACTACACTTCAGTGTTGAGACCTAGAACATCATCATGATATAGGGAGAAGTTCTTGTTTTCTTTTTCAGTGAAACAGACTTGTGTGTTTACTTGTGTGTTTCGGATGAATGAGCCTGGAGAAATTGAGCTGTGTCATGAGAAAACCGGAATTTTTGCCTGTGCAAAAACAAGGCGCAGATCAGCTCCACAATTACTGCGAAGCTGATCACTGCCTTTGTTTTCCCTTCACAGATAGTACAATTCCTCTACTTTCTAGAGAAAATTTCAAGCCTCTAGCCATCTTCTGCGCTTGTACAGCTCAGTTAGTGTTGGATCTGGTCGGAAACCCCAAAACCCGGTTTTCTCATGTTGCGGCTCCTTTCAATGCTGGGTGACTCTGTAGAATTGCCTCTGATAGGCAGGGAGTTCTGATTTTGTTCAGTCTGCAATCATTTTAATTGAGAACAGCAATTTGATTAGGGGAAATATGTTGTGATGTGTGTGATTTCAAATTAAGAGTTCACAGGGGCCCGCTCCTAGGTTCAAATCCTACTGGTATTTCCCTGGATTGTGTCCTTGCACAAGAGGCCTTGACTTACCACAGTACTGGCCCCGAGGTTATAAAACTTTTTTCATGCTTAGCTCAGATGAGACTAAAATTCATCCTGTTCATAAATGTTAAAATGCCAACAATTGTTGGCATTTTAACATTTATAAGCAGAATGAATTACAGGCCTTGGAGTTGTAAACCTTCAATTTCAATTTATTTGGGCTATGAAATTTCAGTATTTATGAGGATTTGAAATTTCAAGCTCAGCTGAGTTGAGCATGAAAATTTTTATATAACCTCGGGGGGCCTGGTTCTGCCTAATAAGAGTTTGTCTCTGTGAGGAGCCGGAGCCCATTGAAAAATTGGTCAGAAGTGGGTTCGATTTGGTAGACCCGGGATTTAATCCCCAAGTTTGCAAAATTTCCTTCAGGGGCCAGTGGTTCAAATTAACGAAAATTTAATATGGCAAAATTACAAATACACGGTCATTTTTTGTTGAAAATATGTGAGAATCCTTTGCAATTGTGAGAATCCTTTGCATTGCAAAGGATTCTCACATTTTTTCAACAAAAATAACAGTGTACGTGTATTTGCTTTTGAAGTCAATATATAGTTAACAAATTGGGGTCTTAACAACAGCATTAAGCTAACAAAGTTTTGAACAACTGGCCCCAGAAAAATTTGGTCATGAAAATATTTCTTCCTCCTGTTCTGCTGAATTGTGCAATTTCACCATATAACTTGTTCTCTTGTCTGAAGACACATTGACAAAACGTCTAAAGTTTAAACAAGCATATATTATAAACACTGTACAGTAAAGTTTCTTTTGTTGTGTACATAAAATTATTGTAAATAATGAGTAATTTATCGATTTAAATATCTCATGAACAAGAATTATAATATATGATAAGAGTTTTAAAACTTTTTGACAAACTTTTCTCATGGGCATTATCATTGCGTTTATAAGAGAAGTTTGGAAAAATGATTTATTTTCTGAATGTCCTTGTTACCTAATTGCACAGGCATCAAGTCATCCTTCATGTTATAATTGACATGTAGATTCAGTGCACTATTTCAGTTCTGTTACAAATGGAGAGTACTTTAGATATATGGTACTATAACTAATTTTACAGGGAGTGTGGTGGGGTAGTGGTAGAGCATCAAACTCCGAATCGAGAGGTTCTGGGTTTGATCCCTTCGAGCAGCACCATATTGTGTCCTTGAGCATGGCACATTAATTCCCCAGAGTACTCACTAATACCCAGGTAGCAGTGGCTCCGTCCCGACATGACTAAATATTGTTGACTGGGATGTAATACCAGGGTTGCCACAGTCAGGGAAAAAAGTCTGGAAAATGATTTTTTTCCAGGTCAGGGAAAAGTCAGAGAATTTGGGTTTGAGTCAGGGAGGGAATTTGCAAAAAGTGCAGAAAGTCAGGGAAAAGTCAGGGAATTTCAAAAATGATGGTCTTTGGCAATATATTATGTATCACTTAGTGTCTTAAACGAATTTGAAAAATGGAACTCTTTTTCCCTAAAGTCAAATGGCTTTCAGTTTCTCAGAATTTCTTAATTAGTTGCACAAATGTTTCTTTAAACATATTGTTTGACAAGTAATTGATTAACCTACCTTTTCTGTATCCTACTTTTTTTTCTTCAATTAATCTGTTTATTCATTTTCGCCACATGCTAATAAAAAAGGTAAGTGACCTCAGGAGAGGTCAACATCAGAGGAGATTGCATTAATAAACCAAGAGCTTTTGGGTGCCTGGGCGGCCCCCAGACTCCGCCAAAAATCATCTTTCTTATACTTCTAACAATACCAGAAAAAAGGAAAGTATAGGGGAGAGGGAATGAAAGTTATATATCTTAAGTTTGATATATGTCTGTTATGGGCACAGCTATAATGATTAATAGTAGAACTAATGTAGGGGGAGGGGTGGGTAAAGGAAGGTGTGATTGCTGCAGAGACCTGAAAATTGGAGCCGATATACACATATAAGGGTCTGGAAAACTGTAAAAAGTCAGGGAATTTTGAAATACAAAATGAGTGGCAACCCTGAATACTGTAACAGTGTGCTATAAATAGATATTCAAATTTCACTGGAAACTTTGTGAAGCGAGTAAGTGTATAGTGTGTATAGCAAAGTAAAACACCCTTGGTGGGTGAGCATGCTTTTTCACCGACGGGATTTATCTGTGGCTTGGCTCAGCTGTACGTTACAATACCTCAATACAAACAAACTAATTTTACAAAGTTTCCTAGGGTATAATGTAAATTGTTTGATTTAACATTTTTGTGCGTGGTTTCTTAATCACTCGATCATCTCAACGCTGTGCCTGGTGTGGGTTCGAGTCCCGCTCTGGCCACATGTGAGACAAGCAAGTTCTGCTTGTGGGTGTGTCAGGTGGTTTTTCTAGGGGTTCTCCCGTTTTTGCCCCACCTACTGATTGGCCCGTCTCATATGAGCTGAAATAATCTTAAAAAGACGTAAAACTGAATGAAAAAAAAAATTGTGTGTGGAAACCTGATTTATAAAACTTAATTCTCATGCTCCACTCAGCTGGTAGAATATGAGTTTCAAATGCTTGTAGATGTTGGGTTTCTTTGCCCAAAGTCAAATGGTGTATCCTGTTCTTTCATCTTAGAGTACCAAGTAGTTACATGCAGCATTTAAACATCTATCAGATGAAGAAAGACTCAGTTGACTTTAGAATGAAAAAAAAAAAAAAAAATTTGATAACCTTGGAATCTGTTTTGAGAAGATGGACCTGACTGAGTCAAGGTAACTTGCTTAATTCTTATCTGGTTGGATCCATCAGGTCCTGAGGTTCTAAAAATGTTTTCATGCTTAACTCAGCTGAGCATTTTCATGCTCAACTCAGCTGAGCATGAAATTTGAAGTGCATATAATGGCCCAAATAAATTGAAGTTTACAGTTTAGATTGCCAAGGCCTGTAATTTATCCTGCTAATAAATGTTAAGATGCCAATTTTACATTTACGAGCAGGATTTTAATATTTATGGGCAGGTTAAATTTTAGTCTGAGCTGAGTTTAGCATGAAAAACGTTTTATAGCCTCGGGGGCCAGGTAGGGGCTTTCTTTTGCTCCATTATTTCAGAACCAGTTAACTGTTGAGTTTCTGCTTCATGATAGGGCTTACCTTGCTTTCTGTAAAACTGAAGTAACAAGCTGGGAAGCTTCTAGAGTTAGAGAGGCAAAATTCTTGTTTAATCAAAGCAGAATAAGGGTGAGGATTGGAGCCCATTAAAACCGATCCCTCTTCCCCTTAAATCCAAAATTTCAATCTTCTAGATAGCTTCTATGACTGTAAACCCTGTTTAGTTTGACCTAGTGTGAACTTCAGAAGCTCAGACATTGAGCCACTGCATGTGGAAACCAACAATCTACATATACGTAACCAAAGGCGCAGATCAGCTGCTATCAGTGTCTTTGTTTTTGCTACACTTCAAGTACAATTCCTCTTCTTAAATCCAAAATTTCAAACTTATAGCCTACTTCTTAGACTGTACAGGCTGGTTTGTCGGACATGGTTGGAAACCTAAATTGTTGGTTTTCTAACGCAAATGCTCAATTAATCTCATCTTTATCTTTCTTATACTTTTTCTTTACCTGTTTGTTTCAGTTGTATTTTGAAAAGAAAAAAAAATCAGAATTTACTCTGTTGTGTTTTTTCTTTCTTTTCTGCCGTAGCTTTTCAACTATTGGTTTGTAAAATAATTTCATGGATGGTAGCTTGATCGGTATCATGTCGGATTTGTAATAAAACAAAAATGAGACTGACACATTCCAAGAAGATTTGGCCATGAAAATATTTCTACAGCCATTCCACCTCTTCACTGATTCAAGAAAAGCAGATGTGCAAGAAACATGCTGGAAGTACTGGATCAGTTTGGATAGGATACTAACCTGTCTGTTGACCATTTATGTAAATTGTTAAATATCAAAGCAAAGTATTATAGAAGTAAACCATTAAATCAAACTTTAAAGCAAAGTATCGGTGGTAAATTTGTCTGCATGCCTCCTTGAATATCCTCCAAGTATACCACAATTTCTTTATAATTCTATTGTTGGGGTCAAAAGCAATTCGTTACCTATCCAATCTTTTATAATGAGAGTAACATGTAAGATGTATAGCAAAATTAGACTAAAATGACTATTTGGGGTCCATGAATTATTTCGTCAAAACCAAAACTCTGTTTTGCTGAACCGTGTTACGAAGAGGTTGAGGTGTACCTTTCAAAGCATTCAGCTGACTGTTAAATTGCACGAACCCAACAAATCAGTTGCCTGTCTAGCTCTTGCTTTTTAAATTAGGGGATGCAAAATTGATCTCATCTTCTCTAGTCTTTGAGTTTGAGATAATACAAGCCGTGATACGAGAAAACCTGTCTTCGGGTTTCCAACCAAGTCTGACACAAACAGACCTGGGGTTGGTAACTCAAAGCCATCTTAAGCTTAAGATCAACTTAAGTATCTCTTAAGAATTATGGTGAATAACTGAAAAGGCCCTTAACACACGGTGACACCTCAACAGTATCATAACTTTGGCATCATATTATCTTACGATGTGGCACCTTTCATCTGTAAAAGTTACGATAGCCTTGACTAACTGGAATAGCAAGGGCATAAATTTTAAGATGGTCACCTTAAGTATGTCGTAAGTAGGGGAACTTACGATGCCTTCGAGTTACTGGGCCCAGTACAGTTACAGAAGCAGGCTAGAAGCTTGAAAATTAGGCTTTAAGAAGAGTATTGTACTATCCGAGAAGTGAAAACAAAGGCGCTGATCAGCTGTGCAGTTACTGCACAGCTGTTCTGCGGCTTTGTTTTCTCATATGCAAAAATACAGTTTTCTCATGACGGGGCTCGTACTACTGAGCTCTTTCAGCTTAAGATGATTTAAACAAGAAAACAACAATCAAACCTCTGTAAATATATGCCCTTGCTCCAGATCATTTATTGAGAAAGTTACTTAAAAACTCGGAATGCACTTTCACAATTAATAGTAGCAAACGATATTAGCTCACCTGAGCTGTTAGGCTAACAAGGTGAGCAATGCTCCGGTGTCCATTCGTAGTCCGTCCACCATTTACAAAGATCTTTTCTGAAACGACTTGGCCCATGAAAGGGAAATTTTATATGGAGCCTCCATGGATTTTAACAGTTCAAAAATGGTCTTTTTAGTTACTAGTGGACTGATTTCTTCAAACCTTGGTATGTAGCTTATATACTCCTAAAAAAATCCAGTCACCCAGTTGTGCTTCAACTACTCGATAAATAAAAAGGAACTGTGTTCTATTTTTTGTCAAATTAAAAAATACACGACACAATCTGGTGTGTCAACTGCACTTTGGCATACAGTATGCATCTTTTGTGTGTGACAAGTATTAAACATGTTCTCTATGGCTTTAAGGATCCAAATGGGTGGGAATGTAGAAAGTCAGCCCAGCACCATGATTGTTCCTCCGGACACAACCACAGCGTAGAAGTCTCTGTAATATAGTGGTAAAGCCAATCGCTTCCTAATCAGGGATCATTTACGCGATATTGTTGAACTCAGATCCTCCTCAACACCAATCAGACTTGCCTCATCCACGCCCTGAGGTTAATAAACTTTTTTCATGCTATGCTCAGCTGAGACTAAAATTTATCCTATCTATCTTATCTTCTGATACTGAGTCGATCAATTTCTGATCATCACCTCAGGTGTGGGGTGGGTGGCTAAATTTAGAATTTAGTCAGGGGAAAATAAAACATTTGGGGTGGACCATTAAAACTATTTACAAGATATAGATGAGAGGCATACTAAAACGCATGCCTCTGGGCTAATGATTTAAATAGAAGCCTTAAATTCCTCAATGGTCTTAGATAGGACCACTGAAGAAGGGAGACTATTCCAAACCGGAATAGTTCTGGGGAAAAAGGAATTTTTCAGGGCATCACTATAGGCAAATGGTCTTGTGTATTGTGATTCATGTGATGCCCGAGTATGCCTTAGATTGGGTGCCGGGGTCAGGTATTTGTCTTTATCAAGAGACACTGTACCAGAGTGTATCTTGTAGAAGAAGGTTAAGGAGGACCGCTCCCTGCAAGACTCCAGGGATGGCCACTCAAGTTCATCTAGCATTTCACCGACGCTACTGGTGTTCCTCCATCGCCTGCAGGTCCACCGGGCAGCAGTTCTCTGCACCTTCTCCACCTTCTCAATCTGAGTTTCATGATAGGGATGCCAAATAGGAGCTGCATACTCAAGTTGAGGCCGAACCAATGTTTTGTATGCAACTTCCTTAGTATGCCTAGGTGCCAGTGCCAAATTGCGCCGAAGAAAACCCAAAGTCTTAGTTGCCTTGCATGTAATTTCAGAAATGTGTTGACCCCAATCAAGATCATCTGTGATAGTTAAACCGAGGTATTTAGCGGACTGAACCTGTTCTAATGTTTGCTGATGCAGTGTGTAATTGAAATCTATATACTCAAGTTGAGGCCGAACCAATGTTTTGTATGCAACTTCCTTAGTATGCCTAGGTGCCAGTGCCAAATTGCGCCGAAGAAAACCCAAAGTCTTAGTTGCCTTGCATGTAATTTCAGAAATGTGTTGACCCCAATCAACTTGAATCAAGATCATCTGTGATAGTTAAACCGAGGTATTTAGCGGACTGAACCTGTTCTAATGTTTGCTGATGCAGTGTGTAATTGAAATCTATATGCCTGCTTGGATGTAGCCGCGTCACCCTCATTGAATGACATTTGCTAACATTGAATTTCATTTGCCAATCCATTTCCCATTTGGCCAAGCTATTCAGGTCATCTTGTAAAATTTGACAATCCAATGGTGACTTGACATTTCTGTATAAAACACAATCATCAGCAAATAGCCGAACAGATGACCTGATGTTGTCAGGAAGATCATTAATGAAAATAAGAAATAGGACCGGTCCTAAGACCGATCCTTGTGGGACACCAGAAAGAACCGGGACTGGGTCTGAGGCACGGCCATCTAAAACCACTTTTTGAGAGCGCTCAGAGAGCCACGAGTCGATCCACTTATGTGTAGATCCTCTAATCCCGTAGAAGTCAAGTTTGTATAATAACCTTTTATGTGGGACCTTGTCAAAGGCCTTAGCGAAATCCATGACAATCACATCCGTCTGCCTGTGGCCACGACCCACTGCTCGGTCCAGATTACTAACCAAATCATGATAAAACTGAACTAACTGGGTTTCGCAAGACCTTTGACTTCGGAACCCATGCTGACAGTCAGCAAGAATGTTTTCAAGAGCCAAGTGTTTGTTTATGTTGCTGACTATTATATGCTCTAGAGTTTTGCAACAGATACAAGTCAGCGACACCGGTCGATAATTAGCTGCATCGTATTTCTCACCTTTCTTAAATACCGGGGCTACATTTGCCTGTCGCCAATCGTCTGGTACAGCACCCTGAGCAAGCGACTCATTGAAGATATAGGTCAGTACAGGACCAATTTCAGAACTACATTCCTTCAACACCCTAGCACTCGGGCCATCTGGCCCAGGTGCCTTATGTATATTCAAATTATTCAACAGTTTAATGACCCCATTGGGGTCAACTGTAATTTCACCCATAGCGGTGAAAGGACTTGTGCCTTTGGAGGGGATATCATCATCTGATTCGCGAGTGAAGGCTGACTGAAACTGCCTATTACAAATATTAGCCTTATCCAAAGTGTCAGTCTTCAAGATACCATTTTCTCTAAGAGTATTGATCCCAGACGCGTCTTTCTTAAGGGACTTGACAAATGACCAAAACTTTTTTGCCTTTTCATTTTTTCGGGGACAATCGGGATCAGGGTTATCATTTTCAAAGGAGAAGATATTGGTAATATGCTTCCAATATGCATCTCTAATGCTCTTTTGAACATGTGCTCTGAACCGTTTGTAATGGTTCTTAATGTCAGGGCTGCTTGACTTGCGAGCACGAAAGTAAAGTTTATCACGTTTCCTTATCAAGCGTTTGATCGAGCTATCGATCCATGGTAAGCTATATTTTGTCTTGGTCATTTTTGATGGAATAAACCTTTAAATAGCCGAGAGAACCTCCGACTTAAAACTGACCCACATGTCATTGACTGACACCTGACTATGGTCAGTTGAAAGGAACGAATCCCTATAGCGCGCTAGATGGTCATGGAGACCGTCCATATCCACTCGTTTATATAGGAAAATCTTACGCGGGGCCTGCTGAATCTGTTTAGCCTTTATGTCATATTCAATATAGACAATGTCATGATCTGCTTTGCCGATCGGGGGCATCCCTTTAACACGGTTAATTGGGGATGGCGAGTTAGTGAAAAGTAAATCAAGGGTCTTGTCTTCTCGGGTGTGTATATTTACCATTTGGGAGAGGCAGTGATCCTGTATTATGTCCACAAGTTTAGTCTGAACTGGCCTCTTTTTGACCCCCTCGGGTACCTGCATTGTGCTCCACTCAATATCACCACAATTGAAGTCACCGCCTACAAGAACATGGGCAACAATTGTTGGCATTTTAACATTTATCAGCAGGATAAATTACATGCTTTGGTGATTTAAACCTAAAATTTTAATTCATTTGGGATATTTCAGTAATTATGAGCAGTTTAAATTCCATGCTCAGCTCAGCTGAGTTGAGCATGAAAAAAGTTTTATAACCTTGGGGCCTGGTGTACCCTTGTAAGTTTAAATGTTAATGGAATGGAAAAGAAACAACAATCTGACAGTTGAGCTGATAAAATTTCTTTACTTCCTATTGTGAAAGTGCCTAAATACAATTTTATATAGAACTTAAACAATTTGCATATACAACAATTAAGAAGACTTCAAATGCATGTAACTTCAAGTAAACTTTACATCAATTCTGAACACTGAGACATGCTGCATTGTATGAAAACTGCCAGGGAATTGAAGTAAGGAAGAAGAGGGATTATACTTCCTTTATATTTTCATGTACAGAAAATTCCTATTCAAAACAAATTCTACCAGAATTTTTTATTTGGCAACCGATTTTCAAAACTACATGTATCAAGAACAAATTACACCCACAAAAACATTCAACTGGAAGTCACAATGGAAGATTTAGACTTTGTCATGAGAAAAGCTGAATTCAGGATTTCCGCCTAATTTACAACACAGACCAAAGTGTACAACTACAAAAGATGGCTAAAGTCTTGAAATTTCAGATTTAGAAATTGCATTATAAATTACATGGATATTTATCCCAAATATAATGTGGGAATGCTAAATCTGGCTTTCTCACGACAGCTGTAATATCAAATTATGTCTATAACTTTGCTTCTTCTGGGTCAAGTTTCCTCTTTCTACCTTTGGATGGGGATGAATCCTACAATAGAAATTAGTATGAGAAAATAGAGATTAGTATTTGAGCCAGGTCACAAGAAACTTTTTTTTTTGTTTTGCCTATGCGAAAACAAAGGCATAAATCAGCTGTGCAGTTGATCAGCACTTTTGTTTTTGCTACACAGACAGTACAATTCCTCTTCTTAACGTTTATAGCTTTCTTCTGTCAGAGGCTGTACAGGCTGGTTCGTTTCGGACCTGGTCAGAAACCCTGAAGACCAGTTTTCTTGCTTCATGGCTCATTTCAAACATGGCGGAGTAGGGCGATTCTTTCTGACTTAGTCAGAATACCCAAAACAGTAGACAGAACAACATAAATACTTAGACGTAGAAATTTACACAAATTATTGCTGTCAGAATAGTCTCAGGACTTCAAGCATTACCACATACCACAATGTACATGTTCAAATGACACCGAGCCCAGCTCAAAATGAATAGAGTTACGAAAATGATACGAAACAAAGTTGATATAAATGCCACTGGCTATTAAAATCCTTGACCATTTTTGTTAGCACTACATATAGTATACATATAATATACATTTATATAACATTTCATTACATGTATTTTTAACAATATAAATTATGATTTGCAACATTGTAATAAAATCTACCTAAAATTTGTGAAAGCGCATAAACTATCAATGACAAAGCATAAAAAACAAGTATAAGCTTTCACAAAAAGCTATGTCTATATGTGTTCTATGCATACATAAAACAGCTAATATGATCGACCATGCTTAAGCAAAACATAAGATATGTTTGCACATAAGATATGTTTGCCCTACTTGATTGCCCAAGTCACATGACTGTCCAAAATGTTGACTTAAAACATGCATTGTGGGTACTTGTTAGAACCGCCTCGCAGAGGCGGTTCTAACTTGTACCCACAAAGTATGTTTTGAGCCAAAATATTAAAACAATAAAACATTTTCAAATGAAAATTTCAATTTTGGCTTCTGAAAAATATCTAAAGTTGTATATTGCATGGGCAAGTTTTCGTAATGATTTGAAATTCAAAGCCTTGTTGTTTTGGTTGATGCCTTATGTCCCAGTTAATTTTTCACTTCCTCTTGGTACACCTGAACATTTGGCAGCTTTAAAGTGTCTTGCTCAAGGACCAAAAACAACGACCATATAGACCTCACATTCGAGACATTCTGAGCCATTGATTGCACATCCTAGTTTGTGTTGAACGTGGGTTTTCTGGTGACATGGCCGATATAAGCCTCGTAAAGAGAAAAAAAAAGTCTTCAGGAGTTTGAGACTGATAATATAGGTCAAAGTCCATGAAAACAAGCCTACTCTCTTTAAGTCACAACATATGGTAAGTACCATTTTCATAAATCATGCTGCAGAAAATGCATATTATCTGAAATTGCACTGTCTGCTTGAAACAGAGAAAATTAATGAATAAAAATGGAATGAAATTGATCTTCATTTTCAAGCCACATTGTAAGAAATTCTATGGTTTACCATTGTAAGCAAATTTCGCAGATTTTCTCAAAGTAGGCTTAAATTTCAGCCGTGTCATGAGAAAACCAACATGGTTTCCGAACAGGTCCGACACAAACCGAGCTGTACAAGCACAGAAGCTTGACATTCTGGATATACACGTAACTAGAATATGAATTGCACTATCCGTGTAGCGAAAACAAAGGCGCTGATCGGCTGTGCAGTTACTGCACAGCTGATCTGCGGCTTTGTTTTCGCCTATGCAAATTGTTGGTTTTCTTATGAGGCGGCTCATTTATTGTAGAGGTAGACTGTAAAATTTGAGCCGCCTCGTGAGAAAACCAACAATCTGCATATGCAAAAACAAAGACGCAGATCAGCTTCGCGGTTACCGCGAAGCTGATCAGCGCCTTTGTTTTCGCTACATGGGTAGTACACTTCCTCTTCTTCTTAAATCCCAAATTTCAAGCTTCTAGCCTACTTCTGTGCTTGTACAGCTCGGTTTGTGTCGGACCTGTTCGGAAACCACGTTGGTTTTCCCATGAGGCGGATCATTTGTTGCGTAAGTCTACTCAAATTATATTATGCTTTGCATTAACTAAATCAACAATTTGGGCTCTGTGTTAAGCATGAGACTCAGATCAACGTAGGCACTTTTAGCATCAGGAAAACATGTCCATGAAAAATGAGCCGCGACGTAAAAAAAACCCCCGGTCTTTGGGGTTTCCGACCAGGTCTGAAACAAACCGGCCTGTACAGTCACAGAAAAGGGCTAGAAGCTTGAAATTTCGAATTTAAGAAGAAGAGGAATTGTACTATCAGAGTGGCGAAAACAAAGGCGCTGAACTGCTGTTACTGCACAGCTGATCTGCGCCTTTGTTTTCGCATAGGTGAAAATCCGGTTTTCTCGTGACGAGGCTCAAAAATATACCCCCTCATACCCCACTTTATATAGTAAAACTGGGGTTTACAGGAGTATACCTATTTTTCTTATTCTTGATGTAAAACATGGATTGTGGGTACTCGTTCGCCGAGGCAGTTCTAACGTGTACCCACAATCAATGTTTTGAGAATAAATTTTAAAAATATAACTTTTTTTTCCAATAAAATTTTTAATTTAATCTCTGTATATTGCACCGACATGTTTTCGTAATGTATTAGATATGAACCAGTTCATGGAAACCCAAGAAGCTAACTACGAGTGTTTACATGGGGGAAAATGCCTAAGCTAATCAGCATCTTAGCTTGTTGCAAAGCCCAACTTGTTGTGTTTGTCACACAAATTGCTCATAATATTATAAGTTATAATAGCACTGACTAGTTATCTAAATGCTTATAACTTTGGCCTAGTATTTACAGATTTGTACTGTCTGTCCAGTTTTTTGGAATGTCTGAATGATTTACCTCCCCTTGTGATCCTTTATCGGAAGACATTTTGTCTGGAACATCCATCTTGCTCTGTGATAAAGTAGCTTCTAATGTCGGTACTGGTGGTGTCTGCGATACAAATCTTTCGAAAAAGTCTGTATTGTCCTCAGCTTTAAATTTCTCAGCAATTTTATTGACATACCATTGATGATTAGCAATGGTAGCTAGAACACCACCCATATTTTTACGAACAGCATTAGCGTGATACAGGATAGGTTTACCGTGTATGTCCGACAATTTACCACCTAACGCGTGTAAAATTGCCTCAGGAGCACAAGTGTCCCATTTCTTACAGCCTATGCTGGCAAATACATAAGCATGAGCTCTTTTCTCTATCAACAACAGAACCTGAAAGAGGAACGTTTGCAGTTAAAAATAATTAAAATGCACATAGATGAAGAATTGTATTCCACCAAGGAGATATTTGAGCCGCATTGTGAGAAAACCAGTCTTCGGGGTTTCCGACCAGGTCTGACACAAATGGACCTGTACAGTCACAGAAGCAGGCTAGAAGCTTGAAATTTCGGATTTAAGAAGAAGAGAAATTGTACTATCCGTGTAGTGAAGACAAAGGCGCTGATCAGCTTTGCAGTTTCTGTGAAGCTGATCTGTGCCTCTGTTTTCGCATAGGCAAAAATCCAGTTTTCTCACAATGCGGCTCATTTGATTATTATCCTATATATTATAGTATTTTATTTATTTTGCCCAATTAAGATTTAAAAACCCTATTTGTTTGTTATGGAGAAATGTGTAGACTAGTTGGGCTTTTAAAGACTGACTCTAAATTGCTATACAAAGTTTCTACCGATTAACCCATATTTGACGAATGGATTTTCCCATCATTATCAATTGGGGGATTCCACTTTCATTTTAGGGTTGTTAGGAGTGATTTTTAATGATTATCTCATTTTTCGATAAAATTCCTACAAGCAAACAGAATAGCCCCAGATGGGACGCCGTCACATCCAGGGCTATGCTGTTTGCCTTTGTCCCATAAAAGGGACACCAGGCTTAAATGAGTTAAGCTTAGATTTCAAATGGTAATCACATGAACATCTAAGATAGGCATGTTCATATATTGAAGTTATAAACTTAGAGCAAACTGTTCACGGAGATGAATACTGTAAATTCAGAAATGTTCACTTGAAATTAATTTCGCGAATTGGCAAATTCCGATTTATTAGCAAGTTCTTAAATTTGCAAGCAGGCACTTCGTCAGTGTATAAAGTTTATAGTAACTCTTTATTAGCGAGACTTTATTTTCGCGAGGTAACGAATTCGCGAATATAAGCAAAAATTAAGTTCTCGCGAAAATTTCTGAATTTACAGTACTTTCATACAAAGCATTTGTTGAAGTTTGTAATCCCATTCCTTTTAAGGTGATAAAAATAAGTGTAAATTTTTCCAGCGTCAGAAAATCTAAGACAATTACTGTACCTTATGCCCTGCCCCTCCAACTCTGAGGACCTCTGTGGGTTCACACGCCTCTACTGTCTTTGTGATCGTGAAATCAGAGTGAGATCTTGTTGTTGTGATAATGTTGCCAGCTAGTTCCTCATTGCGCTTGAAACCAAATGTACCTGAAACATATGCATATGATTATATGAGTGAGACCAAATGTACCTAAAACATATGCATATGATTATATGAGTGAAACCAAATGTACCTAAAAAATATGCATATGATTATATGGGTGAAACCAAATGTACATAAAATATGCATATAATTACATATAATTGTATATTTAGTGAAACCAAATGTATGGAAAAAATATGTATATGATTATATGAGTGAAACCAAATGTACCTAAAAAATATGCATATGAGTGAAACCAAATGTACCTTTAAAATACGCACATAATTACATGAGTGGCCTCATGAGAAAAACAGATTTTTAAATATGCAAAAACAAAGATGCAGATCAGCTGTGCATAACTGCACAGCTGATCAGCGCCTTTGTTTTCGCTATACAGATAGTATAATCCCTCTTCCTGTTAAATCCAAAATTTCAAGCTTCTAGCCTTTTTCTGTGACTGTACAAGCCTGTTTGTGTTGGACATGGTCAGAACCCCCGAAGACCAGTTTTCTCGCATTGCAGCTCATATATAGTAGACTGTGATTTTTGTTTGTCCAGTTATCTTGGTCTTCGAAGTAAGCTAATGTATTGGAGAAACAAACCATGCTGAAATGTATGCTGAAATACACAGCAGACCAAACTTTCTAACAAAGTTATGCTCTGTGAGATGTGGATGTCTTCATTCATTTCAAAGTATTTATCATTTCATGATTTGTCTAGAAATTCAATGGTTCGATTTACAGGTTGAGGGGGCCTTCTTTCAGAATTTGCCAGTTACTTACGAAAGTATTTCCACTGCGTTATGATAAACCACTAGAGCGATTAGGCATATACCCTACATGAAAAGTGTGGTTAGGATAACTGAACTTTGTCCATAACACGTCAGTAATTCACCATGGATCACAAGAAATCAAATGAACCTAAGCATGAGAAAACCAACAATTTTGGTTCCGACCAGGTCTGCCACAAACCAGGCTGTACAGACATAGAAATTAGTAAGAAGTTTGAAATTTCGGAATTAAGAATAAGATGGACTGTACTATCTCTGTAGTGAAAACAAAGGCGCTGATCAGCTGTGCAGTTACTGCACAGCTGATCTGCGTCTTTGTTTTCGCATAAGCAACTTGTTGGTTTTCTGATGTGGCGCCTCAAATCAAATCAAATTTTTGGATGAACCTTCGTCTATTTACATACATACCTACGCCAAGTACACCCCAGATACACCTGGCTACCCCATGAGGTGGTATATTCTTGAAATCATAAAATGGTTGGTTTATGATGCCGGCTGTTGCTATACCCTTTACTGCTATTCCTATCAATACTGTCACATGATCTAGATGACCTAGAAAACAAAAATAAATTTACACGAACCAGTCACATATGCCTGATACATATGATGCATTTTGGCAGTTTTGCTTTTTGTTCATTATTTTCATTAGAACTAATTCAATATTTGCAAACCATAATGTTTACAGAATTAATACACAGCTACATTTGGTATTTTGTTTTCATTTTTACTGGATATTTTGATGAAATAATCTATGAGAAATGTAAAATGGCAGCAGTGATCTGCTGAGTTTTGCATTTGCAGCATCTCATCTGGATCTCTACACTTTTTCACCATAAAAAGACACCAGATTTATTTTGATTCATTTCAATTTCATATTAAACATCACATTCAAATGTAAAGAATCTCATGCACGTGCACTGATAATGTATGCAACATTTTATACCCTATCAAAACAACATACCATCTGTGTATTCTTTGGTTCCATCTAATGGATCTACCCATATTACAACCTGAAAATACAAACAAATGAGCCGCCTTATGGGAAAACCAGCAATCTGCATATGCGAAAACAAAGACGCAGATCAGCTTCGCAGTAACCGCGAAGCTGATCAGCGCCTTTGTTTTCGCTACACGGATAGTACAATTCGTCCTCTACTTAACTCCGAAATTTCAAGCTTCTATCCATCTTCTGTGACAGTACAGGCTGGTTTGTGTAGGACCTGGTCGGAAACCACATTGTTGGTTTTCCCACGAGGCGGCTCAAATATTATGAAACTGAACAAATAAAGCGAGACAGAACATTTTAGGCAACTTTTGAAGGATACTGGTAGTAAAGGGGAAATGTCTCATACGGAAAAGAGCTTAGGAGCAAAAAGTATCTTTGCAGCTGGAATGGTAAACATCCAGAGCCAAGGAACATCCTTATTTTCAACTTGCTCAAGTCGCAATGAACAATTTCTACCTAAAACTGGCTTAACAGCCATCAAAGAACATACATTCATACATGAACATTTCAAATACAGGGTTTAAGATGTTAGAGATGTACAATCAATAAGAATTAAAAGGATTTATTTTTATTGTTGTTTAATACCCTACTTATCTTGCCAATAAAAGGAATGCAACCCACTCACAATTAACGATACAGCTGGATTTTTTTAGAAACCTATTGTCAAAAGTTGTAAAGCATCAAATTTTCAAGCTTATAACAGGCCAAAGAGATTAGTCAAATATAACTTTCATGTATACAGCCAATATCTGTAATACTTGAAAACATCCTTCTAACTCAGGCAAAGCTGATTATGATTGCGTCTATAAGGTACATGTATATCAAAAAATGTTTATGGACTGCTAATTTTACTGTACACAAAATGATCAGAAAGGGAAGCCTAAACTATCTGCTATCTTTTATACAATATCAATGTTTCGGATTGTCTCCCTACCTAAGGCCTGGTTTCCATGGACAATGTTTCTTTGACAAAGATTATTTGTCACAGAAACTTTGGCAATGTGTTTGCGTTCACACACAGCAAAGATTACTTATATTACTTAGCTTGCTCACCTTTGTCACAGAAATTTGTCAATGAAACTTTGCCACAGAATTGAGTTTACACAAGCGTATTTTTCTGGGACAAACCTACTTTAACAAAGAAAAATTGTCTGTGGAAACAAGGCCTAAAGAAAGGGTGATAATTACAATATACATTTTAGGTTTTCAAAAATCTACGAAGGAATAGTATATTACCTCTTCATCTTTGAGATTTTCTAGGTGTTTTGGACATGCATGTTGGAGAACTTCTGGGTCCTGGCCTAACTCGTAGAAATCATCAGGTATCTTCTCTGTTGGTGCCAATTCCTGCCACAGGAAAATAAGTAAATATTGTATCAAATGAGCCACCGCAATCTGCATATGGGAAACCAGCAACTGCATAGCTGATCAGCATCTTTGTTTTCATTGCATGGCTAGTAAAATTCATCTTCTTCTTAAATCCAAAATTTCAAGCTTCTAGACTGCTTCTGTGGCTGTACAGGCCGGTTTGTATCAGATCTGGTCAGAAAGCCAAATTGTTGGTTCTCTCACGGTTTTCTCATGCGAAGGTTCAAAATTGCTGTTATTGGTTCTATAAGGCGTGATTTAAAATATAAATCATTACTTCGGGTACATGTAGAAATGAGGTGCATCTGATGAAATGCTAATCTTTGTCAGTTTATCATATTGTTTGTTTGTTTTCAAGAGTTTATCCTTTATGCACCTTTTAACAACCATTTAGTCATGCTGGGACAGAGGTTTTGCATCATGGCCATTTGAAAAGGCAAAACTATTCTAAAGAGCACACATAATAATTTCTAATGGAGTACGGGGGATGATCCAAAATAACATAGACTTTTGCTGTAGCTTCTATACAGCTCAAGCAAATGCTTATAAAATAACATGAACATTAATCGGAATGTGTCTAGAATATTGTGGCAAAATATCAGGCAAAAATAACTACCCGTTGAAAATCTACAGCCAAAACAAAAAGGTCACTATGGTCTACCCGGCGCACGTCAGCTTTGATTTCGTAACGTCATGCCGTTTTGAATGAAACACCATCTTAGCGCTTGCTGCCATCTATTCAACATGTACCATAGATAAAAGAATTTTACTTATTGTGCTTTGTACTTCACATATTCTCTGTCAATATTCAAAACTTGAAACAAATTCTAACTTTAAATTCCTACAAAATCTCATCATCATCGGCCGTATACATGCAGTCAGCGCATTACGCATTTACGCCACCAGTGATGCGCGTTATTTTTGTTTATTTCTCCATCTTTGTTATGCTATTTTATCGTCAGAATCACAAGGGGAATATTTTAACACAGCTGATTTATTCATTAAATGGTCTTATTTTGTCTACATTTAGTTATTATCGGTCTTTGTGTTGGCGTTTTTAAAAATCGCGGTAATTTTAGTAATTGCCTAGATTATGGCTGTGTCTGGCGACGACGTTTTTAACGTTAAATGCAGGCTAAAAGCGCACACTTGATGTAAGATTTTCAAAAACGAATGACTGAATTTTGTTAAAACTTATGCACAACATTATCTAAACACCAAGGTTTTACTGGAGTAAGTTTGGCGCGATTTGCATGCCTATTTTAAATTTTATCGAGACATGTATGACACAGGACACGACCGAAAATTCACGTGCGCCGCCTATGCGTCACCATGGTTTTAAAATGGCGCGGCGTGTTTGCGATACTTACGAAATGTGTAGTAGTTTTATCTTATCTTGATGTACGAATGTTCTGATTTATCGCAATATGCATTTTTTCTAAAATTTATATGCGTATGTTGAAGCTACAGCAAAAGTTCACGTTATTTTGGATTTCCCCTCGTACATGGATCTCATTTTGCAAAATAAAAAATCTTTTTTTTAACAAAGTTTACTTCCCCTTTCTCACTAATATTTTCACTGCTCTTAAAGACACCCAATTTTAATTTCTTTCTTAATTTAATAAATAGAACCTCTTCTCCAAATATTGGGACCTTGGGGAACTGTTTGTGGAGTGAAGCTATGATACATCTCTGAGCTGATCTATCTGCTTCGGTCTGTAAGTCATTCTTCCCAGTCTACAAAAATCAGGAAAACATATTCACATTGAAAGTATACAACACTGAACCCAATTTTATAAAGTAAAACCGGGGTGTAAAGGCAGGGATTTTTTTCAGGTGTCTTAAGGCCAAAATAAGGCCCCAGTCCCAATGGAATTAAGGTTACTTTTTTTTTTTCAAATTCGAAGACGAAATTTCCAATCACAGCTAACAATAATTTTCAATAGTTCCATATGTTGTAAAATTCAAACTCTGCTCTTTGAAATTCGCTTCACATTGATTTTGACATATTATATCAATTTCCCAAATATAGGATTTAAGTTGCAAATTTTCACAATGAGAAAGAAAGGCCTTAGGGCACCTTCCCAAAATATCCAAAAAAAAAAAAAAAAAAAAAAAAAAACACCTGGAAGGGTTTTCAATTTTTTTTTTATTTCTGATCCAAAACACACAATCTTGATGTAACTTAACATGTGGCTAAGTTTTCCTTATTTTATGCAAATATACTTAAAAGTAAGTGAAATAAAATTAAGCTGATCAACAACAGCAATATGTAATATTATGTCATGATCCAACCTTATATTATATTCATATGGAATTAAATCTTCTTAAATCAAAATAATGATGGAAAAATATGAAAGCATGATAGCCCAAAGCTATGCCTCAGATCACGATTAAAAGATTTAAGGACAAATTCAAATAAAATAGACTGATAAGTCTTGACAGAGCTATTATCCTGTATAACTCTGTGTTCTTGGCAATAATGGTGTTAAATTGTCTAAATCTGAATCTTGTCAGGTGGCATTCTACTTGTATACTGTTCAAATTTACATTCTTTAAGTACTGACAATAACCTGTCCAAGTGCGGATCCAGAATTTCTTTAGAAGGGGTTCAAATGTACAAAAGGGGGGTTCGTTTGCCAAATTTTAAACAAAATTTATTGAAATTCTCCATGAAAATGAAATAATTTTGTTCCTGAGGGGGGTTCGAGCGAACCCCTTGAACCCCCTCTAAATCCGCCACTGGGATAACTGGTTCCTTCTCTATGGAGACTTCAGAAGGCCCCTCTGCTGGGATGACTCTTAAGATGCTTACTTATATCTTCCCTGCTCACAAACAGTTGCATGCCTAATATTTAATTGTGACTGGTGTAAGAGCTGCTTAATGGGCTATTGGCACAGCTTGTGTGACACTAACAACTTTCTATGCTCCTTTTGCTCTTGCATAATTAGCAGCCATATTTGTTTTGGCAATTTAAATATTTTCTTTTTTTAATTACTTTTTGATTCCTTGCGATGATAAGTGAAGGAGAACTAAAATTGTGCATTTATAAATATAAATTAATAAAAAATATGATTTTGAAGCGTCAAAGAATACCTATAAAATTCAGTACCACTTCCTTCCTGTGTTTACATGTTTTTGGACACTGAAATATAGCTTTTAAATGAATTTTCCTGAGCCAGGTCAGACTTTTCCTGGAAAGAATGATGTCTATATTTTCATCATATATATCAAAATTATTTTGAGTCACATGTTTGCTGCGAGAGTCATGGCATGTTTTTGGACCCTACTTTTTGTTTACATAGATGACCATATTTGGAAAGTAAATAAATTATTTTTTTTTTATTTTGAATCAATTTTTCATTCAGTTTCATATTTGCAGACAGGAAATACTTAAAAAATATGTTAACAACAGAAAGAAAAGAAAATTTGGTTGTTTAATGACAAAATTTTGTGAATTTCCAACTGTCAGATTTGAATTGTGAGTCATCAGATTGGGTCAACAATCATGGGGCATTTTCAAGAGATCAGTAAGAGTAACTCTACAAACTTGGCTTGTAAGTCGGATGAATTAAGACAAAAATGTGCAAGGCTAACAAGTTTCTTGAAAATGCGTGTGCACCCTACACAGTGTTGGCAAATAACTTTCTGGCTACGTGACGACCAAATTCATCACTTCTGATGACGACCAAATAACTAGTGCCTGAGGGGATGATCAGAAATTGATCGACTCTGCATCTGAAGAAAAAAAGATAGTGCAAAGATTCAGATGGCCCAGATTCACTGAGACAGTTCAAAAGATAGGATTTAATGAGTTTAAAAGAAGGGACATGTTCAGTCATGAAATGAAAGCTAAAATTAAACCTGAAAATGTACACAATTTAGACTCAGGACATAGTTTAAATTACCTTTTCTACAATGCCAAGATCACCTTTTGTCAATATATCTCTCGCAATTCTCGCTGCTCTGTGTGACACAGACACAGAAGCTGAAACAATCCTCATCAACAGTGGGACTCCCTCAGAAGCAGCCATTTTTCACTAATGTAAACATTCGTTGTCGTAAAATAATTTCTAGTCAACTTGTACCTTAGTCAATTCGTACCTTAGTCAATTCGTACCTTAGTCAACTCGTACCTATTTTTGGTCAACTCGTATTTTGGTCAACTTGTACCTATTTTGGTAAACTACTAGCTGTTTTAGTCAACTCGTACCTTTTACCTAAAAATGTCGTATAAGGATAGGTAAATAGGTAGGTATGTTGATTAGCGGCTCTGGTATAATAGGTCGGAGGTGATAACCAGAAATTGACCAACTCAGCATCAGAAGATAGATAGAGGTAACAGCTATGGCAGTCGGTCAATGATAGTTCGTCTCTCACTTATGAGAAATACCATGATCGTTATTTCTTAAATAAGGTTCATGTGTGTTGGTGAGTTCTTTGATGGCTGACTAGGCCAATTATAGAGCTAAACTGTCGGTTGCAAGTAGAGCAAGTCAATGTCATGGAATCTGCTTGAAGTCCATCGGTCTTGGCTTTGCGTTCTCTGCGCTTTCTTTCAGCTTCACAGATTCTCTTTCAATAGAGAGCTACTCCTTTGCTGATGAGACATTGCCACTTCGATCGCTCCTGTGCAGTCTATTTCCAAGACCCCATTGGTATTTCAAAATCATTCAGAGAGGCTTTGTATCGACTATTCTGTTGAAAGTTGCAAAATTACAGTTTTTCTCTTTGGCCCCATTTTGGCCAAACCGACTTTTAATAAATTTTACTTGACTTGACTTGACTTGTGAATGTCGTGCATCAGGCATTCTTATAACATGGCCAGTCCATCTTAGCTTTAAGACTTATGCATGCTTTGCATCCCTGCTTTCTTCAGGACCTCTGTGTCTGGAATCTTGTCTTGATACTTGATTTTTAACAGCTTCCTCAAACAGCTTCAGTGAAAATTGTTAAGTCTCTTAGCATTACGTTGGTATACTGTCCAGGTCTCACATGCATACAAGAGGGTTGGCAGTACCACAGCCTTGTAGACTTTCAGCTTGGCGTCAAGCTTCAAGATTCCATTTCGTTCCCAGACATTTGCACGGAGTCTTCCGAATGCCACGATAGCTTTTGCAATTCTGGCAGTGACCTCATCATCAATGTGCACGCACTGCTCTGGATAGAGTGTTTCCCAGGTAGCTGAATTTATCAACAACTTTCAGTTTTTGTCCATTTACAGTGATAGTTGGTTTATTGTGTTGTTTTCCAGGTGCTGTTTGTTTTTGTGCTGATTGTGATTGTGAGATCACAGTTATCACACGACTGTGAGACTTGATCCATAGCTCTTCGCATTTTCGCCCCTGAGTTGACATTTTTATCCATATCATCTGCATAAAGGAGTTCATCTATAGCACATCAGTCTGCACCTTAGTTTTGGCTTGCAACCTTCTTAGGTTGAATATGTTGCCATCAAAACGGTACCTGATTGGAAAAACCATTGTCACTGTCCTGAAAAACATCCACGAGCATGGCAGAAAACGCCATGATGAACAGTGTTGTTGCCATAGCACAGCCCTGTTTGACTCCATTCCTTACCTCAAAGGGTTCAGAGCATTATTGTCGCCTAGACAGATAAGCTTGTCTGTACGGGGTGTTGCAGAAATAACATCGTCTAAGTCATTATAGAACTTGTCCTTAACCTCATCTGGATTGGTCATCGTTGGTGCATAGGCATTGACAATGGCTGCATGTTTATTGCCTGACAGAGGAAGTCCCAATGTAGTTAGGCGGTCATTAATGCCTTTTGGCAGTACTGAAAGCTTACCAACTCCTGCTTCACACCTCTCTTAATTTTTGCGTCCGCTCCAGAAGAAGGTGTATCCAGCACCAACATCTCACCAATATCTGCGAACCCAGTTTCACTCAGTGCAGCTATTTGTATACCATACCTACCAAGTTCTCTGCCCACAAGGGCCGTTCTACGCAGTGGTCTATCTGACCCAGCACTATCCACCAATGTCCGCACATTTCATGTGCCAGTCCTCAGAGGGATTTTTGAAAGTTCCCTTCTGCTAAGCAATTTGAACAAAAAGTACAAGTAGGCAAAGATCAGGAAAAGGCGCAATCAGAAAAAGATTCCCACTCCAAAAACCGAGGTGGGAAAAAACTAAACTAACAATCAGGCACCTATATATATACACCATGAAAACATATCGTAAGCCGAATGAGCAGCTATTTTCCCAATAGGTGGCCACTCAGTTACCTAAACTTAACTAAAAATATGAAAAACATACATAAGGCGCCAACAGCATAAAAATTTTAAACACCAAGACATAAAACAAAAAGAACCACCAAAGAAGTATCGCCTTGGAACGATCAGCAATACAAAGTTACTGGCGGGCTTAAACCGGTTTTACATGGCCATAACCTCACCCTCCGCTTCTGCAGTGGTTCATAACATTTAGTTAGTTCTTCGGTCCTAACAGCTGTTTTGCGATTCAATGTCTGTTTCTGGTATCCGATTGAACAAACACTTTCGGAACTGCGCCCATATTTTATTAAATCCACCCCCCCCCCCCCCGCCAAAGAAAGTGCGTCCGCCATCGTTGTTGTTGTTGTTGTTTCTTAGAGATTGTGACGTCACGTAAACAACAATGGCGGACAATTTAAAAACAACTGTCAAAATAAATGAATAAGTGAGTTTTTCTGTTGCTGCGAGAAGAATTAGAGGAACTTTTGTGAAGTATCAGTTGCAGTTATAATAATGGAAGTATCCACGGATTAACTTTGCAAGTGTTGCAGCGGCTTGGGAAAAATTAATGTGATTGATATTGTCAAGGACGCTTTGCGATCAAACAGTCAAGAAGAGGTTATTTTCAAACAAGAATACGGACATTTCGACTAGGTAATTGAAATTATTTTGAAATATACACATAATCGACACTTCAACACATTCTCCTATGTCACAGATTATTAGATTCAACAATGAATACGGCAGAAATCTACGTTGATGGAGCGTGTCGGAACAATGGGCATAATAACCCCCAAGGAGGGTGTGGAGCATATTGGGGTCCATTTCACCCAATGAACTGTAGTGAGAAACTGCAAGGTGACAAACAAACAAATAATAGGGCAGAGCTTACGGCTGCAATAATAGGTTTATCACAGGCAATTAAGATAGGTTTGCAGAATGTTCAAATTGTAACAGACAGTAGGTACGTTAAAGAGGGTATAACGAAATGGATTATTGAATGGAAAAGAAACAACTGGAAAACTGCAGACAAAAGTGCTAAGAAAAGAAGAGATGTCTTAAACAAGGATCTTTGGGTTTGGTTAGACGCTATTCGTTCGAAGCTACAGGTAGAATGGAAGTGGGTTGAAGGACACAAATCTGATGAAAGCAATTTATCCGCAGACGAGCTAGCGAAGGAAGGGATATCATCTGAAAGCGGCGAGTGGCAAGATTACGCGAAAAATCTCGTAGACGGGCATGCCGGTATGTCACAAACAGAGCAACCGACAATCATAGTAGAAGAACAAACACTACAAGAATACACCTGCAAGACATGCAAGTTTAGCTGTACAGATAAAGACCAGTCCATCCAATGTCAAGATTGCAAGGAATGGGTTCACTATATATGTACAAAGTTACCACCATACCAACTTTATTTATATGAGACAACACAAAGACGCTATACATGTGAAATTTGCACAGAGATGGATGATGACTATCAAATACAAGACGATGTGAAGCTGAAGGAGGAGTCGAAGGAGGAGAACCATCCGGAAGAGTCGAAGGAGGAGAACCATCCAGTTGAACATGGATTGATTTCAGAAACAGTACAAAACAATCAAATAATAATGGACAATACAACAGAAAATAAAGAATGTGAGGAAGAACGAGAGGGAATTTTTTCTACAGACAAAGATGAATTGAATGAGACGAACGGCGAAGTAGAACACTCAATAGGAACAGAAATGGTCAAAGAGAAACAAGAAATCATGCACAATGCTGTCGGGTTGAAAGAGAATGAAGCAAAACCAAAACAATTTCAAGTGACAAATAAAGAGAAAGCACAAGAGGAACAAGAAGTTGAAAATATTAGTGTTAACGAAAATATAGAACATATGAAACAGTTAACAAAAGAAGATCATAACAAACCCAAAGTAACAGAGTATGTTTCTATACCTGAACCAAATATTGAGAAACATAAAAATCATTCTGAAAGCAATGAAACATCTCCTAAAGAGAAACTTGAAGAACAGACAATACATGATATGACAAAACATGACGTAAATAAGGGAGAAAACAAAGATAATACTAATAAGAATAACTTCTCTGATAAGTCTAACAATAGGAAATCAGTGGGAAGTAATAGACAGGCAGCGAAAGGGAAAAATGGAAAAGCAACATCAATTAACACAAAGGAAGGAGAAACACTATGTTCAGACAATTTCAAAAAATCTGAGGTTAATGTGTCAAAAGAGCTAGAATCTTTCAAGAAAGCAACCATCGATGTACTGCAAGAATCGTTCGTCAATTCATTTGACCAAATAAACAACTCCATCCGAGAAATGTCATGCAGTCAGTCTGACACTGAGAAGCTTCAGGCACAAGTTAAAATGCTAACAGAAACAAATGAGAAACTCAAACTTCAAGTAGGAAACAGCAAGAACAATCAATCATGTTCTAAATGCACAGACTACCTGAAACAAATAAATAGTCTTACAAAAGATCTAGAGAGAAGTAAAGAGAAAATGAAAGAGGACAGATATAATTACAAATTAGAAGAAGAAATCAGGGGGTCAAAATTCAATGCTGAAATAAGCCTACTTAAACGAAAGGAAGAATCAATGGCTAGAGCAATATCAATAATGGAGACAGACATATCATCATATGAAAAGAGGCTGGCAGTGAAATCTCAGCTTATATTAGACTTTGAACAGAATATAAGTAAACTTAATATGAAAATTACCAATCTACAAGATACCATTTTTGAAACTAAATGTCAAAGCTTTGATAATGGTGAGAATTTTCATGGTGCTGCAAACAATAAAAATAGGCAGGATTTATCTGAACGGCCTGTCAATGATCCAGTCGACAAAGAACAGAATTCCAGAATGACTATTTCAGAGGAAGCATCTACTGAGTCGAATAGTAAACAACAACTGGTGCCAATCGACAAGGTTGCAGAAGAGAACACGGAACAATCGCATGGAAATGAAAATGAGAGAAAAGGTATTAAAACGACAAATGGAAAATCCCAATTGAAAGTAGAAATAGTAGGAACTTCCAACACCAAGAATCTTAGTAATACATACATAGGAGAAAAAGAATTTAATGTTAACAAAGTCATTAAATACACAATTCAACAAACAAAAGACTATGTCACTTCTATGAAAATGTCAGATGCGCCCGATGTTATGATTCTTCACCCACTTTGCAACGAAATTGAACATAAAAGTCCTGAATTATGTACAGAAGAGGTGAGCACAGTTATCATGGACATACAGGATAAGTTTAAGGATATGAAGATAGTTTTATCTCTGGGACTACCGCGGGCGGATAAAACTCTGATCAGGAAAATTGAGAAGACAAACATTCTGTTGAAAGAAAAAATTGGTGCCAAGGCTAATGTTTACATTTGTGATAATGCAAATTTATTCTACAGAGGTCAGGCCCAGCGTGGCGTGCTTAATCATGATGGTCTTCATCTTACCAATATTGGCACAAGGAAGCTTGGAAGAAATCTGAAGGAAACATTATGGGACATATTTGATTTGCCAATGGTTACAGCCGAGCATCGTGTCGATACTAGAGATTTAAACATAAATTCAAGGGACCGACGCCAGCAAAGAAATGATGAAAGTGAGAATTACTACCAGCAACCGATGAGTGATCGTTCAAGAAATATTGACTCGACTGGGCATGACAGCACTAATTTACAGCGAGGAAGCGAAACAACGGCTGAGGAAAAATCAGATGGACGAATTGGTGATACTCAGAAGGAAGCTAGTGCTAACGTATGGTCAAACGTCTCAAATGACGAGAATCTTAGAACCGATCGGCATCAGGAGCAGCAACATGAGATACGAAATGATAATTATGGCGGGAACCAACCTAATAATTTCCGCTACCAACGTGATGATATACCGTATCGCTTAAATCATAGGGGCCAAACTGGATCATATCAGCAGAACCATGGGAATCGTAGACATGATGGTTTCTTTGCCGGGAGTCGGCCTAGCGATTTTACACAGTTGGAACACAATGGAAGAACGGATGATTTCCATGCCGGGAACCAGCCTGGCAGATATCCACAGAGATACACGCAGAGCCGGGATGAATTTTATGCCGGGGGCCGACCTGGCAATTACGGGTATCGAACACGGGAGCAAAGACGAGATGGTGACTTTTCCGGGAACCAGCCTGGCAGAGGAGGTTATCGACAACAGCAGTTTGGGAATCGAGATGGTTATCATGTCAGGAATCAGTCCGGCAATTATCAACGACGACGCTATGGGAGACGAGATGATTATGACGCTGGGTATCAGCCTGGCGATTATCGTTATGGGACACGGGACAATCTGTATGCCAGGAACCAGTCTGGCGGTGATCGACAAGAACGTCCTAACAGTAGGAATGATGACTATAAAGACAGTTATGACACCGACGATTATCATAATCGAGATCAATATGATAGGAGGGACAATCGTGGCAGATGGCCGCGATTTGACAATTATGATGTGAGAGACAATTCTTTTAGCAACCAGTGGCGGGGTAATGGGAGACGATCAGATGGACTTGTTTCTCCTAGAGGATATTAAAATGATCATTTTAGCAGGAGGGGAAACTGATTTGCATGTGGTGTGTGTTTCAGAAGCGGTCATGTTTTTTAATTAATTTTGGCACAAACTGGTTCTTGTAAAATACACTGACTGTGGTAGTAGGGACCTGCACCTCTTGTAAATCAGGTTGTCCTGATATATGTTTATATGTTAATATAATTGTGGTTATGGAACATTGAAAAGTGACTGTATTTTCATTTTATATAAAGGCTTAAGCATTCAATCAAGAGGGAAACAAGTTTAAACTTTTGTCAAACCTGATTTTCTTAACTCATTACAAGATGTTATTGTAGAAAAATATTACCTGAATATATTACATACTTCCCTTTTCAAAAAAAAAAAAAAAAAAAAAAAATATTTGTAAGGTTTCATATAATGTTTCATCATAAGTTCTTCTAATTCGACGCAGCAATTGCTCAAGCACTCTTATTCATTTTGAAAATTGTGTAATGGTAGTTGGCAAACAATCTAAATTCATTTCAATATGTTCTTGGAATGTCGGAGGACTCATTTCAAAAACTTATAATAAATTAAAAGACAAGGACTTTATTCAGGAAATATCACCTTATGATTTAGTTTTTCTTAGTGAGACACATATTGGTAATGATGTTGCAATACATCTTGAAGGGTTTCAATACATCTCGATTTGTAGATCAATGTCCAAGAATAGTCGTTATTATGGTGGATTAGCCATTCTAATTCGTAATTCGGTAAGGAAAGGCATAAAGATACTTCAAAATACCAGTTCTGAATTCCAGTGGGTGAAATTATCGAAAGATTTCTTTAATCTTAATAGTGATATTTTCATATGTTTTTCATATGTCACACCTTGTACCTTTTCGCAACAATCAAATGAAGATACATTAGATGCCATTATTAGAGATGTAAACATATATAAAAGTAAAGGGAATATTGTATTACTTGGTGATTTAAATGCCAGAACAGGAAGTGAATTGGATTTTATTTATAAGGACGATGACAAACATCTTCCTCTAGATAACTCATACATAGTTGATTCAGTTCTTAAACAGAGAATAAGTGAGGATTTTAAAGTTGATGAAAGAGGAAAGCAGGTGATTGATCTCTGTATATCATCTAGATTAAGGATTTTGAATGGTAGATGCATTGGGGATAATTATGGGAAGTTTACTTGTCAAAAGCCTACGGGTGCTAGTGTGGTTGATTATGGAATATTGTCAGAGGAACTTTTAAAAGATGTAATGTATTTTCATGTTCATCAATTTAAGCCAATGATGTCAGACTGTCATAGTAAGTTATCATTAAATTTAAAAGCAACTTATACAACTCAGGCACCTATTAATATTCTAGAAGAAATGCCAAATAGATTTAAATGGAAATTGGGCTCCGCTGAAATATTCCAGTCTGCTCTTACTAGTAATATTGTTAAAAATAAAGTAGAGCTGTTTCTTAATAAGGAAGTCAGTCATACCGCAGATCAGGTAGATGAAGCTGCGAAATTGTTTGAAGATATTTTGATAAGTGCTGCTAATTTATGTCTGCGAAAAAAAGGTTCAGTTAAATCCAAAAAGAATAGTAATAAGAAGTGGTTTGACCAGGAATTGTATTGTAAACGAAGGACACTTAATTATTCGGCATATAAATTATTTCATCAACCATTTGACAAAAATGTTAGAAATTCTTATTTCAAACATTATAGAGAATATCGCAAACTAGTGAAATTCAAAAAGAAAAATTTTAAAAAGAAAATTATTGAACAGTTAGATGAGCTAGAAACAAAAGACCCAAAACAATATTGGAAACTAGTAAACACGTTAAAAGAAGATAATGACCAAGGCTCTAAACCAGAATTAAGTATTGATCCTGATTCTTGGTCTGATTATTTTCAAAACCTACACACTGCTCAAGATAAATTCTCGACGAGAGTGGAAGAACTGGACAGAGCGCTTAAGAACGACAACAATAACACATTCAATTTACTCGATGTACTGATCAAGCAGTCAGAAATTGTAACTTCTATTTCTAAGTTGAAGAGTAATAAAGCGGCTGGCTTAGACAACATAAGCAACGAAATGTTGAAATCAGGCATAACGACTCTACTTCCTTGCTTACATAAGCTATTTAATTTAGTTTTTTCATCGGGGATTTATCCAACAGCTTGGGCTACAGGGTACATTACTCCAATTCTTAAAACAGGAGATTGCAGACAAGCAGGAAATTATAGAGGCATAACTATAAATTCTAATATTGGGAAATTATTTACCATGATCCTTAATTCACGTTTAGATCAATATCTGGAGGAGAATAATATCATAGACGCATGCCAGATAGGTTTTAAAAAAGGAGCTCGTACTTCTGACCACATGTTTGTGCTTAAAACACTTATTGACAAATACATAAATCAACCAGGTGGGCGACTTTTCACATGTTTTGTAGATTTTAAAAAAGCATTTGACACAGTTATACATCCGGGTATAAAATTTAAACTAAAAGAAAACCATATTGGGGGTAATTTTTATAATATATTATGTAGTTTGTATTCTAAAAACAATGTATGTGTAAAACTAGGCGAGAAACACACTAGTTTTTTCAATTCAAAAATAGGAGTTCGCCAGGGAGATGTTCTCAGTCCAAATCTTTTCAAATTGTACATAAATGATTTTCCGAAATATTTACAAAATTTGCCAGGCACCGTTTTTCTTAATTCTATTCCTCTTCAATGTCTTATGTATGCTGATGATATTGTTATACTTTCGTCTTCGAGGGAAGGATTACAGAAGAGATTAGATAAATTGAGTTTGTTTTGTAAAGAATGGTGCTTGAACGTGAACATAGACAAAACTAAGATAATAATTTTCAATAAAAATGGTACATTAATAAAACATGAATTTAAATTTGAAAGTGAGACTCTAGAATGCGTAAAACATTATAGATACCTTGGGGTTTATTTCTCTACTAGTGGTATATTTAATTTTGCTCAAGACGATATATATAAGAGAGCTTTAAAAGCGTCATTTAAGTTGACAAAACTTGTTTCTTCATCAGAGCCCAGTATAAAAACAAGTCTACACTTGTTCGATCATCTTATAAAACCCATCGTTTTATATGGAGCTGAAATCTGGGGAATGTTTAAAACAAATAGCTCTGCGTGTAAGACAGATGATAAATTCGCCTTCCAAAACATTTATAAGAATAATATAGCAGACAAAGCTCACATAAGATATTTGAAATATATATTAGGTGTAAATAAATACTCGTCGAACTTTGCAGTGCTGTCGGAAACTGGTCGTTATCCAATGTTCTTTTCAATTGTTATTTCAATTATTAAATATCTATACCGACTAGAGAATAGCGAAAATGGGCTCCTTTATGAAGCATTCAAACTAAATAAATCTTTACATGACAAAAATGTCACAACATGGTTTAGTTCGGCTTTGTTTATTTTAAGATTATTAAATATTGAAGTCAGTCTTGTAAGTTCTCTCTCAGAAATGGAGCTAATAAGTATTGTTAAATCTAGACTAATAAATAAATTTGAAAAATATTGGCTAACTGAAAGAGAAAAATTATCATCTGGAAAATTAACTACATATTTTAAAGTAAAGAACACTTTTCATCAGGAGAAATACTTATCAATAAACAAATTTAAGCTGAGAAAAGCTATGTGTAGGTTTAGAATTAGTGCTCATGATTTAAGAATAGAATCGGGTCGATATGCGAAAAATTACATTAACAGGACTGACAGAATATGTACAAGGTGTGACGCGCATGAGGTTGAAAACGAATTTCACTTTTTGCTGAACTGCTCCTTGTATCACGATGAAAGGGAAAATTTGTTTAATAGAATAAATTTGCTTAATACTAATTTCAGATTTTTAAATCTAACAGATAAAGGATTATGGTTATTAACGCAAGAAGATTTGAATATTTTAGAACACCTTGCAAGTTTTATAGAAAATTGTTTTTTAAAAAGGAAAATCCATTATGTGTAGAACTAGGATAGGGTTAAAATGTAGATAACTGAGTTAGATTTGAATACATGTATAGACCTAGTTTAAGAGTCCTCCGTCATTCACCATGGGTTATTATCTTTAAATATATGAAGATATTTCATGTTAATTTATTTATTGTGTACATACTTTTTATTTCCCTCTTTTTTTCAAATTAATCAAATCACGTTATATTTGTTTGTAATAATTTATTTGTTTGTAAATATCTACCCGAAAGGGTCCATAATTGGCAAATAAAATATATTCTATTCTATTCTATTCTATTCTATTCGGGGAACACGTCTTTTGACGTTACTTGGGCAAGTTAAGAGCTTCAACGACCACTCTTTCATTTCGCGCTACTTTACTGCATTTAGGCAGACCCCGACAAAGGGCGAAACGGTAGGGTCAAAACGTCCTGAATCTCCTTTTTCACGACAACCGAAAGCAAATTAGAGATTTTCGTCACTTCCGTGTTTTTTGACACGCTAAAATTTACACGGTTCTATACTAATATGTAGATGATATACACTCTCAGGAGCAATAATTTCTGAAATGTGGTCCATTTTCTCAAGGGATCCAGCCAAAGACTTTCCGTATTCGATAGGTGATAAGATTACGGGTCTTGAAGAAAAATCAGTATGGTCCTTGCACCAGGGAAAGAAAAAGGTATAACCTCATTCACCCATCATGTAGGCTAGTTATGTAGAGTGTCCGGCAATGTCCTGTTATTGTCCCCGCGCTATATTTCCACCACCTCGCACCATACCCACCCACCCTGCAGATTTCTCAGACTTATAGATATGAAATATTAAACACGGAATAAACCTAATTTGCATATAGACACATACAGTGTTATTGTTTACACTATTTGACCTTGACCTCGATGAGGTAGTGCGCGTTGCATTGTGGTTGAAATTTTCACTTCCGGGTGGCAAAACCGTTTCCGGTTCAACATTTACAGTTAGAATGAAAGTGAAATGTGTTGTGCCATTTCAACCAGTGAACGATGATGACCCCTAAATACTAATAATTTTTGGCATTTGTATTCATTGATTTGTTTAATCTTTTATAAATACGGTAATTTAATTTTTAACACATTCCTGAGCGTCTCAAGTATCCTAAATGATGTTTGAACCGCGCGAACAAAAAAAATGTAGATCTTTTACTTAGATATTATTTATAATTTATTAATAATTTGCGCCAACCACGCGGTCACGTCTCTGCAATCAGACTAAAAAAAATATTCATAATAGAAAAAATAAAAAATGTTATAAACAATTAAATAATTAAAGTTCTTGGTCCCTTTTTTCCAACCTTATTTGTTCCGTAACTAGAAATAAAAGTGCATTGATCTTAGCGCTTTTTATGAATGAAAGTTTCTTCTTCTTTTTATCGATCTTTAATATTTTAATTTTTAAGAACATCAGCTATTATATTTAAATAATCCAAATGAAATATAACTTGATCCAGTTGGTTGGTTGGTTGGTATATCTTCCGCCGTGTTCGACGCACCTCTTCTTGAGTAGTCGTTATGTACACTTCACCGTCATTATGTGTTGTGACTTAATGTTTAGGCAGTGGCTATTTTGCCGGACCCGGCAAAATAGCCCCTAGGAGCTAATTTGCCGGACCCGGCAAAATAGTCCCTAGGAGCTATTTTGCCGGACCCGGTAAAATAGCTATATTGGACTTATAGGCTATTTTGCCGGACCAAATACTTATTAAAAAATTTATTTCATATTTCGTAGGGTATTCTAATCTACATTTTTGTTTTATTTATCTATTTATTTATTTGAGATATTTCTCAATCAATATGTTGCTTTTTGTGCCTTTTTTATGACACAACTTTGGTCAAGTTGGAAGGGCATGTTGCCTTTGGCTTGACTCTGTCTGTGCGTGTGTGTTGGGGTGGGTGTGCTGGTTGGGGTGTATGTCACTAATAATAATGCCAGTGAGGTTGTGTGCAGAGATGTGACTGGCTGGCTGGGTCTGTTGGTCACTTTTTTGAAACTCTGGTGAATGCTAGAGTTTTGAATTTTTGAATAGACTTATAGCTGATCATGGCTAGTTTCAAGAAACTTGAGCACCAACCCCGCTACCCTGGATTACCAGATGTTCTAGTTTTTGACCTCTAGCCACACCCCCACACATGGACCCAAGAGTCTGACACTTACAGGGTACCTACTGTCTAAGTATGAATGCTTTCGGGACAAGACTTTATGGATGTCAAGATATAGACTAACAGAACATTTATCATGGCGTCTATCATATTCTAAAGGTGTCCTAGATTTTGACCTCTAGCTGCAGCACCTTTGGGGGCGGCACCCAGGATTTGGTGCCATGGATTAAAAGCAAAACACTACAGAGTATATACAGTGCTCTTAAATTCAATTACCCACTTTTTATTTTCCGCGATGATAAAATGCATTTTTTCACGGCGGATTCAGCGCGAAATTTCGCCAAACAAAAGAAAAAATACTCGTGAAATCGATTTTTTTTTCGCCGCAAAATACGTATACTTGTGCACTGTATATGATCTAAACAGGAATACATTCCTATGACCGTTTATAAGATATGAACTAAAAGAAAAAAAGCTGATATTTTCTATCAAATCTAATAAATTTGGCAAATTAGCATAACTGAGATAATGTAAATTGTTTGCAGTCATATAAAATCATTATCATTCTTTATATTATTTTCCATATATCAAGCTTTTAGCAATAATTAGTCAAAAACCTGGCTCGGCAGGGTCTTCCTTACAGCTCGGCTCGGCAGGGGCTTTCATACCCCACCCTGAAAATTACCATATCTGCAATGCCAATGAGTGTTGATTTCTACAAAGCATATATTCTTGGGGATCATCTGTGTGTATTCTGATTTTAATCTTCAGACCTTTTCATTACAATTTTCCTCCTTTTCTTAAGGGATTCATTTTTAAAGTGTCCCAGAATGCCAGCCATACTCCCATTTGTATCTGAATAAAGTCTTTTATCAACATTTTCAGTATGTGTATTCTTATTTTAAAAACATAATTATCTTAAATACATAGGTGAATAAAATAAATAAAAATGTAGATAAAAAAAAAGATAATAAAAATATAAAATAAAAAATAAGTTACTAAGTTTTTGGTCCGGCAAAATAGCCTATATGTATATAATAGCTATTTTGCCGGGTCCGGCAAAATAGCGTATAGACTATTTTGCCTTATTTTGCCGGGTCCGGCAAAATAGCCACTGCCTAATGTTTATCTAGTTTCTTTACAACCAGGGTTAAAACGATTCACCATCACCGTATTTACAACTTAAAGTCTCTAAAAAGTCTGCATTAGCTTGGGTGCACCACGGCCTTCGTACTAGTGAAGTCTATACTGACTTCTTTTTGCGTTTTCTTCTGGGAATAATTGACAGTCTCTTACATGTATATCTCTCTATATGTAGTGCATAACATAGTCTTCTGCTAAGGGCGAAAATACATGTATGTCAAACTATT
Source organism: Rugalucina vietnamica (assembly GCA_964017185.1). Lineage (NCBI taxonomy): Eukaryota > Metazoa > Mollusca > Bivalvia > Lucinida > Lucinidae > Rugalucina > Rugalucina vietnamica. The sequence continues at coordinate 35,335,055 of OZ024872.1, forward strand.
CGATAATAATCAATTTGCCGGAAAGAAGGGCGGTTTCAACTTTTGAAGACAGTTTTATGACACACTGTCTAAAAATCATGATAATCGGCTTCTTTAATTATTATATACGACACCTTTTTAAAGAATCGAAACATTCTTGGGGTACAATATGAATGATAAAGGATTAAGGAGCCCCCCGGGGCAGCCGGCTTGTGTGTTCAGTCAGTCGATTGATTATCATTACATGTGTTGACATCGCCTGGATTAGCAAAAGATAATTATGATTCCAGTGTCGCAGATAAAAATGGATACACTACACATAAAGTAATTTTAATTTGTGAATAAAATAGATTTATTTCACGGAATGAAAATAATGTGGTTTTTTTTTGTTGTTGTTGTTTTTCTTCTTCTTTTTTATTTCATCGCATGCAAAACAAAAATTTAAATCATGTGCTCTTGAGAGAGAGAGAGAGAGAGAGAGAGAGAGAGAGAGAGAGAGAGAGAGAGAGAGAGAGAGAGAGAGAGACCAATTGACGGATTTAAGATTTTAAGATTCCCGTTTCTTTTTGTATTTGTAAAACTTAAAAAAATGATTCAAACACGGAATGTATTGAACGTTGATTTGTGATTTATCCCGTGGGATTATTTCATCTTTTGACTGAGATGCAAAACCTTTTAAATTCATATTTTCTAATTCCGCACGGGAAGAAACGCTAAATACTTGATACTAAATTATAAACAGAAATTAATTTGTTAAGAATAAGTTATATTTTGACATTATTTTACATTTTTATACAATAAAACATTACAGTTCATTACACATTCATTGGCCTGAGGTCGCTTTTTTGCCACCCGGAAGTGAGAAAAGGTCATGTGATAGTCACGTGACTTACCTGTATTTTATAGACCACGTGGTTTGTGACGTATTGTTTGTACCTGTGTATTATTTGCTTATTAAATTTACAAGGGGAACAACTTCTGATACAGTTTATTCCGTAGAGGGGACGATAACAGGACGGTGGACGGAAAAAAAGTCACAGGAAAAAATGTCACGGAAATAAAGTCATGGAAAAAAAGTCACAGGAAAAAAAAGTCACAGGAAAAAAAGTCACAAAAACTAAAAACTAAAAGAAAATACAAAAAAAAATTCTGTACATACATGAAGTATGATATAATTTTCATGTTTAAAGTAAGAAATAATGAGGAACTGTCATAATTAAAACTCAATTCCTGCTCTTGAAATACTACAAAATGGAAACAAATAAAACATGAAAATCTGCCTAGTATATGGGGCATGGTGGTGCAATAGTAGACAGAGAGACCATGGATCCTGAAGAAAGGGTGATGCAATTAACCTAATGTTGCAATATATACATGCTGTGCACTCGATCATGCTTCTATGAAGCTCCGAGAGAGCTAGTTTAGTACTCATGAAGCATTAGCTCCATCCCGACATGACTGAAAATTGATAAGCAGGACGTAAAACGTCAATCCAAACAAAAATATTTTAAATAATATTAGTAATAATAGAAATAATAATGTCAATTTCCAACATGAAGTAGAAAAATCAAAGATTTTATTTTTGTGACTTTTTTTCCTGTGACCAGGTGACTTTTTTTCCTACCCAAATCTGTGACTTTTTTTCCGTGACTTTTTTTCCTGTGACTTTTTTTCCTACATTCAACAGGACATTGCCTATAGTGGTTGGTTTCTTCTTTACATGACTGAAAAAATGTTGACTCGGTGACGTTAAAAAAACAACAAAACATTATACACTTGAATATTTATGTTTGATATGAAGATCACAAAAATGCTTTTGCTGTAGGTGGCTTAACTCATTTAAGCGTGGCGTTCCTTTTATGGGAAATAGGAAAACAGAATAGCCCCAGATGTGACGCCGCAGAAAGCGGCGTTCCATCTGGGGCTATTCTGTTTGCTTATAGAAAAATTGAATAAAATTTAAAAATCACACCTGACGCCCCCGAAAAAATGAAATTGGACTCGCTCTAATGATAATGATGGGAAAATCCATTTGTCAAATATGGGTTAAATTAATGTTGATACTCTTTCAGGCTACAGGAGAGCTAGTATCTGTGTTTGCCTTTGATGTAAAGAACAGCAGCGAGTCACAGGTAAATAGTGTAACTTTAACTAAGAAAACGAATCTCCATCTTAAAATTTCTATATGTATGTGTTACATAGATTAATTTTAAATTTAACTGTTGCTGTACTTTGGGGCACATCTTAGATATAGAAGTCTTGGCTCAAGGCACCATTTCAGATTGAGTTGGCGTCACTGCATAGTATTCCATTGGACCTGTACGTTTTGTAATAAATTTAGTGTTAGCAAGTAAGTTGTTCTAATAATATTTTTTACTATGCTTAACTTAGATCATCTCACCGCTGTGCCTGGTGTGGGTTTGAGCCCTTCTCTGGGCACATTTGAGACTGGCCAAGTTCTGCTTGCGGGTATGCCTGGTAGTTTTTCTCAGGAATCTGCCGTTTACATCCCATCTTTTAATTGACCTGTCTGATATGAGCTGAAATAATCTTGAAAGGAACGCAAAACTGGACAAAGCAAATACATGTAAATATTACAGTGTAGTAAAACATGCATATTGAATTAAATTTGATTTTTCATTATAACTTTTTCCATGTCTACCTTGAGTGTTTGCTGTTGTTTTATTTTTGTTGTTGTTTTTTACTTTTATCTGATTTGACCGTTTTTCTATTTTTAAGGCTGGACTTGCAAAGGCTTCGTTCAAGAGAATCAAGACATTGAGACATCCGAACATTCTTACATTTTTGGATGGTGTTGAAGTAAGTTTTTGAGCATGCTCTGATCAATGGTTGGTTACAAGCACGTATGTAACTATGTAATACTATGGTACCTTTTCAATGCATCAAATGAGCCGTCTCGTGGGAAAACCAACAATGTGGTTTCCGAACAGGTCTGACACAAATCAGACTGTACATTCACAGAAGCAGGCTAGACGCTTGAAATTTCGGATTTAAGAAGGGGAACTGTACTATCCGTGTAGCGAAAACAAAGACGCTGATCAGCTTCGCGGTAAACCGCGAAGCTGATCTGCGTCTTTGTTTTCACATATGCAGATTGTTGGTTTTCTCATGAGGCGGCTCAAATGTTTGTTAAACACAATTAGAGCTCATTTTTATCAAATCCAACATGGATGTTTTGAGAGGACAGGCCAAACTGGGCTTCTGCCTAGTAAGTCTCATCAGAGTCTTCGGTTTCAGTATGAGAAAGGTTTCTTCAATGGACCAAGACTTTTTATTTCTACATTGTGAATTTACTATCATTTGAGCCACCTCGATGGAAAACCAACAATGTGGTTTCCGAACAGGTCCGACACAAACCAAGCACAGAAAAGAGCTAGAAGCATGAAATTTCGGATTTAAGTAGAAGAGGAAGTGTACTATCCGAGTAGTGAAAACAAAGGTGCTGATCAGCTTCGCGATTACCGCGAAGCTGATCTGCGTCTTTGTTTTTGCCTATGCAGATTATTGGTTTTCCCATGAGGCGGCTCATTTCATTTGTGAATGAATTATCAAAATGCACCATAACCTTATCGTAAAGTCTTTGTTGAATTCACTGTTGTAATTGCAGACTGATAAAGTTATCTACATAGCGACAGAGCCAGTTACTCCCCTTGAGACATATCTACAGAACAATGATGCATCTCAGAAACAAAACCAGTTAGGCATAGCCTGGGGATTTCATAAAATTATTGTGAGTTTTGTTTGATGGAATTTTGTTTGATGTTTCATGTAATTTTTGATTTTCACAAAGGCCTTAATATTGGGACAAAATGTATTTTCCATATGAATCAGCCTTCTTACAGCCACTTTATCTCTGACTACTGTATTGTGGAGTTGCATATATATGCGTTTACTAAAAGTATAAAAAAAAATTAAATAACACACAGTACATTTCAGTTCAGTAAATCTAAAATATTCTGCATTATAATGATTTACAAGCTGTTTTCATACATGTGATACATCTAAGAAGCCAAATAGGGAGATTTACTTTTCAAAATAGGGAGAATGATTAAACAAAGAAGGAAATTCTTGATTTGAAATAGGGAGATCTAAAATTTGAAATAGGGAGATGTATAAGTTTATAAATATAGAGAAATTTTGAAATTCCAAATAGGGAGATTTGCTCAAAAATAGGGAGATCCCACTGAAATAGGGAGATATCACATGTATGGCTGTTTTGAACATGAAAAAATGGCTCATACAAGCATTATCTGCCTTGTTTTCATCTATTTTCCAAACCAATAGCCTTATATTTACCATAGAGCTAAGAATCTATTGAATTCTTCCCTTTTCATCAATAATAGTGGTCCATTTTGAAATTTTCCTATCTGTTGTTCAAATTCAATTTCTTCATAAATCATTACCTCTCCTTTTGTTTTCAGAAAGCATTAGCTTTCCTAGTCAACGATTGTAACCTGATCCACAACAATGTGTGTATGTCCTCCATCTTCGTGGACCAGGCCGGGGAGTGGAAACTGGGCGGGGTCGACTATGTGTACCCTGCCACGGGGCAGGACAGCGTCCCCCCTGTTAAGATCTTGCCATATCTTGAGAGATATGATCCCCCAGAGAAGTCGGATTTGAGGAGAGGAATTAAAGGTGAAAAATGGTAAGTAAAGTGAGCATTCTTTAAGGTTTGATTATGAAACATTTTTGTGTTTATCAGCTGATTCAAATCGGTCTCGTCATGAGAAAACAGGATTTTGGCCTGTTGCAAAAACAAAGACGCAGATCAGCTGTGCAGTAACTGCACAGCTGATCAGCGCCTTTGTTTTGCTTCTCGGATAGTACAATCCCTCTTATACTTATATCCAAAATTTTCAAGCTTCTAGCCGTCTTCTGTGACTGTACAGGCCAGTTTTATCAGACCTGGTCGGAAACCCTGAAGACCGGTTTTCTCGCTTTGCAGCTCAAATGAGTTGAACTGGATCTCTTCAACTAGCAGCACTAATTCAACTGAGAAATGAAATGGTTTGTAACACATATGTTCATATCCTCTCTTTTAGGCTGAAATTAGATAAAACATCAAGCAATAAAACTTCACCAAATACAGATACATTCATACTTATACGTATACAAAAATCAAAACAATGTATAAAAACTATAAATTTTACATATTAATGCTAGTATGGTAAAGCATGGCCAGAATTGATAGTAAATCAATAATAGAAAAGTTCAAAACAAAAATCAATGGATAAATATTAATTTTTCATTAGTCTTGATTATGCATATTTAATTAGGGCTTTATGACATCAGAAAGCGGAATGAATATCCAAGATGGCCGCCTCCTTAAACAGAAATCAAGGAATATTCAAACCAACATAACTTTCTTAATTTTCATCCGACTTAAATAAAACTTGTACCATATTGTTTTAGGGAGGTAAGCACTTAAAGATGCATTGTACTTCAACATTGCCTTTCCCTTTAAGACTAAAACAGTTTTTTATCTATTCATTTTACAGGTCGTCAGATATGTGGGGTTTAGGTTGCCTCATCTGGGAGGTGTTCAATGGACCACTGCCTCGGACCTCAGCCCTCAAAGCTTTTGGAAAGGTAGGATATCGCTGCCCTAATGCTATTAGAGGCATTGCATGGAACACAAACTTGGGCCTGGGTTATAAAACTTTTCGTGCTCAGCTCAACTGAGCATGACATTTTATTAGCTCATAAATGCTTAAATACACTGAAAAAAAGTTATAAGAGGCCACTTTTCAAACTCATTTTTTGTAACTAATCCATGTTCAACATTGCACGATTTTTAGTCTAAAGACGTATCTTTCAAGTAAGTAAAGTTCCAAAATGTTCAGAAATAATTTTCTTTCACTAAACGCGATTTTGGAGTAAAAATGCAAAAATCAATGTTTTTTAATAAAAAAAATTGATAAAGCACAGCATTAATTGAAATTATGAGCGGGTGTCATCAAAGGGGCCCTTCCGGCTTGGAAAAACATCAAACATTCGAATTTTCTCTACTGGTAGACTTTCTGCGCATTTTTAAAAATCGCTAATTTTGAGATTTTTTGAAAAAATCATCAATGTGCCTCTTAATCATGTTGATCGCTATTAAATTCACTTGATAAAGCCTGGAAATGAGAGATATAACCCGAGTGAGCTATTTTAGACTATGTTCGAGGACAAACAGGTCAGGGCTGACGCACACTTCCGGTTTCAATGCCAATTTTAAACGAACAAAATAACGAAATTTATGGACGATTTTTTAAATTTTCAAAGTTTATCAGACTCTAGTATTATACCTTAATACTCGCTGAAAATTACAATTCCATACTTCTGATAATAATGAAACCAGAGATGAACAAAGTTTGTATACAAATTGCATACAAAAAGCTGAATTCATATTATTCATGTTGCTGTCTTCTTGCATGCACAAAACAGAAACAAAGATTCTTATTGCAGCAACACATCTGACTTAATTTTATCTTGCATCATGGTAGTCAGTAACACTTTCAAATAAATTAAAATGTAAAACACAACGTCATAATATGACATTCAATTTGATGATAATAAAGTGTGATTTTCGAAAAGAGGGTACTTTTACTCATGCTTCGACTGCGTGAGACATATCACGCATTTTGGAATGCAGACACTCTCAGAGCCACTGTTAGACAATGGTTTATTAATTTGATCATGAATTTTAATTGATCGTAATTTACTTTCTGAACTAGAAGAAAAAATATGAGGTGGCCTCTTATAACTTTTTTTCAGTGTACAATGTAGCTATAAGCAGTTGAAAATACTGGCATAAATCCCATAATATAGTAATTTATCCTGCTTATCAATGTTAACATTTATGAGCAGGATAAATTTTAGTCACAGTTGAGTTGAACTTGAAAAAAGTTTTATAACCTCAGGGCCTTATCATATTGCAAATTGGTTAAAATGAGTATGCTACAAAAGATGGTATTTTCAGCACAAATTGAATAAGGATGATCAAATTTTGATCAAAATATCATAAACACATGCTGAGATAGTGGTTAGAACTTTCCACCCTGTGAAAATGATTATTGAGCTCTGCTTTGACTTGGTTTATAATCGTTTCCTCAAGATGAAAGATCTAGCTATCACCTTCTTTGCAATTATGTGAGCCGGGTCGTGAGAAAACCAGATTTTTGCCTATGCGAAAACAAAGGCGCAGATCAGCTTCACAGTAACTGCGAAGCTGATGAGCACTTTTGTTTTCGTTACACGGATTGTACAATTTCTCTACTTTTTAAATCTGAAATTTCAAGCTTCTAGCCTGCTTCTGTGACTGTACATGTCAGTTTGTGTCAGACCTGGTCGGAAATCCTGAAGACCGGTTTTCTCACATCGTGGCTCATGTTGTATTTGTAAGTAACCCATTGGCTTGAATAATGCTTTGTCAGATAATAGTTAAGTCATGCAAATGTGACATATGAGCCACCTCATGGGAAAACCAACAATCTGCATAGGCGAAAACAAAGACGCAGATCAGCTTCGCGGTAACCGCGAAGCTGATCAGCGCCTTTGTTTTCGCTACTCGGGTAGTACAATTCCTCTTCTACTTAAATCCGAAATTTCAAGCTTCTAGCTCTTTTCTGTGCTTGTACAGGCCGGTTTGTGTCAGACCTGTTCGGAAACCACATTGTTGGTTTTCCCACGAGGCGGCTCATATTTGAATTTTTTTTTGCAGATACCTAAGTCATTAGTGCCAAACTACTGTGAGCTTGTTAGTGCTAACCCCTCCTCCCGTCCCAACCCTGCCAAGTTCATACAAAACTGCTGCAGACAGGGGGGCTTCATGAACAACCCGTTTGTGAAAACTATGCTCTTCCTTGAAGAAATCCAGGTATAAAAAATTTGAAATATTAGTATTGATAAAAAATATTTAAATTTCTAATGCAAAGTCATAATGAATCTTTAGAACTGAAATGCGGTTCATAGTTCCATGAACAACAGTGTCATGCGACATCACATAGTCCAAATTTGACGTAAAAAAAACATGGCTCTCACCAGTGTGATTGGCCATCGTAAAACCTCATGACCTCATCAATGCTGTTTCGCTGTTTGAACAAACACTGTGTGTAACTTCTCTGTTTGCTTGTAAATTTGATTGCCTTGATATCTTTTCTACAAGCGATAGAGAAAAATGAATGTAAATATAAGCAATGAGTTAAATTTTTCTTAGGTTCGTGGAGCTGTAAACTGTGGTGGGTCGCAAAGGGGTTCATTCAAAGGGGTTCATTCACTTTGCACGCAACCCACTGTGGTACATGTAATTAGTCACCATCATGTCAGGCATGTGTCAATGCTTGTCTTTTAATGCTCGGAGCTAGGCAAGGTGGTGACTGGTATCATTTTAAACACCTTTGGTAGAGCCGGGGCGTGAACTTTAGACCTACCATTCCTGAAGCAGACATATAGCTAAACACTCATTAGGAAAACAGGTCAAAGAAAAGTATACCCCCTTGAATCCCAATTTTATATCGTAAAGCTGGAGAGTACAGTAGATACACATTTTCTTATTTTGATCCAAAACAAAGGTTGTGGGTACTTGTTAGAACCGCCTTGCTGACAGAAAAGTAGACAGACCAAGAAATATACAACATAACATCTAAATTTGGATCTTATAGTGTATAGTTTTAGATTAAGTAATTATGTTTTCCAGATAAAAGATCAGAATGAGAAAGCCAAATTCTTCAGCAACCTGACCAATGCTCTGGACAGTTTCCCGGAACAGCTCAGTAAACACAAAGTATTACCTCAACTACTCAATGCTTTCGAGTTTGGAAATGCCGGCTCAGCAGTATTAGCTCCATTATTTAAGGTAAGTGCATGTACTGAATGAGCCGCGACACAAGAAAATCAGTCGTCAGGTCCAACACAAACCGGTCTGTGCATCTTTTGAAGTTGGTTAGAAACTTGAAGTTTTGGATATAAGTAGAAAAGGGATTGTACTATCTGTGTAGCGAAAACAAAGACACTGATCTGCGCCTTTGTTTTCGCATAGGCAAAAACCCAGTTTTCTCATGACACGGCTCAAATTATTGCTAAGTCCTACAGCCGGGAAACACTAAGTATAGGCAAAATGACACCTTAGGTCTTTCTAATGTTGCAAACATTCTATATAAATTCATTGATGGACTGATAGCTTCTGTGTGATGTAGTGAATAGATTACGCTATCAACTTGCCAACATTAAAATAATTTTCCTAACAATCTTCATGTGGTGATTGATTTATAAAGCAAGTTGGATTGGTACACAATTGAAATCAGCAGATTTGGCCACCTCAGTTGGTTCTCTTCATGGTTGACCAGAGCAATTTGCAAATTGATTTGAATTGTGGAAAAGTAGGAAATTTAAGTTTGGCCACCCTAACCAATTTAAAGATTAAGAAGTACAAAAAGAATCATTCAGTCGCTTTGGCCATTGTTTGACTTCTTTTGCTGTAAGTGTATAATCCAGTCTTAAAATCAAAATTTTAAACCTGTTATGATTATTCTAATGTGTAGCAATGTGAATGACCATAGTTAAAAATTTGCTGCTAGAACAATCCATGAGAAATGTTCAATGGTCAATTTTTTGTAAGCATTGTGAGCTGTTTCAGTTATGGTTTATCAAATAAAATGTTGGAGCGCAGTGGCGTTGTGGTATATTTCTTGACTCCAGAGCCATGCGCGGATCCAGAAAATTTTCTCAGAGGGGGGGGGGGGGGGGGGGGTCCAAACTTCCAGGAGGGGTCTGACGGAATATTTCAACATGGCAAAAATTAATAATCTGGCAATTCCAGGGGGGGGTCCGGACCCACTGTCCCCCCCCCCCCCCCCCCCCCACTTGGATCTGCCCATGAGAGCAAGGGGTCTTGGGTTTTATACCTACCTCTGTCTTGTAGTGTCCTTGAGTAAGAAACTGTAAGCTCTCCATAGTGCTGGTTAACATACTGGAAGCTGTGGCTACATCCTGACAAGACTGAAACATTGTTGACTGGGATGTAAAAGCTATATAATTAAACAAATCCAAATAAAACATAGAGATCAAACATGCCTTTTCATGCATTTAGGTTTGCCGACGCTTGAGGAAGTTGTTCTCACCGAAAACCGAGGAATTTCTTGAGCATTGGCCATATTGTTTCTATGGAACACAGTGACGTCACGTCTCATTGACCAATGATAACTACAGAGTTTGATTTTAGCCAAAACCTGTGTTCAAATGGCATGTGATTTTCATGATTTGAACATGGCTTTTGCTGTTTGAACATGGCTTACGGCCTAATTGAAAATGGCTTCAAACTACTATGTGCATAGATATCTATATGTGCATAGATATCTATGCAAGAATAATGTTCTGCAGTCCAGCTGCTGTAAACAAAAAGTGGCATAACATTGATTGAAGTTCTGACTTTGTTGTAGGTTGGTAAGTTGTTAGATGGAGAAGAATACCAGAGTAAGATAGTGCCGTGTGTTGTGAAACTGTTTTCCTCTACAGACAGGACTACCAGGGTAAAACTGCTGCAACAGGTGAGAGTTAACTTAGGAACCAGCCTTCGAATGAGTAAATCAACAATTTGGGTTTCCAGACAAAAAACTGACCTGTACAGCCCAGAAGCTGTACTGGTTAGATGCTTGAAATTTCCGATTTAAGAAGAAGATTAATCATACTATCAATGTAGCAAAAACAATGAGGCTGATCAGCTGTGTTCTCCTTATTATATTATCAAAAACTTCATAAAATTGTGGAAAGTGAATTATCTATTGATTAAGCAAAAACGTTTCTATAAATGTTTATGCTAAAATTCTAATCTGCTTTCTTTTCAGATAGATCTATTTGTAGAACATCTCCAGGCGTCAACCGTAAATGATAAAATATTTCCCAACATTGTGAGTGGGTTTATGGACACAAATCCTGTCGTCAGGGAGAGTACTATAAAGGTATGGCACAAGCGGTTAATAGTATTTGTGAATTTTGCATTTCTTGAGAAATGTTTTGTGAAGTATTACAGGTAATCCAAAATGTTTTAAGTAAGTTCGGAAATGTTAGCGAGAACTTAATTTTCGCGAATTTGATGCCTTGCAAATTCAAGGTTCTCGCTACTAAAGAATCAGTAAAAGCCATAAAAAAAACACAAGCACTCTTTTACGAATTCAAAATCTCTCAAATAATGTGGAAATAAGAAAATGTGTGAAATAAAAGTCATGCGAAAATTGCAGCATTAACAGTAGTCATTTTTTCTTTGCATCAGTTCGTTTCTATAATTGAGCCGCTGCATCGGAAAACCAACAATGAGCTTAAGCGAAAACAAAGGCGTAGACCAGCTTCGTGGTAACCGCGAAGCTAATCAGCGCCTTTGTTTTCGCTACACAGATAGTACGATTCCTCTGCTACCCACATCCAAAGTTTCAAACTTCTAGCATGTTTCAGTGACAGTAGAGACCGGTCTGTGTCGGACCTGGTCGGAAACCCAAATTGTTTGTTTGCTCACGCAATGGCGCATATTTAAGTAGGGAAGCATGTGGTAGAGTGCATGACTTTGGATCATAGGGGGGGTGGGTGGGGGTGTGGGGTTTTACAACCTTAAGCAAGACAACTCCCCACTGAACTGGTGAAGTACCCAGGAAGTGGGGGCTTCTTCCGAACATGACTGAAAAGTTGTTGACTGAATATTAAGATCCAATCCAGCAACCCGTTAAAAGTTTTTTTTCATCAATATAAATAATGCTTTGTTTGACATGGTATTTGCTTTTGACATGAATGAAATAAATTGTATGACAGGAAAACAAGTGCTTTGTGTTTTAAAATTGGAATTTAATGCTTTGTCTTTATTACAGGCGATGTTGCATTTAGCCCCCAAGTTAAACTACAAGAATCTGAACGAAGAACTTATGAAACATTTTGCAAGATTACAGGCCAAAGATGAGCAAGTAAGTAAAAATAAATTTGAGCCTTTGCATAAGAAAACCAACAATCTGCTTATGCAAAAACAAAGGCGCAGACCAGCTTCGCGGTAACCGTGAAGCTGATCAGTGCCATTGTTTTCGCTTCATGGATAGTACAATCCCTCTTCTTCCTTTGTCCGAAATTTCACGCTTCTATCTATCTTCTGTAGCTGTACAGACGGCTTTGTGTCGGACCTGGTCAGAAACCCAGATTGTTGGTTTTCTCACGCAAAGGCTCAAGCCTATGCATGAGAAAATTAACAATGTGGGTTTCTGATCAAGTCCGACAACAAACCAGCATGTACAGTCACAGCAGCAGGCTAGAAGTTTGAAATTTTGGATTTTTAAGTAAAAGGTGAATTTTACTGTCCATGTAGCAAAAACAAAGGCGCTGATCTGCAGTTTCTGCCCAGCTGATCTGCACCTTTGTTTTTGTCTATGTATGTCATTGGTTTTCTTATGTGAGGGCTCAGTTGTCTAACAACATACCAAGATCGGAGATATTCAGTGAAGTCAGATTATCAAGTCAAGAGACTTTGTCTATTTTAGAACTTCACAGAGTTTTTCAAGCGCTGATATTATTTAACAGAATTGCCACTTCGTGCACCAATTCAGATTTCTTTTAGAATAGAGCTATAATGACCACTTTATGAGCCACATCGTGAGAAAACCGGATTTTTGCCTATGCGAAAACAAAGGCGCAGATCAGCTTCGCTGTAACCGCGAAGCTGATCAGCGCTCTTGTTTTCGCTACACGGTTAGTATATTTCCTCTTCTTCTTATATCCTAAATTTCAAGCTTCTAGCCTGCTTCTGAGACTGTACAGCCCGGTTTGTGTCGGACCTGGTCGGAAATCCCGAAGACCGGTTTTCTCGAGTCGCGGCTCTTATTGTTCAAGTTGATAGCGAATTAAAATTTCCTGACTTCTTATTGATGGTATGATGGGTGTGGCTTTTCAATTTTTCAAGTATATAATAGGGCTTTTTCTGGCCTTTTAGGGAATTATTTGGTACCAATGAAATTGGTGGAAAAATGGCTTGATTTGGGGGTAAAATAGCACAATTTTTAGCCGAATTGGGAGAGTTTGTTTTTAAAAATGGGATTTTTCGGCTAATTGGGTGTGTTTCAGGTCAATTGGGAATTTTTTCAGTCAACTGGGAAAAAAATTGGCACCGGAATCCAAACCCAGTTTTATATAAAGAAAAAATTGTTAAAATTGAGATTTTGCTGAATTTTATTTGCAGGGTGGTATCAGAACAAACACAACAGTATGTCTCGGTAAAATAGCATCTTACTTAAATCCACAGGTAAATTTTGTTTTCATTTTACATATCAACAATCTTGATATTTATTGTAATATGGAGGAGAAAATCTGTTAAATGTTTTACTTTTGCACATTTCTTTTCAGCCCATTACGAAAATTTGCCCGTGCAATATACAGAGATTTTTTAAGTTTTAAAAATCGAAAATTTTCAGCTGAAAAGTTTTGATATTTTTCTTATTTTTGCTCAAAACATAGATTGTGGGTACACGTTAGAACCGCCTCGCCGAGGCGGTTCTAACGAGTACCCACAATCTATGTTTTGGAGCAAAAATAAGAAAAATAGGTATACCCCTGCATACCCCAGTTTTGCTATATAAAAGTGGGGTTTGAGGGGGTACACATTTCACGGACTTGTTTTCCTGATGTATAGCATTTCCTCCATCATTTGTTGTTTTGATAAAAAGCCAACAAATGTGATATTTTCACATCAAAATGAAATATATCACTTTAATTACTAACCATTGGCAAAAGCTTTTCAAAGGATTTTAACATATTTCAACACTATACAACCAATTTACAACAGCGATTTCAACACTATACAACCAATTTACAATGAGCGGTTAGCCTGAATAGTTTGTTGGCATTATTTTTCAGCTACGGCAAAGAATATTGTGTTCAGCATTTTTACGAGCCATCAAGGACCCGTTCCCTCCCGCCCGGCAAGCTGGTATCATCGGCATGACAGTGACTCAACATCTGTTTACGCTGGCTGATCTGTGTCAGAAACTGATGCCCCCGCTCTGTTCTATGATGCTGGATCCAGAGAAACAAGTCAGGGACCAGGTGAGCTGCGACGCATGAAAACGGGCCTTCAGGATTTCCGACCAGGTCTGACACAAACCGGTCTGTACAGTTACATAAGCAGGCTAGAAGCTTGATTTTGGATTTAAGAAGAAGAGAAATTGCACTATCCCTGTAGCAAAAACAAAGGCGCTGATCAGCTTCACAGTTACTGCGAAGCTGATCTGCGCCTTTGTTTTCGCATAGGCAAAATCAGGTAAAAGTTGGTTAGGTTCAAATAGGTTGTTGACAAAGATATGAACTCTTTGATTTCTCTGTAAATATTCTGTAAACTTAGTTCTAGCTCATTTTTGCAAGAGATTGACCAAGTTGAAGAAATTCGCTTCTGACGAAAGGGCCCTTTAGATGTACTCTAGAATGTTTTGTCATTGTAAACTTGTGTAGTACATTTAGCTATATTTATTAAGGAAGAAATGGTGAAAACGGCAAAATAAGTTTTTATTTAATACAAATTTGTTGTTGGGTCTTCACCAGTTCTTCGTGAAATCACATAACTTTGTACAGGCATTTTACAAGTCATTACCAAAACTTGCCCATGCAATACAAAGAAACTTTTTTTTTTGCTATAAAAATTTAACATTTCTTCAAAAATTTTTGATTTTTTTTTTTAATATTTGTACTCAAAACAGATTGTAGGTACACATTAGAACCGCCCCAGGGTATACATTACACGGACATGTTTTTGTGATGTTTTGTAATTTTATTCTTCCAGGCCTTCAAGACCTTAAGAAGTTTCATCGAAAGGCTGGAGAAACTATCTGAAGATCCTGATTTAAGAGAAGAAATGGGTGAGCTCTTTAGAATGTTAAAAAAGAAAGACAAAGACAAATATTTAACCATTGTGATAATAGTCCAGTAGCCACCAGCATAACGTGGAAGATGGTGCCGCATGAAATTTTATTGTAGTTTCCAGTTCACTGGGCCATGCTAGTTCAGAAACTGCATGATGCCACCTTGGCATCATTGAGCGTTTTGAAAAACTCAAGATGGTGTCCAAGATGGTCGCCATAAACAAGAAAACGACACCCCAGGGTTTAATAAACTCATTTCTCTGTGTTTAAAATGCTCATTTTACGCTGTAAACAATATTGAAAATATAATTCTAAGATTTGACCCCCATTTCATTATTATGAGGCAAGATGGCAGACAAGATGGCTGCCACAATCATACTAAAAGCAATATTTTCTTAATAAAACGGCATTCAAGTGTTGCATAAAACAGTGTATTGTGCTTCGAAGTCCATTTTTGTTGTACACATAATACGTTAGTGTTTGGTAATCGATTATGACCCCACATCATAACAGCAAAAAAGATGGCGACCAAAATGGCCGCCATAATTATAATATAAAAGGTTGTGTTCTCTGATTGAAACACCATTCCTGTGCAGAATATACTAAATATAACGCGTTTGAAATGCTCATATAATATTGTGAGCAGCATGGTTTATTGTTTATTCCCACATTATAAAAATGAGCCAAGATGGTGGCCAAGACGGCAGCCATAATCATAATGTATGAGTACATAATTTCTGATTGAATCAGCATTCCAGTGCTGCATTTGCTCAATGTTTTGTAATTCAAATGTTCAAATTATGTTGACAAATGAACTGTTTTTGATTATATGACCCAACTTGATAACAATAAAACAAGATGGTGACCAAGAGAATCATCATATTCATGCTTTAATGTTCTCTGGCTACAGTAGCATTCCAGTGATGTAAATACTGAATGACTTGTATTTGAAATGATCATTTTATGGTGCAAACATCCCAATTTAATGTTCGTGTTTTGTTTTGACACCGCAATATGATACTGGGGCCCATGTGACCTATGTAATTTTACTACGACTGAGATCTTCTTCACTGAACAAAACATTAATTTAACGTGTTGCATATTGATTTAGCAGAATAAAGGGAGGGAAGCAAATCAATTTACACCACTAAATGAAAGTACTCTTAACATTTACAGTTTAAATATAATAAAGAAGAAAGGAGGACAGCATTTTTAAAGATAATTTAGTGAATCCTTCAGTAGAGCTATAAAACGCTAGGCGCTTGGTCTGAAGCATATTCGGAAAGGATGTAACAGACTGAGAAACGCAGATAAAGCTGGTTCACAAAGATGAAAGGAAGAGTCGAACTGACGCTAATGCTAAGAACAGAAAAAGTTAAAAACGTGCATAGAAACTCTGAATATTGGGAAATACAACATCACAACTTTATATATAATGTGCTGTTGTCACGTCTTAAATAAATATACGTGTAAACATTGACTCAGTCTTCTAAGCGCATGGATTTAAATTGATGGATGAACTTGAAAAAGTTGGCTGGAAAGTTTCCAAACGATGATCGCTTGATCACTTCTATGGCTATTATAATGGCGGTACGCAAACTCATTTAAGTAAAAACCACAAACGCATTTGAAGCAAATATTATTTATTAAAGACACTTCCAGGTAGATTAACCTTGCCATGGTATACCCTCAGGAGTTGGCTCCCAACATTCTTCAATGCTGGGGGACAGCGGGGACAAGAGTATTACGAACACATAATATGTTTGGAATTAAAATGTACAAGTTGAGAAATTCACATACACTGCGCTGGCCTGATACAGTTGTCACCGATGGGCTGTGCTTTTCTGTGGATGACCCATTGTCACTTTGACTGTAGCATTAAAAGCATAATCAGAACTTCTCCAGCAAGACAAGAGGTTTGACTAAAAACACTAGCATTCTCTCAACACTATTCGAACTTCTCAGCAGATGTCATCTTTAAATCCAATGTTGAAAAGATACGATGATTTAGGTATTTCATGATTGTGCATGCAACTGTGACCATCTTACATTGAAGAAGGGCTGTGATATCACAGACTGATCAAAAGCACACTCTCCAATCGTGTTCGGACCTAACGCTAACGCAGTTCAGGTGAGACATAGTGTAGACATAGTGTAACAGTGGCAAGAAGTGAGATGGTTGCGAACCATTGAGGAAAATATGTAAGCGTCATACACAAACGTCTATGTATTGCTCAAGATTAAATATGTACAATCAATGTAAACCGAAAAGAATAAAAAGTAAAACCAAGTCCCTTTAAGAGCAGAGAAAACATTAATGCGAAAGGGAATGCGCCATATAAAAGGGACATTTGAAGGACCGTAAATATTGGGTTAAGTGGTAAAACATCAGACCGTAGTCTGCTTCCTTTTTGCAGTCCAGTTTGAAATCAATTTCAAAGGGTTTCATACCTGACAAGCTTAAACTGAGTAAGCCAGATAATATCAGGGGAATTATCCCATTTGGAGGATGTTATGACAGCAACGTAGAATTATTTCTGTAAGATATATGGTTTAATGTAAAACTGGTAAGCAAAGGCTAATAAATTCTCCCAAGCTTAATGCATATAATCACCATATACACAAAATAATGAGAAACCAATACATGTCCAGACATCCATTTGACAATCCACGCTTGGTCAAGGGTGCAAGATCTTATATTCAACTTAAGTCAGGTGGTCGAAATTATGTTGAAGGGTTCTGAGCGCTTATGCCAATTACAGCAATAGACAGTGTGGCTCCAGCAACAGATAGTATACTTCAAGTAGAATGATTAGCTGTGGGTATGCTTCTGAACAACCATGTTCATCATCGAAATAGAGGCGTTTCATAAATCAATTAGCCTGTATAGTGTTTTGCAACTGCAACTGAATTGAAGAAACAATTGTTGCAATAGTTGAATAATATAGCTGATGACTTTGCAAAGTATTACAATGTTAATGACACAGACGAAAACCTAATCTCGGTTTTACAACAAAGTGCCTATTCTATCTTTCATTATATGATGTAGATTTACATCCCTCTGTTTATTCTGCTTATTTAAAACTTAACAAATATACGTTTAGATAAGCTATTTGAATCAGAGGTCATGCTCCCTTATACTAAAATTAAGGCGGCCATTTTGACCACCATCTTGCATCATTGTTATGATGTTGGGTCAGAACTAAACTCAAACTTGAACCGTTAACAAAATAAAGTAAAGTCAAAAACAAGACAGTTAAGACAGTTTATTAGAGACCTATCATTTTTGGCGGCAATCTTGGTCACCATCTTGCCTTTTTGTTATGATTGGAGCGTCAAAACATACACAAAACTAAATTATGGGTTTTTTGTTAATAAGAACATAAAATGAGCATTTTAAACACAAAACATTGAGTATATGCAACTCTGGGATGCTGTTTTCTTGTTTTTGCCAACCATCTTGGACGCCATCTTGAATTTTGATTTTTTCAAACAATTCATGATGCAGTTTTTGAACTGGCATGGTCTGATGAACCAGAAGAAGACGGTAAGGACAACAAGAGAAGTGAGCTTTTTGCTTCACATACATGTATTATGTTGATTTTTGCAATATTTTCCGTCATTTGTCGGCCATTTTGAATTTTTGAATATTTCAAAATGCTCAATGATGCCAAGGTGGCATCACTCGGATTCTTCATCTGAAAGGTATCAAGAAGTGAAATCCATAAAAACATTTTATGCGGCACACATTTCCAGGTCACAGGCCAAATCCATGTTTGGCAACTGGACTATAATATTGTCAGGCTTAAATGTTTCTTTGTGGAAAGTTTATTTTTCTACCAAACCTGTTCAAGCTGCTACTTATAAGAGTCAAGTCAAAAACTCTTTTTATACATGGATTTGCTAATAAATACTGTCATCAGGAAAACATGTCCGTGAAATGTATACCCCCTTCAACCCCACTTTAACATAGAAAAACTGGTTTACCTTATTTTTGATCCAAAACGTACATTGTTGGTACTCGTTAGAACCGCCTCGGCAAGGCGGCGGTTCTAATGTGTACCCACAATGTACGTTTTGAGCAAAAATATTAAAAATGAATCAAAATTTTCTGTATATTGCATGGATAAGTTTTCGTATAATGTTTATATCCTTGGTAAAGAAAATGCAGTCTCTTACTTAATGCCAATGGAACCTATGGTTTTCTTACACAGAAAAAGAAGTATTATCTGGGGGAACTCCAATGACAGGGGCAGCTGGCTGGGCTGGTTGGGCTATAGGAGGAGTTTCCTCCCTTACATCTAAAGTCTACAGTAAAGCCACCAAAGGGAAACAACCAGCTGGTAGGTGTTATGTATGACAGTTACTTGTTGAAAGATGTGCATTCAGTACTGGTAAACTTCCCAAGGGAGTATGCCCAGGGAAGTATGATGTTATACATATGATGTTTACTTGTTGTCCTTAGCAATTATTTACTTTTAGTGTCCCAGATATTGGACATAAACAGGTTGTTTACTTCAGAATTTTCTAGAAATTTCAAATTGTTCTTTGACAGAAAAGTCCGGAAAATCTGGAAGAACCTGGAAAGATGTAGAATCTTCTAGAAAAATCTTTTTTATGTCAAAAGAATATTGTGGAAGGATAATGGCCTCTCTAGAATATTCCAGAAGATTAAATTTTGGTAAACAACTTGTTATTTTTAGTATATGATATCATAGAATTTGCTGGAAGAATCCTGAATGTTCCTCAGTGCTATATAAGGGCTACAAATTTTCATAAGGACAATCTTTGGGTACTGTTACTATTAAGAAGTCAAAATCTATCTTACTGGAATTTAAACTTATTCTTGGATTACTTTGTGATATTCGATTCTGGATTGGGACATAGTGCTATTTTGAAACAAACTTTAATTCTTGGGATCAGAAACTGATACAGACTTGTGTTAAAACATTCTGAGGGACATTCAGACATTCTTTAAGGGAATTAACATCTTGAAAGGTATTGTACATTCATTTTTGTTTGATTGTGTATATGCTTTTGATTGTTTCACATGTAATTACTGGTTAAATCACTTCTAAATAGATTTGTTAAATTTTAAACAAAGCTTGTTGCTGGCTAACCAACTTGTTGGTTTCCTTAATCTTCTAGTTACGCCTGGCACGTAACAGAAGTGGGGGCTCGAGTCCGGGATTGAAATTTCTTGTGCACCAAATTTATTTAAAATTCTAAAGTATCTTCACTGTTTGCTGTTTAAATAGCTAAAGCCAGCAAAAAGCAACCATGTCATTCAAACTAAGTGACTTTATTGCTGCGCCTTCTCAGGAGCTGTTAGATAAGGCCAAAAAGAGTGACCTCTTAGACATAGCTGATCATTATGGGTTGTCAAATATCAAGACTTCCATGTTAAAACATGAAATTAAGAACATTTTGATTCAGTTTTTTGTTGACGAGGAAATTTTTGATTCCTCGGCTACTTCTCAGATTCTAGTCACTCAGACTGACTTGCAGTTGAGGGAACTAGAAATCAAAAGACAAATTGAGATGGAAAAACTAAAATTTGAGTATGAAGAAAGAATAAGGGCAGAAAAGGCCGAAAGGGAAGAAAGAATAAGATTGGTAACTTTAGAACGGGAAGAAAGAATGCATAAACAAAAGTTAGAAATGGAAGAGCGAGAGAAGGAAAAACAAAGAGAATTAGAACGAGAAAAAATTGAGTTAGAAAAAGAAAAATTAGAAAGAGAAGAAAGGCTTGAAATTGAAAAAGAAAAATTTAAATTTGAAATTGAAGAAAAAGAAAGAGAAAGGCAATTTCAGTTAAGAATGAAGGAAATTGAACTTAATGACAAATCAAAATCAAAATCTTTGCCTTTGGCTACTAGTACAGTATTTGATGTCACAAAACACATTCGTCTCATTCCTCCATTTCAAGAAAAAGAGGTTGACAAATATTTCTTACATTTTGAGAAGGTGGCAGAAAACTTGAAATGGCCAAGGGAGCACTGGACCTTGCTTTTGCAAAGTGTTGTAATTGGTAAAGCTCGAGAAATTTACACTCAGCTTTCTCTTGAGCAAAGCTCAGATTATGATACAGTAAAGGAATTTATCCTTAAGGCTTATGAGCTGGTCCCTGAGGCATACAGGCAGAAATTTAGAGACTGTAGAAAAGAACATGACCAGACTCATGTTGAGTTTGCTAGAACAAAAGAGCAACTATTTGATAGATGGTGTTCTTCAAAGAAAGTAGGTTCTGATCATGCAAAGCTAAGGCAGCTCATGCTTGTTGAAGAATTCAAACGGTGCATAAATTCTGATGTTAAGGCTTTCTTGAACGAAAGAGAAGTTGAAAACTTGGAAACAGCAGCACGTTTAGCTGATGACTATGCTTTGACTCATAAGGCTTCATTTGTCAACAAGCCATATCCTAGGAAACCATATAACCCTCAATCAAAGCAAATTACCCCTCAGTCAAAACCATATTCCCCTCAGTCCGGTCCCAAAGCCAATCCCAGTAATCCAACTGACAATTCCAGTCCAAAACCCAAATTTTCTAGTGAAAACAAAGGACAAAATCCCTTATCCCAGCCAATTTGTAATTATTGTAAGAAAACTGGCCACATTATTTCTGAATGTTTGGCACTGAAACGAAAGAAAGAAAGAGAAAATCTAGATAGTGCTAAACCGACAGGCCTCACCTCCTTAAAGGCTAAACCACAGTCTTGTATTCAGGATGAAAATCCTATTCTGACCAAAACTTCTAAAGAATCAGTCTCAGAGTCAAATTCTATTATGGAGATTTATGAACCATTCTTATCAGATGGTTTTGTGTCACTTAACAGTGACTCTGCCCAGTCTACCCCTATCAAAATCTTACGAGATACCGGAGCTTCTCAATCCCTTATCTTGGCAGACACCTTGCCATTTTCCGAGAAGTCTTCTTCTGGGACAAGTGTCCTTATCCAGGGCGTAGAGTGTGGATTTGTTAACGTACCCCTCCATAATATCTATTTGTCCTCAGACTTAGTTAAAGGTCCCGTGGCTGTAGGTATTAGACCTTCCTTACCTTTTAAAGGTATTCATTTGCTGTTAGGCAATGATTTGGCAGGAGATAAGGTTGTGGTAAACCCACTTTTGACCAGCACACCATGTGTTGATCAACCGCCTGATCCCATTGAGCAGGAAATTCCTGACCTTTACCCTTCTTGTGCTGTTACTAGGGCAATGGCTAAGAAAGCCAAATTATATGATGGGATGCAGGACATAAATTTAACTGACACTTTGATAGGTCAGTCCTTTAATAAAGAGATTTCAACATCTCTTTCCCCTAGTCAGTCTGATATTCAGACTGACCCTAGCAATCCAAGGTCGGGGTCAGAAAATGACCTTTCACCCTCAACGTCAAATGATCAAGGTCATGACCAGATGTCAAGGTCACAGCTTTGTAAAGAACAACACAGTGATTCTGAGATCTCGCCTTTATTTGAAAGGGCTTTAGATGAAAAAGAAATATCCCAGGTCCCTGTTTGCTATTATGTCAAAAATGGCATATTAATGCGAAAATGGCGTCCTCCAGATGTCTCAGCAGAAGATGAGTGGACTGTTAACCACCAAATTGTGATCCCTAGGGTTTATCGCCCTGAAATCTTAAACTTGGCCCATGAAACTCCAATGTCAGGCCATTTAGGTGTAAATAAGACCTATCACAAGATCCTTAATCATTTCTACTGGCCAGGAATAAAATCTGATGTATCTCAACACTGCAAATCCTGCCACACTTGTCAGATGGTAGGAAAACCCAATCAGACTATTCCTAAAGCTCAGTTACAGCCCATTCCTGCCTTTGATGAACCTTTCAGCAGAGTTATTATTGATTGTGTAGGTCCCTTACCCAAAACAAAGAAAGGTTGTGAATATCTTCTGACCATAATGTGTGCTTCAACTCGCTTTCCTGAAGCTATCCCACTCAGAAATATCAAGGCTAAAACAATAGTTAATGCACTTGTGAAGTTCTTCACATTTGTAGGCCTCCCAAAATCTATCCAGTCAGATCAGGGCTCAAATTTTATGTCAGGAATTTTTCAGCAAGTTATGTACGAACTTGGAATTAAGCAATACAAGTCATCGGCTTACCACCCTGAAAGCCAAGGTGCCTTAGAAAGATTCCATCAAACTTTGAAAAACATGATCAGATCTTACTGCTTTGACACTGAAAAAGATTGGGATGAAGGCATACACTTGCTTCTATTTGCTGTAAGAGAATCTGTACAAGAGTCTCTGGGGTTCAGCCCATTTGAGCTTGTTTTTGGGCACACTGTACGTGGACCGTTAAAACTTCTAAAAGAGAAATTTCTCTCAGATGATGACAGTTCTTTGAACTTACTTCAGTATGTGTCTGATTTCAAAAACAGACTATCAAAGGCCTGTGATGCAGCTCGGTCCAATCTCAAATCTGCTCAAAGCAAAATGAAGATTCGTTATGATGAAAATGCTAAAGACAGAAATTTTGAACCTGGAGACAAGGTACTTGCTCTCTTGCCCATTCCTGGCAGACCTTTACAAGCTAGATATTATGGCCCGTATACTGTTGATAAAAAGTTAAGTGACGTGAATTACATTGTTAACACTCCTGGGAGGCGCAAGCAAAAACAGCTTTGTCACATTAATATGCTTAAAAAGTACATTGATAGAGATAGTTCTGTTATTTCATTAGTAAATATAGTTAATTCTGTCCCTCATGAACAAAATCAAATGGACTCAGGACTTCAACTTGGAGAAATCTGATCCCTCGTCATCGAAACTCCAGAATTCTGACATACTACAGAATCTTGATCAGAAACTGTCTCACCTTGATTCAGACAAAAGACTTGAACTGAAACAGTTAGTTCTCGAATATGAGCACTTATTTCCGGACATTCCATCCAGAACTGACAAAATCTATCATGATGTTGACATTATTGAAGGTTCAAAACCTGTAAAGCAACATCCTTACAGAATGAACCCTGTAAAACAGCAATATCTCAGGGAAGAAGTTCAATATTTGCTGGACAATGATTTCATTGAACCCAGCCAAAGTGAATGGAGTTCTCCTTGTATTCTTGTACCAAAGCCAGACGGGACATTTAGAATGTGCACAGACTATCGAAAAGTCAATTCTGTCACTAAAACAGACACTTTTCCCATCCCACGAATCGATGACTGCATTGATAATATTGGACAAGCCAAGTATGTTACAAAGTTCGATCTGCTAAAGGGATTTTGGCAGATACCCCTCACGGACAGAGCAAAGGAGATCTCGGCATTTGTTACACCAGATGGACTGTACCAGTATAAAGTCATGCCATTTGGAATGAAGAACTCGCCTGCGACTTTTCAGCGGCTGGTCAACAGTTTGATTTCCAATCTGGATGGCTGTAAAGCCTATATCGACGACGCTATTATCTTCAGTGAGGAGTGGCAACAACACTTGCAGACAATCAGAACATTCTTTGACCGGCTAAGTGATGCTAAACTAACTGTGAACTTGGCAAAAAGTGAATTTTGCCATGCAAACTTGATATTTCTTGGACACATTGTAGGTCAAGGTCAGGTAAAACCTGTAGAAGCTAAAGTTGAGGCTATCTCAGATTTTCCTGTACCTACTAGCAAAAGACAACTGATGCGCTTTCTGGGTATGGCTGGATATTACAGGAAATTCTGCAACAACTTCTCGGCTATAGCTGAGCCTCTGACAAACTTGCTTGGTAAGCAGGCCAAGTATGTTTGGACAGATGACTGCCAGAAGTCATTTGATAAGCTCAAGGCCATACTTAGAAGTGCTCCGGTTCTCTTAGCACCAAGTTTTGACAAAGAGTTCAAGTTGGCTGTAGATGCCAGTGATGTTGGTGCAGGCAGTGTATTGTTGCAAGAAGATGACAATGGTGTTGACCATCCTGTTTGTTATTTTTCCAAAAAGTTTAACAAGCATCAGAGAAATTACTCTACCATAGAGAAAGAATGCCTATCTCTAATCCTTGCGCTTCAGCCCTTTGAAGTTTACTTAGCTTCTTCACATGCACCAATTGTTGTCTTCAGTGACCACAATCCACTGACTTTCATACATAAAATGAAAAACAAGAACCAGCTTTTACTCAGGTGGAGTCTCATGTTGCAAGAGCACAATCTTGACATCAGACATATCCGAGGAAGAGATAATATCATTCCAGACACCCTAAGCAGAGCTTAAGTGCCTCTACAATGCTGATGTCCAGCTTTGTGCTGTTGTATTTGATTAGTTTTGCACAAATTTTGCTAAACATATTGTATACAATTATCCAGTATTGCAAAAGAAAGCTTTATTTTATAAAACTTTCTTTTCTTTGAAGAGGGGAAGTGTTATGTATGACAGTTACTTGTTGAAAGATGTGCATTCAGTACTGGTAAACTTCCCAAGGGAGTATGCCCAGGGAAGTATGATGTTATACATATGATGTTTACTTGTTGTCCTTAGCAATTATTTACTTTTAGTGTCCCAGATATTGGACATAAACAGGTTGTTTACTTCAGAATTTTCTAGAAATTTCAAATTGTTCTTTGACAGAAAAGTCCGGAAAATCTGGAAGAACCTGGAAAGATGTAGAATCTTCTAGAAAAATCTTTTTTATGTCAAAAGAATATTGTGGAAGGATAATGGCCTCTCTAGAATATTCCAGAAGATTAAATTTTGGTAAACAACTTGTTATTTTTAGTATATGATATCATAGAATTTGCTGGAAGAATCCTGAATGTTCCTCAGTGCTATATAAGGGCTACAAATTTTCATAAGGACAATCTTTGGGTACTGTTACTATTAAGAAGTCAAAATCTATCTTACTGGAATTTAAACTTATTCTTGGATTACTTTGTGATATTCGATTCTGGATTGGGACATAGTGCTATTTTGAAACAAACTTTAATTCTTGGGATCAGAAACTGATACAGACTTGTGTTAAAACATTCTGAGGGACATTCAGACATTCTTTAAGGGAATTAACATCTTGAAAGGTATTGTACATTCATTTTTGTTTGATTGTGTATATGCTTTTGATTGTTTCACATGTAATTACTGGTTAAATCACTTCTAAATAGATTTGTTAAATTTTAAACAAAGCTTGTTGCTGGCTAACCAACTTGTTGGTTTCCTTAATCTTCTAGTTACGCCTGGCACGTAACAGAAGGTATTAGGAATGGCCTCCCTTGGAATCTAAGTCAGCATTAAGGGAAACACAAGATTGGATCTTATTGTTTCCTAAATGAAAGTTGATGACTCCTGAAAAAGATGTCCAGGTTTTATTTTGATGAAATAAGTATTAAGGAATTAATGATAGTTTGAATTCTTTGAAGCTTTCTTTCAATTATAATTCATAAAAGTTTATGACATCATAAAGCTCAAATCAAATATACATGTTCAAGTATTAAATCCATACATTTCTATTGCCAGGTCAAACGTCAAGACTGAAAGGCAGTGCCACCACAGAGAAGCCCTCGGCGGTGTCAGAAGGGAGCCGGGTTGAGCCTCCTATTGAACCTCCAGATAGGGGTCAAGAAGAAGAGGAAGAAGCAGAAAATGAAGAGGGAGGAGGGGGCTGGGATGATGAAGAGGACTGGGGAGATATTGATGTAAGAATATGAGCCGCCTCATGGGAAAACCAACATAGTGGTTTCCGAACATGTCCGACACAAGCCGGGCTGTACAGTCACAGAAGATGGCTAGAGGCTTGAAATTTTGGTTTTAAGAAGAAAGGCGCTGATCAGTTTCGCATATGCAGATTGTTGGTTTTCTCATGAGGTGGCTCAATGATTTTGCAACTATTGCAATGATGAGCCAACAGCTTTGGATAGGTCCACAAGAAAATTGAAGGCCTTTGCGTTGCTGCTCCTTTAACAACAACAGACAAATGAGTGGCTGCATGAGAAAACCAACACTTTGTAGTTCCGACCAGGTCCGACACAAATCAGGCTGTACATTCACAGAAGCAGGCTAGAAACTTGAAATTTTGGATTGAAGAAGAAGTGAGATTGTACTGTCCTTGTAGCGAGAACAAAGGCGCTGATCAGCTGTGCAGTTACTGCACAGCTGATCTGTGCCTTTGTTTTCACATATGCAGATTGTTGGTTTTCTGGTGCATTGGCTCAAATGGCATGATTGAAATATTGATCACAGGGGAGTGTGGTGGCCTAATGGTAGAATGCCAGACTTAAAAACAAGAGGCCCAGGATTCAAACCCAGCTGGAGCAAAGAGTTGTAACCTTAAGTCAGACATTAACTCCCCATAGAGCTAATTTAAAAGTAAAAAAAAAGGTGGTGACTGTGTCCCAACACGGCTTAAAATTGATGACTAGGAGGTAAAACAACCAAACAACAAGAAACAGTCACAAATAATAATGACCAAAAAGCCTTGCTAGGATGATGATGATATGATGTAATGATGATATATGTAACAGTATTACCACAATTCATTGTTCAAAAAGATTGTTTACTGT
This sequence comes from Rugalucina vietnamica, assembly GCA_964017185.1. Lineage (NCBI taxonomy): Eukaryota > Metazoa > Mollusca > Bivalvia > Lucinida > Lucinidae > Rugalucina > Rugalucina vietnamica. Next base: position 35,362,414 of record OZ024872.1, read on the forward strand.
TATAATAATCAAGGTTTTCCCTGACTCCCAAATGGGAGTCTCGGACTCCCAAAAGCATGTCTGGGACATTTAAAATGAAATGGTAAGTGTTCCTTGGGACCCCTAAAATATCTGATTATACAAATGTAGTAACTTTTAAAGGTTTCTTTATAAACAAATGTGAATTAGTTGAATTGCCAATTTAATACTTTAGTGCCAGTCAGAAGTGTTGCCATTGTTTTAGATGGGACTCATTGCCATTGTTTTAGATGGGACTCATAAAATTATTTCCAGGACTCTCAAAAGTCAAAAGTGAGAGTCCTAAGGACCCCTGTGAAACAAAATTGAGAGAAAACACTGAATTAGGATGATTGATTATGATGATTGGGGTAACAATGATGATGATGATGATGGTAATTGGTTAAGTCTAGAAGACACCTCATAAGCTTATAAAGTATGATATTTGTTGCAGACACCACAGTCAACACCATCTGTAAATACCGAGGCATTGGATAACAGTGATGATGGTGATGGGTGGGGTGATGATGATGATGACTGGGGAAGCCTGGAAGATACCTCACCTCAACACAAAGTATGAAAATCAAATATACTGAACCAAAATTATAATGCATCGCTTATTTATGCTTTTTACTTTGCAAGCAATCATTACTGTTATTCAGTGATTAAAATATTACAAGTTTGCCATTATGTTGCAACCATTCTAAGGTAAACCCCATTTCTGAAATTCAGAGACACGCCATACCTTACATTATGAGCAGGAAAAAAGTTTTAATTCATGTGCTTTTTCAAAACCTTTTGGGACAACGAAATCAAATCTGGAAGATTTTGGCTTCTGGTGATGTTATTTATTGGATATGTAACACTTTAAGGGTGTATGACTGCTTGCTAATGTTGTTTTCAAATCAAAGCAAAACCTGTTGTTTTAAGCGCAATTTGTTCATTAACACTAATGTTTCATTTACTTCAAACTGAACAACTTGACAAAGGCTGAACCTCCGAAAATCATGATTTGTTGTATCTGAACATAAAATATTATCAGGAAAATATTCTGAAACCAACCACTTTGGCTAAATTTTATTTATATTTTCCTTTACAGAGTCAGTTCAACAGTTATAAAGCAGAAAAATCCAAAGAAAAAACACAACAGTCCTCACATGTCTCGTCCACCACAAAATCATCAAATGATTGGGGGTGGGGAAGTGAACCTAGCTCAACAAATCAATCACATACAGACCCTCACAAACATACAGTGCATAGTGACACTTCAGAAAAGCCTCACAAAGGGGCATTGAAACTCGGAGGCGGCCCCAAAAAGGCCCCAGCGGATGATTTTGGCTGGATTGAGGAAGAGTTCGCTCCCATTGAGGATAGTAGCGTGGCACCAGCTAGTTCGTACAACTGGGGACAGAGTGACGACTCTGCAGGAGATAGTTTCTTCTCATCGGCAGCTGGGATTTCATCTCAGGTGAGTTTATTTGGTCATTAGAATAAGAATTTATTAAAAACAAGAAAATGAATAAGGGATACTGTTTTACACATCAGTAAAAATTAACAGTATTCACACAAATTTTAAGCATGGGTAAGGATCTTAATATCAAATCTGTCATTTCCCCTGCACTGCCGTGGCAATAAAACTTTAGCCCGTCTATCCCCCACCCTTCCCAGTAGGTGAAAGGGCTTTTGTTACAAATGACTGGTGCATTATTTGAGCCGCGTCATGAGAAAACCGGATTTTTGCCTATTTGAAAATAAAGGCGCAAATACATCAGCGCCTTTGTTTTCGCTACACGGATAGTACACTTTCTCTTCTTATTAAATCCGAAATTTCAAGCTTCTATGCTGCTTCTGGGACTGTACATGTCGGTTTGTGTCAGACCTGATTGGAAACCCCGAAGACCGGTTTTCTCGCGTCGCGGCTCATTTGTTATTTGACCGTCTACAAGGAGTAAACACCTTTACTGAAATCTTACAGGAGATTCTTTTAAGTACGTGTTAAAAATAATGAAATTAATGGCATTTCAGAAGTCTAAACCCAAGCCGAGTAAGCCATCATCTGCCAGGACTTCACCACCCAAAGAGAGTCCAGCCCCACAGTCCGCCCCTGGGGGCCAGGACCCAGGGGGTGGGACTGGGTGGGGAGATGCAGGGGGATGGGAAGCTGACTCATGGGATGACCTCAATGGTAAGTATTTCAGTAAAAAAATAAGTACATACTGTGAAGTTCTTTGGTTTCTAAAATGTCAGTTTGGTCTTAGAGCAGAGAATTGCCTTTATAAAAACCTGGTCATTCTCAAAATATTCCCATTTCTGGAATCCAAAAATATGCATATTGTCATATACATTTTCAATTGATGTTGAATCACTGAGAAAACAAGTAGGATTTTATAGCATCATAATTCCAATTTTACTAATTTCTTACATTCTGATTGGTTGTTTTGAAGACTTTATACTTCGATAAAAGCAATGCGTAAGAATACTCAGTTTTCACCTTAAAAACGGCGCGACGTTACGTGATTACGTGACGTTTCTTCGAAGAAACGTTGACGTCACCAAATCTAAACGTCATAAAAACAATGGAAGAACGCGTTTTGAAGGCGTCGAAATGAAAATTTGGAATTTTTATTAACATGGGCGCTTTTTCTGTTAACAGAACATCATACGGTAAGTGTTTTACTCTTCTTGTTGTGTGTTGAAATTTGACGTTTGAATTTCTAATGTTTCGAGCCCCAGTTCAAAATCGACATGTCTTTCTGTCGGTCCAGACGGCGATATTGTCTCCCAAAAGAACAATTTTGAATGAAGGGGAGATGTTTTAAAGCTCCCGCTTTTACAGCCTGTATAGCAAGCCAGATATAGCTTCTATTAATTGCGAGAAGTGAGTTCTATACTTTGGAAATTTTCAAGATGGCTGCCTCATGAAAATCCGTTTTGCTCTATTTTCCTTCCGCTGGCTAGAAAAAATAAAAACAATGTAAACAAATGCAGTGTAACGAGACAAAGTTGGAATTATAAGGAATGAATTATTATTTTTGTTGATTTTATCGATGTGTAAACTCAGGCGAATCACTCACAAACTTTTTCATAAAGCCCTTCGGGCTTTATTTAGTTTGTGAGTGATTCGCCTGAGTTTACACATCGATAAAATCAACAAAAATAAAATTCATTCCTATATTAGCTCTAGCATGGCATCACAGTGCTATTATTGAACACAGCAAATGGAGAGTAAATATTCAGATAGACTGCTGAACATCGGAGACTTTATTTTTACTAAGTGAGCCTCGTCACAAGAAAAATTAATTTTTGCCTATAAGAAAACAATGGCGCAGCTTCGCAGTAACAGCGAAGCTGATCAGCATCTTTGTTTTCGCCACACAGATAGTACAAAATCTCTTCGTCTTAAATCCGAGCTTTTAGCCTTCTGTGACTGTACAGGCCAGTTTGTGTCTGACTTGCTGGGACATCCCGAAGACCGGTTTTCACACGTCGCGGCTTTAATTTCAGCAATTATTGGGACTGTAAATGCATGTGTATATTTCAGCATTAAAACAAAATAAAGCAAAAGGGAAGGAACAAGAGACTGATTGGTTTGAACTGGTAGGAATGAATGGAGAACTGGGGAAATCTGCTTATTAGTTCAGTTTCAGTTTGGTATACTGAGTAGGCTTTTATGCTTTGGGCTATGCACAAGTTTATTTTATTTGTCCCCTGTACTTGTACTTTTGCAACCAACCAGGATAGTTTTGTTTTGATCACAGACTGGTTATCAAATTTTTGTGCTTAATGAGTCACCCCTTTTGTTGTGTTGGTTATTTTATCTGGTTTTAATAAGAAGTCAATACGTTTGTATTATACGAATATATGTTTATGAATGCAAGTAACATGAACTATCAGAGAGAGATGATAACTGAGTATAGCGCGCAGTGCAGAGGCAGTCAGTGGCTTTTATACTACGGGTTAGGTCTATTATCAAGAATGTATCATATTGCATCAGGTATACTAGAATATACAACATTGGTATCGTGGTATGTTTTATCTTTGAAATAAAATATGAAAGCTATGAAAGTGTTCAAGTGAAGTAAGATTTATGGAGAAATCTAAGACATGGCCACATATTCCTTCATCACGAAGAAAAATAGAATGAGTACGCTTATTTACATGGCAATGCCTCCTTCAGAGCTAAACATATGTGAAATTGAAAAATGCCGTGCAACCACACAGATTATCGGGCAAGTGTGCAACAAATTTGCAACGGAATAACGCTCAAGTGGATCAAATTGTAAAGACTTGTAGACCTAGTTATACCCATATTTTCACAAGGAAAAACCAAGTTTCTGTTTTGCTTTCTAGAATCTATGAGAATATCTGTAAGGTTGCATGACATTCCCTGATATTGAATTTCTGACACCAGAGACGAGTGAGAAGACGATTTATAAAGTGCTCACCTTTGTGTTTACATTCATTTTGAATCTCCTTCAGTACCACGGGATGTCTCCTTAACATTTTCACATTCACATCACACATTCTCCTTTATCACAACAGCGTGGTGATTTAGGAGATAAATGGCAGTGTAAAACATATCGTTCAATGTACTCATTCTTTAGTGGCCCTTGATTAGGAACATTGTGGCTAGGATAACTGACTGTTCCAACATCACCTGTTATTCACAGTGGGCATAAAGCATTGACTCAAAGAAACAAACAAACTTCAATCCATTTTATTTCACAACAACTTAAAACACTACCAGTACAGTATAGACAATCAAATTTATCAACCGCCTGGGTTAACTCATTTAAGCCTGGCATCCCTTTTGTGGGACATAGGCAAACAGTATATTTTGTTTATTTAGAGAATTTTCATCGAAAAAATGAATAAAATTTAAAAATCACTCCTGACGCCCCTTAAAATGAAAGTGGACTCACCCAAATGATAATGATGGGAAAATCCATTCGTCAAATATGGGTTAAAAACTTGAAAGTAGGAATAGAAGGCACAGAGATAGTACAATCAAATGTTAAATCCCAAACACCAGGGCCCGAGGTTATAAAACTTTTTTCATGCTCACTTCAGCTGAGCATGAAATTTAGACTGTTCATAAGTACAAAAATTTGATTGAAAATTCAGATTAAGATTAGCAAAGCCTGTAATTTATCTTGCTTATAAATGTTAAAATGCCAACAGTCGTTGGCATTTTAACATTTATGAGCAGGATAAATTTTAGTCTCAGCTGAGCTGAGCATGAAAAAAGTTGTATAACCTCTGGGCCAGGCCAGATAGAGAGTACAGTACAGAACATTACAAAAATGTTATAACATGAATGAAGAACAAGATGCCTAGCTCTTTCCCAACAAGGTAGCCATCTGGATAGCATCATCAAAGTACAAAAGTGACAAGTACAACAGAGGTAAACAAAAAAAAACACAGAAAACATGAAGATACAGCAGAACCATCTTAGAACCCCTAAGCTTGATTTCAGGTATCACATCATCATAGCCAATTATTTGAGCCTTCAGGTTAGAAAAGCCAACAATGTGGTTTCCGAACTGGTCCGACACAAACCGATCTGCACAAGCACAGAAGATGGCTAGAGGATTGAAACTTTGGATTTAAGAAGAGGAATTGTACTATCCTTGTAGCAAAAACAAAGGTGCTGATCACCTTTGCAATGCTGATCTGTGTCTTTGTTTTTGCATATGCAAAATGTTGGTTTTCTCATGAGGCAGTGCATCTGTTGACCTAATTTAAGCATTTGTCAATCATTTTTGCCTACATATTTTTTTACAGACACAAAGCAGTCTGAAAGCGAGAGGAAGAAAAGGGAGAGGGAAGAGAAAAGACAACAGCGACAACAGGAACTAAGTCAACGACGAGAGGCCCGTAAAGGGGCCGGTGCTATGAAACTAGGGGCCAAAAAACTTGCTACTGACTGAAACAACAGAAGAGACCCATTAAAAGGGGTTTTGTTTTAACTAGGGGTAAAATAACCGCTAAAGACTGCATGGGTCGACGAAGAGGGACCCACAATAGGAGTTGGTTGTGCTATGGAATTGAGGGCCAAAACTTGGTACTGACTGATATGAAATTTGAGGGCCCTAAAAGGGTCGTTGGTTATCAAATTAATTGGTGCAGACTATTGAGACTAACAATGAAATGTTCTGGGGTTTGAAACTGCTGAGGGGGCTGAAAACGCTGTTTCAAACTTGGTCAGTGAAGAGTGTCCATCAGGTGGTGGCGTTTCAAAACCGGGGCTGAAAATTTACCTTCAGATAGAGGTAAACAGATAAGTTATATATATGTATGACTTGTGATGTTAAAAACTAGGCTTCCATTCAAAAGATTTTACATGTGGAGAGCAAATGGCTTTTGACTGACGATAGTGCAATAGGGTGGTGGGATTCTGCTCAAAACAATCATTCATCATTTGCAAAAACAAGGGTACATGTGCTGGGAATGATCGATTTGTCTGGCCTATTTTTATTTCATTTTGATCTGGACTCATTAAATCAGGGTATCATTATATAAATACAACATTGCTAAGAGGGTGATAGTAAGAATTTTCACCCTGGGGAAAGATTATCTACCGAGGCAATGTTGTATTTGTTTTATCATACAGAAATTGATTAAAACAGTAAAAATTGACATTTGATTTGAATGGGTAATTTTGATGCGACATTGCATAACGTTATTTCACATTTAAGTAACATCACAATAATCGATCACCAGTCGCTCTTTTTAACGTCAATTTAGCCCATTTTCAGTTACCAAAATATTTGTATATGTTTGTTTTACTTTATGTCATCAAAATACTATTGAAATTATGTAGGTTTTGAAGGTATCGTCATTGACATATAACGTTTTAGAAAAATGAACTGTGTGCGCATATTTTATGCGCATGTGATAGTCTAAATTATCGCATGGTGATAGTAAAAATTTTCACCCTCCCACTTATGGGAGTTTAACATGGGAAATTTATATGAGGTATGATATAAATCATGATTATCAAGTCTGACTGTGCTATTCAAGGACTGAGAGATGAGTTATTGGGAGGCTGTTCAGAAACTAATAAGTTCTAGACTTGTGTGCTGTGTTACTTTACATATAATGATAGTTTGAGCTGCGTCATGAGAAACTCGGTCTTTGGGGTTTCGAACTAGGTCCGATACAAACCGACCTGTACAGTCTCAGAAAAAGGCTAGAAGCTTGAAATTTTGGATTTAGGAAGAAGAGGGATTGTAATATCATGTAGTGAAAACAATGACGTTAATTAGCTGTGGAGTTACTGCATTGCTGATCTGCGTTTTTGTTTTTGCATAGGCGAAAATCCAGTTTTCTTATGGCGCGGCTCATTTGATGTCTGTGATATAATACCTGGTTATGTATATTTATTGGTTGATTGCCATGTTTGAGCTGTGTTATGAGAAAGTCTGTCGTTATGGTTACCCAAGTGAGAATGTACAACCACAGAAGATAGAGGTTTGAAATTTTCGGATTTAGATTTAGTAAAATGAGCTGCTATGTTTATGTGCAGCTGATCTTTGCCTTTGTTTGGCATTTATGCAAATTGCAGGTTTTCTCACGATGTGGCTCATATTTTATTTTATAAGATGCTGCTAATCATGATCATTGCCCCAGGTCACTGAAAATTCATTTTGTTTGAATGTTTGCCCTTGATTTGTCTCCTATATGTCAAACTTGATACTAATAGTTTTAGGGGCTCTTTTCCGAACAAACATCAGGTCCCGAGTTTATAAAACTTTTTTTCATGCTCAGCTCAGCTGAGACTAAAATTTATCCTGCTCATAAATGTTAAAATGCCAACAATTGTTGGCATTTTAACATTTATTAGCAGGATAAATTACAGACTTTGGACTTCTAAACCTTTGATTTCAATATATCTGGACTATTTCAGTATTTATGAGGAATTGATATTTCAAGCTCAGCTGAGCTGAGCATGAAAAATGTTTTATAACCTCCGGACCAGGTCTTGAGGTTATGAAACTTTTTTCATGTTCAGCTCAGCTGAGACCGAAATTTAAATTGTCCATAATTATTGAAATAGCCCAAATAAATTAAAAATTAGGGTCTAAATCACCAAAACCTACAATTTATCCTGCTCATATATGTTAAAATGCCAACATTTATGAGCAGGATTAATTTTAGTCTTGGTTGAGTTGAGCATGGCCCAGAAATATTTGCATGGTTAAATAATTGATTGGTGCGTATATACGGGGGATGATCCAAAATAACGTAGACTTTTGCCGTGGCTTCTATACAGATAAATCTAATGTTAATAAAATAATATGAACATAAATCGGAATATCTCTAGAATATTTTGTAAAAATATTAGGGAAAAATCACGACCCGTTTAAATTCTACAGTCAAAACAAAAAGGTCACTATGGTCTACCCGGCGCACGTCATCGTTAATTTCGTAACGTCGTTGACGTTTTTATTCACTTTTACGAAAATTCCCTTAGCAAATATGGCCATCTATTCAACATGTACATTATACAAAAGAAGTTTTAGTATTTTGTGCTTTGGCCTTAGTAAATTTTCAATCAGTTACCAATACTCGAAACCAATCCAAATTTAATGTTGCACTAAAAATCGCCTGAAGTCAGCCGTCTGCATGCGGTAGACGCATTACGCATTAACGTCAGCAGCGTCGCACTTTATTTTTGTTTCTTTTCCTTTTTCTGTTATGCTACTTTATCGTCAGAATCACAACGAGACTCTTTATACTCAAATCATTGATTCATTGAATATTCCTGTCTCGTCTACATTTAGTCATTTTAGCGCTATGATTAGGCGTTTTCAAAGATACCGGCAATTTTAGAAGTCCAACAGATTTAAGCCTGGTCTGCCGACGACGTTTTAACGTTAAATGCAGTGGAAAGCCCACAAATTATATTGATATCTTAAAAACGCACACTCCAAATCATTTTAAATTTGCATAATATTCTCGTAACGTTATGCTTCTACGGGGCTTATTTTGGCACGATTCGCCTGCACATTTTACATTTTATCGAGGCATATATGAAAGAGTACATTTCTGAAAATTCGCGTGCGCCGCCTATGCGTCACCATGGTTTTAAAATAGCACGGCGTGTTTACGATACTCCCAAAATGTGTAATTGTTTTACCTTATCTTGATAAGCGAATGTTCTGATTTATCGTGATATATATTTTTCTAAAATTGAATTACGCATGTTAAAGCGACAGCAAAAGTCAACGTTATTTTGGATCTTCCCTCGTATGTAAAGCACATGTGCAGGTAAAGACAGGGATAAGTCTCAGAAATCAAATTCAAAGCACCATTTTGCAATAAAACATTGATATAAAGGCATGTTGATCAAAACTAATGGACATAATCATGATTCCTGTCACTGCTTGTCAGGTGTGATGTTGCTTGTCATGAGAGCCTCACTGTTTTTGTACATGGCAAAAGTAGTGTATTCGAGTAAGACTGGAACATTTTTCCTCTTAATTATTGAAAATGGCCCGGTAACAGACTATTTCACCAGTCAGCACCATCATTATTGTTTACAAAAGGAATTGGACCGGTTTTCTCATGGTTCTGCCAAATGTTTTATGAAACAATTCTAGTATTTGAGCCATCTCGTGGAAAAACCAACAATGTGGTTTTCGAACAGGTCTGACACAAACCGGCTTGTGCAGTCACACAAAAGAGCTAGAAGCTTGAAATTTCGGATTTAAGCAGAAGAGGAATTGTACTATCCGAGTAGCGAAAACAAAGGCGCTGATCAGCTTCGCGGTTACCGCGAAGCTGATCTGCGTCTTTGTTTTCGTCTATGCAGATTGTTGGTTTTCCCATGAGGCGGCTCATTTGTTTGGATAGATTATTGCAATAAACATGTCTTGGATAACACTGGCTTAAAACTGTGTCTTCCATTATAGAGCTGTTGTCTGTAAGTTGAGAACAAAATGTGCATTTAGTAATGGTCATCTGCCTCTGAGGGGCTTGCCCTTGAAACAATTTGGCTAGGATAACTGACCCTCCTGACACAACCTTATTCAACTCAAAAACCAAAATTTATTTTTGCTGTATGTTTTGTTTTATTTAACTCATATTAGCCTGGCATCCTTTTTATGGGACATAGGCAAAAACAGCATAGCTGCAGAACGCAGCGTCCTATCTGGGGCTATTCTGTTTGCATAGAGAAATTTCATCGAGAAATGAGATGAAAATTAAAAATCACTCCTAATGCCCCTTAAAATGAAAGTGGACACCCAATTGATAGCGATGGGCAAATCCATTCGTCAAAAATGGGTTAAAGAAAACAAACACAAGCACTATGTCTAACAATTTAATAACAACACGGGTATGCATTTAATAACAGAAATACATGTAAAAAGGATGCTAGGTGGATTGCCTGTTTTTAATGTAAGTGGTTTAAGTCTTGAATCATGCATTCACCACATTCTTTCATTGCGAAAACTTGGCCATGCTATATACAGAAGAAATATTTGAACATTTCATTGGAAAAATTTTGACTTTTTTAATATTCTCGCTCAAAACATACATTGTGGGTACATGTTAGAACTGCCTCGGTGAGGCAGTTCTATCGAGTACCCACAATGTATGTTTTGGATCAAAATTAAGAAAAATAGGTATATCCCTGCATACCCCAGTTTTACTATATAAAAGTGGGGTTGAAGGGGGTATTCATTGCTCGGACATGTTTTCCTGATGTATTGAATCAAGAATAACTAAGGCCATATTAATGCACCTCAAAAAGTGAAATGGTTCATGCTAACTAGTTTAGCAAGAATGTTTGAGAATCACTACCATGTTTTATAGGCTGAAAAATTGGATGAGACATAAACAACTAAACAACAGAAACATGAATTCATGTTCAGATAATGTTTAATTATGTACAACAAAAGTATAGGTCAAATGTCAATTGTAGATTCACTGTTATTAATACATGAGCCATGTCGCCAGAAAATCGGTCTTCGGGGTTTCCGACCAGGTCTTACACAATCTGAGCTGTAAAAGCACAGATGATGGCTAGAAGCTTGAAATTGAGGATTTAGGAAGTAGAGAAATTGTACTCATTGTGTAGCAAAAACAAAGGCACTGATCAGCTTCGCAGTTACTGCAAAGCTGATCTGCGCCTTTGTTTTCGCATAGGCAAAAATCCGGTTTTCTCATGACGTGGCTCATATGAAGAACAAATACTACTCAATAGGTCAAAGGTCACATCCTTAACCTTCAATGGAACCAGTATTTGAACTTTCGCATTAGAAAACCAACAATATGGGGTTTTAACCAGGTCGGACACAAACCAGCCTGTAGATTCACAGAAGCAGGCTAGAAGCCTGAAATTTCAGATTTAGAAAGTAGAGGCATCATACTATCTATGGAGTGAAAACAAAGGCGCTGATCAGCTGTGCATCTGAGGCTTTGTTTTTGCATGTGCAGATTGTTGCTCATTTACAAAGGTGACTCATGTCTTGGTTTGTGTGGTCTGTAGTAGTCATCATCATAATCTGGTCGTTCTTTGTGTCGATGATAGTTGCCTCGTCTGAAGAGAGAGACATTAATGGTACATGTATTACAAAACCTTGTCCATGCAATATACGAGATTTTTTCAGCTGTAAAAAAATGATAATTTTCCATTGTAATTTTTTTTCTCATAAATGCTCAAAACATTTATAGTGGATACACATTAGAACCACCTTGCCGGTACATGTTAGAACCGCCTTGGCAAGGTGGTTCTTATGAGTACCCACAATCTATGTTTTGAATCAAAAATAAGAAAAGTAGGTATACTCCTGTAAACCCCACTTTTACTATATAAAAGTGGGGTTTAGTAGGTATTTACATTGCACAGATATGTTTTCCTAATGGTATTATGGTGGGCAGTGGTTGGTAAGCGGAAATTTGTGAGACCTCCATTTCAAGAACTTTCTACTTTCAATTTATTGCAACTTCTTGAAATCTTGAGCAAAATTCTATTGAGTTGGAAACAAAACAAAATTGCTCTGAAAATTACATTACCAAAAACTTCAATGTCCATGCAATATACAGAGAATTTTTTCAGTTGAAAATTCATCCGGAAATTTTTTTACATATTTGCTCAAAACAAGGCAGTTCTAATGAGTCTAACAATTTATGTTTTGGAACAAGAATAAGAAAAACGGGTATAACCCTGCAAACCCCAGTTTTGCTATATAAAGGGGGTATACATTATGTGATGGCGTGAATTTAGGATTTGCAAGGCAATAAATATGCAAGTATTTAGCAAAAATAAGTTCTTGCACACATTTTCCAAACTTACTAAAGGATTAAATCTGCTTGCTGATTCCAGGATGCTTAAACTTTTAGACAAAAATATAGACCTTTTACATCAGGGAAAAAATGTAAAAATTAGCTTACCCATAATATTTTTGGTAATTACAACAATATCTGTATATGAGGAAACCTCCGAGACATAATGTTACAAGCCCGACAAACAATGCCATGATAAACCATGGATAAGACTTCGGATCATCAAAGAATCCATATTGCCTGTAAAGGAAAGAAAAAAGTGGGATGTCGTGTGAGAAAGCCAGCAATCTGGGTTTCTGACCATTCCCAGGCAGTACAGTCACAGAAAATGGCTTAAAAATTGAAATTTCGGATGTAGGAAAATGAGGGATTGTTCTATGTATTGGGCAAAAATGAAAGGCACTGATCAGCTGTGCAGTTACTGATCTGTGCCTTTGTTTTCGCATATGGAGATTGTTGGTTTTCTGATGCAGCAGCTTGAGCATTATTGCATTAGAAATAAGTTCTTACAAAGAAGTATCAATGTTTTTCATTTTGGTAGAAAAAAATGAAACAAATTGCCCCATTGTAAATATTTATCGATATGCATATCAAGATATTGGCAGTAATATAATGTTATTAATCAAGTTATTTCGTATTGGACCAGTTACAGGTCCGAGGTTAGCTGTATTGGACCGAGGCCGGAGGCCTAGGTTCAATACAGCTGACCGAGGACCTGTAACTGGTCCAATACGAAATAACTTGATTAATGAGATTTTTTATTAATTAACTGTCAAAAGTCCATATCGGTCCATATCATCCTCTATCACATCAAACATATCTTTGCCATTCTTAGCGTCAATGTCTGACATTCTTTCTAAGATGTTGACATTACATGTATTTTTGTTTGTTTGTTCACTATTTTACTGATCGGCTGAATCGCCGCCATTGTTTTTTCTCTCAACTCATTCAACGCGGCACGTGACCTTGCACATGAATTTTGACCAATCAGATGTAGGGATTTCCATATAGATAGCAGGTCAATCAGTATAGATACGAGGTCAACCGTATTAGTGCGAGGTCAGCTGTATTAGGTCGAGGTGAAATCCAGTATAGACTGTACAAAAAAAGAAACGTCACAGTATCACTCAGACCAAATTCTCCGTATAAGTACTATATACTAATAAGTTAATTAATAATGGTTAATACTCATGAAGCAGTGGCTCCATTATGATATGACTGAAAATTGAAGTGGTAGCTCCATCTCAGTGTGACTGAATAATTATTGAGCAGGACATTAACCACAATACAAAACCTGTACCTACCACTCTCTATCATATATGTTGATATTATAAACAGCTGGTCCAACCAGTACTGTGATAGGGATAGTCTTTGAGGATGTTCCATCAGTTACTGTGACCGTGAACTTCAGCGGGGTGTTAGGACAGTTGCAGCTTCCATCAACTGCTCGGTTTACTGTCAGTCTGCCGGAGGATGGGTCTATCTGCATTGAGAAATATAGCATAAGTGAGCTTTAAAAGTGAGCAAAGCTCACATTCCCCCCGGCGGTAGCCATCAGTCACACCACTTTAAGACAAAAAGTAGATTACGGAAAAAAGGTATACATCTAGTCATCAAATGAATACCCAGGTGTGCGGCCCGCGTCTACAAAGATAGAACACTATATACCCCCTAATACTTCGTATGCTAGACAAAAAGGTGCAGATTTGTATAGGAGTGACAGATGGGCGAAATACAAAGTAAAAAAAGAAGACAAAAGTAAACCACATAATCTTGTTTTCAATAATAGAGTTGGTCATTCTGAACATGCATATAAAATTTGAAGTCCCTAACTCAGACTGAGCTGATATGATGGAAAAATTTCTCAGAGAGAAAAATGGATAAATAAAGGGAATGATAAGCCGGAGATTGTAGATTCTCAAATACACAATACAAGTTGACATACCCAAGCTTTGTACCAAATTTTAAAATTCTATGTTAAGTAGTTCCTGAGAAATCTTTGACACAAAAAATGTTTACAGACAAACAGACGGACGGAAAAAAACAAAAACTATATTCCCCCTTACTTGTATGCCGGGGGTATAAATACAATGTATACATGTGGTGTTGAGGGAAAAACGTTTTTAGCTCACCTGAGCCGAAGGCTCACAAGGTGAGCTTATAGGATGGCCATGATCCGGCGTCCGTTCGGCGTCCGTTGTCCACAATTTCAAAGATCTTCTTCTCTGAAACCGCTTGGCCAATCAAAGTGAAATTTTATGTGGAGCATCCATGGGTAGGGGGAACTGAAGTTTGATCGCGAGATCCGGGTCACATGACCAAGATGGCCTCCACGCCCATATATGGTAAAAACACTTCAAAAATCTTCTTCTCCAGAACCGGTGGGCCGATTTCCACAAAACTTGGTATGTAGCATCGGGGACTTCAACCAATCATAGTTTGATAAAATGATGACCCTTGGATGACCTTGACCTATTTTACGGCAAGGTCAAATTTGGAAACATAGGCTTTTACATGGGAAAAAGTGAAAACTATAGAATTTTTGAAAACTATTGCAGCTTGAGGCCTGAAAAGTGGTAGATGAAAACAACTAATGGAGTAGATGAAGGTATGTGATTAATTTATGTCAAGGTCTTCTCTTGACCTTGGCCAGTCTGTCGTCCATACACACTTTTCAAAGATCTTCTCCTCTGAAACCGCTTGGCCAATCAAAGTGAAATTTTATGTTGAGCATCCATGGGTAGGGGTTACGAAAGTTTGATCGTGAAATCCAGGTCACATGACCAAGATGGCCGCCACGCCCATATATGGTAAAAAACACTCAAAAATCTTTTTCTCATGAACCGGAAGGCCGATTTTCACGAAACTTGGTATGTAGCATTTGGGACTACAGCCCATCATAGTTTGATCAAATGATGACCCTAGCATGACCTTGACCTATTTTAGGTCAAGGTCAATTTTGTAAACATAGGCTTTAACATGGGAGAAAGTGAAAATTATGGATTTTTTGAAAACTATTGCAGCCTGAGGACTGAAAAGTGGTAGATGCAAAACAACTAATGAAAGAATGTGATTAATTTATGTCACGGTCATCTCTTGACCTTGGCCAGACTGTCGTCCATACACACTTTTTAGCTCACCTGAGCCGAGGGTTCACAAGGTGAGCTAATAGGATGGCCATGATCCGTCGTCCGTCTGTCCGTCGTCGTCCACAATTTCAAAGATCATCTTCTCTGAAACCGCTTGGCCGATCTAGTTGAAATTTTATGAGCCTCCTTAGATAGTGGCATTTAAATTTTGATCGCGATATCTTGGTCACATGACCAAGATGGCCGCCACGCCCACATATGGTAAAAACCCTTCAAAAATCTTCTTCTCCAGAACCGGTGGGCCGATTTCCACGAATCTTGGTATGAATGTAGCATTGGGGACTTCAGCCCATCATACTTTGATAAAATGATGACCTTTGGATGACCTTGACCTATTTTACGGCAAGGTCAAATTTGGAAACATAGACTTTTACATGGGAAAAAGTGAAATTATGGATTTTTAGCTCACCAGAGCCGAAGGCTCACAAGGTGAGCTTATAGGATGGCCATGATCCAGCGTCCGTCCGTCCGTCCATCCATCGTTCGTTGTCCACAATTTCAATGATCTTTTCTGAAACCACTTGGCCGATCTTGTTGAAATTTTATGTGGAGCCTCCTTGGGTAGTGGCATTGAAAGTTTGATCGTGAAATCTGGGTCACATGACCAAGATAGCCGCCACGCCCATATATGGTAAAAAACACTCAAAAATCTTCTTCTCCAGAACCGGTGGGCCGATTTTCATGAAACTTGGTATGTAGCATTTGGGACTTCAGCCCATCATAGTTTGATAAAATGATGACACTAGGATGACCTTGACCTATGTTACGACAAGGTCAATTTTGGAAACATAGGCTTTTACAAGGGAAAAAGTGAAAACTAGAATTTTTGCAGCCTGAGACCTGAAAAGTGG
This sequence comes from Rugalucina vietnamica, assembly GCA_964017185.1. Classification (NCBI taxonomy): domain Eukaryota; kingdom Metazoa; phylum Mollusca; class Bivalvia; order Lucinida; family Lucinidae; genus Rugalucina; species Rugalucina vietnamica. Next base: position 35,378,705 of record OZ024872.1, read on the forward strand.
TAGATGCAAACAACTAATAGAGTACATGAAGGTATATGATTAATTTAGGTCAAGGTCATCTCTTGACCTTGGCCAGTCTGTCGTCCATACACATTTTTCAAAAATCTTCTTCTCTGAAACTGCTAGTCCAATCAAAGTGAAATTTTATGTGGAGCATCCATGGGTAGGGGGAATGAAAGTTTGATCGCGAAATCTGGGTCACATGACCAAGATGGCGGCCACGCCCATATTTGGTAAAAAACGCTCAAAAATCTTCTTCTCCAGAACCGGCAGGCCGATTTTCATGAAACTTGGTATGTAGCATTTGGGACTTCAGCCCATCATAGTTTGATAAAATGATGACACTAGGATGACCTTGACCTAATTTAGGACAAGGTCAATTTTGGAAACATAGGCTTTTACAAGGGAAAAAGTGAAAACTATAGAATTTTTGGAAACTATTGCAGCCTGAGACCGGAAAAGTAGTAGATGCAAACAACTAATGGAGTAGATGAAGGTATTAATTTATGTCACGGTCATCTCTTGACCTTGGCCAGTCTGTCCTCCATACACATTTTTCAAAAATCTTCTTCTCTGAAACTGCTAGGCCAATCAAAGTGAAATTTTATGTGGCGCATCCATGGGTAGGGGGAATGAAAGTTTGATCGCGAAATCCAGGTCACATCTCCAGAACCGGCAGGCCGATTTTCATGAAACTTGGTATGTAGCACTTGGGACTTCAGCCCACCATAGTTTGTGATAGTTTGTCAAATGATGATGCTACGATGATCTTGACCTATTTTACAGCAAGGTCAATTTTGGAAACATAGGCCTTTACATGGGAAAAAGTGAAACTATGGATTTATTTGAAAATTGTTGCAGCCTGAGACCTGAAAAGTGGTAGATGCAAACAACTAATGGAGTGGATGAAGATGTGTGATTAATTTAGGTCAAGGTCATCTCTTGACCTTTGACAGTCTGTCGTCCATACACACTTTTCAAAAATCTTCTTCTCTGAAACTGCTTGGCCAATCAAACTGAAATTTTATGAGGAGCATCCATGGGTAGCAGGAATGAAAGTTTGATTGCGAAATCCGGGTTACATGACCAAGATGGCTGCCACGCCCATATATGGTAACCAGAGGACCATTGGTCCTGAGAACGCTCACATGAAGCCTGATCTTGGAGTATTAAGTCATAATGAAATGACTTTGACCTTGAATACTCACACACCTTTATTGACTTCATAAGTTGTCTGCATCTGCAAAGTTTCAGGTCTCAGGCTGCAATAGTTTCCAAACCCAGTGATTTCTGAGAAAACCATAATTTTTATTTTGATATTTAAATGACCTTAGGCCAAGGTCAAGACATGACCTTGGCCTTCATTAATTACTTACCTTCATTGACTCCATTAGTTGTCTGCATCTAGCAACTTTCAGGTCTCAGGCTGCAACAGTTTGTTTTTCGCCTTTTCCCATGTGAAAGCCTATGTTTCCAAAATTGACCTTGCCGTAAAATAGGTCAAGGTCATCACAGGGTCATCATTTCAACAAACTATGATGGGCTGGAGTCCCAAATGCTACATACCAAGTTTCATGAAAATTGGCCTGCCGGTTCTGAAGAAGAAGATTTTTGAAAGGTTTTTACCATATATGGGCGTGGCGGCCATCTTGGTCATGTGACCTGGATTTCGCGATCAAACTTTCGTCTCCCCTACCCATGGATGCTCCACATAAAATTTCTTTTTGATTTGCCAAGCAGTTTCAGAGAAGAAGATCTTTGAAAAGTGTGTATAGACAACAGACTGGCCAAGGTCAAGAGATGACCTTGACCTATATTAATCACATACCTTCATCTACTCCATTAGTTGTTTGCATCTACCACCTTTCAGGCCTCAGGCTGCAATAGTTTTCAAAAAATCCGTAGTTTTCACTTCTTCCTATGTAAAAGCCTGTTTCCAAATTTGACCTTGCCATAAAATATGTCAAGGTCATCCAAACTATGATGGGCTGAGGTCCCCAATGATACATACAAAGTTTCGTGGAAATCAGCCCACCAGTTCTGGAGGAGAAGATTTTTAGCTCACCTGAGCCGAAGGCTCACAAGGTGAGCTTATAGGATGGCCATGATCCGTCGTCCGTCCGTCCGTCCGTCGTCCGTCCGTCCGTCCGTCGGCGTCCACAATTTCAAAGATTTTCTTCTCTGAAACCGCTTGGCCGAACTAGTTGAAATTTTATGTGGAGCCTCCTTGGGTAGTGGCATTTCAAGTTTGATCGCGAAATCCAGGTCACATGACCAAGATGGCAGCCACGCCCATATATGGTAAAAACACTTCAAAAATCTTCTTCTCCAGAACCGGTGGGCCGATTACCACGAAACTTGGTATGTAGCATCGGGGACTTCAGCCCATCAGAGTTTGATAAAATGATGACCCTTGGATGACCCTGGCCTATTTTACGGCAAGGTCAAATTTGGAAACATAGGCTTTTACATGGGAAAAAGTGAAAACTATGGATTTTTTGAAAACTATTGCAGCCTGAGGCCTGAAAAGGGGTAGATGCAAACAACTAATGGAGTAGATGAAGGTATGTGATTAATATAGGTCAAGGTCATCTCTTGACCTTGGCCAGTCTGTTGTCCATACACACTTTTCAAAGATCTTCTCCTCTGAAACTGCCTGGCCAATCAAAGTGAAATTTTACGTGGAGCATCCATGGGTAGGGGAGACGAAAGTTTGATCGCGAAATCCAGGTCACATGACCAAGATGGCCGCCACGCTCATATATGGTAAAAACCACTCAAAAATCTTCTTCTCCAGAACCGGCTGGCCGATTTCCACGAAACTTGGTATGTAGCATCAAGGACCTCAGCCCATCATAGTTTGATAAAATGATGACCCTTGGATGACCTTGACCTATTTTACGGCAAGGTCAAATTTGGAAACATAGGCTTTTACATGGGAAAAAGTGAAAACTATGGATTTTTTGAAAACTATTGCAGCCTGAGGCCTGAAAAGTGGTAGATGCAAACAACTAATGGAGTAGATGAAGGTATGTGATTAACATAGGTCAAGGTCATCTCTTGACCTTGGCCAGTCTGTTGTCCATACACACTTTTCAAAGATCTTCTTCTCTGAAACTGCTTGGCCAATCAAAGTGAAATTTTATGTGGAGCCTCCTTGGGTAGTGGCATTTCAAGTTTGATCGCGAAATTCAGGTCACATGACCAAGATGGCCGCCACGCCCATATATGGTAAAAACACTTCAAAAATCTTCTTCTCCAGAACCGGTGGGCCGATTACCACGAAACTTGGTATGTAGCATTGGGAACTTCAGCCCATCATAGTTTGATAAAATGATGACACTTGGTTGACCTTGACCTATTTTACGGCAAGGTCAAATTTGGAAACATAGGCTTTTACATAGGAAAAAGTGAAAACTATGGATTTTTTGTAAAGTATTGCAGCCTGAGGCCTGAAAAGTGGTAGATGCAAACAACTAATGGAGTAGATGAAGGTATGTGATTAATATAGGTCAAGGTCATCTCTTGACCTTGGCCAGTCTGTTGTCCATACACACTTTACAAAGATCTTCTTCTCTGAAACTGCGCTGCCAATCAAAGTGAAATTTTATGTGGAGCATCCATGGGTAGGGGAGACGAAAGTTTGATCACGAAATCGAGGTCACATGACCAAGATGGCCGCCACGCCCATATATGGTAAAAACCACTCAAAAATCTTCTTTTCCAGAACCGGTGGGCCGATTTCCACGAAACTTGGTATGTAGCATCAAGGACCTCAGCCCATCATAGTTTGATAAAATGATGACCCTTGGATGACCTTGACCTATTTTACGGCAAGGTCAAATTTGGAAACAAAGGCTTTTACATAGGAAAAAGTAAAAACTATGGAATTTTTTGAAAACTGTTGCAGCCTGAGGCCTGAAAAGTGGTAGATGCAAACAACTAATGGAGTAGATGAAGGTATGTGATTAATATAGGTCAAGGTCATCTCTTGACCTTGGCCAGTCTGTTGTCCATACACAGTTTTCAAAGATCTTCTTCTCTGAAACTGCGCGGCCAATCAAAGTGAAATTTTATGTCGAACATCCATGGGTAGGGGAGACGAAAGTTTGATCGCGAAATCCAGGTCACATGACCAAGATGGCCGCCACGCCCATATATGGTTAAAACCACTCAAAAATCTTCTTCTCAAGAACCGGTGGGCCGATTTCCACAAAAGTTTGTATGTAGCATCGGGGACCTCAGCCCATCATAGTTTGATAAAATGATGACCCTTGGATGACCCTGGCCTATTTTACGGCAAGGTCAAATTTGGAAACATAGGCTTTTACATAGGAAGAAGTGAAAACTATGGATTTTTTGAAAACTATTGCAGCCTGAGGCCTGAAAAGTGGTAGATGCTAACAACTATTGGAGTAGATGAAGGTATGTGATTAATATAGGTCAAGGTCATCTCTTGGCCTTGGCCAGTCTGTTGTCCATACACACTTTTCAAAGATCTTCTTCTCTGAAACTGCTTGGCAAATCAAAGTGAAATTTTATATGGAGCATCCATGGGTAGGGGAGACGAAATTTTGATCGCGAAATCCAGGTCATATGACCAAGATGGCCGCCACGCCCATATATGGTAAAAACCTTTCAAAAATCTTCTTCTCCAGAACCGGCAGGCCAATTTTCATGAAACTTGGTATGTAGCATTTGGGACTCCAGCCCATCATAGTTTGTTGAAATGATGACCGTATGATGACCTTGACCTATTTTACGGCAAGGTCAATTTTGGAAACATAGGCTTTCACATGGGAAAAGGCGAAAACAAACTGTTGCAGCCTGAGACCAGGTGACAGTTGCTAGATGCAGACAACTAATGGAGTCAATGAAGGTAAGTAATTAATGAAGGCCAAGGTCATGTCTTGACCTTGGCCCTAGGTCATTTAAATATCAAAATTAAAATTATGGTTTTCTCAGAAATCACTGGGTTTGGAAACTATTGCAGCCTGAGACCCGAAACTTTGCAGATGCAGACAACTTATGAAGTCAATCAAGGTGTGTGAGTATTCAAGGTCAAGGTCATTTCATTATGACTTAATACTCCAAGATCAGGCTTCAGGTGAGCGTTCTCAGGACCAATGGTCCTCTGGTTGAGTGGTTGTAACCATATATGGTTGTGGCGGCCATCTTGGTCATGTGACCTGGATTTCACGATCAAACTTTCGTCTCCCCTACCCATGGATGCTCCACATAAAATTTCACTTTGATTGGCCGCGCAGTTTCAGAGAAGAAGATCTTTGAAAACTGTGTATGGACAACAGACTGGCCAAGGTCAAGAGATGACCTTGACCTATATTAATCACATACCTTCATCTACTCCATTAGTTGTTTGCATCTACCACTTTTCAGGCCTCAGGCTGCAATAGTTTTCAAAAAATCCATAGTTTTCACTTTTTCCGATGTTAAAGCCTATGTTTCAAAATTTGACCTTGCCGTAAAATAGGTCAAGGTCATCCAAGGGTCATCATTTTATCAAACTATGATGGGCTGAGGTCCTCAATGCTACATACCAAGTTTCGTGGAAATCGGCCAGCCAGTTCTGGAGAAGAAGATTTTTTAGTGGTTTTTACCATATATGGGCGTGGCGGCCATCTTGGTCATGTGACCTGGATTTCGCGATCAAACTTTCGTCTCCCCTACCCATGGATGCTCCACATAAAATTTCACTTTGATTGGCCAAGCAGTTTCAGAGAAGAAGATCTTTGAAAAGTGTGTATGGACAACAGACTGGCCAAGGTCAAGAGATGACCTTGACCTATATTAATCACATACCTTCATCTACTCTATTAGTTGTTTGCATCTACCACTTTTCAGGCCTCAGGCTGCAACAGTTTTCAAAAAATTCCATAGTTTTCACTTTTTCCTACGTAAAAGCCTATGCTTCCAAAATTGACCTTGCCATAAAATAGGTCAAGGTCATCCAAGGGTCATCATTTTATCAAACTATGATGGGCTGAGGTCCTTGATGCTACATACCAAGTTTCGTAGAAATCAGCCCACCGGTTCTGGAAAAGAAGATTTTTGAGTGGTTTTTACCATATATGGGCGTGGCGGCCATCTTGGTCATGTGACCTGGATTTTGCGATCAAACTTTCGTCTCCCCTACCCATGGATGCTCCACATAAAATTTCACTTTGATTGGCCGTGCAGTTTCAGAGAAGATCTTTGTAAAGTGTGTATGGACAACAGACTGGCCAAGGTCAAGAGATGACCTTGACCTATATTAATCACATACCTTCATCTACTCCATTAGTTGTTTGCATCTACCACTTTTCAGCCCTCAGGCTGCAATAGTTTTCAAAAAATCCATAGTTTTCACTTTTTCCTATGTAAAAGCCTATGCTTCCAAATTTGACCTTGCCGTAAAATAGGTCAAGGTCATCCAAGGGTCATCATTTTATCAAACTATGATGGGCTGAGGTCCTTGATGCTACATACCAAGTTTCGTGGAAATCGGCCCACCGGTTCTGGAGAAGAAGATTTTTTAGTGGTTTTTACCATATATGGGCGTGGCGGCCATCTTGGTCATGTGACCTGGATTTCGCAATCAAACTTTCGTCTCCCCTACCCATGGATGCTCCACTTAAAATTTCACTTTGATTGGCCAAGCAGTTTCAGAGAAGATCTTTGAAAAGTGTGTATGGACAACAGACTGGCCAAGGTCAGGAGATGACCTTTACCTATATTAATCACATACCTTCATCTACTCTATTAGTTGTTTGCATCTACCACTTTTCAGGCCTCAGGCTGCAATAGTTTTCAAAAAATCAATAGTTTTCACTTTTTCCCATTTAAAAGCCTATGTTTCCAAATTTGACCTTGCCGTAAAATAGGTCAAGGTCATCCAAGGGTCATCATTTTATCAAACTATGATGGGCTGAAGTCCCCGATGCTACATACCAAGTTTCGTGGAAATCGGCCCACCGGTTCTGGAGAAGAAGATTTTTGAAGGGTTTTTACCATATATGGGCGTGGCGGCCATCTTGGTTAAACTTGAAGTGCCACTACCCAAGGAGGCTCCACATAAAATTTCAACTAGATCGGCCAAACGATTTCAGAGAAGAAGATCTTTGAAATTGTGGACGACGGACGGACGGACGGACGCCGGATCATGGCCATCCTATAAGCTCACCTTGTGAGCCTTCGGCTCAGGTGAGCTAAAAACCACTCAAGAACTCACGAAACTTGGTATGTAGCATTTGGGACTCCAGCCAATCATAGTTTGATCAAATGATGACACTAGGATGACCCTGACCTATTTTACGACAAGGTCAATTTTGGAAACATAGGTTTTTACAAGGGAAAAAGTGAAAACAATGGATATTTTGGAAACCGTTGCAGCCTGAGACTGAAAGTTGCTAGATGCAGACAACTAATGGAGTCAATGAAGGTAAGTAATAAATTAAGGCCAATGTCATTTCTTGACTGTTACCCAAGGTCATTTAAATATCAAAATTAAGATTATGTTTTTCTTAGAAATCACTGGGTTTGGAAACTATTGCAACCTGAGACCTAAAACTTGGCAGATGCAGACAACTTATGAAGTCAATATAGGTGTGTGAGTATTCAAGGTCAAGGTCATTTCATGATGACTTAATACTCCAAGATCAGGCTTCAGGTGAGCGTTCTCAGGACCATTGGTCCTCTGGTTTTTTTGGGGGGAGGGGGGCTTATTATTGCTGAAAGAAGCATCATTGCAATATCTATAAAGGGGATTAAGCTGCTGTTATGTAACATCTAGTTTTATTTCATAACAAGACTCATTTGTGCTGGTTTCAGCAAATTAAACCATTACAAAACCTTGCCCATGTTATATACATATAGAGATTTTTTTCAAAAGCATTAATTGACTAGAAAATGTGTTTATGAAACACTATGCCCCCAACTGGTAAGTCACTTTCAAGATGTAAAAATGTCCCAAAAATGACTAAGTTCAAATTGTAAAAAAAAAGTGACAAAAATTAATCTGAGGAGTATATCCCAACCACATGCATATCTTCAAAGCATGGTCACACTGTCTGCAAAGTTTCAAAAGTATTGGTATTAAATTGTAGGAGGAGTTGCGCACACAAGGTACCCTCTATCCATTCACTAAAATGCCAAAAAAATGACGAAGTTCAAATTGTGAAAAAAAAATGACAAAAAATAATCCAAGGATTACATCCAAACCACATGCATATCTTCAGACCATGCCCATAACACATGTAAAGTTTTAAATGAATTGGCATGAAATTGTAGGAGGAGTTGCGCACACAAGGTAACCACTGCCCATTCATTTTCATTGTGAAAATGCCCGAAAAATGGCTAAGTTCAAATTGCGAAAAAAGTGACAAAAATTAATCTGAGGATTATATCCAAACCACATGCATATCTTCAAAGCATGATCACAACATCTGTAAAGTTTCAAGAGAATCGGAATAAATCTGTAGGAGGAGTTGCGCACACAAGGTACCCACTATCTATTCACTTTATCAAGAATTAAAAAGGGAAATAACTCTCACATAATGGGCCCCTAGCCCCTTGAATTTACCTGAAAGAAAAAATATGGGTCCTCTTAATTTTTATATACAAGCTACATAACAAATTTCAAGATCCTAGCTTTAATGGTTCCTGACCGAGTGCTAAGTGTTACTCACGCATCACAGACTGACTGCACTGGACTGGACTGGACGGACAGACCCAAACCAATATGCCCCCTCAACTTCTTCGAGGTTGGGGGCATAATAATAAAAATTTCATTGGAAAATTTTGATATTTTCTTATGTTGCTCAAAACATTGATTCCGGGTACCCATTAGAACCGGCAAAATAAAGTTTTTCTATATAAAAGTGGGGTTCAAGGGGGTATACTTTTCATGGACATGTTTTCCTGACGTACTTGTTTGAATAGAGTTTAAAGATGAAAGATATTGTCCTCTTGCAAGAATATTCAAAGCATTTATCAAAAGAAAGTTCAGAGTTCAGCATGTAATAATTAAAATACTGTACTGCAAAGTAGTCCTGATTTGGTGCGAGCATTGACTGGTCTATAGAGTAGGCGAGTGTTGCTCCGGCATCTTCGTCCGTGGCTGATATAACACCAGCTGCAGCTATCTCACTGCCAGAACCAGTGTAATAGTCCATATAGAAGTCATAGGCATCAACACTGAAGTAAGGGGCGTAGTTATTGGCCTGAGCTGAAATTTATACTGGTAGCTGTGGTTCTCTGACAACTGAAGAAGCCAGCTTATTTACATTGTAGTATGTTATACATCAATTTTTATAACCATACAGACTTATGATTATGCTTGGAAAATGTTGATCGTTCATTTTCAACACATTTTTTTTCAATAGAGGCAGTTTGCAGTGAGTACCATCAATCCTGGCTTTAAAGCAAAAATAAGGAAATAATGTTAATATCAATGTTTCTTTTACATCACAGGTGACACACATCACATCATGCATTAGGTGACATATGGTAACATCCATTCCAACAAAACTATTTTATCAAATAGAAAAAGAAAAATGGAGAAAAAAAACAACAAAAAATGCAGTGGAGGATTTAGAGCGGGCTCGGGTGGTTCGCTTGAACCCCTCTCTAGGACCAAATTATTTCAATTTCATAGGTAAATTTATGAAAAATCTGGTAAAATGTTGAAAATGAACCCCCTTTCGATGGACTTGAACCCCCCCCCCCCCCCCCCCCACCTCCAGAAATCCTGGATCCGCCCCTGACATGCATGTAGCGTATGTACAGCATTCCTCCTGAAATTGGTACTTACAAAAAGTAACAGTTAAGGTTGTAGTGGCTGTAAGCTTTGAAACACCACTCCCTCCCTGGTCCGTTACTGTTACTGTACAAGTAATGGTAGTAGGCTGACCATTATCAAACGGGTAGTACTCCCGTATTAACCGCACACTGTAGGGGGCTATTTTGGACATCTGGAGTACCCCAGTAGTATCGCAGGTCATTGTACAGATGTGGGTATCTCCTGCATCAGGGTCTGTGATTGTAAACCCAGGACTGCCGAGTACCGTACCATAGGCCTGGAGTGGGAACAAGTTACATCAGAGAAACAATAAAAGAAAAAAAAAAAAACATTATCCACTGTGCACCAGTTATATGGTTTGGTTTGGTCCCGATCAGCAATTTTTCAGTCATATCAGCACGGAACCACGACTTTCTTGGTATTAACCAGTAATGAGCCGCGACGCAAGAAAACCAGTCTTCGGGGTTTCCGACCAGGTCCGACACAAACCGGCCTGTGCAGCAACAGAAGATGGCTAGAAGCTTGAAATTTCGGATTTAGAAAGAAGAGGAATTGTACTATCCGTGTAGCGAAAACAAAGGCGCTGATCAGCTTCGCAGATCTGCGCCTTTGTTTTCGCATAGGCAAAAATCCGGTTTTCTCATGACGCGGCTCCAATCCTATGGGAAGCTTAAAGTGTCTTGCTCAAGGAACCTACAAGGCGGATGTAGGTATTTAACCCAGGACATCTCGATCTGGAGTCGTGTGCTCTACCGCCTCCGCGCTTTCCAAGTACAATGTAATATGTATGGCAAGCTGTTTTAGTTTTTATTGGGGAGATGAAGATATCTTATTTGTATGTAATATATCTTATATATGATAAATCAGGTATTTTATATATTAAACGAGATATCTTATTTATATCAGATGTCTTATATATTTAGATATTTGATATATAAGATCTCTAAATTGAGATATCTATAATATATCTCATATATTATATGAGATATAAGATATAATAATAATTAAGATATTTTATAAAGTATATAAGGTATATGTGTATTCATATAAGATGTCTAATTCACTATACAGATACCTTATCATGCTTATATACTAAATAAGATATCTGTATTATTATATCTGCTATCTAATATGATGTATGAGATATCTTATATGATGTAGTAAGAAGATATCTTATATACTATATAAGATATCTTGTATAACAACTCAGATATCTTATATGATATTATCAGATATCTAGATTAATACCTGTTTAAGATATCTAATACAGTATATGAGATATCTTTTTCTGATACATTAAATAAGAAATCTTATATCGTGTATAAGATATCTTATATATTAGAGATCTCAGTTACAGAGATATCTAAAATAAAATAGTATATATATCTTATATGATACATCGGATATCTTATATAGTTTATATGATATCTTGTTTAATATGTCCGATATCTACATTACCAAATAAATATGTTGTATGGAAGAGGGCTAAAGTCGGAATATTAATGGTATATATACAAAATGTATGTACCGTAATTCCGATTTTTGCACGCTTTCGTGCACCATAAAGTACATTTAATTATCCAGTTCCGGGTCACTTTTTTTTCGAAGTGGTTTCCAGATAATTGCTCAGAGCAAATTAGGTTTCGACCTTACCATTAGAAAGTATAATTCTTCTTCTAAATAATAAACTTCAATCTGATTACTTGTGAATATTCTGTGTGCCACACGATGGCTTTGAAGCAGACCATCAATTTATCCAGTTCCGAATCATTTGTCCAGTTCCGAATCACTTGCGATAAATTTTAAACAAGAAACTCTCTGGCGCTATTGCGTTATGATTTTGATTTTGTAGCTTCATTACTTCTTTATGAAACAAGACTTACACACAGTTTACCATTTCAGATAGTAAAAGTGTCCAAAAACTGTGTACATGTATACGACGTATAACTTACGTTCTGGATATCGGCGTCAATCGAAAACAAATAAATGTTTTAAGTCGATATTGGCGTAACTGGTTCCAGAGTTTTGCAGTTAAGTGCTGGTAATCATGGGTAGCGCATTGGTTATTTTCATTTTTGTTTGTTTGTTTGTGTGTTTGTTTTGTCGTTGATGTTTTATGAGTTTAACTTTCACGTGTTTGATTAACATTGAATTTCAAACACAGTTAAACACAGACTAAAAATCCAGACAGCATGTTTTGTTCGCGATGCTGATCGACTGCACAAAGAATCACCTGCTTAAGGAAACGGCCAACTGATTTTTATAAGTGGGGGAGGGGGGGGGGGGCTGTACGATTTTTGGAAGAAAAAAAAAAAGCATCCAATTTTGGCCGAAAAACATATCTAGGACAGAGCAAGTTCTATTTTACTATTTTACGTATTGTAATATATACCAATAAAAAGACAGGACCGCGTCGTGAGAGAAAAATAATATCCAGGCCCGGAAACATCTTCCAGCCCTCCCCTCTTAATATTCAAATGGTCGCTCCCTAAGAGAGAGAGAGAGAGAGAAGAAGAAGAAGAAGAAGAAGAAGAAGAAGAAGAAGAGAGAGAGAGAGAGAGAGAGAGAGAGAGAGAGAGAGAGAGAGAGACGCTGCTAGATTCCTTATATAAGGAGCATTTGTCTAATAAATGGTCTCAAAAAGCATAACTCGGTGCTCAACGTGAGGATAGGACCCAGTGTATGTCCTTCTTGGCTTTGTTGTGTGGTTATAATTATTTGAAGCACGTTTAGTTTAGGACGTCAGGGCATCCTAACTTGGGGCTCATTTTGTTATTCAGTTTAACGTCCCTTTCATGATTATTTCAGCCCATGTGAGACGCGCCAATCAGTACCTGTGGGACGAAAACGGGAGAACCCCGAGAAAAACAAAACCACCTGATATACTCGCAAGCAGAACTTGGTTTTGTCTCACATGGCCAGAGCGGGGTTTGAACCCACACCAGACACAGCGGTGAGAATTTTGGGCACAAGTCCCATAAAATCGGGGCAAAGTCCTGACATGACCATAGCTGTGGACTGGAACGTTAAGCATCAACTCAAACAAACTGCATTGCAAATGAAAGACTGTGGTATTGTGGCGACACACACGCACACACGCACGCACGCACACACATCAAATAAAATACTTTCTGAGATTTAAACACTCCCTCCTCAGTTCCTTTAGGTTTAGCGCTAAGACGTGTACTGCGATATTAATAGATTTACGAGTACATGTACTATGTCGACACAATTGATTTTTACTGACCCGAAACTAGCTAAATTGGTAGATAAAATTAACAAGCTTCTACGCAACAGAAAATCAATAAATGAAGTTCAGTTTTCCTGGTGTGTTAAAACTAATGTTGGAGCGCATGTTGGAACCAAAAGTGTAAAAAAATAATGTTCCAGGTTCATGCATTTTGCGGAAACCTGCACCTTGCGGATAATTACACAAGTGCAATATACATTCTAATTCGACAGGTCATCTCGCAGAACAGATTTATTTTTAGCACGCAGATAAGTTTTCAAAATCTGACTTCGTGCAGAGGAAGAGAAAAAGATGGACTTCATGACCATACAAAATATTTGTTTTTTAATTGAACAGCTGCTGTGTAGTTCGTGACGATACGACCACTTGATTCGGAACTGGATAAGATTCGAAACCGGATAATTTACTGTAATAGAGCCTAAAGTTGAGAAAAGCATTCAAGGGTAACATTTTTGTCATGTCATGGTTTGATATCATGATATCGAACTGCGGTTGCTATTTTTAATACTGTGACAGTAAAATTTGCTTGGTTAAAATGTTTTAAAGCGTGCAATTATTCCGTCGTCTGGTATAACATGGTGTATGCCCAAGACTTAGTGCGCCATCTATTTTTCTATCTAGTGTGTGATTCGTAATTGCATTCTTAGAATTTTATACCTTGGGATATGAATATCTCACCCTTGTTATCTCACCCCAGGCTCATTCTGCGTTCAAGTGTTCTTTTTTAACATTGGTTGTATAGGACGTCACGTAATTTCGTCGTTAAGCGCACACGTCACAATGACGTCAAAACGTTTTAAATCAAAATGGCGGACGCCGCGATTGTAGCGTTTTTCTAGGTAAATAGTATGAAAATCAAGCTTCGCCGCATTAAAGCGTGCAAGAAAAAGAATCCATCATTCGTGTATTAAAGGTATGGATAGACAAATCTGTCCCTCGGGTCACAATTTAGCCACAGATACTTGGGGTTACTGTTTAGACTTTTTTCAAAAGCTCATACTTGTCCTTTTTTTTTTTTCAAAACTTACAATTATATTTTTTGTTATCTTTTTGAGCTTTTCTGCAATAGTCGTGACCTTGCAAAATTAGAAAAAAAATGTCTAGAATCTATAGAAAGCAATCGAAATACTGATATGCCATCCTGAATGTAGAGAAACATTAGTGATTGTTTATCAGTATTTCTAATGTTTTTATGTATTCTAGACATGTTTTTTTTTTAATTGTTTAAGGTCAGGACTAATGCAGAAAAGCTAAGTGAAGAAGAAAAAAATACAAGTATGATTTTTTTTTTAAAAAATACAAGTATTACCTTTTTGCAAAATCTAAACAGTAACCCCAAGTATCTGTGAATTTAGCATCACTCGGCGAGCCTCGTGACCCTCGGGACAGATTTGTCTATCATAACTGACACTCATGTAAGATTCTTATATTCTGTCAAATGAATGCCATCATTTGAATTGCATCCCATAGCGTGAAAAAATGCAGCAAAAACTGCATTGGTACCTGTCCTTCTGTGGCTGTCAGTGTATATGGCCCCGCGCCAAAGCTAGGGGCCTCATTTACATTTGTGGTATCTATGACAAAGTTTGCCGTAAGCGTGTCGGCGCCGGCAGTTGCTTGGATAGCCAACGTGTTGGTTGTCGGTGTAGTCTCGTAGTCCGATAGAGCCTTCACGGTTATGACGCCACCTAAAGAATTGTGAGAAACAATCTGCATTTAACCAAAATTATATCTCGAAAAAGCTTCATTACGAAAACTTGCCCATGCAATAAACAGGTAAACAAATAAACACATTTTTTTACCTTTAAAAATTGAAAATTTTCAGCTAAAAAAAAATTGATGTGTTTTCTTATTTTTGCTCAAAACATAGATTGTGGGTACACGTTAATATAGCCTCCCCGTGGCGGTTCTAACGAGTACCCACAATCTAATCTATGTTTTTGGAGCAAAAATAAGAATAATAGGTATACCCTGCATACCCCAGTTTTACTACATAAAAGTGGGGTATAAGGGGGTATACATTATACGGACATGTTATCACGATGTTACAGTGAAGTATATCCAGCTAGCCCTGACTCAGGAGCATAACACGTTTCTTTGTAACGTTATTCTCTAATCACATCTCTTTGTAAGTGTATTGGTAAGTAAAGCTAAGATTATGTATAAAGTAGCTAATGGATTAGTTCCACAATATATTTGTGATTTGTTTACTCGAAGGTCAGAGGTTGCGCACGGCACATCCCTTAGATCCATAACAAACCAGAATTTTGCGATTCCAAAACCTAAGTTAACATTATACAAAGAAAGTATCTCTTATTCAGGTCCAGTTACTGGAACAATATACCAAATCATGAACGATATTTATCGAATGTTTCTTCTTTTAGTAAAAATGTATCAAACTGGATAACGAGTATGTAAGACAATTGTATTTGAATAAGTTTCTTTATTTTGTTAGAACGTCATCTGAACAAACTTACAAGTACAATGTATGCCTTCACCTCCAAATTATTTTCATACCAATTCATTGTTCTATGTGTCTCTATACATAATATGTTCATGTTGTTGTTGACTTATATGTATTTGAGGGCCCCATGGAAGATTGGATATAACCAAATGGGTCACCCTCGTAAAATAAAGAAGTTACTTACTTACTTACTTACTTTGATACAAGAACTTTCTACGGAAACGCGCAAGAGGTGCTGAGTCTGTTGAATAAAGCAAACAGCGTAAACTGCGCACTACTTTCGCAATAACGTGGCAAAGACGGATTCACTATTTTTGAACGTAAGATGACTGAGTCACATTTTTGTTAGAAAATCCGTCTCTGGCAGTCAATTCATGTTGCTTTGGGTATTTTATGTCTGTGCCTTTTTTATTTCTCGCATAATGTGCGAGGTGTTCTTGAAGGTGCTCAAACAAAACGCTGGGCGTAAGTTTTTGTCAACGGCGTCACTATGGTACGATTTTAGGCCGGAACCGAATTTTTCAATCTCATGTTGTCAAAATATTTTCTTTGCCAAATTGAAAGCTTCATTACGAGACAGTCAACTGATTTATTTTATACGTAGCAGTGAAATTAATGTATATCAAAAAAATGGATAAAAGTGATATTTTCACTGCAGAATTGATATTGATATTTTCACTAGTGATTGATATCAGCCGATATTTTCACCGTAGAGTTTGGATTACTTCTGACGTTTCCATTCACTTGACGTCATTAAATGTGCCTCACTTCAGAAATTCAAATGCCTATAACTCCGTTATTTACGAACGAAAACATAAACTGTGGGTATTCATTTTCTTAGTTTGAACGTTAGGAACAATGTGGTACCAAAATTATTTGTGTTTTCAAAAATTTTTGGTTTTTGCATTTTCACCGCCTGCTTTGTGAATAGGAAAATGCCCGTGTATTGTATAAAATAAAAAGAAAATTTACTTTTTATCGGTAAATACCAAATATATTTCATCGAGTGAGTTGAAAAAAGTAAATATCCTCTATATACTTACTTGCGTCGATTTGATAATAGGCGTTACTAGACGTATCGGAGAACACAATGGCGTCGCCGTCAGCATCGTGGGCCACAACTTGGAACACCTGCGTGCCGACGGCCGTGTTCTCAGGGACCGCCATGTTGTGGGCCGTCGGCAGAATCCATGTCGGGACAGCTGGAAGGAAGCCGGGACTTTATGTAAAATTTACGCTGAACGTATAATATCATGCCGAAGGCGGTGCTTTTAAAACATCACATTGCTCTAGCGTTAAAAAAAGGAGAGAAAAAATAATAAAAATGAAAAGAAGAGTTTATGCTTCTCGCGAAACACAGGAACACCACCTCTGCATAATTCAATAATTATTAGTAAGAGAGAAAAATAAAGTATTTGCATAACGATCAAAATCCTGCCAAAATGCATAGAAATTATACACTGTATCTCAAAAGAAATATAGAAACTTCAAAAAAAAGTTTTGATGGATAAAATCTCTTCGCAAGAAATGTGACCTTACCTTGATTAGAGAATGAAACGAACACAATGAGCAATGAAAGTCCACATAGAATAATTCTTTTAATCATATCCATCTAAAATTGTCCTTTTTCATAATCTTTATATTCATTTGTTTGTATATGGAAACATGCTTCTTCAAAATTATATCATCATGTAATTACGTACAACAGTTTTTGTTGTTAATATATATATGCAAGACTTTTAAACATATCTAAATAGATACTAGATGTATTTATATTTGTATAAAAGGTTTTCACTTGAAATCAATATTTCAAGCAACAACAAATTTGCATATTATAAAAGATGAGGCCATTGATGTGGCTCATTTGACACACCAATATTTAAAATTCTGTGCCTATTCACTCTGGGCAAAAATGACGTCCTTTCAGTCTATCGATGTTTTCAAACACTCTTTTATGAATAGACAAATGGGTGTTATTTATTTACTTAAAATTTCAAATGCATAGATATCAGAATAATTAAAAGCGTTCGCAAAAGCATACAGAGGTAAAAGAACTGGAGCCAAAATACTTCCCGCTGATTTTGTTTTAGCCACTGTGAGGCAAAACGATATGGGCGCGCAGACCAGTCTGGGCATCCACGTGTGCGACTTATATGTACGACCCAATGAGTATCGAAGACTAGACTGCACACCGGGATGACTGTTTATCTGCGATTGTGATTGACGGAAAGCCCGAAAGTCGGGTCTTTTTGTGCCTTTTTGCGATGTGGTTTGTTTTTTTTATATGACCCAGGGTATCGACCTTTGACAGCACACCTTGTTTGTATGTCATCAATGTCGAAAACCCTTTTCAGAAACAGCTAAGAATGTAGTCAGCTTTTGTGATGCTTTCTTCGTTGATTATAAAAGACCTATTGCACTATAGCGTATAGGTTGAATTCACAGATCTTTGTATACCGAACTACAGTAACTGTTATTTACCTATTACGCAGTGCTTTAGTGTAGGCAGGAACGGAAGCGATATCCCGCGACACGTTATTTCAGAGACCATATTGTGCCCTGATATATTGTAGGGTTACAATATTCAAATAATGATGCTTAAACTGCCATTCCGTAGTTTGAAAGGCATATACCGGTAGAACCTAAAATTGGGATTGACGGCCATGTTGGACGCCACCTTTGATTTCGCTAATGCCAATTGACACCGGCAATGACTATGACGCATATTTTGCTAATCATTATGTGAGATGACCAGGGAATGATATCCAGCCATGTATATCAAGACGGTCGCACTAGCACAATCGTTGCACGTTGTGCACTACGTTCTTTGTTGAACTCGAGTCACTGATGCTGCATGTGAGGAGATAGTGTAGCTACACGTGCCCGGATCAGTGAAATAACCACTTCAAATAACTTCAGTTCGTATATATACTCTGCAAAATAAATTTAGCAATTTTTGATGTTACATATATTTTTGATCACCTCAAAGCAATTTTGGACATTTCTTTAATTTAAATGACAAGAACAGTGTCTCAGGCAAAAACGCCATTCTTTAAAGGGGCTTCTGGAACAACCAACAAATACAGAAAGGGTGCGGATGCAAAATTCTTAACCATTGAACACAATGCAAACAGCTAACTTTTGTTTAGTCTAATAGGCCCATCCTTTTTTTCAACCCCTCTTTATGGACGTTGTTGATTATGTGACAAGTGAGATTGGGCTTTTTCGGTACAAACGTCGACGCGACGTCATTAGGTCGAAATTGCCTAAATTTCGGGTAACTTGGTTCCCATTCATTTTATAAAAACAAAACAAGACAAGCAAAGCACAATGCAGCCAATACCGTGGTCAGTAACACTTTTAAAAAAGATTCAGAGCCATAACGCGTCATGCTAGTGAAATAACGCTGACGTTAAACTCTTGATTTAAGGATGTTCGCTGCCAAAGAAAAAGTATTCAAACTTTTTTTCTAACTACAGTACTCTTTTTTTGATTCCAAAATACAACACAAGACATTTGAAAACAAAATAAATATAGGGTAGTGTGCATTTTTTCAAGCTACAGGCCTCTGAATGAGACCTCTGAGCACCATGTTTTAAAATAAGTAAAATAAATTTAATTTTTAATTCTTTGAAACATACGTGTCTTGAACGAAAATACACCTAGAATGCTTTCAAAAGTTATAATATTTACGTAACCCAGACTATTTTGGACCAAAAGCATAGAAAAATTTGCAACTTGAAGTGGATAACAAAAATTTACGATACTTTTTCTTGTATTTTCACACAACATAGAACTTGGTAATATTGTTCGAATAAACGAAAGAAATGTATTGGGTAGTGTGCATATAAGAGAGAGCCAACAACTTGAAAATCGCCATTTTTAGCCTTTTTTCGGCTGTTTTGTTCCTTGAAGCCCATTTCATAAAACCACCTAAAATTTTAAAACCAGCACACCAAAGACACAAAGACTGACTTAGAAGACCATGTACACATATACTGCTGCTAAAATAAACATCGAACTAGTGCAATTAATTTGAAGATGTGTAATATTCAAGTTTAATCTACCCTACCCCCTAAATTTTACTGACAACTAAAATTTTCTGAAAAGTTGCAGAAAATGTGGTGAAAAAAAACGAAGTTTCTTAGATTGATAATTTTCATGGCTCATTCAATGCATATCATCAATATGTATCCAGATATAAAATATTAGGAAAATATCTGCTACCGTTTACGAGATATTCAACAAAAGAAAAACCGGAAGTTCCAAAATGTCAAATGTTAGCAGCGAACATCCTTAAGTTCACGTTATAAAGCCAAGATAGGGAATTTGGCAAACTCTCTTTATTTTAACATATCGGTATGCATCAGACATTTAATTTCATTGCCGATTTTTTGGAAATTTCAGTTAGAAATGTAACTGTAAGGTGATAACGTAGGAGCAAAAGAAAAAACGTCGAATTCAAAAACTTACGATCTTAATTTCTCGGCGATAAAATTTTGTTTCCAAACGTTTTGCAGACCTGCAAGTTTTGATCATGTATCTTAAATTGTAATGCCACGTCAGTATCGCCGTAAGGTTTGATTTTTTCGAAATGTTTCACTTGGAAGTTCTTGCCGAAAGGTTACAACTTACGTCCATATTCCAAAATATGACTTTTTTTCATTATGTGCAAAGACTGGCGAATGTTACGAAAATTGCTAAATTTAATTTGCCTAGTATATACATGTACCTGCGCTCTTGGCCGCTCCTAAGCGCATTATAGGCTAGCAAACTGAGTGAAATTATATTTGGGCGGCCAAACGCATTTTACCAATTAACAATGAGCAAATCGTTATCCTATAAGAATCTTACATGAGTGTCAGGTATGGATAGACAAATCTGTCCCGAGGGTCACATTTTGGCATCACGAGGCTCGCCGAGTGATGCCAAACTGTGACCCGAGGGACAGATTTGTCTATCCATACCTGACACGAATGATGGATTCTTTTTCTTGCACGCCGTAATTTGGCGAAGCTTGATTTTTATACTATTTACCTAAAAAATGCTACAATCGCGGCATCCGCCATTTTGAATTTAAACGTTTTGACGTCACCATGACGTGTGCGCTTAGCGACGAAATTACGTGACGTCCTATACAACCAATGTTAAAAAAGAACACTTGAACGCAGGGAGCGACCGGGGTGAGATAACGAGGGTGAGATAAATAGAATCCATCATGGGTGTCCAGTGGAGATAGGGAAATCCCAACCCGAGGGTCCACCCGTTCCAGTGGGAAACGAGGCTCGCCGAGTTTCCCACTGGAACGGTGGACCCGAGGGTTGGGATTTTCCTTTCTCCACTGGACACCCATGATCGATTCTTTTTCTTACATACTCCGATTTTATCCTTTTACCGGTAACGTAACCTGGTACCGTGCTTTAACCCTTGTGACGTTGTGCATATTACGGATGTGACGTCAAATGTAAATAAATCGTTGGGCGCCCTAAAATGTACCTGGTGAAAAAATGCTAATCACCTTTTGCCCCGGCCGAGGATCGAACCAGGGTCTCCTGCGTGCTAATCCAACACTCCATTGCGTCGCTGTAAAAGCCGGCTTGTACCGCAAGGCGATATAAGTGTGTATTATACCTAGCACTACTACATGATTATGATAGCCAACACCTTCAGAAACAAGAATCCACATGATGCCACCTTGGCATCCTTGGGCAACTCTCACAATTCAAGATGGCATCCAAGAGGGTTGCCATTTGTTAAGACCTTACAGTAGTAGGCCCATAAAGTGCAAATTCTATTATTTTCAGATCAGAAATAGTCCACAACCATTATATATGTATCATATGGTGAAAATGTTGCACTTACATTGGTCTTATGTCAGTGTGAAATAAAGATGGTATCGAAGATGGCCGCCAAATTATAAAAATGATTTTCTTGGCCAGATGTCAGTTAATTTTTGCAGTATTATAGCTTTATAAGTGATGAACAGGGAGGATATACAACGCAAGAACCCAGATGGTGTCATTTTGTCATCCTTCGACCACTCGCATAATTCAATCTGGCGTCCAAGAGGGTTGCCATCTTTTTAAACCTTACAGCCCTTGGCCCGTATAGTGCAACAATATGTGTTTTTTGTCAGAAATAGTCCACAACCATTATCAATATATAATATGGTGAAAAGATTTCACTTTCATGTATCCAATATATGTCATTTTTTTTAAAAAATCATGGCATCCAAGATGGCCGCCAAAAGTTAAAAATGATTTTCTGAACCAAATTTCAGTTTTTTACAGGAATAAACTTTTTCAAGTGATGTATAAGAAGGATTTTATACTCAAGAACCCAGGTGGTGCCATCTTGTCACCCCTTTTGCTACATGCAAAATATGGCATTTAAGGGGGTTGCCATCTGTTAACACATTGCAGTGCTAGGCATGTACAATTCAAAATCAAGTGTTTTCTGATCATATATAGTCAATAATTGTTGTTTATTTATCATATTGTGATTAAGTTGCATTAATATGGGTCTTAAAATAATTTCAGTTGGAATCAAATTGTCATCCAAGATGGCTGTCAAAAATAGAAAATAATATACATGTATTTCAGGCCAAAATTTCAATTTTACACTATTTGGAACTTTATAAAGTGTGTGCAAGAAAGATATGCAGGACAAGAACTAGTCGATACCAGCTTGCCACACTTGTGCTACTGAAAACTTCAATATGGCATTCAAGAGGGGTTTCATAAATTCAGACCTTACAGTACCGGCGCAGGTGTAGAGTGTCGGACTCTGGTCCAGGAGGTACCAGGTTTGATCCTCAGCCGGTTCGCCTTTCGTTGTGGCCTTGAGCAAGTCACAAATCCACAGCTCATGAGGTAATGCTCAAAAATTGATCGACTCAGTATACAGGCTTATATGTATGGATGGTTTGACTTGAAACAACTTTTCCTGGGCGGACTCAGACAAGAGCGGTTAACTAGTAATCAGATGGTAAGTCAGTAGCTTATAAGCTTTGGCTGGAGGCACAAGCAACCCATCTATTTCTTTAGGCCCCAATAGGCGGGGCCCATATTCCCACCCGACCACCCTTAGATAATGTTGACTGCAAGGGAATGTTTATGTCTCCTGCATATGTACAGCTTTCTTTTGCAAGTACATCCCCACACCCACCACACAAAATGTAGTTATACAGACCTGGCATTGGATAGTGTAGTAAGCAAACTGATCATGTCATTGACTATAAGAATTTGAAAAGATTGTGTTTTCTTTGTAAACTTGGTGTATATTGTGTTTTATCATGCTCTGAAGTTGCTTTTGTGTTGATTAACCAATACAGAGTATCCTTTGTCATTCACAAATGATTACGTCGATAGTGTGAGTGACAGCAATAGCTGACATGACAAAAACATCACTTCTTTCTCATTTATCACATCTCTCGGCACTTATTTAGAATACCATTTGTGCAATATCTCCCTATCCGACTGATCTACACGAACAGACATGTACCTCATGTCACCTTTAAAAGATATAAAACTCACCCCACACTTGACAGTCTGTCTTCAGAGTAAGTAAACTTTAAGTGTGCTATATCAATGACTTTTCCTCATAGATAATACATTATTTGTTTGTAGTCAGTACTATCTCCCTTACGTTTCAGAAATCATACAGCCAGAGTATGTAATGTGTATGCTGACACACGATATGTAATATGAAAACTGACACTGACTGTTATTTTCGGCCTTAATTGCACGGTATAAAATCATGGTAATAAAAATTAAACTGAGATCCTTAAAAGAGCAGGGAACATATTAATGAGAAAGGGGATGGGCCATATCATGGTTTCAGCTACTTAAGCCTCTTCAGTGACCCTATAGATTTGGCAACATGGAGCCGAAGATTATGACTGTAATTTACATCGTTCAACAGGGTAGTCGATACTAAGACTAGTAAAATCCAAAGAATCAGTGACAGTCTTGGGGGTCTGATGCCCCGTTTTCAAAAGACCAGAACAATGTCTCAAAGGTCCTGGTGGTGGTATTTTATAATTAGGGCAATAGCCCAATGTATTCTGAGCCTATAGCTATTAAAAGTTTTGACTATTTCCTCCATGTAGCTTAAAAAAGGCGATTTTAGCGGGGGTGGGGGTCAAAATTTCATATGTGAGAAAAATTAAATTTTTCCCTTTTCCTTGCTTGTAGTCCTTTAATTCCACTACTGCATCATATTTTTGGCATGTAACACTGTGTTAAGTGCGATAAACATGCATTATGCCATTGAAATAAAAATGAAATATTACAACGTCAACATTTTGGGTACAAACCTTTAGCAGTTACCTGTATACATGTAATATTATTGTCTCAGTACTACCAAAGATTAAAGAAGACACTGTTATCTCATGAGAAAACCTGCTTTTTTTTATATGCAAAACCATATACCCAGATCAGCAATGACCAGCCAGCTACTCAGAATCCTGTCATTAATTAACATAACTTCAATCCATCTTCTTTGTGTTGCACAGCTTGATTAAAGTTTGATCTTAACCAAAAAAAGTTTCTCCAGACACGGCCCATTGTGACAAAACTTGGTCACACTGAGCAATCTTGCATGAATATTATTTACCTGTATAAACCTGTAACAACACGGCCTTCAGTGTATTTATTTTTCTGATTCAGTTTAATGTCCCTTTTAAGATTATTTCAGCCCGTATGAGATGGACCAATCAGTAGATGGGCGAAAACACGAGAACCCAGACAAAAAACGCCTGGCACACCCGCAAACAGAACTTGGCTTGTCTCACATGCGTCTCGTTTCAGTGTAATGGATGTGTCGTAGTGATTCTAATCATAAACTTTATTTTTGGTTCAGTTAGATTATGGCCGAACATCCTTTAACAGTAACAATTTTTCAGTCATTTTGGGATTTAGCCACGTATTACTTCTTGTACCCAGTACTCTGGGGTGTTAATGTGTCTCAGGCACAGCAAGGCTCCCAAAGATTGGATCAAACACAGGGCCTCTATTTAGAATCGGCTGCATTAAAGTACCGAAAGATACATATTTTGATGTCTAACGTGGTATAATATGCAAATAGTTTTATGAGAATGAATGGCAAACTTTGAAAACATCATAAAAGTTGGTAATTTGAAACTTCACGTCGCTGTATTGTACCAATGACAAAGACATTTTAAGTTCTCATAGTACTGGCTAATAGTGGCCATAGACAGTGGTGGCATCATACCGATATGACTGAAAAGTTGTTGATTTGGAATTTAATACATTTTTTAAAAAAAAGTAAAACAATCCACCAATGTTACTGTTTGTGGTGCAAGAGGTTACTGGCCGTGTAAACAAGTGGACAATATTAGTATAGAATGTTTTCAAAAGTTTGTTCCACAGAATGTACAGTACCCTCATTTTCAGGGGAACGGAACATAAAAAGTGGTTATAAATCGTGCAGATTTGGGTTAATTTTGGAAACAAATGTATATATCCATTGTTTGTACTTTATGCGTGGCTTACAATTTAACTTCTGTTTTGTTTTATTTTTATTTTTAAGTTTAAAACAATTTCACATACTTGGGCTCTAGTACTGAGGTAACATTTTGGGCTGTAGGGTAGTGTTCCCCCCCGAGTCCCAGAACGCCATTCACATATTTCATGTAAAATATGACAATGCATTCACATGCAAAAGGATTTCTTTGGACTCGGGGGGGGGGGGGGAACAATGTTAAATAAATACTTTTCTATTTTTCTATATGTTTAATACGCAATATGCCCATTTTAACCAAAAAATAAAGCAGTACATCTTTTGAAACAAAAACCTCAATCCAATATCATGAACTATGGACTACTAGCAAGCATGTATAAAAAAACAAAAGCGTTTGACCAAAATTTATTTTTCTCAAAATCTGAGGCAGCTATACATTATAACTCCCATTACCACCGTCAGAGGTCCTTGGGTCAAATATATTAAAACGTTGGTTAGAGAATTACTCTTAACCGATAATAATTTTCTGATTTTCCAGAATACCCTCGCTGATCTCAAAGGACCAAACGGAAAATATAAATCATACAGCCAGAGTATGTACTGTGCATGCTAAGATACTGACAGTTATTTTTGGCCTTTATTGCGCGGTATAAAATCATGGTTATACTAGATTTTGCTATAAATTTTATAGTATGTTTGTTATAATCTTTACCATTCTGTGGTTTGCCACACATGCATAAGTCCATCTTTGCAAAGTAACACTGCTCCAGGAAGCCCCTTCCCCAGTAATTTTATATTTCTGATCGTTCTAATGCGATACTTCTGGTTTGGTTCTATTTGTTTTATGTTTTGGAGTTTAATTTTTGTGCTGTTTGAACCTTATGCACCTTTTCATAGTTTTAGTTAAGTTCAGGTAACTGAGTGGCCACCTATGGGGAAATAGTTGCTCACTGGGCTTATTATATGTTTTAAATGCATGTATAAGTGCCTAATTGTCAATTTAGTGTTTTTTTTCCACCTCGGTTTTGGGACTGTGAATTTCTTTCTCATTGCGCCTTTTGATGGCCATTTTGACTGTCATTTTCATTTTACATGTACATGCGTGTAAGATCGATGTGAGTGCAACTTTGTGTCAGCATGATACATAAATTCGCATCTATATGCTACTTCTGATTGGAAGACCCAGGATTTTGAACCGTAATGACTTGGTAGTGCAATGTCTTAATAGCTGGTAACCCTCTTGGATGTCATATTGACTTATGGGAGTTGCCCAAAGATGAATTGGTGGCATTAAATGAATTCTTCTGTTGCATATCCTTCTTTTACACAACTTATAAAGTTATAAGTAAGGTAAGAATGAAATTTTGTCGTAAAGGCATTTTTACGCTTTGGTGGGCATCTTGGATGCCAGTTTTACTCCAAACCGACATAAGACCAATTGGAATGCCACATAGCCTATATGATACGCAAACTGCATTTGTAGGCTTTTACTGACCAGAAAACACTTGTTGTTGCACTATACAGGCCTAGTACTGTAAGGTTTAAAGAGATGGCAACACTCTTGGACGCCATCTTGAATTATGCGAGTGACCCAAGGGTGACAAAATGGCACCATCTGGGTTCTTGCATTGTATATCCTCCCTAGACGTCACTAATTAAGCTATAATACCGCAAAAACTGACCCTCCGCCAAGAAAAACTTTTTTTATTTTGGCGGCCATCTTAGATGCCATTTTTATTTCACACTGACATAAGATTAATGGAAGTGCAACCTTTACAACATATGATAAATTTATAATGGTTATGGATGATTTCTGATCAGAAAATAATAGAATTTGCGCTTTATGGGCCTACTACTGTAAGGTCTTAACAAATTGCAACCCTCTTGGACGCCATATTGAATTGTGCGAGTTGCCCAAGGATGCCAAGGTGGCATCATGTGGATTCTTGTTTCTGAAGGTGTTGGCTATCATAATCAGTCAAAACATTTTCTATATTCCCCAAATCCAGGTCCACCAAAAAATCACACATATTCTACCGGACTATTACATTTTCAAAAAGTTTCGACTAGACATCGCATTTAGCATGCAAGTCTGTTGTTAGGAAGGATTCGCTAGTGTGTGTTGAGGCCTCTATTAATGCGTTTACACTGAAATATCAGGGATATAAAAATGATATAAAAACAAGCAGGTAATACATTAATAAAAGAAAACTTGTACGTTTCAAATTTAATTAGTAAAATACTCAATGTAACATGCATAAAAATAAAAACAAATATAACAGCAAGAAGTAATACATCTTAATAGTGAAAACAACTTTTCAAATAGTCACCCTTTAGAAACGTTACGTATCGACGATCATCAACGGCTTTGATCATCATCAGGAGACCGTGACCGTTATACAGGCAATTTCATAATTCGAGCACTTTGGGTAGTTTTCTGACATAACACCTGGATGATGTCTCACCATAAGATCAAAGAATCTGGACCACCACTGCTGTCATTTATGTGTCCTCCCTAGACGTCACTAATTAAGCTATAATACCGCAAAAACTGACCCTCCGCCAAGAAAAACTTTTTTTATTTTGGCGGCCATCTTAGATGCCATTTTTATTTCACACTGACATAAGATTAATGGAAGTGCAACCTTTACAACATATGATAAATTTATAATGGTTATGGATGATTTCTGATCAGAAAATAATAGAATTTGCGCTTTATGGGCCTACTACTGTAAGGTCTTAACAAATTGCAACCCTCTTGGACGCCATATTGAATTGTGCGAGTTGCCCAAGGATGCCAAGGTGGCATCATGTGGATTCTTGTTTCTGAAGGTGTTGGCTATCATAATCAGTCAAAACATTTTCTATATTCCCCAAATCCAGGTCCACCAAAAAATCACACATATTCTACCGGACTATTACATTTTCAAAAAGTTTCGACTAGACATCGCATTTAGCATGCAAGTCTGTTGTTAGGAAGGATTCGCTAGTGTGTGTTGAGGCCTCTATTAATGCGTTTACACTGAAATATCAGGGATATAAAAATGATATAAAAACAAGCAGGTAATACATTAATAAAAGAAAACTTGTACGTTTCAAATTTAATTAGTAAAATACTCAATGTAACATGCATAAAAATAAAAACAAATATAACAGCAAGAAGTAATACATCTTAATAGTGAAAACAACTTTTCAAATAGTCACCCTTTAGAAACGTTACGTATCGACGATCATCAACGGCTTTGAT
Organism: Rugalucina vietnamica; assembly: GCA_964017185.1. Classification (NCBI taxonomy): domain Eukaryota; kingdom Metazoa; phylum Mollusca; class Bivalvia; order Lucinida; family Lucinidae; genus Rugalucina; species Rugalucina vietnamica. Next base: position 35,406,945 of record OZ024872.1, read on the forward strand.
CATCATCAGGAGACCGTGACCGTTATACAGGCAATTTCATAATTCGAGCACTTTGGGTAGTTTTCTGACATAACACCTGGATGATGTCTCACCATAAGATCAAAGAATCTGGACCACCACTGCTGTCATTTATGTTCCAAAAATAGTATCAGTATAAGGGTTCAAGATCAGTACATTTAGACAGGTTTAGCTCCGCCCACCATTGAAGGAGGAACTACATGACCTCAGATATTGACAGTAGCTGAATTTATTTCAATAAGTCAATAATAGGAGTAAACACATTAAAACAAATTAGATCAAATGTACTGTATGTCTTGCAATTTGTTTTAACCATCCCCTTAGACTGCATATTTTGAAGCATGGATATTTGTTTGAACAGATTAAAGATGAAAAATAACGATCCTTGTAATTTATTCAAGATAGAGTGTTTAGTGGGATGAATGAGTATTATGTTCACAGTTTGATTTATTTTAAGGTGTTCAGTAGGAATTTTATTGTGATTTAGTAAATCAGAATTGATCTTTGAAATTGAAATGTTATAGCAAAATTCATAATAGGAGCACGCCATCAAACTTGCCATCAAACTTTCTTAGGCATTAGTCCGTTAAACTGGCATTGCTACATCAAAGAGCGGCTAACATCAAGTGTTTCTAAATCAGGACTTCAAAGTCTATGTAAACCTTTGTAGTATAAAGTGAACTAAACTAACCTCAAGACAGCAGCATCTGACTGAGCATAGCCAATGATTAGCCAATGCTCAAGCTGGTAGATAAACCTAAGTCCCGCCCATATAATTTGTGTGACAGCTGACCAGTTTAATTGAAATCAATATTGGATAACATGCCATTTAAAGCAATTGTAAAGAGAGTGGTTTGTTTTGGCTGCTGAAAAGATGCTTGACCTGTCAATTGTAATCTAATATGGGGTTGATGTATTTTCACACAATTGACCAAGATGACCCCTAAAGGGCAACAGAAAGTATATCTATTTGCATTTCAAATTGATAAACAATTATTATATCTAAGATCCTATTTTTTTTGGTTTTTGATATAAAACCATGCTGAATTAAAGATAGTTTCAGTGCGTATAAATGCAAGGAGTTATATGTAGCATATTTCATGTTTACCAGTGAGTGAATAGTCATTTGAACAATATTTCTGGACTGAGACTTTGTTTCTTAGGTAAGAAATAGTACTTAGGGGTAGCTCAATTACATGCATCTTGTTCAGTGAAACAACATGACTGAGATGGGGTTTGTTGGACTTGTCCCGGAGGGCCAAGATCTATAACTAGACCATTGCACTAAGGAAGCCAAAACTCAAGACCTGAACAGGGTCTGCTCTCTTCAAACTATTTTCCCCTATGAAATTCCTAATTTATTTCCCCAAGTTAATGGACACACGGACTGCATCATGAGAAAACCAGATTTTTGTTCAAAAGCTAAAAAAAGGGTAAAGATTTGTCATTGTGTTTGCTACACGGCTGGCCCAGTACAGTTCCCCTTCTACTTGCAACTAATGCACCAGTCATTTGTATCCCCGGCTCCCCCGGGGCCGGGGATAGCGGGGACATAGCGGGGCTAAAGTGCCTGGCTTTAACCTCTGATGTGTCCCGGCAGTGCCGGGGATTTGCCGGGGTTATGATTTCCCGTTACACTGTCACATTAATTCAAATTAGATTTTAATGATATTTTTAACATTTAATTATCTTTATGGTAGTTATTTAATTTCCAAATGCACCTAAACATTTACATGCATAAAATGAGGCCCTTCTCCCATGTTTCAGTTTCATCAGAACAACTCCCAGCTGTTGTTCCACGTTATTGTCAGCCCCTGGAGAGCCGGGGCTTTTAGCAGGGGTTTTACCAAAACTCTTGCCCGGCAGTGCCAGGCTTTAAAAATTGAAAAGTTAAACGCTCCGCTATTCCCCGGCCCCGGGGGAGCCGGGGATGCAAATGACTGGTGCATAAAGTTTCAAGTTTCTAGCTTTCTTCTATGACTGCACAGCCTGATTTGTGTCTGACATGGTATGAAACCCTGAAGACCGGTTTTCTCGGCATGATTTAATCATGACTTTATTTAAAGTGGAAGGTCAGTCGGACTTGTCCAATCTTCCCTAACATGTAAGTCAGATTTATATTGAAGCTCTTTCCTAGATGTGTGATTTTCTAGATTTTGATAGAATCTCACTGTCATATGACTGTTTTTCAAACTACAAATCGAGAGTTGTGTGATGTCATTTAACAGTTATTTGTCACAATGATTTGTATGTGTCGCAAACTGGTCAACAGACAGTTCCACTCAACGAGACCCCAATGTCAAAATTGTGTTTATGGCAAATTGGCTGTTGTCGCTTACTTGTCACAAACTAGTGTCCATTAACCATCACATTCCAGTGAGATACTAGCTTTAGAGAAACTGTCGATCACATTGAGGAAAATGTGACTTTTTGCTCAGTGCCACAATGAACAACGAATCAGTGAGAGTCCTACACTTAGCCATTGTCCCAGTTCATCATGGTGGATATCATAATTTATCTGTATGTCCCGGATGATTCATTGGCTAGATAGAGATGCACGGATAGGATCGAACAATTAATTACATGTTGTAAACAACTTCAGAGGCAGATGGTGAGGTTAGGATCCTGTAAAACCAGTTATATAAAGCCCCCAGTAAATATTACTTATAAATCCAAGGCGATACCTTTGTTGTGGCTCTTATTTTTTATGTTTTGGCACACAATTTTTGTGCTGTTTGCACCTTTGTATGTTGTCATATTTTTGTAAATTTCTGGTAATTGAGTGGTCACCTATTGGGAAAGAGCTGCTCACTCAAATTTTGATATGATTTCTTAGTATAAATACCTATTTTTCCCCTCCATCTCAATTTTTGGAGTGGGAATTTCTTTCTGATTGCACCATTTCCTGATCACTGCCTACAATTTTACCTTTCCATTCGCTAGAAGTTACAGGCAATTTCATAATTCGAGCACTTTGGGTAGTTTTCTGACATAACACCTGGATGATGTCTCACCATAAGATCAAAGAATCTGGACCACCACTGCTGTCATTTATGTTCCAAAAATAGTATCAGTATAAGGGTTCAAGATCAGTACATTTAGACAGGTTTAGCTCCGCCCACCATTGAAGGAGGAACTACATGACCTCAGATATTGACAGTAGCTGAATTTATTTCAATAAGTCAATAATAGGAGTAAACACATTAAAACAAATTAGATCAAATGTACTGTATGTCTTGCAATTTGTTTTAACCATCCCCTTAGACTGCATATTTTGAAGCATGGATATTTGTTTGAACAGATTAAAGATGAAAAATAACGATCCTTGTAATTTATTCAAGATAGAGTGTTTAGTGGGATGAATGAGTATTATGTTCACATTTTGATTTATTTTAAGGTGTTCAGTAGGAATTTTATTGTGATTTAGTAAATCAGAATTGATCTTTGAAATTGAAATGTTAACTTCTAGCGAATGGAAAGGTAAAATTGTAGGCAGTGATCAGGAAATGGTGCAATCAGAAAGAAATTCCCACTCCAAAAATTGAGATGGAGGGGAAAAATAGGTATTTATACTAAGAAATCATATCAAAATTTGAGTGAGCAGCTCTTTCCCAATAGGTGACCACTCAATTACCAGAAATTTACAAAAATATGACAACATACAAAGGTGCAAACAGCACAAAAATTGTGTGCCAAAACATAAAAAATAAGAGCCACAACAAAGGTATCGCCTTGGATTTATAAGTAATATTTACTGGGGGCTTTATATAACTGGTTTTACAGGATCCTAACCTCACCATCTGCCTCTGAAGTTGTTTACAACATGTAATTAATTGTTCGATCCTATCCGTGCATCTCTATCTAGCCAATGAATCATCCGGGACATACAGATAAATTATGATATCCACCATGATGAACTGGGACAATGGCTAAGTGTAGGACTCTCACTGATTCGTTGTTCATTGTGGCACTGAGCAAAAAGTCACATTTTCCTCAATGTGATCGACAGTTTCTCTAAAGCTAGTATCTCACTGGAATGTGATGGTTAATGGACACTAGTTTGTGACAAGTAAGCGACAACAGCCAATTTGCCATAAACACAATTTTGACATTGGGGTCTCGTTGAGTGGAACTGTCTGTTGACCAGTTTGCGACACATACAAATCATTGTGACAAATAACTGTTAAATGACATCACACAACTCTCGATTTGTAGTTTGAAAAACAGTCATATGACAGTGAGATTCTATCAAAATCTAGAAAATCACACATCTAGGAAAGAGCTTCAATATAAATCTGACTTACATGTTAGGGAAGATTGGACAAGTCCGACTGACCTTCCACTTTAAATAAAGTCATGATTAAATCATGCCGAGAAAACCGGTCTTCAGGGTTTCATACCATGTCAGACACAAATCAGGCTGTGCAGTCATAGAAGAAAGCTAGAAACTTGAAACTTTATGCACCAGTCATTTGCATCCCCGGCTCCCCCGGGGCCGGGGAATAGCGGAGCGTTTAACTTTTCAATTTTTAAAGCCTGGCACTGCCGGGCAAGAGTTTTGGTAAAACCCCTGCTAAAAGCCCCGGCTCTCCAGGGGCTGACAATAACGTGGAACAACAGCTGGGAGTTGTTCTGATGAAACTGAAACATGGGAGAAGGGCCTCATTTTATGCATGTAAATGTTTAGGTGCATTTGGAAATTAAATAACTACCATAAAGATAATTAAATGTTAAAAATATCATTAAAATCTAATTTGAATTAATGTGACAGTGTAACGGGAAATCATAACCCCGGCAAATCCCCGGCACTGCCGGGACACATCAGAGGTTAAAGCCAGGCACTTTAGCCCCGCTATGTCCCCGCTATCCCCGGCCCCGGGGGAGCCGGGGATACAAATGACTGGTGCATTAGTTGCAAGTAGAAGGGGAACTGTACTGGGCCAGCCGTGTAGCAAACACAATGACAAATCTTTACCCTTTTTTTAGCTTTTGAACAAAAATCTGGTTTTCTCATGATGCAGTCCGTGTGTCCATTAACTTGGGGAAATAAATTAGGAATTTCATAGGGGAAAATAGTTTGAAGAGAGCAGACCCTGTTCAGGTCTTGAGTTTTGGCTTCCTTAGTGCAATGGTCTAGTTATAGATCTTGGCCCTCCGGGACAAGTCCAACAAACCCCATCTCAGTCATGTTGTTTCACTGAACAAGATGCATGTAATTGAGCTACCCCTAAGTACTATTTCTTACCTAAGAAACAAAGTCTCAGTCCAGAAATATTGTTCAAATGACTATTCACTCACTGGTAAACATGAAATATGCTACATATAACTCCTTGCATTTATACGCACTGAAACTATCTTTAATTCAGCATGGTTTTATATCAAAAACCAAAAAACATAGGATCTTAGATACAATAATTGTTTATCAATTTGAAATGCAAATAGATATACTTTCTGTTGCCCTTTAGGGGTCATCTTGGTCAATTGTGTGAAAATACATCAACCCCATATTAGATTACAATTGACAGGTCAAGCATCTTTTCAGCAGCCAAAACAAACCACTCTCTTTACAATTGCTTTAAATGGCATGTTATCCAATATTGATTTCAATTAAACTGGTCAGCTGTCACACAAATTATATGGGCGGGACTTAGGTTTATCTACCAGCTTGAGCATTGGCTAATCATTGGCTATGCTCAGTCAGATGCTGCTGTCTTGAGGGTAGTTTAGTTCACTTTATACTACAAAGGTTTACATAGACTTTGAAGTCCTGATTTAGAAACACTTGATGTTAGCCGCTCTTTGATGTAGCAATGCCAGTTTAACGGACTAATGCCTAAAAAAGTTTGATGGCAAGTTTGATGGCGTGCTCCTATTATGAATTTTGCTATATGTATACCCCTTACACACCACTCAAAACTGGGGTTCGCAGTGGTATGCCTATTTTTTTCTGTCTTTTGCTCCAAAACATAGACTATGGGTACTCGTTAGACCCGCCTTTACGAGGCGGTTCTAACGTGTACCCACAATCTATGTTTTAAGGAAATATAAGAAAAAAATATTGAAATTTTTCCACTAAAATTTTTGAATTTTTAAAACTTCAAAAAACTCCGAGTATTGCAAGGACAAGTTTTCGTAATGAGTTAGACTTTTGAGAAGGGTCTTGTTGTCATGACTTACAATTTGTATCGAGAATAAGTTGTCGGTTAAAGTATAGATAAGATCTATGCTGACTTGAACCTCTATAATGACACTATCCTGCACAGTTGTCATAATTTTGTCTCGACATGACTTACAGATTGTTAACGTTAAACCACAAAAGAATCGAACCATTCGTTATAATGTCCTCTCTAATAACACAGTGATGTTGGAAGAAATTTTCTGTATGCTCCTACACCAGTTCTGGAAATATAGACAAAAATAATACATACTTAGACAACAAGAACCCTAAAATGCATATATGCGTAAGGCGACCAGTGATCGATCACATAAGTGGTTATCGGCTATTAATTTCCAAAGGATATACCTAAGTAAATCCTGTGCTGGTCTCATTTTAAGGCGCCTTATATAAGCTAACAAAAATTAATTTAACTTTATTTGGAAAACGTTTCTACCTTGCATTTTCTAGCACTTTACGAAGAGGGGGCTTAGTTGCACTGCTAAAAAGCGCTGGTTGTTCAATATATTCTCCAAGATGAAACAATCTGCATTCGTTCTGACTAGCTAATTTTAACTTCACCGCATACCTAACATCCAAATTATATCGGATAACGCTGCGGCTAATGGACGATTTCCGTAATTTTTGAGCGATTTTTTTCAACAGTTTTCCATTGTTTCTATGAGCGCTATGCATTTTTACCACTTAGTTTTATTATTATTATTATTATTATTATTATTATTATTATTATTATTCAGTTTTACGTCCCTTCCAAGATTATTTCAGCTCATATGAGACGGGCCAATCAGTAGGTGGGGCGAAAACGGGAGAACCACCTAGTTTCGCTGCTTTATTTTCTTTAAACTCACTGAAAATTTCCAAATTGTGTTTCGTGGCTAGAGATATAGAATATTTATTCCTTCTAAAATGCACATACCATCCAAGTTAGCCACCGTTTTTCAGAGAAAAAGGTGATCGATCACTGGTCCACCTGACCCTGATTCACAGTATGATGGTGGGTGTCCCGATTAAAATGACGTCACTGAGAACTTCAGTTGACGTGATGAACATAGAGAAGGTTCAAGCTTCGATGCGGTATGCAAGCATGCAATCTCCAATGCATGTCTGATAACATAGCTATTTTGATCGATAAATGGACCCTTATGCTATACGCAATTTCCACATCGAAGAATGTTATAATAGGAGGTAGAAAGAAAACGTGTCGTATGAAGTTGTTTCAGTATTCAAATGTGTTGTATCAGATGAAATGTATTAAATGGTCTGCGAAGTTTCAAAACAACCATCAAATTCGACTTACATGATTTAATAGATAGGCGTCCGCCGAGTTGTTCTATTGTACGGCTGTTTTGTTTTGTTGTAGTCATCAAATCGGGGCTCATAGTCCGGTTTCCTGCAAAAAAGGAGACTCTTGATATTGAATGAGCCACAAGAACCAATTCAAGTTCAAACTCAGACTTTGAAATTTTAAACAAATTCATAAGATCTAAGGCTCCGATTGATACTGACTTCAACATTCCTCTTACTCGTACCAATCAGACGTTCATCAAAAAGTTTTTAATGAATTTAAACCTTAAAAATCTACTGGACTTGATAATATAGGACCAAGAATCCTAAACATGTCTGCAGATGTGATAACACCTTGTTTTTAATTCATAATAAATAAGAGTATCCAAGTGTTTGAAAGGAAGCAAAGGTTGGAACAGGTCCGACACAAACGGAGCTGAACAAGCACAGAAGATGGCTAGAGGCTGGAAACGTTAGATTTAGAAAGTATCTAGGAATTGTACTATCCGTGTAGCGAAAACAAATGCGCAGATCAGCTTCGCAGTAACACAAGTTACTTAGAGAACAAACTGAGATAGTATATTACAAAACTTACAGATCTGAGTAGGAATTTCTGCAGCATCTACAGCAGTACTTGACAAGGATAAATGTCCCAACACAGAGTACAACCAGGCCCAGCAGTATCGCCACAGTGACCCAGAGAACGCAGTCCGAATCCTCAAAACACGTCAAATACCTGCAGACAAAAGTCAGAATATTAGCACATCGATAGTGGTCATATAATTGTTACTGAATGGCATCTTGTAATTATGAATTTAAAGATTTACTAAAATAAGGGACCGGTTGATTGAGAATTCTAATGCACTTGAGAATGTTACGCGACGTCTTATTGGATAACGTCAAAAATTTGCGACAGTATATTCTGCGATGTACCGTCGGAAACCTTACGTCATGAGCAACGTCGCTTCTGATTGGTTAACGTCGTGGTTATACGTCGCTCGTCACGCTCACATTTCGTGAAAAACAAAGCATTTTTCGATGTTTATAGTTAAAAAGTACATTAGAATGGGGATAACAATATTCAAATTTTTCATTTGGGGTGGTATATCGTCGGATATACGGTCGGAAATCATGTTTTACGGCTCCGCTAACGCGTCGCCGTAAAACAAAATTTCCGACCGTATATCCGACGATATACCGCCCCAAATGAAAAATTTGAATACAGTTATCCCCTAATTTTATTAACTGATTGTTTGTAAATTTCTATTTTCGAAACCGGTATATCAGCATGTTTAATTCATAATTTGCAGTGGTCAAGAAATAGGCTATTTCTAACAACAGTTCGTGATTAAAGATACGAAAGGAAGCAATTTGCTTATTGAATTGGTTTAAACTTTATTTTGATTGTTAAACAAACGTGTTACAAATACAATGCAAATTATCCAGGCTCTGATAGTAAGCCAAAGGCTTGTCCTAAGGTCATTTCCTGACTGTAATTATCCTGACTAAATTGAATTATACTATATTATTGTTCTATATTATACATATTATTGTGTAATCTTGGGTACTGGAAGTGGGTAAAGATCATTGACCGGGTAGAGCACAGTGACCTACGCTACGAATCTGTACCCGCTTTAGGCAATCCTCAAACCGTACCCGCACACTTACCCCCATTTAGGATTGCAGGAGGACTATACAAAGAGTGGATACATAATTATAATACTATGGCACAAACCAGAGACTAAAATTCATGGTTACATGTATCTAGATTGGATGCAGATGTTCTTGTATGTGTTAAACTCAGTCTATACTTTTTATTCTAATGCACTTGAGAATGTAACGCGACGTCTGATTGGATAACGTCAAAACATTGCGACGGTATATTCTGCGATATACCGTCGGAAACCCAACGTCATGAGCAACGTCGCTTGTGATTGGTTAACGTCGTGTTTTTCGTCGCTGGTGACGCTCACGTTTTGCGAAAAACAATGTATTTTTTCGATGTTTATAGTTAAAAAGTATATTAGAATGGGGATAACAATATTCAAATTTTTCATTTGGGGTGGTATATCGTCGGATATACGGTCGGAAATCATGTTTTACGGCTCCGCTGACGCGTCGCCGTAAAACAAAATTTCCGACCGTATATCCGACGATATACCGCCCCAAATGAAAAATTTGAATACAGTTATCCCCTAAATCATTACGAAAACACGCCCATATAATAATTATGCAGATTTTTCTTATATTTCTCTTTTTTCTTCTCCAAACATCACGTTTACTCCTGTTTGAGTTTTTGAGATATCCCTATAAAAGCGGGATGTCAGGGATGTACATTAGACGGACATGTTATACTGGTGATATTATGGTTATATCTAGGAATGTAGATGTGCGTGTATGTTGTATATATATTTTTAATATATGGTGAAAAATTAATTTAATGCTTTATTTATATAACAATGACTCCTAACAGCCACATGGCCATTTGTAGGTTGTCTCACTATATATAAATATTTTGGTAATATATATGGAATAGTTGGGATTTAATATTATAGGAGAAGAAGAAGGAGAAGAAGAAGAAGAAGAAGAAGAAGAAGAAGAAGAAGAAGAAGAAGAAGAAGGAATGATTGATCAATACAGACAAATATAATTATTCGAAAGATGGTATTCTGTTATTCTGCTCGAAAATCATATGTTTTTTTCAAGAAAAACTGATCTCCAAGTCTTGGAGAAGGAGAGGCGTAGTTATGATGAGTTAATATGGAATGTATGAGATTATAGTATAAAGTGTGAAATCAACAAAAGACGGGTGTATACAACACACGGCTGGATCTGAAAACTAGGAGGATAAGGGGCACATAAATCTGAGTGACACACACGTATATAGTAACAGTATGGAAACATGGATTAATAAGATCTAGCCCTGGGGGTATACAAAATTTTTTTCAATCTCATTTCAGCTGAGACTAAAATTTATCCTGGTCATAAATGTTAAGTAAGATGCTTATTGGTATTTTGATATTTATTAGCAGGATAAATTACAGGCTTTGGTGATCATAACTTGAAATTTTAGTTTATTTGGGCTATTTTGTCATTTATGAGCAGTTCAAATTTTATGCTCAGCTGAGTTGAGCATGAAAAAAGTTTTATAATCTCGGGACCGGCTGGTGTCAATGATCATGATGGTGTGCAAAAAGTTAGCAGACATATACATGTATTCATACCTTGTAGCACTGTGGATAGAGTATTATTATTTTATAATGTGGACAAAGTAATGCAATGGTTAATAAATTCTATATCAAGGCAAAGTGACCAATGCTGCTTGAAGAAAATGAATATTATTTATGTTTGCTTGTACAAAAGACTAAACGAAATAAAACTAGTATTGCTGAACATACATATACTCGTATTTTCATTTGTATGTAATATTACATTTAATAAATTATATAACAGCAAATACCCACTTGTAACTTATCTACATTGTAAGTTGGGTGAACGACTCGTGTCCAGTCTGGTCATAATGGTATCTTTTATTGAAATAGTATTACACTTAAAGCCAACGAATCTCTGTTTAACAAACTATCTAGGCACATGTGTGCCCGTTGCAATGAGCTTTGTCGGACCGCAGAATCACACCACATACGGCTCGTCAAATTCCAACTGGTACGTCAAATTCCAGATGTTTATGTCAGCGCTTGCGTTTTGGCGGCTAAATTATTTTTGTTGTTTTTTTCTTGTTTTATACTTTAGCTAATGGTTTCAAAAGAAAATAATAATCGGCAGTCGTGTGTGGACCTCCACGCATCTGTACATACAGGTGTCATGGTCAGCTTATCCGTAGATTGGCGAAAACATTGCACGAAAGTCTTAAAACGGCACGTTCAAGTTCAGAAAACATCCATACTTTTTGCCAAATATCTTCATAACTAGAAATAATTGAAAATCGCATGCTCGAATATATATAGCTTAGTATCTATTTCAACTTTTATTCAAATCAATTACTACTATTGATAGCGCAGCTCATTCTTTTGCACCATGTGTGATTTTACATGATACGAACCACGACAGTCGCTTTATACTTGAAAGACCAGACGGACAATAGCTTTTGATACGTCAAATAACAGACGTAGAAACGACTTTGGATACGTGTCGCATCAGACATGTTGAGTGCGATTATTTCAAATACCCATGGCACCCTGGCATTGTTTGGCCTTCTTAAGCGGTCAACTTGGAAGTATACGTTCAAAAAATAAATTGTATTTCTTGAATTGGAAATGTTATGGATGTCATACAGTTTATAGATGGGCAAAGAGAAAATGGCCACCTTAAAGACACACGACATTGATTCACTATATCAACATTTGCACAAAATGTTGAAACCGTAGAATCAACATTAAGACACACATTGCTGAAATATTGTTAAAATAATGTTGTTTCGGTCAACCTTCAAACATTGTTGAATCAATTCGATTCACTGAATCAACATTGATTCTACAACATTGTTTCAAAGTTGAATGAATCAACATTGGTTCGAAACTGTTTCAACTTTGTGCGTCTGCTGTTTTGTTTCCACTCAAACACAGTATAACTTTATGGGAGTGATATAGTGGTCGGGGTTTGAAAAGGTACAGGTAGACAAAGATCAGGAAAAGGCATAATCAGAAAAAGATTTCCACCTGATTGTCTCAGTTCTTGATCCTTGGTTAATCTTATTTTAAAGGCGCTGATAGTCAGCGACCTTAACCACGGCCGGTTGTGCGGTCGTGTAATCTAGTGGGTAGTTAGTTCCGATGAGAGGTTGTGGTCTCGAACCCCGACCGACACATACGCGTGTCATGTTGATGACTTTTGAGCCCCCGGACTCTGTGGCAGTATGCAGGATGCAGAATATGTACATCAGTGTATGTATTTGAATCGTTTAAAGACAGTCGTTTCACTTTGTTTTCTTCCCAAGTAATGTTTTCTTTATGCAATTTATGGTTTGTAGCGATGCAAATTAAACCATATACTGACTATTGCATAACAAAGAAGTGTTTTAGTAGACCCGTATCATAAAACGTTGATCTACCGTCTGGGTCATTCCGTATCGGCCGTCTGTAATTTCACTTATCATATGACATTCGCCCGTCTGTACTTTGGCGTACTGTTTTTGTCGCCAAGCGGCAGAATAAAACGATAAATACACTGTAAAGGTTGATTATCAATGATCCTTCAGATGGAGATTGAAAAAATATTAGCCTCAATAAGATTATACCATGAAAAGTTTAGGTATTCTTTGTAAAATACAGCAAAATAACTTACCCGCCAAAACGCACGCGCTGACATAAACATCTGGAGTTTGACGTACCAGTTGGAATTTGACGAGCCGTATGTACGGTGTGAGAATGTTCAATCCGATTATGCACATATCTGGGTTCGAGGGTATAAAACTTTCAGTTTCATGCTCAACTAAGCTGAGACTAAATTGAAACCGCTCACAAAAAATGCCAACATTTATGAGCAGGATAAATTGAAGGCTTTGGTTATTTAGACCGTAAATTTCAATTATTTGGGCTATTTCAATTATTAACGGACAATCTAAATTTTAGTCTCAGCTGAGTTGAGCATGAAAAAAAAGTTTTATAACCGGCGCGGGACCTGGCCTTGAGGTTATAAAACTTTTTTCAAGCTCAGCTCAGCTGAGCATGAAATTTTAACTGCTAATAAATATTGAAATAGCCCAAATTAGTAGAAACTTGAGGTTCAAATCTCAAAAACTAGTAATTTATCCTGCGCAATTGTTGGCATTTTAACATTTATGAGCAGGATAAATTTTAGTCTCAGCCGAGTTGAGCATGAAAATAAGATTTTATAACCTCGGGATCTGTTTATACCTTAAACCAGAAGTTGTGCCGATCGTCGTTGTGGCTAAATCGACATCCACCGTGACGGCAGCCGTTGTCGAGACATCGCTGATGTCTTTTGCGATCACGTTGAATGACAGTGTAGTCCCTGCACAGCTGCTGCAAACTTCGGTTAGCAGTCTCATGGTGGACAGGGCGCCGGTAGCGGAGTCGATCTGTAAGTTAGCACAATCTCTTACACACACACTTTATGAAAACACACCCATGCAATATACAGAGAGATTTGATTGATTTAAAATTGAAAAAAAAAAAAAAATAATAATAATAATAATAATCAGATAAATTTTGATTTTTTTTTCTTCTTATTTTTCGTGGGTACACATTAGAATCGCCTCGGCGAGGCGGCTCTAACGAGTACCCACAATCTATGTTTTGGAGCAAATAGGTATACCGAATTATGGACAATTCGGACCTTGGCTATTCGGCTCTAGTCAATTCGGACCCTAAAAAATTCGGCCCTAGTCAATTCGGACCTCCACCACTGGTCAATTCGGACCCCGACCACTGGTCAATTCGGAACCTTTTTATTGGTCAATTCGGACCTCAATTAGAAAAAAATGTTTGGTCAATTCGGACCTTTTCCATTGGTCAATTCGGACCTTTTCCGTTGGTCAATTCGGACCTTTTCCATTGGTCAATGCGGACCTTTCCCTTTGGCCAATTCGGACTTTTTCATTATCTATTTTCCACAAAGAAAACTTGGATCAGATAAAAACGAGCCGACCTAGCATCTACATGTAGAATGAGACTTCAATCCCTATATTGGCCGTACAATCTGATGTATTGTTTCAATAGACTAATTTTAATAATTGCTTTCATGTTACAAAACATAAAGAACTCGTAAGAAACAGATAGGCTGCTTTGTGACATTAGCTAATTCGGACCCTAATCCGATTCGGACCTTGGCTAATTCGGACCCTATTTCCAAAAAAAATCATTGGCTAATTCGGACCTCGATTTTCCGGGGTCCGAATTGACCAGTGGTCGAGGTCCGAATTAGCCAAGGTCCGAATTAGCCAAGGTCCGAATTGTCCACAGCTGAGGTCCGAATCGGGTCCGAATTAGCCACGGTCCGAATTAGCCAAGGTCCGAATTGTCCACGTACCGGTATACCGGTCCCGGGTCGATTCGCCCGTGAGTTGTTTCGCCCCTGAGTCGTTTTGCCCGTGAGTCGTTTCGCCCTGGGTCGTTTCGCCCTGGTTTCGCCTATCTATCTATCTATCTATCTATCTATCTATCTATCTATCTATCTATCTATCTATCTATCTATCTATCTATCTATCTATCTATCTGTCTATCTATCTATCTATCTATCTATCTATCTATCTATCTATCTATCCGTTTTCCTTCCTTCCTTCCTTCCTTCCTTCCTTCCTTCCTTCCTTCCTTCCTTCCTTCCTTCCTTCCTTCCTTCCTTCCTTCCTTCTTTCATTCCTTTATCTTTTTACAACATTAAAAAAGCCACAGAAGCAGAAGCGCTAAAATGTTTAAATAAATATTATATTAACAAGATACGTCAAGATACTCATTTTAACCAAACCTCCCTACCTACCTAGCTACCTATATTCACCTACCTATCAGCTTCAGCATCATCGACAATAACAATATCAACAACAACGACTACAATAATAATAATAATAATAATAATAATAATAATAATAATAATAATAATAATAATAATAATGGGCGAAACAACTCACGGGCGAAACAACTCACGGGCGAAACGACCCTCCTAGTAAGGGCGAAACGACCCACCCATAAAACCAGGGCGAAACGACTCAGGGCGAAACGACCCGGCGAACCGACCCACGGGCGAAACGACCCGGATTCGGTATACCACTGCATACTTCAGTTTTACTATATAAAAGTGGGGTTTAAGGGGGTATTTATTGCATGGACATGTTTTCCTGATGACTGTTGGGGGTCCAAGTTGATATCTGTGTTGGAGATCAAGTTAATACTGTACGTAACAGTCTGACCTTTAGCATTGACCTTAGGAAGCATGTATTTAGATCCTTTTACCTAAATAATGGATATGCTTCAGAAATGCATGTTACAAACTAGACTAGAGAGCACGATGTTAGAAAAACGTATTTGGATTCGAAATCGTGATGTTTCTTGTTTTGTTTCTTTTTGCTCAAAGTTTGATCCGCGTTTATTAACTGTATAAGCCTTCTTTTGTTAAGCGACGTCTTATACACCGCCCGTAACACTAGCCTCGCGTCTTTAGAACAACTGACCAAAGGGAAAGAATGAGCCACATCGTGAGAAAACCGGACTTGCCTATGTGAAACAAAAGCGCAGATCAGCTTCGCAGTAACTGCGAGGCCTCCCCAGGGGGGGTCTTTGCTCCCTGCTCCCTGAAAGAAAAATGACCTTTCTCCCCAGCTCCCCAAAATGTTTATCCTCAGCCCCCTGCTCCCTGCTCCCTAAAACCATGCTTTCTCCCCAAATCCCTGAAAATAAATGACCCTTCTCCCCAAATCCCTGAAAATAAATAGCCCTTCTCCCTGAATCCCCAAAACCCCTGGGAGGGCCTCAACTGCGAAGCTGATCAGCTCTTTGCTTTCGCTTCTCGGATAGTACAATCTCTCTTCACCGAAATGCCAAGCTTCTAGCCTGCATCTGTAACTGTGCAGGTCGGTTTGTGTCAGACCTGGTCGGACACCCGGAAGACCGGCTTTCTCACGTCGCGGCTCTTTATTTGGTTTACCGAAAACTGACCCTGAATATTTCTGACGTCAACCCGCTCTGATCTAACGAGTACTTGACAATACCGTATTTTCCGCCATCTCTGTCGGTAGCCTCGATGTAGGGGCCCGTGGGCGCCAGCGTGGTCGCGACGGGCGCATAGTAGGTCAGGTCGTAGTTGTAGGAAGTCTGGGTAAATTCGGGTCCGAAGTTGTTCTTCTCCGCTTAATCAAGAAAGTTGAATCTTTTAGCAATGTTTAAGAGCTGGTAAACATAGAACTGAAATCCACTGCGAAAATGATCGCCAAAATGTAAACTATGACTTAATTTAGCCGGCCGACTCGCCTAGAGGCCGTCTGTTGGCATGCATAGAACCAGCAATATAAGTATCGACTAGTGTTTATTAATATATTTATGAACAGGACAAAGTATTGATACAAAAAGAATCCCAGCAGAAGTGCCGTGTCATGGTGAAAATATGATACATACTGACATAGAAAGTTAACGGAACCGTAGTCGGTGAAGTATTCCCGGTACTGTCCGTCAGCGTGACGTTGCACGCGACCGTCGCCGGGTCCCCGCAGTCCATACAATAGTCCAGAGTTAGGGAACAGAGACAGGTATCTCTGTCCATGGTGAACCTCCCCTGGCCCGCGGCTTCACAGTTCATGGTGCAGTGGACCGTGTCAACAGTGTCATCGTCCGTCCCCGTGATTTGAGGGTCTACCAAGGTCGTCCCAGCAGTCTGGAATAGATTAACATTGGCACGGTAGGCATATCACTTCGAGGTAAGCGTATCACCTCAACAATAGCTCGTCGTGCGTTTATGTGCTAGAAATGTTAATATTTTTTTCGGCTGGACAGTCAGTATATAATAGTGATAAACGATAGTGTTATTGCTTCGCATCAAAGATGGAGTAAATCAAATCATCATCATCAGGTTAATCACAGGCAATTTCCGGCGCTGTGATGTTCATGTCTGGATATGCGGTTTCAGGGAATGTAGCTCGGTTACTAGTTACATGTATAATCTGGCAATAACTTACCAGTCCATCGTCAAATGTAATGCTATACCCATCGGGATGGTCGATCGTAACAGTTTCAGGCATGTTATCGATGGTAACGACCAGGTTTTCCTGGATTGTCTCCCCTCCCGCGGTCGCCGTGACGCGAAAAGAGAAAGTTGACGGCATTCTTTCGTAGTCAAGTTCGCTATTTACTGTTATAGCTCCAGCTGAAAAAAGTAACCTGTCCGATACATACGTTACTTTACGAACTATATTACGTTACGGAAAGTTCTAGACAATAATAGAGTATGTACCTTACTGTAAGGGCCAATAGCGAAGTACAATGTATACGTACCGGCATTCTAACTAACGAACATGGTCAATAGCGAAGTAAGTAATTTGAAATCATGGTCAATAGCTAAGTATGTAAAACCGTCATGATCAATGGCGAAATGGTCAATGGCGACGTGTAACGTTATTTATAACTAATTATCATGATCAGTAGCAAAGTATGGAATTTAAAATCTTGACCAATAGCGAAGTATGTAACAGACTATGAAAGCGAAACATTTTATTACTACCATGGTCAATAACAAAGTATGTAACATATTAAGTATGAAAACCGGCATGGCCAATAGCGAAGTGTATTTATAACTAAAGCGAAATATGTCAAATATCTGACTTGAAATCATGACCAATAGCGAAGAATGTAACAGACTATCGTGATCAAAAGCGAAACATTAATTACTATCATGGTCAATAAGCTATATCATAATCAAAATGCGAAGTGTGTAACTATTACTCTCAATAGCGAAGTGTGCACTAGTACTATCATGGTCAATGGCGAAGTATGTAACTTAATATCACTGTCAATAGCGTATGTTATTTACTATCATGATCAATAGCGAAGTGTGTAACTAACTATGATGGTCAATGGCGAAATTGTAAATTACTATTATATTGACAAGGGCTAAGTGTGTAACTTACTATTATGGTTAATTGCGAAGTATGTAATTGCGCCGCTCGATGGTGATGACGTCATGTGATACTTGATCGCATCACCGTCATAATCAGTCGCCTGGACTCGGAAGATTTCGGTGTTTATCGCTGTACCTTCACTCACATTCTTAGCACCAGTTGGCATATTACCAAACTGTGGTGACACTAAAAGAGAACACGAAAAATATTTATTTGCTTTTTCAGTGATGGGGAATACCAAATATATTTCACCGAGTGAGTTGAAAACATCAGAATTTTCACGAGTGCGCAGCACGAGTGAAAATTATAATGTTTTCAACTCACGAGATGAAATATATTTGGCATTCACCGAAAAAAAAGAGCAAATTTTCTTTTTATTTTATACAATACACGGGCATTTTCCAATTCACAAGGCAGGTGGTGAAAATGCAAAACCCAAACATTTTTGAAAACACAAATAATTTTGGTACCACATTGTTCCTTACAGTACGTTCTAACTAAGAAAATGAATGCCCACACTTTATGTTTTCGTTCATAAATAATGGAATTATAGGCGTTTGAATTTCTGAAGTGAGACACATTTAATGACGTCAAGTAAATGGAAACGTCAGAAGTAATCCAAAATCTACAGTGAAGATATATGCTGATATCAGTCACTAGTGACTTTTGATATCAGTGAGATTTGATATCTGTGGAATTTCATATCAATGAAAGTACCCTCTTTTATCAAGTTTTGATATACATTGGTTTTCACTGTAAAGTATAAAATAACAGCATATCATATACCGCACACATGCGAACAGTCTACTCGTAATCAATCATCTACCCGTATCTAACCCCCCCCTCCCTGAACCCAACTTTTATATAGTAAAACTGGGAGTTTGCAGGGGTATACTTTTTTTCTTATTTTTGCTCCAAAACATAGATTGAGGGTACTCGTTAGAACCGCCTCGGCGAGACGGTTCTAATGTGTAACCACCATCTATGTTTTGAGCAAAAATAAAAAAATCCACTGAAAATTTTCATTTTTCTTTAAAAATCACTGTATGATGATAAATAAATGTGTATGTGTATGTCAGAGCCATCATCAGACATAAACTTGGGCAAATTGCGTCCAAGAAAGGATCAAATGACTATTAGGATGTTCGCTGCTAATATTTGACATTTCGGAACTTCCGGTTTTTATTTTGTTGATAATCTCGTAAACGGTTGCAGATATTTTCCTAATATTTTTTATTTGAATACATATTGATAATACGCAATATTTACATTTTTATTGCAATCGCCCTAGATGAAAGTATCTTTCTTGATGTTCTTCATTTCCCGATGAAAAACATTTAATTCACGTGATCTAGAGGCCACGCCTATGGGCGGGACAACATCAAAACCAGCCAGTGACGTTGTTTGTTTACTCTTGTTGTCGTGACGTTGGTCGCGATAGGCGCGAAAATTTGACGTTTTGGCTGTTCCAAACTTACGTTAAGTCAGATTTAATGTCAAATAACATGAAAATGCGTGGTGATATGCGCAATTGAAAATCTGATACTTGATTGATAATATAAAATGTAAATATAAGTATTGAAATTCAGATTTTAGCTTTCACTGGATGATGAAAAACATTAGCTGTTTTAATTTGGTGTCTCCGAGAAGCGCTTCGGGCTTCACAGACATTAAAACAGCCTAATGTTTTTCATCATCCTGTGAAAGCTAAAATCTGAATTTCAATCCTTAATTGAACAAGCCATGAAAATTGTCAATCTAAGGAACTTCATTTTCATCCCATTTTCTGCAACATTTTAGAAAATTTTAAGTGTAAGCAAAATTTAGGGGGTAGGGTAGATTTAACTTGAATATTACACAACTTCAAATTACTTGCACTGATGTGATGTTTATTTTAGCAGTAGTAGATGTATGCAAGGTCTTCTTTATCAGTATTTCTTTCTTTGGTGTGCTAGTTTTAAAATTTTGGGTGGTTTTATGAAATGGAGGGTAAGAAATTAAACAGCCGAAAAAAGGCTTAAAAGGGCGATTTTCAAGTTGTTGGTTCTCTCTTATATGCACACTACTCTATGTATTTCATTCTTTTATTCGAACAATATGAACAAGTTCTATGTTGTGTAAAAATACAAGAAAAAGTTTGAATCTCCAAATATGGATTTGGCACATTTATAAATATTGATTTTTCCGATATTTTAAGTTCGGGGTTAGGGTTGTTAAATGAGTCGAAAAAAATTTGTTATCCACTTCAAGTTGCAAATTTTTGTCTCATTAGGTCCAAAATAGTCAGTGTCACTTAAACAAAATGACTTTTGAAAGTATTCATGATGTCTTTTTGGTTCAGAAAGGTGTATGTGAAAGAATTGAAAATTAAATTATTTTTTCTAATTTTCAAACATGATGTTTAAAGGCCTCATTCAGAGGCCTGTAGCTTGAAAAAATGCACACTGTACCGTATATTTATTTTGTTTTCATATGTCTTATTTTATATTTTGGGATAAAACAAGAGCTGTTAGAAAAAAAGTTTGAATACTTTTTCATTGGCAGCGAACATCCTTAATTAGACTACTAATTAATCATGTAATTCTGATTTGAACACTAGCAACTGAACTTACATTGAATTGAAAATGAGACACAAAATAAAACCAACAGCAGTCCGAGAAGTGGAATATTTCTCAACAGTTCCATCATCAGTTTTTCTTTCCCCGCTTTTATGATCCTTTCGTGAATTTCTTTGAGTCACACATTCAACAAAACAAAAAATAAGCTCAGTGTCATGTTGTGATTCCGACTTTAATTTTTCTTCTAGATTATCTCGTTCGCTCGCTTAACCATATGCAAAAACGTTCGTTTGCTGTTTTGAAATGTAGGCACTGTTTGTTAAGGCATATGAAATGAGCCGCATCGTGACAAAACCGGATTTTTGCATATGCGAAAACAAATGCGCAGATCAGCTTCGCAGTAATTGCGAAGCTGATCAGCGCCTTTGTGTCAGACCTGTTCGAAAACCCCGAACACCGGTTTTCTCGCGTCGCGGCTCAGATCACTTGCGCGTCATGTGTAGCAGCAGGGCCTTCACAATGTGCCCAGTTTATATCTAGAGACATTGGTGTTTCTTCAGTGTGGACTATGAAGACTCTAATCAGAACACCGGACGTCCAGACAGGTCAAAGTATTCACTTTACTCACAAGTGAATATTATTGCGCTTACTCACAAGTGAATATTATTGCGCACCGGCGCATATGGTGTTCTAATGGTAAATGTCAAAAATCATATTCAATTCATAAAGATTGAATACAAAACCACGTAGTTTCTCTAGTCTTTTTGTGCATCGCCAAATTTCTTTTCATCAACATTCGATTATTGACAAACTAAATGTAAATAAAATAATTTTCAATATCATAAATAGATCAATATTTAAAACTCTTAAGGATGTTCGCTGCCAATGAAAAAGTATTCAAACTTTTCTTCTAACCACTCTTTTTTTATTCCAAAATACAACACAAGACATTTGAAAACAAAACAATATAAGGTAGTGTGCATTTTTTCAAGCTACAGGCCTTTGAATGAGACCTCTGAGCACCATGTTTTAAATTGAGTAAAATTAATTTAATTTTTAATTCTTTGAAACATACCTGTCTTGAATGCTTTCAAAAGTCATAATATTTACTTAATACAGACTATTTTGGACCAAAAGCATAGAAAAATTTTCAACTTGAAGTGGATTACAGAATTTTACGATTCCTTTTCCAACCCTACCCCCATACTTGAAAAGTCGGAAAAAATCAATATTTTGAAATGTGCCAACCCCATATTTGTTGATTCAAACTTTTTCTTGTATTTTCACACAACATAGAACTTGGTAACATTGTTCGAATAAAAGAAATATATAGGGTAGTATGCATATAAGAGAGAACCAACAACTTGAAAATCGCCATTTTCAGCCTTTTTTTCGGCTGTCTTGTTTCTTAAAGCACATTTCATAAAACCACCTAAAATATGAAAACCAGCACACCAAAGACACAAAGACTGACTTAAAAGACCATGTACACATATACTGCTGCTAAAATAAACATCGAACTAGTGCATTTAATTTGAAGATGTGTAATATTCAAGTTTAATCTACCCTACCCCCTAAATTTTACTGACAACTAAAATTTTCTGAAAAGTTGCAGAAAATGGGGTGAAAAAATGAAGTTTATTAGATTGACAATTTTCATGGCTTATTCAATGCAGATCATCAATATGTATCCAAATATAAAATATTAGGAAAATATCTGCAACCGTTTACGAGATATGCAACAAAAGAAAAACCGGAAGTACTAAAATGTCAAATGTTAGCAGCGAACATCCTTAAAGGACAGAATAGTATAAATAAATACAATACATGTAAAATCATCAACAAGTGAATGAGGTACTATACAATGCGTAGAAATATATTTTTCACTCATCCCTTTTATAATCAATAAGTAGGGCATGAAAATCAAAATGTGATAAGTCTAAACCACGCAAATAGGAGTTCTTTTTTTTTTTCGAGTAGTGAGTTTCGAGTTACAAAAGCGAGTTTCTAGTTAGAAAAGTGAGTTTCGAGTCAAAAAAGTGAGTTTCGAGTTAAAAAAGTGAGTTTCGAGTTAAAAAAGCGAGTTTCGAGTTAAAAAAGTGAGTTTCGAGTTAAAAAAGAGAGTTTCGAGTTAAAAAAGCGAGTTTCGAGTTAAAAGGCGAGTTTCGTGTTTAAAAAGGGAGTTTCGAGTTAAAAAAAAACGAGTTTCTAGTTAAAAAAGTGAGTTTCGAGTTAAAAAGTGGGTTATTTAAAAAAAATCCAAAAACTGGTTTAAATAATATTTATTCTCAAATTTCATTACGTTGCATTGAAAAAAGGTCCACTCCTCGCAACCATACACACGCACACAGCAGCAATCCAAAACGACGTCGTTACCCCATGATACCAAGTTACAGTATAACCATATTCAGATTCCGATAACCTCCAAATTATTCAAATATACTAAATGAATAAAGAAACGCAACAAATATTTTGGGCCGCTTTGAGCAGGCTTTGTAATGCACTGAACTTATTATAATATGAGAGCAATATCTAATCGTCAAATTGCAGCAGGTTTAGCCACTACGTCGATTACGTTTGCTTAATGACGTGGGCGTATCCGCACTGACCTACAGTAGCACACATTGTAAGCATGACCAGTTAGTCAACTTTGAACCAAAACCATTAATTTTGTATTTCCCAAACCTTGGGGGATGTTGCGTACAGATCCCGGATGATTGTAGTAGACTTACTTCATGAGTTTACACATGCATGAAATGAATGTATTTGAACAGGTGTGTCATTCATATTTGAATTTCAGCGAATGAGGGCCCCTCCTGTTAGCAACATTCGGTTCTTGGACAGCGCAATCGATTGTCGCCGACCTGGACAACTTTTTTTTTCAATTTTCCATTTGACTCGATCATCGATACACCACTATCGCAGAGATATCGTATTGAGGTTTTTTTTTTTTTTTTTTTTTTTTTTTTGTTTTTTTTTTTTTGTTTCAACTTTATCAATAGATTCTATATAGAACTGAATAAACTAGTTCAACTTAAAGTTTGTTTCGAAGAAAATACCTAGGCTATTTATCAATTGTCCGGGAAAAAAATGTCCGACTGAAACTGATGCTGTCCGGCCATTTTGTCCGGACAGTAATTTTGTCCAGCTGAATCATATATACACTACAAATGGTCCAATATTGATACATCACAAGCAAATACACGGGGGTGATTCAATTGATATCACCTGTGCTGTCGTCCGAGACGTTACTGCATATATTGCTGTCGTCCGAGTATTCCGGTTTCCGTCCGAGTACTACGGCTGTCGTTACACAACCAGTACACACGTAAAAGTGGATCGCAATCGAATCTGAAGGTATTATTTATATTTTTCTGCTAGAATGTGTTGTTAGATATTTGTCTATCGTGCAATATGTTTGTACGGGCTTTTGGGTCGCTAGTTTTCATACAAACATGTGTTTAATCGTAAAATAGCAAAAATCACATAAATATGCAAATACTGTAAAAATCAGCATCTCTCATTTCTGACCATTTATTGAACAACGTGGAAAACATAACTGCAAAGATAAAACCTTTTACAGTTTTAAAAAAATCCAAAGCAGAAAGGTTTTGAAGGGGCGTTTAACTTTTGGTGTTACTGCTGTCGATCAGTTGTAAATATGTGTGATACGGCTGTCGATTAAACTCGTTACGGATGTCGACAATTTAGAACAGGTGGTAGATCCAAATATACGGGTAAAACTAAGTTTAAGGCCTCCTAGATTTCAGAAATATGAATGAAACAACACCTGCTTCACTCTGTTCATAATTCTAACGGTTGTATCTACACGAACGGTTAGATATTTACATGGCACACCGCCGCCCTGATCAAACCAAGTTATGAATATTGAACGTCGTATATATGTAGTGACCGATTGCCTTACTTTCTCAATCATTTTCGCATGCATTATCCAAATAAGAAAGTGTAGTGTATATAACTTAAACTTTGATGAGCGTCACAAAAGAAGACAAACTGTGGCGAAAGTGACTGATTGATCCTTTGTGTAATGTACTAGTCATTACCGGGGCGGGCGGGGGATAGCCGTGGAAATAAGCGCGGCTTTGACATTTTTACAGGACATCCAAAATTTAAAACAGAATTAAAACGTAAACTTTGTTACTTTGAAAAAGGTAGTTGCGCGGTGTAGTTTTTTGATGATTACGACGTGCGTTTCGTTCATGCACATGTCAGCTTATAAATCGTTTTTCATCCCCAGAAAACATGTTATGCAAAGTGTGTGTCGTTAGATACAACACTCATTGTTCATTTATATGACTTCACTAATTATCTCATATGACATTACAGAAGAGAGTTTTGTAGCATTTGTTACTATTATGCTTTCTAGCAATCTGCTTATATATTGTTATAGCTCGATATTGACCTCAGGTGCGTCCATGAAGTACCACGTGAAAGGTAAATCGGTACGAAATGGCTCAAGTTTTCTGTTGCACTTCAGTTGCCCGCACAGTAAGTATTTGTACTGTTACAGTCTGAATATCCTTTCACGTGCTACTAAGTAGACTCGTCGATCTTTTGACGCACCTGAGGTCAAATTCGAGCTATATATAATTTATGTCGTTTGAACAGAGTAAATTAGACATAAATTTCCTTTCTCTTGTGGTCGCTTTAAGCAACTACATATAAAGTAGGGACAGCCTGTTTAATCGGTAGTAGCACGTGCTTTACATATAAAGTAGGGACAGCCTGTTTAATCGGTAGTAGCACGTGCTATTTAACATACTCGTAGTTATAGCGGTAAAATACTGCATGTGTCATTCAAGCTGATACGACAGTTCAGTAGACACCTAAATTTTAATTTTGCCATTTTTGGGGACGATAGCGCTTTAACCAATGTCGAGTCGTCATCTGAGGCACTAGTTTCAGAGGGGCTGTAAGGAGCCACTGCAGATGGGAGCAAGTAATGAACACGGGTGTAACTGAAAGCTGTCCTACCACGCTTAACGCATGCTTTAATAAATGTTAATAAATGATACAGTTTTCTTGCGTGTGTGGTGTTTATATGTAAAGTTGCTTGGTTTGAAGCAAGAGAATAGACAGTCTATACAGTCCTTTTATCAGTTGAAAATGAAAACTATTCAGAAACTACAAAAAAAATGCATAAAATGCGTTGAATTTGATTTCAATGGGCAATATGCTATCTCAAAATACTATCGACAGCCGTATCGTACTGATCAATAAACAACCGCCAGCCGTATCAGGGGGTCAACGACAGCCGTATCACGCTTTTTAAAAACGGCAAATAAAATTTGAAGGACGCAACGGGTTGGGGAAATGATTATAGTTTTCAAAGGCTAAATGGAAAACGAAATAGTCCAGCTACTTTCGCTTATGAGGAATGTTTGCATATGTTGAAAGTAAGAAAAACACGCGAGAAAACAATGTTTTGTACTCAAAATAAGTTCTTGTGATTATCTATATGTTAAGAAAGTTGGAAACACGTTGGAAATAACGATAAATACCTTCTTGACAATTTTCCGTGATAATTGCGCTGAATAGCGACGAAATTTTGGCCCTGTGGACAGTGAAACAGGGGCACTGATGGTAATGACAGCCGTAGTACTCGGACGGAAACCGGAATACTCGGACGACAGCAATATATGCAGTAACGTCTCGGACGACAGCACAGGTGGTATCAATTGAATCATCCCCGTGAAATAGCAGCTTAGCAATCCAGGTGTTTCAAGCATCTCTTAACTAGTAAAACTGTTGTCAAAAAGTTGAAATTGACATTTCCTGTCCAATATTTGTATCAACATTGAAATGTACATCATCACCTGATATACCTCTGATTGGTCACAGATTGATGAAACTGACAGATGTTTTCAAATCTTTTCAAAAATTTTATTGGCTGTTTGAAAATAATGAAGCAGACCAAGGTTTTTGGTTATTTTACAACCATGCAAATAGCAGCTTAGCAATACAGGTGTTTCAAGCATCTCTTAACTATTTGTCAAAAAGATGAAATTGACATTTCCTTCAATTATTTGTATCAACCTTGAAATGTACATCATTCTGACATTGGCTAATTCGGACCTTAATCCGATTCGGACAATGGCTAATTCAGACCTTAATCCGATTCGGACCTTGGCTAATTCGGACTCTATTTAAAAAAAAAAAAAAATCATTGGCTAATTCGGCCCTCGATTTTGCGGGGTCCGAATTGACCAGTGATCAAGGTCCGAATTAGCCAAGGGGTCCGAATTGTCCACAGCTGAGGTCCGAATCAGGTCCGAATTAGCCAAGGTCCGAATTAGCCAAGGTCCGAATTGTCCACGTACCGTACATCAACATCTTAAATATCTACGATTGGTCACAGTAAGATGAAATTGACAGACGTTGATTTCTCTTTTCAAAAAATTCATTGGTAGATTGAAAATAATGAAACAGACAAAGGTGAAGGTGATTATTTGACAGCTTTTGACAATTAGAAATGAACAATTTTCTCTATATTTAAATTGCACCTGGATGACTGTTGTGGACTGTCAATTTCTTGTCTTTGACAACTGATTTTGAGATGATTGCTGAGCTGGTATTTGCCCAGTTGTAAAGAAATGAACAACTTTTTTCTGTAGTTAAATTGCACCTGGATGACTTGTGGACTGTCATTTTTTTTTGTCTTTGACAACTGATTTTGAGATGTCTGACTTGTAAATTGCTAAGCTGGTATTTGCGAGGTATTTATAATGCATTCATAAACAAGTGATAAATAACATTAAAGCCTTAGCCAATGCGGTTTGTCAAGGAAGGGCATCTTGTTTGCTATATTTTCTCTAAGTACATGTATTTTGCAAAGTTATTAAACACAGTAGCTGTTCGCTATTTCTTTTAATAAGTCCTCCTTTCTTGCGCTGGATGGTCTTAATCTAGTCTAGATCAAGTTTTCGGTAGTCTTATACTGATCTCTTTGTTACAGAACGTTTATTGTGTTGTTTTGTCACAAACTGACATATGAGCCAGTTAAAGCTCATCCTGTATGTTATAGTTTCTCTAAGTCATTTGCAAATATAACAATCTGTTTAGCTATTTCTTTTTGCAAGTCCTCCTTCCTTACGTTTGGATGGTCTTTGACGTATTTTGCGATTGCTTCAATGGTCTTTTGATGCAGAGCGTCTACCTTCCTTTGACCACTTAGTCGTTGGTACAGTTCATAGCTGTAATAAATAAATAAATAAATAAGTAAATAAATAAATAAATAAATAAATAAATAAATAAATAAATGACTTTGTGTGCATCCAATCACTTTAGAAACACCTCTTTCGATTGCATATCGTCAGCTCATTGCAAAATTTTCAATTACAGCAGCCTTGAAACTTCGTGACTGAAAGAAAGAAAAAATGTATTTGAACCGCTGCATGAGAAAACCAAAAATCTGCATAGGCGAAAACAAAGGCGCATATATCAGCTTCGCAGTAACTGCGAGGCTGATCAGCACCTTTGTTATCGCTACACGGATAGTACAATTCCTCTACTTTCTAAATCTAAAATTTACAGCCTCTAACCATCTTCTGTGACTGTACAGGCCGGTTTGTGTCGGACCTGGGCGGAATCCAAATTGTTGGTTTTCTCACGTTAGTATTTTTGTTGTGGCGCCGTTGACTTACCCTACCCGCGCTGTTAGAACAGTCTGTATTATGTCTACGTTGTTGTTTTTGGCCCAGGCCAAAGTGGCAAAACTTTCTAGCAGTTCTGCATCGCTCAAACGCCATTCGTTAGACTCCATGTTTAGTTCAAACAGGTATATTTCGAAATGAAAGTACATATATGTATTTCAAAATTCATGCATTACCAAATATATTTGTTTTGAAATTGTAACATTGGCCTACATGTATCTCTTGAAGGATTTGTAAATAGGCCATAGATTAAATATGATGATCAGTATGTTCAGCTTTATTTGTTATCTGTATATATAGTGGTGTACAAATAAATCGTTTTGATAACTAAACTGAATGTAAAAAGAAAGGAAATGAGGTGTAGATGGCCTCGAGATAATCTATGTTTAAAATCACGTGTTTCTTTACTTTTCTTTCTTTCTTTTTTTCTGACTGAGCATTCTATATAATAAAGCACGCTACAAGTACAAGACAATAATAGTCATCATCGGTGCTCGAGTTCAACTCTATAGACTGACTGACATAGTGTCATGAGCATCAAACCAAACACGATGCAAATAATGCTATCATCATTCATGGTAAAGAACCTAAGATAATTTCATTACCGAATGTTTCAGAATTTCTGATCAGCAGATGCATATATAGGGCATCATATACTAATTCCGATTATTGGAAAAGATGGCGTGACGTCATCAGCCAGCATCCGGGTCACTCTCACGGGTACAAATCAGTAATTGCGGCTTGATTAAAGCCAATATACGTTATGGTTTATTTACTCAAATGACCCAAAATGCCCAATCTTTGAAAAGTTTTATTGTGTAATGAGGAAAGATTGCTTCCAAAATGCATATATTTTGAATTTGGAAGGATCTAATATTTTGAACAGCGCAATATTTCCGTATTTATTTATTTATTTATAGTTAAATATTTTGATTTTTCGTCAAGCGCGGGCGGCTTTAATCTCTCATTATTAAATATGCACACAATTTCAGGCACTTCAGTCTCAAATTACATTGAAAATTTTATGACAATTTTACGCCGTAGTATTTTTGCTGTCGTTTTGTAGTATTTGTTGTTTTTTTTTTTTAGGAAACATATTTAATATGCTCAATGGATATTTAAACTCCAACAACTTCAACGGCACGGTTATTGTACATTTCTATCTATTATTCTGTTGAATTATCATAATTACAAAATAAAATCGCGAAATAGAAGCTGCCGTTAGCAGGTTAGATAAAAACAAATCTAGAAAAATGTGAACTGAAAACGATAAGTGAATAAATTGGAGAAAGTTATCCAGTTACATATGTAACTCTTTCTCAGAAGCTCATTCAGATTTCCGAGTGTAAACAAACCTTGCCAAAATTATTTTTCAGACAGATGGCGGATAATTCTTTTTCAGTGGTTCTAATATTAGTTAACTGATTTATTTTAGTTAATCCAGCTTTAACAATTTTAAGACACATTTTCCCCGCACAAATATGTGTATTAAGTCTGTGTATTTGATGACTCTGTACCCGTGAGTTCACAGGTAATATTATCGATGACGTCATCGCCATCTTTTCCGATAAGCGGATATTCAATGGTTTGCACAGTAGGCATCAGTTACGCATGTAGAACAAACTGTTGAATACAGTGGCGAGTAATGATTTATGGTAATGGCGAGTAATACAGTGGCGAGTATTGTCTAAATCACAGATTAGATCTAATGTCTTGAGTCATACTGGTTCAGTCTTATGGCATCACAAACAAAAGCGGTTAGGGCTTATCACACTGTTAAAACTTAACAAACGCACAAGATGATCATGTTCTATCTCAGACATAGACTTAGATATTTTCAATAATCTATCTTAGAGCACACATGTTTCTTCCCCGCATGTCCGTATTTCCTGAAGGTTCTTCAAAGTGTTCATGAAAGTCAAAGTGGGTAAGTAAAGTTAAATTTAGTAAGTAAGAAATTTCTAGTTTAAAGAGGGTGACTCAAAACGAAGGCCTGAGGAAATTTCATAGAATCTTTGAAACATGTCACTGAAGATGTCCCGGAATGAACCGATAAAGGGCCAAAAAAAAATAGTTTTAATGGCCCATCCCGAATGCTTCCCCCATGTCTTGTCTTGTCTTGTAATAGATTCTGCCAGTGAAGGCACACCTCCTTCCGGAGTAGGGATCTTCTTAGGTTGATTACGTTTAAAATGACAGGTTGTTTTCCGCCACCCTATTTACACTTAGAAAGATCTATTTACACTGTTCCTGCTGGTTTGTATTGCGGCTTCTTTTTTCCCTTATTTCTTTTGCGTTTAGTTACTGTTTGGGGAAGTTGAGTAAATCTCTCGACATGAAGTGCATGGCACAACCTCCTAGCTTGAATCTCTAGATTTTTCAGTACTGATGGATCTGCTTTTGGAAAGGTAACTGTAGGGTCCAGAATGGATTGTACTGTGTCAGTTGTGTTATAGTGATCAAGATTTTCTTGGATCTTCAGTATCTCATCCAGTATTGGCTTCCTTGTACTTTCTAGGCTCTCGCAACGCAGAAGGAAATGTTCCTTAGATTCGTCTTCTTTCTTACAAAGTAGGCAGATAGGGCTTATTTGATTCTGGTTGAAGGCTGCTCTGTTAACTTGTAAGATGTATGAACCGGTCAACAGTTTAATTTTTGTATGTATACGTGGCACATCCTTAACACCATTTGGGTCCTGGATCACAGGTGGCCTTGTGCCCGGCTTGTAAGCTTGTGAGTTGAGGTGCTCGAGACTTGTATACAGGGAAGCTCTAGATTTCATTATATCTGTCCAGTATTGATTGATTTTCGATCGGACTTGACCCTTCCATCTCGTCTTAGTGTGCTGAGCATCAAGCAGCTGCCATGGCATGGGTAGATCATACTTCAGTAGGATATTCTTGATGTCAATAAACCAGCTGTTGGATTTATCTCCCTTGACCGATAACTGTCGCCTGGCTATTTGTTTCTCTATGGAATCCTCGCTGAGTCGACAAATACTCCCAAATAAGTTGAGGGCCCTGCTATGAATCACACCTTCAATTGGGATGGTGCCTGTTAGGATGTAGACTGCGGGGTCAGCCACTGTGTCTGGAAGTGAGAGAATCTGCTTCAAGAGCTTCTTGTAGAACTTTTCCAGTTTATCCATCAATGTTTTTCTTGGTAAGAGAACCTCCAGCCCGTAGACGAGAAGTGGTAGTATATATGTCTGTAGGATGTGTATGGCGGTGTCCGGGTCCAGTCCGTTATACCCATGTAGGCCAGCACCCATCAGGCAATAAGTAGTTCGCCTTGCTTTGTCTATATTGAAGTGGACAGCAGATTCTTGACTGTTAGCTGAGCGTAGTATGCCCATATGCATGGCTTCCTTTACCACCGGCATTTTAACTCCATCCATAGAGATATTGATATCACACTCCTCCTCCGAGCATTTTCCACCTTCGCTGAGGGCTGCAAGGATGACGCTTTTGGTTGGCTGCAGGATGTACTTCTCCATTTTGCTATTGTCGACTGCTATGTTGACGAGCTTCTGCAGGATGGTGAGGCTGGGGGCAGGTAGCACCATGTCATCTGCCGCAGTTGGAGCCACACAGCAGATTTCTCCAATGTGACAACCAATTCCTGTTTCCTCCATTCTCTGTAGTTGACCATTCCCGTAGAGCTTGTACAGATCTGTACTGAGGATGCCTCCCTGCCTCACCCCCTGCAGCACTTTGAAACTATCTGTAGTGGAGCCTTCCCACTTGACTACGGATTCCGCTCCTTTATGTAGAGAGTGTATGAGTGTCCATTCTTGACCATCGACTCCAATGTGGAACAACTTTCTCAGCAAGCTCTCATGTGAGACAACATCGAAAGCAGCCTTCACATCCAAGAAGGCCATGTAGAGTGGTTGTTTTTGGTCTTTACTTTCCCTTACAATCTCTTCTAATAGCAGTGAGCAGTTCATGGGTGACGCATTTTGTGTAAATCCGCGTTGTAGGCCACTTTGTACCTCCTCAACAGTTGGTCGAATAACTTCCCTGAGGACTGTTTCTAATATTTTGGTTATTGTTGGGAGAATAGTGATTCCCCTATAATTCTTGGCTTCTGTTGCAGATCCCTTCTTTTTGAAGATGGGGGTCAATACACCCACTTTTAAGCAATCTGTCAGTTCACCTACTCGATAAAGGCTGTTGATTATATCCACTGTTGCCATGAGCAGTTCATCGCCGCCATAAATAAAATGCTCAGCTGTCACACCATATATGTCTGCTGATTTCCCTCGATTTAGTGATAAGATTGCCTTCTTGACCTGATCAGGAGTTATTTGCTTTATTTCTGAAGGATATCTAGTGCAGAGTTCCTGAATTTCATGTATTTCTAATTCAACCAGGTTGTTGTAATCCTTATCAAAACTTTGGTCATCACTAGGTGTTGCTAGCAGTTCAAAGTGCTCCTTAAATCCCTGTTGTATTTCCAAAGGTGTGCTGAAAACCTTGTCGCCTACATGCAGCTCATTCACCACTTGTTTAGAGTGGCCTCTCTGTTTGTTGATCAACCTGTGGAACAGTCTAGTGTCCTCGTATTTGGCATCCAGAATTTCTTGTCTGGCTGACTGACGCTGACGGGCACTTTCTATGCGACAAAGTTTCCGGAGGTTGCTGGTTGTTGTCTTTCTGTTGATGACGAGCCAGTTTTCTTTGGTTTTCGGCCTGTCGCCTAGCTTCCACTCCCAGAACGCCTTCTTCTTTTCCCTGACAGCCTGTTGAATCTCTGGAGACCAGACTCGTAGCTTAGGTTTCTTCGACCCGGAAACAACTGAGGGTGATAGCATCTTTGCTGAGCTAACCAAAATCTCGTTCAATTTCTGAATTTCAATGTCCAGTAGACCTGTAGATTTGGCTTCTCCATTCACAGATACAAGCCGGTTCGCCACAGTAGCTTTGTACTCTGCTTTGTCCAGTTTATCCCATTTAATACGCCTTGATGTGGGTATAGACTGTTTCTGCTTAGAAACTCGGGTCAGGTTGGCTCTAAGAGTACATGCTAATGGAATGTGGTCGGATACATTTCCACTTTCTTCTTCAAGCCTCTGAGGTCCCTCCACTAAATAATCTATTTTCTCTGGAAAGAATATGTAATCAATAGTACTTGTCTCCACACCCTCCGGATTCATATAAGTTTTCTCAGTAGTTCTGGTTTTCAGTTGTGAATGCTTTAGGAATGTTTCTAGAAGTTGTCTGCGTTCTGACTGTTTTTGAACATAGAGGTCTTCATTAAAGTCGCCGCCGACAATCACTGTATGGGTAGAGGAGTATTTATTAAAGATTTCCTGAAGTTGCATTAGACAGTCCTTAAAATCTTCGACATTATCCCGAAGTCCCTTACATGGCATGTAGACTGAGATCAAGATAAGTGGATCCTGGCAAGCAAACTCCACACACTGTATTCTATTAGAGCCATCGGGTAATTTGGTCGCTAAATGGTCGATATCCTTTTTCCACAGGACTGCCACCCCGCCATAACCTCTTGGCATCTGTACAGGAAGCATGGGGTCCCCAGTGTCTACCGCTTTTCCACAACTACTGAAGTCCTGGCAAACTTGGTCTAGTTTGGTTAGCTGACAGTCGAAATACCAGTGCTCCTGGACCAGAAAGATGTCGGTATTTTTGGAGAGATTTTCGAAGGCGAGTAAAGCCGTTTCCATGTTCTTGCAGTTAAAGGTTACGATTCTTAGCGGCTTTGCTTCTGGGCATGTTGGTTGACTTGGTGTTACCGTTTGTGGCGGTGAGGCTTCGCCTGCCACAAAAAAGGCTGTGATGAGACATGCTGTTCAGCTGGTATTGTTGATTGATTAAAGTATAAAGGCTGCCCGCGAACCTGGGATGTTTGTTGTGAAGCAGTTTGATTATCAATGTAGCTCCTTCTTCTACCCCTGTTAGGTCTATTTGGGCTATAAGTCTGTTCACCATGGGGTGGTCTGTGACTGTAATTATATGACACACTATGCTGCATGTTCATACTAGGCTTTTGGTCATTGTGGTTCATAAGTGGTTTGGGCTCATTCATGTGAGGTAGTCTCTGTGTTCTTGTTTGTCTGGCTGGTTCCCATATACCCTTGCCATTTAGGTGTGGGGCGTCATCAGCAGGATCCGAGTTCACAGGCCTATGTTGTTTGGTATCAATCAAAGTTGTAGCTTGGTAGTGATGATTTCCTTCCATATTCAGTACATTTGGATAGGTCCGATTTGTCGGTGTAAAATTCTGTTCAGCTGGGTAGAAAGGAGTGTGGCTATTAACGCTGCTTTGACCATTCTGTGGTGGTATCATGCTTGACATATTTGGGGGGTTAGGATGAGTCTGCACTGTAGAATTCCTATTGTAAATTTGACTGGCACATGTTGCTAAATTCAAAATTTAGCCACCCACCCCACACCTGAGGTGATGATCAGAAATTGGTCGACTCAGTATCGATACTGAGTCGATCAATTTCTGACCACTGTGCGGCATGTAGTGAAACCGTAGTTGAACGGCGTGTGTATAAAACTTGTTGAAACAATCACTACCAAAATTGCCCGCGACGTTTGACAGCATGAGATGCGGGATGCGCAGGTAAAAAAATCACTGCCGTTGCGTTTCTTACGTTTCCTACGTAGTCGACGTTCTTCCAGGCCGAAGACCTCTATAGACGCATTCTGGTTGATTTTCCGTTGAATTTTCTCGCCCGGAGTGTAACACCATAATCGAACTTGGGTGCCCTTTCCAACACATTTAGTCTTGATTTGAATGAATTTAGAGAGGGTGAGCTGGATTCAAGCCTTCCTTGGGAATAGGTCCCAGCAGGTTGTCATTGATGGTGAGGAGTCCGACTCCATACCAGTGAATTTCGGTGTCCCCCAAGGATCGCTTTTGGGTCCGATCCTTTTCCTCGCCTATATCAATGACCTGCCTGGTGGGATCTCCTCCCAAGTATCTATCTATCTTCTGATACTGAGTCGATCAATTTCTGATCATCACCTCAGGTGTGGGGTGGGTGGCTAAATTTAGAATTTAGTCAAGGGAAAATAAAACATTTGGGGTGGACCATTAAAACTATTTACAAGATATAGATGAGAGGCATACTAAAACGCATGCCTCTGGGCTAATGATTTAAATAGAAGCCTTAAATTCCTCAATGGTCTTAGATAGGACCACTGAGGAAGGGAGACTATTCCAAACCGAAATAGTTCTGGGGAAAAAGGAATTTTTCAGGGCATCACTATAGGCAAATGGTCTTGTGTATTGTGATTCATGTGATGCCCGAGTATGCCTTAGATTGGGTGCCGGGGTCAGGTATTTGTCTTTATCAAGAGACACTGTACCGGAGTGTATCTTGTAGAAGAAGGTTAAGGAGGACCGCTCCCTGCGAGACTCCAGGGATGGCCACTCAAGTTCGTCTAGCATTTCACCGACGCTACTGGTGTTCCTCCATCGCCTGCAGGTCCACCGGGCAGCAGTCCTCTGCACCTTCTCCACCATCTCAATCTGAGTTTCATGATAGGGATGCCAAATAGGAGCTGCATACTCAAGTTGAGGCCGAACCAATGTTTTGTATGCAACTTCCTTAGTATGCCTAGGTGCCAGTGCCAAATTGCGCCGAAGAAAACCCAGAGTCTTAGTTGCCTTGCATGTAATTTCAGAAATGTGTTGACCCCAATCAAGATCATCTGTGATAGTTAAACCAAGGTATTTAGCGGACTGAACCTGTTCTAATGTTTGCTGATGCAGTGTGTAATTGAAATCTATATGCCTGCTTGGATGTAGCCGTGTCACCCTCATTGAATGACATTTGCTAACATTGAATTTCATTTGCCAATCCATTTCCCATTTGGCCAAGCTATTCAGGTCATCTTGTAAAATTTGACAATCCAATGGTGACTTGACATTTCTGTATAAAACACAATCATCAGCAAATAGCCGAACAGATGACCTGATGTTGTCAGGAAGATCATTAATGAAAATAAGAAATAGGACCGGTCCTAAGACCGATCCTTGTGGGACACCAGAAAGAACCGGGACTGGATCTGAGGCACGGCCATCTAATACCACTTTTTGAGAGCGCTCAGAGAGCCACGAGTCGATCCACTTATGTGTAGATCCTCTAATCCCGTAGAAGTCAAGTTTGTATAATAACCTTTTATGTGGGACCTTGTCAAAGGCCTTAGCGAAATCCATGACAATCACATCCGTCTGCCTGTGGCCACGACCCACTGCTCGGTCCAGATTACTAACCAAATCATGATAAAACTGAACTAACTGGGTTTCGCAAGACCTTTGACTTCGGAACCCATGCTGACAGTCAGCAAGAATGTTTTCAAGAGCCAAGTGTTTGTTTATGTTGCTGACTATTATATGCTCTAGAGTTTTGCAACAGATACAAGTAAGCGACACCGGTCGATAATTAGCTGCATCGTATTTCTCACCTTTCTTAAATACCGGGGCTACATTTGCCTGTCGCCAATCGTCTGGTACAGCACCCTGAGCAAGCGACTCATTGAAGATATAGGTCAGTACAGGAGCAATTTCAGAACTACATTCCTTCAACACCCTAGCACTCAGGCCATCTGGCCCAGGCGCCTTATGTATATTCAAATTATTCAACAGTTTAATGACCCCATTGGGGTCAACTGTAATTTCACCCATAGCGGTGAAAGGACTTGTGCCTTTGGAGGGGATTTCATCATCTGATTCGCGAGTGAAGGCTGACTGAAACTGCCTATTACAAATATTAGCCTTATCCAAAGTGTCAGTCTTCAAGATACCATTTTCTCTAAGAGTATTGATCCCAGACGCGTCTTTCTTAAGGGACTTGACAAATGACCAAAACTTTTTTGCCTTTTCATTTTTTCGGGGACAATCGGGATCAGGATTATCATTTTCAAAGGAGAAGATATTGGTAATATGCTTCCAATATGCATCTCTAATGCTCTTTTGAACATGTGCTCTGAACCGTTTGTAATGGTTCTTAATGTCAGGGCTGCTTGACTTGCGAGCACGAAAGTAAAGTTTATCACGTTTCCTTATCAAGCGTTTGATCGAGCTATCGATCCATGGTAAGCTATATTTTGTCTTGGTCATTTTTGATGGAATAAACCTTTCAATAGCCGAGAGAACCTCCGACTTAAAACTGACCCACATGTCATTGACTGACACCTGACTATGGTCAGTTGAAAGGAACGAATCCCTATAGCGCGCTAGATGGTCATGGAGACCGTCCATATCCGCTCGTTTATATAGGAAAATCTTACGCGGGGCCTGCTGAATCCGTTTAGCCTTTATGTCATATTCAATATAGACAATGTCATGATCTGCTTTGCCGATCGGGGGCATCCCTTTAACACGGTTAATTGGGGATGGCGAGTTAGTGAAGAGTAAATCAAGGGTCTTGTCTTCTCGGGTGTGTATATTTACCATTTGGGAGAGGCAGTGATCCTGTATTATGTCCACAAGTTTAGTCTGAACTGGCCTCTTTTTGACCCCCTCGGGTACCTGCATTGTGCTCCACTCAATATCACCACAATTGAAGTCACCGCCTATGTATGCAAAAAAAAAGTATGTCTTTTTGCAGATGATACTGCAGTCTATCTCACTATCAAGGGTGAGGAAGACAGCTCGGCACTTCAGAAGGACCTGGACACACTGTCGGTATGGGAGTCCAAGTGGGACATGCAGTTCAATCCATCCAAATGCCAGGTGGTACAGGTGACAGGATCCAAGAGTAAGAAACCTATT
The DNA here is from genome assembly GCA_964017185.1 of Rugalucina vietnamica. Taxonomy (NCBI): domain Eukaryota; kingdom Metazoa; phylum Mollusca; class Bivalvia; order Lucinida; family Lucinidae; genus Rugalucina; species Rugalucina vietnamica. The sequence goes on from OZ024872.1 coordinate 35,444,985, forward strand.
AATTCAGAATATATTCTCCATGGACAGGTCTTGGAGACTGTCACTTGTGCCAGATACCTTGGTGTTGACGTGTCAAGCACCCTATCTTGGAACTCATATCGATTGTGTGGTCAACAATGCTAACAGGACCTTAGGCTACATCCGTAAAAATATTAAATGCCAAAATACAGATGTCAGGGAGTCAGCCTATAACACTTTAGTTAGGGGCGACCCCCGTGGCCGAGTGGTTAAGGTCGCTGACTTCAGTGCTCTTGATCATTCAATCATCTCACCGATGTGGGTTCGCGCCTCGCTCGGGGCACGAGTCCCATGTGGGACAAGCCAAGTTCTGCTTGCGGTTGTGTCTGGTGGTTTTTCCCCGGGTACTCCGGTTTTCGCCCCACCTACGGATTGATCCGTCTCGATATGAGTGAAAAAGCTTGAAAGGGACGTAAAACTGAATTAAAAAAAAAAAAAAAAAAAAAAACTTTAGGCCAAAAAAAAAATTACAATTGTTTCTCAGGCACTTTTTGGAAAAAACAGATGAGGCAGGCAGGTTTTTTTTTTTTTTTTCACCCAAAAACAGATGAGGCCACTTTTTTTTTTTGGCAACCGGAAAAACATGCGTGAAAAAAATTGATATTTTTCTAATTTTGCTCAAAAAAATAGATTGTGGGTATGCACTAGAGCTGCATCACTCATAATCTGTCTTAAAGCAAAAATACAAAAATATATGTATATCACTGTACAACATAGCTTTACCTGTGGGTTGTATTTTCTATTATGATGTTCCTGTCGAAATACCAGACTCTCATCTGGCATAATGGTTACAGCGTTGGCTTTGGAAGTGGGAGTTTGTGCATTCAATACCAGCTGGGTCATACCAAAGACTTTAAAAATGGTATCAGTGGCTACTTGGTGCTCAGCATTTGACTGCCTTCTCTTCTCCAAAAACAACAACCTCAGTGATAGGAATACAGTAAATATGTCAAGGTGATGGTTGGTGGCAGACAGTGTAGTTCTATCATTGGGGTCTGGTCACTCTGGTGGTGGTGATACCCTTTCTCGGGGTTAAAACGAGGTGCATCGATAAATCGATGGGGGAACATTACGATACAAGGCAAGACAATACTAATGCGATCTGGTCAATCTCAACTTCTACGCAGAATAAGCCAGAAATATTGCTATTGCTAATTTTAACACAACATACAAAACATCATAATTTACTTACTTTTGACTGACAATTCCATTAAACAAGTAAAAATTATGAGTTTCGTGAGCTCTCCATTCACGTAGGCGGAAAGTGAAAGTAAGTCCGAAAACGAGGTTAAACTTATCAAAACTTGTTTTTGTTTTTTGAGCGAAACGAAATTGTTTCGTAGACGTGGATACATCTTTCAGGCGGTTTCGACCTTATATCATTTATTCCATGACTTTTACAGCTAATAACAATTCAGGTCCATGAGAACACCAACAACAACGGAGTATTACAGAATTGTTGTCCTGATGACAGATCCTCAATTCACCTTTCAGCGATTGCCACCCACTCTACTAGTGTACCACCATACCCTACTAGGGTTTCCCCTATCGTTATCTCCTAGGGTACTCCTACTACTAGTGAACCATCATGTCCTACTAGGTTCCTCCACACCCTACCCTCTCAGGGTACACGCATCCCACCCTACTAGTGTACACTTCAGACCCCTTATAAGGCGCTGGTCGGGGTCCACAAGTCGCATGCGCGTTATAGGTGAAGCGCGTAATGCAAATCTACTGAGTCGGACCAGGCTGATCACAGTTCATGTAGTTTTTGTGGGTGGGGAAAAGCGCCTATACGGCGTGTTAATTTGCTTAACCGAGCAAATTGGCGGTTTATCCCGGAGTCCTTTTAAAATGGAATAAACAAAAGTGAAAGTTTGCTTGTTTCCATATTTTAATCAATTAAAAACGATCTACAACGATTGAATGTGAAAAAAGCGTCAATGACACCACGCTAATGTTGCTGTTCCGCCTTTGACTTATTGGCGCACCCGGATATTTAACGCGGACAAGTGTCATTGCCGATTCCTTATTTACAATTATTTTAATTCGCCGTTCTTAATCGAGAAAGCACAAATGCATTTTCTGATCGGATAGAATTATACAATATATAGGTGTCCCAATGCTTAAAAAATCTTTGGTTTGTATCGCCGTCGAAAGTGAGCAACGTTGCGTAACAGTTATCACAAATAGCCTACAGCAGCCTGTGTTTACCGTCTCGTTATGGTCTATCGATAATCCCCTAGTGCTTTTGGCTTATTTTCACAACTTTTATGGCTAATCTTAAGAAAACAATGTGTCATCCACGCTTCGCGAGCGGTGGATTGTGTCCGTCTAAAAATTACTGAAATGGCAATTATCACTCGTGAATATACACGCAGCCGACACGGTTCGTAAACACATTATGCTTTCTATTAGAAAACCTGTTCTGTCAGTTTTAAATATGCAAAAGATAATTAACATTAATTGTCCTCAATGTACAATAAAGAGAAACTGTAAGAAAATCGCTCCTTGGCAAACGCCTGACAACGGCTTTAATTTTTTTTTTACCATAAAGAGAAACTGTAAGAAAATTGAACCTTGGCGAATTCCCTGCAAACGATCTTTTGACAGTGAATTCATCCGCACATAAACGCCTTAACTGCAATACAATACAGGAATATATTAGGGTAAAACGGCGCCTTGTACTACCCTAACTTACCAGGGTTCCACACTACCTTAGCTCCTAGGATACACCCGCCCTATTAGTGAACCATCGTCCTGTACAAGGATTCCTCCCTACCCTACCCTCTAAGGGTACACCCATTCCACCATACTAGTTTTTTTTTTTCTTCGAACAAACTGGACCGAAACAACCTTGGGAAGAAACGTCTTGGATCCGAAAGTAAAAATGTTTCCGTCCAAAAAAAAAAAATGTTTTGTATTAACCCAAAATCATGAAGACGCTTTCCATGCCTCTTTGCAAGCGCTTGGCTTTATCTCCTTGATCGCCAAAGACAAAAACGAAGATTTGAAACAGATGCGCTATTTTATTTATTTTTTTTTTTTGAGACGATAAAAAGGGGTAATGCGGGGGGTTTCAGACAGATGCGGCGGTGCCTGAGAAACATTTTTATTTTTTTTTTTGGCCTTAGTTAGGCCCCAGTTAGAGTATGCCTCTGCAGTATGGGACCCGCATACTAAAGAGCGTATCTCTAAAATTGAAATGGTCCAGCGAACGGCTGCCCCCTGGACTCTTAGAAATTATGACCATCAGGCATCTGTAACTGAGATGATAAACAAACTAGGATGGAGAACATTGGAGCAAAGGCGAGCTGATGCCCGTCTTCGTCTTTTTTGCAAGATCGTCTATGGCTTGGTAGTGCTCAGTCCCTCTCCCAGATCATGTGCAGTGTAGCCACAGAATCTCTAGATACATATAGTAGATACTGCCGTTCGATGACCTTTAGACAGTTGTACACTTCAAGAGATTATTATGTCCCCCCAACCGAAGGTGGGGGACATATTGATTTTGGTGCTGATCCTGTCTGCGTCCGCGTCGGCGTACGTGTCCGCGTAGCTTCTTTCCGATGCGATATCTTTTGAACCAGTGGATGGATTTTGACCAAACTTGCATAGATACATAGTTAGGAGGGGGGAAAGAGTTGATTAGATTTTGGTGACCTTGACCTCATTTTCAAGGTCACCAGCCCTTGAAAACTGATCAAATTAGGTCTTCCGATGCGATATCTTCTGAACAAATGAATGGATTTTGACCAAACTTGCACAAGCGCATTGTTGGGAGGAGGCTCAGAGTTGGTTAGGTTTTGGTGACCTTGACCTAATTTTCAAGGTCACAAGTCCATAAAAACTGTTGAAATTAGTCTTTCAAACGCAATATCTTGTAAACCAATTGATGGATTTTGACCAAACTTGCACAGAAGCATTGTTGGGAGGAGGCTCAGAGTTGATTAGATTTTGGTGACCTTGACCTAATTTTTAAGGTCACGAGTCCATAAAAAATGTTTAAATTAGTCTTTCCAACGCAATATCTTGTAAACCAATTGATGGATTTGACCAAACTTGCACAGAAGCATTGTTGGGAGAGGCTCAAAGGCTCAGAGTTGATTAGATTTTGGTGACCTTGACCTAATTTTCAAGGTAACGAGTCCATAAAAACTGTTGAAATTAGTTTTTCCGATACGATATGTCGTAAACTAATTGATGGATTTTGACCAAACTTGCACAGAAACATTGTTGGGAGGAGGCTCAGTTGATAAGATTTTGGTGATCTTGACCTTATTTCCAAGGTCACTAGTCCATAAAAACTGTTGAAATTAGTTTTTCCGATACAATATCTTGTAAACTAATTGATGGATTTGACCAAACTTGCACAGAAGCATTTTTGGGAGAAGGCTCAAGAGTTGATAAGATTTTGGTGGCCTTGACCTAATTTCCAAGGTCACTAGTTCATAACTGTTGAAATTAGTCTTTCGGACGCAATAACTTGTAAACCAATTGATGGATTTTAACCAAACTTGCACAGAGGCATTGTTGTGAGGAGGTACAGAGTTTATAAGAACTTGGTGATCGTGACCTAATTTTAGACAGGGTCCAAAACAAGTTTAAACTACCACACCATACAGAACAAGATGGGAATGGTGTCTTCCATAGAAAAACTTATATCACAAGGTAACTACATGTACACTTCAATTACTAAACGGTTGGGAGGGACATAGCTTTCCTCAGAAAACGCTATTTAATTATAAGTATTCATTTTACCCCCTTGCCATTGTCCAGTGGAATACCCTCCCTGAATCTGTTGTATGCTTACAGAGTTTGGATTCCTTCAAGGCTGCTATCTGTAAGCTGCAACATTCTCGACCATAATCCTACAAAGCTTGTTTTTAATCCTGTTTTTAGCTAATTCTTATCTATTTTAACCTATCATCTTTTTTTATCCTTTACTATCACCCTTTCATCCTCCTTAAATTTCATCCTTTTACCTGTCTGATACTAACAGACTATGCGCACACCTGCCTAGAATGTCCGCGAGGGCGTATGGCACTATATAGAGATAGATAGATAGATAGATAGGGTGCATTTACAATGCCTGATGGCAGCTTGTTCCATCCATTGACGACTCTGTTGCAGAAGAAATGTCCCCCTTACTCTAAGACGATATCTTTTTTTTTGAAGAGTTTCAGTGGATGTCCTCTAGTTTGTTGATATGTAGCCATTTTGAACAGTGAATCTTTGTCTGCCTTATCAAGATTGTGAAGAATCTTGTACACTTGTACCATATCTGCTCTGTCTCGCCGATATTCCAAAGTGGGAAGACCTAGAATTTTCAGGCATTCTGGGTATGACATCTCTTTTAATCCTTTAACTAGTCTGGTTGCGCGCCGTTGAACATTTTCAATTTGAATTGCATCCTTTTTGTACATTTTTGACCATATTGTTGTTGCGTACTGGCCTAACCAAGCTTTTAAATAGATTCAAAAACATTTCTCTGTCTATAAATGTGAAGGTTCTAAAGATAAGGCCAACTATCTGGTTTGCTTTTGAGACTTTGAGAACTAATATGTTCTGTAAAGTTCAACTTGCTGTCAAATATAACACCCAGGTCCTTTTCACTTTCCACTTTTTCTATGGTTACATTCCCATTTGGTGTTTCCATTGTGTACTCTGTAATTTCAACATTGTTTCCAATATGCAGATGGTGACATTTTTTGAAATGGTAAAACATATGCCATTCATTTGCTCAAGTTACAGAGTTATTCACACTCAGCTGTACTTGATTTTCATGTTCAGTTGTTTTTATACGTCTCAAAAATTTGGAGTCATCTGCGTACATTCTCATCATCAAATGGGCAAGAATGAAAATCAAATTTTTAGTTGCATTTGTATGTTTTTAGCTCACCTGAGCCGAAGGCTCACAGGTGAGCTTATAGTATACCCATGCTCCGGCGTCCGTCGTCGTCCGTCGTCCACAATTTCAAAGATCTTCTCCTCTGAAACCGCTTGGCCAATCAAAGCCAAACTTCATGTGGAGCATCCTTAGGAAGGGGGAACGAAAGTTTATATAAATGGTCCAGGTCACATGACCAAGATGGCCGCCATGGCTATAAATAGCAAAAACCTTTAAAAATCTTCTTCTCCAGAACCAGTGGACCGATTTCCACGAAACTTGGTATGTAGCACCAGGGACGCGGGTCCATCATAGTTTATATAAATCATTACCCTGGGATGACCTTGACCTATTTTACGGCAAGGTCAACTTAGGTCGCCAATGCATTTGAATGGGAAAAAATGGTAAAATGCTATTTAATGGGTAAAACTTACTGGGAATAGGCAAATGGACAGAAGATTAATGTCATTGGAAAATTTTAGCCCCTTGGGGGTTGTCTGCCCCTGCCCCGGGGCTATATACATGTATATGACCGTAATATTCAAACATCTTCTTCTCTGAAACTGCTAGGCCAATTGAAGCCAAACTTCATGTGGAGCATCCTTGGGAAAGGGGAATGAAAGTTTATATAAATGGTCAAGGTCACATGACCAAGATGGCCGCCATGGCTATAAATAGTAAAAACGTTTAAAAATCTTCTTCTTCAGAATCAGAAGGCCTATGATTTTGAAACTTGGTATGAAGCATCTGGGAATGGAGCTCTACAAAGTTTATATAAATCATGACCCTGGGATGACCTTGACCTATTTTATGGTAAGGTCAACTTAGGTCACCCATGCATTTGAATGGGAAAAAATAGGAAAATGTCTTGTAATGGCAGAAAACTTGCTAGGAATGAGCAAACGGACAGAAGATTTATGCTTATGAAAATATTTTAGACCCAGGGGGTTGTCTGCCCCTACCCCGGAGCTATATACATGTAGATGACTATAATATTCAAACAGCTTGTTCTTAGAAAGTGCTTAGCCAATCAAAGCCAAACTTTATGTGGAGCATCCTTAGGAAAAGGAAATGAAAGTTTATATAAATGGTCAAGGTCACATGACCAAGATGGCTGCCATGGCTATAAATAGCAAAATTTTTTTCAAAATCTTCTTCTTCAGAACCAGAAGGCCTATGATTTTGAAACTTGGCATGAAGCATTAAGGAACGGAGGTCTACAAAATTTGTATAAATCATGACACTGGGATGACCTTGACCTATTTCACGGCAAGGTCAACTTAGATCGCCCATGCATTTGAATTGAGAAAATTGTTAAAATGTCTTTTGAAGGACAAAACTTGCAGTTAATTGGCAAATGGACTGAATTTTTATGATTTGAAAAAGACATTGACTCCAGACCCTGCCCTAGGGTTATATACATGCATTGTACCATTCTAGTCTAACAAGTTTATTGGTACATGTACAATGTATATATCTCAGGTCTCAGGTGAGCGTTTACAGGACCATTGGTCCTCTGGTTTTACTTTGTTGATCTTGGAAATAGCAAAATAACATAATAAAATGTGTTACGTGCCAGGCGTAACTAGAAGATTAAGGAAACCAACAAGTTGGTTAGCCAGCAACAAGCTTTGTTTAAAATTTAACAAATCTATTTAGAAGTGATTTAACCAGTAATTACATGTGAAACAATCAAAAGCATATATACAATCAAACAAAAATGAATGTACAATACCTTTCAAGATGTTAATTCCCTTAAAGAATGTCTGAAAGTCCCTCAGAATTTTTTAACACAAGTCTGGGTTTCTGATCCCAAGAATTAAAGTTTGTTTCAAAATAGCACTATGTCCCAATCCAGAATCGAATATCACAAAGTAATCAAAGAATAAGTTTAAATTCCAGTAAGATAGATTTTGACTTCTTAATAGTAACAGTACCCAAAGATTGTCCTTATGAAAATTTGTAGCCCTTATATAGCACTGAGGAACATTCAGGATTCTTCCAGCAAATTCTATGAAATCATATACTAAAAATAACAAGTTGTTTACCAAAATTTAATGTTCTGGAATATTCTAGAGAGGCCATTATCCTTCCAGAAAATTCCACAATATTCTTTTGACATAAAAAAAAGATTTTTCTAGAAGATTCTACATCTTTGGTTCTTCCAGATTTTTCCGGACTTTTCCGTCAAAGAACAATTTGAAATTTCTAGAAAATTCTGAAGTAAACAACCTGTTTATGTCCAATATCTGGGACACTAAAAGTAAATAATTGCTAAGGACAACAAGTAAACATCATATGTATAACATCATACTTTCCTGGGCATACTCCCTTGGGAAGTTTACCAGTACTGAATGCACATCTTTCAACAAGTAACTGTCATACATAACACTTCCCCTCTTCAAAGAAAAGAAAGTTTTATAAAATATAGCTTTCTTTTGCAATACTGGATAATTGTATACAATATGTTTAGCAAAATTTGTGCAAAACTAATCAAATACAACAGCACAAAGCTGGACATCAGCATTGTAGAGGCACTTAAGCTCTGCTTAGGGTGTCTGGAATGATATTACCTCTTCCTCGGATATGTCTGATGTCAAGATTGTGCTCTTGCAACATGAGACTCCACCTGAGTAAACGCTGGTTCTTGTTTTTCATTTTATGTATGAAAGTCAGTGGATTGTGGTCACTGAAGACAACAATTGGTGCATGTGAAGAAGCTAAGTATACTTCAAAGTGCTGAAGCGCAAGGATTAGAGATAGGCATTCTTTCTCTATGGTAGAGTAATTTCTCTGATGCTTGTTAAACTTTTTGGAAAAATAACAAACAGGATGGTCAACACCATTGTCATCTTCTTGCAACAATACACTGCCTGCACCAACATCACTGGCATCTACAGCCAACTTGAACTCTTTGTCAAAACTTGGTGCTAAGAGAACCGGAGCACTTCTAAGTATGGCCTTGAGCTTATCAAATGACTTCTGGCAGTCATCTGTCCAAACATACTTGGCCTTCTTACCAAGCAAGTTTGTCAGAGGCTCAGCTATAGCCGAGAAGTTGTTGCAGAATTTCCTGTAATATCCAGCCATACCCAGAAAGCGCATCAGTTGTCTTTTGCTAGTAGGTACAGGAAAATCTGAGATAGCCTCAACTTTAGCTTCTACAGGTTTTACCTGACCTTGACCTACAATGTGTCCAAGAAATGTCAAGCTTGCATGGCAAAATTCACTTTTTGCCAAGTTCACAGTTAGTTTAGCATCACTTAGCCGGTCAAAGAATGTTCTGATTGTCTGCAAGTGTTGTTGCCACTCCTCACTGAAGATAATAGCGTCGTCGATATAGGCTTTACAGCCATCCAGATTGGAAATCAAACTGTTGACCAGCCGTTGAAAAGTCGCAGGCGAGTTCTTCATTCCAAATGGCATGACTTTATACTGGTACAGTCCATCTGGTGTAACAAATGCCGAGATCTCCTTTGCTCTGTCCGTGAGGGGTATCTGCCAAAATCCCTTTAGCAGATTGAACTTTGTAACATACTTGGCATGTCCAATATTATCAATGCAGTCATCGATTCGTGGGATGGGAAAAGTGTCTGTTTTAGTGACAGAATTGACTTTTCCATAGTCTGTGCACATTCTAAATGTCCCGTCTGGCTTTGGTACAAGAATACAAGGAGAACTCCATTCACTTTGGCTGGGTTCAATGAAATCATTGTCCAGCAAATACTGAACTTCTTCCCTGAGATATTGCTGTTTTACAGGGTTCATTCTGTAAGGATGTTGCTTTACAGGTTTTGAACCTTCAATAATGTCAACATCATGATAGATTTTGTCAGTTCTGGATGGAATGTCCGGAAATAAGTGCTCATATTCGAGAACTAACTGTTTCAGTTCAAGTCTTTTGTCTGAATCAAGGTGAGACAGTTTCTGATCAAGATTCTGTAGTATGTCAGAATTCTGGAGTTTCGATGACGAGGGATCAGATTTCTCCAAGTTGAAGTCCTCAGAGTCCATTTGATTTTGTTCATGAGGGACAGAATTAACTATATTTACTGATGAAATAACAGAACTATCCCTATCAATATACTTCTTGAGCATATTAATGTGACATAGCTGTTTTTGCTTGCGCCTCCCAGGAGTGTTAACAATGTAATTCACGTCACTTAACTTTTTATCAACAGTATACGGGCCATAATATCTAGCTTGTAAAGGTCTGCCAGGAATGGGCAAGAGAGCAAGTACCTTGTCTCCAGGTTCAAAATTTCTGTCTTTAGCATTTTCATCATAACGAATCTTCATTTTGCTTTGAGCAGATTTGAGATTGGACTGAACTGCATCACAGGCCTTTGATAGTCTGTTTTTGAAATCAGACACATACTGAAGTAAGTTCAAAGAACTGTCATCATCTGAGAGAAATTTCTCTTTTAGAAGTTTTAACGGTCCACGTACAGTGTGCCCAAAAACAAGCTCAAATGTGCTGAACCCCAGAGACTCTTGTACAGATTCTCTTACAGCAAATAGAAGCAAGTGTATGCCTTCATCCCAATCTTTTTCAGTGTCAAAGCAGTAAGATCTGATCATGTTTTTCAAAGTTTGATGGAATCTTTCTAAGGCACCTTGGCTTTCAGGGTGGTAAGCCGATGACTTGTATTGCTTAATTCCAAGTTCGTACATAACTTGCTGAAAAATTCCTGACATACAATTTGAGCCCTGGTCTGACTGGATAGATTTTGGGAGGCCTACAAATGTGGAGAACTTCACAAGTGCATTAACTATTGTTTTAGCCTTGATATTTCTGAGTGGGATAGCTTCAGGAAAGCGAGTTGAAGCACACATTATGGTCAGAAGATATTCACAACCTTTCTTTGTTTTGGGTAAGGGACCTACACAATCAATAATCACTCTGCTGAAAGGTTCATCAAAGGCAGGAATGGGCTGTAACCGAGCTTTAGGAATAGTCTGATTGGGTTTTCCTACCATCTGACAAGTGTGGCAGGATTTGCAGTGTTGAGATACATCAGATTTTATTCCTGGCCAGTAGAAATGATTAAGGATCTTGTGAAAGGTCTTATTTACACCTAAATGGCCTGACATTGGAGTTTCATGGGCCAAGTTTAAGATTTCAGGGCGATAAACCCTAGGAACCACAATTTGGTGGTTAACAGTCCACTCATCTGCTGCGGAGACATCCGGAGGACGCCATTTTCTCATCAAAATGCCATTTTTGACATAATAGCAAACAGGAACCTGGGATATTTCATTTTCATTAAAAGCCCTTTCAAATAAAGGCGAGATCTCAGAATCACTGTGTTGTTCTTTACAAAGCTGTGACCTTGACATCTGGTCATGACCTTGATCGTTTGACGTTGAGGGTGAAAGGTCATTTTCTGACCCCGACCTTGGATTGCTAGGGTCAGTCTGAATATCAGACTGACTAGGGGAAAGAGATGTTGAAATCTCTTTATTAAAGGACTGACCTATCAAAGTGTCAGTTAAATTTATGTCCTGCATCCCATCATATTATTTGGCTTTCTTAGCCATTGCCCTAGTAACAGCACAAGAAGGGTAAAGGTCAGGAATTTCCTGCTCAATGGGATCAGGCAGTTGATCAACACATGGTGTGCTGGTCAAAAGTGGGTATACCACAACCTTATCTCCTGCCAAATCATTGCCTAACAGCAAATGAATACCTTTAAAGGGTAAGGAAGGTCTAATACCTACAGCCACGGGACCTGTTACTAAGTCAGAGGACAAATAGATATTATGGAGGGGTACGTTAACAAATCCACACTCTACGCCCTGGATAAGGACACTTGTCCCAGAAGAAGACTTCTCGGAAAATGGCAAGGTATCTGCCAAGATAAGGGATTGAGAAGCTCCGGTATCTCGTAAGATTTTGATAGGGGTAGACTGGGCAGAGTCACTGTTAAGTGACACAAAACCATCTGATAAGAATGGTTCATAAATCTCCATAATAGAATCCTCAGAGACTGACTCTTTACAAGTTCTGGTCAGTATAGGGTTTTCTTCCTGGATACAAGACTGTGGTTTAGCCTTTAAGGAGGTGAGGCCTGTCGGTTTAGCACTATCTAGATTTTCTCTTTCTTTCTTTTGTTTCAGTGCCAAACATTCAGAAATAATGTGGCCAGTTTTCTTACAATAATTACAAATTGGCTGGGATAAGGGATTTTGTCCTTTGTTTTCACTAGAAAATTTGGGTTTTGGACTGGAATTGTCAGTTGGATTACTGGGATTGGCTTTGGGACCGGACTGAGGGGAATATGGTTTTGACTGAGGGGCAATTTGCTTTGATTGAGGGTTATATGGTTTCCTAGGATATGGCTTGTTGACAAATGAAGCCTTATGAGTCAAAGCATAGTCATCAGCTAAACGTGCTGCTGTTTCCAAGTTTTCAACTTCTCTTTCTTCAAGAAAGCCTTAACATCAGAATTTATGCACCGTTTGAATTCTTCAACAAGCATGAGCTGCCTTAGCTTTGCATGATCAGAACCTACTTTCTTTGAAGAGCACCATCTATCAAATAGTTGTTCTTTTGTTCTGGCAAATTCAACATGAGTCTGGTCATAATCTTTTCTACAATCCCTAAATTTCTGCCTGTAAGCTTCAGGGACCAACTCATAAGCCTTAAGAATAAATTCCTTTACTGCATCATAATCTGAGCTTTGCTCAAGAGAAAGCTGAGTGTAAATTTCTCGAGCTTTACCAATTACAACACTTTGCAAAAGCAAGGTCCAGTGCTCTCTTGGCCATTTCAAGTTTTCTGCCACCTTCTCAAAATGTAAGAAATATTTGTCAACCTCTTTTTCTTGAAATGGAGGAACGAGACGAATGTGTTTTGTGACATCAAATACTGTACTAGTATCCAAAGGCAAAGATTTTGATTTTGATTTGTCATTAAGTTCAATTTCCTTCATTCTTAACTGAAATTGCCTTTCTCTTTCTTTTTCTTCAATTTCAAATTTAAATTTTTCTTTTTCAATTTCAAGCCTTTCTTCTCTTTCTAATTTTTCTTTTTCTAACTCAATTTTTTCTCGTTCTAATTCTCTTTGTTTTTCCTTCTCTGGTTCTTCCATTTCTAACTTTTGTTTATGCATTCTTTCTTCCCGTTCTAAAGTTTCCAATCTTATTCTTTCTTCCCTTTCGGCCTTTTCTGCCCTTATTCTTTCATCCCGTTCTAAAGTTTCCAACCTTATTCTTTCTTCATACTCAAATTTTAGTTTTTCCATCTCAATTTGTCTTTTGATTTCTAGTTCCCTCAACTGCAAGTCAGTCTGAGTGACTAGAATCTGAGAAGTAGCCGAGGAATCAAAAATTTCCTCGTCAACAAAAAACTGAATCAAAATGTTCTTAATTTCATGTTTTAACATGGAAGTCTTGATATTTGACAACCCATAATGATCAGCTATGTCTAAGAGGTCACTCTTTTTGGCCTTATCTAACAGCTCCTGAGAAGGCGCAGCAATAAAGTCACTTAGTTTGAATGACATGGTTGCTTTTTGCTGGCTTTAGCTATTTAAACAGCAAACAGTGAAGATACTTTAGAATTTTAAATAAATTTGGTGCACAAGAAATTTCAATCCCGGACTCGAGCCCCCAATTCTGTTACGTGCCAGGCGTAACTAGAAGATTAAGGAAACCAACAAGTTGGTTAGCCAGCAACAAGCTTTGTTTAAAATTTAACAAATCTATTTAGAAGTGATTTAACCAGTAATTACATGTGAAACAATCAAAAGCATATATACAATCAAACAAAAATGAATGTACAATACCTTTCAAGATGTTAATTCCCTTAAAGAATGTCTGAATGTCCCTCAGAATTTTTTAACACAAGTCTGTATCAGTTTCTGATCCCAAGAATTAAAGTTTGTTTCAAAATAGCACTATGTCCCAATCCAGAATCGAATATCACAAAGTAAAGTTTAAATTCCAGTAAGATAGATTTTGTCTTCTTAATAGTAACAGTACCCAAAGATTGTCCTTATGAAAATTTGTAGCCCTTATATAGCACTGAGGAACATTCAGGATTCTTCCAGCAAATTCTATGAAATCATATACTAAAAATAACAAGTTGTTTACCAAAATTTAATGTTCTGGAATATTCTAGAGAGGCCATTATCCTTCCAGAAAATTCCACAATATTCTTTTGACATAAAAAAAGATTTTTCTAGAAGATTCTACATCTTTGGTTCTTCCAGATTTTTCCGGACTTTTCCGTCAAAGAACAATTTGAAATTTCTAGAAAATTCTGAAGTAAACAACCTGTTTATGTCCAATATCTGGGACACTAAAAGTAAATAATTGCTAAGGACAACAAGTAAACATCATATGTATAACATCATACTTTCCTGGGCATACTCCCTTGGGAAGTTTACCAGTACTGAATGCACATCTTTCAACAAGTAACTGTCATACATAACAAATGCACCAGAAGTTATTTTAGGTAAAAATGGAACAATATTTGATGTTATAAAATCTCTGAAAGTATCGCAGTACGGTACTAAGTGTATCGATATGCGTAACAGCCAAGTCCGTATAACGATACATCGGTGTATCGATATATCGTCCCAGCCCTATTAGAATGTGACTTGAGCTTTTTGTGTCAGACAATGGACTGATAGAGCTGGGAATATTTGAAATTTATTGTTGACAATCATAATGTCATGCATTTTATCTGGAAAAGAGCTTGAACAGGTAGAAATGGCACCCCCCGACAACTTTTTAAAGAGTCGTTTGAATACCCACTGGAAAGGACACCCCCATAAATTAGACCCAGCATGCTATGAGTCTGGAACAAACACCGGACAAAGAAACTTATTCCAAATGTGTCTGTACAAGTCTGATGACTTTCGATGAGGTCGACTACGTGAGTAAACATGAAAAGGTACAAGTAGGCAAAGATCAGGAAAAGGCGCAATCAGAAAAAGATTCCCACTCCAAAAACCGAGGTGGGAAAAAAACAAACTAACAATCAGGTACTTATACCATGAAACATATCGTAAGCCGAAGGAGCAGCTATTTTCCCAATAGGTGGCCACTAAGTTACCTTAACTACACATATGAAAACATACATAAGGCACCAACAGCACAAAAAATTTAAACACCAAGACATAAAACAAAAAGAACCACCACAGAAGAATCGCCTTGGAACGATCAGTAACACAAAGTTACTGGCGTGCTTAAACCGGTTTTACATGGCCATAACCTCACCCTTAGCTTTTGCAGTGGTTCATAACATTTAGTTAATTCTTCGGTCCTCGTGGTGAATCTCTTATCTAGTCAATGAATCATCAAGAACAAATGGACATATATTCGGGCTGGCGTTCCACAGGGATCGATTCTAGGACCTCTTCTCTTCCTACTATTTATTAACGATATTGTTGCTGAAATTGGCTGTAATATACGTCTCTTTGCGGACGATACAAGCTTATTTATAACTGTAGAAAATCCTGACACTGCTGCAGAACTTTTAAATATTGATCTTGATAAAATTCTTAAGTGGGCTAAAAAATGGCTCGTTTTATTCAATCCTGTTAAAACAGAATCCTTTTTAGCATCTCGTAAACGCATTAAACCTGTACACCCACCACTCTTTATGGAGGGTTCTCAAATTGTCGAAGTGGAATCGCATAAACATTTAGGAATTTTCTTGAGTAATGACTGTACATGGCATAAACATATCGATTATATAAAAGACAAAGCATGGAAAAGGGTAAATGCTATGAGGAAACTTAAATATGAATTTGACAGGAAATCTTTAGAAATAATATATTTTAGTTTTATTAGACCTATTCTGGAATATGGAGACAATATATGGGACAATTGTGCAGATTACGAAAAAGAGGAACTTGATAAAATACAAAATGAGGCAGCTAGGATAGTAACAGGTTGTACTAAATTGGTTTCAATAGAAAATCTTGAATATGAAACAAAATGGGAATCATTAGAAGAAAGACGTAAAAAACATAAATTAACTTTATTTTATAAAATGTATCATAATTTATCTCCTTCATACCTCTCCTCTCTTGTTCCACAACCTGTCAATGCCGCATCCACTTATAATTTACGTAATTCAAATAATATTCAGAACATACCCGCGCGTACTAAATATTATTATGAGTCCTTTCTTCCCTCGTGTGTCACTATTGGTAGGGAGTGAGTTTCGAGTAAGAAAAGCGAGTTTCTGGTAAGAAAAGTGAGTTTCGAGTTAAAAAAGTGAGTTTCGAGTTAAAAAAGCGAGTTTCGAGTTAAAAAAGTGAGTTTCGAGTTAGAAAAGCAAGTTTCGAGTTAAAAAAGTGAGTTTCGAGTTAGAAAAGTGAGTTTCGAGTTAAAAAAAGTGAGTTTCGAGTTAAAAAAGTGAGTTTCGAGTTAGAAAAGTGAGTTTCGAGTTAAAAAATCGAGTTTCGAGTTAAAAAAGTGAGTTTCGAGTTAAAATAGCGAGTTTCGAGTTAGAAAAGTGAGTTTGGAGTTAGAAAAATGAGTTTCGAGTTAGAAAAATGAGTTTCGAGTTAGAAAAGTGAGTTTCGAGTTAAAAAAGTGAGTTTCGAGTTAAAAGAGAGAGTTTCTAGTTAATATATAAAAAAATGAGTTTCGTGTTAAAAAGCGAGTTTAGAGTTAACAAAGCGAGTAGCAGGAACGTCACACGTACGTGGTATATACTTCGAACAAAATACGCTTCAGACCTCGGCTTTTCGAAATTCTCACAGATACGCGAGCGATGCGCCGCTGATACATGAATGTATGACAGAGCTGAGCCGCTGATACGTGAATGTATGACAGAGCTGCTATTATTATTATTATTAATATTGTTTCTTTTTAGTAAGAATTTAGCAACATCTTCTTTGACTTGACTAATTGTTAAATTGAAATAGTCAAATGGTCACCATTTTATAGGTCCATTTTCATAAATAACAGAATTCTTTAGAATATTAAACATAAACCTTCTGATACGGAAACTGAGGCCCTAAGAAGAAAGTAAGATCTGGTATTATTGCAGCCTCGATCTGACCCCAGACATGCAGGATGTCTCCCATACAGTGACGAAGTTCTTGATCACATTCTCAAATTATTTTTTATCAAAAGTCAGCTTATTTTTGTTTTTGTGCACGAAAACAGCTTTTACATGGTGGAATCAGATATTATCGTGAAAGAAATTAAGTGTTGGCAGCTAGTTTTGACAGCTCTTGCAGGTTTAGTAACTGTTGAAAGTTTTAATTGTTGTTATTCTCCATTTGTTTCATATTAAGTGTCCCTATATGAGAGATTAATTGGTTACAATGTTTCTGTGATGCTGAGTCTCCAGGTAGTCATTTTTGATCGTATCAAATAGAAACAGACAACTGCCAATTTAGACATTTCTGATTTACTGTGTTCCAAGATTTTGAATACAGGACTGCAATTGACTTCTGTTTATTTTTGGGCGTTTCCCTAAAGGAATACAACAAAGAGCCAGATATATATGTATACATTTTTGCCTTATATATTACGGCTCTTCTGGTCCTGGCTATCGGTGTACCGCGTTTAAACATAAACAATGATTTTTCAAGATGGGTAGTATGTATGCAAGTTTGTGGGACATACCATGGTGTTGTTTTTTATTTTAGGTCATTTTGGTCATTTACAAGTCTGCTGCGATTGGGGTTACTTAAATCTGAGGCAAACGATTATAAATTTGCAACGTAAATCAAATACTTTATATGAAGCCACGCCAGGTCACGTGTTGTAAAACATACCAAATTGCAGCTGTAAGACAGAAAATGAAAAGGGTGGGATACATTTAATTGAAAATCATTTGGCTTCACAACCCTCGGACTATCGGGCCCTCGGATTAACGGGCCCTTGGACTATTGGGCCCTCGGACTATCGGAATAAAAAAACAAAATCTTTAACACAAAATTTCTAAGTCCATGACCTTGACCTCAAGGTCACCCAGGGTTGGTCATGACGGTACTGCATAAAACTTCGGACCAATTCTACCAACATGCAAAGTATCTACTTTATCCATCAACAGGACCAAGAGATATATAGACTTATAAAAACTTTAACCAAAAACTTAAACACAAAATTTCTAAGTCCGTACCCACGGATGACCTTATCCCCAAAAACAGGCTGTGTAGGAATCAGCACTCCTTGGCATTTCATATACCCTCAGCAAGTACAAATGCCTATTTGCATAGCTTTTTCCTCCAGACTCATCGGGAAAACATGTCCATACAATATATACCCCCTTACACCCCACTTTTATATAGCAAAACTGGGGTATGCAGGGGTATACCTATTTTTCTTAAGTTTTTGATCCTCGGCGAGGCTGTTTTAACGTGTACCCACAATCAATGTTTTGAGCAAAAATACTAAAAATATCAAGTTTTCCAAAGAAACTTTCAATTTTTGCTGCTGAAAAATATCATATTGCATGGGCAAGTTTACGTAATGTATTAAAGATTGGAATGAACTCCCTGATTCTCTGATCTCCTCTGCTGAAATTTCGGATGATTGTGTGTCTAAATTTACTTCTCTTGTGAGAGCTCGGGACTAATCCCCTCCGGTCAAACCCCATCCTCCTGGTGTGGTATTGTCAGGTTGACGTTTCGCCAATAAACTATTCTAATTCTGATGTCGTGACAAGTCACAAATGTCAGATTGGTTCCGTTAACTAAAAAAAGTTAAAACGGATTTCAGTCGGTCACGAGGAGGCGACAACAAACAATGCAAGGATTATACCAACCAGAGGACCAATGGTCCTGTAAATGCTCACCTGAGATCTGGGATATATACCAATAAACTTGGCAGACAACCACCGTGGGGTAATTTTTTTACATAAACATAAATCTTCTGTCCATTTGCTCACTTCAAGCAAGTTTCCTGCCATTAAATGACATTTTCCCAGTTTTACCCATTCAAATGCGTAGGCATCCTAAGTTGACCTTGCCGTGAAAGGTCAAGGTCACCACAGGGTCATAATTTATAAAAAAAATTGTAGAGCTCCATTCACTGATGCTTCAAGGCAAGTTTCAAAATCATAGGCCTTAGAAAATTTTTAAAGGAATTTGCTATTTATAGCCATGATGGGTCATCTTGGTCATACGACCTTGACCATTCATACAAACTTTCATTCCTCCTTCCTTACGATGCTTCAAATAAAGTTTGGCTTTGATTGGCCAAGCGGTTTTAGAGAAGATGTTTGAAATTGTGGACGACGGACGGACGCCGGAGCATGGGTATACTGTAACTTCGGCTCAGGTGAGCTACAATGGATTTCATGAGAAAACTAGACCTGTCAATGAAATATTTTAGGTCACGAGATCAAATGAGCCGCATCGTGAGAAAACCGGATTTTTGCCTAGGCGAAAACAAAGGCGCAGATCAGCTTCGCGGTAACCGCAAAGCTGATCAGCGCCTTTGTTTTCGCTACTCGGATAGTATAATTCCTCTTCTACTCATAGCCAAAATTTCAAGTATCTAACCTGCTCCTGTGACTGTACAGACCGATTTGTGTCGCACCTGGTCGGAAATCCCGAAGACCGGTTTTCTCGCGTCGCGGCTCAAATTGTACTAATGCGGAAGTCAAAAATACACATCAAACAAATTCTTTCTGATTGAAGTTTGTTCTTAACATCCGAACACAAGTGCAGTAAATGGTCATGTCCAGAGAAAAGGAAATTATATCAATGAATTTATCAATGTTTTTCTTGATTTACATCAATATTATAAACTTAGAGGCAATCAATTAGATACAGATCAGTTATAGGGTAGATTTATTATAGAACATTGTGACTGAATGAGATAAACTGTCCAGTCAAAAACGATTATTGGAAAATCAACGTCTTCTCATGACACAGCTCTGTACTAATGACCTTTCCTTTTTAAAAGTGTATCATTTTCGGAAAACACGCTCACTGACCTTGGTTCAAAATATTTTGGATTGACGCAATATGAATCGTCGTGGTGCACAGAAATTGATTGTAAAAAGCGTGTTTTTTAACATTGCGTCAGCACATCAATGACACACATAAAAATATCAAGGTTGCATGTGATTTGCATAAATATTACATCAGTTTTATGTCCCCAAGGTCGAATTCAAATCATGTCAGAAACATGATATATGTCACGTACCAACATCAAAAAACCGGATGTTAGTCAATCAATAAACCCAATCTTCGATGATTGTCAACCGAAAGTACATGTCATTCGAATTAAAGAGTATTTCTTCGATTGGTTAGCATAGAGATCATCTAACTCCTCTGCAAGAGATCATCTATCGCCATTTTTCTATTTTTCGAGTTAAAATTTTCGAGTTTCTAGTTACAATTTTCGAGTTTCGAGTCAAAATTTTCTAGTTTCGAGTTAAAATTTTCGAGTTTCGAGTCAAAATTTTCTAGTTTCGAGTTAAAATTTTCGAGTTTCGAGTTACAATTTTCGAGTTAAAATTTTCGAGTCAAAATTTTCGAGTCAAAATTTTCGAGTTACAATTTTCGAGTTAAAATTTTCGAGTTTCGAGTTAAAAAGTCAGATTCTATGGGCCCGTTTTACTATTTATTCACCAATTTAGGATATCCATAATTCAATATCACTTAATCAAGCTGAATTAAGGAAATTTATGGATATCCATAAATCCATTTTTGGATATCCAACAATCAGCCTCAATTTTGGACTTATGGACATCCAGAATACGATTTATGAATTATCCATAATTTGACTTATTCATATCATTAAATCAGCTTGATTAATGAGTATATATACAGTTATGGATATAAATTGAATTATGGATAGCAACTAATCAATGCAAATCTTCACGCATCGTTGGAAACTTTCATACTTCAAATTGGCTTTATTATGTATTGATGTCGGTCAAGGATTAACGATTTTTTAACGAAAACAGAAGGGCTACTTATATTAAGCAAAATCCATTATAGTCTGGCTGATTCGGGGGTGGACCTGGATTTGCGGTGTATAGAAAATGTTTTGACTGATTAGGACAGCCAACACCTTCAGAAACAAGAATCCACTTGATGCCACTTTGTCATCCTTGGGCAACTCTCATAATTCAAGATTGCGTCCAATAGGATTATCATCTGTTAAAACTTCAAAGTACAATACCTGTATAGTGCAAAATCCAAACTTTTCTGCGCATATTTTATCAATAATTGTTACAGATGTATCATTTTGTGAAAGAGTCATACTCTCAATGGTCTTTTGTGAGTGTAAAACAAAAATGGCATCCAAGATGACCGCCTAAATTTAAAAAAAGTTGAATTTTCAACCAACTTTCATTCTTTTTCATGTTTTTGAACATTATAAGTGGTGTAGAGGATGAATATGCAACAAATGAACACAACTGACATCACCTTGTCACCCTTTGGCAATAAAATTAGTTCAAGATGGCTGCCATCTATTTCAACCACACAGTACTAAACGCCTGTAGTGCAAATTCTTGTGTTTTCTGACCCAATATAGTCCAGTTATGTCATATTTGTATCATATTGTGTAAACGTTGCACACATATAAAATGAGATTTATATCATTGTGAAATATAAAATATGGAATCCAAGATGGCTGCTAAAACTAAATAAAAATGAAAATTTTGATCAAATTTTAGTCTTTTTACACATTTTTTATTTATCAGCAGTGTAGACAAATGATTACAGCTCACTAATCCAATACATGCCATCCTTAGGTAACTCTCATATTCAAAATCACACCCAAGAGGGTAATCATCTCTTAAGACAATACAGTTCGTGTGTATATTAACACTTTTGAAGGAAACCGTAGCGTCATTGACAATGTCCGTAACAACAATGACAGGGTGGACAACAGACCTGGGTTAATCTTAATCATTAATCATGATTACTTTTATTACTTTTTTTACTTTTACGATTGAATTTTTTTTTCAATCAAACATTATTCTGTAATCGTAGATTTTACGATTGAAATTAATCTTATTCGAATACTTTTCAAAAATGCCTGTAATCGTGATTGATTTTATGAATAAATTCTGATTATATTTCAAGATGTGCTGAAAATTCTTTTTCTGAAAAAAAAAGAGTAAAAGAAAAAAGCAAAATAAATTTATATCTAATATTATGTTCACAACAGGAATTACTTGACTTTCAAGAATTGTTGATATATCAAATGGGAATTCTGATACAGTAACAGATCAGACTGTGTACATTTGTCATTATTTTTTGTCATTATTTTTGGCTTCTAACTCTAAATGTCAAAAAAGCATTTTCTTTATTGATGTAATAAATTCGTCAGTTATATGGAACAGATTATGGTTTCAATGACATGGGCACATAATAAAGTTATTCATGCATACTGGTCAACAATTTAACATTATTATATATTTTCTTGTCCTCTTTGGGTTTTTAGCTCGACTGCACGAAGTGCATAGAGCTATTGCAGTCACCCCGGTCGTCCACGTTCCCGTTCCCGTGTGCGTTCCCGTTCACGTGCGCGTCACACTTAAAGTTTTCTAGAAGTCCATATCTTGACAACCACTCATCAGAAAGCATTCATACTTGGACCATAGATACCCTGTAGGGTTAGCTTTCATTCCGTGGCATCTGGCCCCTGGGTCCAGGCCAGGGGATGGGGCTGGAGGTTAAAATCTAGAGCACCTTCAAAAATGGCAATTCTTGTGTTAAAGTTTTCTAGAAGTCCATATCTTGACAACCACTCATCAGAAAGCATTGATACTTGGGCCATTGACACCCTGTAGGGTCGGCTTTCATTCCATGGCATCAGATCCCTGGGTCCATGCCAGGGGGTGGGGCTAGAGGTTAAAATCTAGAACACCATTAATAATAATGGCTTTTCTGTGATATAGTATTCTAGAAGTCTATATCTTGAAAACTTTTTATCAGAGGGCTTTCATACTCGGACCATAGGTACCCTGTAGGGTTGAGTTTCATTTCATGGCATCGGATCTCTGGGTCCATGCCTGGGGGGTGGGGCTGGAGGTTAAAAAACTAGAACACTGTAAAAATAGATGTACTGCTGTGTAACTTTTACAAGGAGTCCATATCTTGACAACAACTTATCATAAAGCATTCATCCTTCATACACTTTAGGTTCCATGACATCGGACCTCTGGGTCGGAGTGAGGGGGGCGTGGCTAGAGGTCAAAATCTAGAACTCCCCGATTTTTTTTTCTTTTTATTTCTTAATAGAAACAACTTAGGAAGATGGTTGGTCATTCATCTTTTGACTTTGTGACACTGACTTGTGTGTCATGACGGTAAGGGTCGTTTGAACTACTTTCCATGGTTCACTGATTTTGCCTTATATCTTGACACTCAATTAGTATATTTTCTTACTTCTTTAAGATTATGAGTAAGTATGACCAGACCTTTGACCCCAATATACTTATAGGTCACTGTGACCTAATTTCACGGTTCAGTGATTTTGCCTTATATCTCGGTACTCAAATGGTTTATGAACAAACTTCTTTCAAAGTATGTTTGCGTATGACAAGACCTTTGACCCTGAAGTAGTCCTAGGTCACTGTGACCTAATTTCACGGTTCAGTGATTTTGCCTTATATCTTGACACTCAATTAGTATATTTTCATACTTTATTCAGATTATGAGTGAGTATGACCAGACCTTTGACCCCAATATACTTATAGGTCACTGTGACCTAATTTCACGGTTCAGTGACTTTGCCTTATATCTCAGCACTCAAGTGGTTTATGAACATACTTCTTTCACACTATGTTTGCGTATGACAAGACCTTTGACCCTAAAGTAGTCCTAGGTCACTGTGACCTAATTTCACAGTTCAGTGATTTTCCTTTATATCTCGGCACTCAATTGCTATATGGACATACTTCTTGCACGATATGTATGAGTATGACAAGACCTTTGACCGTAAAGTATTCTTGGGTCAATGTGACCTAATTTCATGGTTCAGTGATTTTGCCTTATTTCTCGACACTCAGTTAGTATTTTTTCATACTTTTTTCTAATTATGAATGAGTATGACCAGACCTTTAACCCAAACATACTTATAGGTCACTATGACCTAATTTCATGGTTCAGTGATTTTGCTTTATATCTCAACACTGAATGGGTATATGATCATATTTCTTTCACATTATGAGTAAGTATCACTAGACCTTATAGGTCAGTGTGACCTTATTTCTCGGTTCAGTGATTTTGCATTGTGTCTTGGCACTCAGTTGGTATATGAACAATATGAGTGAGACCTCTAAATCTTAGGTAGTTATAGTTAACTTTCATAGTTCAGTGATTTTTGCCTTATTGCATCAAGGCAAAAAGATGTATGAGCATAATGCTTTGGGTTACTGGTCGGGTTTGACCTTATGTTTGACAAAGGTCAGAAGCAGTCGAGCACGCTGTCCTGCGACAGCTCTTATTTTTATCGAAATTCTCTCTGACATTTTTCAAATCATTTCAGGACCCTTCTTACAAAGAGGTACAAGTAGGCAAAGATCAGGAAAAGGCGCAATCAGAAAGAGATTCCCACTCCAAAAACCGAGGTGGGAAAAAAACCAAACTAACAATCAGGCACTTATACCATGAAACATATCGTAAGCCAAATGAGCAGCTATTTTCCCAATAGGTGGCCACTCAGTTACCTTAACTTAATTGAAAACATACATAAGGCGCCAACAGCACAAAAATTTGAAACACCAAGACATAAAACAAAAAGAACCACCACAGAAGTATCGCCTTGGAACGATCAGTAACACAAAGTTACTGGCGGGCTTAAACCGGTTTTACAGGATCCTAACCTCACCCTCAGCTTCTGCAGTGGTTCATAACATTTAATAAGTTATTCGGTCCTCGTGGTGAATCTCTAACTAGTCAATGAATCATCAAGAACAAACAAATAAATTATGACAAACATCCTGATGAATCAAAAACAAGGACTCACAGATTGAGTAAGCTGCCCAACGATGGAGATCCCTGGGCGCCGAATAACCTACTAACTCCGGAGCAAAAGAAAAACACCAGTTGGACCCCGGTGGGCCAAGCAACAGACAAGAAGCTCCGGCCCCAACCAACTAAAATGAATAGCTTAAGTCGGGGCCATCATAGAGTCTGACGCCCGACCCACCGGCGTGCAATTAAAGAAGGCAACATAGTTATCAACCATGATTGGGTTAAAAACTAAGCATGCAGACTGTCGCATAACATTCAAGTTATAACCTATACGTCTGTAACGTGTTATGATTTTTCTGAACTGAAAAGAAAAATCTTCAAACACTTCTTCTTTGACCTCAGTGACCGTGATTATAAACATAGAATTGACCTCATTCTAAATAGGCTTTGAAACCTATTGCAAAAGTTCAAACCTATTCTTACCTGGTCACACCTTTACAGATTAACTAATAAACAGGTGTCATATGGGTTGTGTTGTCAAAACACCCTGGAACAAGTTGGTGACAATAAACAAAAGATTAAGGGAATCGATCTCCCCCTATCTGTAGAGAGGCCATGACAGAGAGTGATATTACCAAATTCAGTGATGTCAAAGCATAATTTTAGATCTCACGATGCTGTGTGTGTGTGTTTATAATTTGGGTAACAACTCCAAATTAGATAAAAAAAAATGCCAATTGATTAGAGTGTTGCAGTAATTTTGATCAATCAATCTTAAGATAAAGTGCCCAATACACCTAGATGATTCTTATATGCCAATATAATACCATATACAGTTAAATCATAACTGCTTAATTCAAGACTGGCTAGATTATAAATGCAAAACTAATCGATTGATTATTCGATTACATTTGCAAATCAATTGTTATTGTAATCGATTAAATTCAGGAAAAAATATTTTTAATCGTAATCGTTAATCGTAAGATTGAAATTAATTGTAATCGTTAGTGATTAACTTTGAAAGTAATCGATAACAGGTCTGGTGGACAAAATGGCGGGGTAAACTAAACTGATACCCTGAGAGCTCGGGACTAATCCCCTCCGCTCAAGCCCCATCCCCCTGGTGTGGTATTGTCAGGTTGACGTTTCACCAATATACTATATTCTGATTCTGATGTCGTGGCAAATGTCAGATTGGTTCCGTTAACTAAAAAAAGTTAAAACGGGTTTACAGTCGGTCATGGGGAGGTGACAACAAACAATGCAAGGATTATACCAACCAGAGGACCAATTGTCCTGTAAACGCTCACCTAAGATCTGGGATATATACCAATAAAATTGGCAGACAACCACCGTGGGATATTTTTTACATAAGCATAAATCTTCTGTCCATTTGCTCATTTCAAGCAAGTTTCCTGCCATTAAATGACATTTTCCCACTTTTACCCATTCAAATGCATAGGCATCCTAAGTTGACCTTGCCGTGAAAGGTCAAGGTCACCACAGGGTCATAATTCATAAAAAAAAATTGTAGAGCTCAATTCACTGATGCTTCAAGGCAAGTTTCAAAATCATAGGCCTTAGAATATTTTTAAAGGAATTTGCTATTTATAGCCATGATGGGTCATCTTGGCCATGCGACCTTGACCATTTATGCAAACTTTCATTCCTCCTTCCTAACGATGCTTCAAATAAAGTTTGGCTTTGATTGGCCAAGCGGTTTTAGAGAAGAAGATTATTACGAAAACGTGTTCATGCAATAGGCTTTAAAAATTGAAAATTTTCAGCTGAATAAATTTCATATTTTTCTAATTTTGCTCAAAACATAGAATGTGGATACACTATAGAACCGCCTCGCTGAGTCGGTTGTAACGAGTACCCGCAATCTATGCTTTGGAGCAAAAATAAGAAAAATAGGTACATTACGAAACTTTGCCCATGCAATACACAGAGATTTTTTTCAGTTGTAAAAATTGAAAATTTCTTCAGAAAAATCTTGATATTTTTGCTCAAAACGTAGATTGTGGGTACACGTTAGAACCGCCTCGGCGAGGCGGTTCTAATGAGTACCCACAATCTATGTTTTGGAGCAAAAATAAGAAAAATAGGTATACCCCTGCATACCCCAGTTTTACTATGTAAAAGTGAGGTTTGAGGGGGTATACTTTACACGGACTTGTTTTCCTGATGTACCCATGCATACGCCAGTTTTGCATTATAATAAAAGTGGGGTTTAAGGGGGCATAAATTGCATGGACATGTTTGCCTGATGTGTTTGAGACGGACGCCGGAGCATGTGTATACTGTAACTTCGGCTCAGCTGAAAAGGGCGTTTTTAAACATTGCGACAGCACATCAATGACACACATAAAAATTTCAAGGTTACATGCGATTTGCATAAATATTACATCAGTTTTATGTCCCCAAGGTCGAATTCAAATCATGTCAGAAACATGATATCTGTCACGTACCAACATCAAAAAACCGGATGTAAGTCAATCAATAAACCCACGATGATTGTTTTCCGCGAAAGTCATCCGAAATAAATAGTATTTCTTAGATTGGTTAGCTAAGAGATCATCAAACTCCTCTGCAAGAGATCATCTATTGCCATTTTTCTATTTTTCAAGTTAAAATTTTCGAGTTTCGAGTCAAAATTTTCGAGTTTCGAGTTACAATTTTCGAGTTTCGAGTCAAAATTTTCGAGTTTCAAGTTAAAATTTTCGAGTTTCGAGTCAAAATTTTCGAGTTTCGAGTCAAAATTTTCGAGTTTCGAGTTACAATTTTCGAGTTTCGAGTCAAAATTTTCGAGTTTCGAGTTAAAATTTTCGAGTTTCGAGTCAAAATTTTCGAGTTTCGAGTTACTATTTTCGAGTTTCGAGTTACAAATTTCGAGTTTCGAGTCAACATTTTCGAGTTTCGAGTTAAAATTTTCGAGTTTCGAGTCAAAATTTTCGAGTTTCGAGTTACTATTTTCGAGTTTCGAGTTAAAATTTTCGAGTTTCGAGTTAAAATTTTCGAGTTTCGAGTTAAAAAATTCAGTTTCTATAGGGTGCCGTTTTATTATTCATTCATCATTTTAGGATATCCATAATTCAAAATCACTTAATCAAGCTGAATTACGGAAATTTAGGATATCCATAAATCGAATTTTGGATATCCAACAATCAGCCTGAATTTTGGAAATCCAAAATTTGACTTATGGACATCCATAATACGATTTATGAATATCCATAATTTGACTTATTCATATCATTAAATCAGTTTGATTTATGGGTATCTATAAAGTCAATTATGGGTATTATAAGTTGATGGATAGCAACTAATCAATGCAAATCTTCACGCATATTTGGAAACTTTCATACTTCAAATTGGCTTTATTATGTACATTGATGTCGGTCAAGGATGATAGTTTATTAACGCTTATTTACTCAAAACAGAAGGGCTACTTATATTAAGCGAAATCCATTAACCAGTTTATGGTGAATGGACTTTCCCATCGTTATCATTTGGGTAAGTCCACTGTCATTTTGAGGGGAATCGGTTTTGATTTTTATGTTTTATTTAATTTTTCAATGACATTTTCTTTCAGCAAACAGAAAAGCCCCAGATGTGTGCGTGTGTATGGTTGCGAGGAGTGGACCTTTTTTCAATGCTACGTAATGAAATTTGAGAATAAGTATTACTTAAACCAGTTTTTGGAATTTTTTTTTTTAAATAAGCCACTATTTAACTCGAAACTCACTTTTTTTTTAACTCGAAACTCACTTTTTAACTCGAAACTCGCTTTTTTAACTCGAAACTCACCTTTTTAACTCGAAACTCACTTTTTTAACTCGAAACTCGCTTTTTTAACTCGAAACTCGCTTTTTTAACTCGAAACTCGAAACTCACTTTTTTAACTCGAAACTCACTTTTTTGACTCGAAACTCACTTTTTTGACTCGAAACTCACTTTTCTAACTCGAAACTCGCTTTTGTTACTCGAAACTCACTACTCGAAAAAAAGAACTCCTCTCTTCCCTCAACAATTAGAATTTGGAATGAACTTCCTTTAGATACCAGAAACGCTGAGTCTATTATTTCCTTCAAAAGAAAATTAAACCAGGGTAATGTAGCTGTTCCTAAGTATTACTATACACATAACAGAAAGTTGCAAATCTTACACACTCGTCTTAGAACAAACTGTAGCTCACTGAATCATGACCTTTATGAGAAAAAAATTGTAGACTCTCCACTCTGTCAGTGTGGGGGAATAGAAAACACAGCGCACTATTTTTTATCTTGTCCTTTGTATACCATCCAACGAATCGCACTCACTACCTCTATTACCGCATTTTGCAATCTATCTCTACAAGTAATTTTGTATGGGAACAATACGTTGACAATGCGTGCTAACACCTCTATCTTTGAAGCAGTTCAAAAGTATATACATGATACTCAAAGATTTTGATTTTCTTTGCAAATTGTTTTTACTGCACACCCAACAACCCTCTCTTATATCCTCTCCCATGACTCTTGTATTCTTTCCTTAAAGTTTTTTTTTTCTTGTTCTTCTTATTAACTTCTGAAACTATAATCTCATTTTTTTCTTTTCTTTTAAGTAATCCGTGAAACGATTAGGCGCAAAGCTATAAAATATACACTAAGTACGAATATTTTGATGATACAGCATGTGAATCCACTATGTAGAGTTAACCTATGTAAATATTTACTCAAGTCATGAAATAACATGGAATAATTATATTGGAGACACAAATCCTATATGCATCGTTCTTTGAACTGATATACTTCTTTATTTGACTTCATACGAACCTCTTTTTCTCTTTTTGATCAAAATCATTTTGTATCTGATATCCAAATGTATCTACATAAACTTTATGTCTGTATAGTAGAACAACTATTACTTTTTGTAACGTAATGCACAATACAATTCAGCAGACTATAAAATGTTAACTTAAAATTAATATCACAACTTTTATCCGTCATTATTAGTGCATAATTAATATCTTTGTTGCAGGAGAGGAGCTAAATAAGCAGTTTGCTTCCGCTCTGATCCTGTTTGACTGTGTATATCCATGTTTGTATTATATGTTATCAGATGAAATAAATATGTTTAAACTAAGAACAAACAAATAAATCATGATAAACATCCTGATGAATCAAAAACCAGGACTCACAGATTGAGTAAGCTGCCCGACGATGGAGATCCCTGGGCGCCGAATAACCTACTAACTCTGGAGCAAAAGAAAAACCCCAGTTGGACCCCAGTGGGCCAAGCAGTTGTGAGTTGTACGTCATGACTCGTCAGACTACGCGATGCCAAAGTTTAATTTCAAAATAAGAACATTAATGAGCAATGAATCCTGTCAGCATTGTTGTTTCCTTATTTGAGACGAGACACAAGAAAGTCGGTCTTCGGGGTTTCCAACAAGGTGCGACACAAATTGGCCTGTACCGTCACAGAAGCAGGCTAGAGCCTTGAAATTTTGGCTATAAGTAGAAGAGGAATTGTACTATCCGAGTTGCGAACACAACGGCGCTGATCAGTTGTGCAGTGATCAGCGCCTTTGTTTTCGCCTAAACAAAAAATTCGGTTTTCTCATGATGCAGCTCATTTTATTTCAGAAATGGGTCCTCTGCTTTTATTTTGAAATAAGTGTAGCAGCATAATGTGGGACATTCTGGACACAGACTTTGGCGGGGACGAGACTGCCAACTTTGGGCCTCGTAAAGAAACCGGAACAGCCTTGTATCAGATAGACACCATAGCTACAGTATCGTGTCAGGATCAGGTATAACCAATTACTCTTGACACTAATGTAAGTTGGGATGAGACTGCCAACTTTGGACCTCGTAAAGAAACCGGAACAGCCTTGTATCAGATAGACACCATAGCAACAGTATTGTGTCAAGATCAGGTATAACCAATAGACACCATAGCTACAGTATCGTGTCAAGATCAGGTATAACCAGTAACTCTTGACTTTAATGAAAGTTGGGACGAGTGCCAACTTTGGGCCACATAAAGAAACCGGAACAGCCTTGTATCAGATAGACACCATAGCTACAGTATCATGTCAAGATCAGGTATAACCTGGAACTCTTGACTTTAATGTAAGTTTGGACGAGACTGCCAACTTTGGGCCTTGTAAAGAAACCGGAACAGCCTTGTATCAGATAGACACCATAGCTACAGTATCGTGTCAGGATACTTTTGTTTGCTCAAAACTTATTGTGGGTACACGTTAGAACTGCCCCGCCGAGGCGGTTCTAACGAGTACCCACAATCTATGTTTTGGATCAAAAAGAAGAAAAATGGGTATACCCCTCCAAACCCCAGTTTTTAGCTCGACTGCACGAAGTGCATAGAGCTATTGCAGTCACCCCGGTCGTCCACGTTCCCGTTCCCGTGTGCGTTCCCGTTCCCGTTCCCGTGCGCGTCACACTTGCGTTAAAGTTTTCTAGAAGTCCATATCTTGACAACCACTCATCAGAAAGCATTCATACTTGGACCATAGATACCCTGTAGGGTTAGCTTTCATTCCATGGAATCGGGCCCCTGGG
The DNA here is from genome assembly GCA_964017185.1 of Rugalucina vietnamica. Lineage (NCBI taxonomy): Eukaryota > Metazoa > Mollusca > Bivalvia > Lucinida > Lucinidae > Rugalucina > Rugalucina vietnamica. The sequence continues at coordinate 35,476,322 of OZ024872.1, forward strand.
TCCAGGCCAGGGGGTGGGGCTGGAGGTTAAAATCTAGAACACCTTCAAAAATGGCAATTCTTGTGTTAAAGTTTTCTAGAAGTCCATATCTTGACAACCACTCATCAGAAAGCATTGATACTTGGGCCATTGACACCCTGTAGGGTCGGCTTTCATTCCATGGCATCAGATCCCTGGGTCCATGCCAGGGGGTGGGGCTAGAGGTTAAAATCTAGAACACCATTAATAATAATGGCTTTTCTGTGATTTAGTATTCTAGAAGTCTATATCTTGAAAACTTTTTATCAGAGGGCTCTCATACTCGGACCATAGGTACCCTGTAGGGTTGAGTTTCATTCCATGGCATCGGGCCCCTGGGTCCATGCCTGGGGGTGGGGCTGGAGGTTAAAAACTAGAACACTAAAAAATAGATGTACTGCTGTGTAACTTTTACAAGGAGGTATATCTTGACAACAACTTATCATAAAGCATTCATACTTCATACACTTTAGGTTCCATGACATCGAACCTCTGGGTCGGAGTCAGGGGGGCGGGGCTAGAGGTCAAAATCTAGAACTCCCCGATTTTTTTTTCTTTTTATTTCTTAATAGAAACAACTTAGGAGGATGGTTGGTCATTCATCTTTTGACTTTGTGACACTGACTTGTGTGTCATGACGGTAAGGGTCGGTTGACCTACTTTCCATGGTTCAGTGATTTTGCCTTATATCTTGACACTCAATTAGTATATTTTCTTACTTCTTTCAGATTATGAGTTAGTACGACCAGGCCTTTGACCCCAATATACTTATAGGTCACTGTGACCTAATTTCACGGTTCAGTGATTTTGCCTTATATCTTGACACTCAATTAGTATATTTTCATACTTTTTTCAGATTATGAGTGAGTATGACCAGACCTTTGACCCCAATATACTTATAGGTCACTGTGACCTAATTTCACGGTTCAGTGATTTTGCCTTATATCTCGGTACTCAAATGGTTTATGAACAAACTTCTTTCAAAGTATGTTTGCGTATGACAAGACCTTTGACCCTGAAGTAGTCCTAGGTCACTGTGACCTAATTTCATGGTTGAGTGATTTTGCCTTATATCTTGACACTCGATTAGTATGTTTTCATACTTTTTTCAGATTATGAGTGAGTATGACCAGACCTTTGACCCCAATATATTTATAGGTCACTGTGACCTAATTTCACGGTTCAGTGATTTTTGCCTCATATCTCGGTACTCAAATGGTTTATGAACAAACTTCTTTCAAAGTATGTTTGCGTATGACAAGACCTTTGACCCTGAAGTAGTCCTAGGTTACTGTGACCTAATTTCACGGTTCAGTGATTTTGCCTTATATCTTGACACTCAATTAGTATATGTCCATACTTTTTTCAGATTATGAGTGAGTATGACCAGACCTTTGACCCCAATATACATGTAGGTCACTGTGACCTAATTTCACGGTTCATTGACTTTGCCTTATATCTCGGCACTCAAGTGGTTTATGAACAAACTTCTTTCACACTGTGTTTGCGTATGACAAGACCTTTGACCCTAAAGTAGTCCTAGGTCAATATGACCTAATTTCACGGTTCAGTGATTTTCCTTTATATCTCGGCACTCAATTGGTATATGAACATACTTCTTTCACAATATGTATGAGTATGACCAGACCTTTGACCGTAAAGTATTCCTGGGTCACTGTGACCTAATTTCATGCTTCAGTGATTTTGCCTTGTATCTCGACACTCAGATGGTATTTTTTCATACTTCTTTCTGATTATGAATGAGTATGACCACACCTTTAACCCAAACATACTTATAGGTCACTATGACCTAATTTCATGGTTCAGTGATTTTGCTTTATATCTCAACACTGAATGGGTATATGATCATTTTTCTTTTACATTATGAGTAAGTATCACTAGACCTTTGACCCTGCAATACTTATAGGTCAGTGTGACCTTTTTTCACGGTTCAGTGATTTTGCCTTGTGTCGGCACTCAGTTGGTATATGAACACACTTCTTTCACAATATGAGTGAGACTTTTAAATCTTAGGTAGTTATAGTTAACTTTCATGGTTCAGTGATTTTGCCTTATTGCATCAAGGCAAAAAGATGTATGAACATAATGCTTTGGGTTACTGGTCGGGTTTGGCCTTATGTTTGACAAAGGTTAGAAGCAGTCGAGCACGCTGTCCTGCGACAGCTCTTATTCTATATCAAATGAGCCGCGACACGAGAAAACCAGTCTTTGTGGTTTCCGACCAGGTCTGACACAAACCGACCTGTACAGCCACAGAAGCAGGCAAGAAGCTTGAAATTTCGGATTTAAGAAGAAGAGAAATTTTACTATCCATGTTATGAAAACAAAGGCACTGATCACAGTTACTGCGAAGCTGATCTGGGCCATAGTTTTCTCATTTGCAAAAATATTTTTTTCTCACAATGCGGCTTAAATGGAAGTACCCTAATACATGTATGATATCTTTTCTGCATCACTGGCATAAATAAATAAAAAAACACAATAAACATTAAACAACAACAACAACAACAACAACAACATTTTTGCCCTTGCATATGACAAGAATTGAACAATGTATTATATTGTTACCATGGTTATTGTTTTAAAAAAATTAATCTTTTTCATCCAGATGACATATTGACAATAATTAAAAAAAAAGTTATTTCTATTTCTAACAGCAGAACACCAAAGTACCCCGTGTGTCATCCTCAGTCCTGGGAGATCTGACTAGTCTAGCTGTGCATTCCAGTCTGGTTCTACAGTCTACATCACTGCTGGGATTTGGTAGGCCTTGTACAGTTTTGCAATCAAAATTGAACCTTTGCATGACAAATTCAACAATTTGAGTTTTTGACCAGGTCCGACACAAACTGGCCTGTAGTCACAAAAGCAGGCTAGAAGCTTGAGGTTTGGGATTTAATAAGAAGAAGGATTGTTCTTTATGTGTAGCTGTGCATTTACTGCATAGCTGATCTGTGCCTTTGTTTTCGCATATGCATGTTGTTGGTTTTCTTATGCGGCTGCTCAATTATAATTGGGCTCAATTTAGCCCATCATTTTAGCTTGGGCAAGCTTCTAAATAAATCATGAAGCATAGCTGAACACCAGAGTAGAATTGCCAAAATACCGCATGTTTCCTCCTCAGTGCTGGGAGATCTGTCTAGTCTAGCTGTGCATTCCAGTCTAGTTCTACAGTCAACATCACTGCTAGGATTTGGTAGGAATTTTATTTTTGTCTTTGATCTCAAGAAAATAAGTTTAACTTGGTTTTGAGCAAGGGATGACAAATGGGCTAAACTGTCAAAGGAAAGGTATAAAGCTTTTGAATCATGGATTATAAGAATCTTACATGAGTGTCAGGTATGGATAGACAAATCTGTCCCGAGGGTCACATTTTGGCATCACGAGGCTCGCCGAGTGGTGCCAAACTGTGACCCGAGGGACAAATTTGTCTATCCATACCTTACACAAATGATGGATTCTTTTTCTTGCACGCCTTAATGCGGCGAAGCTTGGTTTTAATACTATTTATGGAGAATAATGCTACAATTGCGGCGTCCGCCATTTTGAATTCCAACGTTTTGACCTCATTGTGACGTGTGCGCTTAGCGACGAAATTACGTGACGTCCTATACAACCAATGTTAAAAAAGAACACTTGAACGCAGAGTGCGACCGGGTGAGATAACGAGGGTGAGATAAGAATTTCTCACATGGGGTAAAATGCAGGATTTCTCTATCTGTTGTGCAAGAAAAGTGTATCTAGGAAACAGTATAATTGGAAACTAGGGTGCTGATTAGAAGTGTAATACGAACTCAGCTGATCTGCATGTGCACATTTCTCAGAAAGGTTTTTGCATGGCAATACTCATCTAAGCCAATGATTGATAAAATCAACAAAGCAATGGTTTTAGAAAGAAGAGACCTTGACTCAACAAGGTAAAAAAAAGACAGGCGTGTACGCACAGAAAAAACGGTGCTGGTCTACAGCTGCACAGTTAGCCCTCAGCTGATCTTTGTTAGGAAACTGGAGAAACACTGAAGAGCGTAAATGAGCCTGTGTGTGAGAAAACCAACAATTTGGGTTCCAACCAGGTCTGACACAAACCAGGCTGTACAGTCACAGAAGATGGTTAGAGACTGGAAATTTTGGATTTAGAAAGTAGAGGAATTGTACTATCCATGCAGCGAAAACAAAGGCGCTGATCAGCTTCGCATTTACTGCGAAGCTGATCTGTGCCTTGGTTTTCGCCTATGCAGATTGTTGGTTTTCCCAAGCTGTGGCTCAAATTTCTTTACAGATCAAGTGATAGAGGAAATAGAATGGAGCCCTGATGGCAGTCTGATCATCGTTGGGGTGTCGGAGGGAGTATTGTACATTGTTGATGCTCAGTCAACCGAGATCCTATTCTCTTTTGTAAGTTTTTAGTCGGAAACTTGGAAATGTTGTGATAAAATTATGACTTAAGCTATGGACCACACAGTCATTTTGTTTTTGAAGCACATTAGATTACGGTTAAACTTGTTTAAAATTTTTGGACCCTCCTTTACTGATGTTTGTTAACTTATGATGAAGATTTTAGGTAATTAAGTCAACATTAAAATCAATCAAGCTAACAGGAAAGTTACTATGTGGTTTTAATCTTGCTTGAAGAAGCCACTGTGGCCTAGGGTTTAAAAGCCTCTCGCCTTGTAAACCAGGGTCCAGTTGTTCAAAACTCTGTTAGCTTAACATCATCATTAAGCAGTCAACTTGTTAAGTAAATGTCAAGTAAATGTCTTGTTATGTCAACTACATAAGCAAATACACCGTTATTTTTTGTTGATAAAATGTGTGAATCCTTTGCAATGTAATGATTATGTTTGAAATTTTAACGAATCGTTAACTAACGATGTTGTTAATTTTGATCAACTGGACTCAGTTGTTCAAAATTAACGATGTCGTTTTTTAACGATTTGTTAAAATTTCAAATGGCCATATTACAAATACACTGTTATATTTTGTTGAAAAAATGTGAGAATCCTTTGCATTGCAAAGGATTCTCACATTTTATCAACAAAAATTAACAGTGTATTTGCTTATGTAGTTGGCATTTACTTAACGAGCTGAGGTCTTAACGATGATGTCAAGCTAACGAAGTTTTGAACAACTGGGCCCTGGGTTCTTGGGTTTGATTCCAGGCTTCTCCAGTCTACAGGATGAGACTGCCTCCATATGACTTTAGCTGTTGAGTGAGACATAAAACACAATGAACTAGGCTAAGCTTAGATCATGTTGATTCGAGCCTTCGCTTGAGAAAACCAACAATTTGCATGTGCGAAAACAAAGACGCAGATCAGCTTCGCAGTAACTGCGAAGCTGATCAGCGCCTTTGTTTTTGCTACACAGATACATGTAGTACATTTCTTCTACTTTCTAAATCTTAACTGGGCCCTGGGTTCTTGGGTTTGATTCCAGGCTTCTCCAGTCTACAGGATGAGACTGCCTCCATATGACTTTAGCTGTTGAGTGAGACATAAAACACAATGAACTAGGCTAAGCTTAGATCATGTTGATTCGAGCCTTCGCTTGAGAAAACCAACAATTTGCAAGTGCGAAAACAAAGACGCAGATCAGCTTCGCAGTAACTGCGAAGCTGATCAGCGCCTTTGTTTTTGCTACACAGATACATGTAGTACATTTCTTCTACTTTCTAAATCTTAACTGGGCCCTGGGTTCTTGGGTTTGATTCCAGGCTTCTCCAGTCTTCAGGATGAGACTGCCTCCATATGACTTTAGCTGTTGAGTGAGACATAAAACACAATGAACTAGGCTAAGCTTAGATCATGTTGATTCGAGCCTTCGCTTGAGAAAACCAACAATTTGCATGTGCGAAAACAAAGACGCAGATCAGCTTCGCAGTAACTGCGAAGCTGATCAGCGCCTTTGTTTTTGCTACACAGATACATGTAGTACATTTCTTCTACTTTCTAAATCTTAACTGGGCCCTGGGTTCTTGGGTTTGATTCCAGGCTTCTCCAGTCTTCAGGATGAGACTGCCTCCATATGACTTTAGCTGTTGAGTGAGACATAAAACACAATCAACTAGGATAAGCCTAAATCATGTTGATTTCATTTTAGGCATTGGTACCAGAAGATAGAAGAGTAGATGGGAAATCTTTCAAAAAGATATTATTCTCTGGTAGGTAAAGTTCATATGAGGTTAGTCGTAAGACAGTCTTGCTTTTGCATGAATAGACAAAAGCACAGATGAGTTGTGTGGTGGAAAAGACCTCTAGTCTGACTGGTATTAGACTGAGGTGGAAACCCCAAAAGCAGGCTTATGACAATTCATATATTCATATACATGTGTATGTAAAATTAGAAATGAAACATATCCTTTAAGCCACAAAAGAAAGTCAACACAAGTTTATATAGTGACCAAGGTTTTACAAACTGATACATAGCAAAAGAAGTTGGCACCTTTTCTTTAAAGTTTTCCCAGAGCTTTTGTAGTGCTGTAAAAAAAAAAATATTCAAGCTTGTTGATTTTTCATGCGAAAGCATCTGTTTGAAAAGATATGAGCCACCTCATGAGAAAATCAACAATGCGGTTTCTGATCATGTCTGAAAAAAATGAGCTGTGCAAGCACAGAAAATGGATAGAGACTGGAAATCTTGGCATTAGAAAGAAGAGGAATTGTACTATCCATGTAGTGAAAATAAAGGCGCTGATCAGCTTCGCGGTTACTGCGAAGCTGATCTGCGTCTTTGTTTTGGCATATGCAAATTGTTGGTTTTGTCATGATGTGGCTCATATTATAGTATTACAAGATGAATGTTTTAGATGTGGTAGCAGAGGAAAAGGGTAAGTATTCACAGTAGCCTGTGTAAAAATGTAAACATATTTAACAGGTAAACGTGTAAAAATCATGTTATCATGTATATACACAGTAGCCTGTGTAAAAATGTAAACATATTTAACAAGTAAACATGTAAAAAAAAAACATGTAACCATGTATCCACTATCTTGTCTTTATACATGTAGTGCTTTCAGTGTTAATGACAACATGTGAGCCATCTCGTGGGAAAACCAGTAATGTGGTTTCCGAACAGGTCCGACACAAAACAACCTGTACAAGCACAGAAAAGAGCTGGATTAAAGTAGAAGAGGAATTGTACTATCTGAGTAGCGAAAACAAAGGCGCTGATCAGCTTTGCGGTTACCGCGAAGCTGATCTGCGCCTTTGTTTTCGCCTATGTAGATTGTTGGTTTTCCCATGGGGCGGCTCATATCTAACAAGTAAACGTAAAAAAAAATGTAATCATGCATCCACTATATTGTCTTTATACATGTAGTGCTTTTAGTGTTAGTGACAACATGTGATCTGTCATATGAGCATTTGCTTGAGATAATCAGCAATTTAGATTTTCAACCAGATCCTGTATGGTTGCAGAAGCAGGCTAGAAGCTCGAATTTTTGGATTTAAGAAGAAGGCGAATTGTACTATCTGCACAGCTGATCTGTATCTTTGTTTTCGCATAGGCAAATTGCTGTTGGCTAATATGGTTTCTGACTAAGTACAATGTATGACTAAGTATGACACAAAGGTGGTAGCCCAAGCAATAGAACACTAGTTCCATGTGTCCAGTGAAGTTTAGTGCAGTACACAATGTGTACTTGCAAAACATGTTATCTTTCAATAGCACTTAAATACTCAGGAAGCAGTGTTATGGTAAATTTCTTATGTCACTCTCATGTTGATTGCTGAGACCTGTAGATCATATGCATGTGTATATAATTATTATGTATGTGTATTTGTATATTTGTTGTCGGTGGCTGTTATCTATATTTATGTCACAGGGTATAGCTATATTGCACACTAAGTCCTGTACTGCCTTGCGGTACAAGCCGGCTTTTATAGCGACATTTCTCTCAAAATTGTTTTAACAAATGGATGGAATTTGGTAAAATTTTGTATTGTCACACATATTGACTAGAGTTAGGCCTGAATTGTGAATTTTCAAACAGAGTTATTGCCCTTAATTTTTGTAAAAAAATAAGAAGAAGAAGAAGAAAAAAGAAAAGGCTTCTTTTTCATCTTGAACTTAAAAGATGATTTTGATATATTTATGTACATGCTTATTTGTGCCAATGAATGTAAGGTCTATGTTGTGACGGCTGCATTTATTTTTCAGTCATTTCCAGTGTGAATTATGGTCCATCGTTATGTGAAAAAAGTGTGTCACTACAAAATATCTTCATATGAAATAATTGGGTTATATGATACGCAGAGCATATAATGAATGCTAGCAAGATAGTGTATTCTGTGCATTTGTACTGAATTAATTTTTCATGGTGGGGTATGATGCATGCAGGCAGCGCTTTTATGTACATGTATTTATAAGAAAACATCTCATATTGGAAGTGAAAAGGGTGATTCTGGTTTGCCGTCTAATGCACTAGTCATTTGTAACCATGTCCCCCCCCCCCTTGGGTAATTGCGCGGACTTTGTGACTTCCTTTCCAGCAAAACCCTGCCAAAAGCCCTGCAATGTTGGGGTGAATATATGGTAAACGCTCCGCTATAAGACCCCACCATGCGGAGACAAACAAGCTGGTTATAATCCCTGCTATTTTGGTGCGAAAACAAAACCAGTGCATTCATCCAGTACTGTGGGGGCAAGCACGGTAAAAAATCCCACCCCTCCAGGGTGGAATGGGGGGACTTGGCTTCAAATGACTAGTGCATAAATAATCTGTAAATCTATGCTGTTAAATGAATCATGCATGTAAAAAACTTGAAAAAGGCAGTCTCTTGTGAATCCACTCTGTTTTCTTCAAAAGCAGAATTTGACGGATAAATTTTCAAGATACATTGTGGTAGCTAAAATGCAGTTTAATAGAAAATTTTGGTGAAGTTTTGTTTTGATCAGGCAAATTTTAATACAGAGTTTATAAAGCTATGTTATGGGATTGAAGCACACACAAATTACCAATTGCATTGTAATGCCAACACCACATTTCTTGAACTGAAGTCTGCTGCCCGTAATTATTTAGTACATGTACTTCAGACAAGCTTGTCCAGAAACTTCATAGATTATCTTAATAAAGTGTGGACTAATATTTTTATCAGAAAAACATGTTATGAAAGATACAAAAGCGAATTTTTGATCCTGTAAGTTACTTAAAAATATGACTGAGCCTCAGCGTGAGAATACCAACAATTTCGGTTCCAACAGGTCCGACACAAACCTGTACAGTCACAGAAGCAGACTAGAAGCTTGAAAATTTTGGATTGTATTGTTTGTTTGTTCGGGTTTAACGTCGCTTTCAACATTATCTGTCATATCACGACAGTGTCTGGTTGTGACAGGGAGCTCAATGCTCACTTTTATAGTGCTGCCTCACTGTGGTATCAGATCCCAGACACTTTACCTGATACCACCTCCAGTCACATTATACTGACACTGGAGCGACCAGTCCTAGCCCTACCCCGAAAATCTGAGTGCCAGGCGGGGAGCAACCAGTACCATTGTTAACAACTTTGGTATGTCATGGCCCGGGATTGAACCCTGTACCTCCCCATCATGGAGTGGACACTCTACCTACTGAGCTACCGAGGCAGGATTGTAGAAGAAGAGGGATTGTACAATCCTTGTAGCGAAAACAAAGGCGCTGATCAGCTTCGCAGTTACCGCGAAGCTGATCTGCGTCTTTGTTTTCGCGCAAGCATTTTGTTGGTTTTCTTATGCAGTGGCTCATGTAATATTACCATTTTGACAATGCTAGCTGGACTTACAATATAATGCATTAAAAATGTATTTAACCATGTCATTTCACCTGCAGGTACAGCAGACCTGGTTGTGCTGACAGCTGATGGACAGATAGTCGTACAGTCAGGGATTGAGGTATTCAAACAAGGTAAGAGCTGATGGACAGATAGCTGTACAGTCAGGGATTGAAGGATTCAAACAAGGTAAGAGCTGATGGACAGATAGCTGTACAGTCAGGGATTGAAGTATTCAAACAAGGTAAGAGCTGATGGACAGATAGTCATACAGTCCGGGATTAAGTATTCAAACAAGGTAAGAGCTGATGGACAGATAGTCGTACAGTCAGGGATTGAAGTATTCAAACAAGGTAAGGATCTTGTTGTGCTGACAGCTGATGGACAGATGGTCGTACAGTCAGGGATCGAAGTAATCAAACAAGGTAAAGATCTTGTGTTGACAGCTGATGGACAGATAGTTATACAGTCAGTGATTGAAGTATACAAACAAGGAAAGGATCTTGTTGTGTTGACAGCTGATGGACAGATAGTCGTACAGTCAGGGATCGAAGTATTCAAACAAGGTAAAGATCTTGTGGTGACAGCTAATGGACAGATAGTCGTACAGTCAGGGATCAAAGTATTCAAACAAGGTAAGGATCTTGTTGTGTTGACAGCTGATGGACAGATAGTTGTACAGTCAGGGATCGAAGTATTCAAACAAGTTAAGGATCTTGTGTTGACTGCTGATGGACAGATAGTCATACAGTCAGGGATAGAAGTATTCAAACAAGGTAAGGATCTTGTTGTGTTGACAGCTGATGGACAGATAGTCGGACAGTCAGGAATTGAAGTATTCAAAGAAGGTAAGGATCTTGTTGTGTTGACAGCTGATGGACAGATAGTTGTGCAGTCAGGGATCGAAGTATTCAAACAAGGTTAGGATCTTGTGTTGACAGCTGATGGACAGATAGTCGTACAGTCAGGGATCGAAGTATTCAAACAAGGTAAGGATCTTGTTGACAGCTGATGGACAGATAGTCGTACAGTCAGGGATTGAAGTATTCAAACAAGGTAAGGATCTTGTTGTGTTGACAGCTGATGGACAGATAGTCATACAGTCAGGGATTGAAGTATTCAAACAAGGTAAAGTCTGGTAGGCGAAAAAATAAAGAATAAAGAAATTGGCCATCAGATCAAAAAAGCAACAATTTGTATATGCGAAAACAAGGACACATCAGTAAATGCACAGCTGATCAGCGCCTTTGTTTTTGCTACACGGATAGTAACATTCCTCTGCTACTTATAGCCAAAGTTTCAAGCTACTGGTGTTTTTCTTTGACAATACAGACCTGTCTGTGTCGGACCTGGTCGGAAACCCAAATTGTTGGTTTTCTCTCACGATGGTTTAGATAATACATGTATAAGCTTTGTCATCAGTAAATTTTATGCCTACTGTTCTGCTAGATGTTTTTCATATGACTTTTGTTGGGGATCTCACATTTTACACCACAAAATGAAAGAATTGGCTCAGAAGAAATGAGGTAATTTTGACAAACATAAAATCATATTTCACATTTTTATGAAGATTCATACAATATTTCTACAATCGTTCTCCTTCATACACTGATTTAAGTAGAACACCTGTCAGTTTGTGAAAGAAATGTGCACTAAGTAATGGTAACCTGCAACTGGGAGGCTTGCAGTATGGCTTGGATAACTGGACTGTACTTGCTGAATCTAATGGTAATCTGAATGTGTTTCTTCTCTGAATAAACGGGTCAGCTTAAGAATCTGCCGAATTGATTTGTCAAATTAAGATCATAGTAAGCATACTTGTTTTGTTTAATCCCAAAACATACTTATTAATCATCTGACATGTAGTTTTGATGGGCGGCGGTCTGTATTAATATTTTCAAAACGTGTGAATCATATAGTTTTTTTAAAAAAAACAACAGAGGCCAATTATCACTTTTAATCCTTTCTTTGTTTATTGTCGCTTCCCCGTGACCTGCATTGTCCAACCTGTTAAATCTTAGTGACCTTTGACACTACATGTTCAGAAATTCGTATGAAATACCTTGTTTTCTATTCTGCTAAACAGATATTGTGTATTTTTAGCTCACCTGAGCCAAAGGCTCACAAGGTGAGCTTATAGGATGGCCATGCTCCGTCGTCCGTCCGTCCGTCCACAATTTCAAAGATCTTCTCCTCTGAAACCGCTTGGCCGATCAAAGCCAAACTTCATGTGGAGCATCCTTAGGAAGGGGGAACGAAAGTTTATATAAATGGTCCAGGTCACATGACCAAGATGGCCGCCATGGCTATAAATAGCAAAAACCTTTAAAAATCTTCTTCTCCAGAACCAGTGGGCCGATTTCCACGAAACTTGGTATGTGGCATCGGGGACGTGGGCTCATCATAGTTTATATAAATCATGACCCTAGGATGACCTTGACCTATTTTACGGCAAGGTCAACTTAGGTCGCCCAATGCATTTGAATGGGAAAAAATGGTAAAACGCTATTTAATGGGTAAAACTTACTGGGAATATGCAAATGGACAGAAGATTAATGTTAATGGAAAATTTTAGCCCCTGGGGGGTTGTCTGCCCCTGCCCCGGGGCTATATACATGTATATTTTGATAATAATGAAACATCTTCTCCCCTGAAACCGCTTGGCCAATCAAAGCCAAACTTCATGTAGAGCATCCTTGGGAAGGGGGAAAGAAAGTTTATATAAATGGTCAAAGTCACATGACCAAGATGGCCGCCATGGCTATAAATAGAAAAAACCTTTAAAAATCTTCTTCTCCAGAACCAGAAGGCCAATGATTTTGAAACTTGGTGTGAAGCATCAGTGACTGGACCTCTACAAAGTTTATATAAATCATGACCCTGGGATGACCTTGACCTATTTTACCGCAAGGTCAACATAGGTCGCTCATGCATTTGAATGGGGAAAAGTATTAAAATGTCATTTTTAGGGAAAAACTTGCAGGAAATGGGCAAATGGACTTAAGATTGATGATTCTGAAAAATTTTGGACCCCAGGGGTCTGTCTGCTGCCCCCACCCCGGGGCAATATACATGTATATTACAGTGATATTCAAAGATCTTCTTCTCTGAAACTGCTTGGCCAATCAAAGCCAAACTTTATGAGGAGCATTGTTAGGAAGTGGGAATGAAAGTATATATAAATGGTCAAGGTCACATGACCAAGATGGCTGCCATGGCTATAAATAGCAAAAACCTTTAAAAATCTTTATCTCCAGAACCAGAAGGCCTATGATTTTGAAACTTGGCATCAGGCAATAGAGCTCTACAAAGTTTATATCAATCGTGACCCTTGGATGACCTTGACCTATTTTACTGCAAGGTCAACTTAGGTCGCCCATGCATTTGAATGGGGAAAATTGTTAAAATGTCATTTGAAGGGCAAAACTTGCAGTAAATTGGCAAATGGACTGCAGTGTAAATTGGCAAATGGACTGCAGTTTTATGATTTCAAAAAGAAATTGACTCCAGGGGTTGCTCTGACATGGCCCTGGGGTTATATACATATACATTACCATTCTAGTCAAACAAGTTTATTGGTATATATCTCAGGTTTCAGGTGAGCGTTTACAGGACCATTGGTCCTCTGGTTGTCATTAATACTGAAAATTTATCTAAATATTGGACATTTTGATTTTTAGCGAACATCCGGATGCTAAAATTTGGATCCAAACTTCGGTACCAGATCCGAAGTCCGAACGTTAGAACTCAGGTTGACATGGCTAGTTTCAGGTATCCCAAAATTTACACTTTGTTTTCTGCTTGTTTTGCAGAGGGAGCTGGCATTCAGAGTAAGATCAGAGATAATATCAAAGTAGTGGAAAGCAACCAACAACATATTGTCACAAATGATCTGGTTCTACATGGAAACTATATCTATACCCTGGTAAGTTGCACTCTAGTAAGTGCGGTTCTACATGGAAACTATATCTATACCTTGGAAAGTTACACAAGTGTGGAAGCTAGGTAGGTTTGCCCTAGTCCGGGGACTTGAAAATGATATTAGAGATTTGGAATGTAGTTTATCTGCTAAGATTTCCAACGGTTTGCCCAGACATTTTTACTGCAAAAAAATTTCAAATTCCGACCATATAAATTGATGGTAGTGTCAATATTCTAGAACAGATCGGCAAAATCTTGGCAATTTTATTAATCATATCCGAGAGAAGAACATTCATTTGAATTTGGTCTTATACGTTTTGAAGGAAATTGCTGTTAACTATTCACCATTTTTGCATTATCGGCTGGTTTCCAGCTTTCAAAAAATTAATATTGGAAATACAGGTAACCAAAACCACCCTGACCTCAAGGTCAGCGTGGTTTTGGTTACCTGCATTTTCTATATTGATTTTTTCTAAGCTGGAAACGAGCAGATAATGCAAAAATGTTGAATACATTCCAGGGTGGAGGCGACAGTATTCTAGCGAAGTGGAACTACAGTGGTGCACAGATAGTGCTGGAAGATGAAACAGAATCACTACTGGAAAATGGTGGGTTACCTTTAAGACCCCTTAGCTATTACTGGTAGCTTTAATGAGTTAAATTTCATCAGGAAAACATGTTCGTGGAATAAATACCCCCTTACACTCCCTTTCTATGTAGTTACACTGGAGTATACACAGGTATTCAAGTTTCCTTATTTTTGCTCCAAAATATAGGTACTCGCTAGAACCACCAATTTATGTTTTGAGCATTTATAAAAAATATCAAACTTTTTCAAGTGTAAACTTTCCATTTTTATGGCTGAAGAGAAATCTGTATACTGCATAAGCATGTTTGCGTAATATAAGAATTTATAACTAGAGTCACTAGTTTCAAGTTTCAAATGCGAAACTTGTAAATATTGCCATGTTCTTTTGTTGTTTTATTCATTACTCCCATTTTAGGAGATCTTTCAAAAATCATTTTACAGATGCTGACTTACTGCAGGGAAAGCTGACAACAGATGGCCATTATTTGATTGCCTTAGATTCTAATGTAAGTTCTAGATCAGCATTTGTTGATTTGTTGATTTCTTTTCATGACTTGCACCGATGAGCAAGACACATTCACATAATACTGGTTTGGTTCTATGGAAGTGAGGCCCTATCATGGTTTTTGGGAGCTGGGGAGACGGGCTATCTATTTTCAGGGAGCTTGGGAGAACTAGAACATTTGAAGGGAACTGGAAAGCAAGCATAAACTTGTTGGATTTTAGGGAGCAGGGAGTGGGGACCTGAGGAAAACATTTTAGGGAGTTTGGGAGAAAGGTATGAGCCACAATGTGAGAAAACCTGTCTTCGGTGTTTCCAACCAGGTCTGACACAAACCAGCAATTATACCTACAAAAGATGGCTAGAAGCTTGAAATTGCAGATTTAGGAAGAAGAGGAATTGTGCTGTCCATGTAGTGAAAACAAAGGCGCTGATTAGCTGTGCATTTTCTGCACTGCTTGTTTTGGCATAGGCAAAAATCTGTTTTTCTCATGATTTGGCTTGTATGATGTCTTGTTTTTCAGAATCACGCGAGTGTATGGGACACCAATATGTTTGTGTGTGTGAAATATTGGAACAATATGAAGGTCACAGATATATGCCTGCTTGAACAGAATACCTCACAAAACAATAGGTAGGTGATGACTGTCACTTCCACGGATACATGATGAATTTTAACTCATAAGTCTGGTGAGACATAGGCAAATAGTATAGCCCCAGATGTAATGCTGCAGAACATCCGCGGCGTCCCATCTGTGTCTATTCTGTTTGCTTAGAGGAATTTCATTGAAAAATGGAATAAAAATTCAAAATCTCATCTGATGCCCCTCAAAATGAAAGTGGACTCAGCGAAATGATAATAATGGTAAAGTCCATTCATCACAAATGTGTTCAGTAACAGCACAGTTGTATAAACACGCTTTATATTAATGCTCATTAAACGAAAGAAAGAAAAAAACCCTGAAATGATTATCTTCCAATTGCCAAATTTAAAATTTATACAAATTGATGTCCTTTGATGATTGCCACAAAATCTGATACTTTAATTTTATATGTGCATATAGTGTATAGACATGTTATATGCATTGTTTAACTAATTTAAGCCTGGCCTATTTATGGGGCATAGGCACACAAAATAGCCCCAGTTGTGACGCCGCAGAACGCGGGATCCCATCTGGGGCTATTCTGTTTGCTTAGAGGAATTTCATTCAAAATCACTCTTGATGTCTCTAAAAAATGACTGTGAATTCACCCAAATGGTAACAATGGGCAAGTCCAATTGTCATAAATGGTTTAATTTTCATGCATTTTTCTAGCCTTCAAGATATGAAACTGGTAGTCCTAACAACACCCGAAGATGGCCGTTGTGACTTAAAAGTTCAAAGCTTACCGGGATGGGAAACCGTGTACAACCTTCAGCTCAACGCCCCCAGTATGTTGGCAAAGTGTAACACTTTTCAAGATGCGCTATATCTGACTGAGTTTTGTGGGTCGGATGATCAGCCTGGGACTGTTTCCATGGTCAGGTTTAGGTGTCTTAATGAGACTGACCCAATAACGCGGTAAGGATTAGATCTGCTTTGGAGACACTGTACAACACATAAAGACTTTCTAATTTCATCCTTCTGTGGACCCAGACATCCAAATATTTCTTTATCTACACAGAAAATTGCTTTACTTGAGCCCATTGGCCCCTAAGAAATAGATGGGCCGCTTGTGCCTCCAGGCAAAGCTTCTATGATAGTGGCTGACCATCTGATTAGTGGTCAACCGCTCAGGTCTGAACCTGCCCAGGAAAAGTGGTTCAAGTCAAACCATCCATACATAAACCTTTTGTGTCTTAGTTGGATGGTTATTAGCTCACCTGAGCCGTTAGGCTCACAAGGTGAGCTTATAGGATGGCCATGTCCGTCGTCTGTCGTCCGTCGTCCGTCCATCCGTCCATCCGTCCGTCCACAATTTCAAACATCTTCTCCTCTGAAACCGCTTGGCCAGTCAAAGCCAAATTTTATATAAAGCATCAGTAGGAACAGTACCTTAATTAGGCTGCGTATTTGCGTAATTACCCAATTAAAATATGGGAAAAAACGCAATTTATGACGATCTGGTAGCGTAAGAAAACGCAAAAGAAATCGCCGATACGCAATACCGGAAAAATCAATTGCGTACCGGTTTTTATATTCGGTGTGCGCCACACAACGTCTTACGCCGTCTACATTAAACAAAAATGTCATTGGACATGCGCAAATCGATCGATTGGAAGCCATTTCTTTTCTGTTTTTTCTTTGGTTGACTGCGATTTTAGTTAATTCTCTCAACCAATCAATGTTTCCCTTTTATTTTATGCTATGCAAAAGCGAAAGTAGAAGATAATAAGGAAAGTACACCTCGAACATCATTTTTACCAAATTCTTTTCCATTTTACCCAATTGATTGAAAATAGAGTGCGTAACAGAATTGAACTTACCCAATTAAAATTCCAGATACGCAATTGAATGAAAAAGGGGTGCGTAAATACCCTATAGGCTAAAAAATTAATTAAGGTACTGGTAGGAAGGGGGAACCAATGTGTATATAAGAAATCCAGATCACATGACCAAGATGGCCGCCATGCCCATATATGGTAAAAACCCTTCAAAAATCTTCTTCTCCAGAACCGGTGGACCGATTTCAACGAAACTTGACATGAAGCATTAATGGCTCAAGCACTACAATGTATATATAAATCATGACCCTGTGATGACCTTGACCTATTTTACGGCAAGGTCAACATAGGTTGCCAATGCATTTGAATGGGGAAAACTTTTAAAATGTCATTTAAAGTGAAAGTCTTGCAGGAAATGGGCAGTAGGACTGAAGATTAATGATTCTGAAAAAAATTGGACCCCAGGGGCTCATGTGCCCCCACCCCGGGGCAATATACATGTATATCTCTATAATATTCAAACATCTTCTCCTCTGAAACCACTTGGCCAATCAAAGCCAAATTTTATGTGAAGCATCAATAGGAAGCGGGAACCAATGTGTATATAAAAAATCCAGGTCACATGACCAAGATGGCCGTCATGCCCATATAAGGTAAAAACCCTTCAAAAATCTTCTTCTCCAGAACCGGTGGACCGATTTCAACGAAACTTGGCATGAAGCATTAATGGCTCAAGCACTACAATGTTATATAAATCATGACCCTGTGATGACCTTGACCTATTTTACGGCAAGGTCAACATAGGTCACCAATGCATTTGAATGGGGAAAACTTTTAAAATGTCATTTAAAGTGAAAGTCTTGCAGGAAATGGGCAGTAGGACTGAATATTAATGATTCTGAAAAAAATTGGACCCCAGGGGCTCATGTGCCCCCACCCCGGGGCAATATACATGTATATCTCTATAATATTCAAACATCTTCTCCTCTGAAACCACTTTGCCAATCAAAGCCAAATTTTATGTGAAGCATCTATAGAATGGGGGAATCAATATATATATATATATATAAATAATCTAGGTCACATGACAAAGATGGCCGCCATGCCCATATATGGTAAAAACCCATCAAAAATCTTCTTCTCTGAAACCAATAGACTGATTTCAAGGAAACTTGGCGTGAAGCATCGATGGCTAAAGTACTCCAATGTATATATAAATCATGACCCTGTGATGACCTTGACCAAGTTTATGACAAGGTCAACATGGGTTGCCTATGCATTTGAATTGGGAAAACTGTTAAAATGTCATTTGAAGGGAAAAGCCAGCAGGAAATTGGCAAATGGACAGAATATTGAAGATTCTGAAAAAAGAAAATGGCCCAAGGGCTTCATCTGCTCCTGCACTGGAGTTAAATACCATAATATTCAAACATGTTTATTGGTATATGCAGCAGGTCTCAGGTGAGCGTTTACAGGACCATTGGTCCTCTGGTATTCTGTTAACTTGCAATAAATCATCAATGATAATTTCTCTTACTCTGCTCTTCATATAAGTATAATTACTGTGCACGCATTATAAGTTGGACGACAAGGCAATTTTTGGACATTTACACTTTCATGAAATCAAGACTAATGGGGATAACCAGAACTAACAATCTAACATTGGTAAGGGTTAATATAATTTGAGCCATGACACAAGAAAACCAACAATTGTGGTTTTCGAACAGGTCCGACACAAACTGGTCTGTACCATCTCAGAAGATGGCTAGAAGCTTGAAATTTTGGATTTAGAAAGTTGAAGAATTGTACTATCCATGTAGCGAAAACAAAGGTGCTGGTAACCATGAAGTTGATCTATGTTTTTGTATTCGCATATACAGTTTGTTGTTTTCTCATGACGCAGCTCATTTTATTTGAACGACATGTTTAATCTATTATAGAACTCAGGTTAGAAAATTAAGTTGAATTATTTACTAAACTACTGAATATTATCTTGATTTGGGTCTGACTTGATCAAGTAACTTTATTGTGTTATTAGAAATATTCAAATCAAATATTATCACCAAATACATTTATAACATGGTCTTTGTTTTTGGTACCTTACAGAATGTTTAATCATTCTGATAAAGCCCCTGTTGGGTAAGAGCATTGTTACATTCCCCATTGCATTCTATCATCTACAGTGCATTTTCATGATCATTTAGTTTCATTGGTAATGCAGCCTGGTCATTCAATGCTTCGTTTACCGCTTATCACCTCTTTACAACATGTCATAATCTAAAAAAATATCATAGGTTTTATCAAAAGAGTTCATTCTAGATCTTTGTTATAACATGAGCCGTGACGCGAGAAGACAGGGTTCGGGGTTTCCGACCATGTCTGACACAAACCGGCCTGTACAGTCACATAAGAAGGCTAGAAGCTTGAAATTTCAGATTTAAGAAGAAGAGTGATTGTACTATCTGTGTAGCAAAAACAAAGGCGCTGATCAGCTTTGCAGTTACTGCGCAGTTGATCTGTGCCTTTGTTTTCACATATACAGAATGCTGTTTTTCCCATGATGCGGCTCACATTGTTTCATGTTATAAAGAGGTCCAGTCCATAGGCAAGTTAAACACTGAATGGTGATTGCCTGATGGGATGTTTTACTTGTTTAATTTTTGGTGAAAGGTTTTACTTTGAGGAATATGTTCACAGCATTCTCTTCATTCTAGGTGTTTCAGAATGTGCTTGGCTATGAAATTATTAATGATCTGCCACATGGGGAAACCAACGATCTGCATAGGCGAAAACAAAGGCATAGATCAGCTTCGCAGTAACTGCAAAGTTGATCAGCCCCTTTGTTTTCCCTACATGGATAGTACAATTACTCATCTTTCTAAATCCAAAATTTTCCAGCCTCTATCCATCTTCTGTGCTTGTACTGCGCAGTTTGTGTCGGACCTGGTCGGAACCTAAATTGTTGGTTTTCTCATGCATAGACTCATTTGTCTTGCAGCATACTGAGATTAACTGAGCCGCGACGCGAGAAAACCGGTCTTCGGGATTTCCGACCAGGTCCGACACAAACCGGGCTGTACAAGCTCTGAAGCAGGCTAGAAGCTTGAAATTTCGGATTTAAGAAGAAGAGGAAATATACTATCCGTGTAGCGAAAACAAAGGCGCTGATCAGCTTCGCGGTTACCGCGAAGCTGATCTGCGCCTTTGTTTTCGCCTAGGCAAAAATCCGGTTTTCTCACGATGCGGCTCAACTGTTCCTTGGAGATATTTTACTGTTTTAATAAAAATGTTTCTCAAAATTCATCAAGTTATTGCCATTTATTGAACCACAACATGAGGAACTGGTCTTCAGGGTTTCTGACTAGGTCTGACACACCTTGGCTGAACAATCACAGAAGTCTAGAAGCTTGAAATTTAGGATGTAAGAAGGAGATGGTTTGCTCTACCGGAGTAGTGTAAACAAAGGTGTGATCAGCTTCTCAGTTACTGCACAGCTGATCTGCATCTTTGTTTTAGCATAATTTTTTTATGCCAAAATCTGGGTTTCTCATGATGTTGCTAATAATCAGATGTTAGGAAAACTTGTTTCACAAATCAATTAGCCAAAATGTTAATTGAAATTTAATCATTTTCTGCCAGTGGATTCTAAATGTGATACACAATTTTAAAACTCATTAAAGCCTGGTGTCCCTTTTATGGGACATAGACAAACAGCATAGCCCCAGATGTGATGCCGCAGAATGCGGCGTCCCATCTGGGACTATTCTGTTTACTTGGAGAAATTTCATTGAAAAATGAAATTGGACTCACTCAATTGATAATGATGGGAAAATCCATTCGTCAAATATGAGTCAGAGCATGAAGTTGCTATTTTCCTGTATTGTATAATCTTGATGTGTTGAAAATATTTTAATTGAATGATAAAATAAATGTGAAGTCCATGCCATTTTTAGCTCACCTGAGCTGAAGGCTCACAAGGTGAGCTTATAGGATGGCCATGCTCTGTCGTCCGTCCGTCGTCGTCCGTTCACAATTTCTTCTCCTCTGAAACCGCTAGGCCAATCAAAGCCAAACTTCATGTGGAGCATCCTTAGGAAGGGGGAACGGAAGTTTATATAAACAGTCCAGGTCACATGACCAAGATGGCCATTATGGCTATAAATAGCAAAAACCTTTAAAAATCTTCTTATCCAGAACCAGTGGGCCAATTTCCACGAAACTTGGTATGTAGCATCGGGGACGGGAGCCCATTATAGTTTATATAAATCATGACCCTAGGATGACCTTGACCTATTTTACAGCAAGGTCAACTTAGGTCGCCAATGCATTTGAATGGGAAAAAATGGTAAAATGCTATTTAATGGGTAAAACTTACTGGGAATAGGCAAATGGACAGAAGATTAATGTTAATGGAAAATTTTAGCCCCTGGGGGGGTGTCTGCCCCTGCCCCGGGGCTATATACATGTATATGACCATAATATTCAAACATCTTCTTCTCTGAAACTGCTAGGCCAATCAAAGCCAAACTTCATGTGGAGCATCCTTGGGAAGGGGGAATGAAAGTTTATATAAATGGTCAAGGTCACATGACCAAGATGGACGCCATAGCTATAAATAGCAAAAACGTTTAAAAATCTTCTTCTTCGGAACCAGAAGGCCTATGATTTTGAAATTTGGTGTGAAGCATCTGGGAATGGAGCTCTACAAAGTATATATAAATCATGACCCTTGGATGACCTTGACCTATTTGACGGCAAGGTCAACTTAGGTCTCCCATGCATTGGAATGGGAAAAAATAGGAAAATGTAATTAAATGGCAGAAAACCTGCTAGAAATGAGCAAATGGACAGAAGATTTATGTTCAAGAAAATATTTTGGGCCCAGGGGTTGTCAGCCCCTGCCACGGGGCTATATACATGTATATGACCATAATATTGAAACATCTTCTTCTCTAAAACCGCTAGGCCAATCAAAGCCAAACTTTTTGTGGAGCATCCTTAGGAAGAGGGAATGAAAGTTTGTATAAATGGTCAAGGTCACATGACCAAGATGGCCACCATGGCTATAAATAGCAAAAACGTTTAAAAATCTTCTTCTTCAGAACCAGAAGGCCTATGATTTTGAAACTTGGTATGAAGCATCTGGGAATGGAGTTCTACAAAGTATATATAAATCATGACCCTGGAATGACCTTGACCTATTTGACGGCAAGGTCAACTTAGGTCGCCCATGCATTTGAATGGGAAAAAATAGGAAAATGTCACGAAATGGCAGAAAACTTGCTAGGAATGAGCAAATGGACAGAGGATTTATGCTTATGAAAATATTTTAGGCCCAGGGGTTGTCTGTCCCTGCCCCGGAGCTATATACATGTAGATGACCATAATATTCAAACAGCTTTTTATCAGGAAACTGCTTAGCCAGTCAAAGCCAAACTTTATGTGGAGCATCCTTCGGAAGAGGAAATGAAAGTTTATATAAATGGTCAAGGTCACATGACCAAGATGGCCACCATGGCTATAAATAGCAAAAATTTTTAAAAATCTTCTTCTTCAGAACCAGGTCTATGATTTTGAAACTTGGCATGAAGCATTAAGGAACGGAGTTCTACAAAATTTGTATAAATCATGACACTGGGATGACCTTGACCTATTTCACGGCAAGGTCAACTTAGATCGCCCATGCATTTGAATGAAATAAATTGTTAAAATGTCTTTTGAAGGACAAAACTTGCAGTTAATTGGCAAATGGACTGAATTTTTATGATTTGAAAAAGACATTGACTCCAGGAGTTATTCTGACCCTGCTCTAGGGTTATATACATACATTGTACCATTCTAGTCTAACAAGTTAATTGGTACATGTATATGTCTCAGGTGAGCGTTTACAGGACCATTGGTCCTCTGGTATTTGAAGCACTTTTTGGATGTCATGACATTCTAATTTGGGTAGAAGTCCCAGAAAATGCAGGCAACGTCCTGACATGACCATAGCTGTTGATTGGAACATTATGCCACAACTCATACAAAAACTTAGTGGAATAACACTCTTTTATACATTTACTACTTTGTCTTCAGACTGTACAGAATCTTACAGAAGAACAAGTTTGAAGAGGCTGAAAATTTTGCCAAGATGTTCCAGCTAGATATCGGCCTGGTCCACAAGGTCAAGACAAATTACCTCATCAATGAATTATCTCCCTGGAATGTTGGTAAATACACCTCGGACCAGGTTTCGGCGATGACGGACCAGCTCTGGGTTTGTCTCGACGCCATTGCCGACAACATCCACACGGCCGAGAGCTGCATCCGGGCCGCCCTGCCGACGTTCGCGGCAACACAGTCCCTGCTGTCCTACTGTAAGACGAGGCTTGACAAGGTGTGTGAAGCGCCAAATAAGGACCCGACGGTGAAAGACAAGTGTGACATTCTGTTGACAAAGCTTTTGGAGACCCAACACAGGCTGGTCACGTTCAAGATGACGTACGGGGAGGAGAATTTCACGGGTGAAATATGGGAGCAGTTTATGAGAGCTGATATGTTACAAGAGGCTCTGAGCTGGATGATGAGGGGTCACCTTGATAAAGGATTTATCATCTGGACTAGACATCAGGTATTTTCATTACTGTCTTAAACCATAAATGACTAATGGATTGGCAACGTCATTATCATTTTGGTGAGTCCACTTTCATTTTTAGAGGCATCAGGAGTGATTTTAAGATATGATTTTATCTTTCGTTGAAATTTCTTTGAGCAAACAGAATTGCTCCAGATGGGACACAGCGTTCTGTGGTGTCTAATCTGGGGCTATACTGTTTGCCTTTGTCCCATAAAAGGGATGCCAGGCTTGTACGAGTTAATATTGGCAGTGTTGACAGTGTGTCCATAAGCAAGATAGATTTGCTCGAGTTCTGGTTAAAAGTCTGGGTTCGGGTGACTCAGTCCAGACATATGTAAAATATTGTTGAAATGGATGTTTAGCGGAAATACAAACATGTAATATTAGTGAGATGTCACAAACATTATATTGTTTGTTGTTGTTTTTTGTCAGGAAAAATGAGCCACGTCATTCATGAGAAAACCCAACATTTTGCATAAGCGAAAACAAAGGTGCAGATCAGCTTCGCAGTAACTGTGAAGCTGATCAGCGTCTTTGTTTTCGCTACATGAATAGTACATTTCCTCTACTTTCTAAATCCAAAATTTCCAGCCTCTAGCCATCTGTGCTTGTGTAGCTCTGTCTGTGACGTACCTGTTCTGAAACCACATTGTTGGTTTTCTCGTGATGTGGCTCAAATATTCTTTCCTAATTCAGAGAATGGTGAAGTATGCCTTACAACTGTAAATGTAATAATTCTGCTGCCTATTTCAAAGAGGGAGTGTGGTTACCTTGTGGTAGAGTGGCGGACTTGGAATCAAGAGTTCCGGCGTACTGACATATCTGAAAAATTGTTAACTGGGATGTTCAACCTCAACACAAACAAACAAAGAATTGACAATGTTATTGTATATGAACCGCAACGCAAGAAAAACAGATCTTGGGGGTTTCCGGCCAGGTCCGACATAAACAGGCTTGTGCAGTCACAGAAGATGGCTAGAAGCCTAAAATTATGGATTTAAGAAGAGAAATTATACTATCTGTGTAGCGAAAACAAAGGCACTGATCAGCTGTGTAGTAACTGCACAGCTGATCTGCGGCTTTGTTTTCGCATATGCAAAACTCGTGTTTTCTCATGATGCGGCTCATATTGCTACGTATTTGGAAATATTGCTCGACTTCACAGAGTGTAAAAGAAAATGCCAAAATTATGAGAATTACTATTGTGTTCTTTGTAATTACAGGTTGAGTGGACGGGTGATAATCAGCTGACAAGTGATGTGATCCAGAAAGTTTTATCGAGTATCTCCCACCATACACCAGCTACCAGTTTACAGGGTCAGCTCAGTGTGGGACTGATACCTACTGTTGTGAGGGAAGTCCCTGAAGCCATGGTAATTACTGTTTAACTTATTACTCATTGAAAAATAGGTCAAGGTCACATAGAGATGTTTTTCAACTGTTTCCTATCATATGCAGGCAATTAGTTTAAGGGTCAACTCAGTGCAGGGCTGATACCTGCTGTAGTGAGGGAAGTCCCTGAAGCCATGGTAATTACTGTTTAACTTATTACTCATTGAAAAATAGGTCAAGGTCACATAGAGATGTTTTTCAACTGTTTCCTATCATATGCAGGCAATTAGTTTAAGGGTCAACTCAGTGCAGGGCTGATACCTGCTGTAGTGAGGGAAGTCCCTCAAGCCATGGTAATTATAGCCCCGCTTTGAAAAAGTGGGGGCTATACTGGATTCACCCTGTCCTTCCGTAGTTCCGTTATTCTGTTATTCCGTTATTCCGTCCTTCCGTCCTTCCGACATTTTTGTTTCCATTCATTATCTTGAGAATGGCTTGACAGAATCTGACCAAATTTTGTATGCACATCAACATTGACAAGATCTAGCTTGGGATTATTACCCGTCATTTTTCGCAAAATTTTGACGGAGTTATGGCCCTTGATTGATGTCAGAATTTCGTTTCCGCTCAATATCTTGAGAACGAATTGACAGAATCTGACCAAATTTTGTATGCACATCAACATTGACAAGATCTAGCTTGGGATTGTTACCCGTCATTTTTCGCAAAATTTTGACGGAGTTATGGCCTTTCGTTTCCGCTCAATATCTTGAGAACGAATTGACAGAATCTGACCAAATTTTGTATGCACATCAACATTGACAAGATCTAGCTTGGGATTGTTACCCGTCATTTTTCGCAAAATTTTGACGGAGTTATGGCCCTTGATTGACGTCAGAATTTTGTTTCCGCTCAATATCTGGAGAACGAATTGACAGAATCTGACCAAATTTTGTATGCACATCAACATTGACAAGATCTAGCTTACGATTGTTACCCGTCATTTATCGCAAAATTTTGACGGAGTTATGGCCCTTGATTGAGATCAGAATTTCGTTTCCGCTCAATATCTTGAGAATGAATTGACAGAATCGGACCAAATTTTGTATGCATATCATCATTGACAAGATCTAGCTTGGGATTATTACCCGTCACTTTTCGCAAAATTTTGACGGAGTTATTGCCCTTGATTGACGTCAGAATTTCGTTTCCGCTCAATATCTTGAGAACGAATTGACAGAATCGGACCAAATTTTGTATGCATATCATCATTGACAGGATCTAGCTTGGGATTGTTACCCGTCATTTTTCGCAAAATTTTGACGGAGTTATGGCCCTTGATTAACGTCAGAATTTCGTTTCCGCTCAATATCTTGAGAACAAATTGACAGAATCCGACCAAATTTTGTATGCACATCAACATTGACAAGATCTAGCTTAGGATTGTTGCCCGTCATTTTTCACAAAATTTTGATGGAGTTACGGCCCTTGATTAACGTCAGAATTTCGTTTCCGCTCAATATCTTGAGAACGCATTGACAGAATCCGACCAAATTTTGTATGGACATCAACATTGACAAGATCTAGCTTTGGATTGTTGCCGGTCATTTGTCGCAAAATTTTGACGGAGTTATGGCCCTTGATTGACGTCAGAATTTCGTTTCCGCTCAATATCTTGAGAACAAATTGACAGAATCGGACCAAATTTTGTATGCACATCATCATTGACAAAATCTAGCTTGGGATTGTTACCCGTCATTTTTCGCAAAATTTTGACGGAGTTACGGCCCTTGATTGACGTCAGAATTTCGTTTCCGCTCAATATCTTGAGAACGCATTGACAGAATCAGACCAAATTTTGTATGCACATCAACATTGACAAGATCTAGCTTGGGATTGTTACCCTTCAGTTTTTGTTAAATTTTGACAGAGTTATGGCCCTTAATTAACGTCAGAATTTCGTTTCCGCTCAATATCTTGAGAACGAATTGACAGAATCCAACCAAATTTTGTATGCACATCAACATTGACAAGATCTGGCTTGGGATTGTTACCCGTCATTTTTCACAAAATTTTGATGGAGTTACAGCCCTTGATTGACATCAGAATTTCATTTCCGCTCAATATCTGGAGAATGAATTGACAGAATCCGTACAAATTTTGTATGCACATCATCATTGACAAGATCTAGCTTGGGATTATTACCCATCATTTTTTTGCAAAATTTTGACGGAGTTAACAGCCCTTGATTGACTTCAGAATTTTGTTTCCGCTCAATATCTTCAGAACGAATTGACAGAATCGGTCTAAATTTTGTATGCACATCATCATTGACAAGATCTAGCTTTGGATTATTACCCGTCATTTTTCGCAAAATTTTGACAGAGAACGAATTGACATAATCTGACCAAATTTTGTATGAGCATCAATATTGATGAGATCTAGCTTGTGATAGCCTGTGATAGTTACCTGTCATTGTTTTTTTCACCATGCAAAAAAAGCTGAGAAGTGGGGCTATAGTCAGATTCTCTGACAATTCTAGTTACTGTTAAACTTGTTATTGAAAAATAGGTCAAGGTCACATAGATATGTTATTCAACTGTTTCCTATCATATACAGGCTATTAGTGTAAGGGTCAACTCAGTGCAGGGCTGATACCAACTGTAGTGAGGGAAGTCCCTGAAGCCATGGTAATTACTGTTAAACTTGTTATTGAAAAGTAGGTGAAGGCAGTGATTTTTTTCACCTTTTTGGGAACGGTACCTGTACCGGTTCAATTGGGAAAAATAGCGTCGTTTCCCCCCTCAAATTGGGAAAATTAGCGTTGTTTTCCAGTAGAATTGGGAAATACAATGACTCACTCATATACCTAATATAAACACCTTTAACAATTTGTATTTTTTTGATTTTCAATTTCAAAACACCAAAGCATGATAAAATATCTTAATTATGAACAATTTCAATACACTGAGTTCAAGAAATATAGGTATTGTAAAGTGTTTGGCACTATGTTTAAAAGTTTACCAAAATATCTGACTCCATTTTTTTATTCTCTCTCAAAGCCGTTACCCCCTCCACCCCCCCCCCCCTCCCCCACACACACACATATACACAAAGTTAAGTTACACCCACACAAACTCACTGACATGTCTGCAAAAAGTTGTCCAGGTCGAGATGCCTTTCCAAAAACATTTTGGACCGAGATGACCTGGAATTGAACTTATATTAGATACACCAGTCCAATGAATGTAAACAACAAAGATGGCCGCCTGCTTCGAGATAAAAACGATGCCATTTTATTGATTTCTGTGCTTTGTTTTCAAAAGATTTCTTTAGAAATTTACCAGGAAACTTAAAGAAAGACTGGGTTTACAAAATACGAGGATGAACAGCTTGTAACTTGTAGAAATTCTTTCTCCGTCCCGTAAGGAACAACCACTGGTATTCCAGCGTAGGTATGGCTTATGTTGATTTCAAAGGTACATCCACCACCATGTTGTAACATCAGGGGCTTATTTACATAAGGGGTCTTACACTATTATATTACATCACCAATCCACCACCTCAAAAACACTGTACACATCCATAGGAACATTATGTTATTAGCAATCTAATGGGAAAATGTCTGTCATTTTGGGAATTTTTCCATCTTCAATTGGGAAAAAAACATACTTTTTTGCATTGGGAACGATACCGGAAACCGGAGTCGGTTTTATAGGGAGAAAAATCACTGGAAGGTCACATAGATATGTTTTTCAACTGTTTCCTATCATATACAGGCTATTAGTTTAAGGGTCAACTCAGTGCAGGGCTGATACCAACTGTAGTGAGGGAAGTCCCTGAAGCCATGGTAATTACTGTTAAACTTGTTATTGAAAAATAGGTCAAGGTCACATAGATATGTTTTTCAATTGTTTCCTATCATATACAGGCTATTAGTTTTCAAGGTCAACTCAAGTGTTGGACTGATACCAACTGTAGTGAGGGAAGTCCCTCATTCCATGGTAATTACTGTTAAACTTGTTAGTCATTGAAAAATACAATGTAGGTCAAGGTCACGAAGAGATGTTTTTCAACTGTTTCCTCTCAAATGCAAGCAATTAGTTTACAGTGTCAGCTAAATGAAGACTGAAACCAGCTGTTCTCAGAGAAGTTCCTGCAGCCATGGTAATTACTGTACAACATAAATGGACATAAAATAATTGTATATTAGGTTAAGTTCTCCCAGTATTTTAATTCAGAAATTATTGTAGAGTATTTCACAACCAGTTTACAGGGTCAGATTTGGTGCCCTAGTGGTTAGTGTGTCATACTCTAGGTATACAGGTTGGGGATTCAGTCCTTGCTGATGTGGATGTTGGGCTAGACACATTAACTCAAAATTATACTTGTTAATACCCAGGAAATAGTGGCTATGTTCTCTAAACGACAGAAAAAATATTGTTGACTGTGAAGGTACACCCCATTACAATTGAGCCTTCGTATGAGAAAACCAACAATTTTGGTTTCTGACCAGGTCCAACACAAACCAGGCTGTACAGTCATACAAGCATGCTGGAAGCTTGAATTTTCGGATTTAAGAAGAAGAGGGATTATACTATCTGTGTAGCGAAACAAAGGAGCTGATCAGCTGTGCAGTTACTGCACAGCTGATCTGCGTCTTTGCTTTCACCTGTGCTTGTTCTTGGTTTTCTCATGCAGTGGCTCAAATAGATAAACTAATCAAATTAGCAAAGACTACTATATCTTACAATTTGGCCCAATTTTCATCAAATACTATGTTTCAGGGTATGGTTGTGAATTTCATCATTGAGAAAACCCAGAATATGGAGTTGGCAGATAAACCGAACTGGCCTGGGTCGGCAGTGAGATTTGCCCAGTTTCTATACACCAGACTGATAGAGGTGACTGAGGTCGTTATTGATCAGAACACATGTATGGCTCAAGACAGTGCAAACAAGGTGAGATAATCAGTAATGAGCTCATGCCCATGGGTCGGCTGTGAGATTTGCCAAGTTTCTTTACACCAGACACTGATTTGAGAGGTCCAGGGTTCGAACCCAACTGGCGCAGGGTTGCACTGGTGCAGGGTTGTTTACTTGAGCAAGATATTATTTCGCAATAATACTGTTAATGATATCCAGGAAGCTGTATCTTTGTCCTGGCTTGACTGAAATGAGCTGTCTCGTGAGAAAACCTACAATGTGATTTCCGAACAGGTCTGACACTAATCGGGCTGTACAGTCACAGAAGCAGGCTAGAAGCTTGAAATTTCGGATTTAGAAGAAGAATTGTACTATCCATGTAGCAAGAACAAAGGCGCTGATCAGCTTTGCAGTTACTGCTGATCTGTGCCTTTGTCTTCGCACATGCAGATTGTTGGTTTTCTCGTGACGTGGCTCAAATATTGTTGACTAGAACAATAAACCACAAAACAAACAAGAACAGACAAATTATTTTTGCATCTTTGTATCTAGGGTCATTGGTGGCACCTTTTTGCCCAAAACCAGCCAGTCTGGCCCAGAAGAGTTTTCATTTCTGTTTTGTACCTGTACCTTTTATAAGAAGATTAAAATGAATATGAATGATAGAAACCCTATCATTAGTATGAAATCCTACTTTAGTATGAAATCCTACTTGAGCCTTCCCTTGAGAAAACCAACAATCAGGGTTTCCAACCAGGACTGACACAAACCGGCCTGTACAGTCACAGAAGCAGGCTAGAAGCTCAAAATTTCAGCTTTATGTAGAAGAGGGATTGTACTATATCTGTGAAGCAAAAAAAAAAAAAGGGGCGTTGATCTGCTGTGCAGGTACTTTCTTTTCACACACGCAGATTGTTGGTTTTCAGGTGCGAAATCTCATTTGAGCCGCCACATGTGAAAACCATCAATCTGCATAGGCGAAAACAAAGGCGCAGATCAGCTTCGCAGTAACTGCGAAGCTGATCAGCGCCTTTGTTTTCGCTACACGGATAGTACAATTCCTTCACTTTCTAAATCCAAAATTTCCAGCCTCTAACCATCTTCTGTGACTGTACAGGCCGGTTTGTGTCAGACCTGGTGGGAACCCAATTTGTTAGTTTCCAGGTGCGAAATCTCATTTGATTTTCAGACAAGACTCCAGTACGAGGTTGTTCTCCAGCCACTCCATTCCCTGATAGTGAAGTTACAACAGCTGGGAGATGTGATACATAAGTACAAGTTCAGGATGACCCTAGCCCAGTTCTTACAGGTCAGTAGCTCGGAGATGTTATACACAATGACCCTAGCCCAGTTCTTACAGGTCAGGTGAGTAGCTCGGAGATGTTATTCACAAGTACAAGTTCAGGATGACCCTAGCCCAGTTCTTACAGGTCAGGTGAGTAGCTCGGAGATGTACAAGTTTAGGGTGACCCTAGCCTAGTTCTTACAGGTCAGTAGCTCAGAGATGTGATACACAAGAACAAGTTCAGGATGACCCTAGCCCAGTTCTTACAGGTCAGTAGCTCGGAGATGTGATACACAAGAACAAGTTTAGGATGACCCTAGCCCAGTTCTTACAGGTCAGTAGCTCGGAGATGTGATACACAAGTACAAGCTCAGGATGACACTAGCCCAGTTCTTACAGGTCAGTAGCTTGGAGATGTGATACACAAGTACAAGCTCAGGATGACACTAGCCCAGTTCTTACAGGTCAGTAGCTTGGAGATGTGATACACAAGTACAAGTTCAGGATGACACTAGCCCAGTTCTTACAGGTCAGTAGCTTGGAGATGTGATACACAAGTACAAGTTCAGGATGGCCCTAGCCCAGTTCTTACAGATCATTAGCTGGGAGATACGATACAAGTACAAGTTCAGGATGGCCCTAGCCCAGTTCTTACAGGTCAGTAGCTGGGAGATATTGTGAAGGACCTGGGTTTTGGTACTATTTTCAAGATTTTTAGGGGTATTACTTTTTGTCTTGGTCATTTTACCTTATTTTACCTCATTTTGATATAAAAACTAATTCTTAGTAAAAAAGAGTC
This sequence comes from Rugalucina vietnamica, assembly GCA_964017185.1. Taxonomy (NCBI): domain Eukaryota; kingdom Metazoa; phylum Mollusca; class Bivalvia; order Lucinida; family Lucinidae; genus Rugalucina; species Rugalucina vietnamica. The sequence goes on from OZ024872.1 coordinate 35,508,507, forward strand.
TTGTATTTTGCATTTTCTAACAATGTTAATGCTTTTATCTGACAATATTTAAGAAAATCTCATATTATATGTATTATTATGTAATTTGCTGAAGTTTTAACCATATTTATTATCAACCTAAGTAACCTTTTTCTTGACACACCTGTGTCATGTTCCAGAATTGTGTATCCAAGCTTAGGTCAAGAAGTATAATGCTTCAGTTCTTGTTTATTGACCCCATTTTTGGGAGTGTCCATTATTAAGAGGTAAAGCAGATTTTGGTTTAGGATAACTGACTTTAGAATGGCCTTTTAAATGCTTTCTGTTAAATGCTTTGAATTGTTATGTTCAAGTTTGATGCTGTTTTTGTATTACTTTCTGTATTTTGTGCTTATTTATGCTTTAAAACCTGCTTTTTGAATTGGATGAGAACATTTATGTTATGGGTTAAGCAGGTGGCATTTATAATAGTGAAATTCATTCATTTGTTGTGTGTTTCTTTAGCAAACAAGAGTTATGTTTATCCAAGGATAAGCCTGAGCCTGGTTTGCTATTTAGGCTTCTGACTTGGCCTTATAATTTAAGTCAGTGGTGTCGGCTATCTTGACAAGTTAAAATTAATTCTCTCAAAACGGATTTACTTTAAGTTAAATCAAAACAACACTCAAAGTTGCGGACTCTGTCGACCAGCCTAAGACTCAAACCTATAATTAAATCCGGGTATCTGGTCGAAGTAATTTGAGACCATTTTATTTTGCTCCAGTTTTACCCGGGTTTACTACAAAAGTGGTGTCAGAAGTGGGATTATTTCTCTCAGATTTCTGTGTTTATGACATAGCTGGGAAAATAATCATATTTGCAAAAGAACTTGTGCTAGACAGACTGTAAAATTTTGAGTGCTGTTGTTTTCACTAACTGTTTTCTGTTTTATTTCAGAGTGCTGGTGTTAGAACACTTTGAGCTGTGTTATGTTAACTCACTGTATTTTTGTTCTGTGTTGTGCATGCCCTGGTGAGAAATTGCGTCATTAGGCAAACTCACCATATCTACTAATCTGTTATTCACTTTCAGGACATAGAACTGTTAGCTTTATATGTGTTAAGTAATTAAGTTCTAGTAATTAAGTTCTGTGTTTTTGTGTGTCTGTGAGAAATTGCGTCATTAGGCAAGCTCACACGTCTTTTAGTGGTTAAGTGTCTTTTAGCGGTTAAGTGTAGTTTAGTCCTGCCTCGTGGTTTTGCAGCATGTGAGAATCGCTAGAAGGCAAACTAACCATTTTCATAAAGTCTTCACTAACAAAGTTTATGTTACATGTTTGTGCTGTTGGTGAGAGATTGCGTCATTAGGCAAACTCACCTTGTCTTGTCAGTTATCTTAGCAGTATATTGTTATATCTGTGCTTTTCGTTGCGTCATTAGGCAAACTCACCTTGTCTTGTCAGTTATCTTAGCAGTATATTGTTATATCTGTGCTTTTCGTGACGGAGAAATGCGTCATTAGGCATCTCTGTCAATTAATAATTTTTCTTTGTATCTTACACAGGTTCACCTGACTGTGAAAGAAGCCACTGACACTTGTGTAACATCCTTTACATGTGACTGTATTAAATGATTTTGCATGTTTGACGGAGAAATGCGTCATTAGGCATCTCTGTCCATTAATTGCTTTTTGTTTGTTTCTGACACAGGCTTAGCTGAATCTGAACCAAGCCACTGACACCTGTGTACCATATTTCTTGTTTGTCATTTTTATATGATTTCCATGTGTGACGGAGAAATGCGTCATTAGGCATCTCTGTCAATTAACTGCTTTTTGTTTCTGACACAGGTAAAGTTTAAATTGAATCAAGCCAAAGACACCTGCAATTATTGTTTTACATGAATTTTCATTTGGAAACCAAAATTAATATCTGAAAGAGAAATGCGTCATTAGGCATCTCTGACAGTTTTCGTAAGTTTTCAGATTAATCAGGACTCGTCAGAACCTTTGGATATTTCTGTGGTGGACAATTCTATTGGATTTACCTCACTTGTGAACTGCTATAGTGTACAAAATGGATTTTACCTACAAACATTCACCACTGCCAGGACCTGATTGTGCATATGACAGGACGCTGACCCTTAGCAGACCTTATTCCTCAAGGGACAATGTTTATGAAACTGTTTATGTTCAAAATGACTTTAAACCAAGATTACCAACATTTGAAGGTAAACATGGTACCTGGGAGCCATTCCTCATGCAACTGGACCTTCTGTCTCGTAGTTATAACTGGTCAGACAGAAAGTTTCAAGAACAACTGATCTTTGCTTTGAGAGGAGAAGCTCTGATATTTGTCTCCTCCCTCCCTTTGGAAACTACTCAAAATACAGAGAAGCTTCTACGCTCCATGAGACAGCGATTTGGTGAATGCCTCCTACCAGAAACTCACCGAGCCAACCTGTACTCCGTCAAGAAGCAACCCAAGGAAACTCTTCAAGAGTACAGTGACCATGTTAATCGTATGATGGTAAGAGGCTACCCAGGAATACAGGGCACAAATATCTACAATAGTCTTGCTGTGGAACATTTTCTAAGGGGGCTCCCAGACCAGAAATTAGCCTATGAAATTATGATCAAAAAGCCTAGGGATCTATCAGAAGCTGTCAACATGGTAACCTGGCATGAGGCATGTAAGCAATTTACTACCAGAACAGTAATCAGCCGGGTTGAAAATGTTCCACCTCAGAAGAAATCCAAATCAAGACAACGTTATCGGCTATGTTACAACTGCCGCAAGAAGGGGCATGAATCTAAACAGTGCCCAGAGGAACCAAACCAGACGACATCAACGTATATCTAGTGTTCTGTTTCATTCAGCTTCAGTGGATTATAACTAAGTTGTGAAAGTGTCAGTGAAGTTTATGTATTGTGTAAATAGTTAAAATATGTGTGTTCAATCTTTTTAATCATTAGTGATAAAGCAATTAGAATATCATGTTATACAAAGCAATAATTCTTGAGCGTATCAGTGCAATATTCTAAATTGGATTAATATTCCGGGCGTTAAGTTGCAGCTTACAACTACCTCATCAAGCTGCAGCAACATCGACATAAGGGTCTACTTTGTGGGCCTTTCACTGAGGGACCAACTTCGTGGGACTTTCATCACCAATATTCATCGTGAGACAATCATTATTTACATACTTCGTGGGACATTTATCGTATTATCGTATACATATATACATTCTTCGTGGGACAGTCGTGGGACAGTCATTCGTCAATGTAACACTACATAGTAATCTGTGTATTAACTGAACTCTAAAGTATAATGAAATAATGTTGTTAATTTAGAAACTGTCAAGGACTGTGTGCAAAGTGTTTGTTTCATGAATAGCAGTTTTGATATTTATTGAATTCTAAGAATCTGATCATGTATGTTTAAGTTTTGCCTGGTCTTGTGCACTGCGTGTGCCGGAAGCGGGTCAACTCGGCCTGATACCAACTCGGCCCGTGAGTCAACTCGGCCTCGGGTCAACTCGGCCGGGTCAACTCGGCCTGTTATTTTTCCTAATACAAGAGGTGTATTTTATGAGTACATGATGCTTTTAGATATTAATAATGATTTTTAGGTTGATATATTTAGGATACGTACACAGAAAATATAGGATGGCATTATTTTCAGTATTACAAACAGATCAACAATATCCTTATTGAGCAATGGCAACAGGCCCAAGGGGTGTCAACTGTCTATAGGGTGAATAGCATGCATGCAAGTTAGTCAGTTTTAATTTGAGGCATTAGCGTATCTGTGTATTATCACATCTAAAACAGTACTGCAATTAAATAAAGTGTGGTTATTTTGGTTACACCCAATCGCAGCGGTTGGCCTACATGTATATTCAATCATCAATGGCATGTTAAACATATTTTAATTCTTATTTATATTTTGGAAGAGACAGACGAAAATAACTGGTTAAAATGAGATTAATATACAAGCATTGTCTCATATTTGTTCCACTTGCTTTAGCCATAACTCTTAATATAAGGCCGACTTGACCCGGCCGAGTTGACCCGGCCGAGCTGACCCGGGCCGACTTGACCCGAGGCCGAGTTGACCCGGATTCCTGCGTGTGCCTGCCTTATGCGTTAGGTGGAGAAGAGCCAGGAGATAAGGACTTACTTTGTGCATTCACTGCGTGTGTCTGTACCTTCACTGCGTGTGAGGAGTAGTCATGTCATATGAGACTTTGCTATGTGCTGTCACTGCGTGTGAGATTTCTTGCGTATGAAATCAGTCAGACTGTTGTACTAAGATTGTTAAATGTTCATCGTTTCAGTTTCATGGTTTCAAACTTACAAATGCTTGACATGTTACTTGTGCTTGGGTTAGGGGTATCTTAAATTTATGGATCCAAAAGTTATCTGTATCTGATATCTCTAAACCATTTTGAGGTGTGGCATTTTCTAAGGTATGTTTGACATAATATTTTTGCTTGATTGTGTCATTGTTACACCAAAACCCAGGAATTATTTCTTAGTGATTTGGAATTCCTGGTCTGAAATTCCTCTGTTATTTTTGAATTCCGGGGACGGAATTGGAATGTATTTTGGGTAAAATACATTCTTTTTCCAAAGGGAGAGCAGTGTGAAGGACCTGGGTTTTGGTACTATTTTCAAGATTTTTAGGGGTATTACTTTTTGTCTTGGTCATTTTACCTTATTTTACCTCATTTTGATATAAAAACTAATTCTTAGTAAAAAAGAGTCTTGTATTTTGCATTTTCTAACAATGTTAATGCTTTTATCTGACAATATTTAAGAAAATCTCATATTATATGTATTATTATGTAATTTGCTGAAGTTTTAACCATATTTATTATCAACCTAAGTAACCTTTTTCTTGACACACCTGTGTCATGTTCCAGAATTGTGTATCCAAGCTTAGGTCAAGAAGTATAATGCTTCAGTTCTTGTTTATTGACCCCATTTTTGGGAGTGTCCATTATTAAGAGGTAAAGCAGATTTTGGTTTAGGATAACTGACTTTAGAATGGCCTTTTAAATGCTTTCTGTTAAATGCTTTGAATTGTTATGTTCAAGTTTGATGCTGTTTTTGTATTACTTTCTGTATTTTGTGCTTATTTATGCTTTAAAACCTGCTTTTTGAATTGGATGAGAACATTTATGTTATGGGTTAAGCAGGTGGCATTTCTGTGTATAAGAAGGCCTGTTTTTGGTCAGTTGAGAGAGTCAATACACATTTTGGAATACACTAAACCTGCGACACTTTGGACTAAATTTATTAATTAATTATTAAATAATTATTTACTTTGTATTGGCTTGTTTTGGACTTTAAACATATCAAAATTATCAAAAATTGATAGGGAAAATTAGGAAAATTAAGTAAAGTCATTTTGTGCTGATTTTGGCATTTTTCAATATTTTCATCATTTTTGACTTTTGGACTTAAGAAAATTTGCTGAATTTATGTAAAATCTCAAAAAGTGCAATCTAAGTCTGAACTTAAGATAAATTATCATATTAAAGAAAATAGCTATATTTATGTAAATTGTTTTGTTGTTTCATGTTGTAAATAACAGAAAAAGAGGAAAAAATAACAAAATTATAATAGTGAAATTCATTCATTTGTTGTGTGTTTCTTTAGCAAACAAGAGTTATGTTTATCCAAGGATAAGCCTGAGCCTGGTTTGCTATTTAGGCTTCTGACTTGGCCTTATAATTTAAGTCAGTGGTGTCGGCTATCTTGACAAGTTAAAATTAATTCTCTCAAAACGGATTTACTTTAAGTTAAATCAAAACAACACTCAAAGTTGCGGACTCTGTCGACCAGCCTAAGACTCAAACCTATAATTAAATCCGGGTATCTGGTCGAAGTAATTTGAGACCATTTTATTTTGCTCCAGTTTTACCCGGGTTTACTACAATATGATACAAGTACAAGTTCAGGATGGCCCTAGCCCAGTTCTTACAGGTCAGTAGCTCTGAGTGAGATGTGATACAAGTACAAGTTCAGGATGACACTAGCCCAGTTCTTACAGGTCAGTAGCTCGGAGATGTGATACACAAGTACAAGCTCAGGATGACACTAGCCCAGTTCTTACAGGTCAGTAGCTTGGAGATGTGATACACAAGTACAAGTTCAGGGTGACCCTAGCCTAGTTCTTACAGGTCAGTAGCTCAGAGATGTGATACACAAGAACAAGTTCAGCATGACCCTAGCCCAGTTCTTACAGGTCAGTAGCTCGGAGATGTGATACACAAGCACAAGCTCAGGATGACACTAGCCCAGTTCTTACAGGTCAGTAGCTTGGAGATGTGATACACAAGTACAAGTTCAGGGTGACCCTAGCCTAGTTCTTACAGGTCAGTAGCTGGTAGATGTGATACACAAGTACAAGTTCAGGATGACATTGGCCAAGTTCTTGCAGCTCGGAGATGCTACATGTATTCACAAGTACAAGTTCAGGATGACCCTTGCCCAGTTCTTACAGGTCAGTAGCTCGGAGATGTGATACACAAGTTCAAGTTCAGGATGACCCTAGCCCACTTCTTACAGGTCAGTAGCTCAGAGATGTGATACACAAGAACAAGTTCAGGATGGCCCTAGCCCAGTTCTTAGTAGCTTGTAGATGTTATTGACAAGTACAAGTTCAGGATGACATTAGTCCAGTTCTTGCAGGTCAGTAGCTCGGAGATGTGATACACAAGTACAAGTTCAGGATGACCCTAGCCCAGTTCTTACAGGTCAGTAGCTCGGAGATGCGATGCACAAGTACAAATTCAGATGACACTAGCCCAGTTCTGACAGGTCAGTAGTTTGTAGATGTGGTACACAAGTACAAGTTCAGGATCACACTGACCCAGTTCTTACAGGTCAGCAGCTTGGAGATGTGAAACACAAGTACAAATTCAGGATGACCCTAGCCCAGTTCTTACAGGTCAGTAGCTCGGAGATGTGATACACAGGTACAAGCTCAGGATGACACTAGCCCAGTTCTTACAGGTCAGTAGCTCGGAGATGTGATACAAGTACAAGTTCAGGATGACACGAGCCCAGTTCTTACAGGTCAGAAGCTCGGAGATGTTATTCACAAGTACAAGTTCAGGATGACTCTAGCCCAGTTCTTACAGGTCAGTAGCTCGGAGATGTGATACAAGTACAAGTTCAGGATGACACTAGCCCAGTTCTTACAGGTCAGTAGCTCGGAGATGTGATACACAAGTACAAGTTCAGGATGACAATAGCCCAGTTCTTACAGGTCAGTAGCTCGGAGATGTGATACACAAGTACAAGTTCAGGATGACACTAGCCCAGTTCTTACAGGTCAGTAGCTCGGAGATGTGATACACAAGTACAAGTTCAGGATGACACTAGCCCAGTTCTTACAGGTCATTAGCTCGGAGATGTGATACAAGTACAAGTTCAGGATGACCCTAGCCCAGTTCTTACAGGTCAGTAGCTCGGAGATGTGATACACAAGTACAAGTTCAGGATGACTCTAGCCCAGTTCTTACAGGTCAGAAGCTCGGAGATGTGATACACAAGTACAAGTTCAGGATGACACTAGCCCAGTTCTTACAGGTCAGTAGCTCGGAGATGTGATACACAAGTACAAGTTCAGGATGACAATAGCCCAGTTCTTACAGGTCAGTAGCTCGGAGATGTGATACACAAGTACAAGTTCAGGATGACACTAGCCCAGTTCTTACAGGTCAGTAGCTCGGAGATGTGATACACAAGTACAAGTTCAGGATGACACTAGCCCAGTTCTTACAGGTCAGTAGCTCGGAGATGTGATACAAGTACAAGTTCAGGATGACCCTAGCCCAGTTCTTACAGGTCAGTAGCTCGGAGATGTGATACACAAGTACAAGTTCAGGATGACTCTAGCCCAGTTCTTACAGGTCAGAAGCTCGGAGATGTGATACACAAGTACAAGTTCAGGATGACACTAGCCCAGTTCTTACAGGTCAGTAGCTCGGAGATGTGATAGTGGCCATTATTCCCATTGATTGTGTAGGATATCACATAACTTTGTCATCAATCACAGCTTCCAACATGTTCAAATTCAAAACAGCTGATCTTGCATGTTTTCCAAGGTGAAATTATTTAAAGATCAAGCTTTGACACCTAAAGTTGTGCAAGAAAAAGAATCTATTATTTATGTAAGGTACAAATAGACAAATGTGTCACTAGTGACATAGTTTTCATGACAAAGAGTGACATGACCCTAGGGACAGATTTGCCTATCCATATCTGAAACTCGTATAAGATTCTGATAATCATAAATTATTTTGATTGGGGTATCACTCTTATATATTGTAGGAAACAAGGGAGACCATTGCATTCAGAATGCTAGACAGAGTTGTTGCCCTTGAACTGATAACATCAACTCTGGAGCGTCAGATACGACCATACATGAAAGAACATGGACTGAATCAAGATGAGATTTTCTCCCTATATATCAAGGATTTGATGGAGCGGTCTAGCCAGATAAGAAGCTACAGTGAAACTTCCTTGGAAGCCAAGGCTGTTGCTATCATAGGGTTCATTTCCGATCTTGAGGTTTGTTTCAGTACCATTCTATTGTACACATATTTCTGTAAAGATACATACTTGCATGAATTTACAACTGTTATAGGACTTACTCTGTGGTAGTTCTTTCGTTTTATGTCTTGGTGTTTAAAAATTGTTGTGCTGTTGGCGCCTTATGTATGTTTTCATATTTTTTGTTAAGTTTAGGTAACTGAGTGGCCACCTGTTGGGAAAATAGCTGCCCATTCGGCTTACGATATGTTTTCATGGTATAAGTACCTGATTGTTAATTTAGTTTTTTCTCAGTGTTTGGAGTGGGAATCTTTTTCTGATTGCGCCTTTTCCTGATCTTTGCCTACTTGTACCTTTTTCGAATGGAAGCTGAACACACAAAAAAAGTTATAAATACCACCATGCTGACATGACTAAGAAATCGTTAATTAGACTGTTAAGCCATTATCAACTTAGCAACCTACACTAGTGAAAAAATATTTAAAGACATCTTATACTTGAGCCCCGTCATGAGAAAACAAGGTTTTTGCCTATGAGAAAACAGTAATTGCACAGCTGTTCAGCGCCTTTGTTTTCCCTTTCATGGATAGTACAATTCCTCTTCTTCATGAATCCAAAGTTTTAATCTTCTAGCCATTTATTTTCTGTGACTGCACAGGCTGGTTTATGTCAGACCTGGTCAGAAACCCGGAAGACCAGTTTTCTTACGTTGCAACTAATTTGTTTACTCCTTTACAGCTTAAGATAGAGGGTATCCTAGAAGTCATGAAATGGGCGCCAATCCCCTGGACCCAGGGCATCAATGACCTCATACAGGCTGGGCTCAAACTGAAACACCCCAGGGTCTCCAGGCTAAAGGAACAGTGTGACAGGGCCCATGTCAGAAAACTGATGCTGAAGTACGGCCTCAAGAATGTGGAGGTACCACAAGGGGCTGATGCGGAGCAGCTCATGTACGTTATGCTGACCCAGGACAAGCAGGGATGCATGGACGATGCGATTGAGCTCATGAAGTCATGTAACATCACAAATAAAACAGGACTATATACCTTCCGTCTTAGACAGCTGGTTTCGACAAACAGAATAGAAGAAGCTGTACAGCTGTTGAGGTCGTTAACGCCAGACTTGGGTATCAAAACTGCCACCCATCTCCTGAACTATGCCATAATAACGTTGGATTACACAGTCATGATACCTGGAGCTGAGGAAAAAATTAACAAGGACAAGAAGTTGTTTACCGAGGCTGGCATACATGCAGCGAGATATCTACTGGGACAGATAATGGATCAGTTGGAAGTTCAAGATTTAAAGCTTAACGAGAACATGTTGACACATCTTCTGGCTTTACAGGTGTGTTGTTGTCTTTTCTGAACATTGTTTTGCATAGAATTTGTACTTATGTAGGGATAATTGGAAATTAATTGGTCTAGTATTGTTAGATATCATATGAGCCATGCCCAGAGAAAACCGGACTTTGGGATGTCCGTCAAGGTCTGATACAAACCATCACAGAAGAAGGCTAGAAGCTTTAAATTTTGAATTTGAGAAGAAGAGGGATTGTAATGTCAGTGTAGCGAGAACAAAGGCGCTGATAAGCTGTACAGCTGACCTGCATCTTTGTTTTCGCATAGGCAAAAATCCTTTTTTTTCGCGGGGAGGCTTATATGGTGCAATATCTTTCTTGTCTGTTGCTTGATCCACCAGGGTTCAGCTGGTGTCTTTCTTTATTAATAGATATGTTACACCCTACCAAGGAAAACTTTGTTGAGGATAACTGACCATTCAGGCGTGGCTTCAGCAAATTGCTTTGGATTTAGAAGAAAATGTCAATCCCCCTTTCCATCCTTTCCAGAGCAAAAGGGAACCTTTTTTTGCCAAATACTTTTAATACCATTGAAAAAAGGTTGTTTGTAACTGATATCAATAAAATGTTCCTTGCTTGTAGAGTATTATCTGTTAAGTACAAATGAGCCGCCTCGTGGGAAAACCAACAATTTGCATATGCGAAAACAAAGGCGCAGATCAGCTTCGCGGTAACCGCGAAGCTGATCAGCGCCTTTGTTTTCGCTACTCGGATAGTACAAATCCTCTTCTACTTAAATCCGAAATTTCAAGCTTCTAGCTCTTTTCTGTGCTTGTACAGGTCGGTTTGTGTCAGACCTGTTCGGAAACCACATTGTTGGTTTTCCCACGAGGCGGCTCAAATTATAAAAACAAGGTTCCTATCTGATCTCACAGCTTAATTTTGATTGAGCCTCGTCAGGAGAAAACCGGTTTTTTGCCTGTGCGTAAAAAAAACAAAGGCGCATATCAGCTGTGCAGTAACTGCACAGCTGATCAGCACCTTTGTTTTCACTACTCATATAGTACAATTCCTCCTCTATTTATATCCAAAATTTCAAGCTTCTATCCTGCTTCTGTGACTGTACAGGCCGTTTTGTGTCGGACCTGGTCCGAAACCCCGAAGGCCAGTTTTGTCACGTCATGGCTGAATTTACACAGGTTGAATATGATATCTACCTGACCACGGACCAGTATCAGAATGAAGACCACAAGATGGCAGTCATCTTCACCTACTTGAAAGACTTCTTGAAGAAACTGAAACAGAACCCCGGACTGAGCTATGCTAAAGTTTATAGGCTGGCAGACATCCTGGCAGTATCACACACAAAGATACAAGGGCAGTTAGCTATCGAGTCAGCTAGCAATGGAGATATACAGAAAGCTGTTGAAATCTGTGGGTGAGTGAAAAATAAACATTATCCATGTAGGGGTTGAACTAAATGGCATGGAGAAAAGGTCAGCAAGGTATAAAAGTATTCTTGATAATAAGCCACATTCTAAGTTTATATGGTACAGTAGGTTAGATTAACATTTTGATTAATAGGAACTTTGCTGTTTCTCTTGTCCTTTAGGCTTTAGTAAATCCAGAGAATAACAATTTGAAGTAGGGTTATTTATTCAGAGCAAGAAGGGCGAATGAGTTAGCTATCTAAGTATCTTTTACTTAAAATGAATGTTTTCATTGTTTTAGGGAGCTCTATGAATCCGATCCATCAGAAGAAACAGCAGCCACATTGTTTGAGGTTGCCCAGTCTTTTCTGTTCCTCCAATCAAATGTTGATGCTGATGATGTTGACACCAATAAGCTCCGCCTACTGCCGGAGCTTTGCTATAGATTAGCCAATCAGGCAACAGCTATCTGTAGTGCTGGTAAGTCTCCAATCAAATGTTGATGCTGATGACGTTGACACCAATAATAAGCTCCGCCTTCCTACTGCCGGAGCTTTGCTATATATTGGCCAATCAGGCTACAGCAGCTGCTATTTGTAGTGCTGGTATAAATTTGCTTTTTCTATCATTGAATGAAATATAAATGGTAATGTATTGACATTTTTTAAACGTAATAAAAAAGAATAGAAAAAAGATGGCCCAAAACATGAGGCTAAATTTGAGCCACCGCGTGGGAAAACCAACAATCTGCATAGTCGAAAACAAAGACGCAGATCAGCTTCGCGGTAACCGCGAAGCTGATCAGCGCCTTTGTTTTCGCTACTCGGATAGTACAATTCCTCCTCTACTTAACTCCAAAATTTCAAGCTTCTAGCTGTCTTCTGTGACTGTACAGCCCAGTTTGTGTCGGACCTGTTCAAAAACCACATTGTTGGTTTTCCCACGAGGCGTCTCATTTATTGGAATACAACAGAGATGGTTTTCACTTTAACACAGACTGATCAGTATTAATGTTGTTTATGACCATGCATTTATACTATTCATTCATCTATTAGAATATTTTATTTATTTATTTTATTTTTTTTGATTCAGTTTTACGTCCCTTTCAAGATTATTTCAGCTCATATGAGACGGGCCAATCAGTAGGTGGGGCGAAAATGGGAGAACCCCGAGAAAAACCACCTGGCACACCCACAAGCAGAACTTGGCTTGTCTCACATGTGGCCAGAGCGGGGCTCGAACCCACACCAGACACAGCGGTGAGATGATCGAGTGATTAAGAAACAGCGCTCTTAACCGCTCGGCCACGGGGGCCGCCTAGAATATTTTAAGTCAAGCATCTGCTTGGCAGGCTATTATAAGGTTTATTTGGTGAGGAGATAACACAAGCTTCTACTTTGGATACAAACATATTTCAGACAAGCTGTGTGAATATCTAGAGCTTTCCAAGACCTGTTCACTCCTCCTAGCCACCAGTCAACAGTGTGAGTCAGGGGCCAGCACTCTGTCCTCAGAGTGGGGAGAGATGGGAGACAACTTGGCCTACAGTTCTGACAAGGACCAAGAGTTATTTGGTGCCCTTGTGTCAGATGTTTTCCAAGAGGATGCCGTGTTGATGAACTCTGCGATTGTTTTGCCCCTGGTGTCGCAGTATGCCACTAACAACCCACTGCTGGAGTGGCCAGAAGAAGGTGAAAATTGAGCCGCTTTCGTGGGAAAACCAACAATGTGGTTTCCGAACAGGTCCGACACAAACCGACTTGTACAAGCACAGAAAAGAGCTAGAAGTTTGAAATTTCGGATTTAAGTAGAAGAGGAATTATACTATCCGAGTAGCAAAAATAAAGGCGCTGATCAGCTTCGCAGTTACTGCGAAGCTGATCTGTGCCTTTGTTTTCGCCTATGCAGATTGTTGGTTTTCCCATGTGGCGGCTCAATTATGATTTAAAACTCAGGGTGTCCAAGGTCAGGGAAAAAGTCAGCGAAAAATGAAATTTTTCAAGGTCAGGGAATTGTAAGGAAATTTTGACAACAGTCGGGTAATTTTGCATTTTCAGCCAAAAGTCAGGGAAAAGTCAGGGAATTTTAAAAGACAGGTTTATGAATTGCAAAAGATACCAAGCATAATGGCTAAAGCATTTTCTTCATATTTGGATTTTATAATTGAATAACTGAATTGAATAACCACAAGAAAATTATGTTTTCATTAATAATAAAGCATTATTCATTTTATTTCAAATCTTTTTTGTGAAAAAAAAACAAAAAACAAAAAAAACTGAACAGAGTGGCGCTCTGCACCTCTCCAGATGCGAGAAAATAATATGCAAAATACAACTTGAGTCAGGGAAATTTGATTTGAGTCAGGGAATTTTACTTCGAGTCAGGGAATTTTACTTTGCCTAAAATGTGGACACCCTGAAGCACCTGTATTTAAATGTGATTATAGTAACCTAATGAGTACTGTATTGTGTCTGCAAAATGAGCCGCCTCATGGGAAAACCAACAATCTGCATAGGCGAAAAAAGAAAGACGCAGATCAGCTTCGCGGTAACCGCGAAGCTGATCAGCGCCTTTGTTTTCGCTACCTGGATAGTATGATTCCTCTTCTACTTAAAGCCGAAATTTCAAGCTTCTAGCTCTTTTCTGTGCTTGTACAGCCCGGTTTGTATCGAACCTGTTCGGAAACCACATTGTTGGTTTTCCCACGAGGCGGCTCAAATGTATGTGGCCCTGGATCTCTCCTTCCCATAAAGCATTTTCTTTAACCCATATATGACGAATGGATTCACCCATCGTTATCATTTGGGTGAGTCCACTTTCATTTTAGGGGCTTCAGGTAGGTGTGATTTTAAAATTTTATTTAAATTTTCGATGAAATTTCTCCAAGCAAACAGAATAGCCCCAGATGGGACGCCGCATTTTGCGGCGTCACATCTGGGGCTATGCTGTTTGCCTATGTCCCACAAAAGGGACGCCAGGCTTAAATGGGTTAATGGAGACTTTGTAGTAAAAAATGTATGTCAGCTTCTGGCTGAAGAACGTGGCTTTTCACACACATGACTGGTATGTAGTTAACTGAATTGTTAAAAAGAACAAAATTTGCAATGGTCTTTGGTACATTCAACTGGTTAATATCCATTAGATGGTAATCTGATCAGGCATTTGTGTACACATTGAGATCCTTAGACAAATAAAATAATGTTGTGGCACTGAAACCAAGCCAAGCCAAGTACAGTATTTGAGCCGCTGCATTAGAAAACCAACAAAATGCATGCGCAGGTCAGCTGTTTAGTAACTGCACAGCTGAACATCGCCTTTGTTTTCGCTATACAGATAGTACAATCCCTCTTCTCCTTTAATCTGGAATTTCAAGCTTCTAGCCTGCTTCTGAGACTTTACAGACCAAATTGTTGGTTTTCTCATGCGACGGCTTGTTTGATGATAGCTAAAATAATCTTCATTCTTCCATTTAAAGAAGAAGACCAGATCAAAGAAGAAGACTGTAACAAGATTCAGAGCCTATGTAATCGTGTATTGCCGGTAGTCCAACATCTTAGGGAAAATAGTCATCAACAGTTAGCGTATCTTTTCTCAGTACATATGCTGAACACGCTGACACAGTATATACAACAACAAGATATGGGCTTGCCTTTACAGTCGGAGGTAATCTGTTTGAATTTCTTAATTAAAGTTCTGCTATTCATAAATTATATAAATACATGTATAGGTATCGTTATGGGCCATAGTTTTAACTTTGTTGTAAACACCATGTTAAAAATGAATCATGTTTTTTTTTAAAGAGAAATGCTCGTGACTTAGTGGTATAGCCGTTTGTGTTTAAACATCAGGATAACATGTCCGTGTAATCTATACCCCCTTGAACCCCACTTTTATATAGTAAAACAGGGATATGCAGCGGTATACAGGGATATGCAGGGGTATACATACTTTACATATTTTTGCTCCAAAACATAGATTGTGGGTACTTGTTACATATTTTTGCTCCAAAACATAGATTGTGGGTACTTGTTAGAACCGCCTTGCCCAGGCGGTTCTAACGTGTACCCACAAACAATGTTTTGAGCAAAAATATTTAAAATGTCAAAATCTTTCCTTTGAAATTTTCAATTTTTTCAGCAGAAAAAATTCTCTGTATAACGCATGGGCGAGTTTTCGTAATGATAGGAAATTTTGATTTTGATCCTGGTCTTCTCTAGTTTCTCGGAGGAGACTTTTAACCATGATCTTATCTACATATGACCTCCACTATGAGTGGGATGTAAACATGTACACAACAAAAATATGAGCCGCCTCGTGGGAAAACCAACAATGTGGTGTCCGAACAGGTCCGACACAAACTGACCTGTACAAGCACAGAAAAGAGCTAGAAGCTTGAAATTTTGGATTTAAGTAGAAGAGGAATTGTACTATCCGAGTAGCAAAAACAAAGGCGCTGATCAGCTTCGCAGTTACCGCGAAGCTGATCTGCGTCTTTGTTTTCGCATATGCAGATTGTTGGTTTTCCCATGAGGCGGCTCATATAGTTCGATTCCCACAGGCGTCATTGTGTTGTGTCCTTTTGAGCAAGGCACTTTAAGTCCTCACAGTGCTGGTTAAACCCAGAAAGCATTGGCTCCGTCCCGGCATGACTGAAAAATTGTTGACTGGGATGTTAAGCCTCAACACAAACAAACAAACCAAACACAAAAAAAAACATACATCATGGGGATCAACCATGGTTTTCAGTGTTCAAACATTCGATGGATCACGAAGAATGTGTTTGAACACTGAAACAAACCATGGTTGATCGCTATTCTTGCATTTTCACTAATCCACTTAAAATCTCATGAAAATAATATTAACAATGTAAAAACTCACCGAAAACCGTGGAACACATGACGTCACGTCGCATTGACCAATAACGTCGACCAAAACCCATGTTCAAACGGCCCATAAATTTCATGATTTAAACATGGGTTTTGCTGTTTGAACATGGCTTTCGACCAATTGAAAACAGCTATGTGCATAGATATCTATGCAAGAATATAGATTCAGCATACAAACGGCTTAGTTAGAATGTAAGCACTTCAGCAGTGATCACATGAAGCTGCCTCCACACTTTAAAATTGCCTATATATGTCTACTGTCTGAACACCATCTCTCAGAAACTGCATTTTTCAAAATCTTTTTTCTGAACCACCACAAGAAAAATATGACCATGCCATCCTTTTACAACTCATGAGTCCTAAAAAGTGCCACAAAAAGTTTGGAATGATTTTAAGAGTTCGGCGCTCAGCTATGCATACAAAACAATTTTGTTTTGGTTTGGTGCATTTATGATGAAAAATAATCAAATTAAATTTAGATTTTTTCTGGGAAAATAGTTACTTCCCATGCTGGCAATTTTACAATGGAAAAAGCCCTATTCAAAAATGTTTTCATGCATAAATTTTTATTTGTTAAACGATTTTCAAAATTTTTGTGGCACTTTTTAAGACATTTGGAATGCAAAATGATGACATGCTCATATTTTTCTTGACGTCTTTCAGAAAAGTGAGATTTTGAAAAATGCAGTTTCTGGAAGATGGTGTTCAGACAGTAGTTGATTTTTTTCTCAGGAACTAAGTAATATTTTGTAGAAAGACAAGAAACAGGTTCAAGCACAACACCAGACTAGCCAGTCCGTGTTATAAAGAGGTCCAGGTATAATAGTGAGGTGTTTTATTCACCATTTTTGCATTATCCGCTGGTTTCCAGCTTATAAATAATCAATATTAGAAATACAGGTAACCAAAACCACCCTGACCTTGAGGTCAGGGTGGTTTTGGTTACCTATATTTCCAACATTGATTTCTTTGTAAACTGGAAACCAGCCGACAATGCTAAATTGGTGAATAATGAGGTTGGCCTGTATTTTCCAGGGGCTGTGTAATAGTTTGGAGAAAGACAAGAAACAAGTACAAGCTTTACACCAGACTAGCCAGTCCCTACTGAAAGACTTGATTGCTGGGGTAGTCATGAAGGTATTTAAATAATGAGCCTCCGCATCAGAAAACCAACAATCTGCATATGCGAAAACAAAGGTGCAGATCAGCTGTGCAGTAACTGTACAGCTGATCAGTGCCTTTGTTTTTGCTACATAGATAGTACAATCCCTCTTCTTCTTAAATCCAAAATTTCAAGCTTCTTGCATGTTTCTGTCACTGTACAGAATGGTTTATGTCTGACTTGGTCTGACCTGGTCGGAAACTCAAATTGTTGGTTTTCTCATGCGAAGGCTCAATTTATGTTCACAATTATTTAAAGTAAAGTTGTGTAAGCTAACAAAAGTTAAACATGTATTGTTTATCGGAAATACAATCAGTATGTTGATCTGTCCAATCTGATTGAAATATTTGCTTAGCACTACAGTATACTGGAAATCATTTTTTATCTCACCTGAGTCACCTGAGCCGAAGGCTCACAAGGTGAGCTTATTATCGACGGATGGACGGACGCCGGAGAATGGCCATCCTATAAGTCCAGGCTGTCAACCAATTCCTATATTCCTATTAAACTCCTATATTTTGGGTCCAAATCCTATATTTTTAAGCACCTCCTATATTTTGAAAATATTTCCTATATTTTTAGGAAAATTTGTTGCCGATGAATGATCATATATAGTAAATAGTAGTGCTCTGAAAATGCCTTTTGCCTATTTATTCTACATTCTTTATTTTTTAAATAAAATCATATTCATACTGTATATTATATAGTGCATAAATGGTCATTTTGTCACTCCTAAGTCAGGGTTACTTTTATGTCCAAAGCATGCCCCATTTTCATAACAATTAATAGTTTCCATGAAAGTTGTCATGTTTTTAGATTGTGTCTTTTTTTTTTTATCTATTTTCTGTCTTCCTATGCCTTAATTTTGTTGTAAATTGATGCAACTGTATAGTGTACAATTGATCCCAGGAAAGGCTGAGATCACAGGAGACAAAAGTATGTACCCTAGAGCCTCTGGGGGCCTAGGTGGCCCCCAGTCCCCCGCCTAAGTGCTATATTATGGACTTAGGAATTTCAGCTAAGATTCAAAGTTGTGGATTTATTTTACCTTTGACAAAGAATATGATAACTCACTCTTTCACTATGAAATTTTTATATTTTCTACTTTTATAAACGATCAGTGTGAAAAATAAAAGGAGTTAAGTTTAGATGTAGAGAAAAAGTTGACTTGAATTTTCTCTTTATTCTTTGAATATACCGGTATATATTTTCAATGAATAAGCCTTTATTTTGCCTTATTATATATAAAGCCTTTAATTCTGTGAGAGCTAATGGGCCTGTGTAGTATCACCATCCTGTATAATGCTTCAGCACACTTCATCATCACATGAATGGTCACCTGTCTGGATTGTGATGCTTTGGAACTGAATGGTTACTTTATCTAGATATTTTAGACATTAATTAATGTAGAAAAAGTGAGTGTGGGGGTAAGGATTGTTAGCATAAGAGCATAGAATGAAGCGATTTTCTCAAGAAAACTCCTATATTTTTTCCTCAAAATGTGCTAAAACCTCCTATATTTCTTAAAAAAATTCCTATATAAACTCCTATATTTTTTAGAAGACTTGGTTGACAGCCTGTATAACGTATAGGATGGCCATGCTCCGGCGTTCGTCCGTCCGTCGTCTGTCCACAATTCCAAAGATCTTCTTCTCTGAAACCGCTGGGCCAATCAAAACCAAACTTCATGTGGATCATCCTTAGGAAGCGCGAACGAAAGTTTATATAAATGGTCCAGGTCACATGACCAAGATGGCTGCCATGGCTATAAATAGCAAAAACCTTTAAAAATCTTCTTCTCCAGAACCAGAAGGCCTATGATTTTGAAACTTGGCATGGAGCATCAGGGAGAGAAGCTCTACAAAGTTTGTATAAATCATGACCCAGGGATGACCTTGACCTATTTTACAGCAAGGTCAACATAGGTCGCCCATGCATTTGAATGGGGAAAATTGTCAAAATGTCACTTGAGGGGGAAAACTTTTTGGAAATGGGCAAATGGACTGAAGATTTATGATTCTGAAAAAAATTTGATCCCAGGGGCTCATATGCCCCCACCCCGGGGCAATATACATGTATATTTCCATAATGTTCAAAGATCTTCTTCTCTGAAACCGCTTGGCCAATCAAAGCCAAACTTCATGTGGAGCATTCTTAGGAAGGGAGAATGAAAGTTTATATAAATGGTCGAGGTCACATGACCAAGATGGCAGCCATGGCTATAAATAGCAAAAACCTTTAAAGTTCATCTTCTCAAGAACCAGAAGGCCTATGATTTTGACACTTGGCATGAAGCATCAGGGAGAGGAGCTCTACAAAGTTTATATAAATCATGACCCTGGGATGACCTTGACCTATTTTACAGCAAGGTAAACTTTGGTTGCCTATGCATTTAAATGTCAGAAAATGTCATTTAATGGCTGAAAACATGCTGAGAATGAGCAAATGGACATAATGTGTATGTTTTATGAAAACATTTTGGTCCCAAGGGGTTGTCCGCTTCTGCCCTGGGGCTAAAGAAATTGACCATATGGGGTTATTCTGACCCTGCCCTGTGGATTTATACATGTATATGAACATTATAATCAAACAAATTTATTGGTATATATCTCAGATCTCAGGTGAGCGTTTACAAGACCATTGGTCCTCTTGTTTCTGTTTCTGACTGAAAAATGTTGACCGGTAAGTTAAGCAATAACTAAACATGTAAAACGATAAAAAAATATATATATTATATCCAGATCTTCAACTGCTCCAAGATTGACGTCAATCTAGCCCTGACATTCCTGTGTAGCCGACCAAGGGCGGAAGTCCTGGACATCATGATGAAATTGACCAAGGCCTCAGGTCACCAATATAAAAGGCTAAAATATGTGGCTGTTATGGGGATAGCTCTAGGTCAGCTGTTGAAGGAGACTAAATTGATTGACAACTGTCAGATGTTGGAAACTGACGCAACTTGGGGTTACAGACTGAGTAAAATGAAGGTGAGGGATTGCATTCTGTTGAATGAGCATAAAATATTTGACATTTTTAAGATTTTGAACTGAAACACTCAATGTCAAATCTAAGGAAGCTAATTTTGAATGAGAAGGAGACTGTCGCTTGACAACTGTTAGACACTTCATATGACTTCAAAATTTTCAGTCTGTGGCCTTGTGGTACAGTAAAGGACTCTGAGGGAGAGGTCTTGGGTTTAATACCCGCCTCAGCCATGTAGTTCTTGAGAAAGGCACTTTAACACCCCAGACCCCCCCCCCCCCTGCAAGATATTCTGATGATTAACATCCAGGAAGCTCCATTTGAGCCACCTTGTGGGAAAACCAACAATGTGGTTTCCGAGCAGGTCTGACACAAACCGGCCTGTACAAGCACAGAAAAGAGCTAGAAGCTAGAAATTTTGGATTTAAGTAGAAGAGGAATTGTACTATCTGAGTAGCGAAAACAAAGGCGCTGATCAGCTTCGCGGTTACCGCGGTTTCTTTGTTTTCGCCTATGCAGATTGTTTGTTTTCCCATGAGGCGGCTCATTTATACTGTTAAAATAAGTACATTTCAGCTGTTTCTTTGTAAAAATGAAATACTGCTTTTAATCGCAGTGGTTAAACTAAGTTAAACATCTTTCTTTGTGCGGTCATAGAATAGGTAAAGCCTATTGCTTGGAGATTTCAAACACTTTTAAAGAAATAGTCCCTGACTTCCTATTTGTGGGACGTAGGTAAACAGTATAACCCCAGATGTGGCACTGCATTATGATGCTGCATTCTGTTTGCAAAGAGGATTTTCATCAAAAAAATGGAATAGAAATTCAAAATCACCCCTAATGCCCCTCAAAAAGGCAGTGGACTCATCCAAATGGTAACAATAGGTAAGTCCATTTGAGCCGTGACACCAGAAAACCGGTCTTTGGTGTTTCCGACCAGGTTTGACACAAACCGGCCTGTACAGTCACAGAAGATGACTAGAAGCTTGAAATTTTGGATATAAGTAGAAAAGGGATTGTACTATCCGAGTAGCGAAAACAAAGGCGCTGATCAGCTTCGCAGTAACTGCGAAGCTGATCTGCGTCTTTGTTTTTGCAAGGCAAAAATCTGGTTTTCTCATGACGCGACAGTGCCGAGACCATTGATGTTTCCAGATATCATTTCACGATGTTTTCCTGCAAGCTGCCAACACAAAGCACAAGATTCTCCCAGCTATAGCCCAGAGTGACGCCGCTGATTGTGAATTGGTCAAAGAATTTTGTCAGTAAGTTGAGAGATGATGCTTATTTTGATATTTTATATAGTCCTGTTGAATGGTGAGATTATGGTACCACAACCTGTTTAAAGCATGGTTTGTTTACTCGTTTAAGTGTGGTGTCCTTTTTGTGGGGCATAGGCAAACAGCATAGCCCCAGAAAGGACGCCGCAGAACAGGGCGTCCCTTCTGGGACTTTTCTGTTTGCTTAGGGAATTTTCATCGAAAAATTGATTTAAATTTAAAAATTGCTCCTGATGCCCCTGTAGAGAAAGTGGACTCACCCAAATGATAATGATTGGCAAATCCATTCATCAAATATAGGTTAAGCAACACTTTGACTATTATTCTGACCATTCCTGGACCCCAAATGGTCATTTTAGACAACTTTGCTATATATCTGAGCCACGCCATAAGAAAATCAGCAATGTTGTTTTTTGAACAGGTCCGACACAAACCAAGGTGTATAAGCACAGAAGATGGCTAGAGCTTGGAAATTTTGGATATAGAAAGTAGAGGAATTGTACTATCTGTGTAGCAAAAACAAAGGCGCTGATCAGCTTCTCAGTTACTGCGAAGCTGATCTGCACTTTTGTTTGCGCATATGTAAAGCGTTTATTTTCTCATGATGCGGCTCATCTGTATACACAAATTTGCAAGATGATACAAAAATGTCTTGAACTCCAACAAAAGTGTTTATGAAGAGGTTGTGGTGTTAACTTATGAAACTTGTGGGTGTCTCACCATACAAATTCTTTCCTGACCGACATGCTGGCTCAGTCTTTAAAAATGTTTTATCTGACTGAGACTCCTTTTTGTCTGACATGTCAGACAGACTGTTGCACTTTGTCCATATAGTTTTGCGGGTTGCAGAAGTTATAAACCTCCCCTCATTCTGTGTCATTGAGAAAGACTTGGCTCCTTATATTACTGGCTAAATACCCTTTGAGTGGTAGAAGTGTCCCAGCATGACTGAAAAATTGTTGATCAGGACAGGATGTAAAGCCTCATCTTGAATAACATTTTTAATTGAGTTTTGGTTTACTTTAGCTTTCTTTACCTGCAATAAAAAGAGATAAGATTAAAAACTGAGCCTCTGAATGAGAAAAGCAATGTTTTGAGTTTCCGCCTAGGTCCAACACAAGAAGGCTGGAAGCTTGGAACTTCGGATTTAAGGAGACGAGGGATTGTACTATCTGTGTAGCGAAAACAAAGGCGCTGATCAGCTTCGCAATTACTGCGAAGCTGATCAGCGCCTTTGTTATTGCATATGCAGATTGTTGTTTTCTGGTGCAGCGGCTCAAATGTCTACTTTCTGTGAATGAATCTTTACTTAAGCCTGGCGTCCTTTTTGTGGGACATAGACAAGCAGTATAGCTACAGATGAGATGCCGCAGAATGCGGCATTCCGTTAGGGGCTATTCTGTTTGCTTAGAGAAAATTCATTGAAAAAGTGAATAAAAATTGAAAATCACTCCTAATTTCCCTAAAACGAAAGTGGATCACCCAAATCATAACAGTGGGTTAAAGTAACTAAAACCCCCTGATGTATGTTTCAGAGCCTATCAGCTAGATGAAGACGAAGGACTGTTACTGTATTTGGATCATCTATTCATCCCTCCCGATGATGCTGTCTATGCCGACACATCCCATAGAAACTCCATTCTATCCAAAGCTAAGACCACTGTTCAACAAATAAGGAGAAAAGATGAGCTCCTGAATCGATTACAGAAGTTGTATTATCGTACGAGTGCCTATGACTACGAGACGTTGGAGTTTATTTTTGAAGTCATGCAAGAGCTGGATGATACGGAGGATATACCACTTGAAAAGGTAAAGATTGAGCCATGACACAAAAAAACGGTCTTCGGGGTTTCCGACCATGTCCAACACAAACCAGTACAGTCACAGAAGCAGGCTAGAAGTTTGAAATTTTGTATGTAAGAAGAAGAGGGATAGTACTATCCCTGTAGCGAAAACAAAGACACTGATCAGCTGTGCAGTCACTGCACAGCTGATCTGTGCCTTTGTTTTTGCATATGCGAAGTTCTGGTTTCCTCATGACGTGGCTTTATTCATACTGAATCTTCACTATTGTTACTTTGGGAATGTTCATGAGAACTTCATTTTCACTAATTTTGGCGAAGTTTTTGCCGCGCAGATTCAAACCATATGTGTTAGTAAATATGTGACAATACACTCTATAGAAATGCCAATCAAATCATTGTAAGGCTTTTATATCGTCGGTCTCGTTACAAAATGCCGAACCTGCATTTTGACAACTTTTCAGGAGAAGAGAAAAATTGATTTTCTGAAATGCAGTTTCCATAGTTTGACAAAAGTTGGAATTTCATAAAATGACGTTTTTTTCTCTTTCTGAATGGCCAGAAGAGCGGATAACGCCGAGTTCCGTACGCGGGAGACTATAAGCATGCCGAAAAACGGAACCTGCGTTTCGTAACTTGTCAAAAGAAGCAAAAAAAACAATTTTCAAAATTGCAGTTTCGGTATTTTGTCACCACCACTAGCAGGTTCGGCATTTAACACATGACATTATTTCGACTTTCTGATTGGCTAGACAACCAGTTATCAGTGCTGTGGGACGCGGGAGTCTGTAAGAAGGCCAAAAAGCCAAAAAAACGAATATGCAAAAAGTGCAGGCTTGGCATTTTGTAACGATACCGACGATATGATGTACAGAAAAATCAATGCTATAATATTATTTGGCAAATAGGTTGCTGTATAGGTGGCAACTTACATATTCATATCTGGGCGTGGTTGGCTAGTCCATCTGTTCAAGTAGGGAGATTATAGAAAAGGCAAACTCAGTCAGCGTAGACCGCTTTCACATATTTTCCATAAGAAATCAGCTACCTGTATGTTGTCCAATCCAATGAATTAGGCCAATTCCTATTTCATTCATATTTTCTAAAGGAAAACCTGTGAGTTGAATCTTTTAACTGTATACCTTTAGCTTTTACCTTTATTAAAAATAGTATAAGTCTAATAAAGTATTCATGAGGTGCCGCCCATGCAGTAACCTACATGTATTTGCCAAATAATACTGGTTTTTATTTGCAGGGTCTCAAGTTATTGGGCTACCTTAAAGTATATACCAGACATTCAGAACCATCCGAGTACGAGCTCGAGTATAAACCAGGGGGAGATAAGAAGGAGGTTAGTAAAAGTAGGGTCATTAAATGAGCCGCCTCGTGGGAAAACCAACAATGTTGTTTCCAACCAGGTCTGACACAAACTGGCCTGTACAGCAATAGAAGCAGGCTAGAAGCTTGAAATTTCGGATTTAAGTAGAAGAGGAATTGTACTATCCGAGTAGCGAAAACAAAGCGCTGATCAGTTACCGCGAAGCTGATCTGCGTCTTTGTTTTCGCAAATGCAGATTGTTGGTTTTCCCACGAGGCGGCTCAAATGATTTCCAACCAGGTCCAACGTAAACTGGTCTGTAAAGTCACAGAATAAGGTTAGAAAATTGAAATTTTGGATATAAAAAGAGGAGGATTTGTACTATTTTTAACGAAAACAAAGGCCCTGATCAGCTGTGCAGTTACTGTGCACCTTTGTTTTGGCCTATGCAATAATCTTTTGAAGACTTGCAAATGTGCAGTCTGAGTAGGGTCTTCAGTGTCTGCTTCTTTTGCAGGAATAAACCTGCGATTTTTATGCCCCCAACTTCGAAGAAGTTGAGGGGGCATATTGGTTTGGGTCTGTCCGTGCAGTCAGTCAGTCAGTCAGTCTGTGATGCCTGAGCACTCGGTCAGGAACCGTTAGAGCTAGGTACTTGAAATTTGGTATGTACAGGACAGACCCGCTATACCGCGCCTTGAATTAACGCGGTGTTGGATATAACGCGAGGGCACCTTGGATCCCAAAATTTCGCCCACCCACTTTTGAGAAAAAAAAAAAAATCGTGGCGACGCGAAGGCGCCGTTTTACCCATATATATTCCTTTATTGTATTACAGTTTAAGGCGTTTATGTGCGGATGAATTCACTGTTAAAAAGATCGTTTGCAGGGAATTCAACAAGGTTCAGTTTTCTTACAGTTTCTTTTTATGCTACTCGAGAGGAAAAAATTAAAAGCAGTTGTCAGGCGTTTGCCAAGGTGCTATTTTCTAACAGTTTCTCTATATTATACATTGAGAACAATTAATGTTAATTATCTTTTGCATATTTAAAACTGAAAGAACAGGTTTTCTTATAGAAAGCATAATGTGTTTACGAACCGTGTCGGCTGCGTGTATATTCAAGAGTGATAATTGCCATGTCAGTAATTTTTAGACTTACACAATCCACCGTTCGCGAAGCGTGGATGACACATTGTTTTCTTAAGATAAGCCATAAAAGTTGTGAAAATAAGCCCAATGAGCTAGGGGATTATCGAAAGACCGTAACGAGACCGTAAACACTGGTTGCTGTAGGCTATTGATGACACCTGTTACGCAACGTTGCTCATTTTCGACGGCGACACAAACCAAAGATTGTCTAAGCATTGGGACACCTATATCTTGTATAATTCTATCTGATCAGAAAATTCAATTAAGAAAGGCGAATTAAAATAACTGTAAATACGGTACATCGGCAAAAGACTCTTGTCCGCGTTAAATATCCGGGTGCGCCAATAATTCAAAGGCGGGGTTCTACAATACAACAGCAACATAAGCCCGGTGTCATAGACGCTCTTTTCACATAAAATCGTACGTTGTAAATAATAAAAGCTATTGTTGTACAATATGCTTGACTTTAATTTTGAACGAATGTAGTGTGAGGTTGGGTTGGTATTTAATGTGATTCCGGTTTTTAGTCATTCTGTTCGTTTTTCAGAATTTAGATCGGACAGCCATATATACTACCAAACAAGTGCAGCCTTTTAATCAGTGCGCTTGCGCAAGTCCGTTGTTGTTCCGGTCTTGCGGATATTGTCAGCGGCAATTTGAAATCAACAATATTTCTATCGTTTTCCATCCGCCGAATTACATCTGCTACTCCATATAGATTTGTGCAATGTCGGGCAGGGGTCGCAAGCGACGTGCCGCGGCACCGGATCGTGTTCCTAAACGCACCAGGGCTTCAGATGAGCGAGTCACATTGTTTGACGATGGGCCTCCACGAGGCCAAGGTACCACTCCACGGCTACCCTTAGTGGAAGAGATGTTCAATATTAATGCGATTTTGAATGATCCAATCCCCGCTAACACACAACAATCTCCCTCCGGTGCACTTCCTTCCTTACCACAATCTCGCGCCAATACCCTGCCTTCATTTTCTTTTGATGTTGTGGAAGAACCTGTCGATTTGGTCAAATGTGCAGATGATGATTTATCTGTTCATGTGCCTCAGCAGTTGAAACAAAAAATTTGGGATAACAAGTACATCAACATTGTGCTCCTTTTGAAGGGAAATGCTGAATTAGCTGAAATTTGTTCTGGGGGTGTTTTGCATGTTTCTGATGGAAAAGTTGAGGCACGGCCTAAACAAACAAAGGAGAAGGTCAATTCCATTGAACAGTGGACTGAGGCGTTTTTGATTTTTATGAGCATCTATCTTTCTCGCTACCCTGATAAAACCCAGGAGCTGCTGAAATACATTTCGGTTATCCGTGATGCTGCAGCTAAATTTCCAAATTATTCCTGGCGTCATTATGATGAACAGTTTTGGGCGCGACAAGAGAAGAGGGTTGCAAATTGGGGCCAAATTCATTCTGATCTATGGCTCAGGACCATGTCAGTTTCTTCCACTACATCAACATCCGATGTATCTCAATTCGGTTCTTGCAGAGATTTTAATAATCAAGGGTTCTGCAATTTTTACCGCTGTCGCTATCAACATTCTTGCGATTTGTGTGGCAGCTCATTCCATGGCATGATAAGGTGTCAAGCTGGTAAAAATGTTCCAGCAGCAGCGCGTGGCTTTCGCGGCTTTCGATACGGATACGGAGGCCCTTACCGGGCCTCCATTAGGGGCTTCCGCTCTCGTGGTCGCGGATACCAGCGATGGAGATAACCGTTTTACTTTGGCTAAGACCCCAGTGAAGTTAGAAAAACTGAAACATTATCTAAGTTTTTATTCCGACACTAAATCAGCTGATGAAATTGCTCTTGGTTTTCAGTTTGGATTTCCATTGCACTACACTGGCTCGCGATTACCTCGCGATGCAAACAATCTGAAGTCTGTTGATGTTCACCCGGAGATAGTGCGGCAGAAAATTAAATCTGAAGTTGACAGCGGTAGAGTTGCTGGGCCCTTTGAACAGCGACCTATTTCTACTTTAAGGGTTTCACCTATTGGTTTAGTTGCAAAAAAGACGCCTGGCGAATTTCGCCTTATACACCATCTTTCTTTTCCTGATGGGGACTCGCTGAATGACTTCATTGATCCTGAATTATGTTCTGTCAAATACACACATTTTGATGAGGCTATTCATATGGTTCAAGATATGGGTCATGCATGTTTACTTGGGAAACTTGATATCAAAATGGCCTATAGATTACTTCCTGTGTCACCCGCTGAATTTGATCAGCTAGGTTTTATGTTTGATGGCTCTTTTTACTTTGACAAGGTCATGCCATTTGGGTGCAGCATATCTTGTGCTTCATGGGAAAAGGTCTCAACCTTTTTGGAGTCTGTAGCAAAGCAACAATCGCAGTTCGGAGATCTTAAACACTATGTTGATGATTTCCTATTTGCTGGTGAGGCTGGGACTAACAATTGCTTGATTATAATGAAGAATTTCAATTTTTGTTGTGATCAAATGGGTTTTCCTATTGCTTCAGAGAAGACTGTTTGGCCTACAACTCGGATTATCTATCTTGGTTTGGAGATTGATTCTGATGACATGGTAGTGCGCATGCCTAAGCAAAAGATAGATGAGTTGATCTCTAAAATCTGCCTTGTCAAAGATAAAAAATCTGTTAAATTACGACATATGCAGCAGCTCATTGGAAGTCTGAACTTTGCTACAAGGGTGATTGTTCCAGGGCGCCCATTTCTTCGGCGACTAATCAACTCAACTAAGGGTGTTACTAAGCCACACCACCACCTTACTGTCACTTCTTCCATGCGACAGGACCTGGAGATGTGGCTCACTTTTTTCCAGAATTATAATGGTATTTCAGTTTTTCATGACAGATTTTGGGTTACTAACCAGGATGTAGAACTGTTTACAGATAGTGCAGCTGGAACAGGTTTGGGTTTTGGTGCAGTTTTTGGACACAAGTGGACTTATGGGATCTGGCCACAATCCTGGCATGATAAAGAGATTACGAAGGACATTACGGTTCTCGAACTGTTTCCGATTTTGGTTTGTTTAGTTGTATGGGGTCGCATGTTAAAGAACAAGAAGTTGCTCTTCCATTCTGACAATCAGAGTGTGGTTTATATTT
This sequence comes from Rugalucina vietnamica, assembly GCA_964017185.1. Taxonomy (NCBI): domain Eukaryota; kingdom Metazoa; phylum Mollusca; class Bivalvia; order Lucinida; family Lucinidae; genus Rugalucina; species Rugalucina vietnamica. The sequence goes on from OZ024872.1 coordinate 35,537,451, forward strand.
TGAACTCAATGACCTCTAAGTCTGACAGTGTTATGATCTTGGTTAGAATGATAACAATGGAGTGTTTAAGACACAACATGGTGATTAAGGGGAAACATATTTTAGGGACTCTTAACGTGTTAAGTGACTGTCTCTCTCGATCTTGTTTACAGAAATTTCGCCAGCTGGCACCAGAGGCAGAGCCGCAGCCAGCAGCAGTGCCGGACCATCTCTGGAAAGTCTTCGATTAGGGTGTGAATTATTACTTGGTGCTAGTCTATCGGAGAATACTAAAGCAGTCTACAGCAATGCACTGAAGTGTTTTTCTGCATTTCGATCCCAATATTCTTTAGTCGAAATATGGCCAGTGCCAGTTTCTGATTTAGCATTTTTTGTGTCCTTTTGTTACCAGAAGGGTTATTCTCCTGCATCTGTCACAACGTACATGTCTGCCATTAGTTTCGTGCACAAGTTGCGTAACATTGATGACCCTATTGAATCCTTCGTTATCAGGAAGATTTTGGAAGGTTTCAGGCGCTTGCAATCCAAAAAAGATCTTCGAGCCCCTATTACAGAAGATATTTTGATAAGAATTGTACAATCCTTAACTGAATTTGATGAAAGTTATTAACAAAGCAGACCACATTCATTGGCCAAAAGCTATGAAATTGATTAAGGGCAAATTGCCATACATATGTGTACTATATATTAGCCGCTGCAATTTGGATGTTATTTCAGCTATGTAATGGGGCGTCATTGCCGCGATATTTTTGGCCACAGGCCGGAGAAAGTAGCTGTAGTGCTACAACTTTTAGGCCCTGTAGGATACTAGGACTTGCTGGTCTGCATATTTTGAAGCAGTCAATTTTTTCTGCTCTACAGTCAGCGGAATTCTTGCGCTCAGGAGATAATATTATAAAGATAAACCGAAGTCATTTTCACAGAATGAATCAAAATATTCATAGTCATAAAGCATAATATCAGAGTAATTGAATGAAACAGACTGGCAAATGTCTCTATCTTCAGTATGGTTGAAATTTATCTTGAACGCATTGATTCCGTACAGTAACAGTTTCGGCTACTTGTGAAAATAGATTGGGTTTTGCAGTTTTTTGCTTCTCGACTACACAGACACTGTGGGCGAACAGGCGGGGCAAGCTATTGTGACCTTGTGGGCCAATTATACATATATATTGTTTGCATTCATGTTATGTGAAATAATTGATAACAAATATAAAAGTTAAACATTTTATTCTTTGTTTATTACATTCGTTTCATAAATTAAACAAATTTTATCATTGTAGATCGTTTTTAAGTGATAAAACTGTGGAACACGCAATACTTCGCTTTTGTTTATTCCATTTTACAAGGACTCTGCGATAAACCGCCAAGCTCGGTCAAGCCAATACACACGTCGTATAGGTTCCCCACCCACCAATACACTACAGAAACTGCGATCAGCCTGGTCCGACTCAGTAGATTTGCATTACGCGCCTCACCTATAACGCGCATGCGACTTGTGGACCCCGACCAACGCGTTATAACGGGTCTGAAGTGTAGTTTGTATATGAAAATTAAGAGGACCTGTATTTTTTCTTTCAGGTAAATTCAAGGGGCTAGGGGCCAATTCTGTGAGAGTTATTTCCCTTTTTAATTCTTGATAAAGTGAACAGATAGTGGATACCTTGTGTGCGCAACTCCTACAGTTTTATTCTGATTCTCTTGAAACTTTACAGATGTTGTGACCATGCTTTGAAGATATGCATGTGGTTTGGATATAATCCTCAGATTAATTTTTGTCACTTTTTTCGCAATTTGAACTTAGCCATTTTTTGGACATTTTCACAATGAAAATGAATGGGCAGTGGTTACCTTGTGTGCGCAACTCCTCCTACAGTTTCATGCCAATTCATTTAAAACTTTACATGTGTTATGGGCATGGTCTGAAGATATGCATGTGGTTTGGATATAATCCTCAGATTAATTTTTGTCACTTTTTTCGCAATTTGAACTTAGCCATTTTTCGAGCATTTTGACAATGAAAGTGGGTACCTTGTGTGCGCAACTCCTCCTACAGTTTCATGCCAATTCATTTAAAACTTTACATGTATTATGGGCATGGTCTGAAGATATGCATGTGGTTTGGATATACTCCTCAGATTATTTTTGTCATTTCTTTCACAATTTAAACTTAGTCATTTTTACGGTCATTTTAGTGGATGGATAGAGGGTACCTTGTGTGCATAACTCCTCCTACAATTTAATACTGGTACTTTTGAAACTTTGCAGACATTGTGACCATGCTTTGAAGATATGCATGTGGTTGGGATATACATGTACTCCTCAGATTAATTTTTGTCACTTTTTTTACAATTTGAACTTATGATCATTTTTTGGACATTTTTACATCTTGAAAGTGGCTTACCAGTTGGGGGCATAGTGTTTCATAAACACATTTTCTAGTTGGCTACGGTGCCGCTACGATTCGCAACGATTTGTAAAGTCTTCGTGTACCATGGTGATTCGTAGTAGAACCGTGATGAATCGTGAATCTTGATGAATCTTAATGATTCGGGAAACTCCACGGTAGCGCTATGGAAGTTTTAAACTGTTTAAAAACATTCGTGGCGAATTGTTATTATTATCGGGCATGGCCTAATTTGTAGCGCAACCGTAGCGCAATCGTGCTTACTCGTACTGACACCTTAGCTATATTCGCAGCTATTCATGAGAGATCGTAGCCAATCGTGGAGCTCCGTAGCAAAACCGTGGAATCTTTGACACCACTAACTCTCACGATTCACCACGAATTGTGTACGGTTGTCCTACAAATCATCCATGGTTTTTGCTACGGAGCTCCACGATTCACCACGACGGCTACCGCCATGAATCGTACTAGTACCGTGTCGAACCGTACAAGCACCGTGAGCCATGGTTGTGCCACCATGGTTAATCTTCATTGACCGTAGCGTTGCCATCATGAATCGTCATTGATTCGTAGCAATACCTTACAGACATCGTACTAATATTGTGGACATTATTACTGGAATCATAGTAACACTGAATATTTCCACTTTTCACCATGATTCATCCCGATCCATCCCGATTTTTTCTTTAAAATGAAAGTTAATAACAAACTTTTATAATTCATTGAAACTTTCAATTTGACAGTTAATTATGTCCCCCCTCCGAAGGAGTTGGGGCACATATTGTTTTTGGTGTGGATCCCATCGGCGTCGGCGGCGGCGTAGCTTTTTGTCTGCACAATATCTCCTGAACCACTGGATGGATTTAGACCAGACTGGCACAGAAACTTCATTGGGACAGCCGAATGGAGTGATTAGATTTCGGTGACCTTGACCTAATTTTCAAGGTCACAAAGGTCAATTAACTGTTTGAAAATCCAGGTGTCTCCATTCGTTTCCGCTCTCTAACTTGAGTAGTTTTTGACCGATTTTCTTCAAACTTTGTATATGAGTTGATACCGGCAAGGAGTGGTTTGGGATTGTAGATGGGTAAATTTCGTCAAACAACCTTAGAGTTATGGCCCTTGATTGAGGTTAAAAATTGCATTTTGTTCGTTTCCGCTGTCTTACTTGAGTAGATTTTGACCAATTTTCTTCAAACTTTGCATATGAGTTGATACCAGCAAGGAGTGGTTTGGGATTGTAGATGGGTAAAATTCGTCAAATGACCTTAGAGTTATGGCCCTTGATTGAGGTTAAAAATTGCATTTTTTTCGTTTCCGCTCTCTAACTTGAGTAGTTTTTGACTGATTTTCTTCAAACTTTGCATATGAGTTGATATCAACAAGGAGTGGTTTGGGGTTGTAGATGGGTTAAATTTGTCAAACGACCTCAGAGTTATGGCCCTTGATTGATGTTAAAAATTGCATTTTGTTCGTTTCTGCTCTCTAACTTGAGTAGTTTTTGACTGATTTTCTTCAAACTTTGCATATGAGTTGATACCAGCAAGGAGTGGTTTGGGATTGTAGATGGGTAAATTTCGTCAAATGACCTTAGAGTTATGGCCCTTGATTGAGGTTAAAAATTGCATTTTTTTCGTTTCCGCTCTCTAACTTGAGTAGTTTTTGACCGATTTTCTTCAAACTTTGCATATGAGTTGATACCGACAAGGAGTGGTTTGGGATTGTAGATGGGTAAAGTTTGTCAAACGATCTTAGAGTTATGGCCCTTGATTGATGTTAAAAATTGATTTGGTTCGTTTCCGCTCTCTAACTTGAGTAGTTTTTGACCGATTTTCTTCAAACTTTTCATATGAATTGATACCGGCAAGGAGTGGTTTGGGATTGTAGATGGGTAAATTTCGTCAAATGACCTTAGAGTTATGGCCCTTGATTGAGGTTAAAAATTGCATTTTTTTCGTTTCCGCTCTCTAACTTGAGTATTTTTTTACCGATTTTCTTCAAACTTTGCATATTACTTGATACCGGCAAGGATTGGTTTGGGATTGTAGATGGGTAAATTTCGTGAAACTTCAAACTTTATAAATATGGAAAGCTGAAACATGTGATATTTTAAAATGTCTGTTGGTATATATTGGTTTTAATTTAAAATGTCTGTTGGTATATATTTTTCAGGGTTATATGTAAAAATTTACAAAATTAAAAGTGGGTCGGGGCAGAGAGGGGGGACATATGTTTTCCTCTGAAAACTCCTTCTAGTTTTCAATGAGTTTCCTTTACCCATTAATAAGTAGAGAAGTACCATCAACTCAGACTGAAGAATAAAAAATGAGGACAAACTCAACTTTGATTTGGTTACATGAATTGCGGAGAGCAAGGGTCATATGCTCACCAGGCTTACTCATTCGTCAGGAAAACATGTCTGTGAAATGTATAACCCCTTAAACCCCACTTTTAGATAGAAAAACTGGGGTTTGCAGGGGTAAACCTAATTTTCTTATTTTTGATCCAAAACTTACATTGTGGGTACTCTTTATAATCGCCTCGTTGAGGCGGTTCTAACGTGCACCCCACAATGTATGTTTTTAGCGAAAATATAAAAATCAAAATTTTTCCAATGAAATTTTCAATTTTTTCTTCTGAAAAAAATCTCTGTATAAGGCATGGACAAGTTTTTGTAATGTAATGTTTTGTAATTAAGGTTCTGTTGCTTGCAGTTACAAATAATGATGAGTTGCCTGCCCACAGAAAGTAAGACCAGACTGCCAATACACCCAATACTGCAGGGAGATGCTTGGAAAATTATCAGTGAGTAGAAGCTTTACACTTACTGTAACAAAAAATATTTTCACTGCTATTAAATTTGGGGATTTGGTCTCTGAGTAATTAGTGGTATTTTTTTTTCACTCACTGAAGAACTGGTAAATGCAGGAATAGTGTGCAGTATGTGAAAATGGACATTTTTTTGGCGTTTTAGTTTGCAAATTCTTCAGTCTTATCAAATTGGGGAAAATATATTGCTTGACCCTATTGCTCTAAACATCATTACACAATACTTTTCTTCCTTTACAGCACCAGAATTAAATTGTGAAACTATAGCAACCTGGATGTTGATTGCCAAGTTACTTTGTGTAAGTACATGGTTGAAAGTTGTCACCATATTATGCTATGTAAAAGAAAAATGTAGACAGGTTTTTCTCACATTGTGGCCCAGTTAATACCTAAGAAACAGGATATCCGTCTCCCACCCTCACTGAAAATTGTTGGCTGGGACATTAAACAATGCACAAAAGTGCAAACAGACATATGTAACCTGACAGTAAGATGCACTCGTGATTGTAAGTTGTGTAAATTCAGATCTAATTGCTTTTTTCTTGGATAATGTACTGCCCAAGATATTTGCTTAAAAACTTAAAATGAGATAACATGAACTGCGTCATGTGAAAAGCGGTTTGCCTATGCGAAAGCAAAGGCGCAGATCAGCTGTGCAGTAACTGCACTGCACAGCTGATCAGCGCCTTTGTTTTCGCTGCACGGAAAGTACAATTCCTCTTCTTCCTAAATTCAAAATTTCAAGCTTCTATCACTCCTCCTTGACTGTACAGGCCAGTTTGTGTTGGGTCTGGTGGGAAACACCACAGACCTGTTTCCTCACGTCGCGACTCACATAATCTACACTGCAGAGATATTTTTCAGTTGTCTGATGACCAGGTTTGCCTGACAGCCGTTCAGAACATGGTCCGAGTCTACTCCCAATCATTCCTGACCCCAGATTCTGGCTCAGACATGAGTAAGTGGAATTGGAGTTCTGAGTCCGCCAACCTCAGCCTGTTGAAGGAGGTGAACGAGGTGTTACGGCTCGTCAAGAATTGTGAGAACTCTCTAGCCTGTGCTAAATGGATGGTTACAAAACTGCCCATGGGTATGTATGCTCATGTATTTCGTATGAGTTAAGGAACAGATGTTGTCTTGTGTTCATTGAATTTGATGTTTAAAATCCTCTTTATAAGCAAGATTTTACTGTATTCATTCTAATTAGTGCACATGCTCCAATAAGCGCACACCCTGGACGTTTCGGAAAAGCATGCCTAAGCGCACACTGCACGACTAGCACATTGGTATTTCATACCAATATTTTAACATGAATACCATATTAAGAGTATTAAAATTTATCCTCAAAAGATCGAAAACTATTTTTTGACGATTGGAACACTTAAATGGGGAATATCATTGATACTTTGTCTGAAATTCTAGAATGCAATTTAACTTCTTTTCTTGTGGAACATCTGGTAGATTATAATACCCAAAGTCCAAAACACTATGAGCCTTCACATGAAAAAATTGACAATTTAGGTTTCTGGCCAGGTCTGACACATACTAGCCTGTACAATTACAGAAAATGGCTAGAAGCTTGATATTTCAGATTTAAGAAGGATTGTGCTATCTGTGTAGCAAAAAAGAAAGACACTGATCAGCTATGCAGTTTCTGCACAGCTGTTCTGCACCTTTGTTTTTCAGTGGTGGCTCATTTGTTAGTTTAAAATATTATTAACCTACAAATCTTTTTATCATGCATTTTGAAGTATTTGTATCTTCTTTGATCAATAGTCATGTAGATCTAATAGTAATAATAACTTTACATGTAGTAGTATCCAGGGCGCTGGGATATACTCCGTCGGTAGTGCATTTGGCTTCTGACTAGCTATGAACCTCTGCTGTGCAGGTTCAAATCCCAATCACGATACCAGTAAAAATATTGATTATCGAAAAACCTATCAAATTGTTCCTGCATGTGTATGTACCAATAGTTTGACTGTCACCTTCCGGGCGTGGTGATTGCACATGCATGGGCTTGTACCAATAGTTTGACTGTCACCTTCCGGGCGTGGTGATTATACCCCCGGCATACGAAGTATTAGGGGGTATATAGTTTTTGCTTTTTCGGTCTGTCTGTTTGTCTGTCTGTAAACTTTTTTTGTGTCAAAGATTTCTCAGGAACTACTTAACTTAGAATTTTCAAATTTGGTACAAAGCTTGGGTATGTCAAGTTGTATTGTGTATTTGAGAATCAACAATCTCCGGCTTATCATTCCCTTTATTTATCCATTTTTCTCTCTATCTGAGAAATTTTCCCATCATATCAGCTCAGTCTGTATAAGAAATAGAGACTTCAAATTTTATATGCATGTTCAGAATGACCAACTCTATTACTGAAGACAAGATTATGATTCTGTGGTTTACTTTTGTCTTCTTTTTTTACTTTGTTTCTTTTCCCATCTGTCACTCCTATACAAGTTTGCACCTTTTTGTGTCAAAGATTTCTCAGAAACTACTTAACCTAGAATTTTAAAATTTGGTACAAAGCTTGGGTATACATGTATCAAGTTGTATTGTGTATTTGAGAATCAACAATCTCCGGCTTATCATTCCCTTTATTTATCCATTTTTCTTTCTATTCAAGAAATTTTCCGTCAAAGATTTCTCAGGAACTACTTTACTACTACCTAGAAGTTTGAAATTAGGTACAAACCTTGGGTACCTCAAGTTGTATTGTGTATTTGAGAATCAGCTGTCTCAAGCTTATCAGTCCCTTTATTTATCTATTTTTCTTTCCATCCAATAAAATTTTCTTTTTTCTCTCAAAGTGGTATGACCTCTGATGTCTACTGCCAGGGGTATGTGAGCTTTGCTCACTCTTTGCTATATTTGCACATGCATGGGTATGTACCAATAGTTTGACTGTCACCTTCCGGGCGTGGTGATTGCACATGCATGGGTATGTACAAATAGTTTGACAGTCACCTTCCGGGCGTGGTGATTGCACATGCATGGGTATGTACCAATAGTTTGACTGTCACCTTCCAGGCGTGGTGATTGCACATGCATGGGCTTGTACCAATAGTTTGACTGTCACCTTCCGGGCGTGGTGATTGCACATGCATGGGTATGTACCAATAGTTTGACTGTCACCTTCCGGGCGTGGTGATTGCACATGCATGGGTATGTACCAATAGTTTGACTGTCACCTTCCGGGCGTGGTGATTGCACATGCATGGGTATGTACCAATAGTTTGACTGTCACCTTCCGGGCGTGGTGATTGCACATGCATGGGTATGTACCAATAGTTTGACTGTCACCTTCCGGGCGTGGTGATTGCACATGCATGGGTATGTACCAATAGTTTGACTGTCACCTTCCGGGCGTGGTGATTCCACAGGGTACATGCATGGGTATGTACCAATAGTTTGACTGTCACCTTTTGGGCGTGGTGATTGGACAGGGTACATGCATGGGTATGTACCAATAGTTTGACTGTCACCTTCCGGGCGTGGTGATTCCACAGGGTACATGCATGGGTATGTACCAATAGTTTGACTGTCACCTTCCGGGCATGGTGATTCCACAGGGTACATGCATTTCCCAACTGAACGTCGAGAACTGCCCTGGCTTTCCCCCAACACTAAACAATCGGCATCATAAGCTTAAGTGGAAATGCCTAGCTTGATGTCTATCTCCAGTAAGTATGTAATTGTTGTTTGTAGGTTCCGAGAAGGTGCTTGTGTTGAAAGAATGTATCAGGCTGGCTGAACTTTGGCATCAGAGTATACCTGAAGAAGTAAGGTTTTCACTTGAAATAAAAGTTTGATATTCTTACGAATATGAAAATTTGTAAATGAGAGATATGATGCATAGTTTGAAAAGATCCCATGTCCCTGTTTGGATTCCATCTTGGATCGCTGGGGTAGAAATCCAATGCTTTAACCACTGAGCCAAAGAGTCGACTCAGTGATGCAGTATGTCAGAGGTTGTATTTATATGATACAATGTATCAAATAGCTGTGCTATTTATGGAAGCTACGACGCATCATGTGATCTGCCAAGCCGTCCTAAGCATGGCAGATAATCTCGAATGAATGAGTGGTGCAATGGGACATAACAATATGAGCGACTGCATAAGAAAACCAACAACATACATATGCGAAAACAAAGGGGCAGATCAGCTATGCAGTAACTGCACAGCTGATCAGCGCCTTTGTTTTCGCTCCATAGATAGAGTGATGCCTCTTCTAAGTAAAAAATTTCAAGCTTCTAGCCTTCTATGACAGTACAGGCCAGTTGATGACGGACCTGGTTGGAAATGGAGATTGTTTGTTTTCTCATGCAATGGTTCATTTCTTAAGACACTGCAGAACTGTAATAAGCACTTCAAAGATACATGACACAACACTGTTTTGTTTGGTGATAGTTTGAGAATATTGACCATTCTTGATAATCATATAAAGCTAGGCAATGAAAACTTCATTTCAAGTATAAAATCACACTAAACCCACAATTTTTGTGGTAATATGATTTGATTTTATTCACAGAGTGCCAAAAGAGAGAAGGCCAAGGCAGCTTACCTGAAATTCCTGAAGCACTGGCAGAAGATGGCCTCTGCCCAGGCATTGTGCCAGCATGGCCTCGGCGAGGCGGAGTTACTCCAGATTACTGAGAAGCCCAGTCTGCTCATACAGAAGCTTTACGAGCATCCGAGTATAACTGATGTGGACTGGGACTGTGTGAAGGATAAACCAGGTGACATAATAAGTGTTTGATAAAAAGTCGAGGGTCTAAATCCATAAACATTATAACATTTTGGGAGGAACTTTGTCTGAGAGACCTTGCCTATTTTTGTACATCTTATTTTAAAAGGGTACATGTGTAGATGTCTGGTCCCAAGGTTATAAAACTTTTTTCATGCTCAGCTGAGCTTGAAATTTATTTTGCTGATAAATGTTAAAATGCCAACATTTGTTGGCATTTTAACAGTTATGAGTAGGATAAATTACCAGTTTTTGAGGTTTGAACCTGAATTTTCCACTAATTTTGACTGTTTCAGTATTTATGAGCAGTTGAAATTTCATGCTCAGCTTGAAAACGGTTTTATAACCTTTGGGTCAGGTTTGTAAAATATTCTTCTCTACATAGCTATTACATACAGCTCAACCTCATTATAACGCCCCTCATTATTATGTCGCTTTCAATATAGCACGGTCATGATATGGCTCCCAAAATGATTGTTTTACTATATGTCTATTATAATCAACCTCATTATAACACTGTTCACTTATAACATTGGCTGATTCTGTAGATCCCGAAGATAGTGTAATAATGAGGTTACTTGTACAACCTTCGATTAAAATCCATGTTAGATATTTTTAAGTCACACTGGGTAGAACTTCTTAGCAGTTTTTCCAAATTCACCATTTAATGAAACCAGAAACTTCACATGGGTATCAGCCCCTCAAAATGAGCCACTGCATAAGGAAACCAACAAAATGCTTAGGCGAAAACAAAGACGCAGATCAGCTTCACGGTAGCCGCGAAGCTGATCAGCGCCTTAGTTTTCGCTACACGGATAGTACCATTCCTCTTCTTCTTAAATATGAAATTTCAAGCTTCTAGTCTGCTTCTGTGACTGTACAGCCTGATTTGTGTCGGATCTGGTCGGAAACCCAAATTGTTGGTTTTCTCAATCACAGGCTCATATGTCACAATACTGTCGATCTTATTAGGGACACACTCGCTTGTCACCTCTGCGGTCAAATTTCTAATGGTAGCTCTCACGCATCCAAGCATCAGGAAAACATATCCATGTAAAGTATACCTCCTTAAACCCCCACTTTTATATAGTAAAAATGTGGTATACAGGGGTATACTTATTTTTCTTATTTTTTCTCCAAAACATAGATTGTGGGTACTCGTTAGAACTGCCTGGCCGAGGCGGTTCTAACGTGTACCCACAATTGTATGTATTGAGCAAAAATAAGAAAAGTAATTTTTCTATCGAAAATTTTCATTTTTTACAACTTTAAAGATCTCTGTATATTGCATGTGCATGTTTTTGTAATGCTAGTGCTTTTCCTCCTCCAGGTATGACCACATAATGCCAACAAGACACCTTTAAGAAAATAAGATCTGTGTTTTCTGTGAAATTGAAGTTGATTAAAATGTTTAAACTTTTTACAATTACATGTCCCAGGTATCCATGAAGCAGCTGAAGCGATAGCCCATATCAACAAGGTGGATCTGACATTGATACAGAATGAGCTGATACAGAAATGGCTACAGTCCTCTAGCCATCAACAGGCTGAGTCGGATACTGTAAGTTTTAGATTAGATCTTGTAGCAATTTCATGTTCAGAGCTGAGCCAAGAAAAGAAGCCAGTTATTGTTGAAATGAAAGACACTAAGTACTATTATAAGACGACGACTCTAAATATCGACCTAATAAAGGGGTTTCATAAATTATCACTTTATTGAGTTACTGACCAAATAAAGGCCACCTCTACTGACTAAATAAAGACCATGTTGCGGTTCTGTTTAACATACCAAAAAGAAGTGCGTCAGTTTTAGTGATGTTTTGTGACGTCGTCGTCCGTTATTGTTTTGCAGCGTTATGTAGATGAAACAACGAACAAGAAAAATATAAATTATCAACAAAATGTACTGCTATGGTGGCAAATTTTAAGGATTGCTGAGCTGTTGACTAAATGAACAAAATGGCCTAAAGCAAATCTCCTCACATCGAGTGAGTTTTTTTTTTCGCGAATTTTGTCGACTTTTGTTGCACTATAAAGTGATTAAACCGATTTATCATGCTTGGCCCATCAACAGATGAAATGGCTCGCTGAAAGCTTGCCATTTCATCTGTTTACTAATCCTAGCATGATAAATTGGTTTAGGTTTATTTTTGGTCACTGGGTAGTTATTTACTATTTAAACTGCATCCAGGAGGCTTGCCCATTTACCGAACATACAGGTATGGCCTCAGTAGTTTACCATGGAGATAAATTAGCACAAAAAATGTATATTTGAGCCTGTGTGTGAGAGTACCAAAAATTTGGGTTTTGACCAGGTTCGACACAAACCGGGCTGTACAGTCCCAGAAGATGGCTAGAAGCTTGAAATTTTGGATTTAAGTAGAGGAGGGATTCTACTATCAGTGTAGCAAAAACAAAGGCGCTGATCAGCTTGGTGAAGCCGATCTGCGTCTTTGTTTTTGCCTATGCAAATTGCTGGTTTTCTCATGCAGTGGCTCATTTTATGTAAAAGTACATTTTTTGTAGACAATGACATTTAACCTGGCCAATCTGAAGTTCTCTGATGAAGATGTGGCTGGTAGCAATGCAGATGATGAGGAACTGAACTTTAAAAGGTGGGTACCTACATGAACTGACTTTACGAAACAGCTGGCCACTACATGGTACACTTTATACATCACAATTTGTATAACATTATTCCCAATATATTCAAATATAATACATGTGTAAAAACATTTTTAGACATTACTGTTAAAAAAAAAAGTGTCATAAAATTGCTGATCTTTGCCAGTGTTTCATGTCACCCTGTCATCAGTGAGTTAGCCTTATGGGCTCGTATTTATTAACTTTTTGTGTGTTGCTAGTACATTTGTTTGACATGATCTTTATTCTGACAGACTGGTTCACATATTGAAGAGAGGTAAACAGGAGGAAAAGATAACTCTTATTGTGGAATATGCCTTCAAGGTTTGTACTTTATAAATGGTGAAAATTACGTTAGTCCTTATATATGTGCCACATCACGAGAAAAACGGTCTTCGGGTGTTTCCGACAAGGTCCGACACAACCCGGCTTGTACAGTCACAGAGGCAGGCTAGAAGCTTGAAATTATGGATATAAAAAGAAGAGAAATTGTACTATCCGTGTAGTGAAAACAAAGGCGCTGATCGGCTGTGCATGTACTGCAAAGCTGATCTGCATCTTTGTTTTTGCATATATGAAAAACAGATCTCGGCTCATATACTAACAAAACTTACATTGTATCAATTTTTTAAATCTGAAAATTCTACATGCACAATTAAAATGACATACCTTTCACTGACTAACAACAGTAAAAACCTTTACAAGGTTTTCCTCATGGCATGTAGAATGCCCAGCTAAATACCAGTACCTCTATTTTCAAAATTTTATTACATTTTTTATAGCCCAGTGATAACCAGGACATTATCGGCAGTATTAGGGCTTTGAGATGTCTGCTACACTTGTATGATGATGAAACTTTAAAACAGATGTGCAATAAATCAACTGAAGATCTAAGGTATGATTCAAACTTTTTTTTAGCATTTACCTTGAGCAAGATGCTTTAAGCTTCCATACTAGTTAATACCCAGGAACATGAGGAAGAAATGGCTTTATCACATTATGACTGAAACTTGTTGACTGGGACGTTAAGCCATAATCAAATCAATCAAACCACAAATTTGTCAGCAACATCTGTTTGGACCCCGCCCATTGGGACTGGTGGGCTGCTTGTGCGTCCAAGCAAAGCTTAAGCGATACTGTCTGACCATATGATTACTGGTTAACTGCTCGAGTTTGAGTCTGTCCAGGAAATGTGGTTCAAGTCAAACCATCCATACATAAGCCATATTGGCTTAGTTGGATGATTGTATTTTAAGCACTTTTTGAATGTCATGACAATCCTTATTTTGGGTAAAAGTCTCATAAAATGGAGGCAACTTCCCGACATGACCTTTGCTGTTGACTGGGGCAAAAAGCATTAATTCAAACAAACAATTAGGTACCTAGCCAGTAATGCACATCATGATTTATCTAGTTAGCATAAAAAGTTACAACATCTTCAGCGAAATAGATAACGATGCGTACTGCGTATGTACGCACGATTTTTCGCTCTGTACGCATAGAAAATTTAGACCTGTGCGTACCATGTACGCAGTAAAAATCAGCGGTACGCAAACAGTTTTCGGTTTTATGCATACTCAGATAAAAAAAAAAATACCTTTAAAATTATCACAAAATGACAATTTTTCAACTAGTTTTGTCTGGCTGCTCTGTCAACAATGGAAAAGTAGTTACAATATAAATGTAGCTTTTGCTGGTTCCATATTAACATATCACGCAATATATATAGTATGTATATTCACGTGCTCTCCATTCAGTTCCTCGGCCAGACAAGTCGTTTACCAAAGATTTATTCACGAAGTTTAGTGTGTCACTTTTGTTTATTGAATAGGCATTATGCATCGATTTCTGGTCATTGGTTTTAATTTAAAACTTGATGTATTCCATATTCTACTGCCAGCCCAGTTTATCATTCTCTCTTATTATCTATGCAGGGGACAAAGTATGGTTTAACATGCCTAAATATTAGAATAACATGTAATTACAGGATTGTTAACCAATTTACTTGAAATTTCATTACTTGAATAAATTGTTTTATCCATACGTGTACACATATCTATTGATTCTAAATGAGAGGTAAGAATAAGAATCCTCAGATAACGTGTACACAGTTGTATTGTCGGTACGCAGTGTGAATTTATTTTGATGCGTACAGTACGCATTGTGAAAAATAATTATCTACATCACTGATCTTATTCTATTTTTAGGCACCTGATGCATATCATGATTTACCTGGTTAGCCTGGATAAGTTACACATCAAACACTCGGTACAAACATTCCTGGCGTGTCAGAAAGAGGGGCTGGTCAGAGGGATATGGAAAAACCATAGTCATGAAAAGACAGTGAGTATATAAACATCAGCTTGAGGAAATTTCCTTTAAGGATATGTGAAAATAGATCCACTGCACATTACCCACACAGCTGACCTTTGTTTTCCATACATACATAGTACAATCCTCAATCTACAAGCCATTTTTATTATACAACCAGGTTTGTGTCAGACCTGCAAAACCCCAAAATGTTTGTGGGATCTGAACTCAAACAGATGCAAACTCTTACGAATGCAATGACATTCCCTAGCATTTTGATTGTTGTCGTCTACCAACAGTTATGGAAAATTATCTATAAGGTCTTAATCCCATCAAGAACAAACATGAATCATGAATAGCAAAATAATTATTTTAGGAGCCATGTCATGACCACTATAGTGAATAGACTGGTTAGAAAACTTCTATTCACTAAACACATTTGATAATGCGTTACTAAAATGTTTAGGAGAGAGTAAAAAAAATAGGGTATGTGAGGAAATTGAAACCACACATTTGAGCCGCTGCATCAGAAAACCAACAATCTGCATATGTGAAACCAAAGGCGCAAATCAGCTGTGCAGTAACTGCACAGCTGATCAGGGCCTTTTTTTGCTACTGGATAGTACAATTCCTCTTCTACTTAAATCCAAAATTGAAAGTTTCTAGTCCTTTTCTATGACTGAACACAGACTGGTTTGTGTCAGATCTGGTAGGAAACCCCGAAGCCAGTTTTCTCTCTCATTTCATTTTGTCTTGATGTCTCTATTTCTCCTCTAGGCCGTAACATTGGTATCCTGCCTATGCCTTGATTACAAGCTGTACGACAAACAGTTGTGGGCTAGTGTCCTACAGAGGCTCTACCAGTTTAGTTTGGTAAAGTATATTGAACTTTATAATGCACTGGGGCCAGTTGTTCAAAACATTGTTAGCTTAACACCATCGTTAAGACCTCAACTCGTTAAGTAAATGCCGACTACATAAGCAAATACACTTATTTTTGGTTGAAAAAATGTGAGAAAGCTTTGTAGAAAATTACAAAATCTGTAGTGCCAAGCCATTTTTTCTATCAATTGGCGGCCCCGGTGGCCGAGTGGTTGAGCTGTCTCTCGATCATCTCACTGCTGTGTCTGGTGTAAGTTTGAGCAGGTTTGAGCCCTGCACTGGCCATATGTGACACAAGCCAAGTTCTGCTTGCAAGTGTACCAGGTGTTTTTTCTCTGGGTTCTCCAGTTTTTGCCCCACCTACTGCTTGGCCTGTCTCATATGAGCTGAAATACATGTTGAATGGAATCTGAGTTTAAAAAATATATATATACTTTTGTAGCCATCACTTGAGATGTCTTTGCTTAAAACATTCAAAGTAAATACACAGTCTGAATTTTTGATTGAAAGGCTATCAGTGGCTGTCTGTTTAAAAGTCTGAGAAAAGTGGTCTTAAGTCAGAGTAATCAGTTAAATGTGATATTTTATTTTTATGTGATGTTAGTATGGCGGCTTTTTTTGTGCATTCAGTTTTTGACATTCTTTTATTTGTTTATTTTGCCTTTGTTTAGATGAAGCAGTTGGAGTATGTAGTCCGCCGACTGGGCAATGTTTCCGAGCTGTGGTGTTTACCCTCATTTGGTAAAATGTGGCAGGCAGTGATAACTGCACCACTCAATAAAGGTAAAGTTAAGGGCCTGTCATACGCTCACAAGTTGAAGCCACAACATGCTTCGAGTTTGTATGAGTTATAAGTCGCCGCTTGTCGTGCGAGTTGCCAGAAGTTATGTTGTAAAAGTTTAGAAGCTCACCTAGTCAGCACAAAGCATAACTCCACTTCTTGTGCAAGTTGCCAGGAGTTAAAATGTCCAAAGAGTTCTACATGACATCCGTATCATGGAAACTCGCGGATACTCGTAGGAATGTCGTAGTAAACTTACAAGAAATTTGTCTTTCATATGGTAGCAACTCATAGGTAATTCGCCATGTTTTACAAGACACGGAGAAAACGCATGACATCCCACGACATTACTACGAGTTCTGTACAATAAGCTACGAGATCAGTATGACTTATGCTCAGCCCACTTTTAGACGGCGAGTTGCTATAAGAATTTTAAACTGTTCAAAATTCTGGTAGCCTTTCCGCAACAAACTACACTTTGGAATGACTTATGTACGACAACTGCCGACATATGGCAAGTTCCCTACGAGTTGCTTCATGTTCACAAAAAAATGGGCGGAGCTTTACTCGTAGGTCCAACTCGTGAGTGTGTGAGGGGATTTAGGTTAAAGAAGTTCTTAAATGAGCCGCGCCATGAGAAACCTGGTTTTCAGGGTTTTGGATCAGGTTCGACAAAAAACAATCTCTGCAACCACAAAAATAAGCTAGAAGCTTAAAATTTCGGATTTAAAAAGTGGGATTGTAGTATCAGTGTAGCGAAAACAAAGGCGCTGATCTGCTGTAACTGAATGTAGTTTCATGTAGGTTAGAAGTCGCATGAAAAGGAGGTAACATCCCGAGGTAAATAACCTCTTTCTCTGTTTCAGTTTGTTGTCCACTGAGTGCAGAACAGACTGATACATGTGTTCACTACTTTAATCTCCTGCTCAGGTTGGTTAGATTTTATTGTACTACACAATCTGATTCTGAAATGTTTAGAGAACTTAATTTTTGCCGATATTTGTGGCTGTGCATGAGAAAACCAACAATTTGGGTGCTGTGATTAATTTAGTGCTAAATGAGGGATTTAAATTTTAGGAGGGCCAAGCATCAATGTGTGTATTGAAACAAAAAAACAAGTCTTAATATACTTGTTTATCTTCAGTTGTCCTGTACTGAAGGAGTTAGATCTAGATGCCTTATCCAAATCATTCCTGAGGCTTGAGCTAAGTTCGTGTGCAGTAGGCTGTCTATTGATGGCCGTTACTACTCAGGAAGACAAAATTAAGGTAAAACACTCATTTTGTTTTATAAAACATTCATGATAATGTTAGTGTATGTGTACAGAAAAGATCCCATGCTCTGGCGTCTGTTGTTGTCGTCTTAGTCCACAATGTTCAGTTATGTTCTCATCTGAAACCACTGCATCGGGGACTCCTGCCCATCATAGTTTGTATAAATCATGACCTTTGGTTGACATTGACCTATTTTATTTTACAGCAAGGTCAAATATGCTTTTCAATGGGAAAAATGTTAGCATTGGACAGTTTTGGACATTTTCAGACAGTTTTAAACCTGTGGCCTGAAAGTTGGTAGATACTCACAACTTATTGAGTTAATGGAGTGATGCAAGTTTTCAAGGTCAAGGTCAAGGTTACTGGACAAGTGGCTATTTATCATTTACCAACCAACATTAAAGCTTAATTTCCTCAGAAACCACTTTGCCAATCAACTGGAGCTTCTGTTGGAAGCGGGGAAACAAAGTTGGTATGACTAAGATGGCCACAAGGGCTATAAATAGCAAAAACCTTTAAAAAATCTTCAAGGTCAATGTCATTTTGGACAAAGGTCATTTTTCAACGACCAAAGGCCTAGGGGATTTAAGGCCTGCCTGATTTCAGCCTCATGTGTTGGTAAAAAAAAATGAATTTTGGAATTTTAAGGAGAAAAGTATTGCAAATAGCAGGTAAAGGCCCCTGCTTATAAATTGTAGCACAACTTTTACGTTCAAATGACACATGTTGCCATGGTAACGCTTCAAAAGCATAGAAATACATTTTTTGCAATTATGGTATATTTTTACTATTGAACATCATTTTCAACTACTGGCTGATGTAACAAACATTTTTTTTATTATGAAATAATTAGGTATCATCAAGAGATCTTGTATGCAAAGTATCATTTTGTTCATCGTGTTGGCCGGCACTTAAAATTAAAAAATGTGTTCAGAAATGGTCAAAAGTAGACGAAAAAGTGCAAAATGTGCTCTATCTATTGTTCTTCTGCTCGTTGCCATGGCAACTCTTGTAGGATAAATGGAGTACTTGTTCTGGTTTTTAAGAGACAAGACATATGGCTGTTTATAGGAATAGTTTTCTCACCTTATGAGGGGTGTTCTTTAATTCTTGTCATTTGCTTGATTACTTTTCCCGTGGACTAACAACGAGAATGTTGATTATATGTGATGAAAGCTCAATCTTTTCTGATCAGACTAGTATCAAAATTTTTGCTCTCTGTCGCACGATCCTATAGTAATCGCATTCTAAAACAGTGCACAGTAATGACACTGCGTTATTTTCCTATTTTTAATTTACAATACCATATTCATTCTAATTAGCGCACAGGGCGCTTAACTTTTCAAAGTAATTTAAAGTTATGGTAACAAAATATCATTCTAATAAGCGCACACTACGAACCAAAACACCTCATTAACTGATAAGATAAACATGTCAAAATAATCAATGAAGATGTCACTTCAGCGTTCAATCGGTTCAAAATTGCGTTTGACCATTTTAAATTAGGTTTTAATGAGGTTAATACGGTATTTCTTGTGTAAAAGTTGTATAAAATACCAATATGCTAGTCGAGCAGTGTGCGCTTATGCACGTGTTTTTCGGAAACGGCCATGGTGTGCGCTTATTGGAACATGTGCGCTAATTAGAACGAATACGGTATGTAATTTCGATCACAAGTATAGAAAATGCTATAACATTCGCAACACAAGATATAGGTCCACTTCCATTTTACAAATAAATTTGCTGTTCATGTGAGCATTAGAAAACACTTTTGTAGAATGTTTTTACTTTTACTGTATTGAATTATTGGCCCTGCTTTGTGACGTCATAATAATTTGAATATACGCCATCTAAAATCACTACACAGGCCACGCATTTCAATATTTTCATATTTTTCAAATTGGATTGTCTGGTGATTATAGCAAATTTAATGTTATCTTTATTTTGTCTAAAATGGTCTAAGTCGATATTCGCTGTTAATTGCTAAACTGGAAATTTAATATTTACGACAGGTTTAAGGTAAAACAGGCGCACAGTTTCTATGGGAGCTGTTCGTCTCTTTCTTAAGAGAACCCCAGTCAATTTTTTGGATTGAAAACGTCTACCAAAACGCTTCTCAAACATATCAAGTAAAGTAGATTTTGGGACGTTGTAGTGGTATTAGCACATGATTATTTTGTGGTATGGACGCCTCTTTCAAAGGAATTTTGTGTTATTTTTCAAAATGTTACAACTCATAAATCAAGGTTTAAGAGGGTGAACAATCCAAAACTTTTATCAATGGAATTAGCAAAGATCTGGTACAAATCAGCATTGAAAGTTTTTGATCAGTCATAACCTGGAAATGAAATTATGAGGCTCTGAAACCTCTATACCGAGCTTATTTCAACTTAATAATTCATAACAAACAGGTGTAGGGCTATGTTACAGTTCTCGTAAAAATTGCAATTTCTGTTTTAGGAAAATAACTTTTCGCCTTTGTGTTAGCAAGGTAATGAAGACTCCGCAAGTATAAAGTTGTTCTTTTAGCCGTTCTTATTCAAACATTATTCTGCCTTTTGTGACTGGCTGAAGTATGTGTATGCCGTGTCACTGAAGTGCCCCTCTTCGGAGACTCAGTTTGCCATGATTAATTGCACCATCTTAAAATGGTTGGGTGATTTCAATAACGCAAAGAACCTATCTATAACTACCAAGTACTTTTCTTCTGGTATAGATGATGGTTTAGGAGAATACAAGGCGATGACAAGAATTAAAGAACACCCCTCGTAATTCCAAAATTTATTTTTTTAGCAAAACCTTAGGCCAAAAATAAGACTTAAACGTCCTAGGCCTTTCTGGTGACAGTTTTCAGGACCAATGGTCCTCTGGTAAAGCTTTGACTTGCATTTTTCGGTTCATGTTTGCCAAAAATGTCTGGTCATGTATCATTGAAATTAAAAGGAATCTTTGCTTTAATATTCTTTAAGGTGTTGTCACACAGAAATGAAGTCTAAAAAGAAAGTACTTTTCATTTCAGGACTTGTTACGGGGGAAATGTGTTGGTATTCTAGACAATACTACTGCTATTCTTACAAATGGCCTTGACCATGGCATAGCCATTAAGGTAAAAGTTACATTTACTTTCTGTAGCCATGCGATAGTCTTTGAATTTATGGGTGAAATGCTGACAATTTTCAAATTAAAAATTGTGATTATGATTTTAAATTGCAAAATTGTAACAATGATGATAAAATTGGGATATTTTTCACTTCAGATGTATTTTGGTTTGTTTAATACTTTAGACTGTGAATGAAGTTTTAAAAGAGTCTATACATGCTTGCTCATGATAAAGTAATGTTTAAACTAGTTTATTTTATACTTTGTCTAACAGTGTGATGGCCTTCAAACCACATACCAACAGACAATATGAGCCGCGAAATGAGAAACCTGGTCTTCAGGATTTTCAACCAGATCCTACGTAAACCAGCCTTATGCATACATAGAAGAAAGCTTGAATCTTTAAATTTTGGGTGTAAATAGGGAAGGACTTGTACTATCCATGTAGTGAAAACAAAGGCGCTGATCAGATGCACAGTTGATATGCGCCTTTGTTTTTGCATAGACAAAAATCTGTGTTTTGCATAATGCGGCTCATATAACTCATAGATATTTAGAGCTGTATATTAAAAAATATTGTCAAGCTATCATTTATATACTTTTGAAAAACTCCTTTGTAGGTCCAGGAGGCTGTGTACCATTTTGTCATAGATTCAGAGGGCTTTGAGGAAATACTGGGTTCCAGCCATCAGCAGCCGTTCATCGCTTACTGTGTTAGACACAAGTCTATAGATAGCCTACTTCAGTTTGCCGTCATGAATCAAAGGTATGGTTTCACAAGTCTATAGATAGCCTACTTCAGTTTGCTGTCATGAATCAAAGGTATGGTTTCACAAGTCTATAGATAGCTTACTTCAGTTTGCCGTCATGAATCAAAGGTATGGTTTCACAAGTCTATAGATAGCCTACTTCAGTTTGCTGTCATGAATCAAAGGTATGGTTTCACAAGTCTATAGATAGCCTACTTCAGTTGGTTTCACAAGTCTATAGATAGCCTACTTCAGTTGGTTTCACAAGTCTATAGATAGCTTACTTCAGTTTGCCGTCATGAATCAAAGGTATGGTTTCACAAGTCTATAGATAGCCTACTTCAGTTTGCTGTCATGAATCAAAGGTATGGTTTCACAAGTCTATAGATAGCCTACTTCAGTTGGTTTCACAAGTCTATAGATAGCCTACTTCAGTTGGTTTCACAAGTCTATAGATAGCTTACTTCAGTTTGCCGTCATGAATCAAAGGTATGGTTTCACAAGTCTATAGATAGCCTACTTCAGTTTGCTGTCATGAATCAAAGGTATGGTTTCACAAGTCTATAGATAGCCTACTTCAGTTGGTTTCACAAGTCTATAGATAGCCTACTTCAGTTGGTTTCACAAGTCTATAGATAGCTTACTTCAGTTTGCCGTCATGAATCAAAGGTATGGTTTCACAAGTCTATAGATAGCCTACTTCAGTTGGTTTCACAAGTCTATAGATAGCCTACTTCAGTTGGTTTCACAAGTCTATAGATAGCTTACTTCAGTTTGCCGTCATGAATCAAAGGTATGGTTTCACAAGTCTATACATAGCCTACTTCAGTTTGCCGTCATGAATCAAAGGTATGGTTTCACAAGTCTATAGATAGCCTACTTCAGTTGGTTTCACAAGTCTATAGATAGCCTACTACAGTTTGCGGTCATGAATCAAAGCTATGGTTTAACAAGTCTACAGATAGCTTACCTCAGTTTACGGTCATGAATCAAAGGTATAGTTTCACAAGTCTATAGATAGCCTACTTCAGTTTGCCGTCATGAATCAAAGGTATGGCATCAGTTTTTAATATATGAGCTGCAATGTGAGAAAATCTGTGTTCTGGGTTTTCTGCCAGGTTCGTCACAAACCTGCCTGTACAGTCTTAGAGAAAGGCAAGAAAAAGGTAAAAGTAAGCAATGATCAGGAAATGGCGCAATCAGAAATAAATTTCCCACTCCAAAAACAAAGGTGACATAAAAACTAAATTGGCAATCAGGGCCCAGTTGTTCAAAACTTGGTTAGCTTAACATCATCGTTAAGACCTCGACTTGTTAAGTAAATGCCGACTACATAAGCAAATACTCTGTTATTTTTTGTTGATAAAATGTGAGAATCCTTTGCAATACAAAGGATTCTCACATTTTTTCAACAAAAAATAACAGTGTATTTGTAATATAGCCATTTGAAATTTTAATGAATCGTTAACTAACGACATTGTTAATTTTGAACAACTGGCCCCAGGTACTTATACAAAGAGTACATATCATAAGTCAAGTGAGCAGCTATTTCCCAATAGGCTGCCTCTCAGTAATCTGAACTTAACTAAATACAATGTATATGAAAACATACAAAAGGTGAAAACAGCACGAAAATTCAACACCAAAACAGAACCACAACAGAAGTATCGCCTTGGAGCGATCAGTAATATAAAATAACTGCACGACTGATCAGTGCCTTTGTGTTCACTATATGGATATAGTGAAATCTGGAATTTCTAGTAGGCTGGTTTCTGTCGGACTTCTGTACAAGCTGGTTTCTGTAGGACCTGGACGGAACCCCCGACTGTTTTTCTCACTTTGTGGTTCCTTTATTTCCTTTCCAGGATTGGTGAAGCCAAAGCTCTGGTAGATGTTTATATTGGTGCCCACACAGATGTTCTAATGAAGATACAGCAGTATATGGATGATGATGTTGATGATGAGGAGGAGGACCAACTCGCTCAACTGAAGGTTAGTACAAGGGCCGCAGGGTAGATAAGTCTACTTTAATGCAGTTGTGTTCAAATGATAGTATCATACCACGTGTACAATAAGACATGAGCTGCGCCATGAGAAAACTGGATTTTATGCCTATGTGAAAACAAAGGTGCAGATCAGCTTCGCAGAGCTGATCGGCGCCTTTGTTTTCGCTACTCAGATAGTACAGTTCCTTTTCTACTTTAACTCAAGATTTCAAGCTGCTAGCCTTTTTTGAGACGGAACAGGCCGGATGTGTCAGACCTGGTCAGAAACCCGAAGACCGGTTTTCTCATGTCGCGGCTCACATCAGGGTTCCCACGGGCACTGGAAAGCATGGAAAATGGCTAAAAAAAATCCATGCATGGAAAAATCATGGAATTTGAAAAATGATGAAATATCATGGAAAAATCATGGAATTTTGCTATGAAATGCCAGTTTGGATGTCTTTGGGATACATTTTTTCCTCGCTCGCTCGATAAGTATTGATAAATAAAGTTCTGTTTTTAGCTCGCCTGTACGAAAGTACAGGAAGAGCTATTGCAGTCACCCCGGCGTCGGCGTTGCTCAAATGTTAAAGTTTTTGGTTAAAGTTTTTAGAAGTCTATATCTCTTGAAGTTGTAGATGGATCAAGTTGATACTTTGCATGTTGGTAGATATTGGTCTAAAGTTTTATGCTGTAACATCACGACCCACCTGGGTGACCTTGAGGTCAAGGTCACAGACTTAGAAATTTTGTGTTAAAGTTTTTGGTTAAAGTTTTTAGAAGTCTATATCTCTTGAACATGTTGATGGATCAAGTTGATACTTTGCATGTTGGTAGATATTGGTCTGAAGTTTTATGCGGTACCATCACGACCCACCTGGGTGACCTTGAGGTCAAGGTCACAGACTTCAAAATTTTGTGTTAAAGTTTTTGGTTAAAGTTTTTAGACGTCTATATCTCTTGAACATGTTGATGGATAAGGTTGATACTTTGCATGTTGGTAGATATTGGTCTGAAGTTTTATGCGGTACCATCACGACCAACCTGGGTGACCTTGAGGTCAAGGTCACGGACTTAAAAATTTTGTGTTTAAGTTTTTGGTTAAAGTTTTTAGAAGTCTATATCTTTTGAATATAGTGATGGATCAAGTTCATACTTTGCATGTTGGTAGATATTGGTCTGAAGTTTTATGCTGTACCATCACGACCGACCCACCTGAGTGACCTTGAGATCAATGTCATGGGTCATAGATTTTAATAGATTTAGTGGCAAAGCACAAGTCAGGCGAGCTACGCTGTCCTGCGACAGCTCTTATTCAAAAGGGCATTCAAACTTATTTGTCTTCATCAGAAAACAAGATAATACCTTGAAGTAAGTTACATGTACTTTTGCAATATAATTATCTGTTCTTGCCTTTTAAAGAGTGTTATTGGACAAAAAAAATAAGTAATCAGAAAAATTATTCCTGGAAATTTCACTCTGATCATGGAATTATCATGGAAAAGTCATGGAATTTTATTTTATACTTTCCGTGGGAACCCTGTCACATGGATTATGGTGTATGTAATTGTGATGAAACATGGGACCAGCTCGCTCACCTAAGGATTAGTCTGCAGATAAAGCTCAAGTTTCATGCGTACAAGAAGTTCCTTTGTTGGCATTTTAACATTTATGAGCAGGATAAATTTTAGTCTCAGCTGAGTTGAGCATGAAAAACGTTTTATAACCTTGGACCGAGCTCGCTCACCTAAGGGTTAGTAAGAGGTCTGCAGATAAGTCTCAAGTTTCATGTGTACAAGAAGTTCTTATGAAACTGCAATACATGAATTGAGAGGATTATCAGTATGATGAAATTGAAGACCAAATTGCTTACCTGAGGGTTTATATCTAGATGTATAGGTGTGTATGTTAAAAATTTTCTTTGGAATGAGTCTTAAGTTGTATTTATATCTTCGCTGTTTGTCAACCACAATTCAGTCAACCAAACAACTTTTGCATGTGCTTAAGTTCAGATTAACTGATGTTTGCTTTTGAGTTTCTACATCAATGAAGTTTGCATATGAATTGTGAAGGTAAAGCGGGGAAAATATTTAAGCAATGGCTTTTATGAGCTGCATCATGAGAAGAAAGCAGATTTTGCCTATTCGAAAACAAAGGCGCAGATCAGCTATTCTGTAACTGCACAGCTGATCAGCGCCTTTGTTTTCTCGACCTAGATAGTACAATTCCTCCTCTACTTGAATTCAAATTTTCAAGCTTCTAGCTTGTTTCTGTGATGTACAGGCCGGTTTATGTCGAACCTGGTCGGAAACCCCAAAGACCAGTTTTCTTGCTTTGTGGCTCATTTTGAACCATGGCAAGTTGTTCCAAGTATTGTTTACTCACTTTTGTGGCTTATTGATATAATTTATGTTTATTGTTCTCAGTGATGTTGGTTGTATCTGAATAACCTGTGTGACCCCCAAACCTTTGCACTTACTGTTTTCAGGCTTATCTGAAGATGCAGAGGCTGGAAGAATGTTTAAAGAATCTATGATTTGAAGTGTCTACTAGTGTGTTGGTCACACAGTTGATCAATAAGTGCTTCTATACCTTTGAAAATACTCTGGATAACTTACTTGAAATTGAGAATTAAAGTTGTGGTAGAGTGGTAGAGCTGCAGACTCCAAAGCTAAAGGTTCCTAGTTTGAACCCTGTTGACAACGGGTTGTGTGCTTCAGCAAACAAAAATAACTCCCCATAGTACTATTGAATGCCCATGATATGGCTCTGTCTCAGTATGATTGAAAAATTGTTGATATATATATTTAACCAGAAATCTATCAAAACAGTCTTGTAATGCTGAACGTTAATTGTTCTGAGAGCTTCAATGTTAATATAGTGCTAAATATTGGAAATATTCATGTGACTTTTATTTTTCTCTCTTTGAATTAAAGCGATTTCTTGAATTTGTTAATGAGTACTCTTGCTATTTATAAAGTTTATAGTAACTCTTTATTAGCTACAACATTGAATTTGTGTGACAACAAATTCGAAAGGTGCAGATCAGCTGATATTATTTTGCATTCCACCATGAGATAACAATCCCTCTACTTCCTAATTACCATAGTGCTAGAATGTCTACTACAATGTCTATTCCAAAAATGATCACTGTGTCAAAATGTCTATTTTTCGAATAGACATTATGGGAGTAGATATTTTGGGAATAGACGAAGGGAATAGACATTATGGGAGTAGATATTTTGGGAATAGACGAAGGGAATAGACATTATGGGAGTAGATATTTTGGGAATAGACACTACCTTGGTTCAGTGACAACAGAGACAATGTGCTAGCTTATGCAATACAGCTTATAACTGGCTTTGAATCCAGATATAAGAAACAACTTTCGAATATTGAAGTTTGTTCAACTAGAGAAGAAATATTATAAAGATATTTGTGACGTTCTGTTGGATAATGATTTACTTTATTTTCGTTTTTAAATTGAGCCACGCCATGAAAAAAAAAAACAGATTTTTGCCTAGGCGAAAACAAAGATGCAGATCAGCTGTGCAGTAACTGCACAGCTGATCAGCATCTTTGTTTTCACTTCTCGGATAGTACATTCCCGCTTCTTCTTAAATCCAAAATTTCAAGCTTCTAGCCCTTTTCTGTGACTGTACAGGCCAGTTGGTGTCAGACCTGGTTTGAAACCGTGAAGACTGGTTTTCTCACATGGCAGCTCAGTTGATAGATGGCCAGATGGCATCCCAAAACCATCTGATCACCCGTCAAGGTAATGACCGCCTTAAAGACTTGAACCTGCCATCGTAAAGTGGTTAGCTCAGACAGGCTATGTATTGAAGCCATAGCTGTTGACAGTACAGCATTATTCAATTGGCACCATGTCCAGCTGGTTACCCAAGACCCACAGTCAATCCTAGGGTATGGACCATATCTTACATGAAGATTTGGTTGCCTGGTTGGTTGGTTTAACGTCCCACCAACAGCTAAGGACATAGAAACGGAAGCTTTCAGAAAGACTAAAAACCCGCGATCAAACCTGCGACCCTTGGTTTACAAGGTGAGTGACATAGCCACTGCACCACGGAGGCTTCTCATGAAGATGTGGTAATGATAATTTTTCTTCCTTTTCCACTGATTCAAGAAGAGCATTTGTCAGTAAGTTGTAAAAATATGTATTAAATACTGGTACTCTTCCTTTGGGAGGCTTGCCAAAGCCCAGTGTTGATTGGATAACTTTACCATCCTGATAATGACCTTAGCAATTGCCCATGGATGTCAAAAATGCCAATACATACCAAACAAAGAAACCAGAGGACCAATGGTCCTGTAAACACACTGGACCTGGACAGTTTTACTGGTAGGGAAGAAAATTACCCCTGCCCTGGGGCCTGGCCTGTATGGACCCCAGGGGCACAGGAGGCAGGATTTATACCACACAAAATATAAAAGCTCTAGGGCTCATGGTTTGAGATTTTTGTTTGTTTTTCCCATTCTACATATGTGTGCGCCTGGATGGGGCTATTTGGAACCACAGGAGCATGAATGGCAGGCCATAAAACATTGCTGCATACTAAATAAACAAGGTTTCATGCACGTTTTAAGTTCATGAAATATATATTGGCCAGAAGAGCAAAATAATGTTTCTTATAAACATGAAAATACAGACGTCTATGGAGTGGCGAATAATTGTCCATTGCTTAACTTTTCACTCTGTTGTCCTCTCTGGTTAATAAACCAGAGTTCATATCCAGTCTGCCAGTGGCCAAAATCCTTGCACAGCCTCTCCAACCCCCCATGTAAGATAAGCATGGTCAGACGTGAGATTTAACTTGTTTAATAAGCTGACTTCTGTGTCTTCATATCTGTCAGAGCTAAAAGTCAGTGGTGTCTAAATACTGTTGTATGAAGATGGAATCAAATAATGATCAACTAAATAATCTAGTATTTCATATTTTATTGACTTTGTACATTTGTTCAAATTTTAAGCACAGTTTGTAATAAGGCTTAATCGTTATACCCAATTTTCCAACCTGTGCCTTTACTAGGCGATTAGTGTACCCACAATCAATGTTTTGTGCAAAAATATCAATTTTTTTCTGATGGAATTTTTTATTTTTTACAGCTGAAAAAAATCGGCATATTGCATAGGCAAGACATTATCTGTCTTTCAAAAAGAGTATATCAACATCAGTTTTTGCTGTGTTCACGGTACTTTCAACATCCACTGCATGCGGACAGGTTGGAACATGGGTATTAGCACCATAACCATACACACTGAAATACACAGCAACAGCATGGATAAAAAGTTTTCTGGTTAACGATTAGTCCTGTCCATCTACCACAAGACATGCTTTCACAAAAAAGCAGCTATGTATATTAGCCTTCTTGCCAAGGAAAGATTTGTATGGCACTATTTGAGCCGTGATGCGAGAAAACAGGTCTTCGGGGTTCCGACCAGGTCTGACACAAACCAGCCTGTGCAGCTACAGAAGATGGCTAGAATCTAGGGAGATGAGGAATTGTACCATCCTTGTAGCAAAAACAAATGACACCTGGTGTTGATCGGCTTTGCAGTAACTGCAAAGCTGATCTGTGCTTTTGTTTTGGCCTATGCAAAAATCCTGTTTTCTCGAGGCGCAGTTCATTTACTATGTACATAAGACATTTCAGATCATTAACAAAATAATTCTTAAAATAATCATCAACAAATCATGGTTAGAAGAATCGTTTGTCCGCCCATACTATGGAGCAACCAGGCCCATACAGATGGATTGCAGTGTTCTCCAACCTACTATAATTACTAAATGAGCCGCGACGCGAGAAAACCGGTCTTCGGGGTTTCCGACCAGGCCTGACACAAACCAACCTGTGCAGCCACAGAAGAAAGAATCTTGAAATTTTCGATATAGGTAAAGGAGGAATTGTACTATCCGAGTAGCGAAAACAAAGGCGCTGATCAGCTTGGCAGTTACTGCGAAGCTGATCTGCGCCTTTGTTTTCGCATAGGCAAAAATCCGGTTTTCTCACGATCCCGCTCAAATCTAAGTGCTTAAAATATTGTATTAAATATAAGCTTTTAAAATATTGTCCATAATTCACTGTCAGTAATCACTAAAATCAGCTACTATAAATTTTACTGGTCATACAGTGAACTTAGGTTAAAATACTTAGTTAAATATTATAGGGTTATAGCACTGATATCGGTGAATATTGTCCTGAGTTGGGATATCGAAGGACGCGAGCTTGCGAGCGTCCGTAGATATCCAAACGAGGGACAATATTCACCGATATCAGTGCAATAACCCTTTTATTATATAGCTATAAATATCTGCTTCTCATATTTAATATTTTGTTGAGAGTTATCGTAAAAAAAATGAAATATCTACACGAAGGTCGCAATAATATCCATAAGTGATATCATTTTTGCACTAGTGCAATATCAGATGACATCATTTTTGCACTGTTACTTTTCGGAAGCAAATTTTGCAATTGAATCAATATTGCTGACATTTTCTTTTCTTTTTTCGGCTTAAATTGCTTAAATCTGTAAGTGACAAATTTTAGCTGACGTTTTGGCCGGGTACGACGTCATTTTCCACGCGACGTCAGATGTAGATGACGTCATTAGAGTTGACGTCCCAGTTTTACAGTTTCGCACGATGACACTCAAGTCAAGAATTTGGCAATGTTTCATAAAAATAATTTTTTCGCTTTAAACAAGTGTGCAATATCAAGTAAGTGTGCAGATATCGTCTGATATCTGCACACTTGTTACTCGGCTTTTAGCCCTAAGTTTTACTGATTTGATATTTATAGCTATATAATAATGTTAAATACCCTATTCTCCAACTTAAATATTTGACACATCATGCAAGCCTAGACATTCAGGCTATAAAAGAATCAA
The DNA here is from genome assembly GCA_964017185.1 of Rugalucina vietnamica. Classification (NCBI taxonomy): domain Eukaryota; kingdom Metazoa; phylum Mollusca; class Bivalvia; order Lucinida; family Lucinidae; genus Rugalucina; species Rugalucina vietnamica. Next base: position 35,568,072 of record OZ024872.1, read on the forward strand.
AGAAATTGATAAGGCATTGTCCAGTTATTATAATTGAGCGGCCTCGTGGGAAAACCAACAATGTGGTTTCGGAACAGGTCCGACACAAACCGACCTGTACAGTCACAGAAAAGAGCTAATAGCTTGAAAATTCGGATTTAAGTAGATGAGGAAGTGTAGTAACCGAGTAGCAAAAACAAAGGTGCTGATCAGCTTTGCCTTTGTTTTCGCCTATGCAGATTGTTGGTTTTCCCATGGGGAGGCTCAATTATGTGCACAAGTGATGGAGTGAATCTAACAGGCTTGCTATAATCTTCTCCAGGGATATTTTTGGCATAAAAAATGAAAGGGGCCATTTCAAGAAAATCTAGAAACATAAAATAAGTAACTATCGAAATGATTATGAAGAGGCCATTTTGAAAGTACATGTAAATCACTTTTTGCCCCTGGCCCCTGCAAAGATATCCCTGCTTCCGTACTTGGTATTTCTTCTGACTAGTATAATACTGTGATATGTTATCTAGCAACACCAGCACTGTTAAGCATTGAAATAAGCACTTTTGAGCAGTTTCTTCAATCCACCAAATTTGCATAGCAAACTGAAAGTAATTTGGGTATGGGGTCTGACCCCAATGATAATTTATTAGTTGTTTTCATACTAAGCTCAGCTGAGACTGTAATTTCTATTGTTGGTAAACACTGAAATAGCCAACATCAGTGGAAAATTCAGGTTCAAATCAAAACGAGATTGAAATAACCAAAATCAGTCGAAAATTTATATTTAAAAAACAAACACTTGTAATTTATCGTGCTAAACAATTTTACGCTTATAACCAGTATAAATTTCCAACTTCACCTGACTGACTTTAGAATACAACCTCGGGGCTTGGTTTCCTATCATGTTTATGTAAATTACCGGTAATACTTTTACAGCGGAAACCAGCAGGTAATGCAAACTTGGTGAAATTAGAAGAGGACTATCCAGTGGCGAAAACAAAGGCGCTGATCGGCGCTGATCTGCGCCTTTGATTTCGCATATGCAGATTGTTGGCTCATTTAATGTCTTTAGCCATCTGATTGGAACTTAAAATTTCAATCCTGTAGCCATCGGGATCCTCAATAAATGCCAGGCCTTTCATGTTACCTGAAAATGAAAGAATAAAAGTGACAATTGTCAGTTGATAACTATTTAAATAACACTATTTAGTCCAAACATTGAATAATACATGAACCTACTAAAAAGTGTGATGCAAAAGCTCGGTCTGAGATCATACATCACTACAGTCAACACAACAGCCTGTGCATGAGAAAACCAACAATTTGGGTTTCCGACCAGGTCCGACACAAACCAGGCTGTACAGTCACAGAATCAAGCTAGAGGCTGGAAATTCCATATTTAAGAAGAAGGAATTGTACTATCCGTGTAGCGAAAACAAAGGCGCTGATCAGCTGTGCAGTTACTGCACAGCTGATCTGCGGCTTTGTTTTCGCCTATGCAAATTGTTGGTTTTCCCATGCACAGGCTCATTACTAAAAATGTCTCTTATATCTTTTTGTTTTATGGTTTAACATCCAAGTCAACATTCTAAGTCATATCTGATGATGTAGCTGCTTTCTGAGTATTACAAGTACTTGAGTCTTGCTTAATGGTCCTTAATGGCACAACTCGGCACCAGTAGGGAGTCCAACCTGGCATCTTGATCTTAGTCATCAGGATAACGTCCTTATAATGTATACCCCCTTATACCCCACTTTCATATAGTAAAACTGGGGTGTAAGGGGCATGCCTTTCTTTATTTTTGATCCAAAACATAGATTGTGGGTACTGTTAGAACCGCCTCACCGAGGCAGCGCCAGGCAGTTCTAATGTGTACCCACAATCAAAGTTTTGAGCAAAAATATCAAAAAAGTTTCTATCAAATATTTAATTTTTACTGCGAAAAATATTCTCTGTATATTGCATGGACAAGTTTTCATAAAGTTTTTTACATTTTGCATGCAGACAATGCTCCACCACCAGGCCACTGTGCTCCGATGCCTCATTCATCACAAAAACATGTCCGTGTAATGTACACCCCCTTGAACCCCACTTTTACATAGCAAAACTGGGGTATGCAGGGGTATACCTATTTTTCTTATTTTTGCTCCAAAACATAGATTGTGTGTACTCGTTGGAACCGCCTCGCTGAGGCGGTTCTAACGTGTACACACAATCTATGTTTTGAGCAAAAATAAGAAAAATATCAAAAATTTGCTACTGAAAATTTTCATTTTTTATACATTTAAAAATCTCTGTATATTGCATGGGCATGTTTTCGTAATGTTCTGTAGCTGAAAACATTCATACAACCTACCATCATCAGGCCTTTTAACAAATTTTACCCCAAGCTTCTCGAACCGTTCACATGCTTTACGAACATCAGGAACATGAATACCGATATGACCTGAAATGTATACCAGAAATGTAAGAATATGATCCCAAAATTTAGAAGATGATTAGTCCGGAGAAATGACCCCTCCATTTTGTCATGGATCAATTATCATTAGAGTTTTACAATCCCTGTGCCTTCTTGTTTACCTAAAAGTCACCTTGTTTTTAGTTGTAAAAGCATTGTCATTACCAAGCAAAAAGATTTTATTGACTAACATTTGCGCAGCTGCATTAGATGTATATTGTTATCAGTTTCATCAAGAAGAAAAATGCTATCTATGACCACCATGGTAAACAAGCAAGTTATTTTTTGTTTTTAAAAATGAACAAAAAATAACTTGCTTGTTTACCATGGTGGTTGCTTAAGACAGGTGCTTGCTTAATACAGGGCTTGCTTAAGAAAGATTGGACTGTAAGCAGAGAATTAGGTTAAAATAGTCTCCAAACTGGTGGTGACTGTGTTTGCAGTATTTTAAAAGAGCTGCCTCATGGGAAAACCAACAATGTGGTTTCCGAACAGGTCTGATACATAGAAGCAGGCTAGAAGCTTGAAATTTTGGATTAAAGAAGAAGAGAAAATGTACTATCCATGTACCGCGAAGCTGATCTGCGTCTTTGTTTTCGCATATGCAGATTGTTGGTTTTTCCATGAGGCGGCTCAAATATAACACTCGAAAGCTATGGTCATATATGGACACAGGACATATGAACTGTGTCATGAGAAAACCTGATATTTGCCTATGCGAAAACAAAGGCGCAGATCAGCGGTACAGTAACTGAGCCAGAGTCTACTCCCTGACACAGTATGTCAGAGATTGTACTTACATGATACATTGTATCAAAAAGCTACGATACATTGTATCAAATAGCTGTGCTATTTATAGAAACTATGCATTATGTGATCTGCCAACCCGACCTTCCAACCAACCACGGCAGATAATCTCGAATGAATGAATGGTGCGATGGGACACAACATTAAGGTGAATAGCTTAACCAATATGCCATTAGGCTTCTCTCCAAAATAAGCGATACTTTGACAACATACAAGCACAGGAAAACAAAAAGATCAATTTACCCATCGATAAGACTTACCATAGCCTCTGGGGTCTACATTTCCATTGTGGTATTGCAGGCTTTCATCATTTTCTGTACCCCAGTTACTGAAAAATGTGAAGAAAGTGAAATATTTCAGCAACCACATGGGAAAACCAACAATCTGCATAGGCAAAAATAAAGGCGCAGATCAGCTTTGCAGTAACTGCGAAGCTGATCAGCGCCTTTGTTTTCGCTACTCGGATAGTACAATTCCTCTTCTACTTAAATTCGAAATTTCAAGCTTCTAGCTCTTTTCTGTGACTAGACAGCCTGATTTGTGTTGAACCTGTTCGGAAACCACATTGTTGGTTTTCCCAAGAGGTGGCTCAATTTTAAATAGGGTACAATAAAGACCCAAACTGTGAACATTCTGACAATATTCATCTGCGTTCAATCATATACGTTTTGGAATTTTGGAAAAGGCAATATCTATAAAAGTTCATTAGTTTGGCTTACAAGATTCAACTTTTTTATACTGGGATACGGAAAAATGGAACCAATTTTAAGATAGAAGTCAAATTAAATGTTGGAGGGTAGAGTCTGAGTACTGAACTACCAACACCTGACATTGAATTGAAATATAATAACCTTTATGTGATGTGAGCAACAATAAAGTTATGACAAGTTGCTAGTTTTAAATGTAAACACCAGTAGTGTAAATTTTCAATGAAGTGAGATACAAAGGAAGCCATTGATATACACTGCTGAAACAATTGTCTGAAATCTTGGTATCACAAATCAATTTTAATTGAGACTGTGCATAAGAATATCTCTTCTTCTTAAATCCGAAATTTCAAGGTTCTAGCCTATTCCTGAGTTTGTGTTGGACTTGGTTGGAAACCCAAATTGTTGGTTTTCTCACGCACATGCTCAATTACATCTGAAAATCATAGACAGAAACAGGGGTAGCAACTTGGTGGTATTAGGTCAAAAGATGCAACATGGGAGCTATTAAAAGTGTGATCTTGTCTGTTGTTTAACAACCCCAAACAAAATTTTTAGTCATTTCAGGATGGAGCCGCCACTTCCTTCAAATGGGTTCTTGAAATGCCTTGCCCAAGGACACAATGCAGCGGTGTTTGGAGTGATGAATGACATATGAGCCCCCTCATGAGAAAACCAACAATCTGCATATGCGGAAACAAAGACACAGATCAGCTTTGCGGTAACTGCAAAGCTGATCAGCACCTTTGTTTTGGCTACAAGGATAGTGCACTTTCTCTTTTTCTTAAATCCAAAATTTCAATCTTCTAGCCGTATTCTGTGATGGTACAACTCGGTTTGTGTCGGACCTGTTCGGAAACCACATTGTTCGTTTTCCCATGATGAGGCTCATATTCTTACTGGGTGAGCTCTAAACATCCTTTCTGTTTGAACATCCAGCACGTTCTCTCGGTTCGGTCTTCAGGAATATTCTTTGGGTCTTCATAGCCCATGAAGTACAGAGAAAATGTCCATTGAGGGAAATCAAACTTCTGCAGCAGTCTAGAAAGAAATGAGATAAAAGTGAAAAAAATGCTGCAGTTTTGTTTCTTATGTAACGTTCAGTCGAGACAAAGCGGCAGCAAGCTCCGTCGGTGGAAAAGCATGCTCATCCACCAAGGGTGGTTAACTGTGCTATATACTCAACATTTACTAGATTCACAAAGTTTCGAGTTTGAAATTTGCATATTACAAGCACTCAATATGCCGCTAATACGTTGCACCAACATATTTTTTCAAGGGAGACTATCCCGTCACATTTACATAACCGCAAGAGATATCACCTGATGGTAAAGATGTGGTCATTCAGACATTCTAGTTGTTTGTAGTAAGATTGTTTATTAAGCTTGTACCATATTGTAAGCACTTTATTAAAGTTATAACCATAAAATGTCCACAAGGTCGTATGTTTAGTTTTCGATTTCCATGTGGATATGATATAATTATTTGAAGTCTCAGATAAGACTATTCTTATGATTTATGGCTATAACTTCAAGCATCTTTGCTAATACAATACATGTACCTGCAAAATTCTGTCATTCACAGAAATGTTTAGATCACAAATATTTAATGAGCTGCCTCATGGGAAAACCAACAATCTGCATATGCGAAAACAAAGGCGCAAATCAGCTTCGCGGTAACCGCGAAGCTGATCAGCGCCTTTGTTTTCGCTACATAGTACAATTCCTCCTCTTCTTAACTCAAAAATTTCAAGCTTCTAGCCTGCTTCTGTGACTGTACAGCCCAGTTTGTGTCGGACCTGTTCGGAAACCACATTGTTGGTTTTCCCACGAGGCGGCTCAAATATCTACCTCATTCCAAGAACTTCAGTGTAAAATTGGAGTGACTTCTTTGGGTCTTTGATCCTGTACATTGTCTGTTGAAAAATGAAGTCCTGAAATAAAAGGTTATAAATGTCTTTAGGATAACAAATCTGTGCAATGTATACACCTTAAACCCCAGTTTTATATAGTAAAAGTGTGGTTTACAAGGGTATACAAATTTTCTTATTTTTTTATCCAAAATATAGATTGTGTACCCACAATCAATTTTTTAGCAAAAATATGAAAAATATCATTTTTTTTTTTTTCAAATGAAATTTTCAATTTTGTATAGCTGCTCTAAAAATAAGAGCTGTCACAGGACAGCGTAGCTCGCCTGACTTGTGCTTTGTCACTACATCTGTTAAAATCTATGACCCATGACCTTGACCTCAAGGTCACTCAGGTGGGTCATGATGGTACAACATAAAACTTCAGACCAATGTAAAGTATCAACTTGATCAAACTACATGTTCAAGAGATATAGACTTATAAAAACATTAACCAAAACTTAAACACAAAACTTCCAAGTCCGTGACCCTGACCTCAAGGTCATCCAGGTGAGTTGTGATGTACAGCATAAAACCCGAGACCAATATCTATCAACATGCAAGTATCAACTTTATCCATCAACATGTTCAAGAGATTTAGACTTTAACCAAAAAATTTAACACAAAATTTCTAAGTCTGTGACCTTGACCTCAAGGTCACCCAGGGTAGGTCATGATGGTACTGCATAAAACTTCAGACCAATATCTACCAACATGCAAAGTATCAACTCGATCAATCAACATGGTCAAGAGATATAGACTTACAAAAACTTAAATCAAAAACTTATACACAAAATTTCTAAGTCTGTGACCTTGACCTCAAGGTCACCAAGAGTGGGTCATGATGGTACTGCATAAAACATGCAAAGTATCAACTCAATCCACCAATATGGTCAAGAGATATAGACTTACAAAAACTTTAACCAAAAACTTAAACACAAAATTTCTAAGTCTGTGACCTTGACCTCAAGGCACCCTGGGTGGGTCATGATGGTACTGCGTAAAACTTCAGACCAATATCTAGCAACATACAAAGTATCGACTCAATCCATCAATATGGTCAAGAGATATAGACTTACAAAAACTTTAACCAAAAACTTAAACACAAAATTTCTAAGTCTGTGACCTTGACCTCAAGGCACCCTGGGTAGGTCATGATGGTACTGCGTAAAACTTCAGACCAATATCTAGCAACATACAAAGTATCAACTCAATCTCAAGAGATATAGACTTACAAAAACTTTAACCAAAAACTTAAACACAAAATTTCTAAGTCCGTGACCTTGACCTCAAGGTCACCCAGGGTGGGTCATGATGGTACTGCGTAAAACTTCAGACCAATATCTAGCAACATGCAAAGTATCAACTTGATCCATCAACAGGGTCAAGAGATATAGACTTCTAAAAAACTTTAACCGAAAGTGTGACGCGGACGCACACGTAAACGTAAACGCGCATGACCGAGGTGACTACAATAGCTCTGTGCACTTTGTGCAGGCAAGCTAATAAAACCATAACCAGAGGACCAATGGTCCTGTAAACGCTCACCTGAGATCTGCTGCATATACCAATAAACATGTTTGAATATTATGGTATTTAACCCCAGTGCAGGGGCAGATGAAGCCCTTGGGAGATTTTCTTTTTTTTCAGAATAATCAATATTCTGTCCATTTGCCAATTTTCTGCTTGCTTTTCCCTTTAAATGACATTTTAACAGTTTTCCCCCATTCAAATGCATGGGCAACCCATGCTGACCTTGCCATAAACTGGGTCAAGGTCATCACAGGGTCATGATATACAAATTGTAGTACTTTAGCCATCAATGCTTCACACAAAGTTTCATTGAAATCAGTCTATTGGTTTCAGAGAAGATTTTTGAAGGGTTTTTACCATAACTGGGCATGGCGGCATCTTGGTCATGTGACCTAGATTAATTCAGAGGAGAAGATGTTTGAATATTATGTTAATATACATGTATAATGCCCCTAGGTGGGGGCAGATGAGCCCCTGGGGTCCAATTTTTTTCAGAATCATTAATATTCAGTCCTTCTGCTCATTTCCTGCAAGACTTTCACTTTTAAATGACATTTTAAAAGTTTTCCCCATTCAAATGCATTGGCGACCTATGTTGACCTTGTCGTAAAATAGGTCAAGGTCACCACAGGGTCATGATTTATATATATACATTATAGTACTTAAGCCATCGATGCTTCACGCCAAGTTTCTTTGAAATCAGTCCACTGGTTCTGGAGAAGAAGATTTTTGAAGGGTTTTTACCATATATGGGCATGGAGGCCATCTTGGTCATGTGACCTGGATTATTTATATACACAATGATTCCCCCATTCTATAGATGCTTCACATAAAATTTGGCTTTGATTGGCCAAGCAGTTTCAGAGGAGAAGATGTTTGAATATTATGGTAATATACATGTATAATGCCCCAGGGTGGGGGCAGATGAGCCCCTGGTGTCCAATTTTTTTCAGAATCATTAATATTCAGTCCTACTGCTCATTTCCTGCAAGACTTTCACTTTAAATGACATTTTAAAAGTTTTACCCATTCAAATGCATTGGCGACCTTCGTTGACCTTGCCGTAAAATAGGTCAAGGTCATCCCAGGGTCATGATTTATATAAACTTTGTAGAGCTCCAGTCACTGATGCTTCACACCAAGTTTCAAAATCATTGGCCTTCTGGTTCTGGAGAAGAAGATTTTTAAAGGTTTTTTCTATTTATAGCCATGGCAGCCATCTTGATCATGTGACCTTAACCATTTATATAAACTTTCTTTCCCCCTTCACAAGGATGCTCCATATGAAGTTTGGCTTTGATTGGCCTAGCGGTTTCAGGGGAGAAGATGTTTCATTATTATGGAAATATACATGTATATAGCCCCGGGGCAGGGGCAGACAACTCCCCAGAGGCTAAAATTTTCAATAAATATTAATCTTCTGTCCATTTGCCTATTCCCAGTAAGTTTTACCCATTAAATAGCATTTTACCATTTTTTCCCATTCAAATGCATTGGCGACTTAAGTTGACCTTGCCGTAAAATATGTCAAGGTCATCCTAGGGTCATGATTTATATAAACTATGATGGGCCTGCGTCCCCGATGCTACATACCAAGTTTCGTGGAAATCGGCCCTCTGGTTCTGGAGAAGAAGATTTTTAAAGGTTTTTGCTATTTATAGCCATGGCGGCCATCTTGGTCATGTGACCTGGACCATTTATATAAACTTTCGTTCCCCCTTCCTAAGGATGCTCCACATGAAGTTTGGCTTTGATTGGCCAAGCGGTTTCAGAGGAGAAGATCTTTGAAATTGTGGACGACGGACGACGGACGGACGGATGACGACGGACGGACGCCGGAGCATGGGTATACTATAAGCTCACCTGTGAGCCTTCGGCTCAGGTGAGCTAAAAATCCTCCTAGCAGTGCTTCAGTACATCCTTGGTAAAATATATCCACTGGTTTAGAATACTTTACCCCAGAAAAAGCTTAATCTATTTATTTTATTTTTTATTAACAGTGACCTTGACAATCAGGTCAAGGTAACCAAAACCTACTAAACTCTTACTCTCCACGAAACAATGTTTGGTCAAAGTCTAAATCCACTGGTTCATGAGATATAGTGTGGAAAAGCTTTTTAACTCTTTTTACAGGCTGGTGACCTTGAAAAATAGGTCCTGGTCACCAAAATCAAATTCTCTCAAAGATCTACCATGTATGTGCTCAAATCTGCTCAAAACCCATCCATTGGTTCAGAAGGCATTGTTAATAAGAGCTGTCGCAGGACAGCGTAGCTCGCCTGACTTGTGCTTTGCCACTAAACTTATCAAAATCTATGACCAATGACCTTGACCTCAAGGTCGCTCAGGTGGGTTGTGATGGTACAGCATAAAATTTCAGACCAATATCCACAAACATGCAAAGTTTCAACTTGATCCATCAACATACGAGGGGCGTTCGGAAAGTTCGAATAATTGTCTGAGCATTCACATAATATTAATAGTAAAACAAAAAGAAACATACCTATTTTAACTTCAACATGTCCTTACTCAAGGCTGTGAAAATGAAGGTGATGCACTGAGGCATAATAAAAATATGTTCATTACAAAAAGGTGAGGTATGGGTACCCGGAGCACGCCAACGTCAAAATGACGTTGCGAAAACGCCAAACATTATTTTTATCCAGTTGGCGATGATTACACTTTCTCAGCATTAACAACAACAATATCTACGCATTTCATGTGTCCGACAATTCTTTTGCAATGAGTTTTCGTAACCAGTATCAGTATGTGGTGATACATCTCCCGGAGTCTAGTTTGCTAATATTCTCCGCTGTATCACCCAATTTTTCACAATTCTTAATGGAACAGAATGCCACTGACGTTTGGTTACTTCTAAAATCGCCATCATTTGCTTTTATTCCACTCTTAAAACACGAGAATCATTTGTATATAAATGCTGGACTACATTATTCATAGTTTTCCGGTTTATTTGACCATCTCAAGAGTTTCTGTGGGTGTTTTATGAAGAAAATACAGAAGTTTATAATCTTTTTCAACATAACAGTTCACAGTTTGACGTCATGGTTTTCCCATACAACCCTAGAAATAAAGAACCATAACTTCTTTGTAGAACATCAAATTGATTTTAAATTTTCAGGAAACAATGTTATGATGTTGAAATATTACAAGACGATTCCATGCTTTTCTGACGATGAGCAAACAGTCAGAAGTTATGTTTATTTCTTCAAAACTTCGTTTAAAAAAGTGCTATTTTTCAGACTGCTCCGGGTACCAATGATGACGTTGTCACAGCAACCTGTATTTTTGTTTTCTATGCCCACTTTTCTATCTTTTTTCTATCAACAATTCAGAATAAGTTGAAGTTCACGCACACCAACTTTCAAGTACAATGGATGAAAATTATGAGAGGTGTAACACAATTACACGAACTTTCCGAACAACCTACGTAGAGATATATAGACTTCAAAAATCTTTAACCTAAAACTTTAACCAAAAATTTCTAAGGCCATGACTTTGACCTCAAGTTCACCCAGGGTGGGTCATAATGGTACAGTATAAAACTTCAGACCAATATCTACCAACATGCAAAGTATGAACTTGATCAATGTACATGTTCAAGAGATATAGACTTCTAAAAACTTTAACCGAAAACTTTAACAAAAAAATTCTAAGTCTGTGACCTTGACCTCAAGGTCACCAAGGGTGGGTCATGATGGTACTGCATAAAACTTCAGACCAATATCTACCAACATGCAAAGTATCAACTTGATCCATCAACATGTTCAAGAGATATAGACTTCTAAAAACTTTAATGAAAAAGTAACTAGAGCGTGAAATATAGGTCAAGGTCACAAGATCAATGTGGGTGCAAAGTCGGGACATCGAGGAGAAGCCATATGCAAGGTTTGATGGTTGTAGGCTTTATAGTTGATGAGATATTATGGGTTGGCTTAAAAAATGACAAAGTCACTGGAGCATGAAATATAGGTCAAGGTCAGTAGGTCAATGTGGGTGCCGAGTCGGGACATCGAGGAGAAGCCATATGCAAGGTTTGATGGTTGTAGGCTTTATAGTTGATGAGATATTAAGGGTTGGCTTCAAAAAAGACAAAGTCACTAGAGCACGAAATATAGGTCAAGGTCACTAGGTGAATGTGGGTGCCAAGTCGGGACATCGAGGAGAAGTCATATGCAAGGTTTGATGGTTGTAGGCTTTATAGTTGATGAGATATTAAGAGTTGGCTTCAAAAATGACAAAGTCACTAGAGCACGAAATATAGGTCAAGGTCACTAGATCAATGTGGGTGCAAAGTCGGCACATCCAGGAGAAGCCATATGCAAGGTTTGATGGTTGTAGGCTGTATAGTTGATGAGATATTAAGGGTTGGCTTACAAAATGACAAAGTTACTGGAGCATGAAATATAGGTCAAGGTCAGTAGGTCAATGTGAGTGCCGAGTCGGGACATCGAGGAGAAGCCATATGTAAGGTTTGATGGTTGTAGGCTTTATAGTTGATGAGATATTAAGGGTTGGCTTAAAAAATGACAAAGTCACTGGAGCATGAAATATAGGTCAAGGTCAGTAGGTCAATGTGGGTGCCGAGTCGGGACATCGAGGAGAAGTCATATGTAAGGTTTGACAGTTCTATGCTTTACAGTTGATGAGAAACTAACACAGCATCTGAGCATTGTACAAAGGTGTTCTAGATATTGACCTCTAGCCCCGCCCCCAGGCATGACCCCACGGGTCCCTTCACACTAAATCACAGAGGACCCTCATATGCAGCAATGTTCCAAATATGAATGATTTCTGGTCAGTGACTATCAAGATATAACAATTTTAAAAACTTTAACCGAAAGTGTGACGCGGACGTAAAACCGTTTACGACCGAGGTGACAACAATAGCTCTGTGCACTTCGTGCAGGCGAGCTAAAAATCTAAATATAATTTATTTCATAGGCGCGTTTTCCTAATGATGGCTGCACTGAAGAGAAACTGAGGATAAATGGGTTTATGTACCGCATATATGTATTGAGATACATTGCATTCCAGAGCCATGCAGGCTAATTTTATATACAATTTTAAAAGTCTTGTCTAAAAAGCCTAAATGTAATTATGTTTTACATTATGTTTACATATGTATTATGCCTTATATTAAATGAGCCGCCTCATGGGAAAACCAACAATCTGCATAGGCGAAAACAAAGGCGCAGATCAGCTTCGTGGTAACCGCGAAGCTGATCAGCGCCTTTGTTTTCGCTGCACGGATAGTACAATTTCTTTTCTTCTTAAATCCGAAATTTCAAGCTTCTAGCCTGCTTCTGTGCTTGTACAGCTCGGTTTGTGTGGGACCTGTTCGGAAACCACATTGTTGGTTTTCCAACGAGGCGCCTCATTTATGTTTTAAATGATTGGAAATACATGTACTGAAGAAAATCTGTAACTCATTTGGTGAACTGTGAATTTGTATTTTGGATAGTTGAGAGGATGGGAAAGGTATGAAAGCTTTTACTGTGCCAAGTCAGCATTGTTGTCTTGTTTACATTTTTGAAGTTTGAGTTATATTATGAAAACTTGCCCATGTAATCCACAGAGATTTTTTTCAGCTGTAAAAATTGAAAGTTTCATTGGAAAAATTTTGATGTTTTCAATATTTGTGTTCAAAACATTGATTGTGGGTACACTGATTAATCTAAGGAGTACCCACAATCTAAGTTTTGGAAAAAAAAATATGAAAAATAGGTATACCCTTGTAAACCCCAGTTTTACTATATAAAAGTGGGGTTTAATGGGATATATACAATATTGCTTAAACTGTGCATGGCAAAAAGCATTTGTGGACATACATAGAACATGGAATAAACTCTCCTTTTCAAGAAAATATTTGTGTATATTACAATTTCTGATGCTTTTTCTCTTAACTAAATTATGCATTTTACAATTATTGTTAGACGCTTATGACCCATTAGGGTTGACGCGTCGTTAAACATTAATCAATCAATCAATTTCTGATTTTGTTTTGACACATTGCCATTAAATTAACATTGTACAGTTTGTGTTTTGATGAATATGATGTGACTACTCAGTACAGGAAAGTTCTGGCCTGATAGGCACAAAATAGCCCACCAAAGTTTTCAAACTACATGGGTAGAGCATGTGTTCCCTTTAATTCCTCAGCGCGGGGAGTAAAACAGTATATTGCCAATTATTTTAGCGCGGGGAGTAAAACCGTATATTGCCAATTATTTTTTAATTGTAAAACGGGGAGTAAAACAGTATATTGCCAATTATTTTTCGTACAGTGGGATTTAATGTACCATCTATCGAAATTATGTACCTATCGAAATTACATCCAGTCATACAAAAAAGTAAACGCTAATCACACAATTATCACAAAATGACAACGGAAAACAAGTGGGTATATTGAAAGATGAATTGATCGGCTATCAAAATTACCTTTGTTGAGTCATCTGGCTCCTTGACACACTCTTTAAGAGCCTCTTCTGAGAGCCCTTCGACTTTTTCAGTTGACATTTTTCTGTTGATCGGTAAGCTCCGGATATTTCCGTGGCAATGAGCGGATGCTGGCGGACGACATACGGACGTTACCGAGATTTTAGATGGCAGCACACCAGTAAAATAGCGAAGCGACTTCAAGGTTGTATCCACGAATAAGTTAAGGTTGGCCATTGGTTTCATAGGGAAGGTGTGAATTTGCTTGTTTTTCTACTCGCTTGTTGGCTGAAAAAAAAAAAAAAAAAAAACAAAAACAAAAAAAAAAAAAAAAAAAAAAACATCAACAGATTTCTAAGGGTCGTTTATAAATACCCTAACGAATGACATTGAAAATATCATGATTGAGTATGGCAAGCCGTTTTACTATTTTATTATCAATATTATGCTTATTGGGACAAACAGAGACATACAGATACATCTTTATCTCAGGCTTTATCTCAGGGACAAATTTGATATCTTGAATAGTAAATAAGATATCTGCATTAGAATATAAGATATCTTATTTAGCAATCAAGATATCTTATTTATCAAATAAGATATCCTTAATAAGATATCATATATAGTAAAGAAGATATCTGTATCAGATATCTATATTACTGATTAAGGTATCCTTTATACTTTTTACAAATAACATATCTAATATATTTAAGATATCTTATTAAGCTAAACAGATATCTTATATACTATATCAGATATCTTAATTGCCGTTTCAGATATCTTATATAATAAAAAAGATACCCTAGCTGCTGTATATCTTCTTTATAATAGATATCTGATAAAATAAAGTAGACATCTTACTTACTAAACAAGATATCTAATGTAGTGTATAAAACAGCTTTTTTCTTGAATAAATAGTAAAACAGCTTGGCCCTGCAAGGTCCCTGGGGCATGGAATGTAGGCTACATAATTCTTGGTCAAGGTTACCAAACTCTAATCAGTCAATACTATACTCCAAATTGTTTATCTGCCAAGGCTGGTAAAACCCTTCCATTTTTTTTCAAGATACATGAACTGTGTTAGATTTTTTGGAACATCATATATGCCAATGACCTTAAAAATGAGGTCAAGGTCACAATAAAACCATTAAAATTCTCCTAGCAGTGCTTCAGTACATACTTGGTAAAATATATCCACTGGTTTAGAATACTTTACCTCAGAGAAAGCTTAATTTACTTATTTTATTTTTTATTAACAGTGACCTTGACAATCAGGTCAAGGTAAACAAAACCTACTAAACTCTTACTCTCCTCAAAACAATGTTTGGTCAAAGTCCAAATCCACTGGTTCATGAGATATTGTGTGGAAAAGCTTTTTAACCCTTTTTACAGGCTGGTGACCTTGAAAAATAGGTCCTGGTCACCAAAATCAAATTCTCTCAAAGATCTACAATGTATGTGCTCAAATCTGCTCAAAAACCATCCATTGGTTCAAAAAGCATTGTTAAAAATTGTTTTTGAATCCTCATAAGCTGGTGACCTTGAAAGTTAGGCCATCTTCAAAATCTAAAACTTTTGAATCCTTATAGGCTGGTGACTTCAAAAGTGACTTCAATATCTAATTTAATACTCTTTCCTTATGCAAATTTGGCCAAACTCGAAACCCTTCAAATTAGGGCAAGGTCACCAAAATATAATCAACTCTTTTCCTTTGCATTATGCAAGGTCAGTCAGTCTGCATGATTTAGTGTCAGATGAAAGCTATGTGTAGGTTTACACCAAAAACGATATTCCAACTTTCCCATAATGCCTCCACATGAATGTGACTTTACATTTTAAATGCTTGCACAGAAAAAAAAAACGTAAATACTGTGGTCATATACAAGCATATATCCTGATGCAGTCCTTGAAGCTATCTTTTCCACAAAGGCTGGCCTGCCAAATTCATAAATGTGACAGGTCTGATATCCCTTTTCTGAGGGCCCTGGGATCTTCTTATATCTGAGAGAATAAATAGAGGATATTTGCTTTTTTTCGGTGAATACCAAATATATTTCATCTCGGGAGTTGAAAACATCAGAATTTTCATGAGTGCGCACCGAAAAAAAAGCAAATTTTCTTTTTATTTTATACAATACGCGGGCATTTTCCAGTTCACAAGGCAGGCGGTGAAAATGCAAAAACCAAAAATTTTTGAAAACACAAATAATTTTGGTACCACATTGTTCCTTACGTTCTAAGAAAATGAATACCCACACTTTATGTTTTCGTTCATAAATAACGGAGTTATAGGCGTTTAAATTTCTGAAGTGAGACATATTTAATGACACCAAGTAAATGGAAACGTCAGAAGTAATCCAAAATCTACAGAGAAGATATAGGCTGTTATCATATATTTACTGTAAAATACGTTCTTTTTACATATGCGATACAGGCGCAAGTCCTATGCACGTATCGGGACACCATATCTCGAAAGCTGTATCAGTTCAAAATTTGTCAAAATCCATATCTCCCTAGGGAGATATGGACTCATATCACACCCCAAATCTCGAAAGCTGTATCAGTTCAAAATTTGTCAAAATCCATATCTCCCTAGGGAGATATGGACTCATATCACACCCCCATATCACACCCCAAACCTCATATCACATCTCACGTGACCCCCACATTCGGAGCGCTCTGTTCTATTCAATAGTACGTTGTAAATTGTTCTCAATTTATAAATCAAATTTTTGTATTTGAATTTTCTGTATTAATGGTTAAATGTTATTGAATAAAATTTGTGACCAGAATTTTTTTTTCATTCTTTCTTTTTTCCACTTGAAATTATGTTGGGAAACATTTTGTGCATTGAACTGTATCAAACACTTTTTTTTCAATAAAATATATGATAAAGAGATCATGATATGGCAATTTTCATATCATACCCCGTATCAACCCTCGACTTCCGTATCAGCCCTCGACTCCCATATCAGCCCTCGGGCCTTCGGCCCTCAGGCTGATATGGGAGTCTCGGGCTGATACGGAAGTCTCAGGTTGATACGGGGTATGATATGAAAATTGCCATATGATAATCTCTTAATATCAGTCACTAGTGACTTTTGATATCAGTGAGATTTGATATCAGTGAAATTTCATATGAATGAAGATAACAATTTTTATCTATTTTTATTTTGATATACATTGGTTTTCACTGTAAAGTATAAAATAAAACTCCATATCTTACACATCACACTTGGATTTCAGACCACCAACTGAATTGCCACAAATTTCCATCTTTTAATAGTTAATCATTAGGGAAATCTCCTAGTTTGCTTCCCAGACTTGTCAGTATGCCAATTTTGACTATAAATAAACAGGACAAATAGTTCTCGAGAAGATTTTTTTATTGAAGCCATGTTGGTTGTGTGACTTGGGCACCATTTATGCAAACTTTCATTTCCCTTTGCAAGGAGGCTCTTGATTTGGTATTGTCAGTTTGACGTTTCACCAGTAAACTATTCTGATCTGATTCTGATAAAACTTGGCTTTGATTAGCCAAGTGGTTTGAGAGTTGTTTGAACATTGTGGATGATGATGGATACCAGATCAAGGGTATACATGAACTATGAGCTCAGCTAGTACATGTAGCTTCATAGCTTAAGAGAATGCATAATCATACAAAATGGTATGGTAATTCAACTCACTTATAAAGTGCACTTCATACCAAGCAGCCACGGGCAATTTATAGAATGGGTATGTATCAAATTTTCAACCACAAGGAAAAGTAAATATGTTAAGAATTATCTGTTCATAAACCTCTTCACACAGTTTCATTTCTTTGCAGTTATGAGTTTGATTGTTGCTACACCTCCATGGTAAACAGCTGTGATCACATCTGGATTGTCAGTTATCCTAACCACAATTACTTTTGCCTGGGCGATTGTTGTTGTTTGATGCTTTACATCATTCTTTATTTAACAGCTAAGTTCATGTCAGGATTGTTAGTTATCCTAATCACAGTGAACTTCTTCAGCAAGCCTCCAAGAGGCATTCACCAGTATTCAGTGCAAGTTTCATTCACCAATTACTGACAAGCAACTGAAGTGTCGCATGTAGCATGCCCTGAATAAAACCTGCCTATTACGCATTGGCTATCAGATGATTGTCGATTGCGTTGTTCCTTTTTACTTAAATCAGAAATTTCAAGGTTCTAGCTCTTCTTTGGCTTTACATCAGGAGAACATGTCCATGAAATGTATACCCACAATGTACGAGGGTTGTCCCAAAAGTTCCATTACACTCACTGTTTTGCCACAATAACAGCACGTCAGAGCTTACAACACTTATGGTCACCAAGTACTATACCTCAGGGCTTTGGGGGCAAATTTTTGTTTTGCTACGTGCATTTGTTAAAATGCAGTGGAGATTTGAACCCTTGTTCCCCTACTTCAGCGGAGCAGGTCTAATAACGTTACCTTTATTTATTTTTGATTTTTTCTTAATATTTTGCCGTTCGGATAAATACACTGCAAACAAAAAAAACTATTTCAAAATTAGATTTATATTTAGCTAAACGATTCTTTAGCATATATTTGGAAATCTGAGTAAAACATTATAAGCAAATCGTCAAAATGATGCTATAAAGATAAGCCATGCAAAATAATAATAATTAACCAAATGCTATCCACTGTTAACTACTGCCCATGTTTCATTAGGTCAAGTAGTATTACTGTTAGCTGATATATCGTTTTAAAAGTAGGTGTTGTGCTATAGTATTGAAGTCACCAACTAATATCAAGCTAAACATTTGCTTGGTTTCCATTAAAGAACATATTTTAGATGTTTCAATATAACGACCTTGTATTTTTGCTCCGCATGTTTTTGCCAACGTCATAATTTTGTTGTTGAATTTTTATAGGTCAGCTTCTTTATTTGTCTCCCAAACTATCAAATCATTCTCAAATTTCATAGCATTATCAATAAATGATGCTCATAGAATAGTAGTTAGGCTGGTATAATTTTCAAAATGATCACATTATACCTATGTTGATTTAGCAGATTGCGAAAAATAGAAATTACGAAAACATTTTGCATAATTTGACTTGCTCCGGTCATGCCTACTTGCTCCGGTCATGGTAACCAAGGTAACTGTAGGACTGAGGTCTTTGAAGTTACTATCATTTCGTACAGTAAAATAAATTCCAGTATGGCCAATTATTCTGCATGAGTAACTGTTGTTGGTTCCTGCTATGCGTTCAGAATAAAATGTATGTGTAACGGGACTTTTGGGACAAGCCACGTATGTTTTGAGCTATAATATTAAAAATATTTAAATTTTTCAAATGAAAATTTTCAATTTTTACAACTTAGGAAAAATCTGTATATAACATGGGCGCGTTTTCGTGATGCATCCCCTTTTATTTTGTTAGTTTATTTTGTGGTTAAACATCTGAGACAACAATTGGGTCGTGTCATGAGAAAACCAACAATGTGGTTTTCGAACAGGTCCAACACAAACCGAGCTGTACAAGCACAGAAGATGGTTACAGGCTTGAAATTTTAGATTTAGGAAGAAGAGGCATTGTACTATCTGTGTTGTGAAAACAAAGGTGCTGATCTGTGTCTTTTGTTTTCGCATTATGCAAAATGTTATTTTTCTCATGCCGCGGCTCAATTTTCAGTCATGTCTGGACAGAGCCATCGCTTCCTGGGTATTAACCAGTAATAATGGTATGAGGAGATTGTGTGTCTTGCTTTAGGATACAATCCAGTGCAAGTAGGTTTCAAACTGCTAATTTCTTGACACTTAATCTGACACACTAGCCACTAGGCTTCTGTGCTACCTTATCCAATGTGTTCGACCTGGTCAGAGACCTAGATAACAATATTCTCACATTATATAGATCAAATATCATTGGCTTGTGAATTACAACACAAGAAGCATTTTTGTTTTTCTAAATCTTTCTTTCCTATAGTTAAACAATACACTATACAGTGTATGTGAAAGGACTTTATCACAATTTCAAGTGCTTACTTACAAACAATTCTTTATAAGTTGCTTAAGCTTTTTTTACGGAGCTATCTTGCATTTTCATTCCTTTAATCATTTTTTTCACCTTACTACAACTATATCTGATAGTTTTCCTAGTCCCTGCTGTAAATATACCCTTAATACTCTGACTCCAGCTTGATCTAGCAACAATGTTGGCTATACTCTTGGCCACATATTCTCCACAATCCCAGTCATGGGCTAAAGATCCTATCACTTCCTCTAAATCAGGGGGTGTTCGTCCTGGGATGGTTTTCTGCTGAAGCAGTCCCTGTTGGACTCCTTTAGGTAGTAAATTCAGATGATGAAACTGTGAGGCATGATCAAGACTTTGCTCTATCATGCCAGTATTTCGGTCCCATCGTACATGAGGATTGTCTAAGAATGTTTCATAAATATTTCTAAAATATGGAATATTAGGCATGACTAATTTGTCTACTTTCCCTTTATCTTCTCCAAAAGTCATTCTAAAATCACCGCTATAGGAAAGACTAGCTATCTTTTTATATAGATCCTCTTCTTTGAAATTTTCCGGAAGAAGGAGAAAAGCAGCATGAATAGCACTAACTAAATTATACTTCACTGCATCATATATATCCTGGCTTTTAGGAAGAACTATTAATTTTACTGGCTTATGCAATCTTCCGCCAACATACAGTGTGTCCCATTCCAGTAAGTCAGTTACCAACCTAGATTTACTAATCACACCATATTTTATCAACCTATCCTCAAACGGCACTAACGTGTTGAAGTATATTCCTGCGCCATAATTTTCCTGAATTCGTGAAACATAGTATGGCCCAAGTTTGGACAAGAATGAATAATGAGATCTATTAAGCTTCAAATTCTCAGCATGCCAGGTTTGAGGACTGTCCACAACTAGTATAAAATCAAGCATATTTTTAGAGGCATCTTGTCCAGTTTGTTGAAACACTCCTGAACCGTAGGCGAAAGCCATTTGAATTCCTGGCGGAAATCTACCCATCACTCTCTGAAACACATCTGGCCTAGTTACGCTTGTTGTTGTATCATTTGCTGTGGACAGGAGCCTTACAAAGACCTTGTCCAGCGCAGAATAAAACCTAGAGTGCTTGAAAAGCTTACACGGGACATACATCCTGAGAATATTTAGATATGTATGTTTAAATAGTTAATCAGTCCTTCATAAATGAATCACTTAAAATCTAAAAAAATTTACCAAAATACTGTAGTAGCCTGTCATGGACAATGCTTCAGGCAATGATGAACAGTTTACTTCCTTGTATTTTTAGGAGTATTTCATAAAATTTGTCAGGATACACACTGCATTATAATAGTATTGTCACCACTCACAAGAAGTCGGACTCTAAAATCATTCTAAGCATTTACAAAACTCATAAAAACACTACCAGTGACAGAAAGTTTAAATTGGTGTTCATAAAATCTTCACTTATTTTTAGTGCCAGCATCCTCAGAAAACACACCTACGCCTTGAACATCTTGTCGCTGTAGCATCTGAAGCTGTCTTTGACCTCGACGAAACAAATGTTCTATGTGGAGTGTTTCTGTCCTCGGTATGGCAGCATTTCTCTTAAACTCATTTCGTATATAATCTGTCATTCCTGGTTTAGCTTTGCTTATTTTGAGGAACTCTTTGTAAAGACTCAGTATTTGTTTCTGGACCTTGCTATGTCGCACCATTGTAAACAGGGTTGTTTTACTGTTCTTCTGTGTTGGTCAAACCATGGTCATTTGACATCAAAACACCTTAGGCGTCAGAGGAAATTTCTGAAAATAAGAAAATTTGACCGCGTCATGAGAAAACCAACAATATGTGGTTTCCCAACAGGTCCAACTTAAACCATGGTGTACAAGCTCCGAAGATGGCTAGAGGCTGGAAATTTAAGATTTAGAAAGTAGAGGAATTGTACTATCTGTGCAGCGAAAAAAAGGCACTGATCAGCTTTGCAGTTACTGCAAAGCTGATCTGCGCCTTTGATTTCGCATATATGCAAAATGTAACTTAAATGTTGGATTCTCATTTGTTATTACATATAGCTTGCAGTGTTAGAAATAAGACCCAGGAAACAACTTGTCTGGGGGACAATCTGAAATTAAACTTAACTAATTTGCCCCTGCAAATGTCTTATAGTTTTTACTATATCAATATTATAACTACTTAACTTCAAAGATATGATTCAATTTTCATTGTTGAGGTTATCAGGTCAAAACTTGTTGTTGAATTTCAAGTTGACCTGAGGGCAACGGTTCCGGCAACCTTCAAGTAAGGTCAGGTTTCCCCCAACAAATTTAACCTGTGACAGGCAACTGCTTATTTCTAACCATGGCTTGGCTTAGTTTCCCAAAAAGTAAGAATTTAAAACCAGAGGACCAATGGTCCTGTGAACGCTCACCTGAAATCTGATATATATATATACTAATAAACTTGTTTGACTATAAAGGTCATATACAGTGGTGTTATGGCTAAAAACCCAAATTAGCCGTTTTAACGGCTAATTTGTTAACGGCTAATTGTAAAATTTCGCGGCGAAATTGTGTGAAAAATAAAAGTCAGCGCGGAATTTCGCCGCGAAATTCCGCCGCGAAACACGGCGAAAAAGTATACCTGTCATTATGCATAAAAATCAATTGACCGGTGTTTCGCGGTGTTTTGCGGCGAAAAAGATGGCAGTCACAAAGAATTTTTTTGTTTTAAATTAAATTTTAATTCGGATATTTTTATATCATTTCAAGTCGTATCAATATTTTGTTTTTGTTTCAATGATCGTTTTAGTCCCGACAGTCACAAAAGCTTTATTGTTTAAATTTCATTTTAATTTGTATGTATTTATTTCATTTCAAGTCGTATAAATATTTGTTTTAATTTCAATTTTGTATGATAATCGTTTAAGTTACTTGTTTTATTCGTGTCGTGTGTTGCAATCGGCTTCAACTCTTCTTTAGACATTTAATCGCCTGTGGGAATGACACTGCTAGAAGCATCAGTGAATTTTCGATTAGTCAATAGGACGCCGTTTCGTTGAAATCAATTTAGTCGAAACGACATACGACCTTCACCGGGTCGATACGATATTCGTACAGCATGTACAGCAACGTACATGTTCACAAGTGTGTCGACCTTGTCAATAATTGACGGGATTCTTTTGCTAACCGTTTTGAGTTAAACAGCATGTTATGTGCCTTCCAAAATCCACATTTACGGATGGTTTGGAACACGTACATGCATGTCGAATGTCAAAACCTCATTGTATACAAGGCACAATACACTAGTAAAAGGGAGGATACTGTGTTTAAAACAAAGTATTATAGTTCATACTTGTACACTAATTTTGTGTAAGAAATGGGTCATATGAAGTTTTCAGTTTATTTCGGGACACATATATACAGTAAGGGCCACGAGTACGCACCGTGGCAATATGAGCGCATGCCGCATAAATCGATGGTGAATAGATTAATCAGAACAAAGTTGAGTGCAGAAGCCCAGTGGTGGATTGTAGGAATTGACCGGAAACAAAATGTCCTGTGTACGATTCCTATATTCGCTGGGTTTCGTACTTGAGCAAAACCGGTATACATGTATTACCCTGAAAGTGTTGTCGCCATGGGACTCAAACATTGTTGCTCAGGATGTATTTCTACAAGGCAAGTGCAATGTATAAATCGATATGATTGCGATAAGTCTTGTGCTGGCATTCATAGAGGGTGATCAGAGTGGTAACCAGCAAGCCCAAATGTCAATATGTCTCTTTTTGTTTTGTCGTTTTTACATGGTTGAGCTCAAATTAAGTTATCGTAGTTCATATCTTAAACGCTATAAAGTGAAGCAATTGAGGAAACTATTAAAAAGGGAAGCAAGGAATCTAAATGTTAATTGAGCAATACCCTTTAGACAATGTTTGTGCTACAAAACAAGGCACAAAGTTAGATGGCCCCTGCCCATTGGGACCTACAGAAATATATGGGCTGCCTCCAGGCAAAGCTTATACGCTATTGACTGATCATCTGATCACTGGTTTACCGCTCAGGTCTGTGCCTGCCTAGAAAATAGTTTCAAGTCAAACCATCCATACATAAAAGTAGTTAGAGGGATGGTTATATTTTAAAGACTTGTTGGATATCATGACGTCCCATAAAATGGAGGAAGCGTCCCGACATTAACATTGCTGTTGATTTGGACGTAAAGCATCTAGTTATTAAACAAACAAACAAACAAAGTTAGGTTCAACGAGCCGGCTCATTACGTTATAAATATTTTCGTCTATCCGTGATTTCGCTATCGTACCATGTAATACCAATGGAAAAGTCGCATTATTCACGTTGTTCATTTCTATACATGCATAATTGTACAATCATACTATTAATGTACACGTAAATCACGATCTATACTAGGAACAGATGAATCATAGTGTGGTCATTAAATTAAAAATAAATACATTTTATGTAAACATTTATAGGTATTTCGCCGTGTTTCGCGGCGAAATAGGAAATTTTAACTTACCTGTTGTAAACGTTAAAAAAAAAAGAATTTCGCCGCGAAACACCGCGAAATTTCACCGCGAAAATAGGATTTTCGCGGCGAAAAAATTAACCGATTAACCGTTTAAATTTTCCCTTGGCCGGGGAAACCACCGCGAAAAATCACAAGTGATCAGCGCGAACTGTGCAAAATTGGGTTTTAAGCCATAACACCACTGTATATACATGTATATAGCCCCAGGACTCAAAATACCCCCTGGGTAAATTTCTTTTTCAAATTCAAGAATATTTTGTCAGTTTTCTGCATGTGACCTATGTTGACCTTGCCGTAAAATCTGCCAAGGTCATCACAGGATCATGATTTATACATGTATACATTGTAGTACTCTAGTTCCCCATTCATAATGCTTCCTATAAAATTTGACTTTGATTGGCCAAGTGGTTTTAGAGAAGAAGATCTTTGAATATTATGGTTATTATACTTATATACATGTATAATGCCCCGGGGCAGGGGCAAACCCACCCCTGGGGTCCAAATTCTTTTCAGAATCTTAAATCTCCAATTCATTTATCCATTCCCTGCAAGTTTTGCCCTTCAAATTCTATTTTAACAATTTTTTTTTTCCATTCAAATGGCTGCATAGGCGACCTGTGTTGACCTTGCCATAAAATAGGTCAAGGTCATCCCAGGGTCATGATTTATACAAACTTTGTACAGCTCCATTGCCTGATGCTTCATGCCAGTTTCAAAGTCATAAGCATTCTGGTTCTGGAGAAGAAGATTTTTGTCATAAAAAGGTAGCTTATGAGTATATTCTATTGCTTTCTACAAGTATATATACTTTAGACTATTTTTGTAACTTTATTTTATGGTGACCAATGTTGAGAGAAAAAAAACCAGAGGACCAATGGTCCTGTAAACGCTCACCTGAGATCAGCTGCATATACCAATAAACATGTTTGAATATTATGGTATTTAACTCCAGTGCAGGGGTAGATGAAGCCCTTGGGCCATTTTCTTTTTTCAGAATCTTCAATATTCTGTCCATTTGCCAATTTCCTGTTGGCTTTTTCCTTCAAATGACATTTTAACAGTTTTCCCAATTTAGATGCATAGGCAACCCATGTTGACCTTGCCATAAACTTGGTCAAGGTCATCACAGGGTCATGATTTATATATACATTGGAGTACTTTAGCCATCGATGCCTCACGCCAAGTTATCAGTCTATTGGTTTATAAGATGATTTTTGATGGGTTTTTACCATATATGGGCATGGTGGCCATCTTGGTCATGTGACCTATATTATTTAAATACACATTGATTACCCCATCCTATAGATGCTTCACATAAAATTTGGCTTTGTTTGGCCAGGCGGTTTCAGAGGAGAAGACGTTTGAATATTATGGAAATATACATGTATATTGCCCCGAGGTGGGGGTACATGAGTCCCTGGGGTCCAATTTTTTCATAATCATTAATATCCAGTCCTACTGCCCATTTCCTGCAAGACTTTCACTTTAAATGACATTTTAAAAGTTTTCCCCATTCAAATGCATTGGCGACCCATGTTGACCCTCCCGTAAAATAGGTCAAGGTCATCAGAGGGTCATGATTTATATACACATTGTAGTGCTTGAGCCATCGATGCTTTGTGCCAAGTTTTGTTGAAATCGGTCAACCGGTTCTGGAGAAGATTTTTGAAGGGTTTTTACCATACATGGGCATGGCGGCCATCTTGGTCATGTGACCTGGATTATTTATATATACATTGGTACCCCCTTCCCATAGATGCTTCATGTAAAATTTGGCTTTGATTGGCCAAGCGGTGTCAGAGAAGAAGATGTTTGAATATTATGATAATATACATGTATATTGCCCCGGGGTGGGGGCGGATGAGCCCCTGGTGCCCAATTTTTTCAGAATCATTAATATTCAGTCCTACTGCTCATTTTCTGCAAGATTTTTCCTTTAAATGACAATTTAACAATTTTCCCCATTCAAATGCAAAGGCGACCTATGTTGACCTTGCCGTAAAATAGGTCAAGGTCACCGCAAGGTCATGATTTATATACACATTGTAGTACTTGAGTCATCGATGCTTCATGCCAAGTTTCGTTGAAATCGGTCCACTGGTTCTGGAGAAGAAGATTTTTGAAGGGTTTTTACCATATATGGGCATGGAGGCCATCTTGGTCATGTGACCTGGATTTCTTATATATACATTGGTTCCCCCTTCCTATTGATGCTTCACATAAAATTTGGCTTTGATTGGCCAAGCGGTTTCAGAGAAGAAGATCTTTGAAAATGGTGGACGACGCCGACGCCGACGGACGGACGCCGGGTGCCTCCCTATCCTATAACCTCACCTGTGAGCCTTCGGCTCAGGTGAGCTAAAAAAAAAAAGCATTAGCTTTTAACGAAAGCCCCAAGCATCTGTTGATTTTATTAGTCTATCTCTATCTATCTCTGTGTACTGCCATACGCTCTTGCGGACATTCTAGGCAGGGTAGCGCATCGTCTGTTAGTATCGGAGTATTCAGACAGGGAAAGGAGAGTTATAGTACAGAGGTTTAAAAGCATAAAAGTGAAGGATAAAAACAGGTGATAAATTAAAATAGATAAGAAAGTTAAAATCAGATAAAAACAAGCATGTGGGGATCTATGGGCGAGAATGCTGCAGCTTGTAGACTGCGGCCTTGCAAGCTTGCAAAAGACTCTGGGAGAGATTTCCACTATATTATAGCTAGTATATTATAGCTAGTGGGAAAAATGAATATTTATAGTAGTCCCTAGAGGTGTAGCCCTGCCTAAGGTCATGAAGTGGCAGTACCGGGAAATTCTATTAGAGTACTGCACATGGTCTAGGAGGGGTACAGCAACTAGGGATTCTAATTTAGGCCATGAATGACCTTGAATGCTCGTCTTTGATCCAATGATTGCCATCCTCATGATCCTAGTTACACTAGCAAAATTTCCAAATGTCAGCGAGCAGCTCTTCGCTGGACCTGATCAATTTTTCAAGAACAAATGAAACCACTGGTTCTCAACCAGGACAGAGCCCCCCCCCCCCCCTCCACACTTGATTCCATGCCAGATTACTATAAGGATCACTGAAACTACAAACGAATCCGGGTCGTTTCGGCCCTGGGTCGTTTCGGTCTGAGTCGTTTCGGCCTGGGTCGTTTCGGCCTGGGTCGTTTCGGCCTGGGTCGTTTCGGCCTGGGTTGTTTCGGCCAATTTTGGGGGTGGGTCGTTTCGGCCTTGGTAGGTGGGTCGTTTTGGCCAATTTTCTGGGTGGGTCGATTCGGCCCTGAGTCGTTTCGGCCAAAGTATATGGAAATCTTCAGGTAAGTAATAACTCAAAGATAAATCGATCTTCTTGAGTACATGCGTTTTCGTGGACATATACATGATGTATGCATGTGGGGTGTTTTGAAAGTATTGTAGTCACAGTTCCAGCCTCACATATTCTTAGTGTCTCGGAAAGAAGTTCCCATTAACATTTAATGATTAGTACTGGCGATAGAAAGGATTGATGGGGTTGAGGGGATGAATGAATGAATGAGTGAATAGATAGATAGATAGATAGATAGATAGATAGATAGATAGATAGATAGATAGATAGATAGATAGATAGATAGATAGATAGATAGATAGATAGATAGATTGTACAATTAAACTAAACATGTAGTTATGAAGTAATCGGCAATTGCAAGGGAAAACTTTTCAGTGATGCACCGGTTGTCGGTGATCTAATTATTAGGGTGATTAACAAGGTGTGAAAACTCGTGTCTGTAATCAGCATGGTGATTGATTATTAATGTACTCAATTAAGGCGTGAAAACGCGTGCTTGTCAATTTAATTTGAATTTACGCATGAATAAAGACAACAGTTTGGGAATCCGACCAGGTCCATCACAAACCAGCCAGTACAGTCACATAAGCAGGCCAGAGTATTGAAATTTCGGATTTAAGAAGAAGAATGATTGTACTATCTTTGTAGCGAAAACAAAGGCGCTGATCAGCTGTGCAGTTACCTGCGCCTTTGGTTTCGCCTATGCATATTCTTGGTTTTCTTATGCGACTTTGGAAAGAGATTTTAAATACCGTTAAAATGGTAGCTTTAAAAAGTTATGAAAAAACTCAAATTTTGTTACAGCTGAATCTTTAAGTTTGAAAGTCAAATTCTATTAGATACATGTACTATGTTTACAGTCTGTAAACATCAACAAAACATACTATTCAACAAATTAATATTCCACAAATTAATAAGTTTTGTCTTTGAGTTTTTGTTATTTTGCTGAATTTTATCAAGCAGGCAAGTACGATAAATTGCTTTAATTCATGAAAGTCTTGCAAAATATAAACCTGCATCTAATGATTTTTTTTTCAGTCAGAAGGAAGACCTTTCATGAGTAAAACAATAAGCAGTGACCGGGAACAGACACAATAATAAACATGCCCTGATCCTTGAAAACCAAATTGGAAGAAGCTAAAATTTTGGTTAACTTCACTAACTTAATGATCTTTCACATTGGTTAAACTAACATGCCCCATTTGTAAAGAAAATATAGTTGAAATGACCATTAATGCATATCTTGATTGTTCACAGTTTGTACAGGTGTAGTCACAGGTAAATCTCAAATTTGTTTGACTCAAATGTATAATCAAATTAATTCAACAAAAGAAATTGTTCACACCCTGAACAACCTTTGTTTTCAATAGACCAACAAACCAATTAAAGTGACACAGCCATATAACCTAAGTGGTGCATTAGATTGAGCTTTAGAAGAATCACTAAGTTGTAGGCTGTTGAAATGCTTGGATATTGCTACCTGTGATTGCTGTAATATGATTTGTAGCTTAGACTGTTAGATAATAAGAATTTTTAGGGAATATACAATTTCCATATCAGACTGCAAAAGGCATCAAAATGTATATCAAATAAGTTTCATTTTTAACTGTAAATTACAATAACATTTTTTGCCTGTGCAATTGCAAACAAGAAAGACAAGTTTCATGAATTATGTTGTTTTTGGGTGTGGGGGTGGATTTTGCCCATATTCATGTATACCATTGATGCACATTAACATTTAACATAAGACCTGCCAAAGTTTATCTAATTGTAATCAGATGTAATCAGAATGTAATCATGATTACAAGCCATTTTTCCAATGTAATTGATTAAATTAAATTACTTGTAATCAGAAAAATGGTTGATTACTGATTACAACTGATTACTTCAAAATCTGTAATCGATTACAGCTGATTACGATTACAGGTTACGATTACCCCAGCCCTGTTTACAGATTTTATATAAACTTCTTAGAATTCTCTGAGATGGGATTGTTAAATTGCTGTTTGCATTGTACATGTAAAGCTTAGATTGCATTAACTGGTTTCATTTCTGTTTGATACAGGCATTACTCCAGAAATCTCTAAAGTTGACTTTTTTTTCAAAATCTGTAATCGATTACAGCTGATTACGATTACAGGTTACGATTACCCCAGCCCTGTTTACAGATTTTATATAAACTTCTTAGAATTCTCTGAGATGGGATTGTTAAATTGCTGTTTGCATTGTACATGTAAAGCTTAGATTGCATTAACTGGTTTCATTTCTGACTTTTTTTTTTCAAAATGATGTTTAGTTTAAGATGAGAAAACCGTAAGGAAAATTATGAAATTAAACCGTTTGTGCTTTTTTGTTTAAAAACCATGACGCCATATAAATGACCATTGTAGTTTTTCTATCGTTTTTAATTGAATAAAGATGCAATTTTTCACCCTGTAATAGACCCAAGTGGCTGCATGATAAACTAGACACTGGCTATCCGCACGACGGTCGTGCCGATAACGCCGCTTATCGGCACGACCGTCGTGCGGATAAGCGGCGTTATCCGCACGACAGGGAAATTGATATCCAAATGTTAAATTTGTTTAGAAATTGATACATACATTTTAAGTTGAAAAATATATTACACTGGCTTCAAAACTGAAACAGAATATTACACATGCAGGATTTTTTACTTTTTAATTAGCAAAATTGTTATTTTGCTGAAATTGACTTACCTGTAAATTTACCTGTAAAAATCAGTCGTGATACAGTAATTATCGTTACCTAAATAATGTGGTAATCCAAAAGAAAAAACAGCCTTTGATTTTAACAATGGAGTATGGAAACATTTCAGTAACACAATTAAAAAAATGCAATGATTATATTTTTATCCGCTGTTACAAATCTACTTTGATTCAGTTTACATCAGCTGGATTAATCAAGTCAAACTAGTTTTCTTATTCATAACTAACAAAAATGTCAATTTTGAATGTATTTCAATAGCTAAACACATAATTAATTTATTTAATGACAAATTAAACGTTTAATGCATACGTAAGCTTGTTAGAAAATCTTATATTCCCGTCGTGCCGATGGCCAATACCTGTAGCATTGGCTATCCGCACGACAGTCGGGCCGATAACGCCGCTTATCGGCACGACCGTCATGCGGATAGCCTCAGCCGGTAAACTAGCCTCGTATAGCATACGCATCTTGCATAAAGTATATAATATAGTATATACGGATTGAATAAAAATCAGGCCGAAACGACTCGCCAAAATTGGCCGAAACGACTCAGGGCCGAATCGACCCAGGCCGAAACGACCCACGGCCTAAACGACTCAAGGCCGAAACGACTCACGGCCGAAACGACCCGTTACCACTACAAACTGTCGCATAATGATCATAATGAGGCGCTTTGCTTGACTAACATTTGGGGAAACTATTTTCCTTTTGATAGTTTTATGGACGCGTTGTTTGTTTTAATTATTGTACGCCGTTGTAATTCATGGTATCACGGAATACCGATTTCCGATAATGGTGGAACACCGGTAAAAAATATCACTCATCCGTACCCCTCGAAAATAGTGCATTTAAAGATTTCATCCACACATGTTTGATGCTGAATAGTGAGAACATTTCCTACATTCTGTGTAAGATCTCGCATTTACTACAAAGTATCGCCATAATACGAGATGTTAGTGCACAAACCCCCATGCCAAAACGGACTATATCTCATCGGAGCCTTCTGTTTGTACACTACCCCCTCTAAAATGCTGGGCCGTACTTGATATAGCCAATCCGATTGATCCGATCGACCGGAGCATACGGATTCTAAATCAAGTAGTCGCAATGGAGCGTGACGAAGCGCTCTGCCGTCCAAGGTGGTGTGGTCGGAGCAGGTCACGTGACCTGCTCTAAAAAAACATGGCGTCAAAATATTTATACAAAACACAATCGTACAGCGAGAGTGCGAGTGCTGGTGACTTGTGGAAGTACTCTTCATCTGAATCATCTTGAGATGAGCTGTGGAATAGCTCATAATTAGACTCGCTACGACCGAATTCAGAACATTGCTTTTCCTCACTTGATTTAGTAATGGGAATTCACTCCGTTTGCCCACTTTCCCTTGATTTAGCGTGCTGCTCGGAGCAATCCGATCACTCTTAAAATTTCTAAATCAAGTACGCCCCGGACCATTATAGAGTGTAAAATCCACCCATAGGTATATTGCAAAATGGAATACCGGAAAATCGAGATGGTCAGCCCCCCTCGGTAGTGGCACCTTTGGATAGGGGTGTGACTGGGCTATCAAGTTAGAGAAGACCTTTTGGTCGTGCAATGTTGGGTACTAGCTGGGAGTGTCACAAAGTGAAGGCATTTGCATTGCGGCCTATGGGAGATTTTTTACTGGTATTGGACCTAATAGTCACTTTAACAGTTAAAAAAAAGGGTAAACTCGCACAACTCAGCTCAGTCAGCTGATGTGTACAATCTCCATGGGCAGCTGGGGATATTTCTAAAAAAATGGAGACATTCTCTCGATCGGGAGACACTGCCATAGAGTCTAATGCATTTTGATCAATTTTTAAACGATGTGTTAAAATTTTGTCCCCCGTTCAGGAGACAAGCAATGACCTAAATAAAAAGTTTCAGATTTAAGTTTGTACCTTTTGCTGGAAAATTTATCGTAAAAATAACAATGCTTAATGATAATGGAGACATTCTCTCGATCGGGAGACACTGCCATATAGTCTAATGCATTTTGATCAATTTTTAAACGATGTGTTAAAATTTTGTCCCCCGTTCGGGAGACAGGAAATGACCCAAATAAAAGTTTCAGATTTAAGTCTGTAACTTTTGCTTGAAAATTTATCGTAAAAATAACCATGCTTAATGATAAAATAAACAAGAAAATAAACAATTCTTCCAAGTTTTTATTCTAGTGACTACGTGTATACCAGGGTCTGTCCCGCATCTCTGTACATATCACAACGGTGAATTTCTTTGATTCAACAGATTAAATTTAAGGAATAAGAGGTAAAGTGCTAAGCTGGATTCAAGCTTTCCTTGAGAATAGGTCCCAGCGGGTGGTCATTGATGGGGAGGAGTCGGAAACAAAACCAGTAAATTCAGGTGTCCCCCAGGGATCTGTATTGGGGCCGATTCTTTTCCTCGCATATATAAATGACTTGCCCGATGGAATCTCTTCCCAACTACGCCTTTTTGCCGATGACACTGCTCTATATCTCACAATCAAGGGTGAGGAAGACAGCTCAGCACTTCAAAAGGACCTCGACTTGCTATCAGTGTGTGAGAAGAAGTGGGATATGCAGTTCAATTCCTCAAAATGCCAGGTGGTACAGGTGACAGGTCCAAAAACCCAATTAAATCAGAATAAATTCTCCACGGTCAGGTGTTGGAAACTGTCACTTGTGCTAGATATCTCGGAGTTGACATTAGAAGCAATATCTCATGGACCTCACACATTGATCGAGTTGTAGGTAATGCAA
Organism: Rugalucina vietnamica; assembly: GCA_964017185.1. Taxonomy (NCBI): domain Eukaryota; kingdom Metazoa; phylum Mollusca; class Bivalvia; order Lucinida; family Lucinidae; genus Rugalucina; species Rugalucina vietnamica. The sequence continues at coordinate 35,601,278 of OZ024872.1, forward strand.
ACCGGTCTCTTGGCTACATCCGTCGCAACATTAAAAGTGAAAACCACGAAGTCAGGGAATCAGCCTATAACACCCTAGTCAGGCCCCAGTTGGAGTATGCGTCTGCGGTATGGGACCCGCATACCAAAGACCATATTTCCAAAATTGAAATGGTCCACATTTTAGCTTTTTACACTTCTTCCATTGCATTTCGTCTAAAATACAGATGATAACAGCATGTGTGTTTCATTTTGTGCTTTGTATAGAATACTAACTTACTTAAAATGCGTTTTGATTAGTCGAGAAACATGAAACGGCTTGAGGAAGTAGAACTTGGCGAGTATGGGTGCTTAAAGAATAAAGACACGGATTTATTGTCACAGACTCCAAATGTGAGTGCGTATTCAGTGTGCAATATCAGTTGCCATGTAAAGACATATTCTCATTAAGAAAGCTGCACTGCAAATGGATCGATTTGACAAAACGCTAATAAACGAACGTTGGTCCAAAAGGCATAATTTGGGAACTTTCAGGAGCTATCAGCATGAAAACCATGTGACACACTCCGTTTGAATCATTTGCGTGCAAGAGTAGAATCTCAGTTAGCTGTTCAAAACTTGCTATATGTGCCGCGGAAGTTACAGGACAAATGTAATAAGTTGTCCTGAGTGTATACAGATGGCGGCTACTGAGACATGTATCGACTGCATTGGGGATTATTTTGAAACTTGTAAAAGCATGGGGTGCTGTATTGAATGTTCTTGAAAGAGCGTAAGCAAAGCCTATTACATGTAAAGTTTGTAATGATACATTGGAAACTAGGTGAATATGTTGTGATTTATGTCTAGGTTGGTATCATTAGCATTGCGCAACAATATCAGATACTCCAAAAACAAAGCCCAGGTTCTGTATTGACTGTTCTAGATTCGATAAAGACAGTTTTACATTCACATGAGCGGCGGCACAGTGGTTGTCCTTGAGTCGGAGACTTATTTGCTACACATATAATTGTATATTGTTACTGCATAGCAAGTGGCAAAGGAAGCGGTTGCTCATGCCCGTCATGACTGAAAGTGTTTTGTCTAAGACGTTAAAAGTGTTTTCTTTGAAAATTTAGAGGCAGTAATTCGGCACTGCAAAGGAAGCGGTGGCTCCGATCCGACATGACTGAGAAACTGTTGTCTGGGGCGTTTAAAATGTTCTTCGTCAAATATTGAATTTGATATTTTATGTGAGCCTTCGCATGAGAAAACCAACAATATGGGTTTCCGACCAGCTCCGACACAACACAAACCGACCTGTACAGCCACAGAAGCAGGCTAGAAAGTTTGGATTTACGTAGAAGAGGAATTGTACTATCAAAGTAGTGAAAACAAAGACGTTGATCAGTTGTGCAATTACTGTACTAGCCGCTGATTTGCGTCGTTGTTGTCGCATATGCAGAATGTTGGTTTTCTGGTTTTTTTTCTTTATACTGTATGAATGTCATTTTTAAGATGATAACACTTTGACTTTGTAACAGGAACCACATAATTGCTCAAAGAAATATTGTTGCTACTAGTCAGTTAGAACGAGTATGATCCACTGCAGAACCACTGCAGACGATGAGGGTGAGGTTAGGCGCCTGTAAAACCGGTTTAAGCCCCTCCCCTTCCCCCACCCAGAAATTTTATATTACTGATCGTTTCAAGTCGATATTTCTGTTGTGGTTCTATTTGTTTTATGTTTTGGAGTTGAATTTTTGTGCTTTTTTGGGGCCTTATGTGTGTTTTCATATTTTGGTTCAGTTAGGGTAACTGATCAATGACCACCTATTGGGAAATAGCTGCTCACTCGGCCTACGATATGTTTTCTTAATATAAGCACCTAACCGTCAATTTAGTTTTTCCCTCCTCGGTTGTTGGAGTGAGAATTTCTTTCTGATTGTGCTTTTTCCTGATGATTGCCTACTTGTAACTTTCTATGCACATATATGAACCCTGAGAGCGTATTTTAATGTTAATCGTATATTTTACCAAACGTGATCGTCGACGGTGACGTTAAATCATGGCGTTGACCAGTCATAAATAACGTTATTGGGTTCCTGATAGGGTATCGGGAAATAAACTGTTTGCGCTAACCTATTTTCCAAGTAAACTCTGACCTTTTTCTATTTATTTATATGAGCCGCGTCATGAGAAAACGGAATTTTTGCTTATGCGAAAACAAAGGCGCAGATCAGCTTCTCAGTAACTGCGAAGCTGGTCAGTGCCTTTGTTTTTGCTACACATATAGTACAATTCCTACTCTACTTATACACAACATTTCAAGAGTCTAGCTTTCTTCTGTGCTTGTACAGCTCGGTTTGTGTCAGACCTGGACAGAAACCCCGAAGACGGTTTTCTTGCGTCGCAGTTCATTTATTATCATATTCATGCATGTTTTCTCGTGATACATATCGGCTGTTGGTTTGAGGTGCACAAGTAAACGGCTCAGTAATTTTAAGTTACATATGTGTCAAAAAAGACATCGACGGGAAAGTCTGATACCTCCATGGTTTACCTGGAGAATAGGAAGCTATTGGAGCTTCAATATGATGCTTTCTGTGACTTTGGGTCGTATGGAGCTACTACTAGTAACGTCATCGACGTCTATACTTTTCAATCATGCAAACTTTAAATTGGTGGGTGTTTCACTATTTTTGAAATGATGTTAGTCTTAACTGTAATCATTGGAATTTCTAAAAGAAATCCTAATAGAGTTTAGAACTTGAAAACAAAATTTCCAACGTTTGAATCCACAAGGTCCTAATTCGCAGAGATAGAATTTTCTTTTGAAACATGCAAAATTTACAAATAAGAACAATACCAAACTGATTTAAACGCTTAATTGATTAGTTTATCTATGTTTGTTGTTTGTTGATACAATACTTCTACTTCTACTTTGTACTTCCAACAGTCGCCTTCCAGTTATAGTCAATCGACTGTTGGAAGTACAAAGTAGAATTAGAAGTATTGTATCAACAAACAACAAACATCTTAACAATTACAAAAACGGGACATTTGTAATATATCTATGGGCCGAAATGGCCGATATTGTCACACGCCGAAATGGTTAATATGGCCGAAATGACCAGTTACCGAATGGACATGTAAAATATTTCACAAATGACTCATGCATGGAAACTGCACCACAAATTTTTCGAACTTAGGTTTAGTCCGGGTTCATACATTTCCTGCAGTAGTAAGGAATTCCACTCTCTGGTATGTCACCATATGTATGGTCTAAGTAGTATCTCTACAAACCAAGATCCTGGTTGGTAATTAATCACTCCCTGCTGTCAGTCAAACCTGTACTGTTCATTTTATTGCAGTGATTATTTATTTAGCAGGAATCCAATACCCCAGCTGATAAGCACCATAAACCCATTAAGTGTGTATTTCTTCTGGCCATTCTGTCAGAACAGTGTTTATATTACACACATAGAGCATCAGAGATAAAAATTCTGTGAAATGGATGAAATAACTTTAGGAGCAGCTATTGAATATGGACTGCAAAGGAATGGTTACACAAAACTTAGGCCAAATCAAGAGACAATTTTGAAACAAGTTTTGAGTGGAAAAGATGTCTTGTTTTGTTCACCTACCGGTAGTGGAAAAAGCTTGATTTTTGAGGTTGCACCATTTGCATTTCACTTAATAAGTGGAATGAAAAGCTGTTGCATTGTTGTGTCTCCTTTAGCTGCCTTAATGAAATCAAAGGCTCAAGAACTGAGACTTAAAGGAACAGTGGCTGTGTATATACGGGAAATGAAGACAAATCCCACGGACGAGGATGCTCCGTTGAAAACAGACATTGTAGCTGGCATTCAAAGTGGAAAGTTTGAAATTATCTTTGCCAGTCTAGAAACATTACTGGAGAGTCACAGGGATGTCATGTTACAAATATCCAAATCTGGTTTCCTGAAAGCCATTTTCATCGATGAAGCACATTGTATAAAGAAATTGTAAGTATAACAATTGAATGGTCATTTCCATAATTTATCTAAGTGCCAGTTTTAAATTGAGCCAAGGACTAATTTCCCTCCCGGCGCTACCCCCCCCCCCCCCCATCTGGTGAAGTATTGTCAATATGGCGAATCACCAGTAAACCATTCAGATTTAATGGTATTACTTTAAACCATTTATGTCTAAAAATCAAGTGTTCAGCATATTAAAATGGTTTGAGCATTAAAATCATGACTTAAAAGCGAACTCAATCTGTCTCACTGATACGATTCTATCGAGTACCCACAATTTACGTTCAAACATAAAAATTGGCGCATCACAAATTCGGAGAAGGCAAAAAAAAACCCCAAACAATTATGTGCATGTAACTTTGCGCTATTCAAAGCTTTAAAGTTGACAGTTAAATTAATTAGTTTATTTTCTATGTGACCAAACATAATAATAATAATAATAAAAAAATGCTTAAAAAGAATTGTAAGATGATATCTAAAATTTCCTTAAAAAGATACAGGTAGGCAATGATCAAGAAAAGCCGCAATTAGAAAGAAATTCCCACTCCAAAAAACGAGGTGGGAAAAACTAAATTGACATTTACAAACAGCCAGTAAGCCTAGTGAGCAGCTATTTCCCCAAAGCGGACCACTCAGTTACTCTAACTTAAAAATAAAACTATGAAAAGGTACATAAGGTTCAAACAGCACAAAATTGACTCCAAAACATAAAACAAATGGAACCACAACAAAAGTGTGTATTACATGATTGTTTTTGTATGTGGATATTCATACTTTAATTTAATTATGTATAATAATAAATGTACATCATATCTTTTTCAGTGGAAAGCCAGATGTTACTGCAAAGAAAGCAGCATACAGGCCGATGTATGGGTGTCTTGGGGAATTGCGGTCTCTAGCCGGACCTAATGTGCCTGTTGTTGCCTTGACAGCAACAGCCTCCTTGGAAACACGGAAAATGATAATGAAAGACCTGTGTATGGCTGACAAATCATTTCAACTTGTCGTTGATCCAAATAAAACAAATATTAAATATTGGGTATTTGAAACGGGGAGAGGACGGGAGGACATTTGTGATGACTTCGACTGGCTAGTGGATCTCATTAAGAGAAAAGGAAAAGAAACACCACGAATGCTTGTGTTCTTCCGGAAAATTGACCATATTTCTGATGTGTTCGAACACTTAGCTACATCTCTTGGTGAGCAAGCATATGTGAATTTTACACCTGAAGGACCTAACGATGATAGAAACAGGCTGTTTGATATGTATCATCTCAAAACAGATGAAGAAGTCAAGGAGACAGTCTCTGCATCTTACCAGGACCCTGAGGGTGTGACAAGAGTGGTGCTTTGCTCAACATCTTTCAGCATGGGACTCGACGTTAAGGGAGTTAATTCTGTAGTGCACTATGGGTCATCAAATGACCTAGATGATTATATTCAAGAGTCTGGTCGTGCTGGACGTCATCCTGATGAACAATGCCATGCAATAATAATCAAATACAAACGTTGTCTGTCCAGCAAAAACATTGCCACAGGTATGAAAGAGTACATTAATTCAAAGACATGTAGACGAAAGATTCTTCTGAAGCCTTTTACAACAACAGATTTAACACAATTCCCTGGTAATAATTTACATGATTGCTGTGACATATGTACATTAATGTGCAGGTGCCAGTGCCAATGCGCCAATGAAAGCTGTGAATGTGCAACATTATGTTCTTCTCCTGAATCAGATGTTTTTAGCAGCATGATGAACCACCTCAAATATGGAGTTTCTGATACTGATGTTGACTCTAGTTCATCAGATGAAAGTGATTTTGAAGGTCATATTGCACGGAAGCCTCAGGTTTTGACATACTCCACTGATGAAGACTAACATTATTAAGTGAGAATAGCTTTAAAAGTAAATGAAACAGTCTTTTATGGGCCATGGCTTGAAATGCTTTGATTCTTAATTACATCGACTCAACCTTTGTATGTGCTTTTACTGCCTTGAATAAAATTGCATGATCTACATGTCTTTAATCGTTGTCATTTCAAAATTTTTGTAAAAATTAAGTAAACAATTACAATGCAATGTTTCGTGCTTACACCTATAACTGCTATAGTAAAATGCACTCTGTGCAACTAGGCATTAATTTAATAAAATCTAGGAAATACATGTATATGCTTAACCACTGCACCAGTCCGCTCCACTTAAGAAATATCATGTGAAATTCTAGATCAGAGAAGACAGAAACACTGACTTCATATGCGCCGTGTCATGGGAAAACCAACAATGTGGTTTTGAATAAGTCCGATACAATTCGGTCTGTGTAGTCACAGAAGATAGCTGGAAGCTAGAAATTTGGTTTTAAAAAGTGGGGGAATTGTACTATCTGTGTAGCGAAAACAAAGGCGCTGATCAGCTTCGCAATCACAATGCATATGATCTGCCCCTTTGTTTTCACATATGCAAAATGTTGGTTTTCTGATTGCGCCTTTTCCTGATCTTTGCCTACTTGTAACTTTTTTTTTTCTCATGACACGGCTTACATATTTTGACACTCTGTTTGCTGATTCTTCAAATTATGTCTGATGGGACATGGCGCTTAGTATCTTATCGACAAATGAAAAATTAAGCATGCAATCTTACCTTTTAATCAATGCAAAATTTAGATCACCTCGTTATGTTTGAATAGTCACATTCTATGAGATATTTTATGTAAACTTATTGTTTCATGTACACTTTGTACATTAAAAAAATCACATGACAATATACCAAATGACGCACTAAAGAGTTCTTCTCTAATCAGCTACTGGTAGTCCAAAGCATAATTCCAGTCAACTATCTTTTGAATCAACTATTCTTAAACACTATTTATAAGTCTCAAATGTCCTCACATCCTAAGTTCAGTTTGACGGTTTGAAGCGCATTTTTCAAGCACTATCATACAGAACAAGCACAATGCCAAACTCATAATGAGTAATCATAGAAATGTTTCTTTGAGATTTTGGTCATGCTCCTTCCCAACCAGTCTCTGAAATCCTCCATGTCCATATCTCGTAACTGGTTTGCGTCTATCGTTCGGAATGCAGAGTGAGCTCTACCAGGGATGGTGGCAAATACCTGTCTTGTCGTGAATTGTCTCGCCAAGGCATATATGTCCCCTGATACATCCGCAAATGTATGTTTGCCAGAAGGCCTGATCACTTTGGAGGTGTTGTCATAATTTTTCAGGATACTTTCTGTTTTCATGGCACTGCGACTTACTCTTGAAATTGTTTTCTGTGTGAATACTCCCCTATAACTGTGGGCTTCTTCTTTAAATGTTTTGTTGCAGTGCTCGATGTCTAAGTCGTTAGGATGATTGCTGTCACTTTTCCCCCTATGATTAACCACCCGGTTCCAGATGAGTCTGTGTGCAAGCCTTTCACTGAGCAGCACCTTAGATTGTAAAATGGTTTCAAGCATACCATATGCATACTTTGTGCATTTGAAACGTTTATAGTACAGATACATGATTGAGTCAAGACGTAACATCCGTTCTCCATCTCCAAGCTTGATTGCATCATCATGGTCCAATTTCAATAACCCTAAAGTTAAAGCAGTCTTTGAATAATTAAGGATGTAGTCACTATTATCATCTAGCTTATTTGTACTCCTTTTCCCTTTTACATATTTCTTAATTTGGGTCACTGTTTCTGGTTTACAGGCAGAAGTTTCCTCATGGTTTCTTAATGAGCTGATCAGTTTGTATTTCTTACCACATTTCTGACATACAATATCATCATTGGACTGGTAACCAGACTCAGGGATTGTCGGTAGATCCGTGTCGGTGAATGAATGGACAACACGTGTAGCTTCTGACATAATGTATTCCAGCATTTGTTTGCTGTCACCTATATCTCCATCATATGTGTTCTGTTTGGGCGTTCCGTCCAGTGAATCAATACCAAAGTGTTTCATTGCTGCATTTACTATATAAGCTTTAGTAAACTTATCAACAAGTTCTGAACTGGCATAGTAATTGCTGGCTGGATCTTTTGACACATTCTTTGCATTTATCGTGTTTCTGGCTGCATAAAGGGTCCCTGTATCTTTGGACGATGCGGTACTATACAGAACTTTCCATATAACCTGGAATTTGAGACAAACAATGTAAAATTGATTGTATTTATATTTTATTTATCTCTAGTAACAAAGCCATAAACAGACCTGTACATAATTTTATTCAGTTTGCTTTTTCAGACAGTACCGGTCTAATTTGCATATATTTAGTCATGGCTGCAGGTTTAAGTCACAGGCTATGACATTTTCAATAAAATGGCTCATCCATGAAAATTAGCTGTTATTATAGTATGCATATACTAAAATTTGTTAATACATAAGTATGTGCATATTTCACAACTGAACACATAATATCTTTGTGAAGATGAGATTCTAAAGAGCTGATGATTTTGAGCTGAATTTACATTATGATCTGAAAATGTATCAGTAATGTGCATAAGTTACATGTACCTGTAGAAACTCTGCCTGATTGTGGAACTCTTCCATTTTTGGCACCAAACCTTCCAATCTCTTAGATGGAGTTCGACCATTCCGCTTTGCCGACTGAGCCTGTTTGTGGCGCTCAAACGTTAAGTAATCGCCTCCACTGAGTATTTTCACTGGCTTTTTCTGCCAGTCGTCGTCCTCACTTGTCCCGGGAACATACTTATGTATAAAGGTACAAATGTCTGTCATGTCCTCATTAAACTGTTCGTTCTTCTGAAGAACGCCCATATTAACCTGAAACATAAGATTTCATAATTACCAGTATATTAATGTATTGTGTGGTACAGATTATACATGTATACATATAATCTTAAGTAAATCTTCAAATCAGTAAGTGATGCATAAACCATGCAGGATGTGATCAGATGGTATGTTGCTTAAGGATATAAAACATTTTATGTGCCAAAAATAAATGAGTATGAAAATTCAAATGCTAATAGTAATACGTATTAGAAGTCAAAAATCGATGAAATTTTCCAGTTTGAATAATAAAACTAATAATTTATAACTAAATGGCATTCTAACATTTATGAGCAACATTAATTTCAGTCACATTGAGCATGAAAATAGTTTTTGTAAACCCACACAAACTTTTACAACAAGCTAAACAATTACTTAAGCCTAAGTTTGCACATATCAAAATATGCTATTTTTGCATGTGTCTGACATTCCATCTAGTTGGTTGCCTGCTTTAGATAAATTTAACTTCTAACAATGCATAGAGCGTCTTGTACTTACCCTTTGAGACTTCTTGGTGGTGTCTTTCATATTCTTGTGTTCAAGGTGTTTTGGCAAAACAACTTTGAATTGCGCAAAACAAGGCAATAGTTCAGTGATCTGAGTGGCGACAATGAAGGCGAATTCTTGAATCAACTGTGTCTGTTCGAGATGACCGGGCACAAGTTCCTTGAACTGTACTGTTTCAATGTTGTCCTTTGGTTTGGAGTCATCCAAGTGGTTTCCAGATACCCGATTTTTATAGGCGCATATTTGGAACATGTGTTGATCCTTGTTTTGGTTGGTAAGCGTCATTTGGCGAACTTTCGTCCTCATATCTACATTGTCGCCAACAAAGTAGAATCCTGGATGCATTGTGGATTTGTGTCTTTCAAGTTCAACCTCCGCGTCTGCCTGTTCAAACATGATGGTGGCTGCTGTCAACACATCATCGCCCCCTTTGAAGTGCTTCAATCTTGTCATACATCTGTTTTTCTATTTGGGTGTCCTCTTGAACAGCTGCTGACCATTGCTGCAAATCATTTGCCCAGGAACTGCTGAAGTCGTCTGCCATGGAAAGGGTAGCCATATATCCAAGACAGTCATTTGTAACACTGAGACGTCGAAATACTGATTTCTTTGCGCCACCTTTTAGCAGTATTAAACTATTCAGCCGTTGAATGACATTCATATGGCTGTTGTATAATGATACCAACTTACAGGCTGCACTGACCAGAGCCGGAGTTATTGACTGTTCAGTTTTTCTTGTGTTTCTATTCATCTGTTTTCTGTTGGTTGCTGCACTGACCAGAAACTTCCAAAACACAGGGGCCCTCTTCTCAAATTCACTTGACAGAACATTCCAAGACACTGATGATAGATTTTCTTCAGTTTTTGAACTCAGAACTGGGAACTGGTTTTGACTGCATAAACCCTTTATTTCAGTCTGTATTTTCTCAGCAAAAGTGTCTTCTACTGTTTCCCTCCATTCTTCATTCATAAGGTCACAGAACTCTTTGAGTCTCCCATTTAACAAGTGCCGTATCAAACTGGTCTGATAGGTAGATGCATCAAAACTTTCTGTGACATTTCCAGTTGTTATCAGTACCTTAAATTGAAGACAAAACACAGGTTAATCCATGATGTTGGTTAAAATACTGATCAAAAAGGCAACCTGCACATTTCTAACTTTATTCCCAATTTGCTGACCAGCAGTTCCTGTTCAAAGTATGGACACTTAGTTGTGGTAAAATGGTTGTGTACCATAAATAGTTGAATAGAACATTTAACTATAACAAATGAAATAAAGATGTCTTAGCATGACCACTCAAGGGCTGAACCAGTTCCAAATGTTGTTGTTGTTTTTTTCTCTGCAATTTTATTACATAGGTTATAAGAGCAAACAATGCAGACTCAGATGAGATGCTGCAACTGCGCTTTTTTAACCTCCTGAAAATAGCATTTGAGCAGTCGCGTCAGAAAACCAACAATTTGGGTTTGCAACCAGGTCCGACAAAGACCTGCCTGTACTGTCACAGAAAAACGCTAGAATCTTGAAACTTTGGAAATAAGTACATGTAGCAGAGTAATAGAACTATCCGTGTAGCGAACACAAAGGTGTTGCGCAGCCGGTCTGCGTCTTTGTTTTCGCATATGGGAATTGTTGGTTTTCTTATGCGGCAGCTCATTTATAACATGCATGATGTGAGCCTAAATAAAGATCTATTGTTGACCGAAAAAGGCTATTTCAGGTGAAAATGTATTACCATATACTACGCAATTTTAACTAAACTGGCCTTCGAAGCAATAGCTTCAAATTTTGTCTAAAAATCTAGAAAAGTTTATTCTCAGAATACACAGTCATATAGAATGGATGTTCAGTCTGTGCACCAGTGGCGCCGGTATTCACTCTTGTGCAGAACAAAGTAGAGCAGAGTTTCTCTTGATATGACTTTTATGATACACATCAGCTCTATTCAAGAGCAAATGCTTATCATTGCCTACTTTTACCATTATGCATTTATGTATTATCTGGCACAGTTGCACTGTCTGACCATTAACCTCTCCTTGTCGTGTGTTAGGCATTTGATATGATCTTAGTAGGCTGGAAAATGAAAGTAATTGTTGAAATAAGATCAAATAGTTGAATGTTAGTTTTTTCCACAATTTGACCTACTGGAAATGTTATGAGAGTATACAAGCCAAGGCACAAGAAAACTGGACTTCGGGATTTCAGACCAGGTCTGATAGAAACTTGCCTGTACAGTTGCAAAAGTAGCCAGAACCTAAAAACTTTGTATATAAGTAGCAGAAGAATTGTAATATCCTAGTAGCAAAAATAAAGGCTCTGATCAGCTGTGCAGTACTGCACAACTGTTCTGTGCAGGCAAAACCCCGATTTTCTCATGACATGGCTCAGTTTATTTCCATACCTTTGTTTTAGCATGTTTATCATGGTCCACCTCCATTGATTCTGCTGCTGAACCGAAACGACCATGGTCGGTCTTGCTCTCCTTGTTGTCTGGTACTGGGAAAACATTTTCGAAAGGAAGTCTCTTTTTGCTGGTTTTACCATGTGTTTTTTTCAAGGATTCTATTGTTTTTTCATAATTTGCCTTGTGTCTGTGGACATTTGTCTGTAGTGTAAGAAGACTTCGGTGACAGTTTCTGCACAGACTATCCGCATGTAGTAGTGGGGAAATTTCAATTGAGAGAAGTTTTTCAACTAAAGCACATGCCTCAGATTTCTTTTCATTTTTGAACAATCTTACGCGATAGCTGTCTTTTTCTTCTCTTTTGCCACACAAAATACACAATCGTTTTTTTTGTTGTTGGAGTATACTGTATGTTAATATATTCTTTAGTGGGTGTACAACTCAATGCTGCCATCATGCTTTATGACAACAGTTCCAGTGATCATGTTTAAAACAGATATATACAATAATAATTTGCCAACACTAAATCCCTATTATATATTCAGAAAATATCACTGGTACTAAGTATTATCACAATTTCAGAACTGTAGCCAAATTTCATAATTTTATCCACAGCCACTATCAGAACATTTCTTTCCCTGTATCCTGGGGTTTTACTACACAAAACTTTCCATTGATAAGGAATTAAGTGCAACATGTGTATTCTACCATTCACTTCCAAACCGTTATGTAAACATCCATGCTGAGAGAGGATCATTAAGTGGTCAGTGGGCATCAGATAAAAGTCCATTAAAAACAAATAAATGTCAATCAAATCTGGCAAACCTTGGAAGATAAAATGCGAGTTAGACCAGTCTGAAACATCTGATTAGAAGAAGATAGCATTTGTTGATATATGAAGGAATTTCACTATAAATGATTATGCATTATTTTAATTATCTTTTTTTTTTTCAAAACAACAATGTTTCAGACTGTGGCCAGTCTACATGATAGCTTACCCGACAGTGTTTGGTCGAGGCATCCTTTTGGGCCGAGTTGACCCGGAACATTTCGGATACTCGTAGCACTATACACAAAGTGCTGAATAGAGTATGACCCTTAAGTTCCGGTTTTGAAACGTGTTTTGGTTTTTCATTGACACTTCACTTAAGAATGTTTCGCCGCAAACTAATAGCTCTAAGCCATCACCAGCCTGACAACTTCAATGAAGATGGTATGTTTCACCATGCACAGAGATAAAAAAAAATATGTGAGCTAGGGGTATACTCCCTACACGGTGGGGTATGAAAGCCCCTGCCGAGCCATTTTTTTTCTTTTTTTTTCTTTTTTTTTTTTTTTTTTTTTTTTTACTGTTTACTGAGTCGATCAACTTCTGACCATTACCTCAGGAGCTGTGGAAATGTGACTTGCTCAAGGCCACAACGAAAGGCGCCCCGGCTGAGGATTGAACCCGGGACCTCTGGGACCGGAGTCAACCACTCGACCCCTGCGCCAGTCCCAGACCTGTTTATAACTACGTTTTTTGTGTAGTTTCTACGTATTTGGACTTTAAAATACGCTCTACGGATCGCTAGGTCAAAACTACGCATCTCGCGAAATTCAGATTTTTCGGTCATTTTTTGTCTGTTTTGGTCCATTACCCGGACATTCATCTATTCTATTCTCAGCTAAGGGAAGTAACTCAATCTTCGATCTCGATCATTTAGCAGGGTTGGGGTAATTAAAAATGTAATTGTAATTAATTGCAATTTAATTACATTTTTCAAAATAATTGAAAGTAATTGTAATTCAGTCTTCAGTTTAATTACAATAATTGAAATGTAATGAATTACAGTGTCAAAAAGGAGTGTACTTAACAATAACTTTTAATTACTTTGAATTACTTTTAAAGAAAACATCTCTTACATATACATTGTATATTTAGAGAGTATTATTGTAAGAGTTTGCTGCAGGTTATCCTGTTGAATCTTGTTTCCTTGCATGTATCATTAAAGTATATGATCAGTGATACAGTACTCAAAATATTTTCCCATGGACATAAGTTATGTTACATCAGTAGCCAAATTTTGTCTCTTCATCTATTAAACATGTTTCTTCATCTACTGATAAAATCTTGGGCATTTTTAAAATGTTTAATCCTTTCCTAAAACTGATGACCTTAGAGCTATTTATAATCTTATACACAGAATGTGACATTAAACAGTCATTGATCAAAGGAAGTGTGAAAACACAAACAATTATTATCTTTTCTTTTGTGTCCTTGATTGGTGTATTGCCTACAGGATTCCTTTTTGTTAATTTTTCACACCTCACTGACATTCATAATTTAACTGGTCACAAATTAAACTGCTTCTTTTCAATGTCATCTTGTATTTCTAATTTATGGGGGATGGAGAGAACATAAAAAACATGTAACATGTTTTCCAAACAGAAACCTGATGAAAATTTTGGTGAAAAGTTCTTTATCATGTTTCTATAATTGTAAGATACACATACAGTCAGACAGTATAGCCCTTGTTAGCACTTTTTAATTTATAGCTCTACTGACATTTTGCAGTTGTAAGGACAGTGCGTGTAGACATTTGACCCTTTAGATGTTTTTGTGGGATTTTTTTAATGATTTGCCATTCATAAGAAACCAGCAGTGATCATTCCCCCCATCATTTATCAATTTGATAAGCCAGCATCACAGTCAGCAAACTTATCTTGGTAGAATTCATAAAACATTTATAATGTGCTTAAGCGTAAGAGTCGACAACTTTTCAGTCAAATGAGAACAGATATACAGCTTCCTAGTTGTCCCCCGCCTTTTCGAAGAAAAGCGGACGGACATAGTTTTTGGCTCTCCGTCATTCCGTCCGTCCATCCGTCCGTCTGTCCGTCCGTCCTTCCGTCCCCCTATAGGAGTATGTACCTTGTGCAAGCAACTCCTCCTACAGTTTTATTCCGATTCTTTTGAAACTTTACACATGTCTTGACCATGCTTTGAAGATGTGCATGTGATTTGGATATAATCCTCAGATTAATTTTTGACACTTTTTTCGCAATTTGAACTTAGTCATTTTTTGGACATTTTGACAATGAAAGTGAATGTATGGTGGGTATCTTGTGCAAGCAACTCCTCTTACAGTTTTATTCTGATTCTTTTGTAACTTGATAGATGTTTTAATCATGCTTTGAAGATGTACATGTGATTTGGATATAATCCTCCGATTAATTTTTGACACTTTTTTTGCAATTTTAACTTAGTCATTTTTCGGACATTTTGACAATGAAAGTGAATGGATGGTGGGTACCTTGTGCAAGCAACTCCTCCTACAGTTTTATTCCGATTCTTTTGAAACTTTACAGATGTCTTGACCATGCTTTGAAGATGTGCATGTGATTTGGAAGTAATCCTCAGATTGATTTTTTATACTTTTTTTTGCAATTTGAACTTAGTCATTTTTTGGACATTTTGACAATGAAAGTGAATGGATGGTGGGTACCTTGTGCAAGCAACTCCTCTTACAGTTTTATTCTGATTCTTTTGTAACTTGATAGATGTTTTAATCATGCTTTTAAGATGTACATGTGATTTGAATATAATCCTCTGATGAATTTTTGATACTTTTTTTGCAATTTTAACTTAGTCATTTTTTGGACATTTTGACAATGAAAGTGAATGGATGGTGGGTACCTTGTGCAAGCAACTCCTCCTACAGTTTTTTTTCCGATTCTTTTGAAACTTTACAGATGTCTTGACCATGCTTTGAAGATGTGCATGTGATTTGGATATAATCCTCAGATTAATTTTTGATACTTTTTTCGCAATTTGAACTTAGTCATTTTTTTTGGACATTTTGACAATGAAAGTGAATGGATGGTGGGTACCTT
The DNA here is from genome assembly GCA_964017185.1 of Rugalucina vietnamica. Classification (NCBI taxonomy): domain Eukaryota; kingdom Metazoa; phylum Mollusca; class Bivalvia; order Lucinida; family Lucinidae; genus Rugalucina; species Rugalucina vietnamica. Next base: position 35,616,822 of record OZ024872.1, read on the forward strand.
TTGAAACTTTACAGATGTCTTGACCATGCTTTAAAGATACGCATGTGGTTTGGATATAATCCTCACTTTAATTTTTTTCTCACTTTTTCGAAATTTGAACTTAAGTCGTTTTTCAGGCATTTACACTCAGAAAGTGCATGTGAATTGGATATATGTTATTCTAAGATTATATTTGTGTAACTAAACTATCAAGGCGGGGGACATAAATTCTCTGAATTTGCTTGTTATTAACCGATGATAAGAGGAGTTATTATATTTACAAATAATCTTTTGAGATTTGATAAAATACATAATTATATGTTAAACTTAGAACCATATCATTTGATGGTTAATTCTGTGTACACCAGTGGATTAAAACATCCCTCTACAGTGGGGGACAAAAAGAAAAAGGAGACACACAGTACAAAAGGTTCTTGTCAGACAGTTCTCAGTCCTTATCACTACAAGAGTTTTATTTCCATTTATGAATATTTTTGGACTTATGGGTTTCATGCGTCTCAACACTCAATGCAAAGTAATTGTATGTAATGAATTGCATTAGGCTAAGTAATTGTATGTAATTAATTACTTTACTGAAATGCCTAGTAATTGTAATTTAATTGAACAGATGTCAGTGTAATTGTAATTTAATTAATTACTTTTCAAAGTAATTGACCCCAAGCCTAAATGACATTTAGGCACAAAATTGTTGGAGTAGAGGCTCGATAAACAGATTAGCAAGCGTCTGGTGGAAAATATTGCACTTTTCTCGCGAATTCTCACACTGATTTTAGCCTCCATTTTTAGATGATAGATTTTTAGAAAAAAACTTTATATTTTTGTGGAAATGTTGAAAAGAAAGAATGAAAATGAACTTGAAGAACATGAAAAACCCTCAACTAAAAGGCAGAGATTCAAAAGTGGTCTAGCTAATCAGAATTTCCTGCCCCTTTATCACGAACTTTGGCGATGTTTGGAGCGATCAGACAAGGGTGACACATTTGCAAAATGTACTGTGTGTAATTCACACTTCTGTTGTGCTCATTCTGGACGATATGATTGTAAAAGACATATTGAAAGTAAACATCATAAAGACTTCATAAACTTGAAACAATCTAGCGGTTCGATAGCAAATTATTGTGTTGAAAACCAGACAAAGACCAACCTTGATATGCAGATTGTAAAGGCTGAAGCCATTACTTGTGAGACTATTACGTATAACAACTTGTCGTTAAGCACAGCCAACCCTTTGTCGAGATCTTTTAAGGTAATGTTTCCAGATTCGAAAATTGCCGCTGGTATGTTCACAAGTTTTTCTTTCTTAAATACATGTAGTAATATTCTTTCACAAGACTATTAATATTGATAAAGCTTTCAATGAGTGGGAGTATAGGAAAGGACCCACATCTAGCAAAATAGCTCCAACAATTCTTCAGTATGTCTTAAAAAAATAATAAATAATATCGGATCAGATCTGTTTTACTTTGTAATGCAGTCCTTATATTTATTGTACATTTTTATAGTTTTTATCATTTTTTTTTATTTTTATGATAAATTTTTAGTCAGTTTTAATGCCTAATCTGATTTTATGCTGATATTATGTATATTAAATTGTGTACAAAGTTTTTTGTTTGTTTTAGCCTTTCGTTTAAGGCAATCGAAGATGTTTGACGCATCCTATGATGGACTACACTTAAGTACCCAAAACTACACATATCCTCATTAGTGACAACACATGCCATGTTTTGAATGTAAACAGGTCTGCAGTCCGCTCCACAGGTTTTTGACTTGTAATCGCCAGTAAAACTCAAAATACTAAAAATGAATGGTTTCATATGTTGAAACAGACGAAATCGCACAGATGTTTAAGATATTGTTCGTCATGATTAATTTGAAAACTAAATTTGATGGCAATTTTCTATTTGACTTGTACAAAAGCTGAGATTTTCTATCAAATCCAATAAATTTGGCAAATTAGCATTACTGAGTTTATGTAATCGCTTTCCAATTATATAAAATCATTTCAAATATTATAAAATATCATTCTGTATTTTATTTTCCATGAAGATGTCGAGCTTTAAGCAATAATTAGTCAAAAACCTGGCTCGGCATAGTAAGCTGGGCAGCTTGGCTCGGCATGGGCTTTCATACCCCACCTCCCTACACAGAGTCAGATCTTTGATCACATAATACCAACATCTAAATACAGTCCAACCTGTCTTAAGCAAGCCCTGTATTAAGCAAGCACCTGTCTTAAGCAAGCGATTTTAGTGTTTCCCTTGGCAGCTTGCTTAAGACAGGTTGGACTGTAATAAAATAGTTTTCTGGTGTCGTATACATGTATATATGATCTTTGGTCAATCATTCATCAGGGTACATTCCTTTACCGGAATGGACACAATTCCCGGAATGGACTACCTGAATTGACATTAATCTGTGGCATTGAGTACTTTGCATGTAGTATTTAATGTGCTCAAACAATTACGTTTGAAGTCATTACTCAAATAAGTGGTTTGAATAAAATATGTTTCATCTAAGTATAGGAAAACTTGCTCCCCAGGGTGGCTCAGTGGGAGTGGGGTCCCGGACTAGGGTGCGATTATTGTTCAGACGGTTCTTTGATAGAAATAAACTGTATATAATAGAGTTCTCAGGGGTTGTTCTACATCATAGGTGCAAATTTTATAAAGATCGATAGAAATGAGTAAAAAGTAACCCAAGCGTATATGGGCATTTGATCTAGGCTTCTACTCATGTCCCCATTGTATGGAACACAATTTTGCGGTACCTAAACCACACAATTCTCAAACTTATCACAGTCTTGTGCATATTCTAGGCCACCCTGTCTTCAAAAACTAAATAAAAAGTACACCAGGACACGTATAAATGTCCGTTCGGGTAATCAAACCCATTCGGGCCACATTTATCACCATAGTCAATTGAGTTTCACAGCTATGCCATTTCCTAATTGCGTGTTGCCTGTCTGACAGGAGTTCATGTTGAACAGTTCATCAATGGGCCATAATATTTGAGCATACAATACGTTTAAGAAGCTTACAAGGAATGCATGTCAAAGAAACTGGGCAGAAATTATCGGCAAGAGACCTATCGCCCTCATTAAATGGGACGAATTATAGCAAAAATGCATTTATAAGTTCATTGAGCTTTCTGTGTAATTGAAGTAAAATAAATAATGTTTAAGTCGAAAAATTGTCAAGAATTTAGATCTTTTAGCACTGAATGCTGGAATGAACTGTTTTTTTTTTTCTGCAAATGGTATACCCTTTACTGAGGTGTAAAGCTTCGTAGCATCTGTGTTGTTTCAAGCTGAGGCTATCAACATAATGGCCATGCCAATAACGCCATTTATCCTCATGATGTTTGTGTCGATAAGCAGCATTATCAGCAAGACTGCTGTGCAGATAGCCAAGTTTCAAGTTTCCAAGTTTATTTCAAAAGCTCAGGTTACAGTGATATAACAACATGAGCAGCAATATAATAAACAACTATGATACAATTTCATGGCGACTTGAAAGAAAAGATTTAATAGACAGATGGGTAGAGGGAGAAAGAAGAGTGTAGAGTGTAGAATACGATAGATATTGGCTATAATCAGCATAACAGGAGTATGACATTCAATGTCTAAGAAGCTTTCTTAATGCACAGACATATGAGCCACCTCGTGGGGAAAACCAACAATGTGGTTTCCGAACAGGTCCGACACAAACTGGCCTGTACAGCTACAGAAGCAGGCTAGAAGTTTGAAATTTTGGATTTAAGTAGAAGAGTAATTGCACTATCCGAGTAGCGAAAACAAAGGCGCTGATCAGCTTCGCGGTTACCGCGAAGCTGATCTGCATCTTTGTTTTCGCCTAGGCAGATTGTTGGTTTTCTCACGAGGCGGCTCATATTGTCAATTTTTCAGTAATTTGTGTTAATGGTAATGAAGTTGGTTGACATTCTTTGTTAATTATGAACTTATTAAAGGGAAAAAGAAATGAAAATAATACTGAGAAAAATATAATCTTGTAAAATGTAAAGCCAGTGTCATTTCAGTTATACGTCTGTATGGCCTACCGGTACTCTGATTGGATAATGTTGGCATGACAAACTTATGATGAAAAGAGTCGATGGGAATTAGGGTAAACAAGGGTAAGGGGAGAATGATGACAATGTATGAATTGCTCGGGCTGTGAAGTTACATTCACACTTTTGTGATTTTCGCCAAATATATTAGGTCCTGTGGTAAGGTTATTCTTTTCTGGCCTCACATAAATAGAGGATCTTACACGAGTGGTCATTTCATATGAAATTTATTAAACGAGCCTTCGGCGAGTTTAATAAATTTCATACGAAATGACCACGAGTGTAAGATTCGTTTTATCATATGACTTCTAAAATAGGTTTTTATCGCTTTTAAAGTGGACATATTTCCAATGAAAATTTACATTGTTGTTACGGACGTCGTCAATGACGTTACATATTCCCGCAAAAGTGTTATTATACGTGTGGTCATACGATTTTTATGACATGACGTTATCCACTGGAAAACAGCGGCGTCATATGATAAGTTGTAAATATGTTGGTCGTGAGTGTCAGGCTGACAGCATTTCATAATCACCACTAGTCTAATTGTAGCATATACCTGGCTTAACGCCTGGTACTGCATAGACAGTCAGGGATGTATTGTAACCATGAGGCAGGAAAACATGTCCATGAAATGAATTATAAATACCCCCTTAAACCCCACTTTTATATAGCAAAACCAGGGTATTCAGGGGTATACTTATTTTTGCTCCAAAACATAGATTGTGGGTACTCGTTAGAACTGCCTCGGCAAGGCAGTTCTAGCGTGTACCCTCAATCAATGTTTCTAGCAAAAATAAGAAAACTATCAAAAATTTTCTACCGAAAATTTTCAATTTTTACAACATACAAAAAAATCTGTATATTACATGGGCTTGTTTTTCGTAATGATTACTTTAACTCATTTTAGCCTGGTGTCCCTTTTGTGGAACAGAGGCGAACAGAATAGCCCCAGATGTGATGCTGCAGAACGTGGCGTCCCATCTGGGGCTATTCTGTTTGCACAGAGAAATTTCATCGAAAAATGAGAATGATAAAAAATAAAAATCACTCCTAACGCCCCTAAAACTGAATGTGGACTCTTCCAAATGATAATGATAGGAGAATCCATTCGTCAAATATGGGTTAATAACTATTACATTTTTAATTTCAGATGTAAATGAATTTCGCAATCTCATAGTTTGGCTGGAAGATCAGAAAATTCGACATTACAAAATAGAAGATAGGGCAGGGCTCAGGAATATTGGGCATGATTCTTGGACCAAAGCATTTGAATCAGTGAGTAAACTAAGCTGCCGCACAAGTAGACCAACCATTTGCTTATGCGAAAACAAAGGTGCAGATCAGCTGTGCAGAAACATCTTTTTACATCTACATGTACCACAACCTCTTAATATCAGTATTGTTGGGGTCCAAGCTCTATTCCATTCTGTAACATAGGTAAAATGTCTATATTTGAGCCACCTCATGGGAAAACCAACAATTTGCATATGCGAAAACAAAGGCGCAGATCAGCTTCACGGTAACCGCGAAGCTGATCAGCGCCTTTGTTTTCGCTACACGGATAGTACAATCCCTCTACTTCCTAAATACGAAATTTCATGCTTCTATCTGTCTTCTTTGACTGTACAGCCTGATTTGTGTTGAACCTGTTCGGAAACCACATTGTTGGTTTTCCCACGAGGCGACTCATTTATAGCCAAAAATCTGAAATGACCACTTGGGGTCAAACAATGATCAGTGTTATATCCAAAATCCATGTCGTAACGATTCATGTTATATAAGGTGTAAATGCAATAAGCATGTTTTATCGTGGACTGAAGTGCTGGTTATGCTTGACTAAATGGTATAAAATTGTTGTGTTTCAGTACCTTACAGAACTGGGTTGTCCGTACAAACAGACCAACAAGAGAGAAGTCCTAGACTGGGTGTTAGGGTATGCTATAAGACTTGAATATGGGGACGAAGGTAAGTTTAAGGAGAAAAAATTTAGCCATGTAAGGTGAGGAAACCCTTATTTTGGATTCTGACCTGGTCCGGCAAAAATCAGTCTGCAGTCACAGGAAAAGCTTGAAAGTTCATATTTTTAAGAAGACACAGTCATTGTACTATTTACTTTACCATAACAAAAATGTCATTATGTATAAACCTGTCCAATGTCTCTTCTTTCTCAAATCCGAAATTTTTTACTTGTAGCTATTTTTTGACTACAGCCAGGTTTGTGTTGAACTTGGTTTGAAACACATATTGTTGGTTTTTTCATGCTGAGGCTCATTTATTTTTCAGTTGAGAAGTACAAAACTATAAAACCCCAAGTATTTGACAAAACCAGCAGTGATAAACCCACAGGGCCATCAACTAATCCTATTGATAATCTCAACTGTAAGTACTTTGTTAAATACTGTAGATCTGGTAATTTTGCGAATATTCACGAATTCGTGCCTGGGGATTTTAAGGTTCTAGCTAATAAAGAATTTCTATAGGCTATAAAGACTGCAAGAACACTCGTTTGTGAAATCAGAACCTCGGGAATAATTTGGAAATAGAAAATTTGCGAAATAAAAGTCATGCGAAAATTTCCGAAAATACAGTAGTAATATAAATTCCCGAATATATGCTCATTAGAAATCTTAGAGGATTCTGCAGTTTCGATATTGAGCCTTATGCATACTCAGCTGTGCAATTAAGCGTGGTAACAATAATGAATAACATTGTTAGAAAACCCAGTTTTGTAGTCTTTAACATGCGCAAAGACTAGGCTGAAGTTCCACAGAAGATGGCAGCTAAACTCTAAACAGTTGTAGATGAATTTTAGCATAAAGGTACCAAAAAGGAAACTAGGTATTATAATCATCAGCTTATTTATAAAATAGCTGATCTTGCCAATTGTTGTGACGTGCAAAAAGCACATATTATATAAATGTCATAGTTTACAAAGCTGTTTGTTGTATTTTTCAGTTGATGATCCAGATTTCAAGGCAGGAGTTGCTTCCCTTGCATTATTATTACAAGTCCCGCCATACCATGACCATTTAGAACAATTAAAGGTAGATTGTTATGAGCCGCGTCATGAGAAAACCTGACATTGCCAATGCGAAAATAAAGGCGCAGATCAGCTGTGCAATAACTGCACAGCTGATCAGCGCCTTTGTTTTCGCTACATGGATAGTACAATCCCTCTCCTTCTAAAATCTGAAATTTCAAGCTTCTAGCCTTTTTCAGAGACATTACAGGTTGGTTTGTGTTGGACCACATCACAACTCGTATGGTTTCATTACAAAAACATGCCCATGCAATGAACAGCAGTGATTTATTTGTGCTGTATAAATGAACTGCAATTATTTGCTCAAACATGTAAGGTTTCTTTATAATTTTAAAAAGAAATACATTGTATTGTAGACATCGAAGATTAAAATCGGGCCATCAGAAGAAGCCAATCAGTGCTGAGCAGTTATTGATATGTATCTTTTTAAACTGATGTTTTATGTGGGGCCCTAGTGTGGTGCATTTCATGATGTTGTCATTTCATTTTACAGGCCATATGTTTAATTGTTAAAGATAAATTATCCAAAGAAGCCATTGAGCGGGCAAGTAAATCACAAAATAAGGTAAGATCTCGAGTTGCAGTATTTTTTTTTTTTTAAATAATGATTTTGTAAGACTAAATTGAAATATACATTTATTCATTTATTTCCCATTGTAATGTAGTAAAGATCTACGCCTTTGAGACATTTCTAGTTAGTTTTATCAGTTTAAAAAAAATGCTTGCATGTTCTCAGTTGGTTTAAACATTAAATCCTATCACCGACTTTGATAAATGCCTCATTTATTTTGACTAATAAATGCTTCAAAAAATATATTTTGACAGGGTGAAACTATACCAATAGATAAAACAGAATTAGGATTTGACACGGGAGGTAAGCCATTCTTATTATACCCCCGGCATTTATGCCGACGGGTATATAGTTTTCGCTTTTCCGTTCGTCCGTTCGTATGTTCGTTAGTTCGTTGGTTCGTTAGTTCAGTTAAAATGTCAAAGTTTTGGTTAAAGTTTCTCTGCTGGTGTATATCTCATGAACTATATAACAGAAACCATTCATATTTGGACTATAGGTACCCTATAGGGTTAGCTTTGTTTCTATGAGTTTGGACCCCAGGGTCCATGCCCGGGGGTGGGGCTAGAGTTCAAAATCTAGGTCACCTTTAATTTGCGTCAAAGTTTTGGATAAAGTTTCTCTAGTGGGGTATATCTCATGAACTATATATCAGAAACCATTCATATTTGGACTGTAGGTACCCTATAGGGTTAGCTTTGTTTCTATGAGTTTGGACCCCAGGGTCCATGCCCGGGGTGGGGCTAGAGTTCAAAGTCTAGGTCACCTTTAATTTGCGTCAAAGTTTTGGTTAAAGTTTCTCTATTGGTGTATATCTCATGAACTATATATCAGAAACCATTCATATTTGGACTATAGGTACCCTATAGGGTTAGCTTTGTTTCTATGAGTTTGGACCCCAGGGTCCATGCCCGGGGGTGGGGCTAGAGTTCAAAATCTAGGTCACCTTTAATTTGCGTCAAAGTTTTGGTTAAAGTTTCTCTATTGGTGTATATCTCATGAACTATATATCAGAAACCATTCATATTTGGACTATAGGTACCCTATAGGGTTAGCTTTGTTTCTATGAGTTTGGACCCCAGGGTCCATGCCCGGGGGTGGGGCTAGAGTTCAAAATCTAGGTCACCTTTAATTTGCGTCAAAGTTTTGGTTAAAGTTTCTCTAGTGGGGTATATCTCATGAGCCAATCATCAGAAGCCATTCATATTTGGACTATAGGTACCCTATAGGGTATAGGGTTGGGTCCATGTCGCGGGGGGGGGGGGGGGGGGAGGGGGTGCTTGAGTTCAAGATCTAGGACATCAATACTTTTATTATTACTATTATTTTTTTTTTAATTTAGACTGACATTCTATTTTCATTTTCCATCTAGGACTGAGGACCTGACCCTCAATGTCCGTGATTAAGTCCTAGATGGAGTACACAAGTCAGCTCTGTGTACTGCTCTAAAGAAGATATGTCACTCTAAAAACTACACTTCCTCATGTCTGTGGTCAAAGTGCTTTAGAATGCACACTTCTATAACGTATTTGATAAGGGTACTGTCTATTGTTCGGGATTTGTGATTCAATGTCACAGGTGTACATGTGCTGGGTGGTTGTGGGAGGGAGAAGGAGGACTGGGTGACCACCAGCCGGGGGTATACGTGCCTATCAAGGCACTTTTTCTAGTTTTGCCATGAAAAGTATTATTAATGCCGATTCTAAAATACACTATATATTTTGAAATACTTTTGAGTTTGGAAATTTTCGCATGATTTTTACTATATGTTTTTTTTTTATTTTTGAATTATAAGTTAGTTCTAACTTTTTTTTTATCCACAAGCAAGTACTCAAGTAATCTATAAAACATAACACTTTATTAGCCAGTACTTTGAACTCCTGAGGCAATGAATTCACTAATATTAGCAAAAATTAAATTCTCATGAACATTTCTGAATTTACAGTACTAGTACTTATCACTGAATTCTAAGTAATAATGTTAAAAAAGTTAAGCCTGCCTAGCACTAATCATGCTAATTAGGAAGTAATTTAATATGTAATAGTTCTTATTTCCTGTTTCCCATTTCAGATTACATCATAAATGAAGCTGCCAAAATTTTAAGACTTTTACACATAAAAGATTTACGAGAACTTCAGTCTCAGATTAACCATGCAATAGTGGCAGTGCAAGCGTTAACAGCAAATCCCAAAACAGACAGTAGGCTAGGAAAAATTGGACGCTCATGAAAGTGTGGAATTTATTCTTCAACACTTAAATTTCTGGCCATATATGGAGAGTAATGATTTTTTGTGCTCAACCCATCTGAGCATGAAAATCAAATTTTCTCATAGGTGTCAAAATAGCCAAATTAATGCAAATTTAAATTTCATATATTTTATATCCTGCTTATAAATGTTTATGTGCTAGCCAACAAGTATGAGCATTATAACATGAGCAGGATAAATTTCATGTTCATCAAAGTTGAGCATGAAAGGAAGTTTTTCTAGCCTTGAGGCCTGTGTTGTTGTGAGGGTGAATACAGACTAATTCAGCTATGGTATTGGCTTACAAGAGATACATCAGGCTAAACACTGATTCTTCTGCTTAGTTAAAAAATGAACCACCTCCTGAGAAAACCAACAATCTGTATATGCGAAAGCAAAGGCACAGATGAGCTTTGCAGTAACTGCAAAGCTGATCAGCGCCTTTGTTTGCGCTACACTGATAGTACAATTGAATTCCTCTACTTTCTTAATCCAAAATTTCCAGCCTCCGGCCGTCTTCAGTGCTGGTACAGCACGTTTTTTTTTTTGTCAGACCTGTTCAAAACCACATTGTTGGTTTTCTTATGAGATGGCTGAAATATCTTGTATTGGGAGGACAGTTATCTGTATCAGTATTTTTGCAGAAATACTCTTCAAGTTCAAAATCTGGACACCAAGAGGGTGATAGTCAAACCATTGATACATTGATCAGCTGGGTCATAACAAATGAGCCACCTCATGGGAAAACCAACAATCTGCATATGCGAAAACAAAGACGCAGATCAGCTTCGCGGTTACACCGCGAAGCTGATCAGCGCCTTTGTTTTCGCTACACGGATAGTACACTTCTTCTTCTTCTTAAATCCGAAATTTTAAGCTTCTAGCCTGCTTAGGTGCTTGTACAGCCTGGTTTGTGTCGGACATGTTCGGAAACCACATTGTTGGTTTTCCCAGGAGGTGGCTCAAATGCACCTCATCTGTAGGTAATTTGATTTTCCTCAAGTGAAATCCAGATTTTCTCATGACACAAGTCACAGTGCAGAGCTGTGTATGCAAAACAATGTGCTCTAAATGTTTTATGAACATTTACTATTTTTGTATCATATTGATATACAAAGATCAAAGTGCTATTGTTAAGAATTGTATTAAATGAGCCACGGCATAAGAAAACCAACAATCTGCATATGTTTTTCGCTACAAAGATAGAACAATCCATCTTCTTAAATCAAAAATCTCAAGCTTCTAGCCTGCTTCTGTGACTGTACAGGCTGGTTTGTGTCGGACCTGGTTGGAACCCAAATTCTTGGGTTTTCTCACGCACATGTTCAAATGTTATAAAAATGATGTTCTCCAATGAGAACCGCGTTATTCTCTGCAACCTTATATCATTATAACATGTCCATGTAATGTATACCCCTTATACCCACTTTTATGAAGTAAAACTGGGGCATACAGGGGTACGCCTATTTATTTTTTATCCAAAACAGTATTGTGGGTACTCGTTAAAACGTCTTAGTGAGGCGGTTCTAACATATACCATGCGCGGATCCAGAAATTTTGATGAGAGGGGGTCCAACGAAAATGGTAATTTTTGGTCACAGATGAGGGGGGGTCCAACTCCTCAAAAAATCCTGAAATAACCTTTTTTTAGGTAAAATATCCAAATTCCAGGGGGGGTCCAGACCCCCGGTCCCCCCCTCTGGATCCGCGCATGTATACTGACAAGTTTTTGAGCAAAAATTCAAAAAGTATCAAAAAATTTTAACTGTCAGAAAAATTGAAAATTTTTACTTCTCAAAAATTTGCCTGTGTCAAAGTACAGGAAGAGCTATTGCAGTCACCCCGGTTTTCGCAGTTGCCATTAGGGTCCGCGTTGCTCAAAAGTTTTTGGTTAAAGTCTTTATGAGTCTATATCTCTTGAAGTTGTGGATGGATCAAGTCGATACTTAGCATGTTGGTAGATATTGGTCTAAAGTTTTATGCTGTACCATCATGAACCACCTGGGTGACCTTGAGGTCAAGGTCATGGACTTAGAAATTTTGTGTTATAAAAGTCTCTATCTATGGTTCATGTTGATACTTTGCATGTTCTTAGATATTGGTCTGAAGTTTTATGCTACATCTTCACCACCCACCTGGGTGGCATTCAGGTCAAGGTCACAGACTTAGAAATTTTGTGTTAAAAGTTTTGGGTTATTTTTTTTTATATATATATATCTGTATCTCTTGAATATGTAGATGGATCAAGTTGATACTTTGCACAATGGCAGATATTGGTCTGAAGTTTTATGCTGTACCATCATGACCCACCTGAGTGACCTTGAGTTCAAGGTCAAAGACTTTGAAATTTTATGTTAAAGCTTTTGCTTACAGTGTTTTGAACTGTATATTGCTGGAACAGATGGATGAATCTAGTTGATACTTTGCTGTTAGATATTATTCATAAGTTTTATGCTGTACCATCTTGACTCACCTGAGGTCAAGGTCACAGACTTAGAAATTTTATAAGTCTATATTGAATATGTAGATAGATCAAGTTGATACTTTGCGTGTCGGTAGATATTGGTCTGAAGTTTTATGCTATACCATCACGACCCACTTGAGTGACCTTGAGGTCAATGTCATGGGTCATAGATTTTAATAGATTTAGTGGCAAAGCACAAGTCAGGCGAGCTACGCTGTCCTGCGACAGCTCTTATTCAAAATAGTGTTAGTCCTCATATATATGTGAAACTAAGGATTGTAATAAGTGAACTCCTTAAAAATTTGATCAGCTTTATTCAGTTTTTGAAAGATAATGTTCATTAAGTATGCTTTATAAGGTCCCAACAAAAAAATGTCTATTCAGCAACAGAAGGCACCTTGGGGAATAGATTTTTTGGAAACAAGTATAATGCTGAAACTGTTGTGTTGTTGGCAACTTGGCACTCTTATTAAGAATCTATGAATGAAATGAATGTTAGAATTTGTCAGAAAAGTAAACTAAGAACTGTATAATAAAATTCTTTAAGAACTAAGAGCAACTAGAAAATATATGAACTGCGACGGGTGAAAAACGTCTTTTTGCCTTTGCGAAAACAAAGATGCAGATCAGTTGTGCAAAAACTGCACAGCTGATCAGCGCCTTTGTTTTCACTGCTTGGATAGTACAATCATTCTTCTTCCTTAATCTGAATTTTCAAGCTTCTAGCCTTTATCCGTGACTGTACAGGCTGGTTTGTGACAGACCTGATTGGAAATCCCGAAAAACTGGTTTTCTTGCATCGCGGCTCATATATCTAACACCTGACAATATACATGTATATACAACAGTTACAGCTTTGCTGTATTCTAAGGCAGTCATCAATGTTTCAAATACCCATGACCTATGACTCAAAACAATCAATATATACTAAAATAATTATACATTCTATCTGTACAAAACTAAAGAACATTTGATTGACATGATCTTTTTCTGACTTCCAACAACAATTCCCACATTTTTCGACACTTTTGTGTAAATTCCCTTGTATCCAGTAGAACGCAACATTTTTGCACCTTAAACCCTCTACTGGAAGCGGACCTGCGTAAGGCGTACATCCCCGTCTATTCTCAGTGTGTCGCAGCGCTGGATTGGCTGAATTCTGTGGTAGAATTCCAGGAGATGTTGATTGTTCACTGCAACCTGGAAAAAATGATTTATAAACTGAATAAAGCTGATACAGAATTTGAGCGGCCCCATCAGAAAACCAACAATATGCATATGCAAAACCAAAAGTGCTGATCAGCTGTGCAGTAACTACACAGCTGATCAGCACCTTTGTTTTTGTCCCATAGATAGTACAATAACTCTTTTTAAATACAAAATTTCAAGCTTATACTTCTGTAACTGTACAGCCTGGCTTTTGTCGGACCTGGTCAAAAACCAGATGAAGAGGCGCAATAATTTAGTTGTTCTATGATAACAACAAGTATAAGCATTCTACTCTTTGGATGTTTTATGTATAAAGTCAACTTAAAAATTCATAGATGTTATAGGTAATTACCAAAATCGACAGAAATTGCCAAGGATGGTACATGTACTTTAATTAACACATTTGAGCCGCGACGCGAGAAAACCGGTCTTCGGGGTTTCCGACCAGGTCCGACACAAACCGACCTGTACAGTCACAGGAGCAGGCTAGAAGCTTGAAATTTCGGATTTAAAAAGAAGAGAAACTGTACTATCCGTGTAGCGAAAACAAAGGCGCTGATCAGCTTCGCAGTTACTGCGAAGCTGATCTGCGCCTTTGTTTTCGCATAGGCAATAATCCCGTTTTCTCACGATGCGGCTCATTTAATCAATTTAAATGAAGAAATAAAACATGCTTAAATACAGTAATATGCCTTACAATGTACTGCTGTAGGGATGTTAAGCTAATTTTTTTTTAGATAATCTTAGAATATTGGCTGTTGCTATGAGATAACTCCTAATTTAAATTTTAGCAAGACAATGTATGCCCATGTAAACCAAAGTTATTCTGATTAATAAATCAAAATGTAAACATGCATGGGATAGTACTTTTACATAGCATAGGAATATATATGGTTTTACAGTGGAAGAAAAATGCAGAAAACTAAAGATAAAGAAGCATGGATAAAACTGTAATGGATGTACACAAGACAAAGAAAATCATGCAAAAAGCAATACATACAATGTAATACATGTGAGCTAGCTTTGTTAACAGACTTTTACTATGCTGTTCAAGCAAATTTAAGAAAAGCTTAGAAAATACAAAAAACAAAAGTCATTTTCACATGTGTTAGTACAAACATTATCAAGCAAGCATAGCATGACACACTGACAAAGCATGCTAAAGATAACCTGATTTTTGTAGAACTACAGTATATTCAAACAGTTTCACATAATGAGGCCTGTAAAGATTTTTTCCAACGTGAAGTCTTTTCAAGCAGTTGTTTGTTGTACAAAAACTCCAGTTAGACAATGCTTGAACAAACTATGTGGACTAGTCATGATGGGGGCTCCGATTGGGTGGTTTTCAGTATGCTGCTGTAATGGGATGGGGCATGGGTGGTGTGCTGCTATATTCTTGGAGGTTAAAGTGCTTGCAGAATTAGGATTTATAGAAGCAAAAGGGAAGCAAGTTTTTGAATTTAAAGGAAAGGAGTTTGCAGCTAATTAGCAAGCACAGACTCTCTGGTTTCATTTTGCATATACCTTGAAGGAGTTATTTTCAACCATGATTATCATGTCAAAATTGGCATTGTACGCAAAGGGGAAGTAAGGGCATCCCTTTTCTTCAGTGCCCCAATCTCCCCTTTTATGATTCCTAACGACCTGGTTCATGTCGGCCCCATAGTTGAACCTGGCGTCTACGACCATGGCAATGTCATGGGGCTCGTGGTGGTGGCCATGTTGGATGTAGACTGAAAACCTGAAATTTTAGCCATCATGGTTTAACTTTTTAGTTGATAATGTACATGTATGTTTTGTAAAAAAGTGTGCATTATATAGCAGACCAAGATTTCCTCAGGAGGGAAAACATCTATAGAGATATATGCCCCTGAGATGAATCTTCTAAAGATCTGTAATTTCTGATGCTAGGGAAAAGAATGAACTGAAAATAATTCGACAACAGTGAGAAAAAATGAGGTGGTCTCGTGTACTTTTCAAGATAATAATTGTATAGCCATGTCTCCAAACCCCATTTCGCATAGTTTCAATCTCTGTATTATACCACCACATGGCTAAACCATGACCTCATTGAAAAATAGTGGAAACAGACAAAATAGTTATCTAAAATGATTAACGTGGGTTATGGTGCATTCTAGAACTACACTTCACCAAGTGAATGAAAACTGGTATATAAGCTAGAATAAAGTTAGTTTACTAAACCACATAAGCAAACCAAACTAAACATGCACCCAGGTTACAAAATCCAGCACTACCAAACCATTTCGTGCACTGATACCTTAAAACAATCATGTTCTATGAGAATGATCATATCGAAGTTTTGGTTTTGAACAAAAGGAAAATATGGTGCTGATTTTTCCTCGGCGCCCCATGAACCACTCTGTTGGGCATTTCTCACAAGAACATTTCTGTCTGAACCAAAATTGAACCGCACATCAAAGTGAAAGGCTACGTCTGGGCCGCAGTTCACGTTCATGTTAAACCTATAGTAAGAATAACCAACATGATAAGTGTGAATAATCAAAAGAACTATAATTTTGTTACGCCACCACATGTTTAGCTCACCTGAGCTGTGGGGCTCACATGGTGGGCTTGAAGTACACCCATACTCAGGGGTCCATTGTCGTCGTTCTCGTAGTTGCTGCCCAAAAAGTTCAAACACCTTTGAAACTGCTTTACCAATCAAAGCCAAACTTGTAATGGAGCATCCTTAGGAAATGGGAAAGAAAGTTTGTATAAATGGTGCAGATCATATGATGATGATGGCCAGGGCCAAAAATTACAATCCTCCCTTAAAGTTAAGGAAGACCTTGGTTAAGGTGGCCAATTTCAGCATCCAAAAAGATTCATCTAAATCTTAATGAAATCAAACTTATCGGTTTGATTATGTAAATGACATTTAGTTTTACACACCTGTATATTTTCGTGAAAACAGTTATTGATTTTAAAGGTAAAATATCGAGTCAAAATTTGTCACCTTAACTAAGGTAGGCCTTAACTTTAAGGAAGCATTGTAATTCTGGGCCCAGGGCTATATAAATAGCAAAAAAAACTCTATAAAAATCTTATTCTCCAGAACCAGAAGGCCTATGATTTTAAAACTATGCATGAACAGTGAACAATGGAGCTCTACAAGGTTCATATAAATGAGGACCCTGGGATGACCTTGACTGATTTTATGACAAAGTCAACTATGGTGGGCAATGTGTTTGACGGGAAATAATTTATTCTGAAAAAGATAAAAGCTAAATAAACTTCATTAAAGCTGGCTAGTTACTGTGTTATACTTAAGAAATGGCAAAGTGGAACTACAGTCAACAAAATAAGCAAAAACTGGTGTATAAGCTTGAACGAAACAGTTAGTGAACTGAATAGACATAAGCAAATCAAACTAAACATGCACATGGGTTATACTAAATCAAACACTACCAGGCATCTTCTTGCATTGATACCTTAAAGCAATTGTGTTCTATAAGGACAATCATATCAAAGAACTGGTTTTGAATAAAAGGAAAATATGGTGCTGATTTTTCCTCCGCGCCCCATGAACCATTCTGTCGGGTGTTTCGTACAAGAACATTTCTGTCTGAACCAAAATTGAACCGCACATCAAAGTGAAAAGCAATGTCTGGGCCGCAGTTCACGTTGACATTAAACCTAAGGCAAGAAGAATCAACATAGGTAATAAGGACAAATGATCAAAGGAAGTTCAACTATATATTTGAGCTGCGATACGAGAAAACCAACAATGTGGTTTCCGACCAGGTCGGATACAAGGTGGTCTGTGCAGTCACAGAAGATGGCCAGAAGCATGAAATTTTGTATTGAGAAAGAAGAAGAATTGACTCCTCCGCCAGCAAGGTATAACCATGCCCACCCCTATTTCCTTAGACAAACATTGTGTTTTTGCACCTATATCTACCTGTAAAAAGCATGTGTTGGTTTGTTTGTCTAACCCCTTGTTGTCAAACCGTCATTGACCGTTAGCTAATCATGTTCTGATTTGAATGGTCAATTTAAAAATGAAGATTAATCATTATCGCACCTGCTTATAGCAGGGTGCGATATAGGAGTTCAAATTTCCGTCCGTCCGTACGTTCGTTCGTCCGTTTGTCCGTCAACATTTACGTCGAAGTTTGGTTTTCTCGACATCAGAGATAGCTGCGAGTCTGAAACCTTGCATAGTAATTGTCCCTGACATACCCTTCAAGCACGCACCTTAACCCGGTGGCTATGACCTATATTTCACGGTCCACTGACTTTGAAAATTTTTACGTCGAAGTTTTGTCAACATTACGTTTCTCGACATCAGAGATAGCTGCGAGTCTGAAACCTTGCATAGTTATTGTCCCTGACATACCCTTCAAGCACGCACCTTAACCCGGTGGCTATGACCTATATTTCACGGTCCACTGACTTTGAAAATTTTTACGTCGAAGTTTTGTCAACATTACGTTTCTCGACATCAGAGATAGCTGCGAGTCTGAAACCTTGCATAGTAATTGTCCTTGACATACCCTTCAAGCACGCACCTTAACCCGGTGCCCTTGACCTATATTTCACGGTCCACTGACTTTGAAAATTTTTACGTCGAAGTTTGGTTTTCTCGACATCAGAGATAGCTGCGAGTCTGAAACCTTGCATAGTAATTGTCCTTGACATACCCTTCAAGCACGCACCTTAACCTGGTGCCCTTGACCTATATTTCACGGTCCACTGACTTTGATAATTTTTACGTCGAAGTTTGGTTTTCTCGACATCAGAGATAGCTGCAAGTCTGAAACCTTGCATAGTAATTGTCCTTGACATACCCTTCAAGCATGCACCTTAACCTGGTGCCCTTGACCTATATTTCACGGTCCACTGACTTTGAAAATTTTTACGTCGAAGTTTGGTTTTCTCGACATCAGAGATAGCTGCGAATCTGAAACCTTGCATAGTAATTGTCCTTGACATGCCCTTCAAGCACGCACCTTGACCCGGTGCCCTTGAACTATATTTCACTGTCTGTTGACTTTGCCCGATGCAGGTGCGATATCGACCTCCGCGGAGTTCTTGTTTTAATGATGGGTGGTTATACAGAGGACTCAATTGTACTATCCAAGAAGCGAAAACAAAGGCATGATCAGCTTCGCAGTTACTGCGAAGCTGATCTGCGCCTTTGTTTTCGCATATTATGCAGATTGTTGGTTTTCTCATGACACGGTTCATTTGTTTAAACTGGCATTTTGTTATTAAACCATATTTTTGTTCCTTTTGATGCTGTTCATATGTAAACTGTATTCTGCATTCATGTGTGACAGGATAGCCTCCCTTTGATATACATTGGTGCAACGTATTAGCAGCTTCTTGAGTGCTTGTAATACGCAAACTTCAAACTCGAAACTTTGTGAATCGAGTAAGTATAGAGTATTTAGCGCAGTAAACCACCCTCAATGGTGGATGCGCATGTTTTTTTCACCGACAGTGTTTGCTGTGGCTTGGTTCGGCTCACGTTACAAATGTATCTTGTCCAAATGTACTACCCTGTCTTTCTAAGAGATGTAAGTACAAGTTTAACATGGTAAATAGATGAGCCGTGACGCGAGAAAACAGGTCTTCGGGAGTTCTGACACACTGTGCCTTATCAGAACGCATAGTCGCAGAGAAAAATTGCGTTTCTTCATAGTAGGATGATAAGCAACGCATAGTTCGAGATAAAATGATGAATGTCCAATTTTCAAACACAATTAATGCTTCTATTACAGCCTATCCGTACCACCAGTTACGGTTCACAGAAGACACAATAGGATAAAAACCTCAATGAAGAAAAAAATACTAAGAGACGTTTCTTTATTTTGCAAAACTGTGAAGTATACAATGAGCTACCGTAACTTCAGTATAACATGGAACAAGCTTTTCCCGCGTTTTTCTGTCAACAATACACAGATTTCATTGGTTATACATAACACACGCTAGAAATAGATATAAATTGTGTATTTATAGAATCACCGATGCCAAAAATATAACTGATTCATAGAAATAGCCACTGAAAGTAAATTGACACGGCAACGCATAGTTGGGGAAACAGGAAACGCATAGTCAGAAAAGTAGCATCTCTATAAACTCTTTAGAAGATACACGCCTGATTTTTCTGTCTCGATTTTGCGCCGTTTTCGACGACATTTTCCTGCACATATCTTCTCTTAGAAGCAGAGACTTTGATTGACACCTGACGCTTCACAAGGTGAGCTTATAGGATGGCCATGATCCGGCGTCCGTCCGTCGTCGTCCACCATTTTCAAAGATCTTCTCTGAAACCGCTTGGCCAATCAAAGCCAAATTTTATATGAAGCATCTATAGGAAGGGGAAACCAATGTGTTTATAAATAATCCAGGTCACATGACCAAGATGGCCGCCATGCCCATATATGGTAAAAACCCTTCAAAATTCTTCTTCTCCGGAACCACTGGACCGATTTCAACGAAACTTGGCATGAAGCATCAGGGACTAGAGTACTACAATGTGTTTATAAATTATGACCTTTGGATGACCTTGACCTATTTTACGGCAAGGTCAACATAGGTCGCCCATGCATTTGAATGGGGAAAATTGTTAAAATGTCATTTGAAAGGCAAATCTTGCAGGAAATGGGCAAATGGACTGAAGGTTGGTAATTCTGAAAAAAAAATTGGACCCCAGGGGTTGGTCTGTCCCCACCCCGGGGCAATATACATGTTTGTTATATGACTGAATGAATTCCTGTCTCCTGATTGGCTCATTTAGTATTAATAAATCCATATATTTCTCTGAAACCAGACCAAACTGATGAAAACCAGATCAAACCAATTCCTGGAGGTTAATTATTTTGACAGGTTTTCTATATTAACCTCCAAAGTCTATATTACGCTCCTGAGTACCCAAAAATAGCACCAGAATGAAATCAACATGGGCTTGATGAAATTGACATGATTTGGTGTATATGTCTAAAACCTGCCAGTTAGCTATAAATAGCCTGAACTCAATCTACATGCTTAGCAGTAACACACTTTTACAGGTAAACAAAGCACTAGATAATAAGGTGTATTTGGTGATAATTATGGGATAATTTTGTTTATTTTTCATAAGAACCCATGTTGTTGGTACCCATTGGCATTACCTCGTCATGGTGATTCTTAGGAGTACCCATAATATATGTTTTATTAAGAGCTAAAAAAAATTAACTTTCAAGCATGATCAATTATTCCTCTTAGTCTAGCCTATTTAACATCTGATATGATTTTGTTTGTTTATTTGTTATAAGATAAACATTAAAACACTTGAAAAGTCATATAACAAAACAGTTATTGACTTCAATTTCGGTAGATATAAGGATTTATCTACCCTCAAAAGTGATATTCACCTCGGCCTCCGGCCTCAATATCACTTTTTTCAGGTAGATAAATCCTTATATCTACCTCATTGAAGTCAATAATTGTATATTGTTATATGACTGAAGAAAATCCTTTCTCCTGATTGGCTCATTCAGTATCAATAAATCCTTATATTCTTCTGAAACTGGACAAAACTGATGAAAACCAGATCAAACCAGTTCCTGGAGGTTAATTATTTTGACAGATTTTCTATATTAACTTTCAAAATCTATAGTCCCCTCCTGAGTACCCAAAAATAGTATCAGCATGAAATTAACATGGGCTATGTGAAATTGACATGATTTGATGTATCAACATTCAAAAGGTAAACTAAGGACTTTTCATGAGTTTTAACAACAATTTTGTTTTATTTGTGTTCATTTCTCTTTGGCTAAATGGGTATATCTAAAAAGAGTAGCATATTTTACTTTTACTGTGACTTGTCTTTTAAACACAAAATACAAGGAATTTATTGGGAAACCGCCTTTTAAAATATTTCAGAAACAGTTGTTAAAACTTGTAAGAAGGATCCTAGTTAGACATTAATTCTGATTTTACATGTAGCTTCAAAAATGAAAGTAGAAAAATTGCATTAACAGTCAAAAAGTCATATAACAAAACATTTATTGACTTCAATTTCGGTAGACATAAGGATTTATCTACCCTCAAAAATTATATTCACCTCGGCCTTACGGCCTCGGTGAATATTATTTTTGTCGGGTAGATAAATCCTTATGTCTACCTCATTGAAGTCAATAATTGTATAATATTACAAAAATATTCAAAGATCTTCTCTGAAACCACTTGGCCAATCAAAGCCCAATTTTATAGGAAGCATCTATGGGAAGGGGGAATCAATGTGTTTATAAATAATCCAGGTCACATGACCAAGATGGCCGCCATGCCCATATATGGTAAAAACCCTATAAAATTCTTCTCCTGAACCAATGGACCAATTTCAACAAAACTTGGCATGAAGCATCGGGGACTGAAGTACTACGATGTGTTTATAAATTATGACCTTTGGATGACCTTGACCTATCTTACAGCAAGGTCAACAAAGGTCGCCAATGCATTTGAATGGGGAAAACTTTTAAAATGTCATTTAAAGTGAAAGCCTTGCAGGAAATGGGCAGCAGGACTGAATATTAATGATTCTGAAAAAAATTAGACCCCAGGGGCTCATTTGCCCCAGCCCCGGGGCATTATACATGTATATTACCATAATATTCAAACATCTCCTCTGAAACCGGTTGGCCAATCAAAGCCAAATTTCATGTGAAGCATCTATAGAATGGGGGAATCAATGTGTATATAAATAATCAAGGTCACATGACCAAGATGGCTGCCATGCCCATATATGGTATAAACCCTTCAAAAATCTTCTTCTCTGGAACAGGTGGACCAATTTCGAAGAAACTTGGCATGAAGAATCGATGACTCAAGTACTACAATGTATGTATAAATCATGACCCTGTGATGACCTTGACCTATTTTAAGGCAAGGTCAACATGGGTTGCCTATGTATTTGAATGGGTAAACTGTTAAAATGTCATTCGAAGGGAAAAACTTGTATGGACAGTATATTGATTATTCTGAAGAAAAAAAAATGGCCCAAGGGCTTCATCTGCCCCTATAGTGGGACTATTTTCTATAACATTCGTATATACAGCATATCTCAGGTGAGCGTTTACAGGACCATTGGTCCTCTGGTTATATTTTTTCTTCCGTGAACCGTAATTGGTGGTACGGATAGGCTGTAATAGAAACATAAATTGTGTTTGAAAATCGGTAATTCATCATTCTGTCTCGAACTATGCGTTGCTTATCATCTACTATGAAGAAACGCAATTTTTCTCTGCGACTATGCGTTCTGATAAGGCACAGTGTGACAAGCTCCGACATAAACCGGCCTGTACAGTCACAAAAGCAGGCTAGAAGCTTGAAATTTTGGATTTAAGAAGAAGAGAAATTGTACTATCCGTGTAGCGAAAACAAAGGAGTGATCAGCTTCACAGTTACTGCGAAGCTGATCTGTGCCTTTGTTTTCCCATAGGCAAAAATCCGGTTTTCTCACGATGCGGCTCATATAGTTTCCATATTCTGCACCGACATTATTGCAACAAATGGCCTTTGATTGAAAAATAGAAAAAGAACATGTATCCAACCAAAATATAACAAGAACTGATAAAAACAACTCATTGTAAACATCAACTAACGTAATGATACCTTAAAGCAATTTTTTCCTGCGAGAATGAACATGTCAAAAAACTGTCCCTCAACAAAGGGGAACCAAGGGGATTTTCTCTCCTCGGGGCCCCAGAAACCATTTTGACATGTGTTTCTCACAAGGACATGCCGGTCATCGCCAAAATTGAACCTCACATCAAAGGTAAAAGCCGTGTCTGGGCAGCACATCACATTGACATTAAACCTAAAGCAGGTACAAGTACAAATCAACCTAATGTCAGGGCTCTAAAATTGATTGGTGTGTTACTATCAAAGGGTTGTAAAATTTGTATTATGATTGAAAGTTGCTGTTTCGCTGTATAACTTTTATCTTGGAATAACTTTACACTCTTTCCTTCTTTTATATATTAATAGACTTTAATACAGTGCTTTAAATTCTAAACAACTAAATATTTACATAACTACACATTGACAACTCTCAACTTTCACAGTGACTTAACTGATAACCTTATAAATCGTAGATTTAAAATAATTGTAAATTTGAAGCCCTATTTATCAATGAGACACAGCATAAGAAAACCAACAATCTGCATATGCAAAAACAAAGGCGCAGATCAGCTTCCTTTGTTTTCGCTACTTGGATAGTACAATTCCTCTACCTTCTAAATCCAAAGTTTCAAGCTTCTTACTAGCTTCTAGGCTAGTGTCGGGAACCACATTGTTGGTTTTCTTATGAGGCGGCTCCAATGTCATGTGAAAGGCTCATACAAGAGTCCAAACAGTTCTCGGCAAGGCAGAAATTTGAATGGCACAGTGTGATGCTAACTCTGTGTAGTGAATAGGCTCTTCATTCAAGTGTTGGCCCAATGATCATAAATACCAGCTAAAGCTCTAAAAACACTTGAGATGCACAGGCTATGTAATAAATGTTCACATATTGCAATCACTTGTTAGTTTGTCTTGTACGTAGGTATACGTCTTATACAGGTCAACCTCATTATAACGCTATCATTGGGGTCCAAGGAAACAGACCGTGTTATAAGTGAACCGTGTTATAATGAGGTTATTTACAATAGACATATAGCAAAATAATCATTTTGGGAGCCATGACATGGCCGTGTTCTATTGAAAACCGCCTTATAATGAGGCGTGTTATAATGAGGTTGAACTGTATGTCTTTTTGAAGTGTATTTTATGTTTTTCGGTCATGATTCTCTGTTAAGGATCAATACTGAATAAATTTTGACTTTGACTTGTTAGGATAAAGGTAATACATATATGGGTTAATTCATGTTCAATCTATTATTATCATGTTTATCTGAACCAAGTGATATATAAGTGATAAAGTAACAAATTTATCAGCTAATATGTGAGCTGCCGCTCGCGAAAACCAACATATCAGCATATGCCAAAACAAAGACGCAGATCAGCTTCGCAGTAACTGCGAAGCTGAACAGCACCTTTGTTTTCGCTACATGGATAGTGCAATTCCTCTTCTACTTATATCCAAAATTTCAAGCTTCTAGCCTTCTCCTGTGACTTTACAGGCTGGTTTATATCAGACCTGGTCGGAAACCAAAATTGTTGGTTTTCTCAAGCGAAGGCTCGTGCAATTACAGGAGCTGCACAATTAGAAAAAGCTGCTGTAAAACTTCATGACAAACAAAGTGCACCTTTCTCTAATAGGAAGTATGCTTTTAACCCATTTTGGATTTGCCCATCTCCATCATTTGGGCGATTCCACTTCGAGTTTTAGGAACTCCAGGAGCGATTTTAATTTTTTATCTCCCTTTTCGATTGAAATCCTCTAAGCAAACACAATAGCCCAAGATGGGAGGCCGCGTTCAGCGGTGTCACATCTTGGGCTATGCTGTTTGCCTATGTCCCATAAAAAGGATGCCTGTCTCATATGAGTTAAAATACTCTATTCAAATCTCAAGTTTTAAGAAATGAAATAAGTAAATCAAAAGCCTTAGCTGCAAATGTGTAGCTAGCTGTAAAATTCAAACGGTCATAAATTATACCATTTCTTTTCATGACAAGTATAGTTATTTTATCATGAGAAGACAAACCAATAGATAACAGAACCGCTGAAAGTAGCTAGATGATAATTAAAACTCAACAAGTTTTAAAACTACTATGAATGAAATTTACATGTAACACATTTCAAGTATAAGTAAGTTGTTCAAAACAATTCAGGTTTCAATAAGAAGATAATACCTGACTCACACATTATTTCATGAGGGTGACTTAAATTTTAATAATTGGCTAACACCAATCATTCTTGGGGTCCTCAAAATATATGTTAAAGACAAATATAACTGTTCATAACATTACTTCAAAGACCAAAACAGTCTGTAATTTCATATTACTGACTTTTTGAATTTTTGTGCTGTTGGCATCTTAAATATATACATTTTCATATATAAAGTTAAGTCCGTGTTACTGAGTGGCCACCTATTGGGAAATAGCTCATAGGCGTAACCAGAAAATTTCAATTTATACGCACCAAGGGCAAAAAAGTTAATTTTTGATCGAAAAATGACAAAATGCCATAATTTTAGCTACTTCTAGCTTTTAACATTACGCACTTGCGTACTGTGCGTAATGGGCAGTACGCCTATGTAGCTGTTAACTTGGCTTATGATATGTTCTCTTTGTGTTAGTATCCGACTGTCAATTTAGTTCTTTTCCCACCTCCTTTCTTGGAGTGGGAATTTCTTTCTGATTGTGCCATTTCCTGATCATTGCTTACTTTTACCTTTGTATACTTGAGTGATGAAACCAGCTGCAGAATTAAAGTACATTGACAGGATCCAGTCTGTTCACCAATTGCCAAATTGAGCCATGTCACGAGAAAACCGGTCTTTGGGGTTTCCGACCAGGTTTGACCCAAACTGACCTGTACAGTCACAGAAGAAGGCTAGAAGAAGTGGGTTTGTACTACCTGTGTAGTGAAAACAAAGGCGCTGATCAGCTTCAGGCTTCCCAGTTACAGCAAAGCTGATCTGCGCCTTTGTTTTCGCATTGGCAAAAATCTGGTTTTCTCATGATTCGGCTCATTTTTTTGTCTTTACACAATCTGTGACTTATGAAATAATTCTTTGACATGCATACCTTGATGCTCCTGGGTGGGGGATGCCACTGATAAA
This sequence comes from Rugalucina vietnamica, assembly GCA_964017185.1. Taxonomy (NCBI): domain Eukaryota; kingdom Metazoa; phylum Mollusca; class Bivalvia; order Lucinida; family Lucinidae; genus Rugalucina; species Rugalucina vietnamica. The sequence goes on from OZ024872.1 coordinate 35,643,154, forward strand.
GATCATCTTGCCTGGGTAGACCCCGCCTGGAATGTTCTGAACAAAGGGTACTGGCTGAAAACAGCAGAATCAATGTTATAACTTCATTGTATTTCAATTGACAAAGGAAGCATTTGAAAGTGTTACTGAGTTTGGTTTTTGCAATCTACAGTTCAACCTCATTATAACATGCCTCTCTATTGTGCAGTTTTCAATATATCAGGGGCGAGGGCCATGACATGACTCTTAAAATGATTAATTTCCTATTTGTTTTTTTTTTCGTAAATAATCTATTATAACATGGTTTTACTTATAACACAGTGTGTTTCTATGGACCCCAAAGATAGCATTATAATGAGGTTGACCTCTAGCCCGGACGTTATAAAACTTTTTTCATGCTCAGCTCAACTGAGATTAAAGTTTATCCTGCTCATTAACAATTATGAGCAAGATAAATTACAGGCTTTGGTGATCTAAACCTATGATGTCAATTTTATTTGGGGCTTTTTGTCATTTATGAGCAGTTTAAATTTTATGCTCATCTGAGCTGATCATCAAAAAAGTTTATAACCTCGGGGCTTGTACATGTAAATGGGGAGATAAGGGACACATTAGCAACCAATGGTCCTGTAAACGCTCACCTGAGACCTGAGATATATACATGAACTTGTTAGACTAGAATGGTACAATGCATGTATATAACCCTAGGGCAGGGTCAGAATAACTCCTGGAGTCAATGTCTTTTTCAAATCATAAAAATTCAGTCCATTTGCCAATTAACTGCAAGTTTTGTTGTTCAAATGACATTTTAACAGTTTTCTCCATTCAAATGCATGGGCGATCTAAGCTGACCTTGTGCCTTGAAATAGGTCAAGGTCATCCCAGTGTCATGATTTATACAAACTTTGTAGACCTCCGTTCCTTAATGCTTCATGCCAAGTTTCAAAATCATAGGCCTTCTGGTTCTGAAGAAGAAGATTTTAATTTTTTTTTTGCTATTTATAGCAATGGCGGCCATCTTGGTCATGTGACCTTGACCATTTATATAAACTTTCATTTCCTCTCCCTAAGGATGCTCCACATAAAGTTTGGCTTTGATTGGCTAAGCAGTTTCTGAGAAAAAGCTGTTTGAATATTCTGGTCATCTACATGTATATAGCTCCGGGGCAGGGACAGACAACCCCTGGGCCTAAAATATTTTCATAAGCATAAATCTTCTGTCCATTTGCTCATTCCTTGCAAGTTTTCTGCCATTACATGACATTTTCCTACTTTTTCCCATTCAAATGCATGGACGACCTAAGTTGACCTTGCCATAAAATAGGTCAAGGTCATCCCAGGATCATGATTTATATAAACTTTGTAGAGTTCCATTCCCAGATGCTTCATACCAAGTTTCAAAATCATAGGCCTTCTGGTTCTGAAGAAGAAGATTTTTAAACATTTTTGCTATTTATAGCCATGGCGGCCATCTTGGTCATGCGACCTTGACCATTTATATAAACTTTCATTCCCTCTTCCTAAGGATGCTCCAAAAAAAGTTTGGCTTTGATTGGCTTAGCGATTTCAGAGAAGAAGATGTTTCAATATTATGGTCATATACATGTATATAGCCCCGGGGCAGGGGCAGACAACCCCCTGGTCCCAAAATATTTTCTTAAACAGAAATCTTCTGTCCATTTGCTCATTTCTAGCAAGTTTTCTGCCATTTAATTACATTTTCCTATTTTTCCCCATTCCAATGCATGGGAGACCTAAGTTGACCTTGCCGTAAAATAGGTCAAGGTCATCCCAGGGTCATGATTTATATAAACTTTGTAGAGCTCCATTCCCAGATACTTCAAACCAAGTTTCAAAATCATAGGCCTTCTGGTTCTGAAGAAGAAGATTTTTAAACGTTTTTGCTATTTATAGCCCTGGTGGCCATCTTGGTCATGTGACCATGACCATTTATATGAACTTTCATTCCCCCTTCCCAAGGATGCTCCACATGAAGTTTGGCTTTCATTGGCCTTGCGGTTTCAGAGAAGAAGATGTTTGAATATTATGGTCATATACATGTATATAGCCCCGGGGCAGGGGCAGACAACCCCCAGGGGCTAAAATTTTCCATTAACATTAATCTTCTGTCCATTTGCCTATTCCCAGTTAGTTTTACCCATTAAATAGCATTTTACCATTTTTCCCATTCAAATGCATTGGCGACCTAAGTTGACCTTGCAGTAAAATAGGTCAAGGTCATCCTAGGGTCATGATTTATATAAACTATGATGGGCCTGCATCCCCGATGATACATACCAAGTTTCCTGGAAATCGGCCCCCTGGTTCTGGAGAAGAAGATTTTTAAAGGTTTTTGCTATTTATAGCCATGGCGGCCATCTTGGTCATGTGACCTGGACCATTTATATAAACTTTCGTTCCCCCTTCCTAAGGATGCTCCACATGAAGTTTGGCTTTGATTCAGAGGAGAAGATCTTTGAAATTGTGAACGACGGACGATGGACGGACGCCGGAGCATGGGTATACTATAAGCTCACCTGTGAGCCTTTGGCTCAGGTGAGCTAAAAATGTGACAATAATTGTCAGATGATCTTTTCCCTGTCTGCAGCGCTGGCAAGTCTGAGATTTCCTCATCCATAATCAAAGCTTCCCCACAACAATTTTAATTTAGTTTGACCTCAAAGGAGCAAGGGTCAGGCAAATCTACTTAGCAGCATATAAAAGGTTATCAAGATTCTCTGATGGTTAATTTGTAAAACAAATTCCTTCTGTTCTTGTTCATACTTTCAAAATGCAAGGAATGGATCTCGTGCTGTCTTAAATGAGCCTTCGCATCAGAAAACCAACCATTGGCATATGCGAAAACAAAGACGCAGATCAGCTGAGTGGTAACTGCACAACTGATCAGCGTCTTTGTTTTCGCCACAGGGACAGTACAATTCTTCTTCTATTTATATTTAAAGTTTCAAGCTTCTAGCTTTATTCTGTGACTGTACAGCCTGGTTTGTGTCAGACCTGGTCATAAACCCAAATTGTTGGTTTTCTCATGCACAGGTTCAAATGGACTATTATAATCCTGCGTTTTGATCTAAGTCAACATTATGAAAGCTTGCCCATGCAAAAAAAAGAGATTTTTTGAGCATTAAAAATTAAAAAAAAAATATTTTTCTTATTTCTGCTCAAAACATAGATTGTGGGTACTTCTTGAAGAAGAAATAAGAAAAATAGGTATACACCTTCATGCCCCAGTTTTGCTATACCAAAGTGGGATTCAAAGGGGTGTATATTACACGAACATGTTTCATGATGAAATTCTCGACCATACAAAGGTAGCTTAAGCCTATTTAAAATGGAATATTTTGTTTTCAAATGGCAAACCCCATTTGGAGTGTACATTCAGAACTTACTGGGTTATAGATGGGTTGGTTGCCCCCTGGGGCAGGGTAGGGAGCAGCTGGTGGGGGTACAAATCCTCCGGCCCCTGGGAACTGAAATGATAAAAATAGAAATTTAAAATTAACTGAACTCATGAACAACGGTATTATGTTTAGGTGGTTCAGAGATGTATGAAGAGTTCGATATCAGCAGACAAAAACATAATAATATGACACAACATGATAGTTGTCATTTGGATAGTACATGTATAGAAAATTACTTCTTATTCTCATGAAAAGGCTCATATAGCTTATGTAGGCTCCATCATAAGTACATGTACCATTTGAGCTGCGACGCGAGAAAACTGGTCTTCAGGATTTCCAACCAGGTCCAACTCTAACTAGCCTGGACAGTCACAAAAGAGCGCTAGATGCTTGAAATTTTTGATATGAGTAGAAGAGGAAATGTACTATATGGGTAGCGAAAACAAAGACGCTGATCAGCTGTGCAGTTACTGCTCAGCCGATTTGCGTCTTTGTTTTCGCATATGCAGATTGTTGGTTTTCTCATGAGCCGGCTAATTTAAAGATGCCTTTTTTTCTGTCTTAACCATTTTTCAACTTTATGTTTTTACCAACCAAATGAACTGTGCAACCTTGGCAGGTCTGTATGAATGCATGTAGGAATAGCATGTTCCACTAGTATGAAATGATGATATGAGCCTTGTCAAGAGAATTTTTGCCTCCAAATAAATGAGTTTAATATGATTACACCGTACACGTATTAGCGACAATCGTGAAAAAAACACAATTTGATAAACAAAAAGAACTCTATATATTGCCATAAAAAGGCATTTCGGATTGCCAAAATGATGGTGTAGAACTTAATTGAACATTCTCGATTGCCAACGTGCTTTTTGGCAATCTAAAACGCCTTTTTTGTCGGGATTGCAGTTTTGTATAAAATCACACATTCCACATTGCCGCTTATACAGTTTGATAATACAGATTTTAAAGCTCTGAGTTTAACAAGCCAGTGAAATCGATATCTGTATTGAAGTAATTTTTGTTACAAACAATTTTTTCTGAGATATATATGGCACAGTTTCAACTTTACCACAGCAATTAAAAATGTCACTTTCTCTTAACAAGGCTATAGCTAATACAATATTAACTCTGATTAAAGTAAATAATTATGGTTGTAAATATTTGAGCTGGTTGCTGTGTAACAAGGGAAACAATTAGGGGTTAGGGTGTGGATTCGGTTTACTCCGATCATGACAGATGACTTGTATATAACTTGTAAATAGTACAGGTCAACCTCATTATAATGCTATCTTAGGAGCCCATGAAAACAGACTGTGTTATATGTGAAACCGTGTAATATTGAGGTTATTTACAATAGACATATATATAGAAAAATAATCATTTTGGGAGCCATGACATAGCCATGTTATACTGAGAACTGCATTATAGTGAGGTGCATTATAATGAGGTTGGACTGTAATTATTCTAGCTTCTTGAGGCATGTTTAACAGTAACTGTTGTCATCCATCTCTGCACATCTGCATCTGAATTATGGTATTCTAGAGAATGCTCTGAAAATGAGCCATGACGTGAGAAAACCGGACTAATGGGATTCTGCCCAGGTCCGACATAAACCGGCCTATAACACTACGACCTTGACATTTTGCGTATATGTAGAGGAGAGATTGTACTTTCCATGTAGCAAAAACAAAGGCACTGATCAGCTGTGCTGTTAGTGCACATCTGATCTGCACCTTTGTTTACGCATGAGCAAAAATCTGGTCCTATCATGACGTGGCTCAAATATGAGGGGAGAATGTTACATGAGAAGGGATGATAGAAAAGCTTTCTTTGTAGAACACATTTTGCATATAGTCTGAAAAGCATATGTCAGATGCATATAATTTGTAGTACATGGATTAAGATTTGTGTTTTACTTCTTCTTCCAGCTTTTTTGATTTTAAAGAGAAATTGTGGAAAGCTTTTTATGCTGAATTTTGATTAAAAGTGAAATCAAAGCCATGCAGATAATTACCATTATTAAATGCATGTAACATAAATAAATTGTAATTAACTTCATGGCATTGAAATTTAATCCAGCTCAAATGCTGATGAAGGAAAGCACATTTTCGCAAACAGTTAAATGTCAAATTGCATAATTAAATTCTTAATGAATTCTTAACTTTCTTAAGTTAATGGGGATAGGAAAACTAATGAGAGATAAATATTGATTACCAAATCTATTAGCAAGCACAATTAAAGAATTCCAACTCTTTGATGGTATTTTGTCTCTAAAGCTTTTCATATGCATTCACAAAGGCTCCTTTTTCTTTCTTCAGTTTTACATCTCTTTCAAGATTATTTCAGCTCATATGGGATGGGCCAATCAGTAGGTGTTGGGAAAACGGAAGAACTCCGAGAAAAAAAACCACCAAGCACGCCCACGAGCAGAACTTAGCATGTCTCACATGTGCCCCGTGTGGGGCTTGAACTCAACTCCAGGCACAGCAGGAAGATGATCACATCAGGAAAACATGTCCGTGCAATAAATACCACCACATACCCCACTTTTATATAGTAAAACTGGGGTATGCAGGGGTATACCTATTTTTGCTCCAAAACATAGATTGTGGGTACTCGTCAGAACCGCCTCAGCGAGGCGGTTCTAACGTGTACCCACAATCTATGTTTTGAGCAAAAACAAGAAAAATATCAAAAATTTTCCTCTGAAAATTATCGATTTTTGACCTGAAAAAATTATTGTATATCATATGTGGGCATGTTTTCGTAATGAAATGATTAAAAGCGGCAATGAAATATCAGCGCTTTTAACCACTCGGCCATGGGGGCCGCTGCTCCCATGATTGCTAAACATTATCTAAAAATATCATTTGAATACAAGTGATGACTAAACTGAATGCCAGCAAAGAGTTGGATTTAATATGCAAGAGCAGAATGAAGGATCACTAGCAGTATTAAGGTTGCACTGGACAAGTGGTTGTTAGAAACATACACCGCCGCCATGATGTGGATGTTGTCTTTCATGCTTTTCAAACCCTGACAAAACACCACCAATAAAGCCCCCAATGCCTGCCCCTATGGCCTGCCCAAATCCTCCAGGCTGGTGGGGGTACTGAAAATTAAGTCAAGGTCAAGGTGAGGTTACTTAAAATAAAGCCACAAACTTTCTTTGAGGAATTTCTACATAAAATGAGAATGAAACTAGAAATGCGTGTTTGTAAAACACTATGCCCCCCAACTGTATACTTGTCCCTAAACTGGCAGCTTGTAAGATTCATTTATTTCATTTGAATGAAGTGAAATTTGATTTCCTAAAGAAGCTGTTCGGTTGCCTCTGTTTTTGACCTCGATCCAGAAACAGAATGAAAGCTTTTTGTAGACAAGTTATAAATGGAGTAAAAATTTTGAAATGGAGTTATTTTATCAAAATTTGACAGAAAGTCCTAAAAAGTTAATCAGGTGATCTTCTTTTCAACCCCAACCAGTATACCAAATATGATGGCTTTATCTTAAATACTTTTTGAGATATCTTGCACACAAGATTTTCAAATTTTGTTTTAAAAGGGGCATAACTCCAAAAAGGCGCGTAACTTGGACATGAAAAAAAAATACGGGTCAACTTTTTTTTCATGAGGAATTTGTATATGAAATTTCAAAACCCTAACGTTCTCCATTCAAAAGTTTCAAATTTCACCGAAAAGTGGAAAAATTAATCAAAATTTCAACATTCCGTATTTTTGTCAAAATTTGACAAAAAGTTCTCAAAAGTTAATCAGGTCATCTACTCATCAGCCCCAACCAGTATACCAAATATGAAGGCTCTAGCTCAAATACGTTTTGAGATATCTTGCACACAAAATTTTCAAATTTTGTTTTCAAAGGGACATAACTCAGAAAAGGGGCATAACTTGGACATGAAAAAAAATATGGGTCAACTATTTTTTCATGAAGAATCTTTATATATGAAATTTCAAAACCCTAGCATTCACTGTTCAAAAGTTTCAAATTTCACCGAAAAGTGGAAAAATCAATCAAAATTTCAAAATTCTGTATTTTTGTCAAAATTTAACAGAAAGTTCTCAAAAGTTAATCAGGTCATCTACTCATCAGCCCCAACCAGTATACCAAATATGAAGGTTCTAGCTCAAATACTTTTTGAGATATCTTGCACACAAGATTTTCAAATTTTGTTTTCAAAGGGACATAACTCAGAAAAGGGGCATAACTTGGACATGAAAAAAAATATGGGTCAACTATTTTTTCATGAAGAATCTTTATATGAAATTTCAAAACCCTAGCATTCACTGTTCAAAAGTTTCAAATTTCACCGAAAAGTGGAAAAATCAATCAAAATTTCAAAATTCCGTATTTTTGTCAAAATTTAACAGAAAGTTCTCAAAAGTTAATCAGGTCATCTACTCATCAGCCCCAAACAGTATACCAATTATGAAGGCTCTAGCTTAAATACTTTTCGAGATATCTTGCACACAAGATTTTAAAATTTTGTTTTCCAAGGGAAATAACTCAGAAAAGGGGCATAACTCGGACAAGAAAAAAAATACGGGTCAACTATTTTTTCATGAGGAATACTCACATAAAATTTCAAATCCCTAACATTCACCATTCAAAAGTTAACAGACGTACACACGCACACACAGACAGACAAGCCTTTGTTTTAGGTGTTTCTTTTTCCTACGTTTTTAGCTCGCCTGTACGAAAGTACAGGAAGAGCTATTGCAGTCACCCCGGCGTCGGCGTCGGTGTCGGCGTCGGCGTTGCTCAAATGTTAAAGTTTTTGGTTAAAGTTTTTAGAAGTCTATATCTCTTGAAGTTGTAGATGGATCAAGTTGATACTTTGCATGTTGGTAGATATTGGTCTAAAGTTTTATGCTGTAACATCACGACCCACCTGGGTGACCTTGAGGTCAAGGTCACGGACTTAGAAATTTTGTGTTAAAGTTTTTGGTTAAAGTTTATAGAAGTCTATATCTCTTAAACATGTTGATGGATCAAGTTGATACTTTGCATGTTGGTAGATATTGGTCTGAAGTTTTATGCGGTACCATCACGACCCACCTGGGTGACCTTGAGGTCAAGGTCACAGACTTCAAAATTTTGTGTTAAAGTTTTTGGTTAAAGTTTTTAGAAGTCTATATCTCTTGAACATGTTGATGGATAAAGTTGATACTTTGCATGTTGGTAGATATTGGTCTGAAGTTTTATGCGGTACCATCACGACCCACCTGGGTGACCTTGAGGTCAAGGTCACAGACTTAAAAATTTTGTGTTTAAGTTTTTGGTTAAAGTTTTTAGAAGTCTATATCTTTTGAACATGTTGATGGATCAAGTTCATACTTTGCATGTTGGTAAATATTGGTCTGAAGTTTTATGCTGTACCATCATGACCCACCTGAGTGACCTTGAGATCAATGTCATGGGTCATAGATTTTAATAGATTTAGTGGCAAAGCACAAGTCAGGCGAGCTACGCTGTCCTGCGACAGCTCTTATTTCCTAAACTGAAAAGTTTTCGTTTAACAATTGGTTCTAAAACTGTTTGTTATGATGATGGTAGACTTTGTGCACTTAATTTTCTTTATTTATCAATTTGAATGCAACCAATCTTTGGAGTTATTTAATAAAAACTCGAACAGGTATGATTTATCTCATTTCAAAATGGCGACAATATCGACTGCTGCGGCTTAGCGGACAGGTAAAATGGGCATAGTACATAGTCAATATTTCATGAGCGATTTCCATTGAGTGTGTCGTCCTCTCGATAGAGTGTCCTTGTTATAACACAGTTCACTTATAACACTGTCTGATTCTGTGGACCCCAAAGATAGCGTTATAATGAGGTTCACCTGTATACCAGTGTACTGTAGCAGCTGGGATAGAGTTGGACATTAAAATTCATGCGAAATAATAGCTGAAACTTTGTAGAAAATGTCAAACTTTTAAACCACAAAATGCAGATGAATCGATATTTGTTTAAATGTGATAATGTCAGGCCATAACCACCACTTTCTTTTATACTTAATAACAAGTACTTGACAGCAATAGTATAGGTTTTAAACCCTAGATACCTTACTAATTTTGCTCCTAAACACTGTGCCACCTACTCAAAACCAGGGTCTCTATAGAAGGGGTCAAGAAACTGTGCACTGATTTTTCCAATAATCAAAAACTCGGGTAATGTCAAGTACCATATATACGGACAGTGTAAGAAGTTGTCAAAAGTGAATTTATCACAGTAAAAAATCGTGAAAAACCAATTAAAGAAATGAAATACATTCCAATAAGCAATGCATCATATCAGCTTCACATTCATACAATTTTCAACAAAATAAATTGTGCAATGTTCCAGAAAATTGTGAAAATGCATGAAAAAATGTGAAAATGGACACTGTGGTACATATTAAGTCAAAACAGATATATATTCCAAACTGTAGTACTGTTATTAATGTAGACTGGATAATTTAACATGTGCTGATATAGAAAAAATGAAAAAAATAATATTATACAGGATTATGGTAAATTGACATTTATTATAAATTTTGAATGTATGTTTTTAGGTGAGTAAATACGAAACTGACATACAAGAATTTTGAGCATAGGACAAAGATTCTTGACCCCTTCTATAGAGACCCTGTCAAAACTGATGAATTTAAGACCTAAAGAACTTAAGGTACTCGATCTTTTGATTGAATTTCCTAGTGAAGAGACTTGGAAAAACTTCATGCTATAATGATAATGGCAGTTTAACGGAAGGATGGAATCCAAATACATATATGAGCTGCCTTGTGAGAAAACCAACAATCTGCATAGGCGAAAAAAAAGACGCAGATCAGCTTCGCGGATAATCGCGAAGCTGATCAGCGTCTTTGTTTTCGCTACATGCATAGTACAGTTCCCCTTCTTCTTAAATCCGAAATTTCAAGCTTCTAGCCTGCTTCTGTGACTGTACAGCCTGATTTGTGTCAGACCTGTTCGGCAACCTCATTGTTGGTTTTCCCACGAGACGGCCCCTATAATGATAATGGCAGCTTTACTGAAGGATGGAATCCAAATACATTTATAATACATGTACATTGTTTCCTTGGTTCCTATAAGACATCAGGAAAACATGTCCGTGTTATGTATACCCCTCTGGAACCCCACTTTTATATAGCAAAACTAGGGTATACAGGGGTATACTTATTTTTGCTCCAAAACATAGATTGTGGGTACTCGTTGTGTACCCACAATCTATGTTTTGAGCAAAAATAAGAAAAATATCAAAGGTTTTCTACTGAAAATTTTCAATTTTTACAACTAAGGAAAAATCAGTATATTACATGGGCATGTTTTTTGTAAACCATGAACAAGCCTTACCCCTCCTTGTCCATCAAAGCGGATCATTTGACATCTCAGCCCCTGTTCCACTGTCAGATGAGTCACTCGATGTTTCTGTATTCTGTGGTTATAGTCACAGAAGTGGCTGCCATTCACTGAAATCTGCAGATTGAAAACAAATTGAGCCCCTGCACAAGAAAAACAGCAACATGCTTAGGCAAAAACAAAAAAGTAGATCAGCTGTGCAGTAACTGCACAGCTGATCAGCATCTTTGTTTTTGATACAAAGATAGAAAAATCCCTCTGCATATGACTGCAAGGCTCAGTTCATATGTTTTTTAGAAGCAAGGAAGCATGGCAACAAAGTCAAGGTAACAGGATCTTTTGTTTGTTTGTTTGAATCGATGCTTTACATCCCAGTCAACAACTTTGGTCATGTCGGGGTGTTGATTATATTTTATGGGACTGTGCTTCAAGTATAACCACCCATTAAAGCTTGGGTGATTTGACTTGAACCACTTTTCCTTGGCAGGTTCAGATCTGAGCAGTTAACCAGTAATCAGAAGGTCAGTCAGTACTCAGTGGCACATAACCTGTGCCTGGAGACATACGCAGCCTATTTATTTCTTTATGGGGGCTGGGGGTGCAAAAAAAGTGGTCTGGCCCAAACTGTAAAATAATAATAATAATAATAATAATGAACCCTGAAGCAACTGTTTTCGTATCCGTCTGTTTTCATACAAAGCAATAATCTCCTTATACAATTTGTGCACACCTTGTAGTGATGTGGTTTGACTAAGATCACCATTTCCATTCTCTGTCCCCTGTGGAAGGGGAATCCCCCGTGGCGTTCCTCGCTGCCCCATCCGCCATTCTGCAGACTGTTCCGGACCACACAGTTCTCGTTGAAGCGGGGATTGAACGTAAGCGCTACATCACTTCGTGGGTCTATCTGAGGACCGGCTTGTAGATAGACGGCAAACCTAGAGAAATAAAGAAATGAGCCGCCTCATGGGAAAACCAGCAATCTGCATATGCGAAAACAAAGACGCAGAGCAGCTTCGCGGTAACCGCGAAGCTGATCAGCGCCTTTGTTTTCGCTACATGGATAGTACACTTCCAAGCTGTGACTGTTCAGCCTTATTTGTGTCGGTCGGACCTGTTCGGAAACCACATTGTTGGTTTTCCCACGAGGCGGCTCAAATAATGATTTTAATCCAGATCAGACTTTTTTTTTTTTGCTGATCAGTCCGATCTGGATTGAAATGTCTAGAGCGTTAGCGCATCCAAACATAAATCTTTATGCCAAGCCTTTATGAATTGGAATCATGTATTAAATAAAAATACAACCGAGATCCTTAATAAAGCCGCGTTTACACATTCACGATTTTTGGCTATGGTGCCGCTACGATGCGCCACGATTTGTAAAATCGTCGTGTACCGTGGTGTACCGTAGTGATTCGTAGTAGAACCGTGGTGAATCGTGGTGAATCTTAATGAATCGTGATGATTCGGGAAACTCCACGGTAGCGCTACGGAAGTTTTAAACTGTTTAAAACATTCGTGGCGAATCGTGGTGGTAATTGGGCGTGGCCTAATTCGTAGCGCAACCGTAGCGGAATCGTGCTTAATCGTACTGACACCGTAGCTATATTCGCGGCTATTCGTGAGAGATCGTAGCCAATCGTGGAGCTCCGTAGCGAAACCGTGGAATCTTTGACACCACGAACTCTCACGATTCACCACGAATTGTGTACGGTTGTCCTACGAATCATCCACTTTCGACATTTGGAGAAATGGGTTCGTTTATCGAGACAAGTATCCTCTATGGCATCTATGCAACGTGTAAGACCCCTGGGGTCCAAATTTTTTCAGAATCATCAATCTTAAGTCCATTTGCCCATTTCCTGCAAGTTTTTACCTACAAATGACATTTTAACACTTTTCCCCATTCAAATGCATGAGCGACCTATGTTGCCAGGGACTAATGCAAAACTTTTTGGAGTGGGAATTTCATTCTGATTGCGCCTTTCGTTGCCCACTTGTACCCTTTTCCTGGAGACAACGATGATATACATACTGAACTGGAAGAAGAAAAATAACTGCAAAGACGGAGAGTGATCCATTTTATCTGTGACAGTAGATGATGACGTATATTGCCAATTGCCAACAATTAAACGCATTAAAACAGTCATTGCAGAAGCACCGCTAACATGGCTTGTTCTAAAAGAATATAGGTGTCTTCTCTTTTCCATTGTGGACAGAAGTCGTTGATGGATACTTCGTATTTTACCTCGTTCTCTTTAGGTCAGATTTTTTTTGGATCTGATCTAGGTCAGGCTGTACTAGTCATGTTTCACGCATTGCCGATGGGTCTGAGTTGTAATTGACCTCGATTTTGGCCATTCATGATGACTTCCTTGCCAAGTTTTGTTTGCCAACGAACGAGTATTACTGATGTATTGCGAACAGTGACGTCGCCTACTTTTCATGGAGCATCTACCCGGCATTGAGACGAATGACAATCAAATGTCCAGCAACGTACATGTAGCTGCTCTCAAGCCTAGGGACGCAAGCAAGTAACTGCAAGACCGAACTGACTTGGACATTTTTTTCTGGGAGGCTTCAGAACAAACATTCTGAATGAAATCATCCTGTCAACATGTAAATGCACCTATGCAGGTGTGCTAATGATATGATATACATGTATGATATCCGTAAATATCGTATCCGCCGCTAGACTCACCCGTTGTGATGATGTTCGGGTACACCGCTGATGGTTATAATGGTCCCGTCTCGGAGCCCTCCAGGGATGGGGCCCACATAGGGTAAACTCTGAAAATATAACCAGGTATCATTGATTCAGACATGATAGCGCCCTATTATTCTTTTGCACGAAATCGTATGGTGAACATCTCGGGGGACTATTTTGCGAAAGCTTTGTTTGTCCAACGCATTCCGCGTCTAAACGTCAACTTCGTCCACTCGCAAAATGCCAACAGCCAAGTGAGTTTTCACGAATTGTATTTTTTCACAGTATTGCAGCTTTATATATACAAAAAGGAGAATACCATTCCATTTAGTATTTATGTCTGCACCCGAAACGAATGAATCGGGCACACAAACATCAATAGATTACTTGCGATCCACTTTCGCATGTGTGTGGTGTAGTGAGGGGGTTCGGTACAATAAATGCTTTAAAATACACTTTTGACAAAACACGTATCCTAATCCTTTTTGATTTGCAAACAAACGTTGTTAGGATTTATTCTCAAGTGTTACTTGTGTATATATATATAGAAGCTGAGCCTTTCGTTTACGTTGCCCCTATCGACATGGGTTGCCCCTATCAGCACTATTGCACCTAACGAGACGAATTCCTACTATTGTTGCAAAGTCCCATTTAAAGATTATTTTATAATAAAGCAACAGTCCAAATACTGAATTATACCGCGATTCAATAAGAACACTGACCTCTGGTCACGCTAGAGGTCCTTGGTCCTATGTTTTAGAGTAAAAATAAGAGAAAAATAGGTCTACCTCTCTATATCCCAGTTTTTCTATGTAAAAGTGGGGTTCTAGGGGGTATACACTGCGCGCACGTGGCTTTTGAATGTTTGGTGTGGTTTTGGATTTTTCCATGAGCCCTTCCGCAGGTCCACTCGTAAGGAGTAGCCGGTCCGATAGGGGTAGTCATGTCGTAAGTAATAACTTTTTTCCGTTTCTTCTGTAGCAACGTTTTTAAGCAGAATTTCTACGGCAAATTCTTTGGACAAGGCATTATCCAGTGAAAGGCTTGCATGAATTACGTTTGTCTACATAAGCTCGCCGACAATGCACCAAAACATGTCCAGTAACAGCTCAAAACGGAACAAACAACATACCTCGCATCCCGGAAAGCCTGGATTTTAGAGATACAACAGAATTTCCCATTCCCATGATCGCAAAAAAGTATGCAGAAATAAATACTATTTGGAGTATTGCCCGATTTCAAATTATTTACTTCCGAACAAAGAAATTTGCGTAAACATAAACAAATGTCACGAGTTGTTTTTCGTGTTCTGTTCCCGTTACTCATGTCCGGAAGCTCCCGTATGGCGTCCGTTTGCATAACATTTGATTGCCCCTAACGACATTACCAGCCGTGTTATAGGGAGAGGCATTCGAGCAGGTTCATAAATCCCCCTCCCCCCAAAAAAAATCTCTATGAAAATAGTGAGCATCATCTTTAGCCTACTTTACTTGACATAACATATTAATCCACTCAACAGCTTGTCATCAGTACATGTACATTAAGCCAAATCACCGCTGGCCCACACGGTTTGGCAACGGAGCAACTTAGATCATAGTAGCCGGTGGGGAAAAAAGTAACACCGACCGTCCAAGTTTCTAAACTTAGGGGAAAACTAAATAGGTCAAGACACGATCGTAAGAAAATTTGAAAGGTTTATCTTTTTAATAAATTATATCACTTAATTTTACAAATAGAGAAGTGATAAAATTGTTATCTGTTATTCATGATATCGTAAGACGAGCCCTTCATCAAATCAATCCATCGATATCAGAATCGTCGAGTTTCAATTAAATAATTGGCCAATGAAGTAAAAAAAAGAAAGGTGCGACAACTGGGGAATGTGGTCAGCAAAAATCGCCGTACCTGTACCCCCGCCGCGTTGTGCCTTCGAAACACGACTACCCATAATCTGCTAAATTAGGCATACACAGAAAGTGGTGGCCTCGTCATGACGCGAATGAAATGAGCCTGTGCATGTGAATACAAACAATTTGGGTTTCCGACCAGATCGGACACAAACCAGGCTGTCCAGTCACAGAAGAAAGCTAGAATCTTGAAATTTTGGATATAGGCTGAGGAGGAATTGTACTATCCGTCTAGCGAAAACAAAGGCGCTGATCAGCTTCGCAGTTACTGCGTCTTTGTTTTCGCATATGCAAATTGTTGGTTTTCTCATGCACAGGCTCAAATGCTAATAGCAACACACAAAACAATAGTAGGTCTACTGCTCTGTTATGTATCTCGATATCATCGTACTGGTCATTTCTTCTTTTTTTCAAGACGAGGCTAACAATGGGAAAGTTGTGAGATCATAATACGGAAAGCAACATTATATTGTTAATTTCAAGTTTTAAGTTTCAAATTCAAATAACAGAATAGTTTAAAATGGCCAATCAGAACTAACAACCATGTTTGGTTTTTGTTGTGTACATGTATTAATGACTCTACAAAGCTGCTAAATGACTGACCGAGTACCGCTTGACATCTTAGAAGGCCTGGGCATACCCCGGAAAAGTGCTTATAAAAACCATCATCGGTTTTTACCTTGATCCACGGAGTTGCTTTATATCTTGTAACGACATATGAGGTTCAATGTCGCATGAAATGTAGGTGATGTTCCAACACAGCCTGATATAGTTTTGACAGAGACATTAACCAACACACTGGTCTGGCATCTTGATCGGATGTGCATTTTCCATAAGATCACTCAAGTTATGTGGCTTTAACAGGCGAAAACACAGTAGTTGGAGTGTTTACAGTAGGCATACCTTCGGATCACTCGCATATAAACATACATAGGTAATGCACCAGTCATTTGTAACCACTGATCCCGCCCTTACCCCACCTACGAGGAAGGGTGGGCTAAAGTGCGGGGCAATTACTTTTCATTCAAGTGTCCCGCAGTGCTGGGGGTTTTGACAAAATTAGGATCCTTACCCCAGAGAGATTTTCTATTGCGAGAGCAAAGTTTTGACAGCCAGTTTGCCCCTGTGGGTTGGGCTTATAGCAAGGCACTGAAACTGAAAAGTCATAATCCCCACCTTTCCCCCTAGGTGGGGGAGCAGTGGTTACAAATGACTGGTGCATAAAAGGTACTGAGGGTAGTCGTGGTCTAGCTAGATAGGGGCCTACCTCGTTTCACCAGCGGAGAATCGGGATAGGATACATTATAATTTTGAATAAAGGTCTACATGTAGAGCTTTTGCGATGGTTTATGTCTATACCATGCTGGGGTACAATCTGAGAACTAACATGACGAAAAACGCATCCCTAAAATTGGTGCCTATATTGAATATCCAGTCCCGGAAGTTTTAAGAACGAAACCGAAAGTAGACATTCATAGAGAATTATGTCAGATTACAAAGCTTTTGCGAATTGAAAGAATCTCTTACCGGGTTCATAACTGTGTTTGCCATCTTGATTCTTGTTCAGCTGAATATTATCGCCGATCTGTCCGTCCGTACGCTTTTATCCAGTAAAACTGATGATGTGGGTGTTTTGTTGGTTATCTGTCAAGTGTCTATGAATAATAATCAGATCACGTGAGAAAAGGCCGCATACCACTATTCAAGTCGATCTCGGGTTACGGAAAAAGTGAAGAAATAATGGAAATTCGTACGATTGGCGCGAAGTTGGTCGCATTGTAAATTCGCCAAAGGTTCGCGACACTCGCACGAAGATGAGTCGTACGACTGTCCTACGACGTGTGAAAGTTCCGCAGCTAAATTCGCAAAACAGTCGCGAGGAATTCGCTTGCCAGTGAAGTTTAAGTTTTTCACATTTCAATCGATCTCAGAACAGACCCATCTACATGTACGAGATGTATAATTCGGCAAATAGGTTACTGTATGGGCGTTATTTATGAATACGTTATTGGGCATGGTCTACTTTTGACCTAGGTAAAAGCTAAAGGTATACAGTTGAAAGATTTCAACTCACATGTTTTCCGTTAGAAAATAAGAATGAAAGTTTGTGAAAGAATAAGTTTGTCTAATTTCTCTAACGGTAAATAAATGACATAACTCTAAGCTGACTGAGTTTCACTTTTCTATAATCTCCCTACTTGAACAGGTGGACTAGCCGACCACGCCCAGATATGAATATTAAAGTTGCCGCCTATACAGTGACCTATTTGTCCAATTATACATCTATTTAACCTCCATATTACCGAGAAGTGGTGTCTGTCTCAGTATGACTGAAAATTGTTGACTGTCCCTCCAGAACGGTTAATAAAACGCAAAACAAAATGTTATGTCTTTAAAAAAATGGATGGGTTGCTTGATACTTTCGCAAAATTACAATCAGACAGACCAGATGAGTACTAGTGTAGATGGTGTCTGAGCCGTCCATACATATTTATATGCATAATTAACCGTTGTTTTCTTGTAAATTTTACTAACACCGGGGCCGTTAGAAATATGAGCCGCGTAGTGAGAAAACCCTGTGGCGGATTTAGAAAGGGTTCGGGTGGTTCACTTCAACACCCCTCTGGGACCAAATTATTTCAATTTCATGGGGAAAATGAAAAATCATGTAAATTGTTGAAAACGAACCCCGAACCCCCTCTCCAGAAATCCTGGATCCGCCCCTAAAACTGAATTTTTGCCTCTGCGAAAACAACTTCGCAGTTTCTGCGAAGCTGATCGGCGCCTTAAGTTTTCGCCACTCGGATAGTACAATCCCTCTTCTTCCTAAATCTGAAATTTCAAGCTTCTCGCCTTTTTTCTGAGACTGAACAGGCCGGTTTGTGTCGGACCTAGTCGGAAACTCCGAAGACCGGTTTTCTCACGACACGGCTCATAACTGCTATCAGACGGGCCATTTGAGTACCGATGCGGTCATTGTAGTGGTAAGTTAATTGGTCCATAAGTTTGTCCATTATCTCGGTGGCTTTTTCAAAGACATTCAACCGTCAACCCTCTCAGTTATACAAATAAACATGTTTCTAGGTTCATGTAATATTCTCAGCATCATGTAGAAAAATGTAATTGTTCATACCAGCTAGCCCCGGTGTCCCCTATACTTGGGCGGTTATAATAATTATTTAGCATGTCATGGCATCCCATTGTTGGAAAGAAGTCCCATCAAACGGAGGCAACGTCCCGACATGACCGTGTGTGTATGTGTGTGTGTGTGGAGGGTGTGTGTGTGTGTGTGGAGGGTGGGGTGGGGATGGGAATTATGAATGCGCTGAGGGAACTCTAGCAGTGGCAGACTGTTCAAATTGAGCAACCATTACGAAAACTTGCCCATGCAATATACAGAGATTTTTTCAGGTGTAGAAAATCTAAAAAAAAAAATATATATATATATATATATATATTTTTTTTTTTGGATATTTTTCTTATTTTTGCTCAAAACATAGATTGTGGGTACACGTTAGAACCGCCTCGGCGAGGCGGTTCTAACGAGTACCCACAATCTACGTTTTGGAGCAAAAATAAGAAAAATGGGTATACCTCTGCAAACCCCAGTTTTGCTATATAGAAGTGGTGTTTAAGGTGGTATATTTTTACGGACATGTTTTCCTGATGGATCTTCCGAATGTAAGATATGCTAGCCGGGCTGAAGGGTTGTAAACTGTATACTGGTGATCACTAGCTCTGAAATTTTCTAAGTTAACATTACATGTATACTGGTGTACTCGTATGCTGTTTCATGAATATAAGGAAGAAAAAAAGTCATTTTATCAAATATTTATCAATGAAATAATTCACTTTGAAGGAGCGGTATGAGGAAGTAATTTATTTACAATGTCTTCACGACCACAGGGATCTGCAATTGTACTGGCTTTAATTCGTATTCGAAACTAAAGGTGTCCTAATCTTCTGCGGGTGCAAGTGCAAAATAAATCACTTCCGACGGTGTTGGACCTGTATCGTTTAAAAATTGAAAGGTGCTGCTTCAATGTGGTGTATTGTACAAAACAATGTAATCATTGACTTGAACTATGCCTGTGATCAACCCAGAATTTGCAGAGACACGTGAAATTATGAATTTTGCTACCCTTATTGTTTGCGTAGGAATGCAATTTCTATGGTGACGTGTGATGCCCAGCTGCTTGATGAATCCACCCGTTGCTTTGGAGTGTATCAGACAAAAAGTTGAATAGCGAAAAAAAAAAAGATACTGAATGTGGTATTTCCTTTCTTTCTATTTTCAAGAAAGCCCTATAACTACATTAGTGGGTGAGCAACACAGCGAATGGCTAGCAAAGTCCATTACGAAAACATGCCCATGCAATAAACAGAGATTTTTTTTTAGCTTCAAAAATTGAAAATTTTCAGCTGACAAATTTTCAAGTTTTCAACATGTTTTTAAATGGGACTTTTTATTGTGTACCGGAACCACAGGTGTTTACAAGAAAATAACAGTTGGAATGACCAATCCTTAATTTCCTCTGGCATTTGTTTCCAACTGCCTGTTTCAATTGGTAACTTATGATTTCGCGTTATGTAGTTAACTTTAATACTTCCGATGCTTAAAATGGAATTAACCTTTTTTACATTGACTTGTCTTAACATTTTTCATTCAGCGCTATCCTTTAACATGTACGTATAATATACATATGCAAAACAAATTGCATATATTTTTGATCACTTTAGAGCAATTTTGGACATTTGTTTAATTTAAATGACAAGAACAGTGTCTTAGGCGCGCGATACGATGAATTTTAAAACGCCATCCTTTAAAGAGGCTTCTGGAACAACGAAGAAATACAGAAATTAAGGGTGTGAATGCAAAATTCTCAACCATTGAACACAGTGCAAACAAAAAAACAAAACAAAAAAAAAAAAAAAAAACAAAAAAAAAAAACAAAAAAAAACAAAAAAAAAAAAAAAAAAAACAAAAAAAAAACACGTCAACGCGACGTCAAGTGGTCGAAATTGTCTTAGTTTCGGGTTACTTGGTTTCCATGGATTTTCATAAAAACAAAAGACAAACAAAGCACAATGTAGCCAATACCGCGGTCAGTAACACTTGAAAGATTCAGAGCCATAACACGCCATGCTAGTGAGATAACGCTGACGTTAAACTCATTATTTAAGCTCGCGTTTTGAAGCCAAGATAGGCAATTTTGCAATATCTCTTTATTTTACCATATCGTTAAGCATCAGACATGTAAACTCATTGTCGATTTTTGGGAAATTCCAATTAGAAACGTAACTGTAAGGCGATAATGTAGGAGCAAAAGAAATATCGTCGAATTCAAAAACTTCCGATCTTTATTTCTCGGCCATAAAATTTTGTTTCCAAACGTTTTAAATGTTTTCTTTGTTTTGATGACTAAACAGTTGCTTAAGCATGATTTTGGTTTCCCACTTTAAGCAGACCTGCAAGTTTTGATCATGTGCCTTAAATTGTAACGTCACGTCAGTATCGCCGTAAGGTTTGATTTTTTCGAAATGTTTCACTTGCAAGTTCTTGCCGAAAGGTTACCACTTACATCCATATTCCAAAAATATGACTTTTATTCATTATGTGCAGAGACTGGCGAATGTTACGAAAATTGCTAAATTTATGCTGCTTTGCTGTCTATTTTTCGAAAATTGATTGTACAAGTATCATTGAAATGAAACAATCGATTTCAAGGAATCGAACAAAACGTATTGAATTCAAAAGACATAAAAAAACCTTGAAGAAATAGCTAGGACATGACAAAAATTTTCCTGGATAATAGACAATTGCATTAAAAAAGATGGCGATTCCGGGGAGTGGGGGTTGGGGCTCAATATACATGTATGGTCTGTAAGTTGTGTTTGCCTGAAAGGTTTTCACATTTTTAAACTTGTTCAAAATACGCAGATTGTGTAAAGTTAGCTAAATGTTATTTTTTTGTGTGTCTGCGGCTAGCGTTTGTTTGAGCTCAACGGTGTGGTTCATGACTATTTTGTGAACATTTTGGAAAAGGTACTTCGGTGATCATCATGGTAAGTTAGAAGTTTGTATTAGGTTGAATATTAAATGAGCCTCAGCGTGAGAAAACCAACAATTTGGGTTCCGACCAGGCCCGACACAAACCGGGCTGTACAGTCACAGAAGATGGTTATAGGCTGGAAATTTTGGATTTAAAAAGTAGAGGAATTGTACTATTCCTTGTATCGAAATCAAAGGCGCTGATCAGCGAGTTCGTAAAGGGTGTTAAGAAAGTTCGTTCCGAGCAAAAAATGATTTCCTGGTAGCTTGAATTTAATGCTTCAAAACATAAAAATGGCATAACCTGACTTTAATTTGGTTGTATATGAAAAGATAAAAACAAAGATGTTTTAAATCAGATATCTGATCATGAACAAAATGGCCATCAAACACTGGCACCCATTTTCTAACCCTTGAATTTTTACACAAAAATGGGGGTATACTTGTAAATATCTTTGCCATGCCGAGACCGATGCATAAGAATCATGTATAATTTAATGAATAAAGCCTAAATACACAACTTATTTGCCATTTATAATAGTTTTGTGATGTGTTCAATTATAAACCTGAAAAGGATAATCACATGTCAAAAATTTTACAGAATTTTCAGAAAATCGAATTATTCCAGAATTTATGAAATGTAGTACCCTTAGAAAATATACAACTGTGAAGCAACTCGACATTAGATAGCATTTCAACAGCTATATTGTATCTGAGAAAACAATAGATTCATGGAAAATGCATCATTTTATTAGTTTTTGACTCTAAAATACTTTCAAACCATACGGTAAAGTGCGGAACGAACTTTCTTAACACCCTTTAGTTACTGCGATGCTGATCTGCGTTTTTTCATCTATGCAGATTGTTGTTTTTCCCATGCGGCGGCTCAAATATAATTCTAAACATAGACAATAGGTCGATACGAAAATTAGAGTCCCGGGCCCAGAATTACAATGCATCCTTAAAGTTAAGGCCCACCTTAGTACAGTTCGCGAATTTTGACTCAATATTTTACCGTTATTTTACGGAAATATACAGAATTGTTTAATAAAACGGAGTGGCTATTACCAGTTAACTGGTAATAGCGATTTTACGTTAAATTGGCTGCTGCCAGTTGACTGGCAATAGCGATTTTAAGTTAAATTCGCTGCTGCCAGTTGACTGGTAATAGCGATTTTACGTTAAATGGTCTTAAATTGGCTGCTGCCAGTTGACTGTCACCAGCCATTTTTACGGTAAATTGGCTGCTGCCAGTCAACTGGTTATAGCAATTTTAACATAAAATAGCTGCTGCCAGTTGACTTTCACGTTTTACAAATTATTACTTGTACATAGATGAAGTAAATACAATGTAAGAGTTGTCAAAATATGAGTGGAAAATGTATCAAATGAATTGGTATCTACATTTTTTACATTACAGTGTTGTCAAAGGTGTTCGTGTCCAAAGCATGCACGAGGGTGTATTATGTTTGTAGAAGCCTTCTTGACATCTGTTTTGGACTCGTCTTGTAAACCAGGTGTGGTAACCAGGGGTCGCGGGTTCGATGCATAATTTCGGGTTTTGAAATAGCTTTTTTCGAAGCTAGCACTTGACTAAGGCGCCCCACTTTGCCTACAGTGTAACATGTTACATGTTGGTTTACATTTATTATTTTTCCAATCATTTGAGTGTGGTGCAACAACATTGAGCGCTGGTCTATCTAGTGCATGTGCATGTTGTTTATGGCTTGCTGTTCGCATTGTTGCATTATTGCAAATTTATAATGTATAGAAGCTTCAAGATCAAGCCTCTGTAACTACATCAGCCTGACCCCGAGCGTGATTAGGTCCATAATGGGCCTTTCTAAAAAATACAAAATCTGTTCGATTCCGGAATTGTCCGTGTGCAAAGTAGGAATTTGGACAAAGTAAGAATCTACTATTTTCCTTGCGCAAAGTAGGTTTGGGACAAAGTAGGAATTATATCTTTTCTCAGAGCGTTTCAGGCTACAATATGCTTCTCTTTTATAATGCTTTTTAATTTTAGCGGCTTGCATTCTGATCATTCAGATGGTCTTTGCTTATGTTTATTCCTCTCCACATGATCCAAAATCGGTAATCTAATGTGCACTTAGTATTGGCAATCTTCTAGGATAAAGGTGTGACTAAGGTAATTGATCGCTGCGGCATCACATAAGCTGTTGACCATGGGCGTACAGACAGCGGGTATTTAGCATTAAATAATGTTGCTTCAACACTGCAGTTATTCAGTCAACTTCCTTCGCTGCCAGAACTGGTAACCTCTCTGTGACTTCTATGGCTTAAATCTTGCAACGGCCTCATTTTGACGTGCTATCGAAACGGTGCCCCCCCCCCCCCCGAGGGGGTCTTTGCGTCCTGCTCCCTGAAAGAAAAATGATCTTTCTGCCCAGCTCCCTAAAATGTTTTTCCTCAGCCCCCCTGCTCCCTAAAACCCCAAAAAGTTATGCTTTCTCTCCAAATTTCTGAAAATAAATGACCCTTCCCCCCAAATCATTGAAAATAAATAGCCCTTCTCCCTGAATCCCCAAAACCTCTGGGAGGGCCTCAAAACGGTGGACGGAAAAATAATAATATTTTTTCATAACCAGAAGTAGCGAAAAGGTGTAATTCTTCGGACAATACAGACACAGTTCATGTCTGGAGGTTTGATTTAAGATGCATTGTGCTAAATAATGTAGTGAAAAGATCGGGCCTTGGCTAACGCTGTGTATAAACTACACTAAAATGGTCAAATATATTTTTCTTGTGGTGCTACTCAGGTGTCATAAAAAAGAATACCCCTAAAATGTTTTTACAGTACGCGTGTTAGAACTTCTCTCTTCACACAGTGTGGCATTTTTAGGACAACTTCGCCAATCTTTGATAAACCGCGCCCCCTTGAGCCCCTTGAGATGAATTACCAAATTTGATTATACGCATTAAAAGATTTGGGGGGAAAAATCAGGTATACATGCCTGGTAGAGAGCTTAAGCCAAATGACAAGTGGTATTTCCGAACGGACCGGGTCATCCGGACGAATGCGTCGTCTAATTCCGAACAACTGTATTTTCTTATACAATAAACATGAAGATGGAATTATAATTGAGTTGAAACGATATTTTGTGTTGTAACTTAACTATTTTAATGTAAAAGACAATACATGTAATACCCAGAGATCTGTAACGCGGGTTTGTGACAGCAGTCTTTAGTGTATTGCTTAATTAGTATTTAGGAATCCATGAAAACCCGGAAAATGCCGTAATTTTATCAGCATTCTAACCGATCACTTATAGTGTCTCCAAGAGATTGATACTAATTCATTTGACGATGAAACGCGAAAGATCGTCCATTTCTTGGTTCCGACTCGAATTTATCAAAACATACACACTCTTAGTGAAACGGCAAGAGTCGTTCGGAATTAGCCGGCTAAGCAATTTAGGACGGTGTATTTCCGAACGGTTGACGATAACAGTAATGATAGGTCATAAGTGATGGATGTAAATCGGAATCAAGAATTCAGTTATTTGTTGGACCGATTATGCGTAGTACATAGGATATCAACTCTGGGCATCAAAACGAGAGCTTAAGCCAAATGACAAGTTGCCTTATGCACTCGCACAAGGCGGATGCGCGGTCGTTACTAACAAATTTTAATTTAGATTTAAAATATAACCACTGTATGCAGCAGCAGCCGATGCAAGGCAGGGTAACACGAAGGAACTAAACAAATATCCTTTGCAAAGAAAAGTCTGTTGAAGCAAACTTTGAAATAAGACAATGACTTGATAAAATTGTTCGGAAATTGCCGGCGTTCGGAAATAGACGGACCCGCTCTAAACAATAAATACATGTGACGTCGCGTCAGATGTTCGTGCACAATAACGTTAAGACATGTCTCACACTTGTCTAGGTAATCTATTCCCGAATAGCTTGTACAGGAATAGTATGAAGCAGAACAACTTCACATGAGATTTGCTTATGATTGGCAGGATTTATGTAGGGTTCAATTACACATTGTTACATGTTAAAACCACAAGCTCTAGTTCTTATGGTTCTAGAAAAGAAAATTTTTCCCCATTATAAGCCTAAATCAGATATTGACGCCCCCGTAGCGTGGTCAGTTTGGACCCCAGGGACATGGGTGGCAGTATGTACGAAGGGGACTACCAAACAGAGCTAGATATAAAAATAGAAGCTCTGGGCCTTGTGGTTTAAGAGAAGATTATTTTTTTCCCATTGCAAGTCTATGGGAGCTATCGATGGCATGGGAACCATAATTTTGACATTTTCGCGAGATCAGACGATACCTCATCTTGATCTCTCGCATTTGACGCTTTGAATTGTGGGATATAGCCGATTTTGGCTACAGACGACAAACGAAGAAAGCTGGGGCATCCCGCATGAATTTCCCAGATCCCATTGGCCAACTGCGACAGGTCAGTGCGTGAAGCGCTACCTGTTAGCGACAATGTAATTTTGATACAATCTGCTCAAAAACTAGATCAGCTGGCTAATCTGCACCCCGATTCACTTCGTGACCTCGCTCCACTTCCATGTGGAGAGGTCTAACGTAACACCGTTGGAAATATTCCGTCTTCTCCAAAACCTAATACAGCCAATCCCCAATGCAATAATGATTCACATAAAGCTATCTTCTAACTGTCCCGGTTTAACTCCCCGGTTCGCCCCGGTTTGATAAACCGGGATAAACAGGGATGAACCGCGAAGAACCGGGATAGAACCGTAGCGCTGCCGTGGCAAACCGGGGTAAGCCGGAGAGCATTCACGGTTGTATTTAAATGTTTAATATAATGGGGTGAACCGATACGAACCGGGAGAAATGTAGAAAGCCGGTAACACCGGGGCGACACTGTGACAAACCGTGATAGCACCGGTACTCGACCGTGATAAACCGGGATGGTCCGACGCAAACCTTGGGTAACCGGGACGGCACCGGGATGAACCGGGGCGGTATCGGGGTGAACCGTAACTCTATCGGGATGAACCGGGACGCCACCGGGACAAACCGGCTTTAAGCATTTGGACACGGTTACACCGGTTAGCCCTGTTTGCGTTCCGGTTCACCCCGATGGCGTCCAGATTCATCCCGGTGCCGTGCCTGTTCACTCCGGTTGCTAACATGATTTCAGTAATATTTTCATATTTGAGCTTTAAAAGTTGAAAATTTCCAGCTGAATTTTTTTTTATATTTTTCTTTTTTTCGCTCAAAACATAGATTGTGGGTACACGTTAGAACCGCCTCACCGAGGCGGTTCTAATGAGTACCCACAATCTATGTTTTGAAGCAAAAATAAAAACAACAGGTATACACCTGCATACCCAGTTTTGCTATATATATAAAAGTGGGGTTCAAGGGGGTATACATTACACGGACATGTTTTCATGATGAACTGTTAATTTTGATGGCACCACCTGATGACCGAGGGGTCGAAATAAATATTTACTCTTTTTGTGTTGTAAAAGAATGAATTTCAAGTGCAAAATGTCTCAAAATGCATTAAAATCGTCTCCACGGACGATTAGAGCTTGTTACAAAATTTTCTCGGAGGATAACTGCGAACCCCCATTATGAGAGGGAGATAACCTACTTGTGCCCCCCCCCTCCCCCCCCCCCCCCCCCCCCCACCCAACACACACACACTCGCCTTCGACAATTGTGAAACGACTTTGAAGTCTCATGTCCGGGTCACTTTTTTAAAGCCGACGGCCCAGAGTATACATGTACTGCAGCAGAAACAAAACAAAATAAGCCCATTTTCATTTTGATTATTGTTAAATGTGTAGACTATGAAATTTGTACTATGAGACGCCAACGCGTTGGGTAGTTGGAAAATGCACGGCCGGTGACGGACTCTTCCACTTTGTTTAATTTGCATTATGGCTGCGTTTAAGTTCAAGAGGACTTAGAATATTTTGCTTTTGTAATCGACATTTTAATATGTCAAATGTACCAACGTCCATTTGCTAAGGATGTTGAACGGGAATAATGAATAAATTTTTGCACCTTTAATCTCCTTGCTCCCACGATCTGTTCCAAATCCAGCCCCATGCTTCTTCTTTTTTCCCATTTTATTTCACCATACTATTCTTACTTATATGTGTTTTTTCTCTCTTCTTCATTTTATTATGAATTTAGTTTACTCCTTTTTTCAATTTTCAATATGGCAGTGGCTATTTTGCCGGACTCGGCAAAATAGCCCCTAGGAGCTATTTTGCCGGACCCGGCAAAATAGTCCCTAGGAGCTATTTTGCCGGACCCGGTAAAATAGCTATATTGGACTAATAGGCTATTTTGCCGGACCAACACTTATTAAAAAATTATTTTATATTTTGTAAGGTATTCTGATCTACATTTTTGTTTTATTTACCTATTTATTTATTTGAGATATTTCTCAATCAATAGGTTGCTTTTTGTGCCTTTTTATGCCCCCAACTTTGGTAAAGTTGAAAGATGAATGACTTTGGAAGGGGAATGTTGCCTTTGGCTTGTCTTTGTGTTGGTGTGTGTTTTGGGGTGGGGTGTATGCCAGTGGGGTTGTGTGCAGATATGTGGCTGGCTGGCTGGGTCTGTTGGTCACTTTATTGAAACTTTGAATGGTGATGAATGCTAGAGTTTTGAACTACTCTGGATTACCTGGAACAGACATTCCCCTACTGGAGACCCATAAAGTACATGTAGTAAAAAAAGTTTTGATTTGGGACTTCTCTGTTTGTTGACAGACATTTTAAGCCAAAAATGAATGAAATAAGTGTATCATATAAACTGTTTCACAGGATTATGTTTTCAGCAGATCAGCTGAAGGTGATAGCTTTCTTTGATTTCTTCCGCAATTGCATTATGTTTATAATCATTTATTTTGCTGTGAAGAGCTGTATTGGTGACCATGTAAATACAAAAATGAATGACATTTTGAGACAACTGAAAATTACCAGTACTGGAATAGTGAAATTTCTTACAGGCACACAAAGGAATATTTTAGTTTGATGGGTGAAAAATTCTAGTCCCTGATAGGCTGTGGAAAGAAACAGTTAGTTACTGCTTTTGTAAGCTTCTTGCTAGCTAAACATATCTGCAATGCCAATAAGTGTTGATTTCTACAATGCATAATTTTATATTCTTGGGGATCATCTGTGTGTATTCTGGCTTTAACCTTCAGAGCTATTCATAACAATTATTCTCCCTTTTTAAGGGATTCCCTTTTAAAGTGTCCCAAAATGTCAGTCATACTCCCATTTGTATAGATCTGAAAAAGGTACAAGTAGGCAATTATCTTAAAAACATAATTCTCTCAAATAAATAGGTAAATAAAATAAAAAAATGTAGATAAAAAATAATAAAAATATAAAATAAAAATTTTACTAAGTTTTTGGTCCGGCAAAATAGCCTATATGTATATTATAGCTATTTTGCCGGGTCCGGCAAAATAGCCTACAGACTATTTTGCCTTATTTTGCCGGGTCCGGCAAAATAGCCCCTAGGAGCTATTTTGCCGGGTCCGGCAAAATAGCCACTGCCTTTCAATATAGTTAAATCCACGTTTTGGTAAAACACTAAACACTTATAGTGAATGTGATTTTCGATCTCTAATTTTGAACACTACTCTAAATAATCACAGTAATGACCTGCCAATATTGTATATTTCATATCAGAAACCACAATAGGAAAGGAACTCTATAAGCTTAAAGCTTTCGTTCTAATCCTACAATTTGCTGTTGTATGTATATATGTTTGCATGTCAATTTGAAATTGAGAATAAATATGTTTAAACCAATGTCCATCCGCACAACAGCCATGTTTTCAGCCATGTTTTCGTCATAACTGTATTTTTATCAACATTGTATACTCTCTCTCTCTCTCTCTCTCTCTCTCTCTCTCTCTCTCTCTCTCATCAGCTGCCTGTCTGTCTGTCTATCGACTGTCTGTCTGTCTGTCTGTCTATCTCATTTTCTATGATGTTTCTCATTATACATGTATGCATTTGAATTTATTGCTTTGATTGTGTCATGTCATATTTGTTGTTACCATGTTTTGAGGGCCCCAAGGAAGATTGGTTCTGCCAATTGGGTCACCCTCGTAAAATAAAGAAACTTACTTACTTAATTATTTATCAATGCGCCCTTAACGATTATTTAGGGACAGTATGTGCAAAATAAAATGTTATGAACTATTATTCTACACATAGTTTGGATGATAGAAAATACTTTACAATTTAAAGTCACGAAAGGAACTTCTTTTTTTCTTTTTCCCGAATTTTAGACACAATCCCAACAAAATAGATAACTGAAAAAGTAACAGAAACCAAACATATCCTTTCGTTTGATACATTTTCTACTCATATATTGACAACTCTTACACTGTCTTTACTTTATTTAACTACAATTAATAACTTGTAAAATATGAAAGTCAACTGGCAGCAGCTATTTTGATTAGGATAAAATTGCCATAACCAGTTGACTGGCAGCAGCGAATTACCGTAAAAATGGCTGGTGACAGTCAACTGGCAGCAACCAATTTAACGTAAAATCGCTATTTCCAGTCAACTGGCAGCAGCCAATTTAACGTAAAATCGTTATTGCCAGTCAACTGGCAGCAGCGATTTTAACGTAAAATTGCTGCTGCCAGTCAACTGGTACTAGACCTTTCCTTAAAGTTTTCAAACCCGGGTTTGAAATTTTCAAACCATTAATGTGCACTTGGCTTGCCATAATTTAAGCTTTAAAGTGATATATAAATAATGATTCTGGCATTCCTGACGATAAAATAACATTATTTTTGCCGTGTCCAAAAAATATTAACCCCGTCAAATTATGACGTTCTGTGTGTATTACACGCAGGCTCATACATGTATGTGAATCTGTACCGGTTCCTCTTTTTCTATGTAAACTGCTATCACTTTTCTATGGAAATATGATAAATAACGGACTAACGGATGTCTAATATCTAACTAATAGTCACGTGTCCGTTTTTTTTTTCTTCTAATTTTCGAAGTGTGAATCCGGTTTCCATGCCGGATCCCGTTAACCAAGGCTTTACGACCAAAATCGACACAAATTAGTACTCTGCATATTTTCTATGTGAACCACTTATGTTTCTGCCTGAAAATCTTTTTCATTATGAACCATACTGCAATTGGTGTACAATATAGCACATTCATGCCGAAGCTAGTTAATTTTGTTAAAATGTTGATTTACGTCGCTGCAAACGACGCGCAACGGAAAGTGACACCAGTACGTATTGTGCGTTACGTCTTCTACCTTTCATGGAAACCTTGTACACTCTGTTTATGGCAAAATCAGTTTGCCCTTCAATGGAGAATAATTCAGCGAAAACAGAACTTTGGCATTTCCAGTTGATTTTGAGTGAAAATTGACAACATCATCAAAATTTTATTTTACACCCATTCAACCTTACATCGCAAGCTAATTCTAATTTCAATGCGGATGCATGCGATCGAATACCAGGAACAAGAAAACAGTGTAAATCCGAAAATCTCACCTGTTGGAATGACCATAATTGATTTTCAAATGTTCAAAGTTTCGAAAAAAAAATACCACTGGTTTTGAGAAACTTCCGAAACCCAACTTAAACAAAATCATTCCATATTTTGGACACAGGAGACGTTACTCTCTAGCATATGGACTTAATGTTTGACAGTTTAGAAAAATCAGTACACGTTACAGACGTATAGGATATAACTTAAATGTTATGCGACAGTCTGCATGCTTAGTTTTTTTTATACACTCATGGTTGATAACTATGCTGCCTTCTTTAATTGCACGCCGGTGGGTCGAGCGTCAGACGACGTAGAGTGATGACCCCCACTTAAAGTTATTCATTTTAGTTGGTTGGGGCCGGAGCTTCTTGTCCACTGCAGAAGCTGAGGGTGAAGTTAGGTGCCTGTCAAATCGATTGAAGCCCGCCAATAATTTTATATTACTGATCGTTCCAAGGTGATACCTCTGTGGTGGTTCTTATTGTTTAATGTTTTGGTGTTAAATTTTTGTGCTGTTTGCGCCTTATGTATGTTTTCATATTTTAGTTATGTTTAGGTAACTGAGTGGCCAGCTATTTGGACAATTGCTGCTCATTCGGCTTACGATATGTTTTCATGGTATGAGTGCCTGATTGTTGATTTAGGTTTTCTTACCTCGGTTTTTGAAGAGGGATTCTCTTTCTGATTGCACCTTTTCTGATCGTTGCCAACTTTTCAAAAATGGTCTTCTTGAATACACACCCGGCTTTCATGTACAGACTTTGTTGACCATTTTTTAGATCAAAACCTGACAGAACAATGTACAGTTTGGTATGCATAGACTTAAGAGCAATATT
This sequence comes from Rugalucina vietnamica, assembly GCA_964017185.1. NCBI lineage: Eukaryota > Metazoa > Mollusca > Bivalvia > Lucinida > Lucinidae > Rugalucina > Rugalucina vietnamica. The sequence goes on from OZ024872.1 coordinate 35,674,951, forward strand.
GACACTGGCAGAAAATTCGAATCCAAAAGAGCAAGTCATTAAGGATAAAAGATAACCTGGTGGTTAAGATGAATTCGCTTTTGTTTTGTCAATGTTTGAGTTGTGTCCCTTTATCGACAAACGCAGAACGCTTTACTTCAACTACTTTATTAGCACAAGAAATGTATGGTCTTTATTATATCGGGATGACAATTTCATAATTTTATATGACAACATGGTGAAAATATCGCAGAATAGGTCATATGTTGAAAGTTGCGTTTTTACTGGCTTCAATTATATACATGTACTGAACAAAAAAAAAAAAAAAAAAAAAGAAACGCAACAATTATATTCCACTTAATTTTGAGCAAATTATGATGCAAACAGAAATCATTACATTTTCTACTTCTGCATTAGATGTCAGGCTTCTGAATACAAGAAACCGATTTTCATTTTGATGAGTATCTTTGGAATTATCCTTTCCACTACCAGAGCGTATGTATGCGTAATTGCTGAAAAACACTTTTTGATCGACCCTCAAGGCATTGTGTGTGCGATCTTTTTATATTTTTCAATTGCATAGTAAGGAGGCTTTAACCGATATAAAGCTTAATTGCACAGTACATCAAACAAGCGAGTTAGAGGTCCAGAAATTTGGGAAAAATCGTGATTTTTCTGTGTTAAAAAGGTTGAGTTTACCCTGTTATCTTTGAATCGCAACCACGCTCAAACCAAACAAGTGCGACCAAACTGCTGGGGCTGAAAAAAGACACAAGAAGAGAGAGAAAAAAGAGAGATAGAAAGAGAGGAGAAAGGAGAAAAAATCGGGAATCAAATCGCAAAAAAAAAGAAGTCTGTGCGCATCGATTTTTCCACGGTGACCCCTGCGCCGTGACCTTTCAGTAGCAAAACCAAAACAGCTTACACTATGTTAAAGAGCGGTCTTTTTCCTTTCAATACAGGCATAAAGCGTGTTTCTAAGATTACAGAAATGGTTTTATGGACGATTAACCAACCCTACCCCCTTTTTATGTGCATTTGTAAAATGCCTGGTAGTCCTATTAAGGATATGGTGCAAACGTGAAATCTGCCTCTATCGTTCATATTTTGGCCTAAAACTGGCCAAGCAGCATACAAAACAAGAAAATGTTGCTTAAAACTAGGATTTATACCCGTTTTGGAACTTTTACATATTCTCTCCACTACCAGAGCGTATTTATGCGTAATTGCTGAAACACTTTTTGATCGACCCTCAAGGCATTGTTATAGCTAGCGTGTGCGATCTTTTTATATTTTTCAATTGCATAGAAAGGAGGCTTTAACCGATATAACAGTACATCAAACAAGCGAGTTAGAGGTCCAGATAGTTGGGAAAAAAACGTGATTTTTCTGCGTTAAAAAGGTTGAGTTTACCCTGTTATCTTTGAATCGCAACTACGCTCAAACCAAACAAGTGCGACCAAACTGCTAGGGCTTAAAAAAGACACAAGAAGAGAGAGAAAAAAGAGAGATAGAAAGAGAGGAGAAAGGAGGAAAAATCGGGAATCAAATCGCAAAAAAAAGTCCGTGCGTATCGATTTTTCCACGGTGGCCCCTGCTCCGTGACCTTTCAGTAGCAAAACCAAAACAGCTTACACTATGTTAAAGAGCGGTCTTTCTCCTTTCAATACAGGCATAAAGCGTGTTTCTAAGACTCACAGAAATGGTTTTATGGACGATTAACCAATCCTACCCCTTTTTATGTGCATTTTGTAAAATGCCTGGTAGTCCTAAGGTTATGCGATGCCAACCGTGTTCGTGCTGAAACTGGTATACCACACAGTGCGCATGCGCAAGCATTAAAATAATAGTACGAATTCAATCTGCTGTAAACCCCCATTCAAAATCACAATGTACCACTCAGCAGATAACTCACATGTCAAAGAAATAAAATTCATAAAAATTGAAATTATCCCCTTTCAATTGAACATATAGGGATTTTGATGGTTTTAATTACGAGCTTGTGTGTCATGGAACTTTATTTCTTGGTCATGAATTTTGATTAGGGTGCAGCTTACATTTTTTCTTGATGATTTGGACATTCAAAAGTGTGCGCATGCGTAGAGCAAATCTTTCCCGATTTGCATTATTTAAGACGACAAAAAATTCTCTTTCAGTTTTATCGAAACGAAAATAAATCTGTTTTTTGCATGATATACCCTAATACCCCATGAATTGGAAGCATACAGCAACAGACCTGACATTATCAACGTGTACCTCAAACTCAAAAATCCTTGGTGGCCTATTGCTGTTTTTTTTTTTTTTTTGTTTTTTTTTTTGTTCAGTTTTTGTACGCTCGTATAGATAATGGTATCTATGTCAAGTACATTTTGAATAACGTAAAAAGAAACCATACTTGACAACAGAAATCTTCAATTTTACTAGGAAATAAAATATGCATGTATCAAGAAAGATCAATTGCTAATTCTTCGAAAATAGTACTTATAAAAAGAACATAAAAGCGTTGTTCAGGATCATTACGTACACCTGAAATGTCTGTCATGTGAAATGTGTTATTGTGAACACAATTATATAGCTAAATTCATCCTTGAGAATGATGATGTGATGGTAATAAATTTGACAAGATCATCCTGGAGTGTATGTTGAACACATTCTACATTTTGTGGTAAGAACGTTTCTTTCACAACTATTAAATACATGTAACTGTGAGCGACATCACGCTGATGTTCGTTACTTCATAGGGCGGTTCAGGGCGACAGTTCATCAAAGTGTGGCATAGGCATTATATCATTATTATCCTGTCATTGGATGTGTAGGCATTAGACATCGTTAAAGACAAACTTGTTTTCAAAATATTAAACTCTGGAATTTTGCTATACTTTCTTAGCATTTTGTTCTTTCAAGAAATGTCGCTGTTTCGTGTCAAGTCTTCAATTTTTGTTTTGTAACAGATTGTTCCAACATACTCTTTCCTACCACTGGGTGAATTTTGTTCAGGCGTGGCGTACTGTGTGTAGATATCTGGGTTATCATTAAAATATTGCATTATTAACATAATTATCCAGAAACTTTCAAAATCTGATTGGCCGAGACAAAACTGTGCTTTGGTATTTGCTACGGCATGTTTCCTTTCTAAATCAATGAATTTTGAAGTTGATTATGCATTGGAAGCTTTTGCAGGACATTTTACTTTAGCAATATAATAGTAGAATATGCTAAACTTAATTGTCCATAGTATAACACTATAAACAAAATAAATCCCTGTTTACGCGTCGTTCTATAAAGTCCATTCATCATGAAATTTCATTTAAAAAAAACTTTAAAGCCAATATCTAAAATAATAACGCTAGGATAATATTTTTCTGGAGGGAAGCCATTAGCCGTAGTATTGACCTCTCCATATGTTTTCAGTATTCTGTCAATCATTTGATGTAATAAGGCTCCTTAGGGGTTTGTGAAGGTGCATTTTCATTTCTGTTTCTATACACGATATTGAATTCCCTTTCTTGGGCCTCAGACTTCGAGGCTAGACTAGGCCAGTGTTTGTTTTGTCGGCCATTTTTTTGTCACTTTCACTTCGATAAATAAATCTGTTTTCTTCACGCTACCAAGATCAGTACATACGATGCTTTTGATAAAATTAAACTGGAGATGTATTGTTTAATGATATTAATTAGGGTTTCAAATGCTTTTAAATTATAAGATTTGGATGAACTCTCTCGTTGACCTATTTATCGGTTGTTATCGGAAAGCGATCCATATGTAATTGAAGTTTAATAGTTTATTTAAGTGTCACATATCAAATACATATGAACCTCAACGCGACAAAATGTACCTTCGGACATACTGACATTACTAGTAGAAAGAGGCAAAAAAGTGGAAAAATCGTCTATTCCATGTTTTAGAAATAACACCGTATTTGTAACCTTTGAACACCGGGCTACCAAATGAATGAGTTATGCAACAATTTTATTTTCAATATTTGGAGTTATCTGCCCTTGATTTAGCCCATAATATACATAATTTTCCTATATCTATCGTTAAACGGTAACCATAGCAACCACATCGTCATAACATACACAAAATAATTTCGACGGATTGACTGCAATGATGATATGCTTCCATCTTAACTAGAGATTCGGATCCATGCTTAAACAATTTTAAGCAAATGCATCGAGTTTTGAAGGCACTGCTAACATGCAGAAATGCATTACGCAACTTTGACGTCATTTTTCAGGACAATGACGTCTGTAGGGTTCATATAGTAAATTGGTCATAACTCACAAACTAAGTTGAATAACCCAGCCAAATAAAGACTAACATATTCTAGAAACATTATACCATTCAAAGTAACATTGTTTTTCTAATACTCAAAATTGTCCGACGGTACTTTTTCTCACGTTGTAGCCCATATACTATATACAAATTTACAACAATCAACAACATATTTGATATCCAGTCTATATAGACTTATGAGACACTATACTTTGTATTTTGCTTTTAAAAAAGAAGACATGTTATCACAGATTTACATAATGTACATTGGTTAAAGCATTAGAAGACATGTCACAGTTTAGCAAAGAATCAAATCAAATAAAACACAAGAAACTTTAATTTGTATTAAAAAATAGAAAAGTAGAAGAAAACACCTAGTATGTAAAATGTTTTAAACCTTTTAAAATTTGCACATCACGAAGATTGAATGATAATTAAAATATAGACACAAGACATACTTGATCATCTTAAAGAGTGTTCGCTGCAGAGTGCAAATACCAGTAGACCTAAAGGAGCGAGTCTGCGAGTCTTTAGGTACTTACTCACCAAGACCTGGCACCGGAGCGTCACATGAAGCTTCTCCACGAGCCACCACCCGCATCTCCGGGAACGTTTGTGCCCAGAGCAAGCGGGGGTCCACACATTAAATACTTGAAACATTAGTAAAAACAAATACCAAATAGGTATACGTCTAGAAATAGTAGTATAAAACGTTTCTTTTATTAGGAGAGCCGTTACTTAAGAAATTTGAATATAGAATAAAAATATCAAATCGGTTCAAATGTTAAGCTAATTAAAACAAAGACTTCTACAGTTCAGATAACTGACGTTACCTGTAAAAGGTAGCATTACGCTTTTGCAAAATCTTAAAACAGGTTTTGGCACATATACGTATCATATCTGGGTTACTAAAAAGAAAACTTATTTTTTTCATCAGCATTAAGATCGTTAAAATTTGGCAATATAACTGCAGCCCTAGAAAATAACACACGTCTTAGATCTTCATAATGTGAACATTCTAAAATTACATGCGGCTCATCTTCAACGACGTTACAAAAATGACATAACCTTTGCTCAACAGCCAAGTGTTCGTATCTACCAGTTTCTAATCTGATAGGGGCAACTCCGCATCTAAACTTTGCGACAGCTGATCTGTGGCTATATGGCATAAGCAGTTTGCAATAGGTTTCGACTTTGAATTCGGATTTGAATAGTCTATATGTACGCAACTTATTACGCCCATTACCCGATCGCCCGGATTCACTATTAACTGTATTAAACCAATCATCGACAAACTCGGTCTTTGTTGCTTCTATGACTTGAGAAATAAGTGCATTGCGGTAGAAGCTCTCTTTTATTTTACAATATGATTCTAGTCCTGCTTTTTTAAACTTCTCCTTAACGTGAAAATTATGATTTTTGCAGCCTCTGCCTGCATTTCTGTCGCTCCAACAGAATACACGTTTATTAATTCGGCTGCCGTCCAAATGAACCATTCGATGCCAATATAAACACACTGACTTCCATTGTTTAAGACTAATTCCACCTAAGCACCAAAAAATTTACATAGGGGTCCGGCACGCATAGTCTCAGATTTTTTCTGAAACTTTGTGTGTGGAATACCTTTGACCCAAAACTGCAAAAAATAAAGTCTGTTCGTTGATCGAAGTAACGGTTGCCATGGTAACCGGGCTAAGGCTAATTTCAGGAAAATGGCATGATCTGAAAACGGAAAATGTTGAAAATATGCCATTTTTACAACATTTCCATTTGTAGGAAACCAGGAAGTCCAAAATTCACCTATGATAAATGTTTGTACATCATCAACTTAGTTTAATAGCATGTTAAGAGTATGTGTACTTCGCACGTGCTTGCCACGAATTCAAAAAGAAAATGGCCGCCAACAGCAAAATATCAAAAATTGAAAAAAAACTCATTTTTAGCATATTTCAATGCAATATAATTCAAAAAGGCTGGAATATTTCACATGGGTTTTCAGAGAAAGACTTCTTAGGTTGTTAGATTTATTAAATAAAATTTGTGGGCCTCCTAAAACTTTTCTCAGAAAATTGAATCAAAATGGACAAAGTCTCGCATTTCTGAAAAATGCCATTTTCTCTCAAAACAGGAGGTATGTCACTTTCCTGATCAATAAACCATTTTTTTTATTTCATTCAACTCAAAAGATTGTCTTGTATTATCAATATATATCTTTGTCTTTTACTTGGCACTTGCATTTTTAAAAACAAAAAGGAATTCAGGTTATATCACAAGAGAACTAGTATTCGGACAGGACTAATTTTTGGTAATATTAGTACCAAGTGCAAATAATTGAAATGAGTATCTGTAACTTTACTTTTAATTCAACTACACTCACAAATTAATGCAAATAAATGTAAATATGCATACAGCTTCTACAAAAATTAAAAATTGACAATTTTTTGAGTGAACTAGTAATCGGACAGTACTAATTTTCGTAATTTAAGAACCAAGTGCTAATAATTAAAATTTGCGTCTTTAACTCTTCTTTATATTCATATATATTGATAAGATTAATACAAATAAATAAAATGTGTATAAAACTAAGAATAAGAAAGTTCAGAGTTTCGATTATTGCACAAGGGAGCTAGTAATCGGACAGCACTAATTTCCGTTAAACTAGAACCAAGCGCATTTAGAGTCCCAAGCATCCTTTATATTCACCTATATTCACACAATTAATACAAATAAATGAGACTGTCCTTACAACTTTGAAAATTTTACAGAACTTTTAACATTTTTTTTTCAAGGTAACTTGTAACCAAACAGTACTAGTTCTCGTAATATTAATGCCATGGACACATATTTGATACTACAATGAACTCGACAATTGAGAATCATAGAGATATTGATGAAATTCTTGAAACTTAGACAAAATATTATTTATTATAAACCCCGGTCATTTATTTTCATCTATGCCTTGAGGTTTGGTAAAAGAATGGTGTCAAAATTCCACCGTACAGTAATATCAGGGTTGCTGAAACGCTTGACTCCTCAACTAAGATACCAAGTTTATTGTTTCGCAAAATGTGACGTTCAGATAAAATGTGTTTCTTACCTCGTTTTTAAGCATTTGATTATGCCATTTTTGCATTACTTTTATGTCTAATATCCCTAGTTATGCAGTATGCCTGTTTTTGATAAAAGTTTTTACATTGAAGATAGAAATGAGCGTGGACAAATGTACAGGTAAATTCGACAATAGCGAATCATACCTTGTTTGGTGAAAAGAATGAGCACAATGTACTGTTAATCTACCTTTGGAAGGTTTGTCCAGTTACAATTTGGTTTAGTCAATGACGTAAGTAATATTGATGCAAGTTGTGGTTTAACCCTCTTGCGTTTAGGCTTAATTGATTCGTTAAAGCAATTAGACATGCTTAAATCGGTATCATAAACCTTTCCGATATGGCATTTGCTGTTGACAGTGAACGTAAAACACCAAAGCATTAGCAGAATATAATTAAACACCATTTAGTTTCGCATTATGGCACATTTTGTGTGCAAATAATCCTCTTTTGGGCTATATGCTATCTGATTCGCCATTGTCGAGTTTGGTTCGCCATTGTCTAATGCGGGAGGTATCATACCAACAGAGTTATCTCCCATTAGTAAATTGAATAAATCAAAATTATTATTTTCCTGTAAAGCTGAGACGTGTTAGATGTTCTTAGTACCAAATAGAAAAAAAAAAACAAAAAAAAAACACATTCTCATGGTCGTGTTTAAAATGATAGCGCTTGACCTCTTAGTGATTCGCCAGTGTCGAGTCCACTGTAGAGTCCTAACATTCCTTTAAATTCACATGTATCACAAAATTAATACAAATGAATTAGAATGTTTTTTTTTTTTTTTTTTTTTTTTTTTTTTTTTTTCCATCATGAGGATATTGCTGTCATGGTACCGATGGACACAAGAATGCTTACACGAGTGTTTCTTTTGTGGTCATTTTTGGGCAGTCATACTACAGAACATGCAGAGTACTCGCATTTTATAAACTCAAGAAGTTGTCTACATCTTCCAACTTTCAGGTCACTGGCAACAAAACTTTCTAAAAAACATAATTCAAAGCTTTATTTTTTTTTTTGCCATCGAAAAGCATATAAACCAAACCGGACACTGGCATAGAATAGACCTGTCCAGGTCAATCAAAGGCCATGACTCATACAAACAGTGATGGGCCCCAGTCTTTGATGCTAAATCACGGGTGGTAAACTTTGGAACGACCCCCAAAAAGAGGTGAATTTCTATTCCGATCGCACATCCGGGAACTCGTGAGGTTGGTCCAAAGGCTAGAAACGGATAAACAAAGGTAGGTGTCGGTGGTTGTTTTGATTTTTGTTTTTGATTTTTTTTTCTAAGTTTCTAGCGAAAAATGGATAATTATGGCAATGCTGTGTCGTGTAAAGATGACTTCTCGATGCATAGGGCCCAAAACTGCGGTTGAAACCGAAATACTTTCCGCTGGGTCGTTTTTAAAAGGTCGAACACGATGTTGCTTGACACCTTTTTGCAAAATTTGTGGCACTCTGTATTACATATCCTGTTAAAAATGGCAACGGGGCGCATTATTTAAACAAATGATTGAGAAAATTCCAGTAGATGTCGTTCCAAAAAGTCGGAGCTTGTTCCAATTTGAATGAGATCGTTCCCAGTTGACATCCACAGAAAAGCTCTTGTCTGAATTGTCTATTCTCTTGTCCACCATTTTGGTTCACTTGAAAAAAAAAAATCATCAAATAATGTTAGGGAAGATCATCTTTTAATTTTAGGTAAAAGGTAAAAAAATGACATTGACCTTAATCACACACCTTCATAAACTCCATTAGTTTTCTGCATCTACCATGTTTCATGTTTATGGCTGCAATAGATTCCATGGAACCATCGGTCCTGTAAACGCTTACATGAGCCTAGTTGTCACTTTTTCCCATGTAAAAGCCTATGTTTCCAAAATTGGCATGGCCGTAAAATAGGTCAGGTCACCCTAGGGTCATCATTTGAACAAACTGTGATGGGCTGGAGTCCCAAATGCTACATACCAAGTTTCGTGAAAATCAGCCCTCTGGTTCTGGAGATTTTTTAAATATTACAATGCAACAGTAATCAGTGTTCCAGTAAACATGATTTATCTTCATGATATTATCTTCTGTCTATAGTGTCTGCCTCTCTGTGGTGCTCAATGTCTTTTGGCTTTGGTTCAGACTAGCCTGATGGCTACCTAGGTAGGAAAGAGCTTGTCATCCTGCTTTTCGAGTGTGTTGTCAGAAAAAAAAAGTTTCATGTTTGGTGATGTTTTTTCCCGCCTGGTCCATCTATTCTAACTTCATCACAGTGAACCCAAAACACCCATCTAGCCCCAACTGGCAGGGACACAGCTTTGAAAAAGTGTGAAAACCAAGGTGGGAAATAAACAAAATAACAGTGAGGCCGCATTTAATTATTTCTGTTTGCCTTTCCCTACCTTGTCTAGAAAAGTTGTGTAGGTATGTAGGCCTTTTTTTTCTTATCCATTAATTTAGAAATACAGATTTTTTCATGATTTTCAGGGGTAACTTTTTATTTCCTCACCGAAACAATATCTCTAGTGCAAAAGAAAAATAATAATAAAATAAATGAAAATATAAGAAAGGGCATGAATTTTTTTTTTGAGTAGGTACCATTTTGATGATTAGGTACCATAGGGAGAGGGCAAACAAACATATTTTTATTTTTGGCCCAAGTACTTTAAAAGCCATTGTAAGTTACATACCTAGCAAATGATATGTTCTCCGCAACAAATTGAATCATTAGACATGAACTGTACTGAGTACAACACCAGCGTGACAAGCCCCTCTGTACTGTGCATCTTTCACAAGTAGGCTAGAAGCCGTCACTATGCTGAAACATTATGACAAAGAAAAAATGTTTCAAATGAGCTTCATCATGCGAAAACCTGTCTTACTCAAGCTGATTCCATTCACAGGATTTAAGCTAGTTTAAGGATGTTCGCTGCTAACATTTGACATTTCGGAACTTCCGTTTTTTCTTTTGTTGAATATCTAGTAAACACTTGCAGATATTTTCATAATATTTTATATTTGGATATACATATTGATGATATGCATTGAATGAACCATGAAAATTGTCAATCTAAGGAACTTCATTTTTTCACCCAACTTTCTGCCACTTTTCAGAAAATTTTAGTTGTCAGTAAAATTTAGGGGGTAGGGAAGATTATACTTGAATATTACACATCTTCAAATTAATTGCACTAGTATTTCCAAAATTTTTGCGGCATTTCTTATTACTTTTGGGTTGCAAAAAGATGACATACTCATTTTTTTCTTGTAGTGTTTCACAAAAGTGAGATTTGGGAAAATGCAGTTTCTAAAAGATGGTGTTCAGACAGTAGTCAGTGTTTATATTTGACGCCAAGCGTGGCATATAACAACTTATCCTTATTATTTTATATTAATTATCTCGGATCAAGTATAATTGTTGCTAGCATCTGAGCCGCCTCATGAGAAAACCAACAATTTACATATGCGAAAACAAAAACGCAGATCAGTTTCGCAGTAACTGCGAAGCTTTTGGCTGGCTTTGTTTTTGCTACACGGATAGTTCTTTTCCTCCTCATTCTAAATCCAAAATTTCCAGGCTATAGCCATCTTCTGTGCTTGTACAGCCTGGTTTATGTTGGACCTGTTCAAAAAAAGGTACAAGTAGGCAAAGATCAGGAAAAGGCGCAATCAGAAAAAGATTCCCACTCCAAAAACCGAGGTGGGAAAAAACCAAACTAACAATCAGGTACTTATACCATGAAACATATCGTAAAACCACATTGTTGGTTTATTTATGAGGCGGCTCATTTATTAATGTTGTCTAATGCGCAGACAAACTTTGAAGAATAAAAAAGTTACTTTGGCTAAGGGAATGAATTACTGACCGGAATTTATGCAGATTTCTGATGGTACTGCGCAAATTTCCTTACCAACAATCTCAACATTTCACACAGTCTGGGTACAAAAAAATAATCTTGTAACACTGTTGATCCAAAGTGAAACTTTTTAGGGATCTAATAATAACAAAATCCGCTGTTTTCCAAGGCTTTTCAACGTTTCAGCCATCTAGTGGCCTTTTTCAAGAACATAGTCACTTATAATTTTTTTTTTATTTTTTTTTAGTTTAACAGCATTTCAATCAATACACACAATATCTATATTATGTTATGATAATTTGTATAATGTATATGGCTATACTATCAAGTCACTATACAAAAGGAGCCATGGATGAGTACTAAAGAATATTTAATCATGGTCATGGTGAAAGATTGTTAGGCAATAATTTTCACATGCATGCTCCCTTTTGTAAGTAACATCCTTCCCATTAAGTATGATGTCTAAACAAAAACCAATATACATAATAAACATATGAAAATTTATGTATGCATGAGGAAGGTTGAAAAAAAAAACAAAAAAAAACAAAAAAACAAAACAAAAAAAAAACAAAAAAAAAAAAACAAAAAAACAATGAACCTTCAGGCAGAGCTGAATATTAAGCTTTCAGTTATAGTTTACTTAGAATTGAGGTTTTGTTCAAAACATACATTTTAGAAATTTAAATAGTCATTCAACACATAAAAGGCATACAAGTATTAAATATTATTTTTCATCCATGAAGTAATGATAAATAGAAGACCACATTCCTAGAAACTTATCATATGTATTGTTTATTTTAGCTATATATATTTCGTTCTTGAATTTGACTTTAACATATGATTCAAAGCCTTTTATATTAAGAGTTTTATGATAAAATTTATTTTTATAGATGTAGTATTTCGCCAATACTATTAGGTAATTAAGCAATGAACACTTTGAAAAAGCTGAATAAATGATATCTTTTTCACTAAGGTTGACCTCTGTATTTATTCTTTCGCCTAGCCATTTTTTGAAATTGTCCCAAAATACCTTAACTGTATCACATGTACACAGCAGATGATGTATATTTTCAATATCTTTCTGACAAAAGGAGCATAAATTATTTTCTGCTTTATTAATTTTATATAGAAAGGAATTAGTCACCAATATTTTATTGTTAATTTTGAATTGAAAATCTCTTAATTTTACTTCATTTATATATTTTAAACTTGAATTGACTTTTCTTTGTTCCTCATTTGTTATTGGACCAACTTCTTCATTCCACTTGTTATTTGCAGTTTGCTCCCTCACTGGTATTAATTTATCATATAATGCTCTACATCCCCTTTTGTCTTTAAGAATAACTTAAGGTATAGATTTATCTGTACATTATATTTCAAAATTTTGCACTTGTCATTATGGTCATTTATTGTTTCCAACCAGATCTTAGGTATTTTTCTTATTAATCTTTGGTAATCAAGGAAAGTTCCCTTTAGACTGTATGTTCTTTGTAACTCTTCAAAATTATACAAATGTCCGTTTATATCAACTATATCGAAAATGTTCCTTATTCCTTTATCAAACCAATCTTTAAAAATAAAAGTTTCATTGTGAAGTGAAAAATTTGAATTACACCATATAGTCGAGCAGGGGTGTGGTATTGTGATATTTATAGATTTTCTAATTATAGATAACGTCGTTTCCACGCGACGTTAACGTTATTATATGATATACACTGTTAGAGTAATGGCTGAATAAACTTACACTAATGAAGTTTAGTTATTAATCAAGCGTCACAACATTGGCGACGAGAATAAAAGCATATTTTAGTTGTGCACTAATTTGGATCACGAGCCAGAGAAGCAGCATTGCATAATGGCTGAAGGAGGAAGAAATTTGAAGATAAATCCGTTTACTGTGGCTGAAGACCACTTAGCAACGGGAGCAAAATGGGATGATTGGCTAGACGAATTGGAGCGGGAAATGCGATTTTTCCGCATCACCGACGCAGCTGATAAGAAAGATGCGATGCTTATCTACGGCGGCACAGAAATACGACGACTTGAGAAAAGTCTTACAGATCCCGATCAAGGAGATGCGTATGCAAAACTGAAAGGCAAGTTGACGAATTATTTTGCCCCGGAGAAAAATAAACATTATGCCCGATATTTATTCTTAAAGATGAGGCCACACACTGGTGAAAGTACTGTATCATATGCAGCCCGGTTACGCGAAAAATCCAAGAGCTGCGATTTTCACGACGCCGATGAGAGAATATTGGAGCACATTATCCAAACAACTGACAATACAGAACTTGTACGTAAAGTACTCAATAAGAAATGGACGCTAAAAGAAACGCTAGCGGAAATGCAGATTATTGAAAATACCTCCGTGCAAGTAGAAGCTATGAGTGGGCAAGAATCAACCAGTGTTTCCAAAATTGGAAAACGCAAAAAGGAGAAAAATAAAAGTTCAAATGACGATAGACCCAAAGAATCGGGAAAAATATGTAAATACTGTGGGCAAGCACACCCGATGCAAAAAGAACGATGCCCGGCTTATGGGAGATTTTGCAGCAATTGTGGGAAACCAAACCATTTCTCTACTGTTTTCTTGTCAACCAAAGGAAAGCGCACAACACGGGGAAAACAGCACAACAAGAGAGACGTGAAAAGAGCCACCAACGAGTCCGACACTGACGATTCCGGAAGTGATGAGGAGCAGAACAGTTACTTCGTAGACGAAACCATCAGACATCTAACCGTCGGGAAGATAAAAATAAACAAGGTTAGTGACTTTGAAAAAACCGTGCCTATTGTCATTAACGATGTTATTGTGCATATGGAACCCGACAGTGGAGCAGATGTAAATGTGATGGATGAATGCCAATATAAAGCATTAAAGCGCAAATCATACGAAAACATACTTCTGCGTGACAGTAACACAAAACTGAGCACATTCCAGAATGAACTGCGTGTTTCTGGCGAGTTTAAAGCAACAGCACGTAATGAAACAAGAGGGACTAAAACAACATTTGTGGTTGTGAAAGGCAAAATTAATTCTCCGCCCCTGCTAGGTAAAAGAACACTTATCGAACTTGGTATGCTGGAGATCAGGCCAGACGGAAGTCTGAAAGAATCAAATGAGCTTCGACGAACGGATAGCAAAGCTGTCAAATCCGTATTAAACAACAAGGCAAAATCTGACATAGACGCCATTCTGAAACGGCATGAGGATGTATTCAAGGGTATTGGGAAAATTTTCGACACGAAAAACAATGAGGACTTTCTGGTTAAGTTTTCAATGAAACCAGACGCTACACCAGTTGCCCAGAAACCTCGGCCTGTTCCCTACTACCTGCAAGAGCCGTTGTGGAAATGGCTCGAAGAGTGTGTCAAAGAAGATATCTTCGAGAAAGTTGAACCAGGTGAACCAGTCACGTGGTGCTCGCCGCTGGTGGTCCAACCCAAGCCAAGATACGCAAAAGTAGGAAAAGAAAACCTAGAGCCACACATGATCAGGGCAAGTGTTGATCTACGAGTCCCAAACAGGCAGATGGAGCGGAACAGAATCACACAAGCGCCAGTCGTAGAGGATTTCACATGCAAGTTTTATGACTGCAAAGTTTTCTCAAAAATAGACTTAAAACAAGGCTACCATCAACTGGTACTTCACCCCGACTCTAGAGCTGTCGCTACATTTAGTACACCATGGGGGAACATGAGACCGAAAAGATTAATATTCGGCGCAAAGTCCTCGCAAGATCTATTTGACGAAGCCATGTACAGAATATTCGGAGATATCCTACACTGTCTGAACCAAAGAGATGACATTCTGATAGGTGGCAAGACATTAGCTGAACACAATGAAACATTGGAGACTGTTCTACAGCGGGCTTTGGACTTTGGCATCACGCTCAACAAAGAGAAATGTATTTTTGGAGTTCAAGAGCTTGAATTCTATGGCTACAGATTCACAAACGAAGGTCTGAAACCGGCGCAAGAGAAAGTCGTGGCAGTGAAAGAATGCAAGCCACCAGGATCAAGAGATGAGGTGAAAAGCTTTCTTGGCATGATCGGATACCTAGCAAAGTTCATTCCACGCTACTCCGTCCTGACAGCGCCAGTGAGAAGACTAACAAGTCAAGACATTCCATTTTCGTGGGGCCCTGATGAAGATGCAGCTTTTCAAAAGTTAAAAGACAGCATAACCAGCGATGACACGATGGCATTCTTCGACCCAAGAAAACCTATAGTCGTACGCACAGAAGCTAGTTTCCACGAGGGATTGTCTGCTGGGCTGTTTCAGAGAACGGCAAAAGGACTACAGCCTGTTCACTTCATAAGCAGATCGATGACCGGCGCTGAAAAACGATACAGCCAAACAGAAAAGGATGCTCTGGTTGTAAAATGGGCGAAATCAAGGTTTAGCATGTACCTGCTAGGAGCACCAAGGTTCACGATCATGACCTCCCACAAACCGCTGATACCTATGTTCAAAAAATCTTGTACAAAGCTACCCCCAAGAATAGAGAAATGGGTTATGGAAATGCAATATGTTGATATGAGCTCGTGTATGAACCAGGCAAGGACTCAGCAGACCCGATGGATTATTTGTCGAGACATCCACTTCCAGAAACTGAGACAGATGACACAGAGAAAATGATAAATCTGATAGTTAGCAATGAACATGGTGTCATCATGAAGAGTATAAAAGAAGCAACGACGTCAGATCCAGTTCTTCAAGAGATATTGAACATTGAACAAAACGACTGGGATAGACATAAGGACAATCCAGAAATAAAGCCATATTTCCTAGTTCGGCATGAACTCTGCAAAGCAAAGGGGATGCTTCTACGCTGCAGACAGATAGTTATCCCAGAGAAACTACAGAAAGATGTCATAACAGCCGCTCACAGCATGGGACATTTCGGGATGACGAAAACGAAGCAGATGCTACGAGCCAAGTATTGGGTTCCGAGACTCAACAGCATGGTTGAGGATGCGATTTCAAAATGCCACGAATGTCAGATATGCACTGAAGAACACAGACAGGAGCCAGTAAAACCAACAGACATACCAGAGACAGCTTAGCATAAGTTATCTGTTGATTTCGGTGGTCCATACCCGGATGGTCATTACAATCTGGTTGTAATCGATAAGCGGACAAGGTTTCCAGTGGTTGAGCAAATGACGACAACCTCCACCAAGGCAACATGCGATAGGTTAAGAAAGATATTTGCCATGCACGGGATACCAATGAGGCTCGAGTCAGACAATGGTCCACCATTCAACTCGATAGATTTTAGAAACTTCGCTGAAGAAATGGGGTTTCAACACCACAGAGTGACCCCGGAACACCCCAGAGCAAACGGTGAGGTCGAAAGGTTCATGAAGGTTCTGAATAAAACAGAACAAATAGCGCATAGCGAAGGGAGAGCCAGTAGCGCTGCACTTCAAGACATGCTCATGGGCTACCAATCAACGCCGCATCCAGCTACAGGTTATTGTCCATACGAGGCCCGTATGAGAAGAAATGTGAGAACTAAACTGGACTACGACTCTTTGTCCATGAGAAAAAACTACCACAAAATGGAGACAGAAATCACCAAAAGAGACAAAGCGTACAAACGGAACTGGGAGAATCAGCATAGACATCCAAAGGTCGAGAGGCATCGATTCAATATTGGGGACAAAGTACTGCTGAAGAAGCGAAAGGTTAATAAATGGTCCCCAGCATTCGAAAAAGAATACTACAGAATAACCGGGATAAGTGGATCAACAATAGATGCGAAGAGGACATCAGATGGACGCACCATAACCAGAGATGCTTCAAAATTTAAGCAGTTCAACGAAGCCAGGAACAAAGACTGGAGAGAGCGCTTGTTGAGATCATCCAGGCGCAAACCGAAGGCAACCACGAACGAAACAGAACCACCGGCGCAGGAGGAACGAAATGAGGCAAGGGAAGAGGAAGCGAGACACGACGGCTACAACGAGGAAGAGATTAGGAACCACCAAAACGAAGTTGGAACAGGGCGACAATGTAACAGACGACCAGAACCTCCGAGAAGGCAACTTCCACAAAGAACACGAAGACCACCGCCTAAACTTAAAGACTATATAGTGGGATGCAAAAACAGAGAAACAGAACATTAATCAAATTCACTTTTAATCATTCGGAGTGATTTATATAACTGTAAAACTGGAACACATTTTCTAACACGATAATTCTTTTCAACATAACTTCAGAATTGTACCTATTTCAATCTGTATATGTCTCTGTTTCAATTGAGGTTACTTCTTTCAAAATTCGGGAGAAATCTGGTATTGTGATATTTATAGATTTTCTAATTATAGATAACGTCGTTTCCACGCGACGTTAACGTTATTATATGATATACACTGTTAGAGTAATGGCTGAATAAACTTACACTAATGAAGTTTAGTTATCAATCAAGCGACACAACAAGAGGATATCCTCAATTCCTTGTGGTTTAACAGCTATGCAGAATAAATATAAACTATATGTTAAGTCCTTCCAAAATTGATTAGATAACTTTTTAGATATACTTTTAAAATGACAATCTCCTAAACTAACTATTTTACTGAAATGTAAACCTGATAACATACTCCAATTATCTGTTTCCGAATTTAAAATTATACGTCTAAGCCATGTTATCTTTAGTGAATTTATAAAGGCGTGTATTTCAACCATTCTCAATCCTCCTGCCACTATATTTTTTATCATTTGCTTCCTACTAATTCTATCAGGTCCTTTATTCCATAAAAATTTGAAGAACATTCTCTCTAGGTTCTTAATCAACTCTCCTGGTGAATTGGGTAAAGCTAGGAATAAATATGCAAATTTAGAGAGCATTAAAGATTTTATTACTGTGATTCTACCAATTAGTGTTAGTTTTCTTCTTGACCAAATGCTAATCATACCTTTAACTTTTTATAACATTATCTAGATTGTGGTCCTAAATAAAAATATCAAAAACTTCTGGGGAAAAAATACACCTAATATTTTTAAAGGTTTCTGTTCCCAATCAATACTAAATTCTTTACACAGTATCTTAGATGACTTACACATCGATCCTATCCATAAAGCTTTAGTTTTGTCTAAATTAACATTTAAACCAGACATCTGGTAGAACTTTTGTAAAATAACTAATGCTTGTTTTAGTGATGTTTCTGATCCATCCAAAAACATTTGCGTGTCATCGGCATATTGACTTAATTTAAATTCCATGTTATTTATCTTAATTCCTTTAACATCTTTTGATTTCCGAATCATCATTCCTAAAACTTCCACGCACAAAATAAAAATATATGGGGATATGGGATCACCCTGTCTACAACCGCGTTTTAAAGGAAGAAATCAGACATAAAACCATTTTGGAGAATACAAGATTCAACACCAGTTTGAAACAATTTTACCCAACGCTGAATCGAAGGTCCAAAGTTAGAATAATTTAAATCTTTATGGATGAATTTCCACGAAATTGAATCGAAGGCTTGTTGGAAATCAATAGAGAGCAGTAAACCTGGTATTTCTTGCTTTTTTGTTTCAAATAAAACATCATACACTAACCTTATATTCTCTCTAATAAATCTACCTGTTATGAATCCTTTTTGATCCTGATTTGTCAATTTATTTAAAACGGTTTTTAGTCGATTAGATATTGCTGATGACATTAATTTATATATGACATTTAACAAAGAAATCGGTCGCCAATTTTTTAAAATGTTTCTGGCTTTATTTGGTTTTGGAAGACATGTTATAATACCCTGTTTTTGAGTGACTGATAATAAACCATTTCTGTATGCATAATTTATAGATCTTAAAATATGTTTTCCTAAATCAACCCAAAAGAATTTAAAAAACTCAGCAGTAAAACCGTCATTTCCCGGACTTTTAGAATTTTTCATATTCTTCAACGCTAATGTCAGTTCTTCGTATGTTAATTCTCCTTCTAAAGATTGAACTTCTTCGTTGTTAAGCTTGTTTTCATTTTCCCCCAATCAATTCACAAATGGGGGTTTCATCAATTTGAATTTTTTCATCATACAGATTTTTATAATATTTTTTTTTTGAGTCTCTAATATATCCTGTGTTGTATAAATTTCCTCTCAGTTTTCATCTATTAAATAATTAAGAATTTTCCTGATAATTCCTACTTTCAAGATTTAAAAAATATTTTGTTGGCTTTTCACCTAAATCTTCATATCGACATCTTGATCTTAACATTACCCCTTCTAGGTTAACTTTTCTAATGTCCTGTAATTTTTCTTTTTTATCATTTAACACCAAAATGTCTTCCATAGATATACAGTTTAATTTTTTTTGCACACGCTCCTCTATTTGCTTTATACTATTCTCTAATTCTAGCTCTTGCTAATTATTATTTTTTTTTCTTATATGAACTGTATTTTATAGTTTCTCCCCTAATCATAAGTAAAATTGTTTCCAATAGCAGTTGATCATTTATGCTAAAACTATTTCCATCTATTGTATCTTTATTGTTATTATTATTATTATTATTATTATCATTCTTCTTCTTATTATTGTTGTTGTTGTTGTTGTTATTCGTATTATCACTACTGGCTTCTTTTAAACGGTATCTGTCTAAATTTTTATTTTTCACCTGTTTAACCTTTTTAACATATGCTACATCCTTAAGTAAAGTGTTATTAAACTTCCAATATCCCCGACCTTTTTCAGTATCAAAATTGATTTGTATTTTTAAAAGTACACCTGAGTGATCATATAATTTTACATTTTGAAAAGTAGATGCACTTAGAATCACAGAGAATTAATTATGCACGTTTAGTAGCGCGTGTCTCTGGTTATAAAAACATGTATGGTGAATTGGAATGTCGATTGACTTGTCGCAACATTAAGTTCAGAGAACAAAAAAAATTAAAACACCCTCTACTCCACTCAAACAGTCACGTACTTCTTCCAAAATTCTTGTACAGTCACTAATTGCTGAAAATCTCGAAATAGACAAATCACACCAGACTGCGATTTGGCATGTTGAAAGATCCAAGGAAGCGCATACTTTTGGTTTCATTCACTTTTTTCAAAAGTATTCGATTGTCAAACTAAAAGAGACAATACTGCGATTTTCGATTTATTTTCGACTGCCGTCAAAAAGGAATGCTTACAAACATCTTTTGTGGTTATTTTGCCGTAACACGGCACGCATGCATGTGTAAAAGCAATCAAAGGTAAAAGGTGGCACATAAACTTATCCGGTTGCCAGAAAACATGCAAAATACTTACCACTTTCGCGCAATTTTTGTCCAAAAAATGCGCTACTCCACTGGCTACTTCTCTCTTTTTCTGTCGTACAGTGAATTTGAGTAAGGTGAAAAATTACAAAATGTTAATACGTTATACATATAGCAGTTATTATATAAGGGAAGATAGTCTACAAACCACTATCATTCCTTAGAATCAGTATAGGAGATGGTTTAACATGTATATCTTTTTAGAATTATTGTATTCGTACAGACGCGAAATGTGTCTCTGTAACTAGTGAAAACAGGGTGGCTGTTTTCAAAAGACAATTATTTACATGTTAGAGTTTCTGTGCTGAAATCGAGTAAATGGCTTTTGTGATAATAGATAATATGTCTGTTCTAGCAGCAAAACGTTCCATAGTGTGTATCAGAACATGCCTTTCTAGAGGAATATATGGCGAAAAATAATAAATCTTACGCCTATATTCTCTTCCGTCACTCAAACTCAACTCGCGAGAGTATGGCTGGAATATGAGTCGAGTGGGATTAAATTGAGTGTGAGTGGAGTAAAGATTTGGTATGCACAACAGTCACTCAACTAACACTCAAGATTTTCATTATAAAACAAAGAAATTTAAAATCTTATGGACACATGATGTTAATACTCTAACATCAAATAAGCAGTGCTCAAAGATACTGAGTAGACGCCGCATATTGCGGTTATTTGTTATCTAATTTTGATGTGCACGCATGGTATCGTATTTGCTTATACTCATTCCTTCTTTATTGTTTGTTTGCTTGTTTGTTTATTTGTCTTTTTTCTGTGATGCTCCCTCTCTCTGCTTGTTTGTTTGTTTTTCTCTCTCTCTCTCTTTCTCTCTCTCTCTCTCTCTCTCTCTCTCTCTCTCTCTCTCTCTCTGTTGGGTGGGTGAGTATATGGGTGTGCGTGATGGGTGGTGGAGGTGAGCTTGTGACAGCGATATTTAGTGTAAAGGCACACATGTGTCGGCATCTCGATGTACAATGCTGACCACCCACCTAAAATATGGATCATTGCTTTTCATGTTCAAATGACATGCATTGGGAAAATCGAAATCTGTTCTAGAATTCGTGGGTCTCTCAAGAAAGATTTGTCCCGAGCATAAGGTTTGGTCCGGGTGATGTATGTAATCTGCTATTTTTTTGGCTTTTTCGAAGAAAATGAGGCGAAATAAAAGCCAATTCTCTTTACTCTCTATCAGGATTTTGGATGTTTTTAGGTTTTTAAGAGAAATAAAATACTGGTATTGATGTACCATAAGAAATTCACCGGCATGGAAATCTCGTCCAACACCGGCTTTTCGGCGACAATTTCAACGACAAGATGTTCCAAGTCGAACGACACTCACAGTCATTCTGCACAAGCAACCTGTTCAATTTTAGCAGAAGTTTACAGAAAGCATCAAATAAGAAGTTTAGCTGTCAGCCACCTATTTTTTCCAGTAACCAGCTCTCCGTGTTTGCACTTTAAAATGAAGCTTGAATTTCGAGCCATTTCCTGGTTCAGCCGCACTTCCGTTTTGAGCCGGACAACTACATTTAGTATTTTGAGTTACAAGAAAATGTTTTTATTGGTTTTCAAACACTCCCAGTCACATAGAAACAACAATTTACTGTTTGAAATTCAACAAAACCAATTTAGAGAAAAGAATTGAGGCCCAACCCCTTCTATTATCAAATTTGTCCATTCCCACCTAGCTGAAATTAAGGTTTGCTACCTAAGAAAACGTGACCATGACTCAGTGATCAGAATTTAAATTGTGCAGATAAGAACATAATCCTAGTCCCAAAGCTGTCCAGTGAACATTATCATGCAATTTGATGTATGTTATCATTATCATGTTGTATTGATTTGTCAATAACTTGAATAAGTAACGACAGCAAACTAAAAAAAACAAGAGCAATGCGATCAGGGGCAGATCCTGGATTTGTGAAGAGAGGGGTAAAATGTACAAAAACGGGGGTTCGTTTGCCTGATGTTAAACTAAATTTATTGAAATTCTCCATGAAATTGAAATAATTTATTACCAGGGGGGGGGGGGTCAAGCGAATCCTTTTAGCCCCTTCTAAATCAGAGGGACCGCCATTGTAGTTCATCCAATCTATACTTCCTAAATATGCATGTCAGTTTCAAACAAATTCTGCATTCTTTGGCTGCCTGTATCCACAATAAATAAAAATAAAAACATCCGCTGTGCAATAAAATGAAGATCGGGTGTTCGGGTGAATGAAAACTATGCTAAGTTCGCTATTCAAAACCGAAAACCGCGATTAAAAGCGTCGCGTGAATGTGAACTTACCTCGATATGAAAAACTTGAGCGTCCTTGTTTCTCGCTAGGAACAAGTGATATATTTGCGTACAGTTGATGTCACTTCCGTTTTGGATCGCTGTACGGTTATACTCAGTGATTACGTTTTTCCGCCTTTTGTGGCATCTAACGTATGTAAATGTACCAAATGTTATTTGTCCATAGTTAAGGCACAAAAAAAACGAAGAAAAAAACATCAAAATATTATTTTGTTAGCCATTATTTTGCTGGGACAGGTGTTGAGTACAGTCTTTGGACAATATGAAAACCTTTATCTTAAAGAAAACTCAAGCTTGGTTAAAGAAGAGGTGTTTGCACTCTGAGCACCAGGGCATTTTCATATTACAGTCTGTTGCATACATTACTGTAAAAATATGATATGACTGTTTGAGCTGCAAAACATTATAATTTTACTCAACTGACTCATAAAGTCTGCATTCTGCATGTCTATGCTACATTTTAAAGCTGTTTGAACAATCATCTGACCTCCACTGACTGTAATGTGTAACTGTTGTTTAAAATTAAATAACCTTTGAAAAACATCATTTTAAATGACATTATTCGCTTTTGTGGGTGCTCTATGCATTTTGTCAATAACAGAATATTTATTTCCATTACCATGTTCAACTGATACACAATGTTTATTTTTTTCTATCTTATATACATATATTGTTTTATTATATATTATGATGATAAATGGAGTATTCAGCAGCTCATATAGTTTAAGTTTTTATTCATTTCTTGTATATAACAAACATTATTTTGGTTATAACATTTACAATAATATTGAATTGAATATACGAAGAAGAGGGATACAGGAGGAAGTCTGTTGGCTTATGTATATCTTTATCCCTTGCACTCAATAGTGTTTGCAATACTATAAAGTAATTTGAAGATAATACACAATTTATAAAATGTGATAAGAGTTTAAACTTAACATGATACTCTTATTATGTAAATTTTCTACAGTTCTCTGTTGTATCCACGGGGTAGGAGAATATGATTAATTATACAAAAGAAGTTCGCTTTCCTTCGCCCACTTAACTAGCAACCTCGACGTCAGCATTAATGGTATATAACAAACTACAATAAGCCAACATAGTATCATAAACATTTTATCGAACTTTTAGCAGGAGAGAAAAAGTTACCGTTCAACGCGTTAAGTTTTGATAATAAAGTCTTTTACAGCTGAAAATATTTGTTTGTTTTCCTCAACTGAAAGTGATGGATCTCCGTAAAGGCGTACATTAAGATTTGGGTGACAAATTGTAGAGACAGAACTAATAGCCCCTTTCTGGAATCAGTATATCGGTGGCATACAAAAAGGTAATGATTGGTATCTTCTATGGATCCGGTATGTGGACAATTCCGTACTCGAACCTTTGCTAATTCGGACCTGATTCGGACCTCGGCAGTGGACAATTCGGACCTTGGCTAATTCGGACCTTGGCTAATTCGGACCTCGACCACTGGTCAATGCGGACCCCGGAAAATCGAGGTCCGAATTGACCAATGATTTTTTGGAAATAAGGTCCGAATTAGCCAAGGTCCGAATCGATTTTGGGTCCGAATTAGCCAATGACCGATTCGGTTCAGGGTCCGAATTAGCCAATGTCAGAATGTATTTAAGGTCCGAATTAACCAAATGTGAAACAGAAATAAGATTCAAATCAGCCAGCTTGAATCGATTCGAGGTCGAAACTGGCCAATATGGAAGCAGTTTCTGTGTCTTAAACACACTTTTAGACAACTTTACAAACGCTGACTTTTAATTGTGCATTTTATCATGTAAGACACTAATGACCTAAACAACAAAGAAACAAACTTAGTTATAAATAAAATTATTCCAATTATGGTTCTTTGAGATATTAATTTCTTTAAGTTTCATAAGCTCAAATTAAAAAGTTATATTTTGAATTGGTCGTAATTTTTAAGATCATATTTGCAAAGTTATATCTAAATCACATTGTACACGCATATAAATACAGTTTCAATTTATCTCCTAAACATTAACTTTGACGTATTATACGTATTAAGATATGTATGTGTATATATTATATTTAAAGAGAATTATATAAAATGCTTTTGTGTTATTAATGTGTCTTCCATTGGGATACGTTTATACAAAATACATTTTAAGGCCAGAAATGACCAATGCAAAAGGTCCAAATTGACCAATGGATAAGGTCCGAATTGACCAATGGAAAAGGTCCGAATTGACCAAGGTAAAAGGTCCGAATTGACCAATATAAACAATCCGAATTGACTAAAGGTTTGTTTTTTTTTTTTTTTTTGAGGTCCGAATTGACCAAAAAAAAAAAAGATCCGAATTGACTAGTGGTCGAGGTCCGAATTGACCAGTGGTCGAGGTCCGAATCGACTAGGGCCAAATTTTTTAGGGTCCGAATTGACTAGGGCCGAATTAGCCAAGGTCCGAATTGTCCATAATTCTACACAGCGTGGATTGTCAATTTTTAATTATTATTATTATTATTATTATTATTATTATTATTATTATTATTATTATTTATTATCGTTATTATTTGTTGATTGAAGATGCTGATTCAAACTACTACATTTGGTTCTTAATTTAGTGTGAAGTACGTGGCCCAGGCGCTATATTACATTGTAATTTCGAGGTGGTACATTAATATTATGATTAAGTTTGCTTTGAAGATGTTGAAGCTTTGAGAATCACGAATTTGTTGTGGGAGTTTATTCCAGTCGCGGACAACAGAAGGCAGAAAACAATTATAACATTGCTCAGAATTTGAACGTATTGTTTGTAAGTTACTTGCATTTCGTTAAGGATATGACGAAGTACTACCGACAGTGGGGGCACTAGAGAACTAAGATAGTTAGGAGAAAGATTGTTTTACATTTTGTAAAATAGTATCAGCTTATGTTTTTCCTCCTAGACTCTAATGTCTCCCAACCTGTTTCTAATAAAAGGTTTTCGATAGAGACCAATTTAGTCGCGCCTGTGACTATTCGTGCAGCTTCGTTATGGATTTTTCCTATATCTTCCGATTCGTACTGCGTACAGTTGTTCCAGACAACATCGGCATATTCTAAGAATATTGTATGAAAGGATTTTTGATCTAACTGAAATTGCAATTCCTGTATTATATTCTCTTCCATGCTTTCGATTTAATTGATTCAAGGTGACTATGCCAATTACAATTATTTGAGAAGATAACTCATAAGTGTTTGTGACATACAACTTCATTATTTGGATTTAACCCAACATACCTGGAGGATGAAATAGTTTAATTAGTTTTCTAGAAATAAGAAGTGATTCCGACTTTACAGGATTAAATGACACTAACCACTGAGTCGCCCATCAACGGATTTTTGTAGATCTGTGTTCAGTTTCTTTTTCTGCAGCTAGAATAGGGTTATCAACAATAATGTATAGGCTCGTATCATCTGCAAAAAGTCTAATAGATTAGTCAATACATGTATCTTCAACAGTATCATAATGTATCAAAGGAATAACAGCGGTCCAAGAATGGAACCCTGAGGGACTCCAGCACCAGCTGATGTCCATGAAGAACTGGCACCTGTTAGTACAACATGTTGTACTCTATTATGTAAATAGTTAGTAAACCATCTCAAGAATGATCCAGATAAACCTGCAGAACGAAGTTTCAAAAGAAGGCCCTTGTGCCATACTCTATCAAAGGCTTTACTTATATCACAGAATATAACACGAACTTCCTTTCCCTCATCGAGGGCTTTACTAAATGTATTATGTATTAGACAGATACATGGACTTGAAACTGCTATTGAATATTGATACTTGCCTCCACCGTGTCTGTCGCTTAGGTGGACAGGTAAATCTGTGAAAAAAAAAAACAACAACAACAACAACAACAAAAAAAAACAATATTTTTATCGGCCGCTGAGTGTGGTCCGAAATTTTGTATAAAAGCAAAAATAAATCGTTTAAATTTTCTTCGCCATAATCCATATAATATTAGAAGATTTTATTTCTGTTAAATAGCGCTTCAAATTTCCAGCAAATAGATACTAAACACGACCGGCATCTTTGTAAGAGAGAGAGAGAGAGAGAGAGAGAGAGAGAGAGAGAGAGAGAGAGAGAGAGAGAGAGAGAGTCATTTCTTTAGTTGTTTTATTAACATAATTATCATCAATTATCCTTCGATTTGCAAAAGCTGTTGTTTTTTTTTTCTTACGAAATACGCTTATAATTATGCTTATTTTCTACGCCACTGGACACATACAACGATTCTTAACGGACTATCTTTAGATTAAAGGAAACGCCAATTGATTAATCTCGCCGTATCACGAATCATACTTAATGCCGAAAAAATAACGATAATGAGTGAACAAGTTGAAAGCTTCAATTCAAATTAAAACATCTTTTTTAAGCTTTAAACCTTCAGGATTATGGATTTAGATGCTGTCCCCGACGTTAGCCACAACCGGCAGTTCTTTGACGCATCAAGTCTAACTATCACGATCAATGAAGAATACCGCCAATATTCGAATATAATTCAATTGCGGCGTTTACAACAACCAATTTTGCTCTTTCTACCTTCTTTTGTTTGTCATTCGTTTTTGTTTTTTTATTGTTTTTTTTTTCTTCTTCTTTCTTATTTTACACTTTTTTTTGTCTTATTTAACACTTTTCTTTACATAAGGTACGGATTTTATTAATTTAATGGAATCAGTCAGGCATGAGCTCGAATATTCTTCTTTTTTTCGTTATCTTTCATACTTTCATTCATGTATATTCTAAGAAGTCGCCGCCGGAATTCAAAAGAAAAAATGACACTTTTATTACCAGCTACCTGTATTGCACCGTGCAATACCTGTTGATTCGGTGACTTGTTTGATCTTCGAGCCGGTAAAGATCATTCGCACTATTGTCATGTTGCAGGAACGTGCCGCATTAATGACAATTTAATCTAACTTTATTGAAATTGTATTCGGAAACAGAATTAGAATAAATACCTTATGAAAAAAAATCATAAACTCTAGGCCAACATGCAACCACACGTTTCTTGCAGTGTTAGCTCTCATCATGATATAGTCATAATCAAAATTTTGAAAAGAATAATACGCTAGCTTTATATGCATACTTGCCCGTGCTCTGAGCAACGGTTTCTTTTCAATAGCTGGGATGGTGTCTGTTTTCAAGCGTAGTCTCGCAGTTTTCATACTGCACGAAAATGCAGTAATCGGATGATTTTCAAAAGCATCGAAGTCAAAATGCAATCCGCATATCAGAGCCCCTTTCGCCGGTTCCTATTTTTTTCTTCTCGAATCCGGGCTTCACGTATTTTCTCCTGCACTTTGCTACGCAAAATGTCATTGCTTCTTTTGTCACTGTCTTTATTTCGAAAAAATGTGAAAACTAAATTTTCTGTTGTCCCCCATCACATTTCCGGGCATGGCTATCCCAAATCCTATCCCGGGCACGGGACATGGGGAGGCTGTGTGGTTATTAAATACAAAATAAAACATCGACCAAATAGACACCCAGTCACTGGTGGTCATTCGTAAAAAAAAAAAAATGTCATTCTGAATTCAAATGTAAGTTTTCCGTCTTATTTGCAATGCCAATCAATGTGTAGATAAATCTCAATTTTGACTCATAAGCGGCGACAAGTTGTGGAAAAACAGTTGATTCATTAGGGCGAAAATACCCAAACCGTATCGAAGGGCAATCAAACGATTTGTAAGACATTGTTCTTTGAGAAAATTGATGTTGTTTGAAAAGTCATTCATAGAAACCTTTTGATAAAAACAATTACACATAGTTTTGAGATCGGACCAAACCGTGTTTGCTGAAATGACAAAAAATTTATACGATCGTAAGACAAACACAGTCATAGATTGTGTGCTAACTAACAAATCAAACGATTTTTAGCTCACCTGAGCCGAAGGCTCACAAGGTGAGCTTATAGGATGGCCATGCTCCGTCGTCCGTCCGTCGTCGTCCGTCGTCTGTCCACAACTTCAAAGATCTTCTCCTCTGAAACCGCTTGGCCAATCAAAGCCAAACTTTATGTGGAGCATTCTTAGGAAGAGGAAACGAAAGTTTATATAAATGGTCCAGGTCACATGACCAAGATGGCCACCATGGCTAAAATAGCAAAAACTTTAAAAATCTTCTTTTCCAGAACCAGTGGGCCGATTTCCACGAAACTTGGTATGTAGCATCAGGGACGCGCGCCCATCATAGTTTATATAAATCATGACCCTAGGATGACCCTGACCTATTTTACGGCAAGGTCAACTTAGGTCGCAAATGCATTTGAATGGGAAAAATGGTGAAATGCTATTTAATGGTTAAAACTTACTGGGAATAGGCAAATGGACAGAAGATTAATGTTAATGGAAAATTTTAGACCCTGGGGGTTGTAATATTCAAACATCTTCTTCTCTGAAACCGCTAGGCCAATCAAAGCCAAACTTCATGTAGAGCATCCTTGGGAAGGGGGAATGAAAGTTTTTATAAATGGTCAAGGTCACATGACCAAGATGGCCGCCATGGCTATAAATAGCAAAAACATTAAAAAATCTTCTTCTTCAGAACGAAAAGGCCTATGATTTTGAAAGGTGTGAAGCATCTGGGAATGGAGCTCTACAAAGTTAATGTAAATCATGACCCTGGGATAACCTTGACCAGTTTTACGGCAAGGACAACTTTGGTCTCCCATGCATTGGAATTGGAAAAATAGGAAAATGTTATTAAATGGCAGAAAACTTGATAGAAATAAGCAAATGGACAGAAGATTTATGTTTAAGAAAACATTTTGGGCCCAGGGGGTTGTCTGCCCCTGCCTATATACATGTATTTGACCATAATATTGAAACATCTTCTCTAAAACCGCTAGGCCAATCAAAGCCAAACATTTTGTGGAGCATCCTTAGGAAGAGGGAATACAAGTTTGTATAAATGGTCAAGGTCACGTGACCAAGATGGCCACAATGGCTATAAATAGCAAAAACGTTTAAAAATCTTCTTCTTCAGAACCAGAAGGCCTATGATCTTGAAACTTGGCATGAAGCATTAAGGAACCAAGGTCTACAAAATTTGTATAAATCATGTCACTGAGATGACCTTGACCTATTTCACGGCAAGGTGAACTTAGATCGCCCATGCATTGGAATGGAGAAAATTGTTAAACTGTCATTTGAGGGACAAAACTTGCAGTTAATGGGCAAATGGACTGAATTTTTATGATTTGAAAAAGACATTGACTCCAGGAGTTATTCTGACCCTGTCCTAGGGTTATATACATGCATTGTACCATTCTAGTCTAACAAGTTTATTGGTACATGTATATATCTGAAGTCTCAGGTGAACGTTTACAGGACCATTGGTCCTGTGGTTATATCTTTTGTCTTTCATATTTTGTTGATTAAAGATTACCAAGCATTTTAATAACAACACGTTTTAGTCAAAAAGTACCGACTATTTTACGCTTGGTCGCCATTTTGAAACTCCGAACAGGGGACGTGTAATAAAAAATTAAAATCCAATAAAAACACTACAAACATCAAAATCGGGTGCGTAAATAAAATATAAAATGTTAACAGTTTCTTTAGAACTAAAATGTTATCTCATCGGATGTATGAAATTGCCAATGAATGTCGATATTTATAGCATTGGTTTTGTCTTCGAAACAATATGGCGGTGGATCGTAGGTGGCGCTACAGGTACACGCGCGTCAAACCAAAAGTGGCCGCTAGGTGGACTTTCTAATTTCTTCATCTTTATCTCAGGTATGAGAAAGTCTGTCCGTCCTTATCAGTTATGTCACGGTGGTATAGTCTTTGTCTGTCCAGGTTTGATAACATGTTTCAGCGTTTTCCATCAGTCTTTTGGCCCAGAATTTTGTTTTTGTAATTTATCAGTCAATTTATCAATTACTTTTTTTTAGATTCACGAATTTCATGGGTTACTAAATTTCTGTACTGTTTATATACTTCGAAGTGATTTGCATTTTGTGTTTGCTTATATACTTTCCCAAAGAGCCAACGCAACAGTAGGTTGTTTTCGCAATTGCACTCGTCCTGTTCGCAATTTGGCCGAAAGCATCTTAAAATAAAATGCTGGCTTACCAAAGCATCACATGAACCTTCAATTTTTACCACAAGTCGCTTACTGTCACGAATGAATCGATTTTACAGAGGCAGTGTGTCTTTTAAAAAACGAAATGCATTGTATTTGGCATGTGACATGTATTCGTACGCCTGAAAAAGAAGCTTCGTTAACTTCAAACATTTGAAGTGTATGGGACATTCAAACGCATCTGAGCAGAAGTTAGATCAGCTTTGCTCCACTTCGGTACCTCGTTCTACTTCCCTGACAGCTTAGCATAGGTTGCATTTAAACCAACGTCGAACTGAGCGACTTGCAGCATGTCCAACTTTATCGGACATTTGACCCTGTCGCTAAATTACAGGTAACTTGCTAAACAGGGGAATCAGCAGAGTTTTCTTGGAAAATCGATACTACCTGTCGGAGTTCCCTTCGTTAATAAACCTGACAACTGTACCTCTATATTACCTCTAGAAGATAGTCGACTCAAGATAGTCACTGTTGTCAAGGATACACGCGCATAAATGTCTTAAAGGTAGCATGTTTTGATAGGTTCACCTTCTTCAAGTGTCACTTGCCTTTTGGTATTTTGTTAAATAATATAAAACAGTGGTAATAACGGAAAATCAATGGAAAGTTTGCATCTAGGAAAATTTTGTTAAATATGTGACGGGATAGCCTCCCTTGGAAATATGCAAATTTCAAACTCGAGACTGTGAATCGTGTAAGTGTTGGGTATATAGCGCAGTAAACCACCCTTGGTGGATGAGCATGCTTTTCCACCGACGGGGTTTTCTGTGGCTTGCCTCGGCCGTTCGTTACATTTGGTGGCAGCGGTGGGATAATGACAACCGCCAGACCGGGGTTGCCTTACCCATGTAGTCCCCAGGCCAAGACTCGGGACGAGTCTTCTCGGAGGGGGAAATAATGTGACGGGATAGCCTCCCTTGGAAATATGCAAATTTCAAACTCGAGACTGTGAATCGTGTAAGTGTTAGGTATATAGCGCAGTAAACCACCCTTGGTGGATGAGCATGCTTTTCCTCCGAGGGTTTTCTGTGGCTTGCCTCGGCCGTTCGTTACAAATATCTGCTTTCGCTACACAATATAGTTTGCCGATTTCACCA
Source organism: Rugalucina vietnamica (assembly GCA_964017185.1). Taxonomy (NCBI): domain Eukaryota; kingdom Metazoa; phylum Mollusca; class Bivalvia; order Lucinida; family Lucinidae; genus Rugalucina; species Rugalucina vietnamica. The sequence goes on from OZ024872.1 coordinate 35,706,947, forward strand.
GTTACTCTAACCCTGAAAACGTATTAGTAGACATTTCCAACTTAGTCTGAGTTACGATATACGATATACGAGAAACTTTAATCGATTTCTGGGGGTATCTCAAAGCTGTCCAACTTAGTTGGTGAAAACCCTATACTTCTAGTACCTGCACATGATCAAATATGTTTGATAACTTGCGTACCATGTTTTATAAGTTTTTCCTGAAGGTATCTGAAGTTTATTTAATAAAAAAAACGTACACCGATCTTTTTTGGTCTTGTGCACCGATCACATGCATGCTAAGGCCATGGTATGTTTTTGATTGTTTCCTGTCACGAATCACGCAAATCTATGTGCCTGCAAGAGACAGACGTCAGGCGAAGCAATTCTACTTGGCTTAGTAATTCTGCCTCTCAGATACCGACTGCCTAATGGTGGTGGTGGTGGTCGTGGGGGAGCCACAGCAAATCTCATTGTGCAGTCGGTTAATACCCCGCGAAACCATCGTGCCCGGATCCATTGAAATATGCCGATGCAGGAACGATTTGAAAGTTTTTATCAATTATCGACATTTTACTGGCGTCGCCAATGGAAATCGACCCCTATGTAGGTCGTCAGAAGCTTCAAACTTTTTACATCAAAATATAATCTGGTACTGAACATGTTTAAGCCAGCATTTGGATTGCCTGGGCATCACTTCCGTCTTTTTTTGACATGATTTACAAAAACTTTGTAGTGCTCCTCACCCTGATGTCTCATGCGAAATTTCAAAATCATAGGCGCTTTGCTTCTTTAGAAGAAGATTTTATAAGTTTTGTTTTTCTTTCTATAGCCAAGGCGACAATCATGGTCATGGCCATGTAACATGGACCATTTATATGAACTTTCGTTCCCCCTTTCTAAGAATGCTCCACATGAAGTTAAGCTTTGATTGATCGAGCGGTTTCAGAGGAGAAGGTTTTGAAATTGTGGACGACGACGGATGGACGACGGACGGTCGGACGGGCGCCGAAGCATGGCCACCCTTTAAGCTCACCTTGTGAGCCTTTGGCTCAGGTGAGCTAATAAGCGGGATGATGGTTTTACATAATGAATCTTGGACGGAATTAAGGATCTGCGGGAAAAGAAATGCATATGATTTCGCATATCATGTTGCAATTTTTATAGACCACCCATTACATCTATGGGTAAAATGTACAATTGCTTTCCCTTGATTTACAACTCTTTGTCAACAGCGCTTTTAATGCAGACTGATATGTGTTCGTCGAGTTCATAGTTTATAGTGTTGCAATTTTAAGTTTATTTCGAAAGAAATGTTTCCAGAGTGCATAACACTTTCACTATCTTTGTTTATTTTTACGTGTGCCCTTGACCCGTCAGTCCTTTTTGTAAGAAAGTGTGGATTTCACATTCATAAAACATACCAAATTGGCATTTTGTGTCGATGAGGTTGGGCACGTAATGAGAAAACCCTTCATTGAAATTCTTAAAAATCTCTGATATTAATGGTGGCATATTACATAATTCCACTGTTTCTAACATCGTTTATATCTACCACACCATTAATGGTAAAGCCATCTGAACTCTGGTCAGTCTCTTGCGTCTGGGCTTGTTCTGTTGAGCCGTGACAAAACAATACAATGTAACTCTCATGCCTAAGCGAAGCAAAAGGATCTCGGAAGATTTATTTAGTGAGATTGCCCAAGAAATTATCAAAATCTCAAGTTCCAGGCACTTAAATTAAGTTTATTGCAGTCAAAAAATAAGTTTCTGTTGTATTTAGACATGTAATGTTGTGTGCAAGTCAAGAAGTGACTTCTTTAAAAATTGAACAAAATCTTTGAAATTAATATAGGATCATAAAGGAAATAGGAAACTTTCTATAAGTCCATGTTCCCCCCCCCCTTGCCCAATCAAAATATTTTGAACACAACTGTATTTTTGTAAATGACATATTTTATCAAAATGTCATGTTTGGGCAAGGGGGAGGAGGCTGTCAAAAAACCCAAAACCGATAAATGGGTTCAGCTCTATTATTTGTAATGTACCAATGCTATGTAAATATACTGTATATGTATGTTCTACCTGAATGAACAGACCATCTGTCCTATTTAAACAGGTATACACATAAAGTGTACACGTTATAATGCATATAAATATACTTACCAAAATATGTTTCTCAATTTTGATGGTTTATGTTTTATTTGAGATATGCATCCGTGGACTTAAAACCTAACGTTACTTCAGCACCAAACAACCATTTGTTTTACCTTAATTTGATACATGCAAGCCATTGTATGAAGAATTTTCCTAATGTCTACAAAACATATGGAGTCACTGTTCAAAGTAAAAGTTGCTTAATTTTTTTTTCATGGTATATTTAAGGTAAAGGTTTTTGGCAAAAGTGATGAACAGCGTTATTTAGAGTTATAAATCTGATAATATGATGTACCTGTTATTCGTGCATAAATAGTTTCTACCCCAAATATTAGGTTGCAATAATCATATTGTATTATTTTCTAGATAATCTATGGCAAAAAAGTTGTTTTCTGACAAAATATATTTTTTTTAAATCTGACCCCCTTCCCCTTTGACACAGATTTATTCTGCAGATATGAAAAATCAAGAGGTTTGCACCATGTTGTTGCATTTATCAAACCTTGAATTTTACGAAGAATGCAACAAATATTCTTTAAAATAAACACAGAAGCTGCCAGAACCACTCAAACTTTGGGCGGAAAACCTATATAATCTTCCGAGATCCTTTATGGCCTTCGCCGAGCGTTATATATAACAAAATCAACTGTCTTGTATATTTGTTAACTAAGATATTAATAAGAAGCTTTGCTTGATGTTCATACTCTACTTTGATTTTTGATTTTCAATTTGAGTATAATATAAAGTTTCAAACTATAAAGTGAGGGTGTGGTTAGGATCCTGTAAAACCGGTTTAAGCCTGCCAGTAGTTTCCAAGGCGATACTTCTGTGGTTGTTCTTATTGTTTTATGTCTTGATGTTTAAAATTTTTTGTGTGCTGTTGGCGCCTCATGTATGTTATCATATTTTTAGTTAAGTTTAGGTAACTGAGTGGCCACCTATTGGGAAAATAGCTGCTCATTCGGATTACGATATGTATTCATGGTATAAGTACCGTATTGTTAGTTTGGTTTTTTCCCGCTTCGGTTTTTGGAGTGGGAATCTTTTTCTGATTGCGCCTTTACCTGATCGTCGCCTGCTTGTACTGTGACCTTTTCAAATTGAACAGCCCTACCTTAGTGCAAAACATATTGCAGGTCTCCACGGACAGACGTTTATGCTTTGTTGGTAAATCATTTGCCTACCAAACATGAATAAGCATCTGTGAAACAGCTTCATTGTTTCTGATACTGACTATCGTCATTTTGCTAGCAAGTAGGAAATGTCTAGTGACGCATGCGGTGGTGTGCAACTGTACAAGTTGATACGAGGATGATCCAATAATGATTGAGACTTTTCTCTTGTTTTATAAACCCTTTTGACTGGCTCGTGTTTACTACTTTAGTTTACTAGATACACATTTGACCTCTCTATGGAGCGTGTTTTTTCAAATTTGGTGAACAACTTTGGTTGCTATGGTTATTTAAGTACTACTCGTGCAGTACCTATGGCCACCATCTGCCCTTTGAATAAACATAATCTATATAAATCTAGCTGTGTCACAAATTTTAAAAGCGGTATCTTATAATAATTGAGTATTGTCTGTGTTAACATTCATCTCTGAAATATTTTTCTTTGGTTGATTCAAGTCTTGCGCTAGTGATCGAGAGATGGTTGCCTAGCAACCATTTTCCTCTATGAATTCCGGCTTATAGCATTTTCCAAATTCTATTGTTGCTAGGCAACATAAAACGAAAGGGACATGTGTTCCTTTTGAAATTCTTTTGATACATATACCCCATAATTGATCATTTCAAGGTTTAAAACAATTCATTGTGTCATGTATACTCAAGTTATAAGATATTTCTCACCCCTACCCCCAAAATCACTGAATATTTTCGCAACTAAAACCCAACTTTTCTCTCAAAAATGTTCAGCCTACTTGAATTATAAGCTGTATGTAAGTGATATTTGCAGAGCATAAAGCTATTTATAAACGCTATAAATAACTGTGTACCATGATTGGAAATTTTTATCACCAGTTGCCATGGCAACCCATTTTATATGCATAAGTACCACGTGGCCAAGGACATTTGACTAACATTCTCTCGTTGCTAAGCAACAGAAGGTAGTTGTCTACATGTGGATTTTAATCAGTGTATCGTGTGCACATTACATTGAGCAATGTTAACAAGATATTCATAATAAGCCAAGTTTATTTACTTAGGAATAACTCAAAAAGTCTCAATCATTATTGGATCATCCTCGTATATTGATAACCCGATATATTGCGTCCACCTGGGTTTGTTCGCCATCCACGGACCGCTGAGCACATTGTTATTATCTCGCCGACGCATACAAATGCCGTAATCTTATTTTTCAACACAGCATGGCGCACGAGTAAGCGATTAACCGATAGATCCTGTGTATATACATGAACATGTTTGTATACATGTCTTCATCTATTAGTTTGCATATTGTCCTTGAGAATATCCCTCAAAAACATTTTCCGAACTACCATTTCAAACTCCGATATCAATATCGGATTAAGTTGGAAATGTCTAGTTGGACATGTTCATGTTTTTGATAATTTTACTTGCGTGTGCGGGTATGTATTTGTATGTGTCTGCAAATAATTATTATCGCAAAGTCAATTATTTAAGAACATGTAAATGAGTACTAAATCTAGAAACAATTAAGCGCCTGTAATAATCCAAATATCATCACCCAAATAGCATGCGGATAATCGAATTAAATTTAAAACAAAAATCATTGTTCTTGAATCTAAAGTGAAGGCCCAAAGCAGACTGCGCGTAAACTAGATTTTCATGATCGGCGCAAAAGTCAAACTCTCAAACAAATTTGTTTTTGCATAAAATCTGTCACCAGCCATGCTGAAAGCAAGTCGCGTATGTATCACATTTAATATTCTGCGATTCTTGTTTCTTTCCTTTTTTTCTTTGAATCAAATTTTACACAACCATTTTTGTGTTAGTACAACATGTTTGTGTCAAATTTGATCGGAACACTTAAAAATATACAGTTTTTTTTCGCGGCGCGTCAAGTTGGTTACAGGCACGTAAATGCATTCTTTCTCTCTTACAACAACAGGCACGTGCCCTCTGGTAATGGAGTTTATAGTTTCATATACATTTATACCGATGGAAGTACTGGATGAGAACGATCAAGTTAAATCGCAGACGTCTGAAGTCTTAAACAAATGGAGAACCGACTACGAACAAATTTTTGATGATAATAATTGCGGAGCTTATGACAAGGAACATTTAGAAGAAATTGCTGATTTAGTACAAAGCCCAGACAACAACATGTTTCAAAAAGCAGACTGTACTTCGCTTAATTCCCCAATCACTCTAGAGGAGGTAAGAAGTTCTGTTTACCACGCAAAATTTTGGAAATCAACAGGTTTGGATAATATTCATCAGATATACTACGAAATGTACATTGTATAGAACTTCTTTTCAAACTGATAAAATTTGCTTTTGAACGTGGAGAGGTCCCATCTCAATGGCTTAAAGGTATCATTAACCCTATCTCAAAGGGCGACGACCCCAGATGTCCCTTAAACTATAGACCTATAACGCTATTGTCAATACCTAGTAAAATATATGCGTAAATACTGAACAGAAGACTGTGTGCCTGGTTAGATGAAAAGGGAATAGAATGGCTTTAGGAAGCATCGAAGTTGTCTTGATCATATATATACGCTAGATAGTATTGTAAGAAATAGAAAGCAGCTTAAAAAGGATACTTTTGCATGTTTTGTAGATTATAGTAAGGCGTTTGATACAGTAAATAGGAATGGTCTATGGTTTAAACTGCTATCGCTTGGTATTCATGGTAAGATATTTCAAGCCATACAGTCGCTTTATAAATAAAATATAAAGGTTTGATCCTTTGGAAGCAATAAGAACATTCAAAGGGAGATAGTATGGACTATATTGCGCAATTTCGGGTAATGAACCCTCATCAGTAGCCCTTTTAAAAACCGGCGACGAAAGCCAGATTATTGTACTGTAATTTCGAAAATTTACACGAGAAGTCTAAATCAAAGACACATTCCTAAACGGGGTCTAATAATTTAAAACATTGCTTAGAAGTATGTTTCTAAACTTGAATGTTTTGAGCACTTTAAATATCTTTACTGATCTCAAAGGACCTAAATAAAATATAACCTGCACTATGGATGATGTACGGGGAGACTTTTTACGGCCGCCACACGGCACAACACCAGCTGCAGTAATAGCAAATAAAATATAAAGGTTTGATCCTTTGGAAGCAATAAGAACATTCAAAGGGAGATAGTATGGACTATATTGCGCAATTTCGGGTAATGAGCCCTCATCAGTAGCCCTTTTAAAAACCGGCGACGAAAGCCAGATTATTGTACTGTAATTTCGAAAATTTACACGAGAAGTCTAAATCAAAGACACATTCCTAAACGGGGATATAATTTAAACATTGCTTAGAAGTATGTTTCTAAACTTGAATGTTTTGAACACTTTAAATACCTTTACTGATCTAAGCCGTTTAATGTTGTGTTAAGGTAAATGAGCACTTAACGGACTGGTTCCCTGTACAAAGATGTGTGAAGCAGGGCTGTATCATGTCACCAACGTTGTTCTCAATATACGTGAATGATCCAGCCTCTGAAATAAATAATTTGCAATCTGGCATTGATATTGATGGTCTGAACGTTGGTACGTGTATACTTCTTTACGCAGACGATATGTCTTGATAAGCGACAAGGAAAACGGACCAGTCTATGTTAGGAAAACTTAATAGCTGGTGTCACAAATGGCGACTAGCAGTTAACGAAAAGAAAACTAAGATATTGCACTTCAGGTCAAAAACTAATATGAGATCCAATTTTGTGTTTAAATGTGGCGAAAATACCATAGAATATGAGTCCAGCTATAAGTACCTTGGCTTTTGGTTCAATGAATTCCTAGATATGTCTAGATCCATACGTGAAATTACCAAATCAGCTAGTCGCGCATTGGGTGCTGTTTATACAAAATATCTCCATGCCGATGGCATGAGTTATGATGTTTACACGAGGCTCATCAGTTCATTGGCTGAACCGGTCTTGTTTTATTGCGCAGGAATTTGGGGAACTGGTTCCCATAAGGAAATTGATGTGGTGTTAAATAAAGCATGTAGATAGGTTTTAGGCACGAGCAACAAGTCATCCAATATTGCTACTAGAGGGGATATGGGTTGGGATTCATGTATTATCAAACAAAAGCTTGAAACGGTCAGGCTTTGGTGTAGACTAAAGAATCAACATGAAAGCAGACTCTCATCAAAAGTACACAAATGGTCTCTTAATATCGGTAATTCATGCGAAAAACACATGATATCATTCATCAATGAGTTTGACCTGGTTGACGCTATGTTAACTGATAAGCCTGAAAAATCTAGATGTATTAATCTTGCAAAAGAACGCCTGTAACATGCAGAAATCGAGAAATGGAAAAATAAACTAATGCATGACGGTAATGACCAAAACGGTAACAAACTTAGAACATATCGAACATATAAAACAGAATTTCAAACTGAACATTACGTTAATTTTAACATGAGTAGGGACCAACGGAAAGTTTAAGCAAAATTTAGAAGCTGTAACCTGCCATTAGAAATAGAAAAAGGCCGCTACACTCGTCCTAAAACCCCGCTTAACGATCGTGTATGCAAAGACTGTAGTTCGAATACGATAGAAGATGAAACACACTTATTAATTTTATGCAATTTCTACGACGATATAAGGTACGATATATTCCAATGCGCATCCCAGATTAAACATGATTTTACGGATTTGTCACCAAGTGAAAAATTAATTTTTATCATGCAGTGCCCAGATTTACAAATAAAGCTTGCAACATGTTTGCAGAAAATGATCAGGCGAAGAAATTTAGCACATCTACAAAATCATGTTTGATGAGCTTTGTATGTAAATTCTGTCATTAACATTTTGTATCATTTTCTCATCTCTTATACAGTGTTTGAAAGTTGAATTTTGCACTATATAGATTTTTACAAAATAATATTATAATACTTTGCTCCTTCAAATTAGATTTTTAATGCAAACTAAAAAGCAATCCATGTCATTTAAGGGGGCGACGGTAGGCGGTGGGTGCTGTGCTGTCTGGACATTGGTTTCCGCCACACAGTACCTAGGGTTTACCCTCGCCAATCATTTGTAATTTTGTGATATTGTTTTATTTTTTTAATTCAGTCTCAATTTTTATTGCCGCAATATGTAGTCAAGGTCTTTCTACGGGGAAAGACGCGGGTGGGTGCTGTGCTGTCTGGACATTGGTTTCAGCCACACTGTGTCTGCGGCCTACTGTCGTCAATTATTTGTATTTCTTGTGAGCTGGTGTCCGGACTCGTGTCACTTGTAGGTAGGGACCGTCCCCGTCACTTGGGTCAGATGTCTGCCCACCAGCTAAGTGAATGGAGAATCAAATTTTTAAATTTGTGAATTTTATAGATGTCTGTGATATTGATTCATTGTCTGTTACTTCATATTTCATTTGTCACTTTTGGGGGGCGACGCTAGGCGGCAGGTGCAGTGCTGTCTGGGCATTGGTTTCCGCCACACAGTGCCTGCGGCTTACCCTCGTCAGTAGGCTGTTCTTATATATCTTAGCTCTATATAGTACTATACGACAAGCAAACCTTCTTAACTTGACTACATAAAGAGGTACAAGTAGGCAAAGATCAGGAAAAGGCGCAATCAGAAAAGATTCCCACTCCAAAAACCAGGTTGGGAAAAAACCAAACTAACAATCAGGTACTTATACCATGAAAACATTTCGTAAGCCGAATGAGCATCTATTTTCCCAATAGGTGGCCACTCAGTTACCTTAACTTAACTAAAAATATGAAAACATACATAAGGCGCCAACAGCACAAAAATATTTTAAACACCAAGACACAAAACAAAAAGAACCACCACAGAAGTATCGACTTGGAACGATCAGTAACATAAAGTTACTGGCGGGTTTAAATCGATTTTACATGGCCATAACCTCACCCTCAGCTACTGCAGTGGTTCATAACATTTAGTTAGGTCTTCGGTCCTTGTGGTGAATCTCTAACTAGCCAATGAATCATCAAGAACAAACAAATAAATCATGATAAACATCCTGATGAATCAAAAACCAGGACTCACAGATTGAGTAAGCTGCCCGACGATGGAGATCCCTGGGCGCCGAATAACTTACTAACTCCGGAGCAAAAGAAAAACATCAGTTGGACCCCGGTGGGCCAAGCAACAGACAAGAAGCTCCGGCCCCAACCAACTAAAATGAATAGCTTTAAGTCGGGGCCATCATAGAGTCTGACGCCAGACCCACCGGCGTGCAATTAAAGAAGGTAGCATAGTTATCAACCGTGATTGGGTTAAAAACTAAGCATGCAGACTGTCGCATAACATTCAAGTTATAACCTATACGTCTGTAACGTGTTATGATTTTTCTAAACTGAAAAGAAAAATCACTACTTCCTATAAGTTTCTTAAATTTGTAAACCAAGTCACCATAAAATTCCGGTTCCGAAAGGCCCTCATTTAAAAGCGTCTTTAACCCAAAATTGTATTTGGAAATCAATTCATAGTGTCTACGATAAAATTTAGAAAAGGTTTTTCGAAGTTTATGATATTGATAGCCCTGTTGGAGAAGTTTGGCCGTTAAACATTTATTTCGAGCGTTGAAGTCTGTAACATGATTGCAGACTCTAGCAAACCTAATAAGTTGCGAAATGTATACACCATAAGAAGCACGACGAGGAACGTCACCATCCAAAAACGGAAAATTTACTATATCAAAATCAAAGTCATCACGCTTATCATAAATTTTAGAAGAAACAAATCCATTTGCAACAGAAAGATGAAGATCTAAAAAGGGGCTTCGGTATCCGAGATATTGGCTTTGTTCAACTGTAGTTCAGATGGATAAATTTGAATGACCATACCTTCAAAATAAGGGTTGTCAATGTTCAAAAGGTCATCGAGGTACCTAGAAGTGGAATTAAAAGCCTCAATAACATCAGCTTGATTATCATGGTTAAGAGAATCCATGAAATTTCTTTCGTAGCAGTATAAAAATAAATCAGCTACGAGAGGTGCGCAATTTGTACCCATCGGAATTCCAACAATTTGTCTGTATAACTTGGTCCCAAATCTAATATAAATATTATCTAAGAGATAGGATAAGGCGTCGCACACATTCTGACATGACCAAAGTGTATACCGACTTTGGTCAGAGGAAGTGAAAAAGGCTTTCTGTCATTACATGCCAAATAAAGTGAACCATAGTTTTTTAATGCCCTTTTAAAGGTCCACTCTATTAAATCCAGAAGTTTTTCTTTAATAAGATTATGTGGTAATGTTGTATACAGAGTAGAAAAATCATATGTGGACAAGCTCGTCGCACGGAACCCTCTACACTTCAATTTATTGAGCACCTCACCAGAATTTATTATTGACCAAAACCAATTTTTATTTGAAGTTTCATACACTGTCTCACAGTATCTTATAACATGAGATTTGATAGCAGTAAGACAGGAAGTTAATAATTTAGAAAGTTCAGTAGTAGTACAAGAGCTAGAATTTGCAATAAATCTAGCTTTGTATGGTCTTTTGTGAAGCTTAGGTAACCAATACATCGTAGGAAGCTTGTCTTGGCCTTCATTGACACAAACAGAAAACTTAACAGGTAAATCGTTTAAGTGGGCATTAACTATAGAAATTTCATCAGTATCTGTCTCAAGATAAGCCCTGGTACCATCAAGCTCTTGTTTTAAGGTGTTAACGTAGTGAAGCCTACAAACAACAACAACATTGTTTGCGGCTTTGTCTGCCGGAACCAAGACATACTTTCTGTGAAATTCTTGGATACCCTGCTTCAAATGCCGAAATGACGATTTAGGTTTAGGAGGTAAAAGATTAGTATTTTGTGAATAAAACTTTATACGTTTGTCCACGATAGTGAAGATACTTCTTTTCCATTCTTTAAGAGCATTATCCTCAACACCCTCTCGTTTACACCATCGATTACCGAAATCATTCAATGCAGATGCAATCTCCTCTCTACATTTGTCGAAATTAATGTAGGAAGGGAATCTATATTTTGGACCTTTAGAAACAATATTGCGAATTCTAGAATCCGAAATTATTTTTAAATTTCCAGTAACTACATGTCCGGCTGGTTGATAAACAAATTTTGAATCTTTACAATCTCAAGACTTAGGAGTATTAGCATGGATATCAAGATCAGAAACAAGTTTATTGAAATTAAAAATAGTATTTCTGATTGGTTTATTATATTTGTAACAAATAATAGGAGGTTCTGAATTTTGGAAGTACGTAGATATAGACTGTATTCGGCGCCCAGGGATCTCCATCGTCGGGCAGCTTACTCAATCTGTGAGTCCTGGTTTTTGATTCATCAGGATGTTTATCATGATTTATTTTTCTTTTGCTCCGGAGTTAGTAGGTTATTCGGCGCCCAGGGATCTCCATCGTCGGGCAGCTTACTCAATCTGTGAGTCCTGGTTTTTGATTCATCAGGATGTTTATCATGATTTATTTGTTTGTTCTTGATGATTCATTGACTAGTTAGAGATTCACCACGAGGACCGAAGAACTAACTAAATGTTGTGAACCACTGCAGAAGCTGAGGGTGAGGTTAGGTACCTGTAAATAAAAATAATTGTTAGATCCTTTGGAAGCAGTAAAACATTGAAAGCGAGAAGATGGGCCATATTGTACAATTTCGGGTAATGAACCTTCATCAGTGACCCTTTACAAAACTGGCAGCGAAAGCCAGACATTTTTGCTGCAATTTCAAAAATTTACATCGGTGTAGTCGGTTTAAAACCGGTTTAAGCCCGCCAGTAACTTTGTGTTACTGATCGTTCCAAGTCGATACTTCTGTAGTGGTTCTTTTTGTTTTATGTCTTGGTGTTTAAAATTTTTTGTGCTGTTGGCGCCTTATGTATGTTTTCATATTTTTAGTTAAGTTAAGGTAACTGAGTGGCCACCTATTGGGAAAATAGCTGCTCATTCGGCTTACGATATGTTTCATGGTATAAGTACCTGATTGTTAGTTTGGTTTTTTCCCACCTCGGTTTTTGGAGTGGGAGTCTTTTTCTGATTGCGCCTTTTCCTGATCTTTGCCTACTTGTACCTTTTTGTATCACTGATTTATCCTGGAATATGTTTGGTAAATCAATAAAGTCAATTCCTTTATTAATGAAAGGAATTTTAATAAAATTTCTAATGTGATTAGATTCGGAATCGATAAATGGACGAAGAGCATGCTGAGTGTAACATCTTGTTAACAGTGCAGCGTCATACATTTGATGATTTCTATCGTAAAATCTGTTAGCCTCTGTGTCTAAGGAACGTAATACAGCAATAGGTAGAGAACTAAGATAAGACAGCATTGGATGTCGACCGTGAATCCTTAGTTTAACAGCTAAATCATTAAGGGAAGTGTTCAATTTCATTGTAGCGCACCGTTTACGTTTGTCATTACCCTTTTTCCGTATACCATGAGATCTAGATTTACGTTTACGAGACTCTGAAAGTGTAAGTACATCAAAATCGGGCATTTTGGAAACATTACCCTCATGGTAAATATTGTCATTAAATCCCAGTGGAAAGGGTGTTTGCAATAATTTTATCCATTTAAGTTCAGTTTCAAATCGTTTAATGTTTTTGAATCTAACAGAAGAATTTTCATCATATGAGATTTTCTCCACTGGTTGAACTATAACATTATTGGGAGAATGACCAGTACGCTTAAAATGCTGGTACAGAAAGGTATCATTATTTTTGGGCTTTCTGATTCTACGATAGTGCTCACCAAATCGTTTTTGCAAAGTTCGACAAGTTTGTCCAACATATTGCATCCTACAATTGTTTGTATTTCAAGTAAGAACATATACAAGATCCATTGATTTTCAGTCTAAATCAGAATCATTAACCACTGAAAATGTCCTACCATTCACAGATGAAGTGATAGTAGTCTTAGTATTTTCTTAATATGATTTCTTATTTCTTGTTTATCACTGAACCACTACAGAAGCTGAGGGTGAGGTTAGGTACCTGTAAAACCGGTTTAAGCCCGCCAGTAACTTTGTGTTACTGATCGTTCCAAGTCGATACTTCTGTAGTGGTTCTTTTTGTTTTATGTCTTGGTGTTTAAATTTTTTTGTGTTGTTGGCGCCTTATGTATGTTTTCATATTTTTAGTTAAGTTAAGGTAACTGAGTGGCCACCTATTGGGAAAATAGCTGCTCATTCGGCTTACGATATGTTTCATGGTATAAGTACCTGATTGTTAGTTTGTTTTTTTCCCACCTCGGTTTTTGGAGTGGGAATCTTTTTCTGATTGCGCCTTTTCCTGATCTTTGCCTACTTGTACCTTTTTAGAGCATAAATGATTGCAACAGTTGCACTTCTTGGCATTGTACTTAGAAATATTAGGGTACATTCCAGGTCTCTTGAACGGATTAATATATTTACGTAAAATTGGTGATTTGAGTGGAGATAACCTTATCTGAAGATTATTACGAAACATATTAGAATTAGAAGCTCCGTGTAGATTAACAGTAGATGCCGAAAATAAATTAAGAGGTGTGAGTCTAACAGTAGGAAATAAATTTTGAAAATTGTTAGTTGAACGAGGAATCCGTACAGTAGACGCGGCATGCAACCTAAGGGGAGTTAATGTAATTCCTAATCTTTTTGTGATAGTCATAGTTGGTAGTTCTGTGTTGATACTGCCAAAAGAAGCGCGACACTCATACCGGTTATAGAAAAAACAATGCACTTAATCGTAATGCAAAATCTTTCAAATGAAAGAACAAGGTATAACCGAAGCCTACATCTCAGGTCCATGTCTAATACAAGTCCATGAATAGAAACGTAAGAATCGTTTATACAACGAGATACGAGTGACGGTCAACTAATGACCTCCAATACGGTATCGAAGAGTAGTGGTAGTTAGAGATAGGAAAATACAAACTGATTGCAAACAATCCCTGAGGATTGGAAAATAAGAGCATTAAATGGATGTACGGGGAGACTTTTTAGGGCCGCCACACGGCACAACCACAAGAACTCTGATATAAAAAGGATAATACTGCTCTTATGTTCAATTTTGCCTTATAATTGTTGTAAATTTGATCTTTTTTGTCGAACTTTTCTTATTTTTTACCAACGATTCTCAAAGTTTAAATTATGAGTTTTATAAGTACTGTAGTGAAAAGTACTTGTACTATGTATTGTTTTATGCTTTAATATATTATACAGATGTATTTTATGCATAAACAGTGTCTCGTAAGCCAATTATTGGCTGGGTATCAACCGTTTTATTGTGTAAATTGTTATATTCTTGTAAAGTTGATATGTGACACTTTATAAACTATTAGGCTATAACCCCGAATGTTTAGCTTCTTTAGCTTCTTTATCTTATTTGAGCCGCGTTATGAGAAAACAAACACTTTGCATATGTGAAAAACTAACACACAGATCAGCTTCACAGAATCAGCGTAGCAGATCAGTGCCTTTGTTTTCGCTTTATGAATAGGACAATTCCTCTACTTTTAAAATTCAAAAATCCAAATTCCCAGCCACTTGCAATCTTCCTCGCTTGAACAGCACGATTTGTGTCAGACATGGTCGGAAACCACGTTGCTAGTTTTCTCATGCAGCGGCCCATTTGATTAAATAAACAAGTTCGTCTGTGATAAAATAATGGCATGATGTTCAAATTGTTGAAATAAAACATGCAACAATCAAAGGTGTAATTGTGATTTTCGTAAATGTCATTTATTTGTGATTTTCAGAAATGGCAATTTCTCTCTCTCTCTCTCTCTCTCTCTCTCTCTCTCTCTCTCTCTCTCTCTCTGTCTGTCTCTCTGATCCAAAATTATCGGATTCGAGATAATTAGCCAGTACAGTATTGAACTTACTCTTTTCGAAAAAAGTCATATTATCATGTAAGCATACATTTCGTCTTATCATCGGGAAAGACTATTTGTAAAATAAAATCTTGTCATTTAATATTAATTTTGATTCTGAAAAAATGTGATGATAAGCTGTTACAATTACCGCTAGGGGCGGATGTCATAAATGAATAGACACGCGTGCTACAGTCAATGGCTACCGTGATAGTTCGCACCTGACAATTAAAGATGCCCTATCACATTTTAAGCGTCCTTTCAAACTTTTAAGAGATAATGACATTTTCAGGCCTGTTAACTATACTATCCTATCGCTTTTTATTTTTCTTTTGATTACATAAAATATTTGTGAAATTGATAAAGCATACTTCTTTTGTCGAAACATGAATTAAAATAACCAATTCCTGTTTTATCATCATTATATTTCAATATTTCAACCTGTTGCATATGAAAGATAAATAAATCAATCAATAAATAAAAAAAATAAATCGGTCAGTCAAATTGATTATGGGGTAGGATATGGACTAAACCGCAAATACGAAGGGATTTACCTGTAGACCATTTAGATAGCGCAAATCAATGACAGAGATGCGAAGCGTCGAATAATTTATAAGACTTAAATGGGTTGCTTGCTTGGATATCAAAAGGACTATATTTATTTTTGTTTACTTATACAAAATTCATATCAGCATGTTCGCAATTTAATTGCGCGTATGCCCCCGTTTTCACAGAAGAAATATTTACATTTTTAAAAGAATTATGACCGGTTTTCTAACAATGAACCTATCTCATACATAAATTTCACTATATGTTTAATTAGTCATAGGTATGAATAAAAATGACGAAAATGGTCTAAAAGTAATCATTCAAATTTCATCAACTTATATCAGAACATTTGGCAGGTAATAAGGAAAAACATATTCTTTGCACAGGAATGATCCTTTGATTAGTTTTAAAGATATTACCATTAAACCAACATGTTCCATTTTAATTCCCTATATAGTAATTTTGATACCCACCTATTATAGTGGCTGTAGGCAGTAATCAACACTCTGGATGGTTTCTGCAGCGCCCAGTAGCTTCGGATCTCCAACGTCGTCGTTTAGAGAACGTCTTTAGCTGAAGCCATAAATCTGGAACACGTCACTTCCGCCCAGGCGAGCTAGTAGCACAGATATCGTCACACGTTATCGGGTCGTTTCGGTCTCAGAGTGCAGCATTGCCACACTCCTCCCTCTCCTGATTTTTGGAGTCCTGCCTATGAATCACTTTATCCTCGGACAAAGTCCAGATTGTCTCTGTATCAGTTTCACTGGTGTAGAAGAGTCCCGAACTGGAATATGAGTGAAATGTCTTGGTAAACTTATCCAATTTACACACAGTAACGGATGTCACGAGCACAGACGATGTCCCTGTATGTTCATCCGGGTCGAATACAATAACTGATGTCACGGGAAATGTTAGTTAATCTAGTGAGCCCACGATACATGGAAATGTCAAATTAATCCACGAGTTGATTTCATCGATCATACCGAGAAGAATTTACAGTTTATATCACTCAGACACTGCCCGGTTAGGATATCTTATATGCTCTTGTTATTTTCACGGACTTCTGTCCAATTCAACATCTCTGCATGCACAAGGTTTAAGTTATACAATAGGTTAGCTCGGAACTGGATTTTCCTTCACTATGGCCATGACTCGGAATAGAACTATTCCAACCCAATCTACTGGTAGAGACGAATGCCATTCTCCAATGTTGTCTCCAGAAGTTCTCGGAGTGGCATACCCCTTACTCTGGCTACTACTTCCCCGACATCTCCAATATACGCAGGCGTGTTAAAACGATTTTGGCCCTCAACTGGCATGTAGGGTGAGTCAGTCTCCAACAGGAGCCGGTTAGTTGGTACTGCCCTCAAGCCGTCTATCTGTTCGGTGTTGAAAGAGGTGACTCGGGCAGTAAACCCAAAATATACATTAGGAAAATCCTCCAGCCAGTATTCTACCATTGCCTGATTGCCGGTAAAACAATGTAGATGGATGAGTTGATTTGAGTAACACGCCTTCTTCACATAATGCAGATCAGCCAGCAAAACGTCACTACAATCTCTATCGGAGACCCCACGGAGATGAAGGACAAGGACTTTCTCCGGCCTACTCCATGAAAGCAACTTCTTGAACATTCTATCCTGATCAGGCCACGTATAGTCGGGCTCCGTCCTGTCCAGCCCAATCTCGCCCAAAGCTTTTACGAGCGGGTTTGTATCCACAAGAATTTTGATTCTGGATAAGATAGTCTCGGGGCATCCCACGGCCTTCCTCGGATGAACCTCGACCGCAATTTTCCATTTTCCATCCGCCAAAGGAATGGAAGCAATATTCTCGGGGTCACAGAAAACCATGACCCCACCAACCAGTTCAACCGGGTTCCTTGGCTCCACCTTTAGTCTGAACTTTAACACGTCCTCCACTTGGACCCTGGCGTGGTCTTGTCTATTCTCCCACAGCTTGCTTATAGTCCGGTCCAAGTGGAAATGACTATCGAATGCTGCCGGGTTAAGTGACTGTACCACACTCGAATCGTCCCTCGATCCCGATGGGAGCTGTACCCTTATCTGATGGAAATAGTCGAACTGAACGGACCTATTTCTTCCTTCCTCTACCTCCTTTTCTAATGAGTGTCTCCGGAGTCTAGGTCGTTCCGATGACTTCTTACTGCCTCTCAAACGCTCGGAGGATTGCTCCCTTCTATCTCTAGACCGCTCGGAGGGCACTGGTGAAGACTCCTGTTTCCGGCGTCTAGGTCGTTCCGATGGCCTCCTACCGTCCCTCGAACGCTCGGAGGATTGCTCCCTTCTATCTCTAGATCGCTCGGAGAGCACTGGGGCTACATCAAGGGAGTCGTAAGAGCTACAAAATTCCCTCCTTTCCTTGTCTCCCAACTGGTCCATTAGATATACTAACACCCTCCAGTAGAGAAGCGATGCTGGAGAATTCAGCTTTGGGTAGACCTCGAACTTCTCGGGAACTGTCCAGCCGGCATACTCGGACAATGCCACCATGTCCCCTTGCAGTTGGCCCCAAATGCTGGTCTGTCCAAAGATGACTGATCTAATACTCTGATTCACTGAATACACCAGATCCCCTATGGTTGCCCTAGCATGTAACACTGCAATGGCGAGATGTTTCAAGCCGTGGAACCTCCGGCGCTGCACACTCCTGCTCTTTACTGTGTTAATGGATAGCTGGTGGAACTAGTCCGGCAGAACCTTCAGTGGACCTGGATTTAGAGTACATAGAAAATGTTTTTACATATTTGGAAAGCTGAGGTCTTCTACATTAAGAATCCGGCGGGTGACATCTTGTCACCATTGAGCAATTTGAGAAATTTAAGATGGCGTCCAAGATGGCTGCTCGTATATGGAAAACAGAAGTTCCCATGGAAATAATCATATTTTGAGAGACTTTTAAATATGGGAACACTTGTATTTGAAAGCTGAATCAAATGTACATTGAAATTATCGCAAAGAAACAGACAAAATGTATGGAGAGCATCCAAGAAGGCCGCCAGAATTAAGAAAATTACATTATTGAAAAAAGTGATTTCAAGACCAATGAATTTCTTAAACCAAACAGTTTGTTGGCATTTTGTTAACATTTAAGACTTTGATGGATGTCATCTTATCACCATTGAACACTTTTTTCAATACTATTGAAATTTAAGATGGCATTCAGGATGGTTACCCCTATACGGAGAACAGTAATTGCCATGTAAGTAATCGTGTTTTGACAGATGTAAGACCTGAAATTACTCGCATTTAAAGGCTGAACTAGTCTATGTACATTAAACTAGTTCAAAGGAGACCATCTAAAATGTCCGGCAGAATAAAGGAAAATGCAGTATTGAAAAGCGCTGATATTGAAACTAAAGAATTACTCAAACCAATTATTAAGGTGGCAATTTTTGTAAACATCAGTCAAAGAATAAGTCCGAATAGATAAAAGTATTTTTGAAATACTCTGTATTGACTTATTGTCATCATTTAGAATATTTAATATGGTAGTTACTCCTGCAGATTATAATACATGTATCAGTAAGACAAACACGATATCAGTGCTTTATATGCTAATTACTCGTTCTCCATAATTTGAAACTGTTCTGAAAATGTCTGTTTTAGCTCACAACTATGATATCAAATATGAATTTCCCATTCCCTTTATTGTTTTCAAGCTATCATCTCTCACTAATAAGAAAGATCATCATTATTTCTCGAATAAGGCTCATGTGTATTGGTGAGTTCTTTGATGGCTGACTAGGCCAATTCTAGCTCTAAACTGTCGGTAGCAAGTAGAGCAAGTCAATGTAAGTTATGGAAGTTGCTGGTGGCCCATTGGTCTTGGCTTTGCATTCTCTATGCTTTCTTTCAGCTTCACAGATTCTCTTTTTTTCATAGAGAGCTCCTCCTGAGACCTCGCCACTTTGATCGCTACTGTGCGGACTGTTCCCAAGAAGCCATTGATATATCGAAATCCTTCAGAGAGGCTTTGAGAAAGTACAAGTAGGCAAAGATCAGGAAAAGGCGCAATCAGAAAAAGACTCCCACTCCAAAAACCAAGGCGGGAAAAAACCAAACTAACAATCAGGTACTTATACCATGAAAACATTTCGTAAGCCGAATGAGCAGCTATTTTCCCAATAGGTGGCCACTCAGTTACCTTAACTTAACTAAAAATATGCAAACATACATAAGGCGCCAACAGCACAAAAATATTTTAAACACCAAGACATAAAACAAAAAGAACCACCACAGAAGTATCGACTTGGAACGATCAGTAACACAAAGTTACTGGCGGGTTTAAATCGATTTTACACGGCCGTAACCTCACCCTCAGCTTCTGCAGTGGTTCATAACATTTAGTTAGTTCTTCGGTCCTCGTGGTGAATCTCTAACTAGTAAATGAATCATCAAGAACAAACAAATAAATCGTGATAAACATCCTGATGAATCAAAAACCAGGACTCACAGATTCAGTAAGCTGCCCGACGATGGAGATCCCTGGGCGCCAAATAACTTACTAACTCCGGAGCTAAAGAAAAACATCAGTTGGACCCCGGTGGGCCAAGCAACAGACAAGAAGCTCTGGAGTATCTTTCTAGCGTTTCTTGGCCACTCTAAGAGCGATTTCCCTCCTGTAGTTCTTCATAGAAAACTTTCTTTGGAAGTCATCCGGCATGCTTATAACATGGCCAGTCCATCGTAGCTGTGTTAGCTTCAATCTGTATTCATGCTTTGCATTCCTGCTTTCTTCAGGAACCCCGTGTCTGGAATCTTATCTTGTCACTTGATTTTTGACAGCTTTCTCTAACAGTTTAAGTGGAAATGGTAAAATCTCTTTGCATGACGTTGGAATACTGTCCAGGTCTCACATGCATGCAAGAGGGTTGGCAGTATAACAGCCTTGTAGACTTTCAGCTCGGTGTCAAGCTTGATTCCTGCCTCTAATATTATACCATTAATTTGTACATGTATATTTTCTAGACCAAGGATGCATGAAAGTGTGCATATAAGATTGTTTGTCAGTAGAATCCACTGGTCTACAATTAAAAGAGATACAGTGTGTATTCTTCTGAATGAGCTATATTGGTGCCAATGTTTATTCATTTTATGACCCACTTGTGCAATATGCGCCAATGATCAATGGACTGCCATAATGAGGTGATTATCTCATCACTTTATGGAATAATGAAGAGGCTCCTAAAGAATAATGCATGTGATACCAATTTTTATTAGTTTTAAGGCCCATGATACAGTAAAACTGTCCCCCTCTGCAATCAATTTTGAGTTTTCGTTTAGGAACCCTACCTGTATTCAGAGCCATTGTCTGGCCTCCAGGTTTTCTAGTATCATGTTCCATATCAGTTATCAGCTAATGACTTTCAATCAATAGGAGTACATGCTTTCACAGTAATCATAGTTTAAACATATCTTATTGTCATCTCAAAGACAAAAGGATTGGGCTCCAAGTTCTTACAACATTAGTTATAGCCCGCCCCCTATAGGTCACTTGGATCTACATTTCCAGACTTTGATGTCTGTCTTCCAGAACAAAAGACACATACATGTATATGAGAAAAGATACATGTATGTGGGCTTATAGATAATGAGACATTAAACCCCAATTTTTGAACCATAATTTTTAGTCTAGGTCGCTGTGAACTACATGTTCTGTATTTTGCAGTGATTTGTCAACAGAACTTTGACTTTTATACTATGTGAAATTGACCACATTACTTGTTTGTTTGTTTTCTTGTGCTAGTGCTTTATGTCCCAGTCAACAGCTATGATCATGCCGGGACTTCTTGCAAACTTTAGGATGACATGACTCTCAATATGTTCTTGAAAATATAACCACCTAAGTTAACAACTAAGGCTTACATGTATGGATGGTTTTACTGTAACCACTTTCCTTGGGCAGGCTAAGGCCTTTTGTGCTGTAACCCATTAATCAGATGGTCATTCAGTAGAATTTTTAAAACTTTGCCTGGAGACAAAAGAAGCTAATATATTTCTCTTGACCCAATGGGTGGGGCCCACATTCCCTCTTGACCACCATTTTGTAGTATTACGCATGCAGCACAACAGAAAATATTACCTGTCATTTTAGGTTGTTAGAGAAATATGGGCTGCTTGTGTTTACAGATAAAACTGACCAGCTTTTTGATAACTGGTCTGAACCTGCCCGAAAAAAATGGTTTAGACAAATAAAAATAAGACTGACATCCTTTAAGAGCATCTATATTTATAAGCATGAGTTGTTAAATTTAGTGGTTGTAGTTTGAGTATGTTTCGGATTTCATGGCATCCCAACGTTGGAAATGGAGGTAATATCCAGGCATGGCAATATCTGTTGACTTGGGCGTAAAGCAACAAAACAAACAAACAAACAAACCAAAATGGTAAAACTTTCCTTTACTGTGGTGGCCATCTTGATGCACTACTTCCATGGTATTAATTCCACTGATTTCAGGTGTTAAATACATGTATGCCAAACATAAATATTTGCATAGTAATTACGGTACTTTTGCCATATACGGACAGCCATCTTGAATGCCATCTTGAATTTCTTAATATGCTCAATGGTGACAAGATGCCATCCACTGGATCCATAAACGTTAACAAAATTGCCACCAAGTTGTTTGGTGTGAAAATTTTTGAATTTTGGAAGGCATCGCTTTCAAATAGTGCATTTTCCCTTAGTTTTGACAGCCATCATTGATGCCCCCTTTACAGAGTATATTTCCTTGGACTCATTTTAATGTACAATTAATTCAGCTTTAAATACAAGTGATTTCAGGTCTAAAGGTCTGACAAAGCATGATTATTTCACAGGAAAATAGCATTTTCTGTATATGGGCAGCCATCTTGGACGCCATCTTAAATTTATCAAATTGCTCAATGGTGACAAGATGTCACCCATCAGATTCTTAATGCAGAAGACCTCAACTTTCCAAATATGTAAAAACATTTTCTATGTACTTTAAATCCAGGTCCACCTCAAATAGCCCAGATGGCTACAGGACTAAACAGCCTCGGGATGTGGTCCTGGTGAACATGGTCCTTCAAGTATTTTGTCCGATGACCACATCCCCGTGCAGGACAGAGCTGGGTTGCTCCTGAAGATGGTCTTTTCCTGTCCACTGCTGCCTCGGTCTCCTCTGGACCATGTCGCCTCTTCCCCCGTCTCTCTTCCCTCGGTTCTTTTCGACCTGAACCTGTCTCTCTGTCCCTTCTTCTTGATCTTTTTTCCGACGGGACGGCCTTTGGTCTGGAAGTCGGTTCCATCACGTCCACTTCCATGGGCTGAGGATTACTGGCCTCTGATTCTATCCGAACTGCTTCCGCCATTCCTGATGCCTCGGAATGACTCGCCTCTACTTCACTCCCTCTTGCCAAAGGTGACCTCGGAGATTTATTCTCCCTCTGTTGTAAACGCAGGACCTTCCCTTGGACGAAGCTTTTCAGGTGGCGGTCAACCCATGATGGGGGAAAGAACTTGACGGCCCACATTCTTGCTGGTCTCACCCATTCTTCCATCTTCATAGTCTTGGCCACCTCATACTGCCCTAGAACCACTTCTGCCAAGGTCTCTGCATCAATACTCGGGGAGAAAGTCCCCAAAACACGGAATAGATAGTCCGGAGTGAGCAGATGTCCATCGTAGCTCAAGACCTTCACCCATTGAGCAAACTTGTCCGCCTCGGTTTCTTTGAACCCTTCCCATCTCATCGGTGCTGCATGGGTCTTGAAGAAAACATCCGCCTTCCTCTGTATATGCTGTTGATTCTCGGACCTTTGGTCCACTTTGTCTAGTTTCTTTGGGGATTCTCGTTGGCTGATTGGGGAATCCTCAAGATACTGGGAATAGATTTGCCTCCAGTTCTCGGGAGTACCCTCCCTTGAGCTCGGGACTTGTCCCTGGTCCCCACTGGTTGGCTCCCCTTCCATATCACAATCTGAAACGAGAAGGAGAACCATTAGAACCTTGTATTAATGTAAGGGAACCCTGCGTCTACGACAACAGGGTGGGCATTTGTAGGCTTTCATTTGGACGGCTTCCGTGGCCGTGACACCAACACAGGTACCATGATACCACTCGGTACAAGTGTCGCACTGAACCATAAGATCCCCACTATCTGGCTTCCTACAAATACAATATACAGGCTCATGAGTGCCGGATGCATTATCCCGCTTCTGTTCCTGAAGAGTCTCTCGGAAATTTTCCCTGAACTTCTCCAACCATCCTGGTAATTTCCGGTCCCTACAAGGTTTCAAACGATCATGATTTGCCGTGAAAACGGCATTCCTTAATTTTACCCTATACAGGTAAGGTGTGAACTTATTTACAATAATTCCCGGACCCTTCCACGGGTGACCCAGCTTCTTGGCTTGTCCTTTTACAGTAGTCGTGTCAAGGACATAGACCAGGTCACCCTCATCAAAGACACGCGTAAAGACCTTCAAATCATAATCACGTTTCATGATTTCTTGCGCGGACTTTAGATGCTTCCGAGCCGTTTCATGCGCTAACTTGATTGCACGTTGCAACTCGGCAACGTGTTCATCCGGTGATACCTCGGACTCCTGGTCCATCGGAAACAAAAGATCCACGGGCTGATTCACTTCCCTACCCAACATCATTTTGTTGGGGGTGAAACCTGTACTCCGATTCACCGACGATCGAAGTGCCCCAGCTATCTGCGCTAGATGCAAGTCCCAATTCCGCTGATGCCCATCAACGAAGCATCTAACCGCGTCCATTAGGGTGCGATTAAACCGCTCCACCTGGCCATTGGTGGACGGTCTGTAGGGCGTTGTCCTGGTCTTGTGAATGCGCATTGCTTCACAGAGGGCGGCAAACAACTTGCTTCCGAAGTTGCGGCCCTGATCACTCAGGATCTCAAATGGGTAACCGAACCTCGAAAAGAAATCTTTCACTACTGCTTGTGCAGTGACTTCTGCAGTTTGAGATGGTAGGGGGATACATTCTACCCACTTAGTGAATTGGTCGACTACCATTAGAATGTGTTCGTTACCCCGTTCTGTTCTCGGTAACGGACCCAAAAAATCTATGTGCACCCGCTCAAGCGGAGCCCCAGCGCGGAACTGAGTTAACGGACACTTAGCGTTCCTGTTTGGCTTTTTATTTCGACTGCAAACATCACAACTTCCCACATAATTCCTAATTTCTTCCCCCATTCCGTACCAAAAGTACTTGCTTTTCACCCTTTCCCTAGTTCGGTCAACACCCTGATGACCAGCTGCTGGTATGTCATGGCACATTTCTAACACTACACTTTGCACAGGTTCTGGAATTACCAGTCTTTTGACTTGGTCTTTGTATTTTGCGATGCGCCAGAGTAGACCATCTTCCAGGACAAACAAATTACGGTTTATCCAGTAGTATTTTGCTGCTGGGCTTGCAGCTGACAGACTATTTCCAGATGGTTCTTCCCCATCATTCAAAAACTTCATAAGGAACTCTAAGTCTGAATCACATTTCAGCTCCCGCTTCAGATCAGGTATCAAGTTCTCTTTGTCCTGCTCAGGTTCTGAGCGCACCTCGGACACAGTCGGGTCCACCTGAAGCTCGGACCCATTCACAAGATCAGCCGATTCCTCTGACTCCGCTAAGTCTCCCATCAGACTTGGATCCTGCATGTGTGGTGCCATGCATACCAGGATGTCACCGGTACTCTCCCTAATCAGATCAATGTGGCATTCCCCAAGCTCTTCCGGGACAGGTTCTTCCGGGTGCTCCTCACTTGCATCCCAAGGCCACGCCTTTTCTAATAAAGACACCGACTTGGAACCCTCTGAGCTAGCTCCAGGTTCCAGATCCTCCAAACTGTCACGTGGCACCAGGCGGAAAGACAAGCCCTCTGATACTTGGCGGCAAGCTAGTGACACTACATCATCTACTTCCTCCGCGAACCGCGACCATGTCTGATGCGCTTTGGTACACTTCTTACAACCTCCACAAGGAAGTTCATCTGGACTGACTCCCAGACGAAAATTTGTACACGTTCCTTTCTGATCTTCATACACTACACGCGATAGAGAATCTGCGTTTCCATGCTTTTTTCCTGCTCGGTGCTGAACCACCATATCATATTGATTCAGTTCCTCTAACCAACGGGCTAACTGCCCATCCGGCTCCTTAAAGTTGAGAAGCCAACTCAGACTACTGTGGTCAGTCCTAACCACAAACTGTTTTCCCAAGAGATAGTGCCTAAACTGTCTCGTGAAACGCACTACAGCCAAGAGCTCCTTCCTGGTAGTGCAATAATTGATCTGCTCGGGTGTGAGTGCGTAACTGCCATAGGCAATTACTCGCTCTTCTCCACCCTGTACAGTCCACACACCACCGGACTGTTCCATCTCTTTTTCTCACCAACACGGGCGCTGAGGCCCATTCTGAAACAGAGGGTTGGATAACACCCGCGTCTAACATCTTTTCAAGATGAGCCTTCTCTTCCCCTGCAAAATTTACAGGCGTTCTCCGCATTCTCTGCTTGATAGGCTTTGAAGATCCTGTATCAATATTATGAACAATATCTGAAAAATCTCCAAGATCATATTCAGATTTTGCAAAGACATCCTCAAATTCAATGAGTAAGTCTGCTACCTGGTCTTGTTCTTCACTGTTCAAGTGCTGGATGGAACGCTGAAATAAATCTTTCAAATGATCAGGTATTTCTCTGGTAGCACTCGGACACTTCAGTCCCTCTTTGGCTGCCATGTCCTGCTGAAGGATCTGATGACCCTGTGTAAAATCTGCAACGGCAGTATCATTGATATCTAATTCTTTCGATAGACCTGAAACTTTGTTTTGTGGCGAGTCCCCTCCAATCTGTTGCTCATCTGCACGACAACCGCAACTATCGGTTGAAGTAATATCGTCTTGGACCGCACCTGAAAGAATATTTTTTTTCTGTGAATGTGGCCCGCTACCTCGGTCTCTACTCTCCAAACTATCCTCCGTGCCACTCTGAAAAACAAACTTGTTATCAGAAACAGGATCATCCTCTCCTAGACCTTCCAATGACACCTGTGTAACACTACAAACTGGAACAGCTTTGCAACCAACTGGTTTCTTTTAACCTTGATAAAGCTATCAGTGACATTAA
Source organism: Rugalucina vietnamica (assembly GCA_964017185.1). Taxonomy (NCBI): domain Eukaryota; kingdom Metazoa; phylum Mollusca; class Bivalvia; order Lucinida; family Lucinidae; genus Rugalucina; species Rugalucina vietnamica. The sequence continues at coordinate 35,733,749 of OZ024872.1, forward strand.
TCAAGCACACTTTCGGCTTCGATCCAGCTGAATGTAGTGTTCTGGGCACAATGACGTCCAAATCTCCCTCTGGCTCTATGATGTAATCAGGCAGGTTATCTGAAATTTTACACTGCAGTCTCAACACTGAGTTAGGTGGTATCATGGTTGTTTTTTCTACCATAACCTTGGCCACCTTAGATTCTGAAGTAAACTTTCTTTCTACCTCCATTGGCAGCTTCTCATCGCTACCCCTAAAATCAAGACAAAGATCATCCATTTTAATATCTACCCCATGTCGCAACAGGAAATCCAATCCTAAGAGCATGTCATCTTGAATTGGAGCAACGTAAACTGCCCCGGGGAATATGCTGGTCCCCATCTGCAAAGCAACTGGACCGGCAACAAAACCATCCATTTTCATATCTCTACCTGCAGTATGAAGAATAACCTTTTTGAGATAAGGCGGTTTAGGTTCCAGTTCCTTGAAAACAGCATCAGAAATGATAGTAACTTCCGCAGCCGTGTCTACTACAGCTTTCAAATTCTTGCCCTGTACAGTGACCGGAACCCTAAGCATGGATGAGGAACGCAATTGACATATAGTGATGTCCTCCCATGTAGACATGGCCGCTGACCTAGTATCCAATTTCTCTTTGTCTGGATTCACTAAAGGATCTGAATTCTCACATAACGCCCCCGCTGACAGTGTACTCTCAAAGAGTAATTTTTGCTGTATATGATCACCCTTAACTGAATCCCTAATCTCTGAAAATGAACCCAAATCGTGATTAGTGACCGTCTCGCCCGGCTCTGCTGGTCTACTCTCGGTGTGACCATCCAGTACTGGATCCTTAAATTCTGAAAATGAACTTAAATCATGATGAGTGACTGTCTCTGTCTCTATACCTAACTCCGCTGGTCTAGTCTCCGAGTGACACTCCTGTCCATTAGCACTCATGACCGGATCCGCATCCTCTGAAAAAGGACCAAAGTTATTATTAGCTGGGCTCCAAATCCTCTTGAATAGAGGGTATGACCTCTTTCACTGCTGCCAATGGTTCCTCTATCTCGAAAGATTCCTGTAAAAGAGAGAAATCATTATCATCCACATCCGTATCCAAAGTTTCATCAGAGACACACGAGCTATTCAACACATCGCAATTCGGAGTGGATGCGCAACACTCCCTTATATAAATCCCATCAATAAAATCTTCGTACCCCTTTATCACCTCGGACAATGTCCCTTCTGACTCATTGTTTCCCGGACAATTTTTTGTCCCCATTAACTTACTATCCGTACTCGGAGTCTGAGCTCCAAACCGATTACATTCTGCTCGGCCTATTTTAGGGTCTTGTGGGGTCGAACCTAGGCCTAATGATCCGACCCGTTGCGGTTTAAATCCTCAGTTCCCAACTGCTGTACCTGTTTGAAAGACACCCTTTTGTTAGGACAGTCTCTTTTAAAATGCCCCTCCATGTTGCAATGAAAACACCGAGAGGGTGACTCCGTCCTTGACCTAGCCGGTGACGGACTCCTGTTCGACACAGGCTTTCTCTCCGGTGCACTGTCCAATTTTTTCAGTACCTGGCGGAACATGTCTTCCAGACTGACCATTCGGTCTTCTAATGTCTTATCGCTTTTAGACGAACTCTCTTTTGACTCATTAGCAGTATCATTGGGAGAGCTGTCTTGGCCACTATATCTGACATACCTCTCCCTAGGCCTACCCCTAGTATTATCTCTGCCTTGGTTTGCCACGGGTTTATCCTGTAATGATGCTGCCCAAACATGTGAGTCTGGGAAATCATATGACATACCCTCCCCGACCATTGACACTTTTTTCTTTGTTACAAAAATCTGGTGGTTATACTGGTACCATTTCACACACCCTATTGCTTCCTCCATGCGAGTTGGCATTTTATAAGCAGCATGCATGCCAGCCTCCTTATCATAACAACCATGACAGAAGCGTAAAATTGCTTGTTTCTGAATATGGTCATCCGGCAAGCTCTTAAATGCTCGGGTGGCCAGGGTCAGCACCCGATCTGCCCACTCTTCAATTTTTTCATCCTTATTTTGGGTACAATTCATAAAAGCCAACTGAGATGTTTCCTGTAACTCCCTGAATGCAAACCTAGTTTCCATTCTTCTGACCACATCATAAAAAGGCAAGTCTGGTTCCCTCTTATGTAAGCTTGCAAAAAATTCAGCCGCCCTGCCTTCCAATACATACATCAACTTGGATTTGGCTTCAACAGAAGAGCAGTTTTTCTCTTTAGCAAAATTCTGAAACTTCAAGTAAAAAGCTTCCCATGTGGTCTTATTGGGGTCAAAGTATAGTGACTTTGGGAGCCAATCCGATTTCATTTGCTTGGATGAAGAACTGAAATCTCCCTTGTCCTTACTTGATGAGGCTGCATTAGCCCCAGGCCAGTCAACTTCACTTTTGACATTTGCCGGTGTGTTTGGGGCCGATGGTGATCTAGCACAAGCAAGATCAGTCTGTCCAATTGGCTGACTACTCAGTTTACTCGGATTAAATGATCCCATTGGAGGATATTGGGGCATGCCAGCTGTATTAGCATTGTATAATCCCATAGGTGGCCAAGCTTGCATAATATTGCCTGATTGGAAGTTTGTCTGGCCACCCGCCCATGATTGGTATGGTTGATAAAGTTGTGAACTCTGGCCCATTAGACTTGGGCTAGGTTGGCCCATAAAACTAGAATAACCCATTGGGCTCATGCCAGCTTGACCCATTTGTCCCGGTTGACCAGACCCCAACTGACCCATAGACCCGGGGTATGCACCATAACTAGATGTCCGGAAGCATAGCTAACTCTCTCGGCCCACAATAGTTTATTTTAACCTTCTCTGCTACCTTAAGTTTCGTGGCCATTGTGAAATTGTTGTATTGCTAGAAAAATTGCTGACAAACAATTGAAAATTGAAGTGAATCAAAACTCGTGAAGGAAGCTAATACAAAAAATTAATTAAAGCATATAACCGTAAAGCTATTGGAAAATTAAAGTGAAACGTCAAATTATGAAATTGATTGAAATTTGTGTACAGTACAATAAATTGTCAAATTGTAACTTAAACGGAAAATTCAATTTGATTCAAAAGATTACAATCCAAATTTGTATACAATTGATTACCGATTACAATACACACTGGGATATACTGTAGAGCAGAGTCAATCTAACCGAATTAAATATTCCCAATTAAAAGTGTGAAAACTTTTCCGAAATTGTGTGAAAATTTTTTGAAAATGTGTGAAAAATTTCAGGCAATGAATTGAATAGTCAATCTAATTGAATGAATATTCTGAATAAAACTCTTATCAACTATACCAAAAAGTATGAAAAATTTTCAATATGTGAAAACTTTTCGAAAATGTGTGAAAAATTTCAGGTAATATATGAAAAACCTATTGAAAATTGTGAACAATGTGAAAAACAGCTTATTTTCACTGAAATAGACTACCAAAACAAATGATCGAATCTATGGTAGAGTATCCGCCTAAGTGTGCGATAAATATCCCTTAAATGTTGATATTCAAAGAATTTTGTTCGCAATGCGTTTTAAGTTTGCGAAAAAATAGAAACTGTCACTTCAAATGAAAACAATAGTCGATATCTCTGCAAATCACCAATTAATATGAAAAATACATCAAACGATTTAATGTGAAGAATACAAATGTGAAAAATACGAAAACTCGGGGTTGGTGCAACACACCCCCAGTGACGCTCAGCTTACTGGCTTATTAGGTCGTCAAAGGTGGTAGCGACATCAAGTCGGAAATAATGTGATGTAATTGGGAAAATGATTGACCAAAATATTAATTGGATTAATTGGATGTTGGGATACTAGTAGGAAGACAACAGTAAAACAATATTGAAGGGTTTCTATACACGTTTTGATTTGTTTGTTATTGCCTTTATATTTTTTATTTATTTTATTAATTTTTAAGATGTTATTCTGTGTGATTCCGAAACGCTCATGTACCATAGATAGTTTAATCCCAAAACTGTGTCGGAAGGATCACACTTGGACACCTGAAAGCAAAATATTTAACATGTAAGTACAGGACCAATGTACATTGAATTTAGTTATCTTTTTTTGAAATATTGTGATCTACATCTGATGAAACTGACAACAGACTGCTGAGGTTTGTGTTTGTAGATTACAACAGACAGGGATAACTGCGAAATATGTGAACAACTTCTGTTAAGCAATGCGAGGTGACTAACACGAGACCCGAGTGCATGAAAAAATGAAAATCGGACAAAGATATTATTTCTCAAAGCTAGGATGAATCAATACAGCCTTTGATATCACGAATGTTGATGACAGACTTCCTCATGCACAACAACAATCGGTCTTTATCCACCTGTATGTCTTTTCTACACAGCCCGAAAAATCGCTATCTTCAACTCAAAAAATATGGGACAGGGATTGTTTTCTCTCGTCGCCACTATAGTAATTTTGATACCCACCTATTATAGTGGCTGTAGGCAGTAATCAACACTCTGGATGGTTTCTGCAGCGCCCAGTAGCTTCGGATCTCCAACGTCGTCGTTTAGAGAACGTCTTTAGCTGAAGCCATAAATCTGGAACACGTCACTTCCGCCCAGGCGAGCTAGTAGCACAGATATCGTCACACGTTATCGGGTCGTTTCGGTCTCGGAGTGCAGCATTGCCACACCTATTAACGCTCTTAAAAGCCAGTTGCCGATACCTGGCTGTCTATTAAAGTCTCGTATGCCTAGTTATTTTCCTATAAATCATATTATTTTTGTAATATATTTGTATCAATGCCAAAGATCTTCCAGTAAACACATACAATTACCTAAAACGTTTAAATTAATGTAGAAAAACAAACAATTTTCGACTTTGAGTCGCTAATTCTACAGTAGTCTCCCCTGATCTATTTATAGACATATTAGAAAGAAATGAAATATTTTATGATTCTGCGTACTCTAACAACTAGAATATTTATAATTTATGTCATATATGCAAGAAAAGATCTAAAATAAGTTAGAATAACACAGTTTTGCAGTTTTACTGAATTTTCATTTTCGACCAAGGGCTGAATATATCCCATTTCCGTCGGTATGGAGAGGTTTAACGGAATACCGATGGAAATATTCCGTCTAAGCAGAAGTGTGTACTTCGTTACATGTTTGGTTAAAATTCTGAGGATCGCTGAGCAGTAACCAGGAAATGATAAGCAATCGATTGGTGGTAGGTGAAAATTGGATTTCTGCAAAATTCTCTGGACGATCTTCGGAGTTGAGCATAGTAGCATTTATAGGCAACACAACTTGACAGTTTTTTACTTTAAAATGGATGAAAATCATTGTTTTAGCGATTTTCTTCGATTTTGAATTTGTATTGAATGAATAGGCGTTCATGCGCGAAACACAAAATGTTAAGTTCATAGTAATCCTGTTAGCAAATGCGGCGGTATTTTCCCATGCAACAACGATTTCCAGAATAAACGAACGTTACAGAATTGTGAAATGCAAAGCCATGGTCATCAAAGCGCCAAGAATACCCTGAAAATGGCAAAATAACGTTTTGACCAATCAGAGCACAACTCAATGATCCCTAATCTGTAGAAAAAATAATAATGGTTTTTAAATGTTTGTTGACCATTTTTGACTAACTGCTATAAGTTTGGTTTGCCTGCAAAACTTATTTCTATAAAATTCAGCCACATTTCTTGTTGCGTTAGGAGTTTGTGTTAGTATATTGATCGTATTATATTTTCTTTTTGTTGTTAGCAAAGGGAGGTCAGATGGGCGCACGTTAATTAGTTTATTGGGAATGTGCTTATTGAATTGTAATGTTGCATGTGATTGGCCCGAAGTGTGGGCAGATCCGCCGCGGTAAATTTAAGATGTAACACTACCTATGATTGGTCATAAATGCGTATCTATCAACCGTCTTTTGTCACATGATAGTTTAACCTTTCACGAATATTTTGCTATATTGTGTGATTTAATCAACTGCTGTTTTGTCATACAATGGCCCAGATTTCTGAAAAATCAATTTTTCATTGTTGAGCGATTTTGGGTTGTCCATAAACAGCGAAAACATTGTCCTTCAATGCTGGCTAACATCCTATTTTTTGCTGCACTTGTACACGGCCTGGGGAGTTCTCTCGTCTGCTGAATGTGTTGGGGGTCCACCATAATATTAACGCAATTTATCATGCCCTCTATCGGCAGGCAGAGCCTCCATGAGGGGGTGATCACCGACATATCAAAAACCGCTTCACGTTCTTAAAAAATTTAGAGGGCCAATCAGAAAGCAGGCTTCCCATTTTACCCATAATGCAACGCATTGTTTACATTTTATTGGTTTTTCAAATTCACGAGTATCGAAAAAATACAGGTAAAAAATGACAAGGGAGCGGGAAAATGTGTTAAGTTTATGATATTTTGTATTTCAAATAAATAATTATTCTTAAAATTGTATATAAATGTTTTTCCCATGATGCACGCGTGATCTTGAGAAAATACCCTTTCCACAATGCACAGCGATGACGTCATTAATGAAGAGAAAAATTAAGTGACGGATCCAGGCGTCTATGGAGGACAGACAGGACGTAATTAGACGACTGGATCATCCGGGTTACCATAATATATAATGATACATATGAATGAGTCTTGTGTAGGGGCAAATTACAATGGGAGTCTATGGGAACGATAATTTTAGGTCTCTGTCCTTATCTACAAGTGTATTTATTTTTTATGAAATTATTTCAGCATATGTATCTATATTATCAATTTTAATGCCTGCAAGTCAGTACGTTGTAGATCGTTTGAGAAAGCTCAGTAATTGCCTCGGTCACACATAAACATACTTTTTGTTGGTATGTGAGTGTTTTACTTTTGGTGAATTTTAGTGCACAGAAAAAACGGACAGTGAAATATTGTATTTTGCTCGAGAGATGGTTCGCCAACGTCACTCATCAATACGTCATTTTTATTAGCAACGAGAAACAAGTCAATGAGAGATGAAAAAATTTCAGTGAAATGCGTTTTGTTTTTTTTTTTTCGTTGTTTTTATTTATTTTTTTTTTATTTTTTTTTTCTTTGTTTTTTTTTTTTTTTTCTAAGTTACACTGTTGGCATAAGTCGTTTATTTTTCTATTCCATGCATCTTTAAAGACGTCAAGATTAAAATCCCTTATAATCAAGATAGTTTGATTACTTTTATCAAGTGCAAGTCCAATCGATGGAAGAAAGAATAGCATTAGGTGACCGGGGTGGCCTATAAAAAGTCCCAATTAAATACTGCTTGGGCTTGATAGATATTTCTACCCCGATACAATCTATATTAGGCAATTTAAGATCGCGTCTTCTTTTGCAAAAAAAAAAAAAAAAAAAAAAAAAAAAAAAAGTTATTGTGCACACCCCGCCGTGACGACCCCAGATCTATCTCGTCTGATTAAATTGAACTTTTCAATTTCTTATATCTTCGTCAAAATCCCATAACAAATTGTTTGCTATGTTTCTTTCCAACCAATGGGATTTTTTGGGGAAGTGATTTCGATGCAACGCATTTTTAACAGCCTGTAAAAGACTAACCAAATGTTGGAACAAAAATGCCTTGCAGTATTTTTAACGGACAATAAGTGGCCCTTTCCACAGCGTGTTACTATCTTTGATTTGATGCAAAAATGCCACTTTTATGCTTTTTAAAAAACACAGATAACTCGCAATTATATCAACCGTTTTACATGCATTATGCTCAGACATGTCTTGGAGACACACTCCAATAGATGCTTTGTTACATTTCATAACCAATAAAGATATATTTAGAAATGAAAAGTGTAAATTTACTTTTGGTGTTGAGTATATTTGTTTGCGTACCGTTTTTTTTTTTTTTTTTTTTTTTTTTTTTTTTTTTTTTTTTTTTTTTGTTTTTGTTTTTTGTTTTTTGTTTGTATGTTTTTTGTTTTTTTTTTCAGAAAAGCGAGTGTAGACGATGGACACTCTGATTGGGATTCTCGTTGATGTATCCGGCTCAATGAAAAAAAGTTTTAAAGCCAGCACAAATCGAAGAAGTGGCGAATGGGCTCGAGCAAATTTTAACTTGGTTGATGACTTGATTAAACACGATGTTTCGTCTAAAAATCATGTATTTGTCCTGGGTTTCGGCGGAAGGTATGAGCCGGTTATTTTTGATTTATTAAACACGGTACAGAGAGCTAATACACCATCTACATCTGACGGTTTGACGCTCGAACAGACTCTTTTGAGAATTCTTGAAATCTTAGAACGTAACGGCGCACCTAGGGTTAGAGAATGGGGCAAAATGAACGTGCTGCTGTCTGTTGTCGACGAAAAAGATGCAAAATTATTTCTTGACAGACTTCAATATGATGAAAAGGAAAACGTAGGCAATGAAAACTTCGTAAGTCGGTTTGTGCACGAATGCCTTCCTGAAGAATGTCGGCGAGTAACATTGAGTAAAGGCGAAGTTGGGATGGGCGCCCTACGGGCTGGGCCTTTAGCTGTCGGTTTGGGTGCGCTTTGCTTAATACCGGGAGGAATTTTCATCGCAGGCCCAGCCGCTATCGCAACCAAAGTTGTGAGTGATAAAGCGCAAGAAATGACAACTAAAGAAAGCGTAAAAGAAGCAGTTGAGAAAGGAAAGCGTCTCCTTTATGATCTCAGCGTTTCAAAAATCGGAAACGAGGCAGTTATAGATGTTCAGAGAGCTAGGAAAATATTACATGGCCATTTCAAAGATGAAGAATTGACAGATGACAGAGTAGATAAGCTAATGGACAAAGTTAAATCCTTTATATACCACTACACACCTATGATGGAGTCCTTGGAAAAAGCGAAAAGGTTATTTGACATACAACCATTCAGAAATTACAACAAGCTTCTGTTTATTCTGTCTGATGGACTACCGACTGACGGATACATACCGCCAACAACAGAACTGGAAGAACTTGGAGTAAAAACTGTATCTTGTTACGTAACAGACGATGAAGCAATTGACCCAAAACGCCTATACAGCCGTTGCCCAGCGTCTTGGAACGATGCTGCTCAATTAATGTTTAACATGAGTTCAACAATAACGACCCAAAAGATTCCTCGAACAATTTTCGTTAAGCATGGGTGGACAATTGATATCGAGAACAATGAAACACGTTTGTTTGCCCATGTAAATCATCCAGATATCTTAGACGAAGTATGCAATCTTGCAAGAGATGTCGTTTGTTCTCAGGATGCACTTTCGGATATGCTTTCTTCGATTGATCTTGATTTGTACATCAACAAAGCAAATGAAAGTTTTTTTCTAAGAGATAAATATCAAGATGGCACAGCGAGCTATGCAAATGCTGTAGCCACCGTTGTACATCTCGCCATGAAACGCATCTTTCAACGAGCCGGAGGTGTCCCAGACTTTTTCGAACTTCGAGACGAAATCACACAGGTTTATGGTAAACACGAAGAAGACACAACCCACGTCCTTCAAGAAGTTTGTCCGAAATACCGACTTCAGTTCAAAGAAGTTGACACACGTGGCGCTTTGGAAGCAATTATAGAAAAAAGACCAGTCATTGCGCAATTCTGGTTAAAAGAATCAAAAACGGACCGTATTTCAGAATTCTTCCAACGCAATCCACGAGGCGTTCTAACACAAGCTGATCTCATGTACACATATGCGAACAGATTACATGCCGCCGTGCTAACTAGCTTTGACAGCCAAGGTCTACGACTGATGAACTCCAAGGGAGATAACTGGGGTGATGGTGGTTTCTTCCGAATCAGCAATGCAGGAGTCCTTGATTTGAAATTCTTCGACGTGAACACCGCCTATCTGACACCCTCGGAAAAGGCTGCCTCTGAATTGCATGGACCAGAGGTTGCACGCCAGCTGATAGCGAGGCTCAAAGGGCTTCAAGTAGCACAATACGTGTGTCCGAAATGTCATCGGTCATCAAGTCTTGGGGACTTTACAGGCCATGCTCTAGAAACAAAGTGTCCGAAGTGTACAAGCAAATTCAGGTTTGATAGGTCAGGTGAAGATCTCGCTTTAAACCTGTATTTGCTGTCGCTGTCGACACCCAAGCGAAGGGAATGACTGTTTCAACTTCAATAATATACTAAAACGTTCATATTGAATTCGTTTATTTTGTGAAAATGAACACACTACTGAGGCTGCCGTATATGATAAACAAGAAGTTAGGGCTGGCCTATGGCCTGTTTTGGTTTTTATCTTTGACGCCTAGACTTTAATCTAAGACCATATGAAGTTTATATCTATGACCATTATTTCCGCGACACACTTAACTTCCACTAACTGGAAAATGAATATGTGATATTACTGATACTGTTTTCAAATGGATGTTTAAATTGCGATGTACATATAGGGGTTACAGTCGACAATTTCTGATCATTTTACTCGGAAAACAGTCGCAAGGTATTCGTATGTCTGTGATATATGAGCCTTTGCGTGCTTAAACCAACAATTTGGGTTTCCGTCCAGGTCCGACACAAACCGGCCTGTACAGTCACAGAAGCAGGCTACAAGCTTTAAATTTTAGGTATAAGAAGAAGGTGGATTGTTCTAACCATCAAGCGAAAACAAATGCGCTGGTCAGTTTTGCAGTTAGGTAATGCGAAACTGATTTGCGCTTTTGTTTTCGCATATGCAAAATGTAAGTTTTATAGTGTTAGCTTGCGCTCAAGGTTCGGGTAAAGTCGTGGTATTCGTGTGTTCTTCGGCTCCACAATAACTTTTGACCACGTTCGTGACGATTTTTTCGCCGTTAATAATTCTTAAATTCGGGTTGCCGTGTTTTGCCAAAATCGACAATATGTGACGCCACGTTAGGAATTGTTGACCATTAATTTGAACGCTTTTAAAAGAATCGTGTCAAAATTTGTCACGTAACTAAGACGGACCTTCACACTAAGGAAGCCTTGAAATTCTGGGCCACGACGTCTTAAACAAGCCCGTCTGTCTAATCTCTTTGGTTTGCTTATTTATTTGCTTAACAAATCAGTCAACAACTAGGCCATGTTGGAACGTCGACTCCATTTCTTGGAACTTCTATATGAAAGACTAAGGATTAATATAAAGAATGTAGTTTGAATTAACTCATTTTAACCAATATTTAGGTGATCAGTCTTATAGCGGGCCCGATTTTGGATGTTGTAATCGTGTAAATAAGAATATTCAGATTTTTAAAATAGTTTATATTAAAGATTTTTTTCACGCGTTCTAACATTGTATTAATTTTGTAATTCATTTATTAAACCCAGATTCATCAAAATGTTTAAGACATGTATGTCTGCAATGTATGCAACTTCCTTTACTTATTTACTTAAATGGCTTTTAATAATGATTACAGTTAACATCATTTGATTTTGCAGAACCTGTGAAAATAAAAACTGTAAATAGAGATTATTGAACATGCTGCGCCTTCATTCCAAGAACCGCATCATGAGAAAACCGGAATTGCTAACCTGATCACGCCTTTGTTTTCGCTACACGGATAGTACAATTTCATTTCTCGTATTCTTAAATCCGAAATTTCAAGCTTCTAGCCTGCTTCTGTGACTGTACAGGTCGGTTTGTGTCAGAGCTGGTCGGAAACCCCGAAGACCGGTTTTCTCGCGTCGTGGCTCAAACAGTGCTGCATCTCAACTCCAAGACGTCTAATCTGCAAATGTGCTATGAAAACTCGCGGCCTCGCAGCTTTCATAACTGCTTGTGCCATTGAAGTCATTCTTTTCGTTAAAGATTGTCTTTAGAAACAACTTAAGCATTCGGGAACATATTTCAAATTATGATCAGGAGACATTAAAAGGTTAAAAGGATTTGGATAAAACTGAAACAAATGGTATACAAAAGAACCTGTTATTTCATTACGGAAACATCTCCGTTTGCACAAAGTTTCTATAATTCAGCTGATTCTGATTGTATTTCTGCATTAATTGCACTTGTTGTCCATAAAATCATTTATTTTGAGTATCTGTTATGATCAACTCATCGATTCAATGATAACATATACTCACTTTATATGATTTTATGAATTAATATCAAAAATGGATATGTTCATACCTACCCCTGATTTCCCCCATTTTTCCTATATGTAAGGTGCAAATCTGGGGTAGCTTTCATACGGAGATGTTTCCATGATGTTCTCACTGTATACTATCCTGGTTAGCCCTTTATTCTTAAAAAAGCTTTATTTCAACGAAAAATATTTACCGCTTTGGTTGCCGGGAAAATCGGAGTGCGCTGCAATGTACGCGCGAATTTGCACTGAAAATGACTGACAGAAATATACACATGGAAATAAGTTTGGGAACACCTGTAATAATGTGACTACACAACTTTGGACTGCATACATCCTTCTTTGTAGGAATTATGAAGAATGTTTTGACAACTTGACAGAATCTGTAGGATCAACAGTTGTTTCTAGGTGAAAATGGTACGCATCAAACATAAAATGGCTGCGGCGGACAGCGGCCATCTTTGATTCAGAATTTTGTGCTAGATTTACGGAACGCGCATCGCCGTAAATTTTCTTAAGCATCAACCTGACACATTGCTTGTGAAATTTTGATCATTAATTCTTTATTTTCTGACCGACCAATACTTTTCCGGGGGCAGGTTGTAAACGTTGAGCCAGATATCGATATGCCCCTTTAGGAATTTAAACGTGCACGTTCTGGTCATAGCATCATAGCGGAATTATTCTTTTACAGCTTTACATGTATTTGCAAAAATCTCAAGGATTTTTCTTTCCATAGAAATCAATGCAAACTGCAGATTTTGTATGATTAGTTGCTTTGGAGATGAAACATGAGTTGTTTTTAGATCCGAAGCCGTTATTCATTGAAAACGATCAGATTCAACATTTTATTCCTGTTTCGCATTCAAAAATTGAGTTTGCGGAGTGCAGAAGCAAAATGACAATCTCGTATTCTGTAAAAGTGGAGTTTTTCATATATGGCATATTGTGTCCTTCGTAGCACAAGGACAAAATGTTGTGAATTTCCGTGAATTGGCTTATAGCTGGGACAAGGTATGAAATACATGTGATAAAAATTTCAGTATCGCCAGAAAAACGGAAAATGAATTATTTTAAACTTTTCCCAAGAGCTTAAAGTGTTCCCTAACTTATTTCCATGTGTATATTTTACTCATAGCTGATACAATATGTGGATGCTTAATACTACAGAGACCTAAAACTACCAAGTGTACGAATCCTTATTTAGCTGTACGGATCTGCAAGCTGTCACTTAAATACACTGTATAGTCACACAATAAGGCACAGGTTCATTACTGGAACCTCAGTTCTTTAAGGTTGAGGTCACCCTTGATTTCCAATTTATAGCCGGCGGGATTCTATGGTTGTACACCAGGAAGTGTTGATTGTTGACTGCAACCTGAAAAGTAATGTAACAGTGCCACTGAAAATACCCATATAGATGATGTACAAGATGGCCATTTTAGAGGATATTGATTTTTTTTTCTGAACACAGAATAGAATGGGTCCTCTAATAATTACTGTTGAATTTATGCAATGAAGGTACGCGAAAATAAATACATTCAATAAGAATATCATTATACAGTAACAGGTGAGCCGCCTCGTGGGAAAACAAACGATGTGGTTTCCGAACAGGTCCGACACAAACCGGCCTGTACAGCTACAGAAGACAGCTAGAAGCATGAAATTTCGTATTTAGGAAGTAGATGGATTGTACTATCCGTGTAGCGAAAACAAAAGCGCTGATCAGCTTCGCGGTTACCGCGAAGCTGATCTGCGCATTTGTTTTCGCATATGCAAGTTGTTTGTTTTCCCATGAGGCGGCTCAGGTATAGTTCCTTTATGTACACGTATTTGGTTCCGTATAATTCCATATGATATTGTTAAAAGCCAAACGTTTTCTTATATGAAAATATATTAAAGATTACATATATCATGGGAATTTCGATCAATTTTAAGGCCCCCGCCATTTGGGACCTAAAGAAATAGATGTGCTGCTTGTGCCTCCAGGCAAAGCTTCTATGCTACTGACTGACCATCTGATTACTGGTTAACCGCTCAGGTCTCAGCCTGCTCAGGAAAAGTGGTTTAAGTCAATCCATCCATACATATAACCTTATTGGTTTAGTTGGATGGTTATATATGAAGCACTTTTTGGATGCCATGACATCCTAATTTTGGGTAAAGGTAAAAATGGAGGCAACGTCCTTACTTGACCATAGCTGTTGACTAGAACGTTCGTCCGCACATGACCATGTAGCTGTTGGCTGAGACGTTTTTTTTTTTTTTTTCTTTTTTTTTTTTCTTTTTTTTTGCGGTTCTAACGAGTACCCACAATCTATCTTTTGGTACAAAAATAAGAAAAATAGGTATACCCCTGCATACCCCAGTTTTACTATATAAAAGTGGGGTTTAAGGGGGTATACATTGCATGGCCCGGACATGTTTTCCTGGTGGCCCTGGTAGGAGACAATGAAGACGATCTTTCTCCTGATACGGCCTACCTTATAACATTCAGGATCGCACAGAATGATCATTTCGAAAACCTGGTTGTAGAAGAAAGGGAAATGTGGAATATTTCTCTCCTCTTGGCCCCAGGACCCATTCTGCTTTGTGTTTCTTACTATGACATTCTTGTCAGCGCCTGTGTTGAACCGAACGTCAAAATGAAAAGCCGGTTCCGATCCAACGTGAAGATTTACGGTGACTCTGAAAGAGTTCAAAGCTCTTATCAGACGTATGCATGTGACTTACATTTCTTGCAACAGCTATATTATACCGTGCCTGTGACGTCTCCCTATCTCATACTGAACTTCTGTGCACCTAACTGCCATGGGAAATAACACAGAATTTCCGTCAAATAAGCTTAATCCGATTAAAGAAGTTATGTCCCTGTAGACCGTCGAAGTTGAAAGGAGATTTCTGTATCGCGCTTCTGGGGACTGTCTAATTATTTATCCCATAGGCTCCAATGCTAAATCCCTGCTCTTTGACAGTTTATCCTGCATTCCAGGTAACACTTGGGCCATCAAAATATACCTGAATTTCAAGCCAAAAGATAGATAAGAAGATTTAAAAATGAAAAAACATACCATCACCGGCTCTTTTTTTCAGCTGTTGCATGTTGAAGAATGGCCGTCAATTTTTGGGAAAACCCACCTGACCTCATTTTCAAAATCACTGTTTTTACTTTTTGGACCAGAAAAAACACAATTTATGTGCATCAGGTGGTAAATTATATACCAATTTGAAGAAAAATAATTTTTCCAGTTGCTAGAAAGAAAAAATGTATTTTTAGTTCACAATTATCAACCAATCATATGCCTTTATTACCAGATAACAGTCTCGGAGCAACCTGCAGATTTTGACTTCTGGGAGTTGTTGACATAATTAGTTCCCGGTCTCCTTTTCTTAGAACGAATACTTGGGGTCAGCGGCTTGTGTTGAGACAATGGCGGTAATAATTACATTTTAACCCATATTTGACGAATGGATTCTCCCATCGTTATGAATTGGGTGAGTCTACTTTCATTTTTAGGGGTGTTAGCAGTGATTTTTATCTTTTATCGCGTTTTTCGATGAAATTTCTTTGTGCAAACAGAATAGCCCCAGATGGGATGCCGCGTTTATACAGTACATCTGGGGCTATACTGTTTGCCTATGTCCCACAAAAGGGACGCCAGGCTTATATGAGTTAAAACAGGCTACAGGAACTATTTTCATGCTCAGCTTAACAGAAACTGAAATTTATCCTGCTTATAAATTGTTGGCATTTAAACATTTATGCACAAGCGGGGTTAAAGTGCCAGGATTTAACCTCTGATGAGTCCCGGCAGTGCCTGGGATGTTCCGGTGTTTTAATTTCCCGCAAATACACGGTCACATTATTTCAAATTAAATCTTAATTGTATTTTTAACATTTCATTTCTTTTATGGTCCTTATTTAATTGCAAATGCACCTGTTCTTTTACACGCATACATTTAAGCTGTACTTTTGCACGCATAAATTTAAGCTCCTCTCATATTTCAGCTTCATCAGAACAACTCCAAGCTGTTGTTCCACATTATTGTCGTACCACAAATCTGGCCCCGCAGTGCCGGTTTTTTAGCGGGGCTTTAAAAATCGAAAAGTTAGAAGCCCCGCTATTCCCCGGCCCTAGGGGAGCCGCGGATACAAATGACTGGTGCAATATGAGCAGGATAAATTAACAGTTTTTTTTTAGTTTGAACCTGCATTTTCCACCAATTTTGCCTAATTCAGCATTTACGAGCCATTGAAATTTCATGCTCAGCTCAGTTTTATAACCTCAGGACCAGGCGTCAAACGTCAAATAAACGTTTCGTCGATTTGAATGGAAACTATTCTTGCAAATTGTAGTAATATTGTTTATTACCTTGAAGCGTTGTTTCTGGGAACTCCACTGATGAAGATCACCTTTCCTGGAGACAAACCGCTCGGTATTTGCTAAATATACGGTACGGGCTGAAGATAAAAAATATGATTCATTACTGAAACACGTAGTTCGGCTAACTTAGTGGTCGCCTATTGGGAAATGGCTGCTCACTCGGCTTACGATATGTTTTCTTTTAAAAAAATATAAGTTTCAAACTGTCTATTTAGTTTTCACCCACTATTGATAAATGTTTAACTGCGAATCTTTCAGCGCCTTTGATTTCGCTACACGGATAGTACAATTCCTCTACTTTCTAAATCCAAAATCGGTTTGTGACGGACCTGTTGGGAAAACACACTGTTTGTTTTCTCATGACGCGGCTCATATATATTGATAAAAGGGTACCAATTAAGTATTACCGGGTTTTCGATTGGAGCGCCACCCCACGGTGGGTAACCAGCAGAGCTGTGTGGGTAGCAACCGGGATACCGCAGCTGAAAAAAAAAAAAAAAAAAAAAAAAAAAAAAAAAAAAAAAAAAAACATGCAAGAACACCCATCAGGAAAACATATCGATGGAAAGTATATCCTAGCAAACCCCACTTATAAGTAGTGAAACTAGGATATACATAGGTATACTATGCTCCTTCTTTTCTTTTTTTTCAAAGCATAGATTGTGGGTACTCGTAAAACCGCCTCTCTCACGCAGTGTACCCACAATCAATGTTTGAACAAAAATATTAAAAATATCGAACTACTGCGCTCGGTCGGCTTAAAAAAGTACAAGTAGTCAAAGATCAGGAAAAGGCGCAATCAGAAAAAGACTCCTACTCCAAAAACCAAGGTGGGAAAAAACCAAACTAACAATCAGGTACTTATACCATGAAAACATTTCATAAGCCGAATGAGCAGCTATTTTCCCAATAGGTGGCCACTCAGTTACCTTAACTTAACTAAAAATATGCAAACATACATAAGGCGCCAACAGCACAAAAATATTTTAAACACCAAGACAAAAAAGTTTACTGCGCTCGGTCGGTCTGCTGCCGGGGCCCAGAATTACAATCCTCCCTTAAAGTTAAGGAAGACCTTAGTTAAGTGGCAAATTTCAGCATCCCAAATGATGCATCTAAAACACATTGAAATCAAACTTAACGATTTTATTATGTAAATGACATTTTATTAAGGAAAGGTCTAGTACCAGTTGACTGGCAGCAGCAATTTTACGTTAAAATCGCTGCTGCCAGTTGACTGGCAATAACGATTTTACGTTATATTGGCTGCTGCCAGTTGACTGGTAATAGCGATTTTACGTTAAATTGGCTGCTGCCAGTTGACTGTCACCAGCCATTTTTACGGTAATTCGCTGCTGCCAGTCAAATGGTTATGGCAATTTTATCCTAATTAAAATAGCTGCTGCCAGTTGACTTTCATATTTTACAAGTTATTAATTGTAGTTAAATAAAGTAAAGACAGTGTAAGAGTTGTCAATATATGAGTAGAAAATGTATCCAACGAAAGGATATGTTTGGTTTCTGTTACTTTTTCAGTTATCTATTTTGTTGGGATTGTGTCTAAAATTCGGGAAAAAGAAAAAAAGAAGTTCCTTTCGTGACTTTAAATTGTAAAGTATTTTCTATCATCCAAACTATGTGTAGAATAATAGTTCATAACATTTTATTTTGCACATACTGTCCCTAAATAATCTCGATGGTCTAAACGTTAAGGGCGCATTGATAAATAATTAAGTAAGTAAGTTTCTTTACCCAATTGGCAGAACCAATCTTCCTTGGGGCCCTCAAAACATGGTAACAACAAACATGACATGACACAATCAAAGCAATAAATTCAAATGCATACATGTATAATCAGAAACATCATAGAAAATGAGCTAGACAGACAGACAGACAGACAGACAGACAGACAGACAGACAGACAGACAGACAGACAGTCGATAGACAGACAGACAGGCAGCTGATGAGAGAGAGAGAGAGAGAGAGAGAGAGAGAGAGAGAGAGAGAGAGAGAGAGTATACAATGTTGATAAAAATACAGTTATGGCGAAAACATGGCTGTTGTGCGGATGGACATTGGTTTAAACATATTTATTCTCAATTTAAAATTGACATGCAAACATATATACATACAATAGCAAATTGTAGGATTAGAACGAAAGCTTTAACTTTATAGAGTTCCTTTCCTATTGTGGTTTCTGATATGAAATATACAATATTGGCAGGTCATTACTGTGATTATTTAGAGTAGTGTTCAAAATTAGAGATCGAAAATCACATTCACTATAAGTGTTTAGTGTTTTACCAAAACGTGGATTTAACTATATTGAAAATTGAAAAAAAGGAGTAAACTAAATTCATAGTAAAATGAAGAAGAGAGAAAAAACACATATAAGTAAGAATAGTATGGTGAAATAAAATGAAAAAAAAAAAAAAAGAAGAAGCATGGGGCTGGTTTTGGAACAGATCGTGGGAGCAAGGAGATTAAAGGTGCAAAAATTTATTCATTCTTCCCGTTCAACATCCTAAGCAAATGGACATTGGTACATGTGACATATTAAAATGTCGATTACAAAAGCAAAATATTCTCAGTCCTCTTGAACTTAAACGCAGCCATTATGCAAATTAAACAAAGTGGAAGAGTCCGTCACCGGCCGTGCACTTTCCATCTACCCAACGCGTTGGCGTCTCATAGTACAAATTTCATAGTCTACACATTTAACAATAATCAAAATGAAAATGGGCTTATTTTGTTTTGTTTCTGCTGCAGTACATGTATACTCTGGGCCGTCGGCTTTAAAAAAGTGACCCGGACATGAGACTTCAAAGTCGTTTCACAATTGTCGAAGGCGAGTGTGTGTGTGTTGGGGGGGGGGGGGGGCACAAGTAGGTTATCTCCCTCTCATAATGGGGGTTCGCAGTTATCCTCCGAGAAAATTTTGTAACAAGCTCTAAACGTCCGTGGAGACGATTTTAATGCATTTTGAGACATTTTGCACTTGAAATTCATTCTTTTACAACACAAAAAGAGTAAATATTTATTTCGACCCCTCGGTCATCAGGTGGTGCCATCAAAATTAACAGTTCATCATGAAAACATGTCCGTGTAATGTATACCCCCTTGAACCCCACTTTTATATATATAGCAAAACTGGGTATGCAGGTGTATACCTGTTGTTTTTATTTTTGCTTCAAAACATAGATTGTGGGTACTCATTAGAACCGCCTCGGTGAGGCGGTTCTAACGTGTACCCACAATCTATGTTTTGAGCGAAAAAAGAAAAATATAAAAAAAAATCAGCTGGAAATTTTCAACTTTTAAAGCTCAAATATGAAAATATTACTGAAATGTTAGCAACCGGAGTGAACAGGCACGGCACCGGGATGAATCTGGACGCCATCGGGGTGAACCGGAACGCAAACAGGGCTAACCGGTGTAACCGTGTCCAAATGCTTAAAGCCGGTGCCCCGGTGGCGTCCCGGTTCATCCCGATAGAGTTACGGTTCACCCCGATACCGCCCCGGTTCATCCCGGTGCCGTCCCGGTTACCCAAGGTTTGCGTCGGACCATCCCGGTTTATCACGGTCGAGTACCGGTGCTATCACGGTTTGTCACAGTGTCGCCCCGGTGTTACCGGCTTTCTACATCTCTCCCGGTTCGTATCGGTTCACCCCATTATATTGAACATTTTAATACAACCGTGAATGCTCTCCAGCTTACCCCGGTTTGCCACGGCAGCGCTACGGTTCTATCCCGGTTCTTCGCGGTTCATCCCTGTTTATCCCGGTTTATCAAACCGGGGCGAACCGGGGAGTTAAACCGGGACAGTGAGAAGATAGCTTTATGTGAATCATTATTGCATTGGGGATTGGCTGTATTAGGTTTTGGAGAAGACGGAATATTTCCAACGGTGTTACGTTAGACCTCTCCACATGGAAGTGGAGCGAGGTCACGAAGTGAATCGGGGTGCAGATTAGCCAGCTGATCTAGTTTTTGAGCAGATTGTATCAAAATTACATTGTCACAGGTAGCGCTTCACGCACTGACCTGTCGCAGTTGGCCAATGGGATCTGGGAAATTCATGCGGGATGCCCCAGCTTTCTTCGTTTGTCGTCTGTAGCCAAAATCGGCTATATCCCACAATTCAAAGCGTCAAATGCGAGAGATCAAGATGAGGTATCGTCTGATCTCGCGAAAATGTCAAAATTATGGTTCCCATGCCATCGATAGCTCCCATAGACTTGCAATGGGAAAAAAATAAACTTCTCTTAAAACACAAGGCCCAGAGCTTCTATTTTTATATTTAGCTCTGTTTGGTAGTCCCCTTCGTACATACTGCCACCCATGTCCCCGGGGTCCAAATTGACCACGCTACGGGGGCGTCAATATCTGATTTAGGCTTATAATGGGGAAAAATTTTCTTTTCTAGAACCATAAGAACTAGAGCTTGTGGTTTTAACATGTAACAATGTGTAATTGAACCCTACATAAATCCTGCCAATCATAAGCAAATCTCATGTGAAGTTGTTCTGCTTCATACTATTCCTGTACAAGCTATTCGGGAATAGATTACCTAGACAAGTGTGAGACATGTCTTAACGTTATTGTGCGCGAACATCTGACTCGACGTCACATGTATTTATTGTTTAGAGCGGGTCCGTCTATTTCCGAACGCCGGCAATTTCCGAACAATTTTATCAAGTCATTGTCTTATTTCAAAGTTTGCTTCAACAGACTTTTCTTTGCAAAGGATATTTGTTTAGTTCCTTCGTGTTACCCTGCCTTGCATCGGCTGCTGCTGCATACAGTGGTTATATTTTAAATCTAAATTAAAATTTGTTAGTAACGACCGCGCATCCGCCTTGTGCGAGTGCATAAGGCAACTTGTCATTTGGCTTAAGCTCTCGTTTTGATGCCCAGAGTTGATATCCTATGTACTACGCATAATCGGTCCAACAAATAACTGAATTCTTGATTCCGATTTACATCCATCACTTATGACCTATCATTACTGTTATCGTCAACCGTTCGGAAATACACCGTCCTAAATTGCTTAGCCGGCTAATTCCGAACGACTCTTGCCGTTTCACTAAGAGTGTGTATGTTTTGATAAATTCGAGTCGGAACCAAGAAATGGACGATCTTTCGCGTTTCATCGTCAAATGAATTAGTATCAATCTCTTGGAGACACTATAAGTGATCGGTTAGAATGCTGATAAAATTACGGCATTTTCCGGGTTTTCATGGATTCCTAAATACTAATTAAGCAATACACTAAAGACTGCTGTCACAAACCCGCGTTACAGATCTCTGGGTATTACATGTATTGTCTTTTACATTAAAATAGTTAAGTTACAACACAAAATATCGTTTCAACTCAATTATAATTCCATCTTCATGTTTATTGTATAAGAAAATACAGTTGTTCGGAATTAGACGACGCATTCGTCCGGATGACCCGGTCCGTTCGGAAATACCACTTGTCATTTGGCTTAAGCTCTCTACCAGGCATGTATATCTGATTTTCCCCCCCAAATCTTTTAATGCGTATAATCAAATTTGGTAATTCATCTCAAGGGGCTCAAGGGGGCGCGGTTTATCAAAGATTGGCGAAGTTGTCCTAAAAATGCCACACTGTGTGAAGAGAGAAGTTCTAACACGCGTACTGTAAAAACATTTTAGGGGTATTCTTTTTTATGACACCTGAGTAGCACCACAAGAAAAATATATTTGACCATTTTAGTGTAGTTTATACACAGCGTTAGCCAAGGCCCGATCTTTTCACTACATTATTTAGCACAATGCATCTTAAATCAAACCTCCAGACATGAACTGTGTCTGTATTGTCCGAAGAATTACACCTTTTCGCTACTTCTGGTTAGGAAAAAATATTATTATTTTTCCGTCCACCGTTTTGAGGCCCTCCCAGAGGTTTTGGGGATTCAGGGAGAAGGGCTATTTATTTTCAATGATTTGGGGGGAAGGGTCATTTATTTTCAGAAATTTGGAGAGAAAGCATAACTTTTTGGGGTTTTAGGGAGCAGGGGGGCTGAGGAAAAACATTTTAGGGAGCTGGGCAGAAAGATCATTTTTCTTTCAGGGAGCAGGACGCAAAGACCCCCTCGGGGGGGGGGGCGGGGGCACCGTTTCGATAGCACGTCAAAATGAGGCCGTTGCAAGATTTAAGCCATAGAAGTCACAGAGAGGTTACCAGTTCTGGCAGCGAAGGAAGTTGACTGAATAACTGCAGTGTTGAAGCAACATTATTTAATGCTAAATACCCGCTGTCTGTACGCCCATGGTCAACAGCTTATGTGATGCCGCAGCGATCAATTACCTTAGTCACACCTTTATCCTAGAAGATTGCTAATACTAAGTGCACATTAGATTACCGATTTTGGATCATGTGGAGAGGAATAAACATAAGCAAAGACCATCTGAATGATCAGAATGCAAACCGCTAAAATTAAAAAGCATTATAAAAGAGAAGCATATTGTAGCCTGAAACGCTCTGAGAAAAGATATAATTCCTACTTTGTCCCAAACCTACTTTGCGCAAGGAAAATAGTAGATTCTTACTTTGTCCAAATTCCTACTTTGCACACGGACAATTCCGGAATCGAACAGATTTTGTTTTTTTTAGAAAGGCCCATTATGGACCTAATCACGCTCGGGGTCAGGCTGATGTAGTTACAGAGGCTTGATCTTGAAGCTTCTATACATTATAAATTTGCAATAATGCAACAATGCGAACAGCAAGCCATAAACTACATGCACATGCACTAGATAGACCAGCGCTCAATGTTGTTGCACCACACTCAAATGATTGGAAAAATAATAAATGTAAACCAACATGTAACATGTTACACTGTAGGCAAAGTGGGGCGCCTTAGTCAAGTGCTAGCTTCGAAAAAAGCTATTTCAAAACCCGAAATTATGCATCGAACCCGCGACCCCTGGTTACCACACCTGGTTTACAAGACGAGTCCAAAACAGATGTCAAGAAGGCTTCTACAAACATATATAATACACCCTCGTGCATGCTTTGGACACGAACACCTTTGACAACACTGTAATGTAAAAAATGTAGATACCAATTCATTTGATACATTTTCCACTCATATTTTGACAACTCTTACATTGTATTTACTTCATCTATGTACAAGTAATAATTTGTAAAACATGAAAGTCAACTGGCAGCAGCTATTTTATGTTAAAATTGCTATAACCAGTTGACTGGCAGCAGCCAATTTACCGTAAAAATGGCTGGTGACAGTCAACTGGCAGCAGCCAATTTAAGACCATTTAACGTAAAATCGCTATTACCAGTCAACTGGCAGCAGCGAATTTAACGTAAAATCGCTATTGCCAGTCAACTGGCAGCAGCCAATTTAACGTAAAATCGCTATTACCAGTTAACTGGTAAGCTATTACCAGTTAACTGGTAATAGCCACTCCGAAACTTTAAACCCTGGTTTAAAACTCAAAGTGCACATTTTTTCTTCAAATCGGGGTTTCAACTTTCAAACCAGGGTTTCAATTAGCCAAATGCACATTTATTCTTAAAACCAAAGTTTTAATTTCTGTAAAGTATGGTTTGAAAAAAATACTTTCATGAAAATGTTGAAACTATGGTTTGAAATATCAAACCGTGGTTTCAGCTGGCCAAATGCACATTAATTATTTAAACATAGGTTTGAACTTCAAACCCATAGTTTAAAGTTTTGGAACCTAGGTTTGAAATAAACGGTCGTACAAAAATAGTTTAAACCCGTGTTTAAAAACCCAAGTTTCAAAGTTTTCAAACCCTAGTTTAAAATTCAAACCAAGGTTTAAAAATCAATGTGCATCTGGCACGATAAAACCCCAGTTTGAAACTTTAAACCAGGGTTTGAACTTTTTTGTACGGCCGTTTAACTTCAAACCTAGGTTTCAAAACTTGAAACTATGGGTTTGAAGTTCAAACCTATGTTTAAATAATTAATGTGCATTTGGCCAGTTGAAACTACGATTTCAAATGTCAAACCATAGTTTCAATATTTTAATGAAAATATATTTTTAAACCATAGTTTAAGAATTTCAAACCCTAGTTTAAAGTTCAAACCTAGCTTTAAAGAATATTTTTTTCGAAAATGGACGTAAACGTAAAATTCAGTGACGGTTAACAAAATTTTGGACATTTCTAATTTGCGACATTTTGATAGCCGTAAGAAACAGCGGGGTATTGGTCTTGCCATATGTTTGTTGAAATGATGTCGTTTCATGCTATGATGTCAGTTTCTGCCATTCGCGTCATATTTCCCCGCATAGTGTCTCAAAATGTTAACTTTTGCTGCGACTTTAATGGTGTGACACATATTTTATAACCCAGCGCCCTACCTATTTCTTCTCGCATCCAATAAATTGCAGCGACAAGAATGTGCGGACGCGTCTATTTGTTCACCTATGTTGTGCTATTAAGAAAAGTAAGTTTGAGACATTTTGAATAGCACAACTACACGTTGTCTCAGCCTATTCCGCAGTGCCAAAATCAAAGCGCAACATGTAACATGCTATTTGCAGCATTGGAAGACAGATTCTTTCAATTCCTGGTTGTTTGCAACTGATTAGATTTTCGAAAAATGCAGTTTGTATTAAAGCGCAGCGTTTAACCTTTAAAATGATATATACTATTGTATATTTTATTTGCTTATTATCCATTTTGCGCTTCCAAAACACGTCAAGGGAAGCAAAATTTTGAAAGTGACATCAATATTGTGCGTTACGTCAGAAATAAACTGTATATCAGTTGCGTTTTAATGGTTTCAAGTATACATTGTGTTTATCTGAGTTTACAATTTTTACTTTCCTGTCAGTATATGACTTGTAAGTGTGAAACTTGTAAGAGATGAGTACATGAAATGTAATGTAAAAATCTATCTTCGAATCTCGATCCATCTGGCTATTGTAATGATATCCTTGAACCCCCATAAGTCGATACCATAAGGAGCATTTGCTAAATGAAAAATAAAAATCAAATTGATAAAAAACTTAACCACACTCATCACAGTAGATCAACTATTGGCCAATTATTTTCCATCAGTTAACATGACATAACCCCATACGACACCTCAATGCAAGCTTTTATCCGGTTGACCCCAAATTCAAAATGGCGACTTGCTGCACCCCTAAGGTCGATACCTATGTAGATCACTCGTTCTATAGGAGCTAAGCAAACTCTTTTTAGTTTATAGTGTTGAGGTGATATTGTAGACACAACTCATCACAAGAAAACAAATAAAATATGTTTAAAGCATGAATATGGGTAAGTATTCATTCAAAAGTAACAGTTCTTTGTTCAATTTGTCTAAAATTCTGTCTGTGCCGCTTGAGGGTGGGCATATCTATTAAGACTAGCTGCAGACTGTATTTTATCAAGCTATAAACACTAAGTCTATTCTCTAAATTATCACAGCAACGCCATTTTCTTGGCTTTTAGCATTCTGTTATGGAATAATGGTTTGATATGTGTGGTAACTTGACTTATCCGGATCCAAAGTCTACCCCCACAACAATAAGCAGCATTAAACCAATAAACACATAATTTTTCTTCAACTGCTTAATTTTTTGACATTTTGTTTGAGACTGTTATGGTTAAAATGTAAACAAAAACAGAATTACAGAGAACAAAATCTTTCTGTTGTTTATTACTGAAAAAATCAATACTTTGTCTGGGGTACAAAAAGTAATAGTGAAAATACTGAAAATAGGCATGCGAATAAGTTTTTGATATGGAGCTTGCCTGTTTGACACAGATTTTCTTTCATTTTTAGTTGTAAGTGAAGATAGTTATGGCAGTAAAAAATTTCCCAATGTAACATGACGAAAGGTGATGTGTCTACTTGACACGGAACAAAACAAACATGGTATCGACTTTAGGGATGTATCGACTTTAAGGGGTTGAACGCTATATGATTTATAGTTTTTTTTCATATTAAAATAATGTAGATTTTCACATGAGGCGGCTTAACTTAAACTCAATTTTGGTTAAATTAAGTTTTGAGATGATTTATCATACATAATAACATATAATGCAAGTGGTTTTAGGAATGTTATCATTTTTCAAAGAATAACACAGTGACACTTTGACTGTACAAATAACGTTATCTCAAGAACATGTCATAGTTGGAATGTATGCTGTATATTTGACATAATGGCTCTTATTTGTCCGATTGAATAACCGAAAGGTGGCCAGCAATCAGCGTTTGATTGTGGCACTGAATATCACCAGAATTACATAGGGTACAAATATCGGATTTCTTATTGAAATCTGAACACCTACTGTATCATCCGATCTTATGAAAATACCCGCTTGACTCATTGGACTTTGAATTAATGAATACAATAAAATATAAAAGTTTGATACTTTGGAAGCAGTGGAAACGTTCAAAGGGATGTAGTACGGGTCATACTGCGCAATTTCGGGTACTGAACACTCATCAGTTACCCTTAAGGAAACCCGCGACGATAGCCAGATACATATACAGGAACAAGAACAAGACACAACTTTATTTCAATATAAACCACAAACCGCAGATTGGCGGTATAAAATTTCAAACTTTTACTCAAGGGAGAAATCCAGGCGACCTTTTATTTCTATAATACAGACATCTGGTCTACTTAAATCCCAACCGGCGGCCCCCGTGGCCGAGCGGTTACGAGCGCTATTTCTTAATAACTCGATCATCTCACCGCTGTGTCTGGTGTGGGTTCGATCCCCGCACTGGCCACATGTGAGACAAGTCAAGCTCTGCTTGCGGGTGTGCCAGGTGGGTTTTCTCGGGGTGCTCCCGTTGTCGCCCACCTACTGATTGGCCCGTCTCATATGAGCTGAAATAAACTTGAAAGGGACGTAAAACTGAATTAAAAATAAAATTGAACATTAAATTAGATCCCAGCCCACGTACATGTGAGCTATTTGATAAGTTCGTTATCCGGCCAGATTCCACAAGGTGTTACGGATTAAAGTGGCCTTGTGCGTTTGTTTTAAGCAGATGTTAGTATTAACTTCCATGGATTTACGACGGGCACACGAGCTGTGGGTACCACATTCTGCTAGATCCAACTGCACACAAACAGGTATCTACCCCTGAGCGTCTAAATATGTATGGAGAAAAATGTCTAATTGGTTGTTCCACTATTTCTGATCGAATCTTTTCCATGTCATGCACAAGACCTTGGATGAGATTGAATTTTGACCAGATCCTATCACCAATAATTATTTAGGATTAACATGTATACATTGCTGATTTTGACCACGGTTGTCATACAGGCCCATCATGGAAGTCAGGTGAGCGACCGTTGCCCTTTGGGCTACTTCTTTTAAAGTGGTTCCCAAGTACGAGGGTTGGGATTTAAGTTCTACTTTTGCCACTGATTTTCTATTTCATCATTTATCCAATATTTGATGCATTATTATAAAGAAACAATGTCTCCTTGTTTCGTTTTTACACTATTTTTCAAGTAATATTGCGCAGTGCACATATAACTGGTCTCCATGGTAACGTAGGTTTCGCAACCCGGTGCACGTCGTATTTTAAATACTTCTGAAGTTTAATGGCGTTGAAGAACAAACCACTATTTAACATACTGTATACCAAAACTTGGGCTAAATCAGCTTGAGGCATTCTAGTATCATGTTGTTAATTCCATATAATTTTTTAAGCATTATGTCGACGACTTAATTTGTTATTGGAGAAAATGTAATGCCAGTCGCGCTTCTTGGGAAAGAAAAATGGCGTTAACAGGCAATGTCGAAACAAGAGCAATGGTCAAATCTTATGTTTGAAAAAGCATAAATGCCCACAGAAACATTCAAAATGATAGGGATTTGTAGTACAGTTGTAGAACAGATCTTACAGAGATATTTAAATGGTTTGAAAAATTTCAGATGGATGTATTTGAATATTAATTGATGAGAAAAGCACACACCTTCAACTAATCTACAAATGCTGCCGTCAACATTCTTTATTAAAACAAAAATATGCATGATACACATAAGATTTGTTATATCTGGTGAATGTAATATTTCAACAATTATAACTAACTAACCCCTGAAGGAAATATTGCAAATTAGTAAAGGTATGGTGTGTTGTATGGTTCTAAACAAGGTATTTTATTGCTGACATTTATTGAAATTTGACGTAGTTTTGACGTCAAAATGTCCATGACGTGCCCCGGGTGATGGCAGGTCATTGTGTTTAATTAATAGCTTAATATGATAGATAAAAATATGTTTTCAGATGATATCATTTTTATTTCTGCGTGACAAACATCTGAATTTTTATAAAGAAAGTCTACGAACTTAAATCCCAACCCACGTATTTGCCCATTAGAAACTATGATCGTTACTAAATTAAGTAACTTAAGAGAGTACTTTTTGTTTTGCTTTGGCCATACGAAGTGTATAACACCTCAAATAAATACCGTTAAAAGGTCAGTACAATTAAACATTTTCGGGTAATATCAAACCGATTCTACGAAAATATTTAATGACAAACCTCTCTTAGTCTCGTAGGCGGTCGATAAAGAAAATGTCAAGTAAAATGCCCCCTATCGGCCTCCGTTAAAAAGGATATCTTTAGTCATTTTAGATATGCCGATATATTTAATAACGTTAGAGTGTATCGTGTTTCATTTGGTTATTACCTTATCCGATAAAAAACATGTAAAACTTGACCATTATGAAAACAAGCCCACGCAATAAACAGGGATTTTTTTCAGCTGTGAAAAAAAAAAAAAAAAAGAAAAATACCAGTAGATTTATTATCATTATTACTACTCATGTCCACGCGTCAAAAACACAAGGTCTTACAAACAAAAAGCCGAATTTTCGCGTTTCTTAATTACTGTGGGATCGCCGCCATTCATGATAAATTCACGTTTTTGTCGATATTTTAGTTGCATCTTAAATTAATTCAATTTCAGTTTGCAAATATGATATAGATTTGTATCTGAAAATATTTTTTTCAATTTTTTATGTAAAGCCAGTTATGCTGTGAAATGATGGATTTTTGCACAGATTTTCATTTTCAGTATTATTATATTCCCTTATTGTACGTGAATGGGGTGTGGCTTAGTGACAATTGGTGACAATTGTAAGATTCACTGAACTGAAACTCAAAATGTATATACTAGCATCATAAACACATATCGAACTGTTTTACCTGATCATTGTTGAAATTATGTAAACTGTGCAGTGTATGTCAGAGCGAAAAGCCCGAAAACTTTATAGTACATGTAGATTTTTCCACCATATACTAAATGAAAAAGAAGTGAACAAACTTCGGTTAGTCTCCAGGAGGAAAATTACCAGTTCTTAGTGCAGACTTATTTCTTTACTAACTGACAAGGATCCCCGCCAATTGGGGCCTAGGAGAAAGAGATGGACTGTCTGTGTCTCCAGGTAAAGCTTCTTAACTACTGACCGACCATCTGATTACTGGTTTACGCTCAAGTCTGAGCCTGCCCAGGAAAAGTGGTTTTGTCAAACCATCCATACATATTAGCCTTACTGGTTTGTTTGGGTGGTTATATTTATGAAGCACATTTTTGTGTGTCATGACATCCTAATGTTGGGTAAAATTCCCATTAAATGGAGGCAACTTCGCGACATGACCATTGCTGTTGACTGGGATGCAAAGCATTAATTCAAACAAACAAACAAACAAACAAACAAACAAACAAACAAACTAACTCACTGACAAAAATAACAAATAATCAGTAGGAGATGATAAATTCCGGAATAAATATTTTCATGTTACAAAT
The DNA here is from genome assembly GCA_964017185.1 of Rugalucina vietnamica. Lineage (NCBI taxonomy): Eukaryota > Metazoa > Mollusca > Bivalvia > Lucinida > Lucinidae > Rugalucina > Rugalucina vietnamica. Next base: position 35,763,981 of record OZ024872.1, read on the forward strand.
TTCATGGAACAAATGTGCCGGACAAGAAGATTGGTCGATTTTGTACGAAATTTCACTGATTGAAAAACTTAAAGATCCACTTGAACTGGATATATGTTTGCTTGTATCGAGGTCATAATGTCCTAGTCAAAAACTTTTCAGGCAAATCAGTATAAACCCACTGTTTCCTAGGTATTGACCAGCATTTTGGGAGTTAATGTGTTTTGCTCAAGGACACAAGATGGTGCCCGGAGCAGGAATCGAACACAGGACCTTTCGATTCGGAGTCTGATGTTTCTCCACCACGCCACCGCGCTCCCCTTAAACTGGGGAGGATTCTGTATTAACCAGGGGAGCGTGTTAAAATTATTTAAATGATAGCTTAGCAAATTGCTTTTTGTTTCATTGATTTCCTGCTCAATATCCCAGACAACAGTTATGGTCATGTCTGGAATTTTCCACCATTTTATGTGATTTCTACCCGATTTAGGGGTGTCACGATATTCGCAATGTGCTGTAACTATATTATTTCATTGATTTTTTGTTTGATGTATGGCTTAGACGGCCGGACCCAGTCAACAACAGTGGCCATATCGGGCTGTTGCCTCCATTTTAAGGGACTTCTACCCCACATTTGGATAGCATGACACCCAAAATGCGCTTGAAAATATAACCACCTTTGTAAAAAGTAAATGTATGGGTGGTTTGACTTGAATATGACTCGTCAGACCTTCAGGGTGGTTAGCCAGTAATTGTTTGGTCAGTAGCCAGTAGTTTATAAGCATTGCCTGGACACCTAGCCTAGCAAAGTACTGAGGTTTGTGTGCAAATATGGTTTTACTAAACCACATTTCTGGATAAAAATAAAACTGAAATCAGCGAGCATGTTAATATTAATGAGAAGGGGACGGGCCTTCTTACAGATTGTATAAAGTCTTTCTATAAATGCATGGACTTACAAGTTGGTATTTACTATTTACCTGCAATTTGCACCTGTAGTTACTATACTGAACTAAATTATTAAGTTAGCATTTTTATCGACTAATCCTAAGTTGTTACAAGCGAAGTTATGGTTGTGTTGCAAACATAAAATAATTTGAGTAATCTCATGTGCCAAATGCTTTTTGCCAAAGAAGGTAACCGAGTAACTTCCTAAGTGCATATGTAAGTACTCTACTGTAGTGCAAGTCTTACAAGGGTTTCATTTGATTTTCAGTATAGAAGTGTGTGCAGTCAGCCAATAAAGGTATGGATATATTGAAAATATTAACTTTGGGGCATAGTAAGGGTAATCATGAAGTGAAAAAAAACTAAGTTATTTATTTTTTCAAGATACTGCAGCTGTTAGTAAAGTAAATTTTGTAAGGAAAAGAATTATACTAGTTGCGCTTTTGTTAGTTATATTTATATCCAAAATTTCTACAAAAAAAATCAATCCATATCCAGCTAAGAGCCAAAAACGTGAGTTTATCATCAATGGTGATCCCACAGTAAGCGTTAGGAGGAAAGAAAAAATAGGTTCTTAGCACATTTGTCTTTGCATCCATTCAATACGGCTTCACCAAATTAGAGCGATATACACCATCACATCAGCATACATCGACTTTTTCTCCTGGAATAAAGAAGAAATATGATAAGTAAATATGTAAAATATACCACCGTGAAGGCGGTTCAATCTATACTACTCAAAATTTGATAAGCATCAATGCGCTATTTTCGATATACCACCGTGTAAAACATTATGAATTGGCCCAAATTTAATGGGAACTTCTCTAGGACTGAGAATGTCCTCACCATTTGCATTGCCTCGACAGTGTCTTGAAGTTACAGACGACAAGAAATTTGAAACAGGAAATGTCTTACCATAGTGCACTGAACATTCTTTACATTTTTTGAAAATCCTGAAATTATGGCATTTTTCTTAACGTCCACAGAAACACGAAAAATCAATTGGAAACTGACCTGCCGATGAAAGTCAATATAAAATGCATTCTGCCAGGTGTGAGTAGGGCGAGATCAAATCTTGCTAGCAAAGATCATGTTTGAGCAAATTTTTAAAAATTCCCTATTTTTGTCAAAATTTAAATTAAAAAATAGTGTTCAATGGACTTTGGTAGGACATGCCCTGATTCACATTTCTAGTAGTCAAAAGCTTGGAGGCATTTTCTAACAAAATCAAATGAAGGCGACATTCTTGGTTCAATGAGGTTGCTATTAAATTTTCGTCAAACACGTTTTACACTGTGTTGTATGGGCAATGATACCTTGATGCTTATCAAATTTTGAGAAGTATATCAAGCTGACAGTACAGCATGAGCATACATGTACGTGCGCTTTCAATCTTCTGCTTTTCAGACTTGTACACTTATTCTTTTAGTATCATCACAAACATCTGTAGCGCTTCCATGACATTTGTACGGACTATACATGAAGGCAAAGTTAGATTGGTGGCCATTATAAGCTGCAGAATAGTTATAAGAACAAGACGAGCTCAATTTATAATGTTTGATGCATAGAAACAAGCATGTAACCATGTTATAAAGATATTTGTTATACTACAAGAGACCACACGGTAATGACAAAAAACCAACGACACTGGACACATACATAGTATTGCTACACTGACATTTTAGATTAATATTTCATGTCAACAATGAAACAAAATGATCTGTTAAGATTTTCTTTTTTTTTATGGTGATAATTTCAGACATTTGTAGTGTCATGCCGCATAGTGGTTCTTTCTTGAGCGCCATGACCGTCAGCATAATATGATCTTGTTATATTACCATATATCTCTCTCTCTCTCTGTCTCTCTCTCTCTCTTTTTCTTCTAAGTTTTTATATAAGAACTGTATAAATACGTCTTAATAAGCTTCAGTATATAAAGACGTCTTTTAAAACGAGTATAATGTATACATATATAGAGAAATAGTACAAGTAAGAATATGTCATTGTATAAAATATGTTAATAAAATTATAAAAAAAGATATTTGTTATAATTTTGACGAAATAATGGAGACGAAATAGACATCCCAGCAGTGACATTACGAAAACACGCCCATGCCATAGATCTATACAGATTTTTTTTGCTTGTAAAAATGAACATTCTCACTGGAAAAAGTTTGATATTTTTCTAACGAGTACCCACAATCTATGTTTTGGAGCACAAGTAAGAAAAATAGGTATACCCCTGCATACCCCAGTTTTTCTATATAAAAGTGGGATTTAAAGGGGTATATATTGCATGGACATGTTTTCCTGATGATGTCCATTTTCTCTTTCCATCAGGAAAACATGTCCGTGCAATGAATACCCCCTTAAACCCCACTTTTATATAGTAAAACTGGGGTATGCTGGGGTATACCTTTTTTTTCTTATTTTTGCTCAAAAACATAGATTGTGGGTACTCGTTAGAACCGCCTCGGCGAGGCGGTTCTAACGTGTATCCACAATCTATGTTTTGAGCAAAAATAAGAAAAATATCATTTTTTTTTCCACTGAAAATATTCATTTTTTACAACTTTAAAAATCTCTGTATATTGCATGGGAATGTTTTCGTAATGTTGCGATCTTCCTACATTATTATTCTATCGTTTCTTTAAGTGCATTTCTACTATACTTGTAGACTCTATGCTTAAAGGTAAATAAAACTGACAAAAATTGCGTGTTATTTTTTAGTAAAGTATATTCTAGCTTCGATACCTTCTGATTATTACTTTCAGTTCTTCCATTTTTGCTACAGGTAAACCTGACCAATTAATCTGTAAATCATCGGTAAACAAACTGAAGGTCTGCTGTACATTATTTCGGCTTCGAGTCCGGGGTGATAGTTTCGAGTCGTTTCTTGATGCCCCTTTGTCAGAATGGCTTCTTGTGAGAAACAAATTCTGTTTTTGTCTATTGGTTTTGTCACATTCCTGTATTTTCGCTACTGCTTCTCTGCAAAGAAAATTACTAATGCATGTAAGCTTTGCGTCCAAACTTATTATACTGTTACATGACTGTGCAGATCTTTTATAGCCAATGTATTAAACTGTTCAGGCACTGTATTAAACTTTTTATTAAGCCCCAAGAGAAACTACCCAAAAACTGATACACTCACTGACAGACAGATATCTTGTTACTTGCCCTGCAGAAATACAGACTAAATCTAACATTGATAGTGCATTTGCGTACCTAGTGAACAGTAACTGCACAGCTGATCATGACAACGCCTTTGTTTTGCGTTACATGGATAATACAATTCCTCTTCTTTCTACATGTAATTCTGACATTGCAAGCTTTGTCATTTGTAGCTACACAAGCCGATTTGTGTCAGACATCGTCGGAAACCCCGGAGACCAGTTTTCTCACGTGGCGGCTCAACTATGGGAAACACTTACTTGATTGTCTCATCCCTGATATCATTAATGTCGCTTGACCATATCATTTTGACTAGACAAGCTGCCCTCCAGTAAAAAATTTCTTTCTCTGATTCAGGACAAGAAATATCTAGCCGTTCCTCGCGAACAAGACCCCGTACAATGTTGTAACAGAGTGATGTGTCTGCCAGCAAAGCACCGAGGATTTCTATTGCCGGTACTGCGTTGTGAAACACTTCGCCTGTGTGGACATATTTAAAGAAACAATTTGTTTATTTTATAATTTGTCTTGATGTTTTAGTGTAACAAAAATGTTGATAAACCTTGAAATTAAGCTTGATTACTTTAGCGGTCTGAGAGATGTAGAACTGCCTACATGTAGTTCTGTCAAACAAAATAAACAATTGTTCTATCAGTGTATGACAACCATCTCAGACAAACAAATGCATAGAACCAATAAAGCCGCATGATGAGAACCGGATTTTTGCCTATGCAAAATCAAAGGCGCAGAGCAGCTGTGCAGTAACTGCACAAAAGATCAGCGTCTTTGATTTCGCTACTCGGATCTTCTTAATAAATCGGAAATATCAAGCTTCTATCCTCCTTGTGTGACAATGCAGGCCGGTTGGTGTCGGACATGGTCAGAAACCCCGGAGACAGGTTTTATCGCACCGCGGCTATATCATGCATACTTGTACTTGCTGCAATAAATTACAGTTTTTGTTCACTCCATGGACATTAATGAGGCCATTAATGAATGAGAGGCGTAATGATAAAATAAATCGAGTGTGACCAATTCTCACGATCACAGGAGATCTACATCAGGGTTAAGCTTAAGATCAACTTACGACCAACTTAAGTATCTCTTAGGGATTATGGTGAATAACTGAAAAGGCACCTTAACACACGGTGACACCTCAACAGCATCGTAACATTAGCGTCGTTTTATCTTACGAAATGGCAACTTTCATCTGAGAAAGTTACGATAGCTTAAGAGTATTCTAACTGGAATAGCAAGGGCATAAATTTTAAGATGGTGATCTTATGTCGTAAGTAGGGAACTTACGATGCCTTCGAGTTACTGGGCCCTGGATCTTAATCTGAACCAATGATTTTAAGAGTACAAAGGATACATTGGTGATCTTATGTCGTAAGTAGGGAACTTACGATGCCTTCGAGTTACTGGGCCCTGGATCTTAATCTGAACCAATGATTTTAAGAGTACATAGGATTTATGTTTTAGAACATTTTAAACGTACCTTTTAAATTCCCAATCTCAATCAGCATGCGACACGACTCCTTGAGTAATCCAATAGCATAGAAAGATAGGTTCCCCGAGTCACAGCTTTGATTCTCGATATGATGTGTAAGTTTTGAAATGGCATGCAAGAGGGCATCGATACCGCCAATGTCGCGCTTACCAATTTTCAAACTCTTCACTTGGTGGAATTCTGGAAGTTTGAGAAACATTGACCTGCAAGCGTTTTGCAGGGACTGCAAAATTTCAGTTACACATATGGAACTATCTTTGTGTTCATTTTTACAAGTCTCACAGTGCGTTAGAAATGCGACTTTTGCATGATAACTGTTCATATGTGGATCCACTCCAGTCCAGTAACTAATCTGACCATAAAGGAACTTCATTATCATAAAACTGTTTTTGTGTTTCTCTGATTCCTGCTGGATCGCGTTGAGCTCACTCATACAATAAGAAACCATAAAACCACCATGTTCGCAGTACGGACAATCCTTTCCAATTATAAACCGTTTTATCTCTGTTTGGTCTACACATGTGATAGCCGGGTACTCCAGGGCAGGTAAAATATCAGTGCGTATTAAAAGACGTTCTATTGTCTCTGTTGGTTGCAAAGTTTGAATGTTTGGTGCTAGAAGTGTGCCAGTGTTGCTGGTCCAGTAGAACACCAAAGAACATTGTTCAATGTCTTTAACATCATCCTGACTTAAGCCAGATATCTTAGCAATTTGAAGATACCCCGTTTCTCTCAAAACTGTACACTTGTCACAGAGACTGAGTCTTTGTTTTTCATCCTCTGAATATGTGCTGTCCGTAGCGACTCGACAACTGCACGCGTTCTCTACTTTGAAGTATAGAGCGGATAGAAAGTCGCGGACGAAATTATTTGGATTTAGTTTTAAACTATTATTTTTCTTATAAAACGTTCTACATCCGTCACACTCATCGTCTCTTATATCAACTACTTTGTTGCTGTTGCCGAGAATAGTAAGATAGTCGAATTCGATGAAGGTGTTATGCTTTCCTTGACGTTTGGTCCCCTTCCAGAGTGAAGTTCGTTCTGCCATACTACCACATAACACAGGATGAGATGGTCCAAATTTCATCGTTTGAATGTTCTCTTTACTACTTGTAAAGTCATCTTTATAATTAATCTCAATTCCATCACCGAATAGACGCTCCATGATTTCATGCATGGCACTGGAGATAGCTTGCATCTCATCGCTGCGTCGGTCTACTGTTGACTTAGATACTATATCCCCGTAGAGATGTTCGAGTGATACACTGGATGGTCGGTAAACTAAATCTGTAAAATCATGTAAATATGTAGAGCTGAGATCTATACCCGGTCCATGATCAGTATCTAACTGGTTTAAGCCCGCCAGTAATTTTGTGTTACTCATCGTTCCAGATACATGTACTACTGTGGTGGTTCTTTTTGTTTTATGTCTTGGTGTTTAAAGTGTTTTTTTTTTGTGCTGTTGGCGCCTTATGTATGTTTGTATAGGTAACTGAGTGACCACCTATTGAGAAAATAGCTGCTCATTCGGCTTACGATATGTTTTCATGGTATAAGTACCTGATTGTTAATTTAGTTTTTTTTCCACCTACGTTTTTTGGAGTGGGAAGATTTTTCTGATTGCGCCTTTTCCTGATCTTTGCCTACTTGTACCTTTCTATTCTCTGATCTGCACCAAAGAGATTCCTGCTTTCTATACCCACGCTCATTTCTAATCAGTACCCACTTAACAGATAATTCTAATATGTACCTACGCTTATCTCCGATCTAGAATACAGGTACAAACAGATAAGAGGTCTTGGGTACCGATCTTGGATTACGTTGGGACAAGTCGGCAGCTAATTATGGATACAGATCGAGGTAATTTAGGTACAGATCATAGAACATACATGTACGTAACCATAGGTGTTAATCAGGTATAGCGTGGATACAGATCAGGGGTAGCTCTGATCTATACCAGGTCCCTGATCTGTACACACTCTCTGATCTGTATCCCCATTTTTTCAACGTTCTTTTATCTGTACCCAGGAATATCTCTAGTCTAGAACCACTTTATTTCACCGTAGCTATCGTAATCTGGTTTTGTCAACTTTATGAAGCACCTGTCAAGGAAGTATCTAGGCATGCGTAAAGATATTAACATGATAGAAACAGATAAAACGCGTGGGCACATATTCGAGACCATAAAGTAGATTGGTACAGATCAGAGAAAGCATGGGCACCGATCAGAGAATGTTGTCAATCAAGGGTACAAATCAGAGAACGTAGTCAATCAACGGTACATATAGAGAAACCGTGGGTACTAGATGAGAAATTGTAGTCAATCAAGGGTACATATCAGAGAAAGCGTGGGTACCGATCAGAGCGTAGTCAATCAAGGGAACAAATAGAGGAAGTGGGGTACCGATCAGAGAACGTAGTCAATCAAGGGTGCAGATAAAGCGTGGTTGCCGATCAGAGAACGTGGGTACCGATCAGAGAACGTAGTTAATCAAGGGTACAGATCAGAGAAAGCATGGGTACCGATAAGAGAACGTAGTCAATCAAGGGAACAAATAGAGAAAGTGGGGTACCGATCAGAGAACGTAGTCAATCAAGGGTACAGATAAAGCGTGGTTGCCGATCAGAGAACGTAGTCAATCACGGGTAAAGATAGAGAAAGCATATATGAGTACCGATAAGAGAACGTAGTCAATCAAGGGTAAAGATAGAAAAAGCATGAGTACCGATAAGAGAACGTAGTCAATCAAGGGAACAGAAAGAGAAAACGTGGGTACCGATCAGAGAAAGTAATCAAGGGTACAGAGGTACCGATCCGAGAGTTGAAATGGGAGGGAAATTAAATATTTATTGTAGCAAAATTCCTGAACTTTTTATCCCTTACTTTTCATGAAAAATTATGTTGCTGTATCAGTATCTTTCCACTTTATCCGTCGTATGCTTAAAGTATTGTGTTCTATAATTCAGCCACCTCGTGGTGAAACCAACAATGTGGTTTCCGAACAGGTCCGACACAAACCGGGCTGTACAAGCATAGAAGATGGCTAGAGACTAGAAATTTTGGATTTAGAAAGTAGAGGAATTGTACTATCCAAGTGGCAAAAACAAAGGCGCTGATCAGCTTCGCAGTTACTGCGAAGCTGGTCTGCGCCTTTGTATTCGCATATGCAGATTGTTGGTTTTCTGATGAGGCGGCTCAATCCATTACGGCCAGTGTTCGTGTAGATTGAGTTGTTTCGACCTTTAGTTTTGGATAACACTTCAGGTAACATTACTTCCTGAACTTTGCTTAACTTTAATCACATTGAATTTGTCAAACTGCATTACAACATTTAGTCAGTCTGATATGTTGTACTTAGCTTTTCTTCCTGATCTGTCAGCCTTATTACCTTAAGTATTATAAATGCGTCATTTTCATTTTGTTTAACTATAGTACAATTACCATTTTACTGATAAGCATTTGGTAGTTACCTGATATATGATTCTCCATTTATCCAGTAGAACTATCAATCATCACCAATCAAAGGAACCCACAAGAATATTCTGAAACCAAATGGTGGCGAAACTGACAAAAGTAGAGTCTAGAAAAGAATGAAAGTCGGCATATACGGAATATTTGGAATACGAATCATTTGTTGTGGAATGATGTAGGATAAAAAAAAAACTTAAACCGCCGCACCAGAAAATAAACAATCTGCATATGCGAAAGCAAAGACGCAGATTAGTTGCTGATCAGGGCCTTCGTTTTCGCCCAATAGATAGTACAATGTCTCTTCTTTGTAAATCTGAAATTTCAAGCTTCTAGTCTGCTGAAATAGCTGTACAGTTTTTGGTTTTCTCATGCGGTGGCTTACAATTTCTTCTGTGGATACACCCTAGCATGCAGAAGAAAGGCTTAGAAATTTATCAAAACTTCATTTGGTTATTTTCGATACATACTAAAAATAATAGAGTGGTGGAAGTCGCATGTCTAATAAAAACAGAAACATATTAGTTTGTACTAGTATCATGACTTTGTCGCTTTTCCTTTGATCCACAAGATTTACAGTTACAAGAAGGCGGAGCCTAAAAAGGTGTAATATTTTCCATCTCTGTACAATAAGTTCCAATATCTAAGATAAGTGTACAGATTATTTTGAGGAAAATAATGTCCTGTTTCCTGTTGACACCTTCTTGTAAAAATATTTTCTTCAGTTATGGAAATGTTTGAACACCAGAGATAAAAGAAACTAGACGGAATATTTCCATCGTTGTTCCGTTAAACCTCTCCATACTGACGGAAATTGGATTATTCAACCATTGGTCGAAAATGAAAATTCAGCAAAACTGTGTTATTCTAACATATGCATGATCATTTCTTGCATATTGAAATTTATAAATATTACAGTTGTTAAAGTACGCAGCATTATAAAATATTTTAATCCAGTTGCCATCAGCATAAGCTGAAAGATGGTGCCGCATGAAATTTTATAGTGGTTTCCAGTTCACTAGACCATGCTTGTTCAGAAACTTCATGATGCCACCCTGGCATCATTGAGCGTTTTGGAAAATTCAAGATGGTGTCCAATCTGGTCGCCATAAACAAGAAAAGATAACCCCAGAGTTGAATATACCCATTGATCTCTGTTTAAATGCTCATTTTATGCTGTAAACATCGTAAGAAAGATTGTTCTAAGTTTTGACACCCATGTAGTAATATAAATGCAAGATGGTGTCTAAGATGGCCGTAATCATTATAAAAGAGGCATTCTCCGGTTAAAGCGGCATTCAAGTATTTAATATAAACAGTGTCTTTGCGTTTGAAATGCCTATTTCTTGTTTTACACATATTAGTTAAATGTCTTGGCTTTAGTTACGACCCACATCATATCAACAAAGAAAGATGGTGAACAAGATGGCCGCTGTAATTACAATTTCAAATACTATGTTCTCTGATTAAAATACCATTACTGTGCTGTATATACTACCAAATATCATGTGTTTAAAATATTCATATAATGATATAGTGTTTATTCTCAAATAAAAACAATAAGCCAAGATGACGGCCATAATCATATCATATAAGGACACAAGTATTAGCTTTTACAAAAAGCGGCTAGCCATATATATGGAATGAAAGCTGACCCTACACGGTATCTGGTCGAACCACAACAGACGACACCCTTCTTTGAATTTGGCTTGGATCTGCAGATACTCTTGAACACGGCAGCATAGGGGTCAGAAACATGCTTTGGGGAGAAACGTTTCAAAACTTCATGTTCGCAAGATAGATAAATGTTACAGTGGGGGAAAAAGAACGTGGCCAACTCGGAACTCGAACCCGGGGTCTCTCGTTTACCGTAGGGGTCTCTCGCCACATATCGATCGGTTACATTTTCCCAGGGCTGCTTAATTAGATTCGTCCCCGAAGCTGCTCAGAACCATGCCGCCACCGACGAAACAGTCTGTTGTGGTTCTTACTGTTTTGTGATTTGGAGTCGAATGTTTGTGCTGTTTGAGCCTTATCTACGTTTTCATATTCTTAGTTCAGTTCGGGTAACTGAGTGGCCGCCTATATGGGGAATAGCTGCTCACTTGGCTTACGATATGTTTTTGGTACATGTATAAGTACCTAAGTGTCATTTTAGTTTTTCCCACCCCTCAAGTTTGTGGAGTGGGAATTTCTTTCTGGGTGCGCCATTTCCCGATCATTGCCTACTTGTACCTCTTTCACGGTCCTATGGGTCGAGCACGGACCCACACTAGCCACCAAATGTCACAGGGGCGGGAAAATAACGTGGTCCGACCGGGACTCGAACACAGGGTCTCTCCCTTACCGTGCAAGTACTCTGCCACTGAGCTACCGAGCCACATGTCGACCGGTTACATTTCCCCCTACTTAATAAGATACACGTACGTCCCCGAATCTGCTCGGAACCGTGTCGGAACCGACGAGACAGTCTCCTTCAGGTTGCTGCTCGTAGCCCTAGCACGGACCCATAATGGCCACCATATGTTACAGGGGCAGAAAACGAACGTGGCCCGACCGGAACTCGAACCAAGGGTCTCTCGCTTACCGCGCGAGCACTCTAACACTGAGCTGCCGAGCCACATGATCGACCGGTAACATTTTCCCCTGCTTAATTAGATTCGTCACCGAATCTGCTCGGAGCCATGCCGGAACCAGAGTCTCTTTCAGTTTGCTTTCGCAGCCCGAGCAGAGACCCACAGTGAGCCACTAAATAACACGGGCGAAAAAAAGAACGTGGCCAGACCGGGACTCGAACCTAGAGCTACCGAGCCACACGACCGGTTACATATACTAACCTACCTTAACCCGGATGATCCAGTTGTCTCATTACGTCCACTCTATACTCAGGAGGCTCTGTCGATAAAGGATGTGATTGATCGCGTTAGACATATCTTTGCTTTTAATACCAAACGGTAATAAGCTTTAATGATTTTCTCTCGGTTATTACAGTGATGTCTCCAGGTAGAGGGAGCCTGGGGAATGTCCATTCCACCATTCGTTAACGATCTGATCTTTTTCTTTAATTACATACAGAAGCAGTCAGTAAATGTGGTGAATAGACTTGCACCTGCAATAGGGTTGGTTCTCCGCTCGATTTTCGTCAGCTAATGACTAATGCTGATGCATGAGACAACACTCGGTTCAGTCTATTTCCGAATTGATGCGTGTTAAGCACAACTCATATATGTATCTGATACGATCAGCATTTTTTGTTGTATTTTGATTTGTTTTGACACCACATAATAGCAATGAAAAATATTGGCCAAGATGCCCTATGGAATCATAATAACAGCACATATTTACAGAAGGACGTAAAATTTTGGTTAGATGGTAAAATCAGAAGAGCCAGATTGAGGCCAGGGACCATGATCTTTGTCTTCTTCATGTTCACCTTGAGGCATTTCCTCTCCATCTCTGCTTTCCATGTCTTCAACTTTCCCATTAGTTCCTCCATGGACTCGGTCATTGCATACAACAGCTCCCAAAGGCATCCCGTTCGAAACTCCCTGGATAAAGCCTCTAGCACAATGATGAAGAGTAGCGTGCTAAAGGCTACTTCTCACATCCAAATCAGCGCCTTCAGTTTCGCGTAGGCAAAATCCGATATTCTCATGACGCGGCTCAAAATATGTAGATTGTTTTGCATCCCTCTCTTTACTGTGCTTACTTTAAACTTAACAAATATACATCTAGATGAGGTTTTTGAATCAGAGGCCATGTTCGCTTATATTATGATTCAGGCGGCCATCTTGACCGACATCTTACACCTTTTTTTTGTTATGGTGTTGGGTCAAAACGTAACAAAATCTCTACCTTATGTTGTAAAAAAATAAAGTGAACATTCCAAACACGATGTATTGATACATCACAGGAATGCTGTTTTAATCAGAGAAACAGTTCTTAATACTAGTATCATGATTCTGGTGGCCATCTTGATCACCATCTTGCCTTATTGTTATGATAGGAGTGTCAAAACATAAACAAAACTAAATTTTGATGTTCATATCGTTTAGAACATAAAACGGGCGTTTTAATCATAGACCATTGAGTATATGCAACTCTGTAATGCCGTTCATCTTGGACGCCATCTTGATTTTTTTCAAACCTGATGAACCAGAAAGAGGATAAGAACAACAAGAGAAGTGTACTTTTGGCTTCACATACACATATAATGTTGATTTTTGCGATATTTTCCGCCATTGGTCGGCCGTTTTTTCGTCTGAAAGGGGTCAAGAAGTGAAAATCATAAAAAAACAATATTTTATGCGGCACACATTTCCAGGTCGCAGGCCAAATCCATGTTTGGCAACTGGACTACTCTCTCTCTCTCTCTCTCTCTCTCTCTCTCTCTCTCTCTCTCTCTCTCTCTCTCTCTCTCTCTCTCTCTCTCTCTCTCTCTCTCTCTCATTTCTGCATAAAGACATTGTAGCCACTCACACTCGTGTCAGAGTATCAACTATGCTAGATATGGGGAAATGACAAAACCCCTTGTTTGTGATGATTCAATTTCAGTTACTTTACACTGATGTTGGTATGTGTGACCCAGTGCACTAAGTGAAGACCACAAATGATGACTTGAAACATCTTCCGGATTTTTTAAATACATGTATCACAACATGCAGAAAAAAAATAATCTTCAAAATATCACCAAAGACACCTTATCATTCCTCCTGGTACATGGAATAAAGAAGAAAATGACATACCTAGAAAGTAACATACCTAGAAAGTAACATACATAGAAAGTAACATACCTATGGCTATTTCATAAACCTTTATATTTTGTAAAGCATTGAACTTTTAATTACAATTCTAAAAAACAAGATTGTTGTTATTGGGTGATTTCCTGAAAGGAAATGACAAAAATAATTAAAAACTGTACAGATTAACTTGGCTGGTCTTAGTTTAACATAATGAATATCATTTAAAGGTATTTGCAATGTTGTAAATTGATTGTACTTGGTCATGATACAAGTACATTTATTTTATTGTACATTTACTGTGTCTGGCGATAGACTCTTCGATTAGGGAGCGACCATTTGATTTTAATGGGGGTGGGGGCTAGAAGATGTTTTCGGGCCTGGATTTTTTTTTCACTCTCGGCGCGGTCCTATCTTTTTATTTGTATATATACGTGCAATAGAATTTACCCTAAAAAATTCGGTCCTGGCAGAAACTCTTCCAGCCCCCCCCCCCCACCCTAAAATCAAATCGTTGCTCCCTTATATCTATAAATGAGTTTACAATAAAGCTACTAAACTTGTGAGTGGAAGTATAAATAACAAAATTCCCAACGCACCTAGTAATATTTTGTTAAATATTTCAAAAACGAAATGGCTGTTAGTCTTCAAATTCTCTACATGATGAAAATAACCATATTCAAGCAGAATGCCGAAATTTTATCGCAATCGGTGAGTTCTGTCGAGAATAATCGAACTTTTGGAAACCGTTCCCGTCATTTGAAAAATCAAAAGCTGCTAAAATAAAAACAGCAGAATCGATACGCCGGTGAAAATCGCAAAATAAGTAAAAAATTATGATCTGTTCAATAATGTTATTGAATCTGAGTTCATTGACATAAAAGTCAGTTTTGTATCGTAAACAAGCGTCTCAAAAAAAAAAAAAAAAAAAAAAAAAAAAAAAAAAAAGCTTGTAATTTATAAAAAAAAGTTTATTTCTAGATTGTTTTATCTGACACAGCCAGTACCTGGTGGATCTAGCATTAAAACGATTTCTCATTGATTGAATGTGGCGGATTTGAAACCAAACATTTACCACTTGCATGGGATTTATTGTTAAGTGCGTCAACGTCTTGGGACGACAGACAAAGGTAAAGGTGACTGAAAATGTGAACATAAGCAGAGACGATTGACGCCCAAACTAGCGGTGCCATGATATCATGAGACTTGTTAGATTAAAAAGGTGAAAATAAAACGCCATTGTTCCATTGATTGTAAACGTATTTTAAACGTATCTACACTAAACGAGCTACCCTCTCTTTTTAGCCCGCCGCTCTAGCGAATTTTTCGACATAGAGGCGAATTATTTTGGTGCCTTACATTTGACGAACATCGAGCTGTCTAATGCCATTCAAAGGTTACCAAAATACAGCCACCCCGATCAGCAGGTACAGAAGGTTTTTGTATGATCCTCTTATGACGTGGTCAGGTGATTAAATTTATTGAAAATTGTCTGGCCATTATGCGCAAATGTTCGTCAAGGTATAGTATGCAAAATTTTTGATAGAAAATCTTTAATGGAACCAAAGTTATTCAGTTTTTAAAACTGATGCGCTGGCATTTTTGCCAAATGTAGGTTCATGGACAAATTCAACGGATAAACTTTTATTTTTCAGCTATCTTGCTATATACATATATCTCTGTCAATATTGCTATACATGTATATCGGATGCCCTTTGTTCATTATTGTTGATCAATGATAAAGAACGAAATAGAAACTAACTTACATGTACCTCTTACACAAACAATCGTTCTGACCGGTCAGACGATTGAATGCTTTCATACTCCTCGTTATTTTGTTTTCTGTGGTTCGGTTGTTTACGAGAAACCATAAGGTAAAATGTTTGATTTAACGTGGATTGATATACTTACAAAGTCCCTAACCCCCCCTAAACTTTGAACATGTTGTTCTCAGTCCTGGGATACAGATCATTCATGATATTACATCTCCTGAAAGGGCTATGAATGACAAACGTTATCCTAGTAATATAACCAGAATTTGTATTTGCATTTTCGTGCATGTTGGTAGTGAAATGCACTGTTAGTTTGAAAACTGCTTTTATTTTTCTTGTATTGTTTTACGCTTAAATAAGAAATATTGTGGGATGAGTGTTGGCACGGTAGTTAGTAAGTAGAAAAATCTATCAACTGCTATCATTTTTGTTCTGTTTGAAACAATTCTTACCGAAATATCTGCAGACAAAAAGCCCGTTTTTTTTAGACTAATCAAGGTCAAATTATTGGGCTTATTTGTTATGTAAAAAGGCTATGGAAATATACTGTATATGTATGTTCTACCTGAATGAACAGACTACCTGTCCTATTTTAACAGGTATACACAGCGTGTACATACTATAATGCATATAAATATACTGTACAAAATAATTTTATCTATGTTTTATTTGAGACATGTCTCAGAGGACTTTAAATCCAACGTTACTTCAACAACACACAACAATTGTTTTACCCTTATTAGATACATAAAAGATATTGTCAGAAGAACTTCCCTAATGTCTAAAACGTATGAAGACACTGTTCAAAGTAAAAGTTGCTTAATTTATTTGGCATGGTATATTTAAGGTACAGGTATTTGCATAAGTGACGGACAATATTATTTAAAGTAATAAATCTGATAAAGATGATGCACCTGCTATTCATGCAAAATTGTTTCTAAGCTATTTTTTTAGCTTGCAAATTAGTTGGAGAACATTATTTAGACCTTCACAAAGGTTTCTATCAATTAAAATCAAAAATTTATTTTAAAGGATTATTTATGGAAATTTATTAGAAAAATAGGTAATTTCACTAAAAACTTCTATTACAATGGCTTCCCTTTGGAAAACATTATCATTCATAAGAAAGTTTAAGGTTTAGGGATTATTCTGGTATGTAACATGCCACATTTTTTTTTAAAAATCTATGAAATATTTATGAGCAGAAAACACTATTATTATAGTAATAAGGAACCTTAATAGAATACGAAAGTACATCGGGAAAACCCAAAATGTATATAAAGCTCTAGATTTTTTTATTGATTATCTTACATGTGTGTACTTATATGAATGACTAAATCGTGAGATTCAGTCAGCCTATCTGGGTAATTCTTTATTACTTGGTAGGTCTATTTCTTTACTATATAGATAAGCCGCCAAATTTGGACTAATGTGACGAAGTCTTGTAAACACTGCAAAGAGAAAACTAACACAATGAGCCGCATCGTGAGAAAACCGGATTTTTGCCTAGGCGAAAACAAAGGCGCAGATCAGCTTCGCGGTAACCGCGAAGCTGATCAGCGCCTTTGTTTTCGCTACACGGATAGTACAATTTCTCTTCTTCTTAAATCCGAAATTTCAAGCTTCTAGCCTGCTTCTGAGACTGTACAGCCCGGTTTGTGTCGGACCTGGTCGGAGTCCCCGAAGACCGGTTTTCTCACGTCGCGGCTCATTTCTCCAGTGCCTTCATATATTGTTTACCGTCATAGAAAGGTACAGGTATGCAATGATCAGGAAAATACGCCTTCAGAAAGAAATCCCCACTCTAAAATCCGAGGTGGGAAAAACTAAATTGGCAATTATATTAGTACTTACTTTGAAAACATATCGTATACCGAGTGAGCAGCTATTTCCCAAAAGGCGGTCACTCAGTTAACTAAAGCTATCATCGGAAAAAGTACATAAGGTTCAAACAGCATAAAAGTTGGACACCAAAAGATAAAACAAATAGAACCACAACAGAAGTATCACCTTGGAACGATCAGTAAATATAAAATTACTCGGTGGGGGGGGGGGGGGTGCTTAAATCGATTTACAAGCCTTTTCCTGATCTTTGCCTACTTTGCTTACCACCATAAGAAGCACGGCGGGAAAAGTCACCATCCAAACACGAAAATAATACTTTATCAAAATCAGTTATCGCGTTTATCATAAATTTTATTGTAGCAAGGCGGATATGTAACAATTTTTTGGTGGATTGTGCACTTTTTGATAAAAGCATGAAACTTGGCACAGGTGTAGACTTATAATTATAAGAATTTTTGAGGGTCAGTGCCATGCGAAATTTGGCCTGTGACGGCCGCCATTTTGAAATTCAAGATGGCGGCATTTTCATTAAAAGCATTATACAGATTGATATCAGTTTCCACTGCTGCTTTCGTAAAAAGTATCAAAAGCCAAAGTTCTAATGCTTATCCATTTCAAGATATATTTTAATGCATTTTAATCTTAAAAGCTTTCAAGATGGCGACTATTTTCAAAGATGGCCGCCATTAATTTACTAAAAATCAAGTTAGCGAGACGAAAATATGACGCAGTTAATAAAAAGAAGAATTATTCATTATAAAATGTTTCAAGCACACTACACGCCACAAATACAAGTTACAAGTACATAATATCAAAACAAAAATAGATTTAGTGCCACAAATGTCCTGTAATGGCCGAAATTTATTATTTTTTGCAAAGTGGCCACATATTTGCAGCTTCTTTATCAATATGACATTTAATATATAATTGCCGAAATCATACTTTCCTCGAATAATGTTACATAAATTGCTGTCATAAACATTCTCATACACCTTAAACTCATACTGCTGATTAGAAATATCAAGAATGATGCTAATTCTTAAGATGGTTGCCATATATAGCTTCTTGAACAGTGTATATTGGTATGTTACATATGGATACTATAAATTATGATTTTGGATGGGAATCTCTTAATCTGTTCTAATGGATAGAAACATTCTACTTTCACAAAAATCTTACCTATCTGTATTGTTTCAGTTGCATATTTAAATCAGAATGGTATTCAAGATGGCTGCCAAAGGACAAAAAGAAAAAAAAAACATATTTTAGGAAAATGTTGATTGAATAGTTTGAACTGCTGAAGATCTTATTAATTTTCTAGTACATGTATGTTGATGTTAACTATCCTTGAATAGAAGTAATGACATTATATTTGACATTCAAAATGGCTGTCAAAATCATCTATGGTCATCAGTTGTGATTTTTGTAATAGACATTACTGCCAGTCTTGCAGCACATTCAAATCCTTGATGCAAACTATTCCACGTTTAAGATTTTACTAAATCCTGTAAAGATATGTGCATACATCCAGCAAACAAGCTATCATTGAAACAAATTTAGCAAAAATATATATATTCCTCTAAAGGTCAGTAATTCTACATATCCGAATCAATATCTGAATCCGCCTACATTTATTACTAGTCTAAGAGTAACAGGTCATCTCATGCCTGCTTTGTGGCAAGTGCCATACTAATTGCAACCTTTCAATGAGTTTTTGGCATCAATGACATCTACGTTAGGACTTCCCATTGCATGGGGTGATGGCTGGAGACTTCAAAATTTCTATCTCTACTAGCTCAAGAGCGAGTTTGTGCCACACATCAAACTGCAGGAGCTGAAGGGTCAAGAGAAACAAGCAGAGTTCCACTTTCTGAAGTAATTTACTTCCTATATCATAAGACATTGAGCTGCAACAGAAAAGCACAGTAAATGAGCATATGTCTTCTCTAAGTACAACCTTCTGCATGCTGCAAAAGAAGTATGCAAATTAACCATGGAGAAAGCAGAAATGGTAGTTTAACACGCTGGTAGAGGAAGCAGTAAGGGAGGAGTTCAGGTCCTTTAAACTGTGAAAGGCAGGTGTCAGGCAAACTGCATACAACTGGTAAGAGTTCATCCAGTAGAATAGAATGGGGGGACTTTATATCCTAATTCAGAAAATGTATTTTGTTTTACCAAGTAAATATGATGTGGCAATCAGGATATCTTGGTAAATAAACCTGTCAGGAATAATGAAGACCAACTGTTACTAAACCAGAAAGCAGAAAAAGAGCATTATGAAAATCTCCTGTTGAATTTCCTTGGAATCTGGAGGACCAGTCTGAGAAAACCCATGTCGAAAACCGAAATGAGTCGAACACAAAGGCCATCTGTAATATAGCATCTGGCAAAGCAGCCGGGCCTTCAGGTACCATCACAAAAATTCTGAAGTCACTCGCGAAAAACTGGAACACCCAAAGTGCCTGATCTTGTTGACATCACCACAGACAGTTGCATTCCAAGTGACTGGCACTAGAGCTTCATTGTCCACCGGTTTAAGGGAAAAGGGCACATTCTGAACAGAGGCAACAAGGGCTTGATGCTGATTGAACAAGTGGTGAAGGTGTTGGAGCATAAAGGGAAAAGATCTGAGCTTGATGAGATGAATTGTGATGTCAGGTTGAGGCTCTACAGATGCAGTTTTTATTTTTAGAGAATCACTCGGCTGATAATAAGCTTCTCTACATGGCCTCATTTGACCTGCAGAAAACATTTAATTGCGTCAAATTGGATTTCATCTGGTAGACACTGTGAAAACTAGGGAATGATGAGAGGCTAGTGCCTCTTGTCCAATCCATGTACATGTATTGGGATGTGAGAAGCAAGGTTAGAGTTGGTATTGGGTACACTGAGGACTTTGGTGTCTTAGTGGATGTTCACAAGGGCTCTGCCAATAGCACGCTGCATCATTTTGCTAGAGGTGTTTGCTAGGGGCCTGATGTCTAGGAAAGAAACGTCCTATTGATGGACGAATGGTGAAGAAGCTTGAAGTTGATAATGAAATCATTGAAGTAGTTCCAAAAGTCTGTTATCTAGTAGACATCTTTTCTGCTTGTTGTGAATATGACCCATTTGTCCTTACTGGCTGTTACAATAAGCTTTTGGCAAATTTCGGCAATTGCTTACCATCTTCACCAACATTTTCTGCTGCTTCTGACAAACGGTAAAATGAATTTGATTACCCGTATAATGCTAAATGCAGCATGTAGAGCACAACAATGGCCAGATTGCTAAACAAGCTAAACGTAGTTGCACAAAAGGGACTGGTAACGAAACCATGGGATAAAATGTTGTTTGATATGAGACTGGAGCTTGGAAAGGGCCATTACGAAAACTTGTCCATACAATATACAGAGAATTTTGTCAGCATTAAATATTAAAAAAATCATTGGAAGAGTTCTGATAATTTTAAAATGTTTGCTCAAAACATTTATTGTGGGTACACATTAAAACCGCCTCGCCGAGGTGGTTCTAATGAGTACCCACAATCTTTGTTTTGGAACAAAAAAAAAAAAAAAAAAAAAAGAATAGAAAAATAGGTATACCCCTGTAAACCCCAGTTTTGCTTTATAAAAGTGGGGTATGAGGGTGTATACTTTTCATGGCCATGTTTTCTTCATGCAATGCTGATCCTCAGAATCATTCATAGTGTAGAAGTCGTCTAGGAAGATAACTTGTCAGACAAGTACAATTCTCGGTAGAGGACAAAAGACGACAAAAATGGACATGATGATGATGATGATGATGATGATGATGATGATGATGATGATGATGATGATGATGATGATGATGATTGACTAAAACTTAGATACACTAAACAAATGCATGTTAAATATTTTTAATCATAAGAACTTTGAAAAACAACATGTAAAAATGAAAGAAAAAAAAAGAAAATGTTAATACTTTCCTACTTTGGTAGCCATTTTGGATGCCATCATTAATCAGTAAAAAGATAATTTGCCTAATACAAACTAAAATGTAACTTGCATTTGTGGTGTTATGTGCTTG
Organism: Rugalucina vietnamica; assembly: GCA_964017185.1. Classification (NCBI taxonomy): domain Eukaryota; kingdom Metazoa; phylum Mollusca; class Bivalvia; order Lucinida; family Lucinidae; genus Rugalucina; species Rugalucina vietnamica. The sequence continues at coordinate 35,785,467 of OZ024872.1, forward strand.
AGAACATTTCATCAATGCAAATCCTTCATTCTGATCAAAACAGCATGTTTTAACACACTTTCAGTACTGTGTGTACTAAATTTCAGGTAATGTAATGGCGGCCGTTTTGAAAATAGTCGCCATATTTGAAAATTACGAGTTTATTTTCATAATTTGATATCTTGAAATTTTCATTTATTGAATTTGGGGTTTTTAAAACTTTTAAAGAAAGCAACACTGTAAACTGATAACTAACTGTAAAGGCTGTATATGGGAAAAAGCCGCCATTTTGAAATTCAAGATGGCGGCCGTCACAGGGCGAATTTCACGTGGCACTGACCCTCAAAAATTCTTATAATTATAGATATAGTCATGTACCAAGTTTCATGCTTTTATCAAAAAGTGCACAATCATTTCACATATCCGCCCTGCTATTGGCTTATTCAGCTGTAGTCCAGGTGGATAGATTTGACTGACCATACCTTCAAATTAATGTCATTGTTCAAAAGGTCATCAAGGTACATGCACCAAGAAGTCGAATTAAAAACCTCGATTTGGGGGTTCGAAAATTGTGAAATGCTTGAAGTAGTTCATAACCAATTTCTTAGGTCTACATTAAAATTGCGTAAGAGTACGCCACTATACATGTTATATGGAGAACTAGGCCGTCTACCGATATTACATACGATTAAATATAGAATGATAAATTACTGGTACAGGATTTTAACAGGCAAGCAATCAAAACTCTCATATATGTTTTATCATAAATTGAACTCTACTCCAGGACTTAATTCGAAATGGATTCAGAAAATTAAGCAAATATTAGAAGAATGTGGCAGACCCGACATTTGGGACCGCCAATCCCCTAATAGCGCTACCTGTGTCATCGTTAAAAGGTCTTTGAGAGACCAATTTATACAGGAATGGTCTGCAAAGTTACAAGAGTCCTCGAAGGGTATGAACTATAGTTTATACAAAGAAAACATCGACATCGAAAATTATTTAATGGTGCTTCCTAAATCGATATATACTACTTTTGCTAAGTTTCGAACAGGCAACCATCGATTCCCATGTGAGGTGGGACGGTATAATGATACAGAAATAGCGGAAAGAAAATGCACACTATGCGACAGCGGAGACGTTGGCGATGAGATGCATTATCTTCTCCTGTGCCCCTTCTTTTCAAATGATAGATCATTGTATCTTTCAAGGTATTACTATGCGCGACCGAATATCCTCAAGTTCAAAGAAATCATGTCTACACGCAATATGCGAAGATTAAAACGACTTTGTATTTTCATAGCAATTATTTTAAAAACAGTAAGGTAATTTGTCTACACTTACCTGATATAATTTTTCTTAACGGCACTGGAATTAATACCTGTGACTGACAAAGAATCTGTATTTATTCCGGTTTTTCACAGAATAAGAACACGAGTTGCTCAACTTAACAAATGCACGTGCTCATTCGACTGACATAGTTTATTGACACGACCTAATTGCTTGGACGAATTAGAAATTTACTCAACCTACTTACATGTATTAATAGCCTTTCCAATACACACGTTAATATGTGTGTGTCCATGACATGAAAAAACCTGTCTCGGAGAATGACGCGGCGTGATGCAAGGCACAAACCTACTGATTTGTATGCTTTTGTTTACATAGAAATGTATCACTTTATTTATGTAATATGTATCGAGTCCGCAGATGCTATGACTTAGCATTTCTTTATTGGGATACCCAATAGACAGGTTTTTCCATGACACGGCCCACAAATTCGCATTTATTTTATTCATGTACGCATTCTCTTTAAATCTAACTTTCATACTTAAAAAGAATTTAATGACGTGCTTCAAGACATCCTCCCCAACTCAGTCCGTCTCTCTCTCTCTCTCTCTCTCTCTCTCTCTCTCTCTCTCTCTCTCTCTCTCTCTCTCTCTCTGTAATGGTATGATTCATGCTCTACTACCAGTATACGATTCTATATGTTGTTTTGCGCTTGTATAGCATGTAATTTGACCAAAGCTTCAAAATAAAAGTTATTGTCTGTCTGTCTGTCTGTCTGATAACATCAGCTTGATTGTCATGAATAAGAGACTCCATTAAAAACTCTTTCGTAGCAGTATAATAAGAATAAATCAGCTATGAGAGGGGCGCAAATTGTACCCATCGGAATTCCAACAATTTGTGTGTATAACTTGGTTCCGAATCTAATATAAATGTTATCCAAGAGATAGGATAAGGCGTCGCATACATTCTGGCATGATTCCTATTATTGGTATTATTGAGAACATAGTTATTTAAGCAGCACGATCAGCAAAGCGGCTCGGTCAAAGTATTTCACCTATACATGATTAAAAAAAAAAAAAAAAAAAAAAAAAAAAAAAAAAAAAAAAAATGCAACACACCGTCGAGTCGTACGAATAAGGGAATTCAGTCATTTATTCATTCGCCTGGCTCCCAAGCCTGACGATATTACGATACTTTTTGTGCTGGATCCCAGCTTGGTCTTAAGGTGCAGATGCATGTCATGATCTTCGTGTATAAATCCGGGTCCTCGGCCTTGAGTCAACTCGGTCTAGGTTAACTCCGGTAGTTCTTCTTCTTATTTCTCTATAAATCCTCTCAGACATTTTAGGTAGGTCCGGTATTTTTGCAGGATAAGCCAGTTAGGATAGAACCGATGTACATGTAGGGAATGACAATAGAATTATATTGCTTTACAAAGGTCTAAAAGGGAGAGCAAAAATACCCACGGATGACCTTGTCCCCAAGGCGTTGTAGGAATCAACACTCCGTGGCATTTCAGATGCCTTCAGCAAGTACAAATGCCTATTTATATAGTTTCTTTCCCCAGCCCATTAGAGATGATTCTCTGATCTCCTCTGCTGAAATGTCAGATGATTGAGTAAAAGTGTTATCCAGAGGAGTACGGCGACTTGTCATAAAATACTTGTAACCGGTACTTTCCATGGCAAACTAAAACAAGTTCAGATCATATGATATGATACACGGTGAGGCTTTGCCAACGGCTTTTTGGTCAAAAGTTGGGGAATTCCTTTGAAAAGCTTCTTCTTCAGAACCAGAATGCATATGTATTTTTTAAACTGTGCATGATACAGGGAATAGAGCCCTACAAAGTTTAAACAACCCTGGGTTGACCTTGACCTATTCTAGGCTAGGGCAAGTCAACTAAGGTCACCTATGCATTTGAATGAGAGAAAAGTGGTAAAATGTCATTTAATGGCAGAAAACTTCCTGGGAATGAGCAATTGACATTATGAAAACACTTTGGACTCAGGGAATCGTCTGCCCATATCACTGGGCCAAATACATGTGCATTGTATATGATCTTAACCCATATATGACGAATGGATTCTCCCATCATTATCATTTGGGAGAGTCCACTTTCATTTTTAGGGGCGTCAGGAGTGTTTTTAAAGTTTTATTCAATTTTTCGATGAAAATTCTCTAAGCAAACAGAATAGCTCAGATGGGACGCCGCGTTCTGCGGCGTCACATCAGGGGCTATTCTGTTTGCCTATGTCCCATAATAGGGACGCCAGGCTTAAATGAGTTAATATTCAAACATCTCTGAAAGCGCTAGGCCAATCAAAGCCAAACATCATGTTGGGCATCCCTAAGAAGTGCAAACAAACTTATATATAAATGGTTCAGGTCACATGACCAAGATGGCCACCATGGCTATAAATAGCAAAATTCTTTAAAAATGTAATCCAGAACCGAACCAGATGGCCTATGACTTTGAAACTTTGCATGAAGCGTGCCTTTGATCAACTCAATGTAGGTCAACTATGGTTATTCTTTCTCTATATACTGCTATACGCCCTCTCGGACCGGCAAATACTTACTTAACAGTTAAATATTATTTCTAAACAACTATAAGGTGCTATAGCCTGACCGTCTAAGCTTTTTGAAGCTAACCTTGTATTATGTTTCTATTGTACAGATTGTCATTATTTGTGTAATATTTACTCCCTTTTGTGTAAGCCAGCTCGTATGAAGATTCAAAAAAGGCAGAAGATCTATTTACTGTTTTCGTTGATAAGCACACACCCTCGTTGTTTCCGACCAGCAGTGTTCAAACGAGTGTTTTGTGCTTTCGCTAAGAAATCCGAATTTGGACCATGTTTAATTATGGTGAAATTAAGTACCTGTATATGCAAAATATGACATTTTCTTGAGATAAAGTTATTTGTACAATCAAAGTGGGTTATGATAACGTTCCTAAACCATAAGCTTAATATTTATGATTTTTGGTGTAATGTGCATGATACATGTAAATGATATCAAAATTAAAATTGTGTTTAGGTTCAGCCACCTCATGTGACAACCTGCATGCTTTTAATATGCTTTACCTATGAATATATACTAGTCAAAAGTTTTAATCGGCCACCAAGGTTTTTATCTGTTTGCTTAGAAGCCAAGGACACTATATAAGATCATGCTTACTATTTCGCTTCATTATATACACCTACATATCCGTCAACTTTGATGTTTTTGAGATTAAAAAGTACTCAGTGTAGGACTTTCTCGTCTGTATCGTGACGTCAGGATTCAAGTTTAATCAGAAGCTGAGTAGCCCTGAAAGGACATATGAGCCACCATGTGGAAAAACCAACAATGTGGCTTCCGAACAGGTCTGACACAAACCGGCCTGTACAGATACAGAAGCAGGCTAGAAGCTTGAAATTTTGGAGTTAAGTAGAGGAGGAATTGTACTATCCGAGTAGCGAAAACAAAGGCGCTTATTCAGCTTCGCAGTTACCGCGAAGCTGATCTGCGCCTTTGTTTTCGCCTATGCAGATTGTTGGTTTTCCCATGGGGCGGCTCATATGCTACAATATATAAATATCTGAATCACTGTTTATTATTGCAAACACTAAAGCCTTTGTGTTTGTTTATATATTTTTATTTTGTCTCCTTGTGTGTTTTGTTGTTTCAGTCATGTTAGCCATCACATTCGGGGTATTAGCCAGTACTATTATATAAATACAACATTGCTGAGAGAGTGATAGTGAGAATTTTCACCCTGAGGAAATGATTATCGATCGAGGCGAAGCCGAGGTCGATAATCATTTTCGGAGGGTGAAAATTCTTACTTCATCCTCTCGGCAATGTTGTATTTATTTTATCATACCGAAATTGATGAAAAACGAAAGAAAAGTCATTCAATTTGAATTGGTAATACCAATTATGGCGCGACGTTGCGTAACGTTATTTCGCATTTACGTAACGTCATCATAACAATCGGTCGCCATTCACGCTTTCTAACGTCAATTTAGCCCATTTATAGTTACCAAGTTACCAAAATATTTCTATATGGTTGTTTTACTAAATTTTATAAAAAAGCTATTAAAATTACTTGTTTTGTGATAGTCGAAATTATCACAGGGTGATAGTAAGCAGTTATTTCATGCCTGGTTGGGGAATAGTCAAAACTATGTCCCGAGGTGCCGTTGACAGCTCAATGGATTATTGCCCGAGGCCGTTAGGCCGAGGGCAATTGCGCATTGAGATGTCAACGACACCGAGGGACATAGTTTTGACTATTCTACCAAACAGCCATGAAATAACTGCTTTATTACCCAACTAAACCAGAAAATATTAGCGACGTTATTGACCTTCAAGATATTCTACGTTATGCTCGTGACGTCGACGTCATCGGTCATGGTAAAGTGAAAACTATTCCACCCCGTTTTTCCATTACATTTGCATGGGTGACGTCACTAGCATGGTATAGTCAAAACTATGGACCGGCTTGTGACGTCACATTTGTCGCATTACATGCATTTCGTACATCGCGTGCCAATTAAGCACTGATTTGTACAGATAGTCAAAACTATTCAATTTATTTTTATACAGGGGGTTGGGTAATAATAAGAATTTTCACACTCCGGCCTATGGCAGTTTAACATGGAAAATTTATATGAGGTATGATAATAGAAGTTAATGTTCTTGCTCCATGATACACGTTCCGGTGTACTACGGGATAGAACCTTCGACATCTCCACACGCTAAACGCTTGGACATGGGGTCCACCATTACTTACTTCCGCATTGAATCAGCGATATTGATTTTCAGCAATAAATAGGAAATTGCCAGTACAAAAGTAAAATTCAGAAAGCATAAATTAATGGTGACAGTAAATCTAAACTTTGATTCTAACACACCTCGCCTATATAGCCAATGGTAAAAAAACGTGTTATATTGTGCAACAATTTCACTGGGCGAATAAGCGTGACGTTACTTTGCGGCATGTGTGACGTCAGCTATCCCATAAAGCAGCGTTAGACGGTGAAACGTCGTTTTAGCGCACAACAAACGTAATAAGCATGTGTAAATACCAGCATTACAGTCAAATATTTGGCGGGATATCTGCAATGCAATGGCGGAAAGCTGAACGATATCGACGGTTTCAGCAACATTTATTCCGTTTATTGTGTGTTAGAATCGAAATAGATCAGCTCAAGTGCGTGAATTGTTGAGTAATAATTCACTGTTTGTCGGTCAGTTGTAAGAAGATAAATCACTCGCGCTCCGCGCTCGTGATTTGATCTTCTTTACAACTGACCTCCAAACAGTGAATTATTACTCAACAATTCACTGCTAGAGCTGATCTATTTCTTAAATATAGTTTAAAATATAAATCATTGTAGGTCTTTCCTGTCATTCTTGTCATTATGATAATCTTTATTAAAGTCAAATACTACCAATCAACATAAACTCTGTAGAGCTTCTTATTGCGACTACTGTAATTTACATATTGAGTTGTAGAGATGTGACCTGCTCAAGGTCACGACAGAGGACGCCCCTGACGAGGATCGACCCGGGGACCTCTCGGCCCAAAGTCCGATGCTCTACCAACTGCGCAAGTCCGCTCCACTGGCAAATATCGGGGCCGCTCCGTTCTCTAAAGATCAGATTTGATCTCTCGCATTTGACGTCCTGATTTGAGAATTTAGCTACATGTATATGCAAGAGTGTCTCGCATAAATTATATATATATATTTGTTCAATGTGCAGAACGCTACATGTCGGCGACAATGAGGAACGTCACGAAATGCAGGCGAATGAATATGATAACAACAATATCATTCATTTCACATTTTAAGGTTTAATGTCGATTCAGATTTAGACGTGTAGCCTAATCAATAACAAACAGATTATCATTTATCTAAATTTGCCTGTAAACATATAGGGAATTTACCATTCTCAAATCGTCATACTTTTCTGCCGCGGAAATATACAGGAGTAAAAGTCACTTTCGTCACGTGACCGAAACTGCGTTTGGCATCGAGGAATGGAAAATTAAAAATCTGTCATAAAATGACCCACACAAGGTTTGAGAAATTAGAGAGATCGTAAAATTAAGGAAAATGCGAATCGTTCAAACTGTGTATCTTTTTGGCACAAGTTATCACTGTCGGGTATGGTATCATTTGCGTACATGTTTGTGGCGTCACAGGTAAATTTAACAGTTCGGACTAAACCTAAGTTCGGAGCAGTTGAAATGCCGTTTGCGAATATTATTTGAAGCGTATTACATATCCTATCATATGCAGCACGCATTTTTGGTCGTATAACATAAAAATTTCCTCATTTCTTCAGCCGGTCGCTGAGAACACTTCAGCAACTTTAGTGTTCTAAATGTTGACAAATGCTTCAAAGAAAAAATATTGCTAACTAGTGATTATAATATACTGTATATGATAGAATATTTGTAAAATGAAAATTCCGAAATTATGTGCAGTTGGAACGCTCTCTCTGTCATATGACGTATACAATTATAGCAAACACGGACTTTGTTTTCAAACTCTGAGTTCAAAAACTGAAAATATCGCTTAATTTGGTATGACTGAAAGTAGAAGTTCTTTCATTTGAGCCTGTGCGTGATAAAAACCAACAATTTGGGTTCCGACCAGGTCCGACACAATCCGGCCTGTACAGTCATCAACGAAAGCTAGAATCTTGAAATTTTGGATATAAGTAGAGGAGGAATTGTACTATCCGTGTAGCGAAAACAAAGGCGCTAATCAGCTTCGCAGTAACTGCGAAGCTGATTTGCGCCTTTGTTTGCGCCTATGCAGATTGTTGGTTTTCCCATGCGGCGGCTCATTTTATTTTCCTTCTTTGATAAATACAATCAATGAAATGGGTGTACAGACATGCTGGGGATATATGAAATTGTCCTCACTTTGCACAACTCGTCTTATGTCGCTCTGGGTGATTTTACCAACTTGAAGATAGGATTTCTAAGTGTCTGTTGTAGTTCTATAGTACATGTACATATGCGGCTAGATTGTATCTGTGTCATTAACCAGTGTTTTACACTCAGTGTCTTATAAGCTCACTGTAAACCATGACTAATGCTATCACAATCGTTTCCATGGGAACACAGAGGAAACCACTATTTTTCTTTGGTATAACTGACAAATAGTCCTCAAAACAAACTTGTACCTCGAAAATATCTGTGTTAAGTGCACCACTACCCGTGTTGTTTTTGCGTTTGTCAAAGATTGACGTTAAGCTGTCATGCTTTGTTGTTAGTTTGAAGAGGGAGTTGATGAGCTTCATTTGTGACTTCAGGTTTGTGGATTTAGCCAAGGTCGTGTAATCAGTAAAGTTCAGAGATACCGATGGACAACCACTTAGACTTTGGAAATCTGTCAAACCCCGAGTTTGACATGGAAAAGCGCTACCGCTAATATACTGATCATCAGCTTTGTTTAAATATACATCATAACCCTTTAGGCTAGGGGCAGCAGAAACGATCAGGATCGCTTTTTCTTGCCCAAACTGCAATCTTATTTTTGTGCCGAGCAGCTGATTCAATTTCTCAACAATAAAACGTTCTTGACATTCCTTGGTTGTGTAGAAAAACAAATACATGGACAGCAGTTTTGGTGCTGGATACAGGCCCCCGTCTGTTGCTGCAGCAGTTTTTCCGTAGTCGACATATACAACGTCCTCACAGCGTTTGCAACGGCCAAACCTTTTTCTAACTTTTCTACCCAGCTCAGTTGCCATGTCAATGAAACGAACATTGGTTCCGTTTGCTTGTACCTCTTCTGGATGAAACAAGAGCATCGCTGACACTCCAAGGTTCTGAGTACTAGACAACAGCCTTCGACACCGTCCATCGACAGGTGATTGTAGAGCAGGACAGGACAGCCTTAGACATCGAGACTGAAACATAATTATATATATTTACATTAAACGTTAATTATATGCATGATGTTGAATGGTTTCAGTAGATAAAAAGGAATAAAGATGTGTACCACTGGCATGAAGGTAAGCATATTCAGCTCGCAGATTTAACATACTAGGCGGCTAGCCAGAGGGTCGATTGCTCCCCCCTAGGGAATTTTGCAGACATACCCTATCTTAAAGAACATTTCCAGCTGAGTCGAATAAGAGATGTATGCATCCTGAGCGTTTGGGCGTTATCCTGTACATGTAACAGCCTGTTACATACGTTACCTTAACAAAATTAAAAAAATATGATATGATGTTTTCAGCTACAGAAAAATAACAATAGTTTATCATTTTACTCAACCTTTTCATATTGTCTGCTTGTTCTATGTCTTTACTACATATTAAAGTCACTTAAACAAAAATTTGACCCACACTAACTGTAGCGTATGTAACGTAAATTAAAATACTCTTTGAAAATAACAGTTCTGAGTGATATCATTTACTTTGACAGTTGCACTATGCATTTTTCCAAAGATATGATATTTATTTCCATCAGCCTGTTCAATTGACAGATAGGAAAAGCAAGGTTTATTTTCCTATCGTGTATATGTTGCCTTAAATGAATTAAAATAACACTGACATCCTTTAAGAGCAGTGAACATATTAATGAGAAAGGGAATGGGCCATACCATGGTTTCGGCTACTTAAGCCTCTTCAGTGACCCTATAGATTTGGCAACATGAAGCCAAAGAGAATTACTGTAATTTTGCATCCTTCAACACGATAGTCGACACGAATAAAAATAAAACTGAGATCCTTTAAGAGCAGTGAGCATATTTTCGAGAAAGGTGATGGGCCATACCGCGGTTTTGGCTATTCAAAGGTACAAGTAGGCAAAGATCAGGAAAGCCTCGTCAGTGACCCTTTAGATTTGGCAACATGGAGCCAAAGAGAGTTACAGTAATTTTTCAACTTTCAGCAGGCTAGTCGATACAAAGACTAGTATAATCAAAATGGGGCAAAATATATTGAACGTTGGTTAGAATATGAATCTAAACCGATAATGATGGTCTGATTTCTCAAAATATCCTCTCTGATCTCAAAGGACCAAAAGGAAAATATAATCTGCACTATGGATGATGTACGGGGAGACTTTTTAGGGCCGCCACACGGCACAACACCAGCTGCAGTAATAGCAAATAAAAATAAAACTGAGATCCTTTAAGAGCAGTGAAGACTATTATTATCCAAATGGGACCAAAAATATTAAACGTTGGTTTGAAAATGAATCTGAACCAATAATAATTTTTTGATTTCTCAGAATACCCCCACTGATCTCAAAGGACCAAAAGGAAAATATAATCTGCACTATGGATGATGTACGGGGAGACTTTTTAGGGCCGCCACACGGCACAATACCAGCTGCAGTAATAGCAAATTAAAACAACACTGACATCCTTTAAGAGCAGTGAACATATTAATGAGACCATACCATGGTTTCGGATCTTCAGTGACCCTATAGATTTGGCAACAACATGAAGCCAAAGAGAAGTATTTAGTAGCCCTACCCCCATTTCAAATGCGAAATGTCCTATAGCGATGAACATGAAGTATGTAAAATACTTGAAGCTGGTGGATATATCTCATAGTTCCACACTTTTTGCTTTTTTTTTATCATGAACCATGGCTCTAAAGGTCTTTAACCAAGTATCTAGGATCAAAGATTTTAACCCAGAATGTAACATATGTACACAGCAGGAATGCCGGTGTAATGATCTATCCAATAAGAAATTTTGCAAACATATTACATCTTAAAGGACAATTCAAGTTCTATCCAATAAGAGATGTTTGCTCTCTGTACGTTGGAGCATTTGTTACATATGTTACCATAATATGTTGTTGTTTTTTTTTTTCAAAAGAAATAATGATATGACAGTTTGAGTGTCAGAAAAAAAATGTTATTCTATTCACCCTTCTCATATAGTTTGCATGAAACATGTCCATTCTACACAGTTAAGTTGCTTGAGCAATAATATGACACCTACAGTGATACATGTACTAAAATTACCCTTTCAAAATTAGCATGGTTAGTGACATTTTTTGTTTTTCAGTTACACATTCCAGTTTTTCCAATTATACGTGATTTTTCCATTAATTACCATGTTCATTTGACAGATGGAAAATTCCTATATGCTGTTTATATTATACTAAAAGGGTTATTTAGCAACCCTGCCCCCAGTTTCATAAGCCAAATGTTGTATTGCTAATGACGCAAAACGTATAAATACTCGTTTCAAATGATTTTATATAATGTTGATAATCATTTGCATATATACACATGGAAATAAGTTAGTGGAGATGAGAGATTTCTCCAGTAACAAATTGACGTTGCTAATTGAACGTTGCGTACAGAGCGTAATGTTGGCATAACGTAGTTTTAACGTCAGTTTCTAGGGATTCGTCGCCATTATAGTTCGCTTCGGGCGACATCACTTCAAAATGTTTTATTAAAGAAGAAAATCCAATTTTAAAGAAGAAGTGTTGAGTCATTTTGTTCGCCATTCCATTTTCGGGAATTTCTCGGCAACAAAACTGGTAGCAGAGCGAGGTTATCATAGAAAATATCGACAAACGAATCAATTCACCATCCGAAATATGGCATCATCAGAAGACATTCATACTATGATTTTACGTCTAGAAGCAGAATACAAGAAGGACAAGGCTAGAGTCAAGATAAATTTTAGCCATTCTAGAAGTAAGTTAATTACACTTCTAGAGGAACAAGAGAGACCAAGCCGTAGGGCAGTGCTAGATGCATGTGAAAAAATGGATTCTTGTTTAGAAATTGCAGCCGAAGTTATGACGTCTTTCTCTGAGTTTTACCTTAGAATGGATGACAATCAAAAATGCATGCGTGTTTCGAGCGAGCTAGAAAAAATTGATGCGGAATACAAATCCGCCCGAGAGACAACCACAAGTTATCTTCAGTCATGTCAAGATACGAGATCGATGCTTGGGCTCGAAGATGTTTCGAAAACAAATCAACAAGAGTTTGAACAGCAGGTTGTTTTACAAACAGAACAGGAGACGAAAAATAAATGCACAAATACGGATAATCGAAAACATTTGAAGGGCGTACATTGTCAAACATGCGAAACATATACACAAACTGACAAGGAACTACAAATGGGTACAGAAGGTGGGGGCATTCGCTATTGTCAAGGACATCAAAACGGCGATAGAACGTCAAAGCAGGACCGTTCGTCAGAATTAAAGGCTCAATCAAATATGCTTGAATCAGCATTTACACGAACATACAACAGTGAACCTTCGACTTTAGAGCAGGATTTGTGGCGACAACTGAAGCGCGTGCAGATTCCGGTGTTCAACGGTAATAAAAGAACTTATCAGAGTTGGAAGGCAGCATTCGTTGCTTGCATTGACAATGCCCCAGCCACTCCAGAATTTAAGTTGCTACAATTACGGCAGTACCTATCCGGTGAAGCCTTGCAAGCAATAGAAAGTTTAGGACATTCACCAACGGCATAAGAAGGGGCGAAAGAAAGGCTAGAGCGCAAGTTTGGAGGTAAGAGGCGACAGATCGCTGTTTATTTGGAAGATTTAGAAAATTTCAAACAAGTACGAACGGGACATGCAAAGGACCTCGAAAAATTTGCAGATCTGTTGGAAATAGCCTTAATCAATTTGAAAGAAGCGGGTCAGGATCATGAGCTTGGTGATGGGTCCCTATATACCAAACTACAGAGGAAATTGTCAGAGACTATGCTCGCGAGATACCATAGGTGGGTCTTTGAAAACAACGTAACCGAATCCGTCATAGCTTTACGACAATGGGTAGTGCAAGAGGCGGAGTTTCAAACCATTGCATCGGAAACAATGTATGGTCTCACCGGTAAAGGCGACAACCAACAAACAACCGACTCGATTCCAACAAACAGAACCCCGAGAACGTTCTTTGGTGAATCCATAAACGACCGCGAATCGGAGAAAATGACATGTCAAGCTTGTGGAGGTTATCATATGATCTGGAGATGCCGTACATTTAACAAGAAGACTCCATCTGAGAGATGGGACATAGCGAGACGGGCCAAGCTGTGTTATCGCTGTCTTGATGTTGGACATTACGGGAAAATGTGTCCAAATAGTCAAATTTGTGGTGACAATGGCTGTCAAGAAAATCACCACAGATTGCTACATCGGCTTGATCGCGTGATGGGACCAACTGCCAGGGACACGAATGACAGAACCGAACCAAAGCAGGTAACCGCCAGCCACATCGAAGATACTGCAGGAAGAGATTCGTATTCTGAAGATGTAACTTCTTTCGTCACGGAGGGGAAGTATCGACAAGAGTCACAACAAACCACCATGGTTACAGAAAACAACTTGCAGTCAGGCTATATAGCTCTTCGAACAGTGCCAGTTATTTTAAAAAATGGTGATCGATCACTCAAAGTGAATGCACTGTTGGACGAGGCGAGCACAAAGACGTATCTCAATACAGACGTCGCTACAGAACTTGGTTTAAACGGCAGAACGGAAGATGTACGAGTAAATGTACTTAATGGACAGGTTGAGACATTTGCGTCACAATCAGTAAGCTTCGAACTGCAGAGTGTCGACCGGGCGATTAACTTCAACGTAACGGCATACACAGCCAGTCGAGTAACCGGAGATATGCATGTCGTGAATTGGAACGAATACAGCTCTAAGTGGCCGTATCTTAGAAGAATACAACTCCCCCTTCCGGCTAAGAAACCGACCGTTGATATTCTCATAGGATGGATTGTCTAGATCTTCACTGTGCGATGGGTGAGATCAGAGGTCAACCAGGAGAACCAGTGGCGAGACTGACACCATTAGGATGGACGTGCATAGGCAATCCATACTCAGCAGACATTCCAAGATTAGAAACGCACTTTGCGTTCACCAACAGTATCGAAAATAAATCATTAGCGAAATAAACTTACTTAGTGATATTAAAGTAAAGAAAACCATACAAAAGCAATAAATACGGACAGAAGAAGCTTGAGCTGAACGTCATCTCGAACTATTTATTAGCATTTCAAGTATTTATAGACGGGTTGGAGTAACTCACATTTGAAGCACAAAAAGTCTTAATGGAATGGAATTTTATCATTTTGCTTAATATGTCATCCAGTTGATCAAAATAATGTATTTTGAGGAGGGGAAAATGGAGATGAGAGATTTCTCCAGTAACAAATTGACGTTGCTAATTGAACGTTGCGTACAGAGCGTAATGTTGGCATAACGTAGTTTTAACGTCAGTTTCTAGGGATTCGTCGCCATTATAGTTCGCTTCGGGCGACATCACTTCAAAATGTTTTATTAAAGAAGAAAATCCAATTTTAAAGAAGAAGTGTTGAGTCATTTTGTTCGCCATTCCATTTTCGGGAATTTCTCGGCAACAGTTAGGGAACACCTGTAATAATGTTACCACCATCTTTGGACTGTGAATATCTTTCTTTGTAAACATTATGAAAACTGTTTTGATAAGTTGTCAAAATCTGTAGTATCCAAAGTTGCTTCTATGTGAAAATGGTTAGCATCAAACAAAAACTGCGGCGGAGAACGGCCATCTTTTATTCAGAAAATGTTTGCTTAATTTAAAAAAACGCCCTGCTAGTCTTTGCGATAACCTTATTATTTGAACTCACATTGTCGTAATTTTTCGTAAGCATAAAGCTGAGACATTGCTTGTTGAACTTTGATAATAAATTCTTTACTTTCTGACCAACTGTCGGCGGGAGGTCCATAGTTTTCCGGGGATAGGTTTCATTATCACGTTTTGTTCTTTGGGTATACATTTTGCAGGTTGTAAATGTTAGGCCAGATATTCGATATGACCCTTTAGGAATCTTAGCATGTACGTTCTGGTTATAGTGCCCTAGCGGAAATATTCTTTTACGGCTTTATTTGCAAAATTTCCAAGAATTTTGCTTTCCATAGAAATCAATGCAAACTGAAGATTTTGTATGATTAGTTGGTTTTGAGATTAAGCATGAAGTTTTAGGTCCGAAGTCGTGTATTCATTCAGAACGATCAGATTCAACATTTTATTCCTGTTTTGCTTTCAAAATTTGAGTTTTGAGGGGTGCAGAAGCAAAAAGGCAACTTTGTATTCAGTAAAATCGGAGTTTTTCACATATGGCATATTGTATCCTCCGTAGCACAAAGATGTTGTGAATTTCCATAAATTTGTCTGTAGCTAGGCCAAAGTATGAAATATATGTGATAAAAATTTCAGTATCGCCAGAAGAAAGGAAAATGGATTTTTCCAAACTTTCCCAAGGGGCTAAAAGTGTCCCCTAACTTATTCCTATGTGTATAATTCATGTTTATTGAGAACCGTAGTTCTGAGTGGGTGTTACCAAGTATCTAGGCTCGGACATCTTAATGAGGAATGCAACGTTTGTAACATATATGCATGAATAAAGAATGGCGTGATCTACAGTAGATAGATATGATTCTATTTCAAAGATAGTGTCATCACTTCACGTTTGCCTATGAATAATTTAGTTTTTGGTGTAGAACAAAACCAGAATTCTTATTCATTTATGATAATCTTGCCTTTGGACACCATACATACTCGTAGTATTAATAAAACGTTAAGAAATCTTTTAAAATGCAGAAAAACAAGTGTATTACTACAAAATCATTTGTACTTGAGCTGTCAATAGACCTAGAATGCTGAAAGTGGTATAAAATAAATGCTACGGCAATGTACTATTGTCCTCAGACCTCTAGATACATCATCTGAATTTCAGTTTCATGAATATTAATGAAACTTTAGAAATCAGAGAAAGTACATAACAAATAAGATAATTGTGTATTTCAGCAAGCTAAAGTCTGAATGTGCTGAAAATGGCATCAAACAATTGCAAGGGGTTGCGCCGTTTTATACGCAAGAGAGCGTAACAACTGCGTATCTGAAGGTGTTTATCCGTACCGGTATCAAAAGGTATGTAGACAAGTATCTTTCCGTATGTACCCGAATATATCCGTAACTATAAGTTTGTATTCCATTGTGGATTTCCATGTCGTCAAAATCTGTGTGGCTTTTGCGAAAATAAGATGAAAATGTCTTTGTGGTAAAACCTTGCAGTATTTGTCTTGGTCCATGAACCAATACCGTAAATTTTGGGGGTCGGTACCATCTGGCCTGAACAAATCCCCTTATGATTTTCATGTAGGACTATGTTTGTAGACTTGTAAAAAATCGGGGGGACTTGCATTGCTGGTAGCTTTAATGGTGAAACGACACGTTATTTACGATACCCCATAATTAAAAAAAAAGTCATTTTAACACAAAAAAACGGTAGGGAATATTCTTCTAGCTATCCATATCCCCCTTTCCTCCCCAAGGGGAATTTCTACACTATTATTCTCTAAAAGTGCATTGAAAAAGCTATCAAATCCTGTTTTCTGCCATCTGAAAGCCGAGGCGTTTGCGTTTGCCGCTATGTTTTATTAAATTACTCTAAATATTCAATTTTTGCGTCAATAATGGGGGTACACATAGAAAATTGAAAATATCTCAATTGTTTTTTTTTATCCTAGACCATTAAACTTGGTCTCATTCTTAAGCATAGACATATCCCTTTCATCCTATGATAAGTAATGGAAATTATCTTACTTGCATATTTATGAATTTTCATTAAAACATTAAAATGAAAAAAAAAAAAAAAAAAAAAAAAATATAAAAATAAAAATCAATTATCCCATAAAAACTAATTTCAGGCCTAAACTATCATTGTGGCTCCTTGTTATTGTATCAATTATTCTATTTGACAAATTTGTTGATGCCATGGGCCTAAATGAAAATCATCTCATTTGCATTTTCATGAATATTAATGAAAATGACGAAAATCGGGATTTACAAAGGGAAATGATTATATTGCCATTTGAAGGGTTTGGTTTGGGTTATAGGATGTAATTTGAACCCTTAGAACAAATGCTCAAGGGTGCCAATTTGGTCAGAGGATCACTTTAATGCCCATTTGTGTCACCTAAAATCACAGAGTGTTCAATACAACCCCTAATAAGCGCAGTTAGTAAGGTGATACACCTATATACCACATGTACATGTATCTTGGCTACTGATAGACCTAGAAAGCAGAAAAAGGGATCAAATAATTGCTTTTGCAATGCTATATAACTATGTAATAAGATATAATTATCAAACTGACTTCCTGGTGTTCGAATATTAATGAAAACTTCATGTATTAGACTAAAATCACAGAAAATGGAGAATACCAGCACAGCTGTTTATATCTCAGCAACCAAAAGCTCTAAAGAGCTTGAATTGGTATCAAATGATTGCTATGACAATGCTCTATAACCATGTAGTAAGATATTTAAACAAGCTGGCTATCTTAACTGCAGATATTAGAGAAAAATAACAGATAAACGAAGGGGAAAAATCAACGAAATTCAGATATCTCAGCAACCAAAAACTCCAAAGACTTGAAAGTTGTATTATGTTATTGTTATGATAATGTTCTATATTAATGTGAAAAAATACAGAATGATTTTGACCTTCTTGGTGTTCAAATATTGATGAGAACTTTCAATTTTAGAGACAAATCACAGACCAAGTAAAACTGCTGATATCTCAGTGACCAAAAGCTCTAGAGAGCTAAAATTTGAATCAAATGATTGTTAGAATTATGTTCTATAATCATTAGATAAGAAAAATAATTAATTTGACTTTCTCATTGTTGGAATATAGATGAGAACTTTAAATATTAGATAAAAATCTCAGAAAAATATAGGGGGTATGCCAACGGAAGCGTATATATTTCAATAACCAAAAGTCCTAGACAGCTGAAATTGGTATCAAATGATTGCTATGACAATATTCTATAACCATGTAAAAGGTATATTAATAAAATGTCTTTCTTGTTTCTCGAATATTTAAGAGAACTTAAGCTATAGAAGAAAAAACATTTGCAAACGAAGGGGGTATAACAATAAAACTGCTGATATATCAGTGACCAAAAGCTCTAGAGAGCTAAAATTGGTATCAAATGATTGCAAGAATAATGTTCTATAAACATAAGATAAAGAACATAAATAATTTGACTTTCTCATTGTTGGAATATAGATGAAAACTTTAAATATTAGATAAAAATCTCAGAAAAATATAGGGGGTATACCAACTGAAACTTATATTTCTCAGCAACCAAAAGTCCTAGACAGCTGAAATTGGTATCAAATGATTGCTATGACAATATTCTATGACCATGTAAAGGGTATATAAACAAAATATGTTTTTACTTTCTCGAATATTTAAGAGAACTTTAGCTATAGGAGAAAAACATTGGCAAACGAAGGGGGTATACCAAGAAAACTGCTAATATATCAGTAACCAAAAGATCTAGAGAGCTTAAATTGGTATCAAATGATTGCTAGAATAACTTTCTTTAATCATGTGATAAAAACATAAATAATTTGACTTTCTCATTGATGAAAAAGTGATGAGAACTTTAAATATTAGATAAAAAATCTCAGAAAAATATAGGGGGTATACCATCGGAAACGTATATATCTCAATAACCAAAAGTTCTAGAGACTGAAAATGCTATAATATGATTGTTTTGACAATATTCTATAACCATGTAACAAATATATAAATAAACTGACTTTCTTGTTGCTCAAATATTTAAAAGAACTTAAGATATAAGAGAAAAAATCACTTGCAAACGAAAGGGGTATACCAATGAAACTGCTAATATCTCATTGACAAAAAGCCCTAGAAAGCTGAAATTGGTATCAAATGATTGCTAAAATAACGTTTTAAAACCACATGGTAAGTCATCTAATCTGACTTACTTTTTTGAATATTGATAAAAACTTTAAATATTAGAGAAAAATCACAGAAAAATTGAGGGGGTATACCACCAAAAAACTTAATACGTCAGCAATCAAAAAATATAGAGAGCTTAAATTGGTATCAAATGATTGCTATGGTGATGTTCTATAATCATAAGATAAGATTTATGAAAAATTAGATTTTCTTAGTGTTTGAATATTGATGAAAACTTAAAATATTAGATAAATAAACACAGAAAAATATAGGGGGTATACCAAAGGAAACATATATATCTCAACAACCAAAAGTCCTAGAGAGCTGATATTGGTATCAAATAATTGATATGCCATGTAAAAGCTAAATAGCAAGCTGACTTTTTTGCTGCTCAATTGCAAATATTTGAGAAAACTTAAGATATAGGAGAAAAATCACTGACAAAGAAGGGGGTATACCAATAAAACTGCTGATATCTCAGTAACCAAAGGCTCTATAGAGCTGAAATTGCTATAAAATGATTGCTATGACAATATTCTATAACCATGCAACAAGTATATAAACAAGCTGACTTTCTTGTTTCTCAAATATTTAAAAGAACTTAAGATATAAGATAAAAATCACTTGCAAACGAAGGGGGTATACCAATAAAACTGCTACTATCTCAATGACAAAAAGCTCTAGAAAGCTGAAATTGGTATCAAATAATTGCTTAGATAATGTTCTAAAATCACGTGGTAAGATACACAAACAACCTGACTTACTTTTTTCGAATATTGATAAAAGCTATAAATGTTAGAGAAAGATCACAGAAAAAAGTGGAGGGGGTATACCCCCAAAAAAATTTATTACTCGGCAACCAAAAGTTATAGAGAGCCGAAATTGGTATCAAATAATTGCTATGGTATTGTTCTATAATCATAGGGTAAGATTTATGAAAAACTAGGCTTTCTTAGTGTTGAATATTGATGAGAACTTAAAATAATAGCTAAAAATGACAGAAAAATAGAGGGGGTATACCAACAGAAACGTTTATATCTCAGCAACCAAAAGTCCTAGAGAGCTAAAATTGGTATCAAATGATTGATATGACAATAATTAATAGCCATGTCATATAATAAGACATATGAACAAGCTGACTATCTTGTTCAAAAAATTGAAGAAAACTTAAGATATAATAGAAAAGCACAGACAAATGAAGGGGGTATACTAGAATAAACTCGAAGATTTTAACCATAAAGCTACCACCTAGAAAGGTCCCCCCGATTTTATCTAATTCTATACATGCCAAAATTGTGAAAAAGTGCGGGGGGATCTGTTCAGGTCAGGTGGTACCGACATCTTTAATAGCTCATGGACCATCTCCTTGCACGAGGTGTGATCAGAAAGTTCTAAGCCTCAAGTGATTGTGATTACCAGAAAATGAAAATCTTGTGATTACTTTTCAATATAATCCCCCTTTAAGGCAATGCACTTAGTCCATCTCTGTTCGAGCTTGCTTATCCCTTCCAAATAGAAGTCATTTTCCTGGCCCTCAAAATACTCGTTCATTGCCGCTATGACGCCTTCATTGCTCCCAAACTGTTCCACGAGGGTTGGATTTCAATTTTGGGAACAGATAGAAGTCAGAAAAGGCCATATCAGGAGAATATGGAGGATGAGGAAGGACTTCGAATCTGCATTCAGTCGCAGCAGTCATGACAACTAGCGACGTGTGAGCAGGCGCATTGTCCTGCAAGAGCAGAACACCTGGGGTCAGTTTTCCTCTCCTCTTTCTTGCAATTTCCTGGCGCGAGCGCCTCAGTTCTGCTACATAACTCATGCACCATTTATCGTGCCACCTTGTTCAAGATAATTAATCATGATTACCCCTGACTATCCCAAAAGACAGAGGAATCACCTTCCCTGTCGAAGAAACTATCTTAACCTTCTCGGGAGGGGTGAGCCAGGGAGGGTTCTTCAATTGCATATTTTGCATTTTCGACTCTGGGTCAAAGTGATGAACCCATGTCTGTGTGGTTGCCTTAGTAGTGAGGTTGTATATTGTTGTCACTATGATATGTGATGTCCATGGTGATGTGGGCTTTATAATAAGTAAAGCATTAAAGTGGGTGAATGTTTAAACAATAATTGACGAGTTTCTACCCTATCCCAGTACCTTTGAATTAGATCACTAAATATTCTTGCATACGTGTAGAACCTGCTCGTGACACATTAAATGCCTTATCTAAGGGCTTACGGATCCAGGGGCTTACGGAGTTGGGAAGAAATGCTCTTTATTTTCAGGCAAAAGATCAAAAGACCCCCCCGCCCACACCAAAAGGGGCAATATTTTTCAGGGACCGGCTGTCGTAATATACCTTTAGTGATCTGAAGTCACTAGTCTGGAACTACATGTTATATGTGCCGAACTACAGAGCTGTACCCCACTGATATCTCATAAAACCATTGAGTGTAACAACGCTATGGATGGTTGTGGTGTGTTAGCTGAGCATCTAAAGTATGCAGTTTTTATAGTTGCTGAGTTTGTTACATGTTTGTTGAATAGGTTGCCGTAAATATTCAATGTTGGTTTTATAACTACAATTTATAAAAAAGAACATGGCAAGCCTATTCAAGATCACGATTCATACAGGAGAATAATCATCACCAGTCTGACTGGAAATGTATATTCTGCTGGCTGCATTTGGTGAAATAGAAAGTAGCCAGAATCCGCAACAGAAGGGATTTACAAAGGGAAAATCTTTCATGACTGCTGTTATATTGTTCAAAGAAACCCTAGCGGGAGTCCAGGATACCAAGACAACATTGACCCCGTTTAGGAATGTGTCTTTGATGTAGATGTCTCTTGTATTGATTATTCAAATTGCAGGATATTTATCTGGCAATCGTCGCCGGTTTATAAAGGGTCACTGACGAGTATTCATTATGGACCAGAGTCCTCAATGCTACACACTAAGTTTCGTTGTAATCGGTCCACTGGTTCCAGAAATTTAGATTTTTAGCTAAGGATGTTTTTACCATATATGGGCATGGTGGACGATAGAGCATGTGTTTACTATAAGCTCATCTTAAAACGGCTCAGGTGAGCTTATAAAAACGTACATGAGATGCAAACGGCGCAAAACTTTAATGTCAAACCATAAAACATAAGGATCACAACAGAAGCATTTTGCATAGGAGAACCATTTTTTGTTAAGATGTTTAAGTTAATTCAGATGTGGTGAAATTGAATAAACTTAAGATAAGTGACACATATTTCACTACTATTCTTCTGGAATGTACGATGGATAAATGCCGAAAGTAAGCATTCCTGCTGCAGATTGAATCATTTTCTAGAGACATCTGCTATATGAAACGCACTTGCTTACATATCCAGTCTTACTAACTGAACTGTAACTGGCATGCATAAGTTATAGTTACTTGTACTTATATGACAGAAGATGGACAACATCAGCAGCAGCAACATCAACAACAACAACAGCATTATATAAATAAAAGATTAAAAATACCTGAAAAGTGTCCAGGATTTCGTTAATGGCGCAGACTGGTCCAGGATTTGTTTCAGCTGCAGTCTTCTCTTGGATAGCTGTAAAATCTAAAATCCCCGTAAATCCAGCACCTACACCGCTTCGCTGTGAGTACAATAATTCTATGTTTGGGCATTCGTCGACAATTAGTGGCAGGTGTGCATTGCATAGAAAACAGTATATGTTTCTATAGAGTATTGTCGGATATGGTCGCTCCATAACGTAGATCTGCTGGAAATCTTTGCAAGCAGCTTCCAGTGCCTCATCGTATAACTGCCACTGGCCTGTGACATTGCACGTCGAGATGGAAGGGATCAAACACAAGTTATCGGTGTGGTCCTCATTAGATGGCGGTTCTAGCGTAAGTTCGCATTCGTCAAGAACAGATTTTATTACTTCATCCGGTGAATCTTGTCCGTTCATAGTTTCATAGCAATTTGTTACTATCTGCCAAAGGCTGTATTCCGTTACACCATTACATAGTGCGCAGTGTTTGTTACTGTATATCTTGTTCGTGTGTTTGTCCGTTACCCAGGTTAGATCTTCGATTGATGCCGGTTGGTTTCCACTACACCTCGTCGCTAAAACACCATCACTTGCATCAGAGGGACAGGTTTTGGTTACATGATATCCCCATTGCGCTGCCTGGTCGCTACCTATAGCGACTCGTGTACATGGTTCAATGGGTTGTTTGTCTAGGAGTTGCTTATCCGGGCAACAAATCCCGCGCTCCCAGCAATCCTCTGCGCACGTGCAATGCATGCAGCATGACGTTATCGTTTGATCTTCCAGTTTGTTTGTTGCGTTGCGGGAGCAATAGTCTGTATTTGGACACAAGGCGTACAGGGAGCTAACTCCTGTCACATCACGTGGATCTGAATTACTGTCACAGATTGTCAAGAAACTACCAACTAGTAATGAGAAAACAGTCCAGAAGTTCATCATAGATCAGGATTTGTTTTCAACATTTACTCCGCGTTATTTTTATCAAAACTGAAAAGCGTCTTTTTTTTGTTGAAAAAGTAACAAAGTTTTAAGCAAGCTCCATGCGATACATAAAATGTTGGTTTTCGAAACCCCTATTTAAATGTTGCCGGTGAGATGTGAATGTGAATACAGGCAGTGAAACTCTTAGTTGTTATAAAGGCATTAGGAAAACTTGCCCATGCAATATACAGAGATTTTTTTAGCTTTAAAGTTGAACATTTTCCTCTGATAAATTGTGATTTTTTTTCTTATTGTTGTCCAAAACATAGATTGTTAGTACCCACAATCTTTGTGTTGGAGCAAAAATAAGAAAAATTAATATACCCCTGTAAACCCCATTTTTCTATATAAAAGTGGGGTTCAAGGGGGTATTAATTGCACGGACATGTTTTCCTGATGACATTCTTGTGTCAGATACAACGCCTCGATATCTATGGATCATATTTTTTATTAATTAACTTACACTTTACGTAAGCATTGTACCGAAAGTGTCAGGAAAACGGACCTCAGATTAATACATCAGCTACAGCCAGTTATGTCCAACATGATTTCTGGAAAGAAATTCCAAACCCAAACAAATGCCGTTGGTTGACTTTCATTTGCACCAAAAACGTGGTAATGAGTTCTTTTACGTGTATCAAGGAAAAATAGTTGAGCATGTCATATTCCCATAACTTTAGGTACATGTACATGCCCAAATTATCTACATTTCTTTTCTCTACATATTTTCCCGCCTCTCTCTCTCTCTCTCTAGCTGCTATAATTGTTTCATCTACATGTATCATTATTATAGCTCCAAACGTTCTGCACAATAAAAACTGTGTTTAAAGGAGGGCCCCGCCCAATGAGCCATTGAGAAAAAGAAGGGCTGCTTGTGTCGCCAATTAAAACTTGGTCACTAGTTAACCACTTAGAAGGTGTGAGTCTGCCAAGGAAAAGTTGATCATGTCAAACCACCCATACATTTGAGCCGCCTCGTGGGAAAACCAACAATCTGCATATGCGAAAACAAAGACGCAGATCAGCTTCGCGGTAACCGCGAAGCTGATCAGCGTCTTTGTTTTCGCTACTCGGAAAGTATTGTTCCTCTTCTACTTAAATCCAAAATTTCAAGCTTCTAGCTCTTTTCTGTGACTGTACAGGTCGGTTTGTGTCGGACCTGGTCGGAAACCACATTGTTGGTTTTCCCACGAGGCGGCTCAATTTTAGTTGTTTACTTAGATGGTTATATGCTCAAGCACATTTTGGGTGTCATGGCATCATAATGTAGGGTAGTAGTCCCATAAAATGGAGACGTTCCAGCGTTTTTCTGTTGACTGGGACGCTAAGCCATAAATCAAACAAACAAACACTATACTTCAGTTTTAAAAACTTAAAGACAATTTCAGGAAATGATAACCAATGTAAAATGTTCCCATCAGGAAAACATTTCCGTGTAATATACAGCTCCGTTTCATAAGTTTAGTACATACCTTTTGTTTCATAAGTAATGGCATAGCAGTACCCGTACTTGGAGCTTGACCAAATGGTGTTTGCATTTTGAACGGATTTCGTTCTGTCAAACTTAATACATAAAACTATTTATTGATTGTAACATTTTAGATTTTAATCGATTGATTTATTAATAGTAACACATTAAAATGACGAGCAAAATATCATAACTTCAGGGATACAAATGTCAACTTAACATTGATTTCATACACTTCAAGTAAGTTTTAACCAAAAACAGATTATATCGTTAAATTGGCATACCAACCGGCAAAGTACACCTAACATAATATTTGGTCTACCCTGTGTATATTCAAGTTTATTGAAGCTTGAAATAATGCACCCAAATAGCCATGATACACCAAATTATATAATCAGTCAGCGTTTGATACATAATTACACATACAGCCGTTTGTTTTTACAAAGAACACTGGTCAAACAGTTGAATATAAATATTTGATCCAAAGAAAGCCGGGGACACAAAATGGCGAAACGACAGTCCAAACAAGGTGAGGCAGTCTAGTAGGATGCAAGATTTCAAGCTTCAATAACCTCGACTGTACATAGGGTAGACCAAATATTATGTAAGGTGTTGTCTCATGGACGCGCTGCCATTTTTAAATATTGGAATAATAAATTTTTAGTTCAAACTGTCCTGTAATGTGTGAAATCAATGTTAATATTGACATTTGTGTCACAGACGTTATGTTATTTCGTTTATCATATTTTATGTGTTATTATCTATTTATAAATCAATCAAAATCTAAATTGTTACGATCAGTGAATAATTCTATCTATTAGGATTAACTTAGCCAAATGCGTTCAAATCTGCAAACAGCCAATAAAATTTGGCCAAGCTTCAAGTACGGATACTGCTATGCCATTACTTATGAAACAAATCAGTATGTACTTAACTTATGAAACGGAGCTGTAATTAACGAGACTCGTCAAAATTATTATTTTTAGCCTGTTATCGATACGAAGAAACAACAACACAAAAACATGTTAATTAAGCCCCGTCGCGAGAAAACCGGTCTTCGTGGTTTCTGACCAGGTCTGACACAAACCGGCCTGTGACAGAAGATGGTTAGAAGCTTGAAATTTCGGCTAATATAAGTAGAAGAGGGATTGCACTATCCGAGTAGCGAAAACGATACAAAGGCGCTAATCAGCTGTGCAGTTACTGCACAGCTGATATGTGCCTTTGCTTTCGCATATGCAAAAGTCCAGTTTTCTCGTGATACGGCTCATTCTTTTAAAAAAAAAAACCTCGCAACTTTTCAAATTAATTTTCTTTGTTCATACGTTTAAGGTGAAAAACAGAAACGAGTTTTATTAACATTACTTGGCATTTCTATGCACGCACATGGAGCCTGGTATAGTAACATAATTAACAAGAAACGTCACATTTAATGTCATCAACTTGTTGTTTTCACCAATGTCCCAAAAAATAAAAAAATGACTGGCTATATTTTCACCTAAATGTTGTTTTACGGACGCTTCAGGTGCAAACAAAATATTATTGAAAGGACTTGCCAGATTTTCAACTTAGTGTTGTTTTACTTACGCTTCAGGTGGAAATGAAAAAAGAGTCTAATTAACAATACCTGACAATTTTACAAGAATGGTTGTGTAACATATTAAAGGTGAGAACAGTATAATATTCATTAACATAGCCTGATACATTTTACAGTTAAAAGTTGCGATTTACAGCATTGGTGACTTTCAAATGCCCTCGGAAATATTGAAAGCTTGATACTCCAAGTACCCCCAAAAGTACCTTTATATGTGTTTTACTCATAACGTCGAAAAAGGTAAAACAAAATTATTTGCGTCAGACTGGTCTTTGTCTACCGTCGGAGCGTTCATATGGTTATGAATAAAAATCAAAACAGATCCCTTAAGAGCAATGAACATATAAATGAGAAAGGGGATGAGCCATACCATGGTTTCGGCTACTAAAGCACCGTCAGTGACCCTTTAGATTTGACAAAATGGAGCCAAAGAGAATCACCGCAATTTTACAACTTTAAACAGGGAAATCGATGCAAAGACTGGTATTATCCAAATGGGATCAAATATACAGGTGCTTCACACATTTTTTATAGGTAGGGATTTTTCTCATAATTATTTACACACACCAATGTGATAAACGGGGCAGCCATCCACGGGCCAGTCATCCGCTTAATTTCGCAGATATAAGAAAATATTGCATGGTATTTTTAAACGATTAAAAAGACAATAAAATTGTATAAAACAAACGGCATGTTCTGAATTATTATTCTATATTCTTGTCACGTGATAGTGTGTCCAATATTCCTTATAAAATGCACATATGCACATGTTCCCTTTTGGAGAGTCATCAATACAAAAATGAGAAAGGGGATGAAATTCATCTATAGGTTCCTAATGCATTATGACTATGGAAATGTTCTCGTAATGTTTAAGATATAAATGATTGAGCCACGACATGGAGTTACCTGTTTTTGCTTACATGTACATGAAAAATTAAAAGCTGTCTGTCATTATTATCATATGCTAAATCCTTTATAGCGCAATATCTTATTTTCATCAATAGATAACTCACTCAAAACAGGTTATTTCATGACGTGACTAATTTAATTCTGTGCCTTTGATATTTTTTTATTGTCTAATGATATATGTTTTGTATGTTTTGAGGGCCTCGGGGAAGATTGGCATAGCCAACCGAGTTACCCTCGTTAAATAAAGTAATTACTTACTTACTTACATGTACTTACCTAATGAATATAACCAGCCCATCATTTTCTCTCATTTGATGTTGATATCAATACAAAGACTAAATAAAGACGAAGTTTCAATCAGTTTGGCTTTTAATTTCATTGGATATGTAGTGGATACGCTCGTACGTTCTAAAACAAAAACTAAATTCTGACAATTTGAAATGCTATCATTTATTACTTATTCTTACAATTTGTTTTCAAGAAATGTCGACTCTTTAAAAGTATTATTGCCAGACTGAGAATTCTAACTATTTCAAGGCGTTTGTGAAGTTGTTTCCTAGCTCACAAATGAAGCATCGCCAAAGTAGCACAGTCACTTAAAGGTAATACCGACTCGGGCATACCGATGCTAAACACTAGGTAAACAAACCCTGTTGTAATCTAAGAGAGACAAGAATTAGCTGTCTTCATGTCAAAGCAATGTGTAATAAGGCTTGAGGTATCAGAAAAAGCTTTAATTGGTTAGCGTCACACGTTTACAGTTGATTCAGAGATACATGAAATAATAAGCTTTACGAAAACACGCCCATGTAATATACAAAAAATTTTTTGGTTTTAAAAATGAAAATTTTCACAGGACAAAATTTGATATTGTTCTTATTTTTGCTCAAATCATAGATTGTGGGTACACGTTAAAATTATGTGGTTTCTTGTGGTGTCAAAACTTTCTCAGCCGTTGTCCGAGATGGGATTTTGAGCTTGACTGCGTCAAATTCCAAGTCTTTCAATCCGTAATTCTTGTCAATTCTCATTACCCGCACATATATAGGTGAAGCTTAGAATTTATCGTATAACGAATGGAACAAGATGGTAAAGATAAATGCATATATACTAAACAAAAAAAAAAAAAAAAAAAAAAAAAAAAAAAAAAAAAAAAAAAAAAAAGGAAAGAAAAGCACACAACAGTTATATTCCACTGAATTTTGTAGCAAACTATTATACAAACAGAAATCATTGCATTTTTTACTTCTGCACTAGATGTCATGCTTCCGAATGCAAGAAACCGATTTTCATTTTGATGAGTATTTACGGGGTTATGCGATGCCGACTGTGAAAGTAGTAAACCACACTGTGCGCATGCGCAAGCTTTAAAATAATAGTATGATTTAAATCCGCTATAAGCCCCCATTCAAAATCACCATGTATCACTCAGCGGATAACTTACACATTAAAGAAATAAAAGGAGTAAAATTGAAATTATCCCCCTTTCAATTAAACATATAGGGATTTTGATGGTTTGTGTGTCATGGAACTTTTTTCTTTTTCATGAATTTCAATTAGGGTGCAACAGACATTGTTTCTTGGTGATTTGGAGGTTAAGACGTGTGCGCATGCGCAGAGCAAATCTATCCCGATTTGCATTTTTTAAGACGACAAAAATTCTCATTCAATTTTTATCGAAATGAAAATCAGTTTTCTTTAGCATGATATACCCTAATATCCCATGAATTGGAATCATACAGCAACAGAACTGAAATTATCAACGTTTTACCCTTAAAACTCGAAAATCCTTGGTGTCCTATTGTTGCGTTTCTTTTTTTGTTCAGTATATATGTGATTTACTATTCTTTTACGTCAGATGCATGGCAACGTTACAGTATAGTTAATACACACTTTGACAATGTCGTCACCAAACGTGATAAAGTTTTGTGAACGCTAGATGCCTTTGACATTTTACAGTGCCGTGTGAACTTGTTTCCATCATTATAGAAACGCGTTATTGAAAATGAGTCAGATCAACAAATGCATATTATAAATTTTTAGTCCTTTTGGAATGAAACCATCGTTAAATAACTTTCCCGGGTATTATCCAGTGGTTTAGGGAGCTAAAATGTCTTGCTCAAGGACACAACGCAAAGCTACAAGTGGGGATCGAACCAAACACCTCTCCACATCGGTGCTACCGCGCTAGCATGCCTGCCTTGCAACGTTATGTCTATAATTTTAAACAAAGTTCAGCTTCTCTGAATGTCAACAAATAACCACAAACTAACTGACATTCGTTATAATATTTCATTGACTCACAAATCAGATAAATTATTAATAAAATGCTATTTTATCATGATTATAACATTTACATGTTTATGTCTAATTGTAACATATAAATTTTAAATAGAAAATTTAACAAATTAAAGTTTTTGTTCAAAGAAGACGAACTAAGTCTTATGAGATAAACACAATGTTAAGTGGCAGTCATTTTCACTCTGCTGAGGTATTGTCTTTGCTAATTGAATCGGTGTCATTGAAAATATCAGGTACAAATGCACCCCCGCTGAATGTCCCCTATGAAGAAATCAAATCTGCCTGTCGATTTGAGAACTTGATCTGATCTGTTGATAGTGAGCCGCGTCATAAGAAATCAACATTTTGCATATGCGAAAACAAAGGCGCAGTTCAGCTTCGCAGTAACTCATATAGCACACGGATAGCACAATGCCCCTATCTTCTAGCCATCTGTGCTTGTACAGCTCGGTTTGTGTCGGATACCACATTATTGGTTTTCTCATGATGCGGTTCAATGGTTTCACATTTTTTGTGTTATTATTGTTAGTGCTTTGTACTAATTGTGTTATCGTGGGGGAATCCTTATAATCCCATTTTGAAGACATTTCGTAGCAAATATCACAATGGTTCCGTGTTCCATTATAGCTTGACCACGAAAAATTGGCGGTTTTATGGTTATATTATTTGTCAACATGTAGCTTTTTATAGATCGCCGTTTATCATAGGTGTTTTCCAAACAATTCACCGATTACTTACGGTAAATGTATTGACATGTTGTTCTTAAAAAAATTAGAGAAAGGAATTGGCTCGGTAGGTAGAGGAGCACTTTAGTTCATTTGGAAGAGAACGTATTTTTGACGTTAAAGAGACAACCCGGTTTCGAATCCCATCAAAGACATTTTTATAATATTATAGAGTGTTCTTCTTTATCTTCATTTTTTTCTTTCTTTATCTTTTATGGTGTTATATTTTCTGATATTTTATTTAATTTATTCTCCTTGCAGATCATATCATATTTTTATGGGACTAAACAAAGTATATTTGAATTTCCAAGTATATCTTTTACGGACATATTAACTATAGTAGGTATCCATATAATAATGCTTATTTGCACCGCATTGTCTGCATCTTTTAGGTTATTTCATGACATGTCACACATTAAATCATAGTTTCAACTTATGATGACAGGCCGTCACACCTTCGTCTGCGGAAACAGTCTCCTCGTCGGTTAATGTCGCGTCACCAGAACAATCGCCACCCACCGTCAGCGTAGCTGCCGTACGTGAGCCAAACAACGACTGAATTTACATTGAAAAAAAAAATCTAGATTATCATGTAAAACACGAACTGCATGAAAGTATGAGTGATGATTAGGGAATAGCGTGAAAAAAAAAAAATAAATAAAAAAAATAAATAAAAATAAAAATAAAGAAGAAAATAAATAAAAAATGGAATAACTCTTAGAAAAATATCTAAAGGGATTCGAACCCGCGATGGTCGGATCCTACGTCCTGCGGTCTAACCATTACACCAAATTCTAATGCAAACGTCCAAATGATATGAGAGTATTTGTTAAATACCACGCTTCACGAATTCCGATAAACCGATCAATAGTTTTCTAAATACTCGCATAGGATTCCGTATACGTCATCAAATTTATAAATACACATCGATAACCAAAATATTTACCAAACACCCGGCCATATTATGATGGTCAAGCTATACCGTAACACAACAAGTCACGAGGGTGCGAAAATAAACAATGCAAGGATTATACTTAGCTTTCAATGTCAGCTCTCTAATATTTAGAATTCCAATCATGACGTTTTTATTTTTCTGCAACAATTGCTCTTGGCATGCGTAGGTAATGTTTTCGATTTCAATGTACAATGATAATAAAGATGTACGAGTATATTTGGCACAATGTTTCACTTTACTTGACTAAAATTCGCCATCAGTGAGTCACAGAGTCCAAGGACACTATTTTGTATTCATATACAGACAAACACTGACTGGGAGGTTTCCATATAATTACTAGTAGGCATTTGTTAATTTGTTAGTCACGTGAGTTTTGGATCCTGAATTGCCCACAATGTCACAGGAGTTTCATATTGTGCCTCCACCACATTCATAGTGTTTGTTTGTTTTGTTGTTTTTTGTACCGCATTAATTGTTCCATTGCAAACATGCCGTTATTTCGTTGGACAAAGAATAAATGTGAACTTATAAAATATGTTGTCTTTGTAGTGTAAAATGAACATTTTGATTGCAACAACAACTGTACACTCTTGTCCTTAAATCATCATTGGTCGTTACAAGTATAATATTATACAGAATATTATATATACACCTCGACAAAAGTTTAGCATATTCTAGTTTTAAAGTGTAAAAGTTAAAGGCCCGCAAAATATTTTAAAAACATAAAACAAATTCGCAATTCACGGATTTAGGAAGAAAGCATGTCATAGCATGTCGTAGCAAAGAACAAATGAAAAATTTGTCTCAGATTTTTAAAATTTATGTGGTACAATATGCATTATTTTGATAATAAACCGTATTTCTAAAATCTGAATTCTGCGCCCCATATGACACGCCTGTACAAAATTCACACCCAGATCAAGGAAGCGTATGTTGGAACAACCTGTTACATACAACAAATGAGAGCTGAAAGTCAAACTCTGGCATTTCTGGAAAGAACAAAAATGTATAGAATGTATAGCACTTTCAAAACTTTCAAAACCTTGATGACAAGCCCATTCCCCACACGAAACCATAAACTAAGAACAAACATGGCTAGTACAACTATATAGATATATACTTATTTCATTATAATCATTTGAGCCACCGCATGGGAAAACAAACAATCTGCATAGGCGAAAACAAAGGCGCAGATCAGCTTCGCAGTAACTGCGAAGCTGATCAGCGCCTTGGTTTTCGGAACACGGATAGTACAGTTCCTCTTCTACTTAAATCCGAAATTTCAAGCTTCTAGCTCTTTTCTGTGCTTGTGCAGCTCGGTTTGTGGACCTGTTCAAAAACCACATTGTTGGTTTTTCCACGAGGTGGCTCTTGTGGTGACCATCATGTTATGGTACAATGACGACAGTTTCCCTCGACCGATTTAAAGAAATTACATTTGTAAAAACAGTTAAGGAAAACAAACAAAATTGATTAATATCTCTTCATGCTTTAAAACAATAGTACTAATTAATTATTTCGCAAGTGTCACAAAGTACGACACTTAGTACAAGTGAACAATTCTTAAAGGGGGTCTTCTACATGGGAGAAATGGCCATATGAGAGTATAAACTTTCATGTCTGCCGATAAACAATAAGACCCTTGCAGAGCGAGGGTATAAATACGGGTGAGCTTTGCCAATAGAATCAAACCTATTCTAACGCTCTTACTGAACACTTACTGACCTTCGACAACGAAACTGATAAAAATGGTGGTGAAAGTAGAAAAGCCAGTGAACTGCAGTGTGGTTGGGGATGCCATGATTGGAAAATCAGACATGGTGAAAGCTTTCTTGGACAGAACAAAGCCTGATGCTGCCTACGTTGCTACAACTATCGAGACCTATGAAGGTATGTATCGGTTTTATTTCACTTTCACTTAATCTCTTTTAAAGATTAAATGTTTTTAAGTCTATTGTTGTAAAAGAAATACAATTCTAAAATTTATTGTTATTAGGCTAATTTTATATTTCAAACTAATAAATTAACCAAATTTCATATTTGA
This sequence comes from Rugalucina vietnamica, assembly GCA_964017185.1. NCBI lineage: Eukaryota > Metazoa > Mollusca > Bivalvia > Lucinida > Lucinidae > Rugalucina > Rugalucina vietnamica. Next base: position 35,819,031 of record OZ024872.1, read on the forward strand.
TTTCTATTAAGAATTCAAAATTGGTTCAAAGTTTTCAAATGACTTATGTCTGTTTCACTTTTTCTCTCTTCAGGAAGTCTCGAGGTAGAGGGACAGAAACACACAATAAATGTCCTGGACAACTCCGGTCAACACGACTATGAAAACATCAGGTCCAACTCCTACAAGGACACCGACGTTCTGGTCCTCTGCTACTCAGTCGCCGACCAAGAATCCTTCGAGAGCGTCTCCGATTTCTGGGTCCCCGAACTAAACAACAGTCACCGTCACCGAAAGCCGATCATTCTCGTAGCGACGCAAACGGATCTGAGAAATGATAATGATAGTGAAAGTATTACTACGGAAGAAGGTGAATTGCTCGCTAAGGACATTGGAGCTGATTGTTTTATTGAGTGTAGCTCATTGGACACTGACTCTGTAAACAAAGTCTTCGAACACGTGGTTTCCTCGGGACTTAAATACAAAAAGAAAAGGCACGGGTTTGTTCATAGGATCTTCGGTAAATGAACAGTGACTTGACATTGCTCCAAATGAGCCGGTTATTTATTCTCAAATAACACGTGAACATCAACGTCGCGTGGGACGTCACGGCAGTATGCGTAGTAGAGAGAGGAGGGACATTACGTATGACTTCATCAAACGTCATATGCTGAAATGGAAATAGAGACTTGTTTTGGAGGAGGGGCCAAGCAACTAATCGTCACGTTGCTTGGAACTGTATAAAACTGTTCATGAATAAATTTGTGTTTTCTTATGTCTGAGGAGTTTAAGATGTTTTTTGTTGTGACATACTAGTATACTATAAATGTAAAATGTTGTATTTTTGTTTAATATCGTATAATACATATGTCCACTTTTTAAATATTTCATTCCATTATTGTCATATAAAGGAATATTAATTTATTTTCAAAACCATTTACTGTCCATTTGCATTGTGACTTCTTTAAATTCAACATCTATTTGAAACAAACATTTTTTTACATGTATCCTAAAACATTATTTAAATTTTATTTTAACATTCATTAGAAACAATAAATGAATTATATTATCAACATCTTGTTTTTGTATTATTGTTTGATCACTTTTCGAATGAGTGATTGTGAAAAAGGTCAGGTGATTAGGTGATACTACAAGTGCAGTGTTTTTTGACTGATACATCTTTTCATTTAGATCTACATATCTCGTAATGTGCATTAGGAAAACATATCCGTGAAATGTATACCCCCTTAAACCCCACTTTTATATAGAAAAACTGGGGTATGCAGGGGTATACCTATTTTTCTTATTTTTGCTCCAAATATAGATTGCGGGTACTCGTAGGAACCGCCTCGCCGAGGCGGTTCTAACGTGTACCCACAATCCATGTTTTGAGCAAAAATAAGAGCAATATCGAAATTTTTCAGATGAAATTTTTAATTTTCATAGGTGAAATAAATCTCTATATATTGCATGGACAAGTTTTCGTAATGGCATCGCCTTATCGGCAGCAAGAGTTAGGTGTACAGTACAGCAGCTTGCGGATACTAGGATGATAAGAAATTGCGAGAAATATAGTAAAACATCAGGCACAAAAGTCCTTATATTGTCACCAAATTTACCTACCTTATGGCACAGACTGTACATCGGAGGCAAAATTGCGTTTTGATTGCGCAGTTTTCTGGTGTTTGCTTACTTTTACCTTTTTAATCATGACCAGGCTCTTTCATAACAGACAATACGACATATTTATTCTGTCACGAGAACTACGAACTAGAGTTAAATGCGAGCCTCAGAAAATGCCACGGTAAAATAATTTGTCCTACATGTAACTCAATTACAAAGAGGTTGTAAGCTGATCAGTAGTACCGAAGAAATAAAAAACCACCGACTTACAAAACTGAAGTATGCAAGTGATATGGGTCAATTAAATTACGAATTACAACGTGTCCTGAAACAGTCAGAAACATACGTTCGCCCTCAAAACAAATATGAAGCGTCTACATGAAATTGCGAGAATTCATACACGTGTCTCATCCGCCTAGTTAACAGCTCTTTCCCAACTCGAAGTCACTAAGTTACCTAGGCTAAACATTGTATGTTTTAAGACACGCATGGTAAAGAAGAAATGAAATGGGCAACAGATAGAGCAACATCAGAACAACATCGTTTGAACGGGTTTCTAGTAAGTCTTGTAAAAGCTTCGTTAAGATTAGTCTGTTCAAACATGGGGCACACAGATGACGGAACAACTATGGTTGGTTATTTGGCAAGCTGCTGAACTCAAGTTTGAACGCTAAGAAACACAGAAGTTTCGTTCCTGAAGTCATAACATTGGAAATCTTAAGTAAAATTATACATTATACATGTCTGCTTTTTTATTACTAAGACAAGCAGTGTGCTTTGCAGAAAACCGAGTGTGAACACTGCAATTTTGCAATGTTTTGACTGCGAAATGCTTCTATGGGCTCCTGTCCTTGTTAACAATCTAAATTAGGACATATTTCATTGTTTTACGATCACAAAACTATAAATTGCGGTCCACTGACGTCAAACCCCATGGCGGCGATAGTGTTACAATTTTTGGCAGACTTTAACACCCTGTGAGAGAATGTTATTGTTTTAGTAGTCATTCCAATTAACTCATATAAGCCTAGCTTCCCATTTATGGGATATAAGCACACAGTTTAGCCCCAGATGAGACGCCGTAGCCTGATTGCGGCGTCCCATCTGGGGCTATTATGTTTGCTTAAAGAAATGTCATCGAAAAAATAGAGTAAAAATTCATTATCACTCCATGACAGTGGACTTATCCAAATGATAGCGATGGGCAAGTCCATTTGTCATATATGGGTCAACGTAATAAGATACACTCTGTGCGGTATATCTAGAAATCATTTAGAACAAAACTGTTGATAAGTGCAAAAGTCAAACATAAAAGGACAGTTCCTGAGTTTTAGGAACAGAGTCAGTTGACTTTTTAAGCGGTCGAAGGGACATTTGAGCCGCCCCATGGGAAAACAAACAATCTGCATAGGCGAAAACAAAGGCGCAGATCAGCGCCTTTGTTTTAGCCACTCGGATAGTACAATTCCTCTTCTACTTAAATCCGAAATTTCAAGCTTCTAGCTCTCTTCTGTGCTTGTACAGCTCGGTTTGTGTCGAACCTGTTCGGAAACCACATTGTTGGTTTTCCCACGAGGAGGCTCATTTATTATCATGGAGCTTGGACACACTGGTGATTATTTTAGGGCTCTGGGTACCAAGTACATAATTTGGGGTTTTAAGGGACGCGACGCGAGAAAACCGGTCTTCCGAGTTTCTGACCAGTTGCGGCACAGATAGGCGTGTGTAGTCACAGATGAAGGCTAGGGGCTTGAACGTTTGGCTATAAGAAGAAGAGGAATTGTACTGCACAGCTGATCTGCGCCTTTGTTCTTGCATATTCAAAAATCCGGTTTTCTCATGGTGCGGCTTAAGTGTTCAGGGAGAAGCGAGCGAAAAGCCGCCCCCCTTTCATGAGGGACCTCAACTCTAGGTCAGGAAAATGGACACATGTTAAAGAGCTGTAGAAAGAGGTTGACACCCAGAGACATGAACTTACACTATGAACCGAAATGGGAAATAGTCGAATCGAACTAATAGGAATTGAGCCGAGCACCAGAAGACATCCTCTGATGGGTGATAAATTGTTGATTGGGACCCCCGAAATAAAATGGGATTTTTTTTCAAAGGCGCACTTATTTGTGTTATGAAGAAAATCATGGTTTCCATAGCAACTTGTATTGTATTGTATATTGTATTTCCAGCCCATTTAGGTTCACCTCACTTTGCTATAAGGCACCAGGTAAAATACAAGTTTTGGATACTACGCAACCATTGACCAAACTATTGGTACAGAAAAATATCTCAGAAATATGGAGTTTGATCATGTAGATTCCAAACTACAAACCAGTCACGACATGTAGTTGTGCCAGATCGGCAACCACAAATATGATTTTTGAACATAGGGGTATACCTACAAAATCAAACATAATTTAGTTACTGATTATCCTAGCTCACTAAACATGGTATCATTTTAAAGCTTATGCTTAGGCCTTTCATCCAACTGTAGCTTGTGTAAAATATCTAAATTATATATTCATCTAATTTGCATATTCATGAATACCGGTATTGATAGAATCATAATAGAAAATATATAAATAGAAAAAACATAAAATACACTGACTTCAATAACAGACAGCCATTTTCGCATCATGTCGATAAGCGATACAACTTGATAAATCCTAACATGTCATGAATCTATGCATAAAAATTAGCTCATTTGCATATTTATGAATATTTATAGAAACATGAGAAATTAAGAAAAAAAATTCAATGGACTTCTTAGATAGACTAATTCTAGTCACAAATCATCACTGCAGCTTGTTGTTAACCATTTGTTATACAATTTTTCATTTTCTAACCTGCAATGGCCCAATATTAAAATAATCTAATTTGCATATTCATGAAAATAAAATGAAAGGACATTGAAAATGAGGGGGGGGGGAATTCAATAAAATCCGTAAATATTCCACCCACCATCACTGTGGCATGTTGTCATTTATACGATTTGACTGTCCTATCATGAAAAATACTATACGACAAGAATCTAGTTTGCTAACTTTGCATATTCACTGTATCATTTTCATGAATACGATGATACAAAGAAACAAGAAATTGAGATAGAATTTGAAACAAGCCTTCATCGTAAATATTTCAAAATACTTATTTTAATTGAAAACAATCTTTTTGGCATGTAATTGTTGGTCAGTAATATAATATGACTATTCTTACATACATGGGGCCCGTATGAACTTTCCATATTTGCATATTCATGAATATTGATCTGAAAATAAGATATTGAAAGAAAGTTCAATTAAAACCGTAAACATACTTATTTAAGTCAAACACCAGCATCGTGTCAAGCTGTCGTTAATCATTTATGTGATGTGCATGACCTAACATGTAATGGATCTATGTGAAAATTTGAATATTCACCAAAGTATCGAACCAGTGGCATCAATCAATCGATCTGTCTATCCATATAAGACAAAGCTGAGTGATTTATCCCCATGTCATATCTGTTGAATCCTAGACTTGCTTCGTTAAAGTTTGAAATTGGGATTAATTCGATTACTTTGGTGAATAAAAATAAATAATCATTCATATGCAAATTAGATAGTTTGCATATCCATGGTTTTCAAATTAGATAATTCGCACCTCTGATCAGTGTAATAAGTTTTGTTTGTAACCATTTCTTAGTTAATGCTTGTTCAATATTCTATAGCAGACATGTGATGAATTAAGAGTGTGTTGTGGTAAACAGTATTAATTTGGGTTTTTCCTGTATTTTCTAAAGTTTTCATTAATATTCATGAATATGCAAATTAGAAATTTTGCATAACCACAGTGGCTTAGCATAAAGTTGACTCTGTATGGTATTGATGGTAGTGGACAAGTGCAATATAGGTACATATACATCTGTAAGGCACTCAAAACATTTTTATTCTGTTCGTTAATTTCTGATAAAGCGCTTTGGTTTTCATCAATATTCATGAATATGGAATATGCAAATTTCATATTTTGCATATTGAATGCAGATTAGGTTCAAAAGCGGAGCCGAAGCATTGCTAATAACATATTAGGTTGACAATGTTAGTATTTGAATACGAGTAATTACTTATTCAACTTATTGGAACTGTAGTATCGGTTGCTAAGGAAACCATGAATATATGCATTATCCATATGCACTTTTGCAGAATTTATGGGTTTTTTACATTAAGGAGGTCCCTCTTACTATAATGCTTCAGCGATATTCTTTCTGAAGTATGTAACGAAGGTCTAAATATCACAAGCCAACCCTTAAATGGATATGAGTTTAGTCATTTCTTTTTGTTTTTCATTAAAATTCATGAATTTCGACATGACCACTTTTCTTTATGGTAATTGAATGACTTGTTCAGAAGTATTAATGGCGCCATAGCAACATATCATTCTATGGTTTGAACTGAAATTAATGAAGTTATGAAGTTTAACAGACTTACTTGTTTCCAATGACTTTCAGTGTTTTCATTAATATTCATGAATATGAAAATTCAATATAATTTTCATTATAACACCAATTAATGCAAGACAGGTGTGTAAGCTCTAAATTGATACAACATTCAGTGGTCTACAACAAGTAAAAGCTGAAATATGACCAACTTTTCCCATTAGCTGATATATCAATATTGAAATTGCTTTGAATGGGTCATGACCTTTGACCCAAGGTCATTCCTATAAGAAAGGTCATACACATATTTTATTATTATTTTCATGAAGAGCAATAACAAGGCTATATTTCACATCATTGTCACTCAGCTCGGTTGGGGGCTATTTTTGGCTCTTAATGCACATCGCTCTTTCATGAACATGTTTTCCTGATGTATGATGACACACCAGTTTTCGCTGTTTATCTCATCAGGAAAGTATGTCCCTAAAACCTCACTTTTATAGAGCAAAACTAGGTAAAGCAGGGGTCTACTATTTTTTTCTTATTTTTGCTACAAAACATAGATTATGGGTGCTCGTTAGAATCGCCTTGGCGAGGCGGTTCAAACGTGTACACACAATCTATGTTTTGAGTAAAAAAAAAAAAAAAAAATACTGAAAATTTTCATTTTTACAACATTAAATCTCTGTACATGTATAAAATGCATGGGCATATTTTCGTAATCTATTGAATGAAAATCAAGTAAATAGAAAGGAAATTCAATAACGATAACAAAAACTTCGAGAATACCAGAAAAATCTTAAAATAAAATCAAATAAAAAGCTAAATTTAACCTTAACCGCAAAACACTTAAATAATACAAACTAAAGCCAAACTTAATCTTGATTAAAAATTCATGATATAAACAAAAGGGACAAAGCTATTAATGTAGCTAAAATAAAGGGCTGATAGACTTTGCCGTTACATACAAGCAGTTTCATTGGCTTACACACATTTACCCCGACCTCATAACAACTAAACTGTCCTATCATAAAATGGACATGTTTTAGTTTCAAAGTGTAAAAAATGCTTACTTTGTATATACTAATGCTACGTCTACACCGGGCCACGTTCTCACTACGTCCTTACTACGTCCTAAAAAAAATAAGGACGTAGTGAGGACGTGGTACGGTCTTGTAGGACGTGGTAGGAACGTAGTAAGGACGTAGTGAGGTCTTGATGGACGCGGAGGTCTTGGTCAAATTTTGAACATGCTCAAAAGAAACGTGGCGAGGACGGGGTGGAATTAGAACGCAGTAAGGACGTAGTAAGGACGTGGTAAGGACGTAGTAGGAACTTGTAGGACGTAGAAAGAACGTGGCGCAAACGTAGTGCGGTCTTCGTGGACGCGATGCAAATTTGTTGCAGACCATCAAGACCTCGCTACGCTTCTACTACGTCCTCTCTACGTCCTCGCTACGTCCATCAAGTTCTCGACAAGACCATACCACGCTTCTTGTATGTCCTTACCGCGTCCTAGAAGACTGCACTGCGTTCTTATCACGTCCTAGCGGTTCCTAACACGTCTTTAGTAGGTTCTTATCACGTTCACACCAGGTTCGAACTACGTCCTCCACGTTTTATTAATTTTGTTTTAATTGTCCCGTACCCTCAAGCAATTGCTTTCGCTTTTATTTAAATCATATCGAAATCGAAAGATGAACAGAGAATTCGAAGTACTCTTGTAACTTGCTCTCCTTCAAGGACATCATGCCTTACTTGGTGCACAGGCTGCACTTGTGCTATTTCACAGGAGGAGGAATAGAGGGGCAAGGTCTTGTTGGGTGCGCCCTTGGCTATCAGCTGAAAGGAGGCTTCAGTATGGGCATTACGACCGACTACTAGCGGAGTTGAGGATAGAGGCAATCTTCAATTTCATGCGAATACCACCGGAAATGTTGTCCGCCCGTCATTTTCTTACTGAAATTTCAAGCTGTTTCGCAACTTATCTGACTCTTAATACACGACTGATTAATATATTTACAGTTAGAACATACTGGAAACGTAGTTCGCGCGTGGTATGAACTGCTTGGTCTTTGTGAGGACGTAGCAAGGACGTAGTGGAAACGGGATGAACTTGGTGAGCGCGTATTGAGGACGTAGTGTAAACGTGAAGGACGTAGTAAGGACGTGGTGCGGACGTAATAAGAACGTGGCGGGGACGTAGTAAGGACGTAGTGGGAACTTAGAAATCCGAAATTGTTTCATTTTGACCCCGTCCTCGCCACGTTCTTGAATTTTTAGAACGTGGTAAGGACGTAGTGAGAACGTGGTCCAGTGTAGACGTAACATAACCATTCAAGATGCACTAAACCTTAAAATCATCGGTTTTATACAAAGAAAATGATCATAACGCTGAGTCAATTGAAATAAAATTATTACTGACATAATTGCGATCATAGTTAATATATATAAATATATATGATGAAACAAAAAATACTATTTATTCTACCGGCTTTGTTAATTTCTAATTTATATACAAATGTTTTGTTCAGACGTCACATTCAGATGCTTATAACATTGGCACTGTACACACTCGTACAGTGTTTTGATATGTTATTTGAGTAATAAAACTATTTGTAAAAAAAAAAGAAAAGAAAAAAAAATCGAAATAAACTTTGTCATTGTTTATGTGGTATAAATGGCATCTTCAATCTTTTTTCTTCGGACTTAATTTGCAAATCCAACCTCCGATCTTTTAATCTATGTCAACTTCAATTTAAGTCTAATATATGTTTCTGCTCGGGAAAATATTGAAATGCGTATGAGGTGTAAAATTTGTAGTTAAAATTCAAATGTCAAGTCTATCTCTTGTAACTGGAACCTGCGCTTATTTCTGTTCTGTTCCTAAGACTTGTTCCATGATTAATCCAAGTGCTCGAATATTTTCCAAAAAATCGTCCTTCTTCTGAGAGAACATTGGGCGAAGAATAATCCTCATGTTATCCCCAGGCTACAATGAAACATGATACTCGTATTGAATGGAAAACGTAATTATACTCACGAACTTTAAAAACACAACACTTATATTAATAAATACGAGGGGTTATCAAAAATTACGTGGACTTTTCTAATAACTTATGATTATATGATTCGATTCCGCTAAAACTTTCAATCCACATGGAACCATGTAATATGCAGCAGTGTGCAAATTTTCATCACAATCCCTTCATCCGTTATCAAATTATTGTGAAATGAAAACACCAACTTTCGCCATCATGGAGCACTCCGATGACGTCAGTGACGTCGACTCAAAAACACTGATTTTGAATCACAAAATGTGCTTTTTAGGGCTACTGATTTTTACATTTTTACTGCTCAAAATATGTTAAAAATTAGTCCACTATTGGAGCATGGTTTAAATTACCAATCTGTATAAAATTATTAATGTATTGCCTTGATTTGAGAATAAATGTGGACTGGGCATATTGATGCTGACTTTTAACATTATGTTTAGACGTTAGAACATTTTAAATGACAGATATGAATTTCTGATATTTATTTGGGTAAACGTGCATGCAATGTTTCATTCGTAATGCTTTATCAAAGGACCTTGAAGTTTTACTGTAACAGGCGAAAAAGAAATAAGGGTTTGTTTCAAATTGGAATTGTACAATATTGCGGTAGATCTGTAATGCATGAAATTCAGACATCGCTTAAACATTCTGAAAAAAGCAAGCATGTATGCCTAAGCAAAACAACGTGGGTGCACAGCTGGTCCACCGTTATCCTTGAGCAAGCATAAACTGTTTTGTTATGGATTCATTAAGACACATGACAAATTTGGCTGTGATCTGCAAAAACGTTTTGAAGGAAGAAAACGCAAAAGAAATGCAATACTACAGTGCCAAGCTTAACGTCATTTCTGACGTTCTCCGTGATGGGGAGGGTGGGGTACGTAAAACCATCACCAACTGCTAATAAAACATTTCAGATTAACCAAACTTTCAGAATCTAGTGGATTTAAGCAAGTTTATCGTCAGCTGCAATTTGAATATGTTTGCCTGAACCGTTGTCAAGTTATGGGAAAAGTCCACCTAATTTTTGATAACCCCTCGTATCGATTCTTTCTCTCAGAATAAAGGATATTTCCGAAATATATATTTGTTGAACTGAAAAGTACAATCAGTCAGCTTATCTTCAACACACAAAAATAAATAAATAAAATACAAAATAAAATAAAATAAAACAAGAGGACCAATGGTCCTGTAAACGCTCACCTGAGATCTGCTGCATATACCAATAAACATGTTTGAATATTATGGTATTTAACCCCAGTGCATGGGCAGATGAAGCCCTTGGGCCATTTTTTTCAGAATAATCAATATTCTGTCCATTTGCCAATTTCCTGCTGGCTTTTCCCTTCAAATGACATTTTAACAATTTTCCCCATTTAAATGCATGGTCAACCCATGTTGACCTTGCCATAAACTGGGTCAAGGTCATCACAGGGTCATGATTTATGGCCATAGATGCTTCACACCAAGTTTCTTTGAAAAGGTCCACCGGTTCCGGAGAAGAAGATTTTTGAAGGGTTTTTACCATATATGAGCATGGCGGCCATCTTCGTCATGTGACCTTGATTATTTATATATACATTGATTGCGCCATTCTATAGATGCTTCACATGAAATTTGGCTTTGATTGGCCAAGCGGTTTCAGAGAAGATGTTTGAATAGTATGGAAATATACATGTATGTTGCCCCGGGGTTGGGGCAAATATGCCCCTGGGGTCCAATTTTTTCAGAATCATTAATAGTCAGTCCTACTGCCCATTTTCTGCAAGACTTTCACTTTAAATTACATTTTAAAGGTTTTTCCCATTCAAATGCATTGGTGACCTATGTTGACCTTGCCGTAAAATAGGTCAAGGTCATCCAAAGGTCATAATTTATAAACACATTGTAGTACTTTAGTCCCCGATGCTTCATGCCAAGTTTCGTTGAAATTGGTCCATTGGTTCAGGAGAAGAAGATTTTTGAAGGGTTTTTACCATATATGGGCATGGCGGCCATCTTGATCATGTGACCTAGATTATTTATAAACACATTGATTCCCCCTTCGTATAGATGCTTCCTATAAAATTTGGCTTTTATTGGCCAAGTGGTTTCAGAGAAGATCTTTGAATATTTTTGTAATATACATGTATATTGCCCCGGGGTGGGGGCAGACCAAACCCTATGGTCTAATTTTTTTTTCAGAATTACCTACCTTCAGTCCATTTGCCTATTTCCTGCAAGTTTTGCCTTTCAAATAACATTTTAACAATTTTCCCCATTCAAATGCATGGGCGACCTATGTTGACCTTGCCGTAAAATAGGTCAAGGTCATCCAAAGGTCATAATTTATACAAACATTGTAGTACTCCAGTCCCCGATGCTTCATGCCAAGTTTCGTTGAAATCGGTCCAGTGGTTCCGGAGACGAAGAATTTTGAAGGGTTTTTACCATATATGGGCATGGCGGCCATCTTGGTCATGTGACCTGGATTATTTATAAACACATTGGTTCCCCCTTCCCATAGGTGCTTCATATAAAATTTGGCTTTAATTTGCCAAGCGGTTTCAGAGAAGAAGATCTTTGAAAATGGTGGACGACGACGACGACGACGGACGGACGACGGACGCCGGATCATGGCCATCCTATAAGCTCACCTTGTGAGCCTAACGGCTCAGGTGAGCTAATAAAATAAAATAAAATTAATAAATAAATAAATACTCGAAATTCAACAAAAATAAATTGCATAATACATGTAGGTCAATGGGGACGAAAGCAATTCTTCAAGCCCAACATGATTTTGAATGAAACACCAAACCCCGAATGAATGCTGTTGGTTGGCTTTTATTTTGTAACAAAAACGTGGTGATTACGTCAGTTAAATGTTTATCAGGAAAACCTATTTTTTCGAGTAAAATTTAAACAAATTCAAAACTTTTTGAACACAGTATATAGGCACGATACTAACGTAAAAGTACCATGACTTTAGGCGCTGTAATGTAAAAAACGCTAGCGCCTTAAACGACATTGAAAGAAAGCGGTAATGTTTATTTTGATTTTTCTTGTGCTTTACGTTGTTAGCTATCTTAGAAGATGATTTGCTTTCAAAAATTCACTTTCTTGTTGCCACAAATAAGTTTTATCCAGAAAAGTTACGTCGCGATGACGTTGAAGAAAGCAGCTTAAGCAAAGATTTCAGAGAACAGTTTTTATGGATAAATATTGTGTATGGTGTTAAATAAAACTAAAACTGAGATCCTTTAAGAGCAGTGAGCATATTAATGAGAAAATGGATGGGCCATATCCGCGGTTTTGGCTACTCAAGCCTCATCAATGGCCCTTTAGATTTGGCAACATGGAGCCAAAGGGAATTACAGTAAATTTGAAACTTTCAAGATTGTAGTCAATACGAAGACTAGTATTATCCAAATGGTGCCAATTTATTAAACGATGTATTGAAAATGAATCTAAACCGATCATTAATTTCGGATCACTCAGAATACCCTTGCTGATCCCAAAGGACCAAACAGAAAATATAATCTTCACTATGGATGATGTACGGGGAGACTTTTTTACGGCCGCCACACGGCACAACACCAGCTGCAGTTATAGCAAATAAAAATAAAACTGAGATCCTTTAAGAGCAGTGAGCAATTTACAATTTATAAGTTAATTTCATGCTTCTGTTTGAATAACACGGACAGAAATGCTCACACTATTTTTGGGGGAGTAAAAAACGCAGTAGTTTTGACAAAAAGGGTGAAAAAATCTGGAATTTCTCTCTAAAAAAATCCCTATTCTATCACATCGTGTGGTGGCCCTAAAAAGTCTCCCCGTACATCATGTATAGTGCAGATTATGTCCTTTGAGATCAGCGTGGGTATTCTGAGAAATCAGAAAATTATTTTAGGTTTAGATTCATTTTCTAACAAACGTGTAATATATTTGGCCCCATTTGGAGTGTCCTAGCCTTTGTATCGACTACCACGTTGAAAGATGCAAAACTACAGTATTCTTCTTTGGCTCCATGTTGTAAAATATATAGGGTCACTGAAGAGGCTTAAGTAGCCGAAACCACGGTATGGCCCACCCACTTTCGCATTAAAATGTTCACTGCTCTTAGTGGATCTCACTTTAATTTGTATTTATGATAGTTTCATCAGGACAACATGTATATAAAGTGCATACCCCATTGCATCACAATTATAAATAAAGTTAAACTGAGGAATACACAAGTATACGCTCTTTCTTATTTTTGTCCCAAAACGAAAATTGCACTCGTTAGAACCGCCCGCCTCGCCGAGCTCACATTCTGTGTTTTGAGACAAAATTATTAGAAATATTTTTACCCAAAGAATTTTTCAATTTTAACAGCTCAAAAAAATCTCTGTATGAGCCGCCTCATGGGAAAGCCAACAATCTGCATAGGCGAAAACAAAGACGCAGATCAGCTTCGCGGTAACCGCGAAGCTGATCAGCGCCTTTGTTTTCGCTACACGGATAGTACAATCCCTCTTCTTTTTAAATCCAAAATTTCCAGTCTCTAGAAATCTTCTGAGAGTGTACAGGCCGGTTTGTGTCGGACCTGTTCGGAAACCACATTGTTGGTTTTCCCACGAGGTGGCTCGTATATTACATGGGCAAGTTATCGTAATGATTGAGGGTGAACTATTACCTTCCCCGCCTCATCGATGAAAATATCCTCTAACTTCAAGTCTTGTTGAAAAATCATTTTATCATGTAACAGATGAATGAGATGCATCAAGGTTTTAGCAATCATCAGTCGTTGTTGGAGGGACAGAATATCTCTTTCTAGTACAGATGGCAACGCATAGAAACCTTCACTCTGAGAGGGATACTGCCAAAAGAACCTTGCTGACCAGGAACTTGTCTGTTTTTCCACATCATCTGTTAAGAAAACACTTCTCATTTACTAAGTCCAATTTACATGCGCCAAATTTACACGTGTGTAAGTTTGCTTCGGTGTGTAAACATACTCTGGTGTGAAAATCAACCTGTGTCAGCAAATGTAATTTGCGTTTGCATGGGGTTATCACTTCATCATTTCTTGATTAAATCCAGGTCGGATGTACGGACGCGTTGCCGTAAAACATGATTTCCTACCGTATAAACGATAGAGCAGATCAGCGCCTTGGTTTTCGCTACAGATAGTCTTTTTTTAATCTGAAATTCCTAGCTCTAGCCGTTTTTCTGTTACTGTACAGACCAGTTTATGTCGGACCTGGTCGGAAACCTCGAAGACCTGTTTCCTCCCGTGGCGGTTCATAATGACAATGCATTACTGGAAAGAGGCCCATATGATTCTATAAATCTAAGAATCGATAAAATTTAATACCTCTCAGGTATGTGACTGCCCAGGAAAAGCAGACTGCCCAGGAAGTGGTTCAAGTCAAACCATCCATACATAAAAGCCTAAGGCTTACTTGGGTGCTTATAATTTGGATGTCATGGTATCCTAATTTTAAGTGAAAATTCCATTTAGATGGGTCAACGTCCCGACATGACCGTAGCTGTTGACTGGGACGTAAATCATCAATTTAAACAAACAAACAACCATGACAAAAAAAATAAACCGGAATACGAATTTCAACCAACTGTTTGCTTGATTGTATGTTCCTAGCGTACGGAGCATTTCGCATTTTCTATGCAGTTACAAACGGGTAGATAGTGTTGGTCAGTCTAGACAACGCAGCGTCTTGAAATTCTGTCTTGCATTTCATTGTTAATTAAAGTGTTCATTATACACATACGAATTTCATTCTTTGGCTATAACTGGCACTTTGATTCCATTCTGTAAATGCAAACAGAGACGTGCTACATGCATTTTAACAAGTAAAGAGTCAAATCAATAACCATGCAAGTTCTACAGATCGTGAAACCGAACTTGCCGACAAATTGAACACTCGACATCGGCAGTGCAAGGAGGCAACAAAAGATTTTGGCGACTTCTGTCACACGTGTTACTGAATTGACATGTATTTTTCTGACGTCCTACTTCTTAAAATGCGTGTAGCACGGCGTGTTTCGTTTCAACAGACCCGAACCATCCAAAACAATGAAATCCTTGTGTGCGACAAAATGTTTGCAATGAAATGAAAGCTGGTGTATACTGCTACGAAAGAGATTTCATGGATTCTCTTAACCATGATAATCAAGCTGATGTTATCGATGCTTTTAATTCCACTTCTGGGTACCTCGATGACCTTTTGAACATTGACAACCCTTATTTTGAAGGTATGGTAAATCAAATTTATCCATCTGAACTACAGTTGAACAAAGCCAATATCTCGGATACCGAAGCCCCCTTTTTAGATCTACTGTACATCTTTCTGTTGCAAATGGATTTGTTTCTTCTAAAATTTATGATAAGCGCGATGACTTTGATTGTGATATAGTAAATTTTCCGTTTTTGGATGGTGACGTTCCTCGTCGTGCTTCTTATGGTGTATACATTTCGCAACTTATTAGGTTTGCTAGAGTCTGCAATCATGTTACAGACTTCAACGCTCGAAATAAATGTTTAACGGCCAAACTTCTCCAACAGGGCTATCGGTATCATAAACTTCGAAAAACCTTTTCTAAATTTTATCGTAGACACTATGAATTGATTTCCAAATATAATGTTGGGTTAAAGACGCTTTTAAGTGAGGGCCTTTCGGAACCAGAATTTTATGGTGACTTGGTTTACAAAGTCCTTTAAGAAACTTATAGGAAGTAATGACTTTTCTTTTCAGTTTAGAAAAATCATAACACGTTACAGACGTATAGGTTATAACTTGAATGTTATGCGACAGTCTGCATGCTTAGTTTTTAACCCAATCACGGTTGATAACTATGCTGCCTTCTCTAATTGCACGCCGGTGGGTCGGGCGTCAAACTCTATGATGGCCCAACATAAAGCTATTAATTTTAGTTGGTTGGGGTCGGAGCTTCTTGTCTGTTGCTTGGCCCACCGGGGTACAACTGATGTTTTCCTTTTGCTCCGGAGTTAGTAAGTCATTCGGCGCCCAGGGATCTCCATCGTCGGACAGCTTACTGAACCTGTGAGTCCTGGTATTTGATTCATCAGGATGTTTATCATGATTTATTTGTTTGTTCTTGATGATTCATTGACTAGTTAGAGATTCACCACGAGGACCGAAGAACTAACTAAATGTTATGAACCACTGCAGAAGCTGAGGGTGAGGTTATGGCCATGTAAAATCGATTAAAACCCGCCAGTAACTTTGTGTTACTGATCGTTCCAAGTCGATACTTCTGTGGTGGTTGTTTTTGTTTCATGTCTTGGTGTTTAAAATATGTTATGCTGTTAGCGCCTTATGTATTTTTTCATATTTTTAAGTGGCCACCTATTGGGAAAATAGCTGCTCATTCGGCTTACGAAATGTTTTTATGGTATAAGTACCTGATTGTTAGTTTGGTTTTTCCCCACCTCGGTTTTTGGAGTGGGAATCTTTCTCTGATTGCGCCTTTTCCTGATCTTTGCCTACTTGTACCTTTGTAAACATTCGTGTTAGAATATCATAAAATAATGTGTTGCGTTTTCACGCGTGTTCAGTATTGACAGTAAAAGTTACTTATGTAAGCAGATCATTCAGCGCAAATTACGATTTAAGATTTACAAGCTTTTCTTTCAACGAAAAATGAATTTGCAATTATACAATGTACCACCTCAACTCATCGATAGTAAGTAGCCAAAAGCATGACTGTATTTTTAAATCAGTACAAACTAGTCGTTATCTGCCACGGCGAACACCGTGATTCACGGTTTCGATTAGCAGTGCCGAGAAACATAATTAACATCCGCGTTCAAGGCAAATAAAATTCGCGGTGTTACACGGCTAACACGATGGTACACGCCGTGAATTTTGAACACGCTTGCAGTGGAAAGTGGGCAACACGTCAGGCACCGTGGCTGCCACGCAGTCGTCACGCACACCGTGCAGCGAGACATTTTAGGAAAGTCACGAAAGCTGTACTGTACCACATCAAATGAAACTTTTTGATTATAGTCATCCCCACTCTAAAGTACTCTTCGAAAATTAATTGTTTTGTCACAAAGCGTCAACAAAATGTACCGCTATGGTGGGGAATTTTGAGGAGTCCTTCTGCGGAGTGATTGCTGAGCTGCTGACTCAATAAACAACATGGTGGAAAGCAAATCTCCTCGCATCAGGTGAGTTTTTTTTTCGCGAAGTTTGTGTATCTCCGTTGCAGCATTAGTAAGTGCATAACTACCCCGTGACCAAAAAATATAAAGCGATTTATCAGCCTCGGACCGTAAACAGATGTTTACTAATTACCCTGTTTACTAATTCTAGCCTGATTAATCATCGGTTCATTTTTGGTCACTGGGTAGTTAATTACTATATATGGGTCATTATAAAAAAATGGAGCAATCCAGAAAGGCAAAACGAAAAAAAAAATAATTGTCCAGTTTTTCCTTTTTAATGAGATTGTTTTATTAACAAGAGCATATAGAATATAGAAATAAAACATGCCGCGTTTAACTGAACAAATAGTGCACCAGCATTAAATAATTGTATGGTACTAGTGAAAAAATATCAGTGCTGTCACGAACAAACTTTCTTGCGTAAAACGCTTATTTGATAAGACTTCCCAAATCTGAAAGTGGGAGTATATATAACTTGTCATGAACAATAGTTCACACAAGCCTTAAATACTTTCAATGAATTAACGAGGGAGAGAGCTTCAATGAAAATACACATACTGTTATTTGTTCTGTTTCTGAAGCGCTTTATTTTTGTAGACATAATCTTGCACGATTCAACCAAAAATAATTTCTGCTAAACGTTTACTACTTCAGTATGGTATCATTACATACATGTACCAAAAGCAATTACTTTTATATGATGCGATTTGAGTATTTTAAATAATTATGACCGTGACAGTACTGATGCTGTCGTGACAGGACTGATAATTATCTAATCTCGCGTTTTTCATTCCAATGTGTGCGGAGTTGATTTTCTTACCATAACCCGATGAGCTTAGGGACAGTGACTGACTTAAGGTCGTTACCAACGAAGCCTAGGCTGATGCTTGAACCAGGGACACATTTGCATAGATCTATTTGCTCTAACACAGCACGTTCGCTACACGCAATCCAAACGCGATGTAACACGTAACGCGCAGTAGAAGCGCTATCCAGCATATCACTTTAAGCTGCAGCATGAGAAAATGTGTCTTTGGGGCTTTCGACCAGTTCTGAGACAACCAGGATTGTTCACGACAAAAGACCGCAATAAATTTGGGACCCTATCACGGGTTTTAGGGAGCCGGGTAGCAGGGCCATTTGTTTTCAGGGAGCTTTGGAGAACTGGAAAACTTTTGACGGGAGTTGGAGATTAAGGAACATTTTTAGTTTTAGGAAGCTGGGAGCAAGGAAAATATTTTAGGGAGCTGGGGAGAAAGGTCATTTTTCTTTTAGTGAGCTTTGAGCTAATACCCTCTTGGATGGGCCTCAAATTTAGGCTACCTTGTCGCTGAGCTGCACTTTTGCTTTCACATATGCAAAATCATGTCTTTTCATGACGTGTCTCATATTTTTGTTTGTTTTATGTACCCGAGTCAGTCATCTCGGAACGGAGCTACCACTTTTTTTTCTTCGTAGTAACCAGCTTTGTACATGTACGGGTAGTTAATTTCAAACCGGCACAGTGAAATGCACAGAAAGGAACGGAAAGGAAAAGAGCCATGGGTTGACGTGGTTGTACTGTTTGCATGTCGCCGGTTTCAATGTTTGGGCAAATTTTGCTGTTGGTGGTTCTTCATTACTTTTTGTCCACAACATTTCATTTTTATGTTAACATAGGGGCGAGGCGGTTCTAACCTGTACACAACCAGATTTTCTATCATTTTTTAAAGCTGAAAAAATCTCTGTATATTGCATGGGTAACTCATTTTCGTAATGGTATGCAACATACAAACACATAAGACACATACGTCAAAGAAGGTTAAATGTTTTTGTATTTTCATGTACCATAGACCCCTAGTGTGTGTATATTACCTGTCCCTTGTTTCTAGGTATATGAATTTGGTAGGTTTTACGGCTAATCCGTACCAGAATTACTCCGAGTTGTCCCTCCCACTCCCCGAGGAAAAGGATGGCGTTTTAAAGAAAAAGGCGCCATGATTTTTCTGTATAAAGTGGGGGCTTGAAATTTATTTTTCACTGAATAGGGATAATCTAATTTGGTGTGGACGACACAAAAATGGCATTTATCGCTGCATACAAATATTGGCTCTATATATTTAAGGGAGTACCACCCCCGGGGCTAATTGGATATACCTTGGTCGACGAAGAATTTTGAATTTGTAGTTTTGTATCAACCCCACACACCTCAAATGGTTTTCAAACGGATATTAAATTGCCACTTCTGGCTGCTGCTGGTGTTAGTAGCTGAGACCCTCTCGTGAAAGGCGACATGCCCCCCTTCAGTCTAGGAAATAGCCTGATTCCACACCTTCTGACAGAAGTCAACTCAGTGCTGTCACACATCAGTACTGTCACGACCGTGACAGCACTGATCGTGACAGTACTGAATTTTCACACAGAAATTTGATTCTAATGACTAACAACAGAATGCAGGATTAAAACTTTGCATGTCTTTTCCAACTGGCCCTAAGTCGAAATTCAGTCATGGTTTTAAAATGTATGTGATATTTGCAAGAAGCGGCAAAATGCACGTGATAGGACTGATGCTTGTAAAATTCCCGCTCCAATTTTGACATTTCTTTATCGTATAGGAACGGAGTTATGCGATTTGTTCAAAAGTTTTTTACCATTACTCCTTCAGCTTGGTGTCGTCTACAAAACGCGATTGTTTTGATCTGAGAAAATAACCAGAGGGTCAAAATCGATTTTCAATAACTGTGACAGCACTGATACGTTTTCCAGGGACACCACTATATATGTGCCCCCACTCTTAAATAGCGCTTTATATATCATATGATTTTTTAATTTGACTTCAATAACATTATATGCAATAGATGGTCACAGAAATTGTGATTTCTGTCAAGCTTCTCTTGCAATCGAAACAAATAAAACTACTTACCCTGACCCAGGGACAGGGTAAAAATCGATAAAATAGCACTTCTTGCATCACTTTTTTCAAATAACATACTCGGAAACGTGAAATCGCGTGTGGTTCTTGTAAAGCACCGCGGATAATAATATTAAAGAAGGAGAAAGCAAACTTCGGACATCGCGCTTGCGAGAAAATCATCAGGGACAAGGATTGCTCCATTTTTTGATAATGACCCATATACAGTCGCAAATTTTTGACGATAACCAATCTGACGTCGCCTTACATTCGCAGGTGCTTAGAATGTATATTTGAAAAAAAAATATTAAGTAGGTAATCAACGAATACATATATGTAATCAAAGGTCAGCTGGCACGACCGAAGCTATAGAACTATAAAATATTTCAATTAATTAATATATTTATATTAAATACAAATCATTATACACTTTTCATTGGTGTACTGACTTATAAGCTTATATTGGTTATCAATAACAAAATGAGTTTATGATTCCAACACGAAGATGACGTTGACGGGTGACGTTATCCCTGCCTTACGGTAGGTAGACAATGACGCACCAGAATGTTGGCTAGCTATTAGCATTTATTCCCGTCATCCAAACAGGATGTTGCAGTCGTTCAATTGTTGATCTAAAGCTACACCATTTTCATTACGCGCCAACCCTGTTTAAAATGTTTGGTATGGTGATGCTGGATTTTGTCACATGAAACGTTTTCGATCAAGTTTTTCTGTGTCTACACTGTATAGGAAGTCTTAGTATTAGTAAATAACCAATAATCGATGAAAACACAAGGTTAGATTGTAGCTTTTTAAATCTCGTCAATATTACTAAATTTACAAGTTCTAGCTCTTTTGGTTTTAAAGAGGAAGATTTTTTCACATTTTAAACCTGAACATATCCTCGGGGACATGGTCAGTTTGGACCCCAAGGGCAAGGTTTGCAGGATTTATGAAGGAAGCTACTAAACATTGCTACTTACAAAATATAGAAGCTGTGGTCCCTGTGGTTCCGTTTTTATGTTTTTCCTATGGTTAGTTGTCATGGTTACCAAGATTATTTTTAAAATTTATACAATCTACTCCAAAACATAATGCAATGAATTCCCCAAACCGATGATGGTTCACATTAAATTTGATCAAGATTGGCCAACTAGCTTCAGAAATATGCATCTATGAAATTTCTGACGGACGGAGGGGCGATGGCGGACGACGACTGAGCCTTTCTACACTACATATATAAGCTCGCCAAAAATAAAACGCATTCTAAAATTGAGCTTAATAATTAATGAATACTTACCTGATGTGATAATCGCATTTGTTTCCGCTTCTTCATCATCGCTGACATCTCTCTACAATAGTAATTACACCTCAGAATTATCGTATACAGTTTTGACTGGGGAAAGTAACCTTAGGTTTTGTTTCCACGGACAATTTTTCTTTGACAAAGTTGGTTTGTCGCAGAAAAATCAGCTCGTGTAAATTCAATTCTGTGCCGAAGTTTCAATGTCAAATATATGTGAAAAAGGTGAGCGAGCTAAGTAATATAAGTAATCTTTGCTGTGTGTGAACGCAAACTTATTGCCGAAGTTTCAGATACTATATTTTTGTTAGATACTTTTATAAGTTCTCTTACTTATACAGAGTTTGGGCAACTTTAATATTGACCCGTTTTCAGACACGAACAGAATAAAATGATCAAGTTTGATTCAGCTTTTTGATCTGACTCATTTCATCTCTAACCCTACCTGTGTTACGTCAACTCCGGCAACTTTGATCGACCATGTATTTACGTACGTCTCATCTAACATTTTTGAATGTTTTGTCTCAGATTTATCAATCAGTATCATTTCCCGGTATGTATAACCCGTAATGTTGGTAATAAAATGACCAAAACTAATATAATCATATCAACACTACATCGCTCATTTAAAACTTTTAACGCACATCACTTTTGCCGAGGCGGTTCTAACGAGTACCCACAATATATGTTTTGGAGCAATAATAATAATAATAATAATAATAATAATAATAATAAAAAGGTATACCCCTGCATACCTCAGTTTTACTATATAAATGTGGGGTATAAGGGGGTATTCATTGCACAGACATGTTTTCCTGATGTGCCTTTTAAAAGGATACTTTATCTAGCTAGATAACTTTGATTCATTTTAGAAAAGTAATTATGTTAAGGTGTCTCGATACCAATTTTCTATGAATAAACCTATAATTTTAAGACAGCTCAAAATATAAGTGAGTGGAATGCTACCAAAAAAAAAAAAAAAAAAAAAAAAAAAAAAAAAAAAAAAAAAAAAAAAAAAAAAAAAAATTGATTTTTAAAAATCAGAAAAATAGACTTGTAATTTTTATTTGTTGAAATGTTTTCAATTTCTTTTTCACGGAATAAATATAAAATGTCAACTGTAAATGTATTTTTTAAAGCTTAACTTGAATCTGAAAAAATATTATTTCCCTTTCAATACCAGCTGCATCTTAGCCAGAAGAGGCCTTCTAGTTTCAGAATTTAAAACACCTGTTCAATTATTAACATTTTTAAATCAAACAGAACAAAGCAAGCAATTTCGATTCGTTATACCATTTTACCATTCTTCTTGCTTTTCTATTGATGTCATAATGCAAATTTCGGCTATCATATGACTTTCTTCACAGTATATGTAGTCTACATGTATATTAATTCATCCAAATTTCACAAGAACCAAATAACAATAATTCTTACGTTTTGAATTCATTACTGTTGTCTTATTTATTACTGTCGAAACCCGAAGAGTTAAGCACATCCCATCTCGTGTTACCTTTTTGTGCATAGCCGCCAGAATAGTGTAAATCAGCGGGTTAACAGACGAAGTGATGGGTAAAATCACCACTGCCACCCAGGAATACACTTCACCTCCAATCGCACTTCCCGCGGAGGCCAGGATACCTGTGCATTTTTAAAATATAACGTGGGGTTTTTCTTGCTCAAAACATTGATTGTGGATACACGTTAGAACCGCCTCGCAATCTTTGTTTTGGACCAAAAAAATAAGAAAAATATGTATACCCCTGCAAACCACAGTTTTTCTATATAAAAGTGGGGTTTAAGGGGGTATGCATTTCACGGACATGATTTCCTGATGGGTACAAAGAATGACCATTGTAATGAGATCAGTTCAGAAATCTAGCAAAATAATTTGGATGATGCTAATTAACACATCAGTTAAAACAACTTTGATCAACATCTACGTACAATTCAAACAAAATCTAAAAAAAAAAAAAAAAAAAAAAAAAAAAAAAAAAAAAAAAAAAAAAAAAAGATACATCGTCGTGTGCCGAATGAATATGTGCGATTTCAATATTTATTTATTTATTTATTCATTTATTCATTTATTTATTTATTCAGTTGCGTGAACCTTACTCACCCAATAAACAAATTGGCAACCAGCAGAGAACGTTGGTAACTGCGACAACGAGTAAGTTCCTGGTAATGTTCGTATCTGATCTAGTTTTCGATCGACTGTCCTTCATTTTCGCATCAGAGCGCTTGATCTCTTTATGTATCATCCATTGACCAGACGCAACAAGACAGCAAGCGACGAAGTTTAACCCAACGGAGATAATGAAAGAATAGATCCAGCCGGTTGGCCTGACTCGAGTAAGTGGTAGTGCCAAGCAAACTCCCGATGTCGAGAAGAGCTTACCCTCGAAAATCGGGTAGACAACAACGGGTAGTATAGCAAGGAACAAAACAATAAACCACACAAGCATCGCAAGCTTCCTTCCTGTTTTAGTATGTATTCTAACTTGTCCAAGAGGATATTTAACAACTAAAAACCTATCTAAGGTTATCAAACATATGAGCAGAACCGATGTCTCACTTGAAACAAGCGACAAAACTCCCGCGAACTGACAAAGTATACTTTCCCGCCAAAACTCGTGATTGTAGATATAGACGCCTCGGTAATGAGAATCTGCCGCAGCAATAATCAGCAAATAAATTCCCATCAAAGAGTCAGAAACAGCTAAATGTGACACAAAAATACCATAATTTCTCTTCAATTGTTTTCTTTGCTTGGAAAAGCGGTATATGAGCGACGAACCATTAGCAAAAACTGAAAAGAAACCAATCAGCCATATGAGTGGAACAAGAACATCATTCCTAATCAGATCGTCACATGATGAAATCTCGTCATTCTTTGGGTAACAATTTTCGTCTGATACACCTTGTGGTTTAACGCAGCAAAACTTGTACTCATCTGTCTTCAAAATTTCAATATTTTGAACACTATCGAACATTGATTGTGAAAATGTCTGAATTTTGGTTGTGTTAAAGTAAACAGCTTTGGTCTGCAATCTTCCCAGGAAACCTGTCTCAATTCCATCGATTGTACTGTAAGAAATACTCAGCTCATCTAGAGTCAGACTTGCAAACGTTTCTCTTGATACATATTTTATATGGAGTTTTGAAAGTGTCAGGTATTTTAAAGACGACAGACCGGTGAAGGAATTCGGTTCAAATACTAAAGGTTTGAAATTTCCAACCAAGATTAACTTTTCCAAATTTGTCTGATAGAAGAACATATTGGATGTCAAACGGTTGATTTTGTTGTAGCTAATGTCTAACGTTTTCAGTTCACGCATGAAATAGAACATGGATTTAGGAAACCATTCAATATCACAACCAGAAATATTCAAATTGAATAAGAACGGTAAATCGATATTTTTCAGAGTTATAATATTATAAAGTCGACTGTTTCCGTTGATATCAAGGCTTCTTGATGTTCTTGGAATGATCGAGGAGTTCGTTTCGTTCGTGGGTTTAACTCGTGGCTGGCAAACATGACTTCCAGAGCAATCTACATGGATCCCGAAACATACACATTCAAATGGGCACCTGTAATCATACGATTTGCGATTAGGGTGATTACATTTGGCATGACTGAGACGTTAACTGGTTTTTCTTAAGCCATCGTCGTAAAAAATTAGAAAATAACTAATCAAACGTCGAAAAAAGATCGAGATTTACTCACAGAGCGGAGATTTCATTATATAAAAATAAGAGCTGTCGCAGGACAGCGTAGCTCGCCTGACTTGTGCTTTGTCACTACATCTGTTTAAATCTATGACCCATGAGCTTGACCTCAAGGTCACTCAGGTGGGTCATGATGGTACAACATAAAACTTCAGACCAATGCAAAGTATCAACTTGATCAATCTACATGTTCAAGAGATATAGACTTATAAAAACATTAACTAAAACTTAAACACAAAACTTCCAAGTCCGTGACCCTGACCTAAAGGTCATCCAGGTGAGTTGTGATGTACAGCATAAAACCCGAGACCAATATCTATCAACATGCAAGTATCAACTTTATCCATCAACATGTTCAAGAGATTTAGACTTTAACCAAAACATTTAGCACAAAATTTCTAAGTCTGTGACCTTGACCTCAAGGTCACCCAGGGTAGGTCATGATGGTACTGCATAAAACTTCAGACCAATATCTACCAACATGCAAAGTATCAACTCGATCAATCAACATAATCAAGAGATATAGACTTACAAAAACTTAAATCAAAAACTTAAACACAAAATTTCTAAGTCTGTGACCTTGACCTCAAGGTCACCAAGAGTGGGTCATGATGGTACTGCATAAAACTTCAGACCAATATCTAGCAACATGCAAAGCATAAACTCAATCCATCAATATGGTCAAGAGATATAGACTTACAAAAACTTTGAACAAAAACTTAAACACAAAATTTCTAAAGCTGTGACCTTGACCTCAAGGTACCCAGGGTGGGTCATGATGGTACTGCGTAAAACTTCAGACCAATGTCTAGCAACATCTAAAGTATCAACTCTATCCATCAATATGGTCAAGAGATATAGACTTACAAAAACTTTAACCAAAAACTTAAACACAAAATTTCTAAGTCCGTGACCTTGACCTTTCACCCAGGGTGGGTCATGATGGTACTGCGTAAAACTTCAGACCAATATCTAGCAACATGCAAAGTATCAACTTGATCCATCAACATGGTCAAGAGATATAGACTTATAAAAAACTTTAACCGAAAGTGTGACGCGGACGCGGACGCGCACGTAAACGTAAACGCGCACGACCGAGGTGAATACAATAGCTCTATGCACTTCGTGCAGGCGAGCTAACAATCTTCAGTGTTATGTAAAATATTTTGGTGGATTTTTGTTTTGTGGAAAAATCAAGACATTTGTGATCGAAATTTCCAGAACGTAAAAAACGACAAAAACACTAGAAAGGGATTCTTCAGTTTATCACTAATTTTGCTTGACTGATATCTGGAAAATGGAACAGTATCAACTCGATCAATCAACATAATCAAGAGATATAGACTTACAAAAACTTAAAATCAAAAACTTTATAGGTATTTCACCATAATTTTCTTTCTTTTAAAAATAATAATAAACTTTGTATCAAACGAACTGTGATTTTCTGTTCTGCACTCTGCCGTGCAACAATGAACTCTTGTTTACGATAATTTATTCAGTATGATGTCTTAAAAGCAGACTTGAACAATTCTTGTTTTGAGTTCGAAGACTTTCTCTTTTAGATGTCTGTTACACATAAATAAAATTGCTATCATCTGAAAACGCATTCTTTTACCTATCGTATGAGATATTAAGCATAGTTTTACTCAAACTAGTTTCAGTACAACAATGAAGTAAACACAATGACCCAACATCACCTCGGGTCACAACGTAAAAACGCTGGCTCCGAAACTACGTCAAATTTCAATAAATGTCAGCATTAAAGCCTAGGTGGACTATAAAAGGCAAAATTAGGTAGCTTATCTAAGTATTTTTGTCTGGACACCAAATGATTAACATCTCCACCAGCTCCTAAAATTCCAATAATAAATTTGATTGGCTAGCTGCTACCTGTGGAATAATTGATATATGATCGCTTGTAAAATAGATGATCATAAACAGTCAAACACCTATGCCAATACCTGTGACTAATTTTATTGCACAGGTAGTGCCTTGGCGATTATGAATAAATACGACAGTAGCTGCACAGAAGCTTATCTCTACCTGTATTAGACATTTTTCACTTTTGAACGTAAATGCTGCTGGCGTTTGCGGTTATGACTTTCCGTGTGATGGGGGACGACTCGTGAGGGCATATTTGAGACGAAGACGAGGGACGATATGAAGAATTACTTAGTCAAAACTACCAATAGCCCGACGAAGACGAATTAAATAAGAGAGTCAAAAAAGTGAAATAGTCAGGACGTGTAGTTGTGTAGCTCAGTAGGTAGCGTTCTTGGAGTTGAAAGCATCAGGTCCTGGGTTCGAGTCCCGGACCGATCACTTTTTTTTCTTTTCTTTATTTGTCTCTCTTGTGACAAAAAAAGCTTTGCAAATAAAACATATATTATCAGCTGATTATATTTTTTGGCAAATACAAGAATCATGAAATGCCCTACTACATTAAATTCTTAAATAGTAAAGGAATTGAAGTTTGAGACGGCAGCCTACATGTATGTTTTCTCTTGTTTTGGGAGCTTGACCGTAATTTTGGTATAAGAGCTGATCTATCTGATCGTCAATATTTCTTTCTGGGTGAAATGAAAATATGAATATACTGAAGGCTTGTACATGCATAATGTGGCTAGGATAAGTTAGCCACCCTGAACGACTTAAACTGAATGTTTTCCGCGGACGTAGGCACTAACTCAAATAGTACACTGAATAGATAGTACACTGTATAGTGTAGATGTAAAGATATATGTATATTTATTAGGTGTAAGACCTACAGTTCCACGTGCTGTCACGTGAGAGAACATAATTTATTTTGGCATGTTTATACATGTATTTCAAACAGATACTCGAAATCTTGATGTTATTTATTTGGTTGTTGTTTCGTTTTGAGTCCATTAGACGATAAGTGCGATATCCTAGCTACATTTTGCATAGCCATACAAATAAGTTGAGGTTTTGTAGACCTTCTACAGTATTTCAGCACTTTGAATGCGATAATTACGATTTTTGGGATGTTTTTTTTCCAAGTCAACGGCTTTCTTTCTGATCCTCATTTACTCTTTTGAATTATGCGTGATGTTTATCTGGTTGAATTCAAAATATAGTTAAACTTCAAACTAAAACAATATCATTTTCAAGAAAATGAATGCTTATAGACTAAGAAACATACAGTTCGTTTTTTCATAACGTGCCGCGTACCTTGCTTAACCCTAAAACAGGATGACAATATTCTTTACGCGAACGCGAGCACACACACACACACACACACACACACACACACACACACACACACACACGCACGCACGCACGCACGCACGCACGTTCCGTAGATTACTTCATGTCGCAGTGGTTCAGTCAGTCGCTTCGTAAAATCACATGTCGAGAATAAATACGTACATGTAGTTGATATAAGACTGGTACAAAATTATTTTTAGGGAGCACGGTGGCGTAGTGGTAGGGCGTCTGACTCCGAATAGAGAGGTCCTGGGTTCGATCCCCATAGGCGCCACCGTGTTGTGTCCTTGAGCAAGACATATTCACTCCTTACTAACTGGTTAAACCCAGGAAGCGTTGGCTCCGTCCCGTCATGACTGAAAAAAATGTTGACTGGGACATAAAGCCTTAATAAAAATGATTTTGATAAGAGCATCTGACTCGTTAGCTCAGGAGGTTGAGCGCGAGTAGGAAACGCCTGTTTTTATTGGAATTATTATTTTTATTATTATTTTTTTTTCGCAGAAAAAAACAAAAACTTAAAACCTATATGCATTGGTAAAATGCAAAAATAAAGAAATCCAGACAGCAATTGAACATATAAATCGTAAACAATGTTATCATATGCAATGGTAACAATGATTATTGTTGTCTTCCCGTTTAACTGTCTGATTTAATGGAACAATGAACCAGAAGTGGCCTTTGACACGACATGTTTACAAAATCGCATCATCAACCGTCATGTTTGCCATTAAAGATACATTACGCGTTCAATGTGAGTCGGCCTTATAAATGCTTGACGCGAATAAAACAGCTTCCAATGCAGAATATTATTTTTTAGACACTCGTGTGTATAACTAGGGATTGCTAATTCAATTCTGAGCTGCCCATCGTCTGGTACCCGACTCCTTCATTATCATTCAAGAACGGTTTCCGGTTTGACGACGGGAACCAGGCTAAGCTGCCCATGGCTTTATGGTTACACTATAAACCGAGATCCCGTCTGCAAATGACGATAACTGTTGGTGGGAAAACAACTATCAACTATTTGTTATCTCCATGTGACTTTTAACATACTGGTGCATGTATATACGTACATTGGTTATGTTAAGCTACATTTCACGTGTTTTTCGTGAATACACAGAAACTTTTTTACATGTAAACATGGCAAGATTTACGATTTGAAACATTTAGTTGATCTTTAATTTTATGTGTAGTTCTTTTTATTCTACGCCTTACAACGTTTTGACACATTTCAAGAAATATCGAGCATGGTCTGTTATCCTCATCAGGATAACATGTCCGTGACATGTTTACCCCACGCTTTTATAAAGCAAAACTTGAGTATGCAGGGGTATACCTAGTTTTAGCTCACATGAGCCCTTCGGCTCAAAAGGTGAGCTTATAGGATGGCCATGCCCCTGTCAACAATTTCCATGATCTTCTTCTCTGAAACAGCTTGGCCAATCAAAGTTAAAACTGTTTGCGGAGCATTCTTAGGAAGGGGAAACGAAATTTGCACATGACTGGACCAAGATGGCCGCCTTGGCTATAAATAGCAAAAACCGTTAAAATTTTTCTTCTCCAGAACCAGAAGGTCTATGATTTTGTAACTTGGCATGAAGCATCAAACAATATTAAACGCACTACAAAGATCGGTAAGATCAACTTACATGTATGTCGCCCATGCATTTAAATGGGGAAATAAGTTAAATGTAATTAAATGGGTGGAAACTTGCTATGTTAATACAAATGGACAGATTTATTTTTATGAAAACATTAAGACCCAGGTGGTTGTCTGCTCCTGCCTGGGGGATATATACATGTATATGACTATAATATTTAAACATCTTCTCTGCAACCGCATGGCCGATCAAAGCCAAACTTCGTGGAAGGGGAACGAAAGATTGTATTAATGGTCAAGGTAACTTGACCAAAATGGCCGCCATGGCTATGAATTGAAAAACCTTTAAGTGTTCTTCTTCAGAACCAGTAGGCCTATGATTTTGAAACTTGACATGAAGCATCTACAAAGTCTATATATGACCCAGGGATGACATTAACCTATTATAGGACAAGGTCAACTTAGGTTGCCTATGCTTCTGAAAACATAGATTGTGAGTATTCGTTCTATCATGTGTCTACAATCTATGTTTTGAACAAATAAGAAAATATCAAAACTGTTGAACTGAAAATTTTCATTTTTTTTTTCAACTTAAAAAACACACTGTATTTTGCTTGTTAAGGTTTTGTAATGATATCGTCATGATACAGGGTACCGTTTTAGTGCACATGTATTACACATGCTGACGACAGATCTACAACATTTGATCATTCTTAACCTTACTCATTAGGGCCCATCGTTGCGTCCGGAATCCGGCAAGCATATAAGCACATAAGCTTCTTACTCAATCTGAATTTAAATAAATAATAAATTGAATCGGTTTGTTGATTTGGGCGTTAATCCAACAGCAAAGGTCATATGGAAACGAGACCTCAGTTTATAGTCTCATCCGACAGACGCAAGAAGACCCGGATCAAACCTGCGATCTCTGGTTTATAAGGCACGTGAAATAACCACTGCACCATGGAGGCTTGCTTAATAGGTTCAGTATAAACTTT
This sequence comes from Rugalucina vietnamica, assembly GCA_964017185.1. Lineage (NCBI taxonomy): Eukaryota > Metazoa > Mollusca > Bivalvia > Lucinida > Lucinidae > Rugalucina > Rugalucina vietnamica. The sequence goes on from OZ024872.1 coordinate 35,850,018, forward strand.
ATCATGATAGAAAAATTAGAAATCGTACTTTTAAATGTTAAAAAAGGACAAAAGAACGCATGCCCTTAACATCAACTGCGTTCGGCTTGCCAAGCAGCAATGTGGTTTGATAACGGATCCGGCTTGATATGATCTTTGTTTTGTCGATGGGCCCTAGGACAAAATGTTGCCCTGTTACATGTATATATATTAGAATCATGAATGGCGGTTCGTTTGTTTACATATAAAAGGTCGGTAAATGGACACGTGAAATGTCTGCGTGGTATACTGTACATGAATATGTGTATTCTGGTATTGTCTATCAGTGTCAGCACCATCGTGTATGCTTGCGATACAATCAAAGTCCTTACAACAAAGATTGATGCAACATCACACAACATGTGATAAAATGGATTAAAACAACCTTCAGCGCAGCAATATCGCTTTGGCAACTACCAACACCAAGACAATGAACTCTTCGCCGTAGCCTTGCTGCCCAATTAATCAGTCTTACAATCACGGGTGACACAAACCAAGTTCTGCTTGTGGGTGTGCAAGTTCGTTTTCTCAGGGTTCTCCCCTTTCCCCCCTGTTACTGATTTACCCGTCTCATATGAACTAAAATAATCTTGAACGGGCCGAAACTTGTATAAAAAAACCCGCATCATTATTATCAGAAATGAGCACAATCAGACCCTTATCTGTAATCAAGTAACAATAGAATGACCAAGAATCTATACAATTAAATTTCCCATCCTAACATAGACAACAGGCGGGAGAGACATGGCGGTCCCACACATCACAAGCAATTTAACAACACGCATAAAAAACAAAATTACTAGCTCTTTTCAAACAAGACCGGCGTCTAGTCTGTTAAAAGGGACAATAGGCGGCCCCCGTGGCCGAGTGGTTAAGGTCACTGACTTCAGTGCTCTTGATCATTCGATCATCTCACCGCTGTTGGTTCGCGCCTCGCACGGGGCAGAATTCACATGTGGGACGAGCCAAGTTCTGCTTGCGGGTGTGTCAGGTGGTTTTTCCCCCGGGTACTCCGGTTTTCGCCCCACTTTCTGTTTGATTCGTCTCGATATGAGTGGAAAGGCTTGAAAGAGACGTAAAACTGAATTAAAAAAAAGGACAATACTCGAGGCAATAATCTTAAGAAAACACATGTGTCAATGTGAAGACAGTATACACCATTATTTGTGAAACAAATTAATAATTGGTGCACTTTGACAGAATAGTGTCCAAAATTGCTTCTACGTGTATGTGAAAATGGCGAACATCAAAAGTAAACTGCGACGAAGTGACGCGCGACCCGCTTTACGGGGCGACTGAAACACTATGTGTCCTGTTCGGAAACACTTTAGAAACTCATGAAAATAATATAATTGTGTTAGTTTGATTTTAATTTATTCATTTGAATTCAACCAGGTGAAACAGCACGCATACTATCACACAGAATAAATGAGGATCAGAACGAAAGCTTATGTCTTGCCAAATTAATTTTCTACATTCTAACCGTCGCACTCGATATGGCAGAAATACTGTTGAAAGTCCACAATAAACAAAAACAGTTGTGTGGCTAGGCATATTGTAGCTACATGTAGGGTATTGCCCCCATCGCTCTTCCTACTGTCGAATGGAATCAAAACGACACATCGAAAAACTTCTTTCCCTAAATGTAGTTATTGATAATAATTTTTGCTCTGTTTTGCATAATTTTAAATGATACGGTATGTAGCGTAGAGCTCTTTTTACTCATTTCCATTATTAAAGTTCATGAAGATTTTTTACCATTGTTGTATATGTGCTAACTTGTTACAGAGGGCCCCAATGAAGATTTATCTTACCAACTGTGTCTTACCAACTGGGTAACCCTTTTAAGATAAAGAATTCACTTACTTACTTACTTACTTACTTACCTACCGAGTATTTTATATTACTGATCGTTCCAAGGCGATACTTATGTTGTGGTTCTAATTGTTTTGTGTTTTGGAGTCGAACATTTGTGCTGTTTGAGCCTCATGTACGTTTTCATATACTTAGTTCAGTTCAGGTAACCGAGTGGCTGCCTATTGGGGAAAAGCTGCTCACTCGGCTTACGACATGTCCTTAAATGTCATTTTAGTTTTTTCCCAACCCTCGGTTTATGGAGTGGGAATTTCATTCTGATTGCGCCATTTCCTGATCATTACCTATTTGTACTTTTTTACCTATACACGACGTCACAATATAAAACATGTAGGGTTTCATTGCGTGCCTACCGTATTCAATTTAAGCATGTACAATTGAATGGTAGAACCAGGCGCATGGGTCTTCACCTTTCTTATCAACCTTGGATTTGCTTTATTGCAATACGTCTATATATGATCGATAGCCAGGGTCATGTGTTGACGGTCATCATCGTAACCCACATAAAGTACATTTTCTTTGTGTGCTTCACAGTGGTGTACTGCTTTATATAAGTTAGCATTCTCGCTAAAGATTGAACACGAAATCAAGCAGTAGAATGGTACAAGTAGGCAAAGATCAGGAAAAGGCACAATCAGAAAAAGATTCCCACTCCAAAAACTGAGGTGGGAAAAAACTAAATTAACAATCAGGTACTAATACCATGGAAACATATCGTAAGCCAAATGAGCAGCTATTTTCCCAATGTGTGGCCACTCAGTTACCTAAACGTAACTAAAAATATGAAAACATACATAAGGCGCCAACAGCTCAAAATTTTAAAACACCAAGACATAAAACAAAAAGAACCACCACAGAAGTATCGCATTGGAACGATCAGTAATATATATAAAATAACTGGCGAGCTTGAATCGATTTTACATGGCCATTTCCTCACCCTCAGCTTCTGCAGTGGTTCATGACATTTAGTAAGTTCTTCGGTCCTCATGGTGAATCTCTAACTAGTCAATGAATCATCAAGAACAAACAAATAAATCAAGATAAACATCCTGATGAATCAAAAACGAGGACTCACAGATTGAGTAAGCTGCCCGACGATGAAGATCCCTGGGTGCCGAATAACTTACTAACTCCGGAGCAAAAGAAAAAACACCAGTTGGACCCCGGTGGGCCAAGCAACAGACAAGAAGCTGCGGTCCCAACCAACTAAAAAGAATAGCTTTAAGTCGGGGCCATCATATCTGATTCTGAGCTTAGGCGCTCATCGATGTTTTTAAAGTCAGGGGATTATACGAACAAACGTTTGTCGTACCTGGGGTCAGTTTGTTATGCGATATGTGGGTCCATTATATTTGCAAACATCACGAAAACATGTCCGTGTAATATATACCCCCTTGAACCCCACTTTCATATAGCAAAAATGGGGTTTGCAGGGGTATATCTATTTTCCTTATTTTTGCTCCAAAACATAGATTGTGGGTACTCGTTAGAACCGCCTCGCCAAGGCGGTTCTAACCTGTACCCACAATGTATGTTTTGAGCAAAAATAAGAAAAATATTAAACTTTTTCTGATGAAATTTTCAACTTTTAGAGGTGAAAAAATCTCTGTATATCGCATGGACATGTTTTCGTAATGGGTGCTGTACGTGCTGCAACTGACAATAGAGTTTCCTGATTAAAATTTTACCTGAAATCACAAAAGCGTTCGTCATCTCCGTAAGGACAATCATTGTAACTATCACAAAGGGAGTTGTCCAGAACTATTTTGACGGACCGAAGACACTTGTACACAGGGGAACACAACTTCTCATCTAAAAGTATAAGGGGGTATTTATAGGAATTATGGTGTTTTGAACTATATCCTCGGACTTACAGTGATACAATAAGCGGCTTGATCACTTTCTTGGAATGAATGCTAAAAGCTTTAGGTAAACACGTAGAACTAGGGCATAGTACACAATTCATGTGATTTGGCTGAATTGTGTGAAGTTATGAAGCGTACTTTTCAAATATTAGTTGCTCAATGGACGTTTTCTTCACTTGTTGTTTTAAATTCACATTGCAATAACATGTACGTGTAATGTATACCCCCTTATACCCCATTTTTAAATAACAAAACTGGGGTATGCATGGGGTATACAGCTTCTTATTTTTGCTCGTCAACATTTTCAACTGACATTTTTCAATTTTTACAACTTAAGAAAAAAATCTGTATATCACATGGTCGTGTTTTCGTAATGACACATGACAAGACTTTATTAGACTGGGTCTAATGGCTAATTGGCTACCTGCCATGGACATGCATATTTATCGTCGAATGTTGGAAATGTGCAGTCAGTAACTGTCCCGCAACACAGACATTCAGAAGACACAAAGCATGCTGTGAATGCTCTTTGACCCTGCCGGTTTATCTCTCGTGTTTTTCGAGTTATTTTTTCGAGAGTAACGCCAAACAGTTTCATCAACAAAATTACATTGTATTTTATGTAGCACAGGACTGCCGGCAGGGTGAAAGAATTTCAAGTATACATTTACGGTATAAACCAACCTTCAGCTTCGACATAAACCGCCTCAAATCCCCTGCCATGGAACCATGCATCAGATACAAACTTCACGTGCAGAACATTGGCTTCTGTTGTTAAGTGATTGGGGAGTGTTGACCCACAGAATCTCCCTCTTTGCTTGTGGTCTTCGCGAAGCTGTGATAAACATATAAATATATGAGCCTGTGCGTGAGAAAACCAACAATTTGGGTTCCAATCAGGTCCGACACAAGCCGAGCTGTACAGTCACAGAAGATGGTCAGAGGCTGGAAATTTTTGATTTAGAAAGAAGAGGAATCGTACCATCCGTGTAGCGAAAACCAGTTACTGCGAAGCAGATCTGCGCCTTTGTTTTCCCATGCGGTGGCTCAATTACGGTATTCACTGTTAGATGTTCGGTATTCACTAAGGACCGGTTTTGACCCCTGAGCCATGACCTCTAGGATGAAAAGGTACAAGTAGGCAAAGATCAGGAAAAGGCACAATCAGAAAAAAGATTCCCACTCCAAAAACCGAGGTGGGAAAAAAACCAAATTAACAATCAGGTACTTATACCATGAAACATATCGTAAGCCGAATGAGCAGCTATTTTCCCAATAGGTGGCCACTCAGTTACCTTTACTAAATTAAAAATATGAAAACACACATAAGGCGCCAACAGCACAAAAATGTTAAACACCAAGACATAAAACAAAAAGAACCACCACAGAAGTATCGCCTTGGAACGATCAGTAACACAAAGTTACTGGCGGGATTAAACCGGTTTCACAGGATCCTAACCTCACCCTCAGCTTCAGTGGTTGCAGTGGTTCATAACATTTAGTTAGTTCTTCGGTCCTCGTGGTGAATCTCTAACTAGTCAATGAATCATCAAGAACAAACAAATAAATCATGATAAACATCCTGATGAATCAAAAACAAGGACTCACATATTAAGTAAGCTGCCCGACGATGGAGATCCCTGGGCGCCGAATAACCTACTAACTCCGGAGCAAAACAAAAACACCAGTTGGACCCCGGTGGGCCAAGCAACAGACAAGAAGCTCCGACCCCAACCAACTAAAATGAATAGCTTTAAGTCGGGGCCATCATAGAGTCTGACGCCCGACCCACCGGCGTGCAATTAAAGAAGGCAGCATAGCTATCAACCATGATTGGGTTAAAAACTAAGCATGCAGACTGTCGCATAACATTCAAGTTATAACCTATACGTCTGTTACGTGTTATGATTTTTCTGAACTGAAAAGAAAAAATCATTAATTCCTATAAGTTTCTTAAATTTGTAAATCAAGTCACCATAAAATTCAGGTTCCGAAAGGCCCTTACTTAAAAGCGTCTTTAACCCAACATTATATTTGGAAATCAATTCATAGTGTCTACGATAAAATTTAGAAAAGGTTTTTCGAAGTTTATGATACCGATAGCCATGTTGGAGAAGTTTTGCGGTTAAACATTTATTTCGAACGTTGAAGTCTGTAACATGATTGCAGACTCTAGCAAACCTAATAAGTTGTGAAATAGATACACCATAAGAAGCACGACGAGGAACGTCACCATCCAAAAAAGGAAAATTTACTATATCAAAATCAAAGTCATCGCGCTTATCATAAATTTTAGAAGACACAAATCCATTTGCAACAGAAAGATGTAGATCTAAAAAGGGGGCTTCGGTATCTGAGATATTGGCTTTGTTCAACTGAAGTTCAGGTGGATAAATTTGATTGACCATACCTTCAAAATAAGGGTTGTCAATGTTCAAAAGGTCATCGATGTACCTAGATGTGGAATTAAAAGCCTCGATAACATCAGCTTGATTATCATGGGGTAAGAGAATCCATGAAATCTCTCTCGTAGCAGTATAAAAATAAATGAATCCTCTGTAATCGGTAAAGCGCGTAAAAAGTGAGGTTTTTACAAAAGTAGTCAGCTACCTTTGTAACAGAGTATCGCAAAAACATATACATTGTGTATTTATCTGTCCTCAAATGTATGCAGGCATGGCACAGTGGATGTAATAGTAGAGGTCATGGCTCAGGAATCAAAACCGGACTATATACGTGTATACGGGTACGGCTGTTCACATAGGTAGCACTTGCTTTCACTGCGTTCCTTTTCGTGAGTATGAAAATATGGATTCCTCAGAAAAAGAAAATCTTGCTTTGCTTTTACTAGCCGAGGAGAAGATCGGCCTAAAGAACTAGGAGGAACCGGGTCAAACAAACAAACAAACAAACAAACAAACAAACAAACAAACAAACAAACAAATAAATAAACACGAACAAACACATAAACAGATAAACAAAACACACAAACATAGATCAAATTATAGTATTACTTTGTTTTACTTATTCATAAGGATTCAAATATATGCATTTACGTATATCCAAACATTATTCATTTACATGTAGCATTGTTCAAGTTACATCCTGGTTTGATTCCGTTTTCATACGTGTGGCATGCTGTGTAAACTTTAGGAAAAGCTTTCACCATAAACCTGATCTTCAACTTAAAGCAAATATGTAACCTCATACCTAACAACACCGATGCATATAATTTACGAAGAAACAACTCGCTTCTTGTACCTTTTATACGCAAAGAAATCTTTTCTAAGTCGTTCTTTGATGCTCGCAGCTGAACATGATTAGTATATGTGTAAATTATAGCTGTCTCTCATTTGGTCATTGGTGATATAACAGTTTTGATGAGAGACAGTAATTAATGTGGCTGCGTATTTATGGCTCATTTTGGTATTGAATATGATGTTTCTTGGGTGTTTGAGCATTTTATGCATACAAGTTGTGCTCGCATTTGAGCATGGTGAGTATGTGTAAATTATAGTAGTTTCTCACAGTAAAACAAATCTAGATGGTGCCTTGTTTTGCATTTGGCGAGTAAGTGTGAGGAACTATGGATATGTTATGAATGAGATATGGTGCAAAATGGTAATGGTGACACAGTCGAGCTTTTAAGGCAGTAACCTTGATATTGCTGTGGAGTTTTGAAAAATTTGTTGGGGATGATATAAAATAATATTTTGCCAAAAGTGTATTAATATTTACTTCAGCATAGTTTTCACATGGTTTCTGTATGTCAATGACTCAATGTACATATTTTCTAGTACTGACTTCATGTGTCATGTTCACCTTAGTGTAAGGGAAATAACTCAAATTTTATAAGGATCTTTTGCCTTTAATTTATTAATGACTATGACAGTAAGTAACTGTCATGTTCATGCAGAAGATTGTTGCTAAGCTGAAGGTTCTTCTTTGAATCAGTTTTCTGGTCGGTATTCATTATTGGTGTGGATACCCAAATAGGGCAGTTTCATTTGTTTCAGTAAGATTACACATAGTGTAACAGTTTGCATTTTATAAATATTCGTTTAATACGATTTAAGGAGCTTGTATACTGAATTTTGTTTAAATAACACAACAAAGAGTATGGTTCAGCTGAACATTAATAACAAAGTATTAAGAAATGTGTTTTCAAAGCAAGTTAGTGTTTGTTGTTATAATGTTAACGGTTTATTTAATCGTGTAGATGGAACCCGCATTTGCAAACTAGATGACCCTGAATTTAACAAAATGATGCAATATGATATTATTATACTCACTGAAACACATGCTTGTAAACAGGATATCTTGACCCTAGATGGCTATACATGTACTTCCAATTGCCGATCTGATAAGCCTAGTAGATTGCGCGGAGGTGTTGCAGTATTCATTAGGCGATCAATTAAGGCAGGGGTTAAGGTGGTTGATACATCGCATCCTGATTTGGTATGGATCAAACTGTGTAAGCGGTTTTTTAATCTGAGAACAGACATATTTCTTGGGGGTATTTATATTTCACCTGCTTCTTCTGAATACACAAAACGAACTAATGTAGATAAAATTTTATTTAATAAACTAGAAACAGACATCATGAAATTTCAGCAAAGTAGCTCTGTGATGATCATGGGTGATTTAAATGCGCATATTAACATGGATGACTTGGATTTTATACATAATGAAGAAGATGATGTAGCCCCTGATGTTTTACCAAATAATTATGGTATTGATAATAGTCACACATTTAGAAATACTTCTATCCACCAATCTACCAATGAATATGGCAGGAGTGTTTTGGAGCTTTGTATAGGCTTACAATTAAGAATATTAAATGGCCGTACTATTGGTGATACTGTGGGTTAGCCTACTTTTCATGGCTTTCATGGGTCTTCTATTGACGATTATTGTATATGCAGTGCGGATTTCATGTATGCTATTAATAAGTTTCAAGTTTTAGATTTTGATGTTACTTTTTCAGATCATTGTCCTTTATTGGTTGAAATTCAGTCACTATTTTGTCATGAGACACCAGAGTTTCTGAGAAAAGCCCCACATAATCTAAAATGGGGTGAAAGACAAAAAGTAAATTTTGAAGCAAATATAAGTAAGGTTGATAAGACCATATTAAATATTTCAAATAACTCACAATTATCTGCCAGTGAGCAAATAGATCTTATGGTGGAGCACATGTCTTCCACGCTTCATGGGGCCACATCAGTAGACCAAAAGAGTAATTTAGCCTTTAAAAAGAAAAATAAAAAGCGAAAACCTAAGAAAAAATGGTATGATGCTGACAGTGATTTCAAGTATAGGAATTTAAAACAGTTATCACGTAAACTGGCATCTGATCCTTTTAACCGTACTCTGCGTAGTAAAGTTTATTTCGAACGTAAAGAATACAATAGATTGATTAGAAAGAAACATAGAATTTTCAAAGGAAAATTATTGAGTGGCCTCATGGAGAGTGAGAAAAGGAATCCAAAAGAGTTCTGGAATTGTGTTAATGATTTAATGGAAAAACAGAAAGTTGACCCGTCAGCCGATATATCCTCTAGCACATGGACTGAATATTTCAAATCTCTCATGAATATTGACTACACAAATAATTTTGATGAGCAAGCACTACCAGAATATATTAGGTTTGCCTTTATAGATAATTCTGTTCTTAACAGAGATATTTCGGTTGATGAGGTTCTTAAAGCAGCCAAAAATTTGAAAAATGGCAAGTCTTGTGGCATAGATGAGATTTCTAATGAAATGTTACGTATATCTGTACCTTTACTTTTAGAACATTTCACATTGCTGTTTAATCATATTTTACAAAAGGGTACATATCCTTCATTTTGGAGAGAAAATATAATTAAGCCCATTTATAAAGGTGGAGGGACAACTACTCCAACTAATTATAGAGGTATTTCAATTTCTAGTTGTTTCAGTAAGCTTTTCAGCAGGATATTGTTTAATCGCTTAGATGATTATCTGGAATGTAATCATATTATTGGTCCTGAACAAATTGGTTTTCGCAAGAATTGTCGTACTAGTGATCATATTCTGACTCTGAAAACTTTAATAGATAAGGCATTTAAGTCTTCCAAATATTTGTATGCCTGTTTTGTAGATTTAAGTAAAGCTTTTGACACAGTTAATAGATGTGCTCTTTTTCATAAGCTGTTTAAATATAATATTAGAGGTCCTTTTTTAAACATATTGAAGGATATGTACGCCTCTTTAGTATGTTGTGTGAAGACTGATGCTGGGTTAAGTTCAAGTTTTGACACTAAAATTGGAGTGAAGCAAGGGTGTATTTTGAGCCCTACATTGTTTTCAATATATTTGAATGATTTAAATGATTGTTTCGATCATTTATGTGATCCTATTAAGATCCATAATACTAGCATTTCTAGTCTTCTTTACGCTGATGACATTGTACTCATCTCTAATAGTGCCGAAGGATTGCAAAGAGCTATGAATAAGTTAGGAAATTTTTGTCAAGTCTGGAATTTGACTGTTAATATATCAAAAACAAAAGTGATTGTCTTTAACAAATCAGGTAGAATTTTAAAAGGGTTTGCTTTTAACTTTCAGCAAACCAATGTAGAGGTAGTTCAAGAATATAAATATCTTGGTATAGTTTTTAGAGCCTCAGGTGTATTTTCAAATGCAGTTAAGTACTTGTGTGTAACAAAGCCTTGAAGGCAGTTTTTTGTATTAGAAAAGCACTAATGTCAGAAAGTATGAACACTGAATTATATCTTACAATATATCAACATTGTGTTAAACCTATACTTCTTTACTGTAGTGAAATTTGGTCACTAGATTTCATAGTTAATAAGAATGACTTAACTCAGATAGAACAAAGATATGAGTTACTACAATCTGAAAAAATCCAGGTACGCTTTTTGAAGTCGGTAATGGGAGTACATAAGTATGCGAGCAATAATGCAGTAAGATCAGAATTTGGAATCTTCCCACTGGCTGTTTATGGTCTAAAAAGCTCTCTGAGTTTTTGGACTCATCTGGTGAATCTAGATCAAAGTACATATGCTTATCAAAGCTATAGTGATAGTTTGTCTTATTCCAAAGGGTTTGCTAGTAAATTTAAACTGTTTATGAGTATAATTGGATTTGAACATGTATGGATTAATCGTTCAACATTTTCCAAGAATAAATTGAAATATGCTGTTTGTAACAAGTTGAAGGAATTATACATACAATACTGGAAAAAAAGTATTTTTGACGATTCTGGCTCTATAAATGGTAATAAACTTAGAACATTTAGAACTTTTAAAGTGAAGTATGATAAAGAAATGTATTTGCAAATAAATGATTTACCTAAGGAATATATTACATCTTTTGCAAAATTACGTGTTAGTGCACATAGTCTCCAAATTGAAAAGGGTAGACATAAAAATAAAGCTGTTAACGAGCGATTATGTCCTTTGTGTAAAGCTGATATAGAAACAGAATCTCATTTTTTACTACAGTGCCAATCTTTAAATGACCAAAGAATACTATTTTTCACAGAGTTGGAAAAGGCTATTCCATCTTTCATAAATATGGATGAATCTGAAAAATTTAGATTCATTTTACAGAATAAAGAATATGACATACTTAGTATATGCATTTCCCATATTCACAAGATGTTCAAAATCAGAGAAGATTTAATAGATAATGTTACTATCTCTAATTGATACAATTTGTTCATTGCTGGTATTGCCTTGTCATAGGCATTTTAGATTTCCTACAGGTTAAATTGGTACGGCTAGTTTTATTGAAATATTCTGTCTTATAGATATCATTCCACAACTTTAGTGTTATTACATCTGTGATAGATATTGTTTTTCTTCTAGTCACACATCTGTTCATAGATACCATGGAAATGTAATCATGTGAATTTTAATGATTGATCCAATTGTTCAGATATACCAGTTACTTACATTGGCATTAATAATGTTTGCTTCTTTTAAGGATAATTTGTTAAATCCTAGTCTGAGTTGTATTATTATTAAGGTCATAGATACCATTCCAGTCATAAATTTGGTCATAGATACCATAAAATGTTGTATTAAGTTGGTCATAGATACCTTTTATAGTCCTTGTCTGAGTTGTATATTATTAAGGTCATAGATACCATTCTAGTCATAAATTTTCTCAAGTGTTGTATTAAGTTGGTCATAGATACGTTATATAGTCCTAGTCTGAGTTGCCAGTCATAAATTTGGTCAGAGATACCATAAAATGTTGTATTAAGTTGGTCATAGATACCTTTTACAGTCCTTGTCTGAGTTGTATATTATTAAGGTCATAGATACCATTCCAGTCATAAATTTTGTCAATTGTTGTATTAAGTTGGTCATAGATACTTTATATAGTCCTAGTCTGAGTTTTATATTATTAAGGTCATAGATACCATTCCAGTATTAAGGTCATAGATACCATCCCAGTCGTTAATTTGGTCATAGATGAAACATAAAATGTTGTATTAAGTTGGTCATAGATACCTTTTATCATCTTAGTCATAGTTGTATATTATTAAGATCATAGATACCATTTTAGTATTGTAGTCATAGATACCATTCCAGTCATTAATTTTGTAATAGATACCATAAAATGTTGTATTAAGTTAATCAGAGATACTTGTAATGCATATTTAAATCGTTTGCTGTATGTATGTTTAGTATTATGTATGTTTGTATGTAGTTGGTAACAATCCTGTTTCTGGATTTTAAAACCAATAAAGATATTTGATTTGATTTGATTTGATTTAAAACAATACGTAGACACTAAACGATCTGAAAGTGTCCAATCTTTCAAACATAAGTTGAAAAGTACATATGGTCCGAAAGAGGCAAATAAACGTTTCACATATGGGCATGGGCGGCCCACAATAAACCATTGTAGAATGCGTCTGGGTCTTAGTCATCTCCGAGGCCAACTTTTTAATTACAATCTTATTGACACGCCGTTCTGTGAAAATGAAACCTGTGACCACGTAGCCGAAACGCCGTCCCATTATTTATTAAATTGTCCTAGATATGCTGATGTACGACGCACAATGTTATCTTCTGTATCAGAAATTGTTTTTCCAGGTGTCAACCAAAATATACTTAGAAAAACAATTGAAGGATATTGAAAATTAGCGGCCAACTATTGAAATATTAAAAAATCCAGATAAGATCCATTAATTCATTTTAGAAGACAAATGTCCTCTACAATATTTCATGTAGCCAAATTGAGTCATGCTACAGTGGTCATTCGAAATTTTAGTCGTAAACAACATGAGGGTCGGACATCAAACTTCACGTGCAATACAAGGTCACTTTTCTACATGATTACAGTGACCATATCGTTTCTTTTGGATAGAAAGTTTCTTGTATTGAAACAGGGATTACGACTAGCATGGTTGGACGTAGGCGTTTAACGGACAATGAGTGCTGGCAAGCAATCGGTCGGCTGAACATTGGGCGACGTCAGATTGACGTCGCTGCAAATTTCGGCGTCTCGCAAAGTGTGGTTAGCCGTCTATACCAAAGGTACTTGCAGACGGGTGACGTTGTGGAAAGACGTGGTAGGGGGCGCACACGAGCTTCTTCCAGGTGGGACGACCGTTTCATTGTGACGCAATCACTACGTTCAAGGACTTTAAGTGCCCCAAAGCTGCGTCAAATGCTTCGGAATAGGCGGGGTGTAAACGTTAGTGTACAAACCATACCAGGTGGGACGACCGTTTCATTGTGACGCAATCACTACGTTCAAGGACTTTAAGTGCCCCAAAGCTGCGTCAAATGCTTCGGAATAGGCGGGGTGTAAACGTTAGTGTACAAACCATACGTAACAGGCTCCATGCGCGAGGTCTACGCGCCAGAAGACCTGTTAAAGCAACTCCTCTTACCAGACGACATCGCAGAGCACGGTTACTGTGGTCAAGGGCACATTTAATGTGGACTCAACGGGACTGGAACATTGTGCTCTTCACCGACGAAAGTGTCTTTCGGTTGTCACGTGTAGACGGGCGGACACGCGTGTGGCGCCGCCCGAACGAGAGATTTGCTCCCTGTAACATTCTGGAACGTGATCCATATGGTGGGGGTACTGTTATGGTATGGGCTGGTGTTTCTGGTAACTTTAAAACAGATTTAGTGGTTATCAACGGGACCCTGACTGGTCAACGATATATTGATCAAGTCATAAATCCATATATCGTGCCATTCTTTCGAGGAAATGGGGCCAATTTCACATTTATGGATGACAATGCCCGTCCACACCGAGCAATTATTGTGCGAAACCGAGTGCAACAAGCTGGAATTCGAACTATGGATTGGCCATCGCGTTCCCCTCAATCCCATCGAACATGCGTGGGATGAGCTGGGGAGGCGTCTGAACGATCGACTCAATGCTCCAGCCAACCTGGTCCAACTTCAACAGGCGTTGATCGAGGAGTGGAACAGAATCCCCAAACACGTCATTCGAAGGCTTATAGCAAGTATGCGACGTCGTTGCCAGGCAGTTATTAATTCTATAGGTGGTCATACACGTTATTAGTGTGCTGTGACTTTTGGTGTTTGTGGGTACACACATTTGGCAAGGTACTGTACTTTAACAAACTGCAGAAAAGTGATAAACTTTATTTGATATAATCAGCCATACATCATTTAATGAAATGTCATTATTTGTTTCCAAATCAAATTTGTATATTCTGCATATTAAAATGGCAAATTATAATATCCTTCAATTGTTTTTCTAAGTATACAATCGTTAACCTTATGCCTGATTATCTTTGCGGTGTTCTGATGAAAGGATCAGAAACACTAAGTCTGGAAACAAATAAAGACATATTTAAGCATGTTTTTCGGTTTATTGACGAATCCGGGCGTTTCAATCAAAACGTTGATACCGCTGCACACGACTAGTATACATATACAAAAATATTTATACTTCATACATGTATCTAGTTTGAACACTTACAATCACATGAGTACACATATTGCTCTCTCTCTCTCTCTCTCTCTCTCTCTCTCTCTCTCTCTCTCTCTCTCTCTCTGATGCATCCCACCGGACTTGTACAAATGTAAATGTTCGTTGTTCCTGTGTGTATTTATGTTTGTTTTCTGTTTGTATTTGTACATATGTTTGTGAGGAGACCTACCAGTGACCCACGGGTTGTTAGGAATCCTCGTTAAAGAAATAAAGCATTAAATTAAAAAAAAATTCTTGACTTCAGTCTTTGAAAGTATTTCGAAAAATGCACCAGTCATTTAAATCTCCGGCACCCCAAGGGATAGGAGGGACATAGCTGGGCTTAAGTGCCGGAATTCAACCTCCGGCGAGTCCCGGCAGTGCCGGGGATGTGCTGGGGTTTTAATTTCCCGCCAATATAGCATTTCAGTGTCCAGCTACACTTTCAAACATGAATATCATCATACTATAATTTGAGCAACGTTTGTCTGTTTGTTTGTTTGTCTGTTTGTTTGTTCCCCTACTCCTCCCAGGTTCTTGGGCCGATCTTCACCAAACTTGGAGGGAAGGTGGAGGGCGGCCCCGGATATTAGCTTGAGGGGTTCATTTTTTAAAAGGTCAAGGTCATCGAGGTCAAAGGTCAAATTTATGTTTTTTTTCTGTTTGTTCCCCTACTTCTCCCAGGTCCTTGAGCCGATCTTCAACACATTTGGTGGGAAGGTTGAGGGCGGCCCCGGATATTAGCTCCAGGGGTTCATTTTTTAAAGGTCAAGGTCATCGAGGTCAAAGGTCAAATTTCTTTATCTTGGCAGTCCTTGGTCCGATTTGCATGAAACTTGGTGAGTGTATACAGGTTGATCCCTGATTAAGATTTATTGGTCCAATTGGGTCAAAAGTCATCAAGGTCAAAGGTCAAATGTCAAATTTATGTTTTTTTTTCCTCCCAGGTCCTTGGGCCGATCTTCACCAAACTTGGTGGGAAATTTGAGGGCGGTCCCGGATATTAGCTCGAGGGGTTCATTTTTAAAGGTCAAGGTCATCGAGGTCAAAGTCAAATTTCTGTATCTCGGCAGTCCTTAGTCCGATTTGCGTTAAACTTGGTGAGTGTATAAAGGTTGATCCCTGATTAAGATTTATGGGTCCAATTGGGTTAAAGGTCATCAAGGTCAAAGGTCAAATTTGTTTTTTTTTTCTGTTTGTTCCTCCCAGGTCCTTGGGCCGACCTTCACCAAACTTGGAGGGAAGGTGGAAGGCGGCCCCGGATATTAGCTTGAGGGGTTCATTTTTTTTGAAAGGTTTAGGTCATCGACGTCAAAGGTCAAATTTGTTTTTTTTTTTTTTTTTTTTTTTTTTTTTTGTTCCCCTACTTCTCCCAGGTCCTTGGGCCGATCTTCACCAAACTTGGTGGGAAGGTGGAGGGCGGCCCCGGATAATAAGTCAAAGGTCAAATTTCTGTATCTCGGCAGTCCTTGGTCCGATTTGGATGAAACTTGGTGAGTGTATACAGGTTGATCCCTGATTAAGATTTATGGGTCCAATTGGATCAAAGGTCATCGAGGTCAAAGGTCAAATTTATGTCTTTTCTGTTTGGAATGTACAGAGACAATGTGGTATACAAAGAAATCCTAACATAAGTTATCCTACTAAATCGGTGTATACGTTCCCTTCACTTAAAGATTCGGTCATTTTTCTCTTTTCCTCTGTGTATGTCTTATTTGAGATTGAATGTGTGTGTGTGTGTGTGTGTGTGTGTGTGTGTGTGTGTGTGTGTGTGTGTGTCTTATTTGTCTTCATCGCCGCAATCATCTTACTGCTACGTCGAGACGGGTAAAATTTACTAGTTCACATTAATTTGAATTAAGTAGTTAGCAGTATTCACATTTAATATATACTTAAATTTCATGAGAACAAGCCGCAGTTGTATTATAGTATGCAAAATTTCAAGGGCATGCATTAAGTTTATTAAATGCCAAAGGTTCTCTGGTGTGTGTCTGTAGGACTCTGAAACCACTGGGCTAACTTATGCCTAATCTAAGCACCATGGAATATGCTGGTAAAAATTATTCCAATAGCTTAGTTAATTTGTCGTCACTCCTCATTATTGTCAGTCCCCGGAGGGCCGGGGCTTTTAACAGGGATTTTAACAAAGATTTTGCTCCGCAAAGCGGAAGTTTTTTTCCCGTGCTTTGAAATTCGAAAAGTTAAAAGGGGGTCATGGATACAATGGACTGGTGCATAAAAAGTCAATATTTAGGATTAAATCATTCTATTTACTATATCGGCTGCAAAAGGTTTAAATAGCGTGTTTTTCTTAAGAAAAAATGACACAAGTATTAGATTTTGACAATTGGTATACCCTTAAATAACACTTGTACTTTTACATTCCTGAAGGGTGTCAATCGTCAAAATCTACGTATGCTATGTATACATAAACCCGACAAAATAAAAAACGCAATGGGGCCACTGGTTATGCGACACAGGCGAAACGTAACATTACGTGTTCGTATCTGAACGTATTAAATTGTATCGAAAAGTATGTAAACGACAACGACCGCAACCGAACGAAACAACACGTATGGAACAGTATCGATCCGCAACAAATGCTTGATCGCGGAATGATACGTTTAGATAAGTTTTATACCGATTAGATACGGACAGATTCGAATAAATGGATTCAGTTACGTACCATTACCTACCACTACCGATCGTCCACCCATGAAATTTTGACAGTTATAAAAATTTGTTCGCAGATCTTCCGCGCCCTGAGGATACGATACGTACAGTTACGGACATTACGGATAAGATACGATACGTTACGGATAGGACGGACAGATACGGAACACCTACCCGCAGCGTCCGCAGCGTACGTAAGCCCTAATGTGACCTAGGCAGTAGAAAGGTAAACAATGGTTTTATTGCATTCTAACTGACCATATTTGGCTTTGCAAAATAGTAGATCGAGAATAAGACAAAATTAAAATTTTAAACTGAACATCTAAAATGATCAGCATATTCCATACGTATGTTTTCGTAATATGATAATGTGTACCTCAATGTAATCTTCAGAACATGCGGACGATCTCATATGGATATCCATCTCTCGGAACTCGAATGTTATCACTTTGTCTGTGTTTAAACGCACTGTCCACAGGCAGTCAAGTAAACCGTCGTAAAAGCCATCCGAATCCTCGTCGATTGAAGCAATTATCTCAGAAGAACTGGTCATTTCACCACTACAACCCATATTTGTTCCTGCCGAATATACAATATTTTATATATAATATTTTATGGATAAAACTACGCAAAATTTATTTTATGCGCCTTTTCATCTTATGTGAGACTGTGCGTAGCAATACATCATTCTCATCATAGACCTGCATTATGAATAATAATAATAATAATAATAATAATAATAATAATAATAATAATAATAATAATAATGAGATCTCTTAAGAGCATTGACCTCTAAATGAGAAAAGGGATGGGTCATACCGCGGCTTCGGCTACTTAAGCCTCTTCAGGGACCCTCTAGCTTTGGCAAAATGGAGCCAAAGAGAAATCCTGTAATATTGCAAAATTCAACAGGATAGTCCATACAAAGACTAGTATTATCCAAAACAGAGCCAAATATATAAATTTTGTTAGAAAATGAATCTAAACTGGCTATTTCTGATTTCTCAGAATACCCTCGCTGATCTGAAAGGACCAAAAGGAAATATAATCTGCACTATGGATAATGTACGGCACAGCACCAGCTGCAGTAATAACAAATAACAACAAAACTGAAAAATGAAGCCTGCTCGTGATGGCCGAAAGTATGTGTCTTTATTTACAAAGTAACATGCTCTTTTTTATTAAATGTGCATTTTAAAATTTCATGGTAAAAAGGTACAAGTAGGCAACGATAAGGAAATGGCACAATCAGAAAGAAATTCCCACTCCACAAACCGAGGGGTTGGAAAACCTAAAATGACACTTCGGTACTTATACCAAGAAAACATATGGTAAGTCGATTGAGCAGCTATTCCCGAAAAGACAGCCACTCAGTAACCCGAACATAACTAAAATATGAAAACGTACATAAGGCTCAAACAGCACAAAAAGCGGTTGTCACAAGATAAAATTAAGTATGTCAGTATTATTTTGCAAGAAAACTACTATTCCGCAAGCAAGGTTGTACGAAGAAAGCTTGCTACTAGGTTACTGCTTGAGGTAAACCTGTTTCAAAGCACCGTGGAGTCACCTATGGCTTAATATTCTTCCAAATCGTGGGCTGGAATTTCATCATACAGTTTTTGCCACAGAATAACATTTGGGACTGGAACTTTCACAGAGAAGCTTTTCAATGTTAGGCTATCACAAACAGCTCATCTATATGACATTTCAAACCTCTTTTATAGGGTTTAAGTGAATGGAATCGCTAGGACATTCAACCACAGACGTTCTTCTAATGTCAAACATGTGTTTTGCAGTTTTAATATAAAGGATATTGCCTTGCATATATATTAATTCTTTCCGCATCCTATATTGGCATATTAAATCCTATAGAAGAGCTTTGGAATATCATGAAGAGGAGCTGTGAGTTTTATATACAAAGCCAGAGGTGACTCCACAGTCCACAGTGCTTTAAGATAAGCTTACATCAAGCTGGAACCCACAAGGAATCGTTCTTCTTACAGCCGAGCTGATGGAATAATCGTTTTCTTGCATAATAACATTATATTACAACAACTGCTTTACTATGAAAATCTAAAATGCACATCGATTGAAAATACCAACTATTCATCCTTAGTACGAAGAGGGTTATTCTTTCTTAACCTATAGGCATAGTATAGAGCCTATGAAGACAAAACGAAAATTAACCAATATGGTATAATGTTTTGTTTACATCTGGTTAATCCACACTTTTTTTTAGATCAATCAATGAACATCTCATTGAAATATATCCGTTTTCTTGTCTACAGTACACTTGTCCTATACATAAATGCCATGACACAACAAGTCTATCTATAGTGGCTGTTCTTTCCATACAATGAAAACAAAGACATAGATAAGCTGTGCTGATATCACAAAGCTGATCTAAATCTTTATTTTGTACTAAAATCATGTTACTGCTAATTAATTTGCAGTGCTGAGTGCTTATCATATTATACACATAATAGATTTATAATAGATTTGGTTCCATATATTATGTAATCAATTCAGGCATACAACATCACAAGATCTGGAAGTTTTATATACAGAGTAAATATTTACACTCATACTTAACACTATATACAGATTCCTCCAGTTGTCAATTTCTTTTTTTTTCTGAATATCGCAGGGGTATATTAATAACTGAACGCAGCTGTATGTCACCGAACATTGGGTCAGCATGTTTATCCACTTGATTTTAGCAACGAATTAGGCAGTGCAAAATAACCGCTTCTAATTAACGTACACTCTTATAGTATATGTACGTGATGGTGTTTACCGTAACCATTACGAAACTTGCCCATGCAATATACAGAGATTTTTTTCAGGTGTAAAAATTGAAAATTTTGTTGGAAAAATTTTGATATTTTTCTTATTTTTGCTCAAAACATAGATTGTGGGTACACGTTAGAACCACCTCGTCGAGGCGGTTCTAACGAATCCCTACAATCTATGTTTTGGAGCAAAAATAAGAAAAAATAGGTATACCCCTGCATACCCCAGTTTTACTATATAAAAGTGGGGTTTGAGAGGGTATACATTACACGGACATGTTTTCGTGATAACGGTTAATGCTTGAGCTAGGTACGAGTACAGCGGAGTCAGAACTTAATTTCACGTCCTTATGCCTTTTATGTGCATCTGATAGGCACGGCAAGAAAGAAAAACAAAGTGCACGCATCTTCTTTAGTGCAGAGCGAGAATTCCCCGTATTTGGATAAAAATCATGTATGTTATAGTTTAATGTAAGTTATAATCAGCTGATTTTTTCTTCAAGTGCTGTGTTTTGGAAATTAATTCATAGTTCAATGACCTTTCATCAGGACCTTTTACGAGCCGAAGACTCAAACTATGAATTAATTTCCAAAACACAGCACTTGAAGAAAAAATCAGTTGATTATCTGTTTTATCCTATAGACCGTAAGATCCAGACCAGCTTGTTACAACTGAGCGGGTGATCAGTGTCTTTGTCTTAGTTTTACTGTACAAAAAGTAAAGTTCATTAAGAAAAGTTTTGTTGTGACACAGCTTTGTACTTTGTGAGACACAATGACACTTTCTGTATTTACAATAAAAAAGGTATCTATGTGATCAGCCAGTGCAAATAAACTAGCAGGAACATGTCCTTTTAGTACAAAATAAAGATTGAGATCAACTGTGAGATCAGCTGTTTGACAACAGAGCAGCTTATCAGTGTCTTCATTATGATGGTCACTAAAGATAGACTTTGTTTTGCCATGGCACATATGAATAGAACAAGTGTACTAAAGGTCAGGATGGTATAAAATTAACTCATATTGTTTAATTTTCGTTAACTCATTTAACCATAGTTTTGTCTCCATAGGCTCTGTACTATGTCTATAGGATAAGGTTAAAAAGTATCATTTCTAAGGAAAAGTGTTGTAATGCTAATGCATTTCGTTATGAGTGGTCCATACGATTACGTGTAATTGTTGTTATTAAATATGAGTATCTCAAATGTGTGCCGAGGCGGTTCTAACGAGTACCCACAATCTACTGTATGTTTTGGAGCAAAAATAAGAAAAATAGGTATACCCCTGCAAACCCCAGTTTTACTATATAAAAGTGGGGTTTAAGGGGGTATACATTACACGGACATGTTTTCATGATGTTTATTCTACTTACCATCTATTGTCACAAATGTAAGTTCAAATCCACTTTTATTGATTGTATAATCTGAATAAAAGTAAATGAGCCATTCCATTTTACTACTTATTAGATTAAGCTTCGTCCCGATGCCGCACAATATATTCATAACTTCTGTATCTCTAATCTGAAAGGTAGATGTAGGTATAGCAATTATATAATAAAATCTATGAAAGCTAACCCATATTTGCACCTTACATATAGTAAAAATGGAAGAAATCAGGTGTAGGTACATTGCATATGTATATAAGTATCAATTTTTAATATCATTACGAAAACACGGCCATGTAATATACATACATTTTTAAGTTTAACAAATTTAAAATATAATATAATTTTTCATTATAGTTTTCTTATTTTTGGTTTAAACGTATTTATTTCAAATTCATGATACATGCATAAATATGAAACATACAATATCAAAAGAATAGGATTTGAACGAAAGCCTATGGCTTATAAAGTTCATTTCCTCGGCGAGGCGGTTCTTACGAGTACCCACAATCTATGTTTTAGAGCAAAAATAAGAAAAATAGGTATACCCCTGCATACCCCAGTTTTGCTATATAAAAGTGGGATTTAAGGGGGTATAAATTGCACGGACATGTTTTCAGTCCTGATGATAACAGATACTAAGATATAATATATATGATTTTATGGAGAACAAGTTTTATTAATGCAAAAATACAGTCAACATCAGCTTTATTATGAAACACTTTTTGCAAACGGAGATGTTTCCGTAATGTAAAATGCCATTTCGTGGGGACAATGGGCAAGCGGTTAAAAGATAATTTGTAAGTTCTCTGCTCACGGTTGACTCAGTGCTTTGCACAATAACATAGTTTCAAGTAGAAGATGTCAGGTGAGCGTTAGAGGACCATTGGTCCTCTGGTTTCATTTCAGCAGATTAAGGGCCCTCCAGTAATTTTCACTGACCGTTGCAGGGCGCTTCTGTGGTGATTCATCTTTATGTTGCATATTTTACGGTCTTTGTATCGATATTATTTGGATTTCTCAATATTATTTGGATTTTTCAATTTGAATTTATATATAAAATGACCGTAAATATTTTTATTTTATAACAATACTTAGGGCGACACCGGCATTTCACGTGGAATATTAAACGAAAGTGAAGAGGGACTTTAAAATACAATTTCACCAATTGCTTAATTTTAGGTTTGCTCCTCATTCTACTTCGTAATGCCTAGGTCACACTAGCGCTTACGGATGCCGCGGATAGTTGCGAATACTATACGTAGTGATCCGTAGTGAATTTTGTGGGCGGAGCTAACGGTTCTTAATGAATTTATTACCTTTAAATACGAATAAATACGGGTTGTTCAGGAAAGATACGGATACGTTCGTAGATAGTTACGGATTAATTCGAATACATACGGTTAAGATACTTGACTACATACCTTTCGATACCATCTGTTACGTTTAGATACAGACATACACCTTCAGATACGTAATGTTGCGTTTTCTTGCGTATATAACGGTGAAATCTGATGCAAGAAAACGCAGGTTTTGGTCAGGTTTTGGTCAAATTACAGTCACACTATCACATACGGATGCTGCGGACGCTGCGGACTGGCCTTTCGTATCTATCCGTCATATCCGTAACAATTCGTATCTTTTCCGTATTTGTCCGTATCTTAACGTATTGCATATGCAAGTCCGATTCCATCCGCGCTTAAATTTTGAAAAAAGTCAAAAATTGGGCACGGATGAAACATCCGTAAAATACGTAATGCCATGTAGCTGAAGGCACTGATTCGAATCTTTCCGTATCTAAACCGTATAACAAACGTATATACATCGTAAATGAACGCATCAACCTACAATTAAGCATTGGCTGTGGACAGATACCATGACGCCATGTGGGTTTCTAGGAATGAACAAATGGACGTGAGATTTATGTTTATGAAAATATTTTGGGCCCAGGGGGTTGTCTGCCCCTGCCCCGGGGCTATATACATGTATATGACCATAATAATCAAACATTATCTTTTCTGAAATTGTTAGACCAATCAAAGCCAAACTTTATGGAAAGATCCTTAGTACGAGGAAATGAAAGTTTGTATAAATAGTCAACGTCATATGACCAAGATGGCCGCCATGGCTATAAACAGCAAAAACCTTTAAAATCTTCTTCTTCAGAACCAGAAGGCCTATGATTTTGAAACTTGGCATGAAGCATCAGGCAATGGAGCTATACAATAGTTATATAAATCATGACCCTGGGATGACCTTGGCCTTTTTTACAGCAATGTCAACTTAAGTCGCCCATGCATTTGACGGGGAAAAATGACATTTATTGGCAGAAAACTTGTTAGGAATGAGCAAATAGAGAGAAGATTTATTGTAATGAAAATATTTTGGGCCCAGGTGGTTGTATGCCCCTGCCCCAGGGCTATACATGTATATGACCAAAATATTCAATCTTCTTTTGAAAACCCCTTGTCCAATCAAAGCCAAACTTTATGTGGAGCAAACTTTGGAAGGGGGGGATGAAAGTTTGCATAAATAGTCAAGGTCACATGACCAAGATGGCCACCATGGCTATAAACAGCTAAAACCTTTAAAATTATCTTCTTCATGATTTATGATTTTGAACTTGGCATGAAGCATCAAGGAATAGAGCTCTACAAAATTTATATAAATCATGACCCTAAGAAGACCTTGATCTATTTTTCGGCAAGGTCAAATTAGGTCGCCCATGCATTTGAATGAAGAAAATTGTTAAAGAGTCATTTGTAAAGTAAAACTTGAGTAAATTGGCAAATGGACTGAATTTTTATGATTTGAAAAACGAATTGACTCCAGGGGTAATTCTGACGCTACCCAGGGGTATATACATGTATATTACCATTCTAGTCAAACAAGTTTACTGGAATATATTTCAGGTATCAGGTGAGCTTTTACAGGGCCATTGGTCTTCTGGTTTTCATGGCGATGATCTTCTTTTCTTCCTTGGTGGCATTTTGTTTGGTTCTTGACAGTGACTGTGGTTATGCAGTAGTGTTGAAAAAAAGCACCCACTGACCAAAAGGTACAAGTAGGCAACGATCAGGAAAAGGAACAATCAGAAAAAGATTCCAACTACAAAAACCGAGGCGGGAAAAAACCAAACTAACAATAAGGTAATAAGACTATGAATACATTAGTAAGCCGAATGAGCAGCAATTTGCCAATAGGTGGCCACTCAGTTACATAACTTAACTAAAATATGATAACATACATAAGGCGCCAACAGCACAAAAAATTAAACACCAAGACATAATACAATAAGAACCACAACAGAAGTATCGCCTTGGAACGATCAGTAATATACAATTTCTGGCGGGCTTAAACCGGTTTTACAGGATCCTAAAGCAGTTGTTGATTACGTGTCAAACAGAACCGGTTATGTGACACAGGCGAACCGTTACATTTATACGTGTTTAATACGTATCTGAACGTATTAAATTGTATCTAAAAGTATGTAAACGACAAAGACCGCAACCGAACGAAACAACACGTATGGAACAGTATCGATCCTCAACAAATGCTCTGTAGTGGTTCTTTTTGTTTTATGTATAGTTGTTTAAAATATTTTTGTGCTGTTGGCGCCTTATGTATGTTTGCATATTTTTAGTTAAGTTAAGGTAACTGAGTGGCCACCTATTGGGAAAATAGCTGCTCATTCGGCTTACGAAATGTTTTCATGGTATAAGTACCTGATTGTTAGTTTGGTTTTTTCCCACCTTGGTTTTTGGAGTGGGAGTCTTTTTCTGATTGCGCCTTTTCCTGATCTTTGCCTACTTGTACTTTTTGATTGCGAAATGATACGTTTAGATACGTTTTTTATACCGATTAGATACGGACAGATTCGAATAAATGCCTTCAGTTACGCACCATTACCGATCGTACATCCGCACATGAATTTTTGACAGTTATGAAAATTTGCCCGCGGAGCTTCCGCACCCTTTGGATATGATACGTACAGTTACGGACATTACGGAAAAGATACGAATCGTTACGGATAAGACGGACAGATACGGTACACCTATCCGCAGCGTCCGCAGCGTACGTAAGCCCTAGTGTGACCTAGGCATTAGATCGGTTTCGCGGAACATTTACCCTTTTTTGACGGATGGATTCGCCCATTTATTATCAATTGGGTGAGTACATTTTCATTTTAGGGGCCTTAGGAGTGAGTCCTAATTTTTATCTCATTTTTCAAATGAAATATCTCTGTATAAACAAAATTCCACCAGGTGGGACGCCGCGTTCTGCGGCGTCGCATATGGGGCTGTGCTGTTTGCCATTGTCGCATATAGAGGACATCAGGCTTATAATACGAGGGATTATCAAACATTATGTGGACTTTTCTTATTTATAACTTTTGATAACATAATTCGATTCCATTCAAACTTACTCTCCAGATGTTCCCATGAAATATGTAGCAGTGTGCGAAATTCCATTTCAGTCCCGTCGTCCGTTACAAAATAACAGTGAAATGAAAACACACGATTTTGCCATCATGGAGCAGTCCGTTTACGTCGCTAACGTTGACGCAAAACCAATTATTGGACCACAAAATGTCCTCTTTTGGGCTACTGACTTTAACATTTTTACTGCTCAAAAAGGTACAAGTAGGCAAAGATCAGGAAAAGGCGCAATCAGAGAAAGATTCCCACTGGAAAAAAAAACGGGAAAAAACTAAATTAACAATCAAGTACTTATACCATGAAAACATATCGTAAGCCGAATGGGCAGCTATTTTCCCTTTTCTGTGACCTATAGATTTGGCAACATTGAGCCAAAGAGAATTACTGAAATTTGGCAACTTTTATTAGGGTAGTCGTTCCAAATGAGGCAAAAATAGTAATTGCTGTTTAGAAAATGAATCTTAACCGTTAATGATTTTCTGATTTCTCAGAATACCCCCGCTGGTCTCAAAGGACTAAAAGGAAAATATAATCTGCACTATAGGTGCTGTACGGGGAGACATTTTAGGACCGGCACACGGCACAACACCAGCTGCAATAATAGGAAATAAAAAAAACTGAGATCCCTTAAGAGCAGTGAACATATTAATGAGCAAGGGGATGGACCATACCGCGGTTTCGGCTACCTAAGCCTCTTCAGTGACCCTATAGATTTGGCAACATGGAGCCAGAGAGAATTACTGTAATTTTGCAACTTTTATAAGGGTAGTCGTTACAAAGACTAGTTTAATCCAAATGAGTGCTATAGTCATCGCTTACCACTAGCGTATCCAGAACACAATGGCTGGAACTTTCGATGTCTATATAATGCATATCGATGACGATACGTTTTTCTAGATGGGTATAAAGCAACCAACAATTAGCAGCGTGGTAGTCGTATACTCTGTTATTATCAAAGTCAGGACTAGCAATAATGCCAGGGGGCGATGAGAAGGCATCTGTTACGTTTCCTTTTGCTACAAAAATAAGTTTGTAATTATATCTATGAATTTTTACACTCGTTGATGTTAAGGTTTAAAAACAAATTTATCATGCTGTTTCATGTTCGTTCTTACTTTGCAAAAAGTCTCAGTGACATATGATAAATACGCGGATTTACCCAAGCAGGTTATAAGATTACCAATAATAAGATTAGCGATAATAAGTATCTATGGCAATTTGCTGTTGCGACGATCCACGTGACTGAGTTGTTAACGTCAATGATTTAATTACCGCTCTTAAACATTCGATCATCCAGTGTGGTTTTGAGACCCACACAAGGCACATGTGAGACAAACCTTGTCCTGCTTTCAAGTGTGTAAGGTGTTTTTCTCGGGATACTCATGTACGTATAAGCTCCACCTACTAATCGACACGTCCCATATGAGTTAAAACAATCTGGAAAGGGTGGCAAAACTGAATTACACGTCTTCGCAATAGTTATAATAGCTAACAAATTAGGTGCTATACTCCGCTTCACGGAGGATTCAGAAGTTGTCGCTAATCGAGCATGCTTTCTCATGACATTGTCGCTGGATCGGTCGAGACTTCAAGTTAAGCGCGACCTGTTGAAAAGAATGTGACTTTTTATTCATCTTACCATTATTCACACACTCGAACGCTATGAGAAATCCATCATTATTCAGACGCTCGTCTGTCCATAATGCTACCAGGAGCTCCGGATTCCAGGTAAGGGACGGTGCCTGCCGTCGCGTTTCCCAACATACTTGCAACATTGTTTTCACAAACCTGCCCCACCAGAGACTCACGAAACTAATCTATTAAATAAGCAAATATTAGAATTCGTAAATGGAAATATAAAGATATAGAGCGTCCTATTTGGAATCGATAGGTCGCTAGTTCGAACCACGCCCACGCCATTGAAACGAACAGCCAAGCGAAGACACAGCAAACCCCGTCAGTGGAAAAGCATGTTCATCCACTAAGAGTGGTTTACTGCGTTATGTAGGTAGGCCAAACACTTACTCAATTCACCAAGTTTCGAGTTTCTTATTTGCATATAACGAGCACTCCAGATGCCGCTGATAAACACACCGCTACAAAATAGAAACACGTAACTACTGTTAAAATGTCTAAGACATTTAAAAATAACAAAAAATATGATGCTTTAATGCCTCAATGACTATAAGAGGTTAGTCAAGATCTTAGATCCGTAAAAAGTTAGCAACTAAATAACCAAATAACTTCAAATCGTGTAATTGATATTGAGCGAATTTCGTGACCGTTCACCTGTATGATTATCGGACTTCTGAAGCGTCACTCGTGACAACACCGGTTCACCTTTGAAATCTGAAAATCATGACAAAACGAGAATAACAAAACTTACAAATATAAGTTGGAAGAACCGCTAATTTATGAAAGGTATATGTGAAGGCGGTGTCTGTATGTGCAAAGTGGAGGAGAGAAGCCTACCAGGATATGGATAAACAGTGTGTAGAATCAGAGCGATGAACATTGACGCTCTTGTGAAGGGGTTTTCCAGTCTCACCGACATACTGCTCGTTCCACGTTGCGCAGGTGATAAGATAAACCACATTCTTGGATATGCAATTTGCCTAGTGTCTGAGTTTCACTGGTGCGCCGTTGGACGCATTGACAATCTGAGAAGGTGCCATGGCCTTGCAAAGAAGAGCATGCCCTTCCCCCCAAGGCTTCAACTCCCCAGATGGAGTATTGTCCATAGGGTCTGGTAGTAGTCTAGCTTTGACGAGAAGGCCCCTGAGGCTATTAGGGCGTCTATGTGCCATCACAGGATTCTTAGGAATGTTCTGAGGAGTCAATATTAGACCAATGTCTGTTGACGATTTCCGATTTCCTTAACTTTAGGTAATTGAGGATAGTACGACATAACAAAATGGGTGGCCGTATCTGAGGACCCTTCTTTATGTCTGTAAGATATAATGTCCTCTCTTTTGTGTGATCTGGCTTTGGCGATTGCAGCATATTTTCCTAAGTTGTTACCCCGTCTTTTAAGATGGCTGATCTATACAAATCCACCTGCATGCTATCACCTACCAGAGTGGAGTTGGTGTTTATAAAAATTATGATTTGAGATTTGGTTGTGAACTTTAACGTGGGGTGAAAGTTGTTGGCCTCCTCCAGGAAGGACTGGAGATCGTCCCGACCATGACCCTATTTCATGACGTTTTCGCCGATGAACCGAAGCCATGAAAAGGGTTTCAGTTGTACTGTCCGGAGAAGCTGGCCTTTTAACTTCCCCATGAATATATTTACATCGGCTGGGGCCATTTTGGTCCTGTACTTGAAAGTAATGTCTACCGTTGAATTCGAAGTTATTACACTTCAGGATTATTGTAAGAACCTCTACAAGTGTTTAAGTGGGAGGGTCTTTGACATGTCTCCTATCCCATGCCTCATCACAGGCTTGAATGCCGTCTTGGTGAGGTCTGTTCGTATACAGGGCGGTTACGTCAAAGGATACTAGAAGAGTTTCTTGGGAGACCGAACCTACTTCGTCAAACTTTCTTAAATAATTTGTGGTGTCCTTCAGGTGAGAAGGTAGATCTTGGACACGGGACTGCAAGTGCATGTCTACAGGTTCTGATATCTTCTCTGTAGGGTGCCCATCAGCAGGGACAATAAAACAATGACCGGCGGATTTAGAAATTGCTAGGGTACTTGACACAAGAACTTTTTAATGTTTCAAGTGCTTTGCCAACACAATATATTGCAGCAAATATTCCAAAATGTGATGGCAATCCAAAATTCTTTAGAGACTGGGTTAAGGCAATTGACAAATATGCAGTCTTGTTGAATGCTCCTGATGACAAGAAGGAATTTATGGCTTTTCAGTCTGCAACTAGATTAGTAGATGATCTAAATAAAATAATAACCAGCTAGAATAGACCAGATACACTTCAAGGGACAATAAGCATTGCTACAAATGAGCAAAACGTAAGGACACGGGTAGCTTTGACCCACATAATTACGAATGTGACAGTCGATCATGCTAGAAACAGACGCTTCGTAAGGCCAAATCACACCAAACAGGTAAACGCTATTAAATGCTGGAAATGTGGACATGAAGGCCATATTTGAAGAAAAACAAGCAACGTGTGTTATGGTGGGAGTTTTTATAGGGCAAGTAAAACACCCGGTAATCAGGTGGCTCTTTACAGAAGGAGGCCAGTGTAGAGAGAGAAAGTAATAATAACAAAATTTCCACATATTACGGTTAATATTTCTGGTAATCCAAACTCATGTTTTACATTCATTGGTAAGCAAAAGTATAGAACTGTAAAGAATAAACGGTAAAACATAAAAAGGTAAAAGAATTAAGAAGAAGATATACATGTAGCATCAACTGTCAGTGAGAATGAAAAACGCTCGTGTAATCAAACCAAACTCTGCATGTTTTTGTTATGGCAAAGTAAGACATAATCCTGACCTGCCCTCAGGTCAATCATATGCCATTTCAGAACAAGATGGAGGTTTCATATCAAACGAGCCAGGGTTAAAGGTCATCGTAATAAACACTGCACCAAGTTTAAATAAAAACAGAACGGTACCTCTAATGATAGTAAATGAAACTAACTGGCATTTTAAACTTTATACGAGTAGACATGAGTGACATGGCTAATGATTAGGGTTTCTACAGCAGATGAATCAAAGTTGTATA
The DNA here is from genome assembly GCA_964017185.1 of Rugalucina vietnamica. Taxonomy (NCBI): domain Eukaryota; kingdom Metazoa; phylum Mollusca; class Bivalvia; order Lucinida; family Lucinidae; genus Rugalucina; species Rugalucina vietnamica. The sequence continues at coordinate 35,880,731 of OZ024872.1, forward strand.
CGCTACCTCGATTACAATAACAATCCCATAGACAGAAAGTTAAATCTGGAAGAAGTAGACATGTCTTCAGAATTTAGACCCGCAGATTGAAGAACTAATTATACGGCAAACTAACGGAAAACTTTAAAAACGTCATGTTGACCAATGAATCTCAATCGAGGTATTAAATATATTAATTTGATTATGCCTCCCCACGTGCCTAGGCGTCTCTATTAATAAAGCAAACATTTCCAATTGGGCAGTAAAAAAATCTATTCCTTAAGAAATAATCTGTTGAAACCACAAGCCAGTTTTGTCTGGTTCTGCAGGAACGCTCGAAGTGTGGAATCTCCTATTGGCATTACGAAAACATGCGATATACTCATTTTTCTTACCTGTGAAAATTCAAATTTCGGGATAAATTTGTTTGATATTTTACTTTTTTCTCGAATCATTTATCATGGATAAATGTCAGAACCACCTCGATGGTTCGAACGAGTACCCACTATCTATGTTTTGAATTAAAAATAAGAAAAATAGGTATGCCCATGTAAACCTGCTTTACTACATAAAAGTGGATAATTAGGGGGTATACATTTCATCGACGTTGTCCTGATGAGTTTACTACGGTTACCTGAAGAAAATCCAGACTGCAGTCTGACCCTCCTTCCAATCTAACAAACACAATTTCAAATCTAATTTGTTCTCCTTTTTGACCTTTTATATGCCAAGAACAAGCAAGGTTGTTGTCATAGGAACCATCGGTATTTTCGTCAGGAGCAGTTATCCATCCAGATTCTTTAGTTAACTGTTTGGAACACGCACTGCCTGTTAAAATGAATGTTACATAGAACTAGTTGTGGTGAAGCGACGCTTGATAAAATTAAAAGGTGTTAAGAAAGTTTGTTTTGCAGTTTACCACATAAATGAAAGCATTTTGTAGACAAAAACAAACTTAATGATGCATTTCCATTAACTAGTTGTTTCGTCAGACACTAAATAGCAGTTGAAACGCTGTCTAACATCAAATTGCTTCACAGATGTATGTATGGCATTTGATTTGTCTTTACAGGTTTATAATTGAAGACATCACAGAACTAAATTGTGGACGGACGGACGACGGACGGACGGACGCCGAGTCATGGCCATCCTATAAGCTCAGGTGAGCTAAAATAAATATGATGTCACACACAGGCAGCATAAATTGGTTTCTAAGGGGAGGGGGTAAGATTTATTTTCAAGAAAACAATTTGTACTACTGATTGTCAATAACATACCATAAAATACTTATTGCAACGTAAAAGTTTGGTAAAAATGATTGTGTACAAATCGTCATGGTAATGCTATTTCTTATTATTAATACCACTAATTCGTACATCATCCATTGTGCAGATTATATTTCTCATTTGGTCCTTTGAGATCAGCAATGGTATTCTGAGAAATCAGAAGATTAGTATCGGTTTAGATTCATTTTCTAACCTACGTTTAAAATATAATTGGGTCCAATGAATTAAACTAGTCTTTGTTGCTCCGGGAGCTAATTTGACCTACCTTGCACCCAGGACAATTTCATGGGTGCCAATCGACCACAGAAATGCAAAGAATGTTTGTCATCAAAGATAAACTTGTTTGCACTATGAAAAACTGCATGGTTTCCATGGGAACCGTTAAATTGATTCTTGAGCATGGGGGTGTAGATACATGTACTGGTTCAATAATAAAGTGTCACAGTGATGCTTTATTGTTTGATTTTCATTTATTGCTCATATGTAACATGCGTTATCTGAGCTTTCAATAAAAGTTTTTTTTTGTTTTTTGTTTTTTGTTTTTTTTTTTTGATAGTTTCTGCAAGAAATTAGTTTATTTATGGACTTATCTTAAAAGAGGGTATTGAAGTTTAAAATGACGATACTAAATTATCTTAAATTGACTATATTTTTCACTTTGTTGTTACTAACCTCATGACTTTAAATTAGTTTAACTCATTTAAACCTCGCGTCCCTTTTTATTGGACATATGCAAACAGAATAGTAGAACGCGGCGTCCCATCTGGGGCTATTCTGTTTGCTTAGAGTAAATATTTCGAAAAAGTGACTAAAATTCTAAAGGCACACCTGATGTCCCCAAAAATCAAAATGGACTCACCCAAATGATAGCTATGAGAAAGTCCATTCGTCTCATATGTATTAAGATTGGCTATCGTTTGGTATTTATTATGTATGTGCCTACAGCTTCTACACATCCATGATAACTTTCAGACAAATCGAGAACATTATTCTCAACTCAAGCATTCCAAGTATGGCCATGAAACTGACCTTGCTTCTCAGCATATGCAAACTCAAAACCTCTATCACTGAAGCGATTGTCAGTTACAAAAGTCAGCTTTAATTTGTTAAGCTTCGTGAAGCTAGGCTCTAATGACAAGGAATTTTTACACCAAAAACGGAGAGAATAAAATCCTTTGGCATCATTTGCGTATCCATAGACTCCAAATGACTGTCCCGTTCCTGATTCCTCAACCTGTAAAAGATGCATATTGACACTTATCGTGAACATCAGAGAATAACACTTATAGACTGAAGGAAAGTTATAAGAGGCAACTTTTTAAACACATTATTTTTTTCTGTGCGTTTTTCAGAATAAGGTGTTGTTTTGCCAAAAGACGTGTCTCTCAAATGACTATAAGAAAAAAACTTTCTTTCACTGAATGCGTGTTTGCAGTAAAAATGCAAAGTACATTTTTTTTTATATAAAAATTTGTTTAAACACAGCATTTATTGAAATGAAGAACGGATGCCATCAACGGGACCCTTCTGGCTTGGAAAAGCATCAAACATTCGAATTTTCTCTACCTGGAGATTTTTAAGCATTTTTAAAAAATCGCTGTTTTCGAGATTTTTTTGACTAGAAAATGTGTTTATGAAACACTATGCCCCCAACTGGTTAGTCACTTTCAAGATGTAAAAATGTCCAAAAAAATGACTAAGTTCAAATTGTAAAAAAGTGACAGAAATTAATCTGAGGAGTATATACCAACCACATGCATATCTTCAAAGCATGGTCACAATGTCTGCAAAGTTTCAAAAGTATCGGTATTAAATTGTAGGAGGAGTTGCGCACACAAGGTACCCTCTATACATTCACTAAAATGCCCGAAAAAAAGACTAAGTTCAAATTGTGAAAAAAAATGACAAAAAATTATCCAAGGATTATATCCAAACCACACGCATATCATCAGACCATGCTTATAACACATGTAACGTTTTAAATGAATTGGCATGAAACTGTAGGAGGAGTTGTGCACACAAGGTACCCACTGCCCATTCACTTTCATTGTGAAAATGCCCAAAAAAATGGCTAAGTTCAAATTGTGAAAAAGTGACAAAAAATTATCATTATCTGAGAATTATATCCAAACCACATGCATATCTTCAAAGCATGGTCACAACATCTTTAAAGTTTCAAGAGAATCGGAATAAAACTGTAGGAGGAGTTGCGCACACAAGGTACCCACTACCTGTTCACTTTATCAAGAATTAAAAAGGGAAATAACTCTCACAGAATGGGCCCCTAGCCCCTTGAATTTACCTGAAAGAAAAAATACGGGTCCGCTTAATTTTCATATACAAACTACATACCAAATTTCAAGATCCTAGCTCTAACGGTTCTTGACCGAGCGCTAAGCGTTACTCACGCATCACAGACAGACAGACAGACATACTGCACACCACTGCACTCACTGCATGGACAGACCCAAACCAATATGCCCCCTCAACTTCTTCGAAGTTGGGGGGAAGAAGTTGGGGGCATAAAAAATACCCAACGAGCCTCTTAAACATGTCAACTCCAGTTAAAGTCACTTGATGATATCTGCACATGAGAGATATGCCTCGGAAAAACTTTATTAGACGATCTCTGAGGACAAATAATGCCACGTCAACTGCAGACTTCCGGTTTAAATACCAAATTTTTAACGAACAAAGTAAGGAAAATTGTGGACGATTTTCAAAATTTTCAAACTTTATCAGAGTCGTGTACTAGACGTAAATAATCGCTGAAAATGTCATAGGCTAATGGCCAGTAGGGCAAACCCTCCCCCCCCAGGGGGAATTTTCTGCACCATGATTTTCTGAAAGTATAGTGAAAAAGCTATCAAATCCTGTTTTCTGCTCTCTGGAAGTGGAAGCGTTTGCATTTTACGCTATGTTTTGTTATATGACCTGATACCATCTTTTGTATAGAAATAATGGGGGTAGGCGTAGAAAATCGATCATACCTCTGCTGTCACTAATCCTAGACCATTGAACTTGGTCTTTTTTTAAGCTTAGAGATAGCCCTTTCATTCTATGATAAGTCATGCAAAATATCTACTTTGCATATTCATGAATATTAATGAAAACATGAAAATGGTAGAAAATCATTAAAAACCCATATATTAACTCATTTCAGGCCTAAACTATGGTTGTGACACATTTATATTGCACCATTTAGACATATTTCATAAATTTATTGTTGTCATGAGCCTATGTGAAAAATATCTCATTTGTATATTCATGAATATTAATTAAAAAGTAAAAAATCCTGGAAAAATAGGGTGTATACATATAGTATCATTTGTACCTGGGCTGTTGATAAACATGGAACACTAATGTGGAATCAAATGAATGCTTTGGCCATGTTCTATCACCCTTATACATATAATACATTTATTTAAGGATATAAGGCTCATCTATTTTTTTTTCATGAATATTAATGAAAACTAGAAATCTCAGAGAAATAATGAAAAAATGAACTGGTATGCCTATAGAATGACTAGTATCTGATTATTTCTGTTATTTTCATATTTTTGTGTATAGAATATGATCCTATCAATCAATTGATACCAATTTCACTTCTCTAGAGCTTTTGGTTGCTGAAATACTGTCAATTCTATTGGTATATTCCCTTCATTTGTCTATGTTTTCTCTTATATCTAAAGTTTTCTTAAATTCTGGCCACAAGATAGTCAACTTTTTCCTATATCTTATTATATAATTATAAATTATTGTCATATCTATCATTTGATACCAATTTCAGCTCTCTAGGTTTTTTTGCTGTTGAGATATAAACGTTTCCAATGGTATACCCCCTCTATTTTTCTGTGTTTTATATCTAATTTTTAAAGTTCTTGTCAATATTAGAACAATAAGAAAGTCTAATTATTCATTAATCATATAATATGATTATAAAACATTATCTTAGCAATCATTTGATACCAATTTCAGCTCTCTAGAGCTTTTGGTTGCTGAGTTATTAACCTTTTCATTGGTATACCCCCTCCATTTTTCTGTGATTTTTCCCTTAAATTTAAAGTTTTATCAATATTCGAAAAACAAGAAAGTCAGAATGTTTGTGTGTCTTACCACATGTTTACAGAACATAGTCCTAGCAATGATTTGATACCAATCTCAGCTCTCTAGAGCTCTTGGTCACCGAGATATTAGCAATTTTACTGGTATACCTCCTTCCTTTGGCAGTGATTTTTCTGCTATAACTTATGTTTTCTTAAATATTTGAGCAAAAAGAAAGTAAGCTTGTTTATATATTTTCTTACATGATTGTAGAATATTGTCATAGCAATCATTTGATACCAATTTTAGCTCTCTATGACATTGGGTTGCCGAGATATAAACGTTTACATTGGTATACCCCCTCCGTTTTTCATTGAGTTTTATCTAATATTCAAAGTTCTCATCAATATTTGAACAACAAAAAAGTTTGATTATTTATATGTCTTATCATATGATTATAGAACATTCTCACACTAATCATTTGATACCAATTTCAGCTCTCTAAAGCTATTGATCACTGAGATATTAGCAATTTTATTGGCATACCTCCTTCCTTTGGCATGGATTTTTCTGCTATATCTTATGTTTTCTTAAATATTTGAGCAACAAGAAAGTAAGCTTGTTTATATATCTCATTACATGGTTATAGAATATTGTCAAAGAAACCAATTGATACCCATTTCAGCACTCTAGGACATTTGGTTGGTGAGATATAAATGTTTATATTGGTATACCCCCTCCATTTTTCTTTGATTTTTATCTAATATTTAAAGTTCTCATCAATATTCGAACAGCAAGAAAGTTAGATTATTTATATGTCTAATCACACAATTATAGAACATTATCATACCAATCATTTGATACCAATTTCAACTCTCTAGAGCGATTGGTCACTCAGATATTAGCAATTTCATTGGTATAACCCCTTCCTTTGACAGTGATTTTTCTCTTATATCTTAAGTTTTCTTAAATATTTGAGCAACAAAAAAGTCAGCTTGTTTATATATCTTATTATAAGGTTATAGAATATTGTCAACGCAATCATTTGACACCAATTTCTCCTCTCTATGGCTTTTGGTTGCTGAGATATAAACATTTCCATAGGTATACCCCCTCCAATTTCTGTGATTTTTCTACTATATTTATTGATTTCATCAAAAGTCAAACAGCAGAAAAGTCTGATTGTAAAGGTATCTTATTTCAGGGTTTTAGAATGTTACCATAGCAATCATTTGTTATAAGTTTCAGCTCTCTATGGCTTTTGGTTGCCAAGATATAAACATATCTGTAGGTATACCCCCTCCAATGATCTGTGATTTTTCTCTTCTATTGAAAGTTCTTATCAATATTTGAACATCAAGAAAGTCAGATTCTTTCTGTATCTTATCACATGATTATAGAACATTATCACAACAATCATTTGATACACATTTCAGCTCTCTTAGAGTTTTTGGTCACTGAGATATTAGCAGTTTTGTTTGGTATACCCCCTTCCTTTATCTGTTTCTTTTCTAATATCTGAACTTCTTTTTAATATTCGAGCATTAAGATAGCCAGTTGATTATATATCTTATTACAAGATTATAAAACATTGCCAAAGCAATCATTTGATACCTATTTCAGCTCTCTATGTCTGTCAGTAGCCAAAATACATGTGGTAATAGAGGTGTACCACATTAATTCCTCTGCTTATTAGGGGTGGGGGTGATCACTCAAATGGACATTAAAGTGATCCTCTGACCAAATTGGCACCCATGAGCATTTGGTCTAAGGTTGCAAGGTACATCCTACAACCCACTCAAACCCTTAAATGGCAATAGAGTAAATTTTGATTTTCGTCATTTTCATTAATATTCATGAAAATGCAAATAAGAACATTCTTATTAAGGTCCATGGCGTCAACAAATTTGTCAAATAGTATTATTGGTACAATAACAATGAGCCACAATGATAGTTTAGGCCCGAAATTAGTTTTTATCGGGATAATTAATTTTTAAATGTTTCGTTTTACATTTTAATGTTTTAATGAAAATTCATGAATAAGCAAATAAGATATTTTCCATTACTTATTATTGGATAAAAGGGCTATGTATAAGCATTAAAATGAGACCAAGTCCAATGGTCTAGGATAAGAAACAACTGAGATAACTTCAGTTTTCTATGTGTACCCCCATTATTAAAACGCAAAAAATGAATATTTAGGGTAATATAATGAAACATAGCATAAAACGCAAACGCTTCCACTTCCAGATGGCAGAAAACAGGGTTTGATAGCTTTTTCAATGTACTTTTAGAAAATCATAGTGTAGAAAATTCCCCCTGGGGGGGGGAGGGGGGGTATGGGTAGCTAGAAGACTATCAGTGCCGTGCTGATGATAATAACGCGTTTGGAGTAGAACAAGATTTGTATGCAATTTGCATGCATAAAGCTGAATTCCTGGTATTCATGTTGCTGTCTTCTTGCATTTACAAAACAGAAAGGAAAATTCGTACTGCAGCAACACATTTAACATGATTTCATCTTATACCATGGCAATCAATAACAATTTCAAGCAAATAAAAATGTAACACATAACGTCTGAATATAATATGTAATTTGATGTTAATAAAGTGTGACTTTTTGCAATGAGGGTATCTTTACTGATGCTTCGTCTGTGCGAGATGTATTACCCATTTCGGAATGCAACAACTCACAGAGGCACTTGGTTTATTCATGTTATCATTACGTTTGATTAAAGGTACTTTATGAAGTAGAAGAAAAATCTAAGGTGGCCTCTTATAACTTCCTTTCAGTGTAATATAAGAGATGCCCTGTGAAACTCAATCCGAGTCAAAATAATCACAATCATTCCAATCACATCAGGAAAACATGTCCGTGTAATGTATACCCCCTTGAACCCCAATTTTATACAGCAAAACTGGGGAATGCAGGATTATAACTATTTTTCTTATTTTTGCTCCAAAACATAGATTGTGGGTACTCGTCAGCTGAAAATTTTCAATATTTTAACCTAAAAAAAATCTCTGTTTATTGAATGGGAAAGTTTTCGTAATGAGGATAATGGATGCCTGTGATTGTAAATTCAATTGTGGTATGATGAAATCAATATACGGGGGATGATCCAAAATAACGTAGACTTTTGCTGTAGCTTGTATACAGATCAAAGAAATGCTTGTAAAATAACATAAACATAAATCGGAATATGTCTAGAATATCCCGGCAAAATAGGAGGAAAAAATAACGACCCGATAAAAATCTACAGCCAAAACAAATAGGTCACTATGGTGCACCCGGCGCACGTCACCGTTTATTTCGAAACGCCGTTGACGTTTTTGCTCATTTTGAAGTAAACATCCGCTCAGCGCTTACTGCCATGTATTCAACATGTATCATAGATAAATGAATTGTACTTATTTGTGCTTCGGCATTCGAACATTTTCCTTCAGTATACAAAACTCGAAACAAATTTACACCCCATGTTGCTACACAAATCGCCTGATTATCAACCGTCTGCATGTGGCAAGCGCATTACGCATTGCGTCACCAGTGTCGCGCGTTATTTTTGTATTTTTCCCCATTTTTGTTATACTGATCGTTCCCTTTTGTCTACATTGAGTTAGTTTAGGCTTTCGTGTTGGCGTTTTCAAAACTCTCGGAAAATTTAGGAATCGTATAGATTTAAGCCGTATCTGACGATGGCGTTTTTAACGTTAGATGCTCTGAAATGGCGTACTTTTAATATTCATATTTCCAAAATGCATTAGTCAAATTAACTAAAACTTAGTCACAACATTTGCTCAACACCATGCTTCTGCTGGACTAAGTTTTGCGCGATTCGCATGCGTATTTTACATTTTATCGAGACATGTATGATACAGTACACGACCGAAAATTCGCGTGCGCCGCCTATGCGTCACCATGGTTTTAAAATGGCGCGGCGCGTTTGCGGTACCTACGAAATGTAAAATTGTTTAAACTTATTTTGTTAAACGAATGTTACCATTTATCGCAATATATATTTTTCGAAAATTTATCTACGTATGTTAAAGAAACAACAAAAGTACACGTTATTTTGGATTTTCCCTCGTACAGTCTTGCTAAAGTAGATACTGTTTATTATTCATAATGTAATTTAGGCGCAAAACGTTGTTTTCTTATAAAATGTATTATTGGGACGCTCTTAAGATTTATTTGTATTACTTGCCAATTGGTAAGCTGTCTTAACTTCTGTGAAATCTTTTCGAGTTCCAATCCAACTCGGTTTTGTTTTCATGTTTCTTTTCTTTTATTTTTTTTGATGCCAATGGGCAACTGAATATATTTGGTGCAGTTCTGTGGGCAATAGACGTGATATCATTTTTATTTCAAACATTCCAACAAACACGCCGTCCAAACGCTCTGATTCTCAATAATTGGCTGAGAAACAAAATCGATTGGAGCAATTTCCGGTTTCGCATCAGAGCAGCTAAAAAGGAATACGTGTTCTTTGTTGTTTTATTAATATTTTTCTTCCAGGACATATTCATAAGCCTGTGATTGATAACACGAGGTCAGGAAATTATCGTGGTCTTTCCGAATCACTTTCAGCGGTATGAATGTGTACCAGAAGCCAACAGGAATGTGTTGGTATCGGGTGTGTTTCAACTCACGTTAAATTATAGTGACCTACGTAACAATTACAAAACTGTTCTTGACAAAGCCGGTTTATAGTAAAAGTTCGAGTTTATTTTTTAAACATACCGAAATTTCGAAATGACAATTTTTTTTTAGGAAACCTAAAGAACATAAGCATGGCCGTTTGAATAACATCCCATTAAGGATTGAATTTCAGAAATAAAATATTAATATAAGTATTGAAACTCAGATTTTAGCTTTCACTGGATGATGTAAACCGTTAGGCTGTTTTAAGTCTGTAAAGCCAGAAAGGCTTTCCGGAGACATTAAAATGCTGATGTTTTTTCGTTTCCAGTGAAAGCTTAAAATCTGAATTTCAATACTTATATTTACATATTTACTTGTATATCCTCAATAAAGTATTAGTCTTTCATTTTCCATTTCTTTTCTAATTTTCGGGATAATATGTGACACTAAATCAGACTTAATGTAAAACCGAGTTTTAGAACAGCTAAATCACCAATTTTTCGCGCTATACGCATTGTCGACACGTGACAGACAACATAAATAATCAAACAACGTCACAGGCTGACATTGACGTCGCTCCGTTCATAGGCGTGGCTTACGGTCACGTGATTGCGCAATGTTTTCATCGAGAAATGAAGAACACAAAGTATGATACTTTTATTTAAGGTGATTGCAATTACAATATAAATATTAATCATATCGAAAACTTGCTATACAATATACAGAGATTTTTTTAGTTTTAAAAATTGAAAATTTTCAGCTGAAAAAGTTTGATATTTTTTTTTATTATTGCTCAAAACATAGATTGTGGGTACACGTTTGAACCGCCGCGCTGAGGCGGTTCCAACGAGTACCCACAACCTATGTTTTGGAGCAAAAATTAGAAAAATAGGGATACCCCTGCATACCCCAGTTATATTCAGCAGTGGTGTTTAAGGGGGTACAAACTGCATGGCCATGTATTCTTGATAATAACTTACCTTGATGTAATCACCGTCGCAGGTCACGTACTGATCTGTGGTGATAATATTCGTAGATTTGAGTGAAAGAAATAAAAACTGATATCGAATACGGTTCTCCGTGTTGACTGTTATAACCCAGGTGTAGTGTTTGTTGAAATCATAGAAGCCGTCTTGGTCCATGTCTGGGTTTATAATAATACCGGAACTGTTCCGAATCTCAAAATTATGATACCGTACTAAACCTAGAATAAATAAATTATATTTTTTGTTTTCATAATTATACAGAAAGCTGTAGGACTAAAATTCCTCTCCGATGAGCAAATGCAAGCAATTGTGTAATAAATTGATTCAGTTGGGAATTGTAGACCTGTAGTTTATGAGAAAACCGGTCTTCGGGGTTTCTGATATAATACAAATTGCGCCCATCCCGTAGCTGATTCATTTTTATACTGCTACAAAGAGATTTCATGGATTCCCTTAACCATGATTATCAAGCTGATGTTATCGAAGCTTTTAATTGGACTACCAGATACCTCGATGGGTTTTCGAAAATTGACAACCCTTCCACCTGGACTACAGTTGAACAAAGTCAATACCACAGATACCGAAGCTCCTTTTGTAGATTTACATTTTTCTTTTTTATTTTTCTTTTCTTTTTTTTTTTTTTTTTTTTTTTTTTTTTTAAATTATAAAAAGCAAGATGACTTTGATTTTGCTAAAGTAATTTGCCTTTTTTTTTATAATGACGTTCCTTAGACTTCAACGCTCGAAATAAATGAGCCGCCTCGTAGGAAAACCAACAATGTGGTTTCCGACCAAGTCCGACACAAACCGGGCTGTACAAGCACAGACAAAAAGGTACAAGTAGGCAAAGATCAGGAATAGGCGCAATCAGAGAAAGATTCCCACTCCAAAAACCGAGGTGGGAAAAAACCAAACTAACAATCAGGCACTTATACCATGAAAACATTTCGTAAGCCGAATGAGCAGCTATTTTCCCAATAGGTGGCCACACAGTTATCTTAACTAAAAATATGAAAACATACATAAGGCACCAACAGCACAAAATATTTTAAACACCAAGACATAAAACAAAAAGAACCACCACAGAAGTATCGACTTGGAACGATCAGTAACACAAAGTTACTGGCGGGTTTAAATCGATTTTACAGGGCCATAACCTCACCCTCAGCTTCTGCAGTGGTTCATAACATTTAGTTAGTTCTTCGGTCCTCGTGGTGAATCTCTAACTAGTCAATGAATCATCAAGAACAAACAAATAAATCATGATAAACATCCTGATTAATCAAATACCAGGACTCACAGATTGAAATTTCGGATTTAAGAAGAAGAGGAAGTGTACTGTCCATGTAGCGAAAACAAAGGCGCTGATCTAACTGCGAAGCTGATCTGCGCCTTTATTTTCGTATATGCAGATTGTTGGTTTTCTCATGAGGCGGCTCATATGTTTAACGGCCAAATTTCTCCAACAGGGCTATCGGTTTCATATAAACTTCGAAAAACAGTTTTTATTTTATTTGCTATTACTGCAGCTGGTGTTGTGCCGTGTGGCGGCCCTAAAAAGTCTCCCCGTACATCATCCATAGTGCAGATTATATTTTTTCTTTTGATTCTTTGAGATCAGTGAAGATATTTGGAGTATTTCAAATATACTGTACGTTAAGGATCATCATCTTAACAGAATTTTGCATATTTGGCCCCTTTGGGAATATAAGTCTTTGATTTAGATTATACTGGTGAAAAATTTTTGAAATTGCAGCAATCATGAATGTCTGGCTTTCGCTGCCAGTTTTGTAAAGGGTCACTGATGAAGGTTCATTACCCGAAATTGTACAATATGGCCCACCTCTCTTTGAATGTTTTTACTGCTTCCAAATGATCTAACAATTATATTTTATTCTTAATTTTAACGTAGACACTTCAGAATTGATTTCCAAATTTAATGTTTAGTTAAAAGCGTTTTTACGTGATGGCCTCTCTGAACCAGAATTTTATGGTGACTTGGTTTACAAATTAAAGAAACTTATAGGAAGGAATATTATTTCTTTTCAGTTTAGAAAAATTATAATAGACAAGCCTACGCCTAATCCGAGTCATATATATTTTCATTCATGAATTTGTTTACAAATTAACGTGGATTGATATATTTACAAAGTCCCTAACCCCCCCTAAACTTTGAACATGTTGTTCTCAGTCCTGGGATACAGATCATTCATGATATTACATCTCCTGAAAGGGCTATGAATGACAAACGTTATCCTAGTAATATAACCAGAATTTGTATTTGCATTTTCGTGCATGTTGGTAGTGAAATGCACTGTTAGTTTGAAAACTGCTTTTATTTTTCTTGCATTGTTTTACGCTTAAATAAGAAATATTGTGGGATGAGTGTTGGCACGGTAGTTAGTAAGTAGAAAAATCTATCAACTGCTATCATTTTTGTTCTGTTTGAAACAATTCTTACCGAAATATCTGCAGACAAAAAGCCCGTTTTTTGAGACTAATCAAGGTCAAATTAATGGGCTTATTTGTTATGTAAAAAGGCTATGGAAATATACTGTATATGTATGTTCTACCTGAATGAACAGACTACCTGTCCTATTTTAACAGGTATACACAGCGTGTACATACTATAATGCATATAAATATACTGTACAAAATATTTTTATCTATGTTTTATTTGAGACATGTCTCAGAGGACTTTAAATCCAACGTTACTTCAACAACACACAACAATTGTTTTTACCCTTATTAGATACATAAAAGATATTGTCAGAAGAACTTCCCTAATGTCTAAAACGTATGAAGACACTGTTCAAAGTAAAAGTTGCTTAATTTATTTGGCATGGTATATTTAAGGTACAGGTATTTGCATAAGTGACGGACAATATTATTTAAAGTAATAAATCTGATAAAGATGATGCACCTGCTATTCATGCAAATCGTTTCTAAGCTAATTTTTCAGCTTGCAAATTAGTTGGAGAACATTATTTAGACCTTCACAAAGGTTTCTATCAATTAAAATCAAAAATTTATTTTAAAGGATTATTTATGGAAATTTATTAGAAAAATAGGTAATTTCACTAAAAACTTCTATTACAATGGCTTCCCTTTGGAAAACATTATCATTCATAAGAAAGTTTAAGGTTTAGGGATTATTCTGGTATGTAACATGCCACATGTTTTAAAAAAAATCTATGAAATATTTATGAGCAGAAAACACTATTATTATAGTAATAAGGAACCTTAAAGAAACTTATTGGAAGGAATATAATAACGTTATAAACGTATAGGATATAACACAAATGTAAACACAAATGTTATGCGACAGTCTGCATGCTTAGTTCTTAACCCAATATGGTAGATAACTATGCTGCCTACTTTAATTGCAGGCCGGTGGGCCGGGCGTTAGACTTTATGATGGACCCGACTTAAATCTATTCATTTTAGGTGGTTAGGACCGGAGCTTCTTGTCTGTTGCTTGACCCGCCGGAGTTCAACTGGTGTTTTTCTTTTGCTCCAGATTTTCGGTCATGTTGTTGGCGCCCAGGGCTCCCCATCGCCGAACAGCTTATTGTATCTGTGAGTCCACGTTTTTGATTCATCTTGGACGTTATCATGATTTATTTGTTTGTCCTTGATGATTCATTGACGAGTTAGAGATTTACCACGAGGACCGAATAACTAACTAAATGTTGTGAAGAACTGCACATATATTACTGATCGTTCCAAGGCTATACATGTGTGGTGGTTCTTATTGTTTTATGCCTTTGTGTTAAATTTTTTGCTGTAAGTAAGTAAGTAAAGTAAGTAAGTAACAGAATAGTCGATACAAAGACTTTTAAAAATTTAAATGGTGCCATATATATCAAACGTTCGTTAGAAGACGATTCTAAACCGTTAATAATTTTCTGATTTCTCAGAATACCCTCGCAGATCTCACTATGGATGATGTACGGGGAGACTTTTTAGGGCCGCGACACGGCACAACACCAGCGTTAACAGTCATCTTTCTGTTGAAAGTTAAAACATTACAGTAATTATCTTTTGCTCCATGTTGCCAAATCAATCGTGTTACTGAAGAGGCTTAAGTGGCCGAAACCGCGGTATGGCTCACCCCCTTTCTCATCAATATTATCGCTGCTCTTGAGGGATCTCAGCTTTATTTTTATTTGTGTTTGACCTGGTCGGAAACCCAAATTAATGTTTTCTAATGCGATGGCTCAATTGAAATGTGTCGTCATGGGTTCGCGGAAGCTTGTCAAGATTGTCTTCTAGTTAAAGGTGAGCAGTGATGGACTGGGGCGATTATCAGTGGTACAACTAGGATCGGGACGAAACATACTTCGGCTATTGTATATACTCTGACCCATTAGAGTATTCGGATAGTAGTTCAGACCTGCTTGCCACTGAACAAACAAACAAACATTATAAGTGACAATTTCAAAACCCGAAGTTGGATATGAAAGAACAGACTGCCATAGGAATAAATGAGGACACTTAAACGATACAAAAGTTTCTATTTAAGAAATAGATCAGCTCTAGCACAGAATTGATGAGCAATAGTTCACTGTTTGGAATTCAGTTGTAAAGATCAAATCATGAGAGCTACGCCAAATATTTGACTGTAATGCGGACATTTACACACATTTATTACGTTTGTTATGTGTTAAAGGAATGGATTCGGAACCGCATAAGACGCCGTATGTATACGTAAAATACCATCATAAATTCATACCTGGTACAAGAGAATGCATATCGGGTTTGTTACGCAAAATATTCGTATTCAAAGTTGGGAAACCTTCGTTTTTTCCTGCATCTGAGTGAATCGCCATCTTTATCGGGTATGGTTACCGGTTTATCGATAATTACACGGTGAACGCGGTAACCAGTATAAAGCTGTGACGTCACTCACTCACTTTCTCTTTAAGCCGCTCATTTCAATTGCAAGACGTTCAAATATTATCGCGATAATTTCGTTATTTTATTTTGTGTTTGTGGATATTTTCTACGTTAAACTTGACAGAAGGGTTTATGTGATAATACCGGAGAATAATTTTTACCGAAGATGCCTCAGTGCCAGGCGATTAACTGTAAAAACAAGCCACAGAAATAAAGTAAAAGTTTTTTCCAGATACCTGTCGTCGGCATTTCGCTTCCCTCAAAGCGATAAAAAATCGTAGGTGTAGACATTTTCACTATTTCTTATTAATAATCCAGTTTGAACGGAATGGAATTACTGTTACATGTATCTACGCACGGTAGTTTTTATTCCGAATTTTGGCAATTACATACAATTCGTCAAAGAATCGCGCACAATAGAAAAAGAATAGGAATTCGCAAGTTTTTCATCCATTTTATTCCAAAACGGAATCGGTACACACTCAAGGGGTAATCTCACTTTTTTTTTACATAATTTGATTAATTTGGGGGCTGAGGCTATAAAAAGTGGCAGTTTTTCGTCATGCCGGGCTGAACGGACTTAATCCAAGATTCCACCACAAGGACGAAGGTTAAGTGCTCCTGGGCTGCAAATCGTGGCGGTGACAGCAAAATGCAAATCGCGCTGTTCGCCTGTGCCCAACGTATACTGATAATGCAAGTCAAGCCGGTAAAATGGAAGGAGCACTTCTTTTTAGAATTTTGAACGCCATGGTCGAAAAGTGAGCATAAAAGTAGATAGGAAATCGGTGCCAATTCGGCTGCAAATCGTTGATTTCGCTATCTTGCTCGAGTGCAAATGTAGGTCAAATGATATATCCAATCATGTTGCTCTCTATTAGGGCCGCGCTTAATGGCTATGCTAGATCGGTGAAATGACCTAGTTTGGAACTGCACATGATTAAACAGCTACGGACGCTGCAATCCATGTGGACAGGTGGTATCGGACGTGCGCTTGCGGCTGAGCGATGAGTTTCTGTGAGGAGGAGCAGGAGTGGTATCTGTGATGCAAGCCGGAGAAACCTTAAGCGGGCTGGACGTTTTACCAGTAGAGACGGGGGTGCATTGTCCTACTAGTGGCTGATGATAGGATGTTCTTATATAATATAGGGGCTGAACATTTGTATCATCTTTATTTTGAATTTTGATACCCGCGGCCGAAAGATTTCGAAATATGTCATGGTACAGAGTGGAGTTACCAAAGTAGTTTTATGAAGTTGCTGTACCATATATATGTTTTTGGTTTGTGAAAGGGTATTTTTGGTTGTGGATTGGGTGGGTCGCGACATTCCTTAGGGTAGTTCCAATCAGGGGGCATTGTGAGTTATCGTAATCCAATCTAAGTCGTAGTTCGTAACCAATCGCGTGTAAAAAAATAAATAAGTTACTAATGTCATTTTTATATATTGACATTGACCATGGTTTGGGTGGGCCTATCTGAAAAGCAAAGAGCTGAAAACATATTAAGACAGAATTATACAATATATCTACCCCATAACCATTGGTCGGAGATAGCAAGGGTCCCAGTTTAGTAACAGCCACTCCTTTGCATGCTTTAACCAGACGGAATTACTATCCCCGGCCGTTGGCATGGGAAGAAAGTACAAGATTAAGGTATTAATTGATAACATGGTACATGGTATGTGTGGGCCAATATATACATAGTCAGATGGAGAGAGTAAGGTTGAAATATATACATAGTCAGATGGAGAGAGTAAGGTTGAAAGGATGAAGTAAAGTTCTGTGCCCTTAATATCTTCTCCTTCTTCTGACATCCAGGTGACGTGACATTTTTGAATTTTATTAGTTTTTTTGTGGGTATAATGTTTTTAGGAAAAAAAGGTGATAAGGTTTCTGATATATACACTCACATGGTTATCATAGGTAACAAAACATCTCCCATACGTTCTCTATCATACATATCTATATACTCACATACAAGCATACTATCGTACAGCCTTAATGTCCTTAACATGGAGTCCGGAAGTGCCCACCAGAGAGAACAGCCCAGCCTTCGTACGAACACCGCGGGGCCAGTGCGCTAGTAAAAGGCAGCCAGTATCCAATCGACGTACCGCAGTACGTAAAAAAACAAAACGAAGGTAGGTTGTGTCCGTACGACTGCCGAGTTCTTCCCGCCGGTGCACCGCACTCCCTTTCTCCACTCCCAGAGTCCATAACCCTTTATATATACAGCCCAAGGCCTTCCCGCCCTTTACTCTGGGATTGCCCTGTTTTAAAAATGAACAGAAAAGAGTAAAAACTAAAACAAACAAACAAACGTACTCTGTGGTACCAGGGAGCGAATATCCTGGTACTGGCAGTGCATACCACATTGCAGCCAGTACCAAGTCGGTCCGTAGACACCTCCTACCCTCCTACTCCCCAGAATTGCTATACAATAGGTAGGCAAAAGCAAATGGATGGGAAAATAAAGACCGAGAGAAGAATAAAGATGTATCTATGTAACTTGTGCGCAAAAAAAAAAAAAAGAATAACACTTCCACAGCGAAGGGGGGTGCACGTATTGTCAATCCCAAATGATTAATTTGCTTCAGTTATCTATTTTATTAAATTTATAATCGGAGGTGAACCTAATTGTTTTTCATTGCGTATGCGTTTCTAATTTGTTAACCACCAATCCAGAAAAGATTTTCATTCATGCGGATAATTATTTTTAGCATGTGACACGGTAAACACGCCTCAAACGGTCAGCTGACCTGTCAACAATGACTGCAATCAAAGTTGTTTACATAAAGACACGCGCCATCAAAAGATGCGACCGCCATTCTTTAAATCGTTTGATCGCAATTATAAAAAGGTACAAGTAGGCAAAGATCAGGAAAAGGCGAAAACAGAAAAAGATTCCCACTCCAAAAACCGAGGTGGGAAAAAAAAACAAAACAAAAAAACTAACAATCAGGTACTTATACCATGAAACATATCGTAAGCCGAATGAGCAGCTATTTTCCCAATAGGTGGCCACTCAGTTACCTTAACTTAACTAAAAATATGAAAACATACATAAGGCGCCAACAGCACAAAAAATGTTATACACCAAGACATAAAACAAACAGAACCACAACAGAAGTTTCGACTTGGAACGATCAGTAACACAAAGTTACTGGCGGGCTTAAACCGGTTTTACATGGCCATAACCTCACCCTCAGCTTCTGCAGTGGTTCATAACATTTAGTTAGTTATTTGGTCCTCGTGGTGAATCTCTAACTAGTCAATGAATCATCAAGAACAAACAAATAAATCATGATAAACATCCTGATGAATCAAAAACCAGGACTCACAGACTGAGTAAGCTGCCCGACGATGGAGATCCCTGGGCGCCGAATAACCTACTAACTCCGGAGCAAAAGAAAAACACCAGTTGGACCCCGGTGGGCCAAGCAACAGACAAGAAGCTCCGGCCCCAACCAACTAAAATGAATAGCTTTATGTCGGGGCCATCATAGAGTCTGACGCCCGACCCACCGGCGTGCAATTAAAGAAGGCAGCATAGTTATCAACCATGATTGGGTTAAAAACTAAGCATGCAGACTGTCGCATAACATTTAAGTTATAACCTACACGTCTGTAACGTGTTATGATTTTTCTGAACTGAAAAGAAAAATCATTAATTCCTTTAAGTTTCTTAAATTTGTAAACCAAGTCACCATAAAATTCAGGTTCCGAAAGGCCCTCACTTAAAAGCGTCTTTAACCCAACATTATATTTGGAAATCAATTCATAGTGTCTACGATAAAATTTAGAAAATGTTTTTCGAAGTTTATGATACCGATAGCCCTGTTGGAGAAGTTTTGCCGTTAAACATTTATTTCGAGCGTTGAAGTCTGCAACATGAGTTGCGAAATGTATACACCATAAGAAGCACGACGAGGAACGTCACCATCCAAAAAAGGAAAATTTACTATATCAAAATCAAAGTCATCGCGCTTATCATAAATTTTAGAAGAAACAAATCCATTTGCAACAGAAAGATGTAGATCTAAAAAGGGGGCTTCAGTATCTGTGATATTGGCTTTGTTCAACTGAAGTTCAGGTGGATAAATTTGATTGACCATACCTTCAAAATAAGGGTTGTCAATGTTCAAAAGGTCATCGAGGTACCTAGATGTGGAATTAAAAGCCTCGATAACATCAGCTTGATTATCATGGTTAAGAGAATCCATGAAATCTCTTTCGTAGCAGTATAAAAATAAATCAGCTACGAGAGGTGCGCAATTTGTACCCATCGGAATTCCAACAATTTGTCTGTAAAACTTGGTCCCAAATCTAATATAAATATTATCAAGGAGATAGGATAAGGCATCGCATACATTCTGACATGACCAAAGTGTATACCGACTTTGGTCAGAGGAAGTGAAAAAAGCCTTTCTGTCATTACATGCCAAATAAAGTGAACCATAGTTTTTAATGCCCTTTTGAAGGTCCACTCTATCAAATCCAGAAGTTTTTCTTTTATTAGATTATGTGGTAATGTTGTATACAGAGCAGAAAAATCATATGTGGACAAGCTTGTCGCACGGAACCCTCTACACTTCAATTTACTGAGCACCTCACCAGAATTTTTAATTGACCAAAACCAATTTTTATTTGAAGTTTCATACACTGTCTCACAGTATCTTATAACATGAGATTTGATAGCAGTAAGACAGGAAGTTAATAATTTAGAAAGTTCAGTGGTAGTACAAGAGCTAGAATTTGCAATAAATCTAGCTTTGTATGGTCTTTTGTGTTATAAGTTGTTTACATAAAGACACGCGCCATCAAAAGATGCGACCGCCATTCTTTAAATCGTTTGATCGCTATTAATACGTATGAAAGATTATCGACCACCTAACTATCGTTATATAATTTGATTGGATTTACATCATAAAGGTGCGAAATACACTCGGATGGATGTCTCTAAGATGCTTTTTTGGCTCATAGACAACAAAACACAGGTAAATATTGGGACGTATCGCGGCAAAAACAACTTGCGCCCCGGAAATCACCACTGAGGAAAACATGTGTCTGAGCCCAGATTTACTCGTCCTGGGACACCGGGTCCTGCGTCCGCAAGATCCCTTTGACAGAGGACATTTTTTTTTCTGTTTTTATTTCCTAAAAATGTTTTTCTTACCTTAATGTGGGAATTCTATTATCGACAAAATGAAGTGTACGATCGCTTGTAAATGGCTCTCAACCGAAAGTGAGTGAGTGACGTCACAGGTAAACAAATATGGCGGCAACCTTCGTGATTCGAGACGCATTTTAGCGTAATTTTCAAACGATGACTGTGTACTTATTATGGGGTAAATCGGTGGTATTTGATTTGTAACACGTACAGTAACATCTAAATGAATATGTACAGGGCCAAATCGATTCCTTTAAAACGACGTTACACCGTCTAACGTTGCTTGATGGGATAACTGACGCCACAAATGGCGCAAAGTAACGTCACGCTTTTTCGCCCAGTGAAATTGTTGCACACTGTAACATGTTTTTAACCATTGGCTATATAGGCGAGGAGTGTTAGAAATGTGACTAAGACATGAACTTTAAACTGTGATTTCAGTTCATTATAACAATTATGTTTTCGTAATTTAAAAGCTTTACTTCACCGGAGCCGATAATAAGCGGGAAAATGGCCTGATATATCATTGCGCATGGTATGCTTTGCTTAAGAAATAGATCAGCTCTAGCTGTGAATTGTTGAGTAATAATTCACTGTTTGGAGGTCAGTTGTAAAGCAGATCAAATCACGAGCGCGCAGCGCGAGTGATATATCTGCGTACAACTGACCGACAAACAGTGAATCATTACTCAACAATTCACGCACTAGAGCTGATCTATTTCGATTCTAACATGCACTACACGGAATAAAATCTTTTTAAACCTTCAGTTTCTTTAACTTTTCCACCATAAGGCTGAAGAAATCCCGCCAAACGTTTGACTGTGCCGCAAATGTTTACATACGTTTGTTACGTTTTAACGCGTTGAAATGACGTTTCACCGTCTAACGTCAAGGTAACGTGACTTATGGGATAGCTGACGTCATGATTTAATCAAAATGGCGTCAAAAACGGCGCAAAGTAACGTCACGCTTATCCGCCCAGTGAAATTGTTGCACAATATAACACGTTTTTAACCATTGGCTATATAGGCGAGGTGTGTTAGAATTTCGCATATAACCTGCTTTATATGCTTACTAAATTCACACGTGAAACTTGAACTGAGTATAAATGCCGCCATGTGTGATGTCTGAAAAGAGGTGAAACAGAATGCAGTAACAGTAAAGGTATGTAAAAACATGGGAAGCGTGCTTACAAAGAAAAAAAAAGTGGAGTCAAAATATAATTTGAACTATTATACAAAGTTTAAAAAATGATGTCGAAAAGTAAAATAAAATTAAAAAAACTTTCCAATGTGGCAGAAAGTAAACCAATGCTAGTATCAGTGCTACGTCCCCGCTATGTTGACAATATACAGTATGAATGGAGTTCTTACGTTTTCTTTGGACATATGTTATATTGAATCCTAAATAGTCCCTGTATGGGTCGTTTGTATGATCGTCAGAATGGAACTCTAGTATAAGAATGTTCGATAGCGTCTCTCCATCAATATTGCTATAGTTTAGTTGTTTGTACTTGTACCCACAGAAGAACATTTTGTAGTATTCTATCCCATTCACCATGTCAAACTCGGCAGTCTGTGAACATTATATTAGAATAATTACGAAAACTTGTCCATGCAATATACAGAGTTTTATTTTTTCAATTCTAAAAAATGAAAAATTTCGGTTGATTTTTTTATATACAGTTACGTGCCAAATTAATGTCCACAACGTCAGAATCTCCATAGACTTCAACGTATTTTCCCGTTTACAAGAAAAATTATCTTGCTTCGCCTGGTCAACCGATTTTCACGATTTTTGTGTGATTTGAAAGGTAAATAAATAAAGCAATAAACAAGATAGTTTCATTGAATTCTATCCATGCGTTTCAAGGCTGCAATGATTTAAAGAACATGCGAGATTATTTTTACAGTTTTTAGGCAACGTCACCATTGACGTCAATGGGAAAGTGAGTTTTTCAAAATTTCCTACAGATTTAAATTGTTGTATATGAAAAATGCAAAGTCATAAAATTTTATCATAAATCTTATTTATTGCTTTATTCATTTACCGTTCAAATGGCACCAAAATTATGAAAAT
The DNA here is from genome assembly GCA_964017185.1 of Rugalucina vietnamica. Taxonomy (NCBI): domain Eukaryota; kingdom Metazoa; phylum Mollusca; class Bivalvia; order Lucinida; family Lucinidae; genus Rugalucina; species Rugalucina vietnamica. Next base: position 35,903,816 of record OZ024872.1, read on the forward strand.
ATGTTGACCAGGAGAGACGGAATATTTTTTCTTGTAAACGTGAAAATACATTGAAGTCTACGGAGTTTGCGACGTTGTGGACATTAATTTGGCACGTCACTGTATAATATATTATTATATTTTTCATATTTTTTCTCATAACACAGATTGTGGGTACACGTTAGAACCGTGTCGGCGAGGTGGTATAAGAAAAACAGGTATACCCCTGCATACCCCAGTGTTGCTTTCAAAGGGGATGTTCTCGTTGCATGGAATCTGAACGCTTAAATAAGAAACGCGAAAACCGGGGATTGAGAGCTCAACCTTAATAAGTACTGTATCGAGCTTAAAAAAAAAAAACAAGAGTGTCTTAAATTTCTTGAAATTTGATGATTTGCCGTCATTTTTTTCAATGGGAGTCAAGAATATTAGTAAATGTCTAAAAACGAAATTTCAATATGTATACCATGCATAACGAAAACTTGCCCATGCAATCTACAGAGATTTTTTAAGTTGTAAAAATAAAATTTTCAGTAGAAATGTTTTGTTTTTTCTTCTTATTTTTGCTCAAAATATAGATTGTGGGTACACGTTAGAACCGCCTCGGCGAGGCGGTTCTAACGAGTACCCACAATCTATGTTTTGGAGCAAAAATAAGAAAAATAGGTATACCCCTGCATACCCCAGTTTTCCTATGTAAAAGTGGGGTATAAGGGGGTATACATTACACGGACATGTTTTCATGATGCCATGTCTAAGTCAGCATCCAATCTCTGGAAATTTCGGATTATTTTTGCTGAATATTTACATGGGAGTTAAAGCCTCTATAGCTTGACCACGAAAAATTGGCGGTGTTATGGTTATATTATTTGTCAACATATAGCTTTTTATAGATCGCCGTTTATCATAGGTGTTTTCCAAACAATTCACCGATTATTTACGGTAAATGAATTGACATGTTGTTCTTAATAAAATTAGAGAAAGGAATTGGCTCGGTAGGTAGAGGAGCACTTTAGTTCATTTGGAAGAGAACGTATTCGCATAGGATTCCGTATACGTCATCAAATTTATAAATACACAAAATATTTACCAAATATTATGATGGCCATATTATGATGGTCAAGCTATGTAGTAATCGATTCGTCATATTCATAGACAATATTCTATATGCAAAAACCGTTACATCGGCGACACGTGCATCAACACGTACTTTGTCATTTTGATGGCGTGTCGACTTCACAAGTTTTTCTTATGTGATGTGGCTGAATGACTTGAATCTTTAAAACAGTTGTTTAGGCTTCAGTTTGTCTTCAAAGATTAATATTATCATCAGATTTTAAAGACTTTAATCTACATACAGCAACCATTTTCGTGTATACAAGTGATCCACAAAAGTTTTATATCAGTCAAACTTCTTTTTTATTATATGGATACATATACATGCATGCGTATTTATAATTTAAGCAGTTATTGGGTATCACACAAAAATGCATAACATATTCAGAGACTATCATCGCTAAAACGGGTCTTTTAACAACTGGTTTACACAGATGATTGCGTATTATGGAATGTAAAACAAGTCATATTTTTGGAGAACGTCTCTTTGACAGTGCCCGTATATACATGTACATGCAAAGTAAATAGAACGTTAGAATATTTTGAACCGGTTTTTTTCCTATAATAAATGAAATGAGTCTCTAGCTATTCCTTCACTCCCGGTTTCAAACTCGTTCGTAATACTTTTTAATTTCATCTAACCATAGGGTAACGGCGTGCATGTGTTTCTCAAACATTTTTCAAAATGAAGTTGAGGTTAGGTTTTGGTGCTGAATGTTTGTACTATTTATATATTTTGTACGTTTTCAAAATATTTAGTTAAGTTCGTGTATCTGAGTGACAACCTAATGGGAAATAGCTGCTCACTCGGCTTGCGATATGTTTTCTTTGCGTTAGAATTTTTTCCATCCCGGGTTTTTCGCGTGGGATATTCTTTCTGGTTGCGCCGTTTTCTGATCATCGCATAATCTTACATTTCTTGAAGGTAATTCTGACCTTTCATTCACATTGTCAAGGTAATTTATATAAATCCCTGCACGAAGACCATCATTATTCGTGTGATATGTCGGACACGGGATTCGGAAATTTAGGGCACGTAGATCACGAATCCTCGACTATTATAATCGACGATGAATTGAGTTTTAAACTGGCTGCAAAATACTAGTCCTGTCTGCAAGTTTGTTAGTTCGGTACGAACTAACCGGCGTCATTAATTACTATAATTTAGTTGGTGTGGAGGAACAGCACAAAAGACAAATGTGTAAGTACTTTACCGAAAGAAAATCGCCAGGGCAGTCGGCACTGCCTTTTTCGTCTTCTATGCTCATGTAATTGATCTTATATCTAACAACGTAACCCTCTTCAGCCACTATTTTCCAATGACAGTACACATTGTTGTCGTAACGACCATCTGAGTCAGAATCTGGGGCAACAATAGTACCTGACTCGTTCCGTATTGCACCACCGCACACTATGCCAGTTTCTGAAAAGATCAACATACTGATTTTATTGGAGCCTTTGTACGAGAAAAACAATTTGGGTTTACTTTTAGGGTTCCGACAAGGTCTGACGAAATCGGCGTGTACAGTCACAGAAAAAAGCTAAACGTTTTGAACATTTGGATATAAGTAGGAGAGGAATTGTACTGTCCACGAATAAAAGCGCTGATAAGTTGTGCAGTCAGTTACTGAAATTTTAATTTATTTAAGCTATAAGATCAAACACACGTTCTCAAACAAGTGCGTCCTTTTTATGATGTAATATTTACACACATTGTGCACAATAAATACGATCTTAACTTCCGTCAGCATAAACACATACTTATCCTTTAGATTCGGCAAAATGAGGCCACAGAGAAATACTGTTATTTTGCAACTTTCAACAGGATAGTCGATACAAAGACTAGTATTATCAAAACAGTGCCAAATATATAAACAACGAAGGTTAAACCGATGTGGAATTTCTGCTTTCTCAGAATATCCCTAGCTGATGGCAAAGGACTAAAAGGAAAATACAATCTTTAATGTGGATGATTACGGGAAGACTGTTAGACCCACCACACGGCACAACACCAGCTACAATATTAGCAAATAAAAATAAAACAGATGCTTTAAGAGCAGTGAGCATATAAATGAGAAAAGGGATGGGCTATACGATGGTTTCGGATACTAAAGCCTCTTCAGTGACCCTTTAGATTCGGCAAAATGGAGCAAAAAGAGAAATTCTGCAACTTTCTTAAACTGTCCCGTTAGGATGATACCCATCTCATATGGTGATTTAAACGGCGGAATATTTGTCTTTTTCTTATTTGTTCTCATTTTCATTGAAAAGATATCTGAAGATAAAAGTAGGCATTGATCAGGAAATGGCATAATCAGGCACACATTCCCAATCCAAAAATCGAGGTGGGAAAAAGCTTAAAAATCAGGTACTAATACTAAGAAAACATTTCGAGCATCTATTTTCCCAATAGGTGGCCACCTAGTTACTCAAACTTAACTAAAGATATGAAAACGTACATGAGGTGCTAACAGCACAACATACGACACCAAGACACAAAACAATAAGACTAAGTTTAACAGGTACTTAACTTGGCCCTAAGCTTTGTAGTGGTTTTATACTCATCAAAATAAGTTTTGCACCAGTCAATATTTTTCTCACTTTAAAATAATGTTTAGTATACATATTTTCAAATAAACTTTTAAAATCTTGATACTATCTTCAAGGGCTGGACTGCGTGAATAACAAAGAAAAGTGCATATTTTTGAAACACCAAAATTTGTAAATATTTAATATTTTTGCTCAACACATTGATTGTGGGTACACGTTAGAACCGCCTCGCAGATTGTTGGTTTTCTAATGTGGCGGTTCACCCAGGCCGAAAATTCTTTTGAGAGCAAGTAATCGATAGTAACTATTTCGGTCAACTATGATGTTGTTTACTTACTTCGTACTTGACTATATGACATGTTGAACCCTCCACGGCTCACAACATTATTCGATACAAACTGTACATACATCACGTTGGTTCTTGTTTCTTGTGGTTGCACACTTCCGGTACCACAAAGGAAAACGAGTGGCCCAATAGTGTCGGCTATCTGAAATATTTCCAAAAACATATTGAGATCATTTATAAACATGATCTTTGACTTTCAAATAAAATGCATACGCGAGGAATCCAACGTTCAAAACAATACGGCAGCTCGCCCATGTAATAAACATGTATATACTGAACAAAAAAAAAAAAAAAAAAAAACAAAAAAAAAAAAAAAAAAAAAAAAAAAAAAAAAAAAAAACGCAACAATCATATTCCACTGAACTTTGAGCAAACTATGATACAATCAGAAATCATTTCATTTTCTACTTCTGCATTAGATATCATGCTACCGAATGCAAGAAACCGATTTTAATTTTGACGAGTATTTATAGAGTTATTCGATGCCGACCATAAGCATGCTGAAAGTCGAAAAACCACACAGTGCGCATGCGCAAGCTTTAAAATAAACCCCCATTCAAAGTCACCATGTACCACTCAGCAGATAACTCACATGTAAAAGAAATAGAACAAATAAAATTAAAAATACCCCCCTTTCAATTAAACATATAGGGATTTTGATGGTTTTAAATACGAGCTTGTATTCGTGGAACTTTATTTCTTCTTAATGAAGTTTAATCAGGGAGCAGCTGACTTTGTTTCTTGATGATTAGGAGGTTCAAAAGTGTGCACATGCGCAGAGCAAATCTTTCCCGTTTTGCATTATTTAAGACGACAAAAGATTCTCATTCAATTTTATCGAAATAAAAAATCAGTTTTTTTTTGCATGATATTAAGAGATTATCATATGGCAATTTTCATATCATACCCCGTATCAACCTGAGACTTCCGTATCAGCCCGAGACTCCCATATCAGCCTGAGGGTCGAGGGTTGATACGGGGTATGATATGAAAATTGCCATATCATGATCTCTTTATCATATATTTTTATTGAAAAAAAAAAAAAAAGTGTTTGATACAGTTCAATGCACAAAATGTTTCCCAACATAATTTCAAGTGGAAAAAAGAAAGAATGAAAAAAAAATTCTGGTCACAAATTTTATTCAATAACATTTAACCATTAATACAGAAAATTCAAATACAAAAATTTGATTTATAAATTGAGAACAATTTACAACGTACTATTGAATAGAACAGAGCGCTCCGAATGTGGGGGTCACGTGAGATGTGATATGAGGTTTGGGGTGTGATATGGGGGTGTGATATGAGTCCATATCTCCCTAGGGAGATATGCATTTTGACAAATTTTGAACTGATACAGCTTTCGAGATTTGGGGTGTGATATGGGGGTGTGATATGAGTCGACAAATTTTGAACTGATACAGCTTTCGAGATATGGTGTCCCGATACGTGCATAGGACTTGCGCCTGTATCGCATATGTAAAAAGAACGTATTTTACAGTAAATATATGATAAACCCTGATATCCCATGTATGGGAATCATATAGCAACAGACCTGAAATTATCAACGTTTTACCATTACACTCGAAAATCCTCAGTGGCCTATTGTTGCGTTTCTTTTTTTGTTCAGTATATATATAGATTTTTTTTTCAGTGTAAACATTGGAAATTACTGCTCAAAACATTAAGAGAACCACCTAGATAGCCGAGGCGGCTCTAACGAGTAATGGAACAAAAATAAGAAAAAAGTATACCACTGTACATCCCAAGTTTATTAAATAAAAGTAAACGGTTTGACGAAGGGTGATTCATGCAGTTTAGATTCATCTATCTTCAATAAATCATACCTTTCATCACGATAACATGTCCATATTATGTATACCCCCTGGAACCCCAATTTCATATAGTAAAACTGGGGTATGCAGGATTACATTTTTTTTCTTATTTTTGCTCCAAAACAGAGATTGTGGGTATTCGTTAGAATCGCCTCGGCGTGTACCCACAATCAACGTTTTTTAAATAAAAGTTTTTCCAATGTTTTTATTTCAATTTTTAAGCTGAATTAAATCATTGTATATTGCATGGGCAAGTTTTCGTAACGTGCAGTAATATTTTTGTGAATCATTGCATTTTTTCTAAACCATGTCAGATTCAAAAGATTTATTAAGGAATAATAATTATGTTTCATTTTATTCATAGGCAGACAAACAAAAATATTTATTACAGGGAACTGGTCTTTCATAACCTCAGGAAAACATGTCCGTGCAACGAATACCCCCTTATACCCCACTTTTATATAGCAAAACTGGGGTATGAAGGGGTATACCTATTTTTTTATTTTTGCTCCAAAACAAAGATTGTGGGTATTCGTTAGAACCGCCTCGGCGAGGCGGTTCTAACGTATACCCACAATCTATGGTTTGAGCAAAAATAAGAAAAATAGCATTTTTTTTTCACCTGAAAATGTTCAATTTTTAAAGCTAAAAAATCTCTGTATATTACATGGGCAAGTTTTCGTAATGTATAGAGCCTTGAAAATTTTTCGTTAATAGAAGCTCAAAATTAAAGAGGGTGACAGAACTTTTTGACCAATCGTCGTAAAACGTACCTTCAGGTAATCAGAGTCTACACAGTGTAAACTTGGAAAGTAGTGAAGGTCAACGAAAACATGAAATTCTATGACATGATTTTGTTCAGCCTGTACCGTCCAATTACAGTTGAGATTGTAATCATGGGAGCCATCTCCGTCCAGGTCAGGTGATGCAATGTTGCCGAATGGTGCCACCAAGAACTCTCCGCAGCTCGTATTGGACGCTAAAGCGATATACTATACTTATATGAGCCTGTGCGTGAGAAAACCAACAATTTGGGTTCTGACCAGGTCCGTAACAAACCGGGCTGTACAGTCATAGAATATGATTACAAGGCTGGAAATTTTGGATTTAGAAAGTAGAGGAATTGTACTATCGGTGTAGCGAAAACAAAGGCGCTGTAACTGCGAAGCTGATCTGTGCCTACACAGAGGGTTGGTTTTTCCATGCAGCTCATATTTAAACGAAGGCGGCCCCGCGGTTAAGAGCGCTGTTTCTTAATCAGTCGATCATCTCAACGCTGTGTCTGTTGTGGGTTCGAGCCCCGCTCTGGCCACATGTGAGACAAGCCAAATTCTGCTTGCGGGTGTGCCAGGTGGTTTTTCTCGGGGTTCTCCCGTTTTCGCCCCACCTACTGATTGGCCCGTCTCATATGAGCTGAAATAATCTTGAAAAGGAAGTAAAACTAATTTAAAAAAAAATGTTTAAACGAAAAAAAAAAAAAAAAAAAAAAAAAATGAGTTCCGCTAAAAGCAGAGAAAATATTTATAAGAAAAGGGATATGCCATACCGCGATTTTGGCTACTTCATCAGTGACTACAAACCTGACAGCAAAGGTAACCATAACAAATACACACAAATGCAATGCATAGTTGTTTTTCTTAATTAAAAAAATAAGTAATGATATTTTCTTATTTTTTTATCACATATTGATTGTGGGTACTCGTTAGAACCACCTCGCCGATATTGCGTCTGCTTTCCATTTCCAGGAATGAGGAATGCAGCAGATAAAAGGGAGTGATATCACAGATTTGTTATAACGTCACTTACTAATGAGGCACATCATAGCAGCAGGAATGTCACATTAAGAATCAATTATAATAGCACTACCACTGTGTAAAATATCTCCATTATATCTGTTTTATTTAGAATAAAAATAAAACTGAGATTCTTTAAGAGCCGTGAGCATATTAATAAGAAAGGGGATGGGCCATACCGCGGTTTCGGCTACATAAGCCTCTTCAGTGGCCCTATAGATTGGGCAACATGGAGCTAAATCGGCTTTCACACTAGAGCACGATCTGTTACGATTGCCACGATTGACAAATCGCAGCTAATCGGGACATTTTGCCAAAATTTGACGTTCTGATACGAGTCGTTGCGTTTTGATACGATCTGTTGCGATCTGATACGATAGGGTGGCGATCGGTCAAAATCTGGTGACACGATATTGGTCCCGGATAGATACGATTAGGTGCGGTCTGATAAGATCGTTACGATTAAACCCCGATTGTAATGCGATCTGACACGATTATCACGATACTTGACCGCGATTTGATACGAACTGATACGATTAGATGCGTTCTGGTACGAGTCTCAAGAACTGATACGATATGTTGCGATAGTTTACGATTGTTGGCTTGATTTTTGGCGATTGTGTCCACGATTGTGTCACGATGAGACCGCGATTGGTATATTTACTTCGAAAACAAACATATACCTCATTACGTTTTTAATCTCTGAAGACGAAACAACATTGATGGAGGAGCAGAGAATGACGAGAATGCAACATTTGCATTATTAATGCCTTATCCCTCCCCATTCCATCCCTGTCTCTGCTGCCATTTCCTAGCATCCTTCAGATTTCGAATTTATACTGAAAAGGACCATATTGATATTTGCTTCTCTGTTGTTGATCAAAGAAAAATTTATCTTGCCCGATGTATTTAATTTATTGATGATTCGTAACAGATCGTAAGCATCCGTGGCAAAAGCGTGGCTTGTCGTGTCTCATCGCATTTACTCGTATCAGATCGTATCCTATCGGTAGTCATTCGCATCGCCTCGTAGTTAATCGGGCAAGGCATTTTTTCTCGAATCGTAACAGACCGTAACAATTCGTAGGAGATCGCAACTCATCTCAACAGATCGCGGTGTTTTGGTCGATCCCGACAAGATGAGATACGATTTGTTGCGATTTGTTACGATGTCATACGATCTGATGCGATGGTCACGATAGTCCCGCCAATCGTGGTAATCGTGGCAAAATTTTTGGCAGCCAAAAATTTTTCCACGATTAGCCCGATTAACACGATTGATATCAAGATGTGATGCGATCTGATAAGATTGGATACGATAGTCCCGATTGGTCCACAATGAAGACCACGATACCAATCGTGGTCGAATCGTGGTAAGTGTGAAAGCTGCATAAGGAGAATCACTGTAATTTTGCAACATTCAATACGGTAATCGTTACAAAGACTAGTATAAACCAAATGAGGCCAAAATATTAAATGTTGTTTAGAAAATGAATCTAAACCGTAAATAATTTTCTGATTTCTCAGAACACCCTCGCTGATCTCAAAGGACAAAAAGGAAAATATAATCTGCACTATGGATGATGTACGGGGAGACAATTATATACACCTTTTGTAGCGGCAACTAGGAAAGCTTAAACGCTGCTGACTATTTGATTACTGGTTAACCGCTCAGTTCTGAGCCTGCCCAGGAAATGTGGTTTAAGTCAAGCTATCCATACAGATAAGCCATATTTGCTTAGTTGGGTGGTTATATTTGAAAGACTTTAGGATGTCATGACATCCTAATTTTGGGTATAAGTCCCATTAAAAGGAGGCAACGTCCCGGCATGACCATAGCTGTTAACTGGGACGTTTAGCATCAATTCGACAAACATAGTTTTTGTTTGGGAAGACAGAATGTATCTCCATTGCAATAAATACTCCCTCATTGACAATTGTTTTTTTTAATATATTTAAATTGAATAACCTTCTATCCACCTGTATTTGATATCAAACCCGGCTCCAGCATCAGTGTAGTCTGAGACAAAGTGAACGATCATACCATTTGACTTTGATTCACCCTCAAATGGATGAAAACTGTTGCACAAATGAAGTTTTGCGACAGAATCATCGAGGTCACTGATCTGAAAAGAAAAGAACAACCAGAGGATCATTGGTCCTGAGAACGCTCACCTGAAGACTGACCTTGGAGCATTTAGTCATTATGAAATGACCTTGATCTTGAATACCTACATACATGTACATGTACCTTTATTGACTTAATTAGTTGTTTGCATCTGCCAAGTTAAATGTCTCAGGCTGCATTAATCAGCGCCTTTGTTTTCGCTACACGGCTAGTACAATTCCTCTTCTTCTTAAATGCGAAATTTGACGCTTCTAGCCCTCTTCTGTAGCTTTACAAGCCGGTTCGTGTCGGACCTTGTCGGAACTCCCGATTTTCTCGCGTCCCGGCTCAAATAAAACTTACTATCAATGCATCGTGATCGCACGATTCTGAAGCCTCTATCTCGATATACATGATCTGATAACGTATCACCTTCGTTGTTTCAGCCTTAATCATCCACATAATGTCGACATTGTTGTCATACAGGCCATCTGCATTCTTGTCAGGGGAGCTAATCACACCAGTTGGATGCGTGAGTATTATCAAACTGTCCTGAGAAGTTCCTAAGACGCAAATCAAGGTTTGAACCATGTTATAAAACTATGTGACTATAAACGAAACACTGTTAGGCCATTAGTATACCCTGTTGAAATAAATCCCCACTTACACCCACTACTATTTTAGAAAACGGGGGTTTATCCATTTTCTCTTTATGATCCAAAACATAGATTGTGGGTATTCGTTATAATATAAGATAAATAAAAATAAAACGGAGATCCTTCAAGAGTAGTGAACGTATTATCCGCCTCGTGTATCCACAATCTATGTTTTGAAGGCAAATAAGAAATCTATCAAAAATTTTCAACTGTGAAATTATAATTTTTATAATGAAAATTAAGGTTTAAAATTTCAAACTGGGGTTTCAGCTGGTAAAATGCATATTTAATACTCAAACATGAAACCCCGGTTTAAGTTGATAGTTTCGGTAAGCCAAATACATGCTAATGATTACAATCCCTAGTTTATACTTCAAACCTAAGATCAAAGACATAATGTGCAATTGGCTAGCATAGAACTTCCCAAAGCGGTTCAATCGATGGTTTCATCTTGCCAAATGCAAATTTATTCTTTTAAATCCTAGTTAAAAAGAACAATATATTTTTCGTTTCAAACTACAATTTTATATATGATAAAGACGGTTGATTAATACTCATTGATTTCCAATCGTTGGTAGCATTTTCTGATTGCTTTGCCTACTTGTACCTTTTTACATCTAAACTTGATTACGGTAGATCTCCACACAATTTTAATTTTGCTAATCATCGGCATGGTTTGTGTCCGGTTTTAAAGGATTGTTTAAGCAGCTTAGCAACTAACACAAATACGAGTACAGTCATGTATGTCAGGCAAAGCCGAGAACCTCAATCTTATATGCCATATCAAAAGCCATTCAATGCAAGGAGAAAGCGCGCACATTTTCGTGTTTCAAAGTACTTCGTATACTAGTCAAAAGTTCTAACCGGACACTTTTCAAATTCTTTTTTTTTTGACAATCCACTCTAGATTCAGACTGACATGATTTTTGTCAGAATATATGTCTTTCTTAGGACACAAGCTGCATAATGTTCAAAACAAACTTCTTCTACTAAGCTGGTTTTAGGGTAAAAAAGAAGCAAAGAAGCAAAGAATCAATGTTTTTGAATAAAATGGGTTTAAGAGTAGCATTTGTTAAAATTACGAACGAATGAACAAATACGTCCTTCCGACTTTGAAATACAACAAACATTTACAATTTCTCTACTGTATAACAGGTAGATTTTTTACGCATTTGTAAAATAAAAAAAAAAAAAAAAAAAAAAAAATAGCCAATGCACCAGAGTTAGATATGTCTATTCGTGGTAAATTCACTTGAAGGTATCTGGACATGATAGACAGAACTCAACAAAACTCGATTTGTCCGTTTATTAGGACAACATGTCGTTACTGTCAAAACTTTCCAGTTTTGATGCCAAAATTTACAAAATTTGTCAATTATTTTTAAAATTTTCAAACTGTTTTAAAATTGTGTACGGTTAGAACTTTTGGCTAGTATATATACTCACAATAATCAGAAAGTAATTATTTACATTTGTGATAAACAATGAATGGACTTATTGGATATGTTTACAACAACTGAGCGATTCCCGAGCTATTAAATGTTGGAAGGTAAATTTCCGAAATTTGTCGACTTTCGTTGCATTATAAGTGACTAACTACCCCGTGACCAAAAATAAACCAATGTACTACGCTCGGACCGTAAACAGATGAAATGGCTCGCTGACAGCTCGCCATTTTATCTGTTTATTAATCCTAGCGTGAAAAATCGGTTTATGTTTGGTCACTGGGTAGTTATTTACTAGTATGTAAATAATGGTTATGTCACATGGAAGTATTGACCGACGGAACAGTTAAAACAGGCTTCATCATCACATCATTTGGAAATTCGACAGAATCAACTGGGAAGCGAGGAGGAGAACACCATTACGAAAACTTGCCCATGCAATATATAGAAAAAAATATGTGTAAAAATGAAAATTTTCAGTAGATTTTTTTTTGTATTTTTATTATTTTTGTTCAAAACATAGATTGTGGGTACACGTTAGGACCGCCTCGCCGAGGCTGTTCTAAAGAGTATCCACAATCTTTGTTTTTGAGCAAAAATAAGAAAAATAGGTATACCCCTGCATACCCCAATTTGCTATGTAAAAGTGGGGTTCAGGGGGTACACACTCCACGGATATGTTTGCCTAATGATGGTAGAGCGTCGTACTCCGAATCGAGAGATTCTTTGTCCGATTTCCTTGAGCAAAGATCAGGTTTATACATGTACCCGGGAAGTGGTGGCTACATCCCGGCGTGACTGAAAACCTGTTGACTGGGTCGTTAAATCACAATACAAGCAATAAATGGAAAGAATGACATGTGACTTATTATGTTTATGTATGTAAGAAGCCGGTTCGGGCACATAGAGATTTTGTAACTTTCAGCCTAAACTAGCATTTATTTATCTCAGGTTGACATAAAACAAGTATAAAAATGTGAAGCTTCCAGTAACCGTATATTACTGATCGTTCTAAAGATATACATTTGTTTTGGTTCTTATTGTTATATGTTTAGGTGTTGATTTTTGTGCTGTTGTCACCTTATGTACATGTACGTTCCCATATTATACTAAGTTAAGTTCGGGTTATTGAGTGACCACCTATTGGGTAATAAATACCAGTTGCTCACTCAACTTAAGATAGGTTCCCTTAGTAAACGTACCTAAATGTGTAATTATCAATTTAGATTTTCCTACCTCGGACTGGGATTTTCTTTCTGATTGCGCCATTTCATGGTCACTTCCTACTGTACTTTTACCATCTTTTAAGCTCAACATGCTGTTTTGTACAAAATCAAAACTTAAAAGTAGGCAATGATAAGGGAAATGGATAATGGTAAAGAATTCCCAGTCCAAAAACCGAGGTGGGACAGAACTAAATTAACATTCATGTACGTATACTAAGAAAACATTAAAAAGCCGAGTGAGCAGCTATTTTCCCAGTAGGTGAAAACAGTACAAAGATTCAACAACAAGACATAAAACAATAAGAACCACCACAGATGTATCGCCCCTGGAACGATCAATAATTTAAAATTACTGGCGGGCTTAACATAGTTATACAGGTACCTTACCTCACCCTCAGCTTGTGCAGTGGTTCACAACATTTAGTTAGTTGTTCGGTCCTCGTGGTGAATCTCTAACTCGTCAATGAATCATCAAGGACAAAGAAATAAATCATGAAAACGTCCAAGATGAATTAAAAAAACGCGGACTCACAGATACAATAAATTGCCCAGCGATGCAGAGCCCTTGTTGCCTAACAACATCGCTGAAACCTGGAGCAAAATAAAAGCACCACGCACATCGTTATTGCTTCCTGGGGCCAGTTGTTCAAAACTAACGACGTCGTTAGTTAAAGTTTCGTTAAAATTTCAAACATTAATATTACAAATACACTGTCAATTTTTGTTGAAAAAATGTGAGAATCCTTTGCACTGCAAAGGATTCTCACATTTTTTCAACAAAAAATAACAGTGTATTTGTTACTTTAGCTGATATTTGCTTAACAAATTTATGTCTTAACGATATCGTTAAGCTAACGATGCTTTGAACAACTGGGTCCTGATTAGCATCCTCACCATTGCATATCCGTAGTGTACATTTTCCCCATAAAATATCAGGATTCGTTGTGTAACAAAATGGCGACCGATAATCTCCATAATTCCTGCAGTAGTTTTTCGCCGCCTGTGCGCTACCATCGACTGGAAAATATTTATCATGATACATAGTGTGTCTGTGTGGGAATGAAGAAGCCCAGGCTTGACAGGGAATCCCATTGTTGGTGACAGACACAGTCCCAGTGTAAGGCTCATTGTCGGTCCGTAAAACACAATCTGATAGTGACTCGAGGTTACCACCTACAAGAAACAACAAAAATGATGCCAACATCTGTGCATTCACGAACGCGCACTTAAGTTCATGGAAGCTTTTTGTGTAATTGAAGAATATATAAAAATGTTTAAACCTTCTAAACCTATACGGCAGAGGTAGGCATCACATCAAAAACATGTCCGTGTAATATATACCCCCTTATACCCCACTATTATATAGTAAAACTGGGATATGCAGGGGTATACCTATTTTTCTTATTTTTGTTCAAAAACATAGATTGCGGGTACTTGTTAGAACTGCCTCGGCGAAAATATACATACCCACAACCATGTTAATCCCTTGCCGTAATTTCTTTTCTGTCTGCACATTCATAAAGAAGAGATATTCATAAGTTTAGCAAGATTCGATCAGAAATAGAATTTTAGGGCATCTTGGATTTGAGCAATTAATGAATAAACAAACGGGAAAAAGTCATCATTGCGCTTTTTGTTTTGTCGGGTATAGTTCTTCCTTTTCAACTATTTTCAAACATAAACCTTAAATAATAGACACATACAATAGGTAATATGCATTTTACAACAGGAAACAATTTGTTTCGAACGTGTCTTTAGGTAAAGAAGTACGAACACGCTATCACGCGCGAAAGACAAAAAGCAAAGATCAACGTTGCATACCAGCATTGTTTTGGATAACGACGCTCACGATCAGTGAAAACGATCAGTGTATGCAGGGGTATACCTATTTTTCTTATGTTTGCTCCAAAACATAGATTGTGGGTACACGTTAGAACCGCCTCGCCGAGATTTTGGGTACACGTTAGAACCGCCTCGCCGAGGCGGTTCTAACGTGTACCAACAATCTATGTTTTTCAAAATTTTCATTTTTTGCAACTTTAAAAAATCTCTGTATATTTCATTGGCTTTTTTTTTTCGTGGTGAAATATGAGAGCTTTGCTTTGAATGACGCAATAGAAAAAGTAAAGTAACGAATTATCAGGAAATTGCGTCATCAGCACGCAAATCCAAATCAAGAACTGAGGTATGAAAGGATTTATTAAATCATCACGAAAACATGTCCGTGTAATGTTTACCCCCTTGAACCCCACTTTTATATAGTAAAACTGGGGTATGCAGGGGTATACCTATTTTTCTTATTTTTGCTCTAAAACATAGATTGTGGGTACTTCGCGAGGCGGTTCTAACGTGTACCCACAATCTATGTTTTGAGCAAAAATAAGAACAATATCAAAAATTTTCAGCAGAAATTTTTTAATTTTTAAAGCTCAAAAAATCTCTGTCTATCACATGGGCGTGTTTTCGTAATGATGGGCAATCAGACACAAATACATGTACAAAGAGAACATAGCGTAAGCTGAGTGAGCAGCTATTTCCCAATAAGTGGCCACTCAGTATTCAGACGTAGCTAAATATATGAAAACGTACATAAAATGTTCAAACAGCAAAGATATTCATCAAAAATATAAAACAACTAGAACCACAACAGAGGTACCGCCTTCGAACGATAAGTATATTAATTCATAGATAATCCCCTTTTCATCCGGGGAAATTAATCAGTGTATATTTTGTACTCCAAGTAACATCACGTAAAAACACCCCTGAGTTACCGGTCAGTAGCAAGCTACCGGGGTTTTTCGCTACTTTAATACAGCTTCACCTGGGTTACATACACGAGTATTTCCAATTCAAGGATGAAAGCGTGGTCAAAAGCAAGAAATAAATTTGTTCCATGTTTCTCCGAAATGCTGGAACAAACATGCAGTTCTCTAATGGTATGTAATTAATTTGTGAAACGGAATACTGCAACTGACCCTGTGCATGAGAAAACCAATAATTTGGGTTTCCGACCAGGTCCGACACAAACCAGGCTGCACAGTCACAGCATAAAGCTAGATACTTGAAACTTTATATTATACAAGTAGATGATGATTAGTACTACCCTAGTGGCGAAAAAGTCGCTGATCAGCTCAGTGTGCAGTAACTGCAAAGCTGATCTGCGTATTTGTTTTCGCATATATAAATCGTTGGTTTTCTCATGCGAAGGCTGAAATATTAGCCGCGCCGAGATAAAACCAAATGTTCAGAGCCGCAAAAATTAGACGCCGATCTGTAAAGCAGTAAGTAGGTACAATTGAGCCGCATCGTGAGAAACCGGATTTTTGCCTAGGCGAAAACAAAGGCGCAGATCAGCTTCGCGGTAACCGCGAAGCTGATCAGCGCCTTTGTTTTCGCTACTCGGATAGTACAATTCCTCTTCTACTTAAATCCGAAATTTCAAGCTTCTAGCTCTTTTCTGAGCTTGTACAGGCCGGTTTGTGTCGGACCTGGTCGGAAACCCCGAAGACCGGTTTTCTCGCGTCGAGGCTCAATTCTGCTAATCAGCACCTTAGCTTTTTATCTGCTGTCGCAATTCGTAACAATCATCTGTTGTAGTAATTCGGCATCCAGAAGTTCTACCCCACTTCAGTGTCTGTCGAGTCTGTTTTGTGTTTGGCATAGAGGGCTTTTAGATGATATGGCATATTTGAGCCGTCCCATGGGAAAACCAACAATCTGCATAGGCGAAAACAAAGGTGCAGATCAGCTTCGCGGTAACCGCGAAGCTGATCAGCGCCTTTGTTTTCGCTACTCGGATAGTACAGCTCCTCCTCTACATAACTCCAAAATTTCAAGCTTCTAGCCTGCTTCTGTAGCTGTACAGGCCGGTTTGTGTCGAACCTGTTCATTGTTGGTTTTCCCACGAGATGGCTCATTTATCAGCACTGATTAATACTTTATGCATCATGTTTCAGATTATTGTCATTTAATTTCGTCTTTTAGTGGCTAATTACACACGATTTGAAAGTCAATGACTCTCAGGTCCCGAGGTTATAAAAATTGTTTCTTGCTCAGATCAGCTAAGCACGAAATTTAAACTGCTCATACGTACAGAAATGATCGAAATTGATTGAAAAGTCATTTTAAGATAAGCAAATCCTGTAATGTATCTTGCTAATAAATGTTAATGAATGTTAAAATGTCAAACATTGATGGCATTTTAACATTTATGAGCAGAATAATTTTTGTCTCAGCTGAGATTTACAACCTCGGGGCCAGGACTTAAAAGTGACTTACAGAAGGAAGAGTCCTCACCTAACCCACGGGTGGTAAACTTTGGAACGACCTCCAAAAAGAGGTAGTGAATTTCTGTTCCAATCGCACATCCGGGAACTCGCGAGGTTGGTCCAAAGGCTAGAAACGGATAAACAAAGGTAGGTGTCGGTGGTTCTTTTGATTTTTTCTAAGTTTCTAGCGAAAATGGATAATTATGGCAATGCTATGTCGTGTAAAGATGACTTCTCGATGCATACGGCCCAAAACTGCGGTTGAAACCGAAATAATTTCCCAGCGGAAGCATTGTCGCCTATGGAAGATTTTCGGGCGGTGTCACCCCTACTACAGTTTTGTTGGAACTTTTTGATATTTTGCCTACATGATGTAGGCCCATTGGATATTTGCATGTAGAAATATTATTGCCAAAAATATTTTGACAAAATGACAGCTATGAGAACTTAGACAACATTTCTTAGTTTTTTTTACAGGTAAGTGCATTCACGAGACGATCAACTCCTACCACCGTTTTAGATGGAACAATTTGATATCATGCCAACATGATGTACACCCATTGGACATTTGCATGAAGAAGCTTTATTGCAAACCATAATTTTGACAAAATGATAGCTATGAGAACTTAGACAATTTTCTTAGTTTTTTTTTTTTTTTTTAACAAGTAAAGCCATTCACAGGCCCAACAACACCTACCACAGTTTTTGATGGGACAATCTGATATCATGCCTACATGATGTACTCCCATTGGATATTCACATGGAAAATCTTATTGCGAACAAAGCTTTTTTTTTGTGGTAAACAATTTGTTTTTCTTTCTACAGGTAAAAAGCATAAAAGTAGTAGATTGTGACAATTGGCGGATCCTTTGACAAGTACATCAGTTTGTACAGAAAGCACTTAATGACAATTAAAATCTTTAATTAGATGAACGCATCTTATTTCAACGTATTGTTTTCTTCATTTAACATTCATTGTAAGTTCAAATATTGTGTTACATCGTCTTTCGGATTTTAATTTGCAACATTGTAACCGGCATATAAATGCTATAAATAAATTACAGGTATCAATTAACCTTATGTTAATTGATATACATGTGCATTATTGTGGTGTGGTGCAGCACACAGAACCCTTCTGACATCAGACCCTTCTGCTCATTAAATACACGAAGCAGATCGAAAATCTGCTAAAATGATATGACAAAACTTATGACACTAGAGGGAGTTTCTGGCCATTTCTTCAATGTAATGGCATGGACGGACAAGATGAGCTATGTGTTGTTTTTTGCCGGGAACACAAATGGATGACTGGAGAAGGCCTCATAATTTTAAAATTAACTTCGATGAAATTATATATGGAAAACTGAAATAGGAGAGACTTCAAGTAAACAATTCTGATTGAAAATTCACAGTGCCAAGAATGTTCAACGACTTGGTGGTACATGTAAACTCATTTAACATTTAGAAGAACTGTTCAGAAAAAAAGACTATCATCACTACTTTTAAAGAATCTAAGTTTTATTTTGTATTTTTTACCTACTGCAGCTGGTGTTAAACCGTGTAGTTGTCGTACAAAGAGTCACCATACATCATTCGTTAATTCTATAACTTCCATTTTTATCCTTGGGGATAAAATATTAAGTTATTATATTTTGTGACAATTATCTGAAAATTATGATCGGTTCAGATCCATTTTCTTAGCAACATTCTTTTCTTTGCTTAAATTTGAATAACAGTTTTTGCGTTAATTATTCTTATAAATCCTGCAAACACACACACAGTCAGTAAGCGTTTCACGAAGTTATTATAACACTTGTCGTATCTTATGACAAAGACAAGTCATAAGACTATCGAATGTAAGACATAATATAAAAATAATCATATTATTATGGCATATCATAAGAAGAGTTGTTTTATATGCAAGCTCAATATAACGGTTTCATGTGTTATGTTTGCTTGCTCATTTCAAATGTCATACCTTGTAACAAGTTTTAAATGAAAGCGAGACTGTAAAAATAGCAAACATAATTATACTTTCATTGGCTGAAATAATTGTTTTTAACACTGTCACAGTATAAAATAAAAAGAAAATTCAAATGTTTCTGTTAAATATGGCTTTAATTTCACTCGTGAAGTGAAAACGTGTATAGATCATTCGTAGCTTTCGTAGCTCTGCCACTAATAAAGTATAAATATTTTCACTTCACTCGTGAAGTAAAAGCGATACTCAACAGAAACATTTGAATATCCTCTATATCTTCATCTAGACTATACGTTGAATCTGGTCGTTGGAACAGACCGCACTCTACGCCAAGAGAAAATCGTGTATATTCTCATTGTTATATTTTAGGAGATGAGTTTCACTAGCACATGAAAGTAAAATACTGTATTTTGACGGAACACGCATATCTATATAACGAATGTATATAACGATTGTATATATTGTTATATTATGAATTAACAGTCTTCGTCAAATGTATCAGTATATATAAAGTATTATTGTTTGCACATTGTCCACCATGTTGCTTCCATTTCGCATGTTTATAGTTATTATTTGCTCATGGGTCAGAATTTACTTACTGCAAATATTATTCAATAGGTTTGTAAGGTTAGTAGTAGGATAGCCTCGGCCTCAATTAACCTATGACGAGGTAAAAAAAATCTTGTTCTTGAATAAAAACGAAATTTCACGGATCACTGTTTTCAACACAGTAATGTGCCAAATGTTGCTAACCTCTATACATAAAAGTTACATGCATTCATATGGTATCCTTCAGTCTATATAATGCGAAACATTGATTATTGAAATTTGGTGTCAAAATGTAATCATGATTTTATGCACAAAACGTTTGGTAAACAATCTCCGAAAAAAGAGTTTATCATTTTCAAATGTTTGCTAATTTTTGTATGAAAGGTTTTATCATTGATGACTGTACTGTGTCTAGAACATTGAAATCTGACTAAAATTAAATACGCAGTTCGACAGCAATAATACGGAACTGTTTTCTGCAAGTAAAATGTAATTTCATGTTAAATCTAATTTTATAAAATGTACATGTAAGAAATACGATGAAAGGCAAGTACCCTCCATTTTTTTCTAAGAATATATATAAATCAAGCATGCTATAAAATTTAATTCAGTGTCATTAATATGAATGTCTCAACTATCTATACAACGTGCGAAAATGTCATCACGAAAACTTTCCCATGCAATATGCAGTGATTTTTAAAATTGTAAAAATGAAAATTTTCAGTAGATTTTTTAATATATTTTTTCTTATTTTTGCTCAAAACATACATTGTGGGTACACGTTAGAACCGCCTCACCATGCATACCCCTGTTTTGCTATATAAAAGTGGGGTTTAAGGGGGAAAACATTTCACGGACATGTTTTCCTGATGTATATGACAGGCTCTCATCAGGTAAACATGTCCGTGAAATGTATACCGCATTAAACCCCACTTTTATATAGTAACACTGGGGTATACAGGGGTAAACCTATTTTTAAAATAAGAAAAATAGGTATAACCCTGCATTACCCTGTTTTGCTATATAAAAGTGGGGTTTAAGGGGGAAAACATTTCACGGACATGTTTTCCTGATGTATATGACAGGCTCTCATCAGGAAAACGTGTCCGTGAAATGTATACCGCATTAAACCCCACTTTTATATAGTAACACTGGGGTATACAGGGGTAAACCTATTTTTCTTATTCTTGCTCCAAAACATAGATTGTGGGTACTCATTAGAACCGCCTTGCCGAGGCGGTTCGAACGTGTACCCACAAGCTATGTTTTGAGCAAAAGTAAGAAACATATCCACTTTATTATGGTATTTTTTTTTTTAGTTTTACTGCTGAAAAACATTTCTGTACATTGCATGTGCAAGATTTCGTAATGCATACATCATCAGTGTACTATGTGAAAACAAGTGTCTTTCAATACAGAAATCATGCCATCCATTTACTGGAACCTTATCTGCGTAAGGTTGAGTTCCCCTTTGATTTCTAAGCGATCAACACATGCCGAAGGGATTCTATGGTTGTATACCAGAAAATGCTGATTGTTGACTGCAACCTGAAAAGAAAGGTAAACTAGACTTGACATTAAATCTGTGAATGTGAAACAATTTATTATGCCAATCTAAAGTATCGGGGATCGCGGTAACCTGATGGTAGAGTATAGGCCGCTGAATCGCGCGGTCTTGGCGACGAGCCGTGTTTTGTTTTTGGGCAAGACTCGTATCCCACCATAAAACTGGTTAATACCCAGTAAGCGCTGGCTTCGTCCCAACATTACTGATTTTGTTTTAAAAGTTAAACATATTAAATAGATACACATACAAACTGAAATTTCAAGCTCAGAATTGAATTGAGCATAGAATTTGACTGATTAATGATTTTGTTGTTCATTCCCTTTAAAACTGACTTCGGTATTAAAATATCTACTAAGTAAGTAAGGAAGTAAGTAAGTAAAATCTTTATTTAAAGAGGGTAACCCATTTGGCTTTCACCAATCTTCCATGCATAAAACTGTCACAGCAATTCATTCACTCTTTCGTACCGCCATGATCTTGCATAATATACCATCAGGAAAACATGTCCGTGAAATAAATACCCCCTTATAGCCCACTTTTATATAGTAAAACTGGGGTTCGCAGGGGTATACCTATTTTTCTTATTTTTGCTCCAAAACATAGATTGTGGGTACTCATTAGAACCGCCTCGGCGAGGCGGTTCTAACGTGTACCCACAATCTATATTTTGAGCAAAAATAAGAAAAGTATCAAAAGTGTTCTACTGAAATTTTTCATTTTTAACAACTTTAAAAACCTCCGTATTTTGCATGGGCATGTTTTCGTAATGAATGCAAATACAGAGCTTCGAACAAGGACAGCATGAATGTATCAGAAGACGCATCAGCAGTATAATCCATTTTGGTTCAGGGCCCAATTACTTCACTTAATATGTCGCTATTTTATGTGGTTATACATTCCGGACAGGGTCCACAATGCGCATTACCTTATAGCATTCACTGTCACAGAGAATAATCATTTCAAAGAACTGGTTGTAGAAAAAGGGGAAATATGGAGCATGCTTTTCCTCGTGACCCCATGATCCATTCTGCATTGTGTTTCTTACGATTACATTCCTGTCTGAACCAAATTTGAATCGAACATCGAAGTGAAGTACTGTGTCTGAACCGGAGCAAAGATTTATGTTAAACCTGAAAAATAATAGACATTGTAAAGCGAAAACGTTTTTTGGTTTCTGTGTGTATGGGGGGGGGGGAGTATTTGGCTGCACCTCACTAAAATGAGAGTTGAGCCGCCCCATGGGAAAACCAACAATCTGCATAGGCGAAAACAAAGGCGCAGATTAGCTTCGCGGTGGCCGCGAAGCTGATCAGCGCCTTTCTTTTCGCTACTTGGATAGTACAATACCTCCTCTACTTAACTCCAAAATTTCAAGCTTCTAGCTCTTTTCTGTACTTGTACAGGCCGGTTTGTGTCGGACCTGTTCAGAAACCACATTGTTGGTTTTCCTACGAGGCGACTCAGTTTATATCCTCCTCTTGACTTCCTTCTGTCTTTCTGTCTTTCTGTCTATCCTTCAGTCATGTATCTCTACTACGGAACTGTCATAATTACCACCGGACTGTTAATATGTGTATTTAATGTTATTTTGTCTTTGTCTTTTATTTGTATAGTAAATGTATTTGTCTTCGTATGTGAGGAGACCTACTAGTGGTCTTCGGGCCTCGTTAAATATATAAATAAAGCATTACATTAAATGTAGACAAACCACGGGCATCTCTTTGAAAAATAACTGATATAATATTAGTTCACAATTACATGTACGCCTCTGTCATGTCTGTTAAACTCCTATAAGCAGGTCATCCTTTTTAAAGTCACGGGCAAACAGCATAATCCCAGATGTGACGCCGCACAACGCAAAACGCGGCGTCCAATCTGGGGCTATTCTGCTTGTTAAAAGTAATTTCATTTAAAAATAAGATAAAAAATAAACCTAAAACTGAAATTTGGACTCACCCAATTGATAATGATTGGGCAAATGTTAATCCATTCGTCAAAAAGGGTTAAGTAAGAACAGAGGGAAAATGACTGGATACAATTTTTAAAGTACCAACATGGGAAATAAAGTACATCACAAAGCAATTTCGACCCAAAATTGTGATCTCCTTTCCAACAAGGAAGCCATCTGGCTGGTATCAACCAAAACAAGGCAAAGATCACAACAGAGAGACAGACAGAATAAACAGATGTATTATGAAGATAAATCACCGCACTGGAATGGTAACGTCTTTACTGGGTTGACGAACGGACATTTGGGTTTTTGAAAGAAATTTAATTTAAAAAAAAAATAATTAAACAAACGTTTGATGTAAATCAATTAAATTCCCCACACAATAGCATGTACAAGTATACTCTCAGGTTTATTTTTAATTCATTATAAAAGCAGGCTAGGTAATTGTGTTAGTACCTGGAGGCATTTGGTCGAGGAACTCCGCTGATAAAGATCATCTTGCCAGGGTAGAGACCACCGGGTATTTGCTGAATGTAAGGCACGGGCTAAAGGTGAAAAGATGAAAAATTACATTGATGTAGTGACACTAATAGCGACACGGGTAACTGTTGGTGACACGTGGCTTCAGCAAAAATTCATTTTCGTAAAGTGGTATTAGCCTGTAATATTCCGTGGGCTAATTTGACCCAGGCTACCTCGCACCTCCAGAACAATTTTTCATGGGTGCCGTCGTTCATTGGGATCTCAGAAATGCAAAGAATTTTGTCCTCGAAAGTAAACTTGTTTGCATATTTGAAAACCAGAGGACCAATGGTCCTGTGAACGCTCACCTGGTACCTGAGATATATAAATGTACCAATAAACTCGTTAGACTAGACTGGTACAATGCATGTATATAACCCTAGGGCAGGGTAAGAATAACTCCTGGAGTCAATGTCTTTTTCAAATCATAAACATTCAGTCCATTTGCCAATTAACTGCAAGTTTTGTCCTTCAAATGACATTTTAACAATTTTCTCCATTCAAATGCATGGGCGATCTACGTTGACCTTGCCGTGAAATAGGTCAAGGACATCCCAGTGTCATGATTTATACAAAATTTGTAGACCTCCGTTCCTTAATGCTTCATGCCAAGTTTCAAAATCATAGGCCTTCTGGTTCTAAAGAAGAAGATTTTTTTTAAAAAAAATTGCTATTTATAGCCGTGGCGACCATCCTGGTCATGCGACCTTGACCATTTATATAAACTTTCATTTCTTCGTCCTAAGGATGCTCCACATAAAGTTTGGCTTTGATTGGCTAAGCAGTTTCTGAGAAAAAGCTGTTTGAATATTATGGTCATCTACATGTATATAGCTCCGGGGCAGGGGCAGACAACCCTTGGGCCCAAAATATTTTCATAAGCATAAATCTTCTGTCCATTTACTACTCAAAGATCTTCTCCTCTGAAACCGCTTGGTCAATCAAAGCCAAATTTTGTATGAAGCATTTATAGGAAGGGGGAACCAATTTGTATATAAATAATCCAGGTCACATGACCAAGATGGCTGCCATGCCCATATATGGTAAAAACCTTTAAAAATCTTCTTCTCCAGAACCCAAAGGCCTAGGAATTTGAAACTTGGCATGTAGCATAAGGGACTCAAATTCTCTCCAGAGCAGTGCATATTGACGATGAGATCACTGCCAGAATTGCAAAAGCTAGTGTGGCATTCGGAAGACTCCGTGCAAATGTCTGGGAGCGAAATGGAATCAAGCTTGACACCAAGCTGAAAGTCTACAAGGCTGTGGTACTGCCAACCCTCTTATATGCATGTGAGACCTGGACAGTATACCAACGCCATGCAAAGAGACTTAACCATTTCCACTTAAGCTGTTTGAGAAAGTTGTTAAAAATCAAGTGGCAGGACAAGATTCCAGACACAGAGGTCCTGAGGAAAGCAGGGATGCAAAGCATGCATACAGTCTTAAAGCTAGCACAGCTAAGATGGACTGGCCATGTTATAAGAATGCCTGATGCGCGACTTCCAAAGAAAGTTTTCTATGGAGAACTACAGGAGGGAAAGCGCTCTCAAGGTGGCCAGAAGAAACGCTACAAAGACACCCTCAAAGCCTCTCTGAAGGATTTCGAAATACCAATGGGGTCCTGGGAACAGACTGCACAGGAGCGATCAAAGTGGCGAGGTCTCATCAACAAAGGAGCAGCTCTCTATGAAAAGAAGAGAATCTTTGAAGCTGAAAGAAAGCGAAGAGAGCGCAAAGCAAAAACAAATGTGCCACCAGCAGACTCTATGACATTGACTTGCTCTACTTGCAGCCGACAGTTTAGAGCCAGAATTGGCCTAGTCAGCCATCAAAGAACTCACCAACACACATCAGCACTATTCAAGAAATAATGATGGTCTTTCTCATTAGTGAGATACGAACTATCAAGGGACTCAATGTCCACAATGTGTATATAAATCATGACCCTGTGATGACCTTGACCTATTTTACGGCAATGTCAACATAGGTTGCCAATGCATTTGAATGGGGAAAACTTTTAAAATGTAATTTAAAATGAAAGTCTTGCAGGAAATGGGCAGTAGGACTGAATATTAATGATTCTGAAAAAATGGACCCCAGGGGCTCATATGCCCCCACCCCGGGGCAGTATACATGTATATTTCCATAATATTCAAACGTCTTCTCCTCTGAAACCGCTTGACCAATCAAAGCCAAATTTTATATGAAGCATCTATAGGATGGGGTAATCAATGTGTATATAAATAATCCAGGTCACATGACCAAGATGGCCGCCATGCCCATATATGGTAAAAACCCTTCAAAAATTTTCTTCTCAAGAACCGGTTGACTGATTTCAACGAAACTTGGCATGAAGTATCGATGACTCAAGTACTACAATGTATGTATAAATCATGACCCTGTGATGACCTTGACCTATTTAACGGCAAGGTCAACATAGGTCGCCAATGCATTTGAATGGGGTAAAACTTTTGAAATGTCATTTAAAGTGAAAGTCTTGCAGGAAATGCACAGTAGGACTGAATATTAATGATTCTGAAAAAAGACTGGTCCCCAGGAGCTCATATGTCCCTACCCTGTGGCAGTATACATGTTTATTTCCATAATATTCAAACATCTTCTCCTCTGAAACCACTTGGCCAATCAAAGCCAAATGTTATGTGAAGCATCTATAGGATGGGGTAACCAATGTGTATATAAATAATCCAGGTCACATGACCAAGATAGCCGCCATGCCCATATATGGTAAAAACCCTTCAAAAATCTTCTCCGGAGAAACCAGTGGACTGATTTTAAAGAAACTTGGCATGAAGCATTGATGGCTAAAGTACTACAATGCGTATATAAATCATGACCCTGTGGTGACCGTGACCTATTTGACGACAAGGTCAACATAGATTGCCAATGCATTTGAATAAGGAAAACTGTTAACGTGTCATTTAAAGGGAATAAATAAAATAGAAATTGGCAAATGGACAGAATATTGATTATTCTGAAAACAAATGGCCCAAGGGCTTCATTTGCCCCTGCACTGGGGCTAAATACCATAATATTCAAACATGTTTATTGGCATATGTAGCAGATTGTAGAGCTCCATTCCCAGATGTTTCATACCAAGTTTCAAAATCATACATGTAGGCCTTCTGGTTCTGAAGAAAAAATATTTTAAACGTTTTTGCTATTATAGCAATGGCGGCCATCTTGGTCATGTGACCTTGACCATTTATACAAACTTTCATTCCCTCTTCCTACGGTTGCTCCACAAAAAGTTTGGCTTTGATTGGCTTAGCGGTTTCAGAGAAGAAGATGTTTCAATATTATGGTCATATACATGTATATAGCCCCGGGGCAGGGGCAGACAACCCCCTGGGCCCAAAATATTTTCTTAAACATAAATCTTCTGTCCATTTGCTCATTTCTAGCAAGTTTTCTGCCATTTAATTACATTTTCCTATTTTTTTCCCATTCAAATGCATGGGCGATCTAAGTTGACCTTGCCGTAAAATAAATAGGTCAAGGTCATCCCAGCGTCATGATTTATATAAACTTTGTAAAGCTCCTTTCCCAGATGCTTCAAACCAAGTTTCAAAATCATAGGCCTTCTGGTTCTGAAGAAGAAGATTTTTAAACGTTTTTGCTATTTATAGCCATGGCGGCCATCTTGGTCATGTGACCTTGACCATTTATAAAAACTTTCATTCCTCCTGCCCAAGGATGCTCCACATGAAGTTTGGCTTTGATTGGCCTAGCGGTTTCAGAGAAGAAGATGTTTAAATATTATGGTCATATACATGTATATAGCCCCGGGGCAGGGGCAGACAACCCCCCAGGGGCTAAAAGTTTCCATTAACATTAAGTCTGTCCATTTGCCTATACAGTAAGTTTTACCCATTAAATAGCATCTTACCATTTTTCCCATTCAAATGCATTGGCGACCTAAGTTGACCTTGCCGTAAAATAAGTCAAGGTCATCCTATGGTCATGATTTATATAAACTATGACGGGCCTGCGTCCCCGATGCTACATACCAAGTTTCGTGGAAATCGGCCCACTGGTTCTGGAGAAGAAGATTTTTAAAGGTTTTTGCTATTTATAGCCAAGGCCGGCCATCTTGGTCATGTGACCTGGACCATTTATATAAACTTTCGTTCCCCCTTCCTAAGGATGCTCCACATGAAGTTTGGCTTTGATTGGCCAAACGGTTTCAGAGAAGAAGATCTTTGAAATTGTGGACGGATGACGGATGACGGACGACGGAGCATGGCCATCCTATAAGCTCACCTTGTGAGCCTTCGGCTCAGGTGAGCTAAAATATGCATGGTTTTTATGGCAACCATCAACATGATTCTTGAGCATGGGCGCGTATATACAAAATTTGTCATCTTATCCTAGACCACTGAAATCGGTCTCATTTAAAAGCATAGACATTGTCCTTTTATCCGATTGATAACCTGGGCCTGTATGAAATTAATCTTATTTGCATATTCATGAATATTACCAAAAACGTCGACAATAGAGGAAGAACGAGCCTCAGGGAAAAACTGTAGCCACTGCAAGGTTTTGGATGGGTCATAAGATCTATCTTGCACCCCTGAAACCAATTTTGATGACCATGAAAGGGACCAACTTAATGCCTTAAAATATTGTCCTCAACACATTTGCATGATGTGAAACTACATTTGAGCCGCGACGAAAAAAAAAAAAAAAACGGTCTTCGGGATTTCCGACCAGGTCTGAATCAAACCGGAGCCTGCATTGACTGTCAAAACAGATGGTTAGAAGCTCGAAATTTCGGATTTTAGAAGAAGAGGAATTTTACTATCGGTGTAGCGAAAACAAAGGGGCTGATCAGCTGTGCAGTGACTGCACACCTGATCTGCGCCTTTGTTTTGGTAGAGGCAATAATCCAATTTCTCATGACGCGGCTCAATTAGTATCCACACCGATTCTAAACAATAGGGTAAGCTCATAAAACTATTTCATACACAACAATAGCATGCTCTAGAATACTTTAATTGGTATGATAGTGATGCAAGGACCTAGCAATGTAACCGTAATACCTATCATTGAAATCATTGAATTTGCTTATTCATGAAAATTAATAAACACACAAGAAATCGAAGAAAAATCGTGGAACAAATAAAGGTATACATACAAAATCACAAGTTCCAGAGCTGGTAACAAACCCAAGATGCTTTAAGAAGTATCAAATGAATGAAATGACAATGTTTGATGACCCTCAAGTCTGATGTACATGTACTCGTAAGAATGATCTGATTTTCAATTTCATGAATTTTAATGAAAACTCGATTTTTTTTTATTAATATGCAAATAAGATAATTTTCGTTTAGGCCAAATTTGTCATATGATATAACAAGTTCAATAACAATGATAGTTTGGGCCTGAAATTATTTTATTTATGGACTTTTCTTTCATTTATCAAGTTTTCATTAAAATTCGCGAATCTGCAAATAAGATAACTTGCATTACTTACATCACATCGAAACCATGCATTTTTTCATGATGCAAAAAAGTTAACCTTCATCATGAAAACATGTCCGTGTAATGTATACCCCCTTGAACCCCAATTTTATATAGCAAAACTGGGGTATGCAGGGGTATACCTATTTTTCTTATTTCTGCTCCAAAACATAGAATGTGGGTACTCGTTAGAACCGCCTCGCCGAGGCGGTTCTAACGTGTACCCACAATCTATGTTTTGAGCAAAAATAAGAAAAATATCAAATGTTTTCAGCTGAAAATTTTCAATTTTTACAACTTAGGAAAAATCAATGTATTACATGGGCATGTTTTAGTAATGTTCTGGACAAAAATTATTTGCATTTCTTGGTTCCCAATGAACGAGTTGACATCCACGAAAAATTGTCCTGGAGTTGCAAGTTAGGTCAAATTAACTCCCGGGGTATAAGTCAAACCTACAGGTGGGCAAAGTAAGCTAAAGCCTTGCAATTCAGTTGGTTGAATTGAAGTCAGTACTTAACATAAGGCCTGAACTTAACGCCATTATACCGCACTACTTTTTTGTGAAACACGATCAAAATATACTGGACAAATAAAGTTAGGGATCAAACTTTTAACATGCAATTTCTACAAGATTTCGAAATGCTGGTAAAATGAAACATTTCTGTCATTAAGATTATTCATTTTGCAAGATTTGTACACTTGTGGATCGAAACAATAGTCAGACTACCCTTAAAATGAAATGAAATGAAAGTGGTTTGAAATTCCCATAGAGAATTGATGGAGTGTACGTTTGTTCGTGCAAAACTTTTTAAATGGCCAGAAATTTCCAATCTTTTTTAACTGGCTGACCTTAGAAATGATGAATCTTGATGACTATCGTGCAAATTTGCAAATTTTTCATGAATTGGCAAACTTGAATTTTTTGTGGAATCAGTTTTTATGGACTTTTTATCATTTTGGTTTGAAGGGTAGTGTGGTTTAAAGGACAGCTGTGCTAAAGTCAGATGATGGACAATTTCAAAATTGGTGGCATATGAAAGTGCAATAATATTGCTAGCCCACCATATATATGAAAAATTGACTAATTACCGATTTGCCCAAAAATGCATCCTTAAAAGTTTGATCCCTAACTTGTTTTGACCAGTATATGTTGAATATAACATGTATGTAGCCTTGCAAATGCAGCTTGTCTGATTTATGCAACTGAAGCGCAACGAGTATTTGTTTTACTAAAACTTAAGATTATTGTTTTGATAAGTAGAAACAAACACAATTTACCAAAAAAGGCACGCAACGAGAAACTGTGTCGTTTGAGTTGTAAATTTTTACGTCACAAAATGCATCCGTTGCATCCAAGGTTCACGCCTTGGACAAATCTGTTGTCTATTGTTATCTGTGTCTATTTCTTAGTGTCTGCCATTACACCTTGGAGCTTGTGTAACAAAGTTCTCATCATCGGAATAATACTCGCCTATTTACCAACCTACATCACGACATAGTTTTATCATATATATATATATATACAAATGACATTACCGGGTTGTATATTGGAGCACCACCCCATGGTGGGGTACAGCCTGCACCGCCTGGGTAGGAACTGGGATATCGCAGCTGGAAAATAAATGAGCCGCCTCATGAGAAAACCAACAATGTGGTTTCTGAACAGGTCTGACACAAATCAGGCTGCACAGTCACAAAAGCAGGCTAGAAGCTTGAAATTTTTTATTTGAGATGAAGAGGAAGTGTATTATCCGTGTAGTGAAAACAAAGGCGCTGATCCGCGAAGCTGATTTGCGTCTTTGTTTTCGCATATGCAGATTGTTGGCTTTCTCATGAGGTGGCTCAAATAATATTACTTTATATATATTTCTTATAGCTTTGAAATATCATTTGTTTACCATAAACAGAAATACAAAAAACGCAATGAATAAACGGTTACCCTAGTTATCATTTGATCAAATCCCAGAAATAAATAAAGTTAAAGACCTACTTCTGAAGAAGCTAAAAGGGGGTACCACTGTTTATTCGGTTAATGACCCCTAATGGTGCAATATGGTCCTTAGATCAAAGGACTGTCATATTGAGGCGATTATCACATCTCTGCAGTGGGTCATAAAGAGGCCCCCTAAAGGATAATACCTGTATTTCCACTGTTTATTGATTTTATGCTCCCTGATAACATATGCAATAAAACTGCTTCCCTCTGCAATCAATATTGATTTTTCCTGTTTTGGCCCCTACCTGTATTGTGAGTCAATGTCAAGGCACTAGGTTTTCTAATGCCCTGTCCCTTATCAGACATGGAAATAGGTCTTTAAAACAGGCATGGCTTTTTACGCTTGAAGTATAGCACGAGCCTCAATAATGTATTATCACAAGTTGGTCATAGTAAACGCATAGGCCACAACTGAAACGCATAGGCGCTCGTTTTAGGACGCACAGGCTACCTCATAAAATGGCGGATATTTGACAGGTGAAAAAGGTAACTGCATGTATGATACATACTTTCTAACTGTTTTACCATTGTTCAACGATTGTAAAATCTGACACATGCCTTAAAGTACCCCCTATTCATTTCCCTTTACAGCGGTAGTAAATTTAAGTCATTTTGTTTCGAAATGAAAATATAGACCCAAATTTACTTTTTTCAGGTAACGGTATTTTATAAACAGTTAGAAAGTATGTATCATACCTTTTTCTCCTGTCAAATATCCGCCATTTTATGAGGTAGCCTGTGCGTCCTAAAACGAGTGCCTATACGTTTCAGATGTTGCCTATGCGTTTACTATGACCAGTGTGATTATGACAGGTGGTGGACAACTTGATGGCTAAACTAATTTGTATGCAACGTCTGCAGAATTTGTAAAAGTAAAGAAATCATGGGACTTAAACTTTATACCTCTGTCAAACATTCACGTATTAACGGCTTATCGCTCGAATATCTTTGAAAATGTTTATATGCTGAGATGTAAAGCGTATTTTGTTCAAGCGACGTTTGTACCACGTAGGTGTGACGCGCTTGTTACGTTCCTGTGGCGTGATAAGTGACGTATCTGTATTCGTAAATTTCATATGGAGTTTCATGTTCAACGTATCAAGGTATATGTGCTACGTACGTGTGGCGTATGTGTGGCGTATGAAGCGTATCGTGACTTATCTACGGCGTATGCACTACGTTTCATACTCATCTGCGGCGCATCAGTCCCGTATCCGTGGTGTTTTAACATTTCGACCAATATTACATGTAATTAACATTCAGGTAATTACACGCAATCATATTAAACCTTGAATTATTCTTTTACTATCATGTATTGCCATTTGCTTGTTTGTTGATGGCTTGTTTGTCATTTAACATCGGTTGATGTCATTCTTACATTACAGAAATCAGAGATTGAAGATGCGACCAAAGAAAACTGTTTCGGTTTTATTCATGTTACACATTCAATGTCTTATCAGTCACCACTACCTTACCATCAGAAGCAACTGAGTTTTATTAGAACAAGCAAAGAATATTTGTACATTAAAATACATGTAACTAAATTAACATATCAAGAGACATTATGAAAACAAAAAGCCTCATAGATACTCTTAAAACGCCACAAATACTCATTGTACGCCACACATACGCTATAGCAAGGAAACGTGCGTAGCACATACGCCGTTGATACGCGAGGTAGGTCATACATACTCCGCTGATACGCAGTAGATACGAAAGGAGAGTCAAATATACGCCACGTATACGCCACAGATACGTCGTAGATAAGAAAGATATACCGCACATGCGCCACGGTTTCGTGACAGATTAATCGCTACGTACGTGTAGCGTATCAGAAGTTCGAGCTACGTTCTACGACGTGCGTTCTATGTTTCTATCGTAAGTGTGACGTACGTACGGCGTAGCGGACCTGCCACGTACGTGCTTCGTTTGTTTCAAAAGCGCCCATAAAACGTAGCACATCGGAGCATGCGAAGTATGATTGGAAAAGGTCCCTCAGGACCTTTTCCACAGTGTTTACTTTGAATATGAAGAAAATTGTACCTATGATCGACTGCTCTCCCTCAATTACGCGTTTTGTCACATAAAGCGCTTACTAAAAACTAGTGAACCCGTCTATAGGGACTAGACAGTTCACCACAATCAATTTAATTTATCAATTGTTGACACTCCCCGTCAAATAGCGGTAAATATCTAGCAATCTCGGTCGTGGTGACTGCTTATCATAGCGCATCTAGGATTACATCGTATATACCCTGACGAGGGGTACAGAAACTACAGAAACTCTATATGGCTGACTTTTAGTCCATCACATCGCAATATGGGTCTGTTTCTGGTAGTGTGGCACAGGTCAAAATTCAGAACTCCGTCACGAATTGACTGCACTGCAAAATGGTTTTCTACAAATCGACATATTGATTGTAATCGTGCTCCCTTTAGTATCGGCTTTGATTCCATAACATCAAAAAATTTTGTCATTGCCTTGAGCAACAGATACACACACTGGTCAAGCTTCATTACAAGAAACGACATCCATGTATAGGAAACGAAACTGAAATGTATGAGAATCGACATTAATGACGAACCAGAGAATCAACAACACTGAAATTTAGAGCAAAAGGGAATATCTCTTATAACAAACGGCTGCTGACCTTTTCATTGGTTTCTTTTTAAAGAAGCCAACTTGTTTACCTATCGATGAGTATGAGCTACGTGTGCTCCCGTATGTACGATGTACGTGTGACGTACCTTCAGTAATACGCTGTAGTTATGCGTGTCGATAAAATAGTGTGGCAGCCTTATTACTTTAAATTAAAAAATAAACCTAAAATCGGCGCTTCCCTTAGCCGAGTCGAGTTTTTCAGCAATATCTTGCAGCTTTCACACTTACCACGATTCGACCACGATTGGTATCGTGGTCTTCATCGTGGACCAATCGGGACTATCGTATCCAATCTTATTAGATCGCATCACATCTTGATATCAATCGTGTTAATCGGGCTAATCGTGGAAAAATTTTTGGCTGCCAAAAATTTTGCCACGATTACCACGATTGGCGGGACTATCGTGGCCATCGCATCAGATCGTATGACATCGTAACAAATCGCAACAAATCGTTTCCCATCTTGTTCCTTTATCGCGGTGATCGGGATCGACCAAAACACCGCGATCTGTTGAGATGAGTTGCGATCTCCTACGAATTGTTACGGACTGTTACGATTCGAGAAAAAATGCCTGGCCCGATTAACTACGAGGCGATGCGAATGACTCCCGATAGAATACGATCTGATACGAGTAAATGCGATGAGACACGACAAGCCACGCTTTTGTCACGGATGCTTACGATCTGTTACGAATTATCAATACATTAAATACATCGGGCAAGATAACTTTTATTCTTTGATCAACAACAGAGAAACAAATATCAATATGGTCCTTTTGCAGTATTAATTCGAAATCTGAAGGATGCCAGGAAATGGCAGCAGTACAGGGATGGAATGGGGAGGGATAAGGCATCACTAATGCAAATGTCGCATTTCCGTCATTCTCTGCTCCTCCATCAATGTTGTTTCGTCTTCAGAGATTAAAAACGTAATGAGGTATATGTTTGTTTCGAAGTAGATATAACAATCGCGGTCTCATCGTGACACAATCGTGGCCACAATCGCCAAAAATCAAGCCAACAATCGTAAACTATCGCAACATATCGTATCAGTTCTTGAGACTCGTACCAGATCGCATCTAATCGTATCAGTTCGTATCAAATCGCGGTCAAGTATCGTGATAATCGTGTCAGATCGCATTAGAATCGGGGTTTAAATCTTAAAGATCTTATCGGACCGCAACTCATCGTATCTATCCGGGACCAATATCGTGTCACCAGATTTTGACCGATCGCAACAGATCGTATCAAAACGCAACAGATCGTATCAAAACGCAACGACTCGTATCAGAACGTCAAATTTTGGCAAAAGACACTGTGACATTATTCACAGGATTTTATACCCGAAATACATGTATGAAATCGAACCTTCATCGAGTCAACCAAGCAACATTCTGCTAACGAGTGTTTAGTGTTTTCGGGATGCTCTGTACACTAACGATTTGCTCGTCTCGACACGAGTTAAATAATCGCGAAACAGACACAACGGACTGACGTAAAACTGAATTATTGTAAAATAAAGATGCAAAAAATCTACGAAAAACGCATCGCACTTACCATTGTCTTAATGCAAGAAAATGCTCCTGAACTGATAAACAAATCCCTCAGACCAACACTTAAGATAATAATTGCCGGAGACGCCCAATGGAAACGGCATCAAACAAAGCTTTCGCAGATGATAATAGTTTTAAGTATAATTTTGTTAAAACATTGGAGATATAGCTTAGTTTTAGCTCATTCAATTCAAGTGTTATTTACAATCTCTCAAGGTCGTTGTTCTATTTATATTTTAAGGTCTATTGTTGTCTTCTCTGAATAAAAATACACCATTTTTGAAAATGAATTTGAAATACATGGACATCGGAAATATGAAACTACACAAGTAACCTTGTGCAACCAGGAAGTAAATAAGAAACAAAACACACGGTTGTAAATTTGGCTATAGAAGTCGTCTTATATGTTTTAAACATTATGTCCATTGTTTTATCGAATATTAGACATTTTTCACTTTTGAACGTAAATCTTGCTGCCGCTGTCACTTGCGTTTGTCGGCAACATGGGCGATTACTTCTCAGGCCATACGAGGGGTGATATGAACCCTTACTTGGTCAAGAATTATCGATAGCAAAACAGAGGCGAATTAAACAGGACAGACACAAAATGAAATAGTCTGGGACATCTATCTTTGTAGCTCAGTAGTGTGCAAGAATTAAAAGCAAAAGTCCCTGGGTTCAGATCCCGGTCGGACCTATTTTTTTTTCTTTTAATAATTTCTTTTGTTGTCTACCATGTGACAATAAAGCAAAGGAAATGAAAATAATATATATTTCATCTGATTATATTTATTGGCAAATGCAAGAATCGTGTCTAGTGAGAAGGCAGTCCACATGTATGTTTTCTCTGTTAACTTATAACCTATTGAAATCGGGAGTCCGATCGCATTGTTCGGTAGAAGAGCGGATGTGCGAGCGATCCTCACGTCAGTATTTCTTTCCTGGAGACATGAAAATATTTATATACTGAAGGCTCGTACAGGAATAATGTGGCTAGGATAAGTTGGTCACCCTGAATGACTTAAAATGTTTTCGGCGGACGTAAGGCACTAACTCAAATAGTATATAGTGTACATGTACAGATATATGTCTATTTATTAGGTGTAAAAAACTACAGTTTAACGTGTTGTCTCGTGAGCGAGCATAATTCAGTTTTATATTTTCCTTTTGGTCCTTTGAGATCAGCGAGGATATTATTAGAAAACAGAAATTTGCTATCGGTTAAGATTCATTTTCTTACCAATGTTTAATATATTTGGTCCCATTTAGATAATACTAGTCTTTGTATCGACTACCATGTTAAAAGTTTTAAAATTTCAGTAATTCTCCTTGGCTCCATGTTGCCAAATCTAAAGGGTCACTGACGAGACTTTAATAGTTGAAACCGCGGTATGGCCCATCCCCTTTCTCATTAATGTGTTCGCTGCTCTTAAAGAATCTCAGTTTTAATTTTTATTATACATGTATTTCAAACAGATAATCGAAAGCTTGATGGGGTTTATTTAATTGATGTTTCGTTTACAGGCATCTGCATGTCAAAAGTACGATGTCCTAGCTACATTATGCATAGCCACACAAATATTTTGAGAATTTGTAGACCTTCAACAGTATTTCAGCCATATCCGATGCGATAATTACGATATATAAAATGTATTTGTAAGTCATAGGCTTTCTCTCTGATCTCCATTTATTCTTGTACATGTAGTATGCGTGCTGTGTATCTGGTTGAATTCAAATAAATACATGTATATTTAAGGCGGCCCCCGTTGCCGAGCGGTTAAGAGCGCTGATCACTCGATCATCTTACTATGTCTAGTGCGAGTTCGAACCCCGCTCTGGCCACATGTGAGGCCAGCCATGTTCTGCTTGCAGGGTCTCATATGAGCTGAAGTAATCTTAAAAGGGACGTAAAACTGAAGAAAAAGTTATATATGTTTAAACTTCAAACTAACACAATATTATTTTCAAGGAAATAAATAATCATAAAACTGAGAAATATTTAGTTCTTTTTTTTCAGTAAGTGTTGCACACCAAGCTTAACCATGAAACAGGACAAAATATTGTTGTAACTCAGCATGACTTGTCAGCATGTGTAATACATGTGCACTTAAACTATGCCCTGTATCTTGACGCTTTTTAATGTAACATCACCATGCAATATTCAGTGATTTTTAAAGATGTAAAAAATTGAAAAAGTCAGTATAAATGTGTTGTTATTTTCTTATATTCGCTCAAAACATAGATTTTGGGTACACCCTAGAACCGTCTCGCGGAGGCGGTCCTAACAAGTACTCACAATCTATGATTTCAGATGCATGGGCCTTGTTGACCTTGCATGTCAGTGGCATCCCTGGGTCATGATTCTATCCTTGTAGATGATTCATGCCAAGTTTCAAAATCATAGGCCTAATGGTTATGAAGAAGAACATTGTTAAAGGTTTTTGCTATTTACAACCATGGCGGCCATCTTGGTCATTTATACAAACTTTCAATGCCCCTTCCCAACGATGCTCCACATGAAGTTTGGCTTTGATCGGTCATGCGGTTTCAGAGAAGGAGCAGACAACCCCCTGAGAACTAAACTTTTTCATAAACGTAAATTTTATGTCGATTTGCACACTCAAAGCAAGTTTCCAGCCACACAATAACATTTTACCAATTTTCGCAATTCAAATGCATGGGCGACCTAAAATAGTTATGTTAATTTTGTAGAGCTCCATGCCAAGGCCTTTTGGTTCTGGAGAAGAAGAAGATTTTTTTAATATTTTGTTATTTATAGCCATGGCGGCCGTCTTGGTCATGTAACCTGAACCATTTATGCAAATTCGTTTCCCCTTCTTGAGACTGCTCCACATGAAGTTTAGCTTTGATTGGCCAAGCGGTTTCAGAGGAGAGCTTTGAACTTGTTGTCGGACGACGGACGGACGCCGGACGGACGCCGGAGCATTTCTTTTTTTTTTTGATTCAGTTTAACGTCCCTTTCAAGATTATTTCAGCTCATATTAAACGGGCCAATCAGTAGGTGCGGCGAAAACGGGAGAACCCTGAGAAAAAACGCCTGACACACCCGCAAGCAGAACTTGGCTTGTCTCACATGTGGCCAGAGCGGGGCTCGAACCCACACCAAAGTTCACCTTTTAGGCTCAGGTGAGCCAAATATAGGTATACCCCTGCATACATACCTGTTTGGCTGTATAAAGGGTATACATGTCACGGACATGCTATCCTTATGATGATAACCGACCACGCTCGTGTTCGAAAACCTTGTTAGACGTAGAATCAAAAACTACACATCAAATAGCAACTAAATGTTTCAAATCGTAATCTTGCAATGTATACATGTATAAAGTTTTCTGTGCGACCACGCTCGATATGACTTGAAATGTGTCAAAACGTTGTAAGACTTAGAATCAAAAACTGCACATCAAAAAGCAACTAAATGTTTCAAATCGTAAATCTTGCAATATATACATGTATAAAGTTGTCTGTGCGTTCACGATAGACACGTGGAAATGTAGGTTAATAGAATGTACGTATATACACAGTGTACATGTGCCAGTATGAAAACATCACATGGCGATAACAAATAGTTGATATCGGGTTTTCCCACCAACAGTTAAGGTCATATAAAGACGGGACCTCGGCCCAGAATCGAACTGGCGACCCCTAGTTATTCACACGAGTTTTTATCAGGTGATTTTAAGAGGCGACTGACTGAACTTCTACGACCTGAAGTCCTCTACGATTTGCGCGCGCGCGCGAGTGTGGGTGGGTGGGTCAGGGTGGATGTAGATGTATGTGCACGCGTAAAATTCTGAAGAATACTGTTGTCCTGTTTTCGGGTTAAGCTTGGTATGCAAAGAAAATGAACTAGATATTTCTCAGTTTTATGAACATTTATTTTCTTGAAAATAATATTGTGTTTGCTTGTTTTTTGGTTTGTTTGTATTGAGGCGTAACAGCCCAGTCAACAGTTTTTCAGTCATGTCGGGACAGAGCCAACTCTTCCTTGGTTTAACCAGTACTGTAGGGAGTTAATATGTCTTACTCAAGGACACAACAAGGTGACGCCTGTGGGGATCGAACCCAGGACCTTTCGATTCGGAGTCACCCGAAAAAAGAACTTAGCTTTTCTCACATTTGACCAGAGCGGGGCTCGAACCCACACCAGACACAGCGGTGAGATATATTTATTTGAATTCAACCAAATAACAGCACGCATACTACAATTATAAATGAGGATCAGAAAGAAAGCATATGGCTTGCAAAATTCATCTCATATATCGTAAGTTATATGACTTAAATACTGTTGAAACACCAACTAAATAAACCCCCATCAACCTTTCGATTATCTGTTATAAATGCATGTATAAACTTGCCAAAATGAATTATGTGTCCTCACGAGACAACACGTGATACCGTAGTTTTACACCTGATGTACATGACACTTTACTATTTGATAGTACAGTCGGTAAAAGGGGATTTTCATGAAAATCGTTCAAATTGTGATAAAAGTGTGAAATTTGGCACAGAGCTTCATTATTTGATTATAAATCAAAACAGACCGGGACACAAGTGATATGAGCATTTTAGTGGCGGCCATCTTGGATTTCAAGATGGCCGCCATAAAAATACAAATATGACAATATCTTGAATTCTTTGCGTGTTTTTGACTCGATTTCAATTCCGATTTATGTGTTCTGATTCAAGAAATGTATTAGATAAGTTTATTTGACTCAGTGCATGTAAGAACGCCATGCTACCAAACAAAACGGTATGTGCAACTGCAAGTCAACAGAATGACATTAAGATTTCAGGGATTACTCAATATCAGCCCGGTTGCCTATCAAGTTACTGAATATAGTTTCCTGTCTGAATAATAAATGTCAATGTCATAGACAAACCCATTTAAGCCAGTGACGACTCTTACCAGACTGAGTGGATGCTTAGGGTGATCCATTTACTTGTACTGACATATGTTCGTATGGTAGTAGTTTTGAGAATTTGGACAGCGTCCCGCCATGACCATATTTGTTGATTGGAACATTCAGCAACAAATAAAACTAACAAACAGACAAACAAACAAGCCTGATACTTATAAGCAGCATCAGTCTTATCTCATTGTCAATAGTTGTATGAGATGTAGCGGTGTGCTTGCACTAAGAGCGTTTTTGCAATATTCTATTAATAGGCATTCTGCATCTTCATTGCGCACATTGCATCTGTCACAGTGGTAGAGTTGCAAGAAAATCATCTTTGTTAATTTGAAGGGTCTTGACTGTTTCTGTTAAGAAATAACAGTCCCCAATGTCAATACAGTGAAAAGTGATAGATCCTGGAGAAGGCTGTACTTCTGTTAAACTTGAATTTCTGGCTATGCAGTTAGTTCGCTCATTTTGTAAAGCAAACTTTGATCTCTATGTCCAATGTCTTGGTCAGTTTGTGCCGTGGTTCAGCTTGTGCCGTGGATGTTTGCTTAAGATCGCAGAAACTATGCCAGATGGCTTCCAATTCATATCAATGATATGATATCAATGATATGATTCTATTTAAAAAAAAAAAACTGTGCCGTCAGTTTACGAAGAATTCTTCAAACTTTATTGTACAGAAGTTACCACATGTGTTTTCAACCAAGGCAATGGATCAGGCCCATGAATAGATGAATGATCTGATAAAAAGAGATGGTGGTGTAATCGGGATCATGATAATCCATCAGCTTTGATATAATGGATCGCCCGCATTATTGAGGACTTTGAAATCCCACCGCCTGCAAAAGGTTCACATCATCATGGTTGAGAGTCCTCAGTTCAAGCACAATTTGTAAATCACATCAAGGCAATGGTATCAGCCTTTGAGGAATCAGGAAATCCCTTCAATGAAGATAGTCAGAATCTAGTTACCTTAGATTCAGAGGAGGTTATGGGTGAAACGGCTGTTAGCTATATACGTGAAGTTCAGACAATTGCCCAGTCACAGTATGAGATGTATGTAGATGAAAGGTTGAAGCAAAGATCGGTCCTGATTTCAAACATCATTCCTAAAAGCAATGTCTCCATAATCAGGAAAACGCAACAAACTAATCACTCCAGAACAGCCTATGAAATCAAATCGTTGAAGAATAATTGCGAGTTATTCAGCAGAATGTACATATCATGTCAATCAAGAGATGGAGATATGGATGATTTTTTCCGACATGAAAATCGGGGAATGCCCCCATTACTTACAGACATGGGAGATCAAAGACCTGCCTGGTACAAAGTTTGATCTAATGGGGCCTTTTGAAAGCCTTATTACAGTACCACAGAAAGACATGCCCGAGGTTTAAACAAAAACTGTTGATGGATATGTGGTTGTGAATATGCTTGAACCAAACGCTTCTACTACAACTTTTGGTGACTACGCTGAAGTTGTGTTCATACCATATCTGGACAATCTACTGTTGACATCGGAAGTACGCTTTGGTGTTGTTTGGGACCGTTACATCCAGGGAAGCCCTAGAAGTTCCACAAGGGAAAAGTGTGGTTCAGGTTATCGAATCATTGTGAAAAGCACAATTCAAAAGAACTGGCAAAGCTTTCTTCGATTTGATTAAAACACTACTATCTTACAGATTGCGTATCGGTTTAACCAACCCCAAGTTTATTACACCAAGGACACAGACGTTGTTTCTACCAGCGACCGTGAAATAGGTGCTGGTATTGCCCCATGTAATCACAAAGAATCCGACGCTCGACTGACCATTCACGCTCTTCTTTGTGCAAAACAGGGTCATCGCAGAATTTTGATTCGGACTGCAGACACTGATGTTGTGGTCTTTTCGATAGCTATGTTTCATGATTTGCATATTGATGAGTTATGGGTTGCTTTTGGGGTCAAGAAGCAATATAGATATATCGCAATACAAACGATTGCAAACAAACTAGAACGAGAAAATTCCAGAGCGCTCCCCTTCTTTATTGCTGTCGTCTTCATTGCTATCGTCTTTTCTTAGGAAGTATGGAAGGCATTCCCAGAGGTTACCAAGACTTTCATTGATCTCGGCAATATGCCACTTTCACTGTCGAACGAGACTATGAAACATCTGCAGAGGCTAATGATTCTGCTTTATGACAGAAAAAGTGAGAGCACACAGGTCGATCACAGTAGAAAATTGTTGTTTGCCAAGGGAAGGCAAATAGATCGCATACCTCCAACTGAGGCTGCTCTGAAAGAGCATGTCACTCAGTCAATCGTGCAGTGTATCAAGCGGGATACTGTTGGGGACAGACCCTCGTTGTGAATCAGGAGTTACCGCGTCCTGGAGAATTGGACTGGAAGAAAAGCACAGTTCTCCTACGTCACTTCCAGAAGCAGCCAAAGTGTGTAAAGAGCTTGTCAAATGTGGTTCTAAGGAAATGCATGTCGGTGGCCATGCAAATGCGTGTCTGTTTCACTTCCATGCACAGGGCTCTTACTGCGCGGCAACCTGTTATCAATAAAAACATATTGGATACGTTTCTGAATCAATGGGCATACATATACATACATGTACATGTACATGAATTATTCTATGTCAGGTAATTATTCTGTCCAGGTTACATCAAAAATTAATATATATTTGTTTTAGTGTCATCTTTAACCGTAGAAATGTTTTGTTAAAGATTACACCTCAATGCTTATCTTTACAATGGTTTTTTCTTTTTACGAAATACCCTCTGTAGAGAATTTTCATACTCAAACATGTAAAATAATGCTTTCTGGTTCATTGTTCTGGCTTCCTCGTGTGCCAAAACATATAAAAGGACATTTAAATCATGTCTCTGTGTAGTCTGAGAGCCGAGTTATTTGCTTGACAACTTTTTATTGGCGGCCATTTTGAAATTCAAGATGGCCGCCATAATTTTAGTCATATCACTTGTGTCCCGGCATTTCCTTAAATCAAATGGTCCAAGGAGGTATTGTGCCAAGTTTCATACTTTTATCACATTTTGAACGATTTTTCCGTTATCTCCCATACTATGAGTTGCCTTACGTCCGCGGAACACTTTTCAAGTCATTCAGTGTGGCCAACGTATCCTAGCCACATTATTCCTGTACAAGTCTTCAGTCGCAGTACAAATATTTTCATGTCTCAAAGAAACAAATGTTGACTTGAGGATTCTACCGAAAAATACGATCGAACACCCGATTTCAACAGGTTAAAAGTCAACAAGAGAAAAACATACATGTGGCCTGCCTTCTCACTAGACACTTCAATTTATTTACGATT
Organism: Rugalucina vietnamica; assembly: GCA_964017185.1. Classification (NCBI taxonomy): domain Eukaryota; kingdom Metazoa; phylum Mollusca; class Bivalvia; order Lucinida; family Lucinidae; genus Rugalucina; species Rugalucina vietnamica. Next base: position 35,947,653 of record OZ024872.1, read on the forward strand.
TTAGTATTTAATGCAGTCGTACATTTCACGATTCTTGCATTTTGCTAATAAATATAATCAGCTACTAATGTATTTTTTTTCATTTCCTAAGCTTTATTGTCGCATGGTAGACAACAAAAGAAAATAATAAAACAAAAAAAAAAAGAGGTCCGACTGAGACTCGAACCCAGGGCCTTTCGCTTTTAATTCTTGCACGCTACCTTCTTGCGCGCTACCTACTGAGCTACAAAGAGTTTCAAAAATAACATACCCCTGCAATGTCGCGAAATTAATTGACCCCTTCACCTTCATTGAACCAATCATTGCTTGCTGGTTATTAAGCTGGTACGAATGAAACTTCTACAATTTGTGCATATGGCTATGTGTGTTGAAATGGTATTAATTTTATTTTGATCATGAGCAGACCGATTGGACAGGAAGCTGCCTTTGGCATATACCAAAATTCTGACAGATTTAAAGCCAAGTTTTTAAGTTTAGGTGATTGGTATGTTGTTCGTACTGTGAATTTTGCCACTTTATGACCTGAATGCTATGCATTGACACCTATTCGAGACATCTTAAAACTTGCACCACACTCGAAACAGTACTGAATCAGAAAGTGGAATTTAAATGTTCCCACTACCTTGTATACAAGTATCTTGCAAATGCATGTTTTAGCATAAAAATTCTCTTCAAAGTTATCCAATTTTATGAATTTGCATCTGAGAATAGCAGTAATAATCGTAATGATTATTTATATATAGTTTCTATAGAATTGTGTCCCATGCGATGCGCATATGCCTATGGCAATGTTAAAGTTATGCCATGACCTTCTTAAACATAATGTATTAATCAAAGACATTTGTTGGTATGTGAATATATTTGATTGAAATACTGAGACTGGTGATCTTATCAAAATGGTTTATATAAGAAATCATCCCAGAGAAACTCGAACGAAACAAATATCAGCCACAAGAGAACATAGTAAGATGTAAATGGACAGTAAGAGCAGTTTTGCTTCCTTAACACACTCCTGTAATGAAAGGATCCGCGTCTATATAATCATTATTTCAGTACTTAAAATGGAAAGCGAATGTGGTACAAGTTTTAATGTATCTAAAATAGATGTCCATGAATAGCATTGAGGTCAGAAAGTGGCAATATTCACAGTACGTACATCATACCAATCGCCCGAACTTGGAAAATTTTACTTAAAATATGTCAGAAATTTGGTTTACGCCAAATACAGCTTCCTGTCGGATCGGACTGCTCATGATCAATAAAAATTTAATACCATTTTAACACACATAAACATATGCACAAAATGTAGAGGTTTCATTCGAACCAGGTCAACAGTCCTCAAGCAATGATCGATGCAATATAAATGAAGAGGTCAATTTATTTTGCGACATTGCAGGGGTATGCTATTTTTGAAACCGAGCTGTATTGTAAATACTCGCCGAGGCGGTTCTTACGTGTACCCACCATCTATGTTTTGAGCAAAAACAAGAAAAAATATTAAACATTGGCTACTATTTGTTTTCACTGTTGACAATTTAAGAAAATCTGTATATCACATGGGGGTGTTTTCGTAATGACATAGGCCGTGACGGAATGCGCGAACGTGATAGAAATCATTATTTTGACATTGACAAAGACTTCCTTGACTTACGCGTCAAATAACAAAATATATACACTTGGAAAAAGCTAGGGAACACCCAAAATAATTTTATGTAATTTTCAATTTGACATATCACCACAGAATTGACTACAAATTTAGCAAAACAAATTAAGCCAGGTTGTATAATCGCTCGAAGAATTGGTTCTTAGATTTTGCCCAGAAATGGCTCAATATCGTACCAATTATGCAAAAAAAAATTATATAATGACAAACATTTATATGCATGTGAACCAACTGTTCACAGAAAAATAGCCAAACAAGCATTATATAAACATGTATGTACAAATAACGAGACATGCACAATCACGTACTGTAGTCCATTATTTCTAGGGCATATTACCATGATTATGGTTTCATGTGGAATCTGTGCCAAATTGCAAAAGGAACTTAGTCTAGGACTTTAAAAATTCTCATAAACCTGTTTTTACTGTGTGTAATGTAATCTGATCCATTTTATTAAGCTACGCGGGATATTATATGCAGTGCGTTTGTACCTTAATGTCTTGTTTAATAAGTGCGACAAAATATTTAAAAATGCTGGAAGCGTGTTGTTTTCTTAATTCTGCTTAGACTATGTGGTTGTAATGGGTTCCACAGTAATTATTTACGAGTTAATTGGATATGAAAACGTTGTGTGTTTGTTGATTTTCGTCACAGTATTGTTACTATCATATTTCTACACTCGTAAACCAGAAGGAATCCCTCCTGGTCCGAAGTACACATTACCTTTCATTGGGGATCTCCCTGTCTTGCTAGGAAAAGACTTTCTTGCAGTTTTCCGTAAGTTACGCCGGGAACATGGGAATATATTTAGCTTATATATTGGTAAAGATTTGACTATTGTTTTGAATGGGTATGAGACGATTCATGAAGCGGCAGTGGTTAAGGGAAACTTGTTCACTGGACGCCCTTCAGTCTTCGAAAACGACGATATGGGGAGCGGAAATAATGGGATAACTAACTCAAAAGGACCCTTATGGAAAAATCAAAGACAGTTTACGCATCGACGCCTTCAAGAGTTCGGGTTTGGAAAGTCATCGTTCGAAAGTAAAATTTTGAAAGAAGTTGAATGTTTCATCAATTTGTTAAAGAAAAAGGACGGTCAAGCAACAGACTTTCGAAAGTACATTTATGCCAGCGTTGCTAATGTCATATTTTCAATCGTTTGTGGGAAAAGACATGATTATGACGATGAGCAGTTTCAACAGCTTCTAACCGATACAGAAGAAACTATTAAACATTTCCTGAAAATTAGTGTCCTATTAGGTAGTTTCCCGTTCCTGAGATATCTTCCTGGGGACCCTTTGCGCCTGAAACCAATGAGAGCAAACCGTGATAGATGGGCAGAATATTATAGAAACCTGTATGAAGAGCATGTTAAAAACCTTGACGAAAACGATCCGAAGGATTTCTTTGATATGTTCATACTAGAAATGTCAAAGAAAGATAATCCTTATTTCACTGTTGATCAACTTTCAGGAGTCGCTCGAGATCTATTTAGAGCCGGCGCAGAAACGACGACTACAGCTATCCACTGGGCTGTGCTTTATCTTTTGAAATACGGGGACATTAAAACAAGGCTACAATTAGATATTGATAACATTATTTCTGGAAACCGAGCTCCTCGCTTAGAAGATAAGGCGAAATTGACGTACGTTGAAGCATTCATAATGGAGGTTCTGAGATGTGCTAATATCGCTCCATTGGCCGTACCACATGCCGTTACAAATGACGACATTGTTTTTCATGGATATAAAATACCAAAGGATACCCCGATAATATTCAATCTTGATTCTGTTCTTAAAGACGCAGACATATTCAAAAACCCACTACAATTCAACCCCGAACGTTTCATTGATGATGACGGAAATGTCTTCCGCCCAAAGGAATATATACCATTCGGAATCGGGCGGCGTAATTGCCTCGGCGAAGCTGTTGCAAAAATGGAACTGTTTCTATTTATGACTGCCATTATCAAGCAGTTTGACTTTGTATTACCTGATGATCAGTCGGAGCCCGATCTGGAGGGGGATTTGGGTATAATCCATGCCCCCAAACCATTTAAAGTTAGAGCCATCCAGAGAGGTTCGATATAAAGGGTTGGGTAATGGCCTATTTCCATATGCCTATTCCACACTGATTTTCGAATAAACACAATAATGTTATCAGCCTCATCACTAGAATGCATTCATTCTTAGTGACCGACCTTGGCCGACAAGACCTGGCCTGTCCAGTAACAGTAAAAAGCTTGAAACTAGAGACTTTGGGTTTCAAAAAACAACAACAAACAAAATTGTTTTATCAATGTAGCAAAAACAAAGTCGCTGATATGCGTCTTTGTTTTCCTATATATAAAGCGGTTCTTCTAATAATAAAGTTTCTTGTTAACATGTTCCGAAAATAGAAACTCAGCGCCTTTGTTTTCGCTACAGGAATAGTACCATCCCTCGTCTACTTATATCCAAATTTTCAAGCTTCTAGCTTTATGCTGTGACTGTACAGCCTGGTTTGTGTCGGACGTGGATAGAAACCAAAATTGTTGGTTTTCTCATGCAGAGGCTCAGATGAAAATTGAAAATTCAAACTGACCAAATCCGATGTTTACATAAACTATGTAGATGTACTTTAGTAGACATTTCTTGCCTAATCTGAGATGTATTTTGAGTTATAAATTCACCAGACAGTCAGCGATTATCTCAAGATATTTCATGATGTACATCGACGCACTTTCAGAACAAGTTCACTTATCCAACTATTCCATTGTAAATAAAATGTTTGTTCGTGTGTTCGTCCATTCATTTGTTTGTTTTCTTGCTTTACGACCACGGCTTACAGCCAATGTCATATCGGACCTACATGTATCAGTTATCCTGCCTCTAATAAATAAAATTTTAGAATTAGCGAAAGGGGAATGACTACACAAATATTTATAATAATGACGGAATTATTAAATGCTACAACACAACATTCCGATCGGTAGACGGCTAAAACACACAAAAATGATCGAATATTTTACATACAAGACTCACTACAATGCCTCCTTACCAAATCTTTGTGCATCCCGTGCTTACATGTAAGTTCTTTGATACATGTGCCAGTTGAAAACGAATCATCAGCCTGTCTGACAGTAAAGTTTGCTGCCGTACGCCACGCCCAGGTGCGTCACTTGTAACTACCTTGTGTCAATTGGAGGCAGTTTACCAGTTGTAAGTGGTCTTTGCTATATCTGCCAGTATTTGTGTTTCTGACAGTTTATGTTTCAAACTCCGACAAATCAATGAGAGAGAAAAAAAAAAATCCATAAAAATGATAGTTGGTGATATTGCATATTTTTGTGAGGAGATTTCAGTAGCTCAGGTGTAGAGCATTGGGGTTTCGAACCCTCGCTCTCGTACTATTCCCTAAACAAAACTAAAATAACTGATTAAACACGCAGGTTGGGTTCTCTCCCGACATAACTGAAAACTGTAAACTAAGAAATTAAACATCAGTTTAATCTAGCAATTGACTAACTGCGGTTAAAATAGCAGTCACACATTAGCGTATGAGTGAAACGCGCACCGGGTGTGTTGAAAACATTGCAAAATTCCACATACGCCAGGCGCACGTCGCAGACACGTTCAAAACGCGTTACGAGTACGTTGGGTACGCTTGGTGTACGTCCGGTGCTCGTCGCTGTACGTCGCTAAATATCGTCGCGCGTTTCGTGCGCGTTTGGGATCAAAATATTTTTTAAACATGCTTAAAAATTTTCTACAAGCTTGGCGTGTCTCGGACGTGTGACTTATACGTTTCGAATAAGTTCCACTTGCGTTACAGGCGCGTTACATGTAAATACGCGTCGAATCCGTTTGGCACAAATTTTAGGCACGTCAGTGTTCGCTACATGCGCGTTCCAATTTTATGAAATATTGCTTCAGTAGCGTGCCACAAGCGTGTGTGAGACGCGCGTTGGACGTTTGCTGCGCGACTATAGCACGTGCTTAGCGTGTCTGGGACTTAACACAAGCGTACTCTAAAACTTTGAGATGTTTATACGTCCTGCACACGCCTCAGTCACGCGCTAATGTGTGACTGCTAAAGCGAGTTAAAGGTACAAATTAAATTTTATACGTCTAAAATCTTCAGCGTGTTGCGATTTTCCATTTTTCATACGACCGGCGCGCTTTTGGGCTATACGCTAATGTGTGACTGCTGTTTAAGCAACTTATTATTTTAGTCCAAAACCGGGTGCGGTAGCTCGGTCGGTCGAATATCTGGTTCGTATTGATGCAGACCCAAGAGTACTGGCCACGTTCGGCACGTTCATACGCCGTCGTTCGCTGATTATTTTTTTGTCTTTTCTTTTTCAGTCAGCGGGTTGTGTTGTGGTTCAACATCCCTGTGAACAAGTTTAGTCATACCGGGGCAGAACCGCCGTTATCAGGGTATTAAACCTATGGAGAAAGAAATGTGCACAGGCGTTACGCACAACATTGGTGACCCCTTACGTTAAAAAGACGTTAGAAAGTTTAAGTAATTGGAATAATGCCGTTGTCGTCATCCTTACGGCAAACATGCCAAACCTTAACATAAACAGTATGATGCTCTAAAATAATTTGAAACATGCAGTTCCCTTTAATCTGAAATAGAGAATCTGGGCAGAATAATGTGCAAATGACATACATGTGTCTTTATTTGTCAAAAAAGTTTAAAGTATTATCTTTCTGCTGACTTCTCAAAGGTATGTGAGGTCAAGACATAGACCATTGTACATGTATAATGTTTCAACTGCACAAATATTGTATCGGTCAAATGGCAATGGGCATTCTCTTACAGTCCCTCATTTAATAGTATCATAATTATAACAAACGTGACTAAACTTGAAAATCGAAACCAATGTGAACGCAATCTAGTAAGCTATTAAAATAAAACAAAATATCATTTAAAGGGAATGATGGCCCAGTATTAAAAAGGAATCGAAGAAAAGAAGTTAAATAAAAACAACTTTAAACAACAATAGCCCAACATGAGTGACAAATATGATTAAGTAATATCGAATAATCTGGACAAGGCTAATTAATGTTTTAATGGGCAAGGTTGAAATTGTATAAAATGTGTCTGGATATTTCTTTCATTATCGAACATTTGGTAAATTTACTTTTGCAAGGCGTCTGGCAATAACAAATTTACCGACATTCTGCTGTTGTCAGACGTCTGTCAAAAGCACAGTTACCGAATATTAGCTATTGACAGATGTCTGTCAATAGACACTCTGATTAGATATGACGTCACAATGGTTAAAACACGTGAGTGGGACATTTTGGGAGACAATTGCATTTCTAAACATTATGAGAATGTTACGGCTTACAATAACAAAACTTACGTCGCCGTATTCAGCAAAGAAAACGTATTTTATATAATGTTTTCACCGCCACTTGATTGATGTAACATGTTCAAAGGTGTCTCCAAAATCACGTTTTGTTATAATAGAACATCAATTTTCGGCACTGGGACATTTTGGGGGACAATTGCTTTTTCACTTCTCTTGTTTACTTGTCATCAATCCCTAAAAATAATTACATCTATCGAATCTACGAAGAAAACGTATTTTTCAGCAGCAAAATTTTGCGATGGCTTGACTAACGAAGAAACTGCTTTTACAATAATTTAAAGCGCTTCTACTGATGGGACATCGCTTTTGTCTTTAGTCAAACACCCGTCATTTCTTAGTTGTTTCGACTTCATTGAAATAATTTCACCAACATTTGTCAAACTCTTTTTAGATTTTTACCTTCAGGTAAACCTTACCGCCGATGCAATTACCTCGACAAACAATTAAATGAAACAAGAGACACGCCGTTTTTTTCATGGTTTTCGACAATTATGATTATAGAGGATCATACACGAGTGGTCATTTCATATGAAATCTATTAAACGAGCCTTTGGCGAGTTTAATAAATTTCATATGAAATGACCACGAGTGTAAGATTCGTTTTATCATATGACTTTTAAAATAGGATTTTATCGCCTTCGAAGTGGACATATTTTCAATGAAACTTTACATTGTTGTTACGGACGTCGCCAATGACGTTATACGTGTGGTCATACAATTTTTATGACATGACGTTATCCACTGGAAAACAGCGACGTCATATGATAAAAATGTTCTTAAACGGATCAGAGATATAACGGTAATTTCTAAACATTGTTTTAGAGAATAATTCACTGAAAGTTTTAGTATAAAATGGTTGAACCCACGTCAACAAATAATAACATTTTATCAGTTTCACAAAGTGTCGCCAGTATCTTGCGTAACTTCACAGAGCATCGATAGTCAGGTTCTGGGAGACCGATAGTCAGGTTCTGGGAGACTTGCCCGGAAACAATGCGGTCATGGCCTTAACTGTTTGCCGTGTAAGTTTTTAAAGTATTGATGCAACCTGACAAAAGAAAGTTTCTTGCACCGCGGCCAATGGTAATTTACGGATACGATGTACAAAACTGTGCGTAGACAAGAAATGTCATGAGAAACCCCGCTCTTTCCATCAATGCTCAGATCAGCATTGGTGTGATCGCTAAGAAATGTCTAATACAGGTAGTTAATGACAGTGACGGCACACGCGTTAAATAGATAAAGGCTATATCCTAATATTACATAAAAACATCTGCACATGTAAGACATAAAGCAAAGAATCCTGTGATGAAACCGTTATTATGCTAGTTAGCTAAGTTGCCGGTCAAGTCTGGGAATAATTTTTATAAACTCTCTTTTTATTATGTTTCGTTTTGGTTGCCAATTTATTTTCTTTATTGTTAGTAATTATTATCATAACTTTCTGTGCGTATATTCATTTATTTTTCCCAAGCTTTCCTATATTTGACAAGTAATATCATACAATTTTGATGCCACTCATAATCAGAATTTATGCCAGACTACTCTTCCTGACTCCTGGCTTTGTTGGTGTCCTCAACTTCCGAGCAGACACTCTTGAAAATGGGAGATGTAAAAACAAGTTTATCAGGAATGGCATACAAACCCACGACAATTAAAGTGGAAACAGAACAACTTAGCTGAGTGAAGTGCCGTAGACCGCTCGGTCACACGAACAAAGAAATGAACAATAGACTGAGGTGCAAACAGCACACAAAGTCAACACAACACATCAAAACAGAAGTAGCGCCTTGAAACGACCAGTTTTATGAAATTACTTGGGGGCTGCTACAGGTTTTACATAATAAATAATTATCGTGTTTGTATACGATACAACTGATTCCATAATCTAATGATTTTTCCTGCTGTGGTCATTCACACTTAGATAACGGTCACATTGTCAAAGTTTGACAAGCCGCTTGAATTTCAAAAGAAACAGTTGTGACATTTTTCTTTTGATCACTAAATGTCCTTGAAATCTGTTACATCAAAAAAATTCTATTGATTGATGTTTTTTTTCTATTTTGGTACAATGGTGCACTAAATGCCCATGTACAGAGAAAAGGAAGAGTATGCCATAATGAATATTTTAATGTTTTATCTTTATAAACATCATTACCATAAGCTGTACTAGAGTCATTCAATTTCGAAGAAGACGGATTATCATCTAGATTTAATCGAGCATTGCAGGTATTAAATGAAATAAACTGTCCAGTCAAAAATGGTTATTGGCTATTTTATCTCTTTACGTGACACAGCTCTGTACTAGTATACCGCTGTCTTCCTGGGGCTACTTAGGTCATTTTATACAACAAAGGGTTTACACATCCTTTGAAAACAGATTTTACTGTTAGGAACAGGATGAAAGGTGGAGAAGGGAGAATTGAAAAAAGTCATTAGATTTCTTTACCAGTTGTATCAATTTTACAATCAGTCATCTCTCTCGTTATCTAATTATTACAGTCTAAAACATGATTTTAGTTTCTGTACGAGCGTCTTTGAAGACCTTAAATTAAATCTGAATTCGATCAATATGTGAAAATTGTGAAAATATCCAATTATGCATGTATACACTCAAAAAAGAAAGAAAATATATACATATATTCATTGTAGAAATTAGTTTAATCAATAGAAAATACAAAACATAAAATACATATTTCATCACCGGGTAAAAGACGTCAAGATGAGCTCAGCAAAGTTAGGTCCTTTTTCGATGTACTTGAGCGTAACAGAGTTGTCATTTTAGAAGCAAAGCATATAATATAAGACGTGACATTTTATATTGAATAAGGTGATTTTGAAACAGTTAATGAGTATAACATCAGGTACTAAAAATATAAAAAAGATACAAGTAGGCAAAGATCAGGAAAAGGCGCAATCAGAAAAAGATTCCCACTCCAAAAAGCAAGATGGGAAAAAACTAAATTTACAATCAGGTACTGATACCATGAAAACATGGTGGCCACTCAGTTACCTAAACTTAACTAAAAATATGAAAACATACATAAGGAGCCAACAGCACAAAAAATAAATACCAATACATAAAACAAAAAGAACCACCACAGAAGTATCGCCTTGGAACGATCAGTAATATAAAACTACTGGTGGGCTTAAATCGATTTTACATGGCCATAACCTCACCCTCAGCTTCTGCAGTGGTTCATAACGTTTAGTTAGTTCTTCGGTCCTCGTGGTGAATCTCTAACTAGTCAATGAATCATAAAAAACGAACAGATAAATCATGATAAACATCCTGATGAATAAAAAACAAGGACTCATCAGATTTAGTAAGCTGCCCGACGATGGAGACCCCTGGGCGCCGAATAACTTACTAACTCCGGAGCAAAAGAAAAACACCAGTGGGACCCCGGTGGGCCAAACAACAGACATGAAACTAAAATGAATAGCTTTATGTCGGGGCCATCATAGAGTCTGACGCCCGACCCACCGGCCTGCAATTAAAGAAGGCAGCATAGTTATCAACCATGATTGGGTTAAAAACTAAGCATGCAGACTGTCGCATAACATTCAAGTTATAAAGTATACGTACGTAACATGTAATGTTTTATATCTGAATTGAAAAGAAAAATCATTTCGTCCTATAAGTTTCTTAAATTTGTAAACCAAGTCACCATAAAATTCTGGTTCCGAAAGGCCCTCACCTAAAAGCATCTTATATTTGGAAATCAATTCATAGTGTCTACCATAAAATTTGGAAAATATCTTTTTCTAAGTTTATGATACCGATAACACTGTTGGAGAAGTTTGGCCGTTAAACATTTATTTCGAGCGTTGAAGTCCGTAACATGGCTGCAGACTCTAGCAAACCTAATAAGTTGAGAAATGTTTACACCATAAGAAGCACGACGAGGAACGTCACCATCCAAAAACGGAAAATTTACTATATCAAAATCAAAGTCATCGCGCTTATCATAAATTTTAGAAGAAACAAATCCATTTGCAACAGAAAGATGTAATCTAAAAAGGGGGCTTCGGTATCTGAGTTATTGGCTTTGTTCAACTGTAGCTCGATTGACCATACCTTCAAAATAAGGGTTGTCAATGTTCAAAAAGTCGTCGAGGTACCTAGAAGCCGAATTAAAAGGCTTGATTATCATGGTTAAGAGAATCCATGAAATCTCTTTCGTAGCAGTATAAAAATAAATCAGCTACGAGAGGTGCGCAATTTGTACCCATTGGAATTCCAACAGTTTGTCTGTATAACTTGGTCCCAAATCTAATATAAATATTATCCAGGAGATAAGATAAGGCGTCGCACACATTCTGACATGTCCAAAGTGGATACCGACTTTGGTCAGAAGAAGTGAAAAAAGGCCTTTCTGTCATTAAAGGCCAATTAAAGTGAACCATAGTATTTAATGCCCTTTTGAAGGTCCACTCTATCAAATCCAGAAGTTTTTCTTTAATTAGATTATGTGGTAATGTTGTATACAGATTAGAAAAATCATATGTGGACAAGCTCGTCGCACGAAACCCTCTACACGTCAATTTACTGAGCACCTTGCCAGAATTTTTCATTGACCAAAACCATTTTTTTATTTAAAAAGGTAAAAGTAGGCAAAGATCAGGAAAAGGCGCAATCAGAAAAAGACCCCCGCTCGAAAAACCGAGACGGGAAAAACAAACTAACAATCAGGTACTTATACCATGAAAGCATATCGTAAGCCGAATGAGCAGCTATTTTCCCAATAGGTGGCCATTCAGTTACCTTAACTAAAAATATGCAAACATACGTAAGGCGCAAACAGCACAAAAATTTAAACGCCAAGACATAAAACAAAAAGAACCACCACAGAAGTATCGCCTTGGAAAGATCAGTAACACAAAGTTAGTGGCGGGCTTTAATCGATTTGAAGTTTAATACACTGTCTCACAGTATCTTATGACATGAGATTTGATAGCAGTAAGACAAGAAGTTAATAATTTAGGAAGTTCAGTAGTAGTACAAGAGCTCGAATTTGTAATGGTCTTTTTTGAAGCTTAGGTAACCAATACATCGTAGGAAGTTTGTCTTGGCCTTCATTGACACAAACAGAAAACTAAGCAGGTAAATCGTTTAAGTAAGCATTAACTACAGACATTTCATCAGTATCTGAATTAAAGAAACACGTGCCTCATAAAGCTGTCATACTCGTTGCCTGCGTTTACTTTCACACGAATAATTCGCAGTTGATAATCATCTTTCAAATTCTAGTATGTCGAGTATTCCATTAGCATTTTAAGCTGTCATTGGATTAAATGTCTTAACTAATTAACAAGTACCATATTTATATGAAAATGCATAATCATATATCTCCAAATATGAAATTTAGAATTCTTCACTGGAATCTTAGCTGGGTTAGGTTTAGTTCTCCTTTGATTTCCAACCTGTCAACCCGCCCTGATGGAATCCTGTGGTTGTATACAAGAAAACGATGATTATTCACTGCAACCTGGAAATAAAAACTTGGAGGTAAAACGTAGGCAGCGGTCGTGAACTGGTGTAATCAGAACAAAAATCCCACCCTAAAACCGACATCACGAAAACCTGCCCATACAATAAACAGGGATTTTTCGAGCTTTAAAAATTGAAAACTTTCAGCTGAAAAAATGTATAGTTTTCTTATTTTTGCTCAAAACATTGATTGTGGATACACGTTAGAGCCGTCTCACCGAGGCGGTTCCAACGATTACCCACAATCTTTTTTTTGATAAAAAAAAGAACCAGAGGACCAATGGTCCTGTAAACGCACACTTGAGATCTGCTACATATACCAATATACATGTTTGAATATTATGGTATTTAGCCCCAGTGCATTGGGCAGATGAAACCCTTGGGCCATTTGTTTTCAGAATAATCAATATTCTGTTCCACCCACCCACCGACCTATCTCCACCCACCCATCCACCCACCTACTATCTACCTACCTACTTACATCCACCTACACACCCACCCGACAACCTACCTCCACCCACCTACATCCACCCAACTATTATCTACCTACCTACCTACCTCCACCCAAATACCCATCCACCTACCTACCTCCACCCAAATACCCATCCACCTACCTACCTCCATCCACCCAACCCCAGCCACTTACCCAACTACATACCTAACTATCAACAAACCCAACCCGCCTTTCTCCACCCAAATATCCACCTACCTGCCTACATACCACCTACAACCTACCTACATACATACCTACCTCTACCATCCCATCGTCATTTCTACCTACTCACCTACCTACCTACCAACCAACCTAACTACCTAACCACCTTCCTACCTACCTACATCAACCCACCCACCTACTTGCCTACCTACCTCCACCCACCTACCTACCTCCAACCACCACCCATTCATCACATTCAGCTACCTATCTTCCGACCTACCTACGTACCTAACTCCACCCACGCATCCACCTACCTACCTACCTACCTACCTACCTACCTACCTACCTACCTACCTACTTTCCCATCCCTCTACCTACATCACTTCCTACATAACCCACCCACCTACCTACCTACCTATCTCACCTACCTACATACCTACTAATCTACATACCTCCATCCACCCACCTACCTACCTACTTCCACCCCTAACTACCTAGCTACCTACCACCTACTTAACTGCCTCCACTCATCCACGCACCTACCTCCCCATCCAACCACCTAACTACCTTCCTCCACCCTCCGACCTACCAAGTACCTACCAGCAAGTCTTATCTACCTGCCTACATCTATCAACCAACCCACCTACATCCACTCACCTACCTACCTACATGCCTCCAACCTCCACCCACCTAAATGGTGAATCAAGAAGGCACAAGTAGGCAAAGATCAGGAAAAGGCGCAATCAGAAAAAGATTCCCACTCCAAAAACCGAGGTGGGAAAAAACCAAACTAACAATCAGGTACTTATACCATGAAACATATCGTAAGCCGAATGAGCAGCTATTTTCCCAATAGGTGGCCACTCAGTTACCTTAACTTAACTAAAAATATGAAAACATACATAAGGCGCCAACAGCACAAAAAAATTTAAACACCAAGACATAAAACAAAAAGAACCACCACAGAAGTATCGACTTGGAACGATCAGTAACACAAAGTTACTGGCGGGCTTAAACCGGTTTTACAGGTACCTAACCTCACCCTCAGCTTCTGCAGTGGTTCACAACATTTAGTTAGTTCTTCGGTCCTCGTGGTGAATCTCTAACTAGTCAATGAATCATCAAGAACAAACAAATAAATCATGATAAACATCCTGATGAATCAAAAACCAGGACTCACAGATTGAGTAAGCTGCCCGACGATGGAGATCCCTGGGCGCCGAATAACCTACTAACTCCGGAGCAAAAGAAAAACACCAGTTGGACCCCGGTGGGCCAAGCAACAGACAAGAAGCTCCGGCCCCAACCAACTAAAATGAATAGCTTTAAGTCGGGGCCATCATAGAGTCTGACGCCCGACCCACCGGCGTGCAATTAAAGAAGGCAGCATAGTTATCAACCATGATTGGGTTAAAAACTAAGCATGCAGACTGTCGCATAACATTCAAGTTATAACCTATACGTCTGTAACGTGTTATGATTTTTCCGAACTGAAGAGAAAAATCATTTATTCCTTTAAGTTTCTTTAATTTGTAAACCAAGTCACCATAAAATTCAGGTTCCGAAAGGCCCTCACTTAAAAGTGTCTTTAACCCAACATTATATTTGGAAATCAATTCATAGTGTCTACGATAAAATTTAGAAAAGGTTTTTCGAAGTTTATGATACCGATAGCCCTGTTGGAGAAGTTTTGCCGTTAAACATTTATTTCGAGCGTTGAAGTCTGTAACATGATTGCAGACTCTAGCAAACCTAATAAGTTGCGAAATGTATACACCATAAGAAGCATGACGAGGAACGTCACCATCCAAAAAAGGAAAATTTACTATATCAAAATCAAAGTCATCGCGCTTATCATAAATTTTAGAAGAAACAAATCCATTTGCAACAGAAAGATGTAGATCTAAAAAGGGGGCTTCGGTATCTGAGATATTAGCTTTGTTCAACTGAAGTTCAGGTGGATAAATTTGATTGACCATACCTTCAAAATAAGGGTTGTCAATGTTCAAAAGGTCATCGAGGTACCTAGATGTGGAATTAAAAGCCTCGATAACATCAGCTTGATTATCATGGTTAAGAGAATCCATGAAATCTCTTTCGTAGCAGTATAAAAATAAATCAGCTACGAGAGGTGCGCAATTTGTACCCATCGGAATTCCAACAATTTGTCTGTATAACTTGGTCCCAAATCTAATATGAATATTATCAAGGAGATAGGATAAGGCGTCGCACACATTCTGACATGACCAAAGGGTATACCGACTTTGGTCAGAGGAAGTGAAAAAAGCCTTTCTGTCATTACATGCCAAATAAAGTGAACCATAGTTTTTTAATGCCCTTTTGAAGGTCCACTCTATCAAATCCAGAAGTTTTTCTTTAATTAGATTATGTGGTAATGTTGTATACAGAGTAGAAAAATCATATGTGGACAAGCTTGTCGCACGGAACCCTCTACACTTCAATTTACTGAGCACCTCACCAGAATTTTTATTGACCAAAACCAATTTTTATTTGAAGTTTCATACACTGTCTCACAGTATCTTATAACATGAGATTTGATAGCAGTAAGACAAGAAGTTAATAATTTAGAAAGTTCAGTGGTAGTACAAGAGCTAGAATTTGCAATAAATCTAGCTTTGTATGGTCTTTTGTGAAGCTTAGGTAACCAATACATCGTAGGAAGTTTGTCTTGGCCTTCATTGACACAAACAGAAAACTTAACAGGTAAATCGTTTAAGTGGGCATTTACTACAGACACCTCATCAGTATCTGTCTCCAGATAAGCCCTGGTACCATCAAGCTCCTGTTTTAAGGTGTTAACGTAGTGAAGTCTACAAACGACAACAACATTGTTTGCGGCTTTATCTGCCGGAACCAAGACATACTTTCTATGAAATTCTTGGATACCCTGCTTCAAATGCCTAAATGACGATTTGGGTTTAGGAGGTAAAAGATTACTATTTTGTGAATAAAACTTAATACGTTTATCCACGATAGTGAAGATACTTCTTTTCCATTCTTTAAGAGCATTATCCTCAACACCCTCTCGTTTACACCATCGATTACCGAAATCATTTAATGCAGATGCAATCTCCTCTCTACATTTGTCGAAATTAATGTAGGAAGGGAATCTATATTTCGGACCTTTAGAAACAATTTTGCGAATTCTAGAATCCGAAATTATTTTTAAATTTCCAGTAACTATATGTCCAGCTGGTTGATAAACATATTTTGAATCTTTACAATCTCAAGACTTAGGAGTATTAGCATGGATATCAAGATCAGAAACAAGTTTATTGAAATTAGAAATAGTATTTCTGATTGGTTTGTTATATTTGTAACAAATAATAGGAGGTTCTGAATTTTGGAAGTAGGTAGGTATAGACTGTATCACTGATTTATCCTGGAATATGCTTGGTAAATCAATAAAGTCAATTCCTTTATTGATGAAAGGAATTTTAATAAAACTTCTAATGTGATTAGATTCGGAATCGATAAATGGACGAAGAGCATGCTGAGTATAACATCTTGTTAACAGTGCAGCGTCATACATTTGATGATTTCTATCGTAAAATCTAGTAGCCTCTGTGTCCAGGGAACGTAATGCAGCAATAGGTAGAGAACTAAGATAAGACAGCATTGGATGTCGACCGTGAATCCTTAGTTTAACAGCTAAATCATTAAGGGAAATGTTCAATTTCAATGCAGCGCACCGTTTACGTTTGTCATTACCCCTTTTCCGTATACCATGAGATCTAGATTTACGTTTACGAGACTCTGAAAGTGTAAGTACATCAAAATCGGGCATTTTGGAAATATTGCCTTCATGGTAAATGTTGTCGTTAAATCCCAGTGGAAAGGGTGTTTGCAGTAATTTTATCCATTTAAGTTCAGTTTCAAATCGTTTAATATTTTTGAATCTAACTGAAGAATTTTCATCATATGAGATTTTCTCCACTGGTTGAACTTTAACATCATTGGGAGAATGACCAGTGCGCTTAAAATGCTGGTACAGAAAGGTATCATTATTTTTGGGCTTTCTGATTCTACGATAGTGCTCACCAAATCGTTTTTGCAAAGTTCGACAAGTTTGTCCAACATATTGCATCCTACAATTGTTTGTATTTCAAGTAAGAACATGTACAAGATCCATTGATTTTCAGTCTAAATCAGAATCATTAACCACTGAAAATGTCCTACCATTCACAGATGAAGTGATAGTAGTCTTAGAGCATAAATGATTGCAACAGTTGCACTTCTTGGCATTGCACTTAGAAATACTAGGGTACATTCCAGGTCTCTTGAACGGATTAATATATTTACGTAAAATTGGTGATTTGAGTGGAGATAACCTAATCTGAAGATTATTACGAAACATATTAGAATTAGAAGCTCCGTGTAGATTAACAGTAGATGCCGAAAATAAATTAAGAGGTGTCACCCTAACAGTAGGTAATAAATTTTGAAAATTGTTAGTTGAATGAGGAATCCGTACAGTAGACGCGGCATGCAACCTAAGGGGAGTTAATGTAATTCCTAATCTTTTTGTGATAGTCATAGTTGGGAGTATTGTGTTGATACTGCCAAAAGGAGCGCGACACTCATACCGGTTATAGAATAAATAATGCACTTAATCGTAATGCAAAATCTTTCGAATGAAAGAAAAAAGGTATAACCGAAACCCACATCTCAGGTCCATGTCTAATACAAGTCCATGGATAGAAACGTAAGAATCGCTTATACAACGAGATACGAGTGACGGTCAACTAATGACCTTCAATACGGTATCGAAGAGTTGTGGTAGTTAGAGATAGGAAAATACAAACTGATTGCAAGCAATCCCTGAGGATTGGAAAAATAAGAGCATTAAATGGATGTACGGGGAGACTTTTTAGGGCCGCCACACGGCACAACCACAAGAACTCTGATATAAAAAGGCACAAGTAGGCAAAGATCAGGAAAAGGCGCAATCAGAAAAAGATTCCCACTCCAAAAACCGAGGTGGGAAAAAACCAAACTAACAATCAGGTACTTATACCATGAAACATATCGTAAGCCGAATGAGCAGCTATTTTCCCAATAGGTGGCCACTCAGTTACCTTAACTTAACTAAAAATATGAAAACATACATAAGGCGCCAACAGCACAAAAAAATTTAAACACCAAGACATAAAACAAAAAGAACCACCACAGAAGTATCGACTTGGAACGATCAGTAACACAAAGTTACTGGCGGGCTTAAACCGGTTTTACAGGTACCTAACCTCACCCTCAGCTTCTGCAGTGGTTCACAACATTTAGTTAGTTCTTCGGTCCTCGTGGTGAATCTCTAACTAGTCAATGAATCATCAAGAACAAACAAATAAATCATGATAAACATCCTGATGAATCAAAAACCAGGACTCACAGATTGAGTAAGCTGCCCGACGATGGAGATCCCTGGGCGCCGAATAACTTACTAACTCCGGAGCAAAAGAAAAACACCAGTTGGACCCCGGTGGGCCAAGCAACAGACAAGAAGCTCCGGCCCCAACCAACTAAAATGAATAGCTTTAAGTCGGGGCCATCATAGAGTCTGACGCCCGACCCACCGGCGTGCAATTAAAGAAGGCAGCATAGTTATCAACCATGATTGGGTTAAAAACTAAGCATGCAGACTGTCGCATAACATTCAAGTTATAACCTATACGTCTGTAACGTGTTATGATTTTTCCGAACTGAAGAGAAAAATCATTTATTCCTTTAAGTTTCTTTAATTTGTAAACCAAGTCACCATAAAATTCAGGTTCCGAAAGGCCCTCACTTAAAAGTGTCTTTAACCCAACATTATATTTGGAAATCAATTCATAGTGTCTACGATAAAATTTAGACAAGGTTTTTCGAAGTTTATGATACCGATAGCCCTGTTGGAGAAGTTTTGCCGTTAAACATTTATTTCGAGCGTTGAAGTCTGTAACATGATTGCAGACTCTAGCAAACCTAATAAGTTGCGAAATGTATACACCATAAGAAGCATGACGAGGAACGTCACCATCCAAAAAAGGAAAATTTACTATATCAAAATCAAAGTCATCGCGCTTATCATAAATTTTAGAAGAAACAAATCCATTTGCAACAGAAAGATGTAGATCTAAAAAGGGGGCTTCGGTATCTGAGATATTAGCTTTGTTCAACTGAAGTTCAGGTGGATAAATTTGATTGACCATACCTTCAAAATAAGGGTTGTCAATGTTCAAAAGGTCATCGAGGTACCTAGATGTGGAATTAAAAGCCTCGATAACATCAGCTTGATTATCATGGTTAAGAGAATCCATGAAATCTCTTTCGTAGCAGTATAAAAATAAGAAGCAGGGATCTGAGAACTCTCTCCTTCAAATCAAATCAAAATAGTCTGGTATTCTCCCACTGGACCAAAGACACTAAATCTGAATGGTTTACTGGTGTCATACCAAATTGACAATGCTTCACTTGACGATGACTGTAACGATTAAATTAAGTTAAGCAACAAATGTTTTAGCAAAAGGTTTAGCGTGTGTGTTTGCGGCTAAGGCAGTGTGCATTTATTTCATATTATACATGTTGCAGTACTTGTGTCATCGATGCTTCAAGCCAAGTTTCGTTGAAATCAGTCAACCCTTTAATATTTTGAAGGGTTTTTACCATATATGGGCGTTGCGGCCATCTTGGTCATGTGACCTTGATTATTTATATACACATTAGTTACCACATCCTATAGATGATTCTCATAAAATTTAGCTTTGATTGGCCAAGTGGTTTTAGAGGAGAAGATGTTTGAATATTATGGAGATATACATATATATTGCCCCGGGGTGGGGGCATATGAGCCCCAGGGGTCAATTTGTTTTTCAGAATCAATAATATTCAGTCCTACTGCTCATTTCCTGCAAGATTTTCACTTATTAAAATGACATTTTAAATTAAAGTTTCCCCCATTCAAATGCACTGGCGGCCTATGTTGACCTCGCCGTAAAATAAGTCAAGGTCACCACAGGGTCATGATTTATATATACTTTGTAGTACTTTAGCCATCGATGCTTCATGCTAAATTTCATTGAAATCGGTTCACCGGTTCTGGAGAAGAAGATTTTTAAATGTTTTTAGCATATATGGGTTTATCGGCCATCTTGGTCATGTGACCTGGATTATTTATAATACACTTTCGTTCTCCCTTCCTATAGAGGCTTTCTATAAAATTTGGCTTTGATTAACCAAATGGTTTCAGAGTAGAAGATATTGGAAATTGTGAACGGACGACGATGACAGACGAGGACGGACGGCTCCGGATCATGGCCAACCTATAAGCTCACCTTGTGAGCCTTACGGCTCAGGTGAGCTCATTATGGTAATATACTCTATTATGGTAATATATATGTCCCCGGGATGGGGCATAACCCCTGGTGTCTAATTGTTTTCAGAATCATTAATATTCAGTCGTACTGCCCATTTACTGCAAGATTTTCACTTAAATTAAATGTTTTTCTTTTAAGTTTTCCCCGATTCAAATGCATTGGCGACCTATGTTGACCTTGCCGTAAAATAGGTCAAGGTCATAACGGGGTCATAATTTATATATAGATTGTAGTACTTGTGCCATCGATACTTCATGCCAAGTTTCGTTGAAATCAGTCTACCGGTTCCGGAGAAGAAGATTTTTGAAGGGTTTGGCATGGCGGCCATCTTGGTCATGTGACCTGGATTTTTTATATATACTTTGGTTACCCCCTCCTATAGGTGCTTCACATAAAATTTGGCTTTGATTAGCCAAGGTGTTTCAGAACAGAAGATGTTTGAATATTATTGAGATATACATGTATATTGCCCCGGGGTGGGGGCATATGAGCACTTGGGTCCAATTTCTTTTCAGAATCATTAATATTCAGTCCTACTACACATTCACCTCAAATCACTTTTTAAAAGATTTCCCCATTCAAATGCATTGGTGACCTATGTTGACCTTGTCGTAAAATAGATAATGGTCGTCACAGGGGCATAATTTATTTACACATTGTAGTACTTTAGCCACCAATGCTTCATGTCAAGTTTCTTTGAAATCGGTCCAACTGTTCCGGAGAAGAAAGATTCTTGAACGGTTTTTACCATATATGGGCATGGCGGCCATCTTGGTCATTTGACCTGGATTATTTATATGTACATTGATTCCCCGATTCTATAGCTGCTTCACATAAAAATAAGCTTTGATTGGCCAAGCGGTTTTAGAGAAGAAGACGTATATTATGGTAATATACATATTTAATGCCCCGCGGTGTGGGCAGATGAGCCCCTGGGGCCCATTTTTTCAGAATCATTATTATTCAGTCCTACTGCCCATTTCCTGCAAGACTTTCACTTTAAATGACTTTTGTTAAAAGTTTTCCCCATTCAAATGCACTGGCGATCTATGTTTACCTTGCCGTAAAATAGGCCAAGGTCATTACAGGGTCATGATTTATATATACATTATAGTACTAGAGTTATCAATATTTCATGCCAAGTTTCGTTAAAATCAGTCCACCGGTTCCGGAGAAGAATATTTTTGAAGGGATTTTACCATATATGGGCACGGCGGCCATCTGGAATATGTGAACTGGATTATTTATGATATACACTTTGGTTACCCCATCCTAAAGACGCTTCACATAAGATTTGGCTTTCATTGGCAAAGTGGTTTTAGAGAGAATATGTTTGAATATGATGGAAATGTACATGTATAATGCCCCGGGGTGGGGGCATATGAGCCCTTGGGTCCATTTTTTTCAAAATCATTAACATTCAGTCCTATTACCCATTCACCTTAAATGACTTTTTAAAAGTTTTCCATATTCAAATGCATTGGTGACCTATGTTGACCTTGTCGTTTAACAGGTACAGGTCACTACAGGGTCAAGATTTATATACACATTGTAGTACTTTAGCCATCGATATTTCATGCCAAGTTTCTTTGAAATCGGTCCACCGGTTCCGGAGAAAAAACTCTTGAAGGGTTTTTACCATATATGGGCATGGCGGCCATCTTGGTCATGTGACCTGGGTTGCTTATATATACGTCAATTCTCCCATTCTATACATGCTTCACATAAAGTTTGGCTTTGATTGGCAAAGCGGTTTCAGAAGAGAAGATGTTTGAATATTATGGTAATATACACGTATACTGTCCCGGTGTGGGGGCAGATGAGCCCCTGGGGTCCATTTTTTTTTTCAGAATCATTAATATTCAGTACTACTGCCCATTTCCTGCCAGACTTTCACTTTGAATGACTTTTTAAAAGTTTTCCCAATTCAAATGCATTGGCGACCTACATGTATGTTGACCTTGCCGTAAAATAGGTCAAGGTCATCACAGGGTCATTATTTATATACACCTTGTAGTACTTGAGTCATTAATACTTCATGCCAATTTTCGTTGAAATCGGTTTACCGGTTCCGGAGAAGAAGTTTGTCAAAGGGTTTTTACCATATATGGGCATGGCGGCCAGCTTGGTCATGTGGTCCTGGATTATTAACATATACATTGGTTACCTATCCTATAGATGCTTTACCTAAAACTTGGATTTCGTTGGCCAAGTGGTTTCAGAGCAGAAGATGTTTGAATATTATGGAGATATACATGTTTATTGCCCCAGGGGTGGGGCATATGAGCCCCTGGACGGACAGACGCAGGATCATGGCCATCCTATAAGCTCACCTTGTGAGCCTAACGGCTCAGGTGAGCTAAAAATAGGTATACCCTTGCATACCCCAGTTTTCATATATAAAAGTGGAGTTTAAGGGGGTATATATGTCACGGACATGTTTTCCTGATGGAGATGGGGGAAACCGAATTTACAATCAGGTACAAAGAAACCATATCGTAATGAGTAAGCAGTATTTCCCTTAATGTCACCACTTAGTTATCCGAATATAACTGAATTTATTAAAAGGCTCCAGCAGCACAAAAATTCGAAGCCATAAAACAAATAGGTGCGAATTGCACTATATTTGTAGATATGAAAAGATTTGAAATGCAAGTCATTAGCTGGTAAAGATTCAACCTCTGCACTGGGTTAAGCATTTAAATCAGATTGTCGAGTGATTTGTTTTGCCTCTATCAGAAGCTTCATTTCCTGAAGCCGTTGCCGAAGTATCTACTTCAGTAATAATAAAGAATAAAATGGCCACACGAATTTATCCACTCTTTCTTGCCACAGTGTCTCGCATTGTTAACTTAAGATAATATTGCTTTCAAGGGTACAAGTATGAGAAATCGACAGAGTGAGTATAATCCCTTTCATTACTAAAACATGCCCATGCAGTATACATATATTTTTAAACTTGTAAAAATGAAATTTTTCAGTAGAATGTTTTTGATGCATTTCTTATTTTTGCTCAAAACATAGATTGTGGGTACCCACAATCTATGTTTTGAAGCAAAAGTAAGACAAATAGGTATACACCCTTATGTCCCAGTAAAACTATATAAAAGTGGGGTTTAAAGGGGTATACATTTAACGGAATTGTTTTGATGATGTCGTTCTGAGTTCAAGAACTTCATTCATGTGGCCAGTATCTGTGGTTGTTCAGTCCGGACATGGTCAGAGACAGATGCGTCTAGTTTCAAAGCGCCTGTACTTGTAACATTCACTGTCACAGAGAATCACCATTTCAAAGAACTCGTTGTAGAAAAATGGGCAGTATGGAACACGTCTTTCTTCTCGACCACGTGACCCATTCTGCATTGTATTCCTCATGATAACATTCTTGTCTGCGCCCGTGTTGAACCGAACATCGAAATGAAATACTGGCTCTGACTGATGGTTAACCTGAGAAAATGAGGATATAATGTAGCAAAGACGTTTTCACATACAATTATAGTAACTGCATTATAAACAATTAATCATTGTGTTTCAGTAGCCAAATGATATGGATCACAAACCTTTACCTTCAGCATCCCAAAATTGTCCGACGGGCTTATTTAAAGTATAGGTTTATAAATTTACTTCATCATAGTAAACACAATCACCTTCGGTGTTGTCTATGCTGGCCGTTCCAATGCGGTTCTTCTGTGATTTATCGTTATACTTACACTTCTGCTGGTCATCTAACCCTTCTTTCATAATGATAAAATGTTGGTGTTAATATATATAATCTTTCCTTATCGCCTGATGTCTGGTTTGGGAATTTTAAATATATATTGAAACAATTATGTTTCTCTTAATTCAGAACAAACTATGATATGGTCAGATACGGATGCATTTTGTACATATGACATCAAAATAAACGAAACTTCTTTTCATCGTTACGAAAACATGCCTATGCAATATACAGAGAATTTTTCAGAAGAAAAAAAATCATTGAAAAAAAATTTGATTCTTTTAATATTATCGCTCAAAATATACATTGTGGGTACACGTTAGAACCGCCTCGCCGATGCGGTTCTAACGATTACCCACAATGTATGTTTTGGTTCAAAAATAAGAAAATTAGTTATAACCCTACAAAACCCAATAGCTTTCTATATAAAAATGGTGTTTAAGCGGGTATACATTTCACGGACAAGTTTTTCTGATGATTTTTGGCGTGTATTGCAGGAGTTATGAGATGCTGTCTTCAGGCATACTTAAGGTGGGTAAACCATGCAACGCGCATGTGCAAACTGTCAAACAATAGCATGATATAAATTTCCAGTCAAAACCACAATAAAATCGCTCATCATTTAAGTCAAACATAAAAGAAGTGAAACAAATAAAATTCGAATGATCACCCTTTCAATTACACAAAGGGATTTTGGGCTTATTTGTAGTTCAACATTTAATATTTTTCGTGAATTTTATTAGAGTGCTGTAGTAACCGTTTCTTAAGCACTTTATAATTTAGAATTGTGTGTATGCTTAATGTTCATTTTTCTTTGTTTGCAATTGTTTTCTTGAGCCTTTTCTTGAGCATTTTAAGATTTGGAATTGTGTGTGTGCTTAATGTTCAGTTTTCTTTGTTTGCAATTATTTTTGTTCGAAAACGATGAATATATATTTTGGAATTTTCGAAAAAAATGTCACGTCTATCAAGCCAATACAAATACCGACAATAGTGCACGTGATACATGTTTGCACGTTGTTGTCACGGAGGTGGCTGAATTACTGTGTTGTTGAAATTGTTGTGTTATAAAAACAATTGCATTATGCCAATCAGTGCGAAACAGATTTTAGAGTTTGAAGAATCATCCAAATTAATGTATAGTGTAACCTACCAAAAATGACTCATAGGTTAATTGGATCTCTTTGTTGATTATTAAAAGTTTAAAGTGCTAACTGTTTGGACTTTTCTGGATTCCAGAAACTTCAGCTGCTAACCATGGACGTAAATCACTCAATTAAGCAAATCAACAAATCGAAACCAACTGTCTCCTATGTAAAGCATGGGTCGCAAGTTAGAACCCGGGTTCTGTCAGACAAGACTATAAACCAAGGTCCCGTCTACATATGACTTAACCTGTTGATGGAACGTTAGACCCTTTAGCAACCTACCAACTATTGCCTCTTTGAGCATTACCCTAGTATGCGGGAAGTGTTTTCTTCCTGTACTGACATAACTCTTTCAAGTTAACACATTTTCTACATGTAGTTTGCTACTCGTTGAAACAAGAAATGCACATTTTACCACAGATCACCTTTTGTTCTTTGAATGACATTAAATGACACACACACACACACACACACACACACACACACACACACACACTCGTTAGTTTATTTCATTAATTTGATGCTTTACGCCCCAGTCAACCACTCTTCCTGGGCTGTCTCAGACCATCTTAGCGGACAACCAGTAATCGGACTGTCCGTCAGAAAAAATCGCCTTAATATAAATTTTGGGGTCATTTATTTGACCCCGATAAAGAATTAAGAGAGCAGACTCACGTTGGATTTGTTTACAGATCGTAAATATGCAGTCTTATCTATCAAATTATGATTAGACAATCGCACTATTCCTTACGTTATAGTGACTACCTTATGCAATGTGTCATATCTGGCTTCATCACGATATCTTGTCCGTAAAATGTATACCCCCTTATACCCCACTGTTTATAGTAAAACTGGGATGTGAAGGGGTATACCTTTTTTTTCTTATTTTTTCTCCATAACATAGATGGGTGGATACTCACGGAGGCGGTTCTAACGTGTACACACAATCTATGTTTTGAGCGAAAATAAGAAAACTATCAACAATGTTCTACTATTCTATTTTTGGAGTGTTTTCATAATTAGCTCATGAATTGTGGCCGTGTCATTATTTTGACATTGACATAGAACGACTTACGCGTCAAACGGCAAAATATATACTTGGAAAAAGCTAGGGTACTCCCAAAAATAATTTAATGTAATTTTCAATTTAAGAGATCGCCATGTACGAATTTACTACAAATTTAGCCATTTGAAAGCAATTTTAGCCAAGTTGTGTTTTCGCTCGAAGAATCTATTCTTAGATTTTGTCCAGTTATGGCTCAATATTTTACCAATTATGCAGTCAACTATATACGAACAAAACATTTCTCTATGTATGTGAACCAACTGTACACAGAAAAATAACCAAACAAACATTATATGAACAAATAACGAAGCCTACGCATTACAATAACAATTAACGTACAAACACATGTAGTCAATTATTTCTATGGCATATCACCATGATTATGGTTTCATGTGGAATCTGTGCCAAATTGCAAAGTAACTAGCAGTTTACTTCTCATAAACCTGTTTACACTGAGTGTAATGTAACGTGATTCACTTTGTGAAGCTACAAATACTTATGCAGTGCGTATGCACCTGGAGACTTAGTGCGACAAAATATTAAACGCTGGACGCATGTTGTTTTCTTAATTCTGCTCAGGTTATAGTAGTAATGGGTGTTACTGCAATTATTGACGAGTTAGTTGGATATGAAAACGCTGTGTGTTTGTTGATTTTCGTCGCAGTGTTGTTACTATCATATTTCTACACTCGTAAACCAGAAGGAATCCCTCCTGGTACGAAGTACATCTTACCTTTCATTGGGGATCTCCCTGTGTTGATTGGTGGGGATTATCTTTCAGCTCTCCGTAAATTACGTCAGAGACATGGAAATATATTTAGCTTATACATTGGTAAAGATTTGAATATTGTTTTGAATGGATATGAGACGATTCACGAAGCGGCAGTGGTTAAGGGAAACTTGTTCACAGGACGCCCCTCAGTCTTGGAAAACGATGATATTGGATGCGGGAACAAAGGGATTGTTTTATCAGACGGGCTTTTATGGAAGAATCAGAGACAGTTTACGCATCGACGCCTTCAAGAGTTCGGGTTTGGAAAGTCATCGTTCGAAAGTAAAATTTGGAAAGAAGTCGAATGTTTTATAAATTTGTTAAAGAAAGAGAACGGTCAAGCAACCGACTTTCGAAAGTACATTCATGCCAGCGCTGCGAATGTCATATTTTCAATCGTTTGTGGGAAAAGACATGATTATGACGATGAACAGTTTCAACAGCTTCTTACCGATACAGAAGAAACTGCAAAACAATTCCTAAAAATCAGCTTCCTGTTAGGCCGTTTCCCGTTCCTGAGATATCTTCCTGGGGACCCTTTGCGCCTGAAACTTATGAGATCAACCCGTGATAGATGGACAGAATATTATAGAAAACTGTACGTAGAACATGTTGAAAACCTTGACGAAAACGACCCGAAGGACTTCTTTGATATGTTTATACTAGAAATGTCAAAGGGAGACAATCCGTATTTCACTTTTGATCAACTTTCATCAGTCGCTCGAGATCTATTTGGAGCCGGCGCAGAAACGACGGCTACAACTATCCGATGGGCTGTACTTTATCTTATGAAATACGGGGACATTAAAGCAAGGCTACAGTCAGATATTGATAACATTATTCCTGAAAACCGAGCTCCTCGGCTTGAAGATAAGGCTAAATTACCATACGTTGAAGCGTTCATAATGGAGGTATTGAGATGTGCAAACATCGCTCCATTGGCTGCACCACATGCCGTTACAAGTGACGACGTTGTTTTTCATGGATATAAAATACCAAAGGATACCCCTATTATATTCAATCTCGATTCGGTCCTTAAAGACTCGGACATATTTGAAAACCCACTACAATTCAATCCCGGACGTTTCATTGATGATGACGGAAAAGTGTTCCGTCCAAAGGAATTCATTCCATTCGGAATTGGGCGGCGTATTTGCCTTGGCGAAGCTGTGGCAAAAATGGAACTGTTTCTGTTTCTGACTGCCATGATCAAGCAGTTTGACTTTGTATTACCTGATGATCAGTCCGAGCCCGATATGGAGGGGATTTTGGGTACAACCCATGCCCCCAAACCATTTAAAGTTAAAGCCATCCAGAGAAGTTCGATGTAACGGGTTAAGAAATGACCTATGTCGATATTCCATACTGCTTTTCGGATGGTAAACAAAACAATGTCATCAGCCGTGTCACGAAGAAGCATTTCATATTTTAGCCCACCTTGTCCAACATAAGCATGCCTGTCCAGTAACCGTATAAAGCTAGAAACTACAGACTTTGGGTTTCAAAAACAGAACAGACTCATTTTTTCCTTTTAAATTCCTTTGCAAGCAGACGAAAATTGAAAATTCAAACTGACCGTATCCGGTGTTTACATAAACTGTATAGATATACTATTATACGAGTAGTTAATGACAGTGACGGCACAAATTGTTAAATAGTTGTAGCGTATATCATGACATTACATGAAGACATGTGCACAAGTAAGACATAAAGCAAAGACATTTTGAATCCTATAATGAAATGTATATTATGCTAGTTTGCTAAGTTACCGGTCCAGTCTGGGAACATATTTTATGAATTCTCTTGTTATTATGTTTCGTTTTGCTTCGTTTTGGTTGTCAATTTATTTTCATTTTTGTTAGTAATTATAATCATAACTTTCTGTTCGTATATTCATTTATTTTTCCCCGGTAAGCTTTACTATACCTGGCACACGCTGTCGACTTTCTCCACCAATCTCCCCCTTTTTGGGGTTTCTTGAAATCCCACTGATTTTCACTTTATCTCAACAGCTCTTGCAGTTTAATTAGCCCCAGTTTAGACCTACTTATAAGACAGGTAGTATTACAGTCAGCCTGCTGCTTTTAACACCATTCTTTAACTATCATGTAGTTACATATAAACAAAGTGGCTGCGCGTTTCGTGATATATAACCAGTTTTATCAAAACAGTATTGTAGAGAAGTGTAGAGCACTGGATAAGTCAAATACTTCTGAAAGTGGAGAAAGTCGACTGTCTGGACATATTTCGATGCCGCTCATAAGAGAGTACTCTTCCAAACTCCTTACTGTGTTGGTGTCCTCAACTTCCGAGCAGACACTCTTGAAAATTGGAGATGTAAAACCAAGTTCATCAGGAATGGCATTCAAACCCACGACCTTTGAAGTGGAAACAAGAACAACTTAGCCATAAAGTGCCGTAGACCACTCGGTCATATGAAACAAAATGAACAATATAGACTGAGGTGCAAACAGCACACTGTTTGAATAGGAAAACCATATAAAATGTTAAAAATGACACTTTTTCCGTTTTACGACAAAATTTTATAAGTTATGGTCATAATGTTTATAATATGCCATAAAATGTGGTATAAAAATATACAAAATAAGTATTTGCCTTGTTTCTTCCTTTTGCGATTGAAAATCCTTCCATATTCGAAAGTTCGTTCATATTAATCTCATAGACTCAGAAGAAATTTTGCGAAAAGGTGTAAGAAGTCATTTTTAGCCTTAAATTTCATAAATTTGGGATTTTTTGCGAACTTTTTATAAGTTATCACCATTTAGAAAATTTTATAAGCTTTAATCTGATGTGTTTTATAATAAAATAAGTATTTTCAAAATTTCTTCCATTTGACTCAGAAGATGGAAAATTACGCGTTTCGCAACTACCATCCTGACTTACTCTATGAAATGCCTAAGTCCAAACCAAGAGGAGCAGCGTCGCTACCACTGTAACCAGTTGAGTCGGTTATTCAGTAAAGAAATAAAGAAAGAATGAAAAATCACGTTTAATTAAAGAAATTATTTTAATGAAAGGAGCCGAATTCAATGCAGAAATTAAAGGTTTGTACTCGCTATAGTGATTTTGTTTTACTCAACAGCAGTTTAGCTGGAAGTGAGAACTTTAAATCATTTAATATACCGCGACATACATGTTGACACCATGATAGACAACTTTAACAGGTAGAAATCAATTGTATGGAAATTGTACATATATTTAATCAGTGCGTGTTAGAATGCATAGTATAAGAAAGAAAGAAAGAAAGAAAGAAAGTGAAAGAAAGAAAGAAAGAAAGAAAGAAAGAAAGAAAGAAAGAAAGAAAGAAACGATAATAAAATATGAAGTTCAAATCATGTTTAATTAAAGAACTTATTTTATGAATTGTGGAATTTAAAGATTTTGACTTACTAAATGCATCGTTTTTAATAAAACTATACCTCACAATGAGAACTTTTAACGCGAAATACATGTTAGATACCTTTTTATAGATGAAAATAAGCTGCATGAGAATTGAACATGTATTTAATCAGCGTGAATGATTTTGCTATGTAGATAGAATACCTGTCCCAAACTCCGAGTTTTGTAAGAGCGTTATCATCTGTAGTCACAAACCGGCCTGGTTTGATGACAGGCTGGTGAAAACACTAAGCAAGATTTTTTTTTTCATGTCGCGGCCAAACTGATTGTTCACACATTGAATCAGGTTGTCATTCTCAAATCAACTTGTGGCGCGTGTCTTAAATAAACATTCCCTGCAATAAAAGCTGGGGCCTGCGGCCGTATTACCTTGACGATAGGTGATTTTGACAAATTCAGCGTTTGGAATAGATTGCATCTTGCGTATGTTTGTCTTCGTAAAATAAATGATATATTTAGAGCTAAAAAAAAAAAAAAAAAAAAAAAAAAAAAAAAAAAAAAAAAAAAATCGCTGTGAAAGAGGACTAGGCCCAACATTATATATTCTACGCAAGTACAGAAACTAGATGCACCCAAGACTTTGGATATAGATCTGAGTATATGGATAAGAAAACATGTTTCGATCAGCCTGCACACCATATCTGCTCCATAAACACGTACATACATATTGGCGAGTCTCCGATTTGGCAATATAACAAAGCATTATTTCTAGGCGCAAAACGAAGGAAGGTAATTTTCACCTACAAAAACAGATTTTTTTTATTACAAACAGTTTTTAGTCTGAAAAATAATGCGTCTAAATTCCAATTCATTTTAAGACATGAGACTGTGTTTGTGCAAATCAACATATGTGTCAATAACTGCATCGAGGTGATAGACGCTTCAGTTTTGTCAAGTGACAATTCACAACTAAAATTAACGACAATAGGCCATCGGACCGGTCCCTATTCACTCTCTGAACTCTTAAGATTAGCCTGCACACTGAATCCCCTCAGGCAATTTGTACCTCTATTGTGCGATTCGTGCCTGATCATAAAAAAATAAATTGCATAATTGCATCATGTTTTGTTTTCTTTCTTTCTTCCCATGCATACAACGTTACTCTAGGGAATTAATGTTACTCTAGGGAATTAATGCGTCGTGCTCAAGGACAAAACACAGTGCCCCATGAAGGTTTCGAACCCAGGACCGCTCGATATGGAGCTCCCTTCTACTGTATTTTAATTACAAAAAAAGCACCCAGACCGACAGCAAAGTCCGCTCCTGCAATTCTAAAGGGCATGCACATGCGTGGTAAATTTTATGAAAAATAATTGTTATCTTTTCTAATTTCAAGAATTCAAATATAGTTTACCCATTGCGAAAACTTGCTCGTGCAATATATAGAGATTTTTTTCAGCGGTAATGATAGTAACATTTCACTGGAAATATTTGATATTTTTTCATATTTTTGCTCGAAACATGGAATGAATAAGGATACACATTAGAACCGCTTTGAAGCAAAAATATGAAAAAAAAAAAAAAAAAAAAATAGGTTACCCTGTATACCCCAGTTTAACTAAATAATTTTGGGATTTAAGGGAGTATTCATTGCATCGACATGTTTTCATGATGCATTTTTGACTGCACAGACGGAATACGTCTAATCTGGTCAGAACCCTTGAAACATCCATTTCTTATTACTATTACTATGACTAACTCAAATTGCATAAATCTATCCCAGGCCTTAGCCACAAGTTACCTGTAAAACACAGGTCTATATTGGTAATTGTCCCTCAGGTGTCAAAATAGGACATCGCGCACGTCGCAATCTATGGGAAACAATCGAAATTTGATCTGCACAGGTAATTTTCCAGGTAACACCTTGGTAACGTCCCTTAGCTGACTGAGGTAAATTGTCCCAGTTGACAAATTTAACAATAAAAACATCAAACAATTATAACGATAACATAAGTATCGCCATAAAACGATCGGTTTTATATTATTACTTGGGGGCTGCAACCGGTTTTACATAATAAATAATTATTGTGTTTGGATACGATATCAATTTTACAATCAGTCATCTCTCTCGTAATCTAATTATAACAGTCTAAAACATGATTTTAGTCACTGTACGAGCGTCCTTGAAGACCTTAAATTAAATCTGAATTCGATCAATATGTGAAAATTGTGCAAATATCCAATTATGCATGTATATGATCGAAAAAGAAACTAAAATATATATTTTGTTGAAATTAGTTTCATAAATAGAAAAGGCAAAGCATAAAATACAAATGTCAGGTAAAGGACGCCCCGATGAACTCAGCAAAGTTAGGTCGATACTATATGTACTTTGGCATAACAGATAAAAATTAAAACAGATCCTTTAAGAGCAGTGAACATATTAATGAGAAAGGGGATGGGCCATACCGCGGTTTCGACAATTAAAGTCTCGTCAGTGACCCTTTAGATTTGGCAACATGGAACCAAAGAGAATTACTGAAATTTTGCAACTTTCAACATGGTAGTCGATACAAAGAGTTGTCATTTAAGAAGCAAAGCATATAATATTATAATGTTATTAATCAAGTTATTTCGTATTGGACCAGTTACAGGTCCGAGGTTAGCTGTATTGGATCGAGGCCGAATTAACTGTCAAAGGTCCATATCGGTCCATATCATCCGCTAGCACCCATGTCTGCCATTCTTTTCAAAGGTGCTGACATGATTTTTGTTTGTCTGTTCACTATTTTACTCGATCGGTTGAATCGCCACCATTGTTTTTGTCTCAGCTTATTCAACGCGGCACGTGACCTTGCAGATCGTATTTTGACCAATCAGATGTAGGGATTTCCATATAGATCGCAGGTCAATCCATATAGATACGAGGTCAACCGTATTAGTGCGAGGTCAGCTGTATTAGGTCGAGGTGAAATCCAGTATAGACTATACGAAAAAAGAAACGTTACCAGTATGCCATAGACCAAATTCTCTGTATAAGTACTATATACTAATATGTTAATTAATAAAATATAAGATGTGAAATTGTTAATATATGAATCAGGTGATGTGAAAACAGCTAATGATTATAACTTCAGGTACTAATAATATAAAAAAAAAGCTGAACTAAAGAAACACGTGCCTCATAAAGCTGTCCTACTCGTTGCCTACTTTTACTTTCACACGAATAATTGGCAGTTGATAATCTTTCAAATTCTTGTATGTTTAGTATTCCACCAACTTTTTAAGCTGTCACTGGATTAAATGTCTTAACTATCTAAAATACATAAGAAATGTAACATGACAGGTTATGAAAATGCACAATCATATATCTCCAAATATGAAATTTAGAATTCTTCACTGGAATCTTAGCTGAGTTAGGTTGAGTTCTCCTTCGATTTCCAACCTGTCAACTCGCCCTGATGGAATCCTGTGGTTATACGAGGGTCATCCAATAAGTTCTGACAATAGCCTCAAAAAACCCTAAGCTGTTGATAATCATCTTTCAAATTCTTGTATGTCGAGTATTCCATTAGAATTTTAAGCTGTCACTGGATTAGATGTCTTAACTAACTAACAGGTACCATATTTATATGAAAATGCACAATCATATATCTCCAAATATGAAATTTAGAATTCTTCACTGGAATCTTAGCTGATTTAGGTTGAGTTCTCCTTTGATTTCCAACCTGTCAACTCGCCCGGATGGAATCCTGTGGTTATATACCAGAAAATGCTGATTATTCACTGCAACCTGGAAATACAAACTTGGAGGTAAAACGTAAGCAGCGGTTGTGGACTGGAGTTATCAGAACCAAAGTCCCGCCCTAAACCCGAGGTGGGGGAAACCGAATTTACAATCAGGTACAAAGAAAACATATCGTAATTAGTAAGCAGATTTCCCTTAGAGTAGGCAGTATTTCCCTTAAGGCCGCAAATTAGTTACCCAAATTTAACTGAATTAATGTAAAGGCCGCAACAGAACAAAACTTCGAATCCATAAAAGAAACAGATACGTCTGTGCACTGTATCTGTGGATATGAAAAGATGTATGAGATGGTAAAGTTTCAACCTCTGCCTTTGGTTAAGCATCTATATCGGACTGTCGAGAAATTTTTGCCTCTATAACAAGCTTCATTTCCTTATGCCGTTGCCAATGTATGTACGTAAGTAATAAAGAATAAAATGGCCTCACGAATTTATTCAATTTTTTCTTAGACCGCTGGGGTTCACGCCTCGCACGGGGCACGAGTCACATGTGGGACAAGCCAAGTTCTGCTTGCGGGTGTGTCAGGTGGTTTTCCCCGGTTACTCCGGTTTTCGCCCCACCTACCGATTGATTCGTCTCGATATGAGTGAAAAAGCTTGAAAGGGACGTAAAACTGAATAAAATAAAAAAAAAACAAAAAAAAAAAAACAAAAAAAACAAAAAAAAAAAACAAAAAAAAAAAAAAAAAAAAACTTTTTTCTTGCTACAGGGTCTCGCATTATTAACTTAATAATTATGTACTAAAGGACTTTGAATACGCCTCGCTATAAATTGGCCGCAATGATAATTCATTCTTATAGAATACAGAATATATCGGCAAAAATAACTTTGACCATAAAAATACAAACAATCTTTTAAATTTCATACCAAAAACGAAACGTCATCGCCGGTGATTTACATGTATGTCTGTGTGTTTTGATAACTTTACGCTTGACGTCATCGAAAATCGCACTCTCCTTAAACGGCATTGAACGAAAGTCCCCATTTTTATTTTACTTTTTTCTTGTGCTTAAGGTTGTACGCTATAACCAGAGATGGTTTGTTTTCACAAAAAAAAACTTTTTGGAACCTATCAAATGTTTTCTTTGACAAAACAACAAAAACGTTACGTATCAAGAAAACAGTATTAGCCAACAATATAGCAAACACAGCTTTAAGAATAAATATTGTTTATCATGTTAAAATACACACTTTAATTGTATTTTATACTTAAAATTAATTTTAATCAGTTTTAAGCAACATGATAACCGATGCATAGAGGCGTTTTCAAAGTCAATTAGTATATTTTCAAGGCTTCTTTCAATGGTATGAAATGGGCAGACTGAGTATTATCCCTTTTCGTTCTGAATTAAAAAAGAGGGTATTCTAAGAAATCAGAAATCATAAATATATTATTGGTTAAGATTCATTTTCTAAGCAACGTTTTTAAGCTCTATTTGGATAATGCTGGTCTTTGTTTCGACAATACTGTTGAACGTTGCAAAACTACAGTATTTCTTTTTGGCTCCTTTTTGCCAAATCTAAAGGGTCACTGAAGAGTCTTAAGTAGCCGAAACCGCGGTATGGCCTATCTATTTTCCCTTTAATATGACCATTAACATGCTCACTGCTCTTAAAGGATCTCAGTTTTATTTTTATTTGCTATTACTGCAGCTGGTGTTGTGCCGTATGGTGGACCTATAAGGTCTCCCCGTACATCATACACAGTGCAGATTATATTTTCCTTTTAGTCCTTTGAGATCGGCGACGGTATTCTGAGAAATCAGAAATTTATTATTGGTTTAGATGCATTTTCTAACCAACGTTTTTTTTGTTTTTTTTTTTTTTTTTTTTTTTAGATATTTGGCTCTATCTAACGTTTTAGGACCCTGACCTTATGGGAATTTTTCGAGCAATCCAAAATGGCAGACAGGAGGATAAATAATGAAGATGCAGTCATTTTTCTTGACGTAAATTGAGTTTATTTTCACCTAGGGCAAACTTGAATACATGTGCATCTCGGTCTGTATCTAGTTTATGTTAATGCAAGCAGTTTTTGTTCACTGGAGTGGTATGCAGAAAATAAATGACACACAAACGTGTTCGGGTGGCTTTGCTCATGTATTATGTATGAAATTCGAAAGACAAAGATCATCCTAATATTCAGTTAAATATACGTTATGTGTCAAAATAGGAATATTCCATCACACTAAGAACCCACAAAGTCACATGAAGGCTACACTGTAAAATAAAACAGAAAAAATACTGGTTTTACTCACTCTACAGATGTATAAGGTTCCCAAGTCGCGCGCAAAACAATTCAGTATTTTTCGAGCAGTAGTGAACGGGTATTTCGAGCACATATTTTAAATTGAACGGGTATTCTGAGATCATTTCTGTACGGGTGCCTCGTGTACGTAGAGATTGTATTTTAACCTATGAATCATCAAAATCTTTAACTCACCTTTTGTATGTAAGGCAGTTTTCAAATGTGGGAGATGTGCGATTTATCCAGGCACTGGCAGAGAAACTGACTGAGTTATTTCACTATATATAGAGTATATGGAGAAAGGAGGCTATCCCACAAGAATTTAAGGATGCATGCATAATCCACCTATACAATTGGAATGGAAAACCTCAAGTCTGTGACAACCACAGAGGCATCTCCCTCCTATCCATTGCTGGGAAGATACTGGCAAAAATTCTGTTAAATCGCTTGATTGTTCATCTTGATCAGAAGGGACATATCCCAGAAATTCAATGTGGATTCAGAAAAGACAGAGGGACAATAGACATGATCTTCACAGCAAGACATGACGTTTGTCGACCTCACCAAAGCTTTTGACGCAGTTAGTCGTGATGACCTCTGAAGTTTCAAGGCCAAGTTTAGCTGCCCATCCAGATTCATAGCAATGCACAAAAACTGAAAGTTGTTAATAAATTCATCTACCCTGGACGCACTCTCTCCAGAGCAGTGGACATTGATGATGAGGTCACTGCCAGAATTACAAAAGCCAGTGTGGCATTCGGAAGACTTCGTGCAAATATCTGGGAGCGTAATGGAATCAAGCTTAACACCAAGCTGAAAGTCTATAAGACTGTGGTACTGCCAACCCTCTTGTATGCATGTGAGACCTGGACAGTATACCAGAGTCATGCAAATAGATCTAACCATTTCAACTTAAGCTGTTTGAGAAAGCTGTTAAAATCAAGATTTCAGACACAGGGGTCCTGAAGAAAGCAGGGATGCAACGCATACTGTCTTAAAGCTAGCACAGCTAAGGTGGACTGGCCATGTTATAAGAATGCCTGATATTAAGCGACTTCCAAAGAAAGTATGGAGGACTACAGGAGAGAAAACGATCTCCAGGTGGCCAGAAGAAACGCTACAAAGACACCATCAAAGCCTCTCAAAAGGATTTCGACTTACCAATGGGGTCTTGGGAACAGACTGCACGAGAGCGATCAAAGTGGCGAGGTCTCATGAACAAAGGAGCAGCTCTCTATGAAAAAAGAATCAGTGACGCTGAAAGAAAGCGCAGAGAACGCAAAGCCAATACCAATGGGCCACTAGCTGATTTCATGACATTGACTTGCTCTACGAGCAACCGACAGTTTAAAGAGCTAGAATTGGCCTAGTCAGCAATCAAGCTACTCACCAACACACACGAACCTATTCAAGAAATAATGACGGTCTTTCTCATTGGTGAGAGACGAACGACCATGCATGTCAGCAGTCATTAGAATATATATATATGTTTCTCACTACCTCTCAGTTTTTATTGCAAACACTCATTATTCACAATAATCCATTTACCACACCGTATGACCTGATCCTTTGGTATTACTTTGAAAGGCTTATACAACTACACATGCCCAGTACTATAAATTGTAAAACAACTGACAAGAACACCGTTATAAACAAATGAATAAAATAAGAAAAAATTTGTTAGATCCTTTGGAAGCAGTGAAAACATTCAAAGTTTGACAGAATGGGTCACATTGCGCAATTTCGGGTAACGAACCCACATCGGCGACCCTTGACCATCCGCATTTTATGGTTTATAGTTGGCGAGTTAGTAAAGAGAAAATCAAGGGTCTTGTCTTCTCGGGTGTGTATATTTACCATTTGGGAGAGGCAGTGATCCTGTATTATAATTACGAGTTTAGTCTGAACTGGCCTCTTTGGGACCCCCTCGGGTACCTGCATTGTTACTTTGCTAAATTATGCTGGTCTGTTTATTTGTCCATGACGTGATGTTAATTTCGCTGTGATTATACCGCTTGGACTACCCTTCCAGAATTTTAGGGGAATCCCTAGCATAAAATCACGCCATTAGTACTCGGAATACCCGTTCGATGGAGTGCAACATCACTCGAAAAATACTGTACAGGTCTGGGAACAAAGGATATGTGTACAGTGGAATAAAATGTTGATTTTCTCAAAAATTAATAATTAATAATTGTCCTATAAGGTCAGGGTCCCATAGCGCGTATTTGGATAACGCTGGTCTTTGCATCGACTATACTGTTGAACGTTCCAAATCAAAGTATTTCTCTTTGGCTCCATTTTTGCAAATCTAAAGGGTCACTGAAGAGGTTTAAGTAGCCGAAACCGCGGTATGGCCTATCTATTTTCCCAGTAATATGCTCACTACTCTTAAATGATCTCTGTTTTATATTTATTCAATCATGTAGCCGATTACTGTGGTTGTAAAGTCCGGACATGGTCGGAGACAGAGGTGTCATTTTCCATTGCGACTTACCTTATAACATTCACTGTCACAGAGAATAATCATTTCAAAGAACTGGTTGTAGAAAAAGGGGAAGTATGGAACATGTCTTTCTTCTTGACCCCATGACCCATTCTGCAGTGTATTTCTCACGATAACATTCTTGTCTGCGCCTGTGTTGAACCGTACGTCGAAGTGGAATACTGGCTCTGAGCCGGAGGAAAGATTGATGGTGAACCTGAGAAAATGAGGATATTGTGAAGTAAAGACGTTTTCACACACCAGTGTGGAATAACTACATCATAAACAACGATTGTGTTTCAGTAGGTAGTGATATGGATCCCAAACATTTGCCCTCTGCATCCCAAAATGGTCCAACGGGCGTATTAAAAGTATAATTTCATAACTATGTCAGTCTGAATAAAAGACATTAAAATATTATATTTTTAGATAAATTCATTTTATCAAAGGAAACAAAATGCTACATGTGTTACGACCTAGCGTAACTAGACAGGTACAGCGAAAAACAACCAAGTAATTTAAACTTAACAATATTTAATCAAACAAATAAATGCTGCAAATACATAAAAACAAACAAACAGATAAGTAAATAAATAAATAAATAACTTACAAAGTTAATGTCAAATAAGTCCTTGTCCCTCAAATGTAAGTCCACAATCCAGTAACCAGAATATGAGCACATGTATATTTTAATCCACACAAAACACTAGTGAAACAACCAAAATTATATACTTTAAATCACTTCAAATTTCTGAATACCTACGACTGAATTGGGACCTATATTTATACATCTAAGGAAATTCTCCAGGTTTCTAGAGAATGATATAATAAACTTTTCTCTAGAAAAGAAACGAACTAAACGAAAGTTCTTTTAAATTCTCCAAAGAGAATTTAGAATTCTCCAGAGAGAATTCAAGGCCGCAACGACCATCAAGACTAAACGAGAGTCCACTAGACCCTTCGAGATCTCAGTATACATAGTCCAAATATATTTTTAACTTATGGTAAAAAAAACACTCACTCCATTTTCATCTGGAATTATCCACAAAGTGCTCATAGAATTTTCTATACTTCTAAATTATATAACAGTGATAAAAATAATCAATGACATTCTTCTACAAAGTTCTAGATAATAAATTGTAGAAACATAAAAAGAAATATATATTAATTAATTGGGTTACTCCCCTTTGATTATATATATATAAATTATAAGTAATAGCTTTTAAAAGAATCAATATTATTGAATCAATTATATATAACACTTCCCCTCTTCAACGAAAAGAAAGTTTTGTGAAATAAAACTTTCTTTTGCAATACTCATATGCAAACATACAAGGCAAAACTGTCAAGCTCTTGAAAGGGTGTCTGGAATTATATTATCTCTACCTTTTATGTGTCTAATGTCAAGATTGTGCTCTTGCAACATGAGACTAATGCTCTAGCTAATACTCAGATGGAGTCTCATTTTATTTTTTTATTTGCAGTGCTAATAGAGCTGACACACTTTTAAGTATGGCCCAAATCGAACAAAACTCTGACAAGCCTTATTCCAAACATACCTGACCTTCTTATCATAAAGTAAGTTTGTCAAAGGCTCAGCTAAAACTGAAACATTATTACAGAACTCCCTGTAATATCCAGCCATACCCAAAAAGCGCATCAGTTGCCGTTTTCCTGTAGGAACAGGAAAATCTGATATAGCCTCAACTTTGGCTTCTACAGGTCTGACCTGACCTTGTCCAACAATATGTCCTAGAAATGTCAAATTAGCATGGCAAAATTCACTTTTCAGTAAGTTTATTGTCAGTTTAGCATCACTGAGTCTTTTGAAGAATTCTCTGATGATCTCCAGGTGTTGTTTCCACTCTTCACTGTAGATGATGGCATCGTCGATGTAAGCTTTACACCCATCCAGACCGAAAATCAAACTATTAACCAAGCGAACCAAGCAACATTTCAGCGCTTTCAGTTTATTTCGAAATTGTCTTTCTGTAGTAACACATTCTAAAATCTCCTTTGGACTGTCTGTATATGGAATCTGCCAAAACCTTTTCAAAAGATCAAATTTTGTCACATATTTGGCGTGACCAATGTTGTCGATGCAGTCATCAATTCTTGGTATGGGAAATGTGTCAGTTTTTGTGACAGAATTTACTTTTCTATAGTCTGTGCACATTCGAAATGTCCCATCAGATTTTGGCACAAGTATACAAGGAGAACTCCATTCACTTTGACTAGGTTCTATAAAGTCATTGTCCAGCAAATATTTAACTTCTTTCCTGAGATATTGTTGTCTTTCAGGATGAAGTCTATACGGATGTTGTTTCACCGGTTTTGCTCCTTCAATAATGTCTACATCATGGTAGATTTTATCGGTTCTGGATGGAATGTCCGGAAATAAGTGCTCATATTCAAGAATTAATTGTTTTAGTTCATGTTTCTTGTCCGGATCTAGATGTGACAGTTTCTGATCGAGGTCATGCAGAATGTCAGAATTCTGGAGTTTTGAGGATAATGGTTCACAGTTCACAGAGTTCATTTCTTCAAAGTCTGTCTGATTTTGTTCATGAGGGACAGAATTAACTATGCTTACTGAGGAAATAACTGAACTATCATTATCACTATCCCTATCAATGTACTTTTTAAGCATGTTAATATGACATAATTGTTTTTGCTTGCGCCTCCCAGGAGTGTTAACAATGTAATTTACATCACTTAACCTTTTCTCAACAGTATATGGACCATAATATCTAGCTTGTAATGGCCTGCCAGGAATGGGCAAAAGAGCAATCACCTTGTCTCCAGGGTCAAAATTTCTGTTCTGAGCATTTTCATCAAAATGCAACTTCATTTTGCTCTGAGCTGACTTAAGATTGGACCGAGCAACTTC
Organism: Rugalucina vietnamica; assembly: GCA_964017185.1. Classification (NCBI taxonomy): domain Eukaryota; kingdom Metazoa; phylum Mollusca; class Bivalvia; order Lucinida; family Lucinidae; genus Rugalucina; species Rugalucina vietnamica. The sequence continues at coordinate 35,989,701 of OZ024872.1, forward strand.
CCAAGCTTTTGTCAATCTAGTTTTGAAGTCAGACACATACTGAAGTAAGTTCAAAGGACTGTCATTACTTGAAAGAAACTTCTCTTTCATAAGTTTTAAAGGTCCACGAACAGTGTGTCCGAAAACAAGTTCAAACGGACTGAACCCAAGAGACTCTTGTACTGACTCTCTGACAGCAAATAATAGCAAATGTATGCCTTCATCCCAATCTTTTTCGGTGTCAAAACAGTAAGATCTGATCATGTTCTTCAAAGTTTGATGGAATCTTTCCAAAGCACCTTGACTTTCAGGATGATAAGCTGATGACTTGTATTGTTTAATGCCAAGTTCATGCATTACTTGCTGAAATGTTCCTGACATAAAATTGGAACCCTGATCTGATTGGACTGATTTTGGAAGACCTACAAGTGTGAAAAACTTTACAAGGGCCTTAACTATTGTTTTCGTCTTGATATTCCTGAGTGGAATTGCTTCAGAAAAACGTGTTGAAGCACACATTATAGTCAAGAGATATTGGCAACCTGATTTAGTCTTGGGTAACGGACCTACACAGTCAATGATAAGGTACAAGTAGGCAAAGATCAGGAAAAGGCGCAATCAGAAAAAGATTCCCACTCCAAAAACCGAGGTGGGAAAAAACCAAACCAACAATCAGGTACTTATACCATGAAACATATAGTAAGCCGAATGAGCAACTATTTTCCCAATAGGTGGCCACTCAGTTCGAAGAGTTGTGGTAGTTAGAGATAGGAAAATACAAACTGATAATCCTACTAAATGGTTCATCAAATGCAGGAATAGGCTGTAAATTAGCTTTTGGAATAGTCTGATTAGGTTTTCCTACCATTTGACAAGTGTGACAGGATTTGCAATGTTGGGAAACATCAGATTTTAATCCTGGCCAGTAGAAATGCTTGAGAATTTTGTGGTAAGTCTTATTTATCCCTAAATGACCTGACATGGGAGTTTCATGGGCCAAGTTTAAGATTTCAGGACGATAAGCCTTAGGAACCACAATTTGGTGATTTATGGTCCATTCGTCTTCCGCTGAAACATCAGGAGGACGCCATTTTCTCATTAAGATGTCATTTTTGACATAAAAACAAACAGGAACCTGAGAAATTTCATTTTCATCTAAAGCCCTTTCAAATAAAGGCGAGATTTCAGGATCACTGTGCTGTTCTTGACAAAGTTGTGACCTTGACATTTGGTCGTGACCTTGGTCAAAAATTGAAGGTGAAAGGTCATTGTCTGACCTTTGATTGTTGAAGTCAGTTTGACTTGAAGAAAGAGATTTTGAAATCTCATCATGAAAAGACTGACCTATAAAAGTGTCAGTTAAGTCAATATCCTGTATCCCATCATTCAATTTGACTTTTTTGCCATAGCCCTTGTAACGGCACATGAAGGGTAAAGATCAGGAATTTCCTGCTCAATGGAATCAGGCAATTGATCCTCACAAGGTGTATTGGTCAAAAGTGGGTTTACCACAACCTTATCTCCGGCTAAGTCATTGCCTAATAGCAAGTGAACACCTTTAAAAGGTAAAGAAGGCCTAATACCTACAGCCACAGGACCAGAAACTAAGTCTGAAGACAAATAAATGTTATGGAGCGGTACATTAACAAATCCACACTCTACTCCCTGAATAAGGACACTTGTCCCAGTTGAAGTCTTCTCGGAAAAAGGCAGGGTATCTGCTAAAATAAGAGACTGAGAAGCTCCGGTATCTCGTAAGATTTTAATAGGGGTAGACTGGGCAGAATCACTAGTAAGTGACACAAAACCTTCTGATAAGAATGGTTCATAAATCTCCATAATACAATCAGTCGCAGACGTTTTGGCCAAAATAGGATTTTCATCCTGAATAATCGACTGTGGTTTTGACCTTAAAGAAGTAAGACCTGTTGGTCTAGAATTATTTTGATTTTGTCTCTCTTTTCTTCATTTCAAAGTTTCACATTCAGAAATGACGTGACCGTCACCTTTACAATAATTGCAAAACAGCCGGGGTGAGTATGAGGATCTTTGACCTTTGTTTTCACTAGTATCTTTATTTTTAGGATTATGTGAAGGACTGGAACTATCAGCTGTTAGTCCAGCTTGTGGTTGTGGATTAGGTTGAGGAGAATTATTTCTCTGTTGAGGGTTAAATGGTTTTGACTGAGGTGTATTAGGTTTAAATTGAGGGTTAAAAGGTTTCTTGTAAGGCTTATTTACAAAAGACACCTTATGAGTCAAAGCATAATCATCAGCTAATCGTGCTGCTACATCTAAAGTTTCTACTTCCCTTTCGTCAAGAAAAGATTTGACATCAGAGTGTATGCATCGTTTGAACTCTTCAACAAGCATGAGCTGTCTTAATTTTGCATGATCAGACTTTACATCCTTTGAAGAACACCACCTATCAAATAATTGCTCCTTAGTTCTAGCAAATTCTACATGGGTTTGGTCATGTTCTTTCCTACAATTTCTGAATTTCTGCCTATAAGCTTCAGGTACTAACTCATAAGCCTTAAGAATCAGATTTTTGACTGTGTCATAATCTGAACTTTGATCAAGTGGAAGCTGAGTGTAAATTTCTCGAGCTTTACCAATAACAACACTCTGTAGAAGCAAGGTCCAATGCTCTTTTGGCCATTTCAAATTTTCTGCTACCTTCTCAAAATGTAAAAAGTACTTATCTACTTCTTTTTCTTGAAATGGAGGAACGAGCCTGATATGTTTTGTAACATCAAATGTTTTACTAGGATCAAAAGACACAGGAGGCATTGATTTACTGCTTAATTCAAGCTCCTTCATTTTAATATCATAATGCATTCTTTCTTTTTCAAGTTCTATTTCTTTTAACATTTCTCTGTGTTTTTCCTTTTCTCGTTCTTCCATTTCCCTTTGCTTTGCCTTTTCTCTTTCTTCCATATCTAATTTTTCTTTTAAAAGCCTTTCTTCTAACTCTCTTTGTTTTTCCGACTTTTCTCTTTCAAACTCTCTTTGTTTTTCTTTCTCTCTTTCTTCAAATGCTAACTTTTCTTTTTGCATTCTTTCTTCCCTTTCTTCCTTATCTGCCCTTCTTTTTTCTTCAAACTCTAATCTTAATTTTTCCAATTCAAGATGCCTTTTTAATTCTAACTCTTTCAACTGTATGTCGGTTTGTGAGACCATAATAAGAGATGTAGCTGAGGGTTCAAAAAATTCCTCATCAACAAGAAACTGAATGATAACATTCTTAATTTCACGTTTTAACATAGATGTTTTGACATCAGGTATGCTATAATGACTAGCAATGTCTAAAAGATCACTCTTTTTGGCCAAGTTTAACAGCTCTTGAGAAGGCGCAGCAATGAAATCTTCAAGTTTGAATAACATGGTTGCTTTTTGCTGGTATGACAAACAATAAATATCTTTTCAAATTCAGAATAAAATAGGTGCACAAAATGTTCAATCCCGGCTCAGAGCCCCCAAAATCTGTTACGACCTAGCGTAACTAGACAGGTACAGCGAAAAACAACCAAGTAATTTAAACTTAACAATATTTAATCAAACAAATAAATGCTGCAAATACATAAAAACAAACAAACAGATAAGTAAATAAATAAATAAATAACTTACAAAGTTAATGTCAAATAAGTCCTTGTCCCTCAAATGTAAGTCCACAATCCAGTAACCAGAATATGAGCACATGTATATTTTAATCCACACAAAACACTAGTGAAACAACCAAAATTATATACTTTAAATCACTTACAATTTCTGAATACCTACGACTGAATTGGGACCTATATTTATACATCTAAGGAAATTCTCCAGGTTTTTAGAGAATGATATAATAAACTTTTCTCTAGAAAAGAAACGAACTAAACGAAAGTTCTTTTAAATTCTCCAAAGAGAATTTAGAATTCTCCAGAGAGAATTCAAGGCCGCAACGACCATCAAGACTAAACGAGAGTCCACTAGACCCTTCGAGATCTCAGTATACATAGTCCAAATATATTTTTAACTTATGGTAAAAAAAAACACTCACTCCATTTTCATCTGGAATTATCCACAAAGTGCTCATAGAATTTTCTATACTTCTAAATTATATAACAGTGATAAAAATAATCAATGACATTCTTCTACAAAGTTCTAGATAATAAATTGTAGAAACATAAAAAGAAATATATATTAATTAATTGGGTTACTCCCCTTTGATTATATATATATAAATTATAAGTAATAGCTTTTAAAAGAATCAATATTATTGAATCAATTATATATAACACATGCGTCATATGATATTGTTTCGTGTGCCATTTTATGTAAATCCCTCCGGTTTTGTCTGTGCAGGCCGCTCCAATGCGGTTCTACTGTGATTTATCGTTATGCAATATGTTTGAACTTCTGCTGGCTATCTTGCTCTTTATGCGTAATGTTAAAATGTTAACATAATACTGGACATTCCTTTACCGTAAAGTGCCTGGTTTTGGAATTATGAATATATATTGAACAAAAACTATGATATTTGAAAATAAAGTTGCATTTCGTACATTAGATGTCAGACATCAAAATGAACGAAACTTATTTTCATTCTGGCGAGAACAAACATGCAATGCGCATATGCATACTACTATCTAACAATGGTAATGGTATGATATAGAAAATAAGGAATCAAGGCATTACATACCAAAATCACTTTGAAACGCTCATCAGTTAACTCACACATGAAAGAATGAAACAAATACATGTAAAAATCGAATTATCGCCCTTTCAATTAAATACATAGGATTTTGTTGGTTTCAATTATGTGCTTTTTGAAGTGCAACTTTAAATGTTTTTCGTGAATTGTATTAGGGTGCAGTAGTTATCTTTTCTTGAACATTTTCAGAATTAAAATATGCGCATGCCCAATATTGTGCGATAAATGTGTTCGACAAGAATAAATCATTCAAATTTGATCAAAATGAAACTCAGATTTTTGCATTTTATACCGAGATATCAAATGACTATGGACCAAACAGAGCTAAACCAGAAGTACCTTTATTTTACCCTAATACATGTATGAGAAAACTATTAGGTGGTAAAATGTTGCGTTTTTGTTTTGTTCAGTATATGTGTCAATTGCTGGTCCTTCTTTTCTTATTTTGTAAATTTAGCGATGATTATTCGTATTACCTTTTGGCGTTAGGTCGCGGCACTCCACTGATAAAGATCATCTTTCCAGGGTAAATACCACCGGGTATTTGCTGAATATACGGCACGGGCTAAAAATGGAATTAAAAAATAAAGTCAATTTCATTAGGAACAAGCTAATTCAGAGAATTTATGTCCCCCGCCTTAAATGTTTATTTACACAAATATATCTGATAATATATATATCCAAACCACATGCATTTACTTCGTGTCATAGTGTCAAACATTTATCTGAGGATTATATTCAAACCACATGCACATCTTCAAGTCATGGTCAGGACATCTGTACAGTTTGAAAAGAATCGGAATAAAACTGTGGGAGGAGTTGTGCACACAAGGTACCCGATGTCCATTCACTTTCATTGTAAAAATGTCTGAAAAACGACTAATTTTAGTATCAAAAGAATCGGAATAAAACTGTAGGAGGAGTTGCCCACACAAGGTACAGACTCCTATAGGGGGGCGGAAGGACGGACATACGGAAGGTCGGAAAGCCGAAAACTATGTCCCTCCCCCTCGAAAAAGGCGGGAGACAATTAAATTATGACACTATTTGGAACAAGTTGGCTTCTTTAAAAAAGAAACCAATGAAAAGGTCAGCAGCAACCAGTGAAGCTTGTTTGTTCTAGATTTTCAGTGCTGATGTCATTTATTTCGATTCTCGTATGTTTCAGTTTTGTTTCAGATACGACAATTTTATGAAAGACAGACCAGTGAGTGTGTGTATCTTTGAAACGTTAGTGTCCTGAAAGGCATTCGTCAAGATTCCTCGTGTTACGGAATCAAAGCCAATTCTAAAGGGAACATGATTTTAGTCAATTTGACGATTTGTAGAAAACTATTATAATTTGCAGTACGGTAAATATGTTACAGAGTTCTGAATTTTAAAATGTAGCCCCACTCTCGGACACAGACCCAATGATTTGATGTGATGAACTAAAACCAGCCTATAGAGTACCTAAAATCCCCGTACCCCACGCTATGGTCCATGCTTATATGCTGTATGATAAGAAGTCGTCACAAACGAGACTGCTACATATCAATAGTCATATGCCGCAGTTTGACGGAGAGTGTCAACAAAGGATAAATTAAATTGCTTACGGTAAATTGTCTAGTCAGCATAGACTGGTTCACTAGTTTTTATTAAACGCTTTGTTTGACATAACGCGTAGTCGGCCATGGTACACTTTTCTTCATATTCAAAGTAAGCACTGTTGAAAAGGACCTGCGGGGACCTTTTTTCCAATGAATTAATTCAGGGCGCTATGAAATGGGCTCTGACCTCAATACACCAAAACTGAAGCTTGAAGCGTTTTAGTATATCGTCAATACTGCAGTAGGCATTAAATATAGTTTACACGAATACACCCCATTTTTACCCATTTATACAATAATTGTCATGCAATTGTGTCATTCGTGGCATTTCGCACTTTACATGTACATTCGTTCTACTCGAATCAGCCACTGACAGGTTATTACTACCACATCCAATATTGATGCCCATCCGACTTCAGTAAGTTGTGTCGATAAGCATATCAAACTAAGGTCAGCGGATGCGTTGGCAGTTACCGCGACATTTTGAGTTGATTGGCTTCCTCAGGCGCTGCCATAAATACATTCTTAGTTTGACACCAAAATGAGTCGCGACGCAAGAAAACAGGTTATAGGCCATCAATGTTTGGCATCACAAAGTGAAGCCCTAGTGGCAAATCTTGACTTCCGAAAGAACAGCATTATGACAATTTAAATATATACTGACGTCAACAAAAAACACCTCAGTCAACTTTGGCACGTCATACTGCCAAGATTAACAACTTTAATTATTTTAAATATTTGTCATATCTTTTGCTTACCTTTTACGCATTCGTAAATGCTGAAACGGAATTATTCAGACAGCTACTTGAGAAATGACATGCTGTTGAAATCATACACCCCTCACAAAATTCCTATTCTGTTTATGAACCAGTTTATCAGGCATCGCTTCTTTCGATTACTGAAAGCTTCCGTTGCAACACTTACACATAAGCCATAGAGTGGGATATCCATACGTGACCATATGTTGTTGAAACACATTTTTTGAAAACCGAATTTCGTTCTCTATCGTTATTGACGTCAATGCAGCTAATGATCAATGCTTAAATGGTAATCGCTGTCAAAATGGTGAAAAAGTTTTCAAAGGCTATCCTGGCATGGCTATTTGACAAAGAATAGTTTCTATTGTTACTTCTCATGCCTTTCATCGTGAACCGAACGTCCTTACGGATAACGTGTATTTGACGTCTAGGGAAATAAGCGTCAGAATACCATTGCTCCATTCTTGGCTATTCATTTGAAATAATGCGACTACGTTATGAAAATTAACTCAAGGTGTGCATTCAAATATAACGACATCGTTTTTGAAATGTTTCATCATTAGAATTCGTAAGCATAAAAGACGTCGACGTCAAAACGATTTTGCTACAGAAGCGTCGGCGAAAGAGGTACGGTAACAAAAATTGATAGAGGGAATCTTATGCCGAGGCGAACGATGGTCCCGGACTATGGAGTCGGTTCGAACGCCAGAAAGCGAACAATATCAATTTTTCTTTCCGTCTGTTTCTTTTCTTGTGAAAAAGCCCCTATATTATTTTCGTTATTTCAACTTCACGTAGTCCAGTAATTTTACGTTTGAAAATTTTGATGTTCTTAAGGTTGTAAAACGACTTTGCACGGCTTTCAAGATTTTTCACGTCAAAAACGTCTGTACAGTGAAGTCAGGATGCATTTTTTAAAATGGTGCACTCACGCAAGTTTTGAGAAAAGTACGCATGTTAACCAAATTCGGTTTAAACTATACCATGAGAGAGAACGTAAAAATAAGGAAAATGCAAATTTTGTTCATATTGTATATCTATTGGCCAAGTTATGCAACAATTTCGATGAGGCGTTTTTTATTGACGTCAGTATACTAATGGCATAAAGTTAAGCATATTTTGATATGTGTGCATATATTTTTCAGACTGTAAAATTTACCAAAATTGTTTATTGCCTTTTTGTAAGCACTGTTATTCAACATTCCAAAATTCAAAACCATGACCTTCTACTAATCTCTCTGACGTCATAACAGGCCGATTCATGTGGCTAATTAGACACCCCCTTCAGCCAAACATGTGTATTTCTCCTAAATTCGGAAATTTTATCACTGATTTTCCAGTAAAAGTTTTAAGATATGCATCTCTAGTTTATGGAAATGGCATAGTTGAATAGTCATGTCAATAAATACAGAGATAAAACAGTAATAAAATTTTGCTCATTTGATTTAAGGTGTATTCATGATAATGACATTGTATTTAATTGTGACTGAGACTCTTTTTCCATCTGCAAACAATACTTTCAACCAAGTTTTGGCAGCAAAAACAGTCAAACAACAAATTTATAGACAAAACTTTGAAACAATAGCACTTTTGTGATAAAAATTTGTAATTTTTCACTTTCATTTTTCTGCCTACATGATCACGTAATCTGTAAAACTTGACTGTCAAATCTAAGATTGAACAATTTCCCTTAAATTCTGAAACAATTAGATCCACTTTATATCGTTATCTTAGAACAGCATCAACTTTTGGCATTTCGCCTACTGGTAGTACATGTCGAAATGCCGTTCATTCGAGTTGATAATTGTCTTTTTGAAAACCAAAAATTTGCCCCCAACTTTCAAATAAGTATCTCTGACTGGTGTATGAAGCATATTATTTTCGGACATCTGATTTCATCATATTTGCTGATGAGAGTGGAATATGCTTAACTTTATGCCAATAGTATATGAGTTATTTACCGGGTTGTAAATGGGCGCGCCACCCCATGGAGGATTACATCCTGCACCGCCAGGGTACGAACTGGGATACCTCAACTGGAAAATAAACAAATGTATCAAGCTTGTGGTACCTGGCAATGTATAAGAAATGTCTTTTCTGAAAACGTCATCAATTACTTCAAATTTTTACCTCGACATTTTTGTCAGAATCGAAGTCTGCAGTTTAAGGCGTTCTAGTCAGTCTAACCAACATTTTTAACTTGCTTAGTATCGTAAATCTATGACACACTTGTTGGGTAACAAAAGTATACAACCTGTATATATAGTATATGACTACTGACGGTATTAGTCATTGTACATAGGATTTACGATTGTTTGCGTTAAAACATACAACAATAACTTTCGTTCTACGCCGGTTTTTACAACGATTAATTAACTTTAAGAGGTTCCTTTCGCAACCATTCGATGGAAATTACATATCCACACCACGTTGCAATCTTTAAAGAGATAGTCTAGATGAATTTGTTCTTATTGTGGCAACTGCAAATGACTGAACATTGTGTATACAATGTCATAGTTAAAACATCAGGATAACATGTACGTGTAATATAAACCCCCTTATACCCCACCTTTATATAGCAAAACTGGGGTATGTAGGGGTATACCTATTTTTCTTCTGTTTGCTCCAAAACATACATTATGTGTACTCGTTAGCACCGCCTCGGTGTGGCGGTTTCTAGCGTGTACCCACAATCTATTTTTGTGCAAAAACAAGAAAAATATCAAAATGTGCAAATGAAATTTACAATTTTTACTACTGAAAAAAAATTATCTGTATATTGCATGGACAAAATTTCGTAATGACATATTTTTATTGCCAATCTTCATAGGAGTTTGGCAACAATGTCATAAGCATCTTGTTTATTTTTTATTTGTTATCTATTTTTTCTTTCTAATTCAGTTTTACGTTCCTTTCAAGATTATTTCAGCTCATATGAGACGGGCCAATCAGTAGGTGGAGCGGAAACGGAAGAACCCCGAGAAAAACGACCTGACACACCCGCAAGCAGAACTTGGCTTGTCTTACATGTGGCCAGAGCGGGGGTCGAACCCACACCAGACACAGCGGTGAGATGATCGAGTGATTAAGAAACAGCGCTCTTAACCGCTCGGCCACGGGGGCCGCCGCATCTTGTTTAAAAGAGATATGTACATGGCTGCCATTTTGGTGTCACACCTAGACAACCAAGTTTAACACATGTCGGGACGAAGCCATCGCTTCCTGGGTATAAACCAATACTTTGGGGAATAAAAATGAGATCCTTAAAGAACTATGAGATCCCCAATACTATGGGGAGTCCATACGGCATTCTTATGAAATGAGCCGCCCCATTGGAAAAGCAACAATCTACATAGGCGAAAACAAAGGCGCAGATCAGCTTCGCGGTAACCGCGAAGCTGATCAGCGCCTTTGTTTTCGCTACTCAGATAGTACAATTCCTCATCTACTTAACTCCAAAATTTCAAGCTTCTAGCTATTTTCTGTGTTTCTACAGGCCGGTTTGTGTCGGACCTGTCCGGAAACCACATTGTTGATGGCTCAAATGAGAGTCGAAATCTCCCGAGTCTACCGCACAAATTACTTGGCGATTGCGCTTTGCGTTGTTACATGTAATGCATTGGGTCAACTCGACCACCGCGGCTGTACATCAGGAAAACATGTCCGTGAAGTGTATACCCTCTTAAACCCCACTTTTTTATGGAAAAACGGAAATGATAAATCCGGTGATTGTATGTGATAGTTTGAATGCAATCATTGCAAAGTTTCTTTTGGTTCATTTGACAATAGATTGCAAGACTGAAGCCTAACCATTCCATAAATTATGTAAATTGTACTTAATGAAAAAAAATATATATGTGAAGCATATTCGTACATACCATTTTTGCAGAGCAGGCGAACGTTCCCAAACTGATAAGAAAATGTCACTCGAACCATAAAGCCCAAAATCATTACTTAGTCTAGAGGCCTAGACAAAAAAGGCAAAAACTTCCGCACAAGCTATTAAAATAGTATCAAAGGAGTCAGTAATTTAGTACTTACCATTCAACCGTTTTATTTTGCAGATCTTAATTTGAAATGCCTTAATGAAATATGTTATTCAAGTTTTATAATTACCAATATAATAACCAGTTAAATGTTATTTTGAAGTGTCCTGGCTCATAGTTCAAGGCTGTGTACTTTAAATTTTAATAGTTGCACACATTTTTCGAAAACACATAGGCGTATACAACAAGGAAGTAAATAACTTGGACACAATAAAAAAAATAAAACGTACAAAGTCGTTAATATAATGGATGGTTTGACTAAACCACTTTTTCCGGGCAGGCCCATACCTTCCAAGCGTTAACCAGTACTCGGGTGGTCGGTCAGTTATAAGCTAAATCACCAATCTCTTTCTCAACACCAAATTGTCACTTGGGTACGTGGACAATTCGGACCTTGGCTAATTCGGATCTGATTCGGACCTTAGCTGTGGACAATTTGGACACTGGCTTATTCTGACATTGGCTAATTCGGACATCGACCACTGGTCAATTCAGACCCCGCAAAATCGAGGTCCGAATTAGCCAATGATATTTTAAATAGGTCCGAATTAGCCAAGGTCCGAATCAGATTGTCCGAATTAGCCAATGTCCGAATTGACCACATGTGAAACAGAAATAAGGCCCGAATCAACCAATGCTTGAATCGATTCAAGATGAAAGGATTGACTGTATCTTCAAATCATTAAAATAAAAATTCATTGTAGTACTCATGCAATTATTTCATGCAGTATTCGGCAATGAAATACCTCGTTATGTAGATCGACTGAGTGATTGATTGATTGATTTGTGGCATAGCATCCCAGTAAAAAGCTATGCTCATATCAGGACGTTGACTCCATTTTTTGTAGGACTTTTACCCAACATTACGATGTCATGACACCCAGAATGCGCTTGACAATATAACCATGGAAGTAAACACCAGGGCTTATATGTAAGGATGGTTTATATGTAAGAATGTAAGTAAACACCAGGGCTTATATGTAAGGATGGTTTGACTTTAACCACTTTTCCTGGGCACGCTCAGACCTTCTGAGCGGTTAACCAGTGATCAAACGGCCAGGAGTAGTGAATAAGCTTTGCATGAAGGCTCAAACAGCCCTTCTGAGCGGTTAACCAGTGCCCAAACGGCCAATGAGTAGTGAATAAGCTTTGCATGAAGGCTCAAGCAGCCAACCTGTTTCTTACAGGCACTTTGTGTTTTGTAGTTCACGATCCTCTGGCGTATGGCATGCTAGCGCAAACCGCATTTTTTACCTTATGAAATGCGAGACCGTCATAGAGCACGGCAAGAAATCAGTATAGCCTGCTTAAAACAACCGTGAAAGCAATATGTATTCTATCAAAACGAGACAGCAGGTTGTACAGACTGTATACGAATTGAAGTCTCATTCTTGATGTTAGGACGGCTCGTTTTTAATCTCAACACAGTTTTCTTTATGAAAAATACATAATGCAAAGGTCCGAATTGACCAGTGGAGAAGGTCCGAATTGGCCAATGGAAAAGGTCCGAATTGACCAATGGAAGAGGTCCGAATTGACCAAAGATTTTTTCTTCAGTTTGCGGTCCGAATTAACCAATAAAAAGGGTCCGAATAGAACAGTGGTCATAGAGCACGGCAAGAAATCAGTATAGCCTGCTTAAAACAACCGTGAAAGCAATATGTATTCTATCAAAACGAGACAGCAGGTTGTACAGACTGTATACGAATTGAAGTCTCATTCTTGATGTTAGGACGGCTCGTTTTTAATCTCAACACAGTTTTCTTTATGAAAAATACATAATGCAAAGGTCCGAATTGACCAGTGGAGAAGGTCCGAATTGGCCAATGGAAAAGGTCAGAATTGACCAATGGAAGAGGTCCGAATTGACCAAAGATTTTTTCTTCAGTTTGCGGTCCGAATTAACCAATAAAAAGGGTCCGAATAGAACAGTGGTTGGAGTCGGAATTGACCAGTAGTCGAGGTCCGAATTGACTAGGGCCGAGTTTTTTAGGGTCAGAATTGCCTTGGTCGGAATTGTCCATAATTCGTCACTTGTTCATGTGTTTTGTTTGGACACTAACGCAGAAACAGGATAATTTGACTTAAAACTCAAAATCTGTGTGTTTTATGTATAATTCAGTGCTTTAAATATATGGCTTACAACCTTGCGCCATTTACTCATCGTAGGAAGAGAGTTGCTTATCAGGCATTAAGGAATCATAATTTGATCTATCAGTGCATTTATTTTGTTCTTGAATGTGAAGTATTGAGTTTTTCTCAAGACGATGATAATACTAATCGTTGTTCTTACTGGTTATGGTGGTTTTCAGGAAGCCCACTGATTGTAATGTTTGTGTTCTTCTGTAAACCACATGGAATGGGTCCTTTATAGGGAATGCTCTGAAACAAAAGTTTTAAAACGTTTGTGCTGAAGCAGTCGTCACAATTTACCGAATAACTTCAACAGATGCCGAACATTGCAACATTATCATTGCAACCGCCGAACAGATAGAAAATACATTAAGTTACCATATAATTATACGCCTAATCAATAAAATATAAAATGTACATTTTTTGTCCAGTGAATAAAGTTTTCCTTCGAGAATGACGGGCCGCCTATCCGTAACTCGTCCGATGGCGTCCATTCCCAGTTTTGAACATGACCAAACTTTGTCTCTGGATGAAATGGATACGAATGACGAATGGACAAGAAACTGATGCAAAATTAGAACGCAAAATGAACAGACTGGAGACAATTCCGTCCGTTAGTGCTATCTGCTAGTATGTGACTGCAGCTTGAAGCATAATAAGGCCACGTCACTGATCTCATTAAGACACCTAAATAGTAAGGTGAAACGCATGGGCAAACTTGGAAGGGGCCATGTTTTTTTTTATTTCAAAAGCTTTTTTAACGCCTTTGACACGGCGCAGTCGAGGCGCGAACCCACGACTTACAGCAACGAAGTAGCGCGCTCTAACCTACTGAGCTATCGAGGCCTATATAAGTGAATCGAAAACGGAGTATCCCCAAAATCATCTGACACACCTGCAATGAGAACTAGACTTGTACCACATTTGTCCCGTCGGACAAACAATTAAAATTTATACACTGGATTTGTTCAATGCTCGACTGTAGCGCGCGGCGCGATCTGAATAAGAAATTGAACTTGCAAAACATACATGTACATGTACGTCAGTCACTTCGAAAGTTTTTGGTATTTTTTGCATGTCCTCCATCACAAAAATCATCGTTAGCATCGTTCTCGTCACTTTGTTGTTTTATATATTGAGATGTATGTTCTGGTATTATGTATTATGTATTATTCCAGTTGCCCTGCCCTGTACAGAAGACTATACAATGAAATATATATCTTTCAAGTAGAACTGTATGTAGAATACGTATAAATTTATATACATGAATAATGTATATCATAATAGAAAATGATACATAGTGGATTGACAACAGATATCATTTTCTAAAGCCTTGCTTATGCTATGCTTACACAGACCTTGCAACCGCTTTGCGACCTGGCCGCGACTGAGTTTGTTGCAACTGACTCGCGACCGATGAAACCTATGAAACCAAAATATGCCCATATTTGGAAAATGATTCGAATCGCCGACCAGTCGGCGACTGGTCGCCGATCGGTCATTGAGTTGTCGCCGGCGTAGACGTAAGATCTGATTCCGATTTGATGAAATGATCGGCGACCAGTCGGCGACTAGTGACTAGTCGCCAACTTGTCGCCGAATAGTCGCCGACTGTACGGTATTTATGTACGAAATGCATTGCACAAGCTGCAGGAAGTCTTGGAACGCGCTGTATTATGGTTAACATTTTCAACATGGAGGGACCTCATCAAATACAGTTATTGCGTCTGCAGAGGGGCTACAGAGAGTTAATACCCCATCAAGAGCTGCCTGGGAAAAGATGCAGATTACAAAAAGAGGTGTTTTTTTTCTTTTGCTCGAGATTTTCAGCGATATTGTTTGGCGCCCAAGGACCTCCATCGCCGAGCAGCTTATTGAATCCATGATGCCTCGTTTTTGATTCATCACGGTGGTTATCATAATATATTTGTTTGTCCTTGATGATTTAATGGTTAGTTATTGAGTCGCAACGAGGACCGAACAACCACCTAAATGTTGTGAACCACTGCAGAAGCAGAGGGTGTGGTTGGGTGTGGTTAGGTATCCGTAAAACCAGTTAAAGTCCCGTGTAATTTTATCACAGTGACTGTTGTCACACTATTGTGAGCATAGGTAGCTCATACTCCTCCATACGTAGCGCATACTCCTTGTACGCCGAGGTGCTACGTTGTGTGTACTTAAAAATACGGGTTTCGCACGTGGCGTCCCCGATACGCCATGTATACGTCACATATACGCCGTACATATGAAAGCAACGTAGCAGGTACGCCGTTGATACGTACAGTACAGTCAGCGTGATGTTTATATCCTTCGCGTTGACGCATGAAAGAAAAAAGGATTAAGTTCCACGCAAAACCCACGCAAAACCCTCGCTTGTTCCTCGCAAAATCCACGCTTGTTCCACGCTATGTCCACGTTCGTTTCTCGCAAGAAGCGTGAGAGTTGCCTGAGGTATCCGTAGTCCCACGCTTGCTCACACTTTCCACGTTCATTAAGGAAAAGAAGCGTGGAAAGGATTAAGAGACATAAGAGAAAAGGATTACGTTTCGCCTCGTTTAAAAAGAGACAGGTAAAATTGTAAAAGTTTTGTTACCAAATAAAATATATATATTTTGTTTATTTATTTATTAGTCCATACTACGAGGACGGCAACTAAGTATGATGACGGTAAACCTGTACAACAAAGCGCCTGTACGTGAATACATACGCATGTTTTGACAAATTGCAGACTGAGCAATATTCACTGTTGATTAAATTATCATCGCAGATTAAGTGATGGCAAAATTTGCACGTTTCGATATTATTTGGCAGCGTGGTGTATTTTTGACTGCGTTTTAGATGCAGAACATCGATATACAGTATATTTTAATCTGATACTTTTGCCAAAAGAGAAGGTGAGCACCACGGTTTGTTGTTTTGCGGAACATCTCTCAGATGAATGCGTCTTTCGTGTTCCCTAAGATGCCCCAAATCTATTAAAACTCGACTTACATGTAATACCTTGCTTGCTACATGTACATGTATCTTCCGGAGTAGTAAAACCTGGTTTACAATTAAATTTAAATGCAGTCAATTCATCATAATTTCATCATAAGAGTCGGTACAATGCCCCTTTAACCTGTTCATTTATCTTTCAAGCATTTACAAAAGTCAACAAAAGGTACATGTATTCTTTATTCCTGTATCGGCACAATTATTGCACACATGATTAATAAGCGGCATAACCTCTTAGTTATAATTAGCAACTCTAATTTGGTGCATACAGTTATAAATTATCCTAATCAAGCAAACAAACAAATGAGTTTGTGTTTGTGTGATAAGTGATAAAAGTCAAGCCGATCTTTGAGATTTAAAACTTTAGAAAAAAGAAAAAATAACTTAAAAACGAAAACAAATGAAAATACAAACAAAAATACACGGAATTGTGACACATCATACTGATTAGTACATGTGCATGTACGTACACGGCAAAATTCCAGAATTTCAGCGGCGGAAATTACTTCACTGATTTGATTTGGGTTGACAAGAGACATATACATAAATATAAAATGTGAAAAGAATCACATTTTTCATCTCCCTTTTTCCTGAGCGTGAAACGAACGTGGAAAGCGTGAGCGAGCGTGGGACTGCTGATATCTCACGCAACTCTCTTAATCCTTTCCACGTTTCTTTTCACGCTACAGTTGAGCAGTTCCACGTTTCATTTCCACGCTCCACGCAAACCTCACGCTACTTCCTCGCAAAACTCACGCAAAATCCACGCTAATTCCACGCAAAATCCACGCAAAAAAGTCACGTGACATGCGAAATTCCACGTTCGTAAGCGTGAGGGATATAAACATCACGCTGACTGTACTGTACCTTATACTCATGATACGGCGTGCCTTTCATATCTGTTACGTATGTGTGGCATATGTTTGACGTATCTTTGGCGTATCATCGACTCTTTTCGTATCTACGGCGTATCAGCAAAGTACGCGTGTATGCCCAAACATATAGCCATGTTGAGCCAAGGGAATTAAGTGCGAAATTTTCGTAAAATAAGCCCATTCATTGATGCAGTTATTTCCCTGTAGGCCACTGACAAAGTATCGATATAATTGTCTTTAGCAGACAGATTTACCTGTGCAATTCATCGGACACCTGGCGCGAAGGAATCCGATTATACCTGTAGTGATAATACCTGTTGAAGTATTTCATTTGCATTGCTCATGACGCGTGTCTTATTCACAGTTTGTATAAGAAGGAGACACAAATTAATAGTTTGTAAATTTATTTTGTAAAGACTTTCATAACATTATTATATAATATCACGTTGTACATTCCAACATCAAATGTATAATTCGAATTGTAGTTTAGTAAATGACTTCAACAAATTAAATTATTAAACGCTCATGGACAATAAAATACCAATAATAAACAGAAGTGTAAAATGATGTAAAAACATATAAATACAAATTTGTTATATAAAATAAGACAGTCAAAAATTTTTTAAAAAGCTTGAAATTAATTTCTAGTTCATTATATTTTTTCATTGGCGGGTTCTAATTCGAATTCGATTCGAAGCTTTTTGATTGCATTACGTCGAGGATACATTGATTCTAATTTCCAGTAGTTTTCATTTACAATATTGTGGCTTCTTTTTTGGCTTCTGTCAGTACTTCCATTCGTTTACGCGTTTTAAGTTCATCAACCGTTTGGCCAATTATTGTTTATTGCTGCGCTTTTGATGAACCATTTTGACAACATTCATTTTTCTACGCCTTGACCACTGAAGTCCCGCATCTATTTACATGTACAAAGCTGGGCACATTATATGAGACAGTGCATGAGAAAACCAACAATCTCCATATGCGAAAACAAAGGCGCAGATCAGTTTCGCAGTAACTGCGAAGCTAATCAGCACCTTTGTATTCGCTACATGGATAGTAAAATTCCTCTACTTTCTAAATCTAAAAGTTCCATCCTCTAGCCAACTTCTGTGCATGTGCAGCCTGGTTTGTGTCAGACTTGGTCGGAACCCCAAAATTGTTAGTTTTCTCACGCACAGGCTCATATAGGATACAATGCATGTACGGCGTTACGCGCGAGGATCCAAAGCGACCTTTCTTTTCTAAACCAAGAAAGGTTTCTAACTATTTTCTAATGCGCTCAAACAATGTTTCCATTTGGACTTGAATATTATTTTGTGTTAAGAAATTGTGTATGCAGGCTATTTCTCGCCACAAGAATACTTACATCGTCATAAATGTCATTGTTAATGATGAAAAGTAATTTATCTGACAA